>JAVMKO010000001.1:139649631-142149631 GCA_032164245.1 Sternotherus odoratus | reverse complement strand
TTGGATTACATCCATATGTCTCCCATATGGAAGCTAGAAAGTGGCCCTAATTTAGTAACTGCACAGACCTGCTTTTAAGTAGGATTAGCTCTTTTAGAATTTAAAAATGCTCACCGGAAACTCCCCACTTGCCTCATGTAAATGTTCAGGGCTCAAAACCCCAAGTCTAGTTACACTTGTGCTATTTCTTACATACAATATGCACTGGCAGAGTCTATTGCTCTTTCCTTCTAGATGCTTAACAGCTATTACTGGTAACGGAAGTTATATTAGTGATGGACATCGGTGGGAGATCAGATTCCAGGGAATAAATGTTTTCCCAAGAGACTTAAAACCTCCCGCACCAAACAAAAAACAACAACAGCAACAACAACAAAAACCAACAACCCAAAAACCAATAATGCAGAAAAGCAGCTGCATGACTAGTCAAATTTTACAATATTAAATCAAAAACTAACAAAACCAAATCATGTACAAATCAAATGATGAATTTGCCACAACCAATTGTATTTATACCAACTGTTTTAAATTAGAGATGATCCCAAACTGAAATTTGTATTCCAAATATCCTGAAAGAATGGGCATGCAGAATGTGGAGTAGCTCGCCCAAACTCCCCTGTTAGTCTCTGGCCACTAGGAGCTGTGGTAGGCCAGCTTATTATAAACACTACCATTGGAATACTATAGTTAAGGAATGACTCTCAGAGCTGGGCATATACATCCTTGGCAAATAAATAACAGAAATGTACAATATCTGGAAGAACAGTATTTGCTGAATACTATTTAACACACACACTAATGGCCCATAGCTGCCATTCCTAAATGACCATAGTTTATTGTGTCTACATAGTATTTGAAAAATTGTATATTGTTCTTTGAAGTGTTTTTCTGCAAAGTTTCATTCACTATATCTTGTTCTTCTGGTTTAGTTTTGTTCCTTTCACACATTTTCCAAGGTTTCTCCTTCCCAGCTTATTTGTAAAAGCCTCGTGGTTTCTTACAGTTTACTACAGTGCCCTGTATAGCCCTCCTACCTAGCTGCAGTTTGTTCAATGAAATGCCCAATCCATTTCCTTCTGAAAAGGAGCAGACCCAAATATACTTAAGACTTACAAACAAAATAGAAATGGCATTGCCATCACAAACTACTTTGTGACATAATTGGCTTAAAATCATGAGATTTTAAAAACAAATCTGGGTTTCTTTTATTTCTCCTCTGGCTTGGCACCTTTAGCGGCTTAGATTTTCAAGATTCAGAGAGGTAGCTGTGTTAGTCTGGAATTGCAGAAGTGACAAAGAGTCCTGTGGCACCTTAACGACTAACAAAAGTATTGAAGTATAAGTTTTCGTGGGCTAATACCCACTTTGTCAGGTATTAAGATTTTCAAGTTCTCTACAACCATGAGGGCTAGAAATTTAATTCAGTTTTGTAATTAAAGTTGAGAGAGTGTCCCATAATTCAATAATCCCAGGAGCTGGAGTTTAAGAAAAAACACCAAATATTGTGAGATTCGTGATAAAATTGTGCCAGTTGGTAACACTACGTGGAGAGATCATCACTGGAAGCAGAAAGACAGAACATAGGGGAGATCTTATGAAACAAAGGAAGCTAGTGAACAGGAACAGGAAAGAGTTAGAAAGGAAACAAAAAGCCTTATTGTGAATGGTGAGGAGACTTCAGCTATGCTGAGTCAGTAAAAACGTTAGAGAGGAATTCACGAAAAGGGACTGAGACCTAAATAAAGGTTACACATTGGTTTAGTTGGAAGTTTGAGTTGCTCTCAATTGTCAGTTTATACAGTATCAAGAATAAAGGGCTCATTCATTCAGGTGCATATGGAAATTATCATGAAATATTAATTTTGAGGAAGAATGAAACTGATCATCTGATTTAATATCTGATTCTTACATTTGATTGTATTCAAGAGGCTCTCTAATAAATGTGGACAGCACAGTAGGTACCAGACAAAATTTATTTTAGACAGTCAGCCTATCAAACATCCCACAGGCACCATCTCTTCTCTGTAATCTCCTTTGTTTGGAACAGTACAGTTGCTGTTATTCATTCCAAACTTGTATCTAACTTACTGCCCAATATCACTTCTAGATTATTTTCAGCTTTAGTGCTGTTTGGATTATTTTTCATCGGATCTATTTAACTTTAGGAAAATGCAATCTCACTTCCACTGCTTGCATCCGGCGAAGTGGGTATTAGCCCATGAAAGCTTATGCTTCAATACTTTAGTTAGTCTTTAAGGTGCCACAGGACTCTTTGTCACTTCTGCAATCTCACTTGTTTCTTGAACATAAATAAGTTTTGAGCCCCAGGAGAGCAAATGCTTTTTACCTTGACTTAGCCTCAATGTTTCCACTTTCCTGAGCTGTAAAATGGTTGAATACTTGCCTAACACAGGGGTTGGGAGGATTAACTAGATATTTTTTGTACAGCACATAGAAAAAAAAAAGATAAAAACATCATTTCTGCCTCACCCCGCACACCAGAGCCTGTACATATGACCTACTGCAGGTGGCAGGGGTGGCTCTACAATTTTTGCCGTCCCTAGTGCGACACTGAGGTGACCTTTGGTAGCATGCCTGTAAGAGGTCTGGTGGTCCCGCACATTCGGTGGCGTTTCTGCGTGAAATCTGCTGGTCCCTCGGCTTCGGACCTGGCAGAGGGCTTCAGCTAGATTTTCTGTGGCTGAAAGTCCCTACTATCACCTCCTTCCATTAAATTTGTACACCAAGTAGTGGATCTGGCTGCTAAACAAGTATCCATAGTCTCTCCTCCTGACTAACATCTCCATTCATTACTATCAGAGAAGAAACTGGAGAGTAGCTATGAGGGAGACACTGACAGTGTTACCAGTCTTCACGCTATAGAAGCAGGAACAGTCACGGAGAAAGACTGGTAACACTCTAGCAATTCTAACAAATAGGTTGTTAAGGAAGTCTCCAATGATGAAAGTAGGAAAACTGAGAATATGGGTGTGACTAGCCAATACACACAGATTCCTGCCATGTGACAGGGATATAAACATATATAATGCTGACCCATGTAAATTGACTAGGGCCAAGAAATAAACTGAAATCTCTTATAGCACTCATATATGGAAGAGTGAGAACTGAGGTGGATACAGCACTTCCAAATTTTCCTGCAAGCATGTGGCACTGAGGAAAAATCAAAGATGGTGAATTCACAATTCTTTCCAGTGGGCGGAAGGATGGACTACAAATTGTTAGACAAAGGCTTTCAAGAATGCTTTGATCTACAGACGAATGTCACTTGAGAAAGGTACACTGTCTTTACATGAAACCAGCTGCCAGGTGGACCATTAACCTCAGAGACATACATAAGGCCGAGTCACATGAATTTGAACTGTCAGCAGATGAACTAAAAGGAGTCAAAATTGTTTGTGACATAATTGATAGCCAAGTAAAGGAAGTTATTATGAGAAAAGGTCTTGATTTTGTAAATAGCAGTAGGTATTTTCAGGACTAGTGTAAATGCTTTCCAAATAAAAGTACTTCCCAAATAAAAGTGCTAGCAGTGAAATAATTTTAATGATGCCATCAAATGCGAGCACTATTCCATCAGAATAGCTTTTATGTCTAGTCTTTAAAATACAATGAGATTAGCAATTTTGGAAGCAAGTCAAGAGTTTTGACAAATCTCACTCAATACAGAGGGCCAAATAATCAACTGCAAAGGAGTGTCTTTGCAGCACCTCTGCACTACAAGCTAGGCTTGAAGTTGGCCAGGTGAGGATTCCTGTGACATAATGGAATTCCCAAGGGATGCAAAGCCAAATAGTAAATTCTACAAAACTGAATAAGAAGTATCAGTGCAAATGGTAAAATGCAACTTTAAATGTTCAGTGAAAGAGAAAAGTCAATTATTAGTTCCATTTTACCCTAAAACACCTTTGACACAACTTCCTTAACAACCTATTTGCTAGGTGTTCATTATGGAAGCTCTGGTCATTATTCCAGATTTAAAAGTTGAGTTTCATTTCCCACCTAAAGCAAGGATTCAACCTCTTCATTTTGTATGAAAGGTACAGTGTATCCTCCCCAAACTGAACAGCACTTACTTTTTGACTACAGAATTAGTTTTCTGATAATTTAGAAGTACATTTAACAAGTTTGAGTTAAAAGTCTTGGCTTGTAATTAACTAAGAAATTTAGCAGCTGTCAGTCATCTTTGTCCCAAATGACCTCAACAGAATAACATAGACGCTTTGAACTTTCCACATAGTTAAAATTTCATGGAAATCTTATGCATGGGCTATATTTGAATTAAATAAGTTATTAGTAATTAGATAAGTTTGTTATGCTTATAAAGGCTCAGGTCAACAGCTTAGGTAACTGAAGAGGGGCCACTGTGACATCAGGGGTAACAACCAATCACTAAACTTGCTCCATAGCTAATTTGCATGCAATAATTCTATTGGTTATTATGATTCAGGGGTATGGGGAAGAATGGACAAGTGTCAAGAATACATTATTCTGGTTAGTACGTTATTTTGCTCAACTGTCCATTCTCTTTAAAGATTCAGTAGGCATCAGCTACTTCTGCCTTGGCTCCACTGCACACTTAGGCAGCACTGAGGCAGGAGGACCCCTTAATGCACAGAGAATTGGGACTCTGGAGTCCTCCCTTTATAAAGCACCAGTCTCACCAACATAACCCTCCAAAACCAGGAAGAGAATAGCAAGTTAAGGGCTAAATTCACCAGTACATGGTGGCTGCTTCACAATTTTCTAGCAATAAAAATCATCTGTAAAAACAGCTTAATTGTATAGTGCATTCTGGCTGCTTTGGTGTATGTATGAATCTTCTCTTAAGATGAAATGTGATTTCCTGACTTAAAGGGAAAAACATTACTAGGATGTTATAATTACCTCAACCCAAACATTATAATCCCAGGCAATTCAGAGTTAAGGTTACACTTAGAAGAAATCCAAAATGTATTAAGGTAAGAAATGCAGTTACAGCATCTAAACAACCTTAACTTTGCATTGTACTCATGCCATGAAAAAAAAAATATGAAACACTTGAATGGCTTCAAAATCAGTTTAATCTTATCAAACGATAAACACTAAAATACCTTCATCATAATCATAATTATTGCTTGACATTGTACATGGCAGACTCAAGACTGCTAATGTGCATTTCTTTACCTTAACATTGGAACTCCTTTCCTTCCCCCCCAACCAAAAGTGCACTTAATTCCTCTCTTCAACAATGCATGTAGCCTGCCACTGGATTAATCACTGCAGCCGTCTGCCCTTCTACAGACTGACAACCCCCACAACCTCTATACAATGAGGCAGCTTGACAATATGCTGATGGAATGTCTTTCTTTCACTTGCTGCTTTTGCCAAAATGGAAAGTGATCTATTAGTTATATTATAATAAATTGTACATAGTAGTTGGACTTACAGTTTCTTCTCTTTTGAAATATTCTACCAGTCTAAGTCATATTCTCATTACTCATTATTATTAAGCCCATTCTATCAGATTAGCAACTACAGGTCAGCTAAGTCAGGATCCCATGGTAGTGCTAGGAGCAGTAGAAAAATATAGAAAATGGAACTCCCTGCCCCCCCAAATGTTTAAAATCAAAAGCAAACAAGTAAACAAACAAACAAACAAAAAGAAGACAAATAGGTAGATGAGACAAATAAGTGGGGCAGGGTACCAAATAGCCAATGAGGGTCAGTAATACTATATACATATACATATATATATGTATATATACACACACACACACACACACACACATATATATATACACACACAAAATATGATATCAAAGTAGGGAATATGGATGGAACCGATAATAGATAGCTCTTTAAAATTATTATAGAACCACTCTGAATTGTACTTTTTATTAGAAGATTTCAAAGTGTTTGCAACCATTGTCCTCCAGCACCACCTGCGACGTTAGTAGAGTGGCCAATATTTACCAACAGTTATCAGAGAAAGTATCAAAACTATCTGTCACTTCCTATTTAGAGAATGAAAGAAAACAAAGATTAGTAGTGACCCCTGGCCTGTAACTACTTCTGTGTTATGCATAAATAAATTGCGGTATAAAAAGATTAGGTGATTTCTCTCCCCAAATGGCAGAGGGAATCCAGAGCAGAATTCATCCCCCTGCTCTAGCCACTAGACAATCTTTCCTGCCTTAAAGAGAAAATCCAGAGTATTTTAGGACCTAACTAGATCTTTGTGAAAATTGAAGAAACTGTAGTTCATAAAAAGGTAAAACATATTGCAAGGAGGCACTCATTTTCCTTCTAAGAAGGGAAGAAGTAAGAGATTAAGACAGGAAGAAATTCAATCTATATTGAAATGTGCAATGTGGAAAGCAATAGATTTTGAATTCTGCCTTTAGACATATTTTAATATAGACGTCTATTAAATTAAATAGGTGAAACTTATTAACTTACCTGGCAATAAAGCTAGCAAATAAAAAGTATCTTCCACGATTCCAGATGAAGACAGATAGCCTGCATTCTCCTTCTGGAGAAAAGGAGCACCTGTGATTGGTCACTTTTTCCTGCCTCAGCCCAGTATCTAGCTCCTGCAGATTATTTTTCTTCCCATCCTTCAGCCTGACAGTAGCCCACTCACTGTGTTGTGGATCTCATTACTACCCTATGCTTCCTTTTTCACCTCCATTGTGCCTAGAGGGGAACAAACCCAAACTACTTTTACCTATATTTTAAAAAAAAATGCGTGTCGAAGCATATATAAAAAATCAGGGTTCAAAGTTAGTCACTTTCCCCATTTTTTATTTCAGTGCATAATTAATTTCTACTTGTTCTGATTTTTTGTTATTTCCCATCTGTTAGCGGGAAAATGGAAACTTTCATGGAAAATATTCAGGCATTCAGAGACAGAGCAAACCTGACATTTCAAGAGCCATTTCTAAGTTATATTTTCTATTTACATAAGTGTGTTTCATGCAATGTTTGATAAGAGAACATTGGCAGTTTTCATTTTATATTTCAGTTAACCACTTAGGTATGTGTTTCCCTCCTCCTGTTACAGTCTCTCCTATTACACATGGTCAGGTCCTCTACTAGCAGGCTTAATGAATAGAAAAGTTGCTCTTATTTTTGTTATTCATTGAGACAGATATTACCTCTCTATCCTATCACTAACAGATTTTGGTGCTGTTCCCCCAGTAAGGGTTGGTGGAAACTTCACCTGAAATACCTACCAGAGGAAATGCCGGGGGGCAAAGATCCGCCCCGTGAGACTGGATGTGGGGCCGGGATGCTATTTAAAAAGCCCGCCCTCAGGAATCTCGAAAGAGACTTCACCCCAATGGTCGGGAAGGATCCTTTTAAAAGACAAAAATGATCATTAATCAAACAAGCTGTTCAAAAGAAGCTGATTGTTTGAGCGAGTAAAAGAAACCCTACGAAGTCAACGTCTTCAGGGCAGCAGAGTCCATAAAATGGTGTTAAATGATAAAAACTGGTACCAGTACAAACAAAACACACACACAATCAACCAAAACAACAAAAAAGGAAAAAAAACAAAACAAAACCCCACACCACAAGCCATTAAGCGATGCAGTACTAGCAAGAAAGAGCTTGTTTCCTCTGAACCTATAGCTGGCACAGTGTTTAAATGGGGAATTTCAGAACTTCAAGGAAGAAGAATATAAAGAGATTCACTTTTAAAGGCAAAATCAACTTCTTAGATCCACACAGAGCAAAATAAGTTTGAGATGCACTATCTCCATGTGTAAAATGCCCATTGATGTCAATGGAATTTCACACACATAATGGGAACAGAATATCAGTCTAGCTCTCTGCAATCACCTGAAAGTAGAATTTTGTCTTGGCAGGAAATAATGGAGAAAATATTTCAAAAGCAGTTATGACAATACACTAAACTTCTCCTCATTTTATGTCACTTATTGATAGCTATTTTGATATATTGAAGATAAAAAGATTAAGGCCCTTAATCCTACAACAGGATCCACTGGGGAAGACCCAACTTCAGTGGGGTTTTGCAGACCTTTGCTTAGCAGATTTCTACATTGAATAGGGACTTGAAATCTCAAATCTTCTTCAATATCAAAAAATACAATGGGGGAAAAAATCAAAATTCTCCAAGTTTGAAAATAAAATAAAATTAAACCTAAATTATAGTTGGGTAATGAATATTCAGCATAGCTTCTATGTTAGTAAAAACAATAAACAAGCTCCCATTTAAAAAGTTAGGCAGTGGTAAGTTTTGATATCTTCTTTCACCATTTTCAAAAGGTAAATCATGGTTGTGCCTCAGAGATGGAAAAGCCTTATAATCATTATAATTAGAAAATAAATATGTTTCTTAATCTTTATGGAGTTTCAATTTGTGGGGACTCCTGTAGATGCAGAGAAACCCACTTGAGCAAATTCATTCTGAAGAAACGTCAATTTTTTGTGGAGCCTGTGGAGCCTTAGAGAAAGTTGAAAAAAATGTTACTCCTTTGGTTTTCATACACAAAAGATCTATTTTCCCTCAATATTTGCTTCCTTTCCCCGTTGAAAACCTAAAGATGGTACAAAAATATTATAGTATGAAGAAAGAAAATTGATATAATTTATGTCTTAAACACAGAACCTTTATTATTCTTAAAGACCTTTAATAACTGAAGGGTAGGATCAAAACTCAAATGAATTTAAAAAATAAATCAAAACTATTTCCTCCCTCCACTATCCCAAGCAAGCCTAGTGTTGACAACCTTAATCAAATTTTCCAAATTCTCAGTTCCATTCAAGAAATGTCCTTAATGAGCACTCCATTGGGCACTTTTGTACTAAGTTGTTCTGTGTCCACAACCTTATCGTACAATGGGATCGGCATAGGAAGATCCTTCCATCCACGCAGAAGTGAATTATGTCAGGAGACTAAGCAGAAATGTATCTCTTTTCAAAACTGGGGCCCAAATCGGTAATTTTCTTTTGCATGACCTAGTTTTTTCTCTAGGAGTGATCTATGGTCTGCCAATAATTCATTTTTTATGGCAAGACAAATTAATAAAAGAAATTTAACAAGAGTCACCTCTAAAGCTATCTCTGTGACTCTTTTAAAAATGTATTAATTTCTCTTACCATAAAACATGAACTACTGGCAGACCTTAGATCAGGGGTCTCAAACTCAAATGACCACAAAGGTTACATGAGGACTAATACATTGATCTGAGGGCCGCATCACTGACACCCCCCCTGCTGCCCATGACCCTGCCCCCATTTCATCCCTTCCTTGACACCCTGCCCCTGTCCTGCCTCTTCCCACTCCTTCCCTGCCCCATTCCAACCCCTTCCCCAAAGTCCCCACCCCAATGTTGCCCCCTCCCTGTCCCCAGGGGGTTCAGACAGGGTGCAGGGTGCAGTGGGGGTTCAGGGCAGGGAGTTGAGGTGCAGGAGGTGTGCAGGGTGTGGCACGGGGCTCAGGGCAGGGAGTTGGTGTTTGTGGGTGCAAGAGGGGTGAGGGATGTGGCAGGGGGCTCAGGGCAGGGAGTTGGGGTGGAGGAGCGGTTCAGGGTGTGAACTCCAGCCCAGCGCCGCTTACTGAGAGCGGCTCCGGGGTGGCCCCAGTCCCGATCTGCTCTGCTCCAGAAAGTAGCTGGAACCAGTCCCCGCAACCCCTAGGGAAGAGAGGGGGGCGCAGGAGTCCGTGCCTGTGCCGCTCTTGCCGCTCCTCCAGGTACCTCCCATGAAGCTCCCATTGGCCGCAGTTCCCTGTTCCTGGCCAATGGGAGCTGTGTGGGGTAGTGCCCAGAAGGAGACGACGCAGGTGTCCTCTGACTCCTTCCCTTGCCCCCCCGGACAGAAGGGACATGCTGCAGCCTCTTCAGAGCAGGGGGAAATCCCATGGGCCGACTTCAGCCCATGGGCCTGGAGGTAGGCAGAGGGGCAGGGGCGGGGGGAGCTTGGCAGGCCGCACGCAAGAGCCCCGTGGGCCAGGTGTTTGAGACCCCTACCTTAGATCATTCATCACATGTACAGATGTGAGGTAGAGCTCTGTGTAGTTTGAAAGCTTGCCCCTACTACCAACAGAAGTTGGTCCAATAAAAGATACCTCACCTACCTTTTCTCTTAAGACATTTCATACAAAGTATATTGTAGAAGACTAAAAGAAAATTAATGAGAAAAATACAATATCAAAGATGGAAAAGCAAAAATTGTACGCATAACAGGAGGGCAGAGTGAAAAGTCTGAAAATACAAATCAACATAAGGAAGTGGATGTGTAATAGTAAAAATGAAGTAACTGAGTTTCAAAAATGGTATAGAGAATTGCATCAATATCGCTACAGAAAATAGAAGTTCCCTCTAACTTAGTGTGTTTGTTTTCTTTACAAAGGAAGAAGCATCTTTCTTGATTCTGTTCCCAAGCCCAAATCATCATTAGCAAAAAGTCTCTGCAGGCTCCTTTAGGTTTGCAGCTGTAAAAGTTTAACAGATGTTTCTTTGCTGGGAGGTTGCTACTCTTAGGTCTATTCTAAATATTAATATTTTAAACAATTTTAAACTTTAAACAATGTTTAAAAGAAAAGTTCTTAAAACTGATAAGTATGTGCTCATTTGAGTCGGGATAACATTTCTTTAATCAACTAGCCGTCTTCAGGAATGTAGCTCTCTCAGTGCACTTCATTGAAAGGAGAGGGCTGGTCATCTATTTTGTAAAGCATTATTTTGCTCTGCACAAGTTTCTTGGTGGGAGAGGGGCAGCGTTACAGAGAACCTTCAGAGTCAGAGTTATGACAGCTATTGAAAGGGAAAAAGTAAACACGCCATGATTCTTGAGCAAGTTGAACACATTCCACTACATAGCTACCACATTAATGATTTCATCACACAAAAGAAGATCATATATATAATTATACAGACAATGCCACAGTAACATGGAAAACTATAATGATTAGAAAAAGGATTACCAGAAAAAATAAGGACAAAACAATTAAAGTATATGGGAAGTACATGGAATATCGGTTAGATATTATTAATCTATCATATATATTAGATAGATTTGGGTTCCCTAATAATGGTATCTGGTTAGAATTCAGGGCATACTTTCTTTCTTCCAGAGTCTTTACAAGAAGGTTTAAATTCAGATAGAACAATTAAATCCGCTAGTCTGACCTCCTGTCTATACTGTTATATCAGACCTGTTATTGTAAACCCTGTTTGCAACCTCTCAGAATTTCAAAGGACAATACCATTGGATTACAACTACCTGAAAACCCCAGAATGGCTTTTATACTGGTAGCTGGATCTCTGCTCAAGCACCTGCACAGTGCTGGTGACAGAAATTTGGGGGCCCCCTACTCTGATAGTTTGGGCCCCCCCCAGCCCAGCCGACAGCGGATGGGGGCGCCCCCAGCCCAGCCGGCGCTCCCCCCCCACCAGCTGACAGCTGGCGGCAGCAGGAACGAGAGCGACGTGAGTCGCCCTCCCTCCCTCCCTTCCCCGGACAGTGCTGCTGCCGCCGGCCGGGCTCACTGCTCCTGCTGGGGCCAGGCGCGCTTGTCCGGAGGAGAGCCGCGCCGCCTCCCCGCCCCTTCCCCGCTCTCCAGATCCGGCGACAAGGGGGGACGACAACGGGTACAGCTGTGTACCGGGGCCCCCCTAAAGTCGGGGGGCCCGGTACAGCTGTACCCGTAGTACCCCCCTCTCGCCGGCCCTGCACCTGCAGACTCTTTCTGCTAACTAGAACACTGCAACACAGAAAAATGTTTTCTATTTAAGCTATTCATCTGCATTTTGCTCCTGCCAAAAATATTTCTGAATAAGAAAGAGAATGACTATATGACTGTGTTTGCTTTTTATGTAGACTATGAAAGGATATGCTTTCTATTCTGTAATTTCTAATTTTGTTGTTCCATTAATTCTTGCGAGATTTGAAACAATGTGGAAGTGGAAGGGAAAGAAAAGTGTTCATCCTGGTCTTTCAGAGAACTGAAGTGATTAAAGAGTGAGAACAAGGCAGTTCAACTGGAGGGGTGAGAAAGAGCCTGGACAATAATTTTCTCATGAAAGGATGCTAGCAGATGACATTGCAGAACCAGGGCCAAGGTGAATGCAATGAAAGAAATAGCTTATTTTATACCCTTGTACATTTTTGCAATAATAATTTCTTTTTTGAAAACTGTTAAATTTCAAGCTATAAGTCAATTCTTCAGTGGTGACATATTGTGAGACTTCTAGAGTCCATTTTTGCTTTATGGCATGTTTTCTGATTTACACTGTCTTGTGATGCACACAATTTCACAAGAAAAAAAGACTATGCAGTAATTTGTTTATGAGAAGTAGACTCAAATAAAGTGAATAAATGCAGAATTAATTTGGAAAGTAGATAAATAATATGGGATGATTCAAACAGGAAATGGTGGCAATACAGTCCCAGGGTCGGGGAAGTTTCAGAGCCCAGGCTCTAGCCCATTTCCACACTATTGTTAGCCCTGTAATCATGACTCCCGCAAACCTGAGTCAATTGATCCAGGCTCTGAGACTGGCTGCTGCAGGTTTTTTTTTTTTTTTTTTTTGCAGTGTAGATTACACCTTTTTAAGACATCAGGGCAGATTCTGGTCCCCACTCCACTAGTGAAATGTAGCAGGAAAGCCACCTAAATTGGTTATTATGGGATTTACTTCCTTGCATAAGGTAATCTCCACGTAGTGAGGGCTAGGACACAATGGATTCTTTACTACACCCCTCTCTTATCTGAAGTCGAGAGTTTGGCTGGGTAGCCACAAAATCCCAGCTGGTTCCTGTTACTGGAACAAATACTTGGGACAGTACACAGTCAAATGTAAGAAAGAACACTTTTGTCTCCTTTGCTCATGTAGAGTATCGGCAGAATTCATTATTTCCTATTAAAAATACAAAGGCCGGTTTTAGTCTTTTAAGTATTTTATCCAGCAACGGTGAAATTCAATTTATACAATTTACTCTCTGTTAATAGGATATTCTTACCTAACTAAGTATGTTAAACAATTTTAATTTTTTCTTCTTTGGTTGTATTGCTATCCTAATTAAAATTTTCTGGAAGTAAAGAGCAGTTTGTAGCCATTTCTCTCCCAGGGCATATAATACCTCTCTGAATTCCCTTCTCTCCTTGCTAGTCTCAGAATTGATGTCTGGCAAGATAGAGGATTTAAGTATGCTTCTTCCCAGATGAATTTTCCATCCTTTCCTAGCTTGTGCAAGAATGTTTTTCTAGTCCTGAAATCTCAGTTTTGTATTATGACATGTACTCTTACCCTTGAATTTTGGCTGAAGAGATCTACATAATCTTGCCTCTTCCAATTTGTGAGTCATTTCACCCATCACTTTGTTAATCAGGTTGGTTACAAATTAAATCATGTTTTTGCCTTTAGCTTCCTGTGTAATCTATTGTTAAGCTTGAGCATCATGTTCTGTTTCTCAGGTCTTTTTTTTAAATCAAAATACTGTAATCACTTGAAAATCTCTCCAGGCAGATACTTTAAAAGTCAACTATAGAGAGAATGACTCTTCAGTCTCTGCAATTCTTGCAGTAAATATTTCAGTTGAGATACTGAAGTTTTAATGGATAGCAGTAATTTTTGCCGGCACTGTAGGCTTCCTGTATTAATTTCTTTTAGGAGTAGATGAATTACTGAAAAGTTCTCTATACTAGTTTCCTCTTCTCCAGTCATTACTAACTTTTGTGGTTTGGTGACGAGTAAGTGCCCTTGCTGAAGTCTAGAACTTTCTCTTGGAGAGTTTCCCTCCTCCTTTCTTTCTTTGGTAAATTTTCTAGTCCTCCTGTAGTATACAGGGAAGAGAGTAGTATCCCTTTTAATAGTCTGTGACCCACTTAGTGGTGCTCATTGTTTTAGAAACTAACAGTAAATACATAATTATGCCTTAGATATTTGTACTAATTTAGTTAGACTACGTCTACACCACAAGCCAGGGCCATAATTCCCAGTTTTTGTACACGTACTTGCTCTAGCTCGATGAGAGGTTGCAAGAGTATGAATAGTGTAGTGGTGGTAACACAGGCAAGGATGGCACAGCATTGCCGTGCTGTGTAGAAAACTGCCTGAATAGCTGCTACTGCCTATGCCACTGTGTCTACACTACTATGTATACTTGCTCTAGCTCTTATCAAGCTAGCATAATTATGTGTACATGAGCTGTAAATCATACCCCTATCTCATAGTGTAGACATAGCCTAAATATGGCTACTTCTGGCTCAACTGTGCCTGTGTGGTTCCTTCATGTTGTTATTGTTCTGCAAGGAACAGAAGACAACATGTCCTGACTTCAAAGGAAAAATATGGGTTGCTATTTAAGATTTAAGTAGGATTGACTAGATGGAAACCACTAGTGTGTTTCTTTGCTCTGACACTCTTCAGGGTGCCACAATTGCTTTGTTAATATATGCTGGCCATCTGAATGGCTTCCAAAAGAAGGCCCCCGACCTCTGTGCTGGACATTCAGTTGCTAAGGAGGACAGTATTAATGTGGATTCTGCCTTAAAACTATAAAAAGTTAAGCGGACCAAGAAATTAAGGGTCAGATCTTACAAATGTGAGCAAGTCAGCATTGCTCTATTGAAATCAGTGCTGCAAAGCTGATTTCCACTAGCTGAAGATCTGGGCCTAAGGTTTGAAAATTGTGCATGAATACGTTCACTTCTGTAAACAGGCACCTACTAACAGCCAGTGTGCAAGTACAAATAATTTCTTGCCAGTCCGCTGCACTCATGGGAGGGACACAAAGAGGGGGGGCACGTGACCTCCCCAGTGATCCCCCCATGTGATTTCTCCCTGCCTCTCCCCTAGCCTGGCACCCCCCGTGATTTCCCTGTCCCCTCCCCATCATCCACATCCATCCCATATTACCTGGAGTGGGGAGAGGGGGTCAGAGGCTCTGTCCTCCTCCCGTTGCACCAGAGATGTCTGCTGTGCAGACCCCAGGCAGGAGAACTCGGGAGACGTAGCTGCATGGAAGGGCTAGGGGCCAAGCTGGGGGAGGTTCAGGAGCCACACCAGAGGAGCTGCTGGTGTGGGGCTGCCTGGCGGCCCCACACCAGCTCCTTTCCCTGCTGTGGTTCCTGGGAGAGCTCTGTGGGTCAGAGCCCTCCAGGGAACTGTATCAGGGAAAGGAGCCAAACCCTCAGCCCCGGCCTCTACCCTTCCACAGAGCTTCCACTGGAGGACAGGGCTGGGGGCGATACAGCCACCGGAGAAGTTGCCTGTGTTCTGCTCCTTTCCAGCGGGGCTGCTATACAGACAGAAAAGAGGGAGAAGAGACAGCTGCGTGGAAGGGCTGGAAACAGGGCTGCAGGTGGGCTCCCCCTCTGTTTTTCCAGTACACCGTACCAGCTATAAGTATCTTATTGGTACGGCGTACCAGACCATACCACTGTACTTGCACCACTGCTAACAACCTGAGTGCAGAATCGCAATCAAACTTCTGAAGCATAAGCTTTCGTGGGCTAATACCCACTTCGTCGGATGCAAGCTTGCATCCGACAAAGTGGGTATTAGCCCACGAAAGCTTATGCTTCAAAACTTTATAGTTAGTCTTTAAGGTGCCACAGGACTTTGTTACCGCTGCTATTCCAGACTAACACGGCTACCTCTCTGATTACTGAAATCAAACTTCTGAGATCTAATCTTGATGCTGACACTGACTTCTTTTTGTGGCCTTGAGCAAGTCACTTCACCACCTTGCCTCAATTGACCTATGTGTAAATAGTTATCTGGATGTCTTGTGCAATTTAACATCTACAAAGCACTTCAGAAATAAATAGAAATAAAAACAGAAATAAAGAGATATGAGTGCTAAATATTTTTTAATAACATGCTGCTTAATATGCACATCAGGATGAATATTGCAAATATCCTTACTCCAAACTGTAAGTTACACTATGGGCAGATTCCTAATATTACTGTGCTGAACCACATAGGGATGCTTGCATCCGACGAAGTGGGTATTAGCCCACAAAAGCTTATGCTTCAATACTTTAGTTAGTCTTTAAGGTGCCACAGGACTCTGTTACCTCTGCTATTCAGAGTATACACAGCTACCTCTCTGATTCTTCACATAGGGATGGTGAAGGGTGGGGTGGAAGTGGAGTAGAGCCTTCCACTGCACAATAAATCAGTTATCCCATTAGCATAGCTCAGAATAGATCAGGGCAGATGGATGGGTGAAGGAAATGCATTGTAGGAACACCTTCCTGCTATTTTCATGCACCATCTGTTAGAACCGATAGCACTCCTCTGCAAACATATGGAAGGAATGGCCATTCCCTCTGGCAAAACATGGCTCCTGGTGTACCACTGGGCCTGGTAATGGGGCTCCTGTTCTAGAGTGGTGGGTTAATCCATACCACTCTTCAATTAAATAATATACATTTTAAATGTTTCCAATATAGTTGAAAAATGGAGGCAATAATCTACATTAAAAATAAAATGCACATCATACAAATATTGACGACCAAAACACACCAGACTCAAAAGAAACCAACATTTAAAACTGCTTCTTTAAAATAATGTAAAAGCAGGTAAATAAACTTACATTTTAATATTCCAAGGGCTTAAGTAAATTTATTCTCCCTCTTCCTCCCCAAAAACTCTTGCATCTCATGAGATACATAAGTTACAAAAGTTTCTACTGCTTTTTACTGCTATCAGCATGGCACAACGAACACAGCTTCTGTAAGAATCACTGAGCTGGATTCTATTTCTCATCAACAGAATTATTTCCAAATTCCAATCACCAACACCTGTGTATACCCCTGACAGAATTTGGACTACACAGGTGGGAGCATAATTTAAAGGCACTAAATTGCACAGGTGTAGCTGAGACTCTAAATTGGCTTGCAGAATCTTTGTTGTTGATTATATGAGAGAAGGAAAGAACTCAGCTTGACTGAGCCCAAGTTGAGTTTTCCAGGCTGGCAGTCTGAAAAACTGTTTGTTTGTTTTTAACTTGTAAACAGAGTACAATAATCATGGAAGCCCAATAGGGCATGCTTAGAGTCATTGTTAAAAGAAAAGCATTTCTGGAGTTCACAGATTCTAAGGCCAGTAGGCACCACTCTGATCATCTAGTCTGACCTCCCTCTAGTGTGCACCATAGAACTTTTGCAAAATAATTCCTAGACCATATCTTTTAGAAAAACATGCACTCTTGATTTAAAAATGATCAGTGATGGAGAAATCACCATGATCCTTGGTAAACTGTTCCAATGGCTAATTATTCTCACTGTTAAAAATGTATGCCTTATTTTCAGTCAATATTTGTCTAGCTTCATCTTCCAGCATTGGATCATGCTCTAGCTTTCTTGATAGAACTGAAGAGCCTGTTATAAATATTTGTAGGTACTTATAAACTATAATCAAGTCACCCCTTAATCTTTTCTTTGTTAAATTAATTAGATTGAGCCCCCTGAGTCTACCACTATATGGCATGATTTTTAATCCTTTAATAATTCTTCTGGCTCTTCTCTGACCCTCTTCAATTTATCAACTTCCTTTTTGAATGGTGGGCACCAAAACTGGACACAGTATTCCAGCAGTGGTCACACCAGTGCCAAATACCGAATGAAAAAAATAACCCTCTTCTCCTCAAGATTCCCTAGTTTATGCAGCCCAGGATCGCACCTGCTTTTTTGGCAACAGCATCACCCTGGAAGTTCATGTTCAGCTGATTATCCATCATGATCCCAAAAACTTTTTCAGAGTCACTGCTTCCCAGGACAGAGTCCTTCATTCTGCAGGTGTGGTCTACATTCTCTGTTCCCAGATGTATACATTTAGCTATATTGTTTGCTTGCGCACAGTTTACCAAGCTATCTAGATTGCTCTACATCAGGGACCTATCCTCTTCATTGTTTACCACTCCCCTCAATTTTTATGTCATCTTCAAACTCTGTCAGTGATGATTTTATGTTCTCTTCCAGGTCACTGATAAAGATATAAGTAAGCATAGGGCTATACACCAATCCCTGCGGGACCCCACTGGAAATATGAGTCCCCATTTACAGTTATGTTTTGAGACCTATCAATTAGCCAGTTTTTAATCCACTTGAAGTGTCATGTTTATTTTATATTGTTCTGTTTTTTTAATCAGAATGTCATGCGGTACCATGAAGTTTTACAGAAGTTTAAGGATATTACGCCAACAACCAAACTTGTCATCTCATCAGAAAAAGATATCAAATTAGTTTGACAGGATCTATTTTTCATAAACCCATGTTGATTTGCATTAATTAGATTACCCTCCTTCAGTTTATTATTAATCAAGTCTTGTAGCTGTTTCTCTATTATCTGGTCTGGGCTGACATGATGATAATTACGCAGGTCATCCATTTACCCTTTTCAGTGGGCTCAGTCAGACCAACCCTGAACACTTGTGAAAATCCCACTTTAACAAGCTTGCTTTCCGGGAGCTTACTACAGACCTTTTACCCCTTTCGTGTCCTAAGGACTATCAATGAAGGACCATCAAAGGGACAACAATTTTTCACAAACCATAGCAGGTGCTATGTGAATATTCATTCTTCCTGAACGCACACAATGTGTGGCCCTCAAGGGTTTAAACATATTTCTATCTTTCATTAGACAATTTTGAGTAACCAAATTAAAATCACACATTTCTTTACACCCCTCCAAGGAAGCAACGACAATAAAAATAACATTTGCTGTGTTTGTTTCAATACTCTGTCATAGAGAATTGTATTAAGAAAGACTCCCCACTCATCCTGGCATTCAGCTAAACCTCTTTCTAAATACTCATTATTTTTGATGTTATCTGTTCATTTGATGTGTAGCAAGCCTTGCTTCCTGTTAAATGGGACTAAAAAGAACAAACCAGACTCTGGGAAAGACACAGCCGAGGACTGACTAAAGTAGTATATCATGACCCCTAGAGAGGGATGTTTCTCTCTGGGGAAATTCATGCCTCCACAGAGGCCAGCAAAAGTCTATGTATTACATTCCATTTAAGCCCTCACAATATCATTTTAATGGGACTTAAATGGTGCAGAGGCTTTGGCTGCCCCTCCTCACCAGACTGAATTTCACTTCTCAGAATATGGGGCAGTCTCTGCTGTTGAAGAACTCAGTCAGCTTCGTGGAGTTCTTGTGGATGAGTAGTTACCATGGGCTCCTTGCAGTAGGGTCAGATCTTTTCTAACTGGCAAGGAGGCACAAGCTCAGTTTGCCCAATTTCAACGGCACAGATTCAAAAGTTGAACTCACTCTATCTTCATTTGATTCTGGCACAGCAGTGGTCATACGTGGAGTGACCATAAGCACAACCTTTATGCATTAGTGTGAGGGGGTACACTGCTTCTTTTATTCTATTAAAGAAGCACTGTGTGTGGTTCCATACTTAAGGATGAGTTGTGTTTTGCACTTATAACAAAGATGAAACCACTCTGTATGAAGAATATAGTTATCCTCTCCAAAATTAAAGCACTTACTTTTGAGTATTGAATTAATTTTCTGAAGATTTACAAGTAAATTGGTTGATTAGATTGAATTAAAATTAATTTAAAAATGGGTCCTTAAAACGATTACCATATTGAGCCAAATGTTTCTGCTGAGGGATCTTAATAATAGAACACCACAAATGCTTCAAACTTCCCTTGCCTTTAAAACTCACTGTAAGCTTGTGCCTAGGCTACACTTGATTAATTCCCAGTAGAACTTCCCTATATCAAAAGGGTTATCTACCATTTTTCTCTGGGGCATTAACTTGCTCACAATGAGGTGATAATTTTGAGAAAAGTAGATATCTCCCTAGATTTCAATAAGACTGAACCCGGAAACTTCTCAACAAAGATGGTTGCTGCCTTCACTCACTGGAAACAATGACCATTTTGAAATAGAGCACCTTAAGTGACGGCAGATATGGCAGAGAAATATGGGAGATGGCAGCTATTTTGAAAGAGGCAGAACCCAAGAAATGAATGAAGAAGATTTTATGCAGCAGCCTCTACTAACAGAAAAAAACTTCTCTCATGAAAATTAAGGGCAAAAATGACTAATACTAAATATTTCTTTTCAAAAGTTACCCATTGTACCTGCTCTACTAAAAAGAGAGGGTAGAAGGAAGGCAGAAACTAGGGGTGTGAGTGGATCTATGTGGAAAGAGAACGTGGAGTGCAAGAGGAAGGGTGCAATTGGGAAGTGTATGCAGTGGAATGTGGGCAGATATAGGAGGCAGAGGGAATTTAGGGAGTGTGTAGGAGAATCTGGGGGACAGGGAAGCTTGGGGAAATTGGTGTATACACTGCAGCTGCTTTGTGCTGGTCTGGTCATGCCAATGCAGCTGTGAACTCAGCTTAAATGCCCAATATGGGTTGTGCTGCTCCAGAGTGACATAAAGCAGTCAGAGTATATATAAAAAAAGTTGCCAACTCTTCCAATTTCATCTGCAGTCTCATTACAGCTGATGTTTTACTTAAGCTTTAGCTCCTAGAGTCATGTTAATATGTGAGAATCTCAGCTTTCATTAAAAAAATATGTTTCTAGCCCTCAGGGTTGCAGAGAAAATCTCAACATGAAATTCCTGAAAACATGTACCCTAGAAGGTTTAGGCAGAGCCACAAAATATAAACAGAAATTAGGAGCATAAATACCTTTTTACATATGGGTTGTATAACCCAGATGACAGAAAAGAATCCTAAATTTATTTTTAAAATATATGATTATTTTAGTCAATCACATGATTTTTAGGGACATGACTCATAATTTTTTAATGTTTGGGATCAGCAATAATGAAAAAATTACTTAAGGTGGATGCATCCTATCTTAAAATAATTTGAAATATCACTGTAATATTTTGGGTTTATGTTTACTGTCCATATATTAAATTTCTAATTACAAAAAGGAAATTCTCAGACCAAAACTAAAATAAGGTGGGTTTAATGTTGAGAGTACATACCAGCAATGTAGAATAAAATACTTTAAAGACATGAGCAAATGACAGAATTAAGCACAACGAACCCAAGAGGGAACTTTAAATTTTAAAGAAACCCAAACAAATTAAGGTCTGAATGTTTCAATATTTTCTAAATTTCAGTTTAAATTTAAATCTGAATTTCCTGGGTTTATAACACTTGCTTCTGGGATCATTACAACAGTCATGTAATGTAATTTGCCCTAAATTACTGATTTGTTCTCTTATTTCTAGATTTTATACCAGTAGAACCTGGAATAAACCCAGGCTTAACCTGGTTCTATGTATTCAATATAAATAACTATGACACTAGAGAACTGTACTAGTTCCCAGGATTAGCAGGTTAAAGCAAGTAGAGACTAAGGGTCACGATTCCCGGGAAGGAAATGTTAGGAGCTGTAGAATGTTTGGGTGGAATAATAGAGTTCAATTTTCCTGGTTGGTTCTAGACAAACAATAATTTGAAAAAAATCATTGGCGACTTGCTTGAAAATAGTTCTACAAACACTGTAATCATTTACTTTGTAGCTTGTTAAATGTTAGTGCATGCTGAAGTTCTGGTTGCTGGGAAGACTAGTGTGAAAACATAAATATGATTAAGGCCTTTAACAGCAATAACAACTGTTCTTTTAAATCATCTTCACATTCTTAATGGAACAGTAATTTGAAGTATTGTGTTCCTGTTATGCTGGCTGCCATAAAACAGTCTGTGTATGTTTAGTTGTCTATTAAATAAATATTTTTCAATCAGCAATTAAACTGTGAAAATAGCTTTAGCAAGATACTAAACAAGAGCTTTGAAATGTTAATATATTTATAGTTATGCACAATATCTGGAGTGCCATTCCAAGCATTGTAAACTGTACATTTGGATTTCACAGTCATACATGTAAAATTAAATTAGGTGGGAATAAAATGTTTTAAATTTTACTATCTGATGGTTCAAGTGATGGATCACGTGTATCGGGAACATTCCTGTAATTCAGGATATCATCTTAAATCTTCAGATTATATACTAGGGTTATGGAGAGAACAGATAGCCTCTCCATAGATAAGGCTGAAAGCAGAATTCCATTATAAACCTTATTTTGATCCATGAGTCACTACAACTTGTAGTAGGGAAAAGGGGGATTTGTTATGAGATTTTGTGATTAGTTCAGGCAGAGAATTTATTTTTTGGAGTTTGAAAGTCTGGGATGCATAATTTTAGAAATGGCAAGTCCTCCAAAGTAACCCTGTAAAACAGGGGGCTGTAAGGTGAAGACTGCATGGGGGCTTCAGAAGGGTGGACCTGGATGTATAGAATAAGTTTTTTATATATATTATATAAAAAGCAATATCACATTATTTTGAGCCTAATGCTCCAAAACTGAGGTAGTTTTCACTTTAGTAGGTAGATGTTTTCCACAGCTGTTTGTTATATTAGGTAAACTTAACAATGTGGCCTGTTGTGTTGTCATACTGTTCTGCAGTTACATCTTTGATTATTTACTACTTGTGTAGCTTGCCAGTTCATACTAATGAGAACAAAGAGTGTGGAGAGACAGGCAGATTTCATTTGGAGAGATAAAAAAAAAAAATGCTGTTGAAAGAGATTCATGGCTTTCAGTTAAGAAAGTGTTTGAAGATGGTGAACACTATTGATAACAGCCACAGTAATGTATTCCTCAGAGTCAGTTACAAGTATGATTTTTCTGGTCTGAAACTCTTTAGATTGCTGATTCACCTCTATAAAGTAGTAGTTTGTTCTTTGCATAAAAACGTGGAGTTTAGGGCTATGCTGTCATTCTACAATTTCCTTAACAATAGTAATACTTCGCTCTGATGAACGAATGAAGCTCAAGTGAGAGCTAAATGCCAGATTCTTAGTTCCATCAGTATAAATCTGGAATAACTCCTTTGAAATCAGTGATATCAAAATTACACTGAGGTAACCGAGATCAAAATATGATCTTCTCGTGAATTTTGGTGTTTAAATATTATTTTACCTTCAAAATATACATGATAGAATAGATTTTTAAAATTTCTGTTCCTCCTCCTCAGATTAAAAACTGATATTCCAGCCCAGATTTTGTAAACCACCAGCAGAACCATGTGTACCTGTTGCCACCAGGAGAGTCATGTGTACTGACTGGCTGCAACACAGTGATTGGCAATACTACCTCTTCTTATGGAAACTGCTGATCATCAATGCATATTATCTGTGTTTGTATTTGGAACATCTTCTAACAGCTCCATGCTCAATGAATCCTCTTTCTTGAGCTTCAGGGCCTGGAGGGGTGAAGGGAGAATGCCCTAACATACATTCCACTTGCCATGGTCCAGAGTTTGGTAACAATGCTTTTGACATAAAACACTGTAAAGAGAAGATTTAAGTAGCCAATGTCACCCCCACTCATACTTCTTAAGCTACCTACTGCAGTAATGAAGATACTTGTAAATAAAATATCTAAACAATCTAAAGCACCATAAAAACCTATATGCTAAAAGAAGGATCTAGACTCACCAAAGGATGACCTTTTTTAAAGCTAAAACACTCAAAATTCAAAAGTAGATAATTTCTCACTAGACCAATATTAATTTAATACATTTCTGTAGTTTCAGAAATTACATAATACTTTTGTGTTCACAATACAGTATTTGTTTCAATTTTCTATTCATATGCATATTCTGTTACATAGTTCTAAAGTAAATATAGTAAAAAAATAGTCATTATCAGCTTATTTATCTATGTTTCAATTTCATTCAGTAGAAATGACCTTGTTAAAATTTGGTAGAAAAATGATACTAGGTACCAATTAACTTGCTCATGAGTCCATTCTAGAATCTCAAACTGAATATATTTGTACCTTAAAATGTGGGTACAGAACTCCCAGTGGCATTGTGTGCTCACATTGACAGGGCAACATACTTAAACTGAATATTCTATAAATTCACACAGTCTAATTATGAAATCCTATTTAATTATTTTTGATATTTCTTCTCCAGAGATCAGTATACTGATGATTTATTAGCACTGATATAGTGTGTTCAAAAGGGAAAATGTAAGCAATAGTACTCTGCAAACTGTAATCCCAACCTACACTTCAAGAGTCTAGAACAGATCCCAGATAGTTTGCATCTAAATTATTCAGTTAGCTGTAACCTGAACTGTACATGTAACAGGAACTGGAAAGACAAATATGGACTGTGAATTGGAAATGACAAGACTCCAAGAAAAGAGGAGCTAAAGAAAGGAGGTGGTGGGATCAATACCATCAGAGGATCAAGTAACCATTAGGAGCTGAGTGAGGAGATACTGCATAAACAAATTACACATGAAAAACTTTGCTAAATGAATGCTATTCTTGTTGGTATTTTGATGGTGTGAGGGATTACAGGGGTAGTGGTAGCAGCATCAGTTTGTCTACATTTTGCCTGGAGCGTCAGTTCTGTGTGCAGGGCTGGCCTTACCATGAGGTGAACTGAGGCGACCACCTCAAGTACCAGACTGTGTGTGTGTGTGGGGGGGGGGGTCGGGGAGGGGTGGAGGGAGAGGGGCAGCGCCACTAGGACCCAGAGTGTAGAAAATTGTGTCTACTGCTGGTGCATATGTATTCTCTCTGCTCTAGATCACAGAGATGGTGGAGTGCTGTGCTGGAGGGAGGAGGGTAGAAGAGACATAACAGGCAGGAGAAAAGGTGAGAGGGAATAACAGAAAGCAGCAGGAGCTGCAGGGAGAGAGAGGAGGAGGAGCCTCTTATGTATCAGAAACATAAACACTCAAATTTCTGTGTGGCTTAGTGTTGTTGCATGACATAATGTTTGCAGGGCCAGCTCTAGGCACCAGCAGAGGAAGCACGTGCTTGGGATGGCACATTCTAAGGGGCGGCATTCCGGTCAATCTTGGGAAGGCACGTTCCGGGCCTTTATTATTTTTTTTTGCTTTGGGGCTCTTTCTGCTTGGGGCAGCAAAAAAGCTAGACCCAGCCCTGACTGTTTGAAATAAATGATGTAAGCAAGAGACTCCAAGGTGTTGACCTTGATAGACGTGGAGCAATGGAACAACTGGACAAAGCAAAGTCAATCTACAGTCTTACCGGTCAGATGAGGGATTTCAAAATGTTCTGAAGAGTGCACAGACGTTTGCAGAGGCACTTCACACTGAAGCTATTTTCCCACCCATTCAGGAATACAAGAGTCAGTGAAGAAGAAGACATTTTGATTACGAGGCATGGTATAATCCTTTAAGAGACCCCAAAGAGCAATTCAAAGTTGAATTATTTAACCAGGTCCTAGATTGTGCAATACAGTGAGTGGAAGAACATTTCATGCAGCTCAAGGAACACAGCAGCATATTTGAGATGTTGTGTGATATTCCAAAACTCCTCACTATACCTGAAGAAGACCTACACCAGCAATGCAGGGCACTAGAGACAGTGTTGACACATGATGACATATGCAATACTGATGCAAGTGATTTCGGTGATGAACTGAAAGCCCTTTCAAGACCATTTCAGCAGGATCAACTCCACAGGCTGTTCTGGAATAGATGTGCACAAATAAGATGACCACCCTCTTTCCAAATGATTCTGTTGTTCTGCGCATACTTCTAACACTTCCTGTAACAGTTGCCAGTGCAGAATGAAACTTCTCCAAGATGAAGTTAATAAAAAACACATCTACGCTCCACAATGACACTGGAAAGGCTGGTCGGCTTTGCAACCATCTCAGAGTATGAGCTGGCCCAGACTGTGACCTTCAGGAAGCAGTTCAAATCTTTGCAACAAAGAAGGCACGGAAAGCACCACTGCTTATTCAAACAGATAAAAATGCCAGTGTTTACTATGCAGACACAAAAAGTTACATTTGCCATTCAGGCATTTGAAAGTTAAGAGTTACTTCAAATTTTTGAACAACATTTTAAATTGTTAGTTCTCCTTTTTATTGGGGTAGGTAGCAGAGCAGTACCATGAAAGGAGTAGAACAGGAAGAAGGCAGAATTGAGACCTTTCAAAGTTTTGGCCCAAGCAAAGGGGTATGGGGGTGTCATTTGAACTCCCCGCCCCAGCTGACAAAATGTTGTGGGATGGTCCTGTCTGTGTGATATGTTGAAGCAAGATTCCAGAGAGCATGCTCAGTGCAGATGAAATGTTCAACAATGTTAGCAGTAAGTCTCTGTAGAACAGAACACAGGAAGTGCAGCAATTTTCAACGATTTATAACTCAGCCAAGTCTGAACAGATTTTTATCGTGACAACAAAAGACACCTCTCTGATGCTAGGACTATTCCCCTTACAAATTTTAAAGACCCACTCAAATCATGAACTGGAAGTTATTACTTTCAGCAGCATTGAGTTGTGCTCACCAGAAAGTGAGTGTCTGCGCTTAGGAAACATGTTGCCTGGTGTGACTCAGTTGGCCACACTCCCTAAAATCTTATGTGTGTCCAAGGGCTCAGCAGTGGCATAAAGATGGATGCCTCTGCTTTGGCATAAGGATAAATTCTACATGCCACTGTTCCCCTCCTTCAGCACTCCTTAGCCAAATCTGACTGCTATTTGCATGTGGCTGTTGTGTCTCATGATGTACACAAATGGGAGAATATAGTTCCTCATTGGTCTTGTATTTCACATTTCTCAAGAAGCTCCCTTTCTTTCTCTCTCTCTCAACTTTTCTCTGTCCCACTAAAAATACTTGTTAGGAATCCAGACCTGAGGCACAGCCACTCTCCAAGTACTTAATGAGCGTATCTGGCTGAAGTATGCTGCCTGATTGGCTACTCTGCCTAATTGGTTGAAAGAGTAAGCAGACCAACTCTTTAGCCTAGTAACTGCTCAAAGCATTTGCCCTTGGCTGTGACAGCTCCTGCACCTGCTCGTTCCCAGACTTGCTTCACACCAGGTAACCTGGTTCTGACCCTCCACTCCAATTCCAGCTCTGGCCTCTGACATTATTTTGGACCCTGAGCTCTGGCATTAGGGCTGTGACTCCTGTTCCTGACTCCAGCTGTAACCCTTGGCTCTGGCTTCTAGCACTGGACTTCTGCTCTAATCATTATGTTGGATTCCTGCTCCAGCCACTAAGCACGACTGTCCATGTCTCTAATACTATTACAGCTATGCTCAGTTACAATCATTTTTGCATTAGCAAGAGAATAGAGTGGATGACTTTAAGTTGCCTTTCATATACCTACAAATTATGAAACCAGATTGCTTACATAAAACAGTAGGATCCCTTTTGCAATTTAATTTTAAATTTCCATCATTTCTTAACCTAAATGTATGTTCTCTGATGGCTATCTTCATTAACACACTTTGTTTTCTGTGTTTCATTATAATTCTCCCCCTTAGATTCAGAAGTTTAATGATACACTATAAATTGATAAGACCTAAAGAATTACTCAAAATCTGACTAGAAGAGTAAGTCAGGTATTTTTTGACATGCATTTAGAGCCAAATTCTGTCCTTTAATGGTAGCCTTATGCATGAGCAGAGAGCAGAATTAGTCCCTATCTGGAGAAAAAAAGTGTATAAACTAGCTTAATTTTTGTAGTGAGGGATTGAGTGGTTCAAGTGTCTGATTAATTGGCTGCACAGAAGAGGTAAAAATCTTGTATAGGTTTGAACAGCAAAATGAAATCAAGCAGTAACAGGTTTTAATAATGACCTGAATTAGTGCTTTCCAAACCTCTAGGAGGGTAATGTTTTCAGGAGCTTAACTTTTTTTTTTGAAAAGCAATTTAGGCATCTACAACCAGATTTTCAAAGATATTTAGGTACCTAAGGATCCAGACAGGAATCTACTGGGATTTTAAAAAGTACCTAGGCACCTAACTCCAAAGCACTTTTAAGAGTGTTTTGGTAATATACCGGTATATATCACACTTTCAAAGAAAGACAAAAAACTAACATCAAACTATTTATGTGTAATAATGGATTTTACAGTGCCTTACATCTGAGGATCTCAGAGCATTTTACACACTACTTAATAAAGCATCACAATATCCATTTGATCTATGGAAAAAGGTAGAAGATATATGAGCCACAAGTGAAATACAAACACCTCTGGGGTTGAAAACTGCAGCTCTTGAAACTCACACAAATACTACCCAATATTTTAAGATAAAAGATTGAAAAGAATACTTTATCAGGTTGACAAATTAGAGGGGAATTTTTAGTAAGTAGAATATATTAACATGAGTTAGAACAGGGGTCTCAAACATGCGGCCCGGGGGCCACATGCGGCCCGCAAAGCCCTTCCCTGCGGCCCGCCAAGCTTCCTGGCGCCCCCCTCCCCCCCCGGTCCCCCCATAACAGTTTGCAGGACGGAGGGGCCAGAAGTGGAGGCTTCTCTGCTGCCTGGCTGGGCCGCGTGTGTTTCTAGCTCTGGACTTCCTAGATTGCTCTTGCTTTGTTTGCCAAACAGCTGTTGGTGGTGCCTAGCGCTTTCCAGGAGGGAATGGGGAGCTGCGTGCTCAGAGGAGGAGGTGGGGCAGGGGTGGGACCTCTTGGAAGGGGTGGAGTGGGGGCGGAGCCGGGGCAGCGAGGGCGGGGTGTGTGTCAGTGGTGCGGCCCTCGAGCCAGTGCACTAGTCCTCATGCGGCCCTCATGGTCATTTGAGTTTGAGACCCCTGAGTTAGAATTTGGCCAACGCAGTGGAGTTAACACCCATTTCTCATACAAAAAGTAGCATTGGATATTTAAAGGTAACTGTGACTGAGTCCTCAGTTTTACACCTGATTTGAAAGACAACCTCATGTGGCACAATCAGTATTGCCCACCAGGCAGGGGAACAGAACTAGCAGGACCATAGAATAACATGGTATGTCTGCTAGTGTGAGATAGACATGTGCAGTAATTTATTAAAATTTAAATATATTCTACTCTAAAGTTTTCATGCCATGGATGAGATCTTTCCATGCACCATCCCACCAACCCAGTCACACCCTACTTGATCCACAACATTTTTCTCTCTGGGGACTAGTGCTGGTCCAAAGAATTCAGCTGGATTATTATAAAGCTAACAGCACCCCCAGGAAAAGAATAGTTGATAAGTGAGCAAAGTGTGTGGCAATAAAGGTACTAATCATGACAGCAGTTATATCCTGGTTCAAGAAATTTTCTTTATTAGATAAATTATATGAAAAAAGGGTAGCTTGCACATTTGTCTAAGCTGCAGACAGGATAAAGAAAAAGAGTAAAAATGAACCTTTAATTTCCAACAAATGAAAGGTTTGAAGTACACTGCTTCATTTCCAGGCAGATATTGCACAAACAACTACATTTAGACTTTCATTACTTGAGGTACTTGGTAGTTGTTAATGTAGATTCAAATATAGAACTACGTACAGAAGCTTTTGGGGCATAAAAGTATTTAAATAATCAAACCAGAATTTCTTCATGGAATAGGACTATAATCAAAATTACCTGCAATTCCTTTTGCTCAAACATCAGGTTAATATTACTCCCTGTTTAAGTTTTAGTCCCAGTTGCAACCCAGCCAAACAAACCAGCCAAAAAGAATGCAGAACCCTTTTAGGAGCTTGGGTCATGTGACCCCAGGAATGACAAAGAATGCTACAGTTCCCAAATACCACTTATTTTCTGACTGAAAGAAATGTTACAACTATCTGCGATCATTTCAGGACATAACTTTACTCTTATCAATAGAGTCGGGCCCTGAAAGAGATGGGAGAAGGAGGGTGGCTATATTACCACACCAGAAAAATAGGTAGATAGTTATTTTTTGGAAGGCAAAGAAATTACTGAGTTATAGTAGTCCAATTTTAGCAGACTAAAATGCTTGATGGATGTCTCTGAACACACACAGTAAAATTTCATATAATCTTTTGCAAATTGAAATACAATACTAACCTAAAAATACAATAAAAACTAAAAAGAGCATCCTGAGCACAATGAGCTGATGGGAGAAGGGGCTGGAGAGAGAGAGATGTCCAACATCAAAAGGCAGAAAATCCTACAATTGAGTAGCACATAATTACCTCGGTCCTCTTAATTATAAGTGACAGGCAAGACACACATCTTGGTAACTAAAATCTGAATTTTTTGGTAACATCTAGTCCAATCAGATTCCATATTTAGAAGGGTAGGAAATCATGTGTGACAGATATTATGGACTGTATTCTGTCTCCATGTGGGAATTACAGGAATTTCCTGCAGGAACTAAAAATCAGTGACGGAGGAGGAATTAATAGAAATAACTAGACAGGTAGCAAGTCTGGAGGAGCCAAATCCCCTGGGTAAAATTGCATAGACTGGTTTGACATGTTTCAGAAGATTTGACAAAGATGAAAACTGTATAAAGTGACCAGCCTGCCATAAGGAAAGAGCTTGTTTTCACTGGATCCTAGATCCTGTAGAAAGGATTTGAAGTATTTTGTTCTGAACAGGGCCTCCATGCAGTAGGTTGATGGATGGTTGCTTATTAAGCTTGGACCTGCATGTAACCTGTTTTATGGTTTTTAAAATATATGTTTTCTCTTTAATGCTTTTGTTCTGAATAATAATAATTTTCCTTTTTAATGCTGCTGGTCACTGGTTAATCCTGCCATTGGCTCTAGGAGCACATTTACTCAGCAATTAAACTCCCATGTCTGGCCCAGGCTCATGGTGATCAGGCTACAGAGCTGTAAAACGGCTGTGTAGACATTCAGACGTGGGCTGGGGTCTCATAGCTCAGGATCCAGACTGTGCCAGAATGTCTACACAGCAATTTCATAGTCTGAGTCAGCTGACCTTTAATTGCTGTGTAGATAGAGTCTGAGAGAACTGGATTGCAGGTGCTGAACTCAAGACAGACTTGCTTGGTGATCAGAGTGAACTGCAGCCTAAATCCCCAGTGTAGGCAGAGAGAGTTGTGGGACTCTGTCTCAAGAAAGCCAGAAGCCTGGGACCTAAAAGGGATACCTTCAAGGAAGTCACGAAGGGGTGAGAGGTTCAGTTATCTTGGAAACAATGCCATGCAACTATAGTAACAGTCAAAATTGCTTATCATGCACTGAACACGAGTAGTTTGCAGGAAGAGAGATGCTGAGATGGCATTTTCTCACTCCTCCCCCTGAAAGTTGCAGAAGGACCCCTCTGTGGATTTGTAGCCTTATGGCCTGGGAAGAAGGGACAAGGTAACATGGTTGGCAGGATGAAACCAGAAACCCCACCTGTAAGAGATTACCCTTCCCCCACTCTAAACTCTAGGGTAAAAATATGGGGGTCTCTTATATGCAAGACCAATTAACGTCAAGCTACTAAGTTAAATCTTTTCCCCCAAAACCCAAACTTCTCCAGTTGGGGCTTGGAACCTGCTGCCACCATTAATGTGATTTCTCCAAAACTATGGAGTGGGGCACATTAAAACCCCCTATAGTAACACCCCCTCCCCCTTGCCACCTGGGAGAGATATTATAAGACCAGCTTTGTCTCTAGCTTGTTATTCCCTCACTATTAATTTGTCTATTTTGATAGTAAATAAAGTGAATAGTAAGAGCGGCAGGTTTCATTGGTAGGAGACAGGAATGAATTTTCACTTGGTCAAGTTACACCTCCTTGATGCCACCACAACTATCATAGAGCTATCACCGGGTGCCTTACTATTGAAAGTTGGACTAAAGTTAAGCATTCATGGTGAAATGAAACAAAAGGACATAGCTTTTTACTGAATGTACAGAGAAAGTTATTGTATTTTTTAAACTTAGGTTAAAAGTGTACAAAATAAGGCCTCAGATATGATCAAACGCTCCTAGACTCATACTTAAAAACAGAGTAGGATCTCCCTAATCATTATTTTGGGAAACCTCAGATCCAAGAAGTTTTACTATTAAATCCAATGATCTTCTCTTACTTCTCATCAAAGACTTATCAGCAAGAGAGATGCAACTGGATTTAAGACCATTCATTTTACAAATTAGACTACAGTTAATTTACTAGGGTACTATGAGGTAATGAAGAAAGTTATAACAAATGAATGTATATTTCATAAAAATAAATGAATAAAATACAGTTTAAGACTCAGTGCTCTTAATTTCTTGTTAAATTGTTTTATTTTTTACTCATTTGCTAATTTCCAAAATAATCACTAATTTTCAACATGTCTCAACATGACTAGGGTAAAACTATAACAGTTCTAGTATACAAGCACAGAATCATTAATGTAAATAAGAAATAAACCTTATCAATGCAACGGAACCTGGGTCCCTATTACTCATTAATTCTCTGGACTGTATTCACAAGAAACCCCATCATATTCCATCTACCCATTACAACTCATTTGTTCAATTTAAAGTTTAATTTCCTCTCTCACTCCTAATGGGGGATTTTAAACAGAGAATTACATAATATATTCAGGAGAATGAAACCAATCCTGAAAGGCAATTGCTTGCAGCTGGTAATGATGTTAATTATGCAAATTGATTGTTATATCAAGCCTTTTCTTAAAAGAATCCAAAATAAAAAACAACAATGGTAAACTTTGTGGATAACAAAAGGGCTGATTTTAAAAAGTATTTAGGTGACTAAAGATGTAGTAGGTCCCTAGAGGGATTTTCAACATTGGCTAGGCACCTATCTGCATCTTTAAGCACCTAATACCTTTGGAAAACAGGCCCAATGTGATTAAATACAGCCAGCTTTGAAAAAAGATCCCGCAGAGAGTGTGAAACCAAGTTGCCTCCTACTTTTCTTTACAGAAGTACAGTAGCTTTTGAAAAAAAAACGATAAAGGTTTAGTCATGGCAGACATGGTATCATGGTCAGATTAAGCTATTACTAACAAGATGTTAGTCATCTGACCACTTGACAATATGTTTTTTTTTCACTGCTTATCAGCCTATGAAACATACAGCAGAGTTCACAGTTATACTGTATTTCTTGTTAGCTACAGTACAGAGAAGTAGAACACAAAAAGTAGAACTGTTGGAAACAATAAAGACCGTTTGGTGCTTGCCAAAAAGTTCTGTCAGATGAAAAGAATCCTTTTCTAGGGGTTTAAGAGCTAATTCCTTTTAAGTACTTGTCATTTAGGAAAATCAATTTACTGGGGTATTGCAGGTCTCGACAGAACACACCTTCCACAAATTATATGCAGGGTAGTGTGTATATATTTTGTAAGCCCTACATTCTTTTCTGTAGTACTAACTCAGCATTATCGACATTAATTAAGTACTCTGAATAGGAGTCCATTAAGGGTAATCTACTTGACAAAAAATGTTGTGGATAAAATAGCTTACTCTTGTCTCCTTTATGTCAGTCATGGTCGATAGCTCTAATTTCCAAATCTTCATTGGATCCCATTTTAATAAAACACATCCAGTGAAAATATATGGCTGTTCTTTCATAGTCTTTTTTTTTTCAATTCACCATGCAATGATATTTAACTTTTTAAACAATATTCAAAGAAAAATAAAGACAGTAGGCCAAATTCAATCCTTGTATAAGCAGGTGTAACTCCATTGGCTATACAGGAGTGGCATGGGGGTTCACTCACTGCTCACAGCACCTTCTACTAGTCATCCTGGGAATTAGCTCTCCTAGCCTGCACTCTCCCTCCTGTGGTGTCTTCCCCCATCTTGTCCCCTTCTGCTGCCCGACTCACTCTCACATTTGCAGTTTCCTCTCATAGCTTGGCCCTCTAGCCAGGTCACTGAAGTCTTCCCCCTTTCAGGGAATTCAAAGGCCTTCCGGACCCTGTTGTCAAGATAGTATCTCCAACATCCTGTGACATTACCCAGTGGCTGGTAGGGGAACCTGAACCTTAATCCTAACCCAGGCCCATCCACTACACTCGGTTCCAGCCCAGAAACTCTATAACACGCAGCTAAGGCCTATAGCTCCTTAGTCCTCATTGCTGTTTCCCTTGGGCTTTTTCCTACTTTTCTGTTCTCCCCTCTCTGGGTTTGCCAACTCCTTTACTCAGGGAGTTACTGCAGCCTGACTTCATGCAGCCCCCACCTGTAGTCAGCTACTTGGCTATATGCTGGGCCCCTGCCTGTACTGGCACAGCTGAGCCTACTCCTTGTTAATGGCCAACTCCCTGGCTCCTCCTCCATGTGCACTCAGGGGAGTTAATTGGCTTGCCTGGCCAACTTAACTCCTTCCAAGCCAGTGTGAAGTGGGTGCTCCATCACAAGGAGTCATACCATTTACACCAGGGATGAATTTGTCCCATGAAGTTTTGCATATAGTTCCAATATGCTTCATTAGACATTTATTCTTAGAGTTTGTGGCATTAAAACTCAAAATTTACCACAACACACCAGTTTCTTTTTTCACCATCATATTTGCTACGTAGCAACCTAGCTATACTTAGAATGGGAAGTACCAATGGTGCCACAGTAATTAGCTGAGAGTGACAGATATCACAATTGTAATGAGGCCCATAGTAGGTTTCAACCAAATACTCTGGCTTTTGTTTCCCTTTTTACTAATTGTAGCGAGGCGGTGTGGTGCCCCACAACCCCGCTAGGGGACGAGCCTCCCCAGATACCACAGGGGACGGAGCTAGTGAGACCTGCGCCCGCCCCCCCAGAGGTCACAGCGCAGGAGCGGAAGTATAAAAGCTGGGGGCCAGAGCTCATTTGGGAGGCAGCCACCGGAGAAGCCAGATGCTACTGGTGGAGCTCCTGACTGGGAAGCCACCACGACCCAGCGTGAGCCCGCGAACTGGCTGAGCCTACCCTGCGCCCACTACCCAGAGGAGGACTGGCTGAGCTTGCCAAGTGGCCAGTACCCTGAGGAGCTGCCCCGCCTACCCCAAGCCATCTATCTGGAGGCTGAGCTGTGCTTACTGCCCGCCGGGTATCCAGAGGAGCTGCCGGACCTGCCCCTCGACAGCAACTCCGAGGAGCCCATGGTCCTGGAGCACCCTGAGGATATGGTGCTAAACCAGGTACCACTTGCGGGGGAGTCTGGAAGCAGCCCGGGGGGGAGACCCCAAACCCATGTCAGTGTGTTGTGGTCAGGATCCCCGCTGACTGCAGCGAGTCCTTTCCCACTGCTAGGGCCCTGGGCTGGGATGCAGTGGAGCGGTTGGGCCTGCGTCCCCCCTGGTACCTCTATATGTGGGTGGCAGTCTCCCCCTTTACCAGACACCTGGGATTATTGAACTACTGTTGCTCAGCCCCAGCCTGAGGTTCTGAGCCCTGACTCTTGTGTTTATTTGCTGCCCCGCCCTGCCTCAGGGCCTGGGCTTATTGAACTGCAAGCTCAGTCTGTTCTGAGTCCTCGAGCTACACACCGGGTACTCCCCAACCCAGCAGAAGGTAAGAGCGAGGCGGTGTGGTGCCCCACCGCCCCGCTAGGGGACGAGCCCCAGCGTCGTCCTCTTACACTAATCTATTCTAAACTGCTTCTCCAGGCAAAATTGCTAAAGCTACTACATTATTTACTATTGCTTTAAAATTACTTTTTTTGTGGGTGCTCATTTTCATGACAGAACCCAGCCTTGTCTTCCACTTCACAAGTATTTCTTAACATTGTTGGTGTCTTGAGTTATGGGAATAAACTAAAAAGTTTTGTTATGGTTGCAGATACACTTTTGTTTGTTCTTTTGTTTGGTTTTCAAATTAATTTTTAATATTGTAGATGTCAAAGAATGATACACCTTTGACTTAGATACTCTGATCCAAGGGGAAGAAACTGAATACACTGTTATATAGCCAAATATATAAATGGCTGCAGCTCTACAATTAATCAATTCTAAACCCTTGTGGATGTACAGTTGAAGTATATGCTCTGGTAGTGTTACTGTAAGATAGTGTTAATATGACATTTATTAAAATCAGATGTTTTCTGTTGATTTTCAAAATTTTACATTTTAGAAAACAATTAGATAGTAATACCATTCACATTTTTTCTTGGTACACAGCGCTAAAGACATCCTGTAAACTAATATGTTGCATCCAAGTTCAGAAAGTTACTCTTTAACATTTAAGTTTCAACTTTTTATTATACAGTAAAATTAGATTGGCTGAAAGTAAAAACTCATGATACGTGGTTGACATTAAAGTGTCACAAGCTCAAAGTTACCTCATCCTTTTGCATAATAGACAAGCATTCAACACAGCATATAATAAATATATTGCACTGTAAAATATGTAACCTTCCAAAGTGAATTCTGAACTCCCTTTAATAGTCGCCACCTGTTATTAGGATGGAGAAAAGAGCAATGTCTGATGCATTATCCAGAGGACTCAAAGACTTAAAACATAACATCCTCCCTGAGGGGCTAGGGAAGGTGAGGGGGGAGGAAGATTCATTGATATCTCTTGCTGACATTTGTAATGAGTGAAGAAGAGAGCTGCAATGAAAAGTTACACATTGCAAATTGCAATGAATTAGGCTCATGCTGCTACTCTGCCCTCATCATGAACAATGTGAGGTGTTGCTGTCCTCCGACTCTTCTTAGAGACAAGCAATATACCAGGGGTGGCTAAACTGTGGCTCGCAAGCCACATGCAGCTCTTTTATCGTTGAAGTATGGCTTGCAGAGGCCCCCCATGCCTCCCCTCCATTCTCACTTATCAGTTGTTGTTGTTGGTGTCTGAATCTCAACCTTGCAGCAGGATGGTAGGATAGGGGCTTCTGCTCAGCAGGAGGGTGGTGGGAGGGTGTTGGGGCTTCTTCCTAACGGGTCACTCCTGCCAGGTTTCAGGGCTTCAGCATGAGCGGGGCTGAAGTCCCATCCCCATCAGGTGCCTTCCATGGAGATGAATCCCTGAGCCCTGGCAGGTGTGCCCTGGCTCTCAAACTTCTGAAGATTGTTGTATGTCACTCGGAGGGTCAGTAAGTTTGCCCTCCTTTGCAACATACAGTAGTTTGACAGGGAGTTCTGTGATTAAAGGTTTGAATTTGATTTGTCAGATTGCTGGCTTATGGATTTCACAACCACTATGGTATTCAAGATTTGAAAGTCACTTGAGTCACTCAGAAAATGATAAAGAAGCTTCCAGTGTCATATCAAACATACACCTATCATTACAGGAACATGGGCTGACACAGACCCAAGAATATGACTGTCACCTTCTTCCATCCTCCCTTGCTTGATGGGAAATTTTGAACCTTTCTGGAGAGTGACACCACATATCATGTTATATAAAGGGGATCAGTTCTTCAAAAAGATTCAGCTCTTATAGTGACATTTTCAAATTCTGAAATATGCAAAAGCTGTGTTTTCAAATAGTAGGCAACACTGTAAAATGAATTTGAATAATTAGTGCATCGGGGAGGGGGGTGACTAACCTTCATAGTTTAGGTCACAGAGCTTCCATGGGAAGGGGGATTTTCCATTGTTTATAGAAGATAGAATACAGCATGATTTAGATGTCAAATGGGTCCTGTTTCCAGGGAGCTTAAACCCTGGCATGACAGACTGACAATAGCCTGGGCAAATTGGTCTACTATAGTAAAAATACAATTATGGATGTGTTATTGTGACATTGCACATCTAGTTGGATGGGGGAATGTAACAGGGTCTGCTGGCTAGCCCCTTTCCTGGGGCCCGCTGGCTGCCCCAATAAAGCTCAGAGAGGTCTTGAGCGTGCAGCACCCGTGTCTTTATTTACAAAGTGTTGTCCCACTACCAGTGGGAAGCTATATGCCGAGCTTACCAGCCTAGATGGCATCTTCCACAAACAGGGTCAGCCCTCAGCTAGGAGACTGACTTGACCCTGGCCATTCCTCCTGCCTTCTGCCCCCCTCCCAGCCTTCATAGCCCTTAGGCCCTCAGGCCAGCAGGTTCAGCCAATCGACAGGCCAAGCATCAGGCTTTCCCCCAGCCCCAATCAATTTTCCCTGATTGGGGCTGGCTGAGCAGGGGCTAATTAGATGTCTTTGCAGTAGCACTCTGCTACAGGGGAGCTAAGGTACTTCCTCTGTTATCAGCCCTTTAAAACCACTCCCCGGGAGAGATATACATATAGTAGTTCAGCCTGGATTCTCCAAGCACCAACGGGTAATGAAAGACTTTTTGGACAAATAGCCTGGTTTTAAACTGGCTCAGGGCCTTCTTCCTGATCCAACAAGCAGACAGGGAACCTGTCCAGGGAGGCCCCCCAATCTTTACTTTAGGTTTGGAAGGACTGGGCCTGCTGAGACACCATAGGTCTGGGTCCCTGTTTTGAGCTGGAGCTGTGATAAACTTGTGACTGCTAAGAAAACCCTGTACAGTGGTGTTGTAGGGTTGCTTCTGCTATAGCCCATGGTAGCACTGGGAGGTTCTCTGGTAAGCTTATTAGTATGCATGTGGGCTCTTTTATTGTTTTAATATGTTTTTTTCTGTAGTGCTTTTACCCTAATAATGAATTAGGATTGCATAAAAAGAGCTGTCTGGTATCAATAACCATGGTCAGTCACACTGTTAACGATCTCTGAACAGAAAGCAATTGAGTGTCCTTGGGTAACATATCTACTGAGAATAACACAGTGAAGGTAGGACACTGCACAGCCTGGGAATCCCTGGTCAGAAGGGAGAGAGACAAGGATCTTCACCCAAAAAGGCAACACTGGGAAGCTTGAGAGTGGGTGTCCTTAGTGGACCACTGAGGGGAATACAGGTACAGTTGCCTTCAACTGCGACAGCTGGCTTTGGCAACTATGGCAAAGGATTAAGCAGCTAGCAGGGTAAATGCAACCTTTAAAGACATATTAGGAAAGTATGTAAATAATAATTAGGGATATTCCTTACAAGTAGCTAGCAAAAAAATGTTAGCTGCACTAGAGCTTTGACATGTAAACTTGTAGTGTTAAAGAATTGGAGAACATAGTGATTGTAGTAGTCTCTGTTTACCTATATCTTGTTAGTGGTTAAGGGCTGTATTCTGTTAATTCAGGGATCAAAAAGAAATATTAACATTTAGATGAAACTTGGGTGAAGTAATATCATTGTCTATATGTCTCCTTAAAGTTTGTGATAAATTGCTTAATGGATAATTACTGTATGTTAATCCATGTAGCTAATTACTGATGATGTTTAGGAAACAGAAGGTTACTTCAAAAGCCTATTGTTTACTTGAGAACTCATTGTTCTCAAGAGAAGGCCTGAAACAATCCTGATCCTTTTTATCTCCGATATGCTTGAGTTTTATTCAGGTGAAGTTTGAGTCCTAAGACTGAGCTCTCCAGTCCCATCTGGATCACCGTGGGTATGAAACATTGGACTGAACCTATGGACTAATTCTCAGAACTCTGCCATTACAATACTCATCATCTCTATTATGAAACTGATCTCAGAACTGTATTCCTGTCTGCATGTATAAGGATCTTTTGACCAATACCCTTCCTTTTCTTTGTTAATAAATTTTAGTTTAGTTAATACAAATTGGGTAAAGATCTGAAATATTCATTAACCCGGGAGGTAATGTGTCCAGTCCTTTGAAACTGGTAGAACTTTCATATTTGACTTGGCTGTCTGGGAGGTTCCTTTTAAGGAAACTGATTTGGCTTCTGTATAACCAGTAAGCTATTACAGAAGCTGTTTTTGACTAGCTTGATGGAACTAAGTATTGGAATAACCACCAGCTTTGGGCATTGTCTGTCCCATTCTTTGCAGTTTGCCTCAATTAAGCAACCTCACTGTGGCCCCCCTGAGATCCTGGTCACAGCAACATCTGAGTACTATGAAACAAGCAGCTTCGTCACCTCCAACATCTGTTTATGAAAGGCTGCCAGTTTGGCTAAAGAAACACAAACTCAGCTGAGTATGTTCAGAGTGAAAAACAAACTGGCTCATGAACAAGGCTCCCAAAGGCAGACCTCAAACCATCACTACAGCAGACTGACCTCAAAGGAAAACTTGGATTTTCTCCACTGCTCTAGACAAGCATATCTGAGTGGGTCTGTTAGATAACAAATGGCCTTATTACAACCCACATAAATCAATAGCGTTTCTAAAACAAACCCAGTGTAAGCAAAGGCTCCTTTTTGTGTTTGGTACTTTGAGTAGTGATGTAAACGAACTGCTGGGCCCAGATTCTGTGCTGTGGCATGACTGCTTTGGTCTCTACTGCTGACAGAAAAGTGTTTCTACAGCCAACAAAATGGGCCCTGGGAGGACCATCATACGGTAACTGGATCCTCTGGTGACACAGAGCTGGTGAAGTAGTTATACCCAGCTCTCCCTGCCGTTGGGACAGGGGGCATGACTGAGACATGTAAAAAAGACAACAGTCCGAAAAGGGAATTACAAATCTGCTGAAGAAACTATTTAAATACAGAATTATTCGTTTGCGAAAGGGCTATTGTTGCATTCTTTTCTTTGACAGAACACACACAGGGCAACTTTGGAGAATACTATTACTTAAATGCTAACTTTTGCTTACTTGGTAATGCAAGACAAGATCTATCATTTGTGTAATGCATGGAAGCATTTGTTGTTCCCCGGTCAATAATTACTTGTTTGGTAGCGCTCTTCTGTTTATTGCAATCAATTGCTTTCTCTTTTGTAGTTCAATAGCCAATGACTTAGTTAAGGAGAGTACTGCTTTGCAAACTGATGCAATATATACCAGCAATGACTACAGCTACACAGCTGAGGGCTATTAGAGGGGAAAGTGTGTGCTAAGCATAGTGGTACAACTCTATTAATCAAAGGTATTCTATCAGATGTATCTCTATAGCTTAGTGCAATGCAGATGTATATCAGATAAACAGTTTTTGCTGTTCTCAGTCTACGTCTTAAGATAAAGCACCCTGTAATCATTTTATCAACAAATAAGTCACCTAGAGACAAATTCTGTCTGACCGTTCTAGGGGTTCATAGTGGGAGTAAAAAACCTCCCTTCCTTCTTGGCTTGTGTTGGCAGAATCACAGATTGCGCAATCTCAAGAAAGCGCAGGGACTGCATGCACACTACCCACCTGGGGGCATACCAAAGGAGGCAGGGAGGGGAGAAGATGGAGCTATGCCTATACCACCACAACATACTGGGAAGCAGAAGAACTGCAGCACATTGCACGTTCCCTCTGTTTACCAGGGAGCTTGGAACCCCTCCTGGCACTTCTTTCAGAGTAGTTCAGCTCTGCATAGCTTCTTACTTCATGCTATGTGCAAACTGCACAGTCTAGCATTTAAAGTGAAATTTGTTGACAACAGAGTCCCAATCCCACCAATAAAACAGTGCTAGATTTAATCCTGTTGTAGCCTACATAGTTTTTTAAAAGATCAAACTGCTAGATTTTCATTATAATCTGACAGCAATACATTTTTGTATAACTATAAGCCACAGGAACACACATTCCTATATCACCTTTAGGGAAATATTCTAAAAGCAATAGTCAGGTATCTGCAGTCCTTAGCTGAAAGCACAATTGCTAATTATCTTATTGATTTAAGGTGATCTAAGACCCTAATTTGCCTGTCCAGTGCTAGGAACAAACACCTGCACTGATTTCATTGTTTCTAACTCTTGCCCCAGTTCTCACTAGAATGGATGACAACACATTGTAAATAAGATAATTTAGAAGTGTGGCAAAGATTAAACACTAAGTCTATTCTATTCTATTAAGTATGTAACTGAATGTAAACAGCTACTGTGAATCACAATCCTTAGCTTCTTTCAGAAATATGACAGATTAAGTTACACGGTTGAATCAACTCATGAGTGATGGGATATAGAGGCAAGTCATTTCTATGACATTAGTTCATAACAACCTAGGTTGGTAAAGACTGAAAGTGATTATTGCTACTGGATGGCTGTCCACCAGTGTTCATGAAACAAGCAGTTGCTTTCAATTAAGATCCTACAGATTTCTCTCTCTCACACATTCATGCTTTTCCCCCTCAATGGTATCTTACCTGGCATGGATTGGCAACCTTGCTTGTTTCAGCAGAGTGATCAATGATTGAACAATAATTAAGATAAACTATACTGATCTGGAAGTTTACAGCATATGGTCCTCATCACTGTAGTATCTGAGTGCCTAAACATGAATGAATTTATTGTTGCAATGTCATTGTGAGGTAGGGAAGCATTATTATCCACTTTGTACAGATCTGGAGCCAAGGCACAGAGATTGACTTGCCCAAGGTCACACAGTTCAGTGCCTTTACCACAGAAAACCAGCCTGCCATCTTATTTCTAGTACATAGTGTCTCCCAAGTCTAGTGGTAGACAATTTGAAGGGGTGATAACAGAAAAGCTTGCACTGCCTATGTTGTATCTGCTGTGCAGACGAAAGGATCTCACTCCTTTATATTGTCAGTCATTACCTTTCATAAAGTCTCAATCCACTTTAAGAGAGAAATAAACAGAAGGAAGCATTACAAATCAGCAAACATCAAGAGTTGGTTATAGCAAGGATTTCATTATGAGAATATCATGCCTCCTGAGGCTTGGAATTGGTTGTTACAAAAAGTTTGCTATAAATAAATGTCATGCATGTCAATAGGACTTTCATCTCAGGCTTAAGTAGTCACTCTCTGCATTTTAGTTCTTTAGAAAGATTCTTAACCTAACTAAAAATATGGCTTAAGGTGATCAGGGTTTTGCTGGAGCTTTAAGGTTTATTGTTTTGTTTTTACTTTTTTTGCTTCTTGCGAGCTAGAATAGGAATAAAGATGAAGTTTCATAGATTTTTCTAAATTAAAAATAGGGACTGAAGTGTATTTGTTTTTCTTCACAATGTTTTCCTGAAGGCTTTGCAAGTATGCAGCATTTTTTTAACAAAGGGTTTAAACTTTTACTTTCTTGTAGATAGGAAATGAGTTCATTCAGATACTAATATCAGTGTAACACTAGATTGATAGAGAGTGGGTGGCTGTGGAAAAAGAAGAATATAGCTACCACTTTCCTATCTTTTCAAGGTAATTTGCCTTCATGTTCACAATACTTGGGATTCTAGATTCCTCTCTTGTATTCAATTTTCCAGTAGATAACACTGCAATCCTATTTCATATTAACCTCTATAGATATTATTTGAATGAGGAGGATTTTTACAGAGATGTAGCATCTCTTATTAAAAACACATATACTACACTCTTCTAAAATACTGGCCCCATAGTTTATGGTAACTTCCATACACCTGTGGTTTGGGTCATCATTGTAGAACGCAATTCCATTTATTTTTAACAAGAAAGGTGCCCTTAATTTTGATACCAAACCAGGGGCACAACAGGGAAGATATACAATAGATTAATAATAACTTACTTTTTGTAACAACTCCTTCGAGGCGAATAATATTTGGGTGGTCAAATTGTCCCATGATACTAGCCTCTCTCAGAAAATCTCTTCTCTGCCTGTCTACATAGCCACCTTTCAAAGTTTTAATGGCAACAGGAATCTCCCTTTTTCCTGGTGTCTTCAGACGTCCACTGCATACTTCTCCAAATTCACCTTAAACAAACAAGAGAAAATAATTTTGTTAACAGACAATTCACATTTTCTAGAGGTCACATTCAATTATTATAATAGTTCTGTCTGGCCTTAGAATTTAGGACTCTATGAATGTTGGGACAAAGTCAGAAAGGCTAAGGCACAAAATGAGTTACACCTAGCAAGGGACATAAAAGGCAATAAGAATACATTAAGAACAAGAGAAAGACAAAGGAAACATAGGTCCTCTACTTAGTGGGAAGGAGAGCTAATATCTGATGACATCTAGAAGGTTCAGGTGTTTAACGCCTATTTTGCTTCAGTTTTCAACTAAAAAGATTAACGGTGACCTGACCAGGATACTCAATGCAATTAATATTAACAACACAAGGGAAGGAACACAGGCCAAAATAGGAAAAGAAGAGGTTCAAGAATATTTAGATAAGTTAGATGTATTCAAGTTGTCACGGCCTGATGAAATTCATCTTAGGGGATATAAGGTATTAGCTGAAGCAATTTCGGACCCATTAGCAACTATCTTTGAGAACCCATGGAGGATGGGTGAGGTCCCAGAGAACTGGAGAAGGGCAAACATAACACCTTTCTTTAAAAAGGGGAACAAAAGAGGAACATGGGAATAATAGACTGGTCAGCCTAACTTTGATACCTGGAAAGATACTGGAACAAATTATTAAACAATCAATTTGTAAGCAGCTAGAGGATATTAGGGTTATAAGAAATAGCCAAAATTGTCAAAAACAAATCATGCCAAACCAACCCAATTTCCTTCTTTGACAGGGTTATAGGCCAAGTAGGTAGGGGAGAACCAGGAGAAGTAATATATCTTGATTTTAGTAAGGCTTTTGATACTGTCCCACATGACATTCTCAGTTCATAAGCACACCAGGGAAATGTAGTCTAGATGAAATTACTATAAGGTAGGTTCACAACTGGTTTAAAGATTATACTCAAAGGGTGGTTATTAACAGTTTGCTGCTAAATTGGGAGGGTGTATCAATTGAGGTCAGTCTCGGATCTAGTACAATTCAATATTTTCCTTAATAACTTTGATAATAGAATGGGGTGTATGCTTATAAAACTTGGAGATGACACCAAGTTGGGAGGGGTTGTAAGCACTTTCAAGGACAGGATTAACATTCAAAATGAACTTGGCAAATTAGAGAATTGGTCTGAAATCAACAAGGTGAAATTCAATAAAGATAAGTGTAGTACTTCACTTAGGAAAGAAAAATCAAATGCAAACTACAAAATAGGGAATAACTGACTAGGTGGTAGTATTGCTGAAAAGGATGAGGGGGTTATAGTGGATCACAAATTGAATACGAGTCAACAATGTGATGCAATTGCAAAAAAGGCTGATATAGTTCTGGGATGTATTAATGGGAGCATCATAGGTCAGAGATGAGAGGTAATTGACTCGCTCTACTTGGCACAATGGGGCTTCAGCTGGAGTCCTGTGTCCAAGTCTGGGCACCACACTTTAGGAAAGATGTGGAGAAACTGGAGAAAGTCCAGAGGAGACAAAAAAAATGATAAAAGGTTTAGAAAACCTAACCTATGAGAAAAGGTTATAAAAACGGAGTATGTGTAGTTTTGAGAAAGAAGACAGAGGGGGGATGTGATAACAGTCTTCAGATATGTTCAGTGCTATTATAAAGAGGATGGGGATCATTTGTTCTCTGTGACCACTGGAGGTAGGACAAGAAGTAATGGGCTTAATCTGCAGGGAGATTTAGGAAATATTTGGAAAAAACTTTCCAACTATGAGGGTAATTAAGCTCTGGATTAGGCTTCCAAGGGAGGCTGTAGAATTCCCAGCATTGGGGGGTGGGGTGGGGTGGGGGGTTTAAGAGCAGGTTTGACAAACACCTGTCAGGGATGGCCTAGATTTACTTGGTCCTGCCTCAGTGTAGGGGGCTGGACTAGATTACATTTTAGGAGCGTTTCCAGCTCTACATTTCTATTATTCTATCTCTGTAGTAGGGTGGCTGTCCCACTCCAGGAAAAAAGGCTTAAAACAGCCCAGGAAACAGTTGTGGCTGGGAGCAAGCAGCTCCCAGGCTAATTGGGCAGAGTAGCCAGAGCTGTGGCTGGTTCAATTAAGGCCCAGCTGGCCCTGATATAAGGGCCCAGAGTTTGGTGAACAGGAGGGAGAGTCTCCTTCTCTAGCTAGGGAGGCAGACAGGCCTGACTGCTGGGAGCTTGAGGAGGTATCTAGAGAGAAGCAGGGCTGGGGCAAGGCTAGAGGAGCTGGGGAAGCTCTGGCCTGGAAACCCCCAGGCTGCAGGGCCTAGTGGAAGGCCCAACAAAGGGTACTAGGGTTGCAGGGGGCAGCCCATGGCTCTAGAGGCAGAAGCAGCAGGCCAAACCCTCCTTGAGAGTGATGAGTGGCAATTATACTGCACTCTGCCTCAGTGAACGGGGGCAAATTGTGACTGGCAGTTGCCTAGACTGAGGCAAGGTGGGGATAGAGGGTGGGGGTTCCCCTGGAGGGGAGACCCTAAGACCTGTGGGGGTACTGCAGGGATGCAGCACCGGGGTCCAGGAGGGACACGGGGCCAGAGCAGCAAGCGGGACATTGGCCTGCAGAGGGTGCTCCAGATGCTGGCAAGCTAATTCCTGGATGAACCAGCAGGAGGCGCCGCAGGGGTGAGTTGCTGCCCTGCTACAATCTCTATATTGTTTAGAGAAAGAGAATGCCTGTAGTTCAGGCACCGTTAAAGCTTTTTGCTTTTATGTTAAAAAAGCTATTTTTGAAATATATATGTTTTTGTGTTAAGCTAGATCATAAGAGTTTACTTTGATCAATTGGAATATGAGCACAGAGTTATTTCAGAAAAACATCTATTCTCTAGAGTTGAACTATAATACAGCTATTGAGACATAATGGATGGGATGGGTGGGAGTGATGCTAATGAAATTCATGACTTTCACCAGAGTCCAGGAAACGTGGTACATCCAGCACTTCTTCAAAGCAAATATAGTCATGTTACATTTCTATCAACACTGATCTATAAGTAATAGAAGATATGCACTTTCACTCCTATAGACAAAGCATGTGACTTCCACAATGTGAATGATCTCCACTGAGTTATCTGGGCTTCCATACAAGGATGACTGCTATGTTTCGGGGCATGAGATAAGGAACTAACACTATTAAAGGACAGATTAGAATTAAAACGTTAAAATATATATTTTGAGGGACAAAAGCCTGTGTTAAAGCCTTTGAGTGCTGGACACAATACAATAAATAAAATAAACATATATTACATGTCATTAGAGGCTATGCTATGATAATGTCAGGGTTGCATGACTAATCATTCACTAATCAGTAAGGATACAATTCTTTCATGTCGGTCTTGGAGTTTGAAGAACAGCTAGCCAAAAACTCAAAGGGTAATAATAAAATGTTTTTTAAATATGTCAGAAGCAGGAAGCCTGCTAAACAACTAGTGGGGCCTCTGGACAATAGAGATACAAAAGGAGCACTTAAAGACGATAAAGTCATTGCAGAGAAACTAAATGAATTTTTTGCTTCGGTCTTCACGGCTGAGGACGTTAGGGAGATTCCCAAACCGGAGCCATCTTTTGTAGTTGACAAATCTGAGGAATTGTCACAGATTGGAGTGTCACGAGAGAAGGTTTTGGAACTAATTGATAAACTTAACTGTAACAAGTCACCGGGATGAGACAGCATTCACCCAAGAGTTGTGAAAGAACTCAAATGTGAAATTGCGGAACTATTAACTAGGGTTTGTAACCTGTCCCTTAAATCATCTTCTATGCCTAATGACTGGAAGATAGCTAATGTAACGCCAATATTTAAAAAGGGCTCTAGAGGTGATCCCGGCAATTACAGACCGGTAAGTCTAACATCTGTACCAGGCAAATTAGTTGAAACAATTGTAAAGAATAAAATTGTCAGGCACATAAAAGAACATAAATTGTTGGGCAAAAGTCAACATGGTTTCTGTAAAGGGAAATCATGTCTTACTAATCTATTAGAGTTCTTTGAAGGGGTCAACAAACATGTGGACAAGGTGATCCAGTGGACATAGTGTACTTAGATTTCCAAAGTCTTTGACGAGGTCCCTCACCAAAGGCTCTTACGTAAATTAAGTTGCCATGGGATAAGAGGGAAGATTCTTTCATGGATTGAGAACTGGTTAAAAAAAGACAGGGAACAAAGAGTAGGAATAAATGGTAAATTTTCTGAATGGAGAGGGGTAACTGGTGGTATTTCCCAAGGGTCAGTCCTAGGACCAATCCTATTCAACTTATCCATAAATGATTTGGAGGAAGAGGTAAACAGTGAGGTGTCAAAGTTTGCAGCTGATACTAAACTGCTCAAAATAGTTAAGACCCAAGCAGACTGTGAAGAACTTCAAAAAGGTCTCACAAAACTAAGTGATTGGTCAACAAAATGGCAAATGAAATTTAATGTGGATAAATGTAAAGTAATGCACATTGGAAAAAATAACCCCAACTATATATACAATATGATGGGGGCTAATTTAACTACAACTAATCAGGAAAAAGATCTTGGAGTCATCGTGGATAGTTCTCTAAAGACGTCCATGCAGTGTGCAGCGGGAAGTCAAAAAAGCAAACAGGATGTTAGGAATCATTAAAAAAGGGATAGAGAATAAGACGAAGAATATCTTATTGCCCTTATACAAATCCATGGTGCGCCCACATCTTGAGTACTGTGTACAAATGTGGTCTTATCTCAAAAAGGATATATTGGCATTAGAAAAGGTTCAAAGGGCAACTAAAATGATTAGGGGTTTGGAACGGGTCCCATATGAAGAGAGATTAAAGAGGCTAGGACTTTTTAGCTTGGAAAAGAGGAGACTAAGGGGGGATATGATAGAGGTATATAAAATTATGAGTGGTAAGGAGAAAGTGAATAAGGAAAAGTTATTTACTTGTTCCCATAAGCCACCCAATGAAATTAGTGGGCAGCAGGTTTAAAACAAATAAAAGGAAGTTCTTCACACAGCGCACAGTGGAACTCTTTGCCTGAGGAGGCTGTGAAGGCTAGGACTATAACAGGGTTTAAAAGAGAACTGGATAAATTCATAGAGGATAAGTCCATTAATGGCTCTTAGCCAGGATGGGTAAGGAATGGTGTCCCTAGCCTCTGTTTGTCAGAGGGGGGTGATGGACGGCAGGAGAGAGATCACTTGATCATTACCTGCTAGGTTCACTCACTCCGGGGCACCTGGCATTGGCCACTGTCAGTAGACAGGATACTGGGCTAGATGGATTGTTGGTCTGACACAGTACGGCCTTTCTTATATTCTTATGTTCTTATTCTGTGACTGTCTGGGAACTCCCTGACTTCTCCTGGTAAATTCCAGGATACCAAAGCTATAGTTATATCCTGTTTGGATTCTCCAAACATTCTGCCATCAGACATAACAGAAAACTGTATATAGTAACATTTACAGCAGAAATTATATTTCTATGTATTACAGAAGAGACCCAGTTTCAAATAAAGAAATGGCTGATGTTCTATTCCTTGTGATCCCACTACATAACTCAGTTCAGTAAGCAGTCTCAGGATTGATGTTATGAATACATACAGTACACTGGGATCTCCATATCTGTTTTCTGTTTGTGTTTTATGTATGTTCCTTGCTTTTTTTCAAAAAGTATTTTTCAGTTGGATCTCTCATTTGATGATACATTAATTTACTAAAGACATAGCAAACTAAATTTATCTGTTATCATAACAAGTGCCTGCTGCCCTAGACAATGTCATGCACATACTAAATCAAAACCAAAATATTTTTCCATTAACAAAAAGAGAAGATAAAGTTTCCACTTGAAAAGGAAAGGGAGAATTGAGTTTCACTGTAAATTCCATATAGCTTGTGTACTTTTAAAGAGTTTAACTGATTGCTTAGACTAGATTAAAAATAGTTTTCACTGTGCACCACTGCAATTATTAACTTGAGAGCCGCAGGAGGGTTGTTTTTCTGCAAAACATATCGTAGTCGGGTTTTTTGTTGTTTTTGTTTAGACTAACTATATATAATATGTCTTGTAGTGTAAGCATATTGAGCTAAATTCATCCTTCATGTAACTCCACTGACTTCAAAAGAGTTGAATTACACCAGCAAATTGAGCTTATTGACTGGTTCAAATGGAAACTGTGTTTATTCACCAGAGCATAGTGCTTTAAAAGGAAAACAAGCAAACAAAAAAACCCCACCTTTCCCTGTTCAGCCCCAACCCTTCACACTGATGTAAATTTATGGTTATTTTGACTTTTTTAAAAATAAATATTTACTCTCATAAAGGTACTTGGAAAATTAAATTGAGTCTTTCACTTTCTATGATATTTAGCTAATGGAACTTTGTAAATTATTTGAAGTGAACCTTAAACCCACTTAAATTTATGCAGTATATGGGACATGGTGGCGATTGTGTCAGGGAGAGAGAGCATGGTCAGAGGTTGCAGTGCTCCCTGCAATACCTGGCCAGCTTAACGGCCCCAAGGGTTGTTATAAACCAGGGTAACTTGGAGGGTTCTTGAGGGTTCTGGTCTAATGTGTCAAAGAGCTGAACTGACCCTCAGAAGTCCCACGGATCTGGAGAGTCAAAAGTGTCCACCTTCTCTTCTCTCACTCTGGTCCTGCACTGAACATTAGAAAAGGACAGGAGACTGTTTTCCCATCATGGGAAAATATTCACAATTTGGAAAATTCTTCTCATCCAGAATAAGGATGAAATGTTGAAATCCTGAAAATTTCAACAGTCAACAAACCAAAACAATTTTCAGCTTGGGTCAGTCAAAATATTTCAATAATTTCTAAACACTTCATTTCAGTTCCAACCTTTTTATAATTATGTATTTTCCCCCCACTGTAATTAGTAAACTAATTCCTAAACAAAGTCTTGTAAAACCGAGAAACCAAAATTTTTCATTTAGAAAATGTCAAAATGCGATGTTTAAACAACTTTGATACCTTTTTCTCTCAACATTTTCTCATCATAAGGATATGAATGTTTGCTCAGGAGTGAATGTGAATGTTTGCCTCATTTCTGGCAATACCAATTGCAAACCAACAATTAAAGCACCACACACACACACACACACACACACACACACATCTGCACAACTGGGATTTTTTAAAATGATTTACTCTGAAAATTTTAGAAATTTCCCTTCAGAAGTACAAAACTCAAAGACTCCTATGGAGATATATGTAGTCACATTTTTTAATCTGCTCTGTGAGATTTGCATTAATGTATCTGCAGGCTCAGTTTGGGGCTCTGGTATCAACCATTACATGGTTGGCCAGTCCTTGCTATAAACATGATTTTGTCCAGAGATTCAGCGTCAAGTACATGCAACCCAATGGTGATGCCCCATGTGATATCTAACAAACAACTGAATTTTGAGTATTGGTGCTTCCAGTCTCTCCATTCCATATGGTGATTTTACTGAAAGTCTACCATAGGCATTAGCATGAGAAATGGCGGGTGCTGGTTGGGAATTTTTCATCAGAAAGTTTTTCCAATGAAAAATGCCCTTTTCATAACACTGGAATTTTCCATGCATTATCCTAGTAGGCTTCCATTTTAGTGGAAGACCCCCCAAGTTAACACCCCTTGAGTATTTTCCAAGATTAAGCCTATGCTAAGACCTTCTGGAATCCCCTATGGAGGTTAAAAGACAAAAGTGAAGGTACTGTGCAGTTTACAGTCAAAATGGTGCTCACAAAACAAAATGGGGCATTTAGTTTGACACAGACATGTTCATAACTGTTTGGAGATTATAACAGTGAAAGTAAAGTAGCTGCTATTTAAGACAATGTGTTTAGCTCAAGAGATTTTTTTTATGACAGGAATAAATGTGGTAATCAGAGCAGTAATGTCTAAACATACTACTGAAAATTTAAGTGTCTCACTCCCTCGGATGGTGAAGATTGGTGAATGGAGAGATGAGGTGTTTAAAGCAAGGAAAAATTCCAGTTAAAAAAAAAAAAGATAAAATGAATCACCCTGGAAAATTTCACATTTACTCTCTACAGCATCACCACCACCAACTAAATGACTGTAAACTGATGGTTACATTCCAGCAATAGATATGATTTTGAGAGTGAAATTAATTATTCTACTTTGCTATCAGCACAGGTTTGTACTGTGTTCCTTTTATTTTTCCCACTACCTCTGACAAAGTTTTATTACTGTTTAATTTGATGTTACACACTTTTGGCTTCAAACCTTTTAAAAGCTCTCACTTTATTAAATAGTCGATGGTGTCTCTTACTTGTTGCTTTCAGTCAAGCATCATGCTGATCACAGACATGTCCGTATATTTCTTTACCACCTCTCAGCAATTTGATCCATCTTCTCACTGCTATGTAGCCTCTTCAGGTGTCTTGATTGTGACTCTTTTCATGTTGAATTCTCTGCACCATCCTAGGTATTATAAAGTCCCTGTCTGTCTTCCCTCCTAGTGACACTGCTTGCAATATCATCCATTTTCTCTCCCCACACAGTTTAAGTCAAGAATTATCAAGCATCTTAAGGCTCCTTCGCAACATGCTTTCAGTGTAAAGTACTTTAAAGTGTGTGTGTGTGCTGCCAGAGGAATGTAAAGAGGTCGTAGACTAATTGAGATTCAGACCTAGAGGCACATGTAGTGGTGGCTCAAGAGGCTGTAGGTCAGAAAAGACAGGGTGAAGAAGCTGGTGAGTGTGCACAGCGCATTCCTCGTTTTCTTACACGCTGTGATGCTGCTGACATGAACTGTGACCATCTAGATCAGGGGTGGGGAACCTTTTTTGCACCAAGGGCCATTTGGACATTTATAATGTCCTTCGCGGGCCACTCCCCTCCCCCCCCCCGAGGAAGCCCAGGACGGGAGCTGCATGGGGTGGGGGAGCGGCCGGTGAAGGGGGGGGGGGGACAGGCTGCGCAGGGGGGCAGGAGACTAGGCTGTATGGGGTGGGGGAGCGGCCGGTGACGGCCGGTGAAGGGGGGGGACAGGCTGGACGGGGATGGGTGGGGAGGAGGTAAGGTTTGGTGGCATGGGCTGGGCCAGGCAGGGGTGGGGGAGAGAATGCAGTTAGATTGGGGGGAGGCTGGGCGGGGGTAAAGCAAGATTACCCCTACACCCAGGCTGACAGCGGGAGCTGACTGGGGCGGTGGCAGGACCCCCCCGGTTGGCAAGGGGCCAGCGGGGGAAACCCCAAAGCAGTGGCAGGCGGAGTGCTTAGCCCTGCACTGCTTTGGGGTTTCCCCCACCCCTGCCTGGCCCAGCCCATGCCACCAAACCTTACCTCCTCCCCACCCATCCCCGTCCAGCCTGTCCCCCCCCTTCACCGGCCGCTCCCCCACCCCATACAGCCTAGTCTCCTGCCCCCCTGCGCAGCCTGTCCCCCCCCCCCCTTCACCGGCCGCTCCCCCACCCCATGCAGCCTAGTCTCCTGCCCCCCTGCGCAGCCTGTCCCCCCCCTTCACCGGCCGCTCCCCCACCCCATGCAGCCTAGTCTCTTGCCCCCCTGCCCAGCCTGCCCCCCTTCACCGGCCGCTCCCCCACCCCATGCAGCCTAGTCTCCTGCCCCCCCCCCTTCACCAGCGGCTCCCCCAGGTGCTTCCCGGCCCCTTTGCTCAGCGCGGAGCAGCGCGTGTACCTGGCCGGCGGAGCGGCGCTTCTTCTCCCCGCGCCCGCTCACTTGCGGCGCGCAGGCCACCGCCCTCCCTCCACCCGCAGCATGCTGGCTCCCCGCGCCCGGCCTGCTGCGAGGGGGGAGATGCTGCCGCCTTCCCCTCAGCCGCGCCCGGCCTGCTGCGAGGGGGAAGGCAATGCCGCCGCTTTCCCCTCAGCCGCGCCCGCTGCCGCCGCCTGACCGCTTCCGCCACGCCACTCTGCCCGCAGGCCCGGCGACAAGGAGGACTACAGCCTGTCGCCGGCCCTGCTCCCACCGCCACGTTGGTCCGGCCATCTCTACGGCGGAGATTTGGAGACCCGCCTGCGGGCCGGACCAAATGACTTGGCGGGCCGTATACGGCCCGGAGGCCGGAGGTTCCCCACCCCTGATCTAGATCATTGTTGCAACCAAGGTCCTGTAGTTGCACCAAATCTTGTACAAAAGAGGTCAAGTAAGGTATCTATGAAAAGTTTGTAATTTGCTGGTTATGATTATGCTGCTATGAAGTCCTATGTCTTTGGCTGGTTTGGTGTGAAGAACCCCCAGCCTTGGACTATGACTCCTGCTCTAAGAAATTTGTCGTGAATTGATACTCTCAGTAGTGTCCCACCAAAGGCCACTTTGTTACACATGCCTAGGCAGGTTTCAGTCAGAAAACAGTCCTTATGCCCCTCTACGTGAAATGACTACTTCCTCCCATCCCTATTAACAGTGCTAGTCACACCATGGAGTATGGAAAGGAGGTGCAGCCATGATGCTGCTTCTTCTGCACTCAGCCAGCAGAGGATGGATACAGAGAATGGGGAGCGCTCTGCACCAGCCTAAAGACTGATGCAATGGACACCCTCCTCCCTGCATTCAGGAGTGTTCCTGAAGACATTCTGCTTCTCCTAGGTGCAGTGCCTCCCACTGAGCTGATCTTTATCTTCTTATTCTTGTTGTTAGGAAAAGTGCTGAATTTTGAACTTCTCATAGAGAGTGCTATGTTAGGGAAAGGCATCTACTCATACCCAGCTCCTGTATTCCTATTATATTCTAATCTGCCATCCAGTCTCCCACATCTCCATTTCAATGCCTGATGATTAGCACCATGGGTTTTGCTGCATTTGGTGATAAAATTTCATAGTTCCAGCAGTAGCAGCTTATTTGTTCCTATGCACTGACCCATATGGTAACCCTGTACTGGCTGCCAGAGTGGTAAGCATTTGGATGAGCCTTTTTTACTTTAAATAAAACATACCATCTTTTTTTCTCTTTTTTTGACAAGCTGAAAGAGAGGACTGCGTGGTTTGTACAGAACAAGCTCTGGACTGCTCAATTAACTTCTTTCTGCCAACTGTACAATAGGGAAAGTGCGTTTTATGTCACTAAAGCAAGGATCATTTGAACATAATTAAAGCTGAATAGTTAGTGAGCTCTGCAGTTTTCTCTAGTTATCAGCAGCTTTCCCCTGAGCAAGAAAAGATGTTGACTTCACTGACTTCTGTCTTTTAGCTCTTATTTATTACACACATACACAAGTTACTGCTTCAGGGCCAATGTTTCTCTTGTTTGGCTAAAGTCTTCAAATTGAACAATCAGACTTAGATCTAGGAAAAGCATGATTCTATTCCTGTTGGAGCATATTTTTTCCTTTGGTTTTTACAGTCATTTAATATTCTCTCTTACCTAAATAAAAGTCTAAAAAATTGATCTCTATCCAGGACAAGTCTTAACATCATTAAAACAACCACAATTAGAATCCATACTGGCTCTCTTGTCAAAGAGGCCAAGGATTGACTGGCCATGGAAACTGAAATATCCTCTCACCTGTAGAGGTGATGCACCCAGATTGATGTAAAAACATTGATCAGAGGAAAGTAGCATATAGTGTTGTTTCCCATGCTTTACACTTTCTGTTGATAGTATCTGAAATCTTTCATTTTCATTTAAAACATTTAAATATCAGGAGTTGTTGTCCGTAAGGCATGAATGAATTTTATTATTTTGAATGTTTGTTTCCCCCTATAGAAATAACTACAGACAAATGCCAAACAAAGCAAATGGAAAATCTGGTGTATTGGCTCTATGACTTTCTACAGTATATCTGATCTAGCTGAAATTGTGTTATCTACAGATCTGGCTTAGTTGTGCAGTTTTGAAGAGAGGGATTCAAATTTATTCTCTGAACAGGAGCTGTTGTTCCTGCTAAGGGATGAGTGGAATGATTTAGCAAGCTCTTCAGCAAAGTCGACCTTATTTATCGTAACTAAACTGGGTGTGAAAATATCTTGATAATATCAACTTTTGTGAAAATAAAATTCTGACAAATCTTAATATGGTGCATGGAGTCAGCCTACCAAAAGCCAATAAGAATTATTTCTCTGGTACCTAGGGTTAGATTGTGGTTGCCCAGGTGTGCAAGGTGGGGTGTCATATGCAAGGAAACTACCCTGCCCATTTAATGATTCAAGTGCTGCTCTCAAGACCAGATCAAAAAGGAGTAGGGCTGGTCAATGGGGTGGCTTCCCATCATTGTAAAAAAACCCAAACATCTACAGAAACTATTGACGTAAGCCAAAAATCACAGCCTAGGAGGATGGAAAGCGTTCAGATGCACATATGACAGTGGATGATCAAATCCATTGAGAAGTCTCCCACTCGATGGTCCAAATTCTGATGACAAAAAAGAGTAAATCCATAGCTACCTGGAATGTACAAACTCTAAATTGTGCAGGAAAATTTGCACAGGTAATCAAAGAAATGGAGAGAGATAAAATTGGCATCTTAGGACTTTGTGAGGTTAGATGGAAAGATCAAAGTATGATAACATCTGGAGAAAAAATAATGTTATATTCAGGGGAACCAAACATAAGAGGTGTAGTCTCTGATTCTAGACTATATCTGTGTTAGTCAGAGGTGGAAAACATCACTGTTACACAGAAGAGTATTCAGAGGAGCAGATATAGGGAGCTATCACTATTTGCTGAAAGCAAACATCAAATTGAAATTTAAAGTGCTTAAAAAGAAAGAACACAGATTCAGATTATTCAATACACAGAAACTACAAGAGTGTAGAATACGAAAAGAGTACCAGATAGAGGTCAAGAATAGGTTTAAGGCTCTTAAAGATCTTGAACAAAACAAAGTTCAAGAATACCAGGATCTTTTCAAAACAGCTATGCTAGAAACACCTGAAAAGATAATTGGTAGAAAGGAAGCAATAAAGAAAAGTGGATCTCAGAAGAAACAACAAAAATTATAGGCAAAAGAAGAAAACAAAAGGCTCTAGTACTACAACATGGGACTGAAGAAACAAAACAAACCTACAGGAACCTTGACAAAGTAGAAAAGAAACAATGTGAAAAAGATAAGTGAAACTAGATAGAAAGTAAGGCTAGTGAACCTGAAGAAGCAGGGGAAAGAAATGATACAAGAACAGTTTACACAATCCTGAAACAGTTAACAGGATATGAATCAAAATTCAGAAGTGTCCCAGTGAAAGGGAAACAAGGAGAAATTTTGAAAACGCAAGAGAGACAAGAAAGTAGATGTGCGGAACACTTCAAAGAAGTACTTAACCAACCAGAACCAATTACAGTGGAACCCCGCTATAACGCGACGGATGGGAGCCAAAAAATCCCATCACACTAAATGAGGGGTTGCGTTATAGCGGGATTACAAAAAATTTACCATCACAAGCTGGTCAATTTAAGTCTTGTAAAAAAACAACAACACAACAGTTAATCCCAGTGTGTTTTAAACACAAAAGTAGTAAATTAATGTACATGAAAGAAATGTAAAATTGACTACCTATACTGTAATATAGTAACATACTGTACTAACATATTGTACTATACTAGGTTATAGTGTACTAACATGTGAAATCAACTACTATACTAACATACTGTACTATACTAACATGTGAAATCAACTATACCAACATACTATACCAACATATAAAATCAACTACTGTCTACTATACTAACACACTATATTAACATGTGGAATCAACTATACTATACTAATCATTGCACAGAGTGCAAAGTCAATCTGGCTGCATTACTCCTTGAACCATGAGAACCTCGAGGAAGATGCACTCCTGCATGAGAATTCTCATCTTCTCATGATAAACTCCAGGAAGATGCAGTCCAGACAGTCTCATGTTCTGCATGAGGAGAACTATGAGAATCTTATATGGGAGCCAAGGTAAGGTCGCGCTATAACCGAACGCGCCCTATTTCAGGGCACACTATTTCAGGGTTCCACTGTACAAGATTGGAATTTAACAATTATAAACCATTAGACCTAGATATAGATGTATCTGAGATAAAAATCGAAGAAATAAAAAAAGCATTGAAGAGGCTGAAAAGAAACAAGGCATCTGGTTTGGATGGCATTCATCCTGAGATGCTTAGATATGAAGGTGAAGAGGTGGAATCAGTCATCTGTTCGCTGTGCAACAAAATACTGATGGAGGGGAAAGTGCCAGAAGAATGTAATGGACCCTCAATATCATAATCAAGCTACCAAAGAAAGGTTTTCTAAACAATTGTTCAAACTGGAAGGGAGTAACATTTCTATCTGTCACAGGAAAAGTATTAGCAGCACTCCTCCTGAACAGAATGAAAAGATAGATGGATACCATCCTATGTAAACAACAATGTGGATTTAGATAAGGGAGATCGTGCACAGACACTATTTTCACCTGAGACGGATTATTGAGAACACAATTGAATTCCAAGTCTTGCTAACAATTCTGTGAACTATCAAAAGGCATTAGATAGTGTAAACAGAGAAAAAATGTGGAAAATTGTGGAACAATATGGAATTCTGACATAATTAACATTATGAAGGCATTCTATGCTAACTCAAAATGCAGCATTAAAATGGAAAATGGTTTGAGTAAGCCATTCAGCATTAAGACAGGTGTAAGGCAGGGGTGCATCCTGTCTCCTTTTTGTTTATGCTACTCATCGACTATGGATTAAAACAATGCAACGGTGAAACATGTGGCCTAAAGTGGAACAATTCAAGGCTATTTGATCTAGACTATGCTGATGACATCACTCTCATCAATGAGGATGCCAACGGACTACAAAAATGCAGAAACCAAGTAAAAGAAGTAATGGAGAAGATAGGTTGAGATATAATGCAAAGAAATATACAGTCATGTTAATGGGGACTATAGCGACAGAAATAAAAATTGAAGAGAAACTGGAGAAGGGGCTGACCGCCAGTCAGCTATTCAGGCAGCCCCAGGGCGGACTGCTGGCCACTACTCCAATGGCCCTGGAGCTGAAAGCTGCTTCAGGTGAGTAGAAGCTAAAAACAACAACAACAACAAAATGTTCCCATCTGAGATCTCTCTAGTGGTCTGAAGTAATAGTTACCAATTGTGTGGTGCTTTGCAAACATTAATTAATCTCCACAACATCTCTGTGAAGTAGGGAGGTATTATTATACATATTTTACAAAATGGGGAAGACAAGTTTAAATGACTTGCGCAAGACCATACAAAGAATCAGGGTCAGAACTGGAACTAGAATTCTGGATTTTGTGGCTCCTATTCCTGTGTCTGCCAAAACCACCAGCACTGATACACTAAACTGTCTTAGTAGAAAAGCCAACAACTTGATAAACACAGAATGCAAATGTTCTGTGCATGGTGAATAGTGAAAAAAAATACTCACACTTAAGCCCTGTGTCGTATAGCCATCAAAATTTGAGTTAAAAATAAAAGTCTTATAGGATTCTATCCATTAAATGTATTTAGTTTTGATGTATGGTCACAGGCCATCTGTACTCAGAGGAGAAGGAAAAATACCTTCCCATAATAAAGAACCCATTCAATCTCAACTAATGGAATTGTTCTAGAGAGAAACTGCCTAAACCATCCAGACTTTTCTCACGCTACCACTGACCTGAGTACCTCTCACTGTCATGAGCTCTCTTACTTTATCCAAATTGTGCCCCAGTTAGGGCCTGGCGAAAGTCCCTTATCTTCATGCAGGCTTTTCAATAATAAAAGAAGTGCAGAAAGGTAGCATTTTCCTGGATAATGAAATACAACACTTAAAACACAAGGAGGGCAAAGAGGTAAAGCACAGATACTCTTCTGTTGAATACACAGGAATGAGTCACATCTAAGTGTATTGGAGAGAAAATGGCCACATGTAAAATACTACTTGTACATTTTCATCTTTGGAGTGCAAGGGAAATACTCAAATAAGATATGAATAAATCACTGAATCTTGTTCTACTGTATAAAGAGAAGAGACTCAAAGATAAACCTATTAACATGGCATCAACCATTGTAGTATATCAATAAAACAATAAATGCAACTTTGCAGATATAAATCTTATAAACCACAGTTCTTCAAGCCCTAGACTCATAGTTCCCTTTGGGAAATGCTCATGTTTTTGTGTCTGACAGTGAAGATCTCAGGTTAACTGCTAGGAACTGAACCCAATTTCATCCTCAGTATTTTTTCAGTTGCGCTTGCCTCCACTGAGCTTTTCAGAGTTTAATGGTATACAGGAGCATTACAGGCACAGCACCAAAGTCTCAATATTTTCCTATGTAGAAAAGTATTTCTAAGAGCTCTCAATGACTCTGTCTGGTTGAGTGATTGAGCTCAGATTGGGAAACTTAACGGTATGCATTTTCCCCAAATAAAAGAATTTTCCAATTCCTTTCAAGTGCCTGACCTCTCTACTTCTTAGAATCTGAAAGTTTGAACATAATTATGCCCTGCTCTGACTCATCTTTCTCTGGTGGAAACTTTCCAGATTAACAGCCTGTTTTTTTTTCCAGTATAACATGAATCATCCACAATATTTTAAGATGTTCAGAGAAGATGAAGCTCTGCAAACATACTGTCATTGTCAGCTAGCTCAACACTATGACCTTCCCCCTTTTATTCATTAAAAATATCTTTAAGAAAAATTAATTGAATGTTTCTTGCAAGAGTGCCATAAGGATTTAGCTGGTACTAAGATAATATTCACAAGACATTGTACATGCAATTTAGTTGGAACTAAAACATATATACATAAAGACAGATGTTCTAATTGTTTGTCTATTTTAGTATATATTTCACTCATGGCCTAATCTTGTTCCTCTTGAACTCAATGGGAAATTTGTAACTTCAGTTGGAATAGGTCTGGGCACATGAGTTTAAAATCTTTGTTACACTACCCAATAAAATATACGACTTCACCAAAACCCTATGCATTTAAGGACTCTTGTCCAACAAAAAAGCATCTTCTAGATAACACAAGACTTACATGCTGACACAGTAGAAGGCTCATTTATCCAAGGTAATACCTAACTTAATCTCACAACTTGTAATGAAGACAGGCAAAAATGATCAGTCATCATCATTTTACAGATGAGAAACTAAAGCACAGAGAGGAAAAGTGACTCCGAGTTGGGATTAGAACTCAGGAGTTCCAGTCTCAGAGGCCTTGGCTACATTTGCAAGTTATGCTGCAATAAAGCCACCCAGGGTGCTCTACCTCACTCCCCATCCACACTGGCAAGGCATGTAGAGCGCTCTGACTCTGTGGCTAGCGCACTCCTGGTACTCCACCTCGGCAAGAGGAATAACGTCTGATCCGTATTGGGTTAGACTCCCCAGCATCAGTGTGAACAAGGTGTTGCATTCTGTGCTCTGATTGACCTCTGGAAACATCCCATAATCCCCTTAATTCAAGTGGATACTCTTCTCATTGTTGTAAACTTGGCTGCAGGAATGAGGAAATGCCCTTTCAAAGCTCCTTTTCTGACAGCTGGCTGCTTATCTGCTCCAAGACAAAGCAAACATTTACTGTTTGCTCTGAGTGAGTGAGAGAGAGGCCGAGGGGTTTGAGGGATCTGAACTTTCAAGACAGCATGCTGACACACTCTCAGCACCCCAAAAACCCACTCTCCCCCCCCCACATACACACAACACACTTCCTGTCACACTCGATTCCACCCCCTGCAGTTGAAAAGCACGCTGCAGCCACTTGAACACTGGGATAGCTGCCCATAATGCACCACTCCCAATGCAGCTGCAAGTGCCGCAAATGTGACCATGCCAGTGCGCTTGCAGCTATCAGTGTGGGCGGACTGCAGCACTTTGCCTACTGCACTCTCCGAAGGCTGGTTTAACTCAAAGCGCTCTACATCTGTAAGTGTAGCCAAGGTCCAAGGGTATGCCTACACTGCAAAAAAGACCCACAAGAGCGAGTCTGAGAGCCTACAGCAACTGACTCAGACCAGTGGGGGTTGTGCTATGGGGCTAAAAATAACAGTGTAAATATTCCCACTCAGACTGGCATGCCAGTAAAATCTACAGGTGGTGGCTATCTGCAGTCTGGAAGGGCTCTGTAACTGGGAAAACTATATCACATATATTGAGCAGTTCTTTAAATATTTTTCATTGTATTCATTTTATATACATTGACTCTCAGGTATCATTTCTGCAACCCTAACCCAGACACTTTCCCAAATGCATAAAAGAATAATACTGTTTTAAAAGACTTTAATCCACTGCAGTGTCATCAATCTATGTTCCTGTGCAGGTGACTTATATTGAAGCGACCGAACACTTCCTACCCTTTTAACTAGCAAAGACTTTATGGACAGAGTCTAATCTCAAATAAAAGGTGTACAGAATTGGGTATCTCAGTGTCAGCTACCGTGCCTAAATGCTAACCAGTAGCCTAATTGTTTATGAGTACCTCTGCAGAAGGCACAGTGATCCACTGCATGGGACACAGTAGTAAGAGTTCGAAGATCTATGTTCCATTCCTAGCTCTCCTGGGTAATTATAAGGCTGTCGGCCTGACATCGATCCCAGGCCAGATAATGGAATGGCTGATATAGGACTCGATTAATAAAAAAATAAAAGGAAGCTAATATATTAATACAAATAAACATGGGTTTATGGAAAACAGATCCTGTCAAACTAACTTGATATCTTTTTTTGATGAATTACAAGTTTGATTGATAAAGGTAATGTTGATGTAACATACTCAGACTTCTGTAAGGCTGGTGCCTCATCTCCAGCTGGTCTTCAATCCTGCTTTTTACCTCTGGAGGGACTTTGCTACAAACTGAAGCTCTATGCAAAGGATTGAATGACCCATACAAGCCTGAACCAAGAACTTTGCCATTACTGTATGTAATTGATTCCATTTAACCAATTCTAGCTCTCACCTTTATCTTTTTCCTTTTATGAATAAACCTTTAGATTTTAGATTCTAAAGGATTGGCAACAGTGTGGTTTGTGGGTAAGATTGGATTTGTATATTGACCTGGGTCTGGGGCTTGGTTCTTGGGAATCGGGAGAACCTTTTCTTTTACTGGGGTATTGGTTTTCATAACCAGACGTCCCCATAATGAGTGGCTGCTGGTGGTGATACTGGAAAACTGGAGTGTCTAAGGGAACTGCTTACGTGACTTGTGGTTAGCCAGTGGGGTAAAATCAAGATCTTCTCTGTTTGGCTTGGTTTGCCTTCAAGTTGGAAAACCCCCAGCCTTGGGCTGTAACTGTCATGCTTTAAGCAATTTGTCCTGAATTGGCACTCTCAGTTGGGTTCCACCAGAACCAGCACATTACATCAAGATTAGACATGTTTTTAAAAGTCTGCTCTAGGAATTAGGGAAGTTCTATGGCTTGTCTATACCACAATAGTCCAGAATCAATTAAACTTGCTCAGGTAAAACTGCATGAGTGGTAGTCCAGATGTGGGGAAAGGACTGAAAACTCTCAATGTAGACATACCATTACTGCCTAGTTTTTCCATTTGTAAAATGAGGATAATAATACTTATCCACCTTAGTAAAATGAATTAATTTCTCTATGGGGGAAAAAAAACCCATTCTGCTAAGTGCTAAGAATATATATATATATATATATATATATATATATATATATATATATATATATATATACAAAAACCTGTAGGAGAACACTTCAACCTGCCTGGACACACAATTACAGATTTAAAAGTCACCATACTACAGCAAAAAAAACTTCAAGTCCAGACTCCAAAGGGAAACTGCAGAGCTACAATTCATTTGCAAATTTAACACAAACAATCTAGGACTGAACAAAGACCTTCAATGGCTTGCTAATTACAAAAATAGCTTCTCCTCTCTCCATGTTCACCCCCCCCCATTCAACTGCTAGAAGAATAACCCACCCTCCCTGATTGGAGATAACAAGCTGGTTCAGCCTAAATGGACTAACCTTGTTACCTCCCACCTGGTTCTTGCCTACTTTTCTATACCTGCCTCTGGACACTTCCACTGCTTGCATCCGACAAAGTGGGTATTAGCCCATGAAAGCTTATGCTTCAAAACTTTGTAGTTAGTCTTTAAGGTGCCACAGGACTTTGTTACCTCTGTCAATGACTGTTTCTCACCTAGTTCCATTAATATCAGTTGTACATCTCAGAAATTTGATGCAGTTTCATGGCAGTACATACCATATGGATGAAAACAGGCTGTGCAATGCTTTCACAACAAAACCCCTAAACTGGAAGAATTTCATCTAGCTTGGATTTGGGTCAGATTTTTCAAACTTTTCAGTAAACATGGACTGAGCTGTGAACAAAGCATGGTGAGATGATTTAATTTGGAAACAAAGGGTGGGATTTTCAAAAAACACCTAAGAGAGTTAGGAGCATGAATCTCAGAGTTCAATTGAGTTGTGGTCTTCATATCTTTGGGCACTTTGGAAAATCCCATCCCATATGAACCTCAGTGCATAATGTCAGCCTGAAATCAGAAGAAAGTGTAGTCTTGGCTGAATTTCAGTTTGCATTTTGGAGAGAAACTGAAGGCATGGAAATCAACATGAAATGAAATCAGAAAAGAAAATTCAACAAAACTTCATGTGCGATAAAACTACTGCATTCTGCACAGCTTGACAAGTTTTGGCACTATCTTTCCAAGGTCAACTAAGAATTAGACCATTTAAAAAATGTAGACTTTAAAATCAATGAGCATGTTTGTGCGAAGAATCAGTGGAAACATTCCAAAATCTTGGGCTCTATTTTTATAGTCTTCATAGAGATTTTGCTGTATTCTGCACACTCTCAGAGAGAGAAAATAAAGGTTTTATCATTCTGGAAGGGAAGATAGATTTAACTCTGTCAGTCAAAAGCCTTGTGTTCGTGAATCTTCTGAAAGATGGACTCAACAGAGGAAACTGTGATATAGGTGTAAGGAAAATTAACCTTTGCAAAAATAACAAACTGCAAATTGTATTTGTATACTGGCAGTACTTGGCAAACTGAATATCATTTAGGATCTATCTAATCTGTCAGATGATAGAGCAAAATGTGGCCTCAGTGACAAAGAGTGTGCCAAACAACATTGATTTTGTTTTTTATTCCGTTACTTGCTGAATGTAATACTCACTTTTTCCATACCTACTTGTCCTACAGTGTCCCTTTTAATAGGAATAGGTTATCTTCATGCCTCTGTTTGCATTTTCTTGGAGTCTGTCTGGATGTGGAAATAGAGACAGGCACCACTAGATTTTGTCAATCTTCCCTACCAGACCGTATAGGAACCCTTTTTTTCTTTGTCTTTTAATTAAACTTTAGAATACAGCAAAATCTTTGCAAAGACAGTACATCTGTCACAATCTTTCCTTATAAATATTCAGCCACCGATCCCTAAAGTCAGAGTGTACTGCTCTCTGAAGACTCAACTTCCCTAGATAACCCAAGCCAATTTATGGAGGGAGGACTGAACATCTACTTGCAGTGGTTGCTGTCCTCCCTCTATTGTATTGGAAAGAATAATCCCAGGACTGGCCTCCAACATTCATTGGTACCATTGCTACCAATCTGGACTCATCTTCTAGAGTCAGCCCAATGACCTTTATCACCACACTTTCATGGTCCTGAGGGAGCAAATTAGTTCCTACTTTATTCTTCTGGACTCTTCAAAAGAATGGGTAGCCTGTCCATTTTTCTGTAGCAGCAGGGCAAGAAAGACTTCTATTGCCATTCCTGCTGCACCTTTAACACTGTGGGTGAGACCTATCCCAGAGTGTCCTTGCCTGTTGGGAAACTCTGCCCACATTTGATACAGTATTTGATTACCACCATATGACTTCAAGTTGAGTAAGGCAGTTTCCCTATGTCTACGGGAGACAATTATTAATATTTTTGTAAGCCTGCATGCTTTTACCTGCCCCTATAACTCTCTCAATACGAATTCTTGAAGGATCTATCTCCTTTGCAAACTCATGGACAGCAAGAGATGGGTCTTCATATGTGTCTGGATCAATATACGTTTTTATTCCTGGGAAGCGCACTGGAAAGAAAGGAAGATTTTACTTATGCTGTAGTCAAAAATTCTTCAACAAACATTCCCATGCTATAACCAATATTGACTTTAAAAAAAATGCAGTGAACGGATGGTTCAGAGCATTAGTGATGGGATATTAAGCCTTTCATTTTTAAGATGACAGATACAATCTGGACTAGGTTGATAGTGACTGAAAATTATTAGCAACTGATTGCTAATTAAATTGCAGCCTATGTAAAATGATGGCTGGTCAAACATCTACAACAGTTGAAATGCTTTAGAGCTGGAAGGGTTTGAATGAATACAGAAGTAACAATATCCTCCCCCCATAGAGGTGGTCTTTCTACGTGGGGTTGAGCAATACTGGAGAAGTAGGGCAGCATGCATGAAATCTTATATTTAGATTAATAGAGGACTTCAATCTTCAATTCTGATAATCCGGCACCTTGCACCATCATGAATATTCATTCATTCAAAATAAAGCCTTCCACCCCCTGAACTCCCAACCTGCTTTCTAGAAGATGGTTTATAATTTAGGGCCTGGTTCTGCTACGCTTACGTAAAGTACATTACCAGGCAAGCAGTATAGTAAATATTCAATGGGATTATGAGTAAAATCCATTACATTAGTAGAGTAAAGCGTGGAAGAATTGGGCACTTTAGTAAATACGATGTTCAAATTAAGCAAGATTATAATTAAATGTGCATATATTTATCCTTCAATTGAATATCCATTTTTTCAGATTTGGAGGTGATTTAATTAATTTAAAGATAATTTGTTGCATTGGGAAAAAGTAGCTCTTCAGCAGAAAAATACTGAATCTCCATTTTAGTATTTCATGTAATACTACTACTATGATTCTGTTAACACACTTAGAAGGCAATGTATTACCACTAAGGACAACACAACCAATTTGGAAGCACTGGAAATGGTAAATACCCAGATAGAATACTGTTAATGTTTATTTTTGACACATCCAATCTGTCATGTTTCCCAGCAGAAGTGGGAAACTGCCACAAAGAGAATGGTTATTTGCCATAGGACAGGATTTCTCAAACCAGGGGTCGCAACCCCTCTAGGGGTCGCCAAGCGCTCTCAGAGGAGTTGCGAGCTCCCGGTGCTGCTTAAAAGCTGCTGAATGAATTATTTCCGCATTCAGCGGCTTTTCGGCGGACATGCCAAGCTATTTCGGGAGCGCTCGGCATGTCCACCAAAAATAGTCGCCGAATGCAGAAGTAATTCATTTGGCGGCTTTTTGGCGGACATACAAGGGTCGCGCCGCCAGGCCGATGAAGAAAAAAGGGTCGTTGTTCAGGTAAGTTTGAGAACCGCTGCCCTAGGAACTATGATCTGTTGAGATCTACTGCCCATAGAGATTCCACATTTATTGCACATGTGCCCCAGACATGCAAGATCAGATTATTTTGGGCTAGCAGTGTCCATTGGGGCAGTACTTGTCCCTCAGTGTCCCTCATGCCCCTACATCTCAGGGCATAAATGGTATAGTAGGCCCAACTTCCCCATAGTTCTTTCATTAATATAGAATCTCACAAGAGTAGGACTAGGCAGTAATGGGGAAAGAGAGCAGGTTGTGAAATCTGTGTTGATAACACACCACAAACAACCACCGCTATTGTTGGGTTAGAATAACTGTTCTTTTTTGAGTGATTGTCCACACAGATTTCACTCTTGGTGACTAAAAAGAACGGAGGTGGGTATGAGGTGTCCTACTTGAACAGTGACTGCAGGACCACACTGCTAATCAAAAGTGTCTAATCTCACGAATGTAAGGCGCATGCACCACACGAGCAGAATCTATTGATAATCATAACTTCATGAAGAATAATATAATACAGAGGAGTTGTGAATTCACAGGCAAGCCTGGAAAACTGATAAAAAGCATTAACATTGAAATCCAAAAGGGATGGACTTTTCCCCTTGCAGACTTGTTCAGTAGAATAGATGCAAGTTTTACAATTAACTTTTGCAAAGAGGACGCACAGATAAAAAGAGAGGCCTTCATCCTATAATCAGTGTGAGTCTGCACAAACTAAGGTTTTTTTCCACATGGATTAAATTACAGGATCAGGGTCAAAATGTATAGAGAGAAATATATAACTTTCATTGAAAATGCAACACAGGAATTAAATAACACAATGTTGTGTTACTTACAATGTCCATTTTGCAAATGAGCCCTTCTTTTTTCTTCAGACTTCATTTTGGCCTTTATGTACCACTGGCATCTTTTTAAAGAACAAAGAGTTTTAGTTAAAATGGTTTGTCATACACAGAATAAATAGACATTACATTATTCTGTAGAGGTTCATGACATCATAAACTACTTTGATTACAATCTACTTATTCTGAATTTACAGAGATTTACAGATAACAAATTTTTGAAAGATTATGTATTATGAGTAACCACAAAAAAATGACATATAAAATATAATGGGGTGGTGATTAATAGTGAAGTGAACTATACTGAAACTCAAATTAGACACAATAAATCCAAACTTTTCAAGTTTAGCTCAAACCAGATATTGAATTTCCAGGTTTGCAGGTATATTTAGTTTTGTATACAAATAACAACAGAAAATTCTTGCAATCTGGTGATAAATTATTGAATTTAGCCTCTCATTCTATGCCTTTGTGTTTTTATATGTTGATTTGTGCATTTTAAACCTGATCCTATTATCTTTAATGTCCTGTGGGTTACAGCAGCTTACTTTTTCTATACAGAGGTAATAGATTTGATGACACTAATGGGCTTCATGAAGGATAAAACTATTTTTCCATGTCAGAACCACACATTTTCTCTAATTAGCCTCTGTTCCAAACTCTGCATTCATTATTTTGTACCTCTGTGAAGATGTTAGTGGTCATATAGAGTAAACAACATACATCCAGCTGTGTGAGTGTAACAATATGTCTGAATGTATTTTTAATCAAATTACAAACTCCATTTTGGTTTGTGAGCACCATTTGGTTGTGAGGCTGTACTCTGACTGTTGTCTTTTTGCCTCCATCTTGGACTGGAATTCCATGGGTGTTGACAGAACACAAGCAATGAAGAGTGATCAAGGATTGTTAAACATGAATGTCTTTGTCCTGGCAACATAATGGGTATGCTGTAGACAGAGGATGGCCTGCCTGGAAGAAAACAATTTTCATCTAGTTTGGACCTCAGGTGGATTGTAACCAAGCAAAGTATCACCTAATGGGGACCTTGGTAACCTAAGGGAGGCTTTGAAGCTGGCCTAGAGAATTACCTGATAGAGGGGACCAGAACATAAAAAGGGACAAGTTCGTCTCTTGGTAGCTCTCTCTCACCAATCAGAACAAGAAGGGAAGACTGGACTGGAGGAGCAGGAGTGTGTTGGGACCCTGAAAGGACTGACCAAATCCCAAAGGCCTCCTTGGAGCAGTAAGGACACCGGAGGGAGGATATTTGTGCAAAGATGTTTATTATCTTTGCATGAATCTGTATGTCTTGTATGCTTTCTCCTTGACAAATGGCATGGGTGTTTAGAAATCCCTCTGCAGTCTCTTCCAAACAGTGTCACATAGCTCCAAAGAGGGAAACGGTAAATCAGTGGGTCCACAGTTTAGGGGGCACTTTGAGAGCATGGAATAGCTACTGGGGAAGCTTGAGAGAGCTGACACTAGTTTCGGGGCCTTGGTAATTGGACGATAGTGTTCTCATGGCTAAGAGTGGGGGCAGAGATGGCATCTGCACCTGGAGTTTATGTCTAGACACCTGGAGCCTGAGACACAGTGACGCAACTCGGCCTAGCTCCAACAAGTCAAGAGCACATGGGACCAAAGGTTTGCATCCAGTATCAAGGGCACTCCCAGAAATGTTTGACATGGTACACTCAGCTGAACCATTTTCACTTTAGGGGCTGCAGCATCATTCAAGTTTGATTTGGTGGTCCCTCCCTTATGACACAGGATTCGTCAGGCAAATTGCAGTAAGTGGCACTGTGCTCCCATGAACTTGGCAGCAATCTCACTCCATTTGGGAGCTCTTTTTCCCTCCTGGGGTAGCCATTTTTCTCCTTGATGGGTAGTGCTGCCCCTGCCAATGGTATGCAGCATGTGTAATGTGCAAAGAGTGGTGAGCACCACTGTCCATTGCAGCAGCCTAGTGCATGTCCAGCAGGGCGAGCGCATCTGGGTTGTAACAGTGAGTCTCTCAGTTTTGACATGTTTTCGTTATTTGTAGTTTTAGGACAAAACACTGAGGAATAATTTCTCTAATGATCAAAATAAATCATACCAGGCTTTAATGCTGCATTCCCTGGAATGTAGCCAACCATCCCCCATAATTTTTGTGGCTCTAAGTCATTGCATCTTTCATTTTAATATCTGAAACTGATGGAAATGCTTCCTATTTGCTCTTAGTGGATAATCATTCACTGAAGTACACAAGCAGGTGCTTATCTCACACTGCCTCTTCAATATGAATAGACTCATCAGCAGCCTTGTGATTCGACAGTCCATCAAATTGCTAATTCTAAATAGTGAAGCAGAACATATCTGTAGGGTACCAATTCAATCTTTCACACTGAAATTTGCCTCAAATCCTACAGTAAATTGAGTATTTATTCAAAATTTTCTCACTCTGTCTCAGAGAATAATTTCCCATGAATACTCTCTTATCACTGTGTTTGAGATACTTCAAAATGAATCCATATCTTATGTAATTGAAAAGTTCCATTCAGTAAAAAAGCTAAACGAACCTCTGATGTTCTGAACATTAGCAAAGAGAAAGAATGAATGTAGAAAGAATTCACGAATATCCACACCAATACTAATCTTATTCCATTACCGAGTTCCTTTTAAGAGAGGGATTCATATTATTCTTCAGGAATTCCACTTGATGATTCTACATAATCATGTCTCTAAATTTTCTAGTCTTTGTCGGCTGAATCCATCCTTATTTCCAATGAAACAATATAATATTTTTCAGTATCTTCGGCAGTAGTTAGTAATAAAGATCTTTGCTTACACTCTTAATATTTAATCTGTCACAATTAGCCTTTGAAGTTAACTTCTCCCATTTATCTTAATGGAATGTTAACACGTACTGGTTCTATTGTTTTTTAGTCTGTCGTGTTAAAGACTTCACAAGAGAGCAGTGAATTCACATAATACCAGATATGTTAAATTCAAGAGGGCTAGAACTTCCTCTGTCAACCAAATGAAAGCTTAGATTTTAAGCAAGAGTGCAAATACAGTGTTCAGTTCCATGTAATCCATAGATTCCCCCTCCCTCCCAAAAACTAGGTGGGGGACAGAGGGAGGAACTCACTAATAATTCCTCTTTGGAGATACTTCCACTTCATTGTGCTGTGTGAGGGAAAGAAGTCCAGGATTTGGGCATACATAGTCTCTCCCCATGAAACAGGCTGTGGGACCCTCCCTACCCCTCTGGAAACAAAAGAACCTTTCTGTGGAGTCTCCAGGATCTACAGTAGGATTGCTGAATCTGTACTGAGGACTCATGCTTTTAGAGAAGTTCTGTCTCCCTAAGGCTTTTCATGTTTCCTAGAGGCACAGCTCCAGAGAAGCTGATCAGTGACTCCCACTGGCCACGTGGATCCCAGGCACAAAAGAGAGTGGGACACATTGTCTTTTCCTTGGAAACTGAATTGGGTACAGGTAGGGTGATGAGTCAGCAAGTGTGAAAAATCAGGATGGAGGTGGGGTAACAGGAGCCCATATTAAAAAAAAACCCTGAAATATTGGGACTGTCCCTATAAAATTGGGACATCTGGTCACCCCAGGTCCAGGGGGGAGGTAATGTCTGTCCATCTGGCCCTCTCCTTTCTTGGTTGTCATACTCATTTCTTGTGAAAGCTTGGAGTGAGAGAGAGTCCACTCTGGGGCCCAGGGGAGGTGGAGCTGTGGAAGTGGTTGAGTCCATTCTTCCACATGGAAGGAGGAGACTGCTGCATGGATATGCTTTGTGAAGGAGCTGAGAAACATGATTCCCCATGCTGGCAGGGAGTCAGGTTCTGATCTCAGTTTCATCTGTGCAAAATTGTAGTAACTCCACTGAGCTTATATGAATTTTTTCCAGATTTACATTTGTGTAAGAGAGAGCAGAATCTGGCCAATAGAATAAAAGCAACTCCTTATCCAATTAACACGGGGGGTGTCCGTACTAGACTGTGATCATCATATCAAGTGAAGCAAGCTGAACGGTCAGTATTGTATTACAAGGAAGGAAATGAAAATGGAATGAGAAAATCATTGGGTAAGTCCTAATAGGTCACCTAATGCGTCCCCTGCTGATGCATCCATGTTTGCTAAAATAGATTTAATAGATTTTTTCAGCCTAATTTTAAAAATCCCAAGCAAATAGGACTTTCACCACTTCCTTTGGGGAGACTATTCTACAATCTAATTAGTATTCCTCTTAGTATGTGAATTCTAATGGTTTTCGATTAACTTTTCCTTTACTTAAGTTGATCACATTTCTCTTAGTTGTCCACCCTCTGCTTCTGGTACCACTTTCCTGATCTGTACTTAGATGAGTAAAACCATGATTCTATCACTAGACTGAATTGTTTTCATAAACAAGATATAGAAAAAAATCAAATGTTGATCAGGCAATAGATTTCAATAAGCATATTTTCTTTCTGTGTATTTAAATTGCTACATCTATGGTTGGACATGTATTTTAAAAAAAGTTTACTATAGAAAGTGGTCAATAAAACAGGTTACTAAAATAGGTTAACAGAGTACGCACTATTGCTAACTGTAAGCACACCAAATAATGGTGTGCTAACTGTAAGCACACCTCCACCCCCATCACGAGATGGGCTTAAAATCATGAGGTTTAAAATAAATAATAGATTTGGGATTCTTTTTATTTGCCTTCTGGTTTCTGAACCTTTAGGGTGTACTTGGATCATGTTTTCAAGCTTTTCTCAGTAAGGAGGGCTAGAAAAAATGAAAGTGGCGAGTCTCACCTAATCACGTGACTCTAGGAGTGGGAATTTAAACAAAATACCAAGTATTAGAAGATTCTCACTAAAACTGGGAAAGCTGGCAACACTCAGTAAGGGTGACATTTACACCATGACATCTGGACTCCCTATTCGCCACATAAACCATGGAGTAATGATTTAACTAATGTGAGCCCACTCATTGGGATGAATCTCATGCTACGTGAACTAGTACAGTGTAATATGAATTACCTCCCAGTGATTAGGAAGAACAGAGTGAGGATAACCAGAAGAGTGAATCCACCAACAGCAGCAGTGGCAATTACAAGAATCTGCCCCTGCTCCGCAGCTATATCAGAAGCTGAAACAGAAACACAGAGAAGAGGGGTTAAAGTTTCAATGAGTGGGATGCATGCAGAAAGGATCATAATATTGCACCAGCCAAATGCCTGATTACTTTATGAGAACTGAAAGTTGCAATGATTTCTCTGGTAGTTAATGAGGGCAGTGAGTGGAATTTGCCTGTGAAGGGAAGAAGAGGAGGTCAACGGGCAGGTAGTTAGTTCCTTGCGCTGCTCCTGAAGGTGGGGAGGCGGTTTTGACAAAGAGATTAAAGAGGTACCTGGGAGCTTCACAAACACTTTTTCCTCTGTTATCTGATCCTGAAACTTCTGCTCCTGCTTGCCAAAGCTTACAAATTACAGTCAAAATAGCTCGAATGTTCAACCCCTGGAGCACATAAAAATAGCTAATAATTATGAAATTTAAAATTGAACCTGATTTTCAAACCTACTCTGCACTGTCCTGAAATTATCCATAGAGCTTGCACATACACTACCACATATAGATGGCTAGACAGACTCTCCATCTAACAATGTGTACGTGAAGTAGTGTGCATGCGAAGTGCACAGCTGCACACACAACTATAGTGTGAAAATCAGGCCCCATATTTAAAAAATCCCAATGCTATACTAGATAATTGCAATAATAATAGTAATATTATAGTAAAAATAATGCTTTGTGTTCTTTCCAAACGCAAGAAAATAAAACTCATGAAGTGGAATTGGCTTATAAGGGTTTTGGCAAAGCAATTATATTCAAATATTTTAAAAGTATATTTAAAATCCAAATGGTTTGTGGCTTCGCTATACGAATAAACTGCCACTTCTTTTATATTCTGTCAAGGTTGCTAATATCAGCTATGGTTTCTTAAATATAAGCCTTACAGGGTCATTAAATGAAGGCCTATGGAATTCTCAGACTATTTCAGTTTGCCAGGGTCCAAGTTTAGCAAACTTCGAGACACACTGACAGCACATTTATTTAGTCAGCTTAACACTAAGCCCAATTCTGCATTCATTCTGTGGGCAAATCTTCCAGTATTGTATTGATAATAGGAACTATATAACTGAGCCCCACAGAAGCCAGAGAGAAGACTCTTATTTAGCGTGTGGGAGCTCCTTTGCAGCACAGGCTCTTGAGGCTGCTAAAATGTGTGTACAGTTTTAACTATAAGGTGCTTTGGTGAAAAGCATCTGTAGCAGAACATGATCCATTTTGTACCCCAGAAACCAGCTCCAACTCTACTAGCTGTGTATTCACTGTACCATTTGAGTTCCCCCCCACCAACATCTTTATGCAACAGTACTGCTTACAATATCCCCTGTGCTTTTCATCCTCCCTTCAGGACCAGAGGAGCAGTCTCCCTTCCCTGAAGCCTCTGGGAGACTGGACTCAGCTAGCCCTGTTTCTCTTTGCCTGGCACTTCCTCTTTTATCAATCTTGAGCTGATGGGCTAATTGGCTCATTAGTTCACCCAGCCCATCAGTCTGATTCACTAATTACCTCTAATAATCCCAATCAGTTTTCTTCAGGGGAACTAATGGGTGTCAGAGTGATCCGAATGCAGACTCATCTGTTAACTCCCTGCACTTTATCTGGGCATCAAAAAATGTTGTTCTCAAGATTTGCGTGTTCTTATTATTTTCTCCAACAAACATTGGGTCTAAGAAAATCACCTGAAAATATTGACTGTGAGTCTGATCCTATTATTAATTATTATTTTTATTATGAATATTAAACATTTATAGTGCAATAGTGCCGAGACACCAGTTCAAGGCCTCACTCTATTAGATGCTTTATGAATGAGAGAAGGATTCTATTGTCTCTGCCTCTCTTGCTCTGTAATCCTGAAGCTCTTTTATCTGCCCTTAATTTTATGTGAAAGTTATCACCTTCCAGTACATTTCCCTGTGTTCTCTATTTGTTAGTTTCAATGAGATATGTAGTATTTTGAGAATTAAGAACAGGGGCCCAATTAGGGTCGCCTTGCCACTGGTAGAAATATAGTATTGGGTGTTTTAGCTGACTTCAATAAATGCAGGAAAGAGATCAACCTTAGCTTTATTAAGAAAACAAAATCTGGTTTCATGCAATTGTGCACTGCTCAGAAAGCACAACATGCAGCTCTCCTGGGGCCAACATTGATTCAAATGAAGGTTCTTCATCTGGGAATCGTCTGAGGAGAAGCCTCAATACAATGTAGCCTCTTACTCAATACTTTGTGACACCCAGAATACTGTACACAAACTGTCAAAAGCCTCATAAAAATGTTGTCTCCAAGAGGGAACATTTGGACTTCAAATAATATTGCTGAGTGATTTAGCAACTAATAAATAACATGAGCTATCTTTGCAACAGTAGTCAGAGCAAATAAAAACAATAGTAATTTATGTCCAATTTGCAATAAAAACAATGTATTAAATCTCTGGCATTAGGTTTCTGTCTCTATAATTTAATGAAATGATGGACAGGCAATAAATTACAATACTGCATTCAATATCTGTGGTCATAAACTGTTCACAGACAAGTTAGATATATACATCTTTGAATAGAAGATAAAAGGTTTCAGTGTATCAACTACTCACTAAATGGTTATGCTCCCAAACAGTAACTAGTTATATTGTGGGAATGACTTTAGACTTTGCATCATGTTATATTTAATAGAATCATATTTACTTGGAAAAAAACAACTTAACAAAAATGATGTGACACAAGTAACAGTGCAAATAATCATCATCATCCCAGGCCTTCAGATCAAATGTTGATCACCATCTCTCAACTGTTGGGACCCCTGGTAAACTGCTGCAGAGGTTGTTAAGGCTAGAGACATTTTAAAGCCATAAAAAGAGAAGGAAATGTTAAATGAGTGCATATTGCCACCATCTGAAGTGGGGACTAGAGGACAAGCTGCAGCCCTTTCAAGATGAGTTTAATAGAAAAAAAGGTATGCAGGAGCAATGAATCCAGCAGGTGCAGAAGGAATATGATGGGGGTTCAGAGAGACCAGCTACCTGTGCCTGGATAACTTTAATACACACTTGCTGCTAAATGGACAATCTGAAGCTTTCTTTCCCAGTAACTGGAGGAGGATAGAGTTGATGATGATAAAAATTGGATCCATAGCCCAAATAAGCGTCATGCAGAATACTCAAAAAAGCAGAAGTCAGGCTTCCTGGGTCATTTCTCTATAGTAGAACTGTTTCTTGGCTTTTTAGCTAAAATGATGTGTAATATATCAGTTTAATAACATTAGTCCTTTAATTAGGACTATATCCTGCACATGCAGGGGGATGGACTCAATGACTAAATTTATCTTTGCTGTCTTTAACCAGTAGGATTCTCAGCTGGGACTGTACACTCTTAGAAAGTGATTATTTTGCTCCTTTTGTTCTCTTCTACCATGATGGCAAATATGCCAGAGTCCAATATATTAGGATTTTCTTCTACTAGTCACATCACTACAAAGGGTCTCTTCAAGCCTGACTCTTCCTGCTGACCTTAATTTACTTGTCAGATAAAAATGTCAAATGACAGACAAGTATAATTGGAAAATGTGGGTTTGGTAAAAACTGACAGAGAAGTAGGTAACTGCTGGAAAACAATGGAAATGCTGAAATCAATAAAAGCACAGTGCAATGAGCAACACACACACACACACACAAGACCACCTGGAAACACTGGCTATGGAATGGGAATACAGTAAGAAAGCAAATGCAATTTTCAGATTTCTTACAAAATTCTTGAAACAGAGGTTCGAGCAGGCCTTTTGCTGTCAGAGGCAAATTTTAGCATATGCACCTCCTTCTATCTGATCTATTTCATCATATTCTTTCACTTTTTCAACTGTTTTTTAAAGTTGACATTTACATTTTAAGTAATAAAATCTTTAAGTTTTATCATGTCTCTCTTGTGTATTTTTCTGCCCTTGCCATCTCCCTGTTTTTCTTCCATCACTTTTTATCTTTCCGTCAGCTTCGTATCTTGCTATCTCCTCTCTTCTTTTATTTCCCCTCAGATACATTTTGGATAATGCATTACAAAATTACTACCGTATTTTCCGGCGTATAAGACGACTGGGCGTATAAGACGACCCCCATCTTTTCCAGTTAAAATATAGAGTTTGGGATATACTCGCCATATAAGACTACCCCTCTTCCAACGCACACCAAATAAAAATTAAAAAAACATCAGATTTGAAGGGGGTCAGGATGGTCTCAGGGTGTCTGCAATGCTCACCCTTTTCAGCAAAGAAACCCTCACATACCCAGTGAACAGACTCAAAACCAGTTACAGGCAATGCCCCTGGGGAAAAGCCACCCCACTCCCAAATCAACCCCCACCAACCCCAACTCACTCCAGCCTCCACTTCCTAAATCACCCCACCTCAAATCTCTACCCACCCCACCCCCTAACTCACTCCAGTCCACGGCCCCAAATCCCCTGCCCCACCCCACCTCCAGTCTCCACCCCCACAACTCTCTAACTCACCCCACATCTCAAATTCCCTGCCCCAACCCCACTCACTCCACTCAAACCTCCCCCCAACTCACCCCAAGGGAGGTCGCACTGGGGGGTGCCCCAGGGCTATGAGGGAGTCACTCTGGGGGTGCCCCTCCCCTAACTTGCCCCCCGGCCGCCGCCGCCTCCCCCCAGACCCAGCACCCCAAGGTCGAGCATCCCCAGCTCCCCGCTCTCACCCCAGCGCCCTGCTGCCCTGCCCGGCTCTGGCTCAGCGCCGGCGGGCTCCGCACCTCGCTGCCATCCCCTCTCCCCCCGCTCCCCGCCCGGACTCGCTTCCCCTCCTCACACAGGAGCAGCCGCCGCCATTTTGAACCCGTCAGACTCTCACACACATAGGATCCGCCCGGCCACCACAATACGCTTGCGCGACCAGTTCAGCAGATTCTCCAGTTTCAGCAGATTCAGCAGTTTCAGCGACCGCAGATTCTCCAGTTTCAGCACCCGGCGTATAAGACGACCCCCGACTTTTGAGAAGATTTTCTTGGGTTAAAAAGTCATCTTATACGCTGGAAAATACAGTATATTCTTGATAATGCATTATTAAGTTAAACAATAATTGTTTTACACGGCCGTCCCACAACATTTTGGCACCTGACGTGGGGAACTCAAATGACACCCCCCATACTTGCTTGCTTGGGCCAAAACTCTGAAATCTCTCAATTCTGCCTTCTTCTTGTTCTACTCCTTTCATTGTACTGCTCTGCTACCTCCCCCAATAAAGGAGAACTAACAACTTAAAAAGCCTTGTTCAAAAATTTTAAGTAACATTTAACTTTCAAACTCCTGAACAGCAAGTGTAACTTTTCTTGTCTGCATAGAAAACATTGGCATTTTTATCTGTTTGAATAATCAAAGTGGTGCTTTCCGTGCCTTCTTGGTTGCAAAGATTTGAATTGCTTCTGCTTCCTGAAGATCCACAGTCTTGGCCTGCTCATGCTCTATTGAGATGGTTGTAAGATGTGGTGACTCTTCTTAGATGCTCCTGGATTACAGCATCAAACTCAGCCATCAGCTCCACAATTTTAAGGAAGTTTCCATTGTTTGGCACATACAGCTGATCTGAAGTGCTACACAGTGCTAGGTTTTGGGTAGCAAGCATTTTCACAGTGGCAATGAGCGTTTCCAGAACATTTTGCTAGTAAAGAGACTCTGATGCAATCTTCTCTTGATGTTGATCATCTATGGTGGCCTTTAACCTTAGTCTCATCTCAAGCTCTTTCCACCTATGGAATGCTCTCTGGTGATTTTCTGCCTTCTCATTGCATGGTGGATTTCTAGCCAGATTTTTCCAGTCCTTTGTTCCTGTAAAACCCAATGTGGCTGAAACATTAGACTGGAAGAGTTTGCAACAAAAACAGTGTTCAGCATTCTGGGGTTTTGAGTACATAAGCCTTGGCCTCTCCGCTTTGTCACCATTGGGGATTTCACGCCAGTAATGTGTTGGATGGAAACTTCTATTTTCACTGTCTTTGGACAACATGAATTTTTCACTTGCTGTGGCCCATGCAGTACAAGGATATCCTTCAGGCTACTGCTAAAGTTGGTTCACAGTCCTGGATCAAATAGACATAAGGAACTAAACTCAGCTGCTATTGTTTCTTGCACCTCCACCGCACTCTTTTCTGATCTACACTTTTCTTCAGGAATGTGCACAGTTATATCCATTTAAGATGGAGATATGGATGCTGCAGTAGCTGTCAGGTCACCTGCACTCTGACTAACTGGAAGATCAGGCATCTCCTCACCACTCACATCCGAAAGGCTCACTGTGAGCATTTGTGTCTATGTATCTCAGGAGAGCTCATTCTTGTTTAGATAGGAAAGCTTCCTTTGCTTGCTTGCTTTTTTCTGAATGCTGCCCCAAAGGGGCTTTTTCTTCTTTCACTCATGACTGCTGCTCTATGCCAGCTACAGTGGCTCTCAGCACTCATCTGAAGGGGACAAATAAGCAGGCTGGTAGCAGGGCCTGAGTGAGGGAAGATATCAACGTCTTAAGGGCCTAACTGGCTCCTATTACTTGAGTTGACTGCTTATTCTCCTTAAGTGGCTTCAGGAAACAGGAACCTCCCTGACAAACTGGTGTTAATCAGTCCAGGCTCCTGGAGGTACTAGAGAGGTACATAAGAGGCTCCTCCTCTACTCTCTCTCCCTGCAGCTCCTGCTGCTTTCTGTTATTCCCTCTTGCCTTTTCTCCTGCCTGCCTGGTATGTCTTTTGTGCCCTCCTTCCTCCAGCATAGCACTCCACCATCTCTGTGATCTAGAGCAGAGGGAATACATATGCACCAGCTGCAGACACAATTTTCTGGACACCCTGGGTCCTAGTGGCACTTTCCCCTCATCACAGTCTGGCACCTGAAGCGGTCACCTCAGTTCGCCTCATGGTAAGGCCAGCCCTGGTTTTACAGTGCCTTTTTAAACGGGAAATTTCATTTTTTAGCATACAATTCACTAAAATTTGTCCAGACTTTGCCCCATGGGAGATCTCATTTTCTTGTAAGGAAGAATTTGGCAAAAGCAGAGGTTATATTAGTTTGGGAAAACCTGAGTCACCTATTAATTTTGTAAAACCACAATGAGGGGTCTTCAGCTCTGGGTTCCATTTTTTTAAACCTGAAGTTTGGATGTAGGGAGGTGAATAGATGTCTAATTCTATTTCAGACAGATATGGGAAAGCTGGGGTTGGTTTTGCTTTTTCACCTCTGGATGTCCTTCCCTCCTCGACTTGGTAATACTATAAGGGTTCCCCCACAGCCTTTAATCAGTTCTGACATCTAAAATCTGAAATAAAAAATGTTTCTTCAGAATAATAGAGGAGATCTGTCTATTTTAAGACTGTCCCCGAATCATCAAATGTTATATACAGAAAGATTTCCCACCAGACCAGAAGCAGTTTTAAAGCATCAAAGGTGGCCTGCTGCCAGGTTAAAACAAACCTGCCACATCAAGAAGAAAAAAACCCACATCTCTCTTCCCACTGGTAACGAGGCTGACATTATAAAACATTTTTCGTTTAAAAACAGCTTCTGCGCAAGGAGGCTACAACATGAAAATACTGCACGGTGGAACAGCTGTAAATTTTTTAGTAGTTTACATGTTTCCTCTGGGCACAAAGGGTCTCTGAGGTGAATACTAAAGGACATTCCTCCGGAAACAGGAATAGTGTAACTCATTACATTTTTTTTTAAAAAAGGCTTCTGTAAAGCTCTAGTTCAAAAATAATAAAGACATTAAAATATGCACAAACTGGACCAAATTGCTTGAATTGTGGGGTTTGAATCAGAAGGGTACATTTTAATATACCACAGACAGGCTTAGTGGTTTGTGTGGGGGGAAAGTAATTCAGGTACATGCTGTTCCAGAGCCATACAAGCAAGAAACAAATAAGTGCTAGATTATGACTCATGCAGCCACTACAGCAGGGTTTGTGTGTGGGGGGAGGGGGTACCCAGCTAAGCCGTTGCTGAAGACACTCTGTCTGTAGGCTGTTGACGCAAGCAGAATGCCTCAGAAGCATTAGGGGAAACATACTCAAAAGAAGCATCACCTATCTTCTCTATAAAGATGCTCCACACACGCCAATCAGTCCCAGCCTCAGCCAAAATGGATGGAACAGGGCCTGGATCATGTTCCCACTCCACTCATGCATGCCCTTTTAAGGCATGGGGTTCTCCAGACCTTATTAGGTAACCCCACCTGCTTTCACATAGGGAGTACAATCATCAGCCTTCTGGCTGCTTCATTTGTAGGTCTGTGTGGTGGGGGAAGGGTACCCTGAGCTCATCTGGCCCATACAATAACAGATACAATCAACCAATAAGTATTTATCACCAGCTAACAGAATGTAAATGTCCTCCCAAAAAGAAATGCACCAGATGTTAATAGTTGTTAGCACTGGTGCTCAGTACAAGGCTTCCACTATTTTTCTTGATTTTCCTGCAACATATATACGGAATATCCGATAACGGTTCAACTGTAAGCATCATCTGAATAAGATTTTCAAATTCTCCATCATTTATTTACTAAGTTTCAGTAAATTCTCTCACAGCAAACAGCGAAGGCCTGATAGGAGAAAGCACCAATTATCATTGGTGTAGTTAGGATTGAAACAGTCTAATACTTCATTTATGTTCTTTCTCCTTGTTATTGAGCTCCTTGCTCCAGATAATACTAGACTTCTTTCTTTACTCTCGACATAGAATATGTCAAGTCTAATCTCACTCTCATTTTTCTGCCTGTCTCCTCAATTCCTACAACTCGACTTTCTCTCTTTTGTTCCCATACATTTTATTGTTATCTGCTATTCAGGATCCTTATGTCCATTAAACCCAGTGTCAGATTAAGCGAGATTTCCTCTAAACCTGATACCAGTACATCTCTATAATGCATGTAGCTTTCCATATCTGCAAGTTAATCCACAGCCTTGTTCTTACTCATGCAGTGTGCTGTTGCCCTGCTAACAGGCTAGCCATCATGACATTTGGGATCAGATTAATTGCAAGGATTTCTAAAACACTTTGCTTTATACTAGCCCTCTGCTTTGATTTTTGAAGAGCAAATAGAGATATCCTCAAAATAGAGGACTAGCTAATGAGAGGGAGAAAAGATATGGCATAGAGAAGTGTGGAAAGATTTTTTTAAAAAAGGGATTGAGCAGGGAAGGGAGGAGAGAAAGAGGATGTGAAGTAAGGAAGGAAGGGGATGACACTGGGAGTCTCAGCATTGGCAAATAAGAAAGGAATGAAAGGATACATTATAAACTGTACTGTGTTCAATCAGCAGATCTGACAGTTGGGATTTGATATAGATTTTACCAGCAATATTTTTGTTGCACTCCCTTCCTGGCCAACATGCCTACCCGGCTATTGATTAGTGCTAATTCTGAAAGGCAGTTCTATGCTTTACACCACATTTCTGAGTAGTCAGACAATATGAATTCTACTGCCTCCTTGATTAATTAATTTTTTTATTACTCCTACAGGGTCAGATAGTCCTCTTTCTGCTTCATGCACCACCATTAATAATCATTCCAACATTTCTAGCTGTTCCTTGTAATGATGTATCTAATTTTATCCTAAATAACTGAAGCAGCACAAATTGCATTTCAACCAGTAAACTGGAGCAAGCATGACAGTAGTCTCCCACTGAAGGGAGGCTTAGTGCAATATTACAAAAATGAAGGTTACTTGTAAGTGGAATTCTTTGAGATGACTCTATATAGTCACGCTAAGGCGTAATGTGCCAACCAGTGCAGCCTAATGGTGGAGACATCTCCAAGGTGCCCATTAAAGTGCACACATGCCTCCTCCGAGCCCTCTCGTCGGTGTGTCTGAACATTCTGAGGGTGAAGCTGTATAAGGATGTGCTGGTCTCTTTAATGCATCGATTCCATCCACTGTTCACCCAGAGAAACCAAGATAGGACTCTGAGAAATAGGGGAAGGTGAATGGGAAGTGTGAAGATGCAAAGTCATCTCAAAGAACTCTGGTTGCAAATAAGTAACCTTCGGTTCTTTTTCAAATGGCTCTGTGTATTTCCACTTATCAGTAGTCTGGCAAGCCGTCTGAAAACTCTGGTGCTGGGAAGAGTGCCAATTAATGATTGAAAGCACAACTGTACCAAATAAAGCATCTGCTCTTGAAGCCATATCCAAAGCATAGCATTCAGTAAATGTATGGACTGACTTCCAAGTAGCAGTCTTACAGATTTCCCCATTAGGAACGTGTTTAAGACAAGCAAACGATGCTACCATTGATCTAAAGCAATTGGATCTGAAATCAGTATGCACAGGAACTGCTGTTAACTTGTAACATTCAAGGATACATTGTTTTACCCATCTGGGAACAATTTCAGAAGACACATGATAACCCATATGATTATTACCATATAAACAAATAATGTAGACTTCCTAAAAGCTTTTGTTCTATATAAATAATATGCTAAAACCCTTGTAGAAACTAAATTATGTAAATCAGATTCCCCTCTATTAGGCATGTGACTTTGGAAAAAACACTGGTCAATTTATTGTCTGATTGATATGAAACTCATATACTATTTTTGGTAAAAACCAGGGAAAAGGTCTAAAAACCATCTTCTGCCAAAAGAAATGTTAACGAGAAATTAAAGACAGCCCTTCAAACTTTAAATGCATCAAATACTCCAAAACGTAGGGAACAGAATCTATAACTTGTCAGTCAGATTTTCCCTGTATCTAAGAGACAAATCTAGTCCATTTCCTCATAGATTAGAATTCAGCAACACATTTAGAACAAAGGAGGAACAAGAGTGTTCAAAATTAGTCAGTCCGATAGCCCAGGCTATCAGATGGAGAGACTGCATAAAGAATCACGCCAAGCTGCTTGAACAACAGGCTTGAGGCAAGTGTAGAAGTTTGTAGACCCCTTACAACAGTGAAAGCAGGTCCATATGCCATTGCCAAGTGGGAGAGACCAGAATCAATGTCACCTTGTCCTGTCTGATCTTCCTCACCACCTTCTGAATTAATGGGAAAGAAGGGAGCATAGAGATGGCCTCTTCCCCAATGCATTAGAAAATCATCTGAAATAGACAAACTGTCCTTTCCCACTTATTGTTGAACCTAGTTGTAAACAGGACTACAGCTAGATGACTCCAACTGGAGATGATTTTTTGTATTATCTGGTCCTTTAATTACTACTCATGCATTTGAGAACTGTCTATTGAGCTGATCTGCCAACACATTGCTCACTCTTGCTAAATGAAGGGCTATCAGATAGAGATCCTGTTGATTGTACCCACCTATCCCAGAGAGTAATTGTCTCAGCACACAGCACAGTAGAGTGAGCACCTCCTTACTTGTTGACATAATACACAACAGTTATTTTGTCTCTCTCTCCTGCATAACTTTACCCCTTATATGAGCCAGAAAAGATCTGGGAGCCAGGTGAATCACCCTCAATACTAAAACTTTTATGTGCAGATTCTTTTCCTGAGACACCCAGTGACTTTGAATGGTCAGAGAACCCAGATTAAGTCCCTCATCATTGTTCAATGCATCAGAGATTATGGCAAAGGAGGATTGAAAATGATCCTTTTGATAACATTGGTCCTGTTTGTTTACCACATCAAATAACCTAAAATGTCTTGTGGCATTGTGACTCACAAACCTGAGCCATCCAAGGTAGTCTTGTTCTGAGACATGCAAATAGAGCGACATAAGTAATTGCTGCCTTGAGACTCATCAGATGTAAAAAGAAAATTACTTTTGGGGTCTAATGGCTATGAATCTTTTAAATAGATTTCACTATCTTCAAAAATCTTTCCTCTTGGAAGGAAAGCTATTTCTGCTACCGAGTCCAGTACATATCCTATAAAGTGGATTCTCTGAGTTGCACAGAAATTTGACTTTTTGACCTTTAGAAGTAGGCCTACATCTGTAAGAAGGGAAGTTGTAAACTGGATATAATTCAGCAGATCTTCTTGTGAAGATGATTTTATCAATCATACCCTGTTTCTGGAGGTGTACTGCTTGTAAAGACTCTTGGCACTGTAGAGAGGACAAACAGCAGGACCTTGTACTGAAAATATCTCTGTCCCATCATAAAACTGAGATATTTCTAATGATTTGGCCAAATAGAAATATGGAAATATGTATCCTTTACACTGAGAGTTGTGAACCAATCCATGATGAGAGTGTGGGATGATGGAGGTGTAAATTAACATTTGAAGGTGAAACATTTGGATGAATTGTTCAACCTTCTTAAATCTAAAATTGAAATACTCATTTTTTTTGCACTAGGACCCATCTCGGATAAAACCCTTGCCCTACCCCTTTGTGAACTTCCTTTGTGCTCCCATTGAAAGCAATTTCTGAACTTCCTATAGAAGAACAACTTCTGTGAGATGTTCTCTGAAAGGATAAGGGGAGTTAAAAAGGAGTATTTTGAACTGTAAGGCATAGACTTTTCTATTATTTATATGACCTGTTTGCATGATGTAATAAGCCTCTCATAGCTAATAAAGTGGTCTAGCCTGTTTCCAAACAAGGCATAGAAGGAGCTTTGCCAGTTGGTCCAAAACTTTTGACCCTTGTGCCAGATCTGTGGCTATGTATTAAATGAAGAGGATGAAGCAGATCTGTTTTGACCTCGATTTGGACCTGTGACTTCTTCTGTTGAGATTGCCAGAAAGAAGTTGTTTGCTGATGTTATTACTGAAGTTTCTGAGATGACAAATATGAATAAGGTTGAGCATAAAATGTTCTCTGGTAATGAAAACAAGGAGTAGTAGGTCTCCTAGCAGTGAAGAACTAACGCAGAGAATGAGCAGTAGATCTTGTCTCTTCTGACTTTTCCAAAAGCTCATCCATCTTCTTACTGAAAACACCAGGATCCTCAGAAGGGAGCTCCTCCACCGTAAAGTGTCCACAGTTAATGATAAAGACCGTAACTATGCATGTCTTCTCAAAGTAACCACAGATGCTAAGGCTCTGGCCGAAGAATCAGAAGCATTAAAAGAAGCCCTTAGAGCATGTTTGGCCACATTTTGTCCCTCTGCCAAGATAGCATTGGCTAATTTCCTGATTGTCTAGTAACTCTTGCAAAAACATAAACATTTTCTTCCATAGATGGAATTGATAGTGGGACATTCCCACCTGGCAATTCTCTTCCCTTTTCTATTTGCTGAAGTTCACTGGTCTTGACCAAACCTAAATCTATTACTTGTTGCTGCAATCACTAAAGAATTTGGTGCAGGGTGAGTATAAAATACAACACCCTCCTGTGGGATTTGATACAGTTTGTCTGCTTTTTAAGAAATGGGCTGACAGGAAGCAAGAGTAACCCTAATAGCCTTAATAGGTTGCAAGAGACCATTGAAAATAGATAAAGACATTTTATTCCTTGAAGGAGCACCAAGAATGTCAGATACTGGATGCCTCTTCCACAGCAACTGAAGGTAAGTTCAAAGTAGATGCCAAGTCATCCACCAAACTCAACTCTTCTTTTTCTTCCTGAGACAATGTGTCTGGGGTGCAGATGTACCTAATGGAAACTGATCCAAAAAATGTTCAGTAGCTGGATCCTTATCAGCTGGAACATCATTATTCCATCCACAAAGTAGATGACCCAAGAACTTATGTGGTGGAGCCCAATAAAACTATGAAGTCCAAGATTATCAGTCTTTCCAATAGTTAGTGTCCAGGAACATCTGCGTAAGATGTGGTGGCATAAATTGGCTAGAAGACAAAGGAAGCCTTAGGTGACATAAATCTGGAGAGCTGACGTCTTTGACTCTTTCATGATCCTCTTCTACCTGTGGATCCAACCTTGGATCTGCAATGGGCTTCACTGCAGATAACTGCATTGGAGGATGAACTGACATGACAGGTGAAAAAGATCTGCCTGATGACCCTGTAGAAGTCTTAAGAGGAGGAGGAAGCAGAGGTGGTTCCATCCTATGTCTCTTTTCAGGAGTAGGGGATTTAGATCTTAGAACTGATGAGGTCTTCCTCTTCCTGTCCCCTAACAAACTCTCACTTGGATCTGAAGAATTATCAGGGGCCAAACATGTTCTACTACTGTAATAATCCTCTTCAGATCTGATGTAAAGACAATGATGACAATGTTACAGATTGAAGGCATCGCCAGATCTGGAGGAGACTCAACTCAGTAATTCTGGATCATAAAACAGAATGTGGAACTGACTTGGGTCGCAGACTTGGTACCACAGAAGATGGATCCAAATCAGGTGGAACTGATCAATGTGATCCATGGGATCTGGCATTGCTGACTGTGGCGGTCTTCACCTTTGTCTTCCTCTTTGGAATGGACACAACTGGAACCTAGACATAGGGGGCTTATTTCCAGATTGAATATCTCCAGATTGAATAGAACCAGCAAAGGCACAGATTCCTGGGACTTCTCAAACATCTTAGCCTTACTCGTTGATGCAATCAGAGACAATATGGCCCTCTTAGTCTTTAGATACAAAGATCTCCTGGAATCCAATGGGTAAACAGGGAGCTCTTCCTTAAATAGGACTATCTGCATCCTATTACACCTCTCCTTATGTGATCGAGGTGTGAAAGTGTGGTAGATGGAACACCCAGAAGGGGAGTGGCCCTTGCTGAATCACTTAAAGCACCTCACATGGGCATCAAATACCGGGAAGACGGCTGGGCAGAAAGAACATCCCATAAAGTACATCCCAGCTTCTTCTTCTTCATCTTCTTCTGATTTGTCACCCCAAACTGAAAATGAACTTGGCTGACTATAACTAACATGCTATTTATACTAATGCTAAAAATTGATGACAATTGACTATTCCAGACTAAAATAGGAGAAAAAAAGCCAGATCTAAAAGACCAGAGTGGTTCACTTCCATCTGGCACAAGTGCTGGTGCCCCCTTATATAACCTCAGTGCCCATTTATATAGCCTTGCCCTCAGACTGTTCATGAACGCTGAGGGGAGGTATAGAAAGGGGGAGCATGTGCTCTAACAGGCACTGCTGGGAGAAGGGGCTTCTGTTAGATTGCATCAGTTGGTGCCTTACTCATGAGTGGGAATATGAAGAGCCAACTCAAAGAACAATAATTTTACAAGATAATTTTAAATCTTAATTTAATGCTGATTTTTTAAATGTAATTCAAAGCATCTATGTATTTTTCTCTGCATCAACTGATCGATGGCAAATTTTGAAGCAACATCTGGGATCCATCTTCCGTGACACACAATGGAAAAGTCGAGTGGAGGTGATAAATCCTATCAAACACCAAACTGGGAAGATAGATGATGCCAAAGTTGCCATTATGGAGGATAATGCTATGACAAGAACTGTTTGTGGGAGAACAGTGGTAGAGGGATATGGAATCACCAGAAACATACATAACTTCACATTTCTGTGTGGCTTAATATTGTGACATGACATATTGTTTGAAATAAATGTTGTAAGCAAGAGACTCCAAGGTGTTGACTTTGACCTAACTGGAGCAATGAAACAACTGGACAAATCAAAGTCATACCTACAGTTTTACCGGTCAGATGAAGGATTTCAAAATGTTCTGAAGAGTGCACAGAAGTTAGCACAGGAACTTCACACTGAAGCTATTTTCCTACCTATTCAAGAATACAAGAGTCACCGAAGAAGAAGACATTTTGATTAGTATGCACGGAATAATCCCATAATAGACCCCAAACAACAATTCAAAGCTGAATTCTTTAATCAGGTGCTAGATTGTGCAATACAGTCAGTTGAAGAATGTTTCATGCAGCAAAAGGAAGACAGCAATATATTTGGAATGTTGTATGATATTCCCAAACTCCTCACTATACTTGAAGAAGACCTACACCAGCAATGCAGGGCACTAGAGACAGTGTTGACACATGATGAGACATGCACGGAATTGATGTAAGTGATTTAGGTGATGTTAAACAAGCTGAAGTTAATAAAAATACACCTATGCTCCACAAGGACACAGGAGAGGCTTGTTGGTTTTGCAACCATCTCAATAGAGCAATAGCTAGCTCATCTCAATAGAGCAATAGCTGGACCTTCAGGAAGCAGTTCAAATCATTGCAACCAAGAAGGCAGGAAAAGCACCACTTTGATTATTCAAACAGATAAAAATGCCAGTGTTTATTGTGCAGACAAGAAAAGTTACATTTGTTGTTCAGGCATTTGAAAGTTAAGTGTTAAAATTTTTGAACAAGGCATTTAAAGTTGTTAGTTCTCCTTTATTGGGATAGGTAGCAGAGCAGTACCATGAGAGAAGTAGAACTGGAAGAAGGCAGAATTGAGACATTTCAAAGTTTTGGTCCAAGCGAGGAGGCATAAGGGCACCAATTGAGCTCCACTCCACAGGTGCCAAAATGTTGTGTAGCAGCTCTGAGCAGCCCCCCCCCCCCCTTAGGAACCAAAAACAGCATGTTTGACAAAGCTCTTATCCCTTTAACAGCTAATAGCATAAAAGAGGTTTGTAATGGCTATATGTTTCCACCTTGTTTCTGTTAATACATGGTTTAAAAACATTATTATTTATTATCTTTCATTTCTAAAATCCCTGTGAAATTGCTTTGTGTAAACCATGGGACATTTGAAACATTTAAATTTAAACTATAGCTTTCATTCCCAACCTGAGAGCAAAACTCCACATCCAAGTACATACTTTGATTGTGTTCATAACTATTACAAAGCCCAAAACATCACAACCTATTCTATATTACAGAAATATTTTTATGCTCAATTTATTACTTACATATATTTCTCCTAAAATGTGTTTATTAAATTTCATCCAATGAGTTTTCAAGCAATTTTCTCTTGAAATAAATTACTTTATTAGTATTCTAGATGGCTTGTGCTCATACAATTTTTCTTCACTGCCACCGAGGAGATATGTATGTATTATTTTATTATTTTTAGCAGTAAATATTCATATTCTGATAGTACTGAAATGCCTCAGGTCCCAGATGCTTGGTCTTGTACAAACACACAAAAGAAATAATCCTTGCCCTGAAGGAATTACCATCTAAAGCAGATGCAGATTCAAATCACAGGCAAATGAGCAAGGTGGAGAATTAGCAGAATTTGTTAGTTACATGTATTTTAAGTTTGTTTGTTTACTTTTTTTGTTTGTTTTAAACTGGGGTTAAAGGAAGGGAATTGGAAAAGGAAGAAGGGGCAGAGGAATAGTCACAGGTTGTCAGCTGTCTATCTATGATTAGCAGGCTGAGTTTTGTATGCATCATGGTAGAGACAAGTCAGGCATTAATTGCTTCTAGAAGGAGCTAACTATACTTGTCTTACCATTTAGGAAATACCATCTGCACTTAAATCGCTCTGACACCCCAAATCCCTGAGACTGCAGGAACAAATGAAGATGTGGAGAACACAACTCAGACTTCAACTGATTGCAGTGCGTCAGCCCCTTATTTGTATTGATTTGTCATTTTACTTTTGTCATTTTACTTTTTATTCCCTGGGTTTTGAATTCACTCTGATGAAAGGGCTAAAGTCTGCTGCTGTCAGTGTCTTCCTCATTTGTCACAATCACAGGGGGAGGGATAGCTCAGTGGTTTGAGCATTGGCCTGCTAAACCCAGGGTTGTGAGTTCAATCCTTGAGGGGGCCATTTAGGGATCTGGGGCAAAAAATCTGTCAGGGGACAGTACTCGATCCTGCTAGTGTAGGCAGGGGACTGGACTCGATGACCTTCAAGGTCTTTCCAGTTCTAGGAGATTGGTATATCTCCATTTATTATGTGATTACACTTTACACATACTGGGTGAAACTGAGTTCAGCCTTTATCCATCCTCCTCTTTTTAAACCCACAATTATTTGTGGACATAACTTAGATCATCATGAGATACTTACTCTTCTAACTAAATTAAAATGTGGTTGCAAATAACTTTGTTCATAACTGACAAAGAGTCCTGTGGCACCTTAAAGACTAACAAAAGTATTGAAGCATAAGCTTTACAGGCCATTTTCCTCAGATCCCACTGAGGAATACACGAAGAAACTGCATCATCTACTCAGGACACTCCCTACACTATCACAGGAACAGATTAACATACCCTTAGAGCCCCGACCGGGGTTATTCTATCTACTACGCAAGATCCACAAACCTAGAAATCCTGGACACCCCATCATCTCGGGCATTACCACTCTCACTGAAGGACTGTCTGGATATGGGACTCTCTACTCAGACCATATGCCACCAGCACTCCCAGCTATCTCCGTGACACCACTGATTTCCTGAGAAAACTACAATGCATTGGTGATCTTCCAGAAAACACCATCCTAGCCACCATGAATGTAAAGGCTCTCTCTACAAACATCCCACACAGAGATGGAATACAAGCTGTCCGGAATAGTATCCCTGATGATGCCACAGCACAAGTGGTTGCTGAGCTCTGTGACTTTCTACCCAGACATGTACCCAGAAGCCTCCTGCTGCAAGACAAGCCCAAGAAAGAAAACAACAGAACACCACTGGCCATCACCTACAGTCCTCAGTTAGAACCTCTCCAAGGCATCATCAGTGACCTACAACCCATCCTAGACAACAATCCCTCACTTTCACAGGCCTTGGGAGGCAGGCCAGTCCTCGCCGACAGATAGCCCGCCAACCTCAAGCACATTCTCACCAGCAATAGCACACTGCGACATAATAACTCTAACTCGTGAACGAATCCATGCAACAAACCTCAATGCCAATTGTGCCCACATATCTACACCAGCAACACCATTACACGACCTAACCAGATCAGCCACACCATCACCGGTTCATTCACCTGCACATCTACCAACATAATATACGCCATCATATGCCAGCAATGTCCCTCTGCTATGTACATCGGCCAAACTGGGCAGCCCCTATGAATAAGGATAAATGGACACAAATCAGATATCAGGAATGGCAATATACAAAAACCTGTAGGAGAACACTTCAACCTCCCTGGACATGCAATTACAGATTTAAAGGTCATCATCCTGCAGCAAAAAAAACTTCAAGACCAGACTGCAAAGAGAAACTGCAGAGCTGCAATTCATTTGCAAATTTGACATGATCAGCTCAGGACTGAATAGGGACTATGAGTGGCTAGCTAACTACAAGAGTAGTTTTTTCTCTCTCCATGTTCACACACACAGATCAGCTGCTAGAAGAGCACCTCATCCTCCCTGATTAGAGATAACAAGGTGGTTCAGCCTGATTGAACTAACCTAATTATGTCTAACTTGGCTCTTGCCTTCTTATTTATACCTGCCTCTGATACTTCCACTGCATGCATCTGACAAAGTGGGTACTAGCCCATGAAAGCTTATGCTTCAATACTTTTGTTAGTCTTTAAGGTGCCACAGGACTCTTTGTCCCTTCTGCAAACCCAGACTAACACGGCTACCTCGCTGTTCATAAAATTGCATCTCTCTGTGTTCCTTCTGTAATGTAATGAATCCCCAAACTATGGTTTCATATACGGGGCACTAATCATTTCAAGCTAACTTGTTACAGTCGGGCAGTATGTTGAACACCTATTTAAGGTTTTTCCATGCCTAGACACACCCAGTATTCAAAATGCAGTTCTCATGGAGGATCAGATCATTAATATTGGGTCTATACACCACCAGAACTCTGATTCACTGATCTATTCTTGAGGTCTTTCAGGGAGATTTAGAAGAAATTTGCTGATTTTAATTTGATCTGGATTGAGGAAAATCTTTTCATTTTAGTTCATGTAGATTCACACACCATTACATTTTGCTTTGAGTTAAGCATTTAAACAAACCAAATAATTTCTAATTACAGGTCAAAACAACTGAGTTTCCAACGATTTCCACTTGAAACCATTGGTGAGCCCAGACTGACTCAAAAAATCAGCCCAGATTTCCCAAAATGTTAGCAAGGTGGGCCTGAATTTTTGGTGTGTGGTAAAATGTGAGAAAGCCATACAATATGGATATTGAATAATAATATTACTCATAATACTTAAAATAATGTATGCACGCCAATGATTCCTTTGCTGCAGGAAGCAAGACACCTGAAATAACAAAGATGTTTTCTATACTTCACATAATACATATTTTCAGAATGAGAAAACTACTAATCACAACCTCTTGGTGCATACGTGAAAAAGGAACTTTCTTCCTTTTTGTGATCTGCTTTGCACTTGGTCCTATATCTCAAGCAGTCGGCACTCATGGTTTTAGATACAGAGGTGCAGATTCAATCCCCAGTGATAGCCTGTCCAAGAGCATCATCACAGGTGGTGATGCTTCTGGTGGTTTGAACTACTGTAGACCTCAGACATTTGGGATGAGGTTGTCTGGCCAGAGTGAATGTACATACCACAACCACACTTGTAATGACACCACTGTCATCTGGATTTGAATGCGGCAATCGTGATCGCTCCCACTTTCGGCGGCTTTTTGGCTGCGCTTGGCGTGTCCGCCAAAAATAGCCGCTAAATGCGGAAGTAATTCATTCAGCGGCTTTTCGGCGGACATACAAGGGGTCGCGCCGCCATGCTGCTCAGGAAAAAAGGGGTCGCCGTAATGGTAAGTTTGAGACCCGCTGAGCTAAAGGGCCAAGGATAAACTTTTCAAAAGCATAAAAATGACCTAGGAGCCTGTGTCACATTTTTCAAAAATAACTTAGGCACTTTGGTTACTCATATAACTTTATTCCTATTTTTCAGTGGTTGAACTAAAAAAAATAAAATCTATATTTTGGGTCAAACAAAACATTTCATTTTCAAAATTTTTATTTTTTTACCTTTTTGAAAAAATAAAACTGAAGTAAAATTCAAAAGTTGGAGTGTTTCATTTAAAAAATGTCAAACCAAAACATTTAGAAGTATGTAGATTTATTGAAAATCACACTCTGTGCCTATGTGCATCTTAAAGTGCCTTTAAAAATCAATTTAGATGCCTTTAAAAATCTGGCCCTAGGTTATTTTTGAAAATGGTATTTACGAGTTTAATGCTTAGAGACACTTAGGCTTTTTTACCCCAAGCCCATTAGTGTACAGTCAGAAGTCTTAATGTTTATCAGAGATATTACATATGAAAAGGATTAGTTACGAACAATTGTCTGGAGAGGCAAATTTAAATTGAATTGATATTTTAGTACCTAATTCTTTACATTCTTAGCTTCTGAACTGCTTTTGGTTGAATGGTCACCAACAATCCCATAACCTTTGACTGTAAGCAGTTTGTCTGGATGCCATATTAAGGATCCCTAGTTCTATATTGGTACAAAAGTCACTTTCCCAGACTAGTACAGAATTAGAATACATTTGCCACTTTGTCATAGAATTTCAACTTGTGATTCAGCTGATCATTCCTAGATAAATTTGAAACCTCTATGTTAAATACATTCCTTTACATTTTACCAGCAATATTACATGACCCTCTTTATAAGATTTCTGTAATTTCTTATTTATCTGTGAAGTCTATTTTGAAAACTTATACATTTATAAGAAGACTTCAGTGTGTACTTCAGCTTAAGCAGCCTGAAGTTCAAGACATTAATGAGACATGGTATGGGTAAGTGGTTAATTAATATAATTTCACTAATGAATGTTTTTAATGTGGTATGTATACTAATTTTCTGTCAAATATTTACAAACATCCAACCTGGGATTTTAATGGGGGCTTGGGTTTCATTACAGAAGTTGTTCACAGATCTTTTCAAGGCTTTTTATATGCTTGTTTTTTACTTGGGTATTTAGCAGACGTACTGTTTGATTGGAAATACAGTAAAACCTCCATTTAACGGACTAATTTGGGCGAGGGGGTGTCCGTTAAATCAAAAAGTCCGTTATTTAATAATAAATTTAAAAGGGCTGTCGGAGCAGCAGCCCGCCCGCCGCAGGGTTGGGGCGGCAGCTCCGCAGCCCACCCACTGCCGGGACCCGGGCAGCAGCCGGGAGCCTTCAGCCAGCCCGCCCGGGTCCCGGCTCCCGGGACCTGCCAGCCAACCCGCCCGCTGCCTGGACCCGGGCGGCAGCCGGGAGCCGGCAGCCAGCCTGCCAGAAATGGATCAGGAATGCATCAGACTTGCTCAGAAATTTTGTCCGTTGCATCCGAAGTCCGTTAAATCGAGGTCCGTTAAATCGAGGGTTTACTGTACACATAATTGTTCCCATTCCATTAATCTTAGCTAATGGGAATACTGAAAGCCAACAGATGAAAGGCTTCCTGTGAGAGGATGTCAGTTTCTAGGGTCTTGCATGAATGCACAGGACTACTCTGTGGCATCCAGACCTTGTGGGTCTTATAACTCCATTTCAGGAGGATAAAAGATGGAAAGTCTCTAGGGAAAGAAAAGGGATGGGGTGAGGAAATCTTGCAAGAAAAAAAAAATCCTTCAACGTTCATCTCAGGCTGATTTTTATTTTTGCTGTTCCTAAGTTCAATGTAAAGGGAACCCCTCCAAAGGGGATGTGTGAGAAAGTTTTTTTGTTTTTTTACATTAACCCAGTGGGCATTCTGTTTTGCATGTGTATTGAATACTCAGCTCATTCACACTCCCAATGTCTGACTGATTTAGAATTAGACACTACTTCTATTGTAGTCACATTTGTCCCTTCCGTGAGACTTACTTTCATCTCCAGTTTCAAATTCAAACTTCTGGCTATAGCCACTGTATCCTGCTGCAGTCCTGACTCTGATATGAAATATATACTTGGTGGCTGGCTTGAGACCTGTGATGATAACACTTGGAGCCTTGGACCTTGTGGAGGAATAGCTGAGCTGCTCATGCTCCTGAGTGACAAAAGAGGGGAGACATAATATCAAGTTGAATTGTGCAAACTTTGTAATAACAATAGTTCAAATAGAAAGCTCTGCTTTTTTCTTATGAATGTAAAATTTGTTCATAAAAGGAGGTGCAGGTGTGAATTCTGGTACTCTGATATTGTGATATCATCACAATGTATGACATGACTTTGGATCAGAAATATTTTAAGAAATTTTGCTTATTCTTTCATACAATGCACATTGCACCTTTGTGATTTGGGTTAGTAATTATACTGTAGTCAAAATAATATAGTGTTAGTACAAGACTACATTCACAGAAAATGGCAGCTGAAATGGCAGCTATATATTTTGTACAATGGACAAATTAGAAGTTCAGTAAGTACTAGTAAAGTAGAAAGATGTGGGAGTATTCAAATACCCGCTACTCACTTCTACCCGCAGGTAGTGCCAAAATGCCGGCGCTATCCGTGGGTAGGCCTGTAGGTAAAAGAAAATATCGATTAACTTTTTTTTAGTTTGAAAACTTCTAGCATGGTTCAATTGCTTTGTTGTTGCAGAACTTATTTTTTCTCTCCAGTTAGCTGTAATGTGATTGTATATAAATTCCCTGGCATATTATAATGAAAAACAATTCTTTGCAGAATTCCCATGTTAAGTATTTTCCAGCTGATTCTGGGAATTCTTGAGAACCCTCAACTCCAACTGAAGTCACAGAGTTCCAGGTCCTCAACACTCTCAAGATCAGGTCTTTAGTAGACAGGTTCACTCTATCAGATTACTTCATAAACTCAGTAATATGTAGTTTTGCACACACAGTACACTGGTGAGAGTTCCATATTTTTAGGACACAGTGAGGGTGTGCTATAACAGCAGAGAGTTATTTCATTAGATACTGCCATTCCATAATTCAGTAGTCTGTAATATTTTACACAATGCCTGCAGGTCACCTTTATTGTGTTAGAGAATGTCTCATCTACAATTCAGCCTGAAGCAGAACTGTTCCTGGTACTCTCAATAATACAAAAGCAGTTCTCAGAGGGCACCACAACTGTATACATGCACTTATATTATGCTGTGTGGTATGTTAAGTTATTCAAAAGTTGTTTCTAGCTTGCTGTTGTGGAGAAGATACAGCAGGGAAAAGAGCAGTTTGCAGTTATATTGCATAAATTTACTACTTTTGAACAATACAGTATACATATGCTCTTACATGAAGCAGGGCATGGCAAACATATTAAATCAGATTAATCCCTGATAGAACCTCACTGAGTTCAATGGAGTTACCTCACAGATTAATTTAGCATCAATGCTTTCAATGGCTGGGATACAGCAAAATCAACTAACTAAACCACATCAGATTTCACACAGATAAGTGTTGGTACTTGGGGTTGGGAAAACATCAACGAAAATTTGAGATTATTACAACCAATGCCCACTGTTCAAATTCTGGAGATAATTTGAGAAACTGTATTAAGAGAAAATCCTCAAATTGCTACTTATTTAAAGCAGACTGTAATTAAATTTTGAAATACCAATCAATGCTACACAACATAAAAACAAAATATGTCACGTAAAATATATCTGTACATATGGAGGGAGAATACAGATACCACAAGCAAACAACATAATTTAAAAACCTGATAGAATGGTATTCTATGGTATCAAAAGGATTCTGCTAAATCTCACACAAATTTTAAATATTTTGTTTAGGTCAATTATGTGACCTTAAACTTCCATTTTCTATGAGGTTTGATAAAATTGGTTATTTTTCTTTCAAGAGAGGCAAACATGCTAATTTTGATTTTCAAAGCTGCTGAATGGAGTCACTTTTTGTTTGAGAATGGGCTCTCTTTAATTGGAAAAAGAGTAGCTGAGAAAAAATCTGAGTTTGCTGAGGTGAAATGGTCCAGCTTTCAGGTTGATAAGAAAATGAAGACCTTTCCCTCCTTCCACTGCTGCACATATTGAAGAACAGTGCCTTTTCACTGTAAATTTTGTTATATAGCAACACTATCGCTTATACATAAAAATAATAGGCTAGAGATGAGGTAGGTACTAGTAGCATTAAAAAACTGGACATATTTTTATGACAGTCTTAATAGAAAACATTTTATAGTTAACATCAGATCTTGTATTTAATTGGTTAGTACAGTGAGATTTTTGTTTATACACCCTATGCTGGTTTTATTGAAGTCAATGGGAATTTGGTCACTGACTATTGTAAAATACGAATTTTGGTAGTGTTTTTTAAAATTGTACCTGTGTCCAGAAAACTTGGTATTTGCTACATTTTTAAATTAAAAGAAACTGTGGTTGCCATTAAGAAGTCAGCATTTGCCAAAAGATACTACAAATATTTCCCTACACTGACAACAGGAAATAATTGTGATCTATGTGAATCCCTTGGCAAGCATTGGCTTTTTATTGCTGATCCCTGTGTGTCCTTTGGTCTAAGAAGACATTCATTTAAATCTGAACTATTACACCCATCCTAATGTGATTCATGAAGAAGTTTATGAAGTAATTTAAACAATGGTTAAAAAGCAAATAGATATGATTGGTTTAATTCATAAATGACTCGTATTCCATGTAAGGTTAAATTTCACCACTGACATGACACTCTACCATAGTAAAACCATGTGAGAGGACTCAGGAAGAAGTAGTCTTCAAGGATCCCCTTGCTGAGACTTCCACCACATGCATTATGTCCTTCAAGTGGTAAAATATGGGTCCAGTGTCATGGCCTGGGCCATCCCTGTAAAGGCCATGTTCCTCTCTACCAGCTTTGGTGTCTGGTTCTTAAGGCCTATGATAACATATGACGAGTTGTCTATCAGGGACTCTCTCAGCTTTAACTATCCCCAAGGACACAGAGGAGCTCAGTGGACAATACAACATAGTAACAGTTTGTATCAGGGGTGAAAGTAGCTGAAGCTTCTTACCGTGCGGGGACTGGGCTGGGGCCAGCCCTGGCCCCCAGACGGGGTGGGGCTGGGGGGTCAGAGCCAGCTCCATTCCAGTCCTCATACTGGTAAGGGCCCCCCCCTCCTCCCTGACCCTGCCCCTGCCCCGCTGGGGGCTCCAGCAGCATTTTAAAGGGCACGGGACGTTAGCGGCGGCCCAGCCCCAGGATCTTTAAATAGCTGCAGGAACCCCGCAGCAGGCTCCCCAGGGCTCCGGCAGTGGGGCTCTGCGGAGACGGGAGCCCTGTTGCTGGAACCCTAGGTAAGTGGTGACCGGGCTCCGGCAGCTATTTAAAGATCCCGGTGCTGGGCCGCAGCTACCGCCCCGGGCCCTTTAAACTGCCACCAGAGCCCCGCCACAGTCTCCCCCAGGTTTCCACAGCGGGAGCTCTGGCAGCAATTTAAAGGGCCTGGGGCTTCAGCCGCTACTGGGAGCCCCAGGCCCTTTAAATTGTACCCTAGGAGCCGATCCACCCCCGTATGGCGCACCGGCTCTTGTTGGTATGCAGTACCGGGGCGTACCGGCTTACTTTCACCTCTGGAAACTTTGTATTATCTTTTCCAATAATTTCTGCAGGGTGTGGGGCAATAGAATTTTTTATGTGCCTTTATCTGCCCTGCCCACAAAACATATGCTTGCATGGAGGAACATAGGGGATTTTGGGAGAGTCCATAACAGGGGGAAAATAGTGCTGCGGAAATGTCAAACTCTTTTGCAGGGAGAGATAAAAGGCACCCAAATGGTCTCTCCTCTGTAGATGGATCAGGGTCAATATGCAACAAGTATAGCATTCCTTCATGTTAACATAGACTTTAAGGTCAGAAGGGACCATCACGGTCATCTAGTCTGGCCTCCTGCACAATGCAGGCCACAGAATCTTACCTACCCACTCTTGCAATAAACCTCTCACCTATGTCTGAGGTATTGAAGTCTTCAAATCATGGTTTAAAGACTTCAAGGTGCAGAGAATCCTCCAGCAAGTGACCTGTGCCTCACGCTGCACAGGGAGGTGAAAAACCTCCAGGGCCTCTGCCAATCTGCCCTGGAGGAAACTTCCTTCATGACTCCAAATATGTCGATCAGCTGAACCCAGAGCACGTGGGCAAGACTCACCAGCCAGACACCCAGGAAAGGATTATCTGTAGTAACTCAGATCCCACCCCATCCAACATCCCATCACAGGCCACCAGGCCCATGTACCATAAATAGTCAAGGATCAAGTAATTGCCAAAATTATGTTATCCCATCACACCATCTCCTCCATAAATTTATCGAGCTTAATCTTGAAGCCTGATAGGTTTTTTGCCCACACTGCTTCTCTGGGAAGGCTGTTTCAGAACTTCACTCCTCTGATGGTTAGCAAGTTAACAAATGTAACTTGACCAAATATGCAAGGCAAAAATAAACTAACCCCAAACCCCATTAATGTCATTATAATAGTGCTACTGCACCAGGATAAATAGTTAATGCCTGTCCAAAATCTTAAGTAGAAAATATGCTATCAACCGTACGTGTGATACCTTTTACTCTCTCTTTATTTCTAAAGAAATTTTCTCTCTCCAGGTAAGAACATATGAACATAAGAGCTACCATACTGAGTCAGACCATGGTCCATCTTTCCTAGTATCCTATCTCTGAAAGTGGTCTGTTCCAGAGCTTCAGGGGGAGTGCACAGAAGAAGGCATTTATGGAGTGTTCCTCCCCATCTTCTGCTCCTGGCTTCTGGTAGTCAGAAGTCTAATGTTGTCCCAAGCATGGTTTGTATCCCTGATCATCTTGACTAATAGCCATTGATGGGCCTATCCTCCATGAACTTAACCAGTTTTTTAAAAAATACAGTTATTCTCTTGGCCATCACAACATCCCATGGCAATAAGTTCCACAGGTCAGTTGTGCATTGTGGGGAAAAAAAGGGTTTCCTCTGATTTGTATTAAACCTGCTGCTTATAAGTTCCATCAAGTGACTCCCAGTTTCTGTATTGTGTTAATAACAATTCTCTATTTATTTTCCCACACCATTCATGATTTTACAGACCTCTATCAGGTTCCCCTTCAGTTGTCACTTTTCTTTGTTGAACGGCCCTACATTTTTTAGTCTCTCCTTATATGGAAGCCGTTCCATAACCTCGATCATCTTCATTGTCCTTCACGGAACCTTCTCCAGTTCCACTATATCCTTTCTGAGTTGGGGTGAGCAGAAGAGGACAGAGTTTTCAAGGTGTGGGCACACCCTGGCATTATGGTATTTTCTGTCTTATTTTATAGGCTTAGCAATTTAGTAGTAATAGTAATTGTAAATTCAAAGGAAATTGCTCACTCTGGAGCTGATTCTGAGAAAGGCAGAGCATACACAACTTCCATGGAAGTCAATAAGGGCTGTGTTTATAGCACCTTCCAGAATCAGCCCCTGGGTTACCATCATCGTGGTACAAGAACCTGAATTAGTACAGAATATCCAGATTCCGGACTTTATACAAGGCTAAGAACACTTTTCCAAATTCCATAGCCAAAGGAAAACTGCTCCTGTTTTGTAACTTTTTAGACCAACCATTTTCTTGGGAAGGCCACTGGTTCATTGTACAAAAGTGTGCAGTGGCATTAATGGCCCAATTCAAGACACACTGAAGTGGCATTCTGGCATTAATATAAGAGGTACAGGATCAGATTGTGAAAATAATGGAAAACGTATTGTTTTTACAGTTCATCACAATGGCTACATCTCTCCCATCAACACATTCTATATAATGAAGTAATTATATTGTATGGTATTATCAGAGCAACTGGTTGTAGTTCACTATGTGCTGCTGTGAACAGGATGTTAAGTTCACGATTCACATTATGATTTCCTTATATGGCTAAAAGAAAGGGGATTCCCGCTGTTGACATTTAAAATATGCTCTTGAATATGAAATCTTCGACACCAACCACAAGTCAACTTTACTGCTTTCTATATTTTTCCCCATCTGACCCCAGAGAGTGAAATAGCACAAAAGTGAAAAATGTATATGTTTATATAGGTGAAATATTAATAGAGAGAAACTAGAATATGGTAACATCTTCTCTTTCTAGCTTTACTGATGACACAGAAGAATACTCAAATTAGGAATATTTTAGCACTTGAGTACACTATGGAATACTACATTATATTGCCAATAATAACTTACATGGAATAATGCTCAGATAGCCTTTAGATTAACTTTACCAGTATAGCACCGATAAGATTGAGTCACTTTCACATATGTGGGTTTTGTCAGCCTTCATAGATGAATGATAGAGAGAAATGCAGTGTTAATCAAACTACAATCAGCACTTTAATTTACAAATGGAAAAGATAGCAAATTGTACAGTAATTGGCTATTAATTTAAACTATGTAACAATAGTTCAAAAATTATCCCTCTCCTCTAAATTAATCTGCCTGGATTATTTTAAAAATTACACTCAAAGTACATAATTCAAGGTGTATCATGAGTCATTGACAAACCCTCTTAAAGTGGCACATGGATTTTGCAAGACTGCCTCTGCAATCATACTCATTGTGATTCCAAACTTTCAAATTTGTGTGCGCAAAAAGGATTCATTGAGACAATAACTGTTCATTTACATATGTCAGTTAGTTCTGTTTGCTAATGTGGGTTCGATCTACTGTGTCCACAAATGGAAATCTGCCTTTAAATTATATTCTCTCTCTCTCTATAAATACTAATAGAGACACTATAGACCACGGGGACCATAATTTTCTCCTGAGTACAGGTCACAATGTCAGAGCTGAATAAATACAATGTTATAGTAAAGAATAATATTACAGGGTTCTGCCACTTATAGTATATCAATGATGAACACAGAAAAGTGTAAAAGAGCAGTCAAATATTTTCTCCATTTCTGGATGAATCAACCCGATGGATACATGTAGATATGGTTGTTGAGAGAAGCAGCAGTATCTAAAGGAATGACCTAAACCGGGGGAGCAAGGAACACCTATTAATCACATCTCTGTGGGCATGGGAAAGGGGAACCTCACATGTCTTCTTCAGTTTCTTCATCTGTAAATTATGCTACTTAGCTACCTTGAAAGGGTGATGTGAATTTATTTAGTTGCCATTTTCATAGCCTTAAAATATAGCACATACTTGTGACAGATGTGACACCTTGGGAGCATGGGAAGACTGTTTCACTGGGATGCTTCAGATGCCATAGGCACTGGGATTAGTAACAAATTTGTGTGTCTATAAATATTATATGTAACTTTGGGCACTAGGGATTCTATACTAGCTTCACAGCAAGTTACCAAGCTTCTACAAGGAACTAAAAGAAGTGAGGAGTAATTACCGCAGATCTTAAGAGAGGGAAACCTCCAGAAAAGACCTCCCTCTGGGATGAATTGAATATGCTGATTCAGCCCAGTTCAAGAGGGCCAGGAGACAAACAAAGATCTTGTGATATCAAGGGCCAGCTTGAACTGTTGGAGGGGACCCTCATTTTGATCCAAAAACTGATCTGAGAATGTAACTAAAAGAGCACAATCCTATGGGAAAGCTGTGAAGAACTGGATCCTTCCTGGGTCCCCATTTGGAAGATGGAGTAAGCTTAGCATGCAGGGAGAATGTTTATTGGTTTATGACAGGTGCTCTCTGTAATGCTTTTGTCCTAAAATAAATGCACGAGGTTTTGTAAAAGCTGCTGGTCACTGGGTACCACGGTCAATGTCCCTGGAGAGAGTGTAAACTGCAAGTGCTAGACTAATGTCAGACTTGCTGGGATAATCACAGTGAATTGCAATGGAAATGCAAGCCCACATTTTTGGTCTGAGGGATAGCGATTTGGGTCCTTGCTTACAGAGAGGTAATGGCTAGAGGCAAGAGACCTAATGGGGTACCTTGGAAGAGATCCTGGAAGGGGCAGAGGTGTAGTTAACACTACCAGAATTGTAACCATGCTCACAAGAAGCAAAGGTATTTGAAAGATGGAAGAGTCTTAAGCTAGTTTGAAAGTCTATCAGAAGAAAGCAGGGAGTCAGCAGAAGCTAAAATTGGCTGTGATGTCTCTTTGGGAGAAGAGACCAGCAAAGTTTAATAGTATAAGTCACCACATGTGTATTTCCCCCTCCCCCCCCCCCTAATATCTGTCACTAATCTGAGCTAAAAACGTTTAGGTGCCTAAAATATTGAAGTGTGCTTTACCACTTTGGCTATTCAGTACTTTTATATTTTGATTGTCTGTCAGTCAGTTCATCACTCTTTCCAAAGGTAAGCAAAGCTGTCAACAGGAAAGGGGTAGAATGGATAACCAATCTAAAGAAAATACAGAGGGGTCAGAAGCCAGCCAAACATCACTTTAATTGGATGATGTACTGGAAAGGCTGAGGTGAAGTGAGGTTAGCCATGAACAGGAGAACATAAAATGGAGAAAGAAGGAGACAGGGTGACTCCAAAGGTTCTTGAAATCTCACCAGCACAATGAATGATGTGGACAAAGTGAGAGAGGATGTCTTATTAAAGGTTAAATAAATTTGGAGAGACAAGAAGAAAACAGGGTATAAGGACATTAGATAAGATATTATAAATCACATTGACAAGGTGATCACACTGGGAGGAATCAAGTTAAATCTATGCCTTAAATCAGTTATAGAAAATCTGAATCAGAATACAGTAAAGGGGATGGGACATGTATCTTGAAAATGCCAGGCTAGCCTGCATATTAAATCCCTCGTCTCCAACAGCCATAAGAAATTCTAGTCATGCATTTAAACTTAATTTAATTTCAAAAGAAAAGTTTTGAATCAACATTTTAAAGACTGCTCCTAAATTTGCCAGGTCAAAAAGTCAGAGACATTAGCAGTATTACCAATCTCAACATATGATTCAAGCACCCCAAATCATGAAAATGGCTTTAAAAAGTCTGAAATTAAAAAACAAAATAAAACAAAAATAATTTCAGGTTCTTTTGTTTGCCTTCCAGTTTTTAAAGCCTGGAGATCATATTTTCGTGCTTTTCTCTGCACCCATGAGGGCTAAAAACATTTTTCTTTAAATGAAAACTCAGATTATCACAGTCACAAGACTGCAGGAGCTGTGGTGTTAAGCATAACGCCAATCGTCATTAGATTCATGATCAAAATCATGAGAGCTAGCAAGATTGATTCAGCCGAACCAACCATAACTGACACCACAAAGCCTAAACCACAGCCTGCTACAACAGCAGAACCCCAATATGTCATTAGGTGCCATTCCTGGCTTCAAATTAGCACTGTCTCAGTTACAAAGACCACAAATCACCTTTACTCATGCTGTTTTTTTTACCTACAAATCACCTCGGGCATGGGTTCTAAAAGTTATCAGTAAGGAACCAGGGACTACAGAATTTGTGAGCCCTCAGAGACATATCGCCGGGCTTATAGCGCAGAAAAGATAAACTACAGCTGAGAACTGTACTTGAAACCCCAGAGTTTCTGATCATTTCAATGAATTCTGAACAGAAGGATAGTTAACTTTACCTACTTAATGTCCTGTGGATAATGTCTATATGTCCGAAGGCACACTTTGTCAACATTCTCACCTAAAAGGTTTTATCACCTCAGAAATTAAGATGATTCACATCATTGTGTGCAAAAATCAATATTTTATTCAATTTACTCCTTACTGTGAGATCTTGGGGTAAATTTTCCATTTTAATTTGTTAAAGTTCCTCACTTTTGAAAAGTTGTCCAACTTACTTTTCTGATATTTTATTCCTTTTTTGTATTACCATTGTCTGCATTTCATTGTTCTATTTGTGAAAATTCAATAAGAAAAAAATAATTACCAGATACAGGAGGTGGATGTAGTGATCATTTTAAGAGGGGGATTAATGTACTACACTACACTGATCATTCCCTACATGTAATAAAAAAGCAAATAGATAGGCAATTGTGAGCTCTTTCTCCTCCATTTATTTTATTTAGAAACAGTGGCATAGTAAAACTGAAGCACAGAGGTTATGAATTATAGACTCAGAGATATAGGGAAGAGAGAAAGAACAGAAGAAGTCAAGAGTCTATTATAAATATCAAAATTGGAAACCTTTAATTTAAGATAATAGAAAATGTATAGAGTTTCAGTAATGTCAATCACATGAAATTAGCCCCCTTTCAAAAAAATTTCAAACCTATGGACAAAAAGGCACATAGCTAAAATCCTTTAAATGATCTCTAACAAGCATTAGAGCAAACTCCTAACACATATTGAACTCCTAGGCCACTAACTGCCAAGCATAACTCCTAATATGGAGTGAGCTCCCTCTACTGGAGACCAACTTCATAGTGCCTTGACTGCCTCCAATTTGCCTTTTTAAAATGCTCTCTTTCTCTCTCTCCCCCGCTCTCTCTTTCACACACACACTTACTTTTCTTCTGGCTAGAAGTAAGGGACCACCAGTAGGAGCCGCGGCCGGCAAACTGGCAAGTAAACAAATCGTCGGGGCCCGCTAAGGGTGTTTACGCTTTGCTGTCACGTGCCAAGGTTGCCGATCCCTGCCTTACAGCAACCAAATTAGTTAACAATTTTCCACTTTTCATAGGGGAAATGCTTTCCCTGAAAAACTGAATTCCTAACATGAGATAGTACTGCATGAATATATAAATACAAATACATTAGAAGCAAGAGAGAAACCAAAGACAAGGTAGGCCAGTTACTCAGCGAGGGGGAAAAACAATAACAGAAAATATGGAAATGGCAGAGGTGCTTAATGACTTCTTTGTTTCAGTTTTCACCAAGAAGGTTGGTGACATCTAACATAGTGAATGCCAGTGAAAATGGGACAGGATCAGAGGCTAAAACAGGGAAAGAACAAGTTAAAAATTAGTTAGATATCTTCAAGTCACCAGGGCCTGATGAAATGCATCCTAGAATACTTAAGGAGCTGACTGAGGAGATATCTGAGTCCTTAGTGATTATCTTTGAAAAAGTCATGAAAGACGGGAGAGATTCCAGAAGACTGGAAAGGGGAAAACATAGGGCCCATCTATAAAAAGGGAAAAAAGGACAACCCAGGGAATTATAGATCAGTCAGCTTAACCTCTGTGCCCGGAAAGATAATGGAGCAAATAATTAAGCAATCAGTTTGCAAACATCTAGAAAAGAATGTGATAGCTAACAGTCAGCATTGATTTGTCAAGGACAAATCATGTCAAACCAACCTGATTACTTTCTTTGACAGTGTAACAACCCTTGTGGATGGGGAGGGGGAAACTGTAGCTATGATATAACTTGACTTTAGTAAGGCTTTTGATACTGTCTCACGTGACCTTCTTATAAACAAACTAGGGAAATTCAACCTAGATAGAGCTACTATAAGGCGGGTGCATAACTGGTTGGAAAACCATTCCCAGAGAGTAGTTATCAGTGATTCACACTCAAGCTGGAATAGCAAAATGAGTGGGGTCCCGCAGGGATCAGTTCTGGCTCCGGCTATATTCAATATCTTCATCAATTATTTAGATAATGGCATAGAGTGTACACTTATAACGTTTGCGGATGATACCAAGCTGGGAGGGGTTTCAAGTGCGTTGGAGGATAGGAATAAAATTCAAAATGATCTGGACAAACTGGATAAACATTCGGAAGTAAATATGATGAAATTTAAGAAGGATAAATGCAAAGTACTCCATTTAGGAAGGAACAATTAGTTGCACACATACAAAATGGGAAATGACTGCCTAGGAAGGAGTACTGCAGAAAGGGATCTGGGGGTCATAGTGGACCACAAACTAAATATCAGTCAACAATGTAACACTTGCAAAAAAAGTGAACATCATTCTGGCATGTATTAACAGGAGTGTTTTAAGCAAGACATGAGACATTCTTCCGCTGAGTAGGCCTCAACTGGAGTATTGTTTCCAGTTCTGGGCACCACATTTCAGGAAGGATGTGGACAAATTGGAGAAAGTCTGGATAAGAGCAACAAAAATGATATAAATTCTAGAAAACATGACCTATGAGGGAAGATTGAAAAAAATTGGGTTTGTTTAATCTGGAAAAGAGAAGAGAGAGAAGGGGGGACATGACCGTTTTCAACAGTTTTCAAGTATGTAAAAGGTTGTTACAAGGAGGAAGGAGAAAAATTGTTCTTAACTTCTGAGGCTAGGACAAGAAACAATTGGCTTAAATTGCAGCAAGGGAGGTTTAGGTGGGACATTAGGAAAAACTCTCTAACAGTCAGGGTGTTTAAGCACTGGAATAAATTGCCTAGGGAGGTGTGGAATCTCCATCACTGGAGAAGGTTAGATAAACACCTCTCAGGGATGGTCTAGATAAACTCTGAGATAAACACCTCTCAGGGATTAGTCTGCCGTGAGTGCAGGGGACTGGATTAGATGACCTCTCAAGGTCCCTTCCAGATTCTATGAAATAGAAGCACTGATATATCCCTTTCACAAGACGCAACATGGAGTCCAATAGGCAGTAGGAAACACTATGGTGTCCTTCTGTTCCTAGGAAAACTTTACAACAAAACATTGTTCTAAGGTAAGAATGCCTCCATATCTACTCTCTAAAGTAAGGAATGAATAAATTCAGATTGCAGCATGTACTCCGTAGCTGGGTTCTCCTGTCTCATCTTTATCTTAGAATACAAGATATAACTCAATAAAGAGATTTTAATGCAAATAATGTGATTTGTTAAATTAACTGTTGCACAGATCTGTACTCCCCTCACTCTACGCACCCCAGCCTTCCACTGCTCTTTTGGTGCAATCCTACCAACACTTACTCTGGTGAACACTTGATTCCTGTGGGACAACAAGAACGAATATGAGTTTTCAGATGTGAGCAATATATTTTTATACATATCCATGTGCTTGCTTGCTAAAATGAGACAGAAGGATAGTTTAATACCAAGAGAAGGAAAGCTGACAAAGGAGTTCCTTATAAAGCACTTGTGCTCTCTTAAATTTCCGGAGGACCACCAAAAAGAAGGCAGTGTATGGAGATTTTGAACCTAGTATTGAATGTGTGAAACTCATCATTTTGGAGTAAATTCTGCTTTCATAATCATGAGTACTTTAACTAAAGATTCATCAAAGCACCGGAGGGGTAGAATTAGTTTTTAGCATCACAGATAGTAAAACCTAAGATACTTTATTACAACTTGGTGGTGGTTGTTCCATAGCTGCATATTTAGTTAACTTCCCCTAGTGAACCCAGTTTATTTTTACCCAACTTCCTCAAAGAGTAAACAGTCCCCTTGTAATATCTTTCTGCCATATTTCATCCCAACGTAATACAATTTAGAAAAATCTGATACAATTTAGAAAAAAAAATCTTCATGTTACGACTCAAATATTTTCCTGTCTACTTTTTGAACACCTTTCCTAAATGTTTTTGGCTTAAATATTCAGCAACTTTTTCAGAAACACACTTGAGACAAAACCTACATAATATTTTGCTTTGTAGACACAGTACTTCTAGATAAAGATGGAAAGTAGGTCACTGGTTAATAAAGTTTAATGAAAAATCCTAAAAGGAAGATAACAAAAAAAGATAGCTCAAGTAACTTTAAATAATGCTCTAAGCCAAATAGCCAACAGTTCTCTACATTGCTGTAACAAATGGATGGGAGCATTCTAACTTATATTGCTAGTAGGCTAACGTCAATTAATGTTATTATAATAATGCTGTGCTTATAAACTGATGCATTCCCACATGGTAGGACCTAACAAGTTTTCAGTTTCTTTATTTCTACCTCAATCAGGAGACATTTTAAAGGTAAGAAAGCATTTAAAGCTAAAACCAAACTTTAAATATAACAATGATGATTCACTCTTCAGAGGAAGGAATCCAAAATGGAGGTTGTGAAACAGCAGGTACTATAGTTTGACTTACAAAAACTTCATAGTTTTAATGTGAGGTCACAATTCCACGTATACCGGTAATATTCAAATGGGTATCAATGCAAACAAATTACAAAATACTACAAAAGTAAGTGAGAGATGCACAAAAGTCAGAATAGTCTATTGGTGCCTATGGCAAGTGCAACTTGTTTCATTTGTGCATCTGTAGATGTTTGTCTGATTTCTGAATCCCCACAATGTTCATGGGTGGTTGGATTGAGGATTTTGAACCCATCTCTATTACTGTGCCAGTTTGCAGGATCCTTTTACTCTACAGCTGTGATAAAGAAATTTAGCTGCTCTCTATACTGTGTGCATTTCTATGCCTGCCTTTTTGAAAAATGTTATACTGCTTCAAAGACACTCTGTGATATAGACCTCATTTAACTCCCTTTTAATGTATTCTAGGCTTCCAAGGTGGGAGGACATGTGAGAATGACTGGGCTGCTTTTGAGATCATTAGCTGTCTATCTTTAAACATCTACACCAATATAACCTTTTTACTTTCTCAACACTGCAGATTTATGAATACCTTCTTGTTTTTCCTTGCTAGAGAGACTATTCTTACCTACTAAGGTATGGAGAAGTTCCCTAGTGCTACAATATTATCTAGCAACCAGACATAAGACATAATTAACGCTAAGTTAGCTACTTTCTGATGGTTCATAAACATACAGAATAAAAGTCTGAGTAGAAAAGTCTCAGTAGAGCATACCAAGTTAACTCTAAATGTCCCTCTTTTAAACTGGCTATTTAAACAGCTAGAATCAAGTACTTCTATTGCTATGATAGGCACAATTCTTTTGAGTTATGCTGATGTAAATCAGGAGTAACTCCAGTAATGCAAATGGAATTATTCCAGATTTATATGCTGCAATAGAGAAAAATCTGTCCCCATGGTTTTTTATATGATTAGCATTTCATTTGTAACATTGTTTTTTTAATGTGAAATGATTTTCCTTTCCATAGAAAAGTAGTAACCGTGAGTCTAAAATCATATTGAAAAAATTGAATATACATTTCAATAGCAGTACAACTTCCGAGTGTAATTGTGAGTCACTACCTTTGAAATATAAAGCAAAAACTTAATCTACCAGATTACATAGATTTTGATAACCACCAATATAAACTGTGGTCCTATATTATATTATCTCCTGTCTTGCTAAGAATGGTGAAGATAACAGGGAGAATAATTATATAGGACAGTGAAAAGTAATGAGAGGTACAATTTAGGCTAAATATCAGCAAAAACTTTCTGTTTGGCTCTGGAATAGTCTCCAAAAAGAATAGATGGAAGCCCAGCCTTTTGTGACATCTAAAAGTATACTGGACAAAAACAACAATAAACATACATTATGAGGAATTCCTGCATTGACAGGTAGGTTATCTAGTCTAGTAGTCCTTTGCTATGTTTAACTGCTATTTTTTCCGTTATCACAGAGATCTTACCTGTATGGCCCTACATGTAATGTGTACAAAAATCTGAAATGTATGAGCAGAGGCCCTTCTTCTGATGTCATCTGAAAGTGATAGGACGGCACTAAGAGAGTTTCTTCCAGAGTTCATGCTAGAGGTTCCAAAATGTATATGCTTTGTATGGCATATAACATAAATTCCTACAATGACTGAAGTTTGAAATTAATGTGCAATTATTCCAATAAATATAGTAAGGGAGTTCAGGAGGATAGATGACCAGTATGCAGGGAGGATCCCGAGAGATTCAATGTGATATATTTCACTATGCAAACACCTCCTGACATATAAATCTCAATACATCGTTTACAGACCAGTAAATTATCACATGCAGTAGATATCTAATGCATGATTTTCTATTTCGGTTAAATTCACAGGGTCAAATTCATCTCTGGTATAACTCCACTGTAGACTCTGGAGTAACATCAGGGCTAAATTTGGCTCATTATTGATAAACTAAGTTTCTTCAGACATCTCAAAGGATTTTTTTCTCCTTAAAGGACTAAGTCCATTAAGCAAGTGCGAGGCGTGAAAAATAAGCTACTTTAAAGTTAGCTAAGTGTGTGTTTAAAAGAACAATCCCACACAACTTCCTCCCTACAAAACCTAACCAAACCCTGATTATTATGTTTTCTTTTAAAGCAGGGAACCCAAGGTCTTGTGTGTTTATAAAACTCAAAAATGACCCATCTGAATCTTACAGAACTCAGAGAAAACAACTTTGAGCTGAGCACAAGCATGGAAAACTTCAGATGAAAGGCCTGTTTTTAGGAAACTTATACATACATGAAACCAGATTTTTAAATGGAAGTGCCTCCTTAACTATTAGTTCAGAAGCATGGCTACTACAATGCTGTAACATACTAGTATTTGTGGTGGTGTATAAAGGGATACATGATCATTTTATTTAGAAATCCTTCTCTCTCAAGGTTTAAAATCAATGTAGTTTGTACAAGGTCACTGCAAATACAGGAGGCATCAATTTCTGCAGCAACATAAATGTTTTTATGAGAAACAGGAGTATTCCTGCAAAAGACCATAAAGCTAGTAACTACTCAGGGAGGGAGTACATAATAATAGGTTGTTAACTCAGCTTCCCTGACAAGAGCATTGAGAAAGGGCACTTTGAAACTATTAATACCAATGCATTTATAAATAAATAAATAAATAAAAGCTTTACAAGAGAGTTTTCTATACACTATCTCTTTAAATCAACAGCATTAGCTTTCTTGATTTAAATAAGACATTCGTAACAGAATTACATGCAAGTTTTTTAATTATACTGAGTCAGCAGCTTTCCTAAGTGCTTGAGTTGGTTAACCAAACCAAGCCTTTAAAGGTGAAACCCTATTTAATACATAATCTTGCACTAACAAAAATAAATTCACAGGTCTATTCTTTTATTTAAAAATATACTGTGCTATAAAATGTTTCATTTTGTTACATCGAAAAGGGAATGACTCACTCTCGACGATCTCATCTTTCCTTTCTGAGTCTTATATCCCCAGCCAGCCGTGTGATTGTTTTGGATATGAAAGAGCAGGCTTCTGGCTTAGTACATTTGCTTTTGGCATCACTCCTTAATCTAAAATGTGGCCAGGGTTCATGTAGTTATCTAGTCTGTTACTGGGTGTGTAAAAGTATTACAATTTGTCCTATAGGAGGGGGAGTTCGTGGCTGCAAAACTAGATTCAGGACAACAGGGGTCTCTTGCCACTGTTCTCTCAGTATGTCCAATCTACTGAAGTAGTAAAATAACGGAAGTGAATAACTGAGGCAAACTGGGAGGAAATGCGTGGGATGACAATGCTTCTAGTTTCTTGACAGTAAGTATTAGAATAACAGGCACACCTCGTACAATGAAGAGACTTTATTTGGCATGGACAAGTCAGGATGTTTATCAGTTTATCTTCTGAGATATTGTCTCACCTTGTTCAGCTTCCCAATCTTGTGCTTCCCTTACTCCAAGTAAACCAGGTGCTTTTCATGTCCCAAAATTTGATCCCCACTCCTTGTTCTCTGAATATATTAGCCCTCTGGCTGGCTCTAACCGACTGAGTCCTATTTTATGGTCTTTGTTACTTCAGTTGCTTTCTTTTACACCATCATGTCAGCATATTCCAAAACTCCTAATTTCCTCCGGTCACTGGCACATCAGAACACATTGTGCACACATGATGGTGGGTGAGAATTGGAAACTATGAGATTTTTATGAGCTGATTCTACAATACCAAGATGCTAAAATGGTCCTATTTGATTATCGGAAAAAGAACGGATCTCCTAGAGGAAATCCAGAATTTAGGTCTATGAAACTGGAGAGGTTTGAACTTGACCCAGAAAAAGAAGCATATTGAAATGTAAAATGGTGGAAAGGAACCTAGGGTACAAGGGAGGACTTAAAAACCAAAACAAATTGAGTTGCCTATATGAAGAGAGCTGGATTAGGTCAATGGAACTGAAAAGAAAGATGGAGTTGGGGACGATTAAGAGGCAACTTGAATAAAGTCTATAGGAAACTACACATGGAGAAGGTAACATACTAGTGTGTTTTAGTTTAGACAAAGACATAATATTAAAACTGGAAATAAGAATAAGCTCATCAGAATAATAGGGTGAAATGCTACTGTCTGTTATACAGGAGATCAGATTAGATGATAATTGCACCTTCTGGCCTCTATCTATGAATCTATGATGATAGTTTCAGGGGAAGGGAGATTTTGGGGGCAACAAACTGCTTCTGATTTACAAAAACAGTGAACCAGCTTTGGTCTTCAAATGGTTTATGTTCAAGGATAAATATTTTGGTCAAGGCTCAGGATAGTTCTTATTTTATGTAAGCTTATTCAGTTCCTAGGTTAATTACTTAATAGATCTCAATGTAGTGGGTGTCTCCAAACACTGCATTTAATTTGTAAGGAAAGAAATTACACTTATCTACATAATCATTATTTGGTAGCTGTGCCATTAGGTAATTAACGCTATACTTTTTGGAACTGACACACCACCATTTTTTGGTGAATACAAGCCAAAGTTTTTGAAACTTGGCTGTCCAGAATGAATCTCTTAAATCCATATTCAGCAGCCTAAATAAGTGGCTGATTTTTCAAGATGGTGAGATCCTGCCACTACTACCCAGTGCAGCTGTATATCAAAAAGAAAACAAATAGAAACTAGTTCTCAATACAACAATGTCTAAATTGGTATGTTCAATTAGTCTGTTGCTTAAAAGATTATATTAGTCTCCTCTATGAATTTGGTGTGTCAAATCTTTAACAGAGATCCAAAATGTCCTTTTCATCCTATTTTCATCTATATCAAGGGTACACAACCTATGGTACAGGTGCTGAAGGTGGCATGCAAGCAGATTTTCAGTGGCACTCACACTGCCCGGGTCCTGGCCACCGGCTCTGCATTTTAATTTAATTTTAAATGAAGCTTCTTAAACATTTTTAAAAAACCACATTTACTTTATCTCTCTCTCTCTCTGCCCGTCACCCCCCAGCCGGGGTATGGGCCACCAACCACAGATCATTCCATCTCTGTTGTTGGTGTTTCAGTAGCAATTTGGTTCCCTACGGGGTGGAGTTGCTAGCCCCACGCCCATTTACTTTATATACAACAATAATTTAGTTCTATATTATAGACTTATAGAAAAAGACCTTCTAGAAACATTAAAATGTATTACTGGCCCGTGAAACCTTAAATTACAGTGAATACGTGAAGATTCGGCACAGCACTTCTGAAAGGTTGCCGACCCCTGATCTATATTTTATTCCTTAGTGTGATCTGAAAGACACCAGGCTGCTGTATATTTTAATTTTTAGCCTATTTATCTGAACTCTTCACACTAATAGCTGATGAGTATAGTTAACTATTTTATTCTTGCTATGTTACTAAATTATTTGAAAGCTATTTTTTCTTCAGTTTGAGCTTCTAACATTGTTTGGATAGAATGGAAGTTGGGCACAACTTTTCTTAGAAATCCACTTCTGTCATCTGCTATTTTTGAGGTACTGAACTAGCTGTGTAATGCTGTATTTATGGATTTGTAACATGTCTCTGCATATACTTTTCTAACTTAAATCTTTAGATAAGGGGCCTGAAAAACACTTGTGGCTAATAACTGGTTTTTAGATGTAAAACATTTGCATATCTAGTCTATTGGGTTTATGGGTTTAATGTAAAGTTCCAGAAATGAAATGTAAAACAGCTCATTCCCTTTATTCCCTTACAAAAATTATGATCAGAGAGCCATAGTCATTTTTAAATCTGCCAATGAAAGGTAAACACACTGGAATAACAATCAAATGTAAAGAGCTGATTACTCCTCATTATTTTTTGGGTTAACCACTCAAAAGTCTTAAATGCACTTCTTTAACATTTATGTCTCTTGCTGTCGTGCAATGCTTATGTCACATTAAAAAAAAGAAAAAAGGTATTGATTACAGAAGGAAACACTAGAAGAGCAAGCGCTGAGTGATGTTTTCTTTAAATAAAATCTATTAGGATTGCTTAAACAGCATAATATTTCTCAGTGAGAGCTTTGGTTCAGGAGGAATGATAATAATAATAGCTCTCTGGACCACCTTATTATTAAATACAAAGTTTTAGAAGCTAGCTCTAAATAATTGAAGAAACCCATTAGGAGGACAGACAAACCAAGGCAACTAATGGAGAAGGCCTAGCGCAGAATCTCTCTGATAGAACCCTGGGCTGTAAGTAATTGATATTTAGAGGCTAGATTTCTTTTTCTCCTAATAGTAATTATATCTGTGTCATTAATAATGGCTGTTGTAAGGTCTTTGGGTTTTTCCCAAAGGCAAAAATGATATCTGGTCAGAGAGGCCTCATAATTATTCACTCTCATTTGCAACAGTGCTGAGACCTAGATTTTTCTCATTTGAGAATCTAAGCTCTTATAGTTTTTCCCTTGGGATCTACATTAATAACAGCAGAATAGGGAAATTGAAAAGCCTACTAAACACCACTCGCTATACTAGAATCAGCTAGGCAATTTTGTTTTAATGGTTTATCTCCCAAAGCACATTTGCAGTAATTATTTTTAAAATTCTCAAGGTGTGGTTTATTTGCCAGTGGTTTTGAAGAGCTTCCTTATGCTGAAAAAGCAAGGAACATTCATGAAGCTTGTGGTGAGAATGCTAATCAGTTCTTTGAACTATCATCAGCTGCAGGAAGTCTAGAGGTTGGTTATACATCAGTGTTCAAAAGTTCACATACTTGTCCAAATTATTCAGAATTCGTGGCTCTGCAAAAACACTCAAATGCTTGTGAGAAAGGTCTTATCTCATGAGATTTATGTTTCCTGATTCTCGCCACAACAGAAATACTGTTCTCTTGCACACCATGCAGCAATGTGTACCAGTGGCATGTGAATTCTAAAGCACATCAACGTGTGGTACACTCACTGGTCCATGTAGACAAAATACAGTTAACATGCACTGCAGAACTTTTGGTGCATGCCAGCAGGATTTATATAGAGTGCAACACATTAGTGGGCATTAGAATTTACAACTCACTAGTGAGTGCTGCTGCACTAAGTAGCCATGCTCTACGTCGGCACTTCTGGTTCCACTGAGACTCAAGAAGTGCAGAGTTTAGACAATTTAAAAAAACCAAGGTGAAAATTGTTTACACTCTAAAACATTGTGTGGGCCTGACCCTTTTTTCTGAACTGGCTACCCATCCTTACAAGAATAATATTCACTACCCTACATCTTTCATACTTATTATACATAAAAACTGTTTACTGAACGACTATAACGGCCACATACCTAAATCAAACTACTGCACATCTGTATTACTGTCACCATTTCCCTGTACACAGTACGCTCACTGGGGTAGGGTGCATGTCTTCCTATGCCTATTATGAAGTGTCTATCACACATGGATATGATACAAAACTTATTTTCAATGGATGCTTAAACGTGTATTCTTCCTAATTTTAAAATCTAAGACAAAGTCATAACCTGAATTCAGAAAGCAATTGGTGGTAGGTAACAGGGTTGCCTACCAACTATCTATTATCTTGTAGGGCTAGTCCCTCAAAAGAGGGATATCTGTCAGGGTACATAGAACACAATACCAGCTATCCAATTTGATAGGCTCATGGTCATTCCAGATGTCCTGCCTTTTTGTACCGCAGAGGTGGCAACCCTAGTAGGTAAGGGAAATGTGGTATTAGTTGCAAAATGGTGGCCTTGGCACAAGCCTCAATTTTTTGACTCAATCACAAATTATGTAAAAGAATAATTGAAAAACTTTTATTGTTAAACTCTTCATTACTATGAGAGACTTGACAAGAATCAAGTGAGCTACATACTGTGGTGTAGATATCTCAGAAGGGCAGGAGGTTATGGGACAAAAGGGAATAACATTATTAAGCTTACTAACATCAGTCTCCATAAACCAGACATTTAGAGAGCTCCTTTATCTATACTATAATGGTTACATTTATAAAGTGTTTGGAAAAAATATTTAGGGTAAAATTCTGGCTGTCCCTCATGTAGGTGTAGTGTATGTGTGAAAGCAGGAAGGACATGAAACCTCACAAGCGTAATGGATGGGCAGAATTGTAGTCTCTGCACTCAAGTGAATGCAGAGACCTATCCCTTCATACTTCCCCAAGAGAGCACATGGTGCCCCAAAAATGGAGGGGAGGAAAACTGGCAGCTCATATGGGGGAGAGTAAACCGTACTCCCAAAAGCAGTGGAGCAGTTTGCGCACATCCCTTGTACTGTGGAGCTCTGGGAGGCATTTTTGCCCTCTGAGAAGAATGCCTCCATGGTGCAGCTCTACAACATTTCCAGTGCAGAGCGGTGCCCGAAACTGTACAATCTATTCTTTACCATGGATCTGGAAAAGTGATAAGTCATACAATTGTAATTTACAAGCCCATGTATATTCATGTAGTATGCAGCATTCCTAGATTCAGAATTCAGAATATATAGTCTATTGTGCATACATACTATGATTTTAAAAGAATATTGAGCACACATTCTGAGTGTTCATATCCTCAGAATTTAAAAGAAAACTCCTATAATATAAGCATTATAGGACAATAATATGTAAACACACTTTTCAAAGAGGTTTAAATTCTGCATAACACACTTGTATGCAGACACTTTGGAAGAAACTTCCTGACTCATTAATAATTTTCCATCTGTTCGTTTGTAACTAATCCTGACATTTAATATTTATTGACCAATGATATTTAAAAAAAATACTCATTTTAAGTTTATAAATCTTTACATTGCTCCTACAAAAATCATTTACCTTGTGCTGATCTTAAGAATGTTACTGTCCACATTCAGGTTTATGCATTTTAAATTAAATGATTCAAAGAAATGGAAAAGTTTAACTATTTGATTTTGAAGTGGAGCATCATTTCTTATGTGAGTAAAGTCAATATAACGTCAGGCTGATGGGAAAGTTAGCAAAGTCATATTGCCCTCAAAATTCCTTAAACCTGATGCTTTGCTATATCTCTCCACTTTATCAGCTTAATAAAACTGGTTATAAAGTAACAGCTCTTCATCTGTTCTCAAAATCTCACCTGAAAACTAATTTTCCCGAGTCCATACTACTCAATGACTCTCTTTTTTATTTATTAAATTCTATAACCTCACACTATTCAGTTCAAAAGAATGGTGGAATGTAAACAGCAATTTACAGATAATTCACCATTTACTTTAATTCTCTTTAATTGCCTCATGCTGTTGAGGAAGACAAAAAATCCACTGGGTCTCTGCCAATCTGACCTGGGGGAAAATTCCTCCCCCACCTCAAATATGGTGATCAGGCAGAACCTGAGCTTGCGGGCAGTACCCAATGTTAAATCATTATGAAATCATATAGACAGATACCAGGCATATCATATTAAAAGATTTAATTTACAAATGTCTAGTACCTCTGAGGACAGTGAAGCAGGGGATACCACAAGCTTCTTTGCAGAATACATCTTGGATTTGTAGGGTCAAACACTTAATGGATTGCTTGTTTGTCTCTGTGCAGATTCACTTATCTAAGGTGACAAATGTTGCTAAATGGACAGTTTCTGGAATGATTCATTATCTACTAGAAATAAGATATGTGAATTTTCCAGGTTTCAAGATACAATGTTATTTCAGGTGCATGGTACTCATGATAGCTAGCTTTCTACCACACAGTAATGGAAGCTTAGAATTAGATCTTTAGATTTTTTCCCCCTGCCAAACTGACCCCAACCGTATAATTCTTTGATCAGGGCAAGCAGCCAAATGAAGGACAGGCACATGGGATGGGTTTAATTGACAGGTTGCTACTTTATCAGAGAGGCACTATAATGCTCACCCTTTGCTCTCACATGCAAGGTTCCAGCGAGGGTGTCATGGGGCGGCACAGGCTTCCTTCCCCCTAGTCCCTGTGCCCCGTGCTTAGGCTGGACAAAGAAAGGTTTGCAGACACTCCTCTGGTGCTTCACCCGTGCTCTTTTATTTACAGTGCCTTCAAAGTCCCCACGTCCCCAACATCAGGCCCCTCACAGACCTCTCCCCAGGTCCTCTGGCCCCTCGAGGCTTCTATCCCCCAGCAGAGACAGAGCTAGGTATCCCCTGTCCTCCTGCCTGGCTAGCCTCCCTGACTGCCCCTGAGTCAGGGCTTTTCTAGCCCTTTCTGCTCCCTGCCCCAGCTGTGGTCAATCTCTCCAGCCAGGGGCTGTGGGCTAGCCTTCATTAAGGCTTCCAGCTGGGCTTCTTGCAGGCTGCTCCCTGCATCGGCCCCTGGCCCTGCTATCCACAAGCAGGGTTTAGCTTGCAGGGGCAGGGCATTCTCAGGGTTTTTACCCTTGCCCTGCCACAGAGGGCTGCAGAGTTTTAGAACCAAACAATAACTGCCGTGTCTACCCCAAAGACTCAGCTCAGTTGTGTAAACTTCTTTCCCCACAACTCCCAACATACAAAGGTGGGGATGGGAGTTGAGTGATAAGAGGCCAAAAGCCTGTGTGGGGGCCACAGTCTGCCAACACGTCAGGTCTCTGCCCTGAGCATGAGGTTATAGAATCATAGAAGCTTGGGGTTGGAAGAGACTTCAGAAGGTCATCTAGTCCAACTCCCTGCTCAAAGCAGGACCAACACCAACTAAATCATCCCAAGCCAGGCCTTAGAAACCTCTAAGGATGGAGATTCCACACTTCCCTAGGTAACCCATTCTAGTACTACACCACCCTCCTAATGAAATATTTTTTTCTAATATACAACCTGGACCTCCGCCACTGCAACTTGAGACCATTACTCCTTGTTTGGGCATCTCCCAGCACTGAGAACAGCCTAGCTCCATCCTCTCTGGAACCCGCTTCAGGTAGTTGAAGGCTGCTATTAAATCCCCTCTCACTCTTCTGCAGACTAAATTAACCCAGTTTCCTCAGCCTCTCCTCATAAGTCATGTGCACCAGCCCCATAATCATTTCTGTTGCCTTCTGTTGGACTCTCTCCAATTTGCCCACAACTTTTCTGTAGTGGGCCCAAAACTGGATGCAGTACTCCATATATGGCCTCACCAGTGTCAAATAAAGGGGAATAATCACTTTTTCTCAATATGCTGGCAACGCTCCTACTAATGCAGCCCAATATGCCATTAGCCTTCGTGGCAACAAGGGCACACTGTTGAGTCATATCCAGCTTCTTGTCCATTGTAATCCCCAGATACTTTTCTGCAGAACTGCCACTTAGCCAGTCGGTCCCCAGCATGTAGCAGTGCATGGGATTCTTCCATCCTAAATGCAGGACTCTGCACTTGTCCTTGTTGAACCTCATCAGATTTTGGCCCAATCCTTCAATTTGTCTAGATCACTCAGGACCCTATCCCTACCCTCTAGTGTATCTACTTCTCCCCCAAACTTTGTGTCATCTGCAAACTTGCTGAGGGTGCAATCCATCCCATCATCCAGATCATTAATGAAGATGTTGAACAAAAACGACTCCTGGGGTACTCCACTTGATACTGGGTGCCAACTAGACATCAAGCCATTGATTACTACCCATTGAGCCCAAGGATCAAGCTAGCTTTCTATCCACCTTCTAATCCATTCATCTTATCCATACTTCTTTAACTTGCTGACAAGAATACTGTGGGAGACCAAATCAAAAGCTTTGCTAAAGTCAAAAGATATCATGTCCACTGCTTTCCCCATATCCACAGAGCCAGTTATCTCATCATAAAAGGCAATCAGGTTGGTAAAGCATTATTTGCCCTTGGTGAATCCACGTTAACTGTTCTTAATCACCTTCCTCTCCTCCAAATACTTCAAAATGGAATCCTTGAGGACCTGTTCCATGATTTTTCCAGGGACAGAGGTGAGGCTGACTGGTCTGTAGTTCCCTGGATTTTCCTTCTTCCCTTTTTTATGGGCACTATATTTGCCTTTTTCCAATTGTCCAGGACCTCCCTTGATCACCACAAATGATTTTCAAAGATAATGGTCAATGGTTCTGCAGTCACATCAATCAACTCCCTCAGTACCCTCGGATGCACAGCATCAAGCCCCACTGACCTGTGCATGTCCAGCTTTTCTAAATAGTCCTTAACCTGTTCTTTCACCACTGAGGACTACTCATCTTCTCATCATACTCTGCTGTCAAGTGCAGCAGTCTGGGAGTGGATGTTGTCTGTGAAGGCCGAGGCAAAAAAAGCATTGAGTACTTCAGCTTTTTCCAGATCATCTGTCACTAGGCTGCCTCCCCCATTCAGCAAGGGTCCCACACTTTCCCTGACCTTTCTCTTGTTGCTAACATACCTGTAGAAACCCTTCTTGTTATCCTTCACATCCCTTGCTAGCTTCAGCTCCAATTGTGCTTTGGCCTTTCTGGTTACACCCCAGCATGCTCCAGCAATATTTTTATATTCCTCCCTAGTCATGTGTCCAAATTTGCACTTCTTGTAAGCTCCTTTTTTGTGTTTAAGATCACTGAAGATTTCACTGTTAATCCAAGCTGGTCACCTATCATATTTGCTATGCTTTCTGCACATGGGAATGGTTTGTTACTGCCCCCAACAAGGCTGAGTTCTCAAAAAGGTCCAACAGCAGAGTCCCAGATCTCATTTACTGCTAGGAACTGATTCTTTTAGCATCTACTTGCATTGGACAATGGCTGCAGGATGTGACAAGTCAGTGATCTTAATAGCATTATGTGAACTTCTGTATTTTACTGTTTTCAACCCAATTGTGCCTCCTGGAGGCTGCGAGGAGGTGAAAACCCCTGGACCACAGGCCAGTTTGGCCTCAACAGAAAAAATTCCATCGTGATCCCATTGCTAAAGATTCTCATATCTTCTGAGAAATCTTAGAAGCACATGAGGGACAGGAAGTTTTTATCTTTCTAATTCAGAGTCAGATTTTTTTTATTGTTGATAAATAAAACAAGTGCCAGCTCAAGCCATAATAGGGAAGCAACATGGGAAAAGTTATGGAATACACCTTTGAGGATCCCTGGAATCTGTGGATTTTCACGGTCTCATTGGTTTGTTGACCAAAATAAGATAAACAGTGTAACTTGTTTTTCAATCAGAGTAATTTCAATTGTTGGGCTTTTCTCAACTCTAGCTTTAATAAAACAACATAACTGTGCACAGAACTGCAGACTCAGAACTTCTCAGACTGAAAAACAAGAAACCCAATATTTACAAAATAAAAATATAACTCCCTTTTCCTGTCTCTGCTTTGTGTCTTCCTCCTCAGGGCTCCTTTCTCCTTTGCATTCATTGCTTTGTGCTTCTTAGAAAGGGAAAAGGAAATACTATTATGTCCTTAGTTTGGCAGGTTGAGAAGCAGATACCTGAAAACTTCTAGATGTGTCTCAAAACATGAAGCTTGAAGATTTTGGGTCCAGACTTGTGACATGAATATTTTTTTCTTTTGTGGTTCTCATTTCTCTTTCTAATTTTAAAAACAATGCAATTTTATTTAGTCTAATATTCTCTGTTCTCTTGTAATCCCATAGCTAGAAATGTATACTGGCCTCAGTTTGTTGCTAAATCAGGCCACAAAAAATATAATCACAATGACATTTATCAGAATTATATTATCTCAACAATATCATGGCAGTCTATACATCAAAACACATCAAAGGGGCCACATGTTTAACAGTGTTTATAAACCTCACTAATGTGGCATCATGAGATGTGCATATCTGTTTTAATCTACTGTACCCAAATCTGACGTAAAACAAGACAAATGAAAACACAAATAGATCAGTACAAAACAAAACTAACCCTTAAACCTAATGATTGTAAGTGGGATAAATAAAGTGAGTTTTCAAGTTTAAAAAATATAAAGAGATTTCAATATATAACATGCTGTTCCATAGGGTTTTATTTGGTTGATGTTCTAAGCAAGACCTACTTTCTCATAGTACTTGATCTCGTAGTCCAGAATGGCTCCATTGGGAAAGTCAGGCTCTGGCCATGAGAGGGCAATGCTGTTTTGGGAAGCCCAGTCCTTCCTTACCATACCTATCAAGGAGGGCCCTGAAAGGGAAAAGGATAACTAAAGGTTAAAGAGAAGGCACACCGTTTATCTCTTTTTGATTTTACTTTATTAGGATACTCACAAGTGGTGACCTGTAGGCAGAAGAGCATAACAGATGGAAATTCTCAACCCAACTCTATAACCTGGAGTTAATGTTGAAAGTACATATCAGTAATTTCATTGTTAAAGCGTGGGTGTACTTCTGAGAAGTGACTGAGAAATGGCAACACCCTATTCAGAAAATCTGCTCCCAGCAATACCTGCTGACTTTATAGACAAAAATAGATTTTAATGTTTTAGTGTTGTTAGTACTACACATCCAACAAAAGTAACAGAAGTGCTAGATTCTCTCCCTTCTTCAGCTACATCAACATAATTGTTACATTCAAATCAATTGCACAGTATAAATGTATCGATGATGTCACAAGCATATAATCTGAAGACCGTGGGGTTGCACTGGTATCACTAAGGGCATAGTTTCAGATGCAGAACAAAATAAAAGATATAAACTATGAATTAAGAGTAATCTGAATTGAATTCACCACATTTCTTCACAATAAATAAGTAAATTTGATATTTATTTTATAAATTGGGTCAAATTTATCTTTCGTTCAAAAGAAGTTAACAATTTAAAAATTCAATTAATTCTTATTTTTGTAGGCAAAATTTTAAAAATACAACTTAGTATATTTTAGGAGGTAACTGAGATTATGTCATCCACAGAATGACCAAGGATATTGTAATATACCCATTGTATGCATTTTTCCTCCCTATGACTAGATAAAGTTGAATCTACATTTCTAGATCATAGTCAAATATTAGGGATTATATTTTTTTGTTCTAGAATAAATTCTGTGTAGTATATATACAGATTTTTCCCATTTACTGTTTTGCAGAAAAAAGATATAGTGTAAGAAATATTCTGCACAAAGCTCAAATGCAGTAAAATTCACAAGATAAAATGTATGTGTCAATCAATTAAACATTCATTTAGCAAAATGTTATAAGAACATCAGAGTTGTCTAAAGCACTTTTGAAATTGAGACAATCAATGGGTGAATGGAGTCCAGTACAGTGTCAACCCATTCCGTCTTTGGTGTACAGGAAATACAAGATGTTTTTGTATTGACTGCATTGGGAAAAGAGGAATCAGGATTGTGATATTTTCCCTATCCCAAAATATAAAACATTTTTTTCTAAGGAGAGGGAGGAGGGGAAAAGAACTCTAAAAAAATGGGAGCAAGGGAAATGCAACAAAGAAGATATTATATGAAACATAACACATACTATATGATTCATTTTGTAAGCATATTTATTCATTAGCCATAATGGCATAAATATCATCCACATGAAAAGCTTGCAGTTCTGTAAGTAAAACACAAACACAATTGAGATCTCACTCTGCTAACTAGTTGGGCCTACTACTCCCCTATATACCAACAAGACTTTTGTCAACTGCTTTCTTTTAGGGCATCCAACATCACCAAATGCATTAAAAATGCCTGTTTTTCAGAAAGCACTGAGTATCCACTCTCTGAAAATCAGGGCCCTTTAAATTGTCCCAGACTGAACAACCAAAAACTTAGGAACACCATTGAAAATGTAAGCCTTAGATTATTGTGAAATTTTGATCAAACCAGTTGTTATGTGTTAAAATCATACTTTACCAATGGTGAGCTGGCTGAACAGAAGGACGGAGTCCTTTGAAATATTCTGCCCTTCAACTTTAATTAATCATCAAGAAACTGATTTTCTGCAGTTTTTGAAATATGATTGAATTATTTCTCTTGCTATTTAACAATTTCTATTCAATTTACCCCAGAAAAACGATCTGTTTTCATTATTTCAGTCCAATCAATTTAGGTGTGTTAACCAATAATAAACTATTTGCAGTATTGATCAGCAGCTTTCACAGATACTACTGTGAAAATGAGAAACAACCACGTAATTAATTAAACATTTGGAAAACTAAAATTAAGATGAGCAGACCAGCTCTACATAAAACTGCATTTTCAGATTTTCTGCTCATTTTATTTAGAATGTTAGATTCTACTAAATAAGCCTCCTAATAATTCATAACTTTACCCACCCATCTCTCCAGCATTCAATGGCAGTTCATTCCTTCCATATTCTCCTCAGTTATTCATGATTCTACCCATCATATCTCCCTTCCAGGCTTCATGACAGATCTATAACTTTGTTTTTCCTTCTCTAATTGGACTAGTATAAATAACATTTTTTTTTATCATTTTCCCTTTTTAGCTTTGGAAAGAAAAAATCTCATTAACAGTCTGAAATAAGAGTCTGTTTCTAGTAACAAACTTTAAAGTATGTTTACTTTTCATGTAAATACTTTAGCGGTGTTAAAAAAGTAAAAATAATCCACAAACCCTGGAATAAAAAAAAAGCAAAACCCAGTGGGGTTGTTTTTTTTCCTTCAGAGAAAGGAAGTTATCTCTATATATATCTTTATATATCTATATCTAAATATCTATATCTATATAAATAATGTGAAATGATCTGTTAGGGCAAATCCATAGTCCATTTCTCGCCCAGTGAAGAATTATTCTCCACAGTTCAAAAATGTAGCCTCCTCTGATATATGAAAAGCATGCAAAATATCTGGCTGAATACACTTTTTAAAAATGGTGTGAAGCAGGCTGATCAAAAGTGGATTTAGAAAGGAAACTATCTTAAACCTTTATCTATGAAGTCTCAGCTCTGACTCCATGATACTTTGGGCAATGAAAGCAAGAAGCAAGCAAACAAAACCTATCAAGCTATTATGCTGATAATAGAAGGCGTTTAGGAATATTCATTAAACAAGTGCTTTAAAAATACCCAGTATAAAACATTAACACAATATGTCTATTTTCCCCCCTAGAGACAGACATGTATATCTCTTGATGAAAATAAGAATTGTGTACATGTATTTAGAATTTGACCCCAATACAACAATTTTCAAGGTAAGACCAACTCATCCAGCTGTTATATTGCAACAAGGAAGCAGCAGCCTGAGATGACAGGAGTTATACAGAGGAAAACATGGCAGCAAATACTATTGTGATGATGGTCATCCTCGTTTTTTGTTATTATACGTTTTTCTATGTGGCCCTCAAATTTTGAGCAAAAACTCTTCTAACATACAACATATGGCTGATTATTACTTGGTGTCTACTTTCAAAACTCATGCAGCAATTTGTGTTTCTTTTCAACCTGAGTTCACTGCAGTAACTATTATGCTTTGTTCAATGAGCGTCAAATCACAGCCTTGACTGAAGAGATTATCATCTCAAATGTTCAGTGTGTGAAGTAGTCTATCCCTTCTCTCTTTGAAACAATTCAGCAGCAAAATAACAAAACAGACTGAACATAAGAATGGTCATACTGGGTCAGACCAAAAGTCCATCAGGCCAGTATCCTCTCTACCAACAGTGGCCAACGCCAAGTGCCCCAGAGGGAGTGAACCTAACAGGTAATGACCAAGTGATCTCTCTCCTGCCATCCATCTCCACCCATGACAAACAGAGGCTAGGGCCACTATTACTTACTAATCCTGGCTAATAGCCATTAATGGACTTAACCTCCATTAATTTATCCAGTTCTCTTTTAAATATTGTTATAGACCTAGCCTTCACAACCTCCTCAGGCAAGTAGTTCCACAGGTTGACTGTGTGCTGTGTGAAGAACTTCCTTTTATTTGTTTTAAACCTGCTGACCATTAATTTCATTTGGTGCCCCCTAGTTCTTACATTATGGGAACAAGTAAATAATTTTTTCTTATTCATGTTCTCCACACCATTCATGATTTTATATACCTCTATCATATCTCCCTTTGTTCTCCTCTTTTCCAAGATGAAAAGTTTTAGCTTCTTTAATCTCTCCTCATATGGGACCCATTCCAAAACCCTAATCATTTTAAGACCTTCTCTGAATCTAATGCCAGTATATCTTTTTGAGATGAGGAGACCACATCTGTACACAGTATTCAAGATGTGGGCATACCATGGATTTATATAAGGGCAATAAGATATTCTCCATCTTATTCTCTATCATTTTTTAAATGATTCCAAACATCGTTTGCTCTCTTGACTGCCGCTGAACACTGCGTGAATATCTTTAGAGAACTATCCACGATGACTACAAGATCTCTTTCCTGATTAGTTGTAGCTAAATTAGCCCCCATCATATTGTATGTATAGTTGGGGTTATTTTTTCCAGTGTACATTACTTTACGTTTATCCACATTAAATTTCATTTGCCATTTTGTTGCCCAATCACTTAGTTTTGTGAGATGTTTTCGAAGTTCTTCACAGTCTGCTTTGGTCTTAACTATCGTGAGCAGTTTTGTATTGTCTGCAAACTTTGCCACCTCACTGTTTACCCCTTTCTCCAGATCATTTATGAATAAGTTGAATAGGATTGGTCTTAGGACTGGCCCTTGGGGAACACCACTAGTTACCCCTCTCCATTCTGAAATTTACCATTTATTCCTACCCTTTGTTCCCTGTCTTTTAACCAGTTCTCAGTCCATGAAAGGATCTTCCCTGTTATCCCATGACAACTTAATTTACAATAGAGCCTTTGGTGGGGGGACCTTGTGAAAGGCTTTCTGGAAATCTAAGTACACTATGTCTACTGGATTCCCTTAATCCACATGTTTGTTGTCCCCTTCAGTTTCCTTCCCAAGTCAATTCTATACCTTGGAACCTGTACGTTATTGTACATTATTGATCTGGATCACTGCTAGCATTGTGCCTTGTAAATAAAAATGTATTCAGATGCATATACTGCGGTGGCATTTTATCAGGGCCGGCGACAGGGGGGGACAAGGGGGACAACTGTACCGGGCCCCGGACTTAAGGGGGGCCCCCTTAAGTCCGGGGCCCAGTACAACCCATAGTCGTCCCCCCTTGTCGCGGGGCCTGAATGATGCCCAGGCGGCAACTTCCCCGCGCTGTCCCGAGCTGCACCCTACCCCGGCAGCTAAGGGAAAAGGGGACCGCGGGACGTTACTTAGCAGCGAAGTGCCAGGGCGGTGTGAGCCAAGCCCGCGGAGGAAATGCGATTTCCAATGCGAGAAGCGGCAGCGGCTGCTCCCCATTCCCACCCCCGCCAGGCCAGGCCTTTGCGGAGGGAAGAGGCGCGCCCTGCCCACCGCCACCTCCTCCTCCCCGTGGAGTGCCCCGGGCTGGAACAGCCACGAGCCCCCCGCTGGCAGAGCTCGCCCGCCCCTCGGGGCTCGCCGCGGCGCAGCGCCAGACAATAGGCACCTCAAGGGGGGAAAGGCAAGGCCGGGCGTAGGACACGCTCCCCCCCGGGGAGTTGTGCGGGGTGGAGGCGGAAAGGCCTGGCGTGGCGGGGGTGGGAATGGGGAGCAGCCGCTGCCGCCTCTCACATTGGAAATCGCATTTCCTCCGCGGGCTTGGCTCGCACTGCCCTGGCACTTCGCTGCTAAGTAACCTTCCGCGGGCCCCTTTTCCCTTAGCTGCCGGGATAGGGTGCAGCTCGGGACAGCGTGGGGAGAGCGATCGGAGAGCGCTCCGCGGAGGCGGGGTGCCAGCAAGCGGGCTGGGGAGACCCGGGGCCGGGAGCCAATGGCAGCCCAGTGGGGGGGAGACGGGGCACCCGCGGAGCGCCAAGCCCACCAGAGCCAGCAGCCGGGAGCGACGCTGCAGCCGCCGCTGGGTCACACCCCCACCCCAGGTATGTCTGGTAGCCAGCAGGGAGGCCAGGCTGGGCGGGCGGGGAGGGGAGGAGGTTAGGCTGGGGGAGGAGATCTGGTTGGGTGGCCCGGGTCAGGCAGGGCGGGAAGGAGAATGGGCTGGGGGGGCCCAAACGATCAGAGTAGGGGACCCCCAAACGATCAGAGTAGGGGGCCCCAAAATTTCTGTCGCCGGCTCTGCATTTTATACCTGAGTTAGGGTGTGAACATAAACATTTTTTATTCCCCAAATCACTACATTTAATGAAACAAACAAGTAGGCCCATCATTTACTGTTTCTGATAAGTTCAGAGAGAGAGATGACCCTGCTATTTCTCATAAAGGTTCTTTCTGTATTTCAGGGGACACAATGACTTAGACAAGAAAGAGAACTCACAGTTATAAATTCGTTCTACAAGAGAAAAAAAGGAACAAACCAAAGCAAGTGATAAAACAATGTGTTCAGTTCAGTTATGATTTCTTTAGCTCTCAACAAAAAAATAACACTTACTACAAGAGAGTAATCTACTTTTTATATGGGCTGCTACTCTCTAGAAAAGCTAAAACAGAAGTTAATTAAGCCCCAAAGTAATAGGTGGATCTTATCTATTTATCAAAGATAATTCTTCACAACTTGGAAATTTAAGGGCAGGTGAATCCTGTATGCCATTGATAATCTGTTTTGTTTATCTCTAATGAGTCAAAGGTAAATTATTCTTGCTAGTCTTTTGAAATTCAATTATGTGGGAGAGTTCTAATTCATTTACTTGATGAAGCCATGCAAATGAATTTGCTTAACATCTTAACATGTCTTTTAACCCACCGTTTAATGGTGGAATCTTCTTGCCTTTGGTGCTGAGCTGAAGGATGTCTTCCAGATTTTGGACTCATTGCTGTTCTTTGTTTGTATGGAAGCTTCTTTGTGCCATCTGTCTCTGTATTTCCCTGTTTCTGTACGTGACGGGGCTAGCCAACCCGCACTAGTGCGGAAGGGGTTAAACCAGCAGCACGGGCAGCGGAAATCCCACCCCTGAGGTACTGGGCATGCTCCAAATGCTCTAATAGTATAAAAGCAGGGAGATTAGCTCCTTCTAAGTGGGCTGCTGAGGGAGAAGTATGTGCCTGGGAGGCTCCTGCGGCGGACCAGCCGCAGCCCTTGGAGGTGCTGGGACGCAAGGCTTTTCCAAGCCTGCCTGGAGCCGAGAAACATGAGCAGCCAGAGGAGGCGACCGACTCGCCAGCGCGAGGAGGAGGCGAGGACGCCTGGGAGACCCCCAAGGAGAGTTCGGTAGGAAGTGACCCAGGGTGGGTGGAAGAGTTGTATCTCCCACCTGGGAAACCTCAGTGTGTTTCGGTGGGATCCCCCCGCTGAATCAGTGGCAAGGCGCTGGGCCACTGTTAGGGTCCTGGGTCGGGGTCCGATGGAGGTGGGTGGGCCCCAGGCCCCCCTACCTAGGCCGCCACAGCCCGAGGTGGGTGGCCCAGCTTTACGTACTCTGGCTGCTAGGCCGTATTGCCCTGTAACCCCAGGGCTGTTCTATATACTCCAGCCACTAGGCCTTACCGCCCTGTGACCCCAGGGCTGCTCTATAGACTCTGGCCGCTAGGCGGTGTTGCCCTGTGACCCCAGGATTGCTCTATGGACTTTGGCCGCTAGGCCGTATTGCTCTGTGACCCCAGATCTGCTCTGTCGACTTTGGCCGCTAGGCCGTATTGCCCTCTGACCCCTGGGCTGTTCTATGGACTCCGGCCGCTACAACCCTGGCCATTAGGGTGTGTTGCCCAATACTCGGGGGCGTGAACCCCGACACTGTAATAGATTACTTGATTTCTTGAATTGCAGTGAATTATCTTCTATGTTGCTAGATTTTTCATTCTTTCTGTATTCATTTCTTCATAATTTCCCTTCTGTAGTGTGTTAATGAGTATTTGTTCTTTATTTCAGAGCAAGTTTATTGTATTGTATTGCAGCAGGCCTTTCAAATTCCCAAAAAACCCTGAGGCCAGAGATGTGCCTTTTGCTCATCCCATAACACTTTATTCAGGTCTGGCTAAGTTATAAGGTGCTGAAAATCATCATTTCCCATCTTTGGCCTGCACTGCTGAGCATAATTGAAGCATCATTCCAAAATTCTTGAACATTCTCAAGCTGGGTTCCTAATGTCCCGTAACAGCAGAAGCAGCATACATTGCCTAGGGAATCACAGGGAACATAAATCCTAGCTGCCGATGGAGCAGCTGTAGGAGCAGGGGGGAGAGTAAAGAGAGCTATGCCATGTCCCTCACTGACCAGGCTGAAGACTGTGCACATGGTTCCAATGGAGTCCTGACCCCCTGTAGATGCAACAGATGAAGTAGGAACCTCCCTTCTGCACCTCTCAGGGGCAAGACCAGAGATCCAGGAGCAAACACAAATACAAATAAGAAATAAATGGGAATCAAGAAAACTTGAGTTCTTGACTCACTTCTGACAGATGTTGATAATTATATATGTATAAATATATAATTATACAACTCTCATTATTAAACAACATCCTATACTTCAGTGGGAGATCACGCAAGCTGGGAATAAAGCCCAGTTCTCTAACTGGACAGCCCAAATCTTCTATATTTAGTCACACTACCTCTGAGGAAGAACCTGTTATATCTCTGTCCTTGCCTAAGCTCTCAGTACAATGGGCTACTGAGTTAATTTGGCATGAACAGTAACACACCCTGTTATGCTGCATCCTCTAGGGCAGGGGTCTCAAACTCAAATGACCATGAGGGCCGCATGAGGACTAGTGCACTGGCCCGAGGGCCGCACCACTGACACACACACACACCCTCGCTGCCCCGGCTCTGCCCCCACTCCACCCCTTCCATGAGGACTAGTGCACTGGCCCGAGGGCCGCACCACTGACACACACCCTGCCCTCGCTGCCCCGGCTCCGCCCCCACTCCACCCCTTCCAAGAGGTCCCACCCCTGCCCCACCTCCTCCTCTGAGCACGCAGCTCCCCATTCCCTCCTGGAAAGCACTAGGCACCACCAACAGCTGTTTGGCAAACAAAGCAAGAGCAATATAGGAATTCCAGAGCTAGAAACACGCGCGGCCCAGCCAGGCAGCAGAGAAGCCTCCACTTCTGGCCCCTCCGTCCTGCAAACTGCTATGGGGGGGCCGGGGGGAGCCAGGAAGCTTGGCGGGCCGCAGGGAAGGGCTTTGCGGGCCACATGTGGCCCCCGGGCCGCATGTTTGAGACCCCTGCTCTAGGGGCTGGTTCACAGAGAATAATATCCTTCTCCTACTGCCTGCTAATATAATCCTTTATCTCAAGTGGTAAATGTCTGACCTCTAACCCTCTGTATGTCCCTCCCCAAGTAAATTAGATTAAAAAGCCATTACAATTTATTTAGGTTGCAAAGTGAAGTATCTGAAAGTTAGGAAATGCCAGTATTGAGTTTTCTGGTCCTTTGTGTAATATGTGTTATGTTATGGTCTTCATTCTATGATAACATGCTATTTTTCCCTCAGAACCCCTGCCTCATTCAGTGCACAAGATGGACTGTTTTCGGTGGATACACAGCTATTTTTTTAAAGCTACATAAGCTAAAATGCTTTCCCTGCTTAGTGGGGAAAGGACACTGGTAAGTCCTACTGGTGGAAGTAATCAGTCTATTTCTCAATTCCTCCCCACCTTCAGTTCCAGGGGAATCTTGAGGATAGCATACTAAGCAGACTTTTCTCCACTTTGGAGCCTGGCAGATGTGAATCCTCTTGGTTCTTCATTAGCTCTTGCCTGCCTTTCCTACATGGCATCTCTGATGGCAGGAGCCACTGAGTATACAATGCATTACCTTGGCATAGTCTGTGCCATGCCCAGGTATGAGGTCAGTTTTACATAGTGGGAAAGGGGGACATGCTTTAACATCAAGAAAAGATAATGGTTTCCTTTTGTTGGGGACCAATTCCTTGGAGGGGTAAGGGGTGGCTATGGGGACTAATCTGAGTGGCCTTTGGCTTTGAGTCTGTTGTGGCCAGAGAGAAAAAGAAAAACATTGTATTGCTAAGTACAGAATGTTTTTGGTTATTGATTTCATATGATATGTTTATGGAATAAGTTAAAAGTTACTGGGTCTTCTTCGAGTCGGGTTGCTTGGGAATGCAGCCCAAAGCTGGTGGTAAACTCCATCTAAGGTTAAATACTGGCACGAGACAGATAGTCAACAAGTACCGTAAGGGAAAGTTGAAAAGAACTTAAAAGTTGCAGACATTCATTTTATCCAGGAAATTGAGTGTACAGTCCTTATTTTCAACCTACTGTTGTAGAGAATAATTTAAACACATCTATGCATAAAAATCATCTAGTTGATGGGATAGGAACCTAGACAAAGAAAATATAAAATAAGTACTGCTCTTTTGGGTGATTTTTTCCCCTTAATGGCAATACAAGAAAGGGCTATTTGTATTTTCAGATCATCTTCTGTAAAGCACTGATAAGATTAGACTGAAAAACAACTGGTCTAGATGAGAACTTGTGTTGGTAGAGTAAAAAAAAAGGAGTATCTGGTTCTTTGAAAAACAGCTTTTACATCAGTATACCTAAAATTACAGATGAATAAATGATACCGTAAATGAATGTGACCTATAACTGCTAACTATAAATCCTTGTACCCTGGAACCCTGATATTTTTCTGGACAGAAATAAAAATTGTGTACCTTTTCTGTTACTAGAAAATGCGGTTATCCTTGTATGATATGTTTTAACCTAGATTTCTGTAACTGGATTAGAATGTATGAAATTTGACACTAAGTAAAGAGTTATCACCTACATTGCAGTAAATGGAGCTGGAGGTTGTATTCATAGCCTTGCACTTGGGAAAAAACATTATGGTGCACCGCAGGAAAACAATTGATTTTACTTCTGATTCTGAACAGTTTGTAAGGAAAAAGTAATGAGCAATAAAAAGATGTTTTCTAAAGGGAGACATTTCACCTTAGCAACAGAACTGGAAGTATTGAAACCACATTTCCACATCAACAGTGCAGTATTCAGTATAATTAACATTGGAACTATATGTACACTAGTAGTTCTATGGGACAGTTGCATATTTTCTTCCCTTCATTGTAGAAACAGTCCCCGAGAAAGGAAGGAAGGTCATCTCAGAGCTGGGCTTTATTTCTAGCTCTGCTGTGGAGTTCCTGTATGGCGTTGGATAAGTTATTTAATCTGTGTGCCTTGGTTCCCCAAATCTAAGATGGGGATAATACTTTAATGTTAGTTCGGTGTGGGGAGGATACATTCATTAATGTTTGTGAAGGGCCTGCATACCATGTGTAATGGGGGTTATGTAAGTAGATAGTCTAGTAGAGATTAAGTTTTTATTAAACTGCTCTTCATAAACAACAGCTCTTTATATATTTTAAAGAATACAACCGGGCATCACTGGAACTGAAACATCTTTTGGTTTACACTGAATTAAATGAGTATTATTTTTCTTATTATAGGAGGCACTTTTCAATTAAGTGCATTAACTAGATAAGATATTTGATTCATCACATTAGAGTGTCTCTTATCTCGATAAGCACTTCAATGGTAATTCACAATTATAGTGCTTGAGGGATATACTAGTACTGACCTTGGAGTTCAAAGTTGAATTTGAAGGTTTACTGACACAGTGCTACAGCTATCAAATTAACACATCAGGGACGAAAAACGTTTTGCTTTGTTTTCTAATACTACTTGCATAAAAGTTAGCATGCTAAAGACAGCATTACATTGTGTTCACAAGCAGTGCTTCATTAATTGAAAAATATGCCTCTAAAATGTATGCAGTAATTCTGATTCCCCCGGCCCACATTTCAAATTCTTTTTCTCTTGCCATTTTCCTTTGTCCAGAAATGATGAAGGGAAGCCAGGTCAACATAATTCTATGGTTCAAAAGTGGATTTTGCTGCATTACTCAGGGCAAAGAGTTCTGATCATTCAAAACCTCTCTTTCATCCTCTCTTTTCATCCAAATTGTGGACTTGACCAGTTTTTTCAAACCTCATCTATAACTAGAGCTTTTCCCCCTTTACCCTTTGGGGTCAATAACAGATAAGAGCAAAATTGACTGAATGCTGTAATTTATACCATATAATATTATACACCATATAATATTGTTACATCTTTGTTTTCCGTATCTTATACTGTTGCATGTTGTAAGAGATTCCCCTTCCCCCACTCTAAACTCTAGGGTAAAAATGTGGGGGTCTCTCATGCAAGACAATCAAACTCCAAGCTTATCTACCAGCTTAGGTTAAATCTTTTCCCCCAAAACCCAAACTTCTCCAGCTGGGGCTTGGGACCCACTGCCACCATTAATGTGATTATTCCAAAACCATGGAGTGGGGCACATTAAACCCCCCTACAGTAACACCCCCTATCTCTTACCACCTGCGAGAGATAAAGAACACAGATTCCACTCCCCCCCTCCCCCCTTCCTACCTGGGAGAGATTCAAGAACACAGACCCTCACTATCCGTGAGCTTCCAGATCCAAAGATAGTACAACTCCAAGGGAAATAATCAGACCCTTCTTATAACAAAAAAAAGTTTAATAAAGAAAAGAGAAAAAAACATACAACTTAAACAGACTTCACAGATACTCAATTTTCTAGTCTTAACCCCCTCCCTAGGATTTCTCCCCCTGATGAGATTAAGGACACCACAGATCAATTACAAGCTTATACAATCAACAACTTTACTTACTGTTAGTCTAACTTAGAAACTTATACAAAGAGATGAGTAGGAAATGAATCATTTCTCCATAGCTGGAGAGAGAAGATAAGATGCAGACAGGCTGAGAGCCCAGGAGAGAAGAAGTGAAACTAAAAACTTTGTCTCCAGGAGTTCAAACTCTTGCATCATCCCCTCTCCTGCATCTTGCATCCCCTCTCCTGCATCTTGCATCCTCTCTCCTGTATCTTGCATCCCCTCTCCTGCATCCCCTCTTGCATCCCCTCTCCTGCATCTTGCATCTCCTCTCCTGCATCTTGCATCTCCTCTCCTGCATCTTGCATCATCCCCTCTCCTGTTCAGGTTAACTCTTTATAGGCAAAACAGTAATTCTAAGGCATTTCATACTTATGACACATGTTGCATTGCAAGCAGGAGACTGCAGTTGCTCATTGCTCTCTGCATCTTACTAATGACTTGAAGATATAAGCAGGCCCTAATGATACAAAGCATATTGAGATAGGAATTATACAAAAAGACATTGTACAAAATAGGGCCAGCCCTGCAGCAACTCTGTGTAGTTGTTCTCTCCCATTGGAGTTGTGTGTGTGCAGAGCAGCTTCTCTAAAGTTGCACTGGATTGTGAACTAATTTGCAGACCTTAAAACAAAACAAACAAAACAAAACAGCCAGTTTTAGGTATTTCATTTCTGAAAATGCCTAAACAACAGTAACTGGAAAAAAAATCACATCAATATTTTCCATAAGCATATGTTTGAAGTGTTACTATATATACTCTGCATGTTTGCAATACCCATAACAAGTTCAATTCAAACAAGATGAGAGGATTTGTAATCCTCTTTCATGGGGGTGTGGCTGCCCTGTATCACCCCCTGCTGGCCAAGTGTGGCACTGCCAGCAGTTCCTGCCTCAGTTTCTCTCCCCAGAGTGGATCTCCTTGGCTTACCAGACACCAGCCTATTCTGGCAATGTGGTTTAGCCCTCCAGCCAAGTCATTTTGCTACCCAGGGAGGGTTAGATTTGATTGTGAAAGTCCCAACAAACAAAGTTTCCTCTGCCTTTTGGATGTTTCTCTTCAGCCTGTTTCACAGCTATCTTTGAGAGTCTTTATGGATCTGGGTTAGAGTGCTTAGCCCCCAGCCTGGTTTGCTGGAGTACCATTCCCAGCACTTTCAGGGCTCCATTCCTTGCATCCTTCCCTGCTCCCGTATAGAGCACTGGCATTGAGGCTTGTTCTCTTGGACTACCCTTTCCCCTTCAGACCCTAGCTCAGGGCCTTCCACAGAAAACTACCTACTCCCTGTCATTCCAACTCCAGACTGATCTCACTCTCAGCCCTTTTATAAGGCCCAGGCATCCATTAATCTATCACCTGATGTTCCTTAATCCCAACCCCGTAGGCTGGGAAACAACTAATTAATTGTGGCACAGGTGTGTCTGGCCCCATTTCCCCAGAAAGGGACCAGTCACTCCATGATATCCTTCAGGAGCAATACATAAAAGACCCCTGCCAAACTAAAAAAGAGACACACAAAAATATGTCCTAGTAGTAAATTGAAAAAAGTATTGCTTTCAAACCTGATATCTGAGCACAAAAAGATTTACAAACGTGGTGCAAAGGTCCCCCAACCCAACTCACTGCTTCCATTAGTGGCACAGCTGGCTGATGCTAGCTGAGAGTGCATGGCAGTGGAAACTCTGGGTTTGCCTGAAGAATCTTTGTCCTCAATCAACCTCATAATGTTACCTTGTAATTTGTATACATTTATTGAAAATAGACTTTGAGATTATGAAGGCATAATTTATTATAGCAAGGTGTCATTATGGAAGCAGTTTAATAAGTAAACCTCATTCAGCACAGCCACTTCACGGTCAAACGAGAACCAAATTGCAGTGCAGAAATTTCCTACTGTTAAATTGGTCTTTGAAGTTTGAAACGAAATAAACAAGAAAATAAGCATTTGCAAATCTTTAAACTTTCCCCCTCATTATTTTCTGCTTATACTAGTATATACAAAAACCAAGATATAATGTACATTCATTTAAGCAACTCCCCCATGCCCCCAGATTCTTGTATACATCAAAACATGCTAGTCGATTGAATTGTAGGTCATTTTCTGTCAAACAATACTATATAGGTCCAAAAGAAGCTTTTACTTTAGCAAGGAAATCATGAATATTTTATCTGAATATCTTCTCTGAACCTGCTGTAAAAGCTATGTTCGTTGGCATTTGCTGAGAATGTCAGAGTGAGTTACTGTAATTTAAAATCTTCAGTTAATATGCGTAAGTGCATGTAGGCACATTGGCCATTGATTTAAAATATGCCTATCCTAGCAATTTCCCCCAAATATTTATTTTTACATACTATTTTATAAATCAACAATATATTATATAAATTTGATTTTATGAAGTAATTTACTTACTTACATCAGAAATAAATAAAGCATATTAATGCCAAGGCAATTCTAAGACTGTTCTCTGGTATGGCTTTCATGAGGCATTGTTATAAAACTAATTATCTTGTGTTCTCTATTTGGCGATATTTCCAAATGTAGCCTAATAATTACTGCTTATGATGTTGTTTAAGTTTAATGTGCATACTTATGCACATAAACCATAAGCATTTCTGAAACTATTGCCTATAGGACTGGATAGCTCACAAGTGTCACATGGAGCTTGTTCAAATCAATGGGTTACTGTACATGTGGAAGTGTTTCTCATTGTCAATGAGTAAAAACGTTGTTACCATCCAATGCTAGTTAGGTGGCCTGTGTGAAATGAACGAGTTGCCCAGATTCAGTTTCTAGCCAACTAGTATCTCTATCAGATTTGGCAATACTCAGTCCCCCTGTGGACAGTATTAGCAGAGAAGCCTAAGACAGAATGGAAAAGGAAGAAGTAAGTTCTTAGGGTGACCAGACAGCAAGTGTGAAAAATCAGGATGGAGGTGGGGAGTAATAGGAGCATATATAAGAAAAAGACCCAAAAATCAGAACTGTCCCTATAAAATCGGGACATCTGGTCACCCTACTCCAGATGTTCCAGGACCCTAGGCAAAGTCTTCTTTTGAAACTCTGGCTCCCAGTTTCCTCCTGAGTAAACAAAGTTTAACACCAGGTCCTCAATTTAACAAATGGGTGACGAGGACTGGTATCATTGGCAGAGTGTAGGTGGGCATCAGTGTCTCAATTGTTTATGAGATGATAGAAAAGTCAGGGATAGATTATGATGGGCCATAATATCCCAATATATTACTATGTGTAGTAATTTTCTCTGCCAATATGCTCTAATACACAAACTTGTAACTCTCTAAGACTGTTCTAGCCAATTCTAGGGAATGATGATACACAGGAAAAGATGTCAGGACTAAGCATTTCACACATACTTCATCATTATGGCTTACATTGCTCTTAGCTATGGACATTGCGCTGAAGTGGAGAAAATGAAATCATCAATGCGCAGAGACTCCATAAGTGGCATCCGGACTACATGTGAAAATGCCTATTGACTTCAATTGGATGAGAATTTCTCTCCACAAGTGCAGTGTAATTGTGATGCTACATTGGAATCTAACATAGATTATGTTTTTTAAACATCCAAAACTGGCTTGAACATTTTAAACATTTTCTACATATCTTCTCTTACTAAAAAATGTTTTCTTACTTCCTGCAGATTTTAAATGACTAACACAAATACTTTGAAATTATTATTTTCATGCACAAATTGGCAATTGGACACAGTTTATGAAGCATGAATGAGCTGACACTTGCAAACAGCAGGGTTTTTAGGCAGCATCAGTTTTAAAGGAATAAATCTTTTCACACATACTAGATTACTTTTTAATAGAATTACATAATTAGTGGGTGAGCTGTAATATACTTGGATTTTAGTAAAAGATCTGATACCATATCATGAAATCTTAACTGAAAAATTAATTCTAATTGTCTTGGCTAAAATTACTGTGGTGTGAATTGAAAACAAGCTAAACAACCATAAAGAAGGGTTAATAAATGGCAATTTATTAGGCTGGAGTGAAGTGTCCTATGGGGTACCAAAGAGATTGGTGTTAAAAAGTCTTATTTAACATTTAATTAGTGATCTTGAAGAAGGAAAACTTCAAATAGTGAAATTCATATAAGACACTAACATGGAGAGAGTTGAGCAGGTCGCTGAGGAAGAGAGAATACAAGATGACGAGAAAGATCAGATCCATATGTTAACAATTACAAATGGCCATCAACTTGTAAGAATGCAAGCTAAAATATCTGAAGTAAATAATCCAAAATAAATGGAAGGGAGAAAAACCTGGTAGGTGGTAATGTGAAATAGATCCAGAGATGATAATGGACATTACTAGAAGGATATTGACATATTGGGGGGGGAGGGGGAGTTAAAAAAGCAAGCAGTATGGGGCTCAAAGGATTCACCCATGAGGAAAGGTTAAGAGCTAAATATGTATCACTTCACACAAAGGAGAAAGACAGGCATAGTAATAGGGTAAAAATTAAAAGAAATCTACAAATACCTGAAAGATGTAAACTCCACAGAGGGAGTGGAATTCCTCAGGGCTTGTCTACGTGGTGCTTTTAGTCTGCACCAGTGCATTGTACATGAAATGGTTCACATGTATGATGCTGGCACACGCTAGAAATTCTCTATTGCGCATTAATGCAGTACTGTTTAAAATGGGACTATGTTAACAACATGCACCAGGGAAGATGGGAATGGGCAACGGGGGATGGATCACTTGATGATTACCTGTTCTGTTCATTCCCCTGGGGCACCTGCCATTGACCACAGTCGGAAGACAGGATACTAGGCTAGATGTACCTTTGGTCTCATCCAGTATGGCTGTTCTGATGTTCTTAATATTTAGTGTATACCAGCAGGATCCACACTAGGCCAGTTAGTGCACAACACACTGGTGTGGGCTGAAGCACCATGTAGACTAGCCCTAGTGTACCTATCTGAAGAATAAACAAAATGAATGGGATCAGATGAAAGGGAAAATTTAGGCAAAATATCTGAAAAAAAATCCTGACCATGAGACTGTATTTAATGCCCTCAAGCCCAATCCTCTTCACAGATCATCATCATTAAGGTAGAAATATACAAAAAGACCCCTACTTAATTTAAGGAGTTTTCTTCTGAGCTTCATACCAAACCAGAGGGGAAGTTTGCAGCCTTAAGCTCTCAACTGGAGAAGTTCTTTACCTGCTTTCATGCTACTAACAGTGCCTAAGGTTTACTGTGAGAGAACCACTGGCTGTGCAAATCAGCCCTTTAGATTTAAAACTTTTCTCCCTTCACTCCAAAAACTTTTAAGATTTGCTGAGTTGCTGCTCTGATGACAAGGAAACTGCTACTCCTGATGTAGTCATTTGACTCGATCAACTTCAGGTGAAATTGTAGCTGCTGCTCTACACCATCCTTACGAAACAAAAAGATGACTGAAAAACAAAGCAAAACAAAAACCCTCAAGTAACCTTCATGCTGCAGCTACCCAGATAACCCATCACCCTGTTTCAATATATAATTCTTAAATCCACACACTCTAATTCACTACTACATTCTCTGTTATAAAAAGCTCCAGCTCTGGCTGCAGCTCCATTACCGGGAGTGCAAAGAGGCAATTCCGGGTAACTTATAACGGTGCATTTCTTACAGGCATACTGTTGAATAACATACACTCACCTTTTAATAACCAACAAAATAAGGTTCCTTTGAACAATACATTGCTCACCATCCCTTTATTTCCCCCCTGAAATAAGACTTTTCAATATTCAAAATTCCCCTTAAAGGCATAATACTATGCATTTTAGATGTCCTCTTTGCTTCCCCATCATGTGAGAAGACTTGCAGATTTCAGATCACACCAAAAAAAGAAGAGTCCATTGCACAACAAAATGAAAACCAAAACCTTTTCTATTCATACTCATACACCCTACCTACATACTGATAATGACCAGGGCTTCAGTCCCATGCATCTCTACCATTCTGGCCTGGGTCTCATTTTATGCAATAGGCTACATTCTCAGGTATGATCTGTTTCCTGTGTGCTCTGATAGCCTGGCTTGAATCAGTGAGATGTAACTGCATACAGAAAAGAATTTGCCCCGCATGTATAGCAATTTCTTAAGTTCCAAATATAGAATACTAGTGTAAAAGCCCGTGTACACGGGCCAACGGTAAGGGCTCGCGGCCCCCCCCGCCCAGCCCTCTCCCCCCTCCCCCAACCCCCCCACCCAGCCCCCTCCCCCTCCCTCCCCCTCCCCCAGCCCCCTCCCCCCTCGCCCAGCCCCCTCCCCCCTCCAAGCCCCCCCTCACCCAGCCCCCTCCCCCCTCCAAGCCCCCCCTCGCCCAGCCCCCTCCCCCCTCCAAGCCCCCCTCGCCCAGCCCCCTCCCCCTCTAAGGCCCCCCCCTCGCCCAGCTCCCTCCCCTTGCAATGACCCCCCACTCAGCTCCCTCCCCCCTCAACCCCTCGTCATGCGCCCGACAGCTCAGCTAACTTTATATGTATAACTGCTCCTTGGTGCTCTAGCTCCATGTGAGTGAGGATCCCTCAGGCAGGCACACGCGGTGGCCATTTTGTGCCTCCGAACTACAACCCCCAGCATGCCGTTCGTCAGGGCCATCTCTACTGCGCATGATGGCATCACACAAACTTCCCTAGCCGATTATTATATAGGACTAGCGAAAATACCTGGCGTTGCTTGGGTCAGTCGGAGGTGGGGAGGGGGCAGAGAGCTGAGCAAGTACGGGGTCCGTTGGAGGGGCAGAGAGCAAACCTGACACCCCCACCTCACCCCCCCCGGCCAAACCCGACACCCCCACCTCACACCCCCCGACCAAACCCAACACCCCCATCTCATTTACACCTCGACCAACACGACTCACATTTTCACCCCCCCTCAAACCCAACACCCCCACGTCACCACCTGACCAACCCCAACACCCGCTGACCAACCCCAACACCCACCCCTCACCCAGCCAGACACCTTCCCACCCCCCCAGACCAAACCCAACACCCCCGGCTCACTTACCCCCCGACCAAACCCGACACCCCCACCTCAGCCCCCTGACCAAACCTGACACCCCCACCTCACCCCCCCAACCAAACCCAACACCCCTACCTCACTTACCCTCCGACCAAACCCAACTCGGGTCCGTCGGAGGTGGGGAGGGGGCAGAGAGCTGAGGGATTCCGGGGTTTCGTCGGAGGGGGGAGGGGGCAGAGAGCTGAGGGATTCCGGGGTTCCGTTGGAGGGGGGAGGGGGCAGAGAGCTGAGCGAGTGCGGTGTCTGTTGGAGGGGGTATTATGACATCATAACTATGTCACAGAGGACAGCAGCTGCCCAGCTGATGTGATTGGCCTTTAAAGAATTTCACCCCTGGGGGGGCATCAGAGGTGAGATTTGAAAATTTTTCGACTCTTACGGTCATTAGGACCCCAAGACCTCTAACTATACCAAATTTCAAGTCTCTAGCTCAAACGGTGTGGAAGGAGTAAGCATACATACGCGCATACATACATACACCATTTGACTTTTATATATATAGATTATCCTACCATAGTTAGATAATGGGTCCCATGACTCATATATATATGAGAGAGAGATACAATAGCTAAGCCATGTTTTTACATATACTGTACAGAAAATGAGCATTAGAAAAATGTGTTCCAACAGGAAAATTAAAAATGCAAACAAAAGAGTCATTTAAAGTAGCCATTGATATTGACTATATAAAAATATTCATGGTGTTTGCATTAAAATAATTCGGTACCTATAACTTTTCCACAAGGTTAATGATAACAAATCAGCCATTTATCTATCACTATTTTTCACACAAAAAATGTACTTGTTATCACTTTGAAGAATCATGCTAGCTCTATAATAAATCAGAATTTTCCATGCTTCATTAATGACCATGATCACTAATTATTTGTGGGGTTGATTTTGTTACTCAAACAGCAGATGGTCAGAAATGATGTGATTGAGGATGTGACACTGCTCAGATATCACTGGTCGATCTTTCCTTGAATATGTTTTCCCAGAAATTCCTAGTTTGCCTAAAGGCATAAAACAGATTTTTGGTGCAAAGGCTAAAGCCATTTCTTGATAATAATTAACATGTTTAGCTCTGAATAACAGGAGAGAAGACACAGGGAAACAGCTGCTCTGAGCATGAACGTCCTTTAGAGCAACCACATTGAGTTTTCCAATGTGGACCATATGTCTTCACCTTTATAGGACTCACCTTCCATTGATTAGACAGCACCACAGCTTTTGAAGATAATTTTAAATTCAGCACAATCATCTGCTTTATAACTATTGTTAGAATAAAATATCAGATATTTTATTTAATTGTTCTTTGCTCTGTTTAAAAGGTCACCTATGAAGTTAGGGTCCATATTCTATTACCAGTGTCTGCAACACGTGACCACCTGTCCATTTATTTTCCAAATAATCAATTCTCAAGTGTACTTAAACCTGTTCTGTACTTTAAAAGTTAATATGTGAACATGACAATCAAACTTGTCAAACATGGTCAGAATTAAAATTGCTATATTTTTTGTTTTTGACTTTTTAAAATTAATATTGGTGTGTTTTTAAACTACTACACAAAGTATGAAAATTGAAGCTATTTCTACAGTCTGTGAAATAATCTTGGGGATTGGGCTCCACTACAAGTCTCTTTTTGAACAGCACCAGTCTCCCTAACACAGCCCCCTTCCTCATACACAGCCCTCTGTCTTCTAGGACCACTCACGTTCCTGCTCTCTTCTGTTGACCTATTTTCACCCCATCACCATGCAGTCTCTCTTTCCTGTCATTTCCCTTGACACCAGAAAGCAGCATGATGGGTAGCCAAGGGAAGCAGAAAGTGACTCTGTGTGAGGATGGCACAAGAGAGAGCTGGGATATTAGCAGAGGTAATCTTAACATACAGTACAAATCATACAATTTTGCATAATAGCGGATATTTAAATATATACACTACATTGCTTTGGGACTTTTTACAGTCACATGACAATCCAAAGCATGTGCTAAGATTAATACACTTCTAGGTCTTTTTCATAAAGTTCACAGAGTAGCTGAGGCATGCCTTTTTTAAATAATATGATCTATACTCATTATCATGACTTATTTTGTTAATGAACTCAGGGCCATCTGAAGTATCATTGCCACCAAAACAGAAAGCATTTCAATGAATAAAAAATGGACTAGAGTGAATGTACTCATATGAAGAGACTTATTACTTAATAAATTTTGCATAGTGCATTTAAACTGGAAGTAAATCATAAAACCTTGAACATTCACCAGTTATATCAAGCAGTACATAAAACATGGCATGTTCAGTTATTGTCCAGGAGGATAGAAAATAATATTTCCACTATCAATCAAAACTAAAATATGTAGATTTTTAAACTATTTTGGAATAGAAGCACTAATTTGATTTTTTTTAAATTGTCATATAACTTCAAAATGTATAAAAATAATGTTCCTAGATGATTTTATACTATATCACATTTTCATGCTTGGATCTGAGAATATTTTAAGATGCTTTTAGATTGCAAAATATTTTTCAAAAAATAAGAGATCATTTTCCTTCTATGACTAATTGTTTTGTGAGGAAAGGAGAACAGAGAATATGCAGATTATTTTGTGAATCCTAAATTAGTTGTTCTTATCCTCTGGTAAGAATTAGCAGTGTGAATGCTGAGAGGTACCAGATGGGTTCAGTCAGGTTTTACGAATTCGTTGAAATGTTGTTAGATGCAGACCATGTAAAATCTGAGACTAGAAGACAAATCTGTACTTGTGAAAGTGTGTATGAATTATTTAACAAGTGCGAAGCCATAGTTACATAAGAAATAAGCTAGGAGGGAAACAGTGAGACCTTTGACAACAAATATTTAATACTATACAGCTTTTTTGGGGCCGTAATATTTTGTAGTAGTTCTTAAGTTTTTAAAATGTTTTTGGAGCTTTCTTTGCAATATCTAGCATGGTTATTTTTATCTTTTGCTCTCACTTTGATAACAGATTTTTCTGCAGCTATATGGTTCAGCATTATAAGCATGTCTATCCATATTGATAACACTAGTGGAAAATCAAATTAGTTATCCCTTCAAACATTCTTGGTTACTGAATACATATTTTCATTGCTCCTTCCTCTTCATTTCTAAAAATGGGTACAAATCAAAGTCTAGTACTCACTATCTAACTATAACAGATTTTGCTTTCTCACCAAGAGAATACAAATAGCATTCATTACTTATTCTAGCTAGTGTGTATGCATTATACACACTGGAACACACAGCTAGTTTGTTCTCTTACTATTTGGTTTCCTTTGTCAGTCTTTTTGGGGGGAGATGCTGCATCAAGGTGTAGTGCTCTAAGACACCAATGCAATGTGCCTCTATATTCAATCTCCAGAGACTACCTCTCCTTCACCTTTCTTCCCTTTACTCTGCCAAACATCCAGAATCTATCTGTCACCTACTGTCTTTTTTCCTGCTGCAGAAGCCCCACCTCATGATTGGACTAAATGCTTAGGCACACATACCAATGTATGGAATGAACAAATGAGACAGAGGCAGACAAACTGAGTTTCTAAAAAGTTAGAAAAACCGACAATCAATATTACCTTTCAACAGAAACTAAAACAGCTCTAAAACTTGTACACTTGTGCAGGCTAGCCTGCTGCAGCCAACTTGATGAATTCCCGAATAACCCCAAACCCCTGTGCATTACAGGAGTTACAAATAAAAAATGAAGATGGCTGAAGGAAGCTTTCAAAACCAGGCATCAAAAATTAATCATCTTATTCCTGAGACAGAACAAATCTAGTCTTGCACAGTTTTCAAGGTGGCAAAGGGAAATGACAAAAGGATCAACTGAGATCAACACCAGAGTTCTTAGTTGATGAAGTGGTAAAGGCAAGGCTGAGATCAATAGGATACAAGGTACAGCCTCCATGCTTGAGCACATAAGCAAAGTAATGTTTCCAGACTTAGATTTATCAGCATTTGGAAACAGAGCTACTGAAGCAAAGTGCAGACAAAACAAATACTGGCACTGGGAGCCAATACAAGTACTGTACTTCAAGATACTTTATTATCATGAATTATTTATTTAGTACAAAAAAATGCATGTACAAAGACAAGGTCTGTGTTCAAAGAGATTTGACTCTAATAGATGAAGATGTCAAGAGAGGATAGACAGAAGGGGTTGCACCAGATAGCAAATATGCTTGGTATGCTCTTTGGCCCTGATCCAGGAAAGTATCTATATCCAGGAAGGGCACTTAAGCATGTGTTAAGTCCTATTGAATGGTGGTCTGAATCTGGTCCTATGATTAGCTATATTTCCATCTCACTCCGTGTAAGCTCTCTTCCGTACCTTTTAAAGTTTGTTTGTTTTTTACCAATTTTACCAAGTTATCTTGAAGGCAGGTGGAAAAAAGGAAAAAAGGAAACTCTATTCCAGAGTCCATATTAGTTCTATATCTTGATTCTTTCAGAACTATTTTAAACAGCAAAACTCATTTCAATCTTTGTAAGCATATTATCTATTTAATAAAAAATAAGGTAGTTCCTCTTTTAATGCTCCAGTTCTTATATAGTTACTGGTAGTGCCAGTGTACAATTACACCATCTGAGAGTTCATAGCTAAATGTAGAAGAGAGGGCACATGGTATTTAAATTAAAAATTTAACTAGATGGGGAAGCTCACTAACTTCTCTTCAGATTCTTGAAGTCTGATGTTATTAAAAATGGAAAACCTATCCTTCCTGCTGCCCTTCTGAAATTCAATTTGAAATAAGGAGCATTCTTCAGTATGTGCAACATTTCTAACTTGTTTTCCTCTAGTGTTTGGCAAAAGTCCATAGTTATTTTGAAGAAGTCCAATTTTATGTTTAAATACAAACAAATAAGAAAATAACACCAACAGTGGAGGTTCAGAGAGGTACAAACAAACAAATGACATTTTTTATTTAAAGGAAATAGCAATGGGATTCACCATGAATTACAATGTATATCACTTTAGGGCTTATTCTTTAGGGTTTATTCTTTGTTCATGCAAGCAGCACTGAAGTAAAGTGGCTTTTTGGGACGTGGGGGGGGGGCTGTTTGATATGGGGCACAGGAATGCAAACAATAAATGAGACAGTTAAGAATGTTGCTATGTTTTCCCCATTATTTTGTTTACTCCCTTTCTAATAAGTGATTTCTGTTCACAATTTTTCAGCAAACACTAAAATAAAGTATACAAATAGAAACTGAAACCTGGAATCCCTAGCTATGCTAGCCCCAGCTTTGCTGCTCAAACACTGCTGTAATTTTGAATGAATCTTGTAATCAGGGATCATAATAGTGTCCCCAGTTACCCCTGTGTAATACCACTAGGTAAAAATCTGCTCTCTCTCTCTCTCTCTGTAAATCTTAAGTAAGGCCATGTTATCTGTACAGCGCTGATATAGCTGTGCTTCTGAAGCACGCTCTATCCTGACAGAAGAGAGCTCTCCTGTTGGCACAAAAAACCCACGTCCATGAGTGGCAGAAGCTATGTTGGCTGGAGCAGCTCTCTTGCTGACATAGTGCTCTGTACTTGAGCGTTTAGGCTGGCATAATTTATGTTGCTCAGGGGGGTGGTTTATTCACACCCGAGCAACCTAAATTATGCCAGCACAGGCTGTAGTGTAGCCATAGCCTAAATCTGAGTTCAGTAGAATTACTTGAATTTACATTACTGGAACAAAGAGTTTTGCCCAATACAATGAAAATCTGTTCACATGATATTTATAGTATTATGAAAACAAAATTTGATCAACTGACTCAAATAGGGGTTCATGGGTGTAACTGATAGATGAATTTTACTCTAAACTTGGAGGAGACAGAATAGCAATGTGCTTTTACTAGTTCCACAGATAGTTTCTTGCCAGATGACTCTCACTAAATGTGTATGCAGTGTAGTTGTAGCTGTCTCGTCTCAGAAGAGTAGAGAGACAAGGTATGTGAGGAAATATCTTTTAGTGGACCAACTTCTGTTGGTGAGCGAGACAAGCTTTGGAGCAAAACAGACCTGAAGGAGAGCTCTCTATGTGGCATGAAAGCGTGTCTCTCTCACCACATAACTTAGTCTAATAAAAGATATTACCTCACCCACCTTGTCTCTCTCACTAAATTTGGAATTTGAAAAGCTAGGGAGGACAGGTCTCTATCTATGCCTAGCATCAATGTCTAAAGCACTGGTTATACTGCGTGTCCTAATAGAGTCCCAAAAGATCAGACTACTCTTTCACTACAAAGTCCTGTAGATCTGTGAACATGATCGGAATGATTTTGCTTCCACTGCAGTCAATGGTATGAAATGCCCATTCTCTTCAGTAGGTGTTGGATCAGCCCCCCCAAAATGGCTTTCTGCTCAGTTCCCCCAATTCATTTTCATGCTTTTTAAATGAATGCCTATTTTTAATGTTAGAGTTTATATGATTTGCTGGACATTTGTACCACTTCAAATTGTATCTCTTTTCTTTGCCGTATAGCCTGCTTCTTTCCCTGATTCAGCAATGGAATCCATACAGGCAAATCTTTCTGTCCATCAGATTACCATTTAGAGTTCTATTGACTTTAGTGGGGCTCTGGATGGTCATCAGATCCCTTTGAAGGATGGGGATCATTGCTGGTATATTTACATTTTTGTAGAGAAGATAAAAGTGCTGAGTAACAGGTGCTGAATGATAAAGCACCTACATAACCATAAATTTTAAAAAACAAGACTCCACCAGAGCTATTGGGAAAACAAACTCAGCCCCAAAAAGAAAAAGCTTTCTTTTGATATCAGTATTCTGACAAAATAGCCATCCCTCTTTGTTTTCAACACAGCAGCAGGTTTTTATTCATGATATATTGTTAGGGGATTGTAGATTGCCTAAGATGAAGCGGTTTTTGTATTTCATATCACAGTCCAGGTGGCCTCTTAGCAGCAAGTTGGCTCAAAGCATACTTTCCAATCTCAAATTGTTCTCTCTGTGCTACTGTGGCATGCGAACAAGCCCTGCCATCCTATTCCAACTCTATCAACTAGCATCTTTCAATCAACAAATTGCACTTTGGCATGAACAGAAGGTTTAGAATGGGCTTCTGCCACCTTCCCAGTCACCGGATAAATAGCTATGAACATATGCAGAGAGTGTGTTGTTCATTTTTAGGGACTTATGATGGCACATTTAATTGTCCTAAAAGTGCAACTGATGGAAAGTGAGTTACTGATTGAATAGGCAACGCAACAGATGTACAAGGTCATTCAACAAAGACTACTCATTACTTCAAATTACTACCCGTGAGGAGAAACTATGGTGTATGCCAGTCTGGAACTCTTTCACTGACACCTCATCTTTCAGTTTCATCCCAAAGGCCACCTTCGTCTTTTTACTGATAGCATTGCCCAGTTAGACCTGTTACCTAAAATTACAAGAACTTCATTGTCATTTTAAATAGAATGTAGATAGGCAAAGTATACTAACACTCCTTGAGATCATATTAAGCAGAAGACTGGCTGCCAGAAGAACTATAAAATATATTCATATGGACATAGACCAGTATTTCCCACCATTTGATATAAAGCAGTGAAGACTAAATACTCAGTCTAGTTTCAAATCACGTCAGTGTGTTATGTTCATTTATCAGGACATGTATATGTATATATATTCTTAACTCTTCATTGAATGATAGTCTGAAGAAGCTGGTCAAATATTGAAAAACTATGTTTGCTAATAGTAACTCAATCATAGATTTACAGAGGGGGGCAAAGCCATCAAACTATTTGCCAACTGTTATTCAGCCATTGTGACAAAATGGAAGGGGTATTCTGCTATTTCATGCTTGAAGCCAGACCAGAAGCAGTTCCAAGTATATAGAGGCTTGTTTATGGTTCTGAGGGAGAAGAGGACAGTAGGGCCAAAAATAGAAGGGCCTTGCAGAGAGAACTGCAAAGCATAAGTAAAACTCAGGAGAAAATTGAGACTGAGGTTGTTTAGATTTCATTATTTAATTTAACAAGAGGCAAACCCCGAGAAGCAGGTAAGCTTTGGACACTAACCCTTTGTTGTTTGTGCCGCAATTTGGCATAGAAGTCCTGATCAGCAATTAGGGCACCATTATGCTATGCATAACAAAAAGATGGTGCCTGAGCCAAATTATTTACTAGATTGCACACAGTGGGTACTTACTCAGTTGTACACAGCAGGTATACTGTGCAAGAACAATTTAGGATTTCTGCCCATTCACAGCTTGCTGACAGAGCAGGTTAAATAATGAAAAAATATCATTCACCTGAGATGTCACCACATGCAAAAAAACTTCAGGGATGAGGTAAAGTGGAGCCAGAGAAGGAAAGCTGGAGATTGGGAGCCATATAGTTATTTGTCAATGATTTACATGAAGAATAACAAACATTTGTAATCTATAATTCAAAATGAGCAAGTTAACCACCTCTATTTTGAAGTATAGTCTGGTAGCTTTCGAAACATCCTCATTAATTGTACAGAAAAACATGAGAAAACAAACTGATTTTGTCTTTAAAATACAAAGGAGGAAATGTAAAAAAGGAAAAAAAGGTTTACTGGGTATATTAAATAATATGACTGATACCACTTATCCTGCATGTAACATTGCACCCAGTAATTATCAAGAGTGAAATACATTTCTCTTACCATTTCTTGTTATCTTGTTTCATAAGATCATGCATTAATTATATTTATATAAAAAGTGGTCACATAGAAATGTCAAGATAAAAATGTTATCTACACACTAGAAATGTTGAGATAACATCCTTGTTTAACAAACTATTTTTTATTCATTCACTATATACATCAATGCACTGGCCTGCTTATTTTACATAAAGTATCCTGGAACCTTCAGTTACATCAATCAGCAGACCTACTACAAGATTTATTTCTTTTTAAAAAGGCACAAAAATATAAGTATCCCATGAATTCCATGGCTCTCGTAAGTGATCTTGAGTTAATGTATTGTAGATGTCTTCTCTTCTCTTGTTTTCATTTTCTTCTTCATTTTTACCACTTTCTTTCTCAGTCTTGCAATATTTAGGTTGTTTAGTGAACAAAATATACATTTTGATTTGATAATTTTTCCACATATTGTTACTTTTAAAGTGCCAAACTAAATCCATCATATTTAGACCTGAATATAAGGCCTAACCAATTCCTGTTAAAATCAGTGAAAAAATGTCCTATTGACTTAAATATGAGTTAGAGTAGGCTAGTAATAATACATAGCATTAGCTCTTGCTCCTGTAATTAGCGCCCTTTCAATAGACATACTGTTTGACTGGTGATCCAATTATGTGCAGCTCATTGCAGGATTAAGGCTTTGTTATTTAAAGATATATCTGGACCAAGAAGAGATTTCTCACATTAGTGGCTGAAGGTATTGTAGGAGGAAATCTGTTGAACTAGGTCAGTTTGAAGGCCTATCAACCTCAAGGGTTTCTTTACAAATGAACTTTTAAAACATTGAAAAGATAGTATTTGCAAGGAATTCATGAATTTTACATTTGTGCTCATTACCACATTACAGAAAAATACTAAGTACTAAACTATTTTCTCAATGAAAACAAACCAGTCAAATCATACCTAAAACAATGAAATGGGTGAGTGATTTCATTCCAATTCCTGATAGGTTGGTTTCCCCATCATGTACCACAAGTTGACAGTCTCAACAGACGTGCTAAGGACTGAGTGGGCACAAAGTGAATTATCCTGTCCCTCCCTTGAAGTAGTCCCTGCATGTCATAGTCCAGACACATTGATCAAGCAAGGTCAGAAAATCTCAGATTGCTGTTATCTGTGCTGTTTTTGTTCTCTGGATTAATAGTGGCTGCAGCCTTAAATACTGTCAACCTGCAACCTTTCAAAACCACTAAAACAAATTTTACGATGATAAACATTCTTACATAAACAGTTTATCAAATGAGGTGGGTAATGCATAAATTATTTCCACCATTATTGATCACCCTTCATATTACCTTCAAATTTCCACTTTGCTCTGCCAATTCTGAGTTATAAAGACATCAATAACACAAGTAAAATAAATAATGTATTAACAGTCAGTCCACTGGATATCTTAGCATACTGTGATGGTCGAGGGCTTTCACAGAGTTCAATTTACTATTGCAATGGCATTATTAATATCAAATGATTCTTTGATTAATATAGTCATTTCTTCTATTTGACATTTTATGTGCAAGTTCTTAAACTACTTGAAATTTTGGTTGCTTAAAAAGGCACTATTCACTCAGAATGGGGAATACTGCTAATGGTGCCACAGATGCCTAGGTATCTCATAACTTTTAAATGGACAATCACTGAATAAGCATTAATATGGCATCCATCACTATAGCATTCAGGGAAAACTTGATGTGGTTTAGAATGCAATCAATATTGCCCAAGTTTAGGAAGAAAAAGTACCCATGATGCTTTATATCAATGCGACTTCACAGGACAGAGATGGATAAACCTTGCTAAAAGGCTGAATATTAGGGGTACTGGAAGAAGCAGTTCATAAAGAACTGTACTTCAAACTGAGGTTAGCTTCTTTGGATAAAATGTTAAATATCATTTTGCTTAGGGCCATCCCAATAATGTCACGAAAATGTTAGTGAAAGTTAATGGAGAAGACTTTGTGATACCAAGACTGAATGAAGTGGTGACGATGCAAATTTATGGAATGTTATGATTAGGACAAAATGATATGGATGAAGCAGTGGGCTACTGAAACCATGACAGTGTAATTCTAGAGATATGTATGTAAGAGTCTATACCCTTATGTTCACCCTTTTTATAAGAGTGAAATTAAAAAGAATGCCTTGTGAGGTATCATTTGAAAACTCATAGTTTGCTGGTCATTAATGTCCTGGTAAAATATATGTGGCAACAATGTATGTAAAGTTATAACATTTTACCATATGAGTTTAGTTAGACTTGCTCCAAGTTTAGAAAAGCAGACACAATCCAGTTCCCCAGAGAAAAAAGGCTAGCCAGTACTTTAGCGAGGTGTTAACTTAATCATGGACTATCACCTGGTTAAGTGGCCATTTTTTGGCAGGAAGAAGGGTCTTAGTGAAATTTACATCTGGGCAAAGGAACAGCTGGAAATTCCCCAAAAGTGAGAAGAGAGGACACAAATCATCTCTCCCTTCATCTCTATTCACGGCATCAAGGACACTTGAAAGACAAAGGCAGCATCATTAGAGTAGGGAGTTATCTGTGCTGAAAGATTCAGCCAGTAAGACTGCTAGAACATCTGGTGAGAGAGATCCTTTGCTCTGACTTCACGTTAGATTGTTAAATTAGGTATTAGTTGGGGTTTTACCTTTTATTTTCTTGTAACCAAATTCTGACTTTTATTACTCATTATTTATTTAAAAGCTTTCTGTAGTTAATACTCTTGTTTTATTGTTTTATCTAAGCCAGTGTGTTTGGACTGAAGTGTTTGGGTAGCTCCATTTGAGATAACACAGTTTGTGCATATGGTTTTCTATTAGTGAAATGATAGCACTAATATGAGCTTGTATTGTCCAGGAGGGTGCTGGGCAGTACAAGATGCACATTTCTGGGGGAAAGTCTGGAACTAGGAACTGCAGTGTAATTGAAGAGTGGCAGACTGACTGGCTGAAGCACTCTTTCAGTATAGCGCGGGGGGTGGGGTGGGGGGGGTACTTTAAATGTTGAAGGTTGTGTATCAGCAGGCCAGGATTGGTTGCTCTCACAGCAAAGCAGTGTAAAAGGCACCCCAGGTTGAAGAAATGAGGGGACACAGCTGTCCAGTTGTCAAGATTGTACCCTGGGTAATGTCACAACATAAAAGGCTGGAACCAGAGCAGCCATGTCAGCACCGGGTTCCTTATTCCACCCACCCAATACACCCCTTAAAAAAAGTTTGACAGGGCTTGTACAAATATGCAGCCTCTGGTCACTTAACAACCAGAATATAAAATTACCAGTTCTATTTTGGCCCCATCTATAGTAGGGATAAAACCCCATTTGCCAAGCTGTTTTAAAATATGTTTTAAAATATCTCTCACTGTATTATTTGGGTATTCTTTACAAATATTTTTCATGCATAGGAATGCCCTTCCTTGATCACCCAGTTTCTCATCCACCTCTTCTTCGGAACCCACTTCAGGGACCAGGTTCCAACTAGTGTCTAACAAGGGGTGACCCTGCATATTATGAAACTGCAATACCAGAAGGGAATGATGAGGTTTGCAACAAGTTCTGAAGGTGACAGTGCTTGGGCTCAGCCTGATTGAAGCAATCTCTGTGGCAGGACAAGACAAATGTGTGGTATATATTAGAGAAAACAGTAATGTAAAAGGCATGTTGGGTGAATTAATTCAAGCTTTCAGATACAAAAAACCAGCAACAGAGGAAGAGAAATTAAGACTATTGGAAGACTAGTTTGTTAAGAGATAAAGAATCTAAGGGGGAGAGATACAGGTGGCAGCTCCAGCTAGTAGCAGATGCAAAGAAGAATCTGTTTTGTGTGTGATGTGAAGTATAAAGATTTTTTTCAGCTGGTTTGTTGATGGAATATGCTAAGATGCTGAAAATCTAACTGGGATGTTATGGATATCTCTAAGACTAATACAATTAATTTCTCAGTAAAAAAATCAAGTCAATTCTGAGTTGATTCAGCACTGATGCATTTATCCCACAGCCTCAAAAAGATAGGTAGAAAAACCATTTCAAAAATTACTCTCCCAAAACAATAAAATAAACAAATAAATAAACCCCAACCACCTGAAAACTGACATTTCCGAAGTGATGAACCTTGGGTTAAATCATGTGAAATGTCAAAATCAAGAGAGAGAAAAAATCAATAGTTGTACTGATGCAGGACTGTGAGGTCAATCATTTTGTGCTGAAGTGACAGACCACCCATGTCTTTTTAATGGCAATATTTAAAAAATGTGAAATACTTGAAAGGCACTGGAGATTCATCTAGCATACTGAATCGCCTTTTCACAAGAGAATTATTAATTACCGTATTTTTCGTCCTATAGGACGCTCCGGCCTATAAGACGCCCCCTCGTTTTTCGATAAAAAAGCCGGACCAAAAAAAAAAAAAAAAAGCGCCTCGCTCTCCCGTCCCCGCCGCGCGGGCGGGCTGCCGGGAGCGTCCCGGTTCCCCCCTCCCCGCCGCGGGCGGGCTGCCGGGAGCGTCCCGGTTCCCCCCTCCCCGCCGCGGGCGGGCTGCCGGGAGCGTCCCGGTTCCCCCCTCCCCGCCGCGGGCGGGCTGCCGGGAGCGCTCCCGGCAGCCCGCCCGCGGCGGGGAGGGGGGAACCTCGGCAGCCCGCCCGCGGCGGGGAGGGGGGAACCGGGACGCTCCCGGCAGCCCGCCCGCGGCGGGGAGGGGGGAACCGGGGCGCACATTCGCCCTATAAGACGCACCAACTTTTCCCCCCCCGTTTTGGGGAAGAAAAAGTGCGTCTTATAAGGCGAAAAATACGGTAATACTGGAGTGCAACAATGGCATGGTAAACCAACATGTTTCAGGCATCCTAATAGTTGATTCACCAATCTCATCCTGGTAATTTCACCTTCTACAAACTCAAAATGATCCCTCGTGGTGGCTTCTTCTTAAGATTGCAAATTATATCAGGGTTGGGTTGTTGTGTGGGGCAAGGATGAAAATGAACTGAAAGCCTGGGCCCTAATCCTGCAAACTTGTTTTGTGCTAGCAGACCTTTATCCTTGTGTCAAATTCAATGGCCTCACAATTAGTGGAAACGTGAGAAAAAAGACTCAGAAGTTGAGCCAACAGACCTTCCTTGGGACCAGGGAGAAGAGCTACTGAATGAATAACTGTACCTAGAAGTAGCTTGCTATTCTATTGGAGTCTATTCACATAAGGGAAAAAGTGGTGTTATGGAGAGGTATATAGCATAATGTTTTCCATGTCAACTAACTTATTACTGTTTTTTATTTATTTTAGCAAGACCTCAAGTTAAAATATATTCTGGGGAGGAAGCAGTGGGATTCAGCGATTAATCTTTTTTTTAATCAAATGATATTTTCATCTGAGAGAAAAGCAGAAGTTCACTGGAACTGTAGAACTTCTGCAAAGTTGTTAGTGATCATAACGGACAATAGGGCAGAGAAAATCATTCTCTTTGTATTTGATAAGTGGAGAAGGTTGTTTCATTGAAAAAGCAGATGTTTGAGCTAATATAGGGCTCATTTATTCTAAGTAAAAATGCCATTAACTGACTATCCTATTCCTAAACCTATCTAGTCCTGCTGTATAATAAAATGTATTTCATACTGTCAGTATATAGATTTCTGCCTCACAGTCTTAAGGAGGTGTGCAAAATGAAGATGTAACCATATTAAAAAATGCAATAGTACTACTACAAGAAAGGTGCTCTGTGAGGTTTTCCCTTTAAGGTTAGACACTGTATTTATTATTTATATCTTCTATTGCTGTTTGTAAAGAAAATAAAACAACACGCTATGAAGAATATTGATGCAGCATAGCAGTTTGTTTTCATTTTAGGACTTTATTTACAGCTAGAAAAAATCATCCAGCTTTTGAAATGAGATTTTTTTTTTCACTCCACCACCCACTTCCAAACCAGCACCAGTGCAATTGCGGTGGTGAACACCAACCTGTGTGGATTCATTCGATAATGGTGGAGCAGACTGGAGCACTTCAAAGTATGACTGATAGACTGTTGCTTTCCAAAATCTGGTGGGAATCGTATTCAACGGAATGTGGTCAATACATGTAAAATGAGATAACATTTATTATCTTTGAAGAGCTGATAGATCAATACTTTCTTTCAAAATGTCTTGGCTATGGCGATTGATTCACAAACATGAATTTAAAAAACACCATTAGCAAATAACTAGAGATGTGGATGTGAATTGATTTCCTCAAAACAATTTTAATTGAGGAATTGGGCCCCGGGGTATAAAGCCAGTGTAAAAGAAAACTGTGTAGGGTATGTAATGTGGGTAAGGCGTGATTCAGCATCTGCATTTACACAAACACAGGGACTCAGCGAATCATGAAATCATTGAAAAAAAAATGCTGCCCTCTGACAGCTCACAGAAATATATTTTGGGTTCTTTTTATTTGCTTTCAGGTTTTTGAAGTTTTAGGGGACACATAGTTCATGTTTTCAAGCTTTTCCCTGGAAGGGGTATAAATGTTTATTTCCAAATGGAAACTGAGAGTCTCATGACTTCAGGAGCTGGGACTTTAAGAAAAACCCATATTTCATAAGACACACATTAAAATCATAATAGTTTGCAACACTATATCTGTCCTATTGTCTCAATTATCTATTACTTTATAAATGTTAGAAGAGTGATAAGGTTGCAAAGTTAAGCACACAAAATTTAGGAAATGGCAGAATTATGATTCCCCCATGAGATTTAATTCAGACCTCCTGTGTATATGGATTATGAAACAGTCTTTAATTACATGATCCCACACTACGTTTCCCATAGGGTCCCTGCCTCGTTCACTGCACAGGATGGATTATGCTCCCTGCATGGGTAACTGTTCAATATTTCTTCTTATCTTTATAATTCAGTGTGTGGTCCAAAGCTTTATTTAGTGCACATCATCCAAACCTTGTGCTTGAATTATTAATTTGCTCATGGGCTTTTCTATGGTGCTGTCACTGTAGCATCAAATGCTTCACAAGCATTAGTAAATTTATCTTCAGAACAACCCCTGGGTATTGCTATCTCTACTTTACAGAGGGGGAATAGAGACACATAGATTAAGGCCAAAATTGTCTAAGGTGTCCATTGCTTTTGCATGTCCAATCTGCGACACATAGGGCCTGATTTTACAGGGCATTTATCACTTTCATAGCACTTCACATGCTCTAAGACAAGTACAGATTCCATTGACTTCAGTTACATTTGTGAATGTTTCGTAGTTCTACAGATCTGGACCAGTTGTCTCAAGTTAGACTCATAGACTGTCTGTAAGGTCAGGAGGAACCATCATGACCTCCTCCTGCAGATCGCAGGCCACAGAACCTCACCCAACCACTCCTTTAAGAGACCCCTAACCTCTGGCTGAGTTACCAAAGTCCTCAAATTCTGATTTAAAGACTTCAAGTTACAGAGACTCCACCATTTACATTAGTTTAAACTTGCAAGTGACCCTTACCCCATGCTGCAGAAGAAGGTATCTCCCCACTTCCCAGGGTGCCTGCCAATCTGACCTGGGAAAAAATTCCTGCAAAGAATTCCTGCAAAAAATTCCTGCAAGACCCACCAGCCAGACACTTGGGAAAGAATTCTCTGTAGTAACACAGAGACCTCCACAGCTAGTGTTCCATCACCATCTGGGGGGGTTCCCGCCCCCGAGTATTGGGCAATGCGGCCTAGTGGCTCAAGTCTGCAGGCTCGCCCTTCCTTCAGGGTGGGCCAACCCAGTGGCCCCAAAGGCCCAAGTCTGTTAGTGTGACCCTGATCTCAGGGTAATACAGTCCAACGGCCAGAGTCTATTGAGAGGGGCTGCCACTTGTGGGTGTTGCGGCCTGGGAAGGGAGGCCCGGGGCCCACCCACCTCCCCTGAGCCCCGACCCAGGGCCCTGACAGTGGGTTGGTACCTCGTCACCAACTCAGCGGGGAGGTCCCACCGAAACACGCTGAGCTAGTCCCGGCGGGAGGTACCACTCTAGCCCCTGCTCTGGGTCACATCCTACCGGGCCCGTCGGTGGGGTCTCCCAGGGGGTCCCGGATCCCTTGCGGGTTGATGGGTCCGTCGTCCCCCCCGGCTGGTCCTAATCTGGGGTTCCCGGCAGGCGACGGTCTGCGGCCGGCTCCGGTCCCGGCTCTAGCTTGTTCTCCGCGGGAGCTCCCTCGGCGCATCTTTCCCCTTCGGCTGCCTCCCTAGACTGAGCTGCTCTCCCTGCCTTTATACCACCTGAGCACTTAGGGTATGCCCAGTACAGCGGGGGCGGGGCTTCGGCTGTCAGGGCTACTGGCTTAACCCCTTCTGCCCCAGTGTGGGGCTCGCTAGCCCCATCACACCATCCATTGGAGATATTTGCTTCTAGCTGTCACAGATCAGCTACATGCCATTTTTGTAGGCAGTCCTGTCATACCATCCGCTCCAGAAACTTATCAAACCCAGTCTTGAAGCCAGTTAGGTCCTTTGCCCCCACAGCTCCCCGTGGAAGTTTGTTGTTTTAAGTGGTTTGAAACTTTCCTCTAATTTGAAGCCTAAACTTGTTGATGCCAATTTATATCCATTTGTTCTTATGTCCACAATGACTCTTAACTTTAACAACTCCTTCCCCTCCCTGATATTGATCCCTCTGATGTATTTACAGAAACAGTCATGTCTCCCCTCAGCCTTCTTTCAGTGTAGGTTATATAAGCCAAGCTCTTTGAGTCTCCTCTCATAAGGTAGGTTTTCCATTCCTCAGATGATCCTAGTGGCCTTTCACTGCATCCGTTCCAGTTTTAATTCATCTTTCTTAAACATGGGAGACCAGAATTGCACACAGTATTTCAGATGATGTATCACCAGTGCTTTGTATAATGGTACTAACACTTCCATCTCTAATGGAAGCACCTGGCCTGATGCAACCTGGGGCTGCATTAGCCTTTTTTCACAGCTGCATCACACTGGCAGCTCATAGTCATCCTATACTATATATTGTACTAGCGAAAATACCCGGCGTTGCTCGGGTCAGTCGGAGGTGGGGAGGGGGCAGAGAGCTGAGTGAGTGCGGGGTCCGTTGGAGGGGGAAGGGGGCAGAGAGCAAACCTGACACCCCCACCTCACTTACCCCTCGACCAACACCGACTCACATTTTCACCTCCCCCAAACCCAACACCCCCATGTCTCCCCCCTACCAACCCCAACACCCCCTGACCAACACCCACACCTCACCCCCTGTAGACCAAACCTGACACACCCACCTCACTTTCCCCCCCAACCAAACCCGACACCCCTACCTACCACCACAAACAAACCCGACACCCACACCTCACTTACCCCTCGACCAACCCCGACCCCCCTCCTCACCTCCCCCAAACAAACCCACCCCCCACCTTACCCCCCCACCAAACCCAACACCCCCTGACCAACCCCAACACCCACACCTCACCCCTCACCCACCCCGACACCTTCCCACCCCCCCAGACCAAACCCAATACCCCCGGCTCAGTTACCCTCTGACCAAACCCAACACCCCCACCTCACCCCCCGACCAAACCCGACACCCCTACCTCAGTTACCCTCCGACCAAACCCAACTTGGGTCCGTCGGAGGTGGGGAGGGGGCAGAGAGCTGAGCGAGTGCGGAGTCTGTTGGTGGGGGGAGGGGGCAGAGAGCGGAGCGAGTGCGGGGTCCATTGGAGGGGGAAGAGAGCTGAGCGAGTGCAGGGTCCGTTGGAGGGGGTATTATGACATCATAACTATGTCACAGAGAACAGCAGCTGCCCAGCTGATGTGATTGGCCTTTAAATAATTTCACCCCTGGGGGGCGTCAGAGGTGATATTTGAAAAATTTTCGACTCTTACCCTGATTAGGACCCTAAGACCTACAACTGTACCAAATTTCAAGTCTCTAGCTCAAATGGTGTGGAAGGAGTAAGTGCACGTACATACACGCACGCATACACACGTACATACATGCATACACCATTTGACTTTTATATATATATATATAGTCACCAATATACCCACTGGTTGGCCTCTAGAAAGTGAGGTACATTCAGTCAGTGACCATGTGAAAATTTCAGTTTAAGTGACTTGCCCAGGATCACACAGGAACTATGTGGCAGAGGCAGGGATAGAATTCAGTTCTCTCTAGAGCAGCATTCAAATGCCTTAATCAGAATACCATCCTTTCTCTTCCTCACTCATTATACATTTTCCAACTCTTGCAATAAACGAGGTCTGTTCTACAGACAACAGCCATGTTCACTACACCAGAGTCTGTGATTATGTAATTAAAGACTGTATTATAAGCACACACACAAATATGAACTAGCATATGCTAAACTAAATTCCGAGTGTTTGATCAGGCAACTTAAGGTTGTTGTAGAATAGGGATTTTTATGTAGTTTCCTAAATTAAAACTAAGACAAAGTGAAAAAACAAATTCCATTATGTGGAATCATATTGATCCCACCCCCACAAGTCACGATCAGGGTTGGGACATTTGAATCTAGAGCACAGACCACTTCAATTAACAGAACAATTTGCAGCAATAGTAGGCTTTTATCCTACATATGTGCCACACTAGAGTGGGGATGAGACTAGGGTGACAAGATGTTCTGATTTTATAGGGACAGTCCCGATATTTGGGGCTTTTTTTATATGGGTGCCTATTACTCCCAGCCCCCATCTCAATTTTTCACACTTGCTGTCTGGTCACCCTAGATGAGACTCATTTTGCTAGCGGATTCCACAGCTATTTGATGACAGCAGAGGAATGGTGAGACTCAGGACTTCTTTACTGAGCATGTGCAAACTGAGATTTTCAAAGTTTATAACTTGGCCAGATTGTGGGGATTTTCATGCAAACAGCAAAAGACACATACATCCCTGACACTAGGGTGACCTCCTGCACTAAATCTGAATTCTCTGCTCCAAATGCATGGGATGCTAGAATTTCTCAATATGATGTTGTTAAGGACTGATTTTATACCCCCCAAAAATCCCTAAACCAATTCCCCAAAATGACTGAACCATCTTAATTGAAACTTAAAATAAAAAATAATCACCTCAGGCAAACACCCATCATGGAAACAACTTAGGTTTGGTAAAACCGTAGATAACCAAAACCAGGGTATTATTATGGAAAGTGTTGGACAAACTTAACGACAGGTGCAACTTCTATTTCAGCCTGTAATACAATAATGTGTATGTCTCAAAACCCAATTTTGTTTGTTAAAATGGCATTGTAACTTCAATCTGCCAACAATGAGTTCTATTGCAGCTTAGCTTTAATAGCTAGACTTATTGACTTTCTAAATGAGTGCACATTTAGGAAGGCAGATTTTCAAAAAAAGCTCAGCACCCTGCAGTCCCAGTTAGACAGCTAAATGTAGTGGCAACATTTTCAAAAATGCTCAGCACCCTGCAGCTCCCATTGTCTCTCTGATTGCCGCTGAGCACTTCTGAAAACTAACCACTTTCTAAATGGGAGCTTTAAAAATCAGCTGTGTCAGAACCAAGCTGCTGTGCCCATCTAATCTATTGTCCCAGTAAGATCTTTCCTCTCTAGCAATTTGCACTGAAAAAATTGTACATGACTCAATGATTTCTATCATGAGAAATTCTCCTTCTCTCTTATGAGAGGTGACATTTACTTCAACAAGCAACACTTCCAGGTGGAGAAGAACTGCAAGTATATCTTGCCTTTGACATTGTGAACTTTCAAGTGTAACAAGAAAATACTGTTTGCTTGCATTATATAATGTAGCAAAAACAAGTATGGTATTTTCTTGCATGCTGCGCACTAATCCAATATTACAGATAACACTTCTTTTTGACTTTGCCAAAAATAGTCAACAGTTCTTAAAAAAATGGACCTACTTCATCCACAATGTAACTCTACTGAAATCAATGGAGTGCAGTGGATTAATTTGGAACCAGGAGTTACAATGGAATATGACTCTCTAAGGCCTTGGTTACACTGGCACGTTATAGCTCTATAAGGCCTCTAGGAGCGCTATAACTCACTACTTGTACACACTGGCAAGGCACGTATTGCACTATAAGTCCGAGTTTATAGTGCTCCTGGTAATCCACCTCCACATGGGGAATAAGGGCTGTAGCGCTCCTGCTGTAGCGCTACGGCGTGAATGTGGACACCCATTGCGCGTTAATTAACCTCCAGCCTGGCCCATAATTCCCGTTTGAGCCACTCTGGTCATCACTTTCAAACTCTTTTGTCGCGTCCTCAGGTGACCACACGTCAGACCCACCCTTTAAATTTCCAGGGAAATTTGAAAATCCCCTTCCTGTTTGCTACAGCCAGGCGTGGAGTGCTCCTCAGGGAATCGTTGCAGGTGACCATTTTGCTTTGCCATGACTCCACGTGCCATACCTCCTCGCAACAGGCAATCTCCAGCATGGAGCAATAGCGAGGTGCTGGACCTCATCAGTTGTTGGGGGGAAGAGGCTGTCCAGTCTCAGCTGCGGTGTAGCCGCAGGAATTACGATACATATGACCAGATATCATGGGCCATGATGGAAAGAGGCCATGAGCAGGACACTCTGGGTAAAATTAAAGGAGTTTAGGAATGTCTATCGCAAAGCCCACGAGGCAAATGGCCGCTCCAGGGCAGCCCCTGTGAGTTGCAGTTTCTGTAAGGAGCTGGATGCGATACTTGGTGGTGATCCAACGTGCACTCCATCAAACACTGAGCACACTTCCCAGCCCACCAGTGAAGGGGTGGGGGGAAGAGGAGGCCGAAGAGGAGGAGGACGGAGAGGAGGAGGCAGCAGCGGCCGTGGCAGCAACCCAGGGCACGGAGGAGTCCCAGGAGACATGCAGCCAAGAACTCTTCTCAAGCCCGGTGGGCAGCAAGAGCCAGCCACAGCATCTGGCGGTTGCGGGGGGCAGGGCAGCAGCAGCGGATTGTGCATGTACAGCTACTTTTCTATTGGGAAGGCAGGCAGCTTGTGCGAGGTTGGAAAGGGATGCTTGCATGCTTGCCTACGTGTGGAATAGTGCACTGATGTAGTCTATCACATTGCAGTAATTGTCATCAGTGATTTCTTCAAAGGTCTCAATAAGAGCTCTTGCAATGTGCCTGCGCAGGTTTCTCGGGAGAGCCAGCGTGGCCCCTGTCCTGGCCACGGTCACTAGTCCAGGCCACTGTTCTATGAGGGGGGGGGGGGGAACATAGCTGCACAGAGGCAAGCTGCATATGGCCCTGGGCGGAAGCCGCATCTCATTAGAATGCCCTCCCTTTCTTCCTCCGTCACCCGCAGCAGTGAGATATCTTCCAGCACAAACACCTATGGAGAATGTTGGGACAGTGCTCAGAGCAAATGCCCTGCGCTCCCCCCAAGCCATAGGACAGCACGGCAGGAAAACAATCATTCCCCCTGCATCCGGAGACAACTCACCATGGCAGGGGCTCTGTTGTTCTCTGTGTGCTCTAGCTCTGTGTGGGACAGACAAACGGGACAGAGAAACGGGGAATGCGGAGGAATCATCGCACTGTCTGTTGTGTACAAGGGAATCCTCTGTTTTAACTTTTCACTGTCTTTCCCTGTCTATGTTCGACCTTGACTATGGCATCAGTCTTATCACCAGCTGAAAGGCTGAGGTGGCTGAGGAAGAGGTCACGAAAGAGCAAAGAGGATCTTGTACAGCAAGTAATGCAACAGGCTGTAATGGAGAATCGAATTGCACAGCAGTGGCGGGAGAGAGAGCAAGTTGAGGGAGAAGGCTCGCCAGCAGAGCAAGAGTTACCGGCGGGAAAGCTCTGAAAAGCTGTTTACATGAATACAGCTGCAAGTAGAGACTATACAGCGGATTGCCGCCATTCAGGAGGAGAAGCAATGTTCTCGCCGCCCCCATTATCAGTTGCCCCCAAACCCTTCCCTTTCTGGCCCTCTGTCCCCTCTGGGCCACTATCAACAGCTGCCTGGTTATTACCACCCACTGCTGCCTCCAACCCCTCTGTCTTCACTGACCAACCCCCAAACCCAGGACCCTTATCCACTGCACTCAACCCCTAATAACATGCATTATCGCCATCTGGAAATGGAGTTCGGAGGACACAGCAACTCGGAGGGCATTGGAGGGTATGAGATCCAGACATACTCCAATCTCTGACTGACCCCATCTCACCCCAATTGCACCCCCCTTTCCCCCCCCCACATTCTTCATAACCTTTTATTTCAGAAACTGAAATAGCCGTTCAATAAATTAATTATTTTTAATAAATGGGTTTCTTTATTCAGTGCACAGATATTACTAATGGCTACAGAAAACCAAATGCCTTATCTTATTAAAAGAATGCACCCTTCCTCCCTATTTCCCTCCCTCTGCAATTCCCATTAGAACTGGCTTTCAGCCTCAAAATGCTCTCTCAAAGCATCCCTGATCCTTGGAGCCTCACGCTGGGCCCCTCTAAGAGCCCGGCTCTCTGGCTGTGCATACGTGGCCTACAGGTGTTGAACCTCCGCGGACCATGCCTGAGTGAAGCCTTCGCCCTTCCGCTCAGAAAGATTATGTAGGGCACAGCATGCGGAAATCACCACAGAGATACTTCCCTCAGCCAAGTCTAGCTTCCCATAAAGACAGCGCCAGTGTGCTTTGAGATGCTCAAAAGCACACTCCACAATCATTTGACAGCAGCTCAGCCTGTAGTTGAACCTTTGCTCCCTGTGTAGGGTTTCATGAGCCAGGGCATTAAAGAGTAAGTGGGGTCGCCAAGAATCACAATAGGCATTTCGACTTCCCCCACTGGGATCCTCTGGTCTGGAAAAAAAAGTGCCTTCTTGCTGCTTCTTGAACAGGCCAGTGTTGCAGAAGATGCGTGCATCATGCACCTTTCCCGACCAGTCTGCGTTAATGTCAGTAAAATGCCCATGGTGATATACAAGCGCCTGGAAAACCATGGAGAAGTACCCCTTTCGGTTAATGTACTCGTCTGCTGGTGGTCGGGCACCAGAATAGGTATATGGGTCCCATCGATTGCCCCTCCACAGTTAGGGAAACCCATTTGTTCAAAGCCAGCCACGATGTCATGCACGTCACCAAGAGTAACGATTTTTTTGTAGCAGGAGGCAATTAATGGCCCTGAACACTTGCATCATCTCGACTCTAACGGTCGACTTTCCCACCGCAAAGTGGTTGGCCACCGATTGGTAGCTGTCTGGGGTGGCCAGCTTCCAGATTGCAATAGCCATCTGCTTCTCCACTGGGAGGGCAGCTCTCAATCTGGTGTCCTTGCGATGCAGGGTGGGGGCGAGTTCAGCACACAGTCCCATGAAAGTGGCTTTTTTCACGTGAAAGTTTTGCAGCCACTGCTCATCGTCCCACACTTGCATGATGATGCGATCCCACCAGTCAGTGCTCGCTTCCCATGCCCAGAAGTGGCGTTCCACGGCCATGAGTATGTCCGTTAATGGGACAAGCAGTTTCGTGTCAAATGCATTCGTCGGCTCGATCTCATCTTCAGACTCATCACTGTCATCTTGCATGTCAAGGATTAACTCTGCTGCATTGAGAGTTGTGCTGGCGACACTCGTCAGCATGTTCCTCAGCAGTTCGAGATCCATTACGGCACACGAAAATGGACGATGGAGCGCGTCTTGCTGAAACCATTGAAAGATGGTGCCTGAGGTGGACGGAAACACAGGGATTGCTGGGATATGACGCAAAGCATCACGGGGAGTTGGAACAGGATGAAGAATGTCCTGCAAGTGACGCCCCACTTCCAATAAGGCATTGCGCCAGATTGGAAAGAGGTGCTCTGTGGGATACCTGCCCTAATGCACTGCTCCTAATGCCGCCTGAAGAGCCGCAAATGTGGCCATGTTCTAGCGCTGGAGGGTCTAAGTGTGGACACGCTCTATCGCAATACCTATTGCTGTATACGGGGACAGCTATAACCAAAAGCGCTATAATCCTGTAAGTGTAACCTCAAGGTGCGATATTAACCACCATAGACTACAATAAAAAACACGTAAGGCAACAGGGATTCAACATCAGAATGCATGTATCTCAATTTTCCTTATTAGCCCATTCATTTTAAAAAAATCAAGGATGAGGTGGAGATTTGTGGGGTATGAGGAGAGAGGAGGTGGAACATTGGTGACTGAAGTGGAAGAGGCAAGAGCAAAGAGAGATACCGATAAGGAAGGCATGCCAGCAGACAAGCAGGAGGTCAGTAACAGAAAAGGGATCCAAAATGGGGAGGGGAATCACAGCAGAAATAGAGCCACCTGGGGAGAAGGCCCAGCAGCTGTCTGCAGCAGCTGGTTGGAGGGAAGAACATGAAGAGTCACTTGAAGAGGACAAGCTGTGTACTGAGAAATGATTACAGTGTAAGGGCTGGTCTCCACTACGGGGGGGGGGGGGGAATCGACTGCAGATACGCAACTTCAGCTACGTGAATCACGTAGCTGAAGTTTGCGTATCTGCAGCCGACTTACCGCTCGTCCTCATGGCAGCGGCGGTCGGCGGTGCGCTCCCCCGTCGACTCCAGCTTGCGCCTCCCGGCAAGCTGGAGTTCCGCAGTCAACGGGGGCTGCCGCGCGCGATCGATTTCTCGCGTCTTCATAAGACGCGAGAAATCGATCGCCAGAAGATCGATTGCTACCCGCAATCGGCGGGTAGTGAAGACATACCCTAAGTGTTAATCTTTTGGAGATTTAAGCTATTTTCCAATGTATCATGCTGATGACACTCCAGAATTAAGGACACAGTTCAGCAAAACATTTAAGCACGTGCTTTTGCTGAATGGGGGCATAAAGTATTAAACAATCAACAGGGGTTCCCTAATTGAAATGTGAGAACCAGAATTTGGTACAAATTGGCACAGCTCCACTAACTTCAGATGACTTGCACCTTTGAGTGAAGTTTAATGTGTATATTTTGACTGCACACACTCTCTAACTGAACATATTACTCCCATAAAATAGCAGCAGCACCTTAGAGATAACCTAACTAGAGAGGTTTTCATTATAGAATTACTGTATCAGGTGGGAATTTACATTATTCTTGTCATTTATAATATTTTTCAGTGTTAGTAACGTTCAGACATTGCCTGCACAATGAAAAGTTAAACCAAAAGTTGGAGAATGCTTCTATACTTACTTTACAGTAAACTTTGAGGGGCTTATTGACGTGCCAGCTTCCAATATAAAATGTCATGACTGCAGTATTGACTAACATTAGATCAAAATAAACATCTGAAAACTGAGATTATGGTTTGAGCTTCCAAGACAATGTTCCTGAACCAACATCATGGCATTTTTTTGAGTATAAATATATATCCATCAGCTAAAACATATAAAAACCCTGTTAAAAATGGTATTTGATGGGATGCTAACATTTCTCAGATTTCTTCCATAGGCAAAGAAGCGCCTACTATTTTCCTTATTCTTTTTGTGCTGCATTTTCAGTGAGTTTCATCCCACTGAGAAGTTGGCAAAGGGTACAATTATTTTACTTAATCACAAGCACTTGAAAAAATTGTTTTGGAGATAAGGTTCCTAGTAGAAGAGTATACAAGACAATAAGCAACTTTTGGGGCTGATTAAATAGCAAAACAAAGTTGAAGTGTTTATCACAGCAAAACTAATTCATTGCGAGTTAAATACAACCCCAATCTCATTATTTATATTGTATAAGATACAGAATAATTAAATCAACCATAATATAAAGAATGCTTTTCTTGCCATATGATTGTATAAAAGCTCAATGCTGTTCCTTTGTCAGATTTCCCACTGACATCACAATATGGGTTTGACATAAATGAGTAACTGTCCATGAGTCTCAAAAAAAAAAAAAAAAAAAGGAATATTTTAGTGTATAGTTTGTCTGGTCACAGGTAACATCAATACAAGTTTTCAGTGTCATTTGTTGGGGACAACTTTTTTAATGGACTAATTTACTGAAATCCTTTAATGCAATATGGTTCATCATCCATTTTATCATATCATATTAAAAGAAAATATGTATGAGCAGGCAACATATGCAGCATTTTTTATTCCTTCTTTCTAGTTAAATACATTACTCCATTTATCTCTTAAGCTTTAAAATGTATTGTAAACTGTGCAGGGTGAGTCTCATAGGCCTGGTCCCCACTAGGGCTTAACGTCGACTTTAGCAAGCTAAAGTCGATTTAAGCCTGTACCCGTCCTCACATGCATGCCCTTAAAGTCGATTTAAGGAGACCTTAAAATCGACTTCTCTACTCCTCCCTAACGAGAGGAGTAGCTGAAATCGACTTCTCTCTGGGTCGATTGTGATCTAGTGAGGATGCATGGGACTTTAAGCCTCCGACCTTCGGAGCAGCTCCGTGGACCCCCCCGCCCGCCCGAGCAGCCCCGCGCCAGACCCCCGCCCGCCCGAGAAGCCCCGCGCCAGACCCCCCCCGCCCGAGCAGGGGGTGGGAGCCGGCGCGGGGCTGCTCGGGCGGGCACGGGGGCCACGGAGCTGCTCGGACTGGGGCTGGTCCCCTGGGGAGTGTGCCCAGCTGCCCCGAAAGGTGGTGCCAGCTGGGGACTCCCGGCACTGTGCGATACCTACCCACAGTGCAATGCTAGCTATGTCGACCCCTGCAAAAGTTTAAGGACAGACACTGTTGACCTGCTGTCCTTTGTGGGGATGCACTAAGTTGATTTTCTAGTCTACTTTAGAAAATCGACTTAAGGGAAATCGACCTACTGCTGTAGTGAAGACATACCCTTAGATGTGTTAATAATGAAACCTTAATTTTTACCTTCTGATTCCTTAAAATTTTAAATGATGCATTGTTAATATCTACCTATAGTTTTTAGCATTTAATTTCATTGGCTATATATATAAAGAAAAAGGACTTTGCCATGCTTAATGTTACATTTTAAATGTTTCCAATCTTACTTGAAATCCAGACCTCCATTAATGGGGAGGGAGACAGCAGAATTCATGTACAGGTGGGACAATTAATCATAGATTTGAAACAATTTTCCAGAGAGTTACTGTAGTCTAGTGCAATTTTCCAGAGAGGTACTGTAGTCTAGTTCTCAAATTTCATTGCACTGTGACTGCCTTCTGACAACAAAAATTACTTTATGAACCCAAGAGGAGGGACCAAGGTCTGAGCCATGCCACTGTGGGTGGGGGTGATGGGATAATCAAAGCCCAAGCTCCACTAGCCCGGGCAGGAGGGCCAAACCCCAAACATACGGGCTTCAGCCCCAGGCAGGGGGCCTGTAACCTGAGCCCAGCCACCCAGGGCTGGAGCCCTCAGGCTTCAGCTTAATCCCTTCTGGTGGGCTTGGGCTTTGGCCCCAGAGCAGGGGTTTGAGATTTGGCCCCAGACCCCAGAAAGTCTAAGCCAGCTCTGGCGACCCCATTAAAACAGGGTTGTGACCCACTTTGGAATCCCGACCTACAGTTTGAGAACCGCTGTCTAGTGAAAATAACATCTTGTACCACAGAGACAGGGGTTTATACTTTTAGATTTGCCACAAACTTACTGTATGATGATGGGTTGGGAAAGTTGCTTAAATATCGTTGTGCCTCTGTTTCCCTATCTATAAAACAGTATGAATGATATACAGTACTTCCATAAGGAGCAAGAAGTGAAGAGGACTGATAAAACCAGTCAATGCAAGAGATTGAAACAGAACTCAGCCATCTGGCCTTGTGTATGTTCCCCTCAGGTGCCTGTGAGATGAGGAAGGAGGAGGACGACTCCTTTCTACAGCCCTCACTTTTCTCAAACAATTTTGGAAATCTGTCCTGACCTGCTCTGGAATAATTGAAGGAACGAAAGAATTGAGGCCAAGATTTCCAAAAATGGATGGCTACATTCAGACTCCTAAAAGCAGGTTTAAGGCATCTAAATAAGTGACCTGATTTACCATAGAGCTGAGCAGCCAACATTCCCCCTTCCACTTACATTACTGACTTCAGTAGGAAGTGGGAGGGGAATTGCTGGGTGCTCAGTGGTTTTGAAAACCAGGCCGCCTATTTAAAAGCCTAAATAAGGTATCTAAATTTAGGTGTGCATTTTTGGAAATCTGGGTCTAAGTGTTATAACAGAAACTGTCAAGCAACCTTAAACTACAGGAGTCGTTGTTAACCATGATCTCCCCGCCTGCCAATAAAAACAAAAGTATATTTCCAGGTCACAAATCTAGAAGTCCTCAGTAAGACCTTTTCTATCACTGTGTAATAAGAAGACAGCTGTTTTGCTGGCATTGCTAAAAACCGCTCTGTTGTGTCTGAGCTACTCACAGCTCTCCTAATGTTTGTGGGTGGACTAATTCAGAAGGTTGCAGCCAGTCAACTTCCATCTTTTTATGACAGTTGATCAATTTCCTTCATTAAATGAATTGTTCCATAATCCACAGCAGTATATTAAAACAAAATAAACAAATTCACTTAAAATAACTTTAAAAGAACATATCTAATGTTTTTTGTCAATGTCTCGTTCTAATACAATTCTTTGTGCGTGTGTGCAAAGTGCCAAGTTAGTGATCTTTGTTTACTGTATGTCTTTGTGGTTTTATTGTGGTTAGTTATAAGTAAATGATCTCAAGGACAACAACTGAAATGATACCTAAATAATATATTCTGTTTAGGTATGTTACTCAGTTTTTCTTTTGTGGTGGACTGAAGATGTTGTGATGTTTTCAATTTGAAAATGTCCACACTTAATTATTATTGGTTTCCTCTTTTGGAAGTTGTGCACATTAAAACAGGTGGAAGTACAGTGTAAATCAGCGGTTCTCAAACTTTTGAGAACCGTGACCCTTTTTCCTGTTCCTCGGTGGTGCAGAGGACCCTTGTATGTCTGCCGAAAAGCCGCTTAATTCAATACTTCCTTCGGCGGCTGTTTTCAGCGGACATGCCGAGCGCTTCCGAGAGCGCTTGGTATGTCCACCGAAAAGCTGCTGAATGCAGAACTAATCAATTTGGCAGCTTTTCGGCGGCAGTAGGAGCTTGCGACCCCCCGGGGAGCGCTCGGCAACCCCCCAGGGGGTCACGACCCCCAGTTTAAGGAACCCCAGTGTAAATCATTTCATTTTTTTGATGACATCAGTAGTTAAAACCCATTTTAATCTGAATAGAGGCACTGATAGGGTCAGTCAGTTACTACTGGGTAGAAACAGGAAGCAAAAATTTCATCTCTACTTTTGATATCAGATAAAACGTTTATTATCTTTCATTTCCTAAAAAGATGATTTTCCGTCAAATGAGTAACTGACTATGGATGAGCAAGAGCAAGTTTTGTTTTATTATTTAACTGAATGCTAACCTCTATTCAAGCCAAATTCCTCCATGTTCAGATTGGCAGGTCACAATACCCATTAGGTATGGAGAAATAAACTTAAGCATCTAAGATTGAGTTAGAAAGGCATTAAGGCCTTAAGTCTTAAGGCATTCTAAATCCTGTACAGTTGCATGGTTCTCTTCTCCATCTAAGCAACAGAAGGCTGGATGTATAGTTGGATATAGTTGGAACATAACCGATATGGGAGCATGTTATATGAAAATATCTTCCTTTCTGTTCATTTAAGTAAAATTTTTCAATATTTACACTGTTAATTTTGTTCTCTCTAGGTAAAAATAGAATTGCTGCTTTTAATAACTAAACAAAACCCTGACATTTCACATTTAGACAGCATATTTTATCACCAAACCATTTATGGTCCTGTGAGGAAGTGGGACCGTTCTTAATATTTCCTCTGACTACTGTGTGTGTGCCTCAGTTTCCCCTATGCATTCCTTAAGTGTCTATGTGGTGGGATAAGGGTGAGTGATTGTTGCAAAGCAGAGGGTCAGTGTGAAGGAATGGCAGACACCCTGTCTCCTGGCAACTGATGCCCTGGGCTCCTCCTCCCTGCAAGGTGCCAACTGAAGGTGTTGCAGAACAAAGGATCAGGTCACCTCCTGGACCAGGAAGGAGACAAAGAGAGAGGAGGGGCTGTGTGAGCTTCTTGCCCTGAAGATAGTCTGCTCACAGAGAGGAGGCTTCCCAGAGTCCTGACTGGCTTCGTAGGGAGCAGTTCCAGAGCATCGTAGTTGGGACAGAATTACAGCAGCAAAGTTGTGACTAGGTCGCTGTCACCAGGTCATCGGAGCCATTGAGTCATCTCACCTAGTTTTCAAGTCTGACTGATGTCTAAATCTGGGTAGTCTTCCTGGGCCACAAAGCAAAGCAAAATCTCTCAGTGACTTAAACACAAATTTAGCAAAGGCTGGCTTGCTTCCTAGCTTAGGTAGGGGGAAGACAGACAGATTGCTCCATCTGTCCAACCACTGGGTTCACCCATTTGATAGAAACAACAAGGCCCCTTTAATTTGACCCACTGGACCATGATTGGCTGACATCTGATCCCAGCCCTTCTTGTTGCTGGAGAACCAAGTTTCATTGGTTCCACCAGCAGCTGACCATAGGAGGTCTTTCTAGGCAACTCCAGAGGTTCAAAATTCACTGCCCTTCTTTTTTTAAAGCACTATTTTCCGGGACAGGAAGCATCAAGGCAGCAGGCAGTGAATTCCCGGTTCACCCCATCAGTGTCATGAGATGAAACTTATCTACTGGAAAAAAATAAGTAAAATTTTGAGGCAAGTACTATGCAAAATAAAATGAATGGTATGTATTGGATTGTTAAGAGAAAGAGGGAAACAAAACAGACACTTTAATCTTGAATAAAAAATTGTCACAATGTGCATTTGTGAAACTAGAAGAAATACAAATAAGATTGTAAAGGGATGATTTTATCTGAAATTCCATCAACTGCAAATGGCAGAGACTAGCTGGAGTTAATGGCTAAATTCTGCTCTCAGTCAGACACGGGAAATCTGGAATAACTCCAGCTTTACAATGGTGTAAATAAGAGTCGAATTTGAGCCAATATTTTTAACTTGTCATCGATAACAGAAAAAAATTGGGACAGTGTAAGTAAGCATTAGAGTAAAAGCAATTAAGGACTGACATCAAGCAGAACTTTTTGCGTAGAGATGAATACCTGGAATAGCCTCACAGCCATAGTTCTTGAGGCCAAAAACAATGGGATATAGTAATTTAAGCAATCATTATACTGCATCCTGAGGAGAACAGAGTACTGAACATGAGTAGGAATGAGTTTTGATGATTCAATTGGCCTCTATTCATTTCCCAAATGTATATTTTTATGGTCTTACACTTAACTCACCTAAGAGAAGCATAAATAAATCCAAAGAACAGGACTATGAAACTTTAAAGAATTTTGCTTGCAAGAAATCAGTCCAATTAATGGGGAATACAGAAGGAAGCAGAGAAATGGATTTACTGTTAAATCACTAGCAAATGAGATCTACAGAATAGCTGGAAAGTAAACAGTGAGCCAAATTCTATTCTCAGCTACATCTGTGCAACCCAATTACTTCAATGGGATTGCACCTGTCTGAGAGCAAAATTGGCCCAATATGCATTTTCCCTGCAAGATACCTCTCCTCAGTCCCTCCTCGTGAGATAGAGCTGAGTGAATTATTCATAACTAATTTATTTAATTTCAACAGAGTTCATTGAGTAACTATGGACAGTTCATGATTGTCTCAAATTTATTTTTTATTCTAAGTTACCTGCCAGCATTGTTTGAAAATCATGTTCTGTTCCATCACTTGCTATGGCATTAAAAATTCAAGCTGTGACTCGTCACAAAATTCACCTAGTATTGATTCTAGCTATCGTAACTTAACATGGTGGAAATTTTCTTACACTTTCAGTACTAAATCAGAGCTTATCAATATGGAGAAACTGACCAGTATAATTTCCGGTATGGACACAATATTTCAGAATAAAAAGCATTTTATGTCAGAATAATTACTCCACTCAGAAGCTTAACAATTATTCCAGAATAGTGTTCCACCCAGGGAATTATCTGGAATATCTAATGCAGAATATTTTATTCTGGAATAGCTATTCCAATCAATTACCCTGTGTAGAAAAGCCCTTATCTGCTTTTCCTGTTATGATGTGGAAATCATTTTACTCTTCTCTCATTCCACCCTACCTCTCAGAACAAGAGGTCTTAATTAAAATCAGCTAACTGGGGAACCATGCTACCAAGTGATGGAGCAACTGGGCTGGAGGGACAAAGCATTCATAGATCTTCCGGGCGCTGCTTTTCTGGAGTGTGGACAGTCTACTGCTTCCACACTGGGCAAACCTGAGTGAAGAATGACTCAGGAATAAAAATGTGAACTTGGTATGTTTCTAACCAATATGCAGAAGTAGCCTGCTAAATTGGCTATTGATTTCCAACACAAGGTATTGGAACAGTTTAAAAAATAGTGCAGGGTGCAACTCAAGAAGATTAGTTGGGATGTTTTTCTGACACAGATCTGAACCTTCCAGACATTTGAATTCCCTCTCCCACTCCTTAATCAAAGGTGTTGGTTGCCCCCTTGCTTTTCTTTTCCTTCCTCAATCACTACCATCTGCTGTCAATTCCCTCTACTTAATTCTCTAAATAAGGATAGAATGCTTATCTATGGTGGCTATGACAAGTCTCTCTCTCTCTCTCTCTCCCCTGAAATGAAATTTTAACTGGCTCTTCTTTACATATCTTGGGCAGGCCAAATTTTTGCCGGGAGCATGAATTTCCCCTGCCATCCAACACTGAGGGTGTCCTGGCACTTTGCAAGGTTTGGGAACAGCAACTGGCCTAGCAGAGATTGATTATCAGACTTGCTGAGACTGTGAGAGGATTTCAGCAAAGGTGGGAGACCTGCTGGGGACTCAGGAAAGAGAGACAAATTTACCCAACTATTATAATGATTCTCTATGCAAAGACTACCTGGAAGGTGAAACAATTTACTCAGTGGAGGATATGTTATTTTTAATATGTATAAATTTCAAGTTAGTTCTCACTACTTTCCTAACAAACTAAAAAAGCCTCTTCACTTGTTCAGAAGGGGAATTGTGGAGATGAATGAAATACAAACAGATGGCCACAGCACACAGTGGAGCAAATAAAGAATCAAGTTTGAATGGAACTCCTTGTGTTTCTGAGTATACAGTACAGCACAAAAAATACAGGTATACCAGCCTAAATGAATTTGTGTGTGTGATGTAACTGAAGTATCTATTGTTTGTGTTAGGATAACACATAGAGGCCACAATTTGTGTCCCATTGTGCTAGGCATTGTATTCCTAATGAATAATGAAAAGAGCTTGGAGTTCAAGTAAATACAAATAAATGGGAGTAAAGATAATTGTGGATGCTGGTAAAGTTTAATATTCCACAATTTCATACCATGTAATTTTTATAAGAAAAAAAAATAAAAGAGTTGAAAAATGTACCCAACATCTACTTTTCTGGAGCGAAGCCTATAACCCAGGATGTTCCCCACCCCAATCTCTGCATCTCCAAACCAAAAAGGACAAACCTTCTCCGGATTAAAGGTATAAAACATTTTGTGCTGTTCATTCTGTGGTCAGTTATAACTTTCTAATTAATGTATTTTTAAAATGCAACTCACTGCACTCAGAACTGGTGCCAGCTTTTTGTCAACCCTAGGCAGTGAAGGAAAAATAGCCATGGAGAAGCTGCCGCCGAAATGCCGCCAACTGCAACATCGGGGAGGAGCAGTCGCTACTGAATTGCCTCCGCCAAGGCCCCCCCAATTCGCCGCCCCCCAACTCCTGCCACCCTAGGCGACCACTTAGGTCGCCTAATGGCTAGCGCCAGCCCTGACTACACTTCCCTGGTTTATATAATGCCATCATTTCCTTCCAGACTTCACTCCCATTTTTCCCCGAACAAAGTATGTTCTGTCTTTTCTGTGCTGTATTTAGTATCCATTCCCTCTTTTCTCTCTGCCTCTCTCCCCGCTAACTCCCCAAATATCATTCTTTCTTGATGTACTCTGTTTTCTTTACTTTCTGCTCCTTTCTTTTCTCTTCCTCGTTGCTCAGTCTCTCTCACTTTTTATACTATACTACTTTTATCCAATTTACCTCATTGTTCCTTCATGCTCCACTCAGCTTACCACACATACAACCCCCCTGCCTCAAGCAAAAGTTGGTCTTGGACATTTTATCACCACTAAGAGCTAAGGAAGAAAGCTTACTACTTAAAGACTGAACAGTATATGTGGTGGGGAGGGGTTACAATGTCCAGGGGCAATTCCAAGTCATCCTTTTGCTGCTAGGATTGCTACCAGAGTATTTCTGACTATGGACATTGCACAAGCAGACCTGCCAACTGTGGCTCAATCCCACACAATTTGTAAAATCTCACACAGAGAGATGCTCCCTGACTCAACATCTGTGTTCTTAGGTGCACTCAGCTACCCCTTTAGCTGCTGGAGGTCACTCCCCCAGCTCAATCATGTTGGTAGGGCAGTGTGTGCAGGAAGCTTGCATGGCTGCCTTGTAGATGAAACAGTGGCTTCCTGCACTATAGCTACATAAGCACTAAATCCACCTATTTTAAAAGAAAATCCAGAGTTTAGTTACATGGAAAATAGTTGCAAATATTCACAATTAGTTTATTAAATACCCTGCATAAAATGCTACACGTGGAATTACAAACAGCTTTGCAGCTATGCACAGTGTTTCTATCTTCCTAATCAATGACTGGCTAGTGGGATACATTTGAAGCTGTCAACAAACCCTTAGGCTGTAGGAAAGGAAAAGAAATACAGACTATAGCTTTCCTAGATGATGCAAATGGAGGTGTTTGTCATTCTGACTCAAATCAGCCTCCTGACAGGTGCATCAGGGGTTTCTCTGCTGTTTTACCTCTCCCCCCAGCATCCTGGCTGCTACAGACAGGGTGTGCCTCTGCTACTACATTTTTATCAGTTTCACTGTAGCCCACAGGTTTCTAAATGGCAGTGAAAACTCTCAAAGAAAAGCCATGGGCAGTAGAGGCAGTAGAACTGTCTTTTGGGAAGATAACACTGCATTAGTTTGTAGTCTGTTCACATTGAGAAGGTTACCTTCACTTGCATATAAGCTAAGAAACTCTTTATGTTTTAATGAGAGTTTAAATTCTGCAGATGCTGATGGCACTTGCCTGAGCAACCTTCCTACTTGTGCTGCGTTATTAGGCAATTGGACTTTTCAAGATTTGAAAATAAACCTTCGCTATTGCCAGCTTCAAACCCCTGATATCCTGCATAAATGTCCTTTATAGCTCACTGAGAATAGCATATCTGAGAGCCCAAAGATTGATGTTCTCAAATACAAAGGATCACCCCAATGCTTCAAGGAGTCCTGTGCTAATCTAAGTTTTAGAAAGTACTAGCAAAAATACCCGGCGTTGCTCAGGGTATTTGTAATTGGAAACTGGGATGTAAAAAGACTACCATGTTTTTTATTAATACAAATTTTGTTCAGACGTCTCAGCGTTGCTCGGGTCCGTTGGAGGGAGGAGGGGGGAGAGAGCTGAGCTAGTGCGGGGTCCATTGGAGGGGGGTATTATTACATCATAACTATGTCACAGAGAACAGCAGGTTTTAACCTGCTACCAAGCTGATGTGAATGGGCTTTAAAGCATTTCACCCCTGGGGGGGTGTCAGAGGTGAGATTTGAAAAATTTTCGACTCTTACCCTGATTAGGACCCTAAAGCCTATAACTGTACCAAATTTCAAGTCTCTAGCTCAAACGGTGTGGAAGGAGTAAGGGAACATACATACATGCACGCACGCACGCATACACACACACACGCATACACCATTTGACTTTTATATATATAGATATATAACCACATGACATAGACAATCCCTTACATTCAAGAGCAGATCTACAAGACCAATAAAATACTAAATAGTTATGGTGAACGTCACTGTAAAATACTAGAGATAGATACATATCTACATTGATGTGAAGAACTGTAGATTTTATGTTGAATAAGGTATACGTAAAGCTCAGTTCTATTCTGAAATTAATATAAAAAAGAGTTCTGATCTGACAGATATAGTGTTTCTGACATTAGAATTTGTTTAATTGTTTTTCCATTACTTATCTTGGTTACCCTGCAGTGGAGGGAACATTAGAGCAAACTGCCATTATAAAATTCCTTCAGTTTCATTTTTGAAATCCAGTGGCTGTGGTGAGAAGTTTTCACAAAGAAATCACAGTGGAGATCTTCTAAGGCTTTATTCCTTCATAATCATTAGTAATAAATCTGACCATTTTAAAATCAATAGTCAATTTGCAAGATGAACATCATCTTATTAGTGGATTCAAATTAATAAAATGACCAAAGTCACAGAGTATGGGGGGAAATTATGGAACAAGTCTTCAACGACTTTTAAAATAATCTGCTTTTTGTGAATACCCCAAACAAAAGCAACAGACAATGGGCTAGATTCTGCGCTGCACCTAAAGACAGCTTAATGCCAGTGTGACTTTCTGGCTTTGGCCAGAAGCCCGTGGGGTTCCTTGTACAACGTAGAGCAACTGCCACAGTTATTCTAAATTAGAACAATCTTATGTAGCTCCTATGGGGTCTTCTGCAGCACCGAGTAGCTGGAGTATAGTGTGGCCCATCACATCCACTGTGGGCTGTGTAGGAAGCTGACATATGACAGCTCTGTGAGTCACCACACTAGGTGGGGAGTTTCTTAATAAAAGGAGAACTCCCAAAGGAGCTGTTCTGTTTTTATATTTGACAGATAAATAGTTTATCATTTAAGATTTAAATGTACCAAGTAAGGTGTCAAAGATATTCCACCCCAGGGCATTTATATGAGAGAGAGAGAGAGTAGTATATCTAATCTCCTTGGGTTATCCAAGAAGAAAACGCTTACCTAAAATTCATGTTAAAGTCCATTGGATATCACCCCTATCGCCTGAACTAAAAACGGATCTATTTAATTTGTACTTGTCAACATAAGACACCGGCTTTGAAGGAAAGCAGTAAGAGTGATGGTTTGGGGCAATTTAAAAAAACTCCGTTCTGTGCTGGATACTTATAACATTTTTCAAAACAGTGGCATAAAAAAGTGAAGCTACTGTTTGTAGGAATGTTGGACCTGATACTTCACTGCTATGACCTTACATAGTCATGTGCACTTCTGCAAAGTGGATATTATTAAACACTGTCAAATCATAATAGTAGCATTTTCCACTCATTTTACAAAGGTGTGCATGACTACATGAGACAAAAAGAAATGGAGAATCAGACTCCGCATTTCTGTATGTCCTATCACTACTTTGCCTTCTGGCTAAGATCAAAAGTAGCTTCAGTTTCAGTACTAGATTCATTCTCCATCAAGTGAATATATCCTGCAATAATCCTGCAGACAGAAAAGGAATTTTAGATATTGAAGTCTATCATTATGATCCTATGAAACATTCAGGAATAAATGATGGGTTTCAGGTGGTTTGGAACTATATTTTCCTCACTTATATTGTATTTTTATTTATTTTTAAAAAAATCTACATTTAAAAATGGTCTTATTCCATTTGGTCTTTACCACTTAGAAGGTTGTAAAATCAAGAAAACTATTTTGCCAACTCATCCAAAATTAATAAAATCAATTCTGTTGATTTCAAGTATACTGTATTAATCACAGGTATTTTATTTTCTTGATGATCTTAGCATCTTTTTTAATGAGATGCTGAATGAGAATTCTCACCTTCTGCTTCTTTCCTTTTTAATTTTTTCATCTTCATGCCTACAGCAATAGCACCTGGAGCTACATATAATCTTGTCAGATCTTATATCCTAAACAGTAATAGGCTGGATAAAGATTTGGATGGGAGGGTTTGAGGATGAACTCAGATGCTGGTGGGAGTGCTATTGATTCATTAGTCGTTGCTACTCCTTCCTCAGAAATGAGCCAATGTCCACTATCACATGCTGCACAAAGTGCTGGATACTTTTTCAACTGAGATATGAAACCTAAGCTTCTGGACACTCACAGTCATTAAAGATCACATCAATATTTTTGTTAGCCCTGGTCAAATTTCTTCTTGGGCACCAACGTTCTACCTAATTAAATTCTTAAGTTAAGTAAATGGACAAGGTATTTTCTTCTTCACTTTAATCTACTATATACTGTGTTGTTGTTGGGATTTTTTAAACAACAGCAACATAATTGTGCTCTTATTCATCTGCTCCCCAGGCCAATCCTTCTGTTTCACTATCTTTAGCTTCCTTTGTAAACTCTTTTCACAATTCTACCACTGGTGGTGTGACAGCATTCTCCTCTGCAGGTTCTATACCTGGAACATTCCTTCCTGTAGCTCACTATCTCATTTGCACAAAGACACAATATCACAATCACACAATATCACTGACTTTTCTTCTGTGTCCAAATCTCATTTAAAAATGTCTTTTCTCTCCTGACTCTATACTGTATAGGGAATATGTCTCAGTTTCTCTGCCCCTCTAGTTTATCTTTGTAACTTTACTATTTAACTGTATAAATAATGCTGGGATACATTGTATGTGAAGTAGACAATACAAAATTAAGTACTGAACTGAGTATCACACAGGGTAACACCTTCCCCTCCTTGTGAAAAGCATTATATAACAAACAATTATACTAAGATTTATAAGGTTTTGTGTATTACTTGTTATTCTTTACTAGCTTCCCTTTAATCAAACGAGAGAGAAAAACCCATACAAATCTATTACTTCAGAAAGGGGAGGAAAGTAAGATTAATTAGGGCAGGGGTTGGCAAACTTTTTGACCTCAGAGACACTTCTGGCTGGGGAAATTGCATGTAGGGCCATGAATGAAGGGCTGGGGCAGTGAGTTGGGGTGCAGGAGGGAGTTCGGGGTGCGGGATGTGGTGTGCAGGAAGGGGCTTAGGGCAGGGGATTGGGATGTAGGAGGGGTGTAGGGTGTGGCAGGGGGCTCAGGACAGGGGATTGAGATGTAGGGTGCAGGAGGAGTTCAGGGTGTGGGGTCCGGCCCAGTGCCACTTACCTGTAGCAGCTACGGAGTGGCAGCAGTGCGCAGTGGGGCTAAGGCAGGCTCCCTGTCTGCCCTGGCCCCATGCTACTCCCGAAAACAGTCGGCATCACGTCCCTGTGGCCCCTGGAGGAGAAGGGGTGGAGGGATCTGTGCGCTGCCCTCACCTATGGGTAGCTCCCATTGGCCGCGGTTTGCCCATCCCTGAACTAGGGAGACTGCTTGATAGTCAGCAAAATTTTCAATCCTTGCAGTATCCCCCAAATCCTTTAAAGATGCAACTATGGGTGTGCGTGCCCAGTACTCTCTAACTTCAGCTCTCTGATAGTTTTAATTTACATGAAAGACACTATAAATGTCCTCCTAACGTGATAGCATCTTAATGTTTTGTTGTAATGGAATTCTGGAACAGGTAGCTAATAAATTAAGGTGTGCGATTCATTATTGACTGGCTTAATTCTAGCCACATAACTCTCAAATGGCAGCTTGTTTCATGTAAATTTTATTGTACTGAAAGTTTCATTTGTTACCAAGAGACTTCCTTGTAAATGGAGAGAAAATGCAAATTATACTTCCTATTTTAAACAGAACAATGTTAAACAAAAGACATACGAACAGTGTTTTACTCAGGGCACTGTAGTCTATAGTATAGTAACTAGCAAGATGTTTTTTGATGTTAAAAAGATTAAAAATAACTTATAAAGCTAAAAGTTACCCAGTACTGTACTTTGTTTTCCAACCGAAACTACTAAATAAAACTACTCTACCAGTAGTGGACACAATTACCATAACATTTGCATACCTCTCTATAGCAGGTCTCTTACAATTTTGTATGGGAAAAGATAACTAATGTTTCACAGAATATTGCATATGTTCTAACCGCATAACACTGTGGGCCATATTGTCCCTTTCTGACTGAAACCCAATAAGTTGTCCCCCATCGGGTTTTCTCTGGATCATTCAGTCAGAAGTCAGGGTTGGCAGGATTTGCTCTTGCTGATGGTAATCCTCAGCAGATGGGGCAGAGAAGTCAGCTCTCAGTTCCATGAAATCCTGACAAGTGTCTGTCTCTTATTTGCTTCTTGGTTTGGGGATTCAGTGTGTTGGTGGGATACCATGTGAGATAATACTTACATCTATGGCCGTTGAGAGAGATGTCATTTATGAAATGCTGCCATCGTGCATCCTGGAGTTCTGCGGGATCTTAGGATAAAGGGCTCCTGCTTTCCCCTTTCACACTCAAGAACTGAAGACCGTGGGATGTGAAGCCATTCTACAGAATTCATAAGACAGGCGTGCTGGGCCTTCTGTAACTGGCACTAAGACAACTTGCTTAATTTAGTGAGCAACAAGAAGCTAATTTTTACTTACTAAAAAAAGGCTTTTGTGGAGGGAATATGTAATAACAGCTTGTATTTGAGGCATAGTCACATATCATTATGGTATTGTTGATACAATATCTCAGTGTGTTCTATTTCTGGTTTTGGGGGAACTACTAGTCTATATTTTTTTAAATAGTATTTTTAATATGTCAAGAAGGCCTTAGGGGTCCTACATCTTGTAGTGGTTGGTTGTTTTTGTTAATTATTCCTGAAGTATGACTCTTATGCACAATGCAGAACGAACGAAATGAACAGAAGGCTTTCATCATTAGGGCTTTATTGAGTTTTATTCACATTTTTATTATCTGTAGGACTGGTATTCAATTATTTTGTTGCCTAATTCTGTTCTTTCATCAACAGAAATTATGGCTGTTTCCATGTACGAATTGCAGTACTTGAATTCTGTACATATTTGTCTTATAGAGTTTTTTTAATTTTATTTTTTGTGCTACATTTTCCCACTAAGCATGTGACATTTTGAATTAAAAATATGTAGACATTTATGAAATGCCAGGTGCATATAGAGAAAAACCCTATAATGAAAAATGTCCATTAATGATTCTTAGAAAAATATGATTAAAGGCAAAAAATAAAACATGTTCCAATATAGAAAAAACTGTACTTTGTTTATGTTTCAAAACACATATTTGAAAGTTAGTGTAATGATTCCATTTGTCTTGCTTTGAATACATTTGTTCAATTAGCTATTGATAACATTTTCAAGCATGATTATATCATTTAATTGCCAAAAATGTAATGGCTAACATAATACACTGGTGTTCTAAAACCTGGTGTATTGTATTTTAAAGAGATTAGTTGTTTATAGGATTTCATATTGACTAAGTTCTTGGCATAAAGGGAAAAACATCAGGACTAACTAAGAATAAAAGCAGGCAAGTTTTGGCAGATACTTGTGAACTGTTTTGTGTCGTGGAGATCAGGTTGGCTAAAGTTAGAAATCATTTTCATGGTAGAGAGGCCCTCACCTTGGGAGAACTGAGGTAGGCTCTCAGGAGCTCTTGCATGGGTGTTAGAGTTGATCTTTGTGCAAGCATTTGGACACTTACCCTCATAAAGAGAGTTTGGTGGACTGTTCAGTGGACGCTGCTTCTTGTGTTGGTGCTTTCAGCAGGCAGTTGTTCAAGTATGGAAATATCATGATTCATTTTCTGTGGAAGTAGGGCGCTACAATGGCAAGCACCTTTGAAAATACTCGAGGGGAGGTGGATAGGCTGAAGGGTAGGATCTTGTCCTTGTCCTATTGCAAATTTGAGAAACCTCCAATGTGAATGATGGATCATTATATGAAAATACAAATTCTGGAGATCGAGGGCTGAGAACCATCCCTTCTTTCTAGTGCTGGAATTATGATGGCTAGTTTGACCATCTTGAAGCACTATATTTTCACAAACTTGTTGAGTCACTGAAGGTTGAGAATGGGTCTTCACCATCTTTTTTTCTGCATGAGAAAGTATGAGTAGAAGCCCTTCCCTCTGTATTTTGTTGGTACTGGTTCTACTGGTCCTAGATGTATGCGGTGAGTTACCTTTTGTCACAGTGGATGTTCATGAGAGGGGTCCCTGAAGTGGGATGTAGAGGGAGGGTGGGTAGAGGGGTTGGATAAAAGGGGAAGGAATACATGGTTTGTATAATTTCTAAAACCTATCTGTCCATTGTAATAATTTGCCAGATTGGTTAGAATGGGTTAGGCGATCTCCAAATGGTCAGGAGAGTGTTCGCTCTTCCAGCACAGAAAGATATGGGGGTCTCAGGCCCTCAACCAAAGTTTCAAATTTTCTGCCTGACCTGGATGTTGATGGTTGGGACGCAGTAGCTGGAGTAGTAGGTTGTCGCCTCTGGCTTTGACCCTGTTTTTTATACTTCCTATGTTGTGAGTACGGAGTATGTGATATCATTGTGGGGCATAACAACTCCTCTGTCGCTTCTAGGTTCTAGGTGTATAGCTACCTAGGGATTGCTGCGTTGCCCCCAAATCCTTGCGTGTATGCAGGGAATTGTGGGTTTTAGCGGTGAAGAGTTTGGGCCTCTCGAATGGTAGGTCTTCAACCACTGACTGTTCTTCCCTGGGGAATCCAGAGAGACGGAGCCAGGATACCCTTCTCATTACTACTGCAGTCGCTACAGTTCTTGCTGCTGTGTCTGCAAAATCTAGTGCCACCTGCAGTGCTATTTTACATATAAGTTGTTCCTCTGATACAAGTGTTCCTTTTTGCCATCTGGAATAAAGTCTATGAATTCTGAGAGTTTCGTGTAGTTATTATGATCATATTTAGCCAGCATGGCTTCGTAGTTGGCTATCTGCACGTGGAGTGTAGCATGCAGCTGAAGTGGTCAAGCCTCTTCCAATCCTTATAATGAGGAATGTTTTTGTGAGCTTATTGTCTGCCTTGTTCATGAACTGCATCAATCACCAGCTAATTGGATGTGAGGGGTGAGAGAGGAACTCTGTCCCCATTGCTGGTACATATTTCTTATCTAACCTTTTGCATGTTGGTGGTATAATTGCTGGGGTCTGCCAAATGGACTTGACCTATTCTCACATCATTCATGGGAAGAGCGATTTTGGAAGAGGATGACATATGTAGAATATTCAGGAGCTTATGGTGTGCTTCCTGGAGATGTCTAGTGAACTCACTACCCTTATGTACAAGTCTTGGAACTGTTTAAAGTCATGTCCCATATTGGGATGTGGGGGCATTATGGTATCGTCTGGAGAGGATGACGAAAGGTGGGTTGCTGGTGCCCCTTCCTGGTCTGATGGGTCCTCTTCCTCTTTGTCCTCTTTTCTGACCAATTCTGAGGGCCCAGTACCGAGGGTGTGGGTGACTGATGCATGCTCACCTGGATGTAGTAGGATTCCAGTATGCCCATTGCAGTAGGAAAGGCATGGGTAATACCCATGGTTGTCTGTACCACTGTGAGTGTCTGGGATTGGAGTAGTATGCCCCAGGAGGGGGTCCTGTTTTGAACAGTTCTTGGTGGGAAGGACATTGTGGAGGATAATATATTTGGCCTTCCTTATCATCTTCTTCCTTGCTGGAGAGAGGTGGGGCAGAACATGGTGGAGCCGTGAGGAGACTCAGTGCCGGACGCACCGGGGCGGCGGCTGTCTGTGCCGAGAATCAGAGACTCAGGTGTCAACCTTGCCATATGATCTTTGACTCGCAAAAACTGCTGTGGTGTCTGTACCGCAAGCAGCATGGTGACAGTAGGCATGTCTTCACTACCACTTTAAATCGATGTTAACGACGTTAGGTCGAAGTAAACGTGTACCTGTCTTCACATACATGCCCTTAACGTCGATGTAAAGGGCCTTAAAGATCGATCTTGGCACTCCAGCCTAACCAGTGGCATAAGGCTAATCTCGACGTTCCAAGCTCGACCGTGGGCTAGTGAAGACGGAACCCGACATTAATAGCCTCCAGAGGCTGTCCCACAATGCTCCATTCTGACCGCTCTGGACTGCCTCACTACTGCTCCACTGTGACCGCTCTGCACTGCACTCTGAACTCGCTGCTCTGGCCAGGTAGATAAGACCCGGGAACATTTGAATGCCATTTCCTGTTTGGTCAGCGTGGCCAGCTCACCTGAACTGATCAGTCGCCATTCAGAGCAATCAGCACTAGCCGCCATGCAGAGCTCAGCATCACAGGAATCCATGATGAGCTCATCTACCCTGGAAACCAGCCAGAGGAGAAGAGCTCCAGCATGGTCCACTCGTGAGGTGCTGGATCTCATCGCTATCTGGGGAGAGGAATCCGTGATGTTGGAACTACGAAACAACAAACGGAATGCCAACACCTACGGAAGAGTCTCCAAGGCCATGCTGGAAAGGGGCCACAACAGGGACACCACACAGTGCCGCGTGAAAATTAAGGAGCTGCGGCAATCTTTCCAGAAAGCCAAGGAGGCAAACGGGCGATCAGGGGGCGCGCCACGGACATGCAGGTTCTACAATGAACTAAATGCCATAATGGGGGGCGCCCCCACCACCATCGCGCCGGTGTGCGTGGACTCCACCGATGGGATAATCGTCAGGGAGGAGACTGATTCCGAGGAGGACGAGCATGAAGAAGAAAATCTCACGGAGCAGCAGGAGCCCAGCGGAGAACCCTTGTACCCAGAGAGCCAGGAGCTGTTTGTCACCCTGGAGCCAGTACCCTCCCAAGCCTCCCAGGGGGGTAAGTGTTTCTTTTTTAAGGGATTACATGACGCGTGATTTTGTAAAGGAAGCATTTATTAATGAGTAACTTGCCCTAAGGACTTAGCGTGCTTTCATTGCTGGTCAATTTCTACTCAAAGAGTTTGTCAATATACTCCGGGATTGACCATAAGTCCTCCGCGGACATTTCAATGAAGCTCTCCAGGAGGTAGCGATGAATCCAGCGCAGCAGATTTCTGGGGAGAGCTGCCTTATCTGGTCCCCCGTGATAGGACACCAACCCACGCCACGAAAGTAGTAGGTTGTCTGGTATCATTGAGCAGGCTAGCATTGCGGCGTATGGACCAGGACTTTGCATGGACTCAAGGAGCATGCGCTCCCTATCTCTCCGAGAAATTCTCAGCAAAGTGATGTCATTCAGGGTTGCCTGTTTGAGATACGGACTGCAATTAGTCGGGAGATTAAAGAGTCCCAGCTGCAAAGTTCTCTTTTCTGCTGAGGACCGACGAACCGAGCACCCCCCCCCCACGAACGCTGACCGCCACCCCCCCCCCCCAGCCCGTAGCGTTAGCTGGCAGGGAATCCGAGCCGTCTGCACGCGGTCTGAAGAGCCCCAAAAAGACCTTAGCCCTTAGCGAGAGATTTTTTGGCATTTGCTTTGCAGTTTGCGGTTTCAGTGGGAGCCAGCCACGCGGTGGGGGGAAGGGGGCGGGGTTACTCTACAGTATGCAAGCGCCACTTTTAACTTACCATGGCCGGCTGCACGGTGATTTCAGAAGCCGTCTTGGGCTGAGGCACGCATATGTGTCTGAGATGCTCTGAATTTTCTGAGAGCTTGTCAGTCAGTTTTAGGTGTACAACATGACCTTGTACAGAAATCATATCAGGCCTCTGAATACTGAGGTTGCAAATGGAATACTACTCCCATTGTGTACAGTCCGAGACTGCCTCCTAACCTTGAATGTATCTGTCTCATAACTTTCAAACTTTCTTTTCCCACACTTGCCCGCAGATGAACAACAAGTATCTCACAACCCCCCTGCCTCCTCATCACGCCGTGCACCACAGATAAGAAAGCGTAAAAAGAAAACGCGAACACGCGATGAGATGTTTACTGAACTCGTGGAGAACTCGCGCGCTGAGGCAGCCCGCCAGACGGACTGGAGGGAAAGAATGATAGAGGCAAGGGATCGAGAGATTCAGGCAAGGGATCGAGAGATTCAGGCAAGGGATCGAGAGAGAGAGGAAAGGAAGCGAGAGAGAGAGGCAAGGGATCGAGAGAGAGAGGCAAAGGATCGAGAGAGAGAGGCAAGGGATCGAGAGAGGCAGGAATGGAGAGCCGCTGAACAAAAGAGGGTAGAACGTGAGGAAAGACGCATGGATGCTTTCCTCCGCATAATGGAGGACCAGAGCGACATGCTGCGATCTCTGGTGGAGCTGCAGCATGACCAAAGACCACCTCTGCAGCCCCTGTGTAACCACCTCCCCCCCTCCCCAACTCCCATAGCTTCCCCACCCAGACGCGGGTTGAGAACACGGGGGGGCAAGCTCCGTGGGCCGCTCCACTCTACCCCACAAGCCAGCAGAAGCAGCAGCAGCAGCAGGCTTACATTCTCGGAACACTTTTGAAAGCTGCTGAGTCTTGCCAACCCCTCCTCTCCACCCCCCCCTCCTTTGCCCGCTCCTCCCCACTGCGACTGCCGGTTTCCCTCCAGGATACCAGGACAGTGATCCCCTGTATTTGTATTTCCGAGTAACCAATAAAGGAACCATGATTTTTCAAACAGTGATTTTATTTTCTCTGCAAGCATGGGGATGGGGGAGGGAAAGCATGGGGAGGGGGGAGGGAAAGCATGGGGAGGGGGGAGGGAAAGAGGGTTCAAGGGCAGGAGGCTTACAGCACAGCAAGGGAGCAGATTCTCAAACGCCATCTCGGGCACTCATAAAACTGTCTTTCAAGGCGTCCCTGAGGCGCAGGGCCTCACGGTGGGCTCTTTTACTTTCCCTGCTGTGTGGCTGCTCATAAGTAGCAGAAAGTAAATTTGCCTCTGCCTCCCAGCCCGCCATAAACGTTTCCCCCTTGCTCTCACAGATATTGTGGAGCACAGAGCAAGCAGCAATAACAATGGGGATATTTCTCTCGCGGATGTCTGAGCGTATCAGTAAGGAACGCCATCTCCCTTTCAAGCGGCCAAATGCACATTCTACGGCCATTCTGCACTTGCTCAGCCTGTAGTTGAACAGCTCCTGACCCCTGTCCAGGGCTCCTGTGTAGGGCTTCATAAGCCAGGGCATTAGGGGGTAGGCTGGGTCCCCAATGATCACGATCGGCATTTCGACCCCCCCCACGGAAATTTTCTGGTCGGGGAAGAAAGTGCCTTGCTGCAGCTGTCTAAAAACCCTAGAGTTCCTGAACACTCGAGCGTCATGAAGCTTTCCCGGCCACCCCACGTACAGGTCGGTGAAACGTCCCTTGTGGTCAACCACTGCTTGCATGACCATTGAGTAATATCCCTTCCGGTTTCTGTACTCGGCGGCCTCGTGGTCCGGTGCCAGGATAGGGATATGAGTCCCATCTATAGCCCCACCACAGTTAGGGAATCCCATGGCGGCAAAGCCATCTATTGTGGCTTGCAGGTTTCCGAGGTTTATAACCCGGTGTAGCAGCCGCTCGACGATTGCCCTGCTTACTTGCATCACAGCAAAGCCCACTGTAGACCTACCCACCCCAAACTGATTCGCGACTGACCGGTAGCTGTCTGGCGTTGCAAGCTTCCAGAGGGCTATCGCCACTCGCTTCTCCACTGTAAGGGCCGCTCTCATTTTGGTATTCCTGCGCTGGAGGGCCGGGGACAGCAAGTCACAAAGTTCCATGAAGGTGCCCTTTCGCATGCGGAAGTTTCTGAGCCACTGGGAGTCATCCCAGACCCGCAGCACTATGCGGTCCCACCAGTCTGTGCTTGTTTCCCTGGCCCAGAATCGGCGTTCGATGGCATGAGCCTGCCCCATTGCCACCATTTTTGACAGATTGTCAGTCGCCCTACTTGCAAAAACGGCAGTGTCCCTGTCGTCCCCGCTGTGCACGTCAGTGTCCCTGTCGTCCCCGCTGTGCACGTCAGTGTCCCTGTCGTCCCCGCTGTCCTCGTCCATCTCCTCCTCACTGTCGTCGGGTTCCAGAAAGCGCGGTTCTCCCCGGATCGCATTCCTCCTCTGCAGACGGTGCAGCAGGAACTCAGCAACCGTGATCGAGGTCCTCACAACAGCCATTACTGCAGCCGTGGTGTCAGCGGGCTCCATGCTTGCAATGCTATGGCGTTAGTTCGGCGGAGAAAGGGCGCGAATTATGGGATGCCTACCCACAGGGCACCGCTTGTAATGGGGGTGGGCGGCGCGGAAAAAGGGCGCGAAATTTGGAAATGCCTACCCACAATGCTGCACTCGAAATGGTGCCTGCTGGGGGATCAGGGAACTGTGGGATAGGTACCCAGAGTGCAACGCATGTCATGTCGACGCCTGCAAAAGTTTTGCAGACAGACACTGTCGACTTGCTGTGCTTAGCTGTGCGTAGTGAAGACACACAACATCGACTGTATACCGTCGCGTTCACAAGATCGACATAAAGGAAATCGAACTAATGCTGTAGTGAAGACATACCCAGTGTTGAGTACTGTGGCATATTTGTCGTTGCCGATGTCTGATGCAGGCATGGGTGCTGAGCATGCGATACTGGCCAAAGAGTGAGTTGCAGCCTGTAGCGGTGCCACGCTCTCTGTATTGACGGTGGAATTGGCTCTGTCAGTGCTGAGGTGTATGATTTCAGTTTCCCTTTGTTGTCTGTCTCAGAGCTGTCACCTTTAGAGACCTTTGCTCTTGCAGTACGAGAAGGTCTTGCTCTTTCAGCCATTGGTGTGGTTGGTACTGATGGTGTTTGCCTGTTTGCAGAATGGCATTTCTTGGACGATTCCTGCATCAGGGACGTGGCAACCACTTCTTGTGCACCTTTTAAGCGGGATGGTCAGAAGCCTGAGCTGTAGAGAAGAAATCCCTGTCAGAAGCCGTGGTCAGTGAGCTTTGTCTAGGCTCAGATGTTGGTCTGTAGAGAGGTGGGGGCAGAACGTGGTGGAGTCATAAGGAGACTCAGTGCCGAATGCACCGGGGTGGTTCCATGAGGAGTTTTAGTTGTAGGTCTCTCGCCTTTCTTAGCACAAACACTTTGGAGGTACATGTGTATCGCCTATACGGTTAATACAGTATAAGTGCCAGTCATAGATCGGTATAGGAAACCTGCAGCATTTAAAGCCCAGGGAACCAGGAATTCCCATCCAGGAAAGTTTTCTCACTGAAGGGAAGACTAAGACTATTCTAGAAGTTCAACTGAAACTTAGTTCCTAATGAATAAAGTATCTCTCCCCCCCCCCCTTTTAAGAATAATGGAGGTAATGGGAACAAAGGAAAAAAACCTACCTATCCTAACTATAACTGTAGGTAAAAATTAAGTCAGATAAAGCAAATACAGAGGCACTACTAAATGCGCCAACCTGAGCCAATGGTGGTAGAGAAGGACCTGAGGTGGGGCTGGTCGCACAGTGTGAGATAACTCCCTGAAGTGGCAAGAGATGGGGAACAAGCATGTGCGACCCAACCAGGTATTGCTACCATAAATCTCCAAGTACAAACACAGGGGCACATAAACTCTTAAAGTGGAGCACTCCCAGGGACCTCACTAGAAGAAGAATAGGAGATTCAGTCAAGAATTGAGAAGAGAGTATGACTGGAGGGGAAGTATTTTGATAAAATGCTCAGAATATCACCCAAGGCAAATTTTTCTAGAGTGCGCCTGCTGAAACTGACACTACAGAGATACCTAAATCTGTCAAGTGTTGAAGGAGCATGAACAAAATATAGTCATGCTTAGATAAAATAAGAAAGTAATAGAAAATGTCAGTGAACCTATTTGCCCAAATAATTCAATTAAAGGGAAATACAAGAATTTTGAAGCACATACCATAACTCAGACTACTATTTATAAGACAGCACATGTATTCTACAAATACTTTATAGTTCGTGAGCTTTTGATTACTGTGGGAGTAGAAAACAATATTTTCCACAGATCAGTCTTTTCTGTTTTGAGTTCTTTTATCAACCTCCTACTCCCATACCTCTCCTACTTTTGATCAATTTGCATAAAATGGATAGTACCCATGTTCCTTAGCCAGTTTTATATTAAAGGGAATAGCTTTAAAATGTGATGTCTTGATATTAAAACTAAAACAGGAAAAATCTAATTGGTTAATACATATGGAAGCTTTAAATAAAACAGATCAAACATCAGGGAACTTCTGATGGCTCAAAAGAAAACTCAATATACAAAATATGAACCTGCTTGCAGGGTGCTAATCTAGGAATAAGACCACCTAAATTCTAATCCCTATCCAAAAGTTTCATGTCATGCATCATTATTTCCCTAAATATAAATAGCAAGGGATGTACATATGCAGAGAAGCTGTCACTTATTTAGAACAACCAGAGAACAGAACCTTCAAAGAAGAACAAAGCTGTCAGCAGCTTTTCCACTCATGCTCTACAGTAAATTAAACTTGCTTTCTACCATTCAGTCCTTTTCCTTCTGAGTCTTATTAGTTACCAGTGGATTTATATTTGCTTATTGCTTTTTATTTAATGGATGTCAAACATTCTAGCCCTTTTCTCCCACCGTTTATTTTATTGCTTAACAATTGGCCTTGTTTTCTCTTTAATCTGTGACACATGTATTATCATTATCCTATTAATATTTATGTTATGTTAGTGCCTGATCTGGCTCAGGACCCTGTTGTACAAGGAGCTTTACAGATGTAGATGTGGTCCCATCATAATCCTCATTAACAATTTACAGAAGATTGAAGTGAGTCTGCTTTTACTTCCCCTTCTTCATTTCACATACTCTGTTGTATAGTTTGTATTGCTATTCCCATTCATGGTTTATTTCTATACTAAGTTTAGGTTCATTACCTTCCCTGTTGTCTTTTTTGGTATTTATTTATTGGGAGGAAACACCTATTCAGGTAGCAGCAATCATGAGCATAATAAAAGGATGCCCATATGGCTATTTTAATTGACATTATTTTGAAATGCTTTTGATTTATGTGCCTTAAGCTTCTCTCAGTGACATTTGGGGATGGTGTGTCATCCTGCCTAGTACAAAGGGGCTCAGTTCTACTTTAGGGTTTCTAGGTACTCTTACAGAAGAAATGCACGAGAATGTAAAATACCTGGTAAGAATGACAGATATTGTCATGTCATTTATCATCATACAAACATTCAAATTCTGTCTTTTACAATATAGTGCCAATTGCTTAACAGCAAACATTTTCAGCATAAATGCACTACAATGAGTAAAATGATGTGGAATGTGTTTAAGAATGTTATTCTCTCTTAGTTAAAGTAGCAATTACGGTGATATAATAAACTTCCCATTATTTTCCTGCAAGTGAAGAAATTCTCTAATTCCCTGAAACCACTTGAACAAAAAGCAAATAGTGATGGAATACTCATCTCATAACTTCACCAAGAGCACTGATAAATCACTTGTAAAATAAAATAGCAGATTGAGATTTTCCACTATTTTTCTTGTCACTGTGCAGAGCTCTCTACCACTGTGGGCCACCTCTACCCCGCTGTGATGAATTGGCACTTCAGAAAGCAGTGTTCCCTTTATTGTGTGAAATCAGCAGTCAGACACATAGGGAAGCTGTTTCAAAAAAGCCAATTCAGCAGAGCTAGTAGAAATGGTCCAATGGCAACCACAGCATATAATTAAAATGTGTAAAAAACAAAAACAAAAACAGGAAGAGAAGAGATAGAAACTAGAACATGATAGAAAGGGAGATACAGAAGAGGATGCAAAAGAGACAGTTAAAATTTGTTAATTAATAAAAGGGAGAAATGAATAACTCGTGTGTTGTTGCCCAGGCCCAAATGTAAAACAAAGCGGTATGGGTCCCTGAAACTTTATGGACTAATATTATCTCTTTTCCCAATGACCTGGCACAGCAGATGCAATTGGCTGGGAAGCTCATGTTGTCAGTCTGTAGGTTTGGACTCTTAGGGTGCAATAAAAAACATGAGGCACCAAATCTCAGAGTGTAGGTCCGTTGATTTGGGCTTATGGGGCTTGGGCTGTGGGGCTAAAATTGCAGTGTACATGTTCTGGCTCGGGCTGGAGGCCAGGCTTTGAGGCCTACCCCTCTTGTGGAGTTTTAGTGCCCACGTCCCAGCTCAAGCCCCAGTGTCTGCATGGCAATTTTTAGCCCCATGGCTCAAACCCATGAAGCCTAATCAGCTGACCTGGGCCAGCCAAAGCCAGGCTGCAGGTCTTTTATTGTAGTGTGGCTGTACCTTTAGGGGGTTGTCTGCAGTGATGTGTTCCCAGGTCTGGATATAATTCGCATTTTCAATCCTCCCTAAGAACCCCTAAGTTTGCACTTTAAAGACGTTTATTTTATTGGGAATTTTTGTAATGGTGAATGGAATTTCCTTGATGGCATGTGGCAACAGTTTGTGATTTAAAAAAAAAGTCTATTAAAAGTAAATGTTCCTTTATAATTGGGTGTGATATTCATGTGGCAAGGTGATGGATAGATTTATATATAATAAACAGCTCTGTTAGCATCTGGAAGACGGAGATAAATTATTAATTGGAAAAATTACATAGGAGTTGATTGCCCTGGCCATACTCTAGCTTCCAAGCTCTCAGCCCCTCACTTGTCTGAGGTTACCTCCTTAAGAATTTAAGAACCCCAAGAACTCATCATCAGAAAGTGGGAACAACATCAGACATAGTTAATTCTAGCAGTATTACCTCTAGGGTACATCTATACTACCCAATGGATTGGTGGATAGTGTTTGATCTATCGGGGAATCGATGTATTGCATCTCATCTAAATGTGATAAATCGATCCCCAAACATGCTCCCCATCGACTCCGGAACTCCATATCCACAAGAGGAGGAAGCGGAGCTGACGGGAGGAGTAGCAGTGGTCGACTCGCTGCCATGATGGCGGCCAGGTAAGTCGACCTAAGATACTTTGACTTCAGCCATGCTATTCATGTACCTGAAGTTGCATATCTTAGGTCGACCCCTCCCAGTGTAGACCGTAATTACTTCTACCAGTTTTGCTGTTATTAATTCTACCAGTAGATCAGTACAATATTGTCACAAGATGTCACTGAGACCAAGGATCAGCAGGTTTCAAACTAGGGTTAGATGCTTAACCAGATTACAAGACTATCCAGAATTATAATGGCAAATACACAAGAGAGAAAGGGATATAATCCCTCTGGCATAAACCAACCTCTGACTAGTGAAGGTTCAGAGGAAACTTTCCTTGGGAAGGTTATCTCATAATTACCTAGCACAGAGCATCTGGCACTGGCTACTGTCAGAGACAGCATATTAAACTAGAAGGACCACACATCTAATACAGTCTGGCAATTGCTATATTGACTATGTACTATGAAAATATAATACCAAACACAATAATCAGTAACAAAAACTGTTAATATAAACATTGAGGATCTGTCTGAAGGTCCCTAAAATCAGGAAAATCTGAATTCTCAAAAGAGTAACAGATATTTAAAACTAAAGTATCTCTATCCTGAATATTTACAGTTAAGATCCATCTGCTTTTGTAACCTGTATGGAGACTCAATTTATTAACAACATTTTCCAGAAGGAAAGGGGTCATCTTCTGATGTCTTAGATTAGATACAATAAGATTCTATGCTAGACAAAGTTTCAGAATGAAAATGGTGTCACGACCTTAACTAAAGTATTGCTATGATTCTGTATTAAAATTACCTTTTGGGTAAAATCCAGGCTCCACTGAAGTTAATGACAAAAGTCCAATTGACTTCAAGGGGAATCAGAATTTCACCCTTTGTTTCTGTGTGTATTGTCTTCTCTGTCAGACTTTAAAAAAATCACTGATAACCTTCTAGAGTCAGTCTATACTGTTTTCAAAAAAATCAGAAGTAATACTTCAGCGTTTCCTTAGTCAATTTCGTGCTTTTGTAAAAGATCAATTAAGTCCCATCCTTTACTCAGTTAATGACTGACATTAAAAGGCTTCATAATTGCTGAAAATGACAACCCTTAATTAGGACATGATGGAAGATCTTTGTCAACATATGGTATATCTATAAACAGGGTGTAAATATTGCTAGTGTCACATAATTTTTTTAATGGCCTGACTGTTGAGCAATTTCTTTGACATATAGTGATTTTCAGTAGTCTGCGTTTTCTTCATTAGGACTTGTTGACTGAAATCACTTGCTGTGAGATAGAGTTTCTCATAGCCGTCATTACAAGGCTGCAATTTTGAATGGATCATCGGCTACGTCTAATACCTAAATATCTCTTCTAAATGGTACTGCCTTTCAAGTGAAACATTTATGTTTTAAAAATGATTGTTACTAGTGGTGGGTAGACTTGCCTTGGTTGTGTTCAGAGAAAAAATGAATCAAGTTTGGATGCTTACATACAAATACCCAAACTCTGTTGTATAAAGCAAAACATAGTTGTTAGCTTCTACTGGTCAGGAAAGTGGGAAAAGATATTATCAGTGTGAACATTAGAAAAGCTAAGCCAAAGAAATAAATTTCAAAGAAGAAATTTGTAGGAGGAACGGGATGTTTGCTTGCACTGGTGCACAGTAAAGACATTGTTCAAGGCACAAGGGGCAAGAGGCAAAATTGTGCCCATCTTTGGAAAAAGGAGAATCTGGGGAACTACAGACCGGTCAGTCTCACCTCAGTCCCTGGAAAAATCATGGAGCAGGTCCTCAAGGAATCCATTTCGAAGCACCTGGAGGAGAGGAAGGTGATCAGGAATAGTCAATATGGATTCACCACGGTCAAGTCATGCCTTACCAACCCGATTGCCTTCTATGATGAGATAACTGGCTCTGTGGACATGAAGAAAGTGGTGGACGTGATATATCTTGACTTTAGAAAAGCTTTTGATACGGTTTCCCACAGTATTCTTGCCAGAAAGTTAAAGAAATATGGATTGGATGAATGGACTATAAGGTGGATAGAAAGCTGGCTAGATTGTTTGGGTCAATGGCTCAATGTCTAGTTGGCAGCTGTATCAAGAGGAGTGTCCCCGTGGTTGGTCCTGGGGCCGGTTTTGTTCAACATCTTCATTAATGATCTGGATGATGGAATGGATTGCACCCTCAGCAAGTTTGTGGATGACATTAAATTGGGGGGGAGAGGTAAGATGGGGGTTGGGTCCAGAGTGAGGTAGGCAAATTAGATGATTGGGCCAAAAAAAAATCTGATGAGATTCAAGAAGGACAAGTGCAGAGTCCTGCACTTAGGACGGAAGAATCCCATGCACTGCTACAGGCTGGGGACCGACTGGCTAAGCGGCAGTTCTGCAGAAAATGACCCTGGGATTACAGGGGACGAGAAGCTGGATATGAGTCAACAGTGTGTCCTTGTTGCCAAGAAGGCTAACGGCATTTTGAGCTGCATTAGTAGGAGCATTGCCAGTAGATCGAGGGAAGTGATTATTCCCCTCTATTTAGCCCTGGTGAGGCCATATCTGGAGTACGGTATCCAGTTTTGGGCCCCTACTACAGAAAGAATGTGGACAAATTAGAGAGAGTTCAGCAGTAGGCAATGAAAATGATTAGGGGGGCTAGGGCACATAATTTATGAGGAGTGGCTGAGGAAACTGGTCTTATTTAGTCTGCAGAAGAGTGAGGGAGGACTTGGTAGCAGCCTTCAACTATCTGAAGGGCATTCCAAAGAGGATGGAGCTAGGCTGTTCTCAGTGATAGCAGATAACAGAACAAGAAGCAATGGTCTCAAGTTGCAGTGGGGGAGGTCTAGGTTGGAAAACTATTTCACTAGGAGGGTGGTGAAGCACTGGAATGGGTTACTTAGATAGCTGGTGGAATCTCCATTCTTAGAGGTTTTTAAGGCCCAGCTTGACAAAGCCCTGGCTGAGATGATTTAGTTGGGGTTGGTCCCTCTTTGAGCAGGGGGTTGGACTAGATGACCTCCTGAGGTCTCTTCCAACCTTAATCTTCCATGATTCTATAATTGGAAAAGTCACAAATGTGAGGAGGACTCAGATGAAGCACTCGGGAGACAGAAATGGAGAATGCACGGGATATGATGATAACCTGTGAAAGCACTAGGATTTATACAGACAGACCTGTGATTACCCTGAGATTATGAAATATAACATGAATTTGGGTACTCTCTGTATTATAAGAATATCTTTCTTGCTTAAAACCAGAAAAGAGTAGATTTCCATAATCATATTATATATTATTTATGTTCTGTATTACTGTGCTGTTGTCAGGGTTTAATAATTAATTTGCTTCCCTCTTCCCACAGTATGCTTTTTGTCACTGCTGTTTTGTTATCGTCCCCCTTTTAACTTAAACCCCCCCTATACAATTTAAATACTTTTAAGAGTAATCAGATATATCCCTCAATAATTTGCTTTGTGAAAAACTGGGAAGAAATCATTGTAGTGAGAGTGCTTATAAACAAACACTCTTCATTAACATGGTCAAATGCAATGATTATGTTTGACGCAACTAGTTATGTTGAAAATGCCAGTATATGTCCCCAGTCACCTCAGTCCACCTCCCAAATACTTTCTGCTTTCTCATATAGGCACACAATAGTTTAACTGTAATTAAAATACCTCAGGCTGAAAATGGCAATGCATATAGGAGTGCAAATGAATGTTCCATTAGCCTTTACATGTGCAGTACAGGTTCCCAGAGAGCTAGCTGGAGCAGTATGTTTGAAGATCTATAAAATACAGAGTATTTGCTTTAAAATATTTAAATAGTAAAACTGACTGTTTATGAACAGATGTGCTCACATAGGACCATATTATGGATGTTCCAGTGCAGGAGCATTTCAAGGGTAGAGAGAGGGTACAGACCGCTCTTTTCCCTCCCCCGCCCCCAGCAAGACACCGGTGGAGATATGTCCATAAGCTTGCTGCTTGTGCTCCCACCGCAGGGGTGGGCAAAGTATGGCTCACGGGCCAGATCCGGCCTGTCAGGGTTTTGGATCCAGCCCACAGGATTGGCAGCCCCTTGGCACCACAGGGCTAAGGCAGGATCCCTGCCTGCCCTGACCCCGCACTGCTCCTGGAAGTGGTCAGCACCACATCCCTGTGGCCCCTGAGTGATGGTGGGGGGGAGGGGAGAAGAGGGCTCCACACCCTGCCCATACCTGCAAGCACCACCCCCCGCAGTTCTCATTGGCTTGGAACAGGGAACTGTGGCCAATGGGAGCTTCAGAGGAGGTACCTGCAGACAAGGCAGCGCGCGGCGGAGCTGCCTGTCCCATCTCACCCTGAGGAGCAACTGCCAGACATGCTGGCCACTTCTAGGAGTGGTGCGGGGCCAGGGCAGGCTGTGAGCCTGCCTTAGCCCTGCTGCGCACCAGTGCCACCCCAGAGCCGCTCAAGGTAAGTGGTGCCAGGCCGGAGTCCACATCCTGAACCCCTCCTGCACTCCGCACATCAACTCCCCACTCTGATTCCCCTGCTGCTCCCTGCACCCTAACCCACTTCCCTGAGCCCCTGTAGCACCTTGCACCCCTCCTGCATCCAATCCCCTATCTCACTCCCCACCCCTCCTGCACTTCAACCCCCTGCCCTGAGCCCCCTTGTATATCCCACATCCCTCCTGCACCCCAACCCCTTGCCCAGAGCCCCTTCCTGCATCCCACATCCCCTCCCACACCCACACTATCTCCCTCCTGCACCCCAACCTCCTGCCCCAGCCCTACATTCATGGTCCTGCATGTAATTTCCCCACCCAGATGTGGCCCTCAGGCCAAAAAGTTTCCTACCTCTGTCTCAGGGGAATAGAGTAGGCAGTCCTAATAGTGGTGATCAGTGCTCTATCAGAGGAATTTCTTATGGGGTAGGGCTTTGCTTGCTGCACATCTGCTAACACTCAGGCATAAGAACGGCCATACTGGGTCAGGCCAAAAGGTCCATCTAGCCCAGTATCCTGTCTTCCAGTAGTGACCAATGCCAGGTTATTCAGAGGGAATGAACAGAACAGGTAATCATCAAGTGATCCACCCTGTTGTGCATTCCCAGATTCTGGCAAACTGAGGCTAGGAACACCATCCCTGTCCATCCAAGTTAATAACCATTGATGGAGCTACCTTTCACGAATTTATCTAGTTCTTCTTTGAACCCAGTTATAGTCTGGACATTTACAACATCCTCTGGCAAGGAGTTCCACAGGTTGTCTGTGTGCTGTGAAGAAATACTTCCGTTGTTTGTTTTAAACCTGCTGCCTATTAATTTAATCTGGTGACCACTTAGTTCTTGTGCTATGAGAAGGAGTAAATAATATTTCCTTATTTACTTTCTCCACACCAGTCATGATTTTACAGCTCTCTGTCATATCCCCCATTATTTGTCTCTTTTCCAAGCTGAAAAGTCCCAATTTTACTAATCTCTCATCATTTTTGTTACTCTTTTCTGAACCTTTTTCAATTCCAACATATGTTTTTGAGGTGGGGCAACCACATCTTCACACAGTATTCAAGATGTGGCTGTACCATGGATTTATACAGTCAATATATTGTCTATCTTATTATTTACCCCTTCTCTAATGATTCCCAACATTGTGTTCACTTTTTTTGGATAAATGCTCCACTTTAAAAAAAAAAAAGTGTAGTAAATGTCACTGCTGAGGAAGCTCTCCCAATAGCCTCTGAGAGGGTGTGGAGAAGGAGCGGAAGAATGGGAAGGAACTATACCCACTCCTCACTGCTACCCATGTGCTACAGCATCTGATCCCTTCCCCCAATGCTCCATTTGCTCTGTCAGAATTTAAGCTGTAATATATATCCTGCCCACAAGAAGGAAGGAAGGAAGGAAGGAAGGAAGGAAGGAAGGAAGGAAACCCTCTTCAGTCTAGTGATATCCTGGTAATAGAGTTACTATACTATATATAAATTATGGCCATGACTTTAGAACAGAACCAATGAGATGAAGCTGGATTGAAGTGGGCTTTATATGAAACAAACAGTATATCTGCAGTATGCATGACACTGCATAGTAAAAAATAAATCCCAGCTAAAGCAACTGGCCCGGTTAATAAAACTATTGAAAAGCCTGACTCCATAAGACTAGACTGAGTCCTTTGGAGCAAAGACCATGCCTTTTTTATGGTGGGAAAGTACTGGGCATATTGTGAAAACAAAATAAATGGTAAACAGAGTAAAAAATGCAGTGATTTTGGCTAAATTTTTCTGCGTCCACTTGTTTTTCCTACAACCCCTCTCTTCCACTCAGCAGTAAACCCACCTGAGACATAGGCCCGCAGTTTGGTAGGTGAGCTCACTTAGGGCAAGATGATGCCATATTTACTCACCTTGAGGAGTACTTTACTCAATGGGTTGTCCACTGAAATCAAATGGACTACTGATGTAGTGGATATTACTCAGCATAAATGTGGAAGGATCTCATCCTGAAGTAATATCCTAATTATGGCCTCTTTACCCATTTTCCCCAAATCACTCTGGTTTACTGGGATATCCTGTATCCTTGTATTTTTTCAAAAGGCAGTTTAGGCAACATGGTAGTCCAATCCTCCAGAGAAGTGTGTTTTTTAGAATTTTCTTTACTTTATTTTCTCACAGTTTTTTGTGATTTAGATCCATTGAATTTAATGAGCTGAATATTAATTAGTGATAGCTATTAAGGAACACAATGCCTGGCTTTAATTCTCTGTAATCTTTGGTGAATTCAGCAAAGATCCAAGCAAAACTCTGACCCTCCCTTTATTGTTATCCTTTTTTCTGGTTGTCACCTAACATTCTACTTTCTCTCTCCAAAAGCAGCAAAAAATTAAATACTGGGTATAAATAATTTAAATATTCAGTTCTTATTGGAACTAAAGCAAACCCATCTGATTTTTTGTCCATTACTAAGCATATCTGGATAATGGTCCTCTCTGATGATACCAAGCAGACTCCACTGAGCATGCTATGGATGTACATCTACTGACATCTTTATGGAAGGAAGAAGCTCAGTTTCATAAACCCATTGAAGATAAATTCATATAAGTAATAAAAACATAAATTCTTAGATTAAAAATAAATGTTAATGATCATTAATATTACAGAAAATGGTGTAAATTGTAATAGATTGGGAATCCAACTTCCACAACATATCACTTTTACGATTTTCAGAATCCTAAGGTAGGAGCCCTCAGACTTTGTGGGGGAGCTCCAAAGCACAGATACATTGTCATTTTCTTTTACCAACTATAGCGTAGCAGAAAAACAAGTTTCCCATGTACACACTGCCTTGCCAATATGCTTCATCTTTGATCTGAGAGTAACTTCTTTACAGTCTCCAAGGCCCATGCTGTTCTTGGCATCTGTTGAGTTTGCTAATTAGTAAATCTGATAATGAGTTTGTGATGTGGAAGCAGGAACTTAGACTATCTACGTGGGAAAGTTGCACTGATTTAACTTAAATCAGTTTCTAAACAAATTTCATTCAAATGATTCAAAAGCCTGTGTAGTCTAGTGGATAGAGACAGGACAGCTAGACACATATCTTGGTCCATTGCTGCAAAGAGCCAAAATGGATGAGACTTGGGTAGTTGTATTAAAGATATGGGTTCTACTCCCAGCCCTGCCAAAAATAACAGTGTATTCTATGGGGGTGGGGGTCCCATTTTCTATTTTCCCTGAGAAGTGAGAAGGCATGACCGACCTGCCAAATGCATGAGTGTTATGCGACTCTGGCAGGTCTACCAGCCATGCAGATTTAACAGTGATTGAAAAGTAAGCTTGATTTGTAAATGCTTGTATGATCCCTACATATTCACTATAAATTAGACAAAGTCTTTGCTTAAGGGGGTGTCCAAGCTGCCCGACTCCAGAAAGAACCCTGGGAAGAAACATGAAACTATGTCGTTCCTTGCTTCTGGGAAGGGAGAGTAGAGTAACTGAACTGCAAGTCTTTGTTGGGTACAGGTTATCTCCTGCCTCATGTTGGCTCATCTCCACTGATCAATACATGGATGGGTCTGACCCAAGCAAAGCTCAGCACATGCCCTCCCCACCTACCCCTTTGCAGGAGGATCTTCCAGGGACTGCAGCCCTTGCTCTCATCTCCATGCTCCAGCTGCAAGGGGGAGGGTTGGGTTTTTGGGGGGTGTGGCGTTTACTCCCCCTTACATTTATAGAATTATAGAAGTGTAGGACTGGAAGGGACAGGAGGCAGGACTAAGTATTATCTGTACCATCCCTGACAGGTGTTTGTCTACTCTAACCAGACCCAGAATCCATCTCTGCAAGACTCCAGGACTAAATATGTCCTTCCAGCTTCACTTGGAGCCACTGATCATTATTCTCTGGGAACGGTTTTCCAGTCACTTATGCAACAACCTTATAGTAGCTCCATCTAAGTTGTATTTCCCTAGGTTGATTATGAGAAGGTCATGTGAGACAACATCAAAAGCCTTACTAAAATCAAATTAAAGACCAGGACAGCTCATTCCCCAATGTTTTTTAAATCTTCTGTTCCTGAAACTCCTTTTGAGGTGTTCTGGAGGGACACAAACGGCACCCATATTTCTGTATTGAGTGCTCATGTGGGGCATCATATATGTGTGGAACTGCCTTGTGATACTAGTGCACTGTGCGAATATTTTGGCAAGAGGAGACCCATAAATGTGCAGAACAACGCTGACTGGTATCAGCACAGTATTGTAATCACAAGGAAAGCGTGATTATTAATCATGTCTATTAAATGCAAGAGAAAAGTTTAAATCAGGTAACCTTGGCTTTGGATAAATGTTCAGTGTAGGCTTTTTATTATTTTCCTTTTGTATGAATTTGCCATCAGTAACATCACTGGATATAAGGATGAATACATTGTCTCATTATTTCCACAAAAAATGGTAGAACTTATTAAATTAACTGAGTTTAAATTAAATGCATGTACTTATGAGGGGAGGATACAAAGATAATTAAAATTTCAAGAAGATAAATTAAGCTGAGACAATTTTGTTAAGCAGCACCATGCTTTTCATTATTTAGATCAGAGTTCAGCCACCAGTGAATATGATCAAAGCAAAAAATAAAAATTGAATCAGCAGTTTGTCATTTAACTTTGTTCCTGGACATGACATCACCTAGAGCCTGCTTTTGCTTATAGACAAGAATGGTAGTTAAATCTCTTTGTTCAAAAAGTGTGTCTTTAAACAGTCACAGTTAGGACTTCATTGAAAATTCACATGCAAGTCCCACAATAACTTCACACCATATTAAGAGTAACACAGGATACATTAAATATTTTCTTCCTGAGGATAAATGCTTGTGTCAAGCTAAATGTGCTAATGTGAAGAATAGCAATATTATGTATGAACAGACTACAGAAACAATGTATTGAAAGCACAAGCATACATAGTTAAAGACTCTCACCCCCACCTCTAAAACTGTAAAAAACATTGATTATGCACTGTCTGTTCCACATCTTTCAACCCCAGTTTCCAGTGCAAAAAGGAGGTATTATGTTTCCAAACTGCTTGAATGTATCAATATGATATTACATCAATGGCTACTATTCTGTGGCCATATCCTCTCAACCACCACATACTCAGGCAATAGTAGAAAAGACATCTACCTACTTGATATGAAGACATATACATTTTTCTTATGCTGAATACCATAGTCTTTATTTTGGATGTGTCTAGTAAGATCTAGCAGGGCCCAGATTTTTTTTTTACTCCACACATTTTGGAATGCACGGGACATGCTGTTTTGCTGAAAAAAAACATCATTTCTGGGTTGCAACAATTCTGCCAAACGTAAAATTTATTTTTAAACGTTCTCATAGTATTTGATCCAACTTCCATTCAAGTCAATGGAAAAAGTCCAATGGACTTGATTGGTACAGGATCGAGCCCATGGTCATTAAATGCTACCACCCTTGAAACAAGAGGGCTCTGCAGTGCCCCTAGCAATTGTTTATCAGGCAGAGCTTGACTTTAATTAGGATCAAAATGGCAGAATAATCAGAAGGAAGTTTCTTTTAACAGAATTTATAATTTCTATACATGAAAAAGGAGTCATACAGCATCCACAATTCTTCAAAAGGCAACAAATTACATTTCCAAATGGCAGTTTGAATACTGAGAATGGTGGATTAGATAACAGAAATGTTCCCAGAACAAGTGTCTTTCTAATGGACGCAAAGTCAAATGTATCAAGTCCCTGATTAATCCAATGACAAAGCAACTGGTCTACCTCCAATTTGTCAAATGAAAAGCTGAACTAGATGCCAAGTGAACCAGATTGCCAACATTTTCCCCTTACGTTTGTATGCTCTTTCGATAAACTCCTGCACTACTTTGTGGACTTGAGCGACCTTCTCAAAACCTTTTGACTTCCAGTCTTTCAAGATCAAGATTTCCTGTTCTATTACTATTAGTAAAAATTATATTCAGGTAGTACCCACAGTATGCTAGATGGATTCCACATATGCATGAATGAATTCCACAATATGGAATGAGCAGAGAGTTATCTATATGAAACAGTTAGTAGTTCACAGAGTTGGTATACATTCACAGACTAAGTTCCAACATTTTATTTATTAAAAGGACAAATTTTAAGCATGCAAAAAGAAAAGCTTTCAAACTAATAATATGTGTTTCTTAGTCACAAAACCAGACAAATAAAATTATATTAAAATATGTATAAAAAATAGCTCCCATTCTGAGACTGTATATAATAATCTGTAGTTTGAACAAATGTTGAACAGTTATGGAAAGATGTATGTATGAGAATACTGAAAGACTCTTAACTACATAAGCACAAGTGAATACATCTATAATGTAGTGATACATCATGATTATAGCTGTGCTGATCTCTCCAGAACAAATAGGGCTTGTAAAGTGACAGATATACAATAACCACCTGTCTTCACGCTTGGCAATTTGGTAAGTGATTGAAAGATATAGACAATCCTAAAATAGTGCAAAGGATTTGCATCCATGTGTCTAAGGGGGAAAAAGCAGTCTTCATGTTAATCTTTAGGGATAAATAATGCGTGGCTGCATTTCCATGATGGGTGAAAAAATCCCTATATATGTACATTACCACAAAAGAAAGTTTTGTTAGCTAACAGTTATAGTTGCTAACGGCAATTCCAAAGACAGTATGCCATTGCACACGTCACTAAAAACCCCATACACTGGAGAAAACAGATGTCACAAGCTACTGAAATCCACAAATTGGGCACCAACTTTTACATCCACTTCATGCACAGATACCAATGACAGAACAACTCACATGAACCAGTGGGAAGTCTTAGCCATGGGGGAGGGGAGGAAGGGATAGGGCAGTAGGTGTTTCTGAGCACGGGACTAAAAGACATCATGAATAGGAGTGCCAGGGCCACAGAGTTGGCGGAGGTGGTGAACAAGAGGGCAGAAGTGTATGTTAGAGTATGAAGAAAATGAAACAAAGCAGAGCTGTGACTGGACAGAAGCATGAGTCAGTCAGAGGAGGTGTGTAAGGATATAAGAGGTCTGGATTGAGCATTGAGAGGGATGGGGAGGCAGTAGGGTAGATTGGATTTGTGGGGGCAGAGTGGAATTGTAGGCAAGGTGGACAGGACTGGGGTATGAAAAAAATAGGGCAAGAGGAAAGCATGAGGTTGGAGACAGTGCGAAGATGGAATAGGGGTTTCTTCGAATGCAATGGTAAGAAGGAGGGAAGAAAGAGATGGGGGAAGAAGAAAGTAATGGTCAGAATAGGCCACAAGGAAGGTGTGAGAAAATATTAGGCAGGCACGGGAGCAAGCAGGATTATTAAGCAGAGCTGTGGACAGTAAGGCAAGAAAGCCTCAATGGGTAGATGGGGTGTGGGGGCAAGATACTACTGGCAGGGTGAGCCTGGATTACTACTGGATACTACTGGATACTACTGGCAGGGTGAGCCTGGGGAAAATCCATGTAAGTTAGAAGGGAAAAGAGAATTTAAAATCATGATCCTTGATTATTTCAGGAATACCAGTAGCTGATCCTATTGGGCTGAGTGGCTGACTGCTACATCCGTTCTGTCATTAACATGCTTTCACATTATACACTTTAATGAAACAGTAATAAACAAAACACATAGAAAACTTTTGGTCTATGTAATGTGTAACACAAAGGATGACAGCAAATGGAGCTGTTAAATCGATAGCTACAAAACCACATTAAATATGGAGAAAATTATAAACTCTGAAAGGGGCTATTAATAAAAGATGTGAATACATTGTGTCCAAAAGCTCTGCAAAGCTTTACAGATGACCTTTTCCCTTTTCAAAAATATTTTTGGAATTCCCCTTCCCTTTATCACCAAATATGATGTTTCCATAACACCACACCACATGTTATATTATAGTGTCTTATACTAAGGCAACATTGAGAACTTGATACTGCACCTTGTATGTCCATAGCAAATCTTCCATTGAATTCAGTGGAAGTAGAAGCAGGGCCCAGGGGTGCGACTCCGATCCAGAGAAACAAGAAGAATAAAGACTAAATCCAACATTCTGTACTGCTCATTTACTCCAGCACAGAGGTCTCCAAAGGGTGACAGATCTTAAAATTATTTTGCAAATTATGCTTTGAGGGTTCTTTTAAAAGATGTTTTGCTTTCCTGTTGCAAACATAAATTTCACCATTTTTATAAATCACAAAAGGAGTTTTCATGCTATGTAACTGTAACTATGATGTTACTAAAAGGATCAAAGGGCAGATTAATTCTGACATAGTTCTACAAGCCCCGATGCATGCATTAAATCAGGGAACAAGACATCAGAAAGAGGAAACTGTTGTCCAATATATTTCTGAACATAATAGTGCCCATTTGTATCTCTGCACATACTGAACCTAAAGTAAAATAAATGAGAGACTAGTTAAGGAAAATGTGATTTACAACTTCTCTTGGTCTTTAAGGTCACATTCACTTAAAAAGCAATTGTTCATCCTGGCACTTGCTGCCACAAGAACAGTTGACAGCAACTCTAATATCTAGTCAGTAATGTATACCCACCACACACACACCTATCTCCCCCGCCAGTAATCCGCAACCTAGTTACCAGAACTCTAATGCATCTTTCAATGTGCTTCCTCATTTTAGACTGGCAGATACGTTTTCAAAGGAAAGTCACCTTCACATCCACACAGGCACAGCAACACAGACAGAAATTGCCCATTACATCAATCAGACTAATTTTTATTAGTGCTTTTCTGTTTTCTGATATGTCAGATGGGGTTGCTGCAAAGGTAAAAAGTAGCTTTTTGATGCCTTTTCCAATGAGCATCATAGTATTTATTCCAAGCTAGCAATTAACTTCCTGCCTAATTTGTCACACTTAATTTGAAATCAAGCATGCAGTGATGCTTAGAGCTAGAGTCATGGCAATTGTGTTTGGCTGAGGCACTGGCCACTAGCACTCTCAATTTATCACTTTTAATTTAAACTTGCACGCCAATGATTTTCATTCTTAAAAGCTGTGACTGGCACTTATGGATTTCAAAATCAAAGTGATAATAAACTACAGTTAAGAATTCAGCAGTTCAGATCAATGAAAAACTGTTCTAGAATGGAGTGTCCTGCAGTTAAATCTTAGTGGCCTGACAGAAAGTGTTTAGTGTTCCAAACAGTTCTCCCTCCCTCCCTTGAAACATTCTCAGAATATGTTTTCATTACCCGACAAGCCACCTGCAAGTGTACATAGGTAGGCTGGTATTGGTATATATTCTGGGTATCCTAAGAAGTGAGAGTCCAAAGGCGGAATGTGTTCAATCAAAAGAGCAGTGCACTAACACCCTACTAATGCGAGATTATTTTTTACATTCAATTTTAAAAAGATCTTTTAAGAAAGGTGTTTAGAAACTGATGCTATGTGTTCTTCTACTATGTAAAGTAGAACAGTAATTAGTAGAAAAGGATTATGAATTCCTTTTAACTGAATCTGAATGTATTTGTTTTTTCATTTTTCCTATCCTTCTCTCCCTGTTTTTTGATGTGTGTGTGTAATGATGGCAAAGGAAGGGTTCTTTGACAATTTGGGCCAATTATCCCCAGAATAAATAGCCAATTACAACTTCCCTTTGTAAAAAAAAAATCAGTTTGGAATAGCAAACAGCTTCCAATTTAGCTTACACACTAGAAAGCAACTTTAAAATGGCTGGAGTGACATCCCCACCCTGCACACGCACAGCAGCTGGGCACTTTAGTAGGAAGTGGCACCTTTATAGTGTTATTTGTTCTTTCATCTCTTTACTCAGCTCCCTCTTCCCATATTGAATCTCTAGCTCACTGCAATATTTTACAAATAAATTATAAATTGGGAGAATTATGGGGGGTTTTCTTGTTTTTTTTACTTTTGGTGCCATCTAGGCCCCGAAGCCTTTTTGGATATGCCTACAATGCAGCAGCAAGGAAACCTCCTAGCTCAGGTAGAGAGAAACAGGATAGCAGGGCTCATGCTAGTGCACAAAAAATAGTTGTGTGGACATCTCTGCACCAGTAGAGGCTCGGGCCGGCCACCGGCACTCAGACGCAGGAGGTTGGTTGGCTTGAGTAAAAATGGCTAGCCAGAGCCTCCACTAGTGAAACCTCCACACAGCTCCTTTTAGTGCACTAACACAGCTGCACTAGGACAAGTCTGTCTAGCCTGGGTGGGAGGCTCACTCATAGCCGCATTACAGACACACTCTTTTGTATATTTGGCCATGACAATGTCTAAGGTGATATGAGGGTAGTTCTTTCTCTTTACATACAATGTATTCATTTGATAAATTAAATATTTCCCTCCTTGTTTCTTTCCAATTCTGCCAAGTCGAAGTAGCCAAAAGTAGCTTATATCCTTGGGTAAGCTACTTTCCCAAATGGGAAGTGCCCTACGTGAAAACCCAGGTACAGAGAGAACTCAAAAAGCCTGTCCATTTTGACTAAAAAATATGTGTTTCTCATTAGAAAATAAAGAAGCTATTTTATTGTTTTTGTTGAAACTTGCGTGGGTGATGGGTGGGTAGGGCCCCTCCTGTGTGTTAAGGTTTCATAAAAATTGCAGCCTGCTGCTTAATTCCATGCATATGTCTGTCTTCATTTTATTGCTGAGTCCATATCTAGTGGACACTAAGGGTATGTGTACACAGCAACTGGACAGTGTGGCTGCCCAGTGCCAGCTGACTCAGGCTTAAGGGGCTGTTTCATGGCTGCTTAGTCTTCCGCACTTGGGCTGGACCCAGGCTCTGGGACCCTCCCACCTTGCAGGGTACTACAGCCTGGGCTCCCGCCCAAACCTGGACATCTACACACCCATGAAACATCCCCACAGCCGAAGCCCTGTGAGCCCAAGTTGCCCGTTGGTGTCTAGTTACTGTGTAGACATACCCTAATTGTGCATTTTGTGTTTCTGGTTGCCCAACCTGTCACATCTAATACGTGATTTTTAAAAATACTGAAAACTCAGCTCCCAATGAAGTCAATGGATACCCAAAGTTAGTGGAAACTTGTGCTAATTTAGGTCTTAAATACTGTACCTGAATTTCCCTGTCTCTAAAATGGGAATAATTCAATTCAACTCCCCTACCTCCATTGGTGTTGAGAAGATGAATTTATTAATATGCATGAGGCATTCAGATAGTAAAATATGAACGTATTACAGAATCCAGGAGGTAATAAAATGGGACACACACAGTGCAGGGTTTGTATAACTTGCAGTAAAGAAGGCCTGGGGACACAAACTGAAAGTTAAGGATAAGAAGAAACACTGAACTGCAACCTAATTTCATACAGACTTGTGGAAAAAAGTTTATGATTATGTAATTAAAAACTATCATAATGTATATGCTCAAGAGGGCCAATTAAAAGGTTGCACAGGCAACCTGTAATTCTGGCATGTCTTACCTTTTTAGTGCTTGACTTTACAATCTGAATGTTCCTTTAATGAAGTTTTTATGTTTGAAATTTGATTATACAGTGGAGCCCCGCAATAACGCGACTGATGGGATCCAAGAAATCCCATCGCGCTAAATGCGGGGTCGCCTTATAGCGGGGTTCCATTCCCGGCAGGAGGGGGGCTGCAGCTTCTCTCCCCACTGCCCAGCAGGGGAGAGAAGTTGCGGCCCCGCACCTGCCGGGGACAGAGAACAGACTGCAGTTCTCTGTGGAAGCCGCTTCTGACCTGCCTCCTGGGGGCAGGGAACACTGGCACCTGCAGCCCCTGGAATCCACATCCCAGCAGTCGCGGGACTGCAGCTTCTCTCCTTGTCAGGACAGGGGCTGCAGGCACGGGGGCAGCGGCTTCCAGGGAAGCCACGGCTCCGTGCTTGCAGAGACCGGGGGACTCCGGCAGCCCCAGAGTCCCCCTGTCCAAGAAAGCCACGGCCCCCCAGCATGCTGGAGAGAGGTCTGCAGCCCCAGAGTCCCCTGTCTGGGCAGGCCTGGAGCTGCCGCTTCCACAGGGAACTCCCGGGCTGCAGTCTGCAGCCCCAGAGTTCTCTGTCCCAGGCAGGAGCGGGGCCCAGTTTCTCTCCCCTGCTGGGCAGCTGGGAGGGAAGCAGTGCCCCCCCCCGCCCCCAGTCCTGATTCTCTGTCCCTGGCAGGGGAGGCTGCAGCTTCTCTCCATGCTGCCCAGCAGGGGAGAGAAGCCGTGGCCCCCACACCTGCCAGGGACAGAGAGCAAGGACTTGGGAGCCACAGTATAATCGCACTGTAACCGAACTCGCATTATTGTGGGCGCGTTATACTGGGGCTCCACTGTACATATTTAATATTTTATTACATATCCATGTACACAATATTTTCCAAATAACTTTAATGCACAGAAATACACAGATGACCATGGAGGTCACTACAAACATGGCAATCTCCTGTTATTTTTATTAGAGCCAATAAATCTGTCTTACTGTTATTTGGAGAGGAGACTATTGTATTGATTACAAGAAAAGGTTTAAAATGTTCATTAAAACTAATGTTAAAAAAATTATATAGTACACAGGTTAAGAAAAGAGTGTCTGTACATCTGTGTATGATGCTTAGATTATCCAAAAATAAAAGATTTGTTTTTAAAGTCATAAGAAAAATATAGTGCATAATCAGCAATAACCCAAAAGGGTGAATACATTTAAGAATACTGTTTAGATATCAGCACCAACTATTCGGGTACATCACTCATGAAAAGTTATACAGAGAGTTGGTTGTGGAAAGCAAATATGGCAATGAGTGAGGATTGTCCCTCAGTAATTGAGAATATAGGGTAGGTTGTCCATTTAGAAGATACAATCCACAAGGAAAGTATTTCAGTTACATTCCCCACTGAGCTTCTTTTTCGCACTCCAGCTCATCCCTCCTGGTATTGCTGATTTCTCATGGGGTGTTCTATGTAGATGTCTCTTGACTACCTGATGGCATCTATTTCACACTGTTTCAATCCCGAATAACGGGATCTTTGACCAGTGAACCATGAGAAGATGCAGACCAATAAGAGTTTTATAGAGAGGCTTGCATGTCTGTATACTGTGGTACTCATAGCGCATACAATATTCATCCATGGCACCAGCCCTGCAATTGAGTCTGTTGGCACAAATCTCTGAGAAGCCTCACTAAAATGAATGGAAAAAATGAGGAGTCCTTGTGGCACCTTTCTGTTATCAATTGAAGGAATAAATAAAATTGACCTAATCGTAATACCTATCTACTTAGTAGTGAAAACAAAACAAAACACATAGCAGCTACACATATTACATAATCAACCAAGTCTGAACATACCACAGATTTATTCCTCACTAGCATGAGGAAACCACACATTTAATGTCTGGGAATTTAACTGTCGAATACATACTTTAAACTACTCAATAATTATTCTTAAGCATATCTGAAGACAGAAACTGCCATTTTTAAAATAACAGGAAAAAGCTGGGCTCTAAGAATATTCTGTTCACATTTGCAAAAGCTAAATAAGATCATCAATATCTAGAATGGAATTGGGTAAGTGAACATGCAACATCAAGAGCTGAAGGCATGCCAGACACTGAAGTATGATTTTCAGAGATGAGCACCCACTACTGCAAATGATATCAGTGGAAACTGCAGTTGCTCATCACATACGAAAATCAGGGAATAAATATCACAGAATTAATGGACCCGAGAAAAAAGGCAACAATTCTTTTTAAAAGGCAAAAAGGAAAGAGATAGGACAATGGAAAATACAGAAGACAGGTAAATGTCCATATTGGCTTTAAGGATCTAGCCAAACTGACCATTCTGGTGGGCCCCCTACACCCATGCAGAGTCCCAGTGACAGACTGGTAGGAAGATGATATTTAAATTAGGGCTGTCAAATTAAAAAAGTTAATTACGTGATCAATCGCACTGTTAAACAATAATAGAATACCATTTATTTAAATATTTTTGGATGTTTTCCAAATTTTAAAATATATTGATTTAAATTACAACATCAAATAGAAAGTGTACAGTGCTCACTTTATATTTATTTTAATACAAATATTTTCACTATAAAAACAAAAGAAATAGAATTTTCACTTCACCTAATACAAGTACTGTAGTGCAATCTCTTTATCATGAAAGTTGAACTTAAAAATGTCAAATTATGTACAAAAAAACAAAGAGTCCCGTGGCACCTTAAAGATGGACTCTTTGTTACCTCTGCTATTCCAGACTAACACGGCTACCTCTCTGATTCTGTACAAAAAAACTGCATTCAAAAATAAAACAAATGTAAAACTGTGTCCACACAGTCCTATTTCAGGCAATCGCTCAGACAAACAAGTGAGAATGGGTGTTCGCATGGCACTGTTGTAATCGGCATCACAAGATATTTACATGCCAGATACGCTAAAGATAGATATGTCCCTGCATGTTTCAACCATCATTCCAGAGGATATGAATCCATGCCGATAACGGGTTCTGCTCGATAATGATCCAAAGCAGAATGGACCGATGCATATTTAGTTTCATCATCTGAGTCAGATGCCACTAGCAGAAGGTTGACTTTCTTTTTTGGTGGTTTGGATTCTGTAGTTTCTGCATCTGAGTGTTGTTCTTTTAAGACTTCTGAAAGCATGGTCTGCTCCTCGTCCCTCTCAGATTTTGGATGGCACTTCAGATTCTTAAACCTTGGGTCGAGTGCTGTAGCTATTTTTAGAAATCTCACATTGGTACCTTTTTTGCATATTGTCAAATCTGCAGTGCTGGGTCATCCTCTGAGACTGCTAGAACAGAAAATATATGGCAGAATGAGGGTAAAATAGACCAGGGGACATACAATTCTCCCCCAAGGAGTTAATTCACAAATTTCATTAACACACTGTTTTTTTAATGAATATCAACAGCATGGAAGCATGTCCTCTGGAATCGTGGCGGAAGCATGAAAGGGAATACGGATGTTTAGCATATTTGGCACGTAAATACCTTGCAACACGCACTACAAAAGAGCCATGCGAATGCCTGTCCTCACTTTCAGGTGACATTGTAATAAGAAGCAGGCAGCAGTATCTCCTGTAAATGTAAAGAAACTTATGTCTTAGTGATTGGCCGAACAAGAAGTAGGACAGAGTGGACTTGTAGGCTCTAAACAAGTTTTACAATGCTTTGTTTTTAAGTGCAGTTATACAGCAACAACAACAAAAATCTACATTTGTAAGTTACACTTTCATGATAGAGATTGCACTTCAGTACTTGTCTGAGGTGAATTGAAAAATACTATTTCTGTTTATCATTTTTACAGTGTAAATATTTGTAATAAAAATAGAGTGAGCAGTGTACACTTTGTATTCTGTGTTGTAACTTAAATCAATATACTTGAAAATGTAGAAAAACATTCAAAAATATTTAATAAATTTCAATTAGTATTTTATTATTTAACAGTGCAATTAATCATGATTTTTTAATTGTAGTTAATTTTTTGAGTTAATATGTGAATTAACTGTGATTAATTGACAGCGCTTCATTAAATTATGGTTTATTGTTATTTTAAGGATCTGACCATGCACTGATGTCAATAGGGCTCCACATGGATGGAGACAGTCAATCATGCCAATATAACTGAAAGTTCCCATTGACTTAATGGGAGTTGGATTGGAACATTAATCACATCAAATTTGGCCATGCAGATCTGTCAGTCAATCATATATGTCAGACATGTCTGTGGCCTCAGTCTAATAGCATATTGTCATATAATAGAAGCCAACATTGGAATTGGCACCCATAAAGTGAATAGTTTCAGCAAGAGACCAAGGATTGAATAGGTAGGGAAACAAAAAAAATCTTCTTACCCCTGAAGGTGGTCTCTCAGGGTCAACATTAAAAATATGTTGGTGGACTAGCACATTAAAGCTCCTATGTCAAACTTGTTCTATGAATAGGGGCAAGCTTTAATCTTCATGCTGTTCTTCTCCTTTTTTCACTATCACTAAATCCTCTTAAAAACAAACTCAACATGTACCCTAACTTTTTAAAGGCAAATTTCATTAATCATTTGTAAAGAGTATTGTGTTTCTTCTTTAAATACCTCTTTTCATCAGAAGATTTTACTTATTTGCCAGGTTTAATTTATTTGCAAATAAGATTAGTATTTTAGGAAAATTGATACAGGGGATCTCAAATATAAAATTGATGTTATTTTATATTACTATTCCTTTTACTAGAATATCTAGTCAAACCTACAAATGTGGCAATGGCAGACGATAATATTTCTGTCACACTGATATCAGTTAAGACTTGCATCACCACAAGAAAACTACAAACTCAGTAAAAACAGAAAAAAAGCAGATGAAAAGTTCATCAATTCTACACAGTGAGTGACATAGCTATTCTGATACAAAATATAAGGAGCAAAAATTAAAAAAAGATTTTTATATTCTCTTAAGGAAAGATAATATGGCTCATCATCTTTAAATTTTAGATCACATTTCCTGAACTCCACTAACTTAAATACAGAACAATATTTTCCAGTCCTTATTGATCTTCCATTACAGAATAAAAATTGGTGTTAGATAATTTAACTAGAACAATCTAATTTTGAAAAATGAAGGCCCCCTATTTAATTTTAAGTATATATAAACCAGTCATCTGAATCAGTCAATTTGTTTTCTAGACAGATTTAAGTTAATAAAATAAAATGATCATTTATTTCCAGAATGTAACATACTGAATTGGAAACTGGCTGAACTACTTGTCAGCAACTTGCAGGATCATACATCAGCTGCGTGCATTGCATAACAAGTTCTAATTTATGAATCACTTAGATAATGTGCATTAATCTCTAACTCTTTCATATAATTATAAATCAAGCTAATGATTTAGAAGCTGTTGAGGTACTATTTAAGACTAATACGCAAAAGCCAGCGTAGCCTATATTTGAAATTGAATGAATTGATAGTTCTGTGGGAAATTACAGTCCATCCAGTTTCTGATGCTGCAGATTAAAGTAAAATAGAGTGGTGATTGGGAGTGTCTAGGAACAGACAAAGAATGTAACCACAAACACAGTTACATGTTAAAAATCTTGTTTGTATTATAAGTTATAAGATATACTCACATAGCCATTGACACAACCTGGGAGAATCCATGCACTGGCCAATGCTATATCCATATTCACATACCCAAATATTTCATAGATTTCAGTGGTTCTCTTAACACAGGGGTGGGCAAAGTACGGCCCACGGGCCACATGTGGCCCGCCAACCATTTTTATCCGACCCACGAGCTGGACAGGGGGAGCAGTGTCAGTGGCCCCCTCCTCCCCGCCCAGGGGCCAGGCAAGCGCGGGGAGCCGGGGCCTGGGCTCCTGCCCAGGCCTATTATGGTTAAGCTAAAATCTTACTGGTCTCAGCTTGTAGGCCTTGTATTATAGCCATACTTTATTTGAATACATAACACACATTCATCTCTCCTAAATACTTGTCAATCTTATATGTCTCTTATCCTACAAATTAAATGTGCTTAGCATACATTGATTGTATATGAAATAGCATATGAGTTGTCCAATAACACTAACACCATAATAAACAGATGATAAAATGAACTAATTGGCTACACCAGACTTTCAATATCTTCATTTTCATATAAATAAACCCTACCCAACAAAAATTCCAATAAACATAGGGGAATTTAAAGGTAACAAGGATTTGAGTAAAACTGGAGTAAAATGAGAGGATGACCATCCTGTGCAGTAACTCAGCTTTGAGATTTGTATCCCCATGGGTGCTCCACTGTAGGTGTGGCACCATCCCCTGCTCCTGGGATTGCAGATCTTCCATAGCAGTGCCCTTTGGACCGCACATGCGCTCCTCCTCGTCCTGCACAATGAGCGGCATCTATATATAGCGCTACACAGTCCAACCGCCCCCAATTCCTTCTGTTCTGCAGAGTTTATTTGTTAGCTCCAAAGCAGAGGGAAGGGGAGCAAGTAGTGGAGCACCCATAAGAACACACAGCTTGAAGAATCTCAGTTACTGCATGGGGTGGGTAACCCTCTCTTCTTTGAGTGTTGTCACTATGTGTGTTCTAGTAAGCAGTGTCCCTAGTTGGAAGGCTGGGGCTTTGGAGCAGCATTTAATATGGATGAAAGGGTAGTGTGTCCTAATAGGGCATCTGAAGTTGCATCATGAGTAATTGTGTAGTGATAGCTAAAAGTGTCCGGGGATGCCCAGGTAGCCACTTTGCTAATGTCAGCAATTAGAACATTGTTGCGAAAGGCAATCGAGGTGGATAGAGAGTGGGTGCTCAAGTTCCAGGAGGAGATTGTCAATTGTAGTTGGTAGGACAGGCGTATACACTGCGAGATCCACTTGGAAACGTGTTGTTTAGAAATGGGTAGTGCCTTCTAATCTTTTGGTCATTGACAGGAATAAACATGACAATCCTCTGAAAGATTTACTTTTTTCCATGTAAAAGGCCAATGCTTTGCCTTAGTGCAATGTGTTTAAGCCACATCCTGCTCGTTGCAGTGTGGTTTTGGAAAGAAGCAGGGAAGGTGGACAGGTTGATGTAGATGGAAGGAGGATGATATCTTGGATAAGAACTTTGGATGTGGATGTCTCCATGACGAGAAGTCTCAGTGAGTGTCTTGGTCGTTTCGGGCCCTGGCAACCAGATTGTGACAATGAGTGCACTTCCGTGCGATGTGTCTTTTTCCAAAGCACAATACACATATACGTTTCATATGTATTAAAGCACTTCCCTTTGATGCGATAGTTTATGTGTATAACAGAGAAGACGTGTGATTACAAGGAGATTTACAAGGAGATTTATGAGGAGAGTCTTTTATTGAAGTGATGGTGTTGCCTGTCTTCCTCCTCCCAAGCTTTCAAACCCTTGACACTGACTGTCATCCTCCAGTCCTTAGTCAGAAACAGAGTTCATACTGGAAGGAAAAAAAAAATCAAGCCTCACTTATGCCAGGAGTTAAGGGAACAGCACTTATTTCAAAATGAAATATTTGTTGTGCATTTCCTAGATAATGTTAATCTTTTCACAGAAGCAATCTTTTGTTATTGTTTATATGGGAGGCCTGTATGAATTTGACTTTGGGTAAAAGCATTTTCAGGTCTGTAGTCAGGAGATGGAACTAGCAGGGAGATGTCCTTCATTATAGAACCTGGTCAGGAGTAGGTGTGTGTTTATTATTAGAAATATTATTTGGAGAGTAACTCAGCTGTAAAACAAAATAGTTTTCTGAAGCTTCAGAAACCTGAGAATTTTGAATTTGCTGTTGACCTTATTCCAACATGCATAATTTAATGCTCTCATAGTATATAAGTGAACACTATCTCCAGAACTGTGAGCCTACGGCAGATCCATATGGAAGAGAGACAGAAGTGGAAGGAGAAGGGCTGTTGAATGTAATGAAGAAACTACTTTTTAAGAAGCAAATGAATTGGAGCAACCTGCTACTGACATAATTGCTTTAAAGACCCCATAGCAAACATCAGCAGAATTAGTTTGTAATTTACCATGTCCTTCACTTTGAACATGCTCCCTAAAGGTTTATGTGAAAGTCATGACATTTACAAATACAATTTGTTTCAGATTGACTAGCCATGATTAATGTCTTCCTTTACTGCCTTTGACCAAAATAATTCCTCTTGCCAAGAAAACAACAGAAGTCTTCATTTTGCTTGTGAAGTGGTGGGAACACTAGAGGTTTTTTTGTTTTTTTAAATGAAATACCTTTCAGAAATGTTTAGGTAAACTGTGAAAACAGAAGACTGATAATACAACTGAAGAATTTCAGCAGTCAGTCAATTAAGGTTTGCGGCAAAGGTTTCTAATTACTGAAGTCACAGGCTTATATCTGGAATCCCTTGCACCCAACCCTGACTAGAATATTCAATAATTATTCTTCTAACTACATATCACTCACTGTGAAAGGTTTCAACTAAATGAAATATGCTTGATTGCTTTAATATGGTTCTTAGCTGAGTACGGTGCACATAGTACAAATGGGCTTATTGAGCATTCTTTGTTTTAAATCATACAAGATGATGAAAAAACATCTTAGCCTCTTAGGGCTTGATCCTGTGAATGCTCCTAACTCCCACTGATTGCAATAAGGACAATTAAAAAAAAAGTCAAACTTCTTCCTCCAATGTTATAAAATCTATCAGTTTTTTATACAATGTTCATTTTACTCAGTTCTTCACAAACATCCAAGTTGCAAATTAAACTAGAGCAATTGTGATGTTATTGTCACCTGTATAATCAGGGAAACAGTTTGCACTCAGAATTTTAGTTCCTGGACCTTAACATAGTAATTTGGTGGGAAATATACATCAGAACCTAAATATCAGTTATTACAAATACTCTACTCATTCAAAGACATTGTTTGAAAAGCAAGAGAGACCCTATCAATGGGTGCATTAGAGATAGATACCCAAATATGTCATATTTTGTTCTCCTCTGCTCCCCATGATACATCAATTAAAGACACATTTCTCAAAACTGAGTAGATTCTTGTTGACCTAATTGATAATGTTGGATCACAAGACATTAAAGTAAATAGAATCAATTGCCTTGTGCTGCCACTAAATAGAGAGAGAGAGAGAGAAACATCTATATCTGCAAGGTAAAAAAATACACACTTGTTCAGGGAAAATAAATAAGATATTCAATATTTTAAGGATAGAAACAGATTTTTTTTTAGGTTGACATTTGTCAGCAAGTATCATGCACAGCAACCACAGTACACTGTCTAGAGGATTTGCTGCATTCCTATTAAGTAAATGACCACACCACACTCTAAATGGGTGTGTGTGGAATGTTGTCTGGCTGGCAGGGGGAACAGGATCAGTGCTCTATGAGATCAGAAGCCTTCCCCGGCAGCATAGGGCATGATTCACGTACTGGAGGATTCTTTGCACCTTGAAATCTTTAAACCATGATTGGAGGACTTCAATATCTCAGATATAGGTTAGAGGTTTACTACAGGAGTAGGTGGGTGAGATTCTGTGGCCTGTGTTGTGCAGGAGTTCAGACTAGATGATCATGGTGTTCCCTTCTGACCTCAGAGTCTATGAGACCCTGCTGTAAAGGGGGGTTGGGGAATACATCAGGGTGGTGGCACTGACTCATCCCCTGGGACCAGAAGGGTGGAATAGTTGAAAAAGGGCAAGCACACGAAGGAGAAGCCCTTTTCCACAGAGCAGGCAAGACAGCATTCACCCTCCCTCCTCTTTAAATGGCAGGTTTGGTCTGGATCTGCTGTTGGCATTGTGCTAGCTGACCCTTTTTAGGGGGGGCTGGGAAGGAATTTTTCTCTCACCACCAGACTGGCCTAGGTGGAGTGGGTCTTTTTTCACTTTCCCCACAACAAGTCCAAGGAGAGCTCTGTTGATATGAGGTCTGAAGGGAGTTAGGCTACATGTCACAACACATGATGTAAGTGTGCGGCAGATGTCCAGTGCAGGTACTCCATAAGGAAAGTATACAGTGACCAGATAAATGGCTTGTTAAAGGACTTAAAATGGTGATGTTGGTTAAAGGAATGGAAGGGGTGGGAGGCTGTGAATGGTATGGTAGGGAGCCAATCCCCCTTTCCTCTAGCCCACCTAACCCCTCCTATGAGGTGGGGATGGTAAGGTCCCAACGTTGGGTTGGCTGGGGGACCTGGATAGAAAAAGAAGGGGGCTGGTGGAAGCCCTCCTCCGGGCAGTTATTGAATGAACATGGGGTAACCTGCACTATACATTTAATCTGTCGGGTAGTCCTAGACTTCTACTTATAAAATTGCAGCCTGATTAAAACCATATCACATATCTCCTGTCTTTCTTTCAGTATAACCGGGCAATTCTATTCCCCATCCCCATTCTTACAAAATATGAAGACAATAATTGGTTAGTTCATTTTAAGCAACTGAAGCACTGTTTTGGTATTTATATATTTCTTGAGATCCTTAAAACAAATTTTTATAGTTCTGAACACAATATCAAAAACAGGTTTTGTTTGAAATTTTGTAAACTCTTAATCCATAAAGAATTAGTATAAATTCTGAAAATGAATGCAGAGAGCCAGAACAAAGGATCAATTGAAGGTTACAAAAAGCAATGTTAATTTTCATCTACAATTTGGTTGGCTGTGAGCCTCCAACAGATGCTTGAACTGAATATTTATGTCAAGAGCAAAAATAATCCAAGCATACAGAGGTGATGAGCAGATTATGCTGTGTGGGCAGTGCGCACTTAGCCCAACAGTCCCACCCTAAAATGTTGCTCTACAATCCAGTATTAGAGGACATGCAGAGGAACCACTGACTGTGAGTTGCAAAGCTCCACTGGAGCGCTATGCAAACTCTATTGGAAGCTCTTCACAAGAAAGGAACACACGAAGAGGTAATTTAAGTAACCCATTGTTTTCTTATCTTCATTTTATTAATCATTTTTTTTTAAAAATTCTCTTTTTGTTTTCCTTACTGTATTACATAGATTAGTCATTAATAAAAACCTACAGTAATGTTAAGGTTCTTTTTTAGTGATGGTGTACCCTATGGCATGGAAAGAACCTTATATGAGAAAAATAGTAAGGGGTGTCTCATTCCTGAATTAGTAGTAAGAGAATCAATTGTTTCTCTACACTATATTTTTAGTAATTTAGTAATAAAATAAAATTACTCAGTACTAACCACACTTACTTGTGTAAAATAACCCTCTCTCACCCACGGAGAGTTATAACATTCAAACACACTCTGAAAAAAAATTCTCATTTTAAGAATAAATTTCCTTTAATCTGCGCCAAGAAACAGTAAAATGCAAAACACATCTCAGTCATAGCTATAGAGTTGTCACCAAGGCCTATAATACAAATATACTGAGGGCTAGGAAATAATACCCTATGCATATTTTTAAAGTTTTAAATACTTTATGCATTTACTTCCCTAGGAGACTGAAATGTAGCTTTTGGATTTCCATAGCTGGGGAGGAATTTTGTGCAACACACGTTATTAGTGGGCTTATTTTGAAAAAGTAGCAGTTGGTCCCTAAAACATTCCACAGATACTGGAAACTATCTAAGCTTCCCCTCTCCCCCCATGTATATTAACTTTGTCCATGAATGATTATAGCCTTACACATTATCTCATTACACTTAGCGAATACAGAAAAAAATAATATAAATAAGTAGTACAATAAGAAACATTTATTTGCATTCATATAATACCCTACATCCAAGAATTTCAAAGTGCTTTACAAACATTAATTAAGTCTCCACAATATTCAGAAACATTAGTTCTAATTTATTCAGATTAATTAGACAACTGCTCGTCTCACTGTTCTCTTTCTCAGTTCAAATTTCTAGAACAAATTCCCTCCTGTTCTCTCATTGTTACCACTTTATATTCAGGCCTAACCAGAAGATGCGAAACAAAAAGTTTGTTTTCTCTCCATAGTTTCCATCAAGTAAAACTCCATTAATTTTCTTCCCTGGCATATTATTTTGATATAGAACCTACTGTTCTCACTATTTTATACAACTACAGAATTTTTAAGACTACAAAAGTGCTTCTATCTTTATAAAAATGTTTTATAGAGGCTTGTCATTTCATTTGTTACACTGCCTCTTCCTGTAAAACTGTCCTTTTTATATCCAAATAAACTGACTGAGATTCTGAAAATCTATTCTTAAATTCTCTGAAGCTTTAACAGTAACATCTTTAGAAATGTAAGAATTATTGTGAGGAAAGCAAGCAGAGTACCCACTAGAATTTACTGTCAGGCTGTCATGGATTACAAACCATAGGTCTTTTCCCTGTTTGGCTAAACTGAAGTGAAAATCTATACTATTATACTGGGAACAGACAATAGCAAAAGATACATTATTTTAAAAAAATCTGACCTCTGGCTGTGCACACTTGGCAACATACATTTAGCATCATATAACAGTATCTCTAAAAATAAGTGCATACAGTAGTTGCTTCTGATATAGCTTTTTGCTTTAATGAGAATGGGTAAGAGTCTTCAAAAGGCATGCAGATCAAGAAAGTGATACCGTACAACGTTTGTGAGGGCTCCAGACAGTTCTCAAAGCAAAAAAGATACTATTAGCATGTTATATCATTAGCTTTTTAAAATGATCATAATCATGTTAAGGGAGGGGGCAAGTAGATTTTGTGATTTTTTGTGGTCATTTTTCATTACCATTTTCTACGACGGTGATTTGTCAGTTTTGTCTGCCCAAGTGGAAACAAAAATAAGTCATTACTCACTCCTCAACAAAGCTACTTACCCCCAGAATTTGAAAGACTGACCTATGCAGGAATTAAGTGACCGAATACAACATTAGGGCTTTTACTAAGAAAAGATTGACAAACTGATTATTAAATACTTCACTACCTGAAGCTTTACATTAAGAACTTCGGCTACAGTTGCAATGTCACAGCACAGCAGGTGAAAATACATTTCTGGAACAAATGTCAGCATGGAATAATTTTGAAGCAACCTTTTGATCTACAACACCTCAAGTCAGGAGAGAACACCAATATAGATTATATTGTTGGTAACACATGGTGCTGTTTTCTATCATAGTAGGCATTTCTCTAGGTTCCAGTAGAGAGAGAAAACACAAATAGAAATAAAAGATACAGGAATTCTTCTAGTGTATCATGTTTCCCATAAAAATCCATCCACAACAGAAATTCTGCTACCAAAACAGAACCCGCATCCAAAACAACAAAATCCCCAAACTCAGCAGTTTAAAGCTGTCTCTCTCTCATTAAGATGTCTAACATAATGAGAGCGGGTGGCTGAAAAGGCTATGCAGAAATCTTCTAAACCATAACATACTGAACCAAGTCTTGGGAAACTTGGCCAGATCATTAAAGTAAATTTCAGTTTACTTTCTTTTCACCCTTCTGAAATGTGAAATACATGAAACCAGTGTATAAGTAGTGTTAAGTGCTAATATTTTAAAATATGTATATCATTTGACTATATCCATACCCCTGGGACTACAGAATGCCAATAAAATAACTGATTAATCTGTATACTTCAATAGTTTAAAAACTCCAACAATTCCCTGTTCTTAGGCTCTTCATAAAGTGGATTCATATAGGTTTTCCACATCCTCATGCTACTTCTGGTAATCAAAGAAAAGTTAGCCTTTGAACATAATTCTTTATCCCTTTTCCTACATAAAGCCATTTCTCAATTTGCCAATCCCACTGTTTTCAAATATACTTAATTTTCAGCATATACTTAAATTCAAAGCACTGAAGCATGTGCTTATGAGCTTTTATTTATTGGTGCCATAAGAACTAGTCATGAGAGGTGCTGAGTGCTATCACTGAATGACAAAAGGCACTTAGCAACTTCTAATAATTTGCAAAACTTACTCCTCATCTAATCGGATAGCATTAAAACAGGTGCTACAACTAATATACACAAACAGTGCAGGCAGTAATTGATGCATAATAACAAAACTTACCGTCTTGATCTGTGGTAACTGTGATAGCTGTGAATGGCTTGGGGGAGAAACTCAGCTCAGAGACTCCATTCATGGCTTCTATTTCAAAGGTGTAGTTCACATGAGACACAAAATCAAGCACAGTCACAGATGAGTTAATCAGGCCTGTGTGTTTTGGGATGAAACGGATACCTCCACCGCATATCTCACATTGGCTGGTGTCTGATCCACATTTCTTACAGATGACACTGTAGGTGAGATCTTTTCTCCCCCCGGTGTCACTGGGTGGGCTCCATTCCAGCATAAGAGCTGTTTCATTAATATTAAAAATCACATTCCGTGGAGCAGAAGGTGGCCCTAGAGAAAAAGAAAACAGTTAAACTATCCTTATTATGTAGTTTGGAAAAACAGAGAGATTGAGCTACTGATTTATAATGACAAACAAAAAGTTAAATATATACATATACAAATTATACAATTGGGGTTCGTGACAAGTAGAAGGGGCAGTCTAAAATATCTAAACATTTAAAATCTGAGATCGTATAAAATGATATAACAATGAATGGGGTGAAATTAAGAGATAATTTAAGGTAAACATTGAAAACATTCCACTGTTTGGGACATTCAAAAACTAGGCCTGACAAAACAAAAATTACATGTTAAATACGTACTGGGCGAGTGGGAAGTAGGCATAGATTCCCCCCCGCCCCAAATATAGTTTGTTTATTTTATTTCTATTATGGTAGGCTTTTTTAGGATGTCTTTTTAATTTGTGTTGGTATTCCAGAAGATTTTAAATGAATACATTTTAAAAATAGTAAATGTGTAGGGAATAATTCTGCTCGGACAGAGAAGAGAGAGAGAGGGAGATAAACTAAACTGAGTTTTTTCCAATCCCTGAACTGCTATCATTCTACAACTCATCCAAAGATGGCAGCTCCACTGACGCTCAAAGGACTCACTAGTATCACTCTGGGAGACTATTCAGTAATGATTCAGAGGAAATTATGACATTTGCTGACCCATCAACACCACTATTATTATGATGATGATCTTCCATCCAAATTATGAACCTGTCCAGAATCCACTTAATTTGTGAGGCCTGACAGGATTCTGTTATAAATTGGTGTTATTGCAAGTGATGGTCCATTATTATTGTTATAAAGGTTCATTATTCAGTTTCCTGATCACCATTCTGCTGTCCAGTAAGACATAGAGCAAGTGTCAGAGCTGTCTAGTAACTAATATAGAAATGGAAGCCAAGAGAATCTTGGACTGTAATTTTAAAGGTAGATCAACATTTGAAAATGAGGGTGTCTACAGTTAGGTGCCTAACACCATAAAAGGCCCATAAATAAAATCTGTCTGATTTTCAGATGTGCTGAGCACTTGGAGTTCCCAGTCACCTCAGTGGGAGTTCCAGGGGTTCAGCAGCAGCTCTAAAAGCCAGATCACGTTTTTGGGTTCCTAATTTTGGTATCGGGCTGTAGTGCCTAGAGGTCAAAAATCACGGTAGGGTTGTGTTCCTTCGCAAAGATCAGCAGATTCAAGAAAGTTCTAGGAATTTTTCCTTAAAGTATTTTCATGGCTCCTTTGCCTCCCATAGAACCACACCTCTTCCCACCCCAAACAGCTGGCTCTCTCCCCTTATTGACCCAGGAAGACACCTAACCTTGCCTTAGATATCTTAGGATGTGATATGCAGAGCAGGAGGAAACTACAGTGCCTAAGTCTAGATGGAATTCTTCTGGCCTCTTCCCAGGATCTTCAGTGGGGCTCTAAAAAAGCCATGGTCTCTAGGAATGCTCCCCAGCACCTAGAAATGGCTGATGCCTTGCTGGTTTCATTTCTGATCTCCGATCCTTGATACAGCCAAGACAGACATCCATTTATTTATTGAAGTGGCTGTAGAGAGGCACTCGAATACCTTAATGCGGTAACTCATGAAGATCTGGTTTTTCCAAGCAAACAAGATAGCTATGATGCCACAAACTCTAGGGTATGGTTGCTTGGAAACCCCAAAGGAGGTTTTTAACTACCCTACTAAATATTACAGGATTTCTTTGCAGCTGATTCAGTAACAGAGTTAGTTGTGAATGAGAGTGTTAGTGGTAGAGGACTGTGATGGGGCACACTTGCCCCGCACTGGTACTTTGGGGGTTAACCTCACTCTCTGTGCTGAGGAGGCCATGCCCCCGGAGCCTTGGTGGGCATGTTCCGGCTGGAGAATAGATATAAAAGGAAGCAGCTTGGCTCATTCAGGGCTGACCGTGAAGGAGGGAGGACGCATGATACAAGCTCCAGCCTGGGATCTGTGAAAGCCACAGACGGCAGAAGCCAGGGACACTGAGACTCCAGCGGACATCCAAGGAGAGGAGCCCAGAGACCCTGGAGCCACTGCATCAGGAACAGGGTAGAAAGTAGCTCGGGGGAACTAGTTATTGTGCCACGTATGGTTAGCATGTTTCAGGTGGACATACTTGCCACTGACAGGGCCATGAGCTGGGACCCAATGGAGCAGGGAGGGCCCAGGTCACCTTACCTGGCCACCACTCAAACATCCCTACTGAAAAGGGCCATTATATTGATCATCATTGGGCGATGCAGCCCTGCCAAACAGGGTGGCCCTATGGACTCTGGTTGGTAGGCTATACAGCCCTGAGAGAGGGCCACCATATTGACTTTTACCTTTGGCCAAGCTATTCCAAGACAAGTGATGGCTGTGTAGACTCAGCCACGGGGCCATCATTACCCACACGCTGTCCCAAGAAGGGACGGGTTGCACTTGCCTGGCGACAAGGGCAAAGTCAGAGTTGATGGACAAATGGAGAAGTAGGAAAGATGCACCTTAGTTGGAGAAAAGGTGAAAGTTCTTTTAATGGAGATTCTGAGCTGTGTAGAACCCAAAACTCCATGTGAACTTGTAGGTGAACTTGCAAAATGATCCACTGCAAATGCATTATTCTCCACATGACCAACATGAACTGAACTCTGCTACTATAATCTGAGGCAAATCACTCAAATGCCTTATGTACTGACCTTGAGGCAATGTCTACACACTATGAAGTAGGGCTGTGATTTCTCTCATTGTGTGCATATACTCGCGCTAGCTGTCATTGAGCTAGCACGAGTATAAATAGCAGAACAGCCTCAGTAGCATGGGTAGTGGCAACAGAGGCACAGTTGAGCAGCGCTGGCAGGTATGTACTCAGCATGGCTCAGCCATGCCTCTGCTGCCACTGCCCATGCAACCATGGCAACCCTGCTATTTATACTCACACTAGCTTGATGAAAACTAGTGTGAATATGTGTACACAAACAGGGGCTGACATCCTTAGCTCACAGTGTAGACATAGCCTTAGAGACAGATATAAAACCATGGCAGAAACCCATTGTCTAAATATTTGGAGCCAAGAACAACATAGGGGATGGAAGAAAGGCAGAAATTATACAGTTACAAGAATCTTAATCATTAAAACCCCTATCTCTTTAATCTTATTGTATTTCAATGAATCACTTAGCGACATGAGCTTTCCCAAGCTAATTTTTCATACAACACAAAATATGCTCACAAAAGAATTCAGAATAAGAAATGGAGACCTGTCAAAATGCAAAGCCTCAAGGCCTAGCTCCTAAAATATGCCAGAGGAATGTACATGCTCCAACTGACAATCTTTTTTCCCCCCTAAGGGGGGGAAAGCATTATAGTCACAGTTCTCAAAATAAAAGCATTATAGTCACAGTTCTCAAAATAAAATTAGTGTGCACTTGGTTGAGTAGTGAATGGTTGGCAAGGCTTTGAGAAGTTTACAGATGACTTATGATTTATCATTCCACATTCCCCAAAGTTACACTTCTAAAGCTTTTCATGATTTATACATCCTGCCAGTGAATCATGACTACGAAGTTTTGATGAGATATCCTTTAAACTTTGAGTATAGACAAAGTATTTTATTGCTTTAGAAATCATGAGGCGCAGATGTAAAGATCCTGCTGCACATTTACAAACCATTCCGTATAAATCTAAAATAAAATATATTGCATGCAACATGTTGAATGGCACGTAGAATCCATGGCAGAAGGCCCCAAAATTAAAAAATGATATTCTCCCTTTGACTAAAATTGTTCTATTAAAAAAAGTTAAAGAACCAGCCATCTAAAAAAAAAAAACCTCAAGATTTTTTTTTTTAAGTCGTGATTCCTGCAACTTACATGTGGGCAGGCTCCTGTGCTAAATAAAAGCACCTAAAGGGGATTTTTGATCTTAGAAACAAGAATATGGTATATAAGATACTATTATTTTAGAGCTACAAAATCTTCATTTATAAATCAGGCTCCTATACCTTAGGGGTTAAAGAAAATGTTGTAAATAAATACTATTTACTGATGATTCAACAGCATAGATGTAAATGTTTTTGTAAGATATGTAAATCTGTTGTAGGCCTGATGCTCCAATTTAATTTTTAGAACTGAAACTATTTGACAGAATGCAAAAGTAATGGTTTATAAAATCAACTCCTCCAGCATTTCTGATAAGATATTCATGTGAAGACTGAGATAAATCTGGTTTATTAAAATTCTGCTTTTTTTAAAGATGCCTCTGAACATTTACATAAAAACATACCATCAGAAAACAATCTGATATTTTACTTATAAAAATGCACAAAATGAAATATGAACCCACATATATGGGCTCAGACAGAGCAATGATAATTAATGTTCATTTCGATAGAGAAACATGACCACAGTGTCACAGCTAAAAAAAAAATCAGAATTTATCAACAACTACCACAATAGTGAATGTTAGATAAAGCAGTATTTCTCTATATTGGCAGTAGGAAATAATCACAGTATCTCTCGGATACTAAGAGGTATGGTAATTTTTTGGAGATGTTCACTTTCTCATAGAGACTGCTATACCTTACATTTTATGGACCAACTGATGTTATTAGATAGTGTTTTAAAGGATAAAAGCTCAGCTTGCTAGCTATCATGTCTCTGCTGCCTTCTCATTGGCTGTCGAGGGGAAAGAGGAGATCCCAAGAGGGGACATCTGGGGGATTGCTAAAACACATTTCCCCTGGTTTTCCCTTCCTCTTCCTGCAGCTTTTACATATGAGGAAAAGAAGGGTTGCTGCTACTTTTTCACTCCCTCTGCCCCTTCCTTCTCCCAGTCCCACTCCCACACATGATGGGAAAGGCTATTTCACATGGCGTCCAGGTAATGATGACTAACCTCTGCTAACTTCTGTTGCCACTGGACAGTGGACCCATGAGTAACCAGCTCATTGGCTCTCATCTGCCAAGGTCGGAAGATGGGGGTGGCTACTACCTGATCCTGCTACTGGTGAGCAGCCACTTTGGACTCTGTTGCAGCCCAACCCTTACCAAACCTTATCTACTGAACTGGATCGCTTATGATGACAGGGGTTAGGCTGATTGCCAAACTTTGTTTAGTATCTGGAAGGGATTTTTCCGGCATGGCAATATTGTCAAACTGCCATGTGAATTTTTTCACCTTCCATCCATCATCTTGTAGGTCCAGTTTTGGAAGTTTAAAAGAGTCCAGTGTGAAGTGTCTGTTACCCAATGGACTGTTTGACATAGGCCCAGAGACCTGAACAGTAATGGGGTAGGCCCCCACTTCCTATGCAGTTTTGGGCTCCCCTCCTTTCATCTCTCCAATTTCCTATGTGAAAGACAAGAATGGTTTCAGCTTTGATTTCTAGCCCGGGATCTTGGGCAGGCCTGAGTATGTAGAGGGGGCATTGCCCTCATACCCACCCTCACATTTATAGAACCTGGGGGTCTTGGTTCCCACTTGAAATTTGCGTTGGAACAATCTTGCTGGTTGGTGGTTCCCTATTTATTTATTTATTTTAAGTTGTGGCCTCTGCATTTACCCATACTATGGAATACATGTCTGTCTTCACATTCACATCAATAAGTTATCTCACACATTACAGTTTTCTTCCCACTAGGTCAAAAACACAAATCTGTTTTCCCCTGACTTTTAGTCCTTTATTGAGTATACCTAGTAGAATAAAGAGATTACCCACACTGCCTGAACAACATAACAATAACTGCTATTCCACTCCAAAGCCAAAAAGTGCACAAAATGATTATATATTAAGTACTAAAGCATGTACATTGTAGAAAACAGTAACGTCACCGATATGGCACTTATCAACATTATAATACTGTTATGGGCTGGTTTGTCAAAATGATAGGAATTTAGTTTGCTAGTAATAAAACAGTTTTCCATTGATTCAAAGTGAAGTATGGCACTATTTCAGCATATCAAAGCAACTAGCTACACAAAGTAATAGCTAATAATATCCTTAACTTGAATATACACATATTATATGTGTATAATCAATACATACATATATGTATGCATACATACACACATACACAAACATACATAAAATTAAGAAAATAGGAGAAAAGATTAATATTTTGATTTTTAAAGGTTGCATGTGGACTAAAATACTTTCCTTACCTTCAAACCCCTCCCCCCCCATATCCTCAGACTTCATGTTTTTATTTTTTTCAGGCATTACAATACTAAGCTTAGCTTTAACAGTGTTATTTGTAACTAATGTTCTACCAATAATTAATCTCTTTCTACTTTTCTTTTGATAACCAGAGTCTCAAAAAAGTCAGAATTACACTGTATATGGGACCAATGTTTCCTTTTCTCATTCCTTCTCCCCAGACACACTTTGCCTTGTTTGCTTTTTTTATGTTATCCTTCTGATTCTGCAAACATCTGTTCAAAAATTATTTTATGTATGCAGATAGATCCCCTGATTCCAATGGGACTACTCACCTATACAATGACATTCACATGTGTAACTGTTTGCAGGATAAGGGGCTTTATGCTCTGATCCTGCAAAAAGCTCTGAATAGTTGGGTACCACATCCACCCAGGACATTGGGGTCCAGCCATGGAAAGCTCATTGCAGTGTGGTGGCAATAGACTGAAAGTGCTCTGAAACAGATTCTGTGTCTTCTTAATTTGTCTGTAAGGTACTAAATTATTCACCCCAGTAGTACCATATTAGTAAATTCAATTCTAACAACGATTTGTTTGTGATCTAAATGTTTGCTTTAAACATGGTATCTAGTGCACATGATGACTGCTTGGATTGGGGATATGGTGGGTCTGGCTAGGATTGACTATATGCTATAGGGTATATAACATAAAGTTAATGTTTTGCTCCCCATACAAGTAATTTTTCTTCTGTTTTTTGGCACGTCCAGGAGTAATCTTAAAATGTACATGTCTCAATCTGAGGTTAAGGGACTGTTTAAAAGATCCTGACCTGAATATTAAGAGAATATTTGTGTTCAGCAGGGAATGTTGGTTTCTCTTGGAAAGAATAAATAAAAGAGGCTGATTATATAGTAACATGAATAATATTTTATCAGAGAGGGTTGATATACAATGTATTGATTTATGCATTCTTTACGAGTATTTTCTTTTTTGTGGGCTAGTTTGTAAGTACTCTAATGTGTTTGTCCACAACCAGGGCAGTAAAAGTTGGAAAAAATACAGTTTTTCCTTCATGTACTTGCAATTTCGAACTCTCTCTAAGAGAGGCACAGCTAAAAATGTTTTATATTTGGCGATGTGGGGATTAGGTGAATTCGGACCATAAATCTTGTGGCTTTCTTGGAAATATAGTTAAATAACTGAGTGGCTATTTTATTACACGTATTTATTTGTAACCAGTGAAAAGTTAAAAATGTGGTTTTACTAAGATGAGTTTTGTATTCATGGTGGTGATAAATAAATTGCTATATTTGGAATACATGCTAATTAAATAGGGTTGTTTTTTAGTGGACAAGAATATTTTTGAATGGGTGATCCTGGGTACTCTTTGCCTATATATAACGTTGAGTTCAGCAGCCGGACACCTTTTATCAGCAGGAATCAGTTCCTATTACAGGTATCAGGGAACAATTTAGAAGCCTGGTTCTACCATTAGGCTAAGGGTCAGAAATATTATGGCTCATTCATGGGGGAAATCAACAGATAAAATATTTCTGCTCAGTTTCAGCAGTTATTTTTGTATTTTGCCGTCTTTATTCTTTTTAACTTGACAAATTTGCTGATCCCCAATTTCAAATGCAGTGACTAGGGGGACCTATGTGTGTTCAAAAATCTTTCAAAATCAGGGTCAAGGTGTCTAAATTTGGGGCACTTAAAAATGGAGGTACCCCAAATTAACAAACACTTCTAAAGATTTTTGAAGTCCTTAAACTCGCTGTATATATCTGGCCATCTGAAAAATTGGAATAATTTATGCATATTTATCCAGGTAACATGTTGTGAGGATTAAATAATGAATAGACCTAACAAAGTCCCATTGTTTATGTCAATGGAGACTTTTAAGTGTGCAAGGAACACAGGATCAGTCTTAGTAGCCCTTAGTAGCCCACGCTTCCATATATGTTTAATTTTACATCCATTCAAGTTAATAGGCACACTCATGCATTTATAGCTAAGCACGTGTGTAACTGTTTGAAGGACTGGAGCCAACCTTTGTAAAGTGGGTTGAATTTCGCGCTATGTAAGAGATAAATATAATGATGATTATCATCATAGTTCAGTTTCAATGCAATACTTGACTGGATTTGGCAGGTCAAGACGAAGTAATTAAAGTAGATCCAAGTATCAAGAGCACGGCTCTCATATTTCTTTTGGTTTTATCTCTGTTCAATTTCTGCCAGATTTCTGTCATTCTCATAGATGGTATCAGCACAGGAATAAATATTGTAGATAAAACTATTTGGCATTTGTTGTTATTTTGCTGTAATTTTGTACTAGGAAGTGATATGTGCAGGGTTTGGGGCTTTTTCTTAGTTATAACAGAAAACATGAATTATTGAGCATTCATATTTCCATGAATAGGTAGAATGTTATCATTTATGTTGGGGATGTCTGAAAGTATATAACTGTCCGCCTGCAGATACTGAAGAAAAAACAGACACCCTTCATACTCAAGGGCCCTCATGCCAATTTGCATGACGATTAAATAGCTTTTTAATTGCCGTTAAATTATGCTAGCTAAACTGTGATTTCATGCAAATATTAAGCTGTAATGACATGCAGTGAATCATTTACTAAGATTTAGAAATTGGAACAAAAAGAGACAATTAATTCTAATCCTCAGATTCAGCTAAATTATGTGTCACTGGGCTTTTATGAATGTGGTCTGATTGCTTTGTTATCATTTATAAATTATACAAAGATTATTTGACACTTGAAAAAACTTGGCAGCAGTAACCCATATGCAGACATCTGTGTGGATAGTGGATCTCTCTTAGGGATTTCCTTATACAGTGTGGTTTTTTTTAAGGGAAACAAATGAATTGGTGAAAATGAAGGGCTTATTTCACCCTCTCCTTTCAGCAAACATCATGACTGTTCTGATCATGTACAGTAAAGATAGTTATTGTTAATACTAAATATCAGATACATTCTACATATGAAAATACTGTCCTACTTGTGTTTGGGTGAAACACATCTCAAAAGTGAACAAAGCCTGCTGAATCATTTAAAAATCACAAAGGGCACTATGGGTCTCTGCACTAGCCACAAAAGATTGGCACAGAAGGCTACAGGTGGGAGCCATAGATCTGAATTTACGATTGATTGATTGGGGTGACAGTACCCTGTGCTACTCGCATAGAGGGTTGCTTGCCGAAGCTATTCCAGTGTGCATTCTGGATCATCAGCCACACTAGGAATGGACTGGGCCTGCATAGTTCCCCACACCATGATCCTGGGCTGGAAAGTGGAGTGGATTTCACCTTTTAATAGCTCTGCAGAGATCTCTCATACTCAAGCTCTAAGAGGATGAAGTGAACTGCAAGCCTTTGTGCACAACTGCTAGGGAGGAGCAAATCAAATGCAGCAGCAATCTAGTATCTCAAATACCACTGATAACTGGCTGGAAAATAGACTTTTTAACAGCAAGCACCAATTATAAATAGTCCAACAGTATGAATGTGTGCAATATTCGGCCACTCAAGTTCAGCTGAAGAATTAATAGTAATGGAATACTTCATGCACAACCATGGGGCAACTTTTGGCATTTCTGTCCCCCGGAAGCAGTAGGATAAGGAGAGGTTTCCTGACCTGATGCTGCAGTACTGGGGAGGGGAGAGTGCCCGAGGTATTCACCTCCCCAGAAGATTCTGACTTGGGGCCTGATCAAATTAAAATTCCCTGGGGGGAGGGAGGGGGGAATGCAGGGCCTACTGGGAAGCAATGTTGCCACTAATTTTTTCCATCCATGTGCGGAATGAATTTTGTTATGTGCATCAATATCAAGGTAATATGTGGATGTGCACCACCAGTAGAAACAAAAAAAGTTAGATAATATATATATTTTAAAAGTTACCATAGGGATAATTACTTCAGCCAGGCCAGGCATTTTAGAACTCACTACTTAGAGAATTAAATTTAAATTAAATTAATTTTAAGTATTATGGGCGTTGCAGGAAGCACCAAGAAGTAACACCACCCCCAATGAATAACACCACCACCATAAGTATGTGTTGGGAGGTGAGTGTGAAAGAGACAGACAAAGTGTATGTGTGAGTGAAATGAAGACAGAAAAAGAGAGAAAGAGAGAGAGAGAGAGAGAGAGAGAGAGAGAGAGAGAGAGAGTGTGTTCTGGCTACTGGGGAAGTCTATGAGAGACTGTCTCTTTAAGGCATTCACACCAGAAAATGCAGACCCCTTGCCCTGCCCCTTCTCCGGTTCTAGGCTCAGGAGTGGGGCTAGGGATTTGGGAAGCAGGAGAGGACCCTGGGAAGGGGCTTGGGGTGTGGCAAGGCGTATGAGGTCCTAGTGGCATTTATCTCAGCTCCTAAGGAAGTCATCTGCCAGGTCCCAGCGGCCTCTACACACAGGGGAGACCAGGAGGTTCTGCAGGATGCGTGTTGCCTTCGTGCCCACAAGTGCTGCCCCTCCCTCCCACAGCTCCCATTGGTCCCTCCCTGGTTAATGGGAGCTGCAGAAATGGCATTTGGGATGGAGGCAGTGCACGGAGCCTCCCAGCACTTGGCCACCCCAGCACCTAGGGCAGTGGTGGGCAACCTGAGGCCTGCAGGACGCATCTGACCCATCAGGGTACTCTGCTTGGAGACCGTGAGACAGTGTTTACATTGACCGTCCACAGGCATGGCCGCCCGCAGCTCCCAGTGGCCGTGATTCTCCATTTCCACCCAATGGGAGCTGCAGGAAGTGGCACAGCTGCAGGGACGTGCTGGCCACCACTTCCCACAGCTCTCATTGGTCAGGAATGGTGAATTGTGGCCACTGGGAGATGTGGGCGGCTGTGCCTGCAGCTGATCAATGTAAACACTGTCTCACGGCCTGCTAGTGGATTACTCTGATAGGCCGCGTGTGGCTAGGGTAACCAGATTGGAAGAGCGAAATATCAGGACACATCTGGCGAGCGGCGGGGAGGGGGGGGGGGGCGGCGCACTGGTGCGGAGGGGCAAGCCGGGGGGGGGGGGATATTTTGTGCCCTAGGCAAAATTTTTACCTTGCACCTCCCCTCCCGTTTTCCCAGAGCATTGCTTATTATAAAATTTTAAAATGAATATTGCAAAGTGTAATGTAGCATGGGGCACAGGATTGGGGTGCAGGGGAGCCCTGACTGGGACTGGGGATAAGGTGTTTGGGATGCTGGAGGGGCTAAGAGCTTGCGTAGAGGATTGGGGTGCGGGGGGGATAAGCTCTGGCTGGGGGAGTGGGCTCTGGGGTAGGGCAGGGCTGGGGATGAGTTTGGGATGGGTACAGGCAGGCTGCTGTGGGACTGGAGACAGAGAGGAGGACTCCTCCCAGCTCTTTCCCTGCCAGCAGCAGCAAGCTCTGGGTCAGCTTCCTCCTTTCCTGCCCCCATCCCCCAGCAGCAAACTCACTCACCCCCCTCACTGGCAGCAGAAGCTGAAGGGAGCTAGGACCCTGAAGCAACGGAGGCAGCATGTTGCTGCACAGAAGGGAAGAGAAGGGACGCTCTGCTCCGGGGGAGAAGGTGAAAGGGGGCAGCAAGGGGAGGCTGGGGGACCCTTGGGGGGTACAACCAGGTTGGGGGGGGCTCTCTGGGCTCTTCCCCCCCTCCCACTCCCCACCCGCGGTGCAGTCCTCCTTCCCCCGACTGTCGGGGGAGGGAAGGGAGTGGGCTTTCTGCCCCCTCCCGCCCCCCTTCTGCTGGCCGGCAGTGGCCAAGCCGGCAGCAGCAGCTTTCCTCCCGCCCGCCCCTACAGATGCTGAAAGCCGGCGGCTGCGCGGTACAGATCCGATCGCCCAGTCTGCTCCTGCTGGCACGCATCCAGGCTCTTCTCTGCAGGTCCCGAAATCGGGACAAAAGGGCATCCCGACCACAGTCTGGTCGGGACGCGGGACAAATGCCTAAAAATTGGGCTGCCCACCACTGGCCTACAGGCTGCAGGGACCTGGCAGCTTCCAGGAGCCTTGCATAGCCTCAGGCCACCACTGTGCTGCTGACTGGACTTTTAACACCCTAGTCAGTGATGCCGATTGGAGAAGCCAGGGTCCCCTTACAACCAGGCATTCTGGGCAGGAGCAATATAGCAGCAGAATGGCAGGGAGGGGCACCGGAATATACACTGCTGTGCCTGGCTTTGCTAATCAAGTGCATGGCATTTGATTCACTCCTGGGCAGCTGCGTGAATGCACAGCTTAGAGCAGGGGTGGGGAACCTTTTCCTGCCAAGGGCCATTTGAAGATTTACAACGTCATTTGGGGGCCGCTCTTCCCTCCCCCCCCTCCCCCGGAAGCCTAGTCCCCCGCTGCCTGCCTGGCGGCCTGCGCGCGTCCCTAGCCGGCGGCTCCCCAAGGCGCTTCCTGGCCTCTTCGCGGAGCCGCCCCGGGCCGCCAGGCAGGAGCGGCTCCGCGTTCGGCGAAGGAGCCGGGAAGCGCCTCGGGGAGCCGCCGGCCAGGGACGCGCGCGGGCCGGATGGAATGCTTTGGCGGGCCGTATAAGGCCCCCGGGCCGGAGGTTCCCCACCCCTGGCTTAGAGGGAACACAGCTGGGGCCGGAGAAGGGAAGAGGAAAGGGTCCAGGGGTGTAAAACAGTTTGCTGGACGAGACAGGGCAAATAGGCCCATCAGACCAAGTAGTATTCAAAAGTTCGTGTTTCCCCTCCCCAGTATCAACCAATTCAGAAGATCGGTCTGCTTGTCCACAGCTAAAGATGGCTCTTGGCCCTAAACTGAACACCACATCTAATTGAATACATTCAGGGTGAAGTCCTGGCCCCACTGAAGTCAGCAGCAAAACTCTAATTGGTGGACAGGATTTCACCGTAAGATTTTTGGAATGCTCAGAACTGGGATCTGAATTTTGTGCCTTGAGCCTATCCCTATAATAACTAATACATACATTTAAGTAGTGCTACTTGATACCTAGTGCCAAATTAAATTTACAAACCAGAAAGTCTTGCCTAATGATTAGAGCAAGGGACTATGTTCTGTGAATTCTGGGTTCTATTCCTCTCCCTGCCACTTATTCTTCCTCAAACCTCTATGACTCTGTTTACCTATCTGTAAAATGGGAATGATACCCATATCATAGGGATATTGTACGTCTTCATTAATTCAAGTTTTTCAAGTGCTTTGAAGGTCTGTGAGTGAAAAGCACTATTGTCTGTACAAAGAATTGTTATATATAATAGAATGGATCAGAGAGGAAAGATAAATAGTAAATAAATACATACATAATTAAGAGTATAAGCACTATAAACAAAAAACTAAAAACAAACAGATTTGTTTTGTTTTCATTTTGCAGCTTCAAGACTATGGTGGTTTCCCACATAACTATTAACAAGTTTTAATATAAAGAATATTGTTTGGGTTGTATTTTGTGAGCGGTGATGTAGTTTGTTGTATTTAAAATTATGTAAGCATAGCATAATAAGAGATATGTTCAGACTCATATACTTAATTTAAACATAAATGCCTTTGATGTTGAAAAAGATAAAAAAAATTCTAATCACACTCTAGTGATGTTAAGACTTTATGTACACAGTGACCATTTAATATGGTCAAATGTGATATTTTTCTTGATCACCTGGCACTGCATGCTTAAATATGAAGCATATTGCTTTATTACATTCTCCATTGTCTAACTAATCATACTCTTCTTCTGACTGATAATAGACATTCCTCAACCATTTGACACCTTCTGTTCTCTGTTCTGTCCTTGTTCTCTTAAACTTTGACCCTCTCTTATATTCAGGTATCAAAATGTTTCTCTTCTTCATTTATTTCTGGCTTTGACTTAACTGATTTTAACTTAATATATCGAAAAATGTTTTTAATTGATAAGAATGCAACACATTCAAAACTCATCCATTTTTCTCTATCTCTCTCCTCAATACATTAAAGTTCATTTATACATAAATAATTTTATTTCACAATAATTGAATGCTAACTTGTTTAAAGTTTGCAAAACAGCTCTAGCTTTGTGGGTTTTCTTAAAAAAATAATAATGTAGGCTTCTTGTACATCTAATGTTGAATGAGCTGAAAATTCACAGAATTATCTTACTGATAAGATGATTGTAGCACAAACAGTTTGAAAGAATCAGATCATTACTGGACAATAAACAGAGATAAGGCATTTCTTCACAGAAAACTTGAGGTCTTAGAGAAAATTTTGCCAAGTCAAGCCAAACTTGTCTTCATTAAATGAAGTAATAATATTTTATACCTAAATAGTGTGCTCCTGTCCTGTCGCTGTTTCTATGCTGTCAGATAGAACAGATATTGTTACTTTGGGACCAACAAATTAATGAGAGTGAATAATGAACCAGCGATCAAAATTCATGGGAACTATTTTATTAACTGACAAGAAAATTTATATTTTTACATTGTCTCCAGACATGAGCAAATTGATCCAATGAGAAGAAAAATGTCTTTCTGCAGTCAGAATTTCTGCCTCTAGGTTTTCATGCCTCAGCTTTGTTTCCTATCAGGATTACAGGATTTTGTTTAAATTTTAAAAAACTAAATAATTTTCATTATCACAGCTATGTAAAAAGATCGAATTGTCTTTTGAAAGAACTGGAAATGCTACCGAGTTTAATTGTACCTGTGTATGACTGAATGCATCTTCTCTCCTCTTCATTTTAGGATTTTTTGGATAGTTAAGCTTTTATGCCAATCTGTCAGGATGATGCTTGTTTGATTGTTATTTTTTATTTAAGCCAGAGGAAAAAAAGGAATAAGCACTACCAGTTTTGTCTTCAACTTTATATGTGTCATTGGTGTTTTGAGGATTTTTGTACAGTTATTTTTTTTTAATAGATGAAATATATATTGCTACTCAAACGTCAACCTTGTTATCTGTGGGAGAAATTACACATTTCTGTAATTTTTCTTTAAACCTCCCCCACAACAAACCCACCAACAAACAAAAAAAAGTTCCTTAACCTGGGAAACTTTTTTCAATAGTTTTTAGAAGCATTAGAACTAAAGAGAAACCTGGTCTTTGATTTGTGATTAAGGAAAACATTTTCCTTTGTTTTATTTTAGAAGGATAGGTATTGGCATGCAGAGATGCCATCTTCATTATGTGAAAATAAATAAGAGGAAAATGAGGGGAATTTCAAACACTGATACAGATCAGACTTACTGGTACATGCCATAGTTGGTGGATCTTTCTCAGCTCTGAAGTAACCTTTTTCACACTGACAGACAGAAGTTGCTTCTACATAGGTTAAACTGTGTGGAGGGCACTTGGAACACTTTATATTCCCAGCAAATGCTTTATAGAATCCTGGCCTGCAAGCTGTAAAAACAGGAAAACAATTATTCATTATTATCAATAGGCATCTTTCATAAATACAATCTGTTCAATGCATTTCCAATGCACTTTCCCTCTCTCTGTAATCTATATACAGAATTCATTAGAACCAGAGTATTAATCCTGTACTTGGTTTAACATTCAGGTATATGTACTGAATGAAAAAAATCACTAGTCTTAGAACTCCAGACAGGACAACAACGAAAAGAGAGAAGCAGCTCTCAGCAATTTACAGCTGGATTTTAGTCAGCACTGCTGTTATGTAACTATTGCACAGAAGTCTCCGGTAATATCACACAGTGTAGAAGCCAGTTGTACGATGCATGCTAGTCCCATCTGGCAGTAAAGAAAAAAATGGGATTGGTCATTATCCATGTAAGGTATTTCTATGGTCCCCATAACTGAAGAAATGGAACACCTTGCAGCCCTTACTGTATTTGTTCTCACAATACCCTTGTGAGGTAGGGATGTGTCATCATCTCCAGGATAGATGGGCAAATGAAGCACGGAAATGCTAAATGATCGGTCAAAGTTCACACGGGATGTCTGTGGTGGAGCAGGGAATTGAATCCAGTCTCCTAAATCCCAGGCTAGCACTTTCCTGAGTCATCTCATTATGGTAACTGTGACGCTGGCAAATTAGGTGCCAGCTTTTGACAAGTCTGTAAGCATCAGCTGAACACCGATAAATTCATAGCTGGAAACCAAAGGAGCTCACCTGTCTGTTAGTATTGTTCAAGACAGGTGTTAGGCTTGTAAGGATGTATTTAGTGTTTAGAGTCTATGGAATGCTTGTAAATTGCTGCATGCATTAATCTCGCTTGAAATGTCTATTCCATGCTACAAGATAAAATGTGTTTGTTTTATAATTGTAAAAATGCCTGCTCTGAACTTGTGAACTCAGATGGCAAGAGTGGCTGCCCCTCCCTATCTAGGAGGGCTATCAAAATTAAGTGGGACATTGTAGGACAAAAGCTTTCTTGATTAGCCCATCCACACATTGAGAAATACATGGTCCCATTGGTCTGAATGTTAGAAGAGGGAAATAAAAATAGTTGACAAAGATTTTTCATCTCTTTGCTGTTTGGACTCTTACAAAGGTTGGAGCTAAGAAACAAGTAGGCAGAGATCCTCAGGGTCAACCTGAGTTTGTTTTAAAGAGACATTCATTGCTGACAGATTACTACATCTCTGTTACCTTTTAGAACCAGAGAATGAATTCATCTGTGTATATGTCTTGCCTGCTTTAACCTGTAAATAACTCTCATTTCATTTTCCTAGTTAACAAATCATTAGTTTCCTTTGGGATTAGCTACCTGCATTGCCTTTCGGTGTGCAATCTAAGGTACAAACTGATCTGCGGTAAGTAACTGGTTTCTTGGGACTGGGATATTTTGTGATGTTTGGTGCATGTGACCATTTATCACTAAGTCCAGCTTGCATGGGTGGTAAGATAGATCAGCGAGCCCACGAGGCTTGTCTGTGGCTCCATGGTTAGATTTTACAGTGATCCAAGAGTTCACATTTGTTACTGGGTTGGTTAAAATTTATTATAGAATATACTACTAGTTTGGTGTGTCTACCCAACTTTTCACTATCTGTCCTGTGGTATGCATTCACAGTTGTAAACCACTCCAGATAGCACAACAATAACATAAGTCTAATTTCAACAAGGCGTTGTTTTCCAGTTTTGGCTATTTACATCGGAATGTTATCTTAGGCCCAAAGTCAATAATGCTACTGAAAAATCTTAAATAAGCCACCAAAGGTACAAGAGAAACTCAATGAAAAATAAGGAAATATATATAATGTTATTAGACTGGAATAGTTGAGGCTGCTTTAACTGAATTCAATTCTCATCAGTGTAGGGAAAAGAATATTGTAAGTATCTTTCAGGCAGGCATACATATGTTGTGTAAAAGGCACAAGTGTTGTGACCATGATTTTGCACTCTAGGGCTTCACCCGCTACTGCTTGGGGCTATCAACAGGTCCTGGGAGTTGCTTTTCTGTGGCACTGAGGGAAGGCAGACTGGGGTGGAGATCTTATACCAGCATTCCCTTTGATTGCTAAAAATTGCCTTGTAGGTGTTTATACATTATTATTATTCAGTCCAACTAGTTTCTCCTTAGGAAAATATCAGTTTCCACTCTTGAGAATGTATCAATACAATAGCAGAGTAATAGCCATTTAAGAAGTCTCCTGCGCAAGGACCATTCTCCCAAAAATTAATATAACACATTTATCACCTACATTTTAAGATCTTTAGTTGCCCACTTCACTGTCTAATGTGAATAACGATTTAACCCCATATTGACCGCTTCATTTCAAGGGACTGCCTCCCTTATAGGTTGCCCCTTCTGCTTAGCAATTTGTTCCAACTTTTATTTAGCTCTGATATTTTTCTTCCTTGCCCAAACCTGAAGAAGAGCCCTGTGGAACTTGAAAGCTTGTAATTTCTACCAACAGAAGCTGGTCTAATAAAAAATATTATCACACCTCTTATCCGTCTCATATCCTGGGACCAAACACTGCAAACAACACTCAGTCATTCAACAGAAAAACAATACGAGTGTTACACAAGATTCAAATTTAAGTCAATGAGAGAGATCCTCAGTCTCTGATCCAGTCCCTGTGCACCATTTCTGAGACGCAAAGAAGCTGTAAAACTGCTTTATTTTGACTGATGGGGTTCTTATCATCATCACAGAATGCTCAGGTTGCGTAGAATGGTTGGACTTCACTTTAGGCCACTTATTCCTGCTTGCCTCCCAGAATAAAGGGCATAAGGGGCCAACCTCTGATAGATGTTATATCCCTTAGGATGCTATTATAATTATAGCATTATGAGAATTATATTATATAATTATAGCATTATAAGCCAACACAAATTTGAGCAGCCTAGAGGCTGCTCCATCAGAAGACAAGCTGGCGGCAATGACTGGGGGGGGGGGGGGAGATACAAGGATGATTTAAAGTCACCTCCCCTCCACCCCCCAGATCTGCCAAGCCATTCTCTGGAGCACTGAGGATCTGGGTCAAAGTACTGCCGTAACTGACTTAATATGATCCTGTGGTACTCAAGCAATTCATTTAAAAGAAACCAACACAACCTTATATTAAATCCATGAGGCTTCTATTCTGCAATATTATTTTGAAAGCAATTTCAGACTCACACCAGCTATTCTGTGATACTAGATTTTCTTCCTTCTCCTGCCAACTGCCAAATTTGCACATATGAATCTGCACACCTGTCTGACTGGTTTATTGCTTTTACTGCATTACAAACTCCCATTCAAATAACAAAACAGAACAAAGACTAACTAAAACATGTACGTGCTGTACACTGCCTCACACTCCTTCCAACTTCTCCACCATGAAAGTCTCTGTTATAATTTTAAGGATTAATTTGGCTTTTTCTCCTTTTGACACATTCAGGCGTATCTGCTTTACCCTGCCACAAAAGCTAAAAAGCATTTCTGTTCTCCAGCCATAAGAAACAACGATTTTACCAAAGTAACAATTTAAGTATGAGGTCCTCTACAAGAGCTAGTGACTATGCTCTTTAGACCTGCATGGTCAATTTATATTGAGTCTTTTAAATGATCATCAAGTGATATGTAACATTCTACAGGCCAGTCTCGTCCCCTGTGCTGAGTCAAATAGGCTTGACACAGTGGCTAGAAACAAAAAGATGGGGGCTTGGAAAAGGCAACAATTAATTATGCCTGAGAAACCAAATTTTTCAAATGCAATTTTAAGAGTTTAGCTTGGGCCCAACAGTTTTAACCATTTTCACCTGGTGCCTCTCCTACTCTCTGTTGAATTAGCATTAAGGAAGAATGACCTCATCGCACATTAAAGGAGGGTTCGAGTTGCCTATGACCGGTATGGCAACCCTCCTTTATATCCCCCCCTTAACCAAGTGGGGTTGGCAAGGTCCCAGCAGTGGGTTGGCTGGGGACCAGGGTGGTAAGGGGGAAGGGTGTCAATACCCCACCAAGAATATGTAAATCATTATGAAATAACCCTCACTATACAATGTTATCTGTTGAGTACTCCCAGACATTTAGGAATAAAGTAGTGGCCTATTAAACCACATTCAGTGTCACCTCTCCTCCTTTCTGCACAGCCGGACAATCCCTCCTGCAGTCACTGAAAAAGGAATAAGTACTTCTGGTGATGAAGACAAGAAAGGAGAGAACTTGGCAGTCTTGGCATTAGAAAGAAAGGTCTAGGGTCTGATACTGCTATGATCATTACTGGAATGCAGTGACCTCTACAACTCTTAAGATTTGCAGGGTGGGAAGTGCATGCTCTTATCTTCTCATACCCCAAATCTTCCAATGGTTTACATACAGAATAATGGGAGTATGACAAGAAACAACAGATAGCAAGGGGGAAGTACAAGGAGTTAGCATGATAAAGGCAGGGGTTTCAGGACACCAGCGCTCTAACAGTCCTGAAGTTTTTGTAGGCATCAATGCAAAGGAGATTTTTAAGGAGGAATCTGAAAGTGGACAATGAGGTAGATTTGTAGCTTTTCATGAGGAGCTCTTCCTAAACTTCAGGGGCAGCATGGGAGGCAGGATGAAGGTGCTTTTTGGAAAATATACCAAGGGGGTGGTGGAAGCAAGGGTCAACAGTTCATTAGCGAATGAGAGATGATTGGTGAGGGGATTGACTGTGAAGGGTCCTAAAAATAAAGGCGATTAGCTTATGTTAGATGTGATAGAGAAGGGGGGACTAGCAGAAAGATCTGAAGAAAAGGGTGACACGGTCAAAGCAAAGGGCTAGGAAAAGGATCTTTGCAGCAGCAATTTGAATGGCTCTGAGTGGGGCAAGAGCGCATTGTCAAGGCTAGAGAGAAGGGTTTGCAGTAACCAAGACATGAATGCTGATGTTACTATTTAAACAAGTTTGTGATGATGATTATTTGTATAGAACTGAAGAGCTCACATTCTAAAGCCCTGATCCACCAAGTGATTGCACAGAGCACCTTGACCTCTAAAAGGATCTGTGTGGGTACTGGGGGGTGGTTGCACAGAATCAGTGGAAGGCTTGGGATCTAGAGTGAGATGAAAGATGACAAAAGCAAAGGGAAAAAGTATGGGAAAAGAGTACAAAGACTGCAGCTACAAGCACTATAGGTTTCTTGGGCCTTCATTTGCACTTGGTTTGCTTTGTGTATTTTTTATTAAACACAATGATGGTTTGGTTTTGATATGATATATACAGACAAAATAAAGCATATTTACCACTCGCATGAAGGTAGGAAAGGTAATGGAAGATTGATATAGTCAAGTGAATAAGAGAATCATTTCAGTTCATACTAATAAACCAAGCAATTTTTTTCTGAAAATCCAGATACATACCACTTACCCTAAGGCAGAAGAAGATAGCAGAGAAGGATTTTTTTAGTTAATTTTACAAAACTATTGACAAACCCTAAGGACAAATATAAAATAAGACAGTCCTAGTTATTGGATACTTTAAAACAAAAATCAGTGCTTTATAGATATAATATGATAACATATGCTGAAAATCTCCCAGTGATCACAAACTCCAAGTAATTGAACTCTGGAGAATGCTGATTGCCAAATTCAAGATGAAAAGAAATAAGATGGTTCTTTATATAAATCAATGCATATGCAATCAAAATCTGAAAGAAAGCATTTCAGCTGCTACACCTGTCCAGGCTTAGATTCTGTTTGCAATTATCAGATTTTAATGGCAGAATTTCACCTTCAGATTAAATATTTGCTACAAACTTAACTATTTCCACAAAGGATTTACAAAGATTATAAGTACAACCAAGAATTTTAAAAAAGTCATGGAACAAACTTATCAGCAAGGAAAAAAATTGCTGTTGGCAATCGATTTATTGCATCTTGATGGCATGCGATAAATCGATCACCAAAAGATCAATCACTACCCGCTGATCCAGCGGGTAGTGAAGACATACCCATAGTTAAGCAAGGGTTAAGTCCAAGGGCTTAACTGGACATCCTGAGAATGTGTCACAATTACTATTATAGAATCATACAAATGTAGTGCTGGAAGGGATCTTGAGAAGTCATCCAATCAGTCCCCTGTGACATGTTTGCATACCTTTAATATGTTCCTCAACTAAAGGTATGTCTTCACTACAGCAGTAGGTCGATTTCCTTTAATTTGATTTTGTAAAGCAGACTGTATACAGTCGATTTTGTGTGTCTTCACTAAGCACAGCAAAGCACAGCAAGTCGACAGTGTCTGTCCGCATAACTTTTGCAAGCGTCGACATAACGAACGTTGCACTGTGGGTACCTATCCCACAGTTCCCGGATCCCCCAGCAGGCACCATTTCGAGTGCTGCACTATGGGTAGGCATTTCCAAATTTCGCACCCTTTTTCCGTGCCGCCGACCCCCATTAGGAGCGGTGCACTGTTGGTAGGCATCCCATAATTTGCGCCCTTTCTCCGCGGCGCGCTAACGCCATAGCACTGCAAGCATGGAGCCCGCTGACACCACGGAAACAGTAATGGACGTTGTGAAGACCTCAATCACGGTTGCGGATTTCATGCTGAACCGTCTGCAGAGGAATGCGATCCGGGGACAACTGCGCTTTCTGGAACCCGACGACAGTGAGGAGGAGATGGACAAGGACGTGCACAGCGGGGATGACATGGACACTGCCGTTTTTGGAAGTAGGGCGACTGACAATCTGTCAAATTTGGTGGCAATGGGGCAGGCTCATGCCTTCGAACGCCGATTCTGGGCCAGGGAAACAAGCACGGACTGGTGGGATCGCATAGTGCTGCGGGTCTGGGATGACTCCCAGTGGCTCAGAAACTTCCGCATGCGAAAGGGCACGTTCATGGAACTTTGTGACTTGCTGTCCCCGGCCCTCCGGCGCGAGAATACCAAAATGAGAGCGGCCCTTACAGTTGAGAAGCGAGTGGCGATAGCCCTCTGGAAGCTTGCAATGCCAGACAGCTACCGGTCAGTCGCGAATCAGTTTGGGGTGGGTAGGTCTACAGTGGGCTTTGCTGTGATGCAAGTAAGCAGGGCAATCGTCGATCAGCTGCTACACCAGGTTATAAACCTCGGAAACCTGCAAGCTACAATAGATGGCTTTGCCGCCATGGGATTCCCTAACTGTGGTGGGGCTATAGATGGGACTCATATCCCTATCCTGGCACCGGTCCACGAGGCCGCCGAGTACAGAAACCGGAAGGGATATTACTCAATGGTCATGCAAGCAGTGGTTGACCACAAGGGACGTTTCACCGACCTGTACGTGGGGTGGCCGGGAAAGCTTCATGACGCTCGTGTTTTCAGGAACGCTAGGATTTTTAGACAGCTGTAGCAAGGCACTTTCTTCCCCGACCAGAAAATTTCCGTGGGGGCGGGGGGTGGAAATGCCGATCGTTATCATTGGGGACCCAGCCTACCCCCTAATGCCCTGGCTTATGAAGCCCTACACAGGAGCCCTGGACAGGGGTCAGGAGCTGTTCAATTACAGGCTGAGCAAGTGCAGAATGGCCGTAGAGTGTGCATTTGGCCATCTGAAGGGGAGATGGTGTTCGTTACTCATTCGCTCAGACATCAGCGAGAGAAATATCCCCATTGCTGCTTGCTCTGTGCTCCACAATCTCTGTGAGAGCAAGGGGGAAATGTTTATGGCGGGCTGGGAGGCAGAGGCAAATTTACTGTCTGCTACTTACCAGCAGCCAGACAGCAGGGAAAGTAGAAGAGCGCACCATGAGGCCCTGAGCCTCAGGGACACCTTGAAAGACAGTTTTATGAGTACCCGACATGGCGTTTGAGAACCTGCTCCCTTGCTGTGCTGTAGGCCTTTTGTCCTTGAACCCTCTTCCCCTCCCCCCTCCCCATGCTTGCAGAGGAAATAAATTCACTGTTTGAAAAATCATGGTTCCTTTATTGGTTCATCAGAAATACAAATACACAAGACACAGCAGCTTTTAAAAGTTTTCAGAGAAGGTCAGCCTGCTGCTGCTGCTGCTTCTGCTGGCTTGTGGGGTGGAGTGGATCGGTTCATGGAGCTTGCCCCCCCGGGTTCTCACCCCGCGTTTGGGTGGGGAAGCTATGGGACTTGGGGAGGGGCGGGGAGATTGTTAGACAGGGGCTGCAGAGGTGATCTTTGGCCCTGCTGCAGCTCCACCAGAGATTGCAGCATGTTGCTTTGGTCCTCCATTATACGGATCAAAGCATCCATGCGTCTTTCTTCGCGGTCCTGTCGCTGCAGCCACTGTTCTTCCCTCTTTTCTGCCATGGCTCTCGATTCCTGCCTGTCTTGATTCCTTGCCTGTATCTCTTGATTCCTTGCCTCTATCAATCTTTCCCTCCATTCCGTCTGGCGGACTGCCTCAGCACGCGAGTTCTCCAGGAGTTCACTGAACATATCATCGCGTGTTCGCGTTTTCTTTTTACGCTTTCGTATCTGTGATGCACGGCGGGAGGAGCAGGACGGGGGATTCTGAGATAATTGTTCATCTGTGGGCGAATGTGGGCAAAGAAAGTTTGAAAGTTATGAGACAGATACATTCAAGGTTAGGAGGCAGATGCAGTCTCGGACTCAGTATTCACAGGCCTGATATGATTTCTGTACAAGGTATGTTCTACACCTAAGAGTGACTGAATAGCTCACAGAAAAGTCACAGCATCTCAGACACATATGCGTGCCTCAGCCCAACACGGCTTCTGAAAGCACCGTGCAGCCGGCCATGGTAAGTTAAAAGCAGCACTTGCATATTGTAGAGTAACCCCACCCCCTTCCCCCACCGTGTGGCTCCCACTGAACTGCAAATTGCAAAACAAAGGCCAAAAAATCTCTCGCTAAGGGCTAAGGGCTGGTTGGGGCTCTTCAGACCGCTTGCACACTGTTCAGATTCCCTGCTAGCTACCGCTACGGGCTGGAGGGGGGGGGGGAGGATGGGTGCGCATTGGATCTGAAGCGGAAGCAACCGCTTGCAGACTGTTCAGATTCCCTGCTAGCTACCGCTACGGGCTGGCGGGGGGTGAGCATTTGGGGGGGGGGGGGGAGGCGGTTGTTCGGTCTTCACCAGAAAAGAGTACTTTGCAGCTGGGAATCTTTATCTCCCTACTAATTGCAGTCCGTATTTCAAACAGGCAACCATGAATGACATCACTTTGCTGAGAATTTCTCGGAGAGATAGAGAGTGCATGCTCCTTGCCTCCATGCAAAATCCTGGTCCCTTCGCCGCAATGCTAGCCTGCTCAATGATACCAGACTATTTACTACTTTCGTGGCGTGGGATGGTCTCCTATCACGGGGGACCACATAAGGCGGCTCTCCCCAGAAATCTGCTGCGGAAGATTCATCGCTACCTCCTGGATAGCTTCATTGAGATGTCCGCGGAGGACTTCCGGTCAATCCCGGAGTATATTGACAAACTCTTTGAGTAGAAATTGACCAGCAATGAAAGCACGCTAAGTCCTTAGCGCAAGTTACTCATTAATAAATGCTTCCTTTAAAAAATCACGCGTCATGTAATCCCTTAAAAAGAAACACTTACCCCCCCTGGGAGGCTTGGGAGGGTGCTGGCTGCAGGGTGATAAACAGCTCCTGGCTGTCCGGTAACATGGTTTCTCCGCTGGCCTCCTGCTGCTCCGTGAAATTTCCCTTCTCCTCATGGTCGTCCTCATCGGAATCAGTCTCCTCCCTGACGATTATCCCACCGGTGGAGTCCACGCAGACCGGTGCGATGGTGGTGGGGGCGCCCCACATTATCTGATTTAGTTCATTGTAGAACCGGCATGTCCGCGGCGCGCCCCCTGATCGTCCGTTTGCCTCCTTGGCTTTCTGGAACGCTTGCCTCAGCTCCTTAATTTTCATGCGGCATTGCTGGGCGTCCCTGTTGTGGCCCCTTTCTAGCACGGCCTTGGAGACTCTTCCATACGTGTTGGCATTCCGTTTGTTGTTGCGTAGTTCCAACATCACGGATTCCTCTCCCCAGATAGCGATGAGATCCAACACCTCACGAGTGGACCATGCTGGAGCTCTTTTCCTCTGGCTGGTCTCCAGGGCAGCTGAGCTCTGCATGGAGTCTTGTGATGCTGAGCTCTGCATGGCGGCTTGTGCTGCTGATTGCTCTGAATGGCGACTGAGCTGTTCAGGTGAGCTGGCCATGCTGACCAAACAGGAAATGGTATTCAAATGTTCCCGGGTCTTATCTACCTGGCCAGAGCAGCGAGTTCAGAGTGCTGTCCAGAGCGGTCACAGTGGAGCAGTGAGGCAGTCCAGAGCGGTCAGAATGGAGCATTGTGGGACAGCCTCTGGAGGCTATTAATGTCGGTTGCGTCTTCACTAGCCCACAATCGACCTTGGAATGTCGAATTCAGCCTTACTTCTCTCGTTTTGGAGGAGTACAAAAATCGACTTTAAGGGCATGTATGTGAAGACAGGTACACGTTTAATTTGACTTAACGTCGTTAAAGTCGAATTAAAGTTGTAGTGAAGACATGCCCTAATAGTCATTTTTAGATGATACTTTTTGTGTGTGTCTGTGTAATTTAGTCATCTTAAACTATGAAAATCTGCAGTCTGAAAAAACATTCCAATTTGATGATTATTCCCAAAATAATCTTTGTTAACACACAGGATATTTTCTAACCACCAAATTGCCAGTAGATGTTTTATTTTCCCTCACTTTATCTAACTGAAATGACTCTGTATGCTAGTAATTATACTAGGCTACATGAGATTTGAGTTCTGTAAAACCCAAGGGGATAATATGTTGACTTAATGGTTAAATAATTAGCAGCATATTTGACTGTACAGTTCAAAGCCTCCAAAGTAGGTCTCTCTCTCTCCAATGAAATACCAGGGAAGGACTAATATTTTTAATTCTGTTGGTTGCTAAATAACAGGGCCCTCTAGGCACCAGCAAAAAAAAAAAGCAGGTGCTTGGGGCGGCATATTTGCAGGGGCAGTATTTGGGCCATCCCCCTTTTTTTTTTTTAGCTTGAGGGACGGCCATAGTGCCCCATAACACTCACTTCCTCCCCTCTCATAACGCTGTAGAAGTGGATCCATGGAGCACAGGGATACAGCATGGGAGCTGAGAACCCACAGGGGGCTCTGGGAGCTGTAGTTCCTTGGCCAGCTCCTTGCCTACAGAGCCAGTCCTGGAGCAGGGACAGAACTACATTTCCCAGCATTCCTTTGGCAGCTATCAAGAGGAAAGGGCGGATGAGGGAGTGAGGGAGCTGAGATTCCATGCTGCAGCTTGCTGTGAATGCAGAGCAGGCTGCTCTCACAGGGGATGGCCCTGTGATTGGGGAACAAGAATGCCCAAGAAGTAGAAGGCTTTGGCCCAGATACCACCTTCAGAAGGCTTCCCCAGACTGGATTAGGGATACTGGTGTGACATCACCTTGGAGCCCCCCAAAGCAGGAATTGGGGGGACTAAATGGACAGTTCACCTGTCTATCTGAAGCCTAGCAAGGGAGGTACGTGGATCCCACTAGAATTGAAAATGAAAAGTAAGGGAGTGGAGGCTCTACTAGAGGACCTGGGCAGCTTTAGATACAGTACCAGGTACAAAGGAGGATTTCCACTTTTGAGCCACGGAAACAGAAATTGACTTTTCCTTTCCAGATTTAGCTAATATTCCAAAAGGGAATCCAGCACCTGCCTTCCAGATTTGAACACCCCCAAAATTCAGGAGTGCTCAATCTCAATTTGGGCAGCTGTTACTTCATTTCTCCCAAATCAAATATACTGTTCCACTGTAACTTGCTGTAGAAAAAGTAGGATAAAATTGAGCAAGAAATGTTTCCCAGTGGTTATTAGGACTGGAATTTCTATTTTGAACAGCTATTGCCATTTTAAAAATAGTTTTATTTGTTCAAAAGGAAGACAGTGATATTGCATTGGTAAATTCCCCATAGAAACAAAGAGTGGAACAAAAGAATAATAAAGGCACCTCAACTTTTCCTCATTTATGTAGGACAATCGTATAATATGCATCCACATATCCTCCAATCACACAAGCTGAAAATTGTTCCACTTTACTGTAGTTCTGTAACCATATGGGAACCAATCAGGTCTGTATTCTGTGCATATCCCAAATTCCTGCTGAATGACCCGCCCTGGGAGTGAGTTACCAGTGACCCAGAGCTGTGGAGGCAGGGGGGGCGCGAGTAGGGGGGGAGGGCACTTGTGCAGGGGAATGTGGGGAGCCCAGAGCTGGGGTGGCAAGGAGTGCGGGGGCAGGACAGCCCTAGGCTGGGGGAGTAGGGGAGCTCGGGGGGAGCCCAGGTCTGGGGTGCGGGGAGCGGGGAAGCCAACATTTTTTTTGCTTGCGGCGGCAAAAAAACCCCTAGAGCTGGCACTGCTAAATAATCACTCTTCTCCACATATACTTTATTGCAGTTTTGTCAGGGCTTAACTAGAATATATTTAAATTGCAAATATATAATTAATATTACTTTACTTATTTAATGCATGAAAATTAGCTTACATTAGACATTGAACCACAACGAAGGAACATTAACCATTTTGCAAAGCTCTAATGAATTTTCTGAAGACAGTTATCCATTTACTGATCATCACTTTCACATACCAATCATTTTCTCTTTCTCATACTGCACAATTGAGGGTCATCCTCTTATCTAGTACTTAAAGTATTTAGAAAAGATGTCAGGTAGCCTCAAAATGGATATTGCTGGCTCTTTTGTAGTCATTACAAGTTTGTTTTCACATGAATCACTTCCATTGCAAAAACACTATGATGTGAAAATCTCATTTTTCAAAAAGCCTTTGCACTTTGTTTTTGGAGACATTTTAGTTTCCAAATCTTACAGCATTGCCTAAACAGTAATCCTAGTAAAACAGCCATGTTCTTGAGTTCTGTTTAATTGCTGAATTATTTTTTTTGTAGCACAAGATTTGCCACAGCCACAAAAACACATAGCTCCTTTGTCCATTTTGGTGCTTAATTCTTATCACTTCCCATTCACTATTCACTATGACAGGTAAGTACAGTTTTCATATTTGTTTTGTTGATTATTATCTCTCTCTCTCTTTCCCTCTCTAGGTTTTTATACTATACTCATCACTGCAACATCTGAGTACCTTACAAAAAGTACACCTTCCAGTAATACCCACAATGTGCTAACCATAGTCCATCTATACAAGAAAATAACTGCAAACAGTTTACAATCTAGTTAAAAGCTACACACAAAATAATTGGGGAGATGAATACAATCCATATACATGTATTTTATATGTCATGTGAAACAATATGTTAAAAGAATGTTAATGCTGCAAAATCAATCTGTTTAAAGTTAAGGAATGCTAGGATTAAGACAGACTGTGCTACATTAATTCTATCCTCTTGAGTTTTATGCATTAACACACAAACTAATTACATCATCATATACTGTTTTCTCCACGTGATCCCTGCCTCATCCAGGGCAGTGAGAGATGCAATGGGAGTTGTTAGAGAAATGGGCTGTGAGGGGGGCGACTGGGTCAGGTCAGGAGCTGAAAAATAGATGTTAGTTGAAACCATGTAAATGGATGAAATCACACACACAGATGGCAGAAAGAGAAAAAAATATATTAGAGACCCATGGAGTCCCTATGAAGAACAAGAAAAAGGACAATGAGGAGCCAACAAAGGGGGCACTAAAAGAACGACCCAAGAGGTAAGCCCTTGGTCCAATTGTCTTCCTTACTTCCAATGAGGAAGCTGGGACTATGCTTTATTCCAGGGGTTGGAAACACCTTTCAGAAGCCGTGTGCCGAGTCTTCATTTATTCACTCTAATTTAAGGTTTCACATGCCAGTAGTACATTGTAATGTTTATAGAAGGTCTCTTTCTAGAAGTCTATAATATAGATCTAAACTATTGTTGTGTATAAAGTAAACAAGGTTTTTAAAATGTTTAAGAAACTTCATTTAAAATGAAATTAAAATGCAGAGTCCTCCAGACCGGTGGCCAGGACCCAGGCAGTGTAAGTGCCACTGAAAATAAGCTCGCGTGCTGCCTTTGGCATACGTTCCATAGGTTGCCTACCCCTGCTTTATTCAGTAGGCATACAGCTATTCCCCCCCCCCCCCATTTTCTTGTCTTGCACATTCCCTGGCTTTTTTTTCCTTTTCCAAATTTCACAATCTTTTGTTCGTCTGTGTCCAGCATTTAGGTACCCTGGATAGGGTTAGTCATTCCTGATATTTTGTTTGGGTAGCCTGACCATGTAAGAATATTATATACACAAGGAAATTAAACAGTTGTTCTTCCACCTTTTCATTGTTATTCTTCAGTCACTGGTTTCCAGAGATACACACATTTCAATTTCCTACTGATGCCATTTATTAAAAAATTATAATGAGAAATAACAAAATACATCATGGGTAGATACCGATATTGTTTTCAGTTCAACCCAGAACTGTTTTTCCCCCATATAATAACTTGAGCAGTGAATGCAGGTCTCATTTTTTTTAAAAACTTTGGCAGTTTATCTAAACTCACACCGACTATTGAACAAGGATGAGGTAAGCAATCAATGATATTAATATTATCAGTTCCTGTCCTGCTAGACAAAATTCAATAGTTCATCAAACACCGAAGATCTGCACTAGTATAGCATGGATGGATATTATCCTGCAGTTCTTAAGGGCTTTGTCAGGTACTTCTCAAAACATTTTAAGATTGCAACTAGGAACTCTTGCTAGCAACAAAGAGCAACAATTGGCTTGTTCCTGAAGTGACTCAAAACAACCTCTTTCTGTGTGTTAGCACATACTTCAACTACATTGCTAGGCTTTACTTTTGACATACAGTACAACAATCATGCAGTGACCAGAGCTGATTTCATCATTTCTCTTAGGGTCCAATCAACACCCGATCTTTGTCATTTCCCAGTTATAGATAGCTTTTCAAAGGTCTGCAAGGAAGACTGGCACTCAGCATTTTAGCCACCACTGTGTTTTTCTTAGCGTTATTCCCGCACTAAGCCTCCCTTTAGTTGGGGATTTGGAGTCACATCTGGTTAAACAATTTTGAAATAATTCATCCACTGGTGGTTTTTAATCTTTATAGTTTTACAAAAGCAGAGAAAGTGTCTGCTGAATTATCCTTTGGATAATTTGGTTTTATATGAAATGTTTTAGACCCTTTTTCTAGCTGCTTTCTCCACCAACTTTATCATTTTAACTGTGTGTGTTTTCCCACTGAGTTAATTCAAGACATTCAATTTGCTTTTGGGTAATCCATCTCACATTACCTTTCATTGAGTTAAGTAGATTATCTGGAAAAATGTTCCTCCAAGTTTTCTTAAATATCATATCTTTGACATTATTTTTTGTGCCAATGCCTTTATTAATTTAATTGGTCATTATCTCAATGTTAGGTCAAATCCTGTAGCACTTGGCAAAATCTGTTTTTTCAGCTTTGTTCTATTATATGTAGGTTCTTATCTACTCATTGTTGTAGGATCAATGTGTCTTCCAAGGGACAGCTTGACTTAATATCTGTCATATGTTTGTTCTCTCATCCTTTCTGCAGGGGGTGAAGTGTGTGCAGTGGAGTGTTTTGTAGTGTATTTTATTTAAAAAAAATCCAAAACACACACACTACTATATGTCAGAGAGACAAACAAGGTCAAAGAAATGTGTCTTGCTCTTCAAGTGGGGTGAGGTTTGTGATTATACTTAGATCCTGTCCACAGTCTTGGAGCAGCCCATGAGAATGCTCTCTCCCCTTTTTACTATTCTTGGCCTTGGGTGATCATCAATTAAACGTCCCAACAACTTTGTTATAAATAATCTCTGAAATATAATTGGTTTACTTTTGAAATAGAGCATATTTGTTTCCACAGGACACCAATGAGGTACCATGTTTACTTGATTAAACTGACATTTATGAATATAATTAATATTAATAACTTCACAGTATAATACACAGATTTAGTCCCTCTTTTCAAAAATATCCATACATGATTGCATTTGCAGCTAGCAGAATTTGAAGTGAAGCTAATGTGACTAACAACTATATATGAACAAAAAGGTGATTTTGAGATTCTGTAAATGGAGGAATAGCCACTTATGTTTTCATGCATTTTACTGTGTTTTTTTTTAAGTTTACTTAATTCTTTTCACAAACTAAAATAATTTTACTATAGCAAGACAACACAGGAGAGTGTACAGTGCAGCTGTAAAAATTCAACAAATATTCACAAACATATGGGGGAAGAGAGAGAAGAACCAAGCAAATGAAAGAAAGTCTCTTATGTGTCAGGTATTTCATAAGTAATTAAAATTTACCCAGCTTTTTGAGTGATTATTTTATTTAAGTACAAAGAAGAGAGGCACGACTGCAGAGAAATCACTAGGGTTAATATTTTCAAGAGAGAAACCAGTTATTTTGGATGCCCCACTGGAGATATCTTAAAGGGCTTGGTTTTCAGAATGTGTACGCTCATCACTTTCAGCAAGTCAGGCCCATTCAAAGTTTCAAGTGATTTTTTGTGTGCTCAATTTGTTTCTTTAAAAAATCCTGACCTTAGTGATTGTTGTATGATTTGGTTTCTGTTCTTTGTAGTTAAATACAACAGCTTTCTGTGGAAGTAATTTTATCTTTGCAATCTTTCTGTTTCCACAGCTATGGAGCATGTCACTTCCCCCAAGAAATGAGAAATAAGCATGGAGCTTTTTCATCTGATAGTTGTGTTACAGGGAGGCCTACAAGAACAAGAATTACTAGAAGGTCCAAGGAAAGTTAGGTTTCTTAAACCAGTGATTCCTCAATCCAGGGCAAATGTCCAGGATGCTGTCATTACTGGACACTCCACTTCTCTCAGGCAACATTTTTAAAATATCAAGAAAGGATGAGTACCATTGGAACATCGCCTTTTAATTAGTCTCTTCAGTAGAAATGCATATAGAGGAAGTACCACTCCTATTCCCAGTTACTTTAAAAAAATTCTGAGCAATGGTCTAAGTTTTTTCAATATCTTATACATTCTTGTAGTGATTCCATGGGAGGGGAAAATAATGTATCTTTTTTCAGATTAATCTAATCTAAGATTAATGATGAGATAACTGGCTCTGTGGATGAGGGGAAAGCAGAGGACGTGTTATTCCTTGACTTTAGCAAACTTTTGATAAGGTCTCCCACCATATTCTTGCCAGCAAGTTAAAGAAGTATGGGCTGGATGAATGGACTATAAAGTGGATAGAAAGTTGGCCAGATCATAGGGCTCAACAGGTAGTGAGCCCTGTGAGGTAGTGAACCTCAATGGCTCCATGTCTAGTTGGCAGCCGGTATCAAGCGGAGTGTCCCAAGGGTCAGTCCTGGGAATGGTTTTGTTCAATATCTTCATTAATGATTTGGAGGATGGCATGGATTGCACCCTCAGCAAGTTTGTAGATAACACTAAGCTGGGAGGAGTGGTAGACACCCTGGAGGGTAGGGATAGGATACAGGGGAATCTAGACAAAAACGGGGATTGGACCAAAAGAAATCTGATGAGGTTCAATAAGGACAAGTGCCAAGTCCTGCACTTAGGATGGAAGAATTCCATGTACTGCCTACAGTCTAGGGACCAAGTGGCTAGGCAGCAGTCCTGCAGAAAAGTACTTAGGGGTTACAGTGGACGAGAAGCTGAATATGAGTGAACCGTGTGGTCTTGTTGCCAGGAAGGCTAACAACATTTTGGGCTGTATAAGTAGGAGCATTTCCACTAGATCGAAGGATGTGACCATTCCCCTCTACATGGCATTGGTGAAGCCTCATCTGGGGTATTGTGTCCAGTTTTGGGCCACTACAAGAAAGATGTATAAAAATTGGAAAGAGCAGAGTTAAAGTCTGGATGTTTTAACTGTACATTTACATACCTTAACATGTTTGGATTTATTAAAGTTTAACCTTAACTCTGAATTTCCTGGGTTTATAATACTTGGTTTTGTTACAATATCCCTATAACATACTACCAATCTGTACTCTCAACTTTAACTCACTCTTAACAGAGGTAACAAAGTCCTGTGGCACCTTAAAGACTAACTATAAAGTTTTGAAGCATGAGCTTTCGTGGGCTAATACCCACTTCGTGAACCACTACGGAACCAACCCACTGACTAATCTCCTAAATATGGATTTAGGTTTGACTTTAGGTACCCAAGCCAACGCTCATTATCTCTAAATCCCACCAATCTTTGCAGAGTCATAAATCCTATGCAGAATACCAGTTGTAATGTTTTACTTTAGTTATGTTTGAAGATACAACAGCTCTCAATGCTTTTTACTTTGGGCAGGTTATTTTGATCAATGAGTGTAGGCTCATGTAACCCATTGGCTTAATGGGGCAACATCCCTTTAAGAGACCCATTGTGGGGAGGGTACGAGTGAGTTGTGTCTGCTCATTGTTGCTAGGCAGATTAAGCCCTCCACATCCAGAAGCCCAGGAGCAGGAAGCCCACAGAAAGGTTACACTAACAGTTGATAATAATAATATTTTGGAAGTTTCAGTGAATTTGGCTACCCAGTGGAGAAAGCATAGAGAGGACTATGCCCTATTTTACAATGCACATAGTGTTCCTTCCATGTGCCACTCTCAAAGAAGTTGCTAAAAGTCTATAGATCACACTGGCACATTCCATACACGTTCTGAAATGCACTATCCCAAATTATGTTTTATTTCCCTTTCATTTTAGGTCCATTTTCACACTGGAGAAAAAAACCCTGAAGATACAGAATTTAAACAGTGGAAACTCGTGTACACGATACTCCGAATGAAATCAGCAGATGCTGCTTTTGTCCAGCTAGTCCTTGATATCTTGTATAGCTAGTGCCTGCTCAATATTGGAGTCTGGCCAGCAGGCTTTGATGGTGAAAAGTCTCACCAAGTCTCACCCAACGACTGGTTTGCTAATGTCACAAGCATACACCAAATCCCAGTGGTGGGGCATCATCATTCAAAAAAAATGAAAGTGTTACCCATTATGTTAGAGAGTTGGGAATAGAGCTATACAAATCATTTTCCAGTTCATTGGCAAATCTGGAAAGAAATGTTAAAAACACTGTTTTGGGTCAACCTGAAAATGAATTATTTTGAAATTTTCAACAAACTCAAACAAACAAACAAACAAAAAAACAACAACCCCCACCTTTGGGTTGAACAAAATGTTTCAATTTTTAGCCTTAATTTTTTTAAAGAAGATTAAAGGAAATTTCAAAACAAAAAGTTGTTTTGAATCAAAACATTTGATTTAAAATATTTCAAAATGAAATATTTTGAATTTCTAAATGTTTTTGTTTTTCGACATGAACAATTTGGCAAAACCAACACAAAATTGTGAAACATTCCAGTGTCACCAAATCTGCATTTTAGAACAACAACAACAAAAAGTTTTGGAAAGGAGAGTCAGAAAGTGATAACTATGTTCCAGTCTGGAGAAAGCATATCCCCCCTTTTTTAATTTCTGGTTTTCCCTAATGACAGATCTCTAAATCCTGATTTTGAGAACAGCATCCCCTCAATAAGGAAGTAATCCATGTATCTCTTTAAGATCACAGTGCATGCAATAAGCCAGTTGGTGTACTAGCTCTGTGAGCCTAGTCCTATACCTATTACAGTGGCTGAGAAAACAGTCAAACCATGTGATATATGATATGCCTTCCTTCCTTGTCCACACTTTTCCTCCTGTGGTCACAATGCCCAGAAAAAGATAAAGCCTGTGTAAACACATTGACTCTCTATTGGCATTGCTGGTCCTGGTTTTCCTAGTTCAAGGACATGTCCTTATGTCTTCTTGGATGATTTTCCCCACTACTGTAGTCATGTGGATGCAGTGGTCAGTGTGGTGCAGTAGCCAGAAGATTTAATTTCATGGCCAGGAATTCAAAAGAATGGATCTCTGCAAGCCTGGTATACAGAGTTTCAAAATCAAGCCTCTTTGTTACGGCAGTATAAGGCTGAAGTTTTAAATGTTTGGAGTTGCAGTGTTCATTTTTTGGCTTCACATTTCATGTGGCCACCTGGCATTACAATAAACTGATGATAACTTGTCATACCTTGTTTTTCCTTCTTCCATGTGTAATGGTCTCTAACAGAGCTGGAGATTGCTCATGGAAATTATAGTGCAACCTAATTCACTTGAAGGAAAAAAATTATATGGTCCACTTTTTAAAGGGAGAGGATTAAAAAGACAAATATATTTATATGTCTACATTAGCAATCACAGTTATCACAGCAGTGCTTACAAATTAGGTATTTGTTCCTGCAGAAGGCTTAAGTGCCTATCAATATCTGCATGGAGAATTCAGGTATTTGCACACAAGCACTAGCAAGATACTATAGTTACTGATACCTAAAAATAAATAAAATGTAAGTGTGCACATTCTTGTGCAAAAATGCTTGAACACATGGTAACTACTTAAATATATATATATATATATATCTTACTTTTACTTTCTAGAACATTGTCATTCTTTTCCTTTTTATGCCTGAATAAGAATATCTATGGATTTGATTTTCGGAGATGCTGAACATCAGCAATTCCCATTGATTTCAACTGCAGTTTTGGATACTGAGCGCCTCTGAAACATAAGCCCCTAGGTTTGCATTTATGTGTACCAAAATCACTTCTCTTCTAGCTTACCATGGTTCAGAGTTTACAGGCAAGCAATCTTCTTTAATTATTATAAACTAATTGTAAACAAATTCCTGTAGCTGCTGTGTTACCGTACTATGCAGTAAACCATTTTATTATCCTATCACTTTGTAAGACGGTATGTAACACTATGCGATACCTCTGAATAAGGTCACATTATATGTTAGCAATTTACAAAATTTAATCAAATACTGATTACCAATCTGGCTATTAATATATCATCTAAAATGTTTTACTGATGTTTACCAACTTACTGTCCATGCATTATATTAAAAATGCCTCCATACACACAAATCTCCAGTTTATGTTCACCTTGTAGAAGGACATGGTACTTTTTACTAAAAAGTGTAGGTGCATTTAGGGCCTGATCCTTATCTTCATTAGCAAAACTCCCATTGACTTCAATGCAGATAGGAATGGAATCTTAATTTTCAGGTTATTAAATGCATTTATCAATCCTTTGGAAAGCTTTTCCCTCATTACAGTTAATGCTCATGCTAAAGGTAACTACAGTTGTCCTTTGCTCACCTATAAAACAATTACTTACTTTAGTAACCTAGATCTAGCAAATTTTGCCATGTGGAAAAAAGTAAAGGCTTGTGGTAAAAGGGGACTTCCAAGGGGTCCCCAAATGAGGACCAGCTGCTTTTGCCCCAATAATTAGCGGGTAAGACAGCAGGGTAAAGGGTTAACAAAACTTAAGCTTTTATTCAGCGCGCTGAAGGTTGTCTACCAAAAGTAGGGCAACAACAACAAATATCAGAACTTAGCACATATTTATAGCATAGAGATGTACATATTCATGAGGCTCATTGATTATTCATTCATACCCCTACATGGTAAACCGTAACTTCAATAGTTTTAAGATCCCCCTGCCTTTATCTAGTTTAGTAACAGTTTCAAGGCTTACCCCTTGAAGGTCATTCTATTCTGCACACATCAACAACACCAGGTGTCTTATCTTAGTTAGTATAGGAATGTTTATGACTATCGTACTCCCTTTATTTTCTCATGGGTTGATATTTCTCACATTTTAGGCCTGCCAACTATTCCTCAGTCAGCAGTTCGAGCTTACCCAGAGTGCTTTATGTCTTAACTACAGTCTGAGCAACTGAGTTTGTGTGTATGTCTCTCATTACTTTTGCTTATTACAACATAGGGTAAAGCTGTTTACAACAGGCTAAATCCTTGAAAGGAGGGGGAAATAAAAAGGATGCATCCAGATACTCCCCACTGTCTATGCAGAGCTCTAATGGATAAATACGGTTCACCGCTCCGGCCAATGGGGGCCGCAGGAAGCAGCGGAGAGCATATCCCTTGGCCCACGCTGCCTCCCACAGCCCCCATTGGCCTGGAGCGGCGAACCGCGGCTAGCGGGAGCCGCGATTGGCCGAACCTGCAGAGGTGGCAGGTAAACAAACTGGCCCGGCGTACCAAGGACTTTCCCTGAACAAGTGGTGGACCAGAGTTGAGAACCACAGCTATAGAGTTCTGCAAGGTTGTTATAGTTACCAGCCTAAACGTTGCTTGTGTCAAGTTACTGGCCAGGTAGCTTGAACACGAGGATGGAGCCGATCCTTGTCAGATGCGCATCAGATGCTCCTGGAGGTGGTTGCAGAACCAGACTCGACATCTTGTTATTTTTACTCAATTCTTATAGAAATTTTCTTCCATGCAAGCCTATGGAGGATGTTTTGTCATGCATCTGTAACCTTTTATGAGATAATCAATCAGCATATAGCACCTCCATGACGCCTGGGGGAGGAGGGTATTTGTCCCTCCTGTCCGGTGATAACAGCGGGGGTTCTGGCTTGCCCTTCTGGGTCGTCCGGTCACCTTCACCTTGCGCATTCTTCAGCCCAATGATGTGAGAAGCTGTAATTCTTAGGCTGGCATTGGTACTTCTTTCATTTCCTACTTTCCCAAGCATACATTCACACAAACAAACACTCTTATTTTTCATTTCTTCTACCTTTACATCCATCTTCTAACACTTCCACTAAATCGATTAACAAAGATAGGAAAACAAGTAGAAAAATAAAACATTCAAGAAAGGCATAGCCCTTCTTCGAAGCCACAATAATTACCTAGTAAGGCTTTTATCTTTTCCCTTTTTTATTTAATTATTTCAATTCTGGCTAACACAATCATAACTAACCATTTCTAAAGTGCTAGGGTCATTTTCGGTTTCAATTTTACTTCAGTTCCTAAATCATTTAGGCACTGACAATTTTACTTAACATCTCAAAACTAATGACATTAACCAAATTATTAGAAAATATTTATGTAATAGCTTATATACATAGACTGCTTAAATAAAATAATGAATAGTAATATAGTATAATAATGAAAGTATTATTTTGCTCTTCTATAATCCTTTCATCAAAAGGTTTGAAAAAAAAAGTTTTTAAACAGTGTTTGAATATTGGTTTTCTTATTTCTGGTTTGCAGTTGTGGAAAGTGAGGCACACAGAGATCAGGTGACTTGTCTAAGGTATTACTTCCTTAATTTCCCAGTCAAGTCCTGACATCAAACATCCTGTAACTTTTTTTTAAATAAAAAATTACAAATCCCACCCAACCACTATAATTTGAATCTATCTGCACTAGCTATGCCTCAGGTTAGCAAGAAAAAAGTATTTCTAGGTGATGAATCAAAGTTTCTCCTTCAGTTTACAAGTTGGCATCAGCTGTAAGCGCAATCCCATTACAAAACCACCATATTTTATATATATTTTTTATACACATGCATGCACTATCACATTAATAGGTATTATGTGCACAGTATTAATATACTTTGTGGATGTGTGTGTTGGGAATTTATATTAACAATGTACCGGTATTATGCTCTTCCCACCATTCTGTTCACTCATGCTAAGTATCCCATAACACACTGCAGAGTTGAAGTCAGCTTTGCCACTAGCTAACAGAACTTGTCAAAGGCAAAATATTTTTGTTCTATGTCCTAGTACAGACACCTTCATGGGCTGCTGGTTTAGAATGCGTATCCAAAAAGAGAGAGAAGAAAAGTACAGAACAAAACCACAAGATAAAGAACTGCTATGAACTGGTGCGTGGGTGGTGGTGGTGGTTAGATTTTAGTGATGTATAGTAACTTGTAATAGTAATTGTATAGTAATTTCTATCTCCTAAAACCAGACTATTAAAACTGTTAGTGTAAATGCATAATTCTGAAACATATCTTTGTGTTAGGTGAACATGTTTGTTGCAGGGTACTCTGAGTCCCATAGAAATGAGGCACACACACAGCTGCTAGATGAATAAAAGTGGTGAGTTTATTAAAGGCGAGCGTGACACATCCGCAATGGGCCCCCCCAGCGTTGCTGTCACCGAGAGATGGGGAAAAAGCCTGACGCATTGGAGCAATGCTCAGGGTGAAGCCCAATATGCAGGGGCACGCTGACACAGAAATACCCATGCACATTTGCATCTCATACATAGCTCATGAATAGCAATAACTTGTTTTGCTGCACTGCCTTGTTTAGCTTCCCTATCTCACACAAGCCGGCAAGCAGGTAGCAGCTGGAGCTGGGAAACTCTGGGAACAAGATAACACTAGCATACAAGGTGGTTACCTTGACCGACAGTACCCTTTCCCTAGAGTCGACCATGGGAGCGATTGTGTTTCCCTAGCAACAACCGTAACAAAATCTTCTTGCATTCTACAATGCTGTAAGACAAGAATAGCTTCCTGGAAGCGGGGATATATAGGTCTCCTTTTCATACTGTACTGTTTTGTTTTTAGACAGTAAAAGTTCAATTATTTGGTCTCTAACATTTGTGGCAAATTACTCCCACGATATTGATGGGTTCTGCACTTTCTCTTCTTGTGGGGGGAATTCAGGGAGTCTTTTTCTTGCCTCTGAACAGGGTATTAACTGTCCCACAGTTATCCTAGAGGGGAGAAGGGGAGAGGGAGGGACCCGGGCCCGCCCCCTACTCCGGGTCCCAGCCCAGGGGCCCTGAGGATAGCGGTAAACCACTGGGATTAGCTACTCCTTCCCCTGGACTACTTCCATCTCCTACTCTTCAGCTTGTGGGGGGGCTTCCTGCCCTCTCTCTACACAAGCCAGGTGTTCCTTTACTTAAGGTCTGGGTCTTTCTTAACTCACTACAGCACTTCTTCAAAGTCTCTCTGCTCCAACGCCTCCAAACTGCTCTCTGCTCCAATGCCTCCAAACTGCTCTCTGCTCCAACGCCTCCAAACTGCTCTCTGCTCCAACGCCTCCAAACTGCTCCCAAACACCCACACCTGTCTGCCAGAGGCAGGGGGTTTTATTAAGGCCTTAATTGACAGCAGGTGCTCCTAATTAACCTGCTGCCTGCTTCCCTAGTCTACAGGGAGCCACGCCCTAATGAACCTGGAGCTGATATATCTCCCCTCAAACACTCTGCCACAGCTCCCTGACCTTCCTCTATCACACATATTAAAGAATGAAACATAAGTGTAGTCAAACAATTGGCTACACCTTTTACATCAATAAAAAGCACACACAGAACTGCACTTAGGTTTCTAATTCACCCCTCGCCAAAGTCGCTACCTTAAATCAATCAATCTACAATCTTTGTCTTTAGAGTTTTGTATATAAATTATGGTCAGTATTAATGTTAAGTATGTCTACAGGGCATGCTTAGGTATTCCACAGGAGCCATTTACAGGAGAACTACAAGGTCAATATTCATTTTAAAATAAGCAGATTTATGGGATGAATACTGTTGGGATTACCTCTGGAAGCAGAACCCAACAACCCAGCCTAACTCCAAACTAGTCACTCCGGTTTCTTTATTGGATACAGTTGTTCAGGCTCACATGTAGGGAGTGGGTATGGGGTGTACAACACATCTAAAGTACACAGCAATTTTAGGGCTGTTGATTAATCACGGTTAATTCACATGATTAACTCAAAAAATGTATCATGATTAATCACAGTTTTAATCACACTGTTAAACAATAATAGAATACCAATTGTAAAGTATTAAGTATTTTGGATGTTTTTCTACTTTTTCAAACATATTGATTTGAATTACAACACAGAATACAAAGTGTACATTGTTCATTTTATATTTTTATAATATTTGCACTGTAAAATGATAAAAAACAGTATTTTTCAATTGATCTCAAACAAGAACTGCAGTGCAATCTCTTTATCATAAAAGTTGAACTTACAAAAGGTAGATTTTTTTTGTTACATAACTGCACTCAAAAACAAAATAATGTAAAACTTTAGACCCTACAAGTCCACTCAGTCCTTTTTGTTCAGCCAATGGCTAAGCCAAGCAACTTTGTTTACATTTACGGGAGGTAACGCTGTCCACTTCTTATTTACAATGTCACCTGAAAGTGAGAACAGGAATTTTCCTGCCACTGTACACTTTGTACACTGTACACTTTGTATTCTGTGTTGTAACTGAAATCGGTATATTTGAAAATGTAGAAAATATCCCAAAATATTTAAATAAATGGTAGTCTATTCACAGCATGATTATTTTAATTGCAATTATTTTTTAAAATTGCTTGATAGCCTTAAGTAATGTATCAACATATATACACATTCCCAAAAAAGAAACTATCAGATGTGCATTGCATTCTAGATCATATCACACACTCTATGCTTGGTTCATTAACTTCTGAGAACCAGTCTCACATGCCACACAGCTGCCATTCATTAGACATCATTTACTTCCTTCCTATCCCTTTCACATTATTCACTGCCCTACTTTTCTCTTATCTGCTAGTATTATATTTATCAGGTTGCTGTGAATTCATACTTTGTTAATTGTTTCATGTCTTTGCTCACAATGGGCCTTCTAGTACTACTAACTAGAATTGGGAAACAGGGGAAACATTGGGAGCCATGAGCATTTAACTATTATATCATTTAACTATCATAAAAAAAATTGGTTCTGCCAAGACTACATGGTGAACTGCACCTTAGACTCCTTTTAGTCGCTCTGAAAGAGCCTCTTAGATCTGGAATCCTGCACCTCATTCTGGGCGGAACTACATGGTCCAACCTGTTGATTGCATCTCTGGGCTGAAGCCATTGGCTCCCAATTGTGGTTTTGGCAACTCTGTTTTCCTTTGGGGTTGTCAGGATCTAGGCAATCAGGCCTAATGGATGAGTGGTGGTGGAAGCCAAATGTAGGGTTAGGATCAGGATGGGGGCAATGCTCAAATCAGGGTCAGCACTGGGGAAAGTCATGGGCAAGCCAAATCAGGACCACAGAGGGCAGGCTGAAGGTCAAAGCCAAGTTGGTGTCTGTCCAATGTTCTGAGGGGCATGAGGCAGGTGCAAGGCTGGAGCAAGCTCAGGACAGGGCACAGACAAGGCTGAAGAAGGCTGGGAAAATGTTTGGGTAGGAACACGAACCAGATCAAGGATAGGCTGGATGGCTAGGGAGTCAATGACACTGTGGGGCAGCAGGATGGCTCCTGGTCAAGTAGTGCTGTTCTGCAGACTAACTTGCAGCTCTGGTGGGTGGGGTCAGTGAAATACTTGTGCTTGGTGGGGATCCTGATAGAGGCACTGCTCAGGGAGAAGCTGCTATCATATGCTTGAGCGATGAGTTGCTGCAGGCCTGTTGGGGGGGTTGAGTGACGGCAGCTGAGTAAGCAGTCCAGGCCTGGCTAAGGGTTTGCCTTACAGGGAGCCTGTGACCACACACCTTTGCAGTGACACAGAAAGAGTCTTCAGAACAAAGCAACATTTATTCATTTCTGAAAGGTGCAAATCATCTAGGGAAATGGGCTAACAGAATGAAAAGCTCCTTACACAAGTTTAACCACTCTATCCATAGCTCAAGTGTGGTCCAGTTTATTCCCATCTCTGAGGTGGGAGAACCAAACTGTCCCACTTGCAGCATGCTCCCTCCATCTTGGTCAAACTGGGTGTCAGACCTCATCTGCTGACAATTCACTCCCCTCTTCTGCTTCCCAAGGAGATCAGCAGTTTTTTAGATATAGGATTTCCTTTGATCTTAAAACTGGTCTTGGGAAGAGTAAGTCATTCTAGCCTGCATGGAGGCAGATAGAGGATATTCCCCAATAAACAGCTTTTCTATTGTTCTTCCAAATCTCTTATCAGTGTCATTGATTAATTTCTTTTGGCTTCTCCCTTAATAGCATTCTTTGATTTAACTCCTGGGAGTCAGGCAGATCAAACAGATATCATATGCCTCTCAAGTCATTTATAAAAAAATAGTACACAACACCCTTGCTCCCCACAGCAGCCTTCATAAAATCTGTTCGCCTTCCCCAGGTTTGCTAGAGATGCCCCAGAATATATCATTCTGAGATTTTAGCTTTAGCAGAAATCTTGTGTGCTTACTGACTGTTCTTTTAGCTCTAACCACCCACAATGAAGTACAAACAAGTATAAAATTGATCTTAAGAAAAACTGATTTTCTTTAGAGTTCATCTTTAAATTACTTGAGGCAATACCTGCATTGTATCCCTTCAAAAAAATGTCTAATTTGTGGGAGTTAGTTTTATTAATGAAACAAAATTTGTGGGCATTATATAGAAAAATAACTACTGCTCATTGAAGTTATTTATATTTTAGAAAAAACATATCAGCTTGTATATTTATTTTTTAAAAAGAAAAATATTGTCACACACAGATGGTCAGATAGATTAGAATGATTATTAAAACAAAAAAATAAATTAAACCTTACAGCTACATAAATGCACAATGGTAGCAACCATTCAGGATTTGTCCCCCTTCCCAGGTAAATCACAAATTTGGTGTCTATTAGTGGAGTGTTATGGTAAAGTTACTTTTTAAATAATCTTTGGAAACTTTTTATTAAAGCAAAGTTACAATAAAACATTCACACACACTACGTCATATATTACTTATACCCGACCAGCTTAATATTCAAGTAACCTGGCTAAGGATTCTGACTTGCTGGCTGGGGAGCCCTCCTCCTCCGAGCATACTAATAAGGGTGACCAAATTCTAAATACCTATTGTCTTTTTGGTACTTCTCTTGTTTATGTACTTGGTATGAAACTTTTCCCATTACTAGGACCAGCCATATTTTGCTGTATCACAATTCCAAAGGAAAATGCACATTTTCCTAATAATGTGAAATACTAAGGCTAACTACTAACAATAAAAAAAATAGTTGTTATGTTACTACTGTAACATTAAGTAAGCAGGTCAGGGGATATCTAGGAAGTTGGTCTTTCATCATAAAATTAATCTCTTAATAATTTCCTCCAGTAACCATGTAATTTCTGGACATATACTTGCACATGGAGTTTATTTCCCTTCCCAACACAGGCCCTTCAACAGAATGTCTCCCAAATAGCAAAAATATGATGGATCCTAAGTGGAGTACAAATGCCATTTATACAGTGACTTATAAACATTTTTTATGAGCTACACAAATCGAAGATGTATATCCCTTACCTACTCATCCAGATCAATTTCTTTGTACAAATCGCTCCCCCATCTTTTCAGCGGGATCTTATTTCAGCAGGATCTTATTAACATCATTTTCAATCTTTAACATTCCTAAAATGTATCTTCTGTTCAGTGGACAAAAGATCTATCCCAGCTAATACTTGGCTCCAATTTTTCCACACATTCCTTTTGTATTTTTTTTAGATAAAATACTGATTTTAAAAAAAACCTTTAGTAATTGAGAAAGTGCCAATAGTTTACACTTTTTCTGAGCAAAAAGAGTGTATAGCAATTGTAAGCATTTGTTATCATTTACACAGTAAGAAGATGAACAAAGACTCCATTCCATTGAGTCTTTTCAACCTGGAGTTCACAAAATCAATCACAAAATGCCAAGACTCTTATACTAGATTTTAGCCTTTGCATTTCATAATTTGTAAAAACCACAGTAGTCTTGGAAAAATTCAACATATTTAACCTTGTCGTTTTTAAGCCCTTTGATATGAAGTGGACTCTAGCAAGGAAATTTGACAGATAAATATACTGTTGAAGCTCAGAACTTCCAAGATCAGAGAAGGCTCATATTCAGTATAAAATTTAATGCCAGTTCAGTAGTTGAATTTTAAACATAATTAATCTAAATAGTAGACAGCCAGCAGTTCAGTGGTCTAGGGATTCATAAATGTCCATTAGGCTGCTAAAGTTTTATTAAAGATAGAAAGCAGGTATCACACTGTATACATAGGAAATTCTCTTTCTTTTTTCCAACCTCACAATCACTCTTTTCTTCTTCATATTAACTTATTTCAGTAATCTCTCTTACCATAATTTCACCAAAACTCTTGTTTTGTGTCACATGTTTTTGGTTATAAGCTCTTTGGACAGGGAAAATATATAAGGACTTAACTCTAAACATGCTTTCAGATGTGGGTAACTTTACTCAAGTGAGAAGTCAGTATGGCTGCTCATGAGTAAATTTACTTAATTGTTAAAGAGACACAGTGGGTGAAGTAATATTGTTTATTGAACCAACTTCTGTTGGTGAAAGAGACAAATTTTTGAGCCTCACAGAGCTCATATTAACTAAAGAAGAGTTCTGTGTAGCTCGAAGGTCTGTCTCTTTCACTAACAGAAGTTGGTCGAATAAAAGATACCCACTGTCTCTAATATCCTGGGACCAATAGGTCTACAATAACATTGCAAACATCAGATTCCTAAGTGCATCCACGATCAGGGCCTAAATTTGTGAAGTACTACATAAACTTAAGGAAATTATATCTATTATACCTATATCTAATTTAAGGTAATGATACATATATGAATTCTGAAATTAGGTTGCTAACTGATGATGCTAAAATCAGAGAAATCCAAACATTAGTTCAAAATAAGTTACTTATAAACAACCACAGCAACACAATTGAAAGTGAAAAGAAATGAACACAAAACCCTTCACTATAATAAACAAACAAGTGAAGTGTTCATATACTGCAAGTGGCATGTATATGGAAAATGGAAATTCATTTTAGCATTAAAAACACTGGAATGCAGAGGTTACAAAAATGCTACATTTACTCATTTTGAGGATTACAGAGACCAAATATAGCCTTTTTGAGTGTGCTCTGAAGTGTGTAAATGTAATATTCTAGCAAACAATGGCACATTACGCACACTCAGGATTTGCATCTATTTAGAATTGGGTTGCTTCTGATCATTATACCATAAATCCAGAAATCCATATTCTGTGTTATGTGATTATTTTTTTAACTCTTCTGATCCAGCGGCTCTCTTAATTACGGGATGGAAATTTAACATCAAGCCATAGTAGGCCCTCTCCTATTCTGATTCTTGCTCTTCTTCACTTTATCTGTTTGTCCTTTGTAATTTTCAAGCATTTTAACAAATTCCTGTTTTCTAGTACTTATTAAGTCTCTTACCAAACTTTCAAGTTTCCAATTTTCCTTTCACAACCTACATTCAGTGTACAATTTCACATTTTCCAACACTGACATTGTCACTGCATAAGTCTGTTTATAGAGATATAAATATAGATATCTATATATATAAAAGTCAAATGGTGTATGCGTGTATGTGTGTATGCGTGCGTGCGTGTATGTATGCTGCCTTACTCCTTCCACACCGTTTGAGCTAGAGACTTGAAATTTGGTACAGTTATAGGCTTTAGGGTCCTGATCAGAGTAAGAGTAGAAAATTTTTCAAATCTCACCTCTGACGCCCCCCCAGGGGTGAAATTCTTTAAAGTCCATTCACATCAGCTGTGACATAGTTATGATATCATAATACCCCCCTCCAACGGACCCCGCACTCGCTCAGCTCTCTCCCCCTCCCCCCTCCAACGCCCCTCCTCGCTCAGCTCTCTCCCCCTTCCCCCCTCCAACGCCCCCCCCCCCCGCTCAGCTCTCTCCCCCCTCAGGTAAGAATCGAAAATTTTAAAAATCTCACCCCCCTCCCCTCCTCCAATGCCCCCCCTCACTCAGCTCTCTCCCCCCTCCAACGGACCCCGCACTCGCTCAGCTCTCTCCCCCCTCCAACGGACCCCGCACTCGCTCAGCTCTCTCTCCCCTCCCCCCTCCAGCGCCCCCCCCTCGCTCAGCTCTCTCCCCCCTCAGGTAAGAATAAAAATTTTTTAGAATTTTTAGAATTCTTTTTAAAAATAGAAACATCATTATGATCAGGCATCAATGCGCATATAAGCTATTTTAAAATGTGAACTACTAAGAAACCCATTCTGCTTTCAATATTTTATTCTAAAATATATTCTTGCTTTTTACCTTAGAATGTTAAGTCTTGAATTCTTGAATGTTTTTGGTTAATAATCTTTTGTAGGACTACAAAGCTAAACAAAGATGTAGGACCAAGTTTTGCTTCCCTTAATCATGTAAAATTCTCTTTGAAGTCAATATGTGAGTAAGGAGAGCTGGATTTGGCTCACAGTAGTGATATTTTTCCTAGTACTTATATTGAACTAACTCATCTACAGGCTAAAACTGATAAAACAAATAAAAAAAGAAAAAGGAAAAGAAAAAGAAAAAACACCACTTGCATTTCACTAGTAAAGAGAACATCAGAGATTCTTAATTATAAATGAGAATTTGGATGCATGTCAAATTTTCAGGTAATCTGCTTCATGATATGGATTGATACATTTTTAAGGTCAGTGTGTGATACATAGGAACTTTTGGAACACATACTGAGTTATCTTCCTTAATATGGTAACATTATTCTTATCACAAAATATTCTCCCCCCCCCTGCACCTTCCCGAATACTTGTCCGTATTTAAGGACCATCCTGCAATCCTTACTCAGGCAAAAATTTGATTCATTTTAATTATTTTGACTTAACACACACTGTTGTATTCAGTAATTTCAAAGGGAGGGCTAGGTATTTCAAAAATATTTAAAGACGCAAAGTAAAAAAATTCAGAAGTGCCTAAATGGCTTACAAGCTTTTGAAATTTATAACCACAGTCCTCTCTTGGAAAAGGTTACTAAATAAGTTCTAGACATAATACTACAAGTGAGGGTAAAACAGAAGAGACATGAAGGGGTGATCAGGACTATGCAATAATGTGGTTATTCAATTTGGTTTATATATTGTGGGAATAAAAAAAAAAGACAAATGTGTTATGAGACAACACAAATTGGTCCACAGGAACTCTGTTGGTGAAGGCTGCTGAAGGGATGTACTGAATCAGAGTACTACTCTTTGGCTGGTGGTAGTGGTGTTTTTTTTTTTAAAGATACTTTATGGGCCTCTGGCAGAGAAGAAGTAGAGACTTCTGCATCAACATCTGATTTTCTGCCTTGATAACCCTGGTGCTGGGTTTTCATCGGTGGGGAAAAAAAATAATCGAGGCTCAGTTTATCCCATTAACTACAGTAGGATTATAACCAGTACCAAAGAGCTCAGAATTCAATCCCACCATTTATAGCACAAAGGAAAACTAAGAAATATTACTTGTAGTAACAGTAGGGTTTGGATCAGGGTCCCATTGTGCTAAGCTCCGTACAACCAAAGTGAGTATCAGCCCCGAGGAACTTACAGTATTGTTAATGAAAATTTATATAGCCCCAAAGGCTATTTGAAAACCCATTGAAATGACTATTGGGATGTCAACATAAATTTGATTAGTTATAGTACATTTGGAATGACATAGTATGATACAAACATTTGCTGCTCATGGAATTCAAACATTGTTTAAACTGTTACTTCTTGCCATCAGGATTTATAATTCTCAAAAGGAGAAATGTTTTATGGGTTGAAGAAAACAACAGTTTAGGGCAAAAGTGGAAATTAATAGGGCAGTCTCATCCTAGTTCTGGGCACATATGCCTAATCCCAAATCTATCACACAGTTGTCAGATTGGCACAAACTGGCAGTCTGATTAAGAAAGGTACAAAACCAGAACAAGAGGGGTATTCTAATTTAATAGTGGCAGTTGTGCTGTGTTTGCTTTCCCAGACATCTTTTATTCTGGTTGATACCAACTATTATAAATCTGTAATTTTCAGAAGTATCTCCAGCAATTCCCCACAAGCCTCCCGCCACACACATACTTGATAAACAGCTCACATCACACAGCTCATGTAATGGATCCTAATCAGTCCCTCTCACATGGCACAATTAAGCAATACAAACATTGCACACAGAAGCACAAGCAATTCAATTCCCAGTCGCTTTTGTTAGTGACATTTGGGAGGGAACAATAGACTTGGTCCCTGTGTGAAGGGAGACAGAAAAGAGGCTTCTTAGCACAATGATCAAGGAGCATCAAAACAGAACAAAAACAATAGAAATGTCCATCATTCATACAGTGTGCATGACCCCTGAAAAATAAAACTTGAAACTAGCTCTGTCCAGCAATACGTAATCAGTGAGGATTCATAATCAATCTACAATCAGTTGAGTTTCTTCATAGCACCTACAAAATCATTACAAATTCAGTCCCAATAACACAGCTACTTCCACATATACCTGTTTCTAATACAAAACTACAGTACACAGCCATCTTAAAAATATATGCAGAATAGTATGTTTTGCATCAATACCTTAAACTTAATTGTGAAAAATCTACTCTAATGTGTTCCACACCAGACAATAGTTCCTTCCAGCTCTCAAAGCCTCCACTTATGTTAGGGGACTGGACAGTAGATAAATGAACTGGTGGGAAACACAAGCATAAGTATCAATGATGAAGCATGTTCACTGTGCTTTTTTACCTCACTTCCATCCTTGTACCATATGGCTCCACTGCAGTTGCACTGTCCTCAAGCCATCTACTCTACAGTTCTTGGATAACTCTCTGAAGCAGGGATCCTGGGCATTTTTAAATGCCTTATGGGTGTCCAAGCAGATTGCTAGAGAAATCAAACTAATAATTCCCTGAGAAACTCTTATAAATGGACAGAAACCAGAATAATTTCCAGTCCCTTTTCTCAAAATGGAGGCCAAAATGAATTCTTAGCTCTCGCTCTCTGCTCAGCAAGAAAAGGCTTCTGTTGAAGCTTTTCGAAACTATGGGGAATATTGGGTTGCTGTGGTGAGGCAGTGGAGATTGTTCCAGAAGTGCCTGTGGAGAGCCGAGACCAATACTAGAAGTTCACTGAATTACTTCTGCAACTACCTTGCCATTACTACCCCTGGAACAGCTGGATCTGGAAAGTACTTGAGGATGATGCTCACCGGGGGAGGGGGGGGGGGCTGCTTTTGGATTCAGGCCACACAGACTGGTAGAACCATTTTTCTTAATAATGGATATGCAGCCATGACTATTAAACTTCAGAATGAGAAAGGAGACTTTTCTATACCTCTGTTAAGAGCTCACCCTGACATTGCATTGCCACAGTACAAGGATGAGCGCTTCATTCAGCATGGGAAAGAGCAGTGATTGCTCTGTGACAGCTGGATACCCTGGACAGTAGTGGCCATGCAGCCTTCATGGATTCTCATGGCAGGTTCTGGATATTTGTATCAGGAGGTCAGATAAAACATATGATGTCAGAATTTGCAAAATATCATGTCTTTACAAGAGAACGTGGAGTAGGAACTCTTCCTGCTAAAAAGCATTGACATGAATAGTATCTCGACCCTGACAATGGTTCTTGGTGACCCTACATACTCATTTTTCCTATGGCTCATGCCATCACCCCTAGATTACACAGATCTGGAGCTATTCCAACTTTCCTGTGCATTCTGCAGGCAGTGGGAAAGTGCTGGAGTGTGCTTTTGACAGATAAAAAGGTGGAAATGCTGGTACAGTTGTCACTGAAATGTCATTGTGGGTGAACAGATGATAATATAAGCTTCTTTCATTTTACATAAATGTAAGAGCAAAGATGAGGTGTTCCATACACAGTGGAGTGAGGAGGCAGCTGGACTTGCTGCAATTTATGCACAGATAGAGAAGCTATTGCAACTGCTGCTGTTACTCACATCAGCAAAACCTGCAGTTGGTATGAAGCTAAATTAGAAATGCTCCACACACACACTTCCAGACTGATTGTGGGGAAGGGGGATCAGTCACACATATTAGTGAACCGTTATTTTTTAGTTATTATTGGCAGGCAATTTTTATAAATTAGGGTTGGGTTTCTCCTTATATATTAAATACAACTTGAATTAATCCCACTCACTTCATTTTGATGGGGAATAATTTTATAGAGCAGGTGTTGGCAACCTTTCAGAAGTGCTGTGCCGAGTCTTCACTTATTCACTCTAATTTATGGTTTTGCATGCCAGTGCTACATTTTAATGGTTTTTAGAAGGTCTCTCTCTCTCTAAGTCTAACTAAACTATTGTTGTATGTAAAGTAAACAAGGTTTTCAGAATGTTTAAAAAGCTTCATTTAAAATTCCATTCACCTACGCTGGCAGTGGGCTGAACGGGGCCTGAGGCTGGGACTATGGCTGGCAAGGGGCCAGCAGCCAGACCCCAGACCGGCAGGGGGCTGAGCGGGGCCGGTGTCTGGGACCCCAGACTCGCAGTGGGCTGAGTAGTCTGGGGTTCCATCTGCCAACTCTTGCCAGCCGGGATCCTGACTGCCAGCCCTGCTCAGCCCACTGCCTATCTGGGGTCCCGGCCCTGCTCACATAGAGTGGGTACCTACCTTCTCTCTGGTTCTGGCCCATTCTCTTCCTCTCTCTCTGCACTGCACTGAGGGTGGGAATGCACTGAGCACAGAGCTGGGGGGTGAAGGAGCAGTCTGGGGACTGGGGTGTATGGTCTGGTGAGGAGCTCGAATGAGGGAGGGGGCTCAGGGTTGGGGCAGGAGGTCTTGGTGTGGAGCGCTTACCTGGGAAGCTCCTATTTCGTGCGAGGGGTGCAGGTGGGAATGGAGGGGAGGGTGCAGGAGCTCCCGTTTGGTGCTCAGAGTGAGGGTGGGGATGTGGGGGATGCCAGAGTCAGGGCAGAGGGCTGGGTGTGTGTGAGGGGGCTGCAGGGGTTAGGACAGAGGGCTGGGTGTGTATGAGGAGGTTTCAGGGGTCATGGAAGAGGGCTGGGGGCGTGGGCAGGGGTCCTGGGGGTGCTCACGGCAGGGGGATGGAGTGTATATACCCTGATTCCACCCCCTTCCTCAAGACCCTGTCCCCGCCTCTTCCCCGGAGCAGCACTGCAGCTCCATTTCTCCCTCTCCCTTTCTCCCTCCCGCTCCCCTGCAAGGGCCATCAGCTGATCAGCTGGCAGGGAGGAAGAGGAGGAGGGGCAGCAGCAGCCAGCAGGACCACTCTTCAGGCCCCACGGGGACGGGGGGTGGGGAAGAGCAGGCGGGGCCAGGTAGGATTTTTAATGGCATGCTGCTGCCTGCCAGGATTCTGTGCCATTTGGCATGTGTGCCATAGGTTGCCGATCCCTATTATAGAGTAGAGAACTCTCATTGTATTAAATATACTTGTCATGGGGTATGCTCACCACTAAGCCGCCTTCTTGTTGCTGGGTCTGGTGAATCAGCTCTCATCTGGTCTAGTGCCCCCTTCCATTGTGCACTGTTCCCAGGGTTCCTCTCCCTCTCCAGGATTCAGGCTGCTCTCTCCATTAATCAGCCCTCCAGACAAGTCACTATATAATTTTCCGCTTCCAGGGTAGCCAAGTCCCACTGGCCAATCTACTCATGTTCTGTCTCAAGCATCTTTCATTAATTCCTGGTCTGTTCCTCTTTCCCAGTGGCTGGTAGGGAAATCCCGGCCTACCCACTGGCATTCCAGCAACCAACGTCTATACAGTCTCAACCCTTGCTGCTCTTTCCCTGTGCTTCTTCCTACTCCACCTCCACAGGCTCTTCCCTGCAACTCCTCTGGGTAAACCTCTTCAGTAAGGAACAGGATCCCAGGACTTTTGCTCCTTCCCTGGGTTTCCTCCTACCTTCCTCTCTGTGCCCAGAGAAAAACTGCAAATTCCCTCCCTGCAGCACTCTTCTGCCCAGCTGGGCTTCATCTTCAATTAGTGTTCATTCTCCCCCAGGTGAACCCTTTCAGGTTAAATGGCCCCTTCTGAGCCATCTTAAACCCTTTGGGGCAGGTGCAGGGTGAACACCCCATTACAATACCAGTAACTGCTTTTATTGTGTTAAGGTGAAAGGCAGATTGAAATGTGATTGCTGGTAGATAAGAGCAGTGTGCTAGCTAGGTGCCACTCTGTAGCACAGGGATTCTCAAACTTCATTGCACCGCAACCCCTGTCTGACAACAAAAATTACTACATGTAGAGCTCCCATGTAGGGACTGAAGCCTGAGTTCACCCCATCCACGCTGCCCCGGGTGTGGGGGCCAAGCCGAAGCCCAAGGGCTTCAGGCTCGGGTACTGAGCCTGTAGCCTGGCCCCACTACCCTGGGCTGAAGCCAAAGCCCAAGCCTGGCCACCCCGGGAGCGGGGGAGGAGGGAGAGGAGGCAAGCCAAATCCCAAGGACTTCAGCCTCAGACAGGGCGCCTGTAGCCTAGGCCCTGTCAGCCAGGGCCAAAACCAAAGCCTGAGCCCAATACCTCAGGCAGGGGAGCCGAAACCAAAGCCCAAGGACTTCAGCCTCGGACAGGGGGCCTGTAGCCTGAGCCCCTGGTGGTGGGGATCAAACTTTGGCTTCGGCCCCCGGCCACAGCAGGTCTGTCAGCCCTGGTGACCCCATTAAAAACAAGGTTGTGACTCACTTTGGGGTCCCAACCCACAGTTTGAGAACCGCTGCGTCTAGCATGTGGAACAACAGATACAATGCTTTCAACATATTGCTCAGTATATCTTAATATCTTGCAACAAAATAAACCTATTTTTAGAGATGATATATTGTGGTTTCTGTTATTTTTCTTTTCTCCAGTTGTCTGTCATTTGAGTCCAGCCAAAGCAGCTGCTGTGCACACTGAGCCATGGTGTTTCACTCTCACTCACAATAATACCCCATGCAGAAGCTAGGGGTGTTGAACATGGGGAAGTTCAGGAAAACAGAATTGGGGGACACCAAAAAAGGGTCTTGGTAGCTACCACTTGTGCTTCAGAAGCAGGGAGAATAACAGAGGTAGAAGGGGAAGGGGAATTGCAAATACAGGGGATGAACTGGACCTTTCCTTATTTATGTGAAGCTGTATCCCTTCCTCCCCCTTCACAAGCACTAACAGCAGTATTATTAACAACCCAGAAAACTTTGCTCCTGTAAAAATTCAGCCCATCTGAATTTAGTACCATACAAATTTCAACACCTAGCGTAGGCAGCCACTTGTTCCCCCATTTCCTTCTCTTTTGGCTGAACCAGGCTGGCTACAGTTTTCACTGCAGTATATGGATGTTGGATTTTCTAACCAGAACTTTGATTTTTTTGAGGCACTACAGGTTATTCTAGGGAAGCCTGTCTCAGCTTGGTGATCACACAGCCAGCTGTAGACCAAAGTGTTCCTTGTGAATGAGTTCAGCAGACCCTGCATTCCCCATCTCACCAGAGGGTCAGCAGTAGATGCTCGCTGCCTCTGGCCTACTGCCAGCATGTTCTGAGAAGGGCTCCTCTCAGGTATCCTAGCAGCTAAAGCAGAATGAAGGCAATTGCTTCTTAAAAAGCTGGTTGCTGGGGAAATAGCATGCAAATTAATTCCATGGTGCATACAGCACGATGTCTACAGTTAATATGGCTTCTGGCAACTTGTACATTAAATATGGCTTGTCCCCTGTGCACAAAGAGGGGCAAGCAGGGGCACAGCCCTCAATAATTGTCGGGAACGTCTCTGGCCCCAGGGCCACAGAGGCAGGGAAGAGAGAGCTCCTGCTGGAGTGGGGGAAAAGACCAATCTCTTCCTGGGGCCTGGGCAGGTGGGGGGCAGTAAAGTGAACTCCTGCCATGGCGTGGGAAAGAGCGACCTTATACTGAGGCCGGGGCAGTGAGCTCCTCCCAAGGCCAGGGGGTAGGGGAAGGGAACACCTAGGCAGGGGAGGCACAGAATATGTCCCTGCAAAAGGGGTCACACAAACTAAACAGGGAGAAGGGCACTGTGACAAAGTAGCAAGACTATTTGCAACATTGGGGCTACCATGCCATTGGCACTTGGTTATAGAAGACTGTCAAGCTGGAGGACCATATGGTGGTTTGCTTTTTGTGCAAAGGAAGTTTAATTCAAATAGTGATGCAATTTCTTGTGGACCACTGGGAGTACTTGTGCATATGGGCACATGGTTTGTCCCAGGCAATGTTAAGGCACAAAATGGTGGCTATTGCCCTAAACGTCAGTCAAAAAGACCAGAAAGTGGATGCAAATATTAGAAAATGACCTCATGTTCCCTTACCATCCAGAAATAGTTCACACTGACTCATTCACAAGTTATTCTACCACCAATACATAGTGGACTAGAATCTGTAAGGACCTGAATCGATTTTGTGATGGATGGCTCTTTGCCCTTTTGGTAATGTGGTTTATGTTTCAGATTTTATTTGTGGCAAACTTTGTATTTTGTTCTGCTTCAACACAGCATTACAGCTGACGGCTGTTTCACTTTGCTGCTGCCAAGTCTGGAGACATCAGGCCCTGGAGAGAGACCGCAAAGAGCTGCAGCCAGCTGACTGACAGGCCTAAAAACACCTGGGAGTGAACTAGCGCACAAGGAAAAGCAGCTCAGTACAAAAAGAAATTAGGAGCCCATTTATTTTCTAGGAGACATTTTATCACCTGCCACTCTCCATCCCATTGAAATAGCATGGTAAATTGAGGTGAGTGAAGGGAACTCAGGTATGTCAGTAATGGCTGTTCAAGCAAGGGGCTGAAGAGAACACTACAGTCCCTACCTCTATACATAGCACTATTAGATGTTGTGGAGGCGGATGAAAGAACATGGATTTATTATCCCACTTTAAGATTTCACAGTGAAATAAGCCCTTTACAGTTCTATACTGGATAGCAGTTAATACAGTATATGAATATGTTTTAATGTCATGTGTCTAGGGTAACTGGCACAAAGGGCAATTCTGGCTGAAAGTAGCCATTTGTTCATGTAAAATCTATATTTATTAAGTATTTCATCAAAGAAAAAGCACCAGTCAGTATTTATGTTTTAATTGCTGAGTCGTGGTTCTTAACCACTGAACTGGAATAAGGATGACACACAGCCCCACCACCCCATGTAGAGCTGCTCTCTGAGAGATTTTAACTTCCTGAGGCAGTGCCCATCCTGGATGTCCCCTGAAAGCAAGAGGGGCATGGCTACTGCTCTGCCCTTCAGGAGTGCCCATCTGTGCACCTGGCCAGCTCTGGGGCACTAGGAAGGACTGTAATAATGCCCTCTGTGCATGGGATGCAAGACTGGAAACACTTTGTGCCTGCTACACCTGGGTGCACCTGTGCAGGGGCCAGGCCCAATTTTAATCTGAGTATTTATCACCACAAACCGATGAGGATGATTTAAGCTTTTCTGGGATTCCCATCAGCTTTCAAGTAATTTTCTCAGCCACCTTCATTAAAAATACACCTCCCTGGAGAATTCTTTACTAGTCCCTTGGCAAGTAACTTTAGACATTTCATTGTATTTTTCATTTAAAGAAATACTAATCTGCTAAATCCAAATTGGTCCTTGAAAAGTGAATGACTTTGAGTATGAACCTGCATGAGTGAAGTACTCACGATGCTCCCTAGTCTAACCCTTTTATGCAGTTCTTTTACTTTAATTTCAGGCAGACTTTTCAATTAGTTAACACATCTCTTCTGAAGAAATCTGTCATCTTTTGTAATAAGGCACCTAATGGACTGCCCAGTGTCACTTTTTGAGTACATATTTTTTATTTATAAGTTAAATATATATTTTAAAAAAGTATAAAATTACATTCCCCCTTGCCTGATCATCCTGTTGTTCTAAAATGTGTTCACAAATTGTTTGGGTGATACCATAAACCACTATCTCCTTTTTTCCTGGTATAAGCCAAACAGTTCATGAGAGCACTTTACAATACTTAATACCAGGTAACTTTTCAAATATAAAGAAACTTCAGCTACTGGCAGTTACCTAGAAAAGGGAAAGCAATTCAGAAAAATACAACCTAATGCATCCAGGAAGAATAATTTGAAATACATATTCAAAAGAAGAGGAACAGAACAAGAAGGACAAGGCAGTAATGCTGAATCAGAGGGTTACAGAACACAGCAAAATAGACATGAATTTGCAATTCAAGATTGCGACAAAAAGGCCAATGGAAATTTGTGTTCAGAAACATAGAACTGCAACATGGAGCAAGTAAGCTCTGATATATGATTCTGGTGCAATCATGTCTAGAATAATATATTAAATTTCTGAGAACCTCATTGCAGAAAGTTGAACTATCTGGAGGGAGTTTAGAGAAAAGATTTATTGGGCTAGAGAGATTGATTTACAAGGAAAGATTAAAATAGCTGAATATGTATAGTTCGGCTAAGCAACAATTACTGGAGGGACAAGCAAATATTATTTAAATATTGAAAAGGTGTAAACACCAAGAAGAGAAATCATTAAGGGTAGGTTGTGGGATGGGGGGGTCTGCAACTAGGGTAATGGTCTGAAGTTAACGGGAAAATTTAGGCTGGATAACAGGAAAAATATGTCTCTGACTGACAGATCTATTCTGTTGTGAACTATTTTCCCAGAGGACTGGGAAGCTCTATAGCGTCTGACATTTAAAACTAGATTAGACAATCCATTAATACGATATAAATTATGCAGAGAACAATACTGAGTTGACAGAGGATGGACTAGGTGACCTAATACGAATACACTTTTCCACCTCTAATCTCTAAAATTTAGCAAACAGCAGATGAAACTGTTCTTCTCTTCAGAGGTTGGGCTCATCAGACTGTGGAATCTCTAATGGTACATGCCTCCAGAAATCATATTTTCACCTGTGATATTTATACATGGGCTGTAAAATATCAATACCTGGATTTCCTTAAGTAATCCCTAGAAAGGAGATTTCATTTATCTGAATGCTGAGGAACTGGAACTGTATTATCTGAATCACAGGTGTGTCCTGAGGGAAGAGAACAAATTACCATGATGACTATTTATAGCACATTAGTATCTAATTGTATGCGATAAGAAACACAAAATGCCTACTGTGTTCTTAGTTATCTTTTTCTTGCAATTCAATAGCAAAAAGCAAGTGATCCATATCATACATATCATATTCTGAAAAGCTGAGAAAACAGAAAGACTTATTGAATGCCCAGAATTTTACAGGAGGTATGCAGCAGCACATAACAGAAAAGCTAAGTACATTTCTTTTTCCTATAAACAATAATACCAGATTTGAAAAAGATGGTCAGTGTTGTTATACCCTTGTCAGTCCCAAGATATCAGAGAGACAAGGTGGGTGAGGTAACACCTTTAGTTGTATCAACTTCTGTTGTTGTGAAAGATAGGCTTTTGAACTTAGAGCACTTTAATTTTTTCTTTGCAAAAATAAGAATTGGGCCAGGAAAGTGAAATGGAGTATTTGGCAAGCAATTTCCAGTTCTTGAGGTTTATATAAAAAGGATGCAAAGAGATAGCAATACAGATGAAATTCAGAGACAAACTTTCTCAATACTTTAAATGACTGCTCCTTGGAGCAGCTGGTCCAGGAACCCACAAGGAGAGAGGCAACTCTCGATTTAGTCCTCACCATTTCACTGTATCAGGTGGTTGGCTGTATGGTTACAATCAGAAAAGGGTCACAACATAACAGGCACAACCTCGCACAACAATCTGCTCCCAGCGTGTCCCATGCAGAGACATATCTACTGACTATTAATAACAAAATAATTTAAGTACTTTATACTCCTGTTAGCGATGAAGAGCCATTTCAACCATGAGATAGTGAGCTGGATTTCTATTCTGCCTCAGAGACAATTAGCTAAAGTTTTCACTAAAGGCTGAGTATTCCTCTAAAAATCTCCATGCTATGGCAGCCCTCAACATGCAGCTCTCACCACTCTGCTCTGTGCACACAGCTTGAACATAATGATAATGGAAGGCATGACCCTCAGCAGATCAGAAGTCACTACAGGTCTCTGGGAGTAAGAGTGAAGGAGTTGGGAGCACAGGTGGTGTTCTCTTTGATCCTCCTAGCCAAGAGTAGGGGCCCAGGCAGAGACAGATGCATCTTGGAGGTGAGCATGGGATGCTGTTCCAGGAAGGACTGATAAGCAGTGATGGGGTCCACGTATCAAGGAAGGGGAAGAGCATATTTGGCTACAGATGGCTACCCTAGTGAGAAGGGCTTTAAACTAGGTTTGAAGGGGGCAGGGGACCAAAGCCCACAGATAAGTCAAGAACATAGAAACCTGGATAAAGGTTTGGAATTTGGTGGGGTGGGGGGGAGGAATGGGCTGTTATAGCAGGGATAAAGGCAACATAAGACAGAACTGTTGGGGGGAAGGGGAGGAATCAAATCAGTATCTTAGATGTCTGTATCCTAAGGAGAAGTACGGGAAATAAACAGGAAGATCTCAAAATGCTAGTAAATAAACACAACTTTGACATAATTAGCATCAAAGAGACCTGGTGGGATAATACGCATGACTGGAATATTGGTATATAGAAGAATACAGCTTGCTCAGGAAGGAGAGGCAGGGGAAAAGGAGTTGCCTTATATATTAAAAATTAATACAGTTGGACTGAGGTTGAGATGGAAATAGGAGACAGATTTGTTGAACATCTCTGGGTAAGGATAAAAGGGGTAAATACATGGGTGAAGTCATGGTAGGGGTCTACTACGGACCACCTAACCAGGAAGAAGAGGTGGATGAGACTTTTTTTAAACAACTAACAAAATCATCCAAAGCACAGGACTTAACGTTGATATCCTTTGGGAAAATAATACAGCAGGGCAAAGATTATCAAAGTTCTTGGAATGTATTGGAGACATTTTTTTATTTCAGAAGGTGGAGAAAGCCACTAGGGGAGAGGCTGTTCTACACTTGATTTTGACAAATAGGGAGGAACTGATTGAGAATTTGAAAGTGGAAGGCAGCTTGGGTGAAAGTGAAATGATAGAGTTCATGATTCTAAGGAATGGTAGGAGGGAGAACAGCAAAATAAAGACAATGGATTTAAAGAAGGCAGACTTTAGCAAACTCAGGGAGTTGGGAGGTAAGATCCCAGGGGAAGCAAGTCTAAGGCGAAAAACAACTGAAGACAGTTGGCAGTTTTTCAAAGAGATATTATTACGGGCACAAGATCAAACTATCCCACTGCATAGGAAAGATAAGAAGTATGGTAAGATCTTCAATGATCTAAAAAATCAAGAAAGAGTCATACAAAAAAGCAGAAACTAGATCAAATTACAAAGGATGAATATAAACAAATAACATAAGTATGTAGGGAAAAAAAATATAAGGCCAAGGCACAAAATGAGATCAAACTAGCTAGAGACATGAATGTTTTCTTGTTATCCTTTTACAAATACATTAGAAACAGGAGGAAGACCAAGGACAGGGTAGGTTCATTACTCAATGGCGGGAGGGGAATAATAATTGAAAATGAAGAAATGGCAGAGGTTCTTAATGACTTCTTTGTTTCGGTTTTCCCCAAGATTGGTGGTGATTGGATGTCTAATGTAGTGAATTCCAGTGAAAATGAGGTAGGATCACAAGAGGCTAAAATAGGGAAAGAACAAGTTTACTTAGACAAATTAGATGTCTTCAAGTTAGCAGGGCCTGGTGAAATGCATCCTCGAATACTCAACGAGCTGACTGAGGAGATATTTGAGCCATTAGCCATTATTTTTGAAAGGTCATGGAAGATGGAAAAATTCCAGAAGACTGGAAAAGGACAAATATAGCACTAATCTATACAAAGGGACATATGGACAACCCATGAAATTACAGACCAGTCAGCTTAAGTTCAGTACTCCGAAATATAATGGTGCAAATAATTAAGCATCAGTTTGCAAACACCTTGAAGATAATAAAGTGATAAGTAACACCATGGATTTGTCAAAAACAAATCATGTGAAACCAACCTAATAACTTTCTTGACAGGGTAACAAACCTTGTGGATAGAGGTGAAGCAGTAGAGGTGGTATATTTTGACTTTAGTAAGGCTTTTGATACTGTCACACATGACCTTCTCATAAATTAACTAAGGAAATACAACCTAGATGGAGCTACTATAAGGTTGGTGCATAACTGATTGGAAAACCATTCCCACAGAATAATTATCAGTGGTTCACACTCAAGCTGGAAGGGTATAGCGAGTGGGGTCCCACAGGGATCAGTTCTGGGTCCAGTTCTGTTTAATATCTTCATCAATGATTTAGATTATGGTATAGACAGAGACTACACTTATAAAGTTTGCAGCTTGGAGGTATTGCTAGTGCTTTGCAGGATAGGATTAAAATTCAAAATGATCTGGACAAACTGGAGAAATTGTATGAAGTAAATAGGTGAAATTCAAGAGGGACAAATGCGAAGTACTCCATTGAGGAAGGAACAATCAGTTGCACACATACAAAATGGGAAATGACTGCCTAGGAAGGAGTACTGGGGAAAGGGATCTGGGAGTCATAGTGGACCAGAAGCTAAATATGAGTCAACAGTGTAATGCTGTTGTAAAAAAAGTGAACATAATTCTGGGATGTATTAGCAAGAGTGTTGTAAGCAAGACACGAGAAGTAATTCTTCTGTTCTATCCCACGCTGATTAGGCCTCAACTTGAGTATTGTGCCCAGTCCTGGGGGCCACATTTCAGGAAGCATGTGGACAAACTGGAGAAAGTCCGGAGAAGAGCAACAAAAATGATTAAAAGTCTAGAAAACATGACCTATGAGGGAAGACTGAAAACATTGGGTTTGTTTAGTCTGGAAAAGAGAAGACTGATGGGGGAATTGATAACTGTTTTCAAGTGCGTAAAAGGCTGTTACAAGGAAGAGAGAGGAAAATTGTTCTTCTTAACCTCTGAGGATAGGACAAGAAGTGATGGGCTTAAATCGCAGCAAGGGAGTTTCAGTTTGGACAGGAGGAAAACCTTCCTAACTGTTAGGGTGGTTAAGCACTGGAATAAGTTGCCTATGGTGATTGTAGAATCTCCCTCATTGAAGATTCTTAAAAGCAGGTTGGACAAACACCTGTCAGGGATGATCTAGATAATACTTAGTCCTGCCATGAGTGCAGGGGAATCGACTAGATGACCTCTCAAGGTCCCTTCCAGTTCTATGATTCTATGATTAATTAAGCCTCACAACACTCCTGTGAGGTACCAATATTTAAGTACTACCCTCCTTTTTCATTTGGAGTAACTGAGGTGCTGAGAGTTAAGTGTCTTAGAGAAGATACAGAGGAACCCACCTCTGCTGTGATGCATACAAACCACTCAACAATGGCTAGTCAGTTTGTATGCAGTGGTCACAGCATACTATGCTTATCTCAGTTACAGTTTTGCTTTCCCCATCTATTTCTTGGGGTGTACACAACCTGTTGTCTCATCTTATAATTAGACTTATGGTAAGTATTTTAGGGCAGGGGCCACATTTTTGTTGTGTGTGTACAGTGCCTAGCACGATGGATCTGGGGCCTATAGGTGCTTCTACAATATCAAAAATATCATCTGTGGCAAAGTTAGGATTGGAACTCAAATCTGCTGACTCCTCCTGTGTTTACCCCATAGGTGGTAAGAGTAATAAAAATAAGAGTGAGTCATATTTGTGGGGAGTGCAAGGAAACTAGCACTGCTGTTTCTCATGTTGTCCAATCTGTGGCTAAAAAAAAAAAAAGACTGATCTCCAGGAATGCCATCCCATTTTTAGTGAACTTTTGTGAGCATGGGAGAAGGTCTGATCTTCAAGTCCAATGGTTTTCCAGTCTGATGTGAATAATTTGCAGAGTGCTCTATTAGAGGCATACAGAAAAAGTGAGGTATATGCATATGCAGAAAAAGTTTAGGGAGGTGTCCTTTCAAGGATATATATGCCTTTCCTCCATATATCAGTGTGGAAGGTGTGAGAGCTGAAATGTAGTAGAACTATTGGAATCTAGACTGCCTCTGGCTGAATAAAGTTGCTTGTTTTATTCATGTCCTCCTGCACCCCTCCTTTGGGATTTAGCTAAGGCCCAGAAACATCACTCTTATTATTCCTTACAATTCCATGCCCGGTTGGTGGTGCCAGAAATCAGACAGAAGTCTCTTGGGTAAGCAAGTGAACAATTCAAAAAGATACAGTCATGCATTAGGCCAGCACCTGAGAACAGTATTTAATGAATAAAACACTTGACACAGCAGTAAAAGATTAATACGTCATTTCTGAGATGAGAGTCTTGATAGGTTTTAAGACAAGTATAGCATTTGGACTTTTCACATTTCCTGTTCTATATAAATTATTCCATTACTGAAAACATTAGCCTAGGAAAAGAGCACAGTAGGCAAGTCAAATTCCAGGCCTGCTTAATACCATTTGTGACATGTGAACTAATGGAAAATGACAAAACCTCTGAAGTCTGGCTGAAGTGTAAATGCAGGTCCTCTAGTAATCCATATGTTCGGAGAGAAAATTTTCACTGGCCATGAAGCTCCAGACAGAGCACAAGTAACCCAAGGTCAAAGCTATGAATAGTATGCTGCTTGCTCAATAAAAATGTAAATATCCTCCATTCTCTGAAACTATAAAAGTGTTTAGTTGCGCTGTGTAACTGGTCATCTGAACAGCAGAGAAGAAAGACTGATGGGACTATTATTCATAGAAAGCCAGTTAAGGATATTGATGAATGGTAGAACAGCAAGTACATCTATTGATATGACAGCACTTACTTTATTGTAGGAGATGGTATGTTAGGATAATGTAAGTGTACATAAATACACTAATCTATGTTGATCAAATATGATATACAAAAATTAAAAATGGGTATTTTATTCCAAGGCATCAGCAGTGATTATAGGGGTGACAAAATACCTGAAATGACTTTGAAAACTTTACAAAAATGCTTGAAGATAATTTAATATTTTGTTAACCTCATTTGTATAACAGCTACCTGTAAATTACCTTGGAATGGGTATATGACATAATAAACAGGTTTTTTTTAAACACAAGCAAACATGTTTTTAAATCACTGTCTCTCATTAGTACTGATTCAATATAACAAAATGTCCTTTTGAGCCTTGTGGAAATCCACTTACAGGTGTTGATTCTCAAAAAGAACAATGATATAAATATAAAAATCATGTCAAATATAGAACAGTTACATAATTTAGCACTTGTTTATATTTCAAGCTCTTCAGGTTATGCACCTATACGAATGGGAATCTGATCCATGATTGGAACCCTGACATGATACTACAATACAAACTATTACTACTAGCAATTTGCTGCCCACACAACGAACAACAGTGCACTATAAAATAAATCTCACTAGTGTATTGTATGAAACAGAGCTGGTTTTTATATAGTGGTTTTCATATTGAAGGCATCTGAAATCCTTCACAATATGATACATCAAACAGTTGTATTGTGACTGAGCAATTAAACAGCCATTATGCAGTTAACACTACCTCTCACACATTTTAAGACTGAATCCTGGCATAACAGGACACTGGTATTGTACTAAAATCTTTCTAAAAAATCATAGCATCTTTAAGTGGTTGATCACAATCAATGTGAAAAAGGGATGTAGCATAATCTTACCATCTAAAGAACAGTGTTGCACTGTAGTGTGGTCACTGAGTCTGAACCCAGGTCTTAGCTAGAAGCATATATTTTTTTATCCAGAACTATACAACGTGTATTAAAATCATATGGAAAGAGAAAGTCTATATAGCATAATCCTGAAACATAATGAAAAATGAAAATTAAGACTTCAGATCCTTAAAATTAATAATACACAATTTGCAATAAAAGTAGCAAAATACTTTCCTTCTCTCCAGAAATTTATGTCAACATATTTTTCATTCTGCTAGCTCTATTATATTAGTTGATAATATAAAAATAAAATATTATGAATAGATTATATTTCAAGTGTGAATCTGTTGTATTACATTATTCCTTATATATCATACCTCATGAACATTCTTAATTTTTGATCCATAGATTTACTTTAATTTTTACCCACTTTAGGAAGATTTAAGTTTTGGAACAGAAGAGGCTGATACTTCATACTTACCACTTCTGTCATGAGTAGTGATTTTTTTTATCTAGAACACTTAGAAACAGTGGGCCAGGTTCCTACCTGGTGTAAATGGGAATAGATCCAATGAACTCCATGGAGTCTCACCAATTTACAACAGCTGAAGATCTAAATCAGTGGTTCTCAAACTTTTGTACTGGTGGCCCCTTTCATATAGCAAGCCTCTGAGTGCAAACCCCTAATAAATTAAAAACACGGATATATTTAACACCATTATAAATGCTGGAGGCAAAGGGGGTTTGGGGATGGAGGCTGACAGCTCACAACCACAGAGGTAATAACCTCGCGACCTCTAGGGTCCCAACCCTCAGTTTGAGAACCCCTGATTCTAGACCACTATGTATAACTCAATACTATTAAATAAATGTTTTTGATTTTGGTTTTAAAAGGGTGTGTGTTTGTTTATATGAGAAAATGTTATTTTTGAAGTACAAGAAATATGAAAAAGGGAAAGTATAAAGGGGAAGAAATGCATGAAGCAAAATTAAATGGGCTGGGTTACATCGATTTTCAGGGAAAGAAGGAATCCCTTCGTCCTCTGCCAGGGCACAGAGAGTAGTAGAGCTGCTCCACAGAGACCACCCTGGAGTGTCCACTACATCACTCACATTTCCCTGCACTGGATTCATTGACGGGGGAGGGTGCAGGATTTGCCTTTAGGTCCATAAAATGGTTATTATGTTATCAGAATTAAGAATACTACAAACATTATTCACATATATAGCTACAGTAAAATGTTATTCAAAATATAGACAATGTATTATATGTATGGCAGTTTTGAAGATTCATTATTTCAATTAGATCGCCTACAGTAGTTATAGTAGTTCAGGAGAACAATTGAGTTGAGTTATGAATGCTATGTTAAGAAATGAGAGAAGAAAGCTCTTTGGTAAATTGTTTTTAGATAACAGTCTATACTGTTTAACTTCTTTTAAATACCTTTATAATATTGAACAGAGCTTTGAAGGCATAAAAGCTGCACCGATTATTAAAAAAGAAAGAGAAAACAGTTAAAACTGTACTCGTGAACGAAAAGTCCTATAGAAAGTAATTGGATATAACCAATAAGGTTGTTCAAAAATTAAATAGGGTTCCACTCATATTGCTTTAAAGAATTCATATAATTAGATCTCCTTTCTATAGTTTTTTTTGACATTGTACACAATTCTACAGCAGAAATATAATTCTCTATTAAATTCCAAAAATGGTTTTAAAAAACAAGTAGGAAAGTTAGCTTTTTTAAATTAAATTTAATGGGACTTTTCCATAAGGGATGAAAGTTTGTACCTTTTTGTATTTGATGGAAGAATTCCAAACTGAAGAATTCATATATTCTGTTTAAATCTCCTTTATGATTACAGATTTTTTTCTACATATCATTTTTCTAATATAAATATATTTTATCATAAATCGTATATCATTATTAAAATGTAACTATGTATCTGGTGATATAATAATTTGATAGCACAAAATGAAGTGTTTACACAGTGTAATGACTGATGGCACAGTCAAATTACTGCCCTTAAAGCTCAAACCTTCTGTGGAATATTAATTATTTTTCTCCTATAAAAAGGAGCATTGCAAATAAGTACCACAAAGGCAAAAAAGGAATCAGTGCAAGCCAACCAACCCAGATGTGAGAATGTTCTGAGAGAATGTTCTGTTAGTCAGCTGCATAAAAAATAGGAGAGTGGGGACATTTAGAAAGTCAAGAGATAAGCTGTGCAGTTTCACAACTGAAAAGAATCATTATATGCAAACAAAATGGGCTAGTCTAAGACCTAAAACCAAGACAGAGGTGGAATAATGTTGTGTTGTGCAAAAATCTTGTCTCTTCCCAAAACAAACATATTATTAATTGTTATTATTATTATTTGTATAAGAGTTTCATCTAGGAGTCGTAGTCATGGTAGTCTTCACTTTGCCAGGTACTATACAAAAAAAGAACAAAACTCCTTTCCTCTTCTATTTTCCCCTTTCTAAAGAATTAGCATACTTTTCAAATCTGTTAACTGGTTTCAACATAATTCACCTTTAGAACACAAGTCAGAACAAAAGGAGAAAAACTTTCAGCATAATAAAAATGTGATGCTGGGGATGCATGACAATGATGTAAATGATGGCTAGGGAGCAGTGGAGTTTTAGAAACAAAAATATGAACACATACCAAGGGCCTTTTTTCATCAACTTCAATGAGCTTTAGACTGGGCCCTTAATAGCATGCCCATTTTTATCATTTACAATAAAGTTCACCTCAGCCACATGAAGGAAAAAAGGGAAGGAGCAGAAGAAATGGATATCAGTAAAAATACAGAAACTGATATTTCCCATCACTCCTATATCTGGGAGTTGTGGAAAAAATGTTTACCTTGATCAGGAGATAAAGAAGAAAAGAAGTAATCTTTGGTACTGAAGTCACATACATTATATAAAAAATAATTTAGTTTTCATTATTATTATTATTTTCATAATGATCTCTCTCATAAGGAAAAAAAGAAAGGCTGGCACTCATGATCAAATGATCCTAGAGGAAGAAATGGATGCTGGATTTATAAGTAGATTAGGGTGACCAGATGTCCTGTTTTTTATAGAGACAGTCATGATTTTGGGGTCTTTTTCTTACATAGGCTTCCTATTACCCCTGACTCCTGTCCTGATTTTTCACACTTGTCTGGTCAGCCTAAACAACATGGAAATTCAAAAAACATAGTATTTATATATTTTCTAGCCATTGAACACAGCTGATTTGTTCACATGTTTTGAGACAGGGAACCATGTGATGTTCCACCCACATGGTTATTCCCTAAAATAGCTCTGCTATACACAGCTACCTCCAGTTATTTTATTAGGAGATTCTTCTGAAAGAAAGAAAGATTGATCCAATTTACCCATGTACGCTATTAAACATTTTCTTCAAAGAAATGGAAATTGGTACATCTTGGAGTGTTTTGTTCATTAGTGAGTTTGGCAACTGCAGCTCATTTAGTGGGAAATGTCCTATGTGAGAAACTGCCCATATTATTTTGAAATGATTTGGCATGATGCGCAGTGTCTGTTTAGAAAGGATTGCTGGAATTCTAACAGGACTCAGGTGCACTGACACAGCTGTCTGAGGAAGCTCCTGAGACACATACGCATATTATGTCTTCAATGAGATCTGCCTCCGAGTTTGACCAGCACTAAAAATTCACCCAACATGAAACAGATCATTATTTTCCAGATTAACAGACATCTGCTGACTATGGGCTGTCAATGCCCTCTTTCCTTGCTTTAATGATTCACCCTTTCCATAAGAAGTGTCTCCTGGGGCAGTGGGTGACAGGAGGTACTACTTTTCATGATGCTTTTCCTATGTGCCTAAAGAAGATTTCATCACCAGCGATGGCAGAAGTAGCAGTAGGAAAAAAAACCTAAATGCAGAACTAAAGCCTCAGAAGTATGTGGCTTCTAAACAGGAAACAGTAGTTTACATGGCAGTTAGGAAAGGTAAAAAGTATGCGCACACAGCTATATGTACTTTTCTGTATTGCTGTTCTGTGGAGCCACCCAGTTATTTCTCTTTAAACTTTTATTAACCCTGTTTCTGTTAAGGATTCTTTCAAAGCATGCAAGAGTTTAGACAGAGATTCAGCCTACTGTTAACAGGCTACTTCACCCTCAGAAGGCAAACAGAACTTGAGTTTGTGTCCGGACTCAGGGTAGGTCTTCACTACCCACCGGATCCATGGGTAGCGATCGATCTTTTAGTGATTGATTTCTCATGTCTCGTTAAGAGGCAAGAAATCGATCGCCCGCAGTGCCCCTGTCGACTCCTGTAACTCCAGCTTGCCAGAAGGCACAAGCTGGAGTCAACGGGGGAGCGTGCTGCCGACTGCCGTTGCCATGAGGATGGCAGGTAAGTCGGCTGAAGATACGCCGACTTCGGCTACGTTATTCACATAGCTGAAGTTGCGTATCTTCAGTCGATCCCCCTCCCCAGTGAAGACCAGCCCTCAGACCCCTTTCTCAAGTTTGGATTTATTAGTAACTCAAAGTAGGACAAAAGAACCTCTGCCTAAGCTTTCTCCCTGCGATTGACTGTCCCTAAATTTTCCCATGATGTCCTTCTCTTTGCTAGTTCCCTTTCCCTGCCTAACCACTCTCTCCTCAGAGATCCCATCTGGAAATTAAATTAATAAACAGTGTCTACCACAATGAATCAGTAGTACTTCTGCAGTTTTTAGACAGATCAAACACAGCTGCTACCCACACTTGCCACACCTATTAAAGGTCCCTCTCAACCTAACTGGATCCCTTATACTGTGAAATATTGAGGGTAAGTATTTCACACTTCAAAAAGTCTTTGCCCAATCACACCTTTCTCTGCAAAAAAAAATGCATGGAAGGGCAAAAACAAAATTGAAAACTCTGAAAATGTCAGCCCATAGAATTGCCTTACACATGCTCCAATCAGGAGTAGTTGGGAGTAGTAGACGTGCAAAGATGCATTCCCTTGCATTTGAGCAAAATCCTCTACCACTACCAACCCTATGGAATTTAGGAAGAGTAGAAGCCATGTGCTGGAAGTTAATGACACTCTCAGCTTTCTGAGGGATTTTCTGAAGGATTAACTTGTTTCAAAGGAGAAAATGTTAGTTAGTTTAGACTGCCTCCCCCCCCCCACCTCTCCATTGCTCCTTCAGTAGCATAGTGTTCAAAGAGATGGACTATTTCTGGGAAGCAGAAGGGAGGAAGGGCTGCTGTATAGGTTCTGCTCCCCTCATTTCTCTATTCTTAGCATTAATTTATTCTTCTCTCTACTACAGGAAGAAAGAAAGCATTTGTCCCTGTATGTTTATATTTTGTAGTCTAAAAAATTAATCAGAATTTTAATTTTCTTGGGACACTGTTAGTTTTTTTGGTAATAATTTTACTCCCCAAAATTGAATGAAATAACATTTTTTTTAAATCCAGGCCATTAATGTTATAAAACTCGAAAAGTTCCAGTTTTCTAGAGCACCATAAAATTCGTACATTACATTACTAAAAGTGGTCAAAAGGGTAAAACAATAATTCATTTGTAGCCTGGGTGCCTGTAATAGTATAATACTCACTAGTTCATATTACTTTTATCAAGATGAATGCCAATTTATAGAGTGATGTCAGAAACAAGACAGTGTCCCAGCACTTGATTCTCTTCTGATTTACACTGGTGTAAACCAGGATTAATTCAGTTCAGTTAGTGTAATAACACTGGGATAAATTAGGTGAGAGAGGAGAGTCACCCCCAGGAAGATAGGGAACATACAGGCTGCCTGCTGCTCCAGTGTTGAGTCCCAAGTGTCTCCAGAGGGGGGCCGGGCCCAGCAACCAACATCAAGGTGGCACATCCAGGAGCAACAGGGAGAGGGAGGGGCGGCTGTTTTGCCTCCCAATCACTGCCCAGGAGGCTGCAGCCACAAGAAAAGCCTCTGGTGGCCACGGAGCCCACATTTGAGACATGCTGCCCTAACCTGTCATTGTAAGTGAACTATCAAATTCTGAAACCATTAAGCATTTTGATAAGCTAGCGAGACATGAAATGCAAATACTAAATACGCAATGTCTACAAGATACAAAATCTGGAAAAAGTGTAAAGGCCTTTATGATTACAGCTACAGGTATATTATTTCCAGTGTTTGTTTTTGAATACTAAGCAAATATGATCATTATTGTTATTACTAACAAATGTTAACCTATTGAGGACCTGGAATGTACACCTGGAATGTAAAATTTCAGCCCCAAAGGGCGAAGTTTGAGTAAGTGATAAGCAACTGAAATAGGGTCTTATAGTGGGACACGTCAGGCAAATTTAATATCAGGCGATTCTAATAGTCCTGCCTATAACAGATCCAGAGGGAGGGTCATTCACTGAATGGGAGCACGCATGCTCTACCTCTTGTGGCTGGTTAGCTCCATGGGCATGGATGAGGGGAAAGAGGGGGCCAAGATTCCACCCTTTTAGAGATGGCTACTGTGGTCCTTGAATTGAAAAAGAGACAATGTTGTGTAAATATGTTTGGCCCCTGCAACAGGACCTAAGATTGAGGAAACTTTTTTTGGGGGGGTAAAATTTATTCCCTTTAGTCTTAGTCTCTGCATGAGTGGATAATCTGCTCACAGCTGCATAAACACTCCTGTTTTGTGGAACAGGACTTAATATAGTGTCAATTGACAGTCACAGAAAAATCAAAATTAAAATATGCTTAAAGCTTGATAGTGTGCTTTTATCTTTAGGTAATACATGTTGTCAAGGTGTGTCTCCCCACTCTGAACTCTAGGATAAAGATGTGGGGACCCCGCATGAAAGAAGAAATAACCCCCACAGCTTATTTTGCCAGCTTAGGTTAAAACTTTTCACCCAAAACCCAAACTTCTCCAGTTGGGAATTGGAATAACGCTGCCACCACCAATTTGAGCCCCCAAAACCATGGGCTAGGGTAAATTGGAACCCCTACTGTAACATCCCTCAAATCTCCTCCCTTTACCTGGGAGAGATTTGAGAACAAAGTCTAAAACCCTCACTTTCCGTGAGACGTGCCCGTTCCAAACCAGGATCTATTCACTAGAAACAAGCAGGCAGAATTTTAAAGGAAGATTTTAATAAAAGGAAAAGAAGGAGCATAAACCCCTGTACAGAAATTAATAGAAAAACACCTCACTTACATTAGATAGTATAACTGACCCCTCCCCTGGGAATTCTTCCACTTCTAAAGCTAACACCAAAGAAACACCATGGATCAATTATCAAGTGATACAGTTTAAGCATACAGTTCACTTACTGCTGGACTGACTTCTTAGAAACTTATAGGAATGTAGAATAGAGAAAGAAGGTTGTTTCGCCACACCCGGCGAACGCACCAGAGCCAGAGTGAGACGAGGAGAAAGTGAAACTAAAAACACCCTCTTTGTTACGTCATCTCCCTCTCCCTCTTACTTCAGGTTAGCCCTTCACAGGTAAAACAGTAATTCTAAGCTACTTTATACTTATGACACATGTTTTGAACTTTGTACTGCATTTGACTTTATGGTCACTGATGACCTCCACTAACACTCTTCAATGAGCTTAAATAGATTGATTGTTGCTCTACATTTTTCACTCCACTTTGAATAATGTGAATAAAAGTGTCACTTTCTGCTAAATTATTTACATTGTGAGTTCAGGTGAGTCTTCTCAAGATCAAACAACATAAAATGCTTAATATCATGAAGTAGTACAATATATATTTTGAGAATATATTTAAACTAGAGGAACAGACCAATCAAATTCACAAAAATCAAAGCTAGGGAATATTACTGATCCATATATTTGTCTGTGTTTTTTTAAGCCATCAACTAAATATATTATGATATACTATTTGCCTTGAATCTCAGCTTCAAGCTCTTCGTATGCCTTTCTCCCTTTGTATGCCTTTCTCCCTTTCACAAATCAATAACTTCTTCTAAATCTCATTCTCAAGAACTCACTACATGGGAATGGTCAAAGACAACAAACAACATATTTCCCATCCCCAATGTTACCTTCATCAGTACCATTCACTGTTTTCAAGTACAAGATAATGAGTGAATCAAAAAGAGCACTCTACACCTAAGAATTTTCACCTCACATAACCCAGAGCTATATTCTCCCCCAAACAACCCAATCAACAAACATAAAATCAAAACAGATCTACTACCTAAACCACAGCTATTATAGCCTTGAATAGTTTCATATCTTTGTCTGAGGATATCAAATTTCAGTGCAAGTCCATACTCCCTGATCACAGCTCTCCCACAGCACCCACTCTTCCTCATAAGACCTTATGTAAAGAGCTACACTATGGAAAACATTTGCAGTGCACAACAAACTTGACTGGTTTTACCAAACCCATAAAAAAGATGTATATTCCTGAGTGCACATATTCTATTCACTAAATTTTTACAAATATAAAAAACATTCAGCTCTATCGTGACATTTTTTTTTATCTCCTTGGCCCCTCTCAAAGGTTTATGGAATCCATGATTAATAAAGTATTTTCCCACTCACTGCATTGACTAATGAAAGGCCACCTGAAGAGCAGATCAAGTCACACAATTGTTTCTAAGGCTGAGTGGTAAGTCCTTTTCTCCTGGGGGAATTCTGTGCCCCAAACATTTAAAAATTATGCAGATTTTATATGTTGGATTTACAATATCATCATGCTTCTGCTGTCAGCCTGGATGGCTGGGGCTCCTGCTGGCAGCCACCCGGAGCTGACAGCAGGAGCCCCAGCCACCCGTGCCATGCATAGGTGGGAGTGCTGGGGGGAAATAAAAAATTCTGAGGGGCAAAAAATAAAATTCTGCAGAGAACATTAATTCTGCATTGTGCAGTGGCACAGAACCTCCAACAGGAGTAGAATTTATGGAATAACAACAGAAACAATAGTACTGAATCACATCAGGTCACTAATTAGTTGTAAGGGAAATAGTCTCTTGTTATTTGGGGGCTAGAGGGGATAATCTTATAGTTAAATATTGTAACTAGCTGATTTGTAGGTAAATGTAGAATGAGACAGGCTGGGGCAGTGGAAAGAGAACACGTTCATGGATGCAATGTCTGCTGCAGCCAGGTCTAGAGAAGACAAGCACTGTAGTGATAGAGATCTGGCTACATTAAATTGTCAGATTTTTATAACATCATAGTCTTGCCTCCTTCACTCTGAGTTAACATTGTTATTACAATATGTTTTGAAACAGACTGTGTTAAGCATTTGCTAAAGCATGTCTATTTGCTAAGAATTGTCCCTGATAGCTTTCTCCTCCCCGGCAGCAGGGGCTGAGCTGAGTGAAGTGCTTTGATTAGGAGTTGCAAGAGAAGGCAAACATACATTTCCCATTTGAAGCAGAGCTAACATATATTAAACAAGTCCCTAGTAATTTTTGCATTTTACATAGAGAAGTTACATGGTCCACAGGATAGAAGAATTTAAGAGCCATCTCACAAGCTTACATTTCATCATGCAGGTGAGTTATTTTTCACTAAACGTTTGCAGTGTATTATTTTTGAGACTCTCTGTTCATGAGAACAAAGAAACACATTGAAGGAACCAATAACAGTAAATTTAAAAACTACAAAACTATAATTGAATAATGACTTTCAATAACAGCTGCTATAAACCTGAGCTATGTTTGAACTAGAGCTGAAGATGAAAGGTTCTAATATCCCATTAAGCCAAGGTCATCCAAGGAGCCCTAGAGGAATTGTTTAATGTTTATACATATTTCTCTTACATATAACTATATTTTAAAATAGCATAAGTTGTTCAACATTTCAGTAGGTTACCATAACTGAAATGATTGTAATAATGAGAAAGGGAACAATAACCTGGTGAAAAAGTAATTTACTGTTACTGTCTGCCACAAATGATCACTAAAAGAGTGCTTTGAATGAAAGTCCAGAACTCACAGAACTCATGGCAGTTACTTCCTCTTACAGGTATTTGAAAATCCTAATACTGTATAGGGGGATAGGAATCATGCATGACATATGTTATAGCTACAGGGCGAACTGTGCTTTAATTCCTCTCAAGTGCACCCCTTAGGTAAGAGACCCTACACCTCAATCTGGGTTGAACCACATGGTCCAATCACTCGTAGGTTGGATCTCGGGGCTGCAGCCCTGATTCCCAATTGTGTTAATGACAGGATCAACTTGGGTTTGGTACCTGGAATAGTTTCCTTTTGGGAGACTATGACAGTATAAGTTTGTAGCAACACGGAAACAGTGTCTTCAGAACAAAGCACCATTTATTCTTTCTTCAAAGGTACAAACCAGGTACAGCAAATAATAAAACTAATAAAAGGCCTGCACACATGGACCTTACCTACATGTTAACAGTTCCTTGCTAGAATTTGTAATTTCTCCTCAGCCCAGCTAACTCCATCTCTGGCAGGGAGAGGCAGCCTGCTGCAGCAGGCTCACTGTGCCCTGGTCTACACTGGGAGGAAGGTGGATCGAGCTAAAATATGCAACTTCAGCTATGAGAATAGCATAGCTGAAGCTGCCGTATTTAGATCAGCTTACTGTGGCATCTTCACACGGTGAGTCAACTGCTGCTGGTCCCCCATCCACTCCGCCTGTGCCTCTCGTGGCGGTGGAGTACTGGAGTGGACGGGAAAGTGCTTAGGGATCAATTTATCGCATCTAGACTAGATGTGATAAATTGACCCGATAGATTTATTGCTACCTGCAGATCCAGTGGGTAGTGCAGACATACCCTGTGTCTCTGTGTGTCTCAATCAGTCTGTCAGCTTTCACTGATGCACCTAGGGTAGCCTCTGGCCAATCACTTAACCCCCCCCCCCCCTTTTTCCCCTAGCATCTCTGAAGTTTAGGATCCTTTTAATCCTAGGCTCGGTTTTTGGAAATGTACACAACTCTAGCCTAGATGGAACCAGATAGGGGGTATTTCCCAACTGGTAACTCCACACACACACATGGTTTCCTCCAGCAGCCTTATCTTTCCCTGTACAGCCTCTTTTAATTTAGCTCCTGGAATTCATGCAGGTTAATATCAAACAGATATCTTGAGAATCACATATTTATAACTAACTCCCTCATTCTCCACAACACGTTGCATTTACTGTGACAGTGTGGGCTATATCTATCAAAATGAAGGTCACTTGTAACTGGAGTCAATCAAGTTTACTCTACATATTTTAATTTATGGGTATTGTACTGCCCGGTGGTACTTTACAGTAGAAAGCCTGCCTGCTGGAGTGTATGTGCGCCTCCCCTCAGTATTCTCTGAACATCCCCAGGTTGAGGCTATATAAGGGGCAATGTGCCCTCTACCATCTTGGTTCCTTCTGCTGTCAGCCAGAAGACCATAATAGGGCTTTGAGAAAGAGGGGAAGGTGGGTGGAAAGTGTGAATATGTTGAGTCATCTCAAAGAACTCCAGTTACAAATAAGCAACCTTCATTTCTTCTTTGAGTAGTTCTGCATATTCCCACTTATGGATAGCTTGACAAACAGTGTGAAAAAGAAACAAACCCCGAGGTAGGAAAGAGTCCTGATTAAATCATGATTGTAACACTGCTCTGCCAAATGGAGGATTTGATCTAGAAAGTAAGATCCAACACAATGTTTAGTGATTGTGTATAGTCACCTGCAAGGAGCAGACTTGCAAATTTCCCTAATAGGAACATGTTCAAGGGAAGTCAAAGATGCTGCGGCAGTTCTAGGAAAATGAAATGGTACAACAAGTGGCTCAGGAATTTCAGCTAACTATAACAGAGCACAATGCATTGTTTAGAGTAGACCATCTGGAAATAGTCTGTATGCATAAAAAACGAAAAGTCTACATGACTTCATAAAACTTACTTCTATCTATGTCGTAAGCAAGAGCTCGCCTAGCAGCTTAAGTGCCCCCTTGTGCATCTAAAGTATGTAACATACACTTTATTAGCATGAGGCTTGGGAAAGAAAACCAGTATATTAATTGTATGATTGAAATTAAACTCAGACACCATTTTTGGTTAGAAATCCCCCCTCCCCCTTGGGATCATGTCTGAAAAACACAAAAAATCTAGTAAAATTAGTAAATGTTGGGTCCGGCATAGCATGCACTTCACTCAGTCTTTTGGCTAACGTAATAGCAGTAACGAAGATCACCTTGATAGACCATTAAAACAACAAACATTCCCCCACATGGTTCAAAGGGTGACCTCATGCACATAGATAATACCAAATTGAAATCCCAAGATTGGACGGAATAACCCCTTTACACATCTTTTTACAAAATCATGTACAAATAATGATCTAATCTCAACCAAAACATGGTAAACAGAAATTGCAGACAGGCAAACATATAAAGAAGAATTAGAAAACACTTCACACTTTAAGTACGCTAAGTATTCTAAAATACAGGTGTGACGGGGTGTGCATACCCTGCACTGGACAAGAGGTCCACATTATGGACAGCGGAACTCCTGCCCCTTAGACCATGCCGGACATGCTCTCACTGATGCCTCAGTATAAAAGGAAGCAGCCCAGCTCATTCTAGGCTGACCACTGAGGGGAGAAGACACTTGTTGGAGGTTCCTAGGGCACCAAAATTTGGGGGCACCAAAAAGCAGTGCCCCATATTTTATTTAATACTATTGCTAGAAAACGAATGAATAAAGAAAAGAGAAACGTCACTGAACGTGCATTTTAACTTGTCGTTCTCTCGTACATTACAGCTATAGCCTATGCCAGCTCTGCGTTGCAGGCACAAGCTTCACTATGGTACAAAGTGGCAATGATGTCATTTTTCTCGTCGCGTGCAGCTATTACCCGTTCTGACAGGCTGTTTATAATGCTAAGTTTACCAGTTCTCGGAGGTCGTTGACTGAGGCTAACTATTTTTGTTGAGTTGTTTCAGATCTAAGACTCTGACAAATGCTGCTGAATCATTTTGCTAATACTTTGTGTCAACTGTGTGTGTATGTTAAGTATTTGAGTGTATATGTGCAAATATGCATGTGTAGGTTGTTGAAATTTGTCATAATGATATTGTCATTTGTTGTATGACGGAGTATCCAGCATTCTAATTGTATACATTTTATTAATAACAATAACTGGATATTCTAAGGATAGAATAAAATGTAGTAGATTTTGATATGAAAGAATGAAGGAAGGAAGTATACGTTACTAAAAATATGTGACTATTTTTGAATGTACTTTGAACGTTTATAATAAGCGATGCTCCGGGGAGGAGGGGAGGAGAAAGGGGGGCTCAAGGTGGAAGTTTCGCCTAGGGTGCAAAATATCCTTGCATCGGCCCAGCTGGCCTGCTGAATCTTCTTCACCATATTCTGAATCAATGGAAAGTTGGAAAAAGCATACAGTAGGCCCCTTTTCCAGTGTAGAAAGAAAGCATTACTCTGCTCTTGAACAGAAGGTGGGATATTTTTTGTTGATTTCTGTCTCAGACGGAAACAAACAGGTGTACCCTGGGTTGACCCCAATGAGAAAAGGATGTTTTGAACTACTCAATCCTTCAGGACTACTTGAGAATTTGAGAACTGTGTCTGCTGAGAAGGTCCACTTGCACACTGCTTTCCTCTGCTAAATGCAGGGCCACTGGATAGATATAGCAAAGAATGCTTCCGTCACATAGTATGACCATTTGGCATATAACTGGAATGAGTGAGCTCCTCCTTGTTTGTTCACATAACCATCTGGAGCAGCTTCTGAACTTTCTTATGTAAAATCACCTTGTGGGAAGGGTTCCTGAAATGGTAAGAGTAGAAGAAGCTGAAAGGGGGCAGGTTTTGAACTGAATGATATAACCCCTTTTGATAATTTCCAGTATTCATGTGCCTGATATAATTTGGCTCCATTGGTGGATATATTGAATGAGCCTATCACTGAACAACATAGGAGACTGCACATCATTAATTGGTCCACTTTCGAACATCACATCAAATCTATTGTCTGGTGTTTGCTGAAGATGAAGAAGAGGGAGCTGGTTGCTTCATCCTAGGCCTACATCTGAATGACTTCTTCTGCTGAAATGGAAATGAAGTCTGCTGTTGCTGATGCGTCTGGCTACAGGAAAAACAAGGTGGTGACTTACAACAACTGCCATTAATACTGTCTCTGGTATTTAAAGGAAGGAATAGAAGGCCTCTTTCAGGTTGACAGATACAGATCTAGAGAGTGAGAAGTAGATCTAGTCTCCATGAATTTTTCCAAGAACTCATCTGTCTTGGAAGTGAAAAGATCATCCCCTTTAAAGGGGAGGTTCTGGGCAGCGGGAAACAAGTTAAGGTGGAGAAAGATGACCAGAGCCAACCAAGTCTCTTAAAGAAGACTGCAGATGCTAAAGCTCTGGCAGAAAAGTCTGAAGCAGAGAATGATGACCTGAGGGCATACTTTTCCACATTGTGTCCTTCAGTGAGAAGATCATTAGTTAATCTTAATTTGCCCTCTGGCAAGTGTTGCAGGAATGCATCCATCTTTTCCCTCATGTGGAAATGACAACAGATCATTACTGCATGATAATTAACCATCCTAATACCCAGAGAAGAGGATGTATATACCTTTCTCCCCCCAGCATATCAGCCTTCCTCCCCTTTCTCTCTGCTGGCATAGAATGAGCTTGCACAGATATAAACTTATTATAAACGGTAGCTACCACCAGCAAATTTAGTAAAAGATGGGTGTAAAAATATGAAAAATCTTTTTGAGGACACCAGCTAAAGTTTAACTGCCTTCTTCAATCCAGGCTGACAGAAAGCAGTAGTTGACAAAATAGCCTTAGCAGGCTACAAAAGTGTATTGAAAGTAGGAAGTATTTTACAACCCAGTTTCTCAGGAGAGCAAAACTTTGCTTTCATTTTTGCTTCCAGCTGCAAAGGATGAGAAGTTTTCCCTTGATGCAGTAAGAACAGGGAGGTGCATAAAAATCAGTTTTTCTCCTAGAGATGATGGGGCTGCAAAACGATGTCAAATTCAAAATCGCAACAGTTGTCTATAGTGTTCCTGCAAGGCTTCTCCTTTATTCTATGCTTCTTGCTGCTATCCTGTCATACAGCAGAAACAGAACAAAACAAAAATGGAAGGAAGAGCCACAACTTGGACTGTGTTTCCCCCATGAAGCAGCAGGGATCAAAATGACAGGATACTATGTTGTCACTTACTGTTAGGCAAAATGCTAATAAATGGAGGAAACAGCCTTATTTTTCCCTCTCCCTCTGGAAAAAAAGAGTCTCTAATCTTGGGAAATTAAGATTCAACATCCTTGAGAAAGATTCTTCCGTAATTTATAAACCTATATCGTTGTGTGGGGTTCTCAAAATAGCAATGTGATAACTAAAGGCTCCATTTTGCCCATGAAAATAATTGCACGTGGTTTCGAAAAGTGGCACCAATTGTGTTTTTCAGGCAATTCTGTAAAGAACCCAATTGTAGAATTTCACATTTTTCTCTTTTTATCAGTGTGCATTTTTCCTGGAAAAGCCATGTCGTTGATCCTGCCTTAGGTCCTAGTAAACAACATTCCTCATTTCACAACAGAAAACCTTTGCCAAACATAGCACCTGTCCTGCAGAGTCCTAAGATAAAGAGACTGCATCATTTCTTCCTGAAAAGGAGTTCCTCTGCCATGAGAGAATTGGAATGACTAGCAGTGTGGAAACAGAAAGGCATAATCACTGCTATCCATCCTGAATCTGTTGATATGAAGAATTTTCAGTATCTATTTCTACACCACTCACTGAAGCTTCACAAGCGCTCCTAATTACCGATATAAAAGACAAATCTTTGAAATTTTACCTTAGGTTCAATGCCGTTAATATGATTTTTTAATTTTCTCTGCATGGCTCTGGGCCTAAGAAACTTCATTTCCCACACTTACTTTACAGCACTATTCCAACCTCAATACACCATACATAATTCCCATCAGTTCCAACTGGAGTTATGAATGCTTATTGATGAGAGAATAGACTTTTTCATATTTAGCCTCAGCAAGAAAAACATGGGTCCAGCATGACATGTTAAAAGTTCATAAAATATTTGATATATGATAAACTGGTATACTTTTTACTCTTCTGCTTTTTATTTTGTAACTCTTTGATAAACAGAAACTTGTAGCTGTGTTTTGCAAAAGACAACTGGCATAGAGCAGATATTTTGAGATATCTAACAGCAGCTTTGGAGATTGGAGCAATACTTTAAAAACCATGTGATACTAAGCTATACTCTACATATAAAGGGCAGATTCGACTGCAGAGTTGGGGGTAGTAGCATTATAGCTAAATGAATCAGCAGTCTAATTACATGACATTTCTGAATGGAGAGGAACATACAGACGAATATGTAAGGAAATAAATCCCAAGTCATAAGAATACAAATATACTTGCAGAGTCATACTATTAGATTCTGGTTGTGAAAATGGATATTGGCTCAGATTTTAAAACTTGACTAGGAAACTCAGTCACACAACTCCCACTGAAATTAATGAGAGTAGGTTGGCTAAATCCCCTTCTCGTGTTTAAAGGTCAGTCACTGGGTATACAGTACCGAGGGTGATCAATGAGGTAAAATAACTCTGCCACCCATCATTATTGTTTTATTAAGCTACCCACTTATAAACTGGTTAACTCTCAAACGTTTTGAGAAGCAATTTCAGCATTTCAATTTATGTCTTCTTGAAACACCCACTTCTCTAGTACAAAAGAGGAGAAGCTGTTCTCTAATTAGTCCTAAGTAACATTCAGGACCTGGTGAAAGAAGTAACTATAGCATAGCTACTAAGTAATAGTGACCCTAATAAAATATATTCAGTGTACTAGTACTGACAAAAAAACTTTCAAAAGAGGCATTTAAAAAATAAGGAAACTTGTCAAATCAATCATAAATTTTAAAAAAAGGCTAAACTAAAATCCTTAGCCTCAGCATGGAGGCTACATAAACATAAAACAATAGCAATGGACACATGCATACTAGAGCTGGTTAAAATGTTATGAACAAAAACATTTAAACCCTCAGTGGAAAAAATCTATTGCAGTATTTTTGTTTTTTTCATATTCAGACTTCAATCTCTGACATTGAACCTCTCCCCTTTCTTTAAGGATCATTATGCCTCTTCTCTCCTTTTCATGTATGCATTTTGTTGTGCCTCTCTGCCTGCCCCTTTTTTTCTTATTCCTTCATCACACCTTTTTCTTTTTATGTTTGGTCATTTAACCTGCCTGTGTTTTTGTATCTGGTCATCTTGTTATTGTAGCTCTTTTCTTCTTCTCTGTTCAGTTAGTGGTTCTGATAGCATTGTAGGTGTGTGTTTTGTCATCTTCAGGTTTTAAGTTGTTTTGTTAGGGATTTTGTGGGTGGAGACATGACAGAGAGGAACTGGATTTTTTCCACTTCTAATCTTGGATATTTATTTTAGTTTCCAGTAGGATTTATATGAAAATCAAAAATTTTCTGAAACAGGAAATACTTGTTTTAGAAAGTTACTTTTGAAGTTGAAAACAAACACATTTCCCATTAATTCAGGAGAAAGTTTTTAAATAATAATTAGTTCATTTAGAAAATGTACATTAAAATAATCAAATGTTTTCATATTTTTTCAACAACCTATAATGAATATATTCCTTTCTTTGCTTTTCTGGGTCTTTGCTTAAGGCAACTGCAATGGATAACGGCAGAGCCAAGAGGTCATTCAACAAAATGGGTCTCTTTCAAAAAATGGAAATCCAAATCTGCTGAAATCCATACAAAAGAGCATAAATTATGGCAAGTAACCTGCAAAATAGAAAGACCAAGACGAATTTTGAAGACCAAATAGTAGAAAAACAAAAAAGAAATAATCTGAGTAAATTAGAACAGATATACAAAATACATAATTAACCTGTAGGAGTGACAAAGAGTCCCGTGGCACCTTAAAGACTAACAAAAGTATTGAAGCATAAGCTTTCGTGGGCTAATACCCACTTTGTCGGATGAAACAATGCTTTTCCACTTTGTATTATATGCATTTGGTGAGACAGAGGCCTGGGGGGGGGGTGAGTGGGGGGATTCGACCTAAGATACACAACTTCAGCTACGCGAATAGCATAGCTGAAGTTAACATATTTTAGGCTGATTTACCTGGCCATCCTCGTGGCGGCAAGTCGACTGCTGCAGCTCCCCCGTTGACTCTGCTTCCACCTCTCGCAGAGGTGGTGTTCCGGAGTTGACGGGGAGAGTGCTCGGGGATTGATTTATCGTGTCTACACTAGACACGATAAATTGATCTCCGATAGATCGATCACTACCTGCTGATCCAACGGGTAGCGTAGACATACCCAGAGAGAGAATTAGTCCATAGCAGAGGTCTTCAGTTGTGGGGCACGCCCTCACAGAGATGCATGGAGTAACATTTGGGGGGACGGGAGGGAGTTGAATTTACAAATAGTTTTGGTTGGCCCCAAACTGCATTTTTCAGCAGCTAAATTATTTGTCTGAAAAATGTCCCCCAGCTCTAATTAGTGCTTTTCTATTTCTCACCTTGTTAGCAAATGTCAGAATCTTGCAAAAAGTTTCTGAGTAAATATTCTGCTTTCTCAGTGTAGCAGATGTGAATTGTTAAACCTACCAGGATATAACACAGCTGGACCTGATAGGTCTCGGCATGGAAAACCCAGGAAGAGCAAAGCTTGAGGGGCACAGTGTAAACTGAACTTTATGTTCTGTTAGTGTTATTTCAGCTACCAATAAAGCCAAACCCTACAGAGGGAATAAGTTTGGATTATATATGGCTTGTAAATGCTGTTCAGATGAGCAAGGAAATTTCATCTTCTCACATCATCATTAATTAAAAAAATTACATAATTTGTGCAAAACATCCCAATAGGAACTCTTTACAGTTCAATAAAAGCTTTCATAATTATTATGGTACTAGCTTCAAAACCTGATACAGATGTTATCTTTGGTTATGTGCTATTTATCCCCGCTTACCTTTTGCATGTTGTTTTTAGGAGCATCTGATGCTTAATTTTAACTTTTTTTTTTTTAAAATGAGTTGATGTAATGCTAGGTACTTTCATTTCCACAAGAAATTTTGGCTTTACAGCAATTATAGTCAATTTTAGCAAGGTTATCACTGAAAAACTCTCATATGATGCTTCACTTTTCCCACTCCTATCCCAAGACATGAAGTGAAAGCCTTGTAGGGAACTGGCAGACATTGGCTGATTATGAGAGACTGACCGAACAATCAGTGGATGCAGCAGGTAAGTGACTATTAAAAATTCACATGTACAGTGGTCAAGATCTAAATTTTCAACAGTTCACATGAGGCTGCTTTGTGTACACACTACATTTGATTACGATGCCATTTGCATTCTTCTTTTAAAATAAAAGTTTACATAATGGCAGGTGAACGAGATCAAGGCCTGATATCTGCAGAGAGTTGTGCTGGTCTCTGAGACAGAGCTAAAGCTCACATCATTGAAATCATGTTTCCCCAGCAAGAAGTGAAGTAACTGCAAATCCACAATCATAAAGAGATCCTCTTAACTCTGTAGGATAAAGGGGAAGGGCCCAAGCTGAGAGGAGGTATGTCCAACCACTAGACTCCCCGCTTCATATTATACACTATGATGGTGGTTTAAGGAGTGGAGGCTGTGAATAAGAAAAGTTATTTCAGGAATCAACCTGTAGTAAAAGGGACTGGGCAGATTATTGTTGTGTCCCATAGTCCCCAGTTGTAGCCTGTATACCACAACGGTGTGGAAAAAAAACAGTTTGATTTGTATAATAACAGCATTCAGTTGCCAATATAGCTTACTTTACACTATTCACTTCTGTTGTACTCCAGTGAATTGTGTGCAAGTGGTGCTTCATCAGCTGTTATGTGTCATCCTGTGAAACACATGCAGTAGAAATTAATAACTTGCACTAGCAGGAGTCCTCTCCCACATACAGCCGTTCCTCCTCCTAGTTGCTCAGCTGCTTAGCTTATCTGTCCTTTGATACTGAATACAGAGTATGAATTCCCGCCAGCTTATATTGCACAGCTGGAAAACTGGGCTGAAGACTTAGTTCTAGTTCTCAGCAGATGTACCAAACTAGGCCACAAATTTTGATTATGAAATTTTATGCTCAATTATATTGCACAGAGAAAGGGAGACCGAAGCGCTGGTTTGAGATATTTTATTTATCCTTCTACTCCAGCCAAGAAGAGGAGCTGATAATAAAAGACTATTTTAGAACACTAGCAATCATATTTTGAATTTTTTATCTCCATAGTTCACAATGGAGGTGTGTAAAATGATTAGAATGAGCTGCTATAAATATGAATTGAATTCCTATTTATCCATCTCTTTTCAGTGTCATAGCATCAACTTCAGGCTATGGTTACCCAAATCAAAATCTTACCCGTAAGATATTTAAGTACTTTGTTGCTGATAGTAATTACATAAAAGATCATTTATTTTTAGAGTGCATACTGCATGTCCAATATAATAAAGATAAGAAATGGAGTAAAAGAATTTAGAATCATAAATGCAAGACTTTCTAATGCTAAATTACTTGATTATTAAAGAAAAATCCAAGGTGTAAAGGAGGGAGATGAGATAGAAATCATCAAATATGCCTCATGAAGGTGAAGGATTTGGTAAAGTAGCACAGCTTTCTTTGAAGGGCAACGTTTGCTCGGGAAGCTGAAGAAGAAAAGTGGCATTCCAAAATGAGTGAGCAGAAAGGGGCTGAGCTGAATGCAGACTGAGAGGGGAAGCAGGTCTTGGATTCTTTTGCTGAGTGATCCTAGATGCATGACTAGGAAAAGCCAAGGAACATTTGGCTTCCCTGGCAGCGAAGTTCCTGCACGTGTAGTTCATATAATTATAGGCAGGATGGTAGTGCTGCCTGATATTATGATTGCCTGACACTTCCCATTATAGGATCTTGTTTCCAGAGGCTTATAACATTGCCAAACTCTAACTCGTTAGGCTGACTTTTTACACAGTCTGTTTCAGGCTGAACTTTTTGGGAGGAATTTTCAGCCAAATTGGTTCATCTATTCCCAAGAACAAATCTAGGACCCCGGAAGCATTGGTGTTTCCAGCCTAAGGACAGTCCACAAAGTAGGAGCCACAGATCCAGGAAGCCTGAGCTCCCCAGCAGTCCGCTAGGTGAGTGGCAGGAAACTAGGCAGGACTCCAACAGAACTCTGTGTGTGTTTCAGCGAAAGTGTGTTGTAACTGAACCATTTCCACAAAACATTTCAGTTTTAACCAAAAAACAGTCTTTTTCAACAGGTTTTTTTTTTTAATTCCTGACTGGCTCTAATATGATGCAGAGCAGAAGGAGGCTGAACTAAGGTTGCACAAGCAACTTTAATTTTGGCGTTTTCCAGCTTCTGAGTGCTTGACTTTGCTCCTTTCATACCATTCTTTTCATATTGTGTTTGTGTATGTGTAATAAGAACAATTATAATTATTACGCCAAAAGCTTCGGGGTTGACTGGATGAAGAGTGTTTAAAGAATAACAAAAAAAATAAGGAGTACTTTTGGCACCTTAGAGATGAACACATTTATTTGGGCATAAGCTTTCGTGGGCTAAAATCCACTTCATCAGATGCATGGAGTGGAAAATAACGGTGACTTACTTATCGCACTCAGAATGCCTAAACACATAAGCATAATCTCTATCATTGCACATTAGTACATTAGTATCATTGGTACATTAAAGAGAATATCATAATACTGAATGATGGAAAAGCTCTTGTGGCATTCTAATCTAGGAGCACATGCCCAGCTCAGTGGGAAATATGTTTGAAATGGTAATAGTGCTGGGACCAGGTGCAGCCAAGTGGAATAAGCAGGGAATTATCTGAAAGAAAGAAGTATTTCTTTCATTTATATAGCTAAAAGTGCAATGAATATTTGAGTGTATTAATAGTGGGATAGAAACAGTAGTGGAACTGAAATACTTACAGTGGGTACACTTAAAACCATAACTGTAGCTTAGATAATCTATGTTTTTCATTCTGGTAAAAATATAATCCTCAATTTACTAGATGCCATTATTTGTTAAATATTAAAAACTTATTCCACATCTTGGTATCTATTCCAATGGAGAATTAAAATAAATAATAGCTACTGAAATGGAGAAATCACTCTTTTGGATAAAAGAAAAAAGTGCAAATAATTCAAGATCAGAAAATCAACAGGCAAAAAAATAAAAATATCCCTGTGTTTTGAAGGGGCAAATCTCACTGTGAAATATGTTCAGATTGCTTCCATTTGCCAATGAAGAAGTCAAATACAAAAGCCAGTTTTTAAAAAAAATTCTAACACACCTTACTCATCAGGGGGAGGGATTGCTCAGTGGTTTGAGCACTGGCTTATTAAAACCAGGGTTGTGAGTTCAGCCCTTGAGGGGACCATTTAGAGATCTGGGGCAAATGTCTGTTGGGTGATTTAATGGGGGATTGGTCCTACTTTGAGCAAGGGGTTGGACTGGATGATCTCCTGAGGTCTCTTCCAATCCTGATACAGAAAAAATGTAAATGAAGGAATTCTGGTTTATTTTGCAAACTCACCTACTTCGTCTCTCTAAAGGATCTGAAGCCTCATTCAATTAACCATGACTGCCAGAGTAATAAACTTAAATGTCCTGAACATTTTCTGCACATAACATTTTCAGTTGCACAAACCCAATAACACACTGAAGAATTTATTATTCTTCACAATTTATAGTAAGGGGAAAATATACTGTACATTTTACACTAAAAATGTCTAACATATTTATAATAGATGAAGCTGTAACTATAAAGGAATACACAAAACACACAAAAATACATAGACATCCATCCGGAAAGTTTGGGTCTGAACTGCGGCCTTGTTCCAGCTGCTCTGCATCACTGAAACAGCACAGACAGCCAGAAAAATCAAGGGATCCAGCTCCTACAGAGGATTTTTCTATTGTTGTCACAGAGGCACTAAGTTTACACCATCATTCCTGCAGCTCCCATTGGCTGAGAACGGTGAACCACAGAGAACTGGTTGTGGGGGGTGTGCACCTGCAGACGGTTAATGTAAACAAAATGTCTCGTGGGCCGCCAGCAGATTACCTTGATGAACCGTGTGCCGAAGGTCGCTGACCCCAGTCCAGACACTCACTTTTGTTTGCTAAACTTCATTGTAACGCTATAGTTATTAAAAGCCATATCGTATAATTATCTCTAAATTAACAGAAAATACTGCTGTATATGACTGAGTAGAAATTTTAACTGACTGTATTTAGAATTTCCAATGTTCCAAAAAATTCAAATTTGGATGTCTAAAATGAATACACTCATAGACTTTATGGTAAGAAGGAACCATCATGATCATCTAGTCTGACTTACACATTTCACGCCGCAAAACCTCACTCACCCACTGCTATAGAAGACCCCTAACCTCTGGTTGAGTTACTGAAGTCAGAAAACGATGGTTTAAATTATGGTTTAAAGACTTTGAGTTAAAGAGTTAAAAAGAACACACCATTTACACTAGTTTCTCTTTCAAAATTTGTTCCAATTTCTTGTATATAATTGGAGGTTAAACTAACAGGCCTGTTGTTTCCTGAATCACTTTTTCCCCCTTTCTTAAAAATAGTAACTATATCAACAATTCTCCAGTCATAGGGTGTGACCCCAAGGTTACAGATTCATTAAAATCCTTGCTATTGGTGTGCGATTTCATGTGACAGTTCCTTTAATATTCTTGGATGGAGATTATCCAGCCATATCCTCTCTGATTTAGTCCCATTAATTTAATTCTGATTTAGTCCTTGAATGTGCTCCTTTTTACCTCCATATCCTTGTTGCTATTAACCATCCTGCCACTATCCCAAAGCTCTTCATTAACCTCATTAAAAACTGAGGCAAAATATTTGTTTAGGTGTTGGGCCATGCCTACATAATCTTTAACCTTCAACCCTTCCTTGGTGCTTTGCGATCCCACTTCTTTCCTTGTTTTCTTCTTACTTATATGGCTATAGAACCTTTTACTATTGGTTTTAACTCCCTTTGCAAGGTTCAACTCCGCTTGACTTTTGGCAGTTCTCATTTTATCCCTGACTTTCTGACTTCCAAAGAGATAGCTTTCCTTGCTGATCCTTCCCATCTTCCCTTCCTTATAGGATTTCTCCTTTCTCTTAATCACCTGTGTGAGATGCTTGCTCATCCAGCGTGGTCTGCATCCTTTACCTATGAATTTTCCCCTCTTGCTTGGGATGCAGGCTTCAGGTAGCTTCTGCAACTTTGATTTAAAGTAATTCCAAGACTCCTCTGTATTTAGATCCTGGAGTTCTTTAGTCCAGTCCAGAGGTGAAAGTAAGCCGGTACGCCCCGGTACAGTGTACCGGCAAGTGCCAATGCGCCGTACTGGGGGGGATTGGCTTCCCCGGGTGCAATTTAAAGGGTCTGGGGCTCCCAGCAGCTGCTGGAGCCCCAGGCCCTTTAAATTGCTGCCAGAGCCCCTGCTGCGAGAGCCCAGGGGAGGCTGCGGCGGGGCTCCAGGGGCGGTTTAACGGGCCCAGTGCGGTAGTGGCAGCCCATCCCCCAGCTCTTTAAATAGCTGCCGGAGCCCCCACCGCAGCCTCCCCAGGGCTCCGGCAACAGGGCTCCCGTTCCCGCAGAGTCCTGGGGAGGCTGCGGCGGGGCTCTGATAGCGATTTAAAGAGCCCGGGGCTGGGCCGCCGCTACCGCCCCGGGCCCTTTAAAATGCCGCGGGAGCCCCCTGGAGGGTGTAGGGTCAGGGAGCGGAGTGGGAGGGAGGCCCCTTACCAGTAAGGGGGCTGGCTCTGTCCCCAGCCCCGCCCCTTCCATCCGAGGCCCAGTCCCCATACCGGTAAGAAGCATGTGTTACTTTCACTCCTGGTCCAGTCCACTTTCCGAAGGGGTTGGACATTTATAAGGATATCAAGAATAGTCAGTTATAATTAATAATAACATTTTCGGAAGGGATATGACACCTCATGCTTCACGGTCTTTAAACCAATCTCCAACTATTAGAGATAAGGATGAGACTAGTGCTCGGGGGGGGGGGGGGGGGAGGAGCGGCAGATCAACCCACCTCTGCCTCCTGCAGGGTTCTTAGACCTTCATCTACACTATAGCATCTCCTGCTGGCCACTATTAGAAATAGATACTGGACTAGATGGACCTCGAGTCTGACTTATGGCAATTCCCATGCTCCTATTTGAATGAGTCAGTTTGAACTCAACCATTACGAGTCATGCTGCTCTTAAAACTTGTGTTGCAACATACCAAAAAAGTTGGGGGTTTCATACTTTAGAGTTTTGTAGCCCCAAATAAAAACAAGCAAGCTACTAATAAGCTAATGGAAAAAAATATAATGGGTTTTGTTTCTGGCAAAAACAGATTCACTCTGCTCTTTTGAGAAGATACTTTGGCCTTCTTCTTTTCCCAGCAGCCAATGACATCTATTGCAGTGTCACACCAATCATGAATGGACTGAAGAAGACATTAATTAAAACACTCTTCATGGCATTTCTTTTTACAGTAACTGAATTAAGTTGAATTCTGTTTTATGGATTTCTAAAAGACCTCTTAGTTTCCGGAGAGGTGGGGAAAAATATTCTCATTTTATACTATCGCTTGTGCTTTATAAAAAATTCTTTCATGTTTTTCTACATAGAATGTGTATGAAAATGCACATACTTATTTATTCTCCTCATCTCTAAAATAACCAATTTAATATACTATTCTATAAATGATTAATAAGAATAACTATTTTCCTAAAATATTATTAGATGATGTGAAATAGCCACAGGTTTTGGAACCTGGAGCAAGTGTACTATGTTGTGTACTATGAGTGCAGCTGTAGATACATAGTTATGAGGTAAGGTGATACTGCAATGGTGCTCATGAAGAGTGACTTAGTAATTTGTTAAAGTCATAGGGGGAGACTGAAGTATAGAGTGCTACTCAGATTTCACAGTTTAAAATGAGGTCATAATTTGTTAAGGTTATTCTCCATGCTCATTTGACTATTTTCTTTTTATAAATATATAGCATTTTTTAAGTTTTCACAGTTCTATAGCAAGCACTGACTTTATGCAAAATACAATAAATTAACAATCTTTTTTTCATTATAAATATGAAAATTAATTAAGGAGTATCATTAGGAAATGCTACAGTTTATCAATCCTAAAAGTTAAGCATCCCTAAAGCTGTCAGTTCTAAAACATGGAGGAGAACTGTCTGTTGGATTCCTTGTATAAAATTGCTTGGCAGTTTTTTTTTTTTTTTTTGAGCATTCTAACAATTTAAGGAGTCAGCTAAAAGGATCTTTCACACATATTGAAATGTTTCACTGACTTCTTTGCTTATGAATGTTAATCTCATTGCCAAATGTAGCGATCATCCATGGAGTAGAAATTGTAATTACTTCTTAGCACTACACAAATAGGTGGCTAAATCAAGTTTCCAAGAAAAAGATTACTAATAATCAAAATCAATCTTTTAAACTGAACTCTCCCTAACCTCCAGCTCCAAACTTAGGAAATATCGCTTGCATTATATTTTATAGGCTGAGGAATACAGCTCCCAAAATTGGGGCTCCATTTTTCTACCTGATTTTCCATTAGTAACAATTCCACAGCAGAAAATCAAAACGTGGATGGATCTTTTTAGTGTGGGACTTCTAGTTTGATTCCACACTTTACCACCCATCTGAAAACAAAACAAAATATATAATGGTTTCATCCTTTACTTCAACAGGAGCATCTTAGGATTTGGGCTATTTACTATTTGAATTTAAAAAAGGAATTTTAACCTCTGCTCCATGGATAGATATGATTTGACAAATATGATGGGCTTAATCGTGCAACCATTAACTTCAGTGAGAGCAGCAAAAAACCCAAAACCAGTACAAATATGCTATTACTGGCATGCAATATTCTAGACACATACATTTGAAAAACAGTAACACTCTTCACAAATGCACATATGACTCTCAAATCTTCTCCCCTGCATCATTGCATAGGATGCATGCCTATAAGGTACAGATTTCTTCTCTGACTACCAAGCTGAAAAAAGCAAACCAATCTTTTAGCAATGGACTGAAACATTGTTACCTAGCAAGAGCCACCAAACAGGAGCTGGTCAAAGAAGGTAATTTTGTTTTGTGAGGGATTTTGATATTTCAAAATCTGATTTTGTTCTAAATTGGAACAAACTTCCAACATTTGAAAATTCTTTCCAAAGGGAAATTGAGCCCTGCTAAGCAGACTGCCGCAGAACCACAGACTCTGGAAGACATGGTCTCCCAGCTCAGAGGTAGCCATGAAAATCTGTATCTGTCACATCATCATCAATATCAAACTATCTCTGTAAAACGTTTTGATTTGGTGACTCTATAAATTCCAATGAAAAAATGTTTTTCCAGAATTTTTCAAATCACCGAAAATCTACACCAGACTTTTGGTTTCAAACAAGACAAATTTTGGTGTTTATTTTTTTGACAGACATACTGCAGTTGTCTTTCAAGGTGAGAAGAAATTCAAATGACACACTACATTTTAGGCTGCACTAAATACTGAGGAATCTGAACGAAGCTCATAGGGGGAAAAAGTATAACCATGTAAATATTATGCTATATTAGAATGCATATATTACAACCCAAACTAATTAATGAATGAGAACAATTACATCAAGAGAAGGGTGGAAATCTCTATAGGAAGAAACAGTAGTAAATTTGCTTCCTAAGAGCTTTAGTTTTAAAGATTTAGTAAAATATTTTAAATGTCATTTGCAATGTTTTCATGCCTATTAACCATAAAATGATTGTGTACTAAGAAATTGTGTGATACTCTTTCTGAAGCTGACTGGAAGTTGTTACTAAACAACTACATTCAAGGGTTTTGAATACAATTGTTCTGGCATTTGACTCTGTAATGCTTTCCAAATAGTTCTGAAAAGACAAAAGTTACAATGAAAGAGAGGGAAGGAAAGTGTAGTAGTTGTTGTGTATAACTGATCCCATCACACTTGGTACATTTGCTTCACCCACTCACATAGAAGAAGAGGCCTACTTGTTCGCTTTTTTTAAGTGAAATACAGATTTTTAAAAAGAATTGAATGTGTCTGCCATTTCTATTTCTTAAATTTCAGATTCTCTCTCTAGCTCTTCTTTTTGCTCTGATATAGTTGTAAAAGCACTCATTCTTCTAACCATTTCAGTAGCACCAACTCATTTTGCTTCTTGCTGCCCTTAACTCTTCCCTGCAAACGTTAAGGGACCATTTTCATTTCTTTTTGTTTATCACCCTGTGATAGCCGGTGCAGACCCAAAAGGAGACTTCCACAGCATAGCTTCCATACTGCAGGGAAGCTAGTATATGAGTGACCCAGGACAAGGTTTCTCTCTCGGGTTTTAAGGGACTTGTACCACTCACCACTGCTTATTCTTTTATAGTTACAGTACAAGCTTTTGTGGTAGACCCAGGGCAGGCAGCTGCCAGAAGGACCTGTAATTAGAAGGGCTACTACAGGGGAATTGGGTCCAGCTGAGCAAAGCTGCCACAGCCAGGAGCAGGGCCAGCTGAGGCCAGTTAAGGAGGCTGCCAGAGCCCTTTAAAGAGACTCCTCCCCAGGGAGGAGTGTGGGAGTTTGAGGAGTGAGTTGGAGGCAGTAGGAGCTAGAAGAGTGAATTTGGTAAAAGCAGAGGAGTGTGCAGAGTAAGTTGAGGGAAGCAGGGACAGAGAGGCTGCTGGCAAGCAGGGGACCAGAACAAAAGGGTCCCTCCCAGGGGGAACCTAGCTTTCCTAGGCTGCAGGAGCCTGACCCTGAGAGAGAGAGAGACAGGGAGTGGGCTGCTAAGGAGCAGCAGAAACACGGGGTCTGCTTCAGCCTGGCCAGGGCGCCAGTGCTGTGCCAGAACCCCAAAGGACTTGAGTCAGGGGAGCCGAGGAGCCACCTTGTCACACTTTGTTTAAATTTAGATACTTCTTGTACATGGAATCCTTGTTCTTAAAATAACCATGGCATTTATTTAGGTGAGCTTAAACTGGAATTGCACCAGCAAGTGAATGATCATTCCAGTTCTATTAGGTATTACAAACATTGCATCCCAACCAGAATATGGAGTTAGGAACATTGTGACAAAAGAATAAACGTAACATGTCTGATCATACTCTAAAAATATGCTGTTTTCTGTAGCAAAGCACTTTCGGGGATGTTACATACACCTTGAATATTCATCTGCAAGGTCCAGTGGGAGAGTTCAACTAGGCTAATGAACACATTTTAATTAGGGTAACATGAGATGGTGACCCTGATTGAGTAGCAAAGTCACTACAGATAAGTAGAAAGGACTATATATAAGAAGACATAGAGCAAGGGTAAGCAACCTATGGCACATTTGCCAAAGGCAGCACGCGAGCTGATTTTCAGTGGCACTCTCACATTGCCTGGGTCCTGGCCACTTGTCCAGGGAGCTCTGCATTTGAATTTAATTTATATTAAACTTCTTAAACATTCTGAAAACATTATTTACTTTACATACAACAATAGTTTAGTTCTATATTATAGACTTCTAGAAAGAGACCTTCTAAAAATGTTAACATGTATTACTTGCATGTGAAACCTTAAATTACAGTAAATAAATGAAGACCCCTTCTGAAAGGTTGCCGACCCCTGAGGAACAGACAGAGAAATGTAAACACTATCTTTTATGCAGCAACAACATTGTAGAATGTAATTTTGGAAAATCAGTTTCCACACCAATACCAAGGCCATCAAGAAACCTCCTACCGTTGTTCCTGTAATTAATAAATGGGAACCGATAAGTGAGGAAGTGAAAAGAGTTAAAATTCTAGTTAAAACTATTTTATTTTAAATATGAAACAAACATGAATAATTTAAATAATGTTTTGTTGCTGATACATTATACTTAAATAGATTTTAAAAAAACAACTATTCATAGAATATCAGGTTTGGAATGGACCTCAGGAGGTCATCTAGTTCAACCCCTTGCTCAAAGCAGGACCAATCCCCAACTAAATTATCTCAGCCAGGGCTTTGTCAAACCTGACCTTAAAAACCTCTAAGGAAGAAGATTCCACCACTTCCCTAGGTAACCCATTCCAGTGCTTCACTATCCTCCTAGTGAAAAAGTTTTTCCTGATATCCAACCTAAACCTCCCCAAATGCAACTTGAGACCATTATTCATTGTTCTGTCATCTGCTACCACTGAGAACAGTTTAGATTCATCCTCTTTGGAACCCCTTTTCAGCTGATAGCAGCTATCAAATCCCCCCTCATTCTTCTCTTCAACAGACTAAACAATCCCAGTCCCCTCAGCTGTTCCTCATAAATCATGTGCTCCAGCCCCCTAATCATTTTTGTTGCCCTCAGTTGGACTCTTTCCAATTTTTCCACATCCTTTTTGTAATGTGAGGCCCAAAACTGGACACAGAATAGAGGTGAATGATCACATCCCTGCTCCTACTTATGCAACCCAAAATGCCATTAGCCTTCTTGGCAACAAGGGCACACTGTTCTGATATTCCAAGAGCCAATGACTGTATATGCTCACCATATAATGTCAAAAGCACCATATTTCCATGAGTAAAACCAGACCTATTTTTAACTAGATATGTGGTACTGAGATAGTTTAGTAGCTTCAGATTTAGCAGCAGCCCCTAAAGGATCGATAATCACATATTTGTAGTGTCTAATATTTGTTATGATCCTTCAAGGTTCTTTTTTATTGTTATAGAATCCCAATTTACCATTGTAGCCGGGCTCCTGCAACTCTCATCACAGAGAATTATTTTTTGAATACCACTCTCCCTTTTTTTGTCCAACAGCTGAAACTTTCCAGCCTCCCCCTCTCGTCCATGTCCCACAGGCTTGCACAGATAAGACGGCGAAAAAAACGCACGTGGGATGAGATGTTCATGGAGCTCATGCAGAGAAAGAAAAAAGAACATGTAGAAATAAACAAAAGCTTTATACATAGCCTAAGAAAGGGGGTGGGTTTTCAGGATGCATAAAGAAACAGAACAAGTGTAACCAAACTGAAGTCTCACACTGTAGCCTGCCCTTCCATGAAACTAGGTGTCAAGGCTTCTCTGATGCATGATGCACCTTTCACGGAAGGAGGGGCAAGTGATGGGAAGCACGAACGAAAACCCGCAAGACTGTTTTTGCCCCCATCATGCAATGCCAGCTTTACCCAGTATTCCAACGGGCAACAGGGACTGCAGGCACTGTGAGATACCTACCCACAGTGCGCCGCTCTGAGAGTTGATGCTAGCTGCAGAACTATGAATGTGATCCACTGAATTAGCCCACTTACTGGGGACACACACAATCGAATGTATACCATTGGCTTTCTTAATTCGAACTCTACAAAGAAGACATTAGTTCGGAGTGTAGACAAGGCCTAAGAGTCTCTCTTATATATCTTGCTTACCCCGTAAAATGCAATGTTCCCTTTTCATCATTTCCAATCACAAAATAGAAATGACCAGCAGTTAATACAAATATTTCAAGACATATAGCAAACAGACAAGTTTGTCCAATAATGGGAAAGTCAGATGAAAAATATCAATTTACCAGTTCCTTTTGACTTTATTTAAAACAACTCTACAAAACTACATTGAGTACTTCCATTCTAAGAAGACAGACTGCCACAAGTCTCTGCGGCAGCTGAAATCAGATTTCAGTTTTTCCCTCCAGAACTACAAGCACATTTAGAAGATAGGTTTGCAACAGCACCTTAAAACAAAGTATGCATGCACACACACATACAGGAACTATACAACTTCCCACACTCCATGCTATCATAGTTTACCATGTGCTTCATTGGATTTTTTAAAATTTATTTTTATAGTTGTAGGAGCAGTAATGTCTTGACTTTATTAAACATGCTATAGTTGAAATTGTAAATACAGAGGCAACCCCCCCCCCAAACAATCAGTTACACATATATGGGTGTGTGTTTTAAAGCTGTTTACTCAGACAAATGGAAGATAATTTACCATGTTTTTGGTGGTGTACATTTAGCCATTATCCAGATGTAATGGCCCAGGAGACACATATTTACCAATGAGTGCTGCTACAAATTATTTCCTGTTGTGTCTCATTACGATAGCATTTGCAGGATTTTTTCCCCCTGACAGCGAATAGTCATTTTTCTTAGCAGATTGCAGGAATACATGAGACCTTTCTTCCTTTTATATTTTATTTTTGCTGGTGGTTGGATCACGGTAATAGAATATAAAAACTAGCAAAGCTCAGTGGTTTGTTCAGGAGCTGCTGATTTGTCCTCATGCCTGACACTATCTAGTGCTGCCACTATTCTCTCAAAATCAAACCACAAAGATGCCAAAAGTCTTTTGGAACACACTAAGCCTTCAGATGAGCTAAGCTTTAGTTCAATGCGCAGTTGCCCTGTCATCTCCCATGCGGTACAAGCTATGGGAGACTGTGAACCTTCAGATAACTAGAAATTTAAAATGTGCTCATTTTCCAGGGAGAAGGCAACAGGACGACAGGGATGTGAATCATGATGCAATCAAAGCCCTTCCCCTTTTTGAGATCTTTTCCATCAACTGGATTGACATGATAGATTGGGCGGGTGAAAAATAACACCGATTCTTTTAAAAGATGCATCCATGTAAGGGTGAAATTCCTGTGTTTTTTTCATAGTCTAGCAACGGCCTTACAACTTAGTCTTTCACAGCCTGGTAACAGGCTTGCAAAGCCAGTGGCAGCTGGTTGTGTTTCTGTGGAAGATAAAGTAGGGTGATTGTGACTGCTATGAAAAAGGAAGGGGATAAAATAGAAATGGCAGACCAGAAAGACAAGATAGTTGGGTACTAGTTTTAGATGTGTGGAAGGTACTGGCTTGGAGTAACTAGAAAACAATTGCTGTGAAGAAGAAAAGCTCATGCTCCAGTGATGGGAACCTTTGTTTATGGCTGGTATAGATTCCATTTGTTTTATTCATTAATTCCATGTAGGATTCAGAAGCCAATAAAATTACTAGAAAAAATCCCCCTAACTTTATTCTATTAAATCTTTAATTGTTACCTGGTAGTATATATTTCATGTCATGGGGCAGAGATACGTAGCAAAGTAAAACGTTCAGTGCCCATTTGTAAACTGGCATCATTTCATCAACTTCAGTAGAACTAGGCTGATTTATGTGAGCAGACAATCTGGACCTAAATGTCTATTTGAATCAACTTTATGATCTAATACAAATGTGTCTTTTCCATCTCTAACTACCATCATCCCAAAGGAGGATACTTCATATAATATGTACTGCATATTAAAAAAAATGTATAGTTTATGTTTAGGTTTTGCTTATGCAAAGTTCCTAACAATGATTATATACAAAAGAAGATTTTAAAAAACAAACCAATTAAAATACCTTTAAAGGTACTGATCCTATATTTATTGTGCTGCCAAAACTCTCACCTAATTTTAGTGAAAGTTTGGCTGTGCAAAGGAGGGCAGGATCAGGTTCCAAGTTAGTATCCCTGCAAGCTAACCATTGCTGGGCTAGCTCACTGCTGGAGTGACACCTATGGGAAAAACACAGATGTGATACTGGTGACACAATAAGTGAACTCTGCCCTGGGCCAGTACTGAACTAATGCTCCATCATGGGGTCGGTGGCTCTTTTAGAGGTGCAATCTTTTAGTTGCAATCTTTTTTATAATGACAGAGTTGATGATAGTAGAAGTTATTTTCTTAATTAAATGTAAAGAGAGAAAGTGTGACAAATCTACAGGATAAAGGGAATGCAGAAGAATTGATGCAATAAAGGTTTATTAGTCGTAGTAAGTATATATATTATTACAAAAGTTATATCAATAATTACTTTACCCTATCAGTTCATCCTTCTTGATTCAACTTTATGCAAATAATTCAGTTGTTAATCCAGCAGAATATCCTGGGTGAAACAAGGAATGCTGGTGGATTGCATGGAAGAGATATTTTTTAAAAGTCAGTTAAATCTTATTGCTATGTCCTGGTTAACAGAAGCATTGAAACAAAGATATCTTGAATTAATTCATTTTCCATTTCAGTTTTGCTGTTCACTTTAAGAGATAGTGCTCCAATCCTGCAAGCACTAGTGCATATGATAAATTTTACAGCTGGACCCCTGCACTCACCACCCACTGAAGTCAAGGCAGCTCTGCGTGGGCACATCCATACAGGGCACATCCTGTATGGATCCTGCTACAGATTCAGATCCTTACAAACACAATTCTTCAAACATTACAGCTTTCTAAAACTTTGAACATGGACGGTACAAGAAAAATCAAGAGACTAGTAAAAGGTGCTTCTTGAGTGATTTTACCATGTTATTATATTCAGCAACAATACACATTTTTACAATTACATTAAATATGTTATAAAATAAACTGCAATATTCTTTCAATAGAAATATTAAGTATTTTGGTATATAGTGCTTTTAATATATAAATTAGGGCTGTTGATTAATAGCAGTTAACTCACATGGTTAACTCAAATATATTAATTGCGATTAAAAATAAATCATGATTAATTGCAGTTTTAATTGCACTGTTAAAAACAGAATAACAATTGAAATTTATTAAATATTTTGGATGTTTTTCTACATTTTCATATATATTGCATTCTGTGTTGTGATTGAAATCAAAGTGTATATTATTTTTATTATAAATATTTGCACTGTAAAAATGATAAAAGAAATAGTATTTTTCAGTTCACCTCATACAAGTACTGTAGTACAATCTCTTTGTCATGAAAGTGCAACTTACAAATTTCAATTTTTTTGTTACATAACTGCGCCCAGAAACAAAACAATGTAAAACTTCAGAGTCTAAAAGTCCACTCAGTCCTACTTATTCAGCCAATCGCTAAGACAGACAAGTTTGTTTACATGTACAGGAGATAATGCTGCCCTCTTCTTTTTTACAATGTCACCAGAAAGTGCGAAAAGGCATTTGCATGGCACTTTTGTAGCCAGCATTTCATGGTATTTACATGCCAGACATGCTAAACGTTTGTATGCCTCTTCATGCTTCAGCCACCATTCCAGAGGTCATACTTCCATGCTGCTGATGCTCGTTAAAATATAATGTGTGTTGCAGGGTACTTTAAAAGTCCCGTAGAAATGAGGCTCACACACAGCGGCTAAATGAATAAAAGTGATGAGTTTATTGAAGGTCACGACCATCTGGCAATGATAGCATGGCCACAAATGGAGGACCTGGCACATTGGAGCAATGCCCAGGGATGAAGCCCGATACACATGGGCACACGGACACAGAAATATTTATGCTCATTTGCATCTTATGCATAGCTCATGAATAACTAATGACATGTTATTTAGTTCTGCCTTAGTTTTCCTGACTGGTTTTACACAAGCCGAGTTTTACACAGACCAAGTAAACAGCTTTCACAACTGCAAAGCTTTTTTTAGACACGAGATAACAGGAACACAAGGCCATTCCCAAGCTGACAATCTTAATTATGCATTACCCTGGAGGCGACTTAGAAGCGTAACTGCGCCCCCTAACGATTGCCATCACAGTAATCTTCCGCATACTACAATGTGTTAATTAAATTTGTGATTGACCTCTTTGGGAGAGAACTGTATGTCCCCTGCTCTGTTTTACCCACATTCTGCCATATATTTCATGTTACAGTAGTTTCAGATGATAACTCAACATATGTTGTTCATTTTAAGAACACTTTCACTGTAGATTTCACAAAATGCAAAGAAGGTAACAATGAGAGATTTCTAAAGATAGTTACGGCACTTGACCCAAGGTTTAAGAATCCTTTGAAATCTGAGAGAGATGAGGTGTAGAACATATTTTCAGAAGTCTTAAAAGAGCAACACTCGAACGTGTAAACTACAGAACCTAAACCACCAAAAATGAAAACCAATCTTGTGTTGGTGGCATCTGACTCAGATAATGAAAATGAACATGCATTGCTCTGCACTGCTTTGGACTGTTATCGAGCAGAACTGTCATCAGCATGGACACATCCCCTGGAATGGTGGCTGAAGCATGAAGGGACATATGAATGTTTAGCTCATCCTGCGATTCTGGCTACATCAGGGCCATGAGAATGACACTGTAAACAAGAACCAGGTAGTAGTATCTCCTGCAAATGTAACAAACTTGTTTGTCTGAGTGATTGGCTTAACAAGAAGTACTAAGTGGACTTGCGGGCTCTAAAATTTTACATTTTAAAATTTTTGAGTGCAGTTTTTTTTTACATAATTCTACCTTTGTAAGTTCAACTTTCATGATAAAGAGATTGCACTACAGTACTTGTATTAGGCGAATTGAAAAATACTATTTCTTTTGTTTTTGTACAGTGCAAAGGCTTATTATAATCAAAATTAAATTTATAGTGAGCATTGTACACTTTGTATTCTGTGTTGTAATTGAAATCAATATATTTGAAAATGTACAAAACATCCAAATGTATAAATAAATGGCATTCAATTATTGTTTAACAGTGCAATTAATCGTGTGATTAATCACAATGATTATTTGCGATTAATTTTCTTAATAGAATGATTAATCACGATTACTTTTTTAATCACTTCACCCAATATGAATTCATTTGGGAAAGTATCCTTGTGCAGCGGTGTAGAAAACGGACTGTCCTTGTTACTCTTATTTAAGTCATTTAGTTAAAAATATTTTTTGTATATTTTGCATCTTTTGGAAATAATGTCTCAAGTTGTGAGACATTGTTTATGGGCTGTGAAAAGGAACGTATTGCCATTTCAACAATTTAGTGAAGCAAGGATGAAAAACTACACTGAATTCTATTATTCTAATCCTTGGGATGTTTTGTTTGTATTTTGAACATTGAAAAAATGTAAGACTTTTTGTTGCTTTAAGGTTTCACTTGTGGAAGTTTTTTCTTCTAAAAAGCATTCAAAAAAGGCTTGGAGTGGATCATAGCTTAGAATACCCAAAATAGGGATGGAATAACTATGAAAGAAAATGGAGAATGTATAAAAAAACTTTACACTTTTATGTTAAGAAAAGATGAACTGGCAAGATCTATGCAGCCAACTCTGGCAACACATGAGTGAATGAGAACCGTCTATCAGTTGACTCTATGAACGACTAAGGAATACAGAGAAGCAGAAAAGTGCACAGAGAAGAGCAGAGAATCAGAGAGGTGGCCGTGTTAGTCTGGAATAGCAGAGGTAACAAAGTCCTGTGGCACCTTAAAGACTAACTATAAAGTTTTGAAGCATGAGCTTTCGTGGGCTAATACCCACTTCGTCGGATGCAGATGTCTCCTGTTTGTGAAGATTAACTCAGAACTGTAATGTGTAAAAGAAACCAATAGAACAAGGATTTGATAGGCACCCACAAAAGGGATCAGAACTATAGTGAGGGATGTTTGCGAGAGTAGAATTTGACAAGTGCTAATGAGAGAACTCACATCCTAACCATACAAAGCATATAGAAGTCTGTCTATAAAATAATATAAGATTTAATATAAAGCCTTGATTTATATTCATGTTAATTCCATGACAACACCTCCCCTTTTTGATCCCCTCTATGCAGTGGCCAGTGGTGAAACCAGCTATACAGCTCCCATTATGGGTAAACCACATCATCCTGCTCCCCCAACTCATACTCTTGAAAACCTCCGGCAAAGGCTACCACCAAAGGCCTCTTCTTTGTGTCCTGGAGACCTTTTCTGGTGGCAGGAGACACCCTTCCCAACCTCTATCTTCCTCTCAAATCAAGGTCTTATAAAAAGTGTTTCTCAAAAAGGATTAATAAGTAAGGCAGTTGTCTGGCACAATAAATACTTTGTGACTATCATTATAGGGTGTCAAAATGGGGTCACTGAGTGCTATAGATTACTACATTCTCTTTTACATTTCTATGTATAACCATCAAATATATAAACCCACACATTTTATGTATCTATGTATTCACATACACACATAGGTTGTATTTTCTCTATGCACTCATAATTACAGTCATTGTCTGGATATACCGCAAGAAGGACAGGAGACTTGTTATGGGTTTTAATCAGTCCGCAATTCTATTTTATAGATGTCTGGGTCTACCCAGCAGATAAAATGTACAGTGCAGGCAAATCCATGCTTATTCAAATCAATTTTCCACGGCTTCTACCAGCCTCACTTTGTTTCCATTCAGGTCCCACAGCTGAACCATGGCTTTGACCATACTATCCACCAGCCTTGTAAAAGGCTTAAGGAGGGCTAGGAGAATGGGGGAGGGGCAAGGAAGGGGCGATTGTCTCTCTGCCATACCAATCATAGGAGTCCCCGAACTCCCGCCCCATTCTGTTCCTTTAACTGGTAAGTCCTTTTAAGTCCTTTACCAGCCATTTATCTAGTCACTGGCTGACCTCCCTATGGAGTACCTGTACTGAACATCCGCCCAATTTTACAAAATGAGTTGCGACATATGGCCTACCACTTTTTCTATTCACCAGAAAAGGTCCATCCTCACACCCGCTGTGAGGAAGGCGAAAAACCCACATTCTACTGAAGCTAATTCTGGTGGTATGGAAAAAAAATTCTTCCCAGCCCCTCTTTAAAGGGGGCAACTAGCGTAATGCCCACAGAAGGTCCTAACCCAGCCTGCCATTCGCTTCCACTAGGGGAGGGAGGGTGGGTGCTGGCTTCCTCGGTGCTTGGACATAAGAGACTTGTTACCCACCCCCGGATGTTTTGTACCTTTATGCACATTCCAGGGGTGCGGAGAGGGGGGGGAGTTAGTCGTTGCTGCACAGCTGACCACCAAGCACCTTTTACAGCAGATTCTGCCTTCTTCCTCTCCTCCCCACCCCCAAACACAAAACAGAGCTGCCCTTCTTTGGGAAGACAAATTCTGCCCCCCCCCTTTAGTTGTGATGCAGTCATTCTAACAGGATGCCCATGAAAGCTGGATTAGAAGGTGATGTCAGTCTCCGCATTGCAGAAGCAAATAATAAAATAAATAAATAAATAAATGAAGAGGCTCTACATTCATTAGGCACAAGAGAAAGATAAAGGAAAGCATAGGTCCTCATGCATGACAACACCAATAAGACTGAGGTGTTTAATAACTACTTTGCTTCAGTTTTCACTGAAAAGGTTAACTGTGCTCAGTTGCTTAACACAGCAAGGGGGAAGGAACAGAACAGCATAGGGAAAGAACAGGTTAAAGAACATTTAGATAGGTTATATTCTTTCGAGAAGTCAAGGCCTGACGAAAATTGGCTTACAATACTTAAGGAACTAGCTGAAGCATTCTCGTAACTATTAGTAATTATTTTTGAGAACTCATGGAAGGCAGGTGAGGACAAAAGTGCAAACATAGTACCCATCTTTAAAAGGGGGAACAAAGGGGGCCCAGGGAGCTATAGACCAATCAGCCTAATTTTGGTATTTGGAAAGATACTGACACAAATTATTAAACAATCAATCTGTAAGCACCTAATGGAGAAGAGTGATGAGATAGCCAGCATGTATCTGTTAAGAACTAGTCATGCCAACCAATGTAATTTCCTTCTTTAATAGGGTTACTGGTTTAGAGGATATTGAGGAAGCAATAAACATGACGTATCTTGATTTTAGTAAGACTTTTGACGCAGTCCAACATGACATTCTCATAAATAAACTAGGGGAATGTGGACTAGTTTAAATTACTTCATTAACAACTTGGATAATGGAGTGGAGAATATGCTTATAAAATTTGCATATGACACCAAGCTGGAAGAGGTTCCAAGTATTTTGGAGGGCAGGATTGGAATTTAAAATGATATTGATAAATTGGACAATTGGTCTGAAATCAAGATGATGAAATTTAATAAAGACAAGTGCAAAATGCTACTCTTAGGAAAGAAAAAACAAATACACAACTACAGAATGGGAAATGAAACTGCAGATAAGGATCTGGGGGTTATAGCGGATCACAAATGGAACATGAGTCAACTATGTGATGCGGTTGCCAAATAGGCAAATTTCATTCTGGGGTATGTTAACAGGAGAGTCTTATGCAGGATACGGGAGATATGGTAATGATTTTGCTTTACTTGGCACAGGTGAGGCACCAGCTGGATTAATGTGTACAGTTTTGGCAGCCACAATTTAAGAAAGATGTGGACAAGTTAGAGTGAATCCAGAGGAGAGCAAAAATAAAATAAAATAAAATATAAATTTAGCAAACCTTCCCTGTGAGGGAAAATTAAAAAACCTGGGCATGTTTAGTCTTGAGAAAAGAAGACTGAGGGGGAAACTGATAACAATATTGAAATATATTGGCTATTATAAAGAGGATGGTGATCAATTGTTCTCCATGTCCTCTGAAGGTAGGAAAAGAGAAGTAATTCTTTTAATCTGCAGCAAGGGAGATTAAGACTAGATACTAGGAAAAACTTTCTAACTGTAAGGATAGTTAAGAATCAGAACAGATTACCAAAGGAGGTAATTTGTGAAGTACACATCATTGGAGGTTTTTAAGAACAGTTTTAGACAAATATATATCAGGGAATTTCTAGGTGTGGTTGGTCCTCCCTCATCTTGGGGGGAAATTGAGGGGTTGGACTAGATGACGTTGTGAGGTCTGTTCCAGCGCTACATTTCTATGATTTACTTAGCACCAATGACAACTAACCTACTTCTTTATAAGTCTAACTAAACAATGTAAATATATTTTGCTAGTTCAGTGCATTAAAATAGCACTGATATTAATTAAGGAAATGGATTGTTTTCTCAATATGGTTTGCATAATATTTGATAATTATTTCAATTTGATAATTATTTCAATGCCCCTCAGCTTTCACCTTTAAATATTGAGTGTAGTTAGAGGACATGATCTCGTCTTCCTTAGATAGCTAAGGGCAAAGTGAAAATATTGCCAGCTGCTATTACAGACAGAAATTTACATTTTTCAGTTGGATGATGTTGTTTTGAATCCACTTGCAACAGCAAAAGGAAAACAGCTTAATATTTGTATACACATGCACACCCCCGCCATGTTACAGCACTGTGATCTAGAAAATAACTGTCTTTTAAAAACACTTGTTTTCTGAGGACAACATGATAATCTGCTATGATGCACACTCCTGGAGTAGATTTACTGCTAATTGATAAATTTTTCTTTGAGTAGAAGTTAATTCAAATAATGAATTGGGGGTAATTGAAAATACTGTGGTTGATAATCAAAGCTTTCAAAAATAAATCAAAAACATAGTTCTATTTATTCATATTCATACATATTCAGAGCTCATATTTTACTCTAAGCAGATTTTAATTTACAAGAATTCAAATTATTGTGCTTGACTTTTCCCTGATTCTCTTTTAAGATAGTTTGTCAGGATAATCTACAAACTTCCATATATCAGCATATTTGCTAACCATCCTGATTGAAGGTGTCCCAGTTTTGAAAGGACCCCATTCTAATTGCTTCTTCACCTGCAGACAATTGTAATCTTTTTGTACTATCAAAAAAAGCATCTAAAAAGAATTTGTTCTGACATCCAAAACATGGTTGAGCATTCTGAGCATATAAATTTTATATATATATATATATATATATATATATATATATATATATATATATATATATATATATATATATATATATATATATATATATATATATATATATATATATTCATATTTCAAGGCACAATGTGTTACAATTTGTATGTATCGTTAAGTATCTAATGCACAAGATAAGAACATGCACATCCTTCCTTTTCCTTTTGCATAAAATATCCTAAATAAAAATGGAAACTGCCAAGGGTAGCAATAAGCAGCTATTTTTTAATGTAACTTGGGTTTTCTCACCTCAAGAAAACATATTTATAATAACATTCTGTGAAAGGATTTGTTTACAGCAATCTGTAAATATAACACGTACTATTGCACCTTGTGCAGTATGCACGTTGTGTAGATATGATGTAAGTATACATATCATGGATGTTATTAGTAGCCTGTTTAGGTTGATGCTTGCTGCATAGAAAGAAGAAAATGATTTTGGAAAAGCACCCAAAAATTCAGCTTGAAAATAAAACAGAAACAGGAATCAAGTTTTTTTTTTAATGGATGTCTGATTTTCAATAGTGCATCAAGCATCTCCCGCTAAATTTAATGGAAGCGGGTGGGTGCTCACCATTGTTGAAAATCAGACCAGTTATTTAGGAGCTCAAATACGGATTTAAGAGTCTAACTCTAGGCACCCAATCTTGACCTACCTTTCTTTACTTTACTGCATTTGTTCAAGTTTTGAAGAAGTTATATTGGACAAATCCTGCTCATTTTCCTCTTCCTATTAATTATATTTGGTGAGTTGCTCACCTCTGCTCTGGCCCCTTTATGCCAAACAATGCCATATAAAATGGCCAAAGTGGTGCAAAGAGGCTTGTATAAGCCCCAGACCAGTCAGAAGAGGATTCTCCCTCTGCAGACACTGCATAAAACAGCCATATGGCTGCCTTCCAGCCAGACTCCCTTGCAGACCCCAGCATAGGTGGCATAGGGGATATGAGAAGAGGTGTCAGGGTGGAACTACAGCCAGCAGCACTGCAGAGATTCTGAGAAGTACTGTAGCCCATAGGACAGTTCAGGGAAGATGCCATAATTTATACATGACATTATGGTTGTCTAAGGGCATGTCTACATGGGGACACCAGGTAACCCTGGTGCCACGGGCCCCAGGGTGCTTTGGAAAGGGTTTGCAGTGCGTCATGGGGGCAGGTATAGCATCACATGATGAAGGTTCCTCAACCATCAGCCATCTCTATCAGAAAGGACAAATGCTTTCTCTTCAGTATTGTGCTGTGCGTTATGAATACAAGGCTTATAAGAGGAGGCTTATAAGGCATGCTATTCAGCAGGGGGAATCCCTTAAAAGAGCATATTAACACTGAGCCACAGTAATATGTGTTGCTGTAGTGTGCTGAGGCTGGCATTGCTTGTTTGTATTGTGCTATGAACCCTGTAATAATTGCTATGTATGCCAAATACGTAACACATTCTACATTTTAAAGTAGCACTCAGTAATATGACCAAACTGACATTGCTGAACACTAACACAAGAAGCCCACAGAAGTGTGGGCAGGGTGTCAGGTGAGTGTGTGACAGGGTGTGTGTGTTCATGTGGGAGAGGGAAACAGAGGAAGAGTGTGTGTTGGGAGAGTTTGAGTACTGGGGAAGGGTGACTGTGTTGGCACACTGTCTCTTTAAGTTCAGACAGCAGTTGACAGCAACCAATCTTGAGGCAGAAACTGGTGCACAGAAAGCTGCTGTCACCGATTCCCGAACCTCAGCTCAGGGGAGACTGGTACACTGGCAGGAGGAGGGACACGCTGACTTCAGCCCCTGCCTCCCTCCCTGGCTCTGCACAGCACATCCAGAGTTTCTTCCTGTTTCCCCCCTCCCCCCCCCCCCCATCCCCAGCAGCTGCAGCCCACCCTGTCTGCCTGCTGCTGCGGTCCTAATGCTGGCGAGAGAAGAATTCTGCATTAATGTTTAGAATCCATGATTCCCACCCAGTTCTCCCACAGCCCCTTCTCCCCACAGACCAAGGAGATCCACCCTCTTCCCTGTAGTCCAGACAGGAGTGCATTTGCTGCAACCATGTTCAGCTGGGAAGCAGCTATGTGAACTCTCCAGATGAGCAGTTCCAAAACTTCCTGTGGCTTTGAGAGGGGAGGGGCAAATGCTGGGGTGTAGCTGAATAAGGGTTGCCAGGTGTCCGGTTCTCGACTGGAACACCTGGTCTAACAGGGACCCTGGTGACTCTGGTCAGCACCACTGACTGGGCCATTAAAAGTCCAGCTGGCGGCGCTGCTGCCGTAGCGGGGTGGCAGGCTCCCTGCCCAGCTTCACGCAAAGCGGCCAGCATGTTCCTCCAGCTCCTAGATGGAGGGACAGCCACGGGGCCTCCGCATGTTGCAAATGTCCCAAGCACCGGCTCTGCTGCACCCATTGTCTGGGAACCACAGCCAATGGGAGCTGCAGGGGTGGCGCTTGCAGATGGGGAGCGTGAAGAGCCCCATGGCCGTCCCTCCTATTAGAAGCTGCAGGGACATGCTGGCTACTCCTGAGAGCCACCCAAGGTAAGCGCCACCTGGAGCCCATGCTCCAACCCCCTCCTGTGTCCCAACACCCTGTCCGGGCCCTGAACCCCCTCCCACACTCAAACTCCCTCCCGGAGGCAACTCCTCCTCCTGTACCCCAACCTCCTACCCAAGCTCAGAGCCCCCTCCCACATTCCAAACTCATTGCCCCCCAGCCAGAAGCCCCCTCTCGCACCCCAAAACCATCATCCCTGGCCCCACCCCGGAGCCCATACCTCCAACTGGAGCCCTCCCCCTCCCACACTCCAACCCTCTGCTCCAGCCCAGAGCCCTCTCTGAATTCTGAACTCCTCATTTCTCACCTCACCTGAAGCCTGTTTCCCCAGCCCAGAGTCTGTGCCCCCTCCCAGACTCCACCCCCTGCCCCAGCCCAATGAAAATAAGTGAGTGAGTGAGAATGATGGAGAGCGAGTGACAGAGGGAGGGGGATGGAGTGAGCAGGGCCGGGGACTTGGAGAAGGGACAGGAAAGGGGTAGAGCCTTGGGGAATGGGTAGGTCAGGGATATTCAGTTTTCTCCAGTTAGAAAGGTGGTAACCCTAACCTGGATGCAGGGCAATGGAGTTCAAAATGGCGAGCAGAGTCTTCATGGTAGGCATTGTGGAATACCTCCTGGAGGCCAGTTATGGTAACATAATGAACAGTCTCTACACTGACGCTTTGTTGATCTAACTTTGCCACAAAAAGCTCTATGCCTGTTGTCGAGCTGGTGTTATTTTGGCAGCAAAGCAGGACAGTGTTGTCAGCAAGAGGAGTATAGTAGTGTGTACAGCTCCAGTGTTTTGTCAACAAAAGCTGCCTTTTGCTGACAAAACTCTGTAGTGTAGACAAAGCTTTAGAGGCACAACACAGTCTTACCCATCATGTCCAAAGAGACTACTCAGAAGTGTAAGGCAAGCTGAATTTGGCTCTTAGAAACAGGTCTGCACTTATGTGTATATTTTTCTCTTTTTCTCCCACTCTGTTATTTTGTTATTTGTTTTATTATTTTCAATTATTAAGCATATTTGCATGAAAAACAGGATTTTTTTTAAAGTAAGCGTTCACATGATCATGCTTCTTGTTCCTCAACTAAACTGAATCTTCTGGTTTTGGAAATTATTATAATTATATTCAAAGCAAAACCTTTTAATCTAAAAACTATAAGATTATGAGTTAAGAAGCAAAATAAGTGGCAGCAGCAGCTACACTAAGAAATGAAGACCTTATTTCTTTGCAGCGATTCTTGCTAATAAAAAAGAGAGAATAGTAATACAGAAAATACATGATATAGCAGAACTGTTTCTAAATATAATATTTTCCACAAGTCCCCAGCAGGTCTTTAAAAGCTCTCTCCACAGCAAGGAAGCCTGTGCAAATCTGCAGGAACCATGGAAATTGGCTTTAAGTTAAGCCTTCGGCTTCAGCAAGACATCCAACAGGCTCGAAGAAAACATATTTTCAGTTTCTTTTTCATTTCATTGCCAAGCTATGGAAAGAGGCAGGACAGGACAGGAGGTGAAATCTCAATCACAAGTCCTTCCGTCCTGACAGTTCCCAATGTTTGATGCACCAAAACGTTTTGAAATTTCACATTCACTGTTTGCTGAACTCTGCAGTGAAAAGGAATTTCACTTGCAGTCTCAAGTGGAATTTATTCCTTTTCTGGAAGGGATAAGGCACTTTACCTTCCTTTTATGCAATATTTTGACACGCAGCTATCTACCTCTCTATGTTAGAACGTCTGAGTAGTACCTGTCACTGTTATAGCTGAGTGAAATGTACATATAGATGAACTAATCTTAGTGAACCATTTTTTGGCTTGTATTTAGTCCATTATTTTCTAGTTATCAGTTTTCTATCGACATGTTTTCATTGTTCAACAGTTTTCAATACATTTTATGATAGTGTCTTTCAACCAAGTCATTTAAGTTTTCATATGCTTGGTTTGAAATGTGAGCTGTTTTAATTGTGCACAAAGGTCACACAGCATATTTCTATTTCCTGAGGGAATAAGAAAACCGACAAGTATAAATATAATTTTTCCTTCCATAACTACAGTCTGAAATAATCACTTAGAATTAGCTGTTCCGCCAAATATTCCCGCTAATCAACTGCACTAGAATATTCACAGAAAGCAAACAAAAGGGGAAAATTGAAGAAATGACACAAATATTTACAAATGATCTCTGCACTTTTCATACAGTTCGGTAATGGGTAAATATACAACACCCCCTTGCTGATTGACATAACTTCTTGCTGAGGTTAGCAAAGTAAGACAACTGTTTTGGAATTACATCTGAGACTGATTTGAAATAGGTACAGTTTGAAGAGCTGTGGGTTGCTAATACTATAGACAAATGGTGCTTACCTTATTTATGCGCTTAGTCCCACTGTAGTTGATTTGATTAATCAGATGAATTGTATTTAGCCCAATGTTTTTGATTTCCCTCTTCTCCTACATGTAAGTATCTGAACTTGGAATGACACCAGATTTATTGGATATATTGAGGATTGATGTGATTTGAGGGACATTACTTTCACTTACTACTGAGCTCCCATAACCATACTAGAATATGTATTTTGAACTTGGTTTGCACTCCAGCTGTATTAGATCTTTTAAAAATACTGTGTATAAAAGTAACTTGCACAGATTATATACAAAATAATGATTTTCTCTAAAAAATGGGTACCTAAAACTAGGCTTCTGGATGCCTATTTAGGTGGCTAAGTAGGTAATTTGGCTTTCATGAGTGCTCTGCACCCAGTAGCTTCAGCTGACTTCAGTGGGAGTTAATGGCTGTTCAGTAACTTATGAACCATTGAATTAGTATACCTAAATGTGAATTTAGATGTCTAAACTTTAGGTACTCATACCCAAGCATAAGTTTTGGCTAATTTCAGCTAAAATCCAGTTCTGAACTACTGAATTTGTTACTTCATACAACACTTGGATTATAAAGCATTTAAATATGTTTAAAATAGTAAGTTTGTGAGGCTGGAAAAGATTTTCATACTTGCATATAAATACAGCAAGGTTAATGGAAGAATGATCTATCTACTTTTTTTTCCAATCCAGATCTGTCTTATAATTGGACTTTTATCAAGAAGCTTCATGGTCTCTATGCGAAGCAGAGCACCGATGTCTTAAGTATTGTGAAGCCAACATATGTTTTAATAATTATTATTATAAATAATAATTTTGAAATACCAATCTGTAGATGATGAAAACCACAGTGCTTGCATGTCAGATATGATTAATATAGCCAAGACAAAATTTAGCCCCAAGACTTAGCTGGAAAATGCCCTGATAGATTTTCCTGCTTGTTCGCTTTGTGAACAGTATAATGTCTTATTAATTCATGACCAACCAATTCCTACAAGAGTTACATTTCAAATTACTAACCTCACACATAATAATAATGCATCATGGATTTATAACATTGATGTTAAAATCCACTTTGGGCTGAAATTCACCATTTGAAATATCAACATGTTATAGGGTGACCAGATGTTCTGATTTTATAGGGACAGTCTCGATTTTTGGGTCTTTTTCTTATATAGGCTCCTATTACCCTCCACCCCGTCCCAATTTTTCACACTTGCTGTCTGGTTACCTTAACATGTTAGATTTTTTCCTTGGCAGTTTTGAAGATTGTACTTAATTATATGCATGTAGTTAAAATAATAACTTGTTTAAACACAGGCATCACTCACACATACACAAGATTTAAAAGATGCAATGTTGCAGAGGATCAGTTCATAATGTAATTCAGTTCCAATTGAGATTTTCAGTTATGATTCCTTGGGTTTCCCTCTCTGCTCTATAACATTCTCCTGATCCTTCTGCTATTCACACAAACACTTCTCTTGTCCCCTCACTGTTTCCTACCTGGACACCAAAATGTGAATGCAGCACCCTGTTGATGTTGAGAGACCCTGGCTTCAACTGCATTGGAAATAATGGCAAATGGTAATTATTTTTATTTATTTGATTTTTTTCTGTGCTACAGTAAGAGAGGGAGACCATCTATTGCTCTGTGAGCCCTTGACAGACTTCTAAAAAGTCACTCATAAAGGAGGCATCAATTGTCCCATATCAAATGAACCAGTTAGCTCCACAGAATAAATACAGTAACTCCTCATATAATGACAGGTTCAAGAATAGCAGCTGTGTTAGTCTGTATCTGTAAAGAACACTGAAGTGAGCTATAGCCCACAAAAGCTTATGCTGAAATAAACTAGTTAGTCTCTAAGGTGCTACAAGTATTCCTCATATAATGTTGTAGTTATGTGCCTGAAAAATGCGACTTTAAGTGAAACAATGTTAAGTGAATCTAATTTCCCCATAAGGATTAATGTAAATAAGGGGGGTTAGCTTCCAGAGAATTTTTTTTTTGCCAGACAAAAGGTATTATATATTATATATCTTTTCCCTCAACTTCTACCCCTTTACTTCGCACGCCGCATCCTCGCTCCTCCCCCTCCCTCCCCTGCCTTCTGAATGCCGCAAGCCAGCTGATTGCTGTGGGCAGGAGGTGGGGGGAAAAGGGGAAAGGTGTTGACCTGCAGGGTCTGCCAGTGGGCAGGAGGCACTGGGAGAAGGCATAGGGAGGCTGCTAGCTGTGGAGAAAGCAGGCAGCCAAACAACTCAATAGTTGAGCATTGCACAACTTTAAACGAGCATGTTCCCGAATTGATCGGCAATGAAACAACGTTAGTCGGGATGACTTTAAGTGAGGAGTTCCTGTATATCAAAATTTAACTAATCTCCTCACATGGTTCCTACCTTGCTGCTACCTAGCCTGCCTTCTTACCCATTACCCATCTTCTCACAAGCAAAGAAGAAAAGAATAAATGAACAGTATGACATCAAGTTTACAAACCTGGGCTGTCACAGACAAGTGGGAAACAAGCTCCAATAGCTTCCTTTGCTAACATCTGCTTGCAGACATACTAAATGCACTAAAATCCCCTAAATCACAGGAACCATAACAATAAACAATGGAAACAGAGAGAATAGACTGGAAACTGTACTTTAAATATAGCTAAATGAAAAAGAACATTTACTAATTTGCTTTCCCTATATAGAAACATCTCTCTTTTCACTTATCCTACACTCATTCAACAACATGGTGAGAAATATTTTTTAAAAGAAAGCTTTTCTAGGACATATTTGTGGAAAGTTTTACATATTTCAATTACTTTTTTATTCATGCACCTATTTGTTGCCAATAGGTTTTGTTTACCTAGACAGTTTTACACAACAACTGATTTACTTAGGGTTCAGTTCTAAGATGAAAACATTAAGGTCTCATTTTGTAATAAGTTTTATATTAGAAGCCTAATAGGAAAAGCAATTATGATGACTCTAACAAGTAATTTAAATGATAGTGACCTGTACATCCACGAGCTGCTTTTTCTTCTTTTCTCCTTGCAATTTATCAGTAGATTAAAATATGCCTTGTGCATTGCCTCCCATGCCCGGCATGAAAATTGAAACTATGATAGCACATATTACTTATTATACTACATGCTGAAAACAAGTTCTCAAACAGAAATACAGCAACATCTCTCTGCATTAAAAAACAGCTACTAATGAATATTGGAATGTATAGTTTAAAAATATACAGAACATTTTTTGCTATTCTACATCAATTTTAAATTAAAATATATTATAATTTGCCATATGCATATATCTATTCCCCTGTCTCAACAAACATAAATTCATGAATTAACATATGCAACATAAAATCCCACTTCAGTCACATGATATAACAGTTTCACATTTAAGAAATACAACTTGAGAGAGCTGGGTTTCTTGTTTCTGTTTTAGACAAGCTGACCTTTTGAGAAATGACAGATTTTACAATGATGAGGATAAGATGTCTACCATAGACATAACAATGCAATTCATAGCCACCTCACTCTCAGGAGCACTGAAATGGTACTTCTTACCCTGGGGGCACATTTATTCCCCAGGCTGCCATGGGAATGAGAGAAGGACACAAATGCTTCAGCATCAGTTGCTTGGGCTGACTGAGCCATTTTTGCACTGTTTTAAAATTGCCAGCAATTGCCACTCTTGTTTTAATTATTGCTACTAGCTAGCACATTGTTTTCATGTATTCCCAATCTCATTGTTCACTCTACTGTAGATTGTTGCTGACTCTTGCATCTCTTTCAGCTTTTTGGTATTTAACGGTGGGAAATACAACATAGTATACAATCCAGTTATTGTGCATGTAAGAAAGACTCTGTGTTACAAGGCAAGGAAAGCTACAAGCTAATGTAATATAGTCAAAAGTGACCTTGATACTAGAATGGCATGCTATCAATGCCAATTTGAGAGAGGGTATTTTCAGAGACCGAAAAGATATCCAGACAGGCTAAAGATAAGTCATCTTATCCTAAAATTCTTAGTACACTAGAAAATTAATACGGGTTGACATTAGCAATCACAGGTCCTCCTGGAACTTCCCTCCAATAGGTTCCGAAAATAGTTTATCTGCTAGACAAAACAAGGTCAAACTTTTTTTTAACAGCGATTAGGTTACAGAAAGCATGCTAGATCTTCCACCGGGGTATAGCCCTCTTTTTGCATCAGGTGTTAAAAATGGTTGGTCCTGTATATGCTAGTGTCTCAGTATTTTTCAACTCTAATTTCAGAAAGGCAGCCATGGGGAACAGATTTCTGATAATGGTTATCAATCACTGTTTTTTTTCTGTGGTGCAGAGAGAGACGTAAAATAGCTCAAGATATTCTCTAGTAAGATATAGGTACTTTGTATTGTATACTCGCTGCTAGGTATTTTTAATCCTAGAAACAAATGCAGTTCTCAAAGTATACAATTAAAATGATTTATTAAATAACAATGTTTCTCATCTCAACTCACAGGCAGTATAAGTGTCCAGAAAATTGGAATTAATAAATAAGAGGGGGAGTTATGTTCTAAATAGGAGACATTAGAAATGTGCAAAATTCTGATCACAAAATGGATTCTCAACAAAATATGCCAGTATTTCAGTTTATGAATTTTCTGTTATATTGCAACAATTTTGCTAAAAATGTTCTGTACTCATTGTTACAATGGTAATACTTTGTGATATAGTTTTAAATCTGTCAGTATGGTTCACAGTCTCCTTTTAACTTTAGACAGATGATACCTTTAATAATGCATGTCTGCACTAGAGTTCTGCAAAGGATTTCTTCTGTGACTTTTCAAGAAGACTTTACGGGCAGAAGGGACCATTATGATCATCTAGTCTGACCTCCTGCACAGATAGCTTCTGCAACTTTGACTTAAAGTAATTCCAAGTCTCCTCCTCATTCAGATCCTTGAGTTCTTCAGTCCAGTACACTTCCCTAAATAATTCCCTTAATTTTTTTAAGTTAAAGTCTCCCATAATCACACAATTCCTAGTAGTATATATTTTATTAAAAACATGAAAGAGGTCTCTATCCATATCCAAATCAGATCCTGGTAGTCTGTAGCACACCATAAGCATTATATCGGGGGACCTCTAGTTGCTTTCTTCTTCAAAGTGATTCTGGCCCTAACAGACTGTCTTCTCCATTCCATTACTACTAATTTCTTCACAGTCTATTTCATCATTAATATACAGTGCTACTCTACCACTTTGCCTTTATTTCTGTCTTTTCTGAACAGCACATGCCCTTCAATATCTGTACTCCAGTCATGACAACTACTCACCATGTTTCCGTTATCCATATAATATCTTGTTTTATTTTGCTGTGCTGGTAGCTCTAATTCCTCCATTTAGTTACTCAGGCTCCTTGCATTGGTGTTCATGTGCAAAAGATACCCATTGTTGTTGCTTGGCTTCACCCACATTCCTCGCCCGACTGGATACAGTCATTCTACTGCCAGTATTGCCTATATAACTAGTACCAGCACTGTTCTTCCTCTTAACGTCTATTCTCCTACTCGCTGCTGTTCCTTTCTCCATTGCTGTATGCTTTCCTACTTAATTTTCCTTGCTCACAAAGTTAAAATCAGGCGTGGAGATTACGTGGACATCTCCCAACAATCTCCCCTGAGTTCCTAGTTTAAAGCTCTTTTAATGAGTTGTGAAAACCTCCATCCCAGAAGTCTATTTCCCTCCCTACTCAGGTGGAGTCCATCCCATGAGAAATGTCCTGTGTCCATGAATACCTCCTAGTGATCAAACATTCCACATCCCTCCGTATAGCACCAGTACCTAAGCCATCTGTTGATGATCATAATCTCGTCTCGCCTTCATTCTCCCCCTCAAGGGACAGGCAGAATACCACTGAAGATCACCTGTGTTTCCATTTCTTTAAGTGTGCCATCCAGCCTGGCATAGTCTCACTTCATATAATCCAGTGAAAATCTAGGTGTGTCATTTGTTCCCACAAGAAGGACAAATAGTGAATTCTTTCCTGCTCCCATTAGGATCCTCTTCAGTCTCATGTCCACATCCTGTATCATAGCTCCCGGCAGAAAGCACACACCCATCTGTTCTCCAGATCAGGCCTGTCTATTTTTCTTAGTAAAGAATCCCCAGTCACATAGATCTGACTTTTCCTGATAATGGTGTGATTCTCCAGACTTCCTACTGTGATTTCTGGCTGTGAGTCCTCTTGTCTTTTATTCTCTCTTGCAATGTTCTGCAGGTTGTCCTGTATCCTCCTGGGGCTCTGAAATCTGTGTATGTCCATTGGCTCTTCCCTTCTACTTACAGGACTAGCCACTCTTCTCTTCTTCCTTGCCCTCCTTCAGTTACAGCCTGCTATTCCCCTTCTTCATTTTCCAACTCAGAAACTTGTTCCTGAGCTCTATTTCTCCTTCACTAGCCCGACAGTTCCTCTGCCTGTTTCTTGTAGTCACATGCTTCCACCGGCCACTTTCCTCAGCCAACCATCTCCCCTTTTCATTCTTCCCTCCAGCTTGCATCCGTGAGTCTTAACTTTTCCCTTTAGCCTCCTCTTGCCTTTGCTCCATCATCTGTCCAAAGCCCCTTTAAAACCGTCAAACATAGTTTCCACCTGCATCTCCAAGCCTCAGATTGTCTCTTCCATCAGTTCTATCATGTGTTCCTCACCGTTCCACGTTTCAGGTTCAAGCTTGTCTCAGCAATCAGCTCATTTTTTCTCTTAACAAATAAACACCTCACCCCAGCATAAACAGAACAAAAGCAGTATGAGAAAGTTTAGAATATTACTCCTACCTCCCACAAAAAATTCCAAAGAACGCTATACAAGGGAAAGTGTCTACAGGGAATAACCCCTCCCCTATAGATTTATGATTTTATATAGCTCTTTTTATAGTCAAGGTGTTTGAAAGTACTTCACACAGCAAGATACAGCAGTTGTAGTGACTTTAGGTTCACATATAGGCTTTTTCATTGAAAACAATTTTTAGTGAGAAAGTGAATGTTACTCAAGACAATGGCACAATTTTGTATTAATAGGATATGGAACACTTCATAAAATCTGTTTTTCTCTTGAACCTCCTCTTTTCCAGTGGCTAATTAGCCACTGGAAAAGAGGAGGTTCAAGAGAAAAACAGATTTGGGGAGGTATAGATCCCCCAAATTAAACTAGTCCTCAGATTTTGCCATTTTGTGCTTTTTCTAAAAGGTCTCCAAAGATATTTAATCTCCATTTGAATGGCCATCTGAAACAGACAGAAGGTGTGACACTAGACCTTTGAGGTGTATATTCTGATTTACAAACACAATGCAAATATGGCATGTATGTGGTGATGTCTCTCTGCTCTGAAAGCTTGTTTCAAAGTATTAGATAGTCTCAGTACTGAAAAGTATCTAATCAGAAAAATCTAAACAAAAAAGTCAATTTTTATTGAAACACTAGCAAAAATACCCGACGTTGCTCGGGGTATTTGTAATTGGAAACTGCGATGTAAAAAGACTACCATGTTTTTTATTAATACAAATTTTGTGCAGACGTCTCAGCATTGCTCGGGTCCCTTGGAGGGGGAGGAGGGAGAGATCTGAGTGAGTGTGGGGTCCGTTGGAGGGGGGTATTATGACATCATAACTATGTCACAGAGAACAGCAGGTGTTAACCTGCTGCCCAGCTGATGTGAATGGGCTTTAAAGAATTTCACCCCTGGGGGGCGTCAGAGGTGAGATTTGAAAAATTTTCGACTCTTACCCTGATTAGGACCCTAAAGCCTATAACTGTACCAAATTTCAAGTCGCTAGCTCAAACGGTGTGGAAGGAGTAAGGCAGCATACATACATGCACGCACACACGCACACATACACGCATACACCATTTGACTTTTATATATATAGATAATAATAGTTGTTTTCTTTTCAGATTGACATTTCAACATAAAATGTTATGTTAATTTTGTTTTGTTTTGAACTAAAAACTGAAAATAACATTTGATCACTTATCACCATTTTCATTTCAACATTTCTTGCCACCAGACTCCTTGTTGGTTTTGTGGATACAGACTAACACGGCTATACCCTGGTACTTGACTCTATTAACAGTGTTTCCCTTTAGAAACTTAACAGAAACTTTCAGAATTCTGAGTGGAATTTCTAAAGTAAATCTTGACAAAGTCTTTACTATGATGAACTGCAGTATAATCGTATTTAGAAATGTGTTTTGTATTGTTCACACTGAAAAAAGGGTTTATTTGGCCAACACACTAACATTAAGAGAGAAGTAGGGCTAAATTTATAGAGTCTGAAAAGATTCTTTCTGTAAGACATTTCTATAGAACTTTAATAGATTGTTAAACAATGCTATATTGTTATCACACTTTTATATTACTATAGTTAAGCACGTATTCTACCCTGCCAATATTATAAACTCTTTCTCAGAGACTTACATTTGTTGTCATATTATCTTTAGGTTAGCAGGGATGACCTACTTAAATTGTCACCATCAGACTATATGGACCAAAGCAAGGAGCCATACCCAAATGTTGAGAGTTTAGATAAAACAGGACCCAGACTGAAAACAGCAATTCTGCCCAGCTCCAGTTTCTAGTTGATATTATTTTGGGTCTCTATAATGGAAGCCACATGGTAGCACTGCAAAACCATAGTTAGGTACTCATTTTACTCACCAGTGTAGTGTTCAATTAACTGGAACTTTGCATGCAATCCTTAAGTCTGTTGTTGGAGAAAGGTTTTTCTGTAGGATGTTTGCTTTAAAAAAAACTATAAAATAAATATTTTGGGCCATTTTAAAGTTATTAGTGCAAAATGATATCTTGGAGGCATATCTGAATTCTTATTTAAGACTACTGTTTGGAGCCATCCAAGATATGAAATCTTGTATATTGTGAACTTGTCTATAATGTGGAGTGAGGAGTATTTAGGCTTCCCACCAAAAATTATAATTCCAAAAAAATAATGCATATATAATAGTTATGTTTGGATATTGGTCATGCAAAAGCAACCGTTGTCAGTAAGAACCATATTCATGCCAAGTTGAAAACTTCAGCTGATTTGCCATAGCCCTCTTCAAAAGAGTGTGTTTTTATTTTTTAAGACTAGAAAAACAGTGTATTTTTCTCCATTTCACTGTACCATAAAAATTACCGAAGAAATTTTGCTCTAACTCACCAAAGCAGGGCTAATATCTGCTCACGACACCTTTCCCATAATCATCAAAATAGGGGGTAATAACCATGATTTACAGCTTTAACACTCTCACACACACTCAAGAGATGGACACACACGGAGGTATATACACAGTAAACCATTTAATAGTCTCACATTGGAATTAAATAGGAAGGTAGGTAACATATCTGCTGCTAAGAGGGTGCCAGTCCACAAAAGCCTCACTAGCACATCAGGGGACGCTTCCTGAGCAAACAGTACTTAAAGAAAAAACACCTTTTTTTTTTAAAAAAAAAGAAGGTTTGAGCTATAAGAATGTGTATAAAGGGACACAAAAATCCAAATATGAAACCACAGACTGGTTATACTGTTATTCCTTCTGCAAAAGTTCTGCCTGATAGGTTATTTTGTTACTGAACTGATATCACCTCTGTGACCCTAACTTAATCTAATTTAACATGATATTACCAAATGAAGTAAGCATACCATGTACACATTAGCAAAGAAAAAAGGACTCCTAGAATTCAATAAGAAATATTTCAGATGTTTAACAGTGTGAAAGCTTAATGTTCACAAATTACAGTAGTTATAGTGACTTTTTATTTTTCATTCCGGTGCACTTAGAAGCTACTAAACAAAATAAAACCAAGCTGCCAAAATTATAGTAAATTAATCAGATAAAGACATTCATCTCCTAATAATTTTGAGAGTGTTTTCATTTGGAAGAAATTTTAATTTTATTTATAGGAAAAATGTGCACATGGAGTGTGATGCAAGATGTTACATCAAATTTATCTTAGTTATTCACTAGTGGGAGCCAAGAGAATTACAGAAGCCCTGGCCTCTACCCTCATCAGCATTCCCATGTTGTGCAGGAGACTCTGATAGAGCAGCTGGGAGCAGGTGGCATGAGAGCAGGCTTAAAATGACTTGCAGGAATCATTAGGCAAAAGGCTCAGTAACTGAGAGTCACAGTAGTGACTTTGTCCATGTTAGAAAAAGAGCACCACAATTTCTATATTTAAATCACTAAACTTGATGGAAAAATCCAGGTTACCATAATAACGATACCAAACAGTAGAACTTTATGCTTTTCATAAATCTGTATAGCCTTACAGTATTTATTCTGAGAAGATATAAAAATATTTCTTTTGAAGTTACTCTATACTGAAAAAATAAAGACCATTTCCTCAAATGGGAAAAATAATTTAAATTTAACAAGCATAACAATTAATGAAGCTCTGAAATAGAGTATGTATGATTTTCGTGATGTGCATGCTGAACTTGATGCAAATTTAATATTCTGTTAGGATTTAAATTCTCTACAGACTAAATAGAAACAGTTATGATGAAACAACTTTATATCTTTTTGCTTTTTATACATGAGATTTGATTATATCTACCATCTACCTACTGCTTCAAGAGCTAACAAAGTTACTTATGAATTAAAGGGATCCAAAATAACTTTAGAGAAATCCTGAAATTTCATAGGGATCATTTTTAACTTATTTGAACTCCTACAGTGCTCAACAGGATTATTTGTTAACATTACAGACAATTCAATATTGTACATGGTATAATTTTAGTGATAATACATATCCATTTAAATTCATAACAAACACATTTATATCACACTTTAACTGGAAAACTAAGCACAAACTTAATTACAGAGTCATTAATAACATCTAGTTAACAATGAGACTGGCTAAAAACAGGAAGTAAATAAAAAATCAAATATTGATGTTGAAAAATTCAATATATATTGCTCCAAAATGGCAAGGCCATTCTATACAAAATATGTATGAGTAATTCATAATTTGTTAAAAGATTAAAATAATTTTTACACTTACAGAAATTCTAAAATATGAATTACCCTGATTTTATCTAAACTCAAAAATTATATAGTACACTGATATTATAACTGTAAGACATAATATTGCATGGAATATGGTATTTGGGTGAAAATGCACCATACATAGTAATATTTATCTGCAAAATGGAAAGCATCAAAAATTATTACAGACATTTCCTGCTTGGGATTCCTGAAGTTAATATTGGATGTGCTCAAATTTTATGGTTGGCAAAGCACAATGGGAAGGTGGTGGAGCTACTTTCTGGGAATAGATATCCCAAGTGTGATTAACAATGAGGAAGCTTATATTGAATTAATGAATATACATGTTGACTTTCAGCTTCAGTTCACTGAAATAATTACTTCACATTAACATATCAACAAACCAGCAATCAACAATTTAACTTCTCCAGTCACTGAATACTTTCACAAAGGTGTATTTTGGGGTTTATTTCCTCCACAGTTAGACAGACTTAATGCAAGATTTCTAATCTTCCCGTCACATGCCTAACTCCAAATATTTCAATATGAAAGGCATGAAATATATTTATATGCATTAAATATTAAATTAAATGCATACATGTTACTAATAGAGATAGGCTAAGTAGAGGATCTCAAAAGCAACGCTGACATGAAGAATACTGGCAAACACCAATAATAAATCAGAGTAATTAGTGTGAGCAGAAGACATTACATAACGTTTTAGTTTCAGATGGATTTGATTTGTCACATTCCATTTATTTTAGGGTGTCTTTTTATTGTGGTCTCCTTTCTTTCTCTCCTTGTCCATTTTGAGCTAGCTATTTGGTAAAGATCTGGCGCAGAAAGTGGATATGGTACTGGATAGTTCAGGCAATGGCAGTAAATGGCTTTCAGCTGTAGGCCAACTGTTCAAATCTGACTCACATGGAATTAAGCAGGAGTTTTCAGCATCTGACTGCTTTTTGATAGCCTATATCTCTGATCTCAGTCCATGTCTCCATGGACAGATGTTCTCTGTGCATAAATCATTATAGCACAAGTTAAACCGTGCTGTCAGGCTCAAAAGGCCAAGAAGTGAATGGATACAGAGTGAACTATCTTCTTCCCCCTAGAAGTGTTCATGTAGATACTGAAAACTTGCTTTACTGTAAGAGACAGTATTGATTGCCCATAATCTGTACTATTCTTGAAAACTGCCATGGAAACTCTGGGCTAGCCAATACTCTATGGCACTCATTCAGGACTTGAATCCATGGAATGACCTTTCATCCCTGAGGCTGGGGAGCTACTGAGTCTCACTATGAACTGACTTGATCTATTGTGGAACCATTTTAATATGTTTGGCTGTGAATTAGTAACATATTTTAAAACAGGGAATAATACCAAGTGGCAACTTTTCCATTCCACTTTGAGCATACTATTCATATGATGTTCCTATGTAGATATACTGACTCAGTCTGCCATGCTTTCCATTGCTGCTTCTTTCAGTTCCATTTCTTCTATGAGGTGATGGAAGAACAAAAAATAAATCCCCTGATACTAACATGACATATGCTAAATATCTCCACTTGATAATGTGCCTTTTGTTGGACCCCAGCACTTATCCTTTGAATATCTGTTATTTATTCAGATTGTCAGCCCCATAAGGGCAGAGACTAGAGTTGCCAGTTTTATTTGGAGGTTTCATCATATGACGGAATCTTTAATTAAAGAATAATCTTTAATTCTTGATAACTCCAGGACAATCCTGGAGGGTTGGTAACCATAGCAGAGACATAGGGCCTACTCCTTCCAATATCAGTGCCAAAACATACATTGCTTCCAGTGGAAGAAGGGCCACACCCATTGTCTTTATACTCATTTGTGAAGTGCTAAGCACAATTTGGTGCTATCATAATAAATGATAGTAATTAAGCATTCTGACTGATGTATGCGGTGATGTGTACCATAAGCAACATTAATTAAACAACACTTTCTGATTTACCATTGAACTAAAACTAACAAATATGAATGATTTAGAATTAGTATACTGTATTCCCTGATTAATTTAATTAGTTCCATTAGCTAATGACAGCTCTTTTTTTCTCTTTTGTCAAAGACTTTCTTTGCCAGCCAAGTGTCCAATATATTTATTCTCTCTCTCTCTGACACACACTTCACTGACTCATTTTATTTTATCTATAAATTTGTGGCTTCCTGAATTCATTTTGTAGAACATGTCACTGATCTTTTACAAACTTATAATTCATGTTCATGCTTAAAATGATTGGGGGCACATTGTAAGGTAAACTCATGTTAACATATGTATACAATTTTCTATTTTTTTGCATAATGGCATTACAGCTTCTGTTAACTCTAATAATATTTATTACAAAACATTGTCTTTAATTTTCATGTTAATATTTCATGCCATCTTTGCCTCCTGGAGAGGAGAAAAGTGTTTTCCTTAGTGGCCAATGCTGGAATAATTGCTCTGACATTTAAACAGTTATTTCACTTTCACATTGCCAGTGCCCTTTAAACAAAACAGCTGATTATGAATTTCAATGTTTTCCATCAGTCAGGCTCTGTGATGTATAGCCCTATGTTGCAAATCTGTAGTCAATTCACTGAAACAGATCCCACTCTGCTTAATGTACCCTAGCAGATTTTTTTTCTCTGACGGAGCAAGTTCTTACTGCTTTAAGATTATCTTTAAGTAAATCCTCTACTAATGGCTTTCAGGGAGTACAATGTCAGCAAACCCCTCATGAATGTTAGTTGGCAGAGATTGCAAAGGGCTTACAACTCAACTTGACAGCATTTCTCAGTGTTCTAACTATAGCATGATTACTTTTGAATGCTGCATCTGATCAATTCCAAAATTTCAGGGAACATTGTAGGCATGAGTGACCAGTGGTCCTATTGATTTGGGGGGAAATCAGCAAACCAAAAGATGGAAAAATGGGGAGCATGTGGAGCTCCTGACAGCTCTTTAGCGTAGACACAGTTTCAAATACCTCTGCAGTTGTCCATAGGGGAAACAACTAGTTGAAAACCTTGTAGTATAATACCTCAAGCTCATTTTCCAAGCAGAGTCTAACATGTTGCGCTGTGACAGATTTAGCCCCAGAGAAAATAATAATGGTGGGGAAGAGGAAATGGGGGGGCATGGTAGGAAGAGAGGAATGGGCATGAACACAGTCTCTGGCATACGGGGGGAAACTGGTGACCCTGGTATGGAGCAGGAGGCATACATGGACTGGGGGAAGGTAGGAATGGAGGAACAGATGGAGTTCCTGGCATGGAGGAAAAGGGGGATGCACACAGAGCCAGTAGATAATGGGGAACCTTGGTATGGGCAGGGAATAGGGAACACATAGAATGCCTGGTGAAGAGATATTGGGGGAGCATGATAGGTGGGAAGGGATCACCCACAACTCCTGGTTTTGGTGAAGGAAGGGCATATAGAGCCTCTGCCATGGGGTGTGTGTGGAAGGGGAGAATGGCCGTCTGGGGGGGAAGTGGGAATAGGGGTTCACACAGAGCCACTGGCATGGAGGGAAGAATGGGGGACTCTTGTCTGGGAGCAGGAAGGAATGGGAGGCAACAGAACCCCTAGTAGGGTGGAGATTGGGGGAAGTGGCATGGAGTCCCTGAAATAAAGGGGGAAGGGAGGTTGGCACAGAGAAGACTTGTGGGGGGAATGGAGGAATGCAAGAAGCCCCTGTGAGGTGCAATAAGCTTGGCTTATTCAAGCTCTGAAGTGTGTGTCCCCCTAATTTAATAAAGGTAACCTTTAATTTAAATGCATCTCTGATTTATGTTTTCAGAAGCACAAGTCACAAAGTGATGAGAGTCAAAATTAAGAAATTTGATTTTTAAAATATTGTTTATCTTTGATAATTTTGATAATTTATAGAGACCTGGTGTCTCTTTCTTTTTCCTTTTCCCACCAAAGGACACTTTAACATATCTATTCCTAATGACTCTACACTTCCCTCCATATAAATACAGTAATTCCTCATTTACAGTTATTCCAGTTAACTTTGTTTCATTGTTACGTTGCTGATCAATTAGGGAACATGCTCGTTTAAAGTCCCTTCTAATATCATTTGGCAGCTGCTTGCTTTGTCCACTGCTTGCAGAAAGAGAAGACCATTGGAGCTAGCTAATGGGGGCTTGGAAACAGGGTGGACTGGCAGCCCTCCTATCAGCTCCCTGTCCCTTAAGTTTTGTGTGTGGCAGACGCCCAGCAGGCTATCAATTGCCAGCAGTTCAGCTGTCCCTCTCCCCACTGCCATGTGCTGCTCCTGGCCTTTGCCTTGGAGCTGCTCCCTGAGTCTCCTGCTTGCTGTGTGGGAGAGGGGTGAAAGAAGGGGGCTAATATCAGGATTTCCCCTGCTCCTGCACCCCGCTTATCCCATCTTCCATAGAGCAGAGAGGACACATGACAGGGCTCAAGATGGAGGGGGCTTCCTGTGTAGAGTGTGAGGCTACATTAACAACAATGAGTTAACCCTTGAGGGCTCAGCCAATTGCTAGTTCACCATTTAGCAGTAAGGCATTCCCTGGGAAGTATCCCACACTTTGTGTATATATGTGTGGGGAAATTCCCTGAAACCTGCCCCCTCCCTATTTACATAAATTCTTTGGGTGAAATTGGATTCGCTTCACATCATTTCGCTTGAAGTTGTATTTTTACAGGACCACAACTACAACATTAAGTGAGGAGTTACTGTAATCCACATATTTGCGTTCACAACATTTCCATCTAGCTGTTCTACTGATGGGGGGAAGTGGTCCTCCAGCCCCTCAAGAATTAGATACATCAGATACAGGTAGTATCTGCACTGAGTCCCTTTGCCTCCACACTGTTAACCAACCTGCTTCCATGGGGGCCCTCCTGCACTGTAGACCTCTGAGCAGCACTGCAGAGCATGGCTGATCTTAATTGGTGTGGAGGGCAGGGGGCAGTGGGATGTCTTTGCAAAGAGGGAGAAGAAGCATGTCATTGCAGAGTTTGTTTGCTTTAACTTATATAATTTTGCCCAGAGGGTTTGGAGGAGAAAATATGTGAACATTTAGAGTGATCATTAGGGGGCACAGAGCCCAGAGTCTGAGCGAACAGAAAATAAACATTCTTGTATTCATCCCAATCAGTCAGCAACAGAATGCTGGGGCGCTATAATCTTTGCAGCTATGGATGGAGTAGATGGAGGTTCCTTACCAAATTTTGGGGTGAATGCAAGGCAGACCTGATTTCCTTGCTGTATGTCCCCTAATGACCACTTTAAACATTCACAATATCACACTGGCCTGCTCCCTCACACTTCCCCCCCGCTCCATACTCATCGAGAGACTTCCATAAGGTACTGGGGAAAAGTGATGATATAGCTGAGTCAGCCTTTCCTCCTTGTGGTCCTCCCCAGCCAGTATCCATCAAGTCACAGAGTCTCACTGAAAATAAGACATATTCATACTCAGGACATACTATTTTCAGTGTGTACGCTTTCTGTTTTATTCCTTTGATACCATAACAATTTCACAATACTCTTCCCAGATATTTTAGAAAGTATTTAAAACCTGTATTGAAACATACAGCAAACATCAATGATCTTTTATATGTCCATCATATTAATGCCAAGAGTATAGATTTTTTCCTATTTCTTTTTAATAACAATTCTAAGCAGCTCCGAAGCAATACCACATAACAGGGCATGCCCTCATCATATGATATACGCAAGCATCAAGAAAAATGCGAAGTACAATCCTAAAGGCCAAGTGCTTGTAGTATCAATGAAACGTGTACATCACACCATTGATGAATGTCTTAGAGTATGTTACAGAGGCATATATTTATATATATTTTTAAATGAAAAAAAAATACTTCTGAAGTTAACTTTTTATCATGAAGATCATTACAGAAGTACAGAATCCAACTGTACCGAATGTTTACAAAGATCTCCAGTATTATTTACTAGCATAAGTGCCCGGCGTTGCTCGGGTCAGTCGGAGGTGGGGAGGGGGCAGACAGCTGACACCCCCTGACCAACCCCAACACCCACACCTCACCCCTCACCCACCCCGACACCTCCCCACCTCCCCTGACCAACCCCAACACCCCCCGGCTCACTTACCCCCCGACCAAACCCAACAACCCCACCTGACACCCCCAAGCAAGCCCAACACCCCCACCTGACCCCCCGACCGAACCCGACACCCCCACCTGACCCCCCGACCAAACCCGACACCCCCACCTCACCCCCTGAGCAAACCCAACACCCCCACCTCACCCCCCGACCGAACAGTGTATTTAATAATCTGTGTGCTACACAGTGCACCGTGAGCCGGGGGGGGGGGGGTGTCGGGTTTGGTCTGGGGGGGTGGGAAGTTGTCGGGGTGGGTGAGGGGTGAGGTGTGGGTGTTGGGGTTGGTCAGGGGGTTTTGCGGTTGGTGGGGGGGTGAGGTGAGGGTGTCGGGTTTGCTTGGGGGGGTGAGGTGGGGGCGTCGGGTTTGGTCGGTGGGTGTTGTGATTGGTGGGGGGGTGAAGTGGGGGTGTCGGGTTCGGTCGGGGGGTAAGTGAGCCGGGGGTTGTCGGGTTTGGTCTGGGGAGGTGGGAAGTTGTCGGGGTGGGTGAGGTGTGGGTGTTGGGGTTGGTCAGGGGGTGTCGGGTTTGCTTGGGGGGGTGAGGTGGGGGTGTCGGATTCGGTCGGGGGGTAAGTGAGCCAGGGGGTGTCGGGTTTGGTCTGGGGGGGTGGGAAGGTGTCGGGGTGGGTGAGGGGTGAGGTGTGGGTGTTGGTCAGGGGGTGTTGCGGTTAGTGGGGGGGTGAGGTGGGGGTGTCGGGTTTGCTTGGGGGGGTGAGGTGGGGGTGTCGGGTTTGGTCGGGGGGTAAGTGAGCCGGGGGGGTGTTGGGTTTGGTCTGGGCACCCACCCCGACACCTTCCCCCCCCCCCAGACCAACCCCGACACTCCCCGGCTCACTTACCCCCCGACCAAACCCATCACCCCCACCTCACTTACCGTCCCACCAAACCCAACTCGGATCCGTCGCGGGGGGAGGGGGGGGCCCAGAGCCGAGGGATTCTGGGGACCTTCGCAGGTGGGGGGGGGGCAGAGAACTGAGGGATCTCCAGGGTTCCGTTGGGAGGGGGGAGGGGCAGAAAACTGAGGGATCTCCGGGTTCCGTTGGAGGAGGGAAGGGTGAGCTGAGCGAGTGAGGTGTCTGTTGGAGGGGGTATTATGACATCATCACCACCTAACCGCCCAGCCCATGTGATTGGCCCTGAAAGACTTTCACCCCTGGGGGGCGTCAGAGGTGAGATCCGAAAATATTTCAACCCTTACCAGCATCTAGACCCCAAGACCCCTAACTGTACCAAATTTCAAGTCTCTGGCTCAAACGGTGTGGGAGGAGTTCGCTGTCATACATACATACATACATACATCACTTGACTTTTATATATATAGATAGATAGATGTTCTAATTTATTTTAACTATAAGCTTCAAGACTCTAGAGGAATCTAGGACCTGCAGTACCTATCATGAAAACAGGTGCTGTAACCTGATCTGCACCAGTTTGGCAGTTGACTCATTTGAAGTCAGCACAGCTGTCATCTCACTGGAGCCAAGTTTTTAATTCTTAAGGGGAGAATGAGCAAATAAATAAATAAATAAATACATCATCATTATTTTTTAATGTTGGCAATTAAGAAGAGAGCCATGTGTTTATCAAGCCATTCTAACTTTAGATTTTGCATATAGTCTAGAGGCTAACAAGGGTAATATACAAAATGCTATAATAGGGGTTTTCCATCTGTATTGTATATTATTCCAATGCATCTCTGTTGATGCAAGGGTACAACTTTCCTAAGAGTTACTACCTGTTCCTACAGCTAATATCATTCAGCTAAATCAAAGGGAATATCAAATAACAAGGAAAAATATTCATTCACACTGGTTTCTGCTCTAACAGAAGCAGATTTACATCAGGGAAGAATGTTCAGTCACTTAAATAATTTTTATACAGCAAGACCAGGCCCAGAGTAGGCTAAAGGTAGTTTTGAACCATTTGGAGAACGTCTGGCTTCTTTCTACATGAGTACAAAGCCACTAATAATTCAGACCACAAGGGTCTTGTTATCATTATTCTTTGAAACATGTGGAAGTGCTTTCAATTAAACAAAAAAAGAAAGCATTTAATGGCTTTTGCTGTTGAAAGAAAGGGGGAGATGGAGCTGTATCCTCCAAAAGAGAACCCACAGAATGGGTGAGCGGGGCTGTGTCATGGCAAAAGACTTTAAAAAGAATTTAAAAGTCATAGTGGACAAGCATCTGAACATGAGCTCCCAGTGCAATACAGTGGCAAAAATGCATGCAATGCAGTGGTTAATGAAAATGTCTATTAGACTAATCAAACTAATTAAATAAACAACAGAACAGTTGAGAAATATTTGTCAGGCCTAATTTACATTGAATACATTTTCAATGGCGTAAATACAGAATAGATATATTTTAAAAATGCACTAGTGTAAAGTGATGTTTACACTCATGCAGCTTAATCCAGTAATTTACAAAGGTAAACTGCACCAAGGAGATAAACTCCACCTTGCACTTTTGAAGCACATCTAGATTAGGGATTTATATCTGTATAGATTTCCTGAATGTAGAGAGGGCCTAAAGTTGATATACAATGTTTGGGTGTTGTAAGGGTTAATAAATACACTTCATAACAAGGTGAATTCACCAGACAAAAACTCCTCTTAATTAACAGAGTTATAAATATTCATATATATTCAATTTGGTCTCTAATTAATCCTGGAGATTTAGAAAAGCCTCAACCTTTTACTAAGGACTTAACCTTTTTTTATTTTTCAGTCCAGTAGCTTTTTGACCAAACATTAGATCTGGTACTTGAAGAATCCTGTGGTGTTAAAGCATAAAATGCTCATTAGGATTTGAAGAGTTCCTTTCAAGGAAAAGTTGATTTCCTTAGTTTTAAACAAAATGCAGGCAAAGCACAATAATAGCACAACTTAAGTTAAACAGGAAAGTTGTATGAATAATAGATTTTTTGGTTTTCTGGAAAGTTCAAAATTAGAAAAAAAATTGGGGGGTTTAAGCAATTTTTTTCCCATTTTGGCAAATCAAAAAGTAAAAAAAAATGTTTTAGTTTAAGCAAACCATTTCATTTTAATTTAAAGCATTTAAAACACTAGTTACTTTTTAAAGAATAAAATTAAAAGAAATTTCAAAACAAATTCTTCTCAAAGTGAAAATTTTAAACATTTCATTTTTGGAAATGTCAAAATTAAACATTTTGATTTTTTTATTCAGATTTTTTCTTTTTTAGTTTTCTTTTTCAACTTAAGCAATTCAGCAAAACTGGCATGAATTTGTGAAAGGTTTCCATGTTGCCAAATCTGCATTTTTCACTTAAAACAAGTTTCTTGCTGAGCCTGAAGAAAGAGCAGCAGCAGCAGCACTGAAGGATTATAATTCCAGGTAGTATGTAAAAAAAATGTTATACTCAGTTTCTGTGCGGCAGAAGAGCTATATTCCATGTGCTAGAAGTCCATCCGGAGACATTGCTAGATGTACTGCAGCCTTCAGGGGCTGTGGCAGCTTCAGCCTCATTCAGAATCCCCTGGTGGTACTGAAACCATCACCCATACTAAACAGCGTACTGTGCAGGTGACAGTTATGGAATTATTAATGATGGGTCTTAGGCACTAATGACCAGCCACTCTTGCACACCAGTAAGAGACAAAAGGAGAAAAAAGTGGGCAAGCAACAGTCAGAGACAATGGCAGAACTGGGCAGGACATTTAAAAGAATGAGTTTGAAATGAATGTGAAAAAAGACAAGGACTAATTGGTCAAAGGATTTAAGAAGGGAGGACAACATAGTCAGAACCAGTGAGGTAGAGGAAGATTATATTAGATTTAGCATGCTGAATAGACCATATAGGGGGAAGAAGTGACAATCAGAGAGGCCTGAAACCAAGTGAATGAAAATCATGGCATGAACCAGAGCCTTAGCAATGGAAACCTGAGAAGGGGCAAATTTCAAAATTGTTCTATATCTTGTACTGCTTTTTAATTTAATGCTGCTCTAAAACTCTAAGATTAGAGAGTGGGTTCTCAGGCAGAATTGGGATTTGGCTGGAACTTGACTGGGAGAGAATAGCAAAAGAGAACTGGGGATATTAGGAGTCAGCTATCTGTATTACATGCAGTCATAGAGATTACACCTCATTTGCATATCTTTAATTCTTATAATATTCTTGCCATTCACTTTTGCTTGTCTCTCTCCTTTCCTTTTTTTTAAATCAGCATTTCTTACCGTAATTCTTTTTCTCTTTTATTCACACCCATTTTTCTGCCCTCTCTCACACCCATTATATGATGTTATGGTGTCTGTCCCTTGTCATTTGCTCACTTTCTTCTGTTCTCTCTATACCCTGTCCTTCCTGTTTTATATCTCTAGCCTCTTCCCCTCTATTTTTCAATATGTTCTGTGTGTTCTCCAACAGGGTATATTTCAGGATGAATTTGTTACCCTTAGCTTGAAGGTTTAGTTTTAGGAAACAATATTTTTTTAATAATCATACATGTATTAACAGGGAGATAACTCTTCTAAGCATACTTGGCTATCTGATAAAACATAACTGTAAATCGATTAAGTTAAATATTCTCTAACTTCAAACTTCATAATGTTCCTTAAATGTACTCCCAACCCTATTACTGTGAACCAAACTGAAAAATCCATAATGATATGAAAGTACTATGCAATAAATCACATGCATTTTCTTCTGCATTTTAGAAAACAACAAAACCATTTTTTTAAAAGCCATTGTTTAAAGACTAAGTCAATGGTATTTCCCTCCACAGAAAAAAGTTGTCAAGCTATTCACACTACCATTTTCTGGTATTCTGCTATCATATTAGTTCCAGGTGTTTAGAAATACTGTATAAGGACTGCATGTATCTGGATGTATGATAATTTAAATTTAATAATATTATTGTCTTATTTTTAAGCTGGAGATAAAGATATTTGGTTAAAATTTTCAAAAGTAGCTCAGTCACTTAGGAGCTAGCTCCCATTGAAAGTTGACAACATCAAAACTTTTGTAAGTTAAAAACTTTTTTTAAAAGTTTTTTCTACAGGATATAAAGACAGTTTAAAAATATTTAGTATGCCAGATACCAATGAAAATTCATATATTTTAACAAATGTTTTCATCAACAAAACCTATTGATTTTAAATCATGCTTTGTTCTATCACAAAAATGATTAGACAAATTATTGTAATTATCATCTTTGTATGAATATCAACAGTTTATGGCAATAAAAATACCCTGGTAAAATAAAGTAAGCTACCAGAGCAGTCCACTTATTGGAAGACGACCTTTTTTCAGACTTCAAAACCACCTCTATTTTTGTAACAGCCAAAGCCTACATTGGGAGGGTGAAAGGCAGTGGTTAGCAACTATAGCTAGAGGCATCCAATATTGGGAAATTATCCACGTAAAGGAAGACCTGCATAATATCATGACCGGTGTTCCCTCAAAATTTTTATGTCCATGTGCAGAATTATTTTTTTTATGTGCACCAATATGGAGGTGACGTGTGACACATCACCTTCATATTGGTGTACAGAACAAAATTAATGTAGTGGGGATGGGGCCTAGGAGCTTGGAGTGGGAGGGAGCTCAGAGTTGGGACAGAGATTGGGGTACTGGGAGGGGTGAGGGCTGTGGCTGAGGGTGAAGGGCTCTGGGGTGGGGCCGGGGATGCGGCGTTCGGGGTGTGGAAAGGGGCTCAGGGCTGAGTCAGAGGTTTGGGTACAGGGGGTAAAGGCTCCGTCTAGGGATGAAGGCTCTGGTTTGGAGCCAAGGATAAAGGGTTTGGGGTGCAGGAGAGGACTCAGGGCTAGGGAAGAGGGTTGGGGTGCAGGGAGGTGTGGGCTCTAGGTGTGGGGTCAGGAATGAGGCGTTTGGGGTGCAGGCTGCCCTGGGACTGCAGTGGTGAGAGAGGACTCCCCCCAGCCCTCTCTTATCGCAGCAGCTGAGGGCAGGGGGAGAGGTGCCTCTCCCTGGCTGCGGCAGCGCCAGTGGGCCTGGGCCAGGCCGAGGGAGGGGCTCTTCTCCCACGGTAGCAGCAAATCCGGGGCAGGTCTGTGTAGGGGCCAGGGGAGGAGCGCCTCTTTCCCCGCTGTGACAAGTCCCAGGCAGACCTGCCCTGGGGCCGTGAAGAGGGACATCTCTTCTTGCCGAAGCCCTGAGCCCTGGTGAGGGGCTTACTAGGCAAGTAAAAATTCACATTTCAGAAAATAAATTTCAGACAAACAAAATTCCAATTTCAGAGGAATTCTGAATAATCAAAATTTCAGAAAAATTAAAATTCACCTGTATGCTTTTGAATGCATCCCATAGGTGGAGATATTCAACTGCAGAAACTTGCGTTAAATAAATATATAATTAATTTCTGACCTCTTCACTTGCTAGTAACTAATTATTCTCTGCCGATACTTACTCGAACATTCCAGCACCTTGATTTCTCCCTCCCAGATTCACAAGCAAAGAAAGTTTGGACCCAGGTTCAGTTTGAGCAGTTTGCATAACTCTATATACTGTTTTAATTGAACAAACGGAGTTTAAGCATATGACACAATTTACAGTGCAGCAGGCCTGATTAGCAGGTTTTGCTTCAATAGAAGAAATGTCCAAAGAAGAAATAGTGGATATATTCTGTGACAAAAGGTGAGATACTGCAATATCATATATCAAGAAAGTTCTGTACAGTAGCAATGACTGATAAAGGTACTATACAAGAAACCATAATTTATATATTAGCTATTGTAGATAGAAATTAGTTAAGTAGTACATTTTGGACATTTTCAGAAATGGTGTATAAATTTTCAGAAATGTGTATTTTCAGAAATTTTCAGAAATTTCAGAAATTTTCAGAAATGTGTATAAATTCAGAAATGTGTATAAATGTAGAAATGTGTAAAAAATATTTTATCTGAAGCCTAAATAAAGCCTAGTTCTATTTAAAGTGAAATTAATCAGGATGGTCTCAATTAGCTCAAATTAAATCATGATTCTACACATGACAATGTTTCTTTTACATTTTCAAAGAATTAAAAAAACAACAACAACAACAAAAAACCAATCCTGTATGGAGGACTGTACCTTGAAGGTTTCTTCCTCTCTTGTTGAACATGTTGAGAGGTGGTTTATCGTGACTTCAGTAAGGCCTTTGATACAGTCTCATATGACCTTCTCATAAACAAACTAAGGAAATACAACCTAGATGGAGCTACTATAAGGTGGATGCATAATTTGTTGGAAAACCATTCCTATGGCATAGTTATCTGTGGTTCACAGTGAAACTGGAAGGGCATATTAAATGGGGTCGCAGAGGAATCAGTTCTGGGTCCAATTCTGTTCAATCTCTTCATCAGTGATTTAGATAATGGCATAGAGAGTACACTTATAAAATTTGCAGATGATACCTAGCTGGGAGGTATTGCCAGTGCTTTGGAGGATAGGATTAAAATTCAAAATGATTTGGACAAACTGGAGAAATTGTCTGAAGTAAATAGGATGAAATTAAATAAGGACAAACACAAAGTACTCCACATAGGAATAAACAATCAGTCACACACACACAAAATGGGAAATAACTGCCTAGGAAGGAAACAAAATCTTGTGGCACCTTAAAGACTAACTATAAAGTTTTGAAGCATGAGCTTTCGTGGGCTAATACCCACTTCGTCGGATGCAAGCAGTGGAAATGTTTAGAGGCAGGTCTGGGAAAGTAGGTAAGAACCAGGTGGGAGGTGAAAAGGTTAGTCCAAATAAGCTGAACCAGTTTGTTATCTCCGATCAGGGAGTGTGGATTATTCTTCTAGCATTTGAATGGGGTGTGTGAACATGGAGAGAGGAGAAACAATGTCTGTAATGAGCCAGCCATTCTAGATCTTTGTTCAGTCCTAGAAGGTGTGTGCTGAATTTGCAAATGAATTGAAGTTCTGCAGTTTCCCTTTGTAGTCTGGTCTTGAAGTGTTTTTGCTGCAAACGGCAAGACATCATACCAAATGGACTGAAGGTGAAAAATCCACTGCAATCCACATACTGCACAGACTACAGTGAGAGATTATGCCAGACACTATCTAAGAAACTGAGGAACCATCTGATCAGCATCCTGTACAGCAAACAGGAAAACATCAAAAAAGAGCTTTCCAACCTGGAGACCTTCATAAAAAGCCAACCTTCCACACAAACAAACTTTACTAAAATAAGACAGGAGATCTACATCACACACTTCATCTCTCTGCAAAAGAAAAATGAATGCAAACTATCTAAAATCCTACCTCCCACATGGGGCCACAACAGTGGTACCCCTAACTCACCCAGCAATATCGTCAATCTATCCAGCTACACTCTCAGCCCGGCAGAAGAGTCTGTCCTATCTCGAGGACTCTCATTCTGCCCCAGCACCCCCACAAACATGATACAATTCTGCGGTGATCTGGAAGCCTACTTTCGCCGTCTCCGACTCAAGGAATTCTTTCAAGACAACATGAAACAGCACACTGGTTCACAGACACCATCCCACCAGCAGCACAAGAAGAAGAACTCCACATGGACTCCTCCTGAGGGTCGAAATGACAGTCTGGACCTATACATAGAATGCTTCCGCCGACGTGCACAGACAGAAATAGTGGAAAAACAACATCGCCTGCCTCGCAACCTAAGTCGTGCAGAACGCAATGCTACCCACAGCCTCAGAAACAACCCTGACATCATTATCAAAGAGGCTGATAAAGGAGGTGCTGTTGTCGTCATGGACAGGTCAGACTACCAAAAGGAGGCTACCAGACAACTCTCCAATACCAATTTCTACAGACCACTTCCCTATGATCCCACCGAGGAATATACTAAGAAACTGCACCATCTACTCAGGACTCTCCCTGCACTAACACAGGAACAAATTAATATACCCTTAGAGCCCCGACCGGGGTTATTCTATCTACTACCCAAGATCCATAAACCTGGGAACCCTGGACGCCCCATCATCTCGGGCATTGGCACTCTCACTGAAGGACTGTCTGGATATGTAGACTCTCTACTCAGACCCTATGCCACCAGCACTCCCAGCTATCTCCGTGATACCACTGACTTCCTGAGGAAACTACAATGCATTGGTGACCTTCCAGAAAACACCATCCTAGCCACCATGGATGTAGAGGCTCTCTACACCAACATCCCACACAAAGATGGAATACAAGCTGTCCGGAATAGTATCCCTGATGATGCCACAGCACAGGTGGTTGCTAAGCTCTGTGACTTTATCCTCACACACAACTATTTCAAATTTGGTGACAATATATACCTCCAGACCAGCGGGACTGCTATGGGCACCCGCATGGCCCCACAGTATGCCAACATCTTTATGGCAGACCTGGAACAACGCTTCCTCAACTCTCGTCCACTCACACCCCTTCTCTATCTACGCTACATTGATGACATCTTCATCATCTGGACCCATGGGAAAGAAACTCTGGAAGAATTCCACCATGACTTCAACAGCTTCCACCCCAACATCCACCTCAGTCTGGACCAGTCCACACAGGAAATCCACTTCCTAGACACCACAGTGCAAATTAATGATGGCCACATCGACACCACCCTATACCGAAAGCCTACCGACAGCTATGCCTACCTTCATGCCACCAGCTTCCATCCCGGACATACCACACGATCCATTGTCTACAGCCAAGCACTGAGGTACAATCGGATTTGCTCCAACCCCTCAGACAGAGACCAACACCTACGAGATCTTCACCAAGCTTTCTCAAAACTACAATACCCACACAAGGAAATAAGGACACAGATCAACAGAGCCAGACGTGTACCCAGAAGCCTACTGCTGCAAGACAAGCCCAAGAAAGAAAACAACAGAACACCACTGGCCATCACCTACAGTCCTCAGTTAAAACCTCTGCAACGCATCATCAGCGACCTACAACCCATCCTGGACAATAATCCCTCACTTTCACAGGCCTTGGGAGGAAGGCCAGTCCTGGCACACAGACAACCTGCCAACCTTAAACAAATTCTCACCAGCAACAGCACACTGCACCACAATAAGTCCAACTCAGGAACCAATCCATGCAACAAACCTCGATGCCAACTCTGCCCACATATCTACACCAGCAACAACATCACAGGACCTAACCAGATCAATCATACCATCACTGGTTCATTCACCTGCACATCAACCAATGTCATATATGCCATTATATGCCACCAGTGTCCCTCTGCTATGTACATCGGCCAAACTGGACAGTCCCTACGAAAAAGGATAAATGCACACAAATCAGATATTAGGAATGGCAATATACACAAACCTGTAGGGGAACACTTCAACCTGCCTGGACACACATTAGCTGATTTAAAAGTCAGCATCCTGCAGCAAAAACACTTCAAGACCAGACTACAAAGGGAAACTGCAGAACTTCAATTCATTTGCAAATTCAGCACACACCTTCTAGGACTGAACAAAGATCTAGAATGGCTGGCTCATTACAGACATTGTTTCTCCTCTCTCCATGTTCACACACCCCATTCAAATGCTAGAAGAATAATCCACACTCCCTGATCGGAGATAACAAACTGGTTCAGCTTATTTGGACTAACCTTTTCACCTCCCACCTGGTTCTTACCTACTTTCCCAGACCTGCCTCTAAACATTTCCACTGCTTGCATCCGACGAAGTGGGTATTAGCCCACGAAAGCTCATGCTTCAAAACTTTATAGTTAGTCTTTAAGGTGCCACAAGATTTTGTTTCCTTTGCTATTCCAGACTAACACGGCTACCTCTCTGATTCTTGCCTAGGAAGGAGTACTGCAGAAAGGATTCTGGGGGCATAGGGTATCACAAGCTAAATATGACTCAATAGCACTGCTTCAAAAAAAGTGAACATCATTCTGCAATGTACTAGCAGGAGTGTTGTAAGCAAGACACAAGAAGTATTTCATTTGCTGTACTCCATGCTGATTAGGCCTCAGATGGAGTATTGTGTCGAGACCTGGGTGCCACATTTCAGGAAAGATGTGGAGAAAGTCCAGAGGAAAGCAACAGAAATGATTAAAGATTTAGAAAACATGACCTATGAGGGAAGTTTAATCTGGAGAAGAGAATACCGAGAGGGGACATGATAACAGTTTTCAAGTACATTAAAAATTGATAGAAGGAGGAGGGAGAAAAAATATTCTCCTTAAGCTCCAAGGACAGGATAGGAAGCAATGGGTTTAAACTGCAGCAGGCACTTTTGGTTGGACATTAGGAAAAACTTCTTGTCAGGGTGGTTAAGCACTGGAATAAATTGCCTAGGTAGGTTCTAGAATCTTCATTATTGGAGACTTTTAGGAGCAGGTTAGACAAACATCTGTTAGGGATGGTCTAGTTTAGGGCTGTCAAGCGATTAAAAATAATTGTGATTAATTGCATGATTAAAATAATTGTGATTAATCATGTGATTAATCACACAAATCATAATAGAATACCATTTATTTAAATATTTTGGATGTTTTCTACATTTTCAAATATATTCATTTCACTTACCACACAGAGAATACAAAGTGTACAGTGCTCATTTTATATTATTTTTTATTAAAATATTTGCACTAAAATGATAAATTACCCCATTACAAATACTGTAGTGCAACCTCTTTATCATGAAAGTTGAACTTACAAATGTAGAATTATGTACAAAAATAACTGCATTCAAAAGCAAAACAATGTAAAACTCTAGCACCTACAAGTCAACTCAGTCCTACTTCTTGTTCGGCCAACTGCTTAGAACAAGTATGTTCCCATTTGTAGAAGATAATGCTGCCTGATTCTTATTTACAATGTCACCTGAAAGTCAGAGCAGGCATTCGCATGGCACTATTGTAGCTGGTGTAGCAAAATATTTAGAGGCCAGATGTGCTATACATTCATTCGTCCTTTCACGCTTCAACCACCACTCCAGAGGACATGACCATGCTGATGACCAGTTCTGCTCAATAATGATCCAAATGAGTATGGACCATCACATGTTCATTTTCATCATCTGAGTCAGATGCCAACAGCAGATGGTTGATTTTTTTCCCCGTGGTTCGGATTCTGTAGTTTCCACATCAGTGTTGCTCTTTTGAGACTTCTGAAAGCATGTTCCACACTTCATCCCTCTCAGATTTTGGAAGGCACTTCAGATTCTTAAACCTTAGGTCAAGTGCTGTAGCTATTGTATTTTTCTTCTTTGTTCTGGTTCCTTCATGGGGACATTAAGGATTTTTCTGGTGTGGGGAGAATGTAGGCATCCTTTACTAGAGGGGCCTTCTGAACTTTACTGGGAGTGTACCAGGAGAAAAGCCTGTGTGGGGCAATCTAGTCGTAGAGAGTACAACTCCTATGATGCCTTGAGAGACCTCGTCATGTAGGGAGAGTTGGTGGTGGACTCCATTTTGGGAAGAGGAGCGAGATTGCTGCTGTGGAGCTCTGTCCATACCAAAAGCTGATGCTGAAAGCCTGCAGCGTCTTTGATCAAGCAGGAAGCCTTAGAGGCTGTTGATGGCTTCACCAGAGTCAGAGCAGAGGCTATTGCTGTGCCTAGAGATGACTGAGGTGGCCTTCAGTGAAGGAACTGTGAGTAGCCCCCACTCTTGTCTGGAAAAGTACTTGCAAGGGAAGGGGCACTGCAGAGAATCTAAGGTCGAGTCTGAGGAGAAGCACAGTGATCTTCCCACGGAACCAGCACCCAGAGTTGCTGACATTTGGTGGGGCCAGCTCCAATTTCAGAGGGGTTGTGCAGCTTGTTGCCTGGACTGGACTGATGCACTGAACCAACAGAGCGCTGTCTCCAGCAGCAAATCTTCAAGTGAGCCCTAACAGGCAAGTGTCTAAGACTCTGAGATCCAGAAGAGTGTACACTTCTAGGTGGGGTAAATGGTGGCAGTGTAAATGTCAGTTAGATAAGTTTCATTTATTAGTGTACTAGCAAAAATACCAGGCATTGCTCAGGGTATTTGTAATTGGAAACTGGGATGTAAAAAGACTACAATGTTTTTTATTAATACAAATTTTGTTCAGAAGTCTCATTTTGTCTAAGTAATTTCAAGTAATTACGTGGCATAACGTTGCTCGGGTCGTTGGAGGGGGGGAGGGGAGAGAGTGGAGAGAGTGGGGGGGGCATTGGAGTGGGGGGGAGGGGGAGAGAGCTGAGCGAGTGCGGGGTGCATTGGAGGGGGGAGGGGGCAGAGGTCAGAGAGCTGAGTGAGTGCAGGGTCTGTTGGAGGGGGGGGGAGAGCTGAGCAAGGGGGGGCGTTGGAGAGGGGAGAGAGCTGAGCGAGTGTGGGGGCCTTTGGAGGGGGGAGGGGACAGAGAGCTGAGCGAGTGCCGGGTCCGTTGGAGGGGGATATTATTACATCATAACTACGTCACAGAAAACAGCAGGTGTTAACCTGCTGCCCAGCTGATGTTAATGGGCTTTAAAGAATTTCACCCCTAGGGGGTGTAAGAGGTGAGATTTGAAAAAATTTCAATTCTTACTCTGATTAGGACCCTAAAGCCTATAACTGTACCAAATTTCAAGTCTCTAGCTCAAACAGTGTGGAAGGAGTAAGTGAACATACATACACACACCATTTGACTTATATATATAGATTGTATATTTAGTTGATCTTTTGGGGAGGAGTTAGCTCAGTGGTTTGAACATTGGCCTCCTAAACCCAGCGTTGTGAGTTCAATCCTTGAGGGGACCATTTAGGATATGGGGTAAAAATCTGTTGAATGATTTAATTAGGGATTGGTAGTCCTGCTTTGAGCAGGGGGTTGAACTCAATGATATTCTGAGGTCTCTTCCAACTTTGTCATTCTATGATTCCATTCAACTGGCCCATGGATTTAAATTAGTAATGACATTTAAACTTAGTCTGTTATACCGTGTTTCTTTAAATTGTTAAGTAAATGAGTATTAGCTCTAATTTAATTATATTGGATGGATATTATTTATAATTGGTATTTTAGTTAGACCCATGCCACAAATGATTATTATTAATACTATTAGAAGGAGTTTATTCCTGGAGGTTCCCAAGGCACACCATTAAGGGCGTACAGGAGCCAGTCATATGGAAGCACCACCAATTTTAACTTCCTTTAGGAAGCAGCAGAGGGGTGGTATTCTGTTATTTAACAGTGCAATTAAAGCTGCGATTAATTACGATATTTTAAAAAAATCCTGATTAATGTTTTTAGTTAATCACATGAGTTAACTACAATTAATTGACAGCCCTAGTTCAGATAATATTTACTCCTACCATGAGTACAGGGGACTGGACTAGATGACCTCTTGAGGTCCCTTCCCAGTCCTACGATTCTATGATTTTCAGAATATTCTTTTTCTGAACATATGCAGACAGAGTTGCAACGATATCTGCCTAGAATGGGAAACCTCTGCTGAGCACACTACCCACAGGTTTGTCCCTGTTTGACTGAGAAAGCAGCTTAGTGGCAGCCCAGAGATTCTCTTGTTTCTTATTTACATGCTTCTCATTTGTTTATTTTAAACCCACACACTGACTGTGTATTAAAATGAACTCCTTTTTTCTAGACTGTACTGCTATGCAGTCTCTTCTCCATTAAACTTAAGTTTATAGATAAGTGAATGTTAGAAAAGGTTCTTAAATATCTTCACTGATCTAGAGACTAAAATCCTGCAGAGTGAATAAATAAATGGAATCCTAAGGAAAGCACCATTTTTCATCCCACAACTGAACAATTATTTGTCTATATCAAAATAAAATTAGGTGTTAACATGTATTGCTTTATTTATTATGTTCCAGTTTAGTATGTGTGGTATGGGTGTTTTCCCTTTTAATTACGAACATGACTCAATTTCACTGATTATTCTGAGGTACCCCTTTGTCCTAAATAAAAAAAAAGAGACAGAAAAAAAATGAGTGAGGGCTTCTGGACATAGTCTGCAGACTCCAGGACCACAATCAAGAGGCAAGGAGCAGGGTGGGCCTGGGGTGTGAGGCCACAGACGGGAACTCAGGGCAATGGGGGAGGAAGCAGGGTCCAGGAGTGAGGGGGAGCACAGGGAGGCAGCAGGGGCCAGGAGGGAAGAATGGGAAGCCAGGGGCCAGCAATGGTGGGGGGATAAGGGAAAGCCTGGGAAGGCAGCGGGGGATGAGGGAATGTAGGGGGAGTCAGCGTGGGCCTGGGGTGCCAAAATACAAGTTTGCGCAGGGTGCCATTTTCCTTAAGGCCAGCCCTGTCAGATGTCCAGGGGGTCCATGGATCTCAGGTTGAAAAGCACTGTATTAGATCATCTCACTCCCATCCCTCGAGAACATATGTTGACTTCAGAAAGCTATTGCACAGTCCAGTATGGTTGGATTAATTCTTAAGAGAAGCCTAGGACTGAAAACGGAAGGTTGTTTCAGGACATGACTGAGATGAATCAAGTAAAACATCCTCTATGGGTAAACAGCAGTTGCACAATTTTAAATACAACTTACTGTATGACTATGTAGAAGACTAGACTCTTCTGCTATAGGTGCTTTCAAAAGCAATGAGGAAGGGTCAGATCATAAATGTCTTGTTTTTATCTTTTAAAGTGATGGACATGCACATCTGTATGGCAGCAAAATCTGCAAGTACTGATCAACAGAAAGACAAATATGTGCAGATTTATGCTACTATTATGTGCATATGGAAATTTTAAGACCATGTTTTATGTCAAATATTTTGAGAAAGTGTCCTGACAAATATATAAATGAATACATTGGGCCAAATTCAATGAAATTCATCCAGCAGTGAATTTGACCTACTGAGTTTTCGCTCTTGCTCTTTCACTTAATGGCAAATATATTTTTCAATTTTAGCAAGCTAAACATAGTGATAAATAATTGCTTCATCACATCTACTTTTGCCCCCCAAAAGATAGTCTGGATCCTCAACCATAACTCAGATTGTCTGAATGTCACAAAAAATTGTCCATATCTTGTCAAGCAAATATTCTAAATATGATTGCTAAGGAGCAGTTAAGGAAGGAGATTATAAAGAAGCATAGACTAACATATCCATTTCTGTAACAGACGTTACTCATATGCCTGCATAAAAAATATTCACTCTAAACTATAATGAACAAAAACAGATCAGCAAATATATAGAAAACATTTTGTAGACTTTATCAGTCATGGTACAGCTGAATGAACAGAAAACAGTTAGTCATGCAGTCATTTCTTACATTTCAAGGGAGTCAGGAACCTAGGGCTGGTCCCCCCTACGTCTTAACGTCGACTGTAGCGTCGTTACGTCGGAATAAAACTGTACCCATCCTCACACGAACGCCATTTGTGTCGATTTTAAGGGCCCTCAACATCGATTTCTGAACTCCTCCCTAACGAGAGGAGAAGCACTGAAATTGACCTTTCTGGGTCGATTGTGGAGTAGTGAGGATGCATGGGATGTTATTGGCCTCCAGAGGCTGCCCCACAATGCTCCATTCTGACCGCTCTGGACAGCCTCACTGCTCCACTGTGACTGCTCTGGACAGCACTCTCAACTCACTGCTCTGGCCAGGTAAACAGAAAAAGACCCGGGAACATTTGAATAGCATTTCCTGTTTGGTCAGCATGGCAAGCTCAACTGCACAGGTCAGTCACCATTCAGAGATCAGCAGCACAAGCCGCCATGCAGAGCTCAGAAGCACAGGAGACCAACCAGAGGAAAAGAGCTCCAGCATGGTCCACGTGTGAGGCATTGGATCTGATCGCTATCTGGGGAGAGGAATCTGTGATGTTGGAACTCCGTCACAACAAATGGAATGCCAACACGTTTGCCAGAGTCTCCAAGGCCATGCTGGAAAGGGCCCACAACAAGGATGCCCAACAGTGCTGCGTGAAAATTAAGGAGCTGAGGCAAGCGTTCAGAAAACAAAAGAGGCAAACGGACGCTCGGGAGGCCCGCCACAGACATGCCGGTTCTACAATGAACTGAATAAGATAATGGGGGTCGCCCCCACCACCGTTGCACCGGTCTCTGTGGACTCCACCCATGGGATAATCATCAGGCCTGAGGAGGATTCTGATAACAACCAAGGTGATGGGGATGGGAATATTATGAAGCAGCAAGAGGCAAGCCAAGAAACCCTGTTAGCAGACAGCCAGGAGCTGTTTATCACCGTGGACCCATTACCCTCACAGCCATGCCAAGCTGCTGCTACCCCAACCAACGAAGGAACCTCTGGTGAGTGTGTCTTTAGGGATTAGATGACTCATGATTTTAAAAGGAAGTTTTTATTAATGATTAATTTGCCCTAAGGCATTGGCGTGTATTCACTGCTGGTCCCTTTTACTGAAACAGTCTGTTAATGTACTCCGGTATGGAGCGGAAATCCTCTATGGACATTTCCATGAAACTTTCGAGCAGGTAGTGATGAACCTTATGCAACAGGTTTCTGGGGAGAGCCACCTTGTTTGGTCCTCCGTGATAGGAAACCAGTCCACGCCATGAAATTAGTAAATAGTCTGGTATCATTGCGTAACACAGCATCGCAGCATATGGAGCAGGATTTTGAAGAGACTCTAGTAACATGCGTTCTCTATCTCTCTGAGAAATTCTAAGGAGAGTGATGTCATTCATGATTGCCTGTTTGAAATATGGACTGAAATTAGTAGGGCGACAGATGTTCCCAGCTGTAAAGTAATCTTCCCCAGCCCGTAGCAAGAGCAGGTAGGGATTTTTTATTTTGCTGCTCGCAGCTGCTTTCAAAGAAGACCCAACGTGCCGTGCCCGCCCCCCCTCACACCTTCCAAGCCAGCCCGTAGCAAGAGCAGGCAGGGATTATTGGTTTTGTTTTGCAGTTCGCGGTTAACTGGGAGCCACGCGGTGGGGGGAGGAGGGATTCACGGGGGGGGGGGGGGGGGAAGGTGGCCGGGTGAGTCTGGAACATCGGAGCGCTGCTGTAAAGAATATGGCTTTGCTTACCATGGCCAGCTGCATGGTGATTTCAGTAGCCGTGTTGAGGCTGTCTCATGTGTGTGAGATGCTTCTGTGAATGTTTGTGTGAACATGAAAGCCATCCAGTCACTATTTATGTGCGGAATGTGACCTTGTACAGAAATCATATCAGGCCTGTGAATACTGTGGTTCACCGTTAAATAGTACTCCCATTGTGATGCAAGAATTTATCTGTCTTATAACCTTGTCCCTTTCTTTGCCCACAGCAGCTGCACATTTATCTCCGAATCCCCTGTCCTTCCCCTCACGCCGTCTATCGCAGATACGGAAGCGTAAAAAGAAGAAGCATGATGACATGTTTAACGAACTACTGCAGAACTCTCACGCTGAGGCCACTCGGCAGAGTGAATGGAGAGAAAGATTGTTAGAGTCAAGGCAAGAGTCCAGGGCTGCAGCAGAGAGGTGGATGGAGCGCGAAGAAAAGCGGCAGGAGCGCGAAGAAAAGCGGCAGGAGCGCGAAGAAAAGCGGATGGATGCGATGCTGTGGATAATGGAGGACCAAAGCGACATGCTCCGGTGTCTGGTGGAGCTTCATCAGGACCAAAGATTGCCTCTACAGCCTCTGTCTAACCACCTCCCCAAGTCCCATAACTTCCCCACCCAGACGCGGGGTGAGAACCCGGGGGAGGGGGGAAGCTTCGGGGACTGACCCACTCTACCCCACAGGCCAGCACAAGCAGCAGCAGGATGAGTTTATCTAAAAAGTTTTAAAAGGTTCTGTGTCTTGGCCCCCATATGCCCTCCTCTCCCCTCTTCTCCTCCCCCTTTCCCTCCCTCCTCTCCCCCCTCCTTCACCACTCTGACTGCTGGTTTCCCTCCTCACCCATCCCTTCTGGGCTACCTTTCCAGTGATTCCCTGTGTTTGTGAAGAAGCAATAAAGAATGCATGATTTTCAAAATAGTGAATTTATTTCCTCTGCAAGCGTCGGGGGGGAGGGGGGGGAAGAGGGTGCAAGGACGGTAAGCTTAGGGCTGAGCTTATCAAGGGAGTGGGTTTTCAAACGCCATCTTGGGCACTCATAAAACTGGTTTTCAAGGCGTCTCTGACGCGCAGCGCCTCCTGGTGCACTCTTCTACTTTCCCTGTTGTCTAGCTAATGGTAAGCAGCGGACAGGATATTTGCCTCTGCCTGCCAAACCACCATAAACGTCTCCCCCTTGCTCTCACAGAGATTGTGGACCACAGAGCAAGCAGCAATAACTAAGGGCACATTTCTGTCACTGATATCTGAGCGAATGAGTAATGAACACCATCGCCCTTTGAGGCGGCCAAATGCTCACTCAACTGCCATTCTGCACTTGCTCAGCCTATAGTTGAACAGCTCCTGTCCCCTGTCCAGGGCTCCTGTGTAGGGCTTCATAAGCCAAGGCATTAAGGGGTAGGCTGGGTCCCCAAAGATAATGATCGGCATTTCCACCTCCCCCACATTTATTTTCTGGTCTGGGAAGAAAATCCTTTGCTGCAGCTCTTTATATATCCTAGAGTTCCTGAAAACATGAGCATCATGAACCTTTCCCGGCCATCCCACGTACAGGTCGGTGAAACGTCCCTTGTGGTCAACCACTGCTTGCATGACCATAGAATAATAGCCCTTCTGGTTTCTCTTGTCTGTGCTGTCGTTGTCCGGTGCCAAGATAGATGGGACTCATAGCCCTATAGCCCCACCACAGTTAGGGAATCCCATCGCAGAAAAGCCATCTATTGTAGCTTGCACGTTTCCAAGGTTTAAAACCCTGTGTAGCAGCTTGACGATTGCCCTGCTTACTTGCATCACAGCAGAGCCCACTGTAGATCTACCCACCCCAAACTGATTCGCGAATGACCGGTAGCTGTCTGGCATAGGAAGCTTCCAGAGGGCTATCACCACTCGCTTCTGAACTGTGAGGGCTGCTCTCATTTTGGTAATCTTGCGCTGGAGGGCCGGGGAAAGCAAGTCACAAAGTTCCATGAACGTGCCCTTACGCATGCGAAAGTTTCTGAGCCACTGGGAGTCATCCCAGACCCGCAGCACTATGTGATCCCACCAGTCAGTGCTTGTTTCCCTGGCCCAGAATCGACGTTCCATAGCATGAGCCTGCCCCGCTGCCACCAAATTTGCCAGATTGACGGTCCCCCTACTTCCAAAAACGTCAGTGTCCCTGTTCCTGCTGTGCATGTCCAGGTCCATCTCCTCATCGCTGTCATCAGTTTCCAGAAAGCGCAGTTGTGTCAGGATCACCTTCCTCTGCAAACAATGCAGCATAAAGTCCACAACAATGTGCGAGGTCTTCACAACGGCCAGTACTGCAGCAGTGGCCTCAGCGGGCTCCATGCTTGCAGTGCTATGGCGTTAGCGCAGCATGGAGAAAGGGCGCCAATATGGGATGCCTACCCACAGTGCACCGCTCAAATGGTGTCGGCGGCGTGAAAAAAGGGCGCGAAATAATGAAATGTCTACCCATAGTGCAGCACTCAAAATGGTGCCTGCTGGGGACTCCGGGAACTGTGGGATAGCTACCCACAGTGCACCACTTGCTATGTCAATGCTTGCTACAGTTGTGTGGACAGACAATGCCGACTTGCTGTGCTTTGTGGGGACGCACAAAATCGACTCTATACAGTCTGCTTACAAAAACCGACTGTAAAGAAATCGAATTACTGTTGTAGTGAATGTATACCCCTAGTCAAGCACAAATAACAATTCTCTCAAGAGCAAACAAAGGAGCTGTGTTATGTTTTCTGCTGCTGTAGTGTAGCATATTTTCTCCCCTTATTCAATTAAGTGGATATTATTCTTTTAAAACCTTTTGAAGATTAATAGACAAATTTTCAAAAGTGACAATTGATTGAAATTTCCTATTTAGTGCAGTAGTTCTCAACTTTTTCCATACCAGAACTATGATCCCATAGCATCTCCAAAGCTCATTTAGCAATAGGGGTTAGAACATGGTGCTTGCAAAACTTATATTGAGAACCCATGATCTAGGACCTGATTTTTAGAGGTTCTGAGCAGCCAAAGGATCCACTGGTATTAGCTGGAATTGTGGGTGCTCAGGATTTTGAAAAATCAGTTAGCTACCCAATGGCTCTTTCAGTATATGTCTCTTTAGTAATAATTAAAAACACATTTTCTTCCTCTGTGCATTGCTTGCAACTTGATATAAAGGCTACCACCCTCATAGATATATTCTATATCACAATAGATAAAATACAAACAAAAAGCAAGACAACTGTCATAACTAAAAAGCTTTTATACACAACTTTTGTACTGCACACATTGTTTCTTTAATCTTTAAGCAGAACTGATCTTTTCTATTGGGAGTATTGCTTATAAATGAATGACCAAACGTATCATCCTTAAGTTTTTGATCACTGAAAATATAACATTATATTAAGGTGGAGGAAGGAGTATGTTCTGGGTAAAACATAAGACTAGAAATGGGAAGATCTTGAGTCTACTATCAACTTCATCAAAGATTTCTTTGGGTAATCTTGGGCACATTTTATGTCTCAATTTCTCCAAGGGCCTGCACCAGCACACTGGACTTCGCATGTATGTTCATGTTCATGTTCTTAACAGTTAACTCTAAGCTATGTCTATACTATGAGTTAGGAGTGGAATCCCATCTCCGGTGTAGATAATTGCATTACTTCAATAAGAATAGCAGTGTAGGTGCAGTGGCACAGGCAGTGGAGACCAGTGGCATGGGTTAGCTATGTCCAGGATGAGCCCATAGGGTTCAGGTTGTTATGTACTTGTTACATCTAGTCTGTGCCACTACTGCCCATTGCCTGTGCCACTGCACCTACTCTAGCATTTTTAGTGCACTAGCTCAATGAGCACTAACATGAGTATATCTACTTGATCTGGGAATTACACCCCTAATTTATGGTGGAGATGTAGCCAATGTGTCTTGCTGTGATGGATGCTCATTGCAAATTACAGCCTGAAACAAATGCAGCTACTAGTACAGAACATTTCAAATAAAATGTGGTAAATCCTCTATTCACTTTTTTTTTTGTATGATGGGAATAGAACAGTTTTATCAATATGGCTGTTGATGTCTCTCTTTTAGGATAAGAGATATGAGTAGCAATTATGATAATTAAATGTAATTATATTAAAATAATTAGCACTTTAGCTATCAATTGCTGTGCATTACACAGCAATTAAAACACATGCCAAATTTCAATAATTTTTTATTACTCTGTTCTTCATTCAAAACATTAAATAGAATAGACTATTTTATTTTCATGGATGGCATGTTCTCAATTGAATGATCACCACAGTTGTCTCAGTAGAACAAGTATTACCATAGATAACATAACTGTCAAAACATAATTTGGACACATGTTTCTAAATGACAAGGCTTAGGTAACTAACTTTAATATCTATACTTGTGGAAACATGAACAAAAGATGCTTATCATCCAACTTTATGGTTTCATAGATCCTTTTTTATTAAAGATATTTTAATGAAAAGATTAGTGATAATTGGGTCAAATATAATTGGCCAACATACACTGACTCTGATGCTGCAAACTCAAGTCTTTAACTTTGGGCTCGTCTTCACTCCCACGGTGCGGGATTGATCTTCTGCCAATCGATTTATCGTGTCTGGTTAAGACGCAATAAATTGATCGCCTGCGGCTCCCCCGTCGACTCTGGAACTCCAGCTTGCCGGGAGGCGCAAGCTGGAGTCAACGGGGGGGAGCACGCCGCCGACTGCCGCCGCCGTGGGGATGGCAGGTAAGTCGGCGGCAGATATGCAAACTTCAGCTACATGATTCACGTAGCTGAAGTTGCGTATCTGCTGTTGATCCCCCCTCCCCCCCCCCCCGGTGAGGACAAGCCCTTAATGTATACAAGCAGTCCTATGAAATCAATAGAACTGTTTGCATATATAGAGTGAGACAGGTGCATGTGTTTCTACAGAATTGGACCATTTTTTAGTTTAAAAAATAAAACTTGTAAGCTCTGAATAGATTAATTAAATGATTCATTTAAACATGGTATGGTGTAGAACAAACTTGAGTGATCCATACTAGGTATTCCTCAAGGACATGAACTTTGCTTAAAGGTTCTCCAAGAAGGTATTAACTTAGGGGCTCAATTTTTCCAATCATACCCTGGATATTATCTTCCTCTAAACAGTCCCAATTACTATGATTGTTCCCTGAGATCTGTGTATGGAGGATGCTGCCTGCGTGTGTGTGGGTCTCCCGCAGATCATGCAGAAAGCACAGGGAACTCCTCTGGATACCACAAAGAGGCATGGTTCCAGGTAGGAGAAGTGAGCAGACGGGTTCAGGACGATGAATGAACACACACTGTCTAACCGTTACTTAACACTTGCTCTGTGGAAAATACCTGGAAACAAATATAATGAAGCCTATAATGTCAATCTCCAGTGCTGAGGGTGGGCTCAGCAGTATATTCTGCAGGAGGAAAAAACTCCACTCTCCCAGACTGCATTTCAATATGGGATGAATTACAAGTGAGAATTCCTCTCACAGAAATCTCTCCACAGTATGTTTCCTTAGTAAGGGGAAGATCTGGGCCACTGAAATCAATGGGAGTACTTATGGTGTAAAGTACCACTCGACAAGTAGTTAAAAAATAGGCCCACTACTGCCAAGACATAATCCCATGCATATGTTTAACTCTTGTGAACATATGGATTGGAGCAATAGTCTGCAAAATTGCATATATTATAGCACAGAAAACTTCTCTTAATTCTTCAGAATATTACAATGTCATTCTTCTCCGAAATGTGACTATAAAATAGCATTTTGGTTTTCCAAATGCATTGCTTTTCACTGGTTTCCAGGTCAGAAGTGCTCAGTTTACAAAATGTTTTTTTTCCGAAAAAATATAATTCTGCTAAATTAAACTGGATTCTCATATTCAAGCTTCTCAATTCAATCTTCTCTCTGAGATACAGCAATAATAAAGATTTTGCAGGTCAAACTATGCCCTCACAATTACATCTGTGTGACTGATTGAAGTTTAGTAAATAACCCATTTAATGATGCAAAAGAAGGGATATAATCCAACTCATATGTTCTTAGCTGTTTAGACTCTGTGGTCCTAACTGAAGTGAAAAGCAGGATATTAAAAGACATAAATAAAAGAAAACAGCTGGAAAATTGTGTTTAAGTCTGACTCTTAAAGCAACTATGCGTAACAGAGGTACCAAGGTAAAGTGGGAAGGTATTCCACCACCATGGGGCAAGATATTGAAGGGCTAGCCCTAGATATTGCACAAAGTACAAACAGCTTAATAAATAAGTAAAGAATCAGACCAGGAATATAAGGCACAAAGGAACCAGGTAGTAAAGGATTTTAAACACAACTGACCAACATTTAAATGTAATTTATAGATTAACAGGACAAGTAGACAATGACATTTTCTAAATGAAAGTTATTTGCAGCATCTTTACTTGGTGTTTAATATCAGAATAATATTTTCTATAAGTTTCCATAGTGTATTCATTTATCTTTTGTAGACTAAATAGTTGCTGGACAAATACACCAACCAGCATACTACAGTGCCTATAGTTTCAGCAGTTGCCTGTGTAACCCACAGGCTTTATATTGCAGCATTCAACTCTGTTCCCCCAGGGAAGGCAGAGATAAGCAGAGGGGAGAAGATATGGATCTCTGGATACTTTGACTTTGAACACATACAGAAAGCAGGACAAGGCAACTCATCTTGAAGAGTCTAGAGACATCCAGAACATGATGTAGTAGTTACCAGACATGCTCAGTAGGCATTCTAAGGCTGTATAGCAAGTTTTCATTGTGGGCAGCTCACCTGCAGGGTCATACTCTACTCACTGTAGGAGATCTGCTCTTCCCCCACGTCACAAACAGGCAGGAGACTCTTCTGTGGCTCCCAACAGTGTTCTTTATTTACAGTGCAAGCCCCACCACCGAAATACAGCTTTTCACAGTCCAGCTGAGTCCCAGCCCTCGACCTGGCTGGTTCCTGAAAGTAGTCAGCTCTTACAGGCTCCTAGCCTCAGCTCTACTTCCCTGCTCTATGTCTCTGTACCTCACTCTGTCTCCTTCTCTCTCTCACTCCACCACACCACCACCCTGGGCTTCCTCCCCGGCAGGCTTTTATCCTCTGGAGAGGTTTCCAGGTGCAGCACATAACCCTGAGCCCTCTGCAGCCCAGGTGGCTGATTAGCCTTCCCTGCAAGGGGAGGCTTTCAGAAGTTTTCTCCCTCTTAAAGGGCCAGCCGGGCTGGCTCAGGCACTCCTGGCCAGCACCCTGCCACATCACCCTCTGAGAGCTGAGCCAATCAGAGAGCAAGTGGGTGGGGAGAGGAAAGTTATAAATACCCGAAGTTAAAAATAGTCTTGTGGACTCAGTGGCCCATTGACACAAGACCAAGAATTCGGTCTGTTGCGAGGTCTGGGTCCCAATCTCTGCACAACTTTGGATACTGTCTACAGATTTCCATTTCACCAGAGAGGCCTGTCAGCTATTGACACAAGGGCCAGAATGCCACAATTCCAGTGCTTGAAAGGACTCAATGTTTTTGTATACATTAAATATTTGTTTTACTAAAAAAGTGTAATGTGATCTCTTTAAAATTCATAGAATCATAGAATATTAGGGTAGGAAGGGACCTCTGGAGGTCATCTAGTCCAACCCCCTGCTTAAAGCAGGACCAATCCTCAACTAAATCATACAGCCAGGGCTTTATCAAGCCTGACCTTAAAAACCTCTAAGGAAGGTGATTCTACCACCTCCCTAGGTAACCCATTCCAATGTTTCACCACACACCTAGTGAAAAAGTTTTTACTAATATCCAATCTAAACCTTCCCAACTGCAACTTGAGACCATTACTCCTTGTTCGGTCATCTGCTACCACTGAGAACAGTCTAGATCCATCCTCTTTAGAACCCCCTTTCAGGCAGTTGAAAGCAGCTATCAAATCTCCCCTCAGTCTTCTCTTCTGTAGACTAAACAATCCCAGTTCTCTCAGCCTCTTCTCATAAGTCATGCACTCCAGGCCCCTGATCATTTTTGTTGCCCTTCTCTGGACTCTTTCCAATTTTTCCACATCCTTCTTGTAGAGTGGGCCCCAAAACTGGACACAGTACTCCAGATGAGGCCTCACCAATGTCCAATAGAGGGGAACAATCACATCCCTCCTGGCAATGCCCCTACTTATACAGCCCAAAATGCCATTAACCTTCTTGGCAACAAGGGCACACTGTTGACTCATATCCAACTTCTCATCCACTGTAATACCTAGGTCCTTTTTTGCAGAACTGGTCCCTAGTCTGTAGCAGTGCATGGGATTCTTCCGTCCTAAGTGCAGGACTCTGCACTTCTCCTTGTTGAACTTCATCAAATTTCTTTTGGCCCATTCTTCTAATTTGTCTAGGTCCCTCTGTATCCTATCCCTACCCTCCAGTGTATCTACCACTCCTCCCAGTTTAGTGTCATCTGCAAACTTGTTGATGGTGCAGTCCACGCCAGCCTCCAGATCATTGAATCCTCCAGATCATTGAATAAAACTGGCCTCAGGACCGATCCTTGGGGCACTCCGCTCAATACCGGCTGCCAACTAGATATGAAGCCATTGATCACTACCCGTTGAACCCGACGATCCAGCCAGCTTTCTATCCACCTTATGGTCCATTCATCAAGCCCATACTTCGTTAACTTGCTGGCAAGAATATTGTGGGAGATCATATCAAAAGCTTTGCTAAAGTCAAGGAACAACAGATCCACTGCTTTCCCCTCATCCACAGAGCCAGTTATCTCATGGTAGAAGGCAATTAGGTTAGTCAGGCATGATTTGCCCTTGGTGAATCCACGCTGACTGTTCCTGATCACTTTCCTCTCCTCTAAGTGAGGACTGGGAACAGTTAACATCCATGTCTCAGGGTTTGACATATAATAGCCCTGAGGTTTAATTCTGTGTAATGTTTTCTAAAAAGTCCTAGAAAGACAGAACTTTGGCCTTTACTTCAGCACAGTTATTCTGAGGTGCTGGAAGAAGAGAAGTGTAATAGATTATACAGAATATTGCCTGAAAGTACTTGTATTAAAGAAAACCTATTATTAAGAAGTGACAAAGGGTCCTGTGGCACTTTAAAGACTAACTAAAGTATTGAAGCATAAGCTTTAGTGGGCTAATACCCACTTGGTCGGATGCATGCAGTGGAAATAGCCAGGGGCAGGTATAAATAGTTAGGCAAGAACCAGGTTAGCGATAACAGGGTGGTCCAAAGAGGCTGAACCAGCTTGTTATCTCTAATCAGAAAGGATGAGGTATTCCTCTAGTAGCTGAATTGGAGGTGTGAACAGCGAGAGATGATAAACTGTTCTTGTAGTTAGCTAGCCATTAATAATCCCTATTCAGTCCTGTGGTGATTGTATCAAATTTGCAAGTGAATTGCAGCTCTGCAGTTTCTCTTTGCAGTCTGGTCTTGAAGTTTTTTTGCTGCAATATGGTGACTTTTAAATCTGTAATTTTGTGTGCAGGGAGGTTGAAGTGTTCTCCTACAGGTTTTTGTATACAGTAAACCCTCGATTTAACGGACCTCGATTTAACGGACTTCGGATGCAACAGACAAAATTTCTAAGCAAGTCTGATGCATCCGAAATCCATTTGTCGAGGGCTGGCTGTCGGCTCCCGGCTGCCGGCTCCCGGGTCCCGGCAGCGGGCGGGCAGGCTGCCGCCCGGGTCCCAGCAGCGGGCGGGCGGGCCGCCGCCCGGGTCCCGGCAGCGGGCGGGCGGGCTGGCTGCCGGCTCCCGCCCGGGTCCCGGCAGCAGGCGGGCTGCAGAGCTGCCGCCCCAGCCCTGTGGCGGGCGGGCTGCTGCTCCAACAGCTCGTTTTTTTTTATTATTATTAAATAACGGACTTTCGGATTTAACGGACACCCCCTCACCCGAATTAGTCCATTAAATCGAGGTTTTACTGTATTGCCATTCCTGATATCTGATTTGTGTCCATTTATCCTTTTTCATAGGGACTGTCGAGTTTGGCCGATGTACATAGGCAGAGGGACATTGCTGGCACATAATGGCATATATTACATTGGTAGATGTGCAGGTGAATGAACCAGTGATGGTGTGGCTGATCTGGTTAGGTCCTGTGATGGTGTTGCTGGTGTAGATATGTGGGCAGAGTTGGCATCGAGGTTTGTTGCATGGATTGGTTCTTGAGTTAGGGTTATTATGGCGCGGTGTGCTGTTGCCGGTGAGAATATGCTTGAGGTTGGTGGGTTGTCTGTGGGCCAGGACTGGCCTGCCTCCCAAGGCCTGTGAAAGTGAGGGATTGTTGTCCAGGATGGGTTGTAGATCACTGATGATGTGTTGGAGAGGCTTTAACTGAGGACTGTAGGTGATGGCCAGTGGTGTTCTGTTGTTTTCATTCTTGGGCTTGTCTTGCAGCAACAGGCTTCTGGGTACATGTCTGGCTCTGTTGATCTGTGTCCTTATTTCCTTGTGCGGGTATTGTAGTTTTGAGAAAGCTTGGTGAAGATCTTGTAGGTGTTGGTCTCTGTCTGCGGGGTTGGAGCAAATACGATTGTACCTCAGTGCTTGGCTATAGACAATGGATTGTGTGGTGTGTCCAGGATGGAAGCTGGTGGCATGAAGGTCGGCATAGCTGTCGGTAGGTTTTCGGTATAGGGTGGTGTTAATGTGGCCGTCATTAATTTGCACCGTGGTATCTAGGAAGTGGACCTCCCGTGTAGATTGGTCCAGGTTGAGGTGGATGGTGGGGTGGAAGCTGTTGAAATCATGGTGGAATTCTTCCAGTTTCTTTCCCATGGTTCCAGATGATGATGTTATCAATGTAGCGTAGATAGAGAAGGGGTGTGAGTGGACGAGAGTTGAGGAAGCGTTGTTCCAGGTCAGCCATAAAGATGTTGGCATACTGTGGGGCCATGCAGGTGCCCATAGCAGTGCCACTGGTCTGGAGGTATATATGGTCACCAAGCTTGAAATAATTGTGTGTGAAGATGAAGTCACAGATCTCAGCAACCATTTGTGCTGTGGCATCATCAGGGATACTATTCCTGACAGCTTGTATTCCATCTCTGTGTGGGATGTTTGTGTAGAGAGCCTCTACATCCAGGGTGGCTAGGATGGTGTTTTCTGGAAGATCACCAATGCATTGTAGTTTTCTCAGGAAGTCAGTGGTGTCACAGAGATAGCTGGGAGTGCTGGTGGCGTAGGGTCTGAGTAGAGAGTCCACATATCCAGACAGTCCTTCAGTGAGAGTGCCAATGCCCGAGATGATGGGGCATCCAGGATTTCCAGGTTTGTGGATCTTGGGTAATAGATAGAATAACCCCCATCAGGGCTCTATGGGTATGTTAATTTGTTCCTGCATTAGTGTAGGGAGTGTCCTGAGTAGATGGTGCAGTTTCTTAGTATATTCCTCAGTGGGATCTGAGGAATATAGCCCGTAGAAATTGGTGTTGGAGAGTTGTCTGGTAGCCTCCTTTTGGTAGTCAGACCTGTCTATGATGACAACAGCACCTCCTTTATCAGCCTCTTTGATCATGATGTCAGGGTTGTTTCTGAGGCTGTGGGTAGCATTGTGTTCTGCATGACTTAGGTTGTGAGGCAGCCGATGATATTCTTCTACAATTTCTGCCTGTGCACATCGGCGGAAGCATTCTATGTATAGGTCCAGACTGTCATTTCGACCCTCAGGAGGAGTCCATGTGGAGTTCTTCTTCTTGTGCTGCTGGTGGGATGGTGTCTGTGTATCAGTGCACTGTTCCATATTGTCTTGAAAGTATTCTTTGAGTCAGAGATGGCGAAAGTAGGCTTCCAAATCACCACAGAATTGTATCGTGTTTGCGGGGATGGTGGGGCAGAATGAGAGTCCTCAAGATAGGACAGACTCTTCTGCTGGGCTTAGTATGTAGCTGGATAGATTGGCAATATTGTTGGGTGGGTTAGGGGTATAACTGTTCTGGCCCCATGTGGCAGGTAGGATTTTAGATAGTTTGTAGTTATTATTAAGAGACTGTCTAAATACCTATATTATTTTTGTGTCATACAAAGAACTCTTCTTAGAGTTGCAGCTCGCATGAATATCCACTTGAGGAAGGTCTTTTGAGGCCACAACATTTGTTGCTCACATCCTATGTCTTCTTTAAAATAAAGATTAAAACAACATCAAACATGTGATGGATTCAACCTCATTTACAGCATATATTCCATTTCCGCTGAAGTGCTTATACAGTTGTTACTTTTAAGAGCCAAAGAAGTTTAAGGAAATTTGAAGGAATAGTCAACCTCTATCTACAGTACTACCGTATATTCCGGCGTATAAGACGACTTTTTAACCCCCGAAAATATTCTCAAAATTAGGGGGTCGTCTTATACGCCGAGATTGTGAATCTGACGGACCCTGAGCACCGGGCAGCTGGAGCTGGGCCGGCTGCAGGTGGCCGGGCGGGGCGGCGCTTCCCCCCCGAGTCCACCCGCAGGTGTCCGGGGCCGGCGGGGAACGGGAGCAGCTCGGGCCCCGGGGCCCCTGGGAGCGCCCGCCCGCGCGGCGGGGACGGGAGAGCGGCGCGCTCTGAGCAGCCCGCCCGCGCGGCGGGGACGGGAGAGCGGCGTGCTCCCAGCAGCCCGCCCGCGCGGCAGGGACGGGAGAGCGGCGCGCTCCCAGCAGCCCGCCCGCGCGGCGGGGACGGGAGAGCGGCACGCTCCCAGCAGCCCGCCTGCGCGGCGGGGACGGGAGAGCGGGGCGCTTTTTGTGTGTGGTGGGTTTTTTTTGTTTTGTTTTGGTTTTTTTTTGTAATCCGGCTTTTTTACTAGAAAACTCGGGGGTCGTCTTATACGCCCCGTCGTCTTATACGCCGGCATATACGGTACTTTGTATCCACATTCAACTTGTGCCCACTGCTGCCATAGCCTCCATGGCACTTGTGGCACCAGGGCATAACCAGGGCACCGGATCACTCTGGTCTTTCTTATTCCTGACTCCAATCTGCCCCATCCCTCCTTTGGACTGTACCTGGTCTGTTCAACACTGTGTGTCAGGAGATTCTGGCTGGTAGAGGGTTCCTGCACTGGTGCTATTCATGGGTTAGGGGTCTGACACCTGTGTGACAGACTCTTTATATTCAGAACAGTGGAGGCTCAGAAAATAGATGGGGAAACGTCATACGCCTACTCCGTGGAAAAGTTCCTCAAAGAAATATAGGCCTTTTAAAAAGGAAATATCAAACATGGTTCATTTTAAATCTCATTATAATATCCTTACCATTTAATGAATGTTTATCAGTCCCACTATGGAAGAACTAGGAGTTAGTTATCCATGCCCTTAAAGATGGCTTCAGATCAATATTGTGGAGCAACTAACCTACCTTGTCTGCTACTGGAGGGAAGTGGTTCCGCTAGTTGCCCCTTTAACAGTTCTGAGAGTAAATAAGACCAGTTACTTTCCACTGGAAGATGCCAGAAGACCATTGGACCTCCTCTCAGAAGACTATTAGGACAGTTCTACATTACAGCAGAGATCAATGCTGTGAGATCAATCTATCAGGGATTGATTTATCACGTCTAGACTAGATGAGTGCTCTCCCGTCCACTCCTGTACTCCACCACCATGAGAGGTGCAAGCAGAGTCGACAGGAGAGCGGTAGCAATTGACTCACCACCCTGAAGATGCCACAGTAAGCCCATCCAGGTATGCTGAATTCAGCTACGCTATTCTTAAAGCTGAAGCTGCATATTTTCGATTGACCCCCCCACCCCCCAGTGTAGACCAGGACGTAGAAATGATAGGGTCATGACTACAGGTCTCTTGGGAAATATAGGACTGTTTTAAATTCACTGTTCTCCTTACAAAAACAAACAAACAAACAAACCAAAAAAATCCTCCTCAACAGTGATGTTGCATTAGAATTACTTGAGCTTTTCTTCAAGTTTTAGATTGAGTGGGATCCTAAAACTGAACTGAACCTACACAGTTTGGAGGAAACCTCAATGAGAAGGTCCATGAATCCTATGCATACTGAATTAGATTTGCAGCAGTGACAAATCATACAGACTTTAGATGATGGAATGATGTGGTGAACTATATTTGATATTATCATTGTGGAATAATTTCCCCATATGTTTTGTGGGCTGTCCTCCAAATGCTGGGAAATATAAATGAACATTATTTAGAGCTCTCTAGCCTTCACAGGCTTAATGGTGTCCCTGACAGTTACAGAATGCAGTAAATCTGAAAATCACCAGACACCGCTGCTGCTGAGTGAGCATGTGATTTTCACACATAGCTGCAAACTATCCATAGACAAGACTAGCTGCCTAGTCTTGTCTATGGACAACCAGTAGTAGCATCTGGAACAGAAATAAGTAGTTCTATATTTTTATACATTTGTTATGGGAAGGGACCATGATGCTTATTTTGACATGGGAAACCACATTAGCTCCTCCTCCTAAATATAAACTATGCTTATCCATTCCTAGAACAGAAAACATTGAGCTTGTCTGACCAATAAGAGCTAACCAACACAGTAAAATTTCATATATTCACAGCATTTTTCTGAGCAATCCAGAAAGGTTCCCCTCCCTTTCGATTTAAAAAAAAGTACTGATCATATAATTACAATAAATAAAGTCATGGAAATCACAACCTACTTGTGACATTTCATGGATGTGAAAAGAGGATAAATTATGAAGTAAATTATTCATAATGAATTATTCACTCAGCTCTAGCCATGGTCACTAGTCTAAATGACTTAAAAATGAGCTGATGAATTAAAAAATACCAGTCATCTTAACATCATTTCTACATGTGTTTCTGTGGTCATCTAATCAGAGAACTGAAACACAAATTGCAAAACCTATGTAACAATTAGCTTCTCAAGCACCACATTTATTTCTTGGGTGAATAAAGCAGGATGAATCTGTAGAGAGGAATTTGACCCATTTTCATTTTTGATATGCTTGGTAGGCATACACTTGAACACTCAAATGACATTTGATAATGAACACAAAGTGCATTTTTGTGCTGTAGTGGTTATTTGAGTAGCCAAATTTCAAAATAGGATAGCTTATTAAAGACATATATATTGAAAAGTTTGGCTCAAAGGACTAGAATAATAAAGGAGTAAGGCACCTAAATCCCAGAATCAGGCCCCACTGGGATTCACAGATGATTGTAGGCACCTAACTCACTCATCATCTACGTTTTTGCCATAAAAGTTCCTTAAGCATCTATATTTCTGCCTCTGTGCATGCACACTGCAGCCCCATGCTGGGTATCTGAACACTTAACTGGAATGTGTGTGTGTGAAAACACAGAGACTGAGAAATGGGTCCTTAAAAAGTAATGTCCTAGGATTTAAAAAAATAATTTTTAAGAAAAAAGTTGAGAAGCAGAACAAGACAATAATAAAAATAACTAAACTGTAATACAAAATTATCTATGCAATTTAAATAAACTGGATAGCAAATGACTATAGTTTGCTATAGTTTGCTATATATGACTTTTCATAAAAAACATCTGAGTTTCATATGAGGTGCTGTGCTGAAAAGTTCATCCTGAGAGAGATTAAAAATCTTTTACTGCGGCCATTCTGCTAGGTCTGTAAAACTAATTGTAAGGTTGAGAGGGATACCAAATCCCTTTAAGATGACAGCTGTATCATCTTTTGATGTTTGGAAAATAGGACCCAAGAGGAAAGGGTTAAGATCACTTGGTTTGTTCAGCCTAGAGTAGTGGTTTTCAACCTTTTTCTCATTTGTGGACCCCTAAAAGTTTTTGAATGGTGGTGCAGACACCTTTGGAAATCTTAGACATAGTTTGCAGACCCCCATGGGTCTTCAAACCACAGATTGAAGCCACTGGTTCTTTGGTAATGACAATGTTTCCATGAAGTTACCTAATTCTTTTTTGAACCAGTTTTACTTTTGGCTTTCACAGCATCCCATATCAATGAGTTCCACAGGTTGACTGTTTGTTGTGTGAAGAAGTACTTCCTTTTGTTTATTTTAAACCTACTGCCTATTAATTTGATCAAATGACCCCTGGTTCTTGTGTTAGGTGAAGGGGTATAAACACTTCCTTATTTATTTTTTTGACATCATTAAATATTTTATTAATCTCTATCATAACCCTTATTAGTTATCGCTTTTCTAAACTGAATAGTTCTATTCTTTTAAATTCTAAAATATTCTTTTAAAAAGATAGCTTATTTTCCTTTCCTTTCACCTCTACCTCAATTTTTTTTTAAATTGATGTTTTCTTAGGTTTTTGGAAGTGAAAATAAACCTTTGACTTTTTGTAAGTTAAGCAGCTGACAAGTTAACGTCATGTTCATCTAATGCAAGTCATTTATCATAAGAACCACTGAATATTTTTCAGCACTCACCAAGCAGCTTGCCTAAAGCAAGGTCATATTAAGCCATTACATCACAGAATCACTGTGCATGAACATGTTAGCTATGTAGTGTGTCACTTTATGTTTATAGCAGCATTACTCCAAGTTAGATGTAAATTTTATGACCTAGAAGGTTATATCATTTAGACAGTTTGTCAAATCTCGTCAACCACATCAATCAAACTATAGTTTTTGATGGAAAAAAGCAATATATACATATAGTAAGAAGACTTTCTGATCCCCATTCTTCAAAAGGATGGGCATCCAAGGTGGTTAAACTATAGAATCAGTAAAACAATGGATATGGAATCCTACATGCCATTTCTAGTATGTCATTTTTCATGGTTAAGCCATATTTGAAGAGTACCTTCAAGGAGCCATACTCCAAAATAATGTTACACGACAATTCTGAACCATTACTGCCCTGTCTATACACAACTCTATTGGCAATGACAGATGAATAATTTCTGTCACCCTATGACAAGATTAAAATGCTGTTTTCCCTGAATGATTCTTCTAGGGCAGGAAGTTACAACAATGACAACAACAACAAAACTTGCCCAGAAGCTTTGTAGTCTGTACCTAGGGCACTAGTGCCAAATTTGGCAAATGAGCAAATGTCAGATATATGCAATACTGAATTGGAGACACTGTTCAAATGAAGAGAAAGCCATCCCACAGGTCATGGTAAAAAAATTGAGTCAAATCAAGAAGAAAATGGGAAATATTATGAAAGAGATCATCAGTATACATATCCTTCCCCCCTATCTCTTTCTTACTAGATGTTACCCAGGTACAGAAGTTTGTGTATCTTTGACAGCTGGGAGGGTGATATAGGGCTAGGTCCTGCAAACCCTTACATACACACTTCTCTTTAAGCATGAGAGTAGTTTTACTAACATTAAGCACTGTATTAGTATTTAGAAGATGTGGTCTTAACACATAGGATATCAATCTATATATATAAAAGTCAAATGGTGTATGCGTGTATGCGTGCGTGCGTGTATGTACGTTCCCTTATTCTTTCCACACCGTTTGACCTAGAGACTTGAAATTTGGTACAATTATAGGCTTTAGGGTCCTAATCAGGGTAAGAATAGAAAAAATGTAAAATCTCACCTCTGACACCCCCCAGGGGTGAAATTCTTTAAAGCCCATTAACATCAGCTGGACAGCAGGTTAACACCTGCTGTTCTCTGTGACATAGTTATGATGTCATAATACCCCCCTCCAATGGCCCCCGCACTCGCTCAGCTCTCTGCCCCCTCCCCCCTCCAACAGCCCCCCCCACTCGCTCAGCTTTCTCCCCCCTCTCACCCTCCAACGGACCCTGCACTCGCTCAGCTCTCTCCCCCCTCCAATGCCCCCCCCACTCACTCGGCTCTCTCCCCCCTCAGGTAAGAATCGAAATTTTTTAAAATCCCCCCCCACTCCAATGGCCCCCCACTTGCTCAGCTCTCTCCCCCCTCCCGGCCTCCGGCCCCCGCACTCGCTCAGCTCTCTCTCCCCTCCCCCCCTCCAACGGCCCCAGCACTCGCTCAGCTCTCTCTACCCTCCCCCCCTCCAACAGCCCCCCCCACTCAGCTCTCTCCCCCCTCCCCCTCTCCAACGGACCCCCCATTCGCTCAGCTCTCTCCCCCTCCCCCCTCCAACACCCCCCCACTCGCTCAGCTCTCTCCCCCCTCAGGTAAGAATCGAAAATTTTTAAAATCTCACCCCCCTCCCCCCTCCAATGGCCCCCGCACTCACTCAGCTCTCTCCCCCCTACCCCCTCCAACAGCCCCCGCACTCGCTCAGCTCTCTCCCCCCTCCCCCCTCCAACGGCCCCCGCACTCTCAGCTCCCTCCCCCCTCCAACGCCCCCCCCCACTTGCTCAGCTCTCTCCCCCTCCTCCCCCAACAGACCCCGCACTCGCTCAGCTCTCCCCCCCCCCCCGACGGACCCGAGCAACGCCGGGTATTTTTGCTAGTTAAATATAAAAGGTTACTATTTTAGTCAAGAATCAGTTATTTATACCTGCCCCTGGACACTTCCACTGCTTGCATCCGACGAAGTGGGTATTACCCCACGAAAGCTTATGCTTCAATACGTTAGTTAGTCTTTAAGCCACAGGACTCTTTGTCACTTCTACTATTTTAGTGTAGGTTTAAGATTAGCAGCCATGTTAGTCTGTATCCGTAAATAAGACTAGGAAGACTTTGTGTCACCTTAGAAACTAACCAGTTTATTTCAGCATAAATTTCAGCCCATCCAAACTAAACAACCTCTTAGAGTTGATATGCTAATGGGCAACTTTTTTTTTCTCTTTGCTGTCTGTGTGTATAAATGCATCTTACTTCTGTTCCATTCTAAGCATCCGATGAAGTGGGCTATAGCCCACGAAAGCTTATGTGGAAGTAAACTGGTTAGTCTCTAAGGTGCTACAAAGTCTTCCTCATCTTATTTTAGTGTAAATTTTCTGCTAAACCATGAAACTATCTAAAAATTTGGAAGATAAAGAAAGGCTTGAGAATGACAAGTATACACACAAACAGTATTCAGTAGTTACCCAGTCATTCTTTCACAGTGAACTTTTGATATATTTTTCAGGAGTGCACGGCCAACTGCCTTCAAGAGCTGAATAGTTGATGCTAAATAAAATTAATAGTATGTGGTAGAATTTTAGACATGACATAAAAGAAACAAATGCTCCACTGATGGTACTAAAGAATGGAGACTGAAGATGAACTTTTGAGGGAAAGGATTTTATTTAAAAGTTCTGCATGCATGACCACCAGTTGACTAGGTGATCCTAAATAAAATTAATAGTAAGCAGTGAAGGTAATTTTGAAGCAAAGCAAAAAAAGCAATAAATACAGTACTGATGTTACAATAAATTTTGGAAAAGTAAGACAGGTTTTCTTTGTGAAGGAAGTTTTACAGACACTGTGTTTATCATCAGCCCCCCTAGACAGCTTCTGACAAAAAGCAGAACCAATCAACTTTCTCACTAACTGGCAAAGATCCTTGCACGCATGCATCCACACAACCACATACTCCTAAAAGATCACTGTCACACAGTGTAAAATATATTTTAATCTACGTTAATCTATTTAAGAGAAAACTGTCTTATTCTTATTCTTCTGTGTTTGTATAGCACCTACCACAACATGGTCTTGGTCAAAGACTGGGACTGCTACACAATATGATAAAAGACGATTAGGCATTCAAAAGTAGTAAGGATGATGTAGTGGAAGGAGCTGAGAACTGGGAACAAGGAATGCCTCAGTTATAATGCTGACTCTGACATTAACTCCACCTATAACTTTAAGAAATTTACTTAACATCTCTGTAACAAACAACATTTTGGAGGTACTGAAAATGCATATTTAAAATAAAAAATTTGAAAAAATATTTTTTGCCCTTCAGCTGAATGGACATTAATGGGCATTACAAGAAGTTAGTTTCTGTTATTGGAGATAAATTGATGTCATCTCATCATGTCTGGTGTAATTTGTTTATTTACACAATGTACATATTCTTATCTACACTATATGCCAGTTACTTATACCAAGGTCTCTTATACCAAGAGACCTCAGCTGTGTACAGTCAAATCAGCAGGCTCCTGTTCCTGTGTTGCCCCCTCCCCCCTAGCTAGATACCCTGAGGAGACTTCCCTATTTCCACCAAACCTTCCCTCTTGGTGAGCTATCACTTTCCAGTCAGGACCTGGAAAAGCAGCAGCAGATTCACACTGTCATGTGCTTAATATTGCTCAGCAGATTCATTATAATATTTTATATTAATATTTAGTAGATTTGGATTTTTCTATTTATGGTAGCACTATTAACCACTGCCATTTGCCTTTCTGCATGCAAAGTTGAATGGGTTAACAAGGATCAATGGATGCAATTAATTCAGAAGTTTTAATAGTAGCTATTTTTCTAGGGATCTGTTTTGTATTTCAGTATGTATTACGCAAGATAATGTGGAATTTAATGCAACAAGATATTACATCCAGGGGATTAGTACCATGACTTTGCCCCTCTCTTCATTGTCAGAGCTTATTATACACTGATGTTATTTGTGACTAGAAATGATGGGAGGAGGTATAGCAAAGAATGGATTCTATAGGTGCTGATAGCGTTGGAAAAATATTTGTGCAGGAAATTTTAAACATACACCCTATGAAGTTGTGGCTTCTCAGATGTCCTAGCATAATCTACATATAATATGGTTTGAACGGATATCACTAAGCTTTGATCCACTGTCAATATTTTGCTTTTTTAATGCCAAATTCATGCACCTTTTTTTTCTCATTTCCACCAGCCTATTTCTTCTCTTTTGAGGACAATAGAGGGTTTGATTACTGATATGCCAAGTGTTATTAGAATGAGGTGCCTCATTAAATTAGCTTTGTGTGTTTCACCTTTTTTTTCTTTTTTAATTTTGTTTAAGATAGTGTGCCCGGGCATACGGAGACTTTTTTATTTTTAGAACTACATTATTGTAAGTTATTTATCTCATGAAGATAAGAATGTGACTGGAGTACATGACAGTACTTTTAGTTCTTTGTTCACTTGCTGATACTTAGATAGTGTTTCTAATTATTCTCAGTTCGGGTGTTGGAAGAAGGGTAGGCTAAGATGCAAAAAGTCTGTGCACACATACATCCATGCATATATTGGTAAATCCCTTTTTCCACACACACAACACTACACAACATTGTCCACAACAGAACACTCTCCTACATATATAACTTGTTGGCTGGATATAGAATTTGATCCTTGATATTTTTATATATAAAACACAAGTCTGTGCTCTGGATCTGATCTACTACCACTGGGACAAATGTATTCTTGGTGTAAATCTATTAATTTTGACAACAGAGGAATTTGGCACATGATCAGCAAAGATATTTACCCTCATCGACACGTGCTGCCTTCACACAGTTCAAGTTTTACACAAAACTTGGCATGCCTTCATTTGGCAAGAAGTGACTATAAGTCAGCAGTTCTCAAACTTTTGAGAACTGCGACCCTTTTTTCTCTTCCTCGGCGGCGCGGTGGACCCTTGCATGTCCACCAAAAAGCCATTGAATTGAATACTTCCGCATTTGGTGGCTATTTTCGGCGGACATGCTGAGTGCTTCCGAGGGCGCTCAGTATGTCCACCGAAAAGCCGCCGAATGTGGAACTAATCAATTTGGTGGCTTTTTGGCGGTGGCAGGAACTCGCGACCCCCATGGGAGTGTTCGGTGACCCCCTGGGGGGTCGCAAACCCCAGTCTGAGAAACCCCACTATAAGTGATAATATTGTGGGACATATTATAGACCCAATGGATAGAAAACTCTCAATACACCAAAATACCCCTCATGGGACTAATTCATGGATTCTGGTAATAGATGGATCTTTTGTCTGCAATGAAACCAACTCCTTGTTGTTTTACAGCTAAGGGGAGACAAATATTATAACTATGGCAATAAATCTATCAAATTCAGAGGTTTTGATGTTATGTTTCTTACTTAAAGGAACCCCTGATGGAGGCATGTGGGATTCTCCTGATGGTACAAGTTTTTGATCACACAGTCATCTATGTATCCATCAAAGCTGCTTTAAATGGGATCATCAGCTCTGATCTGGGCTTAAGAGTAACACTAGCATTATTTTGTCCTCTATATGTGAACTCATAATCTCATAGTAAAAAAGAGCTGTGAATATTTAAATGGACAGAAATGTTTCAGGTGAAAAGTCTGTGGCCTCGGGTTCAAAATGGTACCTGCATTGCTACAGAGGGCCCCAACTGGAACCCCAGAACCAAAGGTTTTCAATTTTGGGGAAAGTTCAGATTCAGGTCCAAGTTCGTTGCCTGATCTTATCTCTATACTGAGCCTGATCTGGAACCCATTGTTAGAATATAGATATGCAGGCCTACTTGTAATGGCCTATATTATAAGAACTTAGGTGTATTTTTATTACTTAGGGTATGTCTTCACTACAGGAGTAGGTCAATTTCCCTTAAGTTTAGGAGTAGGTCAAGTTCCCTTTAGAAAATCGACTTAGTGTGTCCCCATAAAGGACAGCAGGTCGACAGTGGTCGACACTGTCTGTCCTTCAACTTTTGCAGGGGTCGACATAGCCCGCATTGCACTGTGGGTAGGTTGCCCACAGTGCCGGGAGTGCCAGACCCCCCCGGTCACCCAAGCAGCCCCGCGAACCCCCCCGCCCGCCCCCCCCGCGGACCCCCCCAGCCCGGCGCTGGCTCCCCCCCCCTCGGGCGTGGGGGGTTCGTGGGGCTGCTCGGGCGGGCAGGGGGGGGTCCGGCGCGGGGCTGCTCGGGCGGGCGGGGGTCCGCGGAGCTGCTCGGAGGTCGGAGGCTTAAAGTCGTTTGCCTCCTCACTAGATAACAATCAACCTAGAGAGGTCGATTTTAGCGCTACTCCTCTCGTTTTGGAGGAGTACAAAAGTCGATTTTAAGAGCCCTTTAAATCGACTTTAATGTCATGGATGTGAGGACGGGTACATGTTTATTTCGACTTAACGTCGTTAAAGTCGACGTTAAGTCGTAGTGAAGACATGCCCTTAGCTAGTTGAAGAGGTATAAAACAAAGAAACAAAATCACAAATCTGCCTGTATATGGACCTTCTCTCACTAGGATATTTGAGGCCTTGTTCTTAGGCTAAGGCCTTTGGCTAAGCAGCAGAGGCAGCCATAAGCTGGGAAGCGTAGGGTCATATCTTCACATTCCAAACCAATCACATTGAAATAAGGTGGTATTGAGCTATTAGGAATACAATTTTGTCCTGATAGCACCTATCGCCATCAGATAAAGAAACAGATCTTAAGATGATTAAAGGAAAATGTTGAAATGAAACATTTTAAGCAGAAACATCAATTCACAATGATTTTTTTGGCTTAGGTTTTCCGTTAGAAAACCTCTCTTTTTTTGGCCAAAATGCATTTTTTCCTCTGGAAAAGTTTGATGGAAATTACATTTTGTCAACCAATCGTAGGAAAGAGCTACTGCCCTTCTTTCACCTCCCAGAATAAGGACTAACACGCATACCAAAACTGTCCTTTTATAGTCAGAGCTACTGGGACTTGGACTGCAGTGGTTGAGCATTTCCTATGTTCAGGGAAATGTTACTATGCTTTCCCTTAACAAAGGGAACAAAGTTGTACTTCCAAAGGCCCTTCCTATAAAAGGTAGAGCCTATCATTAAGCTCCCCATTCCCTCTAGCTTCCTCCAATAACTCATGATGTAGTTGGGCACTGTCAATACAAAAATCTGTGTGGAAACACTATAAATAAACTGAATTTAATACAGAAATAAATAGCATAGGCACTATTGAACTGATTGTATTATTTATTTTCATACTTAAATCAATACAAAACTACAGTCTAATTCATCTGAATCTATAGCAGAATTCTACCAGGATGTGCAAAAATCCAGGGAAACTGCCACTGAGTTTAGGACCAAATCACCTCAAAGTGCTAGGGCCTTGGTGACAGGGCTGCTTGATAAATAAGTGTTCCCTCTCTGGTTCCAATCTAGCAAAATGCCAATATTGGCATTTATATTTAAAAGAATAGGAATTAAAAATGTATTGGCAAACTAGAGGATTATTTTTTAAAAGGCATATCTAGAATCCAAATTACAGCAGTTTAAATAGTTAGATTTTATGTTTAAACTAATGAGAAAAACTTATCACATTTGACTAGTATTATAGTTTAATTCTTCAAAAAACAGAAAGCAAATGAAAGTGTTTTAGGTTTCGTTAAGTAATTTGAAGGATATTATCATCTGTTTCACAATTTTTTTAATAGTTACCTAAAAAGTTGAATTTTCAAACCTAAAAATGCAATCTAAAACAGCAAATTCCCAGAGGACAATTTTCCTTTGATGAAACTCTCAATCACAAAAAGGAAAACTCAGTACAGTAATAATAGTCTATCTCCTGTCTTATGCAACATAGATAGAATAATGGGCAGAGGCTACTTCCTAACCAATCTGGCCATTTCCCCCTCATGTATTACCCTCTTCTTCACATCTTCTAAAAGCTGTGAGATAAATAACTTTTTTTATTCCTCAGATCCAAAAATACAATCTGATTGGGCACTACCTTCCATGTCTGTCTAGTTCATGTTTCCCTTACTCTGAACTTTTCCCCTTCTTCCCTTTGACATTCCTTCCTTATTTATTTTGACCTCTTACTATCATTTCCATTAATTGTTTTCCTTTCCTCATCATTGCACTTTTATTTACCAATTAAATTAATTGTTGGGAGAACATGTGTTTATGGCAGAACTTTACGACTTCATGTTGATGACTTTGAGACTTGTGGATTATTGAATGTTGTGCATTAAAAAGAAAGTGAGTAAACACAATTAAAGTAATTAAATCACCTCACAACACATACTTTGTTCACTTGAAAAGTGCCAGTTTGTTTTATTTGTTTGTTTTAATTTACTCTTCATTAAAGGGCCTACAATATCTAACAGGATACTAAAATTTGTACAGATTCCTAATCTTGCCTATTTTATAAAAATGATGAACTTTTACTCAGATAATATTTCATTGTAGCATGTGGCTGTTCCATCTTACCCATAAAGGCTTGGTTGAGACCTTTTGTGATAGGTACAGCATTAAATTTGTGGTTTAGTGAAGCAAAAGTGAGAATTAACGAAGAACTACGTTGTATACACTGCCAAAGGGTTAAAGTATTTCAACAGTTAATTTCATGTCAAAACTTTGGGTAGGCTCTTGTCTCAGTTTAACAGTATAAACCAGGAGTGATTCCCACTGAAGTCAGTAGGACTATCTAAGTGCAAACTCATGAGAGATCAGAATCAGCACATTATTTTTAATGCAAGATCTTATCACAGTTTGGAGCAGTCATTTTCTTAATGTAAAATTTCAGCTATACATTGTAAAAGCCTCAAGGACAATTCCTTTATTGCTATGGCAATTCAGCCAACAACCCCATCCTCATATCTTTACTTCATAGTGCCATACTTAAGTATTCCGCTGTTCATTTAAGTGTCAGTGAGAAGTCCCGTGTGCTTTACCAGTGGAATCAAATTCCTGAAAGATTACAAACGTTTCTAAAAGCTAACGACACAGACAAAGGGTTTCTCTAAAAACAAGACACTTCAGCTTGTGAATTTTAATTAGTGTAGACTGTCAAGCTAAGATTTCCTAGATTTATTAGTTGATATAAAAAGATTCACAGGAGTCCCGAGAGCTTTTCCTAAGTGCATTATCTGTTTTTCTATGTGCAAAAGTAATATCTGCCGATATGTCTATAAAGGTTTGCCTCATCAGCTGTAGCAGAAAATCACAATAACGGTCTGCTTCTAGCAAAAAGGAACGGAAAAGTATTTCACAGCAATTTTGTGTTTGTACAAGTAGATGAAAAGAATATATATTTTTTTATTTGAAAGCCTAATAAAATAAAATAAAATAAAATAAAATAAAATAAAATAAAATAAAATAAAATAACTAAGAATAAGAATAATATGGCCTGGACCCAAATTCAAAAAATGTGGGCCTGATACTCCTCTCACTAACTTTGGTGTAAATCAGAAATAACTCAACTGAAATCAGTAGAAAGATACTAATTTACCCCAGTGTTAGAGATGAATAAAGCCCTTTGGCTAACTCTAAATTACTTCAGTGATCTCATAACGGTGCTTGTGATATTATACAGATCTGGAGCCTACAAGTTTCACTTGTCCTGTAGGGAATGAATATTATTTCACTTGTTTTATTCCAAAGACTCAGTGGAAACCATTCCACAGTGAAGGACTATATTTGTGCCCCACAATCCAGGCATAAGCCCTAATTTTCAGAAATTTCTATGTAGAATTGGAATGGACCAGCTGCTTTAGTTTCCTGTAGTTTCAGCAAACAAAATGGGAAACTTAATTTTGCCCTTGTGATTTGTTTGGAACTTCATATGAATCCCCAAAGTCCAAGAGAACCCAAACAAAATTCAGATTCCCTAATAAATCCATCTCATTTTTTTTATTTTGCATGCCCTTCATAGGACAAGTCATCCTCCCTTCCCTTCCTTTCATCTGATGTCTGTTGAGAAATTGCCCTTAACTCCCCTTCATCCACTGCCATCTTTTATTTCTTACAAAAAGCTTTGGAACAGGTGTTTTGGCTCATTCTCATGTCTGGTCTCTTTGGATGGTGTCAGTTGACTTGCTTCCCTATCCTACAGTTAGCAGTGGGTAGGCTGTGCTGTATAGCCTTGAAGGGCTCTGTACACATACTTATGTTGAAAAGGTGGCTGCAGATGATACAAGACTTCACCACCGTACATTTTGGTAAGCAAGACATAGAGCAAAGAGGGAGCAGGAAGTAGAGAATACAAAGGCCTCTACTACAGAACACCATCCTTGCTGTCTATTCTACCTCCCAAGTTTATTTTCGTTTAGCTTTCTCAAATTACTATGTCATTAGAAACTTAAGTCATCATCGGTGAGTCAACCCAAGTGACTTTTTATGTTTATCTTCACAATTAGTTGCCATAGAAATCCACATTTCAATACTGTATCTTGGAGAAAAAAGGTAAAACCACCAAATCGGACTGGAAATAGGATTGCCAAAATGTACCGACAGCTCTCAAATTTAAAAATAATTATCAGCATTCTTTTCAGACAGCTGGAATAACTTTCAGTTTTATTATTTTTAAATCGAACCTTTTCCTCCACATTCAACTGCAGATTTCTTCCCTGACCATCTAATTATATCTCCTTATCCTACCTTCAATTTTTTTTTTTTTAGAAACTTGCTTATTTCCATTTCTTGCTCCCCTCATTGGCTGTCAGCCACTTTCTGGAACTGAACAGGCCACAGCCCCACGGCGGTGGCAAATCCAAAGGCCAGATCCAGAGCCCTATTGGGCCGGATCCAGCCCACACCCCGTATGCATGCCTATGACAATCTGGGCCTGAAGCCTTTCCCCCAAAGGCCCCAGCTCATCAGTAGCTGTCAGGGAGAGTTCATTTACTTTCTATGCTTTAAAAGTGTGCATTAATGTTTCAATTTCAATTCAGATTTCCAAACAATCACTAAATTGGCAACACAGTCTGTAATTAGTTCACAAAATGGGGCTGGGGGGGGTGAGGCAGGGTGTTGGGAAAATTCGGGGGTGGGGGTGTATAGATAAATCTCTGATCCACTCCATTTTTGTTTGAATCAGTAAAACCTATAACCTAAAAATCTATATATTATATATTAAACTCCCAAAATAACATTATTAAAGTTGCAAGGTCAAACACTCAAATTATGAATTTGCTCATGGGCTTTTATATGGTGCTCATCACTACAGTATCTGAGTGCCTCACAAACAGTGAGGAATTTATTTTCACATCACACCTGTAAGCAGGTGGTCCCCACTCACAAGCCAGCATGGACATAAAACACTAATCAATAGCAATATTTCAGTCCCCTTTCTTCACGGTGTGTTTTTGTTCTCCAAATTAAAACAGTTTAATTTACAACCAACAGGTAAACTATATCCTTTTCCTTGGGTCGTGTGCAGGGACTGGTCTACTCCCTAAAGGTTTTGCTGATCTCTAAAGCTCACAGTTCACCATCACTAGGGCTTTAGGTCCCTCCTGTATCAGGCTTCCTTCCTTTATCATCTATAACAGGTAGTCTCCATTACTCAGTCACCAGGCTCCCATTCCCAGTCGGGCCTGATGATACTCTCCTCAGACTGCCAGTACAAAGCACCTGATCTTTAACGGTCCATTGCCTTGCAATAGGGCTGGCTGGCCCCCAGCCCCTACAATCCCTAAGGTGGCTGACCTTTCTCCTACAGCCTCTGTGAGATGAGGGGGGTGATACCATCCTCACTTTATATATAGGGAACAGGAGCACAGCAACATTAGGATCGAAGGTATCCATGAATTTTGAGTGCCCAAATTAAGGCACTCACGGACAGACTTTTTCAAGTACTAAGCATTGTGAAGCATTTTAAATGTTTAAAGTACAACTCCCATTGACTTCAGTTGCAGATGTGATTGCTCAGCACTTCTGTGATTCAGAACCCCAGGCCTCAAGATGGGCAACCAGAAAATGAGGAGCACACAATTAATGACCACCTATAAAAAGTTTACTTTAAGTGGCATGCCCAATATCACATAGGAACTCTTTGGCAGAGGCAGGGATTAAAGAAATCTTCCAGTGTGGCATTCAGTTGCCTTAACCATGAGACCAGACTTTCTCTTCCAGCAGACCTCTGCTTCATTCACTACACACCTTCCAACTTCTGTAATAAAGGCTTCAGGGTCCTGGAAACAGCCTCCTTAGGTTTAGCACTGACACTTCTCTGGGATGCAATGCTCCCCTTCTTAACAACCAAAGTTTAAGCAATACAAAGATCTGGATAGCTAAATAAAATCAGCATAATTTAATCAGAAAATGTTAGCAGAAAACAGAAGATGTGAGAACAAGTTGTTTTCTTTTTAAAAGAAAGAAAACTTTTCTTGATTGCTTAGCAAGCAGCAGGTGTATTTTGTTCAGTTGCATTATATTTATATTGCAGTCAACACACTTGGAATCAGTTTGAAACATGCGTTTTAGAAGTGTAGAAAATGGGATACAATTGCAGTTTTGTGTATGTATGTTACAGGCATTTTATCATAACTGGTGGATCGGTACCAATTTAAGCCCTGTGGGACAAGGCCTTTTCTGCTAATTATGCAAAAACAGCTGCCAAAAACTCATATTGTGATGTATTTGTTTTACAATAAATGTAAACCTATCGATGGGCAAAGCACAGCAATTAAATAAGATGAAGTTTAGCATTATCAAAAGAATAGGTCATATAATTTTAAAAGCCCTTTAGTAGTTTCAGTTTTATCAAAGACCTCAGTGTTACAGTGCAGAGGAATCCAGGAGTTCAGAATTGATCAAAAGACTTTATACTGTATATATTTACAAATAAATCAGTGAAAAGCATTTAATGTCAACTTCATAAAAATTAAATATGCAAAAGACTTTCAGAATATGCTATTCTCCCGCCAAAGCAGTATTATTGCTTACATTACAACAAAGATATCTCAGTCCTTGTACGAAGTCAGTTATATTTCATTTATAAGTATTTTGATCTCTATACACAGGCTGGCCTACACTAGAAAATTAGATTGACCCAGCTATGTCACTCAGGGGTGTGAAAAATCCAAAGCCCTGTGCAACGTAGTTAAGCCACTCTAAGTCTTTGAATAGACAGCGCTAGGTCGTTGGAAGAATTCTTCCATCAAATTTGCCACTGTCTGTTGGGGTGCTGGATAACCTACATCCCCGATGGGAGAACCCCAATGTTATAGAGCACATCCATAACACATCTATAACAAATATTTTATATGGTGCTTTTCCGATAACTTTTTTTAAAATGATGACATCCATCTTTTTTAGGTAATTGAAAAAATGAGTAAAAATAGGTAAAAACAAATAATGGGTAAACATCAAAACGTTCTGTGTTTGGTTAGGGTAAGCATCCAGAAGTTTTGCTATGCAGTCAAATGTTTCTGAACCACTTTTGTCTGGAAACCAGACTGAAAATCAAGCATTCAGCAAGAGTTCTGCTAGCTTAAGACTGCGAGCTTAATGCTATGTCAGTGTTGTGCAATTTTATAAAATAATGATAACTGATATGAAGAAGGCCAGATATTCTGTTCTCCAAGAGCCCTACTGTACTATCCAAGGATATTTTACAATGGGAGAGTCAAAGCCCAGTGAAAAGGACATAATTGCTGCAAAAGTGGACAGTGATAGCTGTAGTATCCCTTTAAAGTTTAAACAGTTTGTGAGGCCTCTAGTGGTGCTCTCTCTGTTCAGAAACCTGCAGCATTGTGTACAAGTTACTAGGACTTGTATGTTACATATGGTTAGTAAATATGTGTATTTGAAACCCCCCCCCATGCCCTTGTTATGTCTTCATATTATATTTGTTGTGTTTTTGAGGAGAGAGGGTGGAGATCAGGCCGTCCCAGCAAAAGAATATATATATATATTTTCAGCTCTGCATAAAGAAACTCAAACCAATAAACTGAATTGTAAAAGACTGACAAATTGTAAATCTGAGTGAATCTGTCTGGTTAGCAGGAGTTTTATTTCTTGTTTTTCTGTTTTAACCCTAATCACCTCTCATTTAATCTAATGGAATGCAGAAAGCAATGACTGAGAGCTTAACACTAGAGAAAGAAAAAACATTTGCAAGATGTTCAAGAGCAGTTAATTCAATTACTCTATTGTTCTCCATGGTAAACAATTACATCATTCTTCTAGCATTAAGTGAAAACAAACTATGATATTGTCACTGAAGGATTTGACATACCCAATTGGAATTAAATTATTTTCATTCAGGTGATAGCTCAAGGGAGAAAACTGTACACTTGGATCACCACAGACAAGTTAAAATCAATTAAAATTGATCAAAGGTTTTTTTCAAAATTATCAAAAGAAAAACTGCAGATTTTACAGGGTTCCAGCACTTTAAATATTTTCTCCAGCTACACTGGCCTTAAAGAAGCAAAATTAGGGACAAGCTCTGAAGTATTAGTTCACTCTTTCACTTCAATGTATTGGTTTACGTATTTCAAATCATGTAGTACTCAAGATGCTACGTATCATGCCTGATATTGTTAAAAATATTGCTCGAGTTAAGTTTCAAATTTTGTATGGATTTTATACTCAGTTTGAAACATTTACCTGCATTCCATTGGTGCTCTGCAGAGGGTTGTACTCATCAAAGTCTGAGTGTTATGGAGAAAGAGCCCCAGGGAGACCCTCCCATTTTGGCCATGTTAGAGTCTATGCAGAGCCACATTGCCACAGGGGAGCTTTGGGAAACACATTTTTCAGAGTTCAGAGAGAATATATATGGTACTGTACTCTGTTCCTTAAGATGATGAAGCCTACCACTCCTTATCTCCCCAAGGGCTGGTCCCCCCTATGGCTTAATGTCGACTTTAGCGTCGTTAATCTATATATATATATATAAGTCAAATGGTGTATGTGTGCGTGTATGTATGTGCACTTACTCCTTCCACACCGTTTGAGCTAGAGACTTGAAATTTGGTACAGTTAGAGGTCTTAGGGTCCTAATATGGGTAAGAGTTGAAAAAATTTCAAATCTCACCTCTGACACCCCCGAGGGGTGAAATTCTTTAAAGCCCATTCACATCAGCTGGGCAGCTGCTGTTCTCTGTGACATAGTTATGATGTCATAATACCCCCTCCAACGGACCCTGCATTCGCTCAGCTCTCTGCCCCCTCCCCCCTCCAACAGACCCCGCACTCACTCAGCTCTCTGCCCCCTCCCCCCTCCAATGGACCCCGCACTTGCTCAGCTCTTTGCCCCATCCCCACCTCCGACGGACACGGGTTGGGTTTGGTTGGAGGGTAAGTGAGGTAGGGGTGTTGGGTTTGGTCGGGAGGGGGTGAGGTGGGGGTGTCAGGTTTGGTTGGGGGGGTGAGATGGGGGTGTCGGGTTTGGTTGGGGGGTGAGGTGGGGGTGTCGGGTTTGGTCGGGGGGTAAGTGAGCCGGGGGTGTTGGGTTTGGTCTGGGGGGGTGGGAAGGTGTCGGGGTGGGTGGGGGGTGAGGTGTGGGTGTTGGGGTTGGTCAGGGGGTGTTGGGTTTGGTGGGGGGGGTAAGGTGGGGGTGTTGGGTTTGGTTGGGGGGGTGAGGAGGGGGGTCGGGGTTGGTCGAAGGGTAAGTGAGGTGTGGGTGTCGGGTTTGTTTGTGGTGGTAGGTAGAGGTGTCGGGTTTGGTTGGGGGGGAAAGTGAGGTGGGTGTGTCAGGTTTGGTCTACGGGGGGTGAGGTGTGGGTGTTGGTCAGGGGGTGTTGGTAGGGGGGTGACATGGGGGTGTCGGGCTTGGTCGGGGGGGTGAGGTGGGGGTGTCAGGTTTGCTCTCTGTCCCCTCCCCCATCCAACGGACCCCGCACTCGCTCAGCTCTCTGCCCCCTCCCCACTTCCGACGGACCCGAGCAACGCCGGGTATTTTCGCTAGTTCAGAATAAAACTGTACCCGTCCTCATACGGACGCCATTTCCGTCGATTTAAAGGGCCCTCAAAATTGATTTCTGTACTCCTCCCTAACGAGAGGAGTAGTGCTGAAATCTACCTCTCTGGGTCGATTGTGGAGTAGTGAGGACGCATGGGACGTTATTGGCCTCCATAGGCTGTCCCACAATGCTCCACTGTGACCGCCCTGGACAGCACTCTCAACTCACTGCTCTGGCCAGGTAAACAGGAAAAGACCCGGGAACATTTGAACAGCATTTCCTATTTGGCCAACGTGGCGAGCTCACCTGCACAGGTCAGTCGCCATTCAGAGCTCAGCAGCAAAACCCACCACCATGCAGAGCTCAGCAGCACAGGATACCAACCAGAGGAAAAGAGCTCCAGCATGGTCCACGCGTGAGGTGTTGGATCTGATCACTATCTGGGGAGAGGAATCCGTGATGTTGGAACCCCGCAACAACAAACGGAATGCCAACACGTTTGCCAGGGTCTCCAAGGCCATGCTGGAAAGGGCCACAGCAGGGACGCCCAACAGTGCCGCATGAAAATTAAGGAGCTGAGGCAAGCGTTCCAGAAAACAAAAGAGGCAAATGGATGCTCGGGACGCCCGCCGCAGACATGCTGGTTCTACAATGAACTGAATCAGATAATGGGGGGCGCCCCCACCACCGTTGCACTGGTCTCCGTGGACTCCACCCATGGAATAATCGTCAAGCCTGAGGAAGATTCAGATGACGACCAAGGTGATGGGGATGGAAATATTACGGAGCAGCAGGAGGCAAGCCAAGAAACCCTGTTAGCAGACAGCCAGGGGCTGTTTATCACCCTGGACCCATTACCCTCAGAACCATCCCAAGGTGCTGCTACCCCAGCCGGCAAAGGAACCTCTGGTGAGTGTGCCTTTAGGGATTAGATGACTCATGATTTGAAAAGGAAGCATTTATTAATGATTAACTTGTCCTAAGGACTTTGTATGCATTCGTTGCTGGTCCTTTTACTGAAACAGTCTGTTAATGTACTCCGGGATGGAGCGGAAATCCTCTATGGACATTTCCATGAAACTTTTGAGCAGGTAGCGATGAACCTTATGAAACAGGATTCTAAGGAGAGCCGTCTTATTTGGTCCTCCGTGATAGGAAACCATTCCACGCCATGAAAATAGTAAATAGTCTGGTATCATTGCGTAACAGCATCACAGCATATGGAGCATGATTTTGAAGAGACTCTAGTAACATGCGTTCTCTATCTCTCTGAGAAATTCTAAGGAGAGTGATGTCATTCATGATTGCCTGTTTGAAATACGGACTGTAATTAGTAGGGGGACAGATGTCCCCAGCTGTAAAGTAATCTTCCCCAGCCCGTAGCAAGAGCAGGTAGGGATTTTTGGTTTTGCTGCTCGCGGCTGCTTCCAATGAAGACCCAACGTGCCCCCCCCAGCGCCCCCCGAACTCCCCCAGCCAGCCCGTAGCAAGAGCAGCCAGGGATTATTGGTTTTGTTTTGCTGTTCGCGGTTAACTGGGAGCCATGCGGTGGGGAGAGGAGGGATCCATGTGGTGGGGGGGAAGGTGGCGGGGTTAGTCTGGAACATCGGAGCGCTGCTGTAAAGAATATGGCTTAGCTTACCATGGCCAGCTGCATGGTGATTTCAGTAGCCATGTTGAGGCTGTCTCATGTGTGTGAGATGCTTCTGTGAATGTTTGTGTGAACATGAAAGCCATCCAGTCACTTTTAGGTGCAGAATGTGACCTTGTACAGAAAGCATGTCAGCCTGTGAATACTGTGGTTCACCGTTAAATAGTACTCCTATTGTGATGCAAGAATTTATCTGTCTTATAACCTTGTCCCTTTCTTTGCCCACAGCAGCTGCACATTTATCTCCGAATCCCCCGTCCTTCCCCTCACGCCGTCTATCGCAGATACGGAAGCATAAAAAGAAGACGCGTGATGACATGTTTAATGAGCTAATGCAGAACTCTCATGCTGAGCCCACTCGGCAGAGTGAATGGAGAGAAAGATTGTTAGAGTCAAGGCAAGAGTCCAGGGAAAGAGTCTCTGCAGCAGAGAGGTGGATGGAGCGCGAAGAGAAGCGGCAGGAGTGCGAAGAAAAGCGGATGGATGCGATGCTGTGGATAATGGAGGACCAAAGCGACATGCTCCGGTGTCTGGTGGAGCTTCATCAGGACCAAAGATCGCCTCTACAGCCTCTGTCTAACCACCTCCTTCCCTCCCCAAGTCCCATAGCTTCCCCACCCAGATGCGGGGTGAGAACCAGGGGGGGATGGGGGGGAAGCTCCAGGGACCAACCCACTCTACCCCACAGGCCAGCACAAGCAGCAGCAGGCTGAGTTTTTCTAAAAAGTTTTAAAAGGTGCTGTGTCTTGGTCCACCTCCCCCCCCTCCTCTCTCTCCTCCTCTCCCACCTCCTCTCCAACCTCCTCTCCCCCCTCCTCCACGACTGCTGGTTTCCCTCCTCACCCACCCCTTCTGGGCTACCTTTCCAGTGATCCCCTGTGTTTGTGAAGAAGCAATAAAGAATGCATGATTTTTAAAACAGTGAATTTATTTCCTCTGCAAGCGTCGGGATGAGGGGAGGGAAAGATTGTGCAAGGACGGCAGACTTAGGGCTGAGCAGAGCAAGGGAGCGGGTTTTCAAACGCCATCTTGGGCACTCATAAAACTGGTTTTCAAGGCATCTCTGACGCGCAACGCCTCCTGGTGCGCTCTTCTACTTTCCCTGCTGTCTGGCTGATGGTAGACAGCGGACAGGACATTTGCCTCTGCCTCCCACCCACCATAAACATCTCCCCCTGCTCTTTCAGTGCACTCAACTGCCATTCTGCACTTGCTCAGCCTATAGTTGAGCAGCTCCTGTCCCCTGTCCAGGGCTCCTGTGTAGGGCTTCATAAGCCAGGGCAATAAGGAGTAGGCTGGGTCCCCAAGGACAACAATCGGCATTTCCACCCCCACCTTCCCCACAGTAATTTTCTGGTCTGGGAAGAAAATCCCTTGCTGCAGCTCTCTAAATATCCTAGATCTCCTGAAAACACGAGCATCATGAACCTTTCCCAGCCATCCTATGTACAGGTCGGTGAAACGTCCCTTGTGGTAAACCACTGCTTGCATGACCATAGAATAATAGCCCTTCCGGTTTCTGTACTCTGCGCCGTCATTGTCCGGTGCCAGGATAGGGATATGAGTCCCATCTATAGCCCCACCACAGTTAGGGAATCCCATTGTGGCAAAACCATCTATTGTAGCTTGCAGGTTTCCAAGGTTTAAAATCATTGGTAGCAGCAGCTCGACGATTGCCCTGCTTACTTGCATCACAGCAGACCCCCACTGTAGATTTACCCACCCCAAACTGATTCGCGAATGACCGGTAGCTGTCTGGCGTTGCAAGCTTCCAGAGGGCTATCGCCACTCGCTTCTGAACTGTGAGGGCTTCTCTCATTTTGGTATTCTTGCGCTAGAGGGCCGGGGAAAGCAAGTCACAAAGTTCCATGAACGTGCCCTTACGCATGCGAAAGTTTCTGAGCCACTGGGAGTCATCCCAGACCCACAGCACTATGCGATCCCACCAGTCAGTGCTTGTTTCCCTGGCCCAGAATTGGCGTTCCATAGCATGAGCCTGCCCCATTGCCACCAAATTTGCCAGATTGCCGGTCCCCCTACTTCCAAAAACGTCAGTGTTCCTGTCCCTGCTGTGCACGTCCATGTCTACCTCCTCATCACTGTCATCAGCTTCCGGAAAGCACAGTTGTGTCCAGATCGCCTTCCTCTGCAGACGATGCAGTATAAAGTCCATAACAATGCGTGAGGTCTTCACAATGGTCAGTACTGCAGCGGTGGCCTCAGCGGGCTCCATGCTTGCAGTGCTATGGCATTAGCGCAGCGCGGAGAAAGGACGCAGATAATGGGATGCCTACCCACAGTGCAGCGCTCAAAATGGCGTTGGTTGCGTGAAAAAAGGGCGCGAAATAATGAAATGCCTACCACATAGTGCAGCACTCGAAATGGTGCCTGCTGGGGACTCCGGGAACTGTGGAATAGCTACCCACTGTGCACCACTCTCTATGTTGACGCTTGCCACAGTTGTGTGGACAGACAATGCCGACTTGCTGTGCTTTGTGGCGACGCACAAAATCGACTCTGTACAATCTGCTTACAAAAATCGAGTGCAAGGAAATCGAACTACTGTTGTAGTGAAGACATACCCCAACATGCCTAGTCATGTTACAGCCCCTTTGAGGTGAATTGCTAGTTGCATCCCTGGGAACACTAGAAAGGAGCAGCACTTATGCATCTCCAAGCACAATGATCACTATTTTGTCTGGGATGTGACTTCTTCCCTCCCCCTGTTATGCACCAATGCTAAGGTTGAATATAAACTGCCCCTTTAGCTTTGATTTACCTAACCTCAAAGCCCCTGTATCTATGAATATTATAAATGCAAGAAGGGCTGGACTGAGCTTTCTATAAAATCCATCACCTAATCATTCCAATAGCCATAGGAGTGGATAATAGGGAGCAAACTGAGAGCTCTCTCCTATCAAGAACTGAAAGTACAGTTTCCACAGTGCTCCTATTCTTCTTGGGTTGAACCATCTTTGAATATTTTATTTCACAGTGTTACAGTGAAGATTTTACTGATTCAATTTTTCTTGGATTGACTAAATTCATAGGAGATTATTTACAACAGGACTATATGCAAAATAGGTAAAACGAGGCAAGATGCAGTCCATTATTCCACTGCAATAAAGCAAAAGAAATGAAACTACACAAAGTTAAAAAACTTTTCAACACGTGTAGTATGCAAATGTTTACGTGTGTCAAATTATTTATAAAATGAAGGGAAGACAATTCAATTATTTCATCACAGTCAGTGACACATTTTTAGGTGATCAGATTCTAATTGCATTGAAAAATGCCAGCCAGTTATTACATGTAAATAGGTCCATCACTAGAAAAACATGTATCACTATTATGTGGGACAATAAGTAGGCAGATACAAGGGCTGAAGTATTTGAATATGTACAACTATAAATCCAAGATTTCTGTATGCACCTACAACTGAAATTGTGTGCAGACACAGGGCATTATCTGTGTGCTGGCTGGGTACATATTTAAGAGCATGCACATGCTGGAAAAAAATATTAGTCTGATTTATATAAGATGTATAGTCATGACATCAATTAAAAAGTTCCATTATTTAAAAGTATGCACCTTTTATTCACTTTTTATTTATAATTTATTAACTCATTTCTCTCTCGATGCTGTGTCAGATTTAGAAGTCCTTTGGAACACCTTTCAATGTTAAACCAAATGACTGAAAAGCTGTGGTATATGGACACCTATGGTCTTTGTAACTAGTGATTTTTCTTTTATATATTTGTCACCTTTTACATTTTTATTTTGGTAAATGTTGATGATATATTCTATACAGACATGATATGAGCAGGAACTATGCCAGCTTCCTTACTTAGCTCAGCCAATGCCCTTCCAAGTGGACAGTCCATAAAAGGATACCATTTTTAGAGAAAGCCATAAGAAAAATGGAGAGTTTATACAAATCCTCAATTAAAAACAACTTAACTGTACACTACGTTAGGAGGAAAATACATCTCCCACTGCTGCCAGTGGAAGGACTCCTTCGGACTTTAATAGGATTGAGGTTGGACCCCGAGGAAATGGCATATTATAGTTACCTACTCTGAGAATATATCAGGTGGCTTCCATTTCAATGCAGATCACTGCAGTACAGAGGCAACATGAAAAATTAATGCCTTGAGTCAGGAAACGAAATTTTATCACAGAAGCTAGCAATTCAAGAGATACTCTCTTAAAAATGCACTAAGATTTAAACAATAACAAAACAAGAAGACATTCCTAGAAAATGTGGTTAGAAATACATCACAAATCAGAATCATATCTAAGAGAGTCTGAAACCTATATTTTGGGAAAATTATTATTCAAAACAAAAGGTTAATTGTTATTGTGATGGGTTACCCCCCTCTCTGGGGTGCCACCTGATGTATTGGGGAACCACTGAGCCTGCCTGTTCCACCAACCTGGGCTCCCTTACACTGTCCTGCTATGCCAGGCCCTCAAGCCTCCTCCAGCACACACATAGTAGGGACCCAGCTACAGAAAGACATGAACATGTACATCAGCTCTTGATGATGTACATGATCTTCCATGATGAACATGGAAATCAGCTCTGCATAGGAAGACTCAGCTAAGGAATTTATCAGCATTCAAGTGCACACTGCCTCTGGAGTTTAAACCCAAAATTATATCATCTAGTGCTGCACAGATAACTGTGCAGCATAAACTCATGGAATTTGCTCCCTCCCTCAATGTGGAGGAAGATATGCACAGCTTTTTGCCTGCACTTATAAATTTCACAAACTGGTTTTAGAGAAATCAAAAACAAGTTTATTACCTACGAAAGACAGATTTTAAGTGGTTTTACAAAATAGCAACGAGATTAAAGCAGATTACCTAGCAAATGAAACAAACATGCAAGCTAAGATTAATATACTAAAGAAACTGGCTATAACTAGCAATTTCTCACCATACATGTGTTTTAGGCAGATTGCAGAGGCTTTTGAAGACAGGCTACTCTTACCTGCAGCTTAAATCTCCAGGTATTTCTTTCACAGGCCAGACACCCCCAAACCTGGGTTCAGTTTTATCTCCCCCTTTGTTTCTTAGATATCTCAAAAGAGATGTACTGGCATTAGAAAAGGTTCAGAGAAGGGCAACTAAAATGATGTGGGGTTTGGAACAGGTCCCATATGAGGAGAGATTAAAGAGGCTAGGATTTTTCAGCTTGGAAAAGAGGAAACTAAGGGGGGATATGATAGAGGTATATAAAATCATAAGTGATGTGGAGAAAGTGAATAAGGAAAAGTTATTTACTTATTCCCATAATATAAGAACTGGGGGTCACCAAATTAAATTATTGGGCAGCAGGTTTAAAACAAATAAAAGGAAGTTCTTCTTCACACAGCGCAGTCAACTTGTGGAACTCCTTGCCTGAGGTTGTTGTGACGGCCAGGAATATAAGAGGGTTTAAAAGAAAATTGGATAAATTGGATAAAGTGTTCCTCAGTACAAACACTTTAGTAGTACAGATGAAAAGTCAATATTCCTAACTCTAGATTCAGAAATGAGACAGGCATAAAAATAGAATAATCATGTTCAAAAAATCATAACCTTTCCAATGATATCTCACAAGAAGTGAGATAAGTGATATCTCACTTATCTTGCACAAAATATACCATAGTTCTGCCAAAATTATATTATAATAATATTTCCGTGAAGAATAAGAGGCATCGTGTCAGTTATATTATAAGAATTGGATGGGAAATGGTCCACAGTGTTGTTGTAGCCATGTTGGTCCCAGGATATTAGAGAGACAAAGTGGGTGATGTAATATTTTTTTACTGGACTAATTTCTATTGGTGAAAGACACAAACTTTTTAGCTTCTGAAGAAAAGCTCTTTATGCTGTGGGTGTGCAGATCCTGAAGAAGAGTTCTGAGTAATCTCAAAAGCTATTCTCTTTCACCAACAGAGATTGGTCCACGATAAATTAGTACTCTTCAGCCCTTAAGTCTTTATTACAAGGAGATGTCCATGGGCATTTCACTTCAAATTGAATCTGATTTGCAAAAGAACAGACACTGGCAACATTTAACTGTAAGGAATGGCTTAAAAAGGTCCTTGAAAAGGAAAAATATAAGGCAAACATTTGTGGAAGTTTAATCAAAATAGTCAAGAAAACACCATATCACAAAAGCAGGCATCTGAAATACCCTCAATTTCTGTTAGATCATGCAACAAGAGCCTCCATTATTTAAACTTACCTCAGGGAGATTTAAACTTTTATGTTCAGAAAGTGACCAGTTACATTGAAGTAAGAGTTACAGAAGATGCTGCTGCTAGTCTGATGGAGTTAAAAATATTCCATAAACTTTGTTGGACCCCTGACAAAACAAGCAGTCTGGGCTTAAGAGACAACAACAAATGTTGGAGATATTTGGAACACATTGGGGATTACAGGCATATGTTCTGAGAGTGCTAAACAATAAAAGCATTTGGGCAAAAGTTTCACAAATGCATACAAATGTAATTATACAAAAATTAAACCATACTTACAACACTATGAGTTTTACCAAATCTGTCTAAAATATATGAATTTCATGAGAAATGGAACTTGATCTTTTAGTCTGATTACTAAGATAATTATTCTCAGGTACAGAAAGAACAAAAATGGCCCATCTGTGAATTAATTTATTGCTGTATCATATGAGAGTCACTCTGAAAAGAAGACAGACTGGATACTTTTTTGAAAAAGGTGGGGAGTATTTTTTAAAATTTTCAGACAAAACAAATACTTCCAAATAAAAGGCAAAAATAAATGATAACACTAAGAGAAGGCATGTTGTGGTAAGTGTATATTTTATTCCTGAATTGTAACATAGGAGTAAAAGAGGAAGATGGAATAGTACTAGATAACAGAGAGGAGGCATGGAAACTCATCCTATTAAGTAGTCATTTTCAGACATATTAAAATGTACTCATTGACTCACTATGTTTTGGGGATTATACCTTTTGTTATTAAAGAGGGTTGCTAACTGTAACTTAATGTAACCGAAGCTTTCTTTTTACCATTTTACTTCATAAAAGAACCGTGCAGAAAAAAACCCTCTTATTTTAGAAGAACGTGGTTGAGAAGCCATTGGTAACCAGGCCTGGCAATCCTTGAGCACTTTTCTTTCCTAATGTCCAAAATGACTGTGGCCAGCTTGCTTGACATAGTTTTTGAGAAGAATTTTTTGCACTTCCCGTTGTTGTAGATCAAACACCAAAGGCCATTACCTAACCCCCCGCTTTCTCCCTACGCTAGTCTAAAAATGTAGTTGTCTTTTACAGAGCCCCTTCCTATCTATTTACACAGTTAAAACTCTCAGCTGGTCTCTCATCATCTCATGTCTTGAAAACTGCAACAGCCTTTTCTGTGGCCTTGACAAATGCAATCTTGCTCTGCTCATTTCTATTCAGAATGCTGTTGCAATCATTTTCATAGTCCATCATTTTGATCATGTCAGTCTTCTCTTCTCATCCTACTTCTCTATTGCTTCAAACAAGAGCTTACTTGTCTTCACTTTCATTGCCTATCCCCACCGTACCTATCATCTCTCATTCCTCCTTTAAAACTCCCCTTTCCCATGATGTCAACAAAGAACTTGACAATGATTAGGTTGCTGCTGTGCTAAAATTTTACTTATCTTGCTGACCAATAGTGTCTCATCTGTCTGTCTGTAACTGTCTCTTGTCTTACTCTTGACTATAAGCTCTTTGGGGAAGGAACCATCTATTAGTTCTGTGCTTGTTCTGCACATAACACAACAGGGTCCTAGTCCATGACCATGACTATGGCTTCTATGGTGCTGCAGTAATGCAAATAATAATCAGTTGCCAAAATGCCAGTCACAGCATATGGACTTGGGTCTTATTTTCTTTCCAATCAGCTAATGAACCGTATTTCTTTATCGAGTTTTCCTTGCCATTTCTTGATCTTGACAGATCCACACAATATCCACATCATTTTATATGTTGAGCCACTGAAACACAGTATATATCAGGTATATCCTTTTTGTTCTGAAATTTTTTTAATGTCACAGAAGCTATGATTTCTCTAGTAACTATCAGTTTGTGTTATTTGTCTTTCTTCTCAAACAAACCTCCTGTTAAATTACAACTTCTCAATCTTTTTTTTTTCTTCAGCTGCTGGCTAAATGAGTACTGTAATAGATGTATTCTCAGTAGAATGCCTTCCCTCTTTTGACAGTATAGTCAGCCAAACAAATTCAAACAGCTCAAATCTCCTTCTTGTTAAGCCCAATTTCATAACATCCTTGACCACCTGAAGCCCCAGATTCCTGGATCTATTGTATGCTCTTCGCGAATTAACCTCAGGGCTAACAACTTATGTTGAGATAAATTCAGCCACGACTGGTAGAGCATATTAGAACTATTTCATTGTTTGACTACTATAAGAGACAGACTTTTTTTGGTACTTATTCTCTTTCTCTTCCACTCTTTGGAGGGCTAAGCATACTTTGCATGGATTTTTTTTTTTTAATTTGAAGCAGTTGCAAAACTAGGTTCTTAATTAAGACTCCAATCTTGCAAAGGACTCAATGGGAGTTCATGCAGGCAGAAAAGTCTGCCTATGCGGAGCTCTTTGCAAGATCAGGCCTTTAAGCACAATACTAGAAACACTACTTTTAAAGATAATTGGAAAAAGATTTTTGTTTAAAAGTGTTATTGCTTCTTTATGGTATATAGAAGTAACTTGATTTTTCAACAGTGTTTCTTTTTATATTTACTGCTTGCTTTCTACTTTAGAAATGTCAGATGTATGAAGTCTGATCTTCTCTGGTTTTACTGGAGGACCTCTAGGAGATCTTAGGAATGCTTTTCATTTAAGAATGTCTAATTTTATAAGACTAAGATTAATTAACAAATGTGGCAAAGAAGCATCTGTTCTAAAACTATTCAAAGCAGTTCCAAAATGGACTGTCAATCACATAATCACAATATTAATTTGTCATAATGTTATTGTATTGAGTCAGATGGCATTTTCAATGAGTTTTCAAACATTCTTTTAATATGCTAGAACTTGTTTTGCAAAATATTCAAATGAGTATTTATAGTAAAGAATGACAATTAAAGGGCCTAAAGTAGTTGCTATTATTTAAGACTGTACTTCTCCAGCATCAGAGACATATGAATGATGTTGGCATTTGGAAAATCTCTCTCTTTTTGCATAATGTTTCTTGGCTTTGCTGCCACCTACAGTTTACACAGGATAAAAGACTGTTGCAGAGTAACTTTGTTCTGTTCTACTTTGCTATTCTAGTCTGGCCACCATATTTAACCATTCATCCTTTACTACCAAAGGCTTTCTGAAGATACGTGTTTTAAAGATGTGTGAGTGAAGGACAGAGGTGGAAGGTTTCTAAAGTACTTTAGACTTTTCCAACCATTCAATGTTTTGCAAAACAAGTTTTAGCACATCAAAGACTGTTTATTTCACAGTTTTTGACTGAATAGATTAGGTTATTTTAAATCATGTAGAATTAAAAAGTATACTGTTCTCTGTGTTAACAAAGCCTCTTCTCCTCTTCAAAGCCTTGTGGTAAAAGGAAGCCTTTTCCTTCTATGGAAACAAATGTTTTGAGTCTTGCTCTTTTACTATCGGGAAGTCTCATTATTTTGTGATAACATATGTTAAGCCGTCATTACTATCTTTAAATAAATATTTGATTAAGAAAAATGCAGCTAAACTGCAACAAAGATTTAAATATTAATCAAGAAAGATTTTTGTTGAAAATATAAGCAAATTAAATTTTAGAAAGGTTTGGAAGCAAATAAAGTAGTAGTAGTATACCAATGACACAGGAAGAGTGCAAATACTGTTTTAAATGCCCACATGTATAAACTATTGTAAAATCATAACACTTCAGTATATTAGTCTCTGTTACAACTTGGGATGCACATATGCACTGTTTTCTAATTTAAATCCACTTGACATCCATGGGTTAGAAAGCTGCCTTGAATTTAAATGTACTTTAAATTTGGGAGAGACGTTAAAAAAAGAGCACTGAAAAAAATCTACTGAATAAACAAGCTGTATTTTTCATACTTAGGGCAGTCACTGCTTGTTAGTCCAGTTTGGGGACAATTTTTCTGTCCTTGACATATAGCTGTCTTTCCTTTTAGCTAATTTTAATTAAATCATTCCAGAAAATAAATATTTAAATTTGAGTGGAAAAATGTTATTTTGAACTAATTTTGCAATCCTCAGAAACAATGTGTGAAGTTCTCCCAACTTCTAAATCACATGAAATTTGCACATTTCTAATTGTATCCCCTGCTTTCATATATTACTGACTTCTTGAGAGAGAAAAACAATCGACTGAGCTGTAACTTTCAATGTTCAGTTTTATTCCAAAGCTGAACCAATGGTGATTTTCCTTCAGAGGTACACCTGTGGAATATTTGAGGAAATATTGTTCAGTCATTGTTGAGTTTGGCCAGGATGAAAAAAAAATTACTTCTTGTTGAAAAAAAAAATCATGTTATGCTTTTTAGAAACTGTTACAACTATAGCAATTGAAAATTTAAATATATACAGTTCTTAATCAGGAGTAGGGGCTCCCTCAGTAGTGGACGGATTTTTTTAAAGTTCACTTCTGAGACTGATCAATGGACATCTACTCTTTTTTTAGAAGTGCCTAATTAAGCACCATCTTCTTTGCCCAGCCAGACAGGTACAGGGGTCCATGGTGGGGTAATCTGCTGACAAACACATAGTGAAAGTCTTGACACAAAGAGAAATCATATGTGCTCACACCCCTAACAGAACGTAGCAGTAAGACAGGAAACTATGGTTTTAGGATCTTTCCACAAGCTTTTTATTAAAAAAATGAACATAAGAACAGCCATACGGGGTCAGACCTAAGGCACATCTAGCCAAATACTCTGTCTTCTGAGAGTGGCCAATGCCAGGTGCTTCAGAGGGAATGAACAGAACATGTAATCATCAAGTGATCCATTCCCGGTCCCCTGTTGCCTATCCTGTCTAATAGTCATTGATTGACTTTTCCCCCCCATGAACTTATTTAGTTCTCTTTGGAAGCCTGTCATAGTCTTGGTCTTCACAACTTCCTCTGGCAAAGTGTTCCACAGGTTGACTGTGCACTGTGTGAAGAAATACTTCCTCTTGTTTGTTTTAAACCTGCTGCCTATTAATTTCATTTTGTGACCCCTAGTTTTGTGTTATGAGAAGGAGTAAATACTTTATTTCCGCTAACAGGGGAGTTGTGAGAGGGAGTTCTCCAGGTGAAGAAGGAGCAGATACAGGACCCTTGGGGTAAGTGGCTGTGTGTGTTTGGGGGTACTTGCTGTGGGCTGAGCTTGTGTTTCTGTCTGTTTGTTTGAGTGTTTGTTTGCAGGACCATCAGCTCTGGCTGGCAGTTGGTGTGACCTTTAGAAGCCTCTGTTCAGTGGCTGAGCCTTAATCAGGGGGTGGGGCTAATCAGGAAGGCCAGGGCTTTATAAAGCAGCCAGCAAGCGACCAGGGAGCTTGCGAACAGGGGAGTTGTGAGAGGGAGTTGGGAAGCAGGGGAGGCCTAACTGTCACTCTTTAAATCCTGTGCCCTAAACTATAAACTATAGTCTAAACTCCCTCATTTAAACATTCCTATTAACCTACATCACTGTTAGAGATGGAGGCAGAAGCCCAGCAGCAGAGTGGGGGCTATCCAGTTTATTGCACTCAATGTAGCATGTATGACTATCTGCCCTATGGGCGGGTGGCGTATGTGTGCATTCGGTGCAAGGAGCTCCTGGCCCTCAGAGACCGTGTACGGGCTTTGTAGGCCAGGGTGGCGGAACTGGAGGAGCAAAGGGAGGCAGAGAGGTATGTTGACGAGACTTTCAGGGACATCGTAGGCTTGTCCCACCTCCGGTCAGACAGCCCCTGTGTTGTTGGGGAGGATGAAAGGCCTCGGGAAGGAGAGCAGTCAACGGGAGCAGAGGGAAACCTTCCCACAGCTGGGACCCTCCTTCCAGGTGACGGTGGGGTGTCCCCTTGCACAGAGGTCACCTCTCCAGGGGAGGAAACTCCAATTATTAGGAAACGGCAGCTGTTAGTAATGGGAGATTTGATCATAAGAAATATAGATAGCTGGGTTTGTGATGATCGGGAGAACCGTATGGTGACTTGCCTGCCTGGTGCAAAGGTTGCGGATCTATCGAGGCATCTAGATAGACTTATGAGTAGTGCTGGGGAGGAGCCGGTGGTCGTGGTACATGTAGGTACCAACGACATAGGGAAGGGTAGGAGAGATGTCCTGGAGGCCAAATTTAGGTTGCTAGGAAAGAGGTTGAAATCCAGGACCTCTATGGTGGCTTTCTCAGAAATGCTTCCAGTTCCACTTGCAGGGCCAGGTAGGCAGGCAGAGCTTCAGAGTCTCAATGCGTGGATGAGACGATGGTGTAGAGAGGAAGGGTTCAGATTTATTAGGAACTGGGGAAACTTTTGGGATAGGGGGAGCCTATACAGGAAGGATGGGCTCCACCTAAACCAAAGTGGAACCAGGCTGCTGGCACTAAACATTAAAAAGGTTGCAGAGCAGTTTTTAAACTAAGAGATGGGGGAAAGCCGATTGCTGCAGAGGAGCACGTGGATCGGATAGAGACTTCTCTGACAGGAGGGTCTGTCGTTAGAGATTCTCTAGGTTTTAGACAGGAAAGGATGGAAAAGGATAAAGGAGGGGCCAGATCAGATGAGAAATTTTCACATAAAGAATCTGACACACCAGGGAAGAGCAGACAGATAAACGGTGACCAGTTTTTAAAGTGCTTGTACACAAATGCCAGAAGTCTAAATAATAAGATGGGTGAACTAGAGTACCTCGTGTTAGAGGAGGATATTGACATAATAGGCATCACAGAAACATGGTGGACCGAGGACAATCAATGGGACACAATCATTCCAGGGTATAAAATATATCGGAAGGACAGAATAGGTCGTGGGGGCGGGGGAGTGGCACTTTATGTAAAAGATAGTGTAGAATCAAATGAAGTAAAAATCTTAAATGAATCCACATGTTCCATAGAATCACTATGGATAGTAATTTCATGCTCTAATAAGAACATAACAATAGGGCTCTATTATCGACCACCTGATCAGGACAGTGATAGGGATGATGAAATGCTAAGGGAGATTAGAGAGGCTGTCAAAATAAAGAACCCAATAATAGTGGGAGACTTCAATTATCCCAACATTGACTGGGTACATGTCACCTCAGGACGAAATGCAGAGATGAAATTTCTTGATACTTTAAATGACTGCTTCTTGGAGCAGCTGGTACAGGAAACCACAAGGGGAGAGGCAACTCTAGATTTAGTCCTGAGTGGAGCGCAGGATCTAGTTCAAGAGGTAACTATAAAAGGACCGCTGGGAAATAGTGACCATAATATAATAACATTTAACATTCCTATGGTGGGAATAACACCTCAGAAGCCCAACACTGGGGCATTTAATTTAAAAAAGGGGAACTATGCAAGAATGAGGGGGTTAGTTAAACGGAAATTAAAAGGTAAAGTGACTAAAGTGAAATCCCTGCAAGCTGCATGGACTCTCTTCAAAGATACCATAATAAAGGCCCAAATCAAATGTATACCCCAAATTAAAAAACAACGCCAGAAAACTAAAAAAGAGCCACCGTGGCTTAACAGCCAAGTAAAAGAAGCAGTGAGAGAGAAAAAGGCATCATTTAAAAAGTGGAAGTCTAATCCTAGTGAGGTAAATAGAAAGGAGCATAAGCACTGCCAAATAAAGTGTAAGAATGTAATAAGAAAAGCTAAAATGGAGTTTGAAGAACAGCTAGCCAAAAACTCAAAAGGTAATAACAAAATGTTTTTTAAATATGTCAGAAGCAGGAAGCCTGCTAAACAACCAGTGGGGCCCCTGGATGACAGAGATACAAAAGGAGCACTTAAAGATGACAGAGTCATTGCAGAGAAACTAAATGAATTCTTTGCTTCAGTCTTCACGGCTGAGGACGTTAGGGAGATTCCTAAACCTGAGCTGTCTTTTGTAGGTGACAAATCTGAGGTATTGTCACAAATTGAAGTATCAGTAGAGGAGGTTCTGGAACTCATTGATAAACTTAACTGTAACAAGTCACCGGGACCAGATGGCATTCACCCAAGAGTTCTGAAAGAACTCAAATGTGAAATTGCGGCACTATTAACGAGGGTTTGTAACCTATCCTTTAAATCGGCTACTGTGCCCAGTGACTGGAAGATAGCTAATGTAACGCCAATATTTAAAAAGGGCTCTAGAGGTGATCCTGGCAATTACAGACCAGTCAGTCTAACGTCCGTACCGGGAAAATTAGTTGAAACAATAGTAAAGAATAAAATTGTCAGACACATAGAAGAGCATAAATTGTTGGGCAAAAGTCAACATGGTTTCTGCAAAGGGAAATCGTGTCTTACTAATCTATTAGAGTTCTTTGAAGGGGTCAGCAAACATGTGGACAAGGGGGATCCGGTGGACATAGTGTACTTAGATTTCCAGAAAGCCTTTGACAAGGTCCCTCACCAAAGGCTCTTACGTAAATTAAGCTGCCATGGGATAAGAGGGAAGTTCTTCTCATGGATTGAAAACTGGTTAAAAGACAGGGAACAAAGGGTTGGAATAAATAGAACTTTTTCAGAATGGAGAGGGGTAACTAGTGGTGTTCCCCAAGGGTCAGTCTGGGACCGATAGTTACAACTTATTTGTAAATGATTTGGAGGAAGGGGTAAACAGTGATGTGGCAAAGTTTGCAGATGATACTAAACTGCTCAAAGTAGTAAGGACCAAAGCAGACTGTGAAGATCTTCAAAAAGATCTCACTAAACTAAGTGATTGGGCAACAAAATGGCAAATGAAATTTAATGTGGATAAATGTAAAGTAATGCACATTGGAAAAAATAACCCCAACTATACATACAATATGATGGGGGCTAATTTAGCTACAACCAATCAGGAAAAAGACCTGGGAGTCATTGTGGATAGTTCTCTGAAGGCATCCACGCAGTGTGCAGCGGCAGTCAAAAAAGCAAACAGGATGTTAGGAATCATTAAAAAAGGGATAGAGAATAAGTCGGAGAATATCTTATTGCCCTTATACAAATCCATGGTGCGCCCACATCTTGAATACTGCGTACAAATGTGGTCTCCTAATCTCAAAAAGGATATACTGGCACTAGAAAAGGTTCAGAGAAGGGCAACTAAAATGATTAGGGGTTTGGAACGGGTCCCATATGAAGAGAGATTAAAGAGGCTAGGACTTTTTAGCTTGGAAAAGAGAAGACTAAGGGGGGATATGATAGAGGTATATAAAATTATGAGTGGTGTGGAGGAAGTAGATAAGGAAAAGTTATTTACTTGTTCCCAAAATAGAAGAACTAGGGGCCACTCAATGAAATTGGCGTGCAGCAGGTTTAAAACAAATAAAAGGAAGTTCTTCTTCACGCAGCGCACAGTCAACCTGTGGAACTCCTTACCTGAGGAGGCTGTGAAGGCTAGGACTATAACAGGGTTTAAAAGAGAGTTGGATAAATTCATGGAGGCTAAGTCCATAAATGGCTGTTAGCCGGGATGGGTAATGAATGGTGTCCCTAGTCTCTGTCTGTCAGAGGGGGGTGATGGATGGCAGGAGAGAGATCGCTCGATCATACCTGTTAGGTTCACTCACTCCGGGGCACTTGGCATTGGCCACTGTCGGTAGACAGGATGCTGGGCTAGATGGACCTTTGGTCTGACCCAGTATGGCCGTTCTTATGTTCTTATGTTCTTATTTATTTTATCCACACTAGAAACAAATTAAATTGTTTCTACATTATAGAGTACATCTACATGCAAATTAAGATGTGATTGTAGTGCAGGTTGGTATATGCACACCAACTTTAATTTAATTCCTGCAGGTAACAATAGTAGTGAATAAGTGGTGGCACAGACGTCATTGAATGCTACTTGCCCCAACAGAAGCCCACTGTTGACCCCAGGTATGTACACTTGTTGCTAGCCTTTGCTAAAGCTCATGTTCCCATGTCTATATTGCTATTATCTGTCATATCTAGAATTAAATTAATGCAAATATGTCTAGCCATGCTACAATACATACAACCTTTATTTGCACTGCAGAGGTATTGTTACTGTTCTTGAGACACAGTCATCATGATGTACAGTGATATACTGCTTACCCAGATAACCCTGTCTTGCAGAAAATAGACAGAGTACAACGCAACTAATGCCATCAGTCTCAATGAAATGCGATCAAAACTTAATATTTAAACATTATTAAATCAGAGACATTTTAGCTATCGCTCCCACCACACTTGTATTTTTTAAAAGCTAGAAATTAAATGCATAAACAATGTGAAATATTAAATGTTACACAGTTTTTTGCTTTTACTTTTAAGTCAGGGGATGCAAAACATAGGGATCTTATAGTAGTGTTTATTTAAGCACTGCAAATCCTCCTATGCAAGGGAAAAGAAAGTAAGTCACATGTGCAAAATGTACCCAATTCAAAGTTCTTTCAGGAACAACACCTGACATTTTATTATCATTGTATAAGCTCAATGTTGTATAGCTTTGATTTCTGAATCTAAAATGTGGGTTACTCCAAAGTCTTTATATAAAAAATGGCCCTTTATCATACAACTGATTTGATCTAGACAAAGATGAGACACTGCCCTCCTTACCAACAGGATAGTGAGCAACCAAAACTGGTCTGCGCCCAGAGACTCCTGAACTCCCTAGGTTTTCAATTTACCCTAGGATAAAAAGCCACCCAAATACAGGGAAATGTTGTCAGTAAGTTAGTACAATCACCTGTTGCCCCGTCATCAGTGCTTTGAGCCCAAACAGTCCGCCCTTTCACATTGAACGATCACTATGGTTCACAGATCATTTATATTAGACAAAGAGCATAGGCAGAAAATAAGAATTCTAGTGGTGTCAAAAGTATTCTGAATCCCTCCAGCAGTAACACAAAAAACACTTACAGCATTATGCCATGAGTCTTCTACTCCTCTTCTGCCTTCTATTCTGCAATCAATATAGCAGAATCCCAACCAATAGAGCTATTTCATATAGGGAATCAGCTATCAACCTAGACTGCATAGCCCAGGCATCAAATCCAAACACTGAATGCTGTGAAGAACTGTCAGAATAATTCACTGATAGCTTCATATATTCTAAGTTGATCTTAAGTGGGAAAGAAAATTCAGCCCAATCAGATGCAGCATCTGCCCCACTATCACTCTCAAATTTGACTGAAAATCAAGAAGTCCTGAAAAATATTACAACCATAACCTATGAAATGGATCCATACCCATTCTGGCTAGTTAAAGCCAATGAAGAGAAACTATGCCCACTAGCAATGGAAAGAGTAAATGCCTCCTCCAGAGAAGGGCACCTAGTAAACTCCTTGAAAAATGCATTACTTTGTCCATTCCTTAAGAAACCAACATTTGACCCTGACAATCTGACCAACTACTGTCCTGTTTCCACCTCCTGTTCCTGGGCAAAATAACTGAGAAAGTAATAATCACCAAGCTCCAACAGCATGTAACATCAGACAACAGCCTGGAGTATAGCTCTAAGTAGCGTTTTAAAAAGTGATCTAATGGCTATGGATATGGTAAGACCTCCAATCTTGACCTCCAAGAATGCTTGTCCAAAAAAAAATATGAGAACCCTATGACCTTCCACTGTTGGTTTCTCTACAGGAGGATGTGGTCTGGCTTTAATTGTAATTTAATTATATATTTAAATTTAATTGTGTGAGTTTGTGAGAGTGAACAGATATGAATAAATAATGCATAGTGAATACATTATTCTGTTAACTTAACCTCTCTCTGTTCAAGAATCATCTGCATTCACTTCATAATTTTCTCTAGTTTACTTAAAGTTATTCACAGACTATCTCCTTTGAAAAATCCCAGGCTTGTAGCTCATTCATGGACGTTTCATCCATGTAAATTAAATATCTGGAACTTGAGTGGACACATAGGCCCCATGGTATTGTTTCTGATCCATTAATGGATCGATTTAACTACGAAGGTCAGGATTTCTATACAGATATTCACACTTAAAAAATAAAAGTTCATTTTCTGTTCTTAGTCTAATAGTTACTTAAAATTCACAGTTTCATGAATCAAGGTGCTTTGATTTAAATCAAAGTGATTTAAATAACTGATTTTAATCATTATTGAAATCACCCAACAGGAAACCTTGATTTAAATCAATTTTAATCATTTATTGCATTTATTATTTTTCTGAATAAAGATTACTTCTCACTGGTTGGTACCTATTAAAACATGTTGCTCAGCAACTAAATATAGCCTTTACACTAAATTTGGGTTCTTTCTTTGCTAACTAGGAGGGTATGTGTCTGAATATTTATTTAAGAAATTACATTGCATAATTTACCTTTATTCAGATTCTTAATTTTTTACACTTTTTATGTTAGAAAATGGTGAATGAGGCATTTCTTATTTACGAGAGGATTAATTTTTTACTTGTGATTTGTGTCAATCTCTATTTGGATAGAAATTCAAATAAATTAAAATGCACAGAAAGAGCATTCTTTAAAAAATATAATTACCTTAAATATGATCGATACATAAGAAAAAAACAAGGTTAATCAAAAATATTTTGCCTTGAAGACTTGATTTATCAAACAAAAAGTATTATCGGTGGTTAGTTAATTGAATGGTTCTTCAAGGGTTTAGAATTTGTAACTCTCATCCTCTCACTTGTTTTTTATTCAAATATTGGAAGAGGATAACAAGTTTTTCTCCTTTTCAACTCACAATTGGTTTCTTAACTTTGAATGAACTAATCGCTGAACTGAGCTGCTGAAATGAAGAAAATATTCTCTCTGCACCTGCAGAAGAGGCTACTGCTGTAAGAAGTGCGGGTTTAGCATTTGAACAAACTCTGGTTTTAGATGATTAGCCAGTATTTTCCTCAGTTCAGTTGTCTAACTTTCTTGAAAACATGGCAGCAAACATGTACGTCTTAATATTTTTGTACTTAATGTAAATAATTTTACTAGATTATATTAAGTTTAGCCCTTAACATTGGTAGTCAATTTCAAATTTTAATTTAAAGTGGGTCTATTTTAAAAAAACACCTTGTATTTAATTTAATTTAATTAAAAAAACAACAATTTTTATTCACCCTATAGATCATTCCTGACAATAAGCACCATCACTATGATGGAGTCAAAAAGGAGCAAGAAATGGAAAACTAAAGCTAATCCAATTTTCATTTGAGCAAATATTTGTAGAAAATGTTCTTTTAAGTATTTGTCCAACTCTACAAAAATAGGGTTTGGTAATACTGAACTTGTGAGAAGATAAACAGGTTAGAGATAAACTCTATTAATGAAGTAAAACTAGAGTTGGGACATTCTGAAGTGACTTTTAAAATATATATATATATATATGTGTATATATATATATATATATATAAAGTGGAGCTAGGGCATGGAGAGGAAATGTTTTCTGGTTTGTTTGTTTGTTTTTCCCAAATGCCATTTTTCTATTCAATGTGAGAATTTTTTAATGCTAATTTTTATCAAAATAGCGTACCATAAAGAGGCATCATTACAGAAAATGTATCTAACTTCTCTTTACAAATCAAAGAAAATAGTATATATAGACTTAAAGGACAGAAATTTCTTCCCTGCTACACTGTTCTTTAGTTCTCATTGGGGAGGAAATGACAGATGGATCTATAAAGTATGTTTACTCATGTCAGGCTTTTGATATGCAAATGAATGTTTTGAAAGAATTAGAAATACACTGACCAGTAGACATTCTCTTAGAAGAGAATCATTACAGCCTAAGGGAGAGGAGAGATAAACAATCCTTAGCAAACATATGGTGAATACTGACTATGACAAGTCCTGTCACAATACTTCCCTATGGAAGGTATAGTATTTTGAATAATAACTTCTTGCTTATATTTAAATGCAAAGAGGAGTGAAATTTCCAAGAGATGCTGCTAAGCACCAAAATAACAAATCTCTTGTGCTATTATTTTAAAATTATTTCAGCATACCAGAAATTAAGTTTTATAACTCAGTTATGGAAATACATGGCAGGAGTTATTAATCTAGGTTTAGAAAAACATATAATTAGGACAACCGAAAACAGACAGCTTCTTACCTGGTGTAATTTGGTACATCTCCATTGATTTCAATGAAGTCATGCTAATTTACAGCAGCTGAAGATCTCAACTAAATCTCGATATGTGGGCACGCCTACTCTTTTTCAACTTTATGTTGCTTACCGAGACTCCCACAGGCTACTGCCCTTGTCAGGTGGCTCTTTGTTGACTCAGCCCTCAGGCTAAGTCATAAACAGGCTGGAGACTCTTCACCAGTTGCCCCGGCTCCGAAATTCTTCTGGTCCTTCAGCCCCTTCTCTGGCCTAATCTTTTGCTCAGGGCTTAAGCCACATCTCCAATGGCTGGTGTGAGAGGAACCCAGGCTCACCAACTACGATGGGTCCCAACCCATAGAGTCTATAAGTAGAACCACCCGCTGCTTCCCTTTAACTATTTATTCTTTTGTTGCTACTATTGTTCCTTGTGCCACTTCCCTATGGCCTCAGTGCTTTCACTGTTATCCCAGGACTGAAGTCTTTCTTGAGTCCCTGCAGCTAGCCAGGAGCACCATCATTGCTCCTCTAGCTCTAGGTAACAACTGAATCTATTCTGTCCAGTAGCTCCCTTTTATACAAGCCCACTGGACTTTGGATGCTCACTGCAGCTTCTTCTCCAATTGACTGCTTCCCTATAGCCACTCTAAACAACCTAGAAGACTCACGTCTTCTTCTCCTTCCTGGGATGGGGTGTCGTAGAATCATGAAGCTTCCATCTGGGGGCCTCTGAGCCTAGTGAACTGCATCACAGATGTTAACTGAATAATGCGGATTCTTCAAACTTATATTTATGTTAACTGTACATAAGCTACATTTGAATTCTCTTTTTAAAGGATTCATGGCCTTTTTAAAAAAATCAGTCATAACTGAAAGTTTCTCCTTGAGCAGAAGCTGAGGAATAATATCTAAAGAATTTCAAAAGTAACCACTTTCAGAATGGTTGCCACCTACAATTGTTCTCAATGGAACTGAGGTTACAGGCTACTCTGAGTTAGAGTCCCTTCTCAAAATGGCAATGTATCTTCCATTGTTTTTAATGGGACTCAGGCCACAACCTATCCTTAGCAAAGATGACTGCTACATCCACTTAACTTTTCTTTAAAGTGCTCACCTCTACATACTTGCTATAAAGTCTCCTCTGGACATGGAGAAGGAGAAGTTATATAGGGCTGGGTTCAGATCAGGAAAGAAAATGAGGTGGAAACCTTGATAATTTGACTGAGGCACACTGCTCAGTTTACATTTCTAAGTTTTTTCATTTTTTAAAAATGTACATTCCTATCTGTCTACTTTGCAATGATTGTGCATGTCATTTGATCCTTTCCCAAAGAACTCAGTGGCAGGAGATGTATTGTACATCTTGTTGACCTGCATTTTCAAGGTGAAAGCAGAAAGGGGCCTCTAGTCTAGATGAAGCCTAAATAATGTTCTAGATGCAGCAGGGATTTATGTTTTTTTAAAAAAAGCTGTATAAACAAAGTATTTCAGAAATACTTAATATACAGCCAGAAAAGAGAAATTTATGTTGAGACCCATCAACAAGTATGAGGTAATACACTTGTGCTTCCACAGTCCTATAAGCCAGACAGGCATGCTATTTTGTCTGTTAATTCAGGGATATAATGTGTGTGCAGCACAGCTTAATTGTCACCTGGCAAAATTCATCTAATTTCTTTCCATTTTTACTTGGAAGAGACTATGTAAGCAGTACGGCAGTTTCCTGCTAAGAAGAAAGTAACATATAAGCAGCACAACTGTACTACTAAGCTCTTATCTGCACCACATGGATTTTGGGGGGTGGGGTGGGAGGAGGAGGAGAACCCGTCAAAGCGTATATAGTACTGTGCTAGCAACTGGAATGTGGGGGGCTGGAGTCCTTAGAAGAGAGGTCTGAATACAGCAGTGGTATATCAGGTACTTGGTGACACCTTTAGTAAGCAGCTGGTGGCAAAATAGCTATTTGGCCAGGTGCTCCTAAGCAAGGTGTCTCCCTCAGTCTATTCAGTAGTTGAGGACCCTCGGGAGTGCAAATTGAGGTCTGAGTGAGGGACTCACCATGAGTGGGAGGTCTAGGGGGAGTTGGCTGTACATCATTATAGATATTTTGCATGGACAAACAAAAATTAAGATAGGGGTGATGGATTGGCTGTCTCTGTGTTGTGGGTGTGGATTCCTCAAGCTTACTCGTAGGCAAGCCTAGTATAATTCAGAGCAGTATTGTGTCCCAGCTACAATACCGGAGAATAATTTCTCCTCTCCTACAACGATGCTATTCTCCCCAGCTTCTTATCTGTGCAACACAGAATCTAGCCTTAATGCAATCATAAAGAAAGGGCAATCTAAATGCAGCTTTAAAAAAGTAAAGTAAACTATTTAGTTAGATTCAGATCATTAGACTGAAGGATAATTTTTCCACGGGCATAGTGTTTTACCTGTGTACTATTTGTGAGGAGCACCCATTTTTACATGTACCATAGAAGAGATTATTTCTTTTCATTGATTGTGATAATCAATATGTAATATATTTTGAAGGTAACAAAATATGCTTATGTGGAAATGTGCGTATTCCCAAATTCATTCGCCAACATAATTACTTCTATATTCTGATTGTATGTAGTACTCTAGTGAAAACTATGAAAATTGATTTTTGTTTAATGTTTCTTCTGATTTTATCCATGCTGTACATTTCTTATATGGAAGGAATTATCATATGTAAAGATTCTCCCTTTATTGTTGTTTCAGATGTGGACTTTTTGAATTTTGACACTTTACAAGGTAAATAGTTATTTATGTTAGTGTAATTAATTTACAAGGAAATGTCCGATTGCTCATATACAATTGTTACCTTAAAGTGATCTATGAATCAAATTTGTAGCAAACTTTTATTTAAACCACCATTTAAACTTAAATAAATTTGTATGTCTGAAGAGCTTCTATTTAGGTATAAAATGAAATGCTCCTCAGACTACTGGAAAATTATCAAGGTCATATTACCTGCTGCTTCTTGTAAATGTCATGGTCCTCCTAAGCCAAACCCAAAGAAGCATTTAAACAGCTCTAAAGTTGATAACTAGAGGTTTTTTTGATGAAATTTGCACACATATATTAGCAATTATTTAGGTCTTGTCCACATGCGTAATTAAATCGCAGCAAGCTGGGGTGAGAATCTAGCCTACTGTGGTCTAACGTGTCATCTGCTGACATGTGTTAACAATTAGTTAGTGCACTTTGATCTACTCTTCTTTGAAATGGGACTGGTTCAAAGTGCACTAATTAATTAACCAGCATCAGCAGGGTGCACACAGATATTTGGACCACAGCAAGCTAGCATAATGTAGATTTAACCCCATCTTGCCACAGTCTAATTTTTCTTGTAGACAAGCCCTCAGTTAAACATCTATTCCCTTAGATTTCAATGAGCACAATGGAAATTACCCACAATTTTCCTAAGAATGCTGCAAAATAATTTTCTAACAATTTCACTGACTCACACTGCTCACACTTATTTTTTATACTGCCTCATACAAGTAAGAGAAACTGTACTGATCATTAAATAAATGGCAGGTTTTTGCCCTGAGGACCTGAGCACCTGACAATGGAATTACCCGATACCATGAACACTTAGATAAATGAGAAACTTTACTCAAATAAGTAGTCATTATTGATTTTAATAGGACTATTAGAGCTAGTGCCTAAAAGTAGTATTGTATCTTTGGTAGCTTCAGCCACCTCAAATACAATCCTGCCTGACCCCCTTGGTCCATACTTATAGAGGGATGTCCAAACTGCTACCTGTGCCCCTATGGACAAAACTCAGGTAGAGTTAGCACAAATATGGTTCTGAGAGCTTGGAATTACACGTTCAAGCTCAAATATGGATGGATACCTGCACATTTTGGGTACCTGCACATGTGTGTGTTCTTTTTGCAGTTTTGAAATACCCTATTGCACTAAATTTTGAAAATGTAGCACTTGATATGAATTTAGCACATATATGGCATTTGATTCTCTTGGTCTTATCAACTCTAAATTATATACACACAAAGCACCATCAACATAATAATGATCGTTAAAACATAGTTCTAGTGAAAAATATTTTAAAAAAATCCTTAGTAATGTTTACTGTCAATTTGTCAATGAAACTACAACAAAACCCATTCACATTCAACACTACAGACTAAATACATGTTACAACTTCACTTTTAAGTTTCAGTCATGTTTGATTCTTTAAAACTGTCACCCACAATTTTTACATTGCCTTTTTAACACTGGAGTTGTCATTACTTGTAGAAGCCAATAAAAGGATAATATTTGCCAATCACTACCACATACGGTAGAGCAGAGGTCTCAAATATTTTCACAATATGGACTGCGTGTTTTATCAGATTGTTTCTTTTATCACTTTTCCCTCCATTCACAATCATATAACCAGCCAGTTCTCTGCAGAACATTCCTAAGGTTTTAGTGGCCAGATACTCAACACAATTAATATTAAAAACAAAGGTGAAACACTACAAGCCAAAAAAGGGAAAGAAGAGGTTAAAGACTATTTAGATAAGTTAGATGTATTGGAGTTGGTAGGAGCTTGAAATTCATCTGAGGATACTTAAAGACTTAGCTGAAGTAGTCTCAGAACCATTAGCGATTATCTTTGAGAGATCACAGAGGAAAAGTGAGGCCCTACAGGACTGAAGAAGAGCAAACATAGTGCCTATCTGTAAAAAGAGGAACAAAGAGGATCCGTGGAATTTTAGACCAGTAAGCCTAACTCTGGTACCTGGAAAAATACAGGCGTGAATTATTAAACCATCAATTTATAAGCATCTAGAGCAGGGGTCTCCAAACTTTTCAGCCCGAGGGCCGCATTAACTATCAAATAGCAGTTCGGGGGCCGACAACACACTCGAGGTCCAAATAAAAAAGAATCAAAACATGGATGTTGTTTTTAATTATTTATTTAATATTATTTTATTCAGTTATTATTTAATAACACATTGATACACTACACATGAACACCTGTTCACTACACATGAACACTACACATGAACACTACACATGAACACCTATTCACTACACATGTTCACTACACATGAACACCTGTTCACTACACATGAACACTACACATGAACACCTATTCACTACACATGAACACTACACATGAACACCTATTCACTACACATGAACACTACACATCAACCCCCCAACTGACCCACCCAGCCAGGTCTCTCCCCCCCAAACCTCCTTTCCTCCAACCCCCCCCCAACTGACCCACCCAGCCAGGTCTCTCACCCCAAAACCTCCTTTCCTCCAACCCCCCCCCCAACTGACCCACCCAGCCAGGTCTCTCACCCCAAAACCTCCTTTCCTCCAACCCCCCCCCCCAAATGACCCACCCAGCCAGGTCTCTCCCCCCAAAACCTCCTTCCCTCCCACCCACCCCCCAAAATGACCCACCCAGCCCGGTCTCTCACCCCAAAACCTCCTTTCCTCCAACCCCCCCCCCCCAACTGACCCACCCAGCCAGGTCTCTCACCCCAAAACCTCCTTTCCTCCAACCCCCGCCCCCAACTGACCCACCCAGCCAGGTCTCTCACCCCAAAACCTCCTTTCCTCCAACCCCCCCCCCCAACTGACCCACCCAGCCAGGTCTCTCACCCCAAAACCTCCTTTCCTCCAACCCCCCCCCCAACTGACCCACCCAGCCAGGTCTCTCACCCCCCCAACTGACCTGCTCAACCCGGTCTCTCCCCACAGACCGGTTCGCCGCCTGGCAGTGGGTGGCTCCTTGTTTCGCCCCCTGCAACTGCGTGGCGGTGCGGCGCGTCCCGGCCCCAGCTCCGAGCCGTCCCTGGCCGGCGGCGGCGGCCGAGCGCGCGGCGCTTCCAGGCCCCGTGGCTGGCGGCGGCGGCCGAGCGCGCGGCGCTTCCAGGCCCCGCGGCTGGCGGCGGCGGCCGAGCGCGCGGCGCTTCCAGGCCCCGCGGCTGGCGGCGGCGGCGGCCCGCGCGGCGCTTCCAGGCCCCAGCGCGGAGCCAAAAAGATCTCCGCGGGCCGGATGAGAGGGCCTCGCGGGCCGCATCCGGCCCGCGGGCCGTAGTTTGGAGACCCCTGATCTAGAGGATAAAAGGGTTATAAGGAATAGCCAGCATGGATTTTTCAAGAACAAATCATGCCAAACTAATCTAATTTCCATCTTTCACAAGGTTACTGGCCCAGTGGATAACAGGGAAGAAGTCGGTGTGATCTATCTAGACTGGAGTAAGACTTTTGACACAGTCCCACATTATATTCTCACAAGCAAACTAGAAAAAATGCGGCTTAGATTAAATTACTATAAAACGGGTGCACAACTCAAGAGTAGTGAGATGGTGTATAGTGTGGGATCCAGCAGGGGTCAGTCCTGGATCTGGTACTAGTTGGTATTTTCATTAATTACTTGGTTAATGGAGTGGGGTATGCTTATAAAATTTGTGGGTGATACCAAGCTGGGAGAGGTTGCAAGCACTTTGGAGGACACGATTAGATTTTTAAATGCCCTTGACAAACTGGAGAATTGGTCTGAATTCAACAAGATGAAATTCATTAAAGATAAGTTGTACTTTGCAATTCAGCAGGAAAAATCAAATGCATAATTACAAAATGAGGACTAACTGGCTAGATAGCAGTACTGCTGAAAAATGTGATGCAGTTGCAAAAGGCTAATGCCATTCTGGAGTATATTAACAGGAGTGTGATATGTAGGACATGAGAGGTAATTGTTTCATAGGTACCGAATTCTGCTCGCCCCAGTGGGTACTCGACCCCTCTCTGGCCCTGTTCCGACCCTGAATCCACCATGCCCCGCTCCCTCCTGCCCCTATCCTGCCCTCATTCCAATCCCTTCCCCAAAATCCTCGCCCCCAACTCCACCCTCTCCCTGCCCTTCCAACTCCTTCTGCAAATGCCCACCCCAGCCCCTCCCATTCCCCACCTCCTCCCCTGTGCACACCAAATTCCCACTCCTTCCCCTTCCCTCCCAAAGCTTGCTACGCCACCAAACAGCTGTTTGGCGGTGGCAAGTGCTGGCAGGTAGGCAGGAATGTGGTGCGCTCAGGGGAAGAGGAGGAGATGAGGTGGTGCAGGTAGCGGAGCTTGGCTGCCAGTGAGCGCAGAGCACAAACTAATTTTTCCCCGTGAGTGCTCCAGCCCTGGAGTCAGCACCTATGAATTGTCCTGCTTTATTTGGCCTGGGTGGGCCTCAGCTGGTGTATTGTATCTAATTTTCAGACCACACTTGAGGAAAGATGTTGACAAATTGGACAGAGTCCACAGGAAAACAACAAAAATGATAAAAGATTTAGAAAACCTGACCTATGAGCAAAAGTTAAAAAATTGGGCATGTTTAGTCTTGGGAAAAGAAGACAGAGGGCCGGACCTGATAACAGTCTTCAAATATGGTTTGTTATGAAGAGGACGTTGTTCAATTGTTCTCCATGACCACTGAAGGTAGGACAAGAAGTAGTAGGCCTAATCTGTAGCAAGGGAGATTTAAATGAGATGTTAAGAAAAACTCTGACTGTAGTTAAATTCTGGAATAGCCTTCCAAGGAAGCTGTCAAATCCGCAACATTGTAAGCTTTCAAGAAGATTGAACAAACAGCTGTCAGGGATGGTCTAGCTTTACTTGGCCCTGCCTCAGTGCAGAGCATTGGATTACATGACTTCTCAAAGTGCCTCAGGTCATACATTTCTATATTTCTAAGTAATCCATAGATCACCAGCCAATTAGAAAATCTCCGCAGTAGGTCTTGGTTAACACCGCAGGCATTCTCCCAAGGATAGCCATTCCAAATTTTCAACAAATGTGCTTTGCTTATGTTATACCTCTTTGGTGTGCATTTTCCCTTTATAGTACATTAGTTTAGTTCAGGAGTCTTCACTACAACACTTAATTTAAGTACACATTGCAGAATAGTCTTAGAAATTGAACTATGAACTCGTGAGTATTCACACTAGAAACTTGAATCAAAAGAGTTTCACCCATACAATCAGTGTACAAAGACATTGTATGTGTCTTGTCCCATATCAACACAGTTCAAATTTAGAGCATTAAGTACTCCGAAAATACTTAGTAATAAGCCACAGACTAAAGTTGGTGGGATAAACTTTGACAGAACTGTTTTCTGTTCAAAAATGCAGTTCAGTTGAAATCAAAATGCTTTGCAAAATGGTACCAATTTTGCCACAATTTAATTTAGGACAGGAATCGTCAACTTTGGCACCTGGGACCACAGGGTAAGCACCCTTAGCAGGCCCCGCCGGTCTGTTTACTTGCCATTACGCTGACTGTGGCTCCCACTGGCCACAGTTCTCCATCCCGGTTCAATGGGGGATGCGGGAAGCAGCGGCCAGAATTGCATCCCTTCCCAGAGGCCCCATTGGACCGGGATGGACAACTACGGCGAGTGGGAGCCGTGATTGGTGAAATGGCAAGTAAACAAACCAGTGGGGCCAGCTAAGGCTGCTTACCCTGTGGTCCCGTGCGCCAAGCTTGCCAATCCCTGATTTAGGAGAAAAACTGAAAATAAAATTTCCAACAATTGAAAAACATCTTGTTGTAACATTTCCAGAACAAAATGTTTTGACTTTCCATTTTGAAATGACTTTTCTTTTCAATATTTTTAAATTGTGTTTATATTATATATTATAATATAAAAAGTCAAACTCAAAATGAAACATTTTCATAGATTCAGAAGGTTTTTTTAGGTTTTTCTTTTAGAGAATTTCATAATTTGGGGAGTTTATTCTAATTTGAATTATAGCCGATTTTAAAATCTAGGCATCCTTTGTGAAATGCAATGTTTGTCCTCTGTACAGCTCTATCAGAGACCCATAATTAGATACCTTTGAAATAATCAATGTATTTGAATAACCACAATTCATTGGATAATTCACAAACAGAAAAATAAACAAAAGTCATTGAATGAATTATTCCTCACTATGGGTAGGGAAGTTTCTACCCTGGCACTGAAGAGAGTGTGCACAAACTATGCATTGAGCAATCTTGTCTATTTATGGGTTTGTCTTGACTATCATCCTAAAAACAACAAACCAAACATCTTTCCTTAACAAGGCTGGCTGATCTGAGGGTATCACAAACTTTCTAAATCAGTAAGACTGTCCATCTCCTTTTATGCTCTTATATTTGAATTCAAGACACATATGATCTAACCTATGTGAAAAATCAAATCATACCTGATCATTTTTATGTAGGTTCAAGACCCTAATATCTTCCTGATATCCTGACACAGGTTTCTAGAATATATAAATTACTTTCTAAGGTTTATTACTGATTTATTATAGATATCTATGATTCCTTCTATAGGAGGAAAGTACGGTATCTCAACTAGCACTGTGTAGCAATTGCTGACAGAAGCTGACTCTGTGCTTTTGTTTTCTAGTTATCATATTCTGTGTTGTTACGTAAAATTATATAAATACTTTTAAACAGAAACAAACCAGAATGTGTAGATTACTTTTTGTTTTGCCTTCCGAGGTACAACCTTTAAAAAATACTGCATAAAGTCAAATCATTTTAAGACAAAAAATTAAACAAATCATGCTTAATCTTAACTATAAAAATTTTCCATGGAAAGTAAGTCTATTTTTGACTCACATGGGAGGATATAATGCTATTTAATTTACTTTTCCATGGGGACTTTATTAGGGCTGCTACTGAAACATGCATCATTTTAATTAGAATTAACACTTTCATCTTGTTTATGAATATATATAAGTTTAACTTTGAATTTTTTAACATCTGGGATACAGTCAATCTGTCACAGCAAAATTAAGACATTTCACATACATAACTACTAATATATAATAGCCAGATACCAAATAACTAAACATTCATTGTTAGCATTTGGAGTAAAAATCCCTCTATGCATATATTTCCATGTCCTTTGGGAATTTATGCATGCTTTGATCATTATCCCTTTGAAGTAACACTCCTTTAAAGAGAGACATTTCAAGTACAGTCCTTGACTCTGTTAGATGTTTTACTGGTAGGTACAAGACTTATTTTACATAATTTATTCTTCAGTTAGCAGACATATTCCTACAACAGTGAAAGCATACTGCAATGGATACGTTCTCAAAGATCACCTTCCTTTGCTAAGAATATTTACTTTTCAGGTTACATAGATTCATGGAAATTAGAGTATGAAAGACCATCATCATAAGGTCATCATTCTCCTGTCAATGCAGGATTAATTCCTACAATATAATCTCCAGTGTTTTGATGGGTCCAGTTTAAAAGACCACATTTTCTAAAACACTATTGTACTAGGAGATCTCACTATTAGGAGATTATATATAGGATTGTTTTTCATAGAAAATATTGTGCCACACCAAAAGTGAACAGCACAGCAACTTTGTCACACTCAGGCATAGTGTAAGCCTTGCTATTTGGTGCTGAGGTATGGCTGGAAGAATGGCTCTGTTCCCTCTCACAGGGCAGTCACTTGCTCGTCAGACAATTATGATTGCCATTGTAACTAGCCCCTAAACTAGCATGCAGGTTGGTTCTTCTTTTTCTTATGTTGTTTGTACATCCACAAAGGGGAGTCACAATCTTGCCATTAGTGGCATCATACTTGCCACCAAATTACGGTCTTTATCCAGCAAATTGCTTAAGATTTTTAAAGGTCCCTTAAGTGCTTTGCTGGACTGGTGCCTCAAACATCACAGAAATCTGTGATTATTTATACATGATTTCTGAGGTTGTTGTTTTCTAATACCAGATGCCTTGGCATACTAAATTAGTCTATCTGACATATTATCAATCTTAATTCTGCATCAGTTCTACACAATACAAAATAGGCTCTTCTGATACTATTCAATTTCAATCTGAATCTTACCAAGAACAGGATACATTAGCTGGCTAAAGTAATCTCATCTCTCTGAGAGGACTTAATGTGAGTTATAAAAGTCAAAGAAATTTCAACTTTTTACTACGCACACATTTCCTTTAGTATCTAATATGAACTTTTATGTCAGAAAAGTCTTTACATACTTACTTAAACTCATCTTGTGATTACCAAGCCACATAATGCAAGAGGAAATCCTTTATTGATTGCTTTTGACATTATATTTCTCAGCATAAGTGCATTAATAATTGACTGAATAAAACCTAACCTCTAATAGCTCCATTATAGGTATTATACTTTTCTTGTGAATATGATACTCACTAATAAGCCGCTTCACATGAGGTACAGATTTTTGACACTTGATTGTATAGGTTTGTATGAGGATACTATCATTTCTATCACACAAGTGATACTATAAAACATCTTTTTTAACTGTATATCTGGGAATTACACTTCAATAGTGGATGTGTTCTTTTTAAAAACAGAAGAAATTTTATTTATCAGTAGAAATTCCTATATTTAGAGCATTGTCGAGACAGCACTCTATTCCCCCACTCCTCCCCACAATGTTTCAGTTTCATTATGTTATTTAAGTCATCCTTTCCCACTAGGTAGTCTCTGTTGTTGGTACAAAAGATCCAGGGCACAGAAGTTTGCAAATTCCTGCTGAGCACTTCATTGAGTACACAGTCATAGCCTTTCCTTCTTCTCCCCCCCTCCACCTGAATTTAATTAGCCTAGTCCAGGGAATTATGGTAAATAAGGAAATCAACTAAAATACGTAGAAAGACAATTTAAAAATGAACGGAACAACCTGTTTCTTTCATTCATTCATTCAGACACACACACTTTACCAAAATTAGGAAAGATCAATACTTGGTTACATGAAGTGTAAGTGGAATGGAGTGGAGTGTAAGTGTAGCGTCTGAACACCCCCAATAATATATTACTGTGGGAGTATTACACAGGGTACAGGGTAGACTGTCCCTTTAAGGGCCAGGGCCTAGAGCTGGCCAGCCCCATCTATTCACCATGTCTGCCACACTTGGGATGGGGCCTGGAGTTAATTAGTAGAACCAGATGGGTATGGAGATGTTGCAGGGAAGGGGGATTGCCCAGGAATTTGTAGAGAGATTGCAGTGGGTGAGAGAAGGTCCTGCAGGAAAGACCCTGAAACAGGGGAGTTGTTCCATCTAGGAAGGGCTGGGAGTAGCCTGCTATGGCAGGAAGAACCTTTAGACATCGGAGGAGTTTGGGGCTGTGGCCATCTTAAGGCTCATGGGAAGACATTTTTAATTTGGAACTTCAAGTTAATAAACCAGACTCTAAGGAAGGCTATTGTTATTGAACCCATAAAAGCCTATATGAATAAATAAAGTTTATTTAAAAAGCCCTTTAAGGGGGTCTAGGCTGGAACTGAGGCAGGCAATGGACAGAGGGAACACTTGGGAGGTGACTGGCCTGGTGACAGAGTACCAAGGACAAATAATTGTAATTTAACAGATTGCTAGTAACTGGTGATGATATCAAATTGTGCAGCTCACTTACTGAGCCTGAAGCAAGAAAAATCAATTGGAAGAGAATCCTTTTAGCAATTTTTGTCTAGTGGTTATCAAAGATAGCTGGACTGATCAATATCCAACACTATAAAAATTGTGAAAAACATGAACATAGAAATATTTGAATAGTAGCATACCCATGCATCTCAAAACTTCATACAGTAACGGTGTGAGTGCAGGTTAGAGTGATAATCTTCACTTGAAAAGGAATTAGTAGAACAGTTTTGCTGTACTTAGTTTTCTTTATTCTTTCATTGCAGACATACATTTCTTACAGCATATTGTACTTATTTATATTAATTTTAGCACAAGCATAAAATAAAGGAGACAATTCTTCTCTTTTCTCTTGGGTGTCTGAGTGATTTCATTTACAAGTAACATAGTCTTCCACAATTTTATTCGGAAGCCATTATAAGATCAGGGTGTCAAAACTTTGTATATGAAATGTAGCAGAAACCAGTTAAATATGTCTCGTGCAAGGCTTTTTGGTCACAGTAAGAGAGGCATGCGAATTCAGTATGCCATCAGGAGACCATTTAGACAACTTTTATTTGTTTAGCACCAATGAACTTCCACCTATGTGCAAAGTTTTAAAAAAAAAACAATTAACATTCTTCATTTTTTGGGAAAAAAATTGCTAAATCCTGAAGTGGCTTCCCTTTCCAGCTCCTTTATCAAGTTGCTTGCAGTGAAATTTACACAGCTGAACAGGTCTGCAGGTGGCTGGAAATGTATCATGCGGGTGGGCTGCCAGATATGGTGTTTTAATATGGAGGAAGCTAGGAAAACTTGAAGGAGCTGAGATTTCGCAGGCTGTTAACATAGGTAGTTGTGGAAAACAGGTGTCCATAAGTTATTATTTCACTGCTGTCATTTTACTTTAGTAAGGAGCAAATCATTTCAGGAACAGACTTTAAAATAGATTTTTTCAACTTTAAGATATTGAATATGAAAAGAAGATGTCAGTTTGGTATAAAACTAGAAAAGTTGAACAGATAAAAGAGAAATCTTTTGCAGCTTCCTAGTATGCATTTATATACAGTATATATATATATATGCATACAGTATATATATGCATTTATATACAGTACTCTACCCTGAACACAACATCATGCATCTGCAGATCAGCCCAAAGCTACACACTGTTATACAAAACATGTGGTTCAATTTATTTTTTCAACATTTTAAATAATATTTCTTTAAATATTTCTTTAATATTTAACAGATGCCCAAAGACAAACGAGTAGAACTGATTCTGCTGTGTCCTCTGTTTGTAGTCTTATTTTCTTTGCTCTAACTGACCCAAACACATTTATTTTGTGAAAGCAACCAAAATATTTTCTGTAACAAAGGAAGAGTCAAAATTAGTTTGTAACGTGGTAAGGAGATGAGTTATACATTGTATGATACTGGGGAATATAAACTACGTGTGCATGTATAATAGATACAGCACAGAATAATTTTGGACATCTTGGCATTTGGAAAATGAAAAAATAAAAACAATGTAAACATAAAGGCCTCACTACTTATGCATGTTACACCACAGGAGCTAATAATATGAATTGTGCTTTACCGTATATCTGCTTTTATTTGGAGAAAATAATGTATACAGTACTTGAGTTAAATAAGGTCAAATACAATTTTGTGGAGCTTGCCTAGAGTTATCTGTAGTTAACCATATTTAAAAACTTTGTCAAAGTCAATAATAATTGCTTTTCTACACTATTATCCACAGAACACATAGTTCCTATGTTATTTCTCCATTATGTTGCTAGAATGTATTAAAATGTAGTCTTTTGGAAGAGGTGCCAATCAAAAGATGGAATTAATTGGAAGCACTGAATTGCAGTGACATTTCCTCAATATTTAGGTTCGGATTTAAATCTCTGTGTGTTTCATAGATACCATGCTACTCTACATGACAGACAGTTTTTAGTAATGCATATTTTACATTAAAAAACAAGAGTTTTTCTTGAAAATATGTGTGCTGAAAAACAGTGAAACTTGAAGCATTTGATGTCAGCCAAATAAATAAATTACATTAAAAAAGATGTTTAATTTCTTTGGAACAATAAAAGAAGGTGTCTACTTTGCAAATGATTCACAGTAATATTTAGTAACTCAGTAATTTCTAGTAACTATTAAATAATTGTATGGGATCATTTTAAAAAATAATTTAATTACTGGATAATTTCTAGAAATTAAACACAGTCACAGTTACTATTGAAGGGTATGTTTGTGTTCAGTTTAAACTAAGTGTTATTTGGAAGATACATATGTATAGAGAGGCACGCTGTGGCTCACTACCCCAAGAACATTCTGGAACATTCTGGAACCACTCACCACCCAGGGGGAGGGGGAGTGAGCTCACCATGTGGAGTGAAGGGGAGGGGCTTCTGATTGGAGAGACTCTGGATGCTTCTTGCTAGCAGGGGTTCTCCCTCCCTGTGCACATTGTATTGCATTGAATTGAATAAAATATCAAAAACCCTTGATTCTGCCTGGCCTCTGACTTACTGGGAACCACAAAATCCCAACACTATATGAAAGAACATTAAACCCATCTTGTCCCAAGGTTAGAACCCTGTGCAGAGGAAGCTGGGTATCTTCTCTGACTTGCAAAGAATGGAGGAATAGTCATCCACTTCTGTGGCACTTTTCCCCTCCCCTTCCTGGGGCATCATGCAGGCGATGGGAGTGGGGATTGTAAGACTGGGTGGGCTGAAATATTTTCCACTCATCTTGGCACCATAGAGATTATCCTGGAAAAAAATACACCGGTCTAGAGCTATATTACGCCAAACTCATACGCATAGTCATACTTGCTAGTATGGCTTGATAGAGCTAAGAGAGACTGGTATTGCAGACATTACTCCGTTTCTGGCAAGTGAATGTTAACAACTCAGGGTTACATGGGTGCTTAAGAGAAGGACCCTAAAGTAGCTGTTCCAGGAAGAGGAGGGTAAAGAAGCATGAGGTTCTGAAAATGGAATAGAAGAGGGAAGAGAAGCCTGGGCTCTGAATTCATGGCTGAAGTGTATAAATCCTAAATTAGTAATTAAAAAAAACAAAAAAACCCAACACTCATATTTTATAGACTTGTGCTTTACTCAGCTGAACAGCTTTATTCCCTGAAAAAATGGACATACATGACTGATGAGCTTATATCACGCTGCCACAGAAGGGGATGTGGGTCTCTGGGGCCCTATAACTGGCACAGGAAGTTGAAGCTGTCATGGGATAAGAGAGATGGTCCTCTCATGGATCAGCAACTGGTTAAAAGACGGGAAGCAAACCGTAGGAGTAAATGGTTGGTTTTCAGAATTGAGACAGGGACATTGAAGGGTCCCCCAGGGATTTGTACTGGAACCTGTGTTGTTGAACATATTCATAAATGATCTGGGAAAAGGGGTGAACAGTGAGGTGGCAAGGTTTACAAAATTAATCAAGATCCTGTAGTTAAGTCCAAAATGGACTGTAAAGGATTACAAAGGGATCTCACTAAACTGGGTGACTGGGCAACAAAATGGCATAAGTGACAAAGAGTCCTGTGGCATCTTATAGACTAACAGACATATTGGAGCATAAGCTTTTGTGGATGAATACCCCTTCAGGACCAGACTTCTCTTTGTTGCTTTTGCAGATCCAGACTAACATGGCTACCCCTCTGAAAACTGGCAGAAGAAATTCAACGCCCAACCTCAAAAAAGATATATCAGAAATGGAAAAAATACAGAGAAGTGCAATACAAATTATTAGGGGTTTGGAACAGCTTCCATATGAGGAGAGATTAAAAAGGCTAGGACAGTTCAGTTTAGAAAAAAGAGGACAAAGGGGGGATATGATAGAGGTATATAAAATAATGAATTATATAGAACCTAACACAAGAATCAGGGGTCATCCAATTAAATTAATATGCAGTAGATTTAAAGCCAACAAAAGGAAAAACATCTTCATACAACACACAGTCAACCTGTAGAATTCTCTGCCATGAGATGTTGTGAAGGGCAAAAGTATAACTGGGTTCAAAAAAGAATTAAATAAGTTCATGGAGAATAGGTCCACCACAGCTATTAGCAAAGATGGTCAGGAATGCAATACTATTCTCTGGATGTCCCTAAGCCTCTGACTGCCAGACACTGGGACTGAATGATGGGGATGGATCAGGTGATAATTTTCCTGTTCTTTTCGTTCTCTCTGATATCTGCCAATGGCCACTGTCAGAAAAAAGGATAGTCAGGATAGTGGGCTAGATGGACCATTGACCTGATCCAGTGTGGGTGGTCTTAAGGCCTCTGAAAAGAAGACCCCTGCCTCCTGTGGATTTTCACATATTTATGAGGTGTTGGGGAGGAAGTGCAGTTTATTCCAGTATAGAAGGTTGGTGATAGGAGAGGAGATTGTGAAAATTATTTTGAGAAAAGCTTCCTGGGAATTTCTCAAAATTTCAAAGTTTTCCTCTCTCAAAGGCTCCCTTCTGTAGCTTTCTTTTTTGGGGGGAGAAAAACAGTGATATGGTTGTAAGTAATTCAGGTAGTGGGGTACCCACTTCCACAGAAATAAAACACTTGGAAAGAGGCAAATTGTAGGATGTTCCACTTATTGTAGTTTCATCAGATCATTTGGGGGGGGGGGCAAATTAGTCTTATTTCTCCTTCCTCATCCTCAAATTCATTACATATAGGTTTTTTTTCCAATTTTGCCATTGATGGTCCCTCAGTGATCCTCTCTCTAATAACTCTTACTTTCCCCCACCTAAAAAAAATATGATTTTTTATTTTTATTTCTTTTCAATGCTTTGCTTGGTCAACCTCTCATTAATAATAACATTAGTGAAATCCCAGTAGAGTGGTCACAGCAAAGGAGTCTGGGAGCTATCATTTTAAGTTATTTTCCCAGATCTGTCACCTATACTGTTCTGTGCCTCAGTTTACCCTTCTATAATAATAATTGCTGACTGACCAGAAATGTTGTGGGGCTTGGTTGAAAATTGTAAACAATGGGGTTTTCACACAGTCACAACATACAATTTGGCACAACAACAGTGTAATGAATCCACTCATATATAAGAGGCTAGCAGAGCCTCCTTATTGGAGGGAAACAGCTCACTAAATGGGGGAAGGGTCCGTGGTAGTGGGGAGGACAATGCCAAGGGAAGCTGTTCCCAAAAGCACCAAGGTGACTGTGCTGGTTGTTCCAGAGTTGCCTCTGCACGGCTGAAGCTGTTTCAATTTAAGACTAACTGGTATGGAGTGTAGATAAACACATGTACGCAAACATGCTGATGTTACATTGATTTTTCTTCAGCAGCAGAAACTGACCGCTGCAATGTCTCAAAATTGGAACCAAGGGCAAATGCATAATAAAAATAAGTACAAACTGTTACTACAGCTCATAATAGAATTGTGTACCATATTCCAGATTAGAACTATGTTATTAATATTTTATTAATAATATGTTATTGACCATGTACACAAACTGTCACTTCTCTGTTATGTGGTATGGAAAGGAATAACAAACCTCGAGTAGGGTGACCAGAGGGCAAGGGGTGGAGAGTAATAGGTGCCTATATATAAGAAAAAGCCTCCAAAGCCTAGGCTCCCAGCATCATGACTTCCCATCCTATGTAATGGTGCTCTTACTGAAAAATGGATCCTCCTTGGAACACTGTGCGGGGAGGAAGAAAGATACTTCCCCTTAAATATATAACTTTGAATTTGGATAAATTAAGTATTTGATTATTTGCCAAGTGTTTCTATATTCTACCTCTATGTTTTCCTATACTGAACATGAGACAATGAAATTAATTTGCTTACATAAGAAGGGTAAATAAATACTGGTAAAAACTCTAAGGAAACATTATGCTTCCGCAACCAAAACCAAACTCTCTGTTCTGTTGTCAGCATATTTTTATTTTCTTGTGTCAGCAGACATGTAACTAAACCATGATTACCTCATGGATTTTTTTGTTTTTGCTTTAATACATTGGCACCGAGCAAGGTGGAAGTTAGCATATCATAACTCACACATTTTGTGAGATTACTCCCAGGAGCAAAAAAAATGGGCTCTTTGTTTTTTAAATTAATTTTTTCAGAGTTAAAATAATTTCTAAATAAATTACAAGAAGTAATGCTGATGACAGGCTATTAAGGTGTAAATTCTATACAGTAGCTGTAATGTTAGTTCAAACTAGAGCTAATTAAACAACAGAAAAAGATACCTGTTTTATTTATTATTGGCAAATTTCTATGGTGCTCCTGCACTACTCTCTGTGTCAAATACTGTTTAATCGACTCTAATTCAAAATATTTCTGCTTCAATCTACTAGTTAATATCATTGGAATGCCGTAAGTAAGTTAACCTGATAATCTATCAGTGCTCATCCAGCATGTGAAAAAATTGCTCCAGAAAGCTATACAGCATTATTTACTTTATTTTTCTGAGAATATTCATCAAGCATATGCACTATATAGATAAAATAAATTGCTGCATGCATTTTGACTGGCTGAGACCATGAAATGGCACACATGCTGATGTAGATATAATAACTAACATTTTGTACCACTTAATTTAAATGCACTCCATAAATAATGCATAAATGCAACTAATTTTCACTCAACCATTAAGGAACCAGCCTTTTGCTAATAATAAGCAAATAAGTGGTATGTTAGTCTTATGTAAGACTTATCTAGGATAGTCAATCAAAATTATTGTATGTGACTTTAATAGGGAATAATGATACAGATTATGGATCATCTCACCCAGTATTCTGTTTCTGACTGACCATGGTGTATATAAAATGCTTCTGAGGAGGGGGAAAAAGTACCCATTATACTCCCTAATATCAAAAGTATGGTGAATTCCTTCCTAACACAAACCAACAACTAACAGCCTTTTTGTTGCTATCCTAACTAACTAAAATGAACATTCTCCTCTTATTTAAATGTCTACTCTTCACTCTTATTAAACTATCTGCCCAATAATATTCTGCAGGAGTGAGTTCAGTAAATTACTTGTGCACTGTGTAAAACAATTTCATTTTGCCCATTCTTAATTTGTTACCTCTGATGTTTGAAGGCCAGTTTCTTGTTTTATTTTGAGCAGAAGCGAATAGGGACATCAAATTGGCCTTTTCAGCAATATTTGTTATTGTACAGATGTCTATCATATCCCCTAGTGTGGTTTACACACTACGCACCACAATATGGTTGATATAATTACATACCATTAATTTCAATATACTAGGTATTTCTGGTTAAGTTGCTGCCAATAACTTTCCCAACAGCACCGTGAAATTGACATGATTTTTGACAGTTTCCCTGCAGCCCACTGAATTTTTAAGAGCGGCAGTAAAATTAACCAAAGATTTATTCATTCACTTTGTACAGTAAAACCTCCATTTAACGGACTAATTCGGGCGAGGGGGTGTCCGTTAAATCAAAAGTCTGTTATTTAATAATTAAAAAAAAGAAGCTGTCGGAGCAGCAGCCCGCCCGCCACAGGGTCGGGGCCGGCAGCTCCGCAGCCCGCCTGCTGCCGGGACCTGGGCGGCAGCCAGAAGCCGGCAGCCAGCCCGCCCGGGTCCCGGCTGTTGGGATCCGGGCGGCAGCCGGGAGCCGGCAGCCAGACCGCCCGCTTCCAGGACTCGGGTGGGAGCCAGCAGCCCACCCGCTGGCGGGACTCGGGCGGGAGCCGGCAGCCAGCAGGCGGGACCCGGCAGCCAGCCAGCCCGCCCGCCCGCAGGCGGGAGCCATCAGCCAGCCTGCCCGCTGCCTGGACCCGGGCGGCAGCCGGGAGCCGTCAGCCAGCCCGCCCGCAGCTGGGACCCCGGCGGCAGCCGGGAGCTGTCAGCCAGTCCGCCCGCGGCTGGGACCCTGGCAGCAGCCGGGAGCCGGCAGCCAGCCCGCCAGAAATGGATCAGGAATGCATCAGACTTGCTCAGAAATTTTGTCCGTTGCATCCGAAGTCCGTTAAATCGAGGTCCGTTAAATCGAGGGTTTACTGCATCTGCTTAGTGAAACTATGAACAGCAGAAAGCATTGTTTCCACAGATTCAGAAAGACAGTGCTGCATCAGTGGATATTTTGTAATCATCTTCACATCTTTAAGAATAAGAATTTGTTTTAGTTCAGTGGAAACTGATCCATCCTCACCATGAAAGGCTTACTATTCTTCACTGACAGGTGAGTGACCCGTAATTCAGCAAAGAGGAAAAATATATATAGGAGACGTAAAATGTATTAATATAATTTTCATAGTTAGCCTTTTCCCTCTAGTAACCGTTCAGATATCAGAACAAATGTCTGCATGAGATAATGTTAAGAAGTCTGACAATTAATTTGGGGTAGAGAATGACACTAAATAGCTCTGATCTGTGGGAGATAACCAATTAAGTAGCCTTTTCTCTTCCTTCACACACAGACCTGGAGTGTCATGAGAGAGTATATCCACTGAGGGGTACTGATGGAAGGGTATCAAATAGTTTGAATGTTCAGATATCTCTGAGATACAATTGCATGAAAACTTCAATGAGAGAATTCTAGAAACATTTCTTGGGGACACAAATGGAAGGAATTCTGCTGGCAATGTTTAGAATAAGCAACGATCATGGTGATCTTAAACAAAAAATAATTGGTTTGCTGTGCGTGTTTTAGTATTTTATTTTATACTCTTCTGTCCTGTTTTTAATAAATAAATTAGAAATTTCAAATGCTTTATTAATTTCTGTACCAAACAGATAATTTTCAAATAATTTTAAGATTTAATTTGTGCATTGACTGGCTTGCTTAGAAGGTTGCTGATGGGCAGCACGACTTATTAACTTTTAAGTTACTGGTTCAGGCCTCACCCTAGCGAGGAGTGCTCCCAGATAGCTATGATTTGATGGTTGTTTGCACAGACTATATTAAATGAGTTGGATATCCCAGTTCAGTTTGTTTTGAGCAAGTGTTCACATTCCAAAACAAAACACAATAAAAACACTCTGCAATCAGACTTGGCAGAGATATATGTCTATATGCAATACCCTAGCAGTGATTCCTCTAGATCACCATTTAGGCACACTAGTTGATGAAAACAAAACACAAATGTACAGTAAGGAATTGAAAATTAGAAAGACCAGCACAACCTTAAAATAGATGGCATAAAACTCAAGATGTACAGATGGATGGAAATGTCATCCACCTTTGAAATTAATGTATATCTCCACAGTAAGCCAAAAAGAGAAAAAACCCTAAAGCAGTTATCTTAAAACACAATCTGTTTAAACATTAACCTGTCACTCTCTTGGCAATTAAATAAAAAATAAATATTCAATTAAATAAGCTTTTAGGCACTCCTATAGTTCATTATGCTTCCATCTAGGATATGGTTGTTTAACAGTATTTTTCATTCTCTTACTGAATTAACAAATGGGGTCAATATACAGCAAGAAGCTTCATAATCACTCTCTCCTGGTTTGCTGTACAGGTAGCATTGTTCACACATTGTCCCTATAGTATGAATCACACAGTGCAATGGAATTCACAAGGTGTTAATACCTTTTGCTGTGGAAAAATCTTACCCTATTAGTCAGTCAGAGATAAAAGGAAATCCTATGCAGAAAAAAAAACACCCATAAATATCGAACTGTATATACATTTCTATTGATGATGTTGCCAAAATTGGTGTCTTTTCAAGAGACAATGACAATTTTTTGTCATCACAACAACTCTGGAGAAAGTGAGCACCACTTTCTTATGGCAGTATATGAAGTGTTTTAATGCTCCAGTGCTGATGTTCTGATATTCTCCATATTATTTATCTACCTAAAGTTTCAACACTGTTGTCCATCACCAATAGCAAAGTCCCTTTTGTAATTTATGGAGCTCTTTGGCTTTTCTCCTTCCTCCTTACAAGCCAGACAGACTAAAGCAGGAAGAGACCTTCATGAAAAGGCAAGTGGTTTTATATAGTGGCATACCCTCTAAAAACCACTATTCAGGGACAGAGCCACCACATTTCACAACCTATATGCAGGTGTTATAGAAAGGAGAATAAAAGAACATCAAAAGCACATTATGTAGTAGAGCCTGATTGTTTCTGAAACTGGCCAGCATATTAACTTTCAGGACATACAAGATGAACAGAAGCAATTGCCTATGTCACTAGTAGAAATAAATGGCACCCTTCCACACTGGTAGAAAGTCAATATTGGCAGCTATATTGTCTGCTGACATTAGGGTCTAATTCATCCCTGGTATCAATGTAGTTGCACTAGGAATACATTTCTACTAGAATAGCTGTCAACTATAGATCTCAAAGACTTTTCAGGATGCCTTATGATAGATGGGCATGCAACAATCATTACCATGAGGAAACCTGCTGATAAATCTGACAGCTTCATATTTTGGGTGCTATAAGATGCATTGCTGTACCAAAGAACAGACATCTTTGACAGGCACTGAGAGCAGTCTGTCAACACATGCACATGGCTGAAAAGAACTACATGACCAAATTTTAGGAGGGATGTGTCCCAACCTCACAAAAATTACTGATCTTACCCAAGAATGGGACTTTATCAGAGTTTTATCTGAATACCTATTTGCCTTGTATCAAATAATCAGGAGGTTGAGGTCACAGGTGGACTTCTCAACTGAGCAAAAAGTTCAATCATCACCAAGTTCCAATGATGCATCTGACACAAATAATGTTATATTCCATAAACAACACTTGAAAGCCGCGAAGACTTTTTTTTCATACTTCCTCTTCTTCTGTGCTCTAATCCATGCAAGTCAGGTGTAACCAAGAAATGAAAATATTTTTCCTTTGAAGCCATCTTCAATAAATTGCTAGTTGTTCTGAGAAATCATTCATGGCCTTCTATGCCCTAACTTATGCCCTAATATATTCAATACTATATCTGTCCTACATATTGTATCTATCCTAAATAATACTATCACACAAAATGACCCCCATGGAAAGTTTTAACTCACAAAACTATTGAATAGCATTGTGGTAGACATATTTTCCAAGGAGAAAACAAGAAGCAGTAGCAAACCTTTGAAAAGATTTCTTACTGTAGTATTTGTTTTGGTGCAGGAGATAACCATCCTGTATTTTTCAAAGCAAGAAATGGTAACAGATATTCATTTCTTAAAAATGCAGTATTGAAACACCAATACTGGCTATGCAGTATAATTCAACACTATGATGAAACAGAATTTGAGTAGCCTTATTTCTAAACTTTCACATTCACATTGAATTCATGTACACACTGCAGTAAATCTTTTCTCTCTGACTGAACTCAACATCCATATATTTTGTATTTAATTACTTTACTTGATATTCATGAAGCACTTAAAACTGTTCATTCTGAATGAATGATTATAAAGCTGTCCCTTAGAAATGAAAAGTTCTTAGAAACCAACAATACCATGCCTTTAAAAGTACATTTTGCTTATGGAGACATTCCTTATAAACATGTGGTGCAATATTTTCAACATACAAATGCTTTATTTGCTTTGCAGATAATTGCATAAGGTAACTTTTATAAAGTGCTATTTTCTTACCATGGCAGGAACCATCCACTTCCTCATATCCTACACTGCATATGCATCGCCCAAGAGGCACAAGCCAATCCCCATCTGCTCCACAATACAGTTTTGGAGTATCCCGCTCCTCAGCACTCTTCACACAGGAACCCCTTACTTCCACCAAAGAGGAAGAATCCACCCTTGGAATAGTGTCAGGAAACATAGCCAAGTTACGAACTGTAAATGGGCACTTTTTGTAGTAAACGCGGACAGAGACCAGAGCAATGCAGGCTCCAATGTCCTGGAAAGCAAGATAGAATCCTTTCCTGTTTATTGGCCCAACCTCACGAACTTCTGTGTTGAGTTTAAGGATGCGATCACCCAAATCCATCTGGGTAAAACTCTCATCAGCTGCAACAGTATCAATTTTAGTGTATTGGCTTGGCTTAAATTTAATTCCATGGGACTCATCTGACTCCATGTAGTAAAGGTTAAAAGTTTCTTTGCAAGTTCCCAGTACCCATGGAATGCTGTTGCAGTCCCTCAGGGTAAACTTCATTTCCACATAAATTTTCTGGGCTGCATCACGGGAGATCCAATTTGTACGAAGCCAGTTGTTTTGGTTTGGTTCCATTACATTACATACCTGGTAGGTGTGAATGGGACGATTGTGTTCATCCATTTCAGTTATGGCATCCCACTGAAAAGAAAATAAGTTGTTTGAAAAACCAAGAATCATAACCTTAACAGAGTTAGAATATTAACTTTACTTAAAAATTAGATCTTAGATATTAATTAGAAGAAGGTTTACTATGAAAAAGATAGTTTGCATCTTAGAAGTTCCATGTTGAAAAGAATAAAAATCAAGAAACTATCAGTAAAACAAAATTTCTCATGAGCTTGGCTTCAGTGGGGGATGAAGATACTTGGCATGTCTCAACATCAGACCCTACATGTTCTGTATAACATTATTTCTTCATAAACCAGTCCCTGATAGCCCTCTGGTAATTTTTGTTGCCCCTCCTTCAACAACATGAAACTTCCAAATATTCGCACAGCATTCCAGGTATGGTATTACTGTACATATTGCTGAAAGATTATCACTTTATATACATCTCCTTCTTAAGTGGAACAGATTCTGTATAATAACTTAGTAAGGGTTCAACATTGCTTTTGAATAATGTGGCTATTAGCAAATTTATGAAAAGGCTTCTTGCCAAACTGTTGCATTTATCAGTGGCGTCGCTAGGGTTGGTGTCACCCAGTGCGGAGGCAGCAGCCGGGGCGCCCCCCCCCCCCCGGGGCTCCCCGCACGGCTCCGGCCGGGACCCTGCAGCCCCCCGCGGCCGGCCCGGGGCCAGAGGCAGCGCGGGGTGGGCCCAGGGGCGCCCGGCGCCGACAGCCCGAGCCGGGTGTCACCCCTCTGAGGGTGTCACCCGGTGCGGTCCGCACCCCCCGTACCCGCCTAGCTACGCCAGTGGCATTTATAGAGTTTAATAGGAAATCACTCAAAGAGCACACAGAATTAGAGATGAGCCCATTCTGTGAAGGTTAGATCTGAATCTGAATTTCAATGCTCTGAATTTGGAAGGTCAGGGAGGGATCAGTTTTCCAGTTCTGGACTCTCTGTAAATGAATAATGTTTTTGAATGACCTTTTCAATTGAAAAATCCAATGTGAATGTCACCAGTAGGATTCATCCTACAAAAGTATTTATTCTAATGCCACACCTGAAAGACTTGTAAGATGATTACTTTATTAACAAATCTTCTAATTTAAAGGGACCACTGGTTGTCAAATATATACTCACTAATGTTGAGCAAATAATCATTTTACCTCTAAAGACTCATTAGCAAGAACAGAAACTCAGGACATGTGTATTTCTGTTCCTTAAGAAGAACTATACTACTAGTATGAACAAAAACTAGATCTCATCACTATATAGATCTAAGGCACTAAGTTCTGAGTGGCCTTTCAGGTGTGCCATCCTCATACGGTATTCTAGATGTAAACTGAGATACCAGTGAGCTCAACAGCTGTTCCTAAATATCACTGAAAATGCCAGTTCTCTTTCTTGTAGTGCTATAAACCATCACAATTTACATTAACTCTTGTAGCTTATGTATACAATGCTTTTATTTTGAACATATATTAAATAAAAGTTATTTGGATGTGAATTAGTTCATAAGACACTCTTTAAAAACATAAAAATAAAATGGGTAAAACAATTAGAAATAGAGAATTCCATGCAGTATTTTCTCTCGATACTGAATTTCATTTTACCGTTTTAGTTACATATCAAATGTTATGTAAAAATGTGCATTAGAATTATAGTCAATATGCAGTTTCAGGTGCAATTACTTTCAAGTCATTAAAACAACATTATTCAAACATGAATTCACATACTGTTAGCACATGACACTAAAAATATATTGCTCACTCCACAACAGACAGGATATTATTAAATATTCTAATATTCTAATATTCTAGGATAAATATTCTAATTTAGGCATCTAAGTTAAACACCTAAATAAATGTTTTGGTTTTTGGAGATGCAGAACATCTATCATTCCTATTTGTTTCAATTCCCTGAGGAATGTGTACTTTGCTTAGGGGACTCGAGACTGAGAAAATCGAGATGGTCTATGCTGAATATAATCTATGAGTCCTATACCACATTCACCATGTATGAGCAAAGGAACTGTTCTACCCTGATTTTGAGGCATCTATCCTCAGTAATGAGGACAAGAGATTGCCTTTCACTGTGAATATAAGGTAAGAAATTAGTTAAGTATTAAGCTCTGTTTTATAGATGTCTAACCACTTGATTTCATCTTAAAGGACAACGTGAATGCTCAAATGCAGAGAAAAAATATTGCTTTATTCAATAACTTTTAAGAATGCATTGCTAGTCCCATGCGAGGGAGGAGGGATGTGGATACCCAGGGGGCTTCATTTCACCTCCATCCTCCCTGAACGTCTCTAAGAAAAGCATCAGTTCCCCTTGGAGGTAACAGATCAATCACAGTGGCAACAGCAGCATCATTTCACAGCCTCATCAACCTGGTAACTTTTACCAACTAACTCAGTTAACTTTCAACAGCCTACTATCATCAACAGAAAAGAGTTTAGTGTCTATGAAGAATTCCCCCCCCCCCCAGAGGTAAGGATTAGGGAAGGGGAGGAGATTATTGTCAGTGAAGGGAAAGGGGAACACATCAAAGTAGTCACACAATATGAAAATAATATTGAGGGCTCAGAGCATAAGGGAGAGCTAAGCAGGAGCTGATTAGGCTAAAATTAAAATAAGAAAGAACTGACAAGGGTTAAAAAAGCTAGAGTTAAAGAATAAGACAAACAATAAATAATACAACATAGGAAATAGGGAAGAATTTTAAAAAAATTGTATCAGTAGAAACCCTCCGGACCTCTTGTCTATACAGTATATTGTCTATATTGTAAACTCTGAAGCAAGGACATGTAATCTTTTTGTCTGTAAAGTACCTAGCACAGTTTTAGTAGATAACTAACTACATAATCTCCTGTAACTGAAACCAATACAACAAAGAAGTGCAAAAGGCTCTCCAGTGGCATCTGTATACCAAGGAACGGTTAGCTAGAATGTAGTTTTTGAACATGCAATAGTCATATACTGTCCTGTTGCAGTGAATTAGCTTTAAAGCAAAAAGCTCCAACATGCTATTATCTCCTACAAAATATCTTGTAAAAATATCATTCTTCTAATATGATATTTTACTCAGAACAATATAAATATGTACTTTGAATCAATACTCTCCTCTGAACTTTAAAAAAAATAGAATCTTTAATTCTGCTGCTGTGTACGTAGTTAAGAATATAAATCTGTTTTTTTCTGCAGTTAAGGAAAAGGTTCTCCATATAAATAATAACTAGTTTCAAAGAACAAAACAAGAAGATCCATATATAGGGACAGTTTTTCTTATCTACTCAGAGCAGATACAAAACTTTATTAGGAATCTAAATGTATTAAACAAGAAAGTAAAAGCTAGATTATGAATAAATAATACATGTTTTAAATGAACATTTAATTTGCTCCTGCCATTATATTTGGAAATAGAGTGAATTAGAAAAAGGATGTTTATATATTTCTTATCTCTACTCTTGGATGCCAAGCTCAAAAATGGAAATAGGTCCCCAAAACATCTATCCAAATTACTCTAAAATCTGACAGGCATCTAAATTCGTGATAATCTTTGTCAGGAACATGTTGATCCTACGATAAATGATTGTTTACAGTCTGTTTTTATTCTCTACAAAGTTAATATAATATACTGAATATAACAGGTAATAATGGTCCTGCAATCTTGAACAATTCCTAGAATAGTTACTTAAAGCAAATAACAATCACAGCCAGACCTCTGAAAAGTGACTGATTCATACATATGTTGGACACTCAACACTTTTGAAAACTAGGCACTTTGAAGTTGAGTCAAGTTGGGCACCCAAAACATCTGGACAATTCTGAAAATTTAGGTCAAGTTGATTTTATGCTTCCACTTATTTTAAAAATATTTGATAGTAGCAACACCATAAAACTCATTCCATCAACACAATTGAAATAGTGGAGAGAAGAATTTGAAGTTTGGGAAAGAATAAATTTACAAAACGTTAACTCCAAAGAGAAAATATTAGATTGGGTTAAAATCTCAGATGCTTTCATATTTTTACAAGCTACTTTACAATCTTCCCTTTTCATTTTAGGACTTCACTTATGTTTAATCACTATTTGGAGAACACTGTAAAGTGCTAATGACTTAATTTATTACCTCCTGGGAGCGCTGTTATAATACTGGAAATTGTTTTCACAGTCTGTTCCTGTGTGTGTGTGTGTGTGTGTGTGTGTGTGTGTGTGTGTGTGCATGAATGAGTGCGTACGTGTGTGTTTTTAAAAGTGAATGCTACTTTCAGGTTAAAAAATAACCATAAAAGAATGATAACTGCAATTCAATAGGTGGTATTGATTGAGATTTTATTTATACCACCATTCAGAAAATATGATTTTTCATATACCCAATTATTTTTCAAATACTTGTTACTTTCCATTTGAGAATATTATTATAAGAAAAAGAAAGATACTGGGCCATTTTTAGTCCATTGTAAACTGGTATATCTCCTCTGAAGTCATTGGAACAGCCATATGTATATATACAAACCTGGATCCCTGTGCACGGTCCAGGTAAAAGGGTCTTTTGCTGCACCACCATAGACCTGTATAGTCCTCCCTCTCTTCTGGTCATGTTGGGCAGAGGGTAGAGGAATATGATGGTCAGCAACCCCACACTGACCTGAACTGCAGCTAAAGGAGAAAGTCACTTCTGGTCTCTCTACCCCTTAAAGGGACACGGATCTTTTCCAACAAGTCAGAAAATGGCCCCTGCCATTTAAAGTGCAGTGAGGTCATTAGTTTGATAAGTAATGAATTATCAAGAAGGAAAAGAGTAAATAATGAGGAATTCACCATAATAAAATATGTTAGGGAGGAAAGCAAGTATTCTTTACTCCAGTCAATGTATTTGTTTCATTACTTCCTAAGAAAACACATCTGTAAAGAGAGGGAAAGACCAATTTTCTTTTAAAAATTTATAAAAAACTTATAGGCCTGACTAGGTAACATACAATGATTTTTCTTCCAAATTAAAGTATAAAACATTTAATCATTCTTTCAATCAAAACTGATGCCAAATCTATGTAACCTTGCTTTTTTTTTAAAAAAAAAAATCATTTCACTGTGATTTAGGACAGAATTCTCAGTGATATACCACATACAAATGTAGGCCAGCATTTTTAAACCAAGCACCTAATGTTAAGCATCTAACAAAGTGCTCTGATTTTCAGAGGTGCAATCTTTGCTTCCACCGATGTCCATGGATGCAGGATCAGATGTTTAAAAGAAGAGGTATTTGTTACATAGGTATTTTAAAACAGCCATGATGCAAGGAGGCTTTTCATCATATGATGAAAGTTGTGACACTATGGGGACCTCCAGAGCATACAGGAATGGTTAATTACATTTCACTTAATCATTACATCCAATGGAAGATAATAGATATTTTTCTTAGTATTTTAATGTTTTTAAAATTCAGTACCGTCAATAATCTAATGTATTACTTCATTTGGGTACTAGCACTTGCAGAGCTCAGATAAGAGTCATCAGCTGAAGTCTACAAGTGAATTCTCACTTTCAACGGAAAGCTACTGACAACTTTTTTTGATCCCATTTCCATGGAAACAGAGGTTGAATTGGTGAAAATGAAGTAAGGGATATTAAAAGTTTTGAAATTTTTCTTTTTTTGTTTCCATTGAGCTGATCTCCATGGAAATGGGATCGGAAAGGTCAAAGCTAGACAGCAGCATAGAAGAACTCCCACTTAGCATATTTAGGTTGCAGGCATCTGCAAAATGTGCTGCCATCTGCAAATGCAGATTTCAAAATCCACTTATTGTAGCAACATTCAGAGCAAAAATTACAGTATTGTGACGTTTGGAACAACTTTCTAATTAATACTTTTTAGAAAGGGCCATTTAAAAAGTACAGTTGGCCTTTAAAACACAAATCTTTGAAAAAGGCAAGGTCATGGAGTATTAATCATAAGTATAAACTTTTAAAAAATGTATTAAATATGTATTTTCGTTGTAGTTGCCTAGAGTTCAGCTCTCTCTCCTTCGGCTCTGTACCTGCAACTGTGATGCTGCAGAAATCAGAAGTTCCTGCCTCTGAGAACAGCAATAGAAAAGAGCTGCAACAATATGTTGTGTTAGTGCAGGGAGCATGGAGAAGGGAACCTTACATTTTAGATCCTATTTCTGTAACCATGCATAATTTTAAAGCCATTATATTATAATCTGAAAACCTAACTCTTCTGTTATGCAATTTGAGTGAGGAGGTAAATGAACATGTCTATTTAACAGAACAGGTGGCAGAGATGAAGATTCCCTTGTAAAAGGCCACAGTGATCTGACAGACCACATCTCTCTTCAAGATAATGTGGTATGTGAAATATTTGCAGCCAGGCAAGTAGAGAAAGGAACCAGATGAGACTTCAAAGGGGCCCACTGATTCAGGCGATACTAACTTCAGTTCCAAATTATGAATTTGCTGACTTTGAAGTATGAATCACAATTGTAAATACAGCACAACACTGTTCTAGCTTTGCAGAACAATCAGTATGGACATTTTTATGAGCGAAGCAAGTGCCTGTGTCACAGCCCTGAGCATGGAAAGCAATGTACGACTGTGTATATATGCTTAAGGCACCCAATGGACCAAATGTCATAAAATAGGTTTGATTTCAAGACCCTTGCAAAAGATGCAATGTGTCAGACTCTGGCCCGCCAGCCAGACGCTACTCCTCCTTCCAAAAAGAGATTCCATTTGCCCAGCTCATGGAAAGGAAATATAAATGTATGTAGAAAAAAAACACTTCATGGTGCAATGCCTACACCTGATAGATCTCAAATACAAGTCAGGAAAAGAAAAAGCAATTTGCTATGGACAAAGCAGATGTACAGCCAAGATGCCTCATTGGTCAGTCAATGGTTGTAGGAAAAGATGACCTATAATCTGCATAATTGAAATTGTCCCTATAACCCATCAGAACTGCACAATCCTAGAGCTGTCAAGATTTACCAGCGACGTTATGTGTAATATGCATGTCAGAGAGCCAAACCACAACCTCACCTCCCGCTCACTCATATTCCATTCCCCAAAACACCTTCTACACAAGCTCAGTTTTGACCCTGGAATGGGAGATGTCATAGAGCATCCACAAAGGCTGCTAAGAATCTTGCTGTTATGATTTCTATGTGGACGGTGTTCAAATACTATGGTGATGGGTGATAGTAAAAACCCTAAGACAAAAAGAGAAGATAGAGAGATGAAGGCACAAATACAGATGCTATAAAAATGAAACTAGAAGCCAAAGATAAATCATCTGGAGAAAGGGGTAAACAGTGAAGTAGCAAAGTTTGCAGATTATTCTAAACTGCTCAAGATAGTTAAGGCCAAAGTAGACTGTGAAGAATTTCAAAAAGATCTCACAAAACTAAGTGATTGGGCAACAAAATGGCAAATGAAATCTATATACAGTAAAACCTCCAATTAACGGACTAATTCGGGCGAGGGGGTGTCCGTTAAATAAAAAACTCCGTTATTTAATAATAATAAAAAAAAGAGCTGTCGGAGCAGCAGCCCGCCTGCCACAGGGTCGGGGCGACAGCTCTGCAGCCCGCCCGCTGGCGGGACCCGGGAGGGAGCTGGGAGCCGGCAGCCAGCACGCACAGGTCCCAGCTCCCGGAACCCGCCAGCCAACCCTCCCGCTGCCGTGACCCGGGCGGCAGCTGGGAGCCGGCAGCCAGCCTGCCCGCTGCCTGGACCCGGGCGGCAGCCGGGAGCCGGCAGCCAGCCCGCCAGAAATGGATCAGGAATGCAATAGACTTGCTCAGAAATTTTGTCCGTTGCATCCAAAGTCCGTTAAATCGAGGTCCGTTAAATCGAGGGTTTACTGTATATAAAAGTCAAATGGTGTATGAGTGCCTGTATGTACGTTCCCTTACTCCTTCCACACCGTTTGAGCTAGAGACTTGAAATTTGGTACAGTTATAGGCTTTAGGGTCCTAATCAGGGTAAGAATCGAAAATTTTTCAAATCTCACCTCTGACGCCCCCTAGGGGTGAAATTCTTTAAAGCCAATTAACATCAGCTGGGCAGCTGCTGTTCTCTGTGACATAGATATGATGTAATAATACCCCCCTCCAATGGCACCCGCACTCGCTCAGCTCTCTCCCCCTCCCACGGCCCCCCCACTCGCTCAGCTCTCTCCCCGCTCCCCCACTCCAACGGCCCCCCCACTCGCTCAGCTCTCTCTCCCCTGCCCCCTCCAATGCCCCCCCACTCGCTCAGCTCTCTCCCCCCCTCAGGTAAGAATCGAAAATTTTTAAAATCTCATCCCCCTTCCCCCCACTCCAACGGTCCCCCCCACTCGCTCAGCTCTCTCCCCCCTCCAACGGCCCCCCACTCGCTCAGCTCTCTCCTCCCTCAGGTAAGAATTGAAAAATTTAAAAATCTCCCCCCCACTCGCTCAGCTCTCTTCCCCCTCCCCACCTCCAACGGACCCGAGCAACACCGGGTATTTCTGCTAGTTTAATATAGATAAATGTAAAGTAATACATATTGGAAAAAAATAACCTCAACTATACATTCAATATGATAGAGCCCTAATTTAGCTACAACTCATCTATTCAGGAAAGAGAACTTGGAGTCATCGTGGATAGTTCTCTGAAGACGTCCATACAGTGTGCAGTGGCAGCCAAAAAAGCAAACAGGATGTTAGGAATCATTTAAAATAGGATAGAGAATAAGACGGAGAATATCTTATTGCCCTTATATGAATCCATGGAATGCCCACATCTTGAATACTACATACAGATTTGGTGTCCTGATCTCAAAAAAGGTATACTAGCATTGGAAAATGTTCAGAGAAGGGCAACTAAAATGATTAGGGGTTTGGAACGGGTCCCATATGAGGAGAGATTAAAGAGGCTAGGACTTTTCATCTTGGAAAAGAGGAGACTAAGAGGGGATATGATAGAGATATATAAAATCATGAGTGATGTGGAGAAAGTGAATAAGGAAAAGTTATTTACTTGTTCTCATAATATAAGAACTAGGGATCACCAAATGAAATTAATGGTCAGCAGGTTTAACACAAATAAAAGGAAGTTGTTCTTCACACAGCGCACAGTCAACCTGTGGAATTCCTTGCCTGAGGAGGTTGTGAAGGCTAGGATTATAAAAGGATCTAAAAGAGAACCGGATAAATTCATGGAGGTTAAGTCCATTAATGGCTATTAGCCAGGATGGGTAAGGAATGGTGTCCTTAGCCTCTGTTTCTCAGAGGGTGGAGCTGGATGGCAGGAGGGAGATCACTTGATCATTACCCTCTGGGGCACCTGGCATTGGCCACTGTTAGCAGACAGGATACTGGGTTAGATGGATCTGGGGTCTGACTCAGTACAGCAATTCTTATGTTCTTACACCTCAACAAATGAGTGTCATATTTTCAAGCAGCTGCATGCTGAAAAAGAGGTGCTTGAAAAAAATTCCCAAGGTGTGTCAAAAGAGAAGAGTAAAAAGGTGTGGAAACATGTAGTGGCTCAAAGAGCAGGGCAAGCTCCAAAAATAACACAGACAAAGGAAATATAATGTATAACGTATAAATATTATGTAATTTGTTTTAAACCTGCTGCCCATTAATTGTTAAAAGGAACCAGGAAGAAAAATCTATCTTGCCTTCCATTCCATATCACTTGTAGGCAAAAGCAAGTTAAGTGAGGAGAAAAGGCCTAGACCATTCACTGATATCAAATCATAGCAGTCCATTAGTAACTTTTCAAATGCTGATCTCTTTAACACTGTGAATGTGACCACAGTGAAGAGACTATGACTGAAGAATGATTGCAGAACTGCAAGAGACATAGTGTTTTATTTTCCAAAACAAAACTATAATAGTTTATACTTCTTATCCATCGTAAATAATTGGAAGAGGGATGTTAGGTATGCTCCTTTAAGGCCACTATATTGTGATCTGGAAACATATGCACTGCTGGAGGATAGTTTGCTGCATCAGCTGTTAGAGCTTGTAGCAGCTTGATAGAACTCTGCAAATAAAGAGCAAAAATATCCTATAGCTGTGCATGCACCTAGAGTTACTCCAACAAGGCCCTACCAATCTCTACCTCAGCTAAAGTAATCAGATCCCTAGTGAACTCTTTAGGATTGTAAAGATCCCCTCTTCATGCCTCCTTTAATATTGCAATCCATTTATTGCCTCTCATCTACTGCTGCCTTTAAATCCAAGAATTACTGCAGACTGTCAAAACCACTGCTATGACTACAGAGCTGCAAGTAAAGTGGACACAGTCCAAGTAGAGGACAACTCTATCTTTGATTACTGCTGTTTATATTGGCTGAGGGCCAATATTGGTTACTTTAAGCAAGTACTTTCCCTGTCTTAAGTAATGTCACTAACACTGGCAATGCAAAGCATTCAAAAATCGTGATTCAATCCCTCAAATATCCTGAGATTGGCTTAATATGATGAGGTTTAAAATAATAAATAGAGAATTCTTTTTATTTGCCTCTTATGTTTTGAGTCCTTAGAGGTCACCTTTTTACACTTTTCTCTGAAGTCATTTACACTTTTTTTAAAGATTAAAATGGACATTTTTACATAATCGCAATACTTCCCAAAATTCTCCATAAAATTACAAGGATTGACAATACTTGGGTTATTCAAGCATTTAAGGCAAGGAGATTAAGACCATGAGTTTGCCATTTTCAAAACTGCTAGTCAGATAGGTGGAAAGATGGTCCTGAGGTTAAAGCATGGGACTAGAAATTAGGAAACCCTGGTTTTAGCCCCAGCTCTGCCACAGACTACCTCTGCGTCCTTACAAATATCAAAGGATTTCTCTGTGCCTGAGGCTTCACATTTTAAAAATGGGGATGAGATTATCTACTTTCTTGTGAGCGTGGAGAGATTTAAACAGCTGAAATATGCAAGTGGAATTAATCTGGATTCTTTATTCCAGCAAAACCAACAGGAAATTCAAGTGTTCCCCTCTTTCCATCTCTCCCTGATTCCTTCCCTAGTGTTTTTAAACATGTACTGCAGTTGCTGCTGCTCTATCCAATGACTAGACGCAATAAACTTCTTTGTTTAGACTACAAGATCAAAACCATATCACATGGACATTTTAAAAAAGCATACAAAGTAATTATATAGTGTTTTTCATCTTCTGAGTGCTTTATAAACATTAACACATTAATCCAGACCCAGGCATAAAACTAAAGGAAGAAAAACTAGAGATAATGAGAGGAAGGTTAGAGTAACAGATCACTGATTTTACCAGAGTGCACCGAGAGAAACAGTAATGAGGACCTCACTATATCATTGTGCATGTCCTTTATTTGACATCAGAAAAGCACCATGGAATTTGGAATTATTCAGCAGTACCAGCACTAGTTCAAATCTTCGGTAGGGCACTATTATCCTCCTTAGTTATACATTAATGGAGGACATAGCTGACAGTGCCCTTTATTTCTCTTCTGTTCTTGCTATTCAGTGAAATAGAGAAATCATTCATGACATAATTGTGCTGCTTCTTCAGGGCCCCTTACTGAAATGTCTACTAAACACTTTAGGGCATTCAAGTAATTGCACCTTTCATGCACGGATCATTCATCCAGAGAGATAGAAGCAATGTGTTGTTTTACAAACAAATATGATGCTGAATTAAGATTAACAAGTTTGTTTTACTTTTAATTTATGTTCTCATTCTGAGTGGAACAATGTCCGAAAGGCAGGACCCCCCACCACAATTCAATGTGTTCAGAAGACTCTGTTCAAGAGAAGCACCAGAATTAGTAGGATGGAGTTATTACAGTCAAGATCTAAGTTTATAGGTCTGCATGGGGATGCCTCTATGCATTCTCAATTTAGCTGAAGCCTACTCCCCACTTACTGTCTTCTCCTTTAATGTTGTTTCTATCTTACATCTCTGCTCCAATACACAACATGCTCATTTAAAGTCGTGCAATGCTCCACGATAACGTCGTTTGGCTGCCTGATTTGTCCACAGATGGCAGCCCCCCTATGCGCCCTCCACCCCTCAACGCCTCCAGCCTACTGGCGGACCCTGCGGATCAGCGCCTTCCCCCTGCTAGTCCTGCCTGCTGTCCACAGCAATCAGCTGTCTTGCGGTGTTCAGAAGGCTGGGGGGAGGAGCGAGGATTTGGCACACAGCCTCCCTGCTCCCCCCGCCCCCGACTCCGGAACACTGGAAATCAGCAGATTGCTGCAGGCAGGAGGCAGGGGAGGGAGGCGGTAGGCTGCGTGCCAAGTCTTCACTCCTCCCCGCAGCCTCCTGAATGCTGCAAGACAAATGATTGCTGCGGGTAGGAGGTGAGTGAAGAAAGGGGAAGGCACTGATGCGCGGGGCTGATGCATGGAGTGGGCTGGGGAGGGCATAGAGGAGCTGATTGGGGCTGCCAACCTGTTTAATATCTGTATTACATTACTTATTTAAAATTGTTTTAAAAATATAGAATGCCTTTTGTATGGCAAAAAACAACAACAACAAAATTCCTGTAACCTCCCCCCCCCATTTACATTAATTCTTATGGGGAAATTGGATTCGCTTAACATCATTTTGCTTAAAGTTCCATTTTTCAGGAACTAGCTACAATGTTAAGCGAGAAGTTACTGTATGTCTGTCACTTTAACTGAGGACACACGTTTTAGAAAATAAAAATTAGATAACCAAAAAAGGACTCAACTGGAGATATTCAATTTGGTTTGGGTAAATGAAGAAACCAGCCCAAATCTTTGTCTAGTCCTTGCATTTATGTACATCTGCCTCTCGCCAAGTCCCATGATTTTTCTGGTTTTGGTTTAGAATGGAAGTGTGAAAATCCTGCAAAAAGGCTGTTGAGGCAGTTCTAACCAAAATGGAAACAAAGTACCCAAAATATTTATTTACTTCACAAGTATTCATTTATATATTATACATTAAAATTATGCAAAATATTCATTGAACTATCATTATATTTACCTACAATTTAATTCCATCCATACCAATACATAGGCCACTTTACCTATCCCTCCCAGAAAATCCAAAGTGGGAATAGGAAAAATATTAATGGGAGGGCAGGGGGAGAGAAAACACACACTACTCCACCATGCTTGCTTCCTTACATTTCCTATTTTATTACTTATTTATTTAGAGCCTGAAGATAGTTCTATCTTGTGAGGAGACACATTCTCCCAGGGTGAATACATCCACTCTCGTGCAAACTCATAGGAGGGGAAAACACCTTCCTTCCATTTCATCTCTAATAGCACAAATGGAAGCACCATGCCCTTAATTATTTTAAGCAAGAATGCTACAAATATTTTCAAGTACTCTATTTCATGAAAGGTGGCAAAATTAAGTATCTACTTAATGATCTGCTGTACCCTGCATTCTGTGCATCACCCTTTCATAAATACCATAATCAGGGAAAGATACCATCATAGATATTGAAGGTGTCATGCTGCTATTCTAGTGCCTCATTATTTTCAGGTTAGAATAACTCAGACATTCTCCTAACCAATTTTGAAAAATTGATGGTATGTTGTAGAGATGAAATATCATTTTAATACACCCAAGTATGCGTAGGTTGGCAGAGTAATGTTTGGAATATTCTCTAAATAAAAACACGTGAAAGTGTTTGCCACCTATTGTTTATGTTGCAAACATACATTTTATCACCCAGGCTCATATTTAGCATTGATAGTTTGCTCATCTCTGCAGAAGAGGGCATAGTTCCTGTCTCAAGGGCAATCAACAGCTTAGATTCTGCCATGGGATCCACAACTGTGCATCCTTACTCCCTACCGGAAGTCCCACTGAAGTCCATGGGACTAAACAAGAAAGAAAGGGACTCTGTTTGTGGATCCCTTTCTAAGATCTGTGCCTAATATATACTGAACACACTCATGGGCTGAAAGAATGCCTTAGACTGGAAATGGTGCTGATCTTCTGTTTGTTTGCTTAGGATTATTCTTTTTGTCATGAATTTGTTCCACTAATTTGTGGCTAATTGATGTAAAGCTTCAACCCAGAAGTGAATTTTAAAAATAAATTTGAATGTATACTTTCAAATGTGTCCATCTCTGCTGAATAAGTGCTTCTCCAAATAGGCCAAATCCTTTACTTGAATGTATGCTAATTGTACAACTTTTTCCTCCCACAGGGATCTTTTCTATGATACAGACTTTGCATAATTTAGGATTTTTAAAACATATACATTGTTGAAGTCTGCTGTGGTTTGAATTGAATTTTTTCAAGCAATGTTTTGAATGTGCAATCTGGAGGTACATACGGCACTGTGTAAAACAGTTCTTGCCATATTTACAGATTAGGATTGTTTTGAACAAAACCCCTTTTCTCAGTTGTTCTCTAAATGATACATTTACTGAGGATCTATATCATTGTAATAACATCAATTATTGACAGGCTCCCAGGGCTAAGGGGGCTGCAGCACTGCCCGCTATCTCCACAGCACTATGTGCTGCAGTTCTGTCCACAACATGCTCCCTATTTCGGGGTTTGTGATTGCATCCTTGGAAAGGAATCCTGTGCTGTCTTCCATAGTTTCTGTGCTGGTGTAATTTTCCCCAAACCGAATAAGGATTCTGATTCTCTTTTATACAGTGTAAAGGGGCCAGAGCTGGGGGTGAGGATTTAGATTTCCATTTTCTAGTGTAGAATACAATTTTTAATTTTTAGTCTTCATTTATGTCCTGCCTAAATGAAATCCAGTATTATCTTGCCTATTCTATTAAATCAAATGGAACTGAAGCCATTTTCATTTCCCTTCAGTTCCATTTGGTTAATAGAATAGGCTAGATAATACTGGATTTCATTTAGGCAAAAACCTATATGTTCTTCATTAATTATTGGACCCAACCTACCTTGGCAATTACAAAAAATATTCTCATTTTGATCCCAAGGTAAACCACATTATCTGGGACACATTTGAATGTCCACTGTGTAAAGGAAGCTGGATAACAAGTGCTAAATAACACAACAACTATTTTTCAATTTATATAGCACTTGACAATTGTTCTAAACTCTGCTTCTCTGTTCCGGGTAGCTGGAATAGATTTGTGCAGCTCTTTAATGAGCAAGAGAACATTCATTTTGTGTTCAGTCTAAATATACTTCATGTCATTCATGAATATGATTAATGTGACATATGTTTACAATATTAAGGCAAATGGAACTGGGAACAAAAGTCAATCCTATCTAGTCCCTCTTTCAATCAAATGCAGCAGATTTCAGGATTCTAAGTCTCTAGTTTGTTTATTGAAATTTACATCAGATCCCTATACACATTACGGGCATTCTCACTTTACTCTATCAAATGCTTACCCTTCATCTAACAAAATAGTATGCCAGTGAATTTATTCAGCTGCAGTTGCCTGTTCTTCCAAGACATAGATTCTGAAATTGTAGAATTATTGTCTTGTTGACACCTCCTCTTTTATTTGTAATCAAGTCGGCTCCAACTAACGATTGAATAACTAACTCTCCGTGACCCTTACAGCAATTGTTTTAATAGTAAAGAAAAGTAGAACAATATTGAATGCATAATTACCTTGTGTTAATATAAGGTAAAAGCTAGAAACAAAGAGGAAAGTTGGCATTATGTGATCATAGAGCTCTCTGCAAACTATCATCAAGTGCTCTACAGACCACTAGCAGACAAATGACGATGATAGTTTGGGAAATTCTGTGGCGTGAGATGTCTGTCTGGCACACATCTTTCCCCATGTGAGTATTAAACCAGTGACTATGCTGTTACAGCCTTATTGTTTTCTTTATTAACAACTTGTAATCCATTGTTTAAGAAGAAAGAGCTGTCACAATATTTAGGGTCAGTAGTAGGCTTTAATATGAACAAGACTAGAACTGAACAGCAGCCTTCAAGATTTCATTTAACACTCAAAGAAGCTTAGACTTTTTTTTTTTTTTTTTTTTAGAATTTTTAGAATGTGCCCAGAAATCATCACTCAATGGTACATTCCACTCTTTCCTGTGCTGAATCATTTTTATATTTTCCTTTTGTGTTTAAAGGTAAATTTGCTTAGTCAAGAGATTAATTTGAGAAAGTGTTCCAGGAGTTGTTCTTTATTATTGGGAGTTCATAAGGTTAGATTTTCCTGTAAAATGTAGCACACTGACCATTTATTATCTGGTATTGCCTTCCACCATTACTAGTACGATCTCCACACTTTCACCATTCTTAGTTGCTAGACTAGCAATTGACCTTATCTCCTGAAGTATAATGGGTTATATTTCATCCTAAATAAGGCATACTCCACCTTGTTAGCATACATAAGATTGAGGTTATATTTTTGTTTACTTGTAAGAGTTTCCTCATGGTTTTTTTTCTCCCCCTTTTCATATTTCCTCATACTTGAGGGTAATATTGTTTAAAAAGATAATACTTCAATTTGTAATTGCTGAAGCCAAATTTTTTCAAGAGGTGCTACCTAAAATTACACATTTAAATCTACATTTAGACTCCTAAATAGATAGCTTGATTCTAAAAGGTGCAGAACAGCCACAAGCTAATTGAAAACAATTGCAATTGTGATTTTAGGCACCAGTTCTGAACATTTTGGTCAGGCTGTTTTATATTTATTTATTGTAAGAAACAGAGTTATGCCAGTAATAGATATATCAGTTCACTGACAATTGTGATTTTTTTAAAGTGTTTAAGGTTGAACAATATCTTTTGTTCAATCTGAAATGACACTTAATTTCGATAGTGTTGTTTAAAACATTTTGGTGTAACAATCTGTATTTTTTACTGAAAATATTTTGGACAAAAAAATTCATCCATCTCTAAAAACAAAAGTTATATTTTGTTATAAAATGACTTTTAAGTGTCCTGTCCTTAAGCTTTAATGTATTTCTCCATCCAAAAGAAATTTACTTGATTATTTAAAAGTTGAATGCAAGAGATAGACAGGGGACAAGGTCCCTAACTATGTGAACTATCTCACAATACAATGTCTCTTGTATAAAGCCTTGTATGAGCAAAATGAAACAAATTTAGATTCATAGACTTTAAGGCCACAAGGGACCGTCATGATCTTTTGACTATGCATTTTCCTGAGTCACAGATTAGGAGGAATAAATTATCCTTTTGGTTACCCAGAATAATTTATATATACTTTTCACATATTTTGATGAGAAAGTATAGCAGGAATGACTTCGATTTTTGGTATAAACGATGTGCCCAGATCTACAACTACATATAAATTAAAACCTCATTTTATTATATATTGCTTAGTTAAGCTGTCAGGAGAAGCTTTAATAAAAACTGGATTCATTTTATTTAAATCATATACATTAAAAGGTAGACAATCCTTTACCTTTCCATACCACAGGTTATTGTACACATCTTTCTATCATCATTCATGTTCTTTCCTTTAGTGGACTGAGCTACATTTTTATTACAAAACACCAAGTCTTCTTTTTGTTTATAATCAATATTATGCTCTGTGAGACCAGTTCCTGAAGGCTCTTAGTAGACTATTTAGGTAGGTTTTTCCTAAAGAAATGCATGCAGGCCATCTATCTTTTGTTTCTCCCAAATATAAAAGTAATTTTTTCTGTTGTAGGCAACTCTGAAGGCCATTTTATTATTCCATGTTATTATTTTCAAAATATTTGCCATACTGTTTAGCAAAGGATAGCATTGTTATCAATAAGTAGTTTAAACATTTTGACAACTGTATTTTTGTTGTTGTTTCTGAGAAAATATTGTCTGTCCTTTCCCAACTGCAGAAATATAGCCTTCAATTATGTGAAAGACTCTTCAAATCCTAAAATGACATATTTGCACAGGGGCAAATCTGATCCTCTGAGTGAAAATGATATTATGAGGGAGTACTACCCATACGGATCAACATTTTCAAATTAGTTTCAAGGAGATTTGTGGTGGTACTTAATTTGCTAATAAAGTCTATCTGAATAGGCTGAAATGAATCTGAAATGCATAAGTTCCATTATATGTCTCTGCTAAATAATAATGTGGAAATATATATTTACCATAATGATCTGACTGAAGTATTAGGAACATAGCACTCTTTTCCCCTTCATCCAGCCGCTCCAAATCTGAGTGAATGGCATTCGGACTTGGCACACAGGGTTTCAGTGCCACTCAGGTTTGGCCCAGCAAAAACGTAGTGGGGCTATGGCCTCTTGGTGGCTTCCTGGCTCTGCAGCCTACATGGATGCATACATGTGGCTGACACATGTGATTCTGGGTAATGTCACTGAATTTCTGAAGTTGGCATAAATGAATATTTTTCCATTATCTTTATGTGGGAGATAACACTATTAAATCAGGAGTTTGAAGTTTTTTGGTTATAAACAGGAATCTACCTGTTTACAGGGGGGACATAGTCAATATGGTACTGCACCTTCTCAGGTGTTGTGAGATACAGTCTGCAGTTGCCTCCTGGTTCTTTGAGGATAAAGATAACCTTAAAAGGAGTCATGCAGATCCAAACAGCACAGATGGAACTGTCAAAAAGGCAATATATCTTCTTCCCTTTGGCAGTCAGAATGGGGCTAAGTGCCTGTGATGAACTGGATCAACTGTTTCTACTAATTTACAATTGTAAATGAAAATAAAGGTAACAAGCAGATTTAAATTAACATTCTTATTGAGTAGTATTGTTTGTAAATAACTCTGAAATGAGCCTTTCTAATTTTCATATTGCATAGTATTTTCTGTTGTTTTTTCCTTCATCTGCTCAGGATTTCTGGCCTAATTTGCCAGACACAAAAGGTTTGCATATAGTCTGGGTAGACACTATAACTTGTGTGTACCTGCCCAAACACTGAGGTACATCGATCACAAATCTCAATCCACTGTACCTAGGGCGGGGAGCCCTACCCATAGAAACCCTAACTCTTACTCTGTGCTGAGGTTATACAACTGTGATAAAGGAAATGTGCCCTTGCTTACAGTAATGTACATCATTTTAAAATTGTTTTCCCATCCAATGGATATCACAATGATTTCCTGCTCAAAGACTATGATATCTCTGATATCATCATTCGGTAACTGTGAAAATGTTTGACTTTTTAATGGTAATTGTGTTCCTTAGGAAAATGCTCTTCAATATTTTCTACCTCCTAATATTATAGTTGGCATGCTGGTATGGTACTGTTATCACAGTTGCTGAAAGAGTGTGCGTATGCATATGCATATGTAAGTGAATGAGGGAGAGATCAAAAGGGAAGACATTTTAATATGTGGCTTTGGGGAAGATGCATATCTGTAACTCTTTGTTCACTAGAGTTTGCAGAGTGCTTTCTTTACAGAGAATTAGTTAAATGAGTAAGTACACTTGTATTTGAATCTATGTTTTGTAATGGGAACTGACACTATAATTAGTGTGCAGTAGGCCAGGGACAGTTTAATATATTTCCCCCTTTTTTCAATCCAACTTTATAAAAATGTCATTAATCTTTACCACCCCCAACAAAAGGCAATGAAATATGTATAACTAGGGAAGTAACAGTACTTAATAACAGTCTACTTTATCACTTGTGGAAACAGACCATATTTAAAATTTAGTATTAGATATTGCTTTCTAAAAATAATTGCACTAGTTTTCATAGAAGCCAATTATCCAGCTGTTCAGCACATCCAGATAAAAGGCCAGTCTGAGAACTCCTACTTCCTGAATTGCTAGAAATAGAGGGGTGCAGCTGACACAATTTTCTTGTTATGGTCTATGAATATAATACAGAAAGGGAAAAGAAATTAGATGCTCTTGAAGTACCCATTACCCCACATTCTGATTACCCATTGTACTGTTGATAGCCCTAAATCCACAACTAGAAAGCTTGTTCTGAGAGCAAGAACTACAAAAAACGAAATAACATCAAGAGGCAACATAGGAGAAAAAGGTATATCAAATTAATGAGTTTGAAACAAACATGTTAGCCTCTGTGAAAGCCTACACTTTAAAAAGAAATGTTCTTTTACTCTAATCTAGATATGGTAAGGTTCTTTCCACCCAGGGAATAACTAAGTATGAAACTCCCTGTATGTGAAAAACTCCATGAAATTCCCCTTTTAGAGCTTCCTTTTAATTCTTCCAAGGGGGATAAAGGGATTTTCCTTCACTAAATTCATCCCCTATAACTCTCAGATCCCATCAGATGCTATCCAAGTGGAAACCCTGTGGCTCCACATTACTTCTTGCTCACATGTCACAGTTCCCTAGTTCCCAGACAGCCATTTTCTAGTGGCCCTGAGTTAACAGGGCTTATCCTGCTAGGATGACCTGCTAGGGACTGTCCTGATATTAGGGTTTTTTTCATATATGGCTTAAGTGCAGGAACAAACATTAACTCTTGCACTGTGGGAGAATAACAAACCGACAAGTAAAATGTGGGTGACAAATATCAAAATATAAAAATAATGATCTGTTGTACATAAAACAACATTACTTAGGCCCGGTTTGGATCTTCTTGGGGAGCTAGAAAAATGAGCAAAGACTCACTAGGGAGAGGCATACACTCAGCAGATTGAAAAGTCAGTCTCAAGTTATTGCTTGCTCTTTGTTGCTTGTGCTTTTTGCTTTGGCACTGGCAAGGCCTTTCAATCTTTATATATTTCAAATGTAAAGATATGCTACAAGTTACTTCAGTGCACAGAATCTTCTCACGTGTGTGTTTTTAATTCCTGAACAGGTCTGTAACAAGTGCACAGATGCTTAGAGATGAATAGGGCACCAGGGTACAGCCACAAGTGAATTTTTATACTAATATAAAGGAAAAAAATTACAGGAAATAATCTAATATTAAGTCAGAATACAGAATTTGCTCCCCTCCCCCACATTACTTGCTAAATTAATATTTTTTCCTTAAAGTAGTTGGTTGATAAACTGCTGTGATGCTGAAAACCTGTACGTGTACTGCAGCAATTATGCTTCAATTGTCATGAACCAATAGTACTGGCATGCAATTCTTACTATAATCTAAGACCCATAAGCGTCTCCTCTTGGTTTTTCAAAATGAATTCTTAGCTTACTCTCAACTCTATAATTCTAATTATTGTATACAGTTTTGGTTATGATTTTTAAAAAAAGACAAAGTACTAGAATTCTCAAACACTAATTTTAGACACAAAGAAAGGCTATAAAAATAACACATTGAACACTGAGAAAAGAAGAATACTAAGCATAACAATCCATATATATAGCCTGTCAATTATTTAACTTTTTAAACTTTTTTGTCATGAGACTGTATGTATGATTTTTAATCTGTATTTCTCTACTGCAAAATAAAAAGAGTATTATTACAAAATTGTATTCTGCTTGGTTTTTATGACAGCCTTAATAATGTGATCTAGGTATTTTCATATTAATATCACTTTATACAAGACTAGTTAATGAAGGAAAGATTAATGGCCATGTGAATGCACAGGCAAAAAAGGAAAAGAAATTAGCATTCTGTGTTTTTGGAAGTAATGCTAGACAACAAACTGCCCTTTTTTAATAGCAATTTCAGACGTAGGAAAAAGTCAGTGGACAAAGAAAACAGTTAATTAAACTCTAGTGTGCATTATAACAATTTACACCATTACTTCAAAGCCTGAGAAATTCCAGTAAGAGTTGGTTGGTTGGGCAGTCAAACACTATCTCAAAAGCATGTCCCACAGATATCTTAAAATAGGCTTGATAGACTTGACACTAAACTAGTGCTTAAATTGTGCTGGGGCTTGCTAGTCTAGACTTACCAGTTCATAGCTCTGGCAGCTCGGGACTCCTGGCCATCCGCTGTTGCTCTACAACTGCCAAGCTCCGAAGGCAGCACCACTGTCAGCAGCAGCTCAAAAGTAAGGGTGACAATACCATGCAGAGGCAGCCCTAGCCCATTGGGGCCCCTTAGCAGGAATATTTTGGACCCCTCAGACACACACATAATGAAAAAAACAAATGGGGAGGCCTTTGAGCTGCTTGGGGCCCTAAGCAACTGCTTAGTTGGCTTATGCCTAGCACTGGCTCTAATACCATGCTACCCTTACTTCTTTGCTGCTGCTGGCAGGGTGCTGCCTTCAGACCTAGGTCCCTGGCCAGCAGCCATCGCTCTCTGGCTGTCAAACTTTAGCCTTGGTACATCTTTCATTAAAAAATTAAGCAATGCACTAAAGTAGACAACTTCCACATGCTAGCAGCTATTTATAATGTTCACTTCCAATATTTTCTTTTAAATGCTCAACTGTGGAAGTTTTGCTCTAATTTTCTAATCTTTATCTTGCCAATTCATATTTTGTTTCATCGAAACCGAATTGGTATTTGACTGTTAGAGCTGATTATGGTTACATGATGGTGCTCTCAGTGGAACTGAGACTTTGAGCTCAAGGAAGTCAAAGAAAGGTTAAAGCATAAATCTCTGTATTGGTCAGTGCTATGGAGATGACTGAGTTTTCAAACAATGCTACAGCTGAATTTATGAGTTCCCACGGCAGGCCAACTGACCGAAGGATACAGTCTTCCATCACTAATATTCTTGGGTATTTGAACACTGTATAAGTCAAGAGAATCTAGGAAAAATCTGTTCCTGGAACGTATAATGCCTAACTCAGGGCATGATCTAAAACTCCAGGAGGAACGATTCATACTGGTCTGTAAAAGTATTTTTTCCCCAATTCACTCTATGGAGAAATAGCCTACACACATGGAAGCTGATGGTGCTAGCGAATATAATAAATCTAAAATGAAAATCATTTACAGAGCAGTAATCCCTCTGGATGTAGCTACTAAAAAATAGGTATTACTCATAAGGAACAAATGATGGATTAGAAATAGACCTAAAATTCGTTCCCCAAAATTTATATATTTCTAATAACTGTAAGAAATGACAAGTCCATATGTCTTAAATGCAATAGAATGAAAAAAAACAACCACATGTATAGGCCACATCATTACACTGGCTGCATGCAGAAAGGTTCTTGCAGCCACCCAGAGTACCATTAGTGTCAGTGGGTTCTGTATGGTGCAGAACTCATTGCAGGACTGGTGCTATAGATGCTTTCCAGAGATTTTCAGCCTTCACTTTTATGTTCCAAAATTGGGAAAGAGAAATAAGTCTATCAGGGTTTCAAAACCATTATGAAAAAGTATTCAAGACTGTTTAACCAGTCCCATGCAAGCCTGGAAGAGTTGTGTGAAAGTTATAAAAGCATTAAATGTTTATGAAAGCTTTCTTGAGAATATAATCAATTTAGAAAACTAAACCTCTCCTAAAAGAACAAGAATTATTCCATGAAATGGCAATGAAATGGAATACGAGGCTTTTAAATATGTGAGGATATTTACCTACTTCTCCAGAATTTGCCACCTCAGCATATGATGGAATTCACAAAATGTTACTCTTTGTTATAACTGAATTACAGCATCTCTCTGTCAACATCAGATTTTAAATTCCCAAACTTTTGCCTAGATTTCAAAGGAAAAGACTGATTCTAGCCAACCTCACTCCACCCATGGTGCAGGCGATAATAACTTTTTCCCAATGAATGGGGACATAAACTGGGAGGCTGATTCTCACATACACCCAATATAAGGGTCCCTTTATACTTCTTGAGTGGTGGCCTTTTAATGCAAATGTGACTCAGCCTTGAAATTTCATAAAGATGACTGCTCATCCATTTCTAATCCCAGTAAATTTACATTAAATAAAAATTAGATAGTTCCTTCATCAAATACCAAAGACCATTATTTAAGGTTCGAAATACTTGGGTTAACATTCCTCCCTCCCCTAAATTGTGTGCCTCTTCTCTTTCTGGTTTCAGTTAGGACAAGAAGGAGAAATACTAAAACATTATTTTAATAGTGTTTCTGACCTGGTCCACTCCAGGGATTTCTCAGAAACTCATTAGAGAACTGATACTCATGAGATTTCTATTCCAAAGGTCTTCTGTCCATCAGCAGTGAAAACAGTGGGAACACTAATGCAGACAAGGTGTCAGGGTCACCAACATTTTTAAAGTAATACACCGCAAAAATTGACTCTGAGCAATAGGTTGAACAACAGTTCATCATACTGGTGGCAGTATATGCTCCTAAGAAACTACCACCGGTGGCATTAGTGATGGGACTTTAAGAGAAAAAAAAGCTAGTATAGACAGAACACAAGAGATTTGGACGACATTTGGCTAGACATCCAATGCCTAGATTCAGGGGTCTCAAACTCAAATGACTACAAGGGCCGCATGAGGACTAGTGCACTGGCCCGGGGGCCACTTCACTGACATGCCCCCCCCCTTGCTGCCCCCGGCCCTGGCCCCCACTCCTTCCATGAGGTCCTGCCCCTGCCCCACCTCCTCCTCTGAGCCTGGCTTCCAGGTGCTGCTGCTGCGGCCTCAATGAACAAGCTGGGGCAGCGCTTCGCTGGAGCCCTCTATAGTGGCAGCCAGGAGCAGTGAGCCTCTCGCAGAGGGAGGCAAGAGGGCGGGGGCGGGGGAGCCTGGCTTACCGCTCCTGGCCGCCAGTGCAGAGGGCTCCTGGGAAGCGCCGCCCCACCTCATTCATTGAGGCCACAGCAGCAGTGTCTGGAAGCTGGGGCTTGGCAGCGGCCCAGCCAGGCAGCAGAGAAGCCTCTGCTTAAGGCCCCTCCCTCCTGGAAACTGCTGGGCGGGGAGCACCAGGGAGTTTCGTGGGCCGCAGGGAAGGGCTTTGCAGGCCACATGCGGTCCCTGGGCCGCATGTTTGAGACCCCTGGCATTGATGATTACTTGAGCCTTACTGCACGCTTTTAGAGGTCTGTCCCTCATTCGTATCCACTGAACAATATTAAGACTTAATACAAAAATAAGACTGCACCATATTAAGAATATGAATCTTTCACAATATTATTTGCTGTTGTTTTAGCAGAAGCATCATTCTTTGTAAAATGAGAAACAGTTATGACTATGAAGATCTTTCTACTTTGAAGGGTAGTTTCTCAGATATGCTCTAAAACCAAACAAAGTTTAACCTATTTCAAAGTTTTCTGAGACCCAAATTCTTGTAAATAAAATAAATGAAATACTCTGTGCTAAATTCCCATCTTCTCTAACGTTATCATATTTAGGGATTTTAGAGAGAAGATGTATTTAACAACAAATATGGTATTCATGGTTAATATCTACATAAAAAGGAACCTATTTATTAACACGACTGTCTTCTTACTTTTGATTCTTAAACTTCCTTTCTGAACTGAAAAAATCTTGAACATACAGTAAACCCTCGATTTAACGGACCTCGATTTAACGGACTTCGGATGCAACGGACAAAATTTCTAAGCAAGTCTGATGCATCCGAAATCCATTTGTCGAGGGCTGGCTGCCGGCTCCCGGCTGCCGCCCGGGTCCAGGAAGCAGGCGGGCTGGCTGACGGCTCCCGGCTCCCGCCTGGGTCCCGCCAGCGGGTGGGCTGGCTGACGGCTCCCGGCTCCCGCCCGGGTCCCGCCAGCGGGCGGGCTGACGGCTCCCGCCCGGGTCCCACCAGCGGGCGGGCTGGCTGACGGCTCCCGGCTGCCGCCCGGGTCCTGGTAGCAGGCAGGCTGCGGAGCTGCCGCCCCGGCCCTGTGGTGGGCGGGCTGCTGCTCCGACAGCTCGGGGTTTTTTTATTATTAAATAACGGACTTTCTGATTTAACGGACACCCCCTCGCCCCAATTAGTCCGTTAAATCGAGGTTTTACTGTACTGTGAATAGTCTGTCTTTTTGTTCCTGTCAGCCAACTCACTAGCTATTACCTGAACGATGAGGGTTGGCTTCTGAACTGACTCAGAAGAAAATTACTCCTCCAAATTAGACATTTTGAGACCAAAGATGATATCTTTAGAATTGTCTCTGTGAAGTTGAATTAACGTTTTGTCACACTCTACTTCTCAAAAGCACAGTGTGTGCATAAGTATGGCAAGGTAGAAGGGGAAAGAAACTGGGTGGTTCTGTATCTTGCTGCATGGAGAAGGGAAACCCCAGAATAAGGCTATCAGATGTGGAATGGAGGAGAAAGCTACAAATATATTCATCTCTAAACATTTTAAATATGTATTAAAGTTGGCAAGACTGTTCAAATTTGTACCCATTTATGTTTGTATTTACATTGGATTAAAAACAATATTTTTACAGCACCCAAGCATTCATTAGGTACTTAACGGAGCAAAAAGAGAGACAGTCCCAACTCCAAAGAGTTTATAACTTAATTTTATATGTGGTACAACAAGTAGGGGTAGCACTCAGGAGGGAAATGGTCATATTAAGTAACTATGCTCAGTTAATCAAAAGTTGATAAGTACTCTGGCAGACACATGTCCAGATATTAAGGAGAAAGTGTGCCTTAATGGGTTATGTGAAAGATGAGAGGGTATTAATTGGCAGACCTACACTGAGGGGTGGTATAGATATTGTGGGAGAACTGGATAATCTGTACGGTACCCATTCCTGGTTTCCAGGAACAGCAACTACATTGTAACTGAAATATAGACAAGCACATTAATGTAATATTGCTTTATGGTTGAGATGTTTCATAAACCCGACTCAGGAATTTGAAAGTAGGCCTTCTTTCCACATAAATAGCATGTTATATTAAATGTCCTCAATTTTAATGCTTTATAGATAGGCTGACCATACGTCCCGTTTTGAACGGGACAGTCCCGTTTTTTTCATGTTTTTGAACCGTCCCGTCTTTTTGTCAAAAATATCAATTTTGTCCCATTTTTGGGGCAGGTGCAGGACTCCCAAGATCTTAGGTGAAGAATCTTGCTACCTAAGGACAAGTATCAGATGTCAAAATCTCCGATGAGCAAACTGCGCTCATCGGAGACTTTGACATCTGATACTAGTCCTTAGGTAGGGAGAGGAGGCAGTGGACAGAGGGAGAGAGCAGGGAGGAAGGGAGGGATGGAGAAGGGGGATGGAGAGAAGGGAGGGATGGAGAGAAGGAGGAATAGAGAGGAGGAGGCGGCAGCGGGCGGCAGGCGGAATCGGATCTGATGGCGGATCGGCAGCGGGCGGTGGATCGGAGCTGTCTGGAGCCGCAGCCGGAGCCGCAGCCGGAGCCGCAGCCCCCCCCCCCCCCCCGCCGCCGGCGCGCTCGGCCCCCGGCTGCGGCTCCGGACAGCTCCGCTCCGCAGTCTGCTTCAACCCGCCGCCCGCTGCCGGCCGGACGTTTTATAACTCATAATCACATAACTGAATTTATGTGATTATGAGTCATAAAACCCGGCCAGCAGCCCCCCCGCCAGAGCGCTCGGCCCCCGGCTGCGGCTCCGGACAGCTCCGATCCGCCGTCGGCTTCAGCCCGCCGCCCGCTGCCTCCGCCTCCTCTCTATTCCTCCTTCCCTCCTTCTCTCCATCCCTCCCTTCTCTCCATCCCTCCCTGCTCTCTCCCTCCGTCCGCTGCCTCCTCTCTCTCCCTCCATCCCTTCTCTCTATCCCCTTCTCCATCCCTCCATCCCTTCCTTCCTCCCTTCTCTCTATCCCTCCATCCCTCTCTTCCTTCTCTCTATCCCCCTTCTCCATCCCTCCCTTCCTCCCTTCTCTCTCTCCCTCCGTCCACTGCCTCCTCTTCCATCTCCCTTCTCTCCATCCCTCCTTCTCGCTGTCCCTTGCCTCCTCCATCCCCCGATCCCTACCCCCATCTCTTCTCTCATCCATCCATCCTCTCCCTTCTCACCTTCGTGCCTTCTCTCCCTCCATCCCCTCCATCATCTTCATCCCTCATCTCCCCTTCTCTCTCTCCCTCCATCCTCTTCATCCCCCATCCCTGTTCTGCTTATTCCTCCATCCATCCCCCCCGGCCCCCCTCTGCCTCCCCCCCGCCCGGCGCTGGGGGGCCCAGGTGGGGCCATGCCCCCCCCACCCTGTCCCGTTTTTGCCATCCCAATGTCCCGTTTTTGTCTAAAGGAAATATGGTTAGCCTATTTATAGACATATCATATGGCAGTTACAGCTGACATGGGAATCATAACTTGCAATTTCATGACTTATGCTCACACACAATATCAAAACAATACAATTGCATTAATAGTTTTTTTTTAATTGCATTCAATTTCCTTGATGAAAACATTATGTTGCATGTATTTGCACATACAATCACAGATGGTACAACCACACTTAAATGTGAAATTTCAAATCACACTCATTCTAACACTGGGTTCTTTAAATAATGCAGTAATATAATTACATTCAGGATCACATCACAGACAACATTGAAATGCTAATTTTATCAATGTCATTTCTAAGAACTTGCTTTTAAGGGCAGGAGTTATTTAGGGAAGAACCTGTTCTTCCCCAGATACAGGAAATTTTAATTAAAACAAGCAAAGAGGATGCAATTTGTTATATTTTAAAGCTGCACTTTTAAAAACCTTCTGAATTACTAGTGTTTATTATCAACATATTAAAATACTTTCTCCCTTAGAATTATTAGTTTATAGTGATATTTCAACGCAGGAAGGGGGAGTGGGGAAAGAGAGACACCTCCCTTGAGGAAGAGCCTGCTTCCATGTGCCAATGTAGTGGTCCTACCTCTGGATTCACTGGGTATGTGTAGGACTAAACCCTAAACACTAGCATTTCAGTGTGTTCAACTATCGAGTTAGCCGGTGTTTTTAAATTAAAATTCAGTGAACTGCAAATCATTAGCATGGTGTGAGAAAGAAAAATAATCTTTAGTCTATTGGGCATGGGTAATAAAGTTTTGTTTTTTAACTCACCAAGCTCCATCTGTGAAGGTGAAGATGAAGGTTAACACTGTGGAAAGAGCATAGCTCTATATTCTGGACTTCTGTCTGTTCATGATTCTATCCTTACACCCTCAGACAGGAACATGAGTTTTCATTCTGAGATTACATATGTATTTTTTCTTACAATCCTCCCTCCTTTTTTATTTTTTACATAAGGTGCATGAACCTCTCCACAATGGAAGTCTGCCTATAAAAATGTAAATTTGACGCAGGCACTAGTATAAAGGGAGCATGCTTAACTTCAGAATAACAGTTATGAGCAAGCTTTCAAGTCATTAGTAATTTAAATTCTGACAATGTAACAAAACTACAGTTGATATTCTGAATGGCATGACTAAAGGGAGGAAGCAGTACTTAGCTGAACTCAAACAGAAGTAGTAAAAACACATTTTACAATAAAAATATTTTAAGGTTCCTTAAAATTTTCACTTTATTCAAATTATAGTCTACTTTATCAAATTGTGAAATGGATCACAATATTTTATCTGATGTCAGCAAAAATATGTAATTATTAAGGAACAAGGTTTGCTACTTGCATTTTTAGGGGATGTTGTTTCCTCTCAATGCATATAGGGAACTCCTATTAATGTAGTGAAGAATATATCTCACAAAAGAGTTTACAGAAGCTCTTTTTTGTAATAATCTACAGTATTTTAACTAGATAGTTGTATTGTACACTAAGCCAAATGCTTTTATTTAATTTTACATTAAAAGCTATGTATAATATTCATTTTGGTAATCTTGTTGAGAGTTCTCTGTGTAGACTTGTCCTTGTACTTATAATATAAAAATAATAAATATTTGTATTGCACTTTTCATATCTAAACTGCTTACAATTTTCAACTAATTAATCTTCTCAGCACCCCAGCAAGGTAGAAACTGCAAGTTGGGCCTCCACTTTACAACTGTAGCATTACAAAAAGCATTTGAAGTTTAATGAACAGTTTACATTATTCACCAAAATGTTATGAAAATAAAGGAAGTTTTTCAAATTTTCAGAATCAGAACTCTAATTTATGGACCGTACTATAGGGCATCAAGCTATTTGATAGAAATTCTGACTCTCATGTGACTAAGCTAGTAAACTGCACAAATCCAATATAAAACAATTCATTTCTGTGCAAAATTGACCCAGGCACAAAATCTATGTCCTAGGTAAATCCCATTTAGGATCTATTTTGAGAACATAAATAGGATTTAAATAATGCCCAATCTTAATCTTCTGCACAGGAATGAATTTCACCCTTCTCTGATTAACCAGGGTTTTGCACTACTTCCCTCGAGTTTTCTTAATGCTTACAAAGTGTTTTACGTTAATACACACAAATATTCCATTCACCACAGAAAAATAGACATACAACAAACAATGCTAACTCTTCCATCAAGTGCCACACCATCTTTCATGACTAAATGCTTAGGAATACAGATGCTCATCACCAAAATGGCAACTCCAATAGAGCATACCCCTCTAAAATTATGAGAGGGGCATTAGTTCTGTACTTATTTGGAAGGGAGAATGCATCTTATTGAGTTGCTAAAATGACAGCTTTTATTGACCTGTTTTTTCTTTAGGATTTTCCCATCTTAGTACTTACCTAAGTTTGCTGTGAGAAGGAGCAAACAATAACTTATAGTTTTGATTATAGTTAATTACGTCTCCCACTAGATGTATATGAAAGGGCAGATTCTCTGTAGAAAACTCTTGCAAACCTCAAGAAAGGGATTCTTTGGCAGAGAGGAGCCATTTAGAGGCATACAGTCAGCTCCTAATGTTGCTTGCTAGCACAGGGAATGTGTCAGGAGGCGCAAAAGGACAGTAAGAGTGAGAGTCTGGAGCATATGTTCTGGTAATCCCCAGATGGTTAATGTTCCTTAGGAGATCAAGGCCAGCTGGCATAAGTTATAGCAGCCTCTAGACTGCTCTAAGTTTTGCTATGGCTGAGACAGAGAATCGGGAGTTGCAAATCCACCCCTAGAGTTTTCAAAACGGAAACCAAAAACTCAAGCAATTGCTACATGATTGAATATGCTGAAAATGGGAATGATGCATTCAGAATACAACTGACTGCAAATCTGTCTGAATATCATGGATAAAACATATTCAAAAGTAACATTAGTGTTAAGCACCCTCACTACCTGTGGTTTTCGGAGACCAAGATTAATTACACACTTAGTCTTGAGCCTGTGATCTGAGACCTGAACAGTTGCTTAGAGGTAGAGAGCTAATTTCTATGAGATGTTCTGTCTCTCCCCACTGGTTAACTCTAAATCTACCATCTAGTGTTGTTTTAACTCTTTGTTTTGTCCTTTCCCATAGAAAGATCTTTCCTCTGTACAGCTGGTGTTCATGGAGTCCATTTTTAGTGAGGGCTTGGAAGTCTAGGGGTATTTTTTTATTGGTTATCGCCCTATAGTGTTTTCCTTTTTGTAGTTTTGTATCATACACTTAAGAGTCCAATATATATACTAAAAGATAGGAAGCATTTGAACTCAAGCAGTGAAAAAAATATGTATTAGTTTAATTAAGCAATTTTTTTTCACAAAGGACCTTGTTTAAAGGCTGTTGAAGTCAATGAGAGTCTAAGAGGAACCTTAAAGTATGCTTTTGTGACTAAAGCACTGGACTGAGATTTAGAAGGTTACACTGCTGCCTATTTACAAACTTCCTGTATAACCTTAGTCAACTCACTTAACCTTTCTGTGCTCTACTTCCCTAACAGTGAAAACAAGATGCTTCTCCAACACCAGTCCACATAGTGATGATGCAAAGATAAATGAATTAGTGTTTGGAAGGTGCTTAAATATTACAGTAATGACAGTCTAGAAAAATCTATAAATAAATTAGACCTGGATTTTAAAGGCATTTAAGGGAGAGAGAGATACAAGATGAGTAAGGTAATATATTTTATTGGCCCAACTTCTGTTAGTGAGCTGGACAAGCTTTCAAGCTACACAGAGCTCTTTGGGTTTGGGAAATATACTCAGTGTTACAGTTAAGTAGAAGATAGAACAGCTTGTTTAGCATAAATAGTTAACGCATTTCAGGGGATCTTTCAAGGTGAAGTGTCCCGTTAAATTCCCACCAGTCACAGGGAGGAATGGAAGGGGGGAGGGAGAAGGAAAAGAAAGGGGTGAAAGCAGTTGTGAGATTTTAGTGGGTTATAGATTATTGTAACAATGTCTACAGTCTATTCAGTCCATGATTTTTAATGTCTAGCTAAGTTATGAGTTTAAGCTCCCAGGCTCATCTGTTGAAAGTATTGTGCAAGTACCCTTTGAGGATGAGGACTGATAGGTCAGATATAGAATGATGCTTTGTTAGATAACTTTGAAAATTCTACCCTTTAGCTAGCTACTTGGAGTTCTTTACCTTTAAATGTAGGTATTCTAAAAATAAGTGAACAATCATTGTTAATCTATACAGTAAACCCTCGATTTAACGGACCTCGATTTAACGAGCTTCGGATGCAACGGACAAAATTTTAAAGAAAGTCCGATGCATCTGAAATCCGTTTATCAAGGTCCGGCTGCCGGCTCCCCGCTGCCGCCCGGGTCCTGGCAGCGGGCGGGCTACCTGCCGGCGCCCGCCCGGGTCCCGCCTGCTGCCCGGGTCCTGGCAGTCAGCTGGAGCCCCTAGCCCTGGGGAGCGCGGATCAAGCCGCGCTCCCCGGGCAGCAGCTGGAGCCGCGCTCCCCCAGCGGCGGCTGAAGCCGCGAGCCCCGGGGAGCGCCGCCCCTGGAGCCCTAAGCCTCGGGGAGAGAGCTCCTAGCCCCGGGGAGCGCGGATCAAGCCGCGCTCCCCGGGCAGCAGCTGGAGCCGCTCTCCCCGGGCGGCGGCTGGAGCCGCGAGCCCCGGGGAGCGAACCCCGAGCCCGGGGGAGCGCGGTGCCTGGAGCCCCAAGCCGCGCTCCCCGGGCGGCGGCTGGAGCCGCGCTCCCCGGGGAGTGAGCCCCGAGCCCAGGGGAGCACGGATCAAGCCGCACTCCCTGGGCGGCAGCTGGAGCCGCTCTCCCCGGGCGGCGGCTGGAGCCGCGCTCCCCGGGGAGTGAGCCCTGAGCCCGGGGGAGCACGGATCAAGCCGCGCTCCCCGGGCGGCAGCTGGAGCCGCGCTCCCCGGGTGGCGGCTGGAGCCGCGCTCCCCGGGTGGCAGCTGGAGCCGCGCTCCCCGGGGAGTGAGCCCCGAGCCCGGGGGAGCACGGATCCAGCTGCGTTCCCCGGGCGGCGGCTGGAGCCGGGAGCCCTGGGGATCGCGGCGCCTGGAGCCCCGAGCCCTGGCCGCCAGCGGGGACTGGGGCCGGGGTGTATGGGGGTCCAGGGCCTTTTTTTTTCCCGTTTTATTTTTTAAAAAATCGGCGGCTTTTCGGCGGAGGGGAGTACTGTATAGTAAAACCTCGAAATAAGGACTAATTGGGCAGGCTGGGTTTTTTTTTCTAATTATTAAATAATGGACTTTTGGGTTTAACGGACACCCAGTCGCCCCAATTAGTCCGTTAAATCGAGGTTTTACTGTACTGTGGGAATGAAAGTCAGGCAGGAATTGTTTTTCAGCCAGTACTTAAGAATTTATGTTTGCTTCATAAGAATTCCTTCTTCTGCAGTTATCTGGCTTTCATCCCCTCTTCTTACTCAGACTCCTTGTTGCATATATATTAAATGATTACAACTCTTCCCTTCCCCCAACTCAAACATCACTGAAGTTTATAAAGAATTGTTTATAATAGTCAATCCTGTCACCCCATGGTGGGTGTTAAGAAGTCGCAGGGAACATTACTCAATCATTGGTGTTCCCATATTTCCCCAAAGAACCCATTTGTATGTTTAAAAGTTTAATAAAGAATTACTGAAATGTATTTGTGATTCTTATTTATGTGACATCTCTACTGCAAAGCTAAGACTGATTTTTCATGCATCAGTGCTATGTTTTTTCTCGTCATTGAAGACCATTGGTCACTTTTCATTCTGAGGCAGGAAACAATTGCTTTATGGAGCAAGTTACCATATCATAATCTAAGAATTTAATGAATTGGGAAAATCTTTTATGGATTGAGATTTGATTTTTTAACAGAATTTGATGTTTCATAAATATTCATAATCTGACACTAATGAGTTTTTTTAATTCACCAAGATATGCAACACAGAGATGCTAAAATACTAATGTTAAGATACTGTACATTTAATTTTTATATTTCATTTTTTTGACCATATTATCAAAGTTTTCTGTTGCATTTTAGTTCCTAGTGCAATATTACTTTGCAATTAGACTCTGCTCAAGTGCAGACAAACTGAGATCAAATGGATAGGCAGATTTATAATTGAATACATTTTGTCAGCTGTAATACCAATTATGGTAGTTTTTTAACCAAGTTAGAAAAGTACCGCTCTTATGTATCCCAGACCAAACTTGACAGGAAATTTAGGGATGACAATAGATAACAGTGAAATAATTTTTTTTTCTAAACATGTATTTAAAGCAAATTCTACTTCAGAGAACACAATACAGAGTATAATAATGTTCCCCACCCATAGAAAAGCACACATAAGAGGGAAGAGGAAAGGCTCAGAAAGAGACATAAAATTTTACTCAGACTTTCAGAGGAACATTGCACCTTTTGGAAGCTCCTGGGACTTCGCGGAATTCATTGTCATGTTGCTTATAGTTGCTCTGTTCTGTAGACTTATGAGTCTAACATGTCATTTTGATTCTCTGTTTTCATATTAAAAACAAATCAAATATAATAGAATCTTAGAAATGTAGGACTGGAAGGAACCTCTAGAAGTCTTCTTGTCCAGGCCCCAGTGCTGAGGCAGGACTAAGGCCTTAGTTACACTGGCACTTTATAGCACTATAAAGCCGCTAGGAGCACTAAACCTTACTACTCATCCACAGTGGCAGGGCACATAGAGCACTATTAGTCCACAGCTATAGCAGTCCTGGTATTCATTGCTAGAGGATTAACAGTTGTTGCGTATTGGATGATATGCTGCAGCTCCCGTGTAAATGGGTAGTAACAATACTGCGCTTTGAGTGATGTCTGGAAATGCCCCCTAATCTCCTTAAGTCAATAGACCTCTCTTCCCTTTGCCTTGAACTCGGCTGGAGGAATGCGGAAATGCTTTTTCAGAGCTTATCTGCAACTGGGCAAATCAGCAAATCAATCGTTTACCAAGTGAGTCAGTGAGAAGCAGGGGGGCTACGGGAGACTGAGTTTACAAGACAGCATGCTGACACACTCTCAGCACTCCAAAAATCCACTCTCTCTCTCCCTCCGCATACACACAACACACTCCACCCCAATCCCCTCGTTTGAAAAGCACGTTGCAGCCAGCTGAATGCTGGGTTATGTGCCCATAATGCACCACTCCCAGTGCCGCTGCAAGTGCCGCAAATGTGGCCACGCCAGTGCAGTTGCAGCTGTCAGCGTGGACATGCTGAAGCACTTTCCCTGGAGCTGTATCCGAAGGTGGGTATAACCAAAAGCACTATAAAGCTGCAAGTGTAACCAAGCCCTCAGTGTATTTAGACCATTCCAACAGGAGTTTCTAAAAACCTCTTAAAAATCCCCAGTGATGTGTATTCCACGTCTGAATTCAAGTTCTCCTGATAACATATTTCAGTGCTTAACTATCCTTACAGTTAGAACATTTCCCCTAGTCTCTAACCTAAATCACCTTTGCTGCAGATTAAGCCAATTACTTCTTGTCCTATCTTCAATGGACAAGGAGAACAATTGATTACCGTCTTTAAAACAGCCCTTAAAATATTGAAGACTATAATCAGGTGTTCCCCCCCCCCCCTCAGTCTGCTTTTCTCAAGAGTAAACATGTACCCTTTTTTAACATTTCCTCATAGATCAGGATTTTTTAAACATTCTCTGGACTCTCTCAAATTTGTCCACATCTTTCTTAAAGCATGTCATCCAAACCTGTACACAATACTCCAGATGATGCCTCACCAGTGATGACTGGAGCAGGGCAGTTACCTTCTGTGACTTACATATGATACTCTTGTTAACACAACCCAGAATTATATTAATATTTTTTTTGTAATGGCATCACATTGTGGACTCATGTTCAGTTTATGATCCACTTAACTCCTAGATTTTTTTCAATGATACTGCTGCCTAGCCAGATATTTCCCATTTGCATTTGTGCATTTAATTTTTCCTTCTTAAGTACATAGTACTTTGTACTTGTTCTTGATGAATTTCATCTTGTTGCTGTCAGACCAATTCTCTAATTTGTTAATGTCACTTTGAATTTTAATCCTAATCCTAATTCTTGCAACCCTTCCTCCTCCCACTCCTGTGTTGGTATAAATTGAAAATTTTATAAATTTACTCTCCATTCCATTATCTAAATCATAAATGAAAATATTGAATAGTACTGTGCCCACCACTGACCCCTGTGGGGTCCAATAAGATATGTTCTCCTAGTTTGAGAGCAAACCACAGATAACTCTTTTTTGAATATGGTATTTCAACCAACCAGTTATGCACCAACCTTATAGTAATTTCATCTAGACAACATTTTCCTGGTTTGCTTATGAGAATATTATGTAGGACTTTTTCAAAAGGGTTACCAGAAATCAAGATACATCATGTTTACTACTCCCCTTCTGTACACCACACCAGTAACTCTGTCCAATCCAGCATAGCCAACATCACCCATTTATGCTCCAGATTGGCCCGGGAGTGCCTCTTCTGCAATCAGTTTCAAAGCCACGTAGGGATTTCTGCTAACTTGCCTGGCTATACTCCAGAAACAGAACATCGGATCCCACGTCTCGAACCAATATCTAGAAACTTTGGCCATTTTACAAACATCTTAAAATCGACTGCTAAAAAGTACATCCCACATGGTCACTGCAAGACTTCACCCCCTTATGGACAAAAGAATCTAAGTCCCTCCTGAGGGAATATGAAAGGAGCGATGACCCAGATAAAGCCACTTCACTGCTTGAGTCCTTGAACTTGGCATGCCTGGAAAGGTAGAAAGAGGCTGTTGAAAGCCTTGATTTCACCCATTCAAGCCATAAGGCATGGGCTGTTTTGCGGCAACTTGGAGGATAAGACTGAAGCAAAACAGATCTCTGTTTGCTTTAGTATAATAAACAAACCAACAACTTTCAAGCCAATTATTAATATTTAACATGCCTGGTGCTATGGAAGACCAAAAGGGACAGTCACTGCTCTAAGGGCCAAACAGATGGGGGAAAGGGTATATTAAGTATGGTACCATTGTGGACAAGGCAGCCAAAGGGAGAATGCAATAGTAAATGAAACTCAACATGCCAGGGCAGAGTGGTACAGGTCCTTGAAGATGAGTAGTTGAAGATGAGTAGTTGAGTCCTTGAAGATGAGTTGAAGATGAGTAGTTTAAACATAGGGTGACAAGATGTCCCGATTTTGGGGTGCTCTTATATAGGTGCCTATTACCCCCTATCCTCTGTCCCGATTTTCACACTTGCTGACTGGTCACCCTATTTAAACTTGACACAATGGGAAAGGGGAAGCCACTTGCATAATATGTCCTGATTGTCAGTAATTTTTTTTTATTCAGTAAAAAAAAAATTAAAAAGAAAAAAAGGTTTAAATAAGCCTTAAATAAATTAATCATTTTTTTAAAAAAATTGTGTTTCAAAAACAACAATGTAGTTTCTCATAGAAATGACTTACACTTTAAAAATTAAAACTGTTGACTTTTGCCACTAGGAATAGTGCAGATTGGACCCCCTTCCTCCTCCCCACAAATATAAAACTGTTTTAAGTACAATATCATGACATGGTCCATATTCCACATGAGGACCCAAAAGCAAAATGAGACAAAGCTAGTATTTAATAATGGCTGTTCAGATTTCTCATATGCTATTTAATATGCCTAGTGATGATCTCCAAGTGGCATTTGAGGAGTGGTCATAGAGTCCTCCACAGTTACCACAGAGAACCAGGATGTGTTGCAACAGGAAGCTTAATAAATGTAGGTACATCTTGGTTAGGGAGTTCCCAATTGCTATTTGAGGCTCTTTGTGTTTACATCCTCACACTATATGGTGTCAGAAGTGACAGAATCCATGTCTCAAAGGAAGGATTAGTGTGGGGGGGGGGGAAACCAGCTGAAACAAAACAAAAAATAAACAAACAAAAACAAAATACCATTGCCAGAACTATTACTCTCTACAAAGTTACCTGACAGACCTTGGCAGGAGATAGCCATAGATTTGTTTTTCTGGAAAGGACACATAAACGTTATTGTAATTGATTACTTTTCCAGATATTGACTTGGCTATATTTACACAGACTTCACTGTCATGGGTAATTGAAAAACTGACATCAATATCTGCAACACATGGAGTTCTTGTAGTCTTCACATTCGAACAGAACTTTGATTTTGACCATTGTACTAGTAGTCCACATTAGCCCCCGAGCAATGGAGAAGTGGAGAGAACAGGGCAGACTTTAAAAAGACTTCTGCAAAAAACAAAGCAAACAAAAAAACAAGCAGTGGGCTGATATAAGGCACTTCTGGCACACTGATCAAAACCACTTGTGTCTTGGCTATCTCCAGCAGAAATTCTGATGGAAAGATAACTAAACACACCTTTACATATGACACCGATACAGTTTAAACCTAAGAGGACCAATCTAAAGAAATTTCAAAAATGGAATGCTGAAATAAAATTTTTGGCAACAACAAACCTTCAGAGTTTGGTATAGAACAAAAGCACTATCTGAGCTGAGACCGGGGAACAAAATTTGTCTGAAAAGGTCCCAAAGGTTTGGAACTTTTCAGAACTTGGTAGAAACTCCCAGATCCTACCTAGTGGAGACACCATGAGGACTTCCCCAGGGGAACTAGGGTCATCTTCAATATTTCCCATCACATTGAAGAGAGGAAGTGGGACCTGCAGGTAAGCGCTCTGTCAGGAAGTGAGCCCCCTCCAGAGGGTGAACTTTTTCAGCAGTCTTTTCACAAAAAAAGGGAAAAGAAAAATCCACAAACTCAGCAGTAGTCAGAGCACGGCCTGGAAGACAGATCAGACCCACTAAAAAAATTTATCACTAGAAGGCTGCTCAAGGCTATTCAAATGCAATTCACAAAGGAAAATGGTGGTGCGAATAGTTTTAAGGAATCTGAAGTTTAATTTGAAATTAGGGTGACCAGATGTCCCAGTTTTATAGGGACAGTCCCGAGTTTTAGGTCTTTTTTCTTATATAGGCTCCAATTACTCCCCACCCCCATCCCGATTTTTCACACTTGCTGTCTGGTCACCCTATTTGAAATGTTGTGTGTATATAAATTGGTTTAAAGATTAAAATTTAAATTATAATTATAAAGAAAGAGAGATGTGGAGTGGTTATAGAGTTCCTGGTCTATGTGTTGCAGTATACCAAATGTATAAACTTCCTGGATAGTGGTTTCCCTAGCCATTACTTAAAGCATGGCTCTTTGTGTTTATGTTTTCAAACTATACCATTTTTTCCCAAGGTGTATATGAAGTGGCTCAGAAGGAAAAAATAATCGAGACAATCAGCTTCCCCCCCCCCCCAAAGGAATGTTTTCACAATAAAAAATTATAAATTAACTAAGCAGAAGGAAACAGAAAACTTCGTAGCCTGAGCTTCAACTCAGTCCTACAAGCCTGTAGCCATGGGCGTGGAACCCATCCTTGCCATAGGTGTTTTATTGCCTGTCTGTCTTCAAAGCAGCTACTCTTTTAGCCTGTTCCTGTGCACTTTTACACTAGGGGAAGCTGCAATAACATTAATCTCTCTCATTCACTAAGGACCAGAAAGTTCTACTATATCTTGTTCCACGGTCATTAAAGTGGAATTTTGTAGAGGGCTTGCACAATGCCGTGTGTATTATTTAAACCGACATTAAGGGTTCAGGGCCCAATCCTGTACACCAATTCATGTGGCAGCTTTTAATACAGCATGGAGTACCATGAACATACCTGTAACCAACTCATGTAAGGTACCAAGTGTGTTAACACTATATATGCTCAAGTACTTTTACGAGATATAAATAGACAATGGACTTCAATCAGTCCACATATGGGCTCTATTTCTAAGTTACTAATAGGCTTGCCAACTTTCTAACTGCAAAAATCTGAACACCCTTTCTCTGCTCCCTGCCCCACCCCCAACACCTTCTCCAAGGCCCCAACCCCTGCTCAATCCACACACACGCCTGTCCCTTGCTCTCCCACACCCTCACTCACTTTCATTGGGCTGGACCAGGGGGTCGGTGTGCAGGTGGGGGTGAAGCTCTGGCTGGGGGTGCAGGCTCTGTGGGATGAGGGGTTTGGGATGCAAGAAGGGGCACTGGGCTGGGGCCAATGGGTTCGCAGCATGGGAGGGGGCATGGAGTTGGGGTGCGGGCTCTGGCTGGGGGCGTGGGCTCTGGGGTGGGGCAAGGGATGATGGGTTTGGAGTGCAGGAGGGGACTCTTGGCTGGGGCTGAGGGGTTCAGAATGCAGCGAACTCATGGGCAGGATCCCCTGGGAGATGAACATGAAAGGGAAAGGAGTCCAGGAGAGCTGGCTGCATTTTAAAGAATCCTTATTGAGGTTGCAGGAACAAACCATTCCAATGTGTAGAAGAATAGTAAATATGGCAGGCGATCAGCTTGGTTGAACAGTGAAATCCTTGCTGATATTAAATGCAAAAAAGAAGCTTAGAAGAAGTTGAAGATTGGGCAAATGACCAGGGAGGAATATAAAAATATTGCTCAGGCATGCAGGAGTGAAATCAGGAAGGCTAAATCACACATGGAGTTGCAGCTAGTTAAGGGTAACCAGAAGGGTTTCTTTAGGTATGTTAGGAACAAGAAAAAAGTCAAGGAAAGTGTGGGCCCCCTACTGAATGAGGGAGGCAATCTAGTGACAGAGGATGTGTAAAAAGCAAATGTACTCAATGTTTTATTTGCCTCTTTCTTCACGAACAAAGTCAGCTCCCAGACTACTGCACTGGGCAGCACAGCATGGGGAGGAGGTGACCAGCCGTCTGTGGAAAAAGAAGTGGTTCAGGAATATTTATAAAAGCTGGACAAGCACAAGTCCATGGGGCCGGATGCGCTGCATCCGAGGGTGCTAAAGGAGTTGGCCGATGTAATTGGAGAGCCATTGGCCATTATCTTTGAAAACTCATAGTGATCGGGGGAGGTCCCAGATGACTGGAAAAAGGCTAATGTAGTGCCCATCTTTAAAAAAGGGAAGAAGGAGGATCCAGGGAACTACAGGCCAGTGAGCCTCACCTCAGTGCCTGGAAAAATCATGGAGCAAGTCCTCAGGGAATCAATCCTGAAGCACTTAGAGGAGAGGAGAGTGATCAGGAACAGTCAGCATGGATTTACCAAGGGCAAATCATTCCTGACTAACCTAACTGCCTTCTACCATGAGATAACTTGCTCTGTGGATGAGGGGAAAGCAGTGGATGTGTTGTTCCTTGACTTTAGCAAAGCTTTTGATACGGTCTCCCACAATATTCTTGCCAGCAAGTTAAAGAAGTATGGGCTGGATGAATGGACCATAAGGTGGATAGAAAGCTGGCTGGATTGTCGGGCTCAACGGGTAGTGATCAATGGCTCCATCTCTAGTTGGCAGCCGGTATCAAGCGGAGTGCCCCAAGGGTCGGTCCTGGGGTCGGTTTTATTCAATATCTTTATCAATGATCTGGAGGATGGTGTGGACTGCACCCTCAGCAAGTTTGCAGATGACACTAAACTGGGAGGAGTGGTAGATACACTGGAGGGTAGGGATAGGATACAGAGGGACCTAGACAAATTAGAGGATTGGGCCAAAAGAAATTTGATGAGGTTCAACAAGGAGAAGTGCAGAGTCCTGCACTTAGGACGGAAGAATCCCATGCACTGCTACAAACTAGGGACTGAATGGCTAGGTGGAAGTTCTGCAGAAAAGGACCTAAGGGTTGCAGTGGATGAGAAGCTGGATATGAGTCAACAGTGTGCCCTTGTTGCCAAGAAGGCTAATGGCATTCTGGGCTGTATAAGTAGGGGCATTGCCAGCAGATCGAGGGACGTGATTGTTCCCCTCTATTTGACATTGGTGAGGCCTCATCTGGAGTACTGTGTCCAATTTTGGGGCCCACACTACAAGAAGGATGTGGAAAAACTGGAAAGAGTCCAGAGATAGTCAAAAAAATGATGAGGGGCCTGGAGCACATGACTTATGAGAAGAGGCTGAGAGAACTGGGATTGTTTAGTCTACAGAAGAGAAGACTGAGGGGAGATTTGATAGCTGCTTTCAACTACCTGAAAGGGGTTTCTAAAGAGGATGGATCTAGACTGTTCTCAGTGGTAGCAGATGACCGAACAAGGAGTAATGGTCTCAAGTTGCAGTTGGGAAGGTTTAGATTGGATATTAGGAAAAACTTTTTCACTAGGAGGGTGGTGAAGCATTGGAATGGGTTACCTAGGGAGGTGGTAGAATCACCTCTCTTAGAGGTTTTTAAGGTCAGGCTTGATAAAGCCCTGGCTGGAATGATTTAGTTGGGGATTGGTCCTAAAAATCCAGGATGTGGGAAGGGGCTCCAGCCTGGGGGCTGTGTTCTGGAAGGAGTTTGGGGTGTGGGCCCCAGCTGGGCAGCACTTCCCTTAGGCACCTCCATATCCTAGGTGGAGGGGCCAGGCGGCTCTGCACACTGCCTGTGCCCACAGGTGCTACTCTGCAGCTCCCATTGGCTGCAGTTCCTGGCCAATGAGAGCTGTGGAGCCATCACTCGGGGTAGGAGCAGTGCACAGAGCCCCCGTAGCTGTCCTTGTGCTAAGAGCTGCACAGGCTGCTTCTGGGAGCCATAGGGAGGCAGGGGAAGCAGGGAGCCTGCCTTAGTCCCGCTGAGCTGCCAAGTGGACTTTTAACAGCCCAGTCAGTGGTGTTGACTAGAGCCACCAGGGTCCCTTTATGACTGGGCATTCCGATCAAAAACCGGTCGCCTGGCAACCTAGTTACTTACCCATTTACAAAACTCCAGCTGTGTATTAAAACTCATATTTTGTTTTTCCTTTTCTTGTGAAGAGACTGCCTGAAACAGTTGACACTCTTTACAATCCCATAAAAAGTATTGACAAGGGGATAACAAGTATTTCACAGACTTTTCAGTAAAACAAATTCTCATTTTATAGACAGGAACCAGTTTTTTCACCTTCTGCAGAAAGGCTGAAAAAGGCACTTCATTCCTTTGATGGTTATTGTGATTCCATCAGCTTAACTTCAGGATTTAATGTGTGACTGCACTTGGCTTTTAGTTGTGACTCTTTAAAAATACACTGCTAAAATTTTGTGATGAATACACAATTCCTCCTCTTTTAGTGTCAGCACTTGTGTATGTGCTGGAACTTGCATTCTGCATATAACAACTAATATCTATTCTAGGCTAAATTAAAGCAAAGAAAAGTAGAAAATGGGTAATATTTTTCTCTCTCTCTTCTCACTAGGGATAGACAATTGTTGATTCTCAGTGCATAGGATAGTTATAACATCCTGTTACATACATTCCTTACTTTTATTGCAAACATGCTGCAACTGTTTGGCTACAATCTATGATGGGGAATGTTATTGCTTATTTTCTCTAATGGGCATTCAATAGATTTAAATATAAACAAGACAATAAACCTATACGAAAATGTAATTACTTATACAATAGAGAATATTGCTTTTAAAACCATTTACCATGTTATATGTTATACATCTGCTTTACGCTTTAAAAAGTGGATTATGACAAACTTTGTAAATGTAATGCTATTACAAAGATGAAGTTTAATTAAAAGTGCAGTATAGAGAACTGTTCTATGGTATTTTCACCACCTGATATGTACATCTAACTCCCATTAATAATAAAGGGATTTACAAGCAACATGGGAAGAATAAAATACCATAGGCTGAGACTGTATTTTGCAGAAGGATTTTTTTGGTGAACATGTTTTTTTTCAGTTAAATATAAAATGACGGAAGCTGTGGTAATTTTCTCTCCAAAAGAATTAAAATTAAAAGTCCCTCTTAAGGTCTCTATATTTAACACCAAAAAACTAATCTCAATACTTTCTATGTGAATCATGATTTCTCAGTTTTCACAGGAAATACATTGCTGAACTCTGATTAACTAACATTGTTTACTCAAATATACCATTGCCTATTCCTCGTTAAAATCCTTCAGATCTGTGTTATCCACTCTAAAACAAAAGGTCATAGTGAGACCTGGTTCCTTGCATTGCATTTCATATTATATATATAGTAGGCATTTCTATTTAATAAAATGCTTTTGGACTTGAAATCTACATGTCTAAAAGTAATTAACAGCAAATATTGTCTTAAAACACTATTTCCATTTTAAGTGTTTTATAGAAAAATCGTTTAAAAACAAAGTCTAATTTAAATCACATAAGATACTTAGGAGAGCTAGTTCTTGTAATTTAAAAATGTTCTCTGAAGAAAAACTCACCCTAATAGAACATTTAAATTCTACTTTTATTATAAGACAATCTAATATTTTCTGAGCACCACATAATTTAAACAATCTTGAAGTGAACATTCATTGAGATAATGACTAATATACTTTGCTTCAAGGGAAAGATGTCAAGAAATAAAGCAGCATGTGTTAGCTCATTTTAGAAGAATAAAATTATAACAAAGCCTAACAATCTAGGGAGATGGGATTATGCTTTCCAATTCTTCCTCTAATAAACTAAATTGACTGACACTCATACAGTATCCAAACAATGAACAAAAGAAGGAATTCTTCTAATAGAAATAGAAAACATCTGGAATAGAACAATAGGGTAGATATTTAGGATAATAGAGCTTGCTGATGTGCATCAGCATAGGATTTGATCTTTAGAAACAAAACATTACGAGACTAATTTAAACAAGTTTGTATTATTATGAAACCATAATATTTCAATCATCTCATATGAATAGATATCAATTTGTATTTCTCCATCTAGCAATTACTGAAAGGCTCAACCTCTTCTCAACCTGGTACCACTACCAAAATGGTGACTGCTAAATATCAAAAAAGCCACTTGTAAGCACATAACTAGAGGAGGAGGGCCAGAAACATGACTTTAGACAAATCCTTTCCAATTCCCTATCAAGCACCAGGATGGGCCCCAGTGGAAGTCAGAACAACACAAAAACTGGTGTGATATGGACTGGTTGTTAACTGCCAGAAGCTCTTCTGGGAGCTACTGATTCACACAATTTCCAGATACTCCACCTAAGCCTCATTTTCCCTGGCTATCTCATCATCCCCACATACACACACACGTAGCCCAAAAAGATATGGCCTTCAAATACCATTTTAAATCATTGTGGAAATTTTACCTCTAATTTTAAAGTAGTAAAAAGTTATGCTGTATCATAACATTTTGTCATCAGATCAACAAGCAAAGATTATGCTAACATGTGGCAATCCCTAAAATCCTATGGAAATCTGTCCTCTTAATAATATAGGATCATGGATATTCTGTATACTGATTATTAGCAAAGAAGTGGACTAGCAAACTAAGTATATTGGGTGGTAAGAGATTGTACAGTATCTCTTAAATTTTTGAATCAGTGAATCTCCCAGTTATGCTCAAAATCCTAACTGATTTTGGGTAGTTCAGTATATTTTCTGTGCTTCTCTTTATGTCATACTGTAAAGTGTAAGACAAATGGCAATTGATTTTTCTATGGGTCCTTTACTAGCTAAGTTAAATAAACTCTAAATGGCTCATACATAAATGGCAGTTAAAATTCTCCATATTCAAATTATAGTTTTAATATAATAATAAAAGGGTTAGTAAGATGTAAATAGAGGTGGTTTTGGAACAGTTTTATAAACTAAACAGTAAAAAGTCACCAGAACCAGATGGTATTCATCCAAGAGATCTGAAGGTATTAAAATGTGAAATTGCAGAACTATTAACTGTAGTTTGTAACCTATCATTTAAATCAGCTTCTGTACCAAGTGATGGAGGATAACTAATGTGACACCAATTTTTAAAAAGGGCTGCAGAGGTGATCCCGGCATTTACAGGCTGGTAAGCCTGACTTCAGTACCACGCAAATCGGTGAAAACTATAGTAAAGAACAAAATTGTCAGACACATACATGAACATAATTTGTTAGGGAAAAGTCAACATGGCTATTGTAAAGAGAAATCATGCTTCCCCAATCTACCAGAATTTTTTGAGGGGGACCACAAACATGTGGACAAGGAGGATCCAGTAGATAAAGTCCACTTAGATTTTCAGAAAGCCTTTGACAAGGTTCCTCACCGAAGGCTCTTATGCAAAGTAAGCTGTCATGGGATAGGAAGATAAGTTCTCTCATGGATCGGTAACAGGTTAAAAGATAGGAAACAAACAGTAGGAATAAATGGTCAACTTTCAGAATGAAGAGAGGTGAATAGTGGTGTCCCACAAGGGTCTCTACTGGACCCAGTCCTATCCAACATTTTCATAAATGATCTGGAAAAAAGGGTTAAACACTGAGGTGACAAAATTTGCAGATGATACAAAACTGCTCAAGATAGTTAAATCTCAAGTAGATTGCAAAGAGCTACAAAAGGATCTCTCAAAACCGGGTGACTGAGCAAGAAAATGGCAGATGAAATTCAATGTTCATAAGTGTAAAATAATGCACATTGGAAAATACAATCTAAGTTATACATATAAATGTTGGGGTCTAAATTAGCTCTTACCACTCAAGAAAGACATCTTAGAGTCATTGTAGATAGTTTTCACACAATGCACAGTCAATCTGTGCCAGCAGATGTTGCCAGAGGATGTTGTGCAAGCCAAGACTATAACAGGGTACAAAAAAGAACTAGATAAGTTCATAGATGATATGTAAATCAATGGCTATGGGCAGGGATGAATCACTTGATGTTTTCCTGTTCTGTTCATTCCCTCTGAGGCACCTGGCATTGGCCACCGTCAGAAGCAGGATACTGGGCTTGTTAACATTTAATTTAATTACAGATGAAAATTACAACCAGGACTTAGTATGACCTCGTTCTTTAATATTTACTGAAAGCTCAAATTCTGGTCCTATAGAAATCAAAATTGCTATTTGTTTCAGTGATTTGTTCTAAAATGCAATATTCAAGCTAGACTTGTCATTCTTTTCAGACACAGAAGGACAGCCAAAATCAACCCAGTGTTAAGTTCTATACTCTGAAAAAAGCTATCAGGCTTTATATTTTGTGTTTCAGAAATTACTCAAGTTGTCTGTGTCGTATTAACTATTCTTCCAGAACAAACACTCCTGTCTGATTCTTGAGAGCCTGGGAAGTGTACCTACAGTTAAGGATGAATTCCAACTTTCATTCTAGTCCCTTTTTAAGTAGCTCACCACTTTGTAAAACAAATGCCATTGAGGCTGAAATTTTCCATGCTTGCTTTAAACCCAGTGGATTTTTTTTTTTAATTTGTGGAAAAAGTGGTTGATTATGCTTTTGGTGGGGGAGAGCAGGAAAGGAGAGAGAGAGAAAAACAGTTCAATATAAATAATACAGTTCAATCAAATTATACAGTTCAATCAAAATACTTATACCTGGGTAAATTTTAAAAAGTGTTTTTAGCTTGAATATTTAGATTGGAGTTGTTTTCTAGATTTCATTTGAAATCTCAGGAATAAGCCAAGTTTAAGTATCCAACTTTCTTTAATTTTACCATTAAAATGTTTGATTACTCAGACTTTGATACAGCCTATACAATGTTAGATGCTCCAGAATAATCAATAATAAGTCCACTTGATATACATGCCATGATATTTTAAACATTCATAAATTTAAAGCGGCCAAAGTTTTTCAAAGTCTGCTTTAAAAAATAAATTAAGGAAAATTGAGTGAGCTTTTTTTTTGTTACACATTTTTTTTTCAAGCAGGCTGTTACCCACATTTCAAACAACAATTTTGTGCATGGATAAATCAGCTGATGAAATGTCAAATTTGGTACCTAAAGAATAAGTCAAGATTAAATAAAACTGGTAAAATAGCACACTGCATTTATCAAAAATTTAAGTGTTACACTAACTTGATGCAAGGGATTTCTAGTTTGAATTCTAATGTGTGTTGCATTATAAAATTTAAATAGTGATATAAACTGAGAGCCATATATTATGATATAGGATCAAAGGGCAGAATTAAGTTTCAGCTGAACTCTGCACTTCCTGAATTTTATATGCTTGATTTATTAAACCTAAATAATGCATTAATATCTGCTCCCCTCTCCCCCTTCTGCCTAATGTCACATATTAAAATCAGAAAGAAATATAAGATCCAGGGTCATACAGAGGTGGGGACAAGCAGGGGAGCCCTTGATTCAGTATTTATCTACAAAAATATGTAGTGCTGCTCCAGCCCTGGTGGCTGACCTCAGTTTTCTGCCCCAGCCCTGGCTGCTGCTCTTTCCTGGGACCCAGCCCTCAGCTGCTGCTCAAATGTGCCCCTCCAAAAACTATCAGATTTAAATTCCTGCATACACCTCCAATAAAATGGATAAACTGAAATGCATTTCAGTATTGTTTGATTTTACCTGGAATGACCTTAATTAACTGGGTGATTATTTCTTGTAATACATTAGAAGAGTTGCTAGTATAAAACTTGTTTAAGGAATTAGTTAAAATGAACATGGTAATAAACACTACAATAAGAAAGGCTGCTAACACAGTAAGGCATTTAATACTGTATTCGTACAGAAATACTATTCCAGTCCATCTGGCTCACTTTTAATATTGCCTACATAAGCCACTATATACACATTTAAATTTGTGATGTAGTTAAGGTGTGATCATACATAACTAGCAAAAGGATTTTTTTCCTATTTCTTTACAGTTTAGTTATATAAGGTACATGGGACAAATGCTGCAATTCTGCCCTTAGTTTATTCAAATGCACAAAAAGCACCTAACCTAACAGTTCTAGGGGCCTGTAATATTTTTATATATACAAGAAAATATACAAACTAAGGCTCCGGTCCTGCAAATGCTTATACATGTGAACACCCTCATAGACATGTGTGATCTAATTGACTAGTACTGTACTACCAAAAGTTACTAAAGTTACTGATGTACATTTTTGCAAGGCCAAACCCTTTAGTGAAAAGTCCCCCATACCTTAGGCTGATTTATAAGTCAATCCTGATCAAAATGAAATAAGCAACCAAAATAAGATACAGATGCCATGGTAGGCGGTGAAGGAAAAAAAAAGTCATGGAGAAGCTGCTGTTGAAATGACACTTACGGTGGAAGTGGTAATGAGCTGCTACCAAATTACCACCGCAGCCAAATCAATGAGGAACAGTTGCCAGCAAATTGTCGCCAACGGTGGAAGCAGGGTTGAGCTCCCACCGAATTGCTGCCAAGGCCGCCAATTCGTCATCCCCCAACTCCTGTTGCCCTAGGCGACCACTTAGGTCGCCTCATGGCTAGCACCGGCCCTGCTGCTACCTCAAGTCATCCCTATTCCTAAACCCTACAGCTCCACTAAAGTCCAAGAAAATAAATGCACCTTCCAGAGCACTCCCAAAATTTGCAGATTTTTTCCCTTGCTTTTCTAACCTGAAATTTTTCAGAACAGTTTATTCTGTGAAATTTTTCATGATTTCAACTTGTTTTCTGATTTGGGAAGGCAAGAAAATTTTGAATGACTGGAACTTCTCACAAGACCGAAATTCCATTTTTGACACAGCTGTATGCCAATAATAAAACCTTACTGACAAGTTCAAAGTCGAGTTAAATTGAGTGGATAAAGTCTCAGCAGCTAATGAGTGAATAAGGTCTCAGAAGCCACCACATCACCTAGTCTTTCTGGACATATCACTGATCCTTCTGACTCCCCGGTACTTGAACACACCCTTCTCTCAGAACTCCACACAACAGGTCTAAGGCTTCTGGTTTACAATTTAACAGTCTCAAGACCATATGGTAGCTGTGAAGCAGTCCACCCACAAACATTTCCCAGCAGCATCTTTATGATATTATACTTAAATATGAAAAGCCAGGAGAATCCAAATTATACACAACAATAAAACATCCTAAATACAAGTTCCCTCACTATTTCACTGTTTCCTTGGGAGACCATCTCTGTTTCACTAATCAGGCAGGGTCCTTTACCTCACTGCCTGATCTGCACCTGAAGCAGCATTCCTCATCTTAATCTGGTGCAAAACAGCTTCTTCGCAGTTCTCCACTGTGATTCACTTTACAGACTCCTACAGAGGTCAACTTGCTTCTTTGCTCTGCCTTTCTGTGTTTTTCCACTGCTCTCAAAGCCACCTCCCTTCAGACAAGAGAATGAAGCATCTTGTCCCAGCTACAAAAAAAAGCCTTTGTTGCCAGGTGTTTTTCTTTGAACAGATGATTGTTGAGTGTTGGTCACTCCTCATTTTCTTCTATCTGGCAGAGAGGTGACACAGACCTGTTACTAATGGTGGATCCACATCCATGTACTCTTTCCGGGACATAATAATTTCATGATACAATTTCATAAAATTATTCACAAATTCAGAAGTGATATAGAAAGAACCCCCAGATTGTCACAGCTCCACATGTGCATCCTAATTTGAAAACTAATAACGAAGTTACCTCATTCACCTCTCCCAAAAGGTGGGCATTTTAACGATGATTATATAATATGTACATTTAGAGAGCAAACATCTAGAGCAGGGGTCTCCAAACTACGGCCTGCGGGCCGGATGCGGCCCGCGAGGCCCTCTCATCCGGCCCGTGGAGATCTTTTTGTCTACGGCAGGGGTCGGGAACCAGCCACGGGGCCGGGACGCGCCACGTGCTCCGCTGCCGCCGCCAGCCAGGACGCACCACGTGCTCCGCTGCCGCCGCCGGCCGGGACGCACCGCGTGCTCCGCTGCCGCCGCCGGCCAGGGACGGCTCAGAGCTGGGGCCGGGACGCGCCGCACCGCCACCCAGTTACAGGCGGCGAAACAAGGAGCCACCCACTGCCAGGCGGCGAAACGGTCTGTGGGGAGAGACCGGGTTGAGCGGGTCAGTAGGGGGGGGGAAGAGACCGGGTTGAGCGGGTCAGTTGGGGGGGGGGAAGAGACCAGGTTGAGCGGGTCAGTTGGGGGGGGGGTTGGAGGAAAGGAGGTTTGGGGGGAGAGACCGGGCTGGGTGGGTCAGTTGGGGGGGGTTGGAGGAAAGGAGGTTTGGGGGGGAGAGACCGGGCTGGGTGGGTCAGTTGGGGGGGGTTGGAGGAAAGGAGGTTTGGGGGGGAGAGACCTGGCTGGGTGGGTCATTTGGGGGGGGGGTTGGAGGAAAGGAGGTTTTGGGGGGAGAGACCTGGCTGGGTGGGTCAGTTGGGGGTTGGAGGAAAGGAGGTTTGGGGGGGAGAGACCTGGCTGGGTGGGTCAGTTGGGGGGTTGATGTGTAGTGTTCATGTGTAGTGAACAGGTGTTCATGTGTAGTGTTCATGTGTAGTGTTCATGTGTAGTGAACAGGTGTTCATGTGTAGTGTTCATGTGTAGTGTTCATGTGTAGTGAACAGGTGTTCATGTGTAGTGTTCATGTGTAGTGTTCATGTGTAGTGAACAGGTGTTCATGTGTAGTGTATCAATGTGTTATTAAATAATAACTGAATAAAATAATATTAAATAAATAATTAAAAACAACATCCATGTTTTGATTCTTTTTTATTTGGACCTCGAGTGTGTTGTCGGCCCCCGAACTGCTATTTGATAGTTAATGCGGCCCTCGGGCTGAAAAGTTTGGAGACCCCTGATCTAGAGTAAGTAATTCTCACTTTGAAAAATCTCATCATACAAGACTCTCACTGCTCACAACTACAAAATTCCAGTGCTATTGCTGGGGGGAGGAGGGAAGAAGGTGGTAAAATGTAATCACACTAGAGATGCTACAAAAGGCAGGAATAATTAAAGCAAGGTAATATGCCTTGAACATTAATAACAAAACTTCTAGAATGTATATGAACAGGAAAAATATAACAAATTGGTGAATGTGCCCCTCTTGAAAAAAGGTTCTGTTACAATGATGGACCAAATCTTTATTCCTGTTCTCAGGAAGAGCCTAAGGAATATTGCTTAATGGCAGTGTACAGTCATGTTGTGTCTTAGGCGCATTTAACATGCACGATTTCCGCTTTATGCAGTTATAAAAATAAAGGTAAATATAAAAATGTAAAAACTTTCTGTAGGGCAGCCAATTTCGCCCGCCATTGAACTCAATGGGGTTCGGCTATATGCGATTTCCGCTCTACGCGGTAACCATGGAATGGAACCCTTGCACAAGATGCAACATGCCTGTGTAGATAACTCTATATGAATTACATTAATAATAACAGACTGCCATCATACAGAATGGGATTTGACATGACCTTCAAATTCTAGGTCTGGCAAGATGTAACAATGAGAAATTTAATCAGACAGCCATTTGGACATGATTCTCTTGTAGACAGTGGAACCTATTGAATTTGTGTCAAAAGAAAAAGCAGTGTTGACTTTTTCAAGGGCTTCACTCCACTCCAGGAAAAGCCTTTTGACATACAGGTATGAAAAATGGCCTTGCTGAGCAGGTCATAAAAACTGGGACAAAAATGTTCAAAGGACAACTATTTAAGGTGAAACTCTGAGATCACTTTAGGAGAGAATTTAGGAAGCACCTGTAGCTCCATCTTACCTTGGAAAGGTGGATTAGACACTATAGCCTGAAACTCAATAACTGCCAATTTTGAAGACACTGACCTTCCTTATAAGAAATGGAAGCTAACAGGTATTGAATTGCTCAGAAGGGGTTTTCATCAGCACAGGTAAGATACTGGTAATATGCCTCAGATAGATTGTAAGCGCTTTGGGACATGGACTGTGTCTTACTGTGTGTTTGTATGGTGTCTAGCAGAACAGGGACCCAATTTCAGTTATGGCTCAAAAGACTACTGTAATAGAAATAATAACAGAGCAACAACAATAGGGGCTTTTTAAAAGATGCTGGTTATGTCCTTGTCTTACAAAACTGAAGTTGTTTATTGGATGCCTGCAACTTCAGAGCTGAAAGTGCAGTGTCCATCATTATAGAAGGCTGTCACAAGGGAGCTGGTCCCTGTAGATAGACTGGACCAGAGTGGATGAGCCCAATCCAGCTAATTAAAGATGACCTGGGCCTACAAAGGGCTGCTAGTGGGCACCTGGGCAGGAAGGACTGAGACAAGCTGAGCCCTGAAAGGGAAAGCCACACTGGAGTGGCACCAGCTGCTGTGATGGGTCCCTGGAACAAGAGGTGAGGGGGCCTAAGGCTCAGGGAAGCAGGCTGCTCCAGGAAGGGATCAGAGCTGACTGAGACTAGGAAGTTGCCATGAGCTGGAGTAGCAGACACCAGAAAGAGGTGGCCCTAGAGTCTTCCATTTCTATCCCTTTCCTCACTATTTGTCTATTTTAAAAAATCATGAGAAAGGAAGAAAAAATAAAAACCGCAAGTACTAGTGTGCCAACTGGAGAATGTGTACAATATATGAGCTATGGTTTATTTTATGAAGTTGCTGCATCACTGAATACTTCACTGTATGTGGAATCAGCTATCTAATTCAGGGGCTGATGCTGAGTCTCTCCCAGGCCAATGACAATGGAGATTCATTACCTTAAATAGTTTTTCCTTCAGGGGAGACCACCTAAGAACAATGGGATGTCTGCAATTTAAGGGAAGCCAGTTCTCCCCAGCTGTTGCATAGAAGGCGGCTGGAATAGATGAAAATTACCTGGAACAAAGAAACCAAGGAACAAAGAAACCAAGTGTTGAGACTGGCTTTTAAAAGCGTAGATGCTGGCAAGTTTAGGGAACCCAAAGGGACATGCTTATTGAGCTAGAGGGAATTTTTAGGCTGCCTGACATCCTCAGGCTGAAGCGAGCTTGTTCCAGGAGTCAGAGAAGAGACACCATGACAAAGAAGAAAAGATTGAGATGGAGAAGTGAAGTCTATGGAAGACCTGGGATTCCCAGAAAGACACTGACCAAATCTCCTGGGATGCTCAACTTAACTGTGGTGAAGACTCTGAGGGACAGAATGGTATACCGGTGTTTTATTGTTTTCCTTAATTCTGTGTCTCTCTTGTGACATATGTATAAGTAAGATATGCTTAAGTTTTAGAAATCCCTCTGCAAAGTCTGTGAGTTACTTGCTTCAACTATCATATGTCCCCTGAAGAGCTAAATTATAACCTGGTGTACCCACTAGTGTGGAACATCAGGAAAAGTTGGGCTGACTGATTGGGGCAACATTCATGTTAGGCAATGGTTTGGGGACCTTGGGCAGTTGGATCACAGTGTCCCACTTCCCGGAAGGGGTACTGCACAGGGAGTCTACACCAAGAGAGTAACCCTAGAAGCCAAAGTTGGAGACAGTGGCTGGAGCCTGTCCATTCCCAGGGGAGATGAGAAGCACATGGAACCAATGTGTGGGTTTAAACACAGCTGTATAGTGAGCATCTACAAAGGGGAGCTCAGTCAGGATTATGAAAACTAATAACACAATAACCGTTTTAAGAGGTAAGCTGTCACATGGTTTGTTTCTCACTCAGGAGCTTTGGAGGTACAAACAGAATTAGTGCCTTGGAAATTCATATGAAATAGAACAGTTAACTCATTGTCCTATACATTCAGTGATCCAAATTTAATTTGGAACTCTTGACATAAACCATCTCAGATTACATCCTTTGCCAAAGAATTAGAAACAGGTTTAGTACATGGAATATAGCAGTTTGTGGGGGCAAGTACTCAAAAGATAGATATAGGTTCTGAGTAGTTCACCAATAGTGGCCAAATGAATATACTTTTCATATTTCAGTGAAATCAGTATTTCCAGCAAGAGAATAAAAAGTGAAAGAGTTAAAGACTAAAAAAGTGAGATATTTCAGATCGTCCTAGGAATGCTGAAAATTCATCAGCCTCTCTCTATTACAATATCTCGTAATATGACAACACGGGGTCAATGTGACAACACGGGGTCATTAGATTAAATTAAAGGTAACAATAATTCCACAATTTCACCAATAAAATAAATTATTGCTTCACTGAGGGCTCACACAAGTCCATTCATTGCTATAGCTGGTAAAATATCAGAAACAAAATATGTACATGGAATTTTAAAACCCGGATAATTTAATAACTAATAAAATGTGTACTTATCTACAGTGAACCAAGGATAAGGCTTTTCATATTTCAGGGCACAAGCTGATTTCCTTTTCTGAAAGGAATTCATTTGGTACCATGTCCCTACCTATATGAACAATGCTAATTGCTATCTTTGCAGCCAGTGCAACTGTGTTTAGTCCTCCTCTCATGCAATCAAACTGTAAAATTAATACAAGTCTATATTGTGAAAGACAAGACTGTTCTGCTGCTTTTTGGTTCTATGTGGGCAACAGCCATGGCATCAATTTCAGCCATACAAACTTGTTCTTTAAATTTCAAAACTGGCATATCAAGGATACAGAATGAGTCACTACATTATGGGAGAACATTTATTTTTTAAACATCAGTTCAGGAAGTGTTGTGATACCTCCAGTTCCCCAAGGATATGTCTACACTGCAATTAAAAACTTGTGGCTGGGCCATGACAGCTGACTCAGGCTTGCAGGCCTTGTCCTAAGGGTCTGTTTAACTGTGGCGTAGATGTCCGGTCTGGGGTTGGAGCCTGGGTGCTAGGTCTCTGAAAGATTAGAGGGTCCCAGAGCTCACGCTGCAGCCTGAGCCTGAATGTCTACATCACAATCAAATAGCTCCTTAGTCTGAGTTTTGTGAGCCCAAGTCGGTTGGCTTCTGTGCTAGTGATTCAATTAACAAATCAAATAGAACATATGTGAGAAGAGACAACAGAAGACAGCCCTGCTACATCCCCTAGTCCAGACTGAATCCATTACATGTTGATGCTTATCTTTTGCTTTTCACTACCACTGAACCTGCCCCAAAACTCATTTGATATCATTTTCACAACCAAGCAATTCCTTTTTCCACCTGTGTAACTCTTTCTCTGAGTCTAAACATAACACAGGTGCAGTTAATTGACAATACTGGCAAGATCAAGAACTTTCCTGATATTGATGACAATTTGCTGTTCTTTACAAACCCAGTTTGGCCTCTGTTTTTTAAGATGGACAGGTTATCCTTTACCTGTCTGGATAAAATCTTTGGAAGAATTTTGGCAATTATTTTAAACCCCTTAAGTCCAAGGACAATCCAAAGAAAATGGAATAGGAGAACAAAGCACTTAACGAACACTGAAGAATCCATCATACTGACAGACCTCTCTCCTCCAAGAGAAATGAATATCACTGCATAACATAATGAAGACACATTTACTTTCAAAACTCTAAGTCAGTTTTAAAAGTTTCCAGTCAGTTTTAAAAGTTTCCTGCTTTTCTCAGTCAATTATACATTGTCCTTTGGAAGGTGTGCTCAATTGGTTTGATACATTTAAAAGTGCCATTTATTTCTCTTAAAAGCAACCCATGACCGATATTACCAGTGGCAGATCTGCTATCCATAAGGATGGCATGATTAAAAAAAAAGATAGTTACGTTAATTGAAACTATATTCTAAAGAAACTACAGCTCCTGGGTGACTGTAGTGGAGCAGCTGCCCCACTCCTGGGTAAAAGGGATTATTAAAAACAGTGGAAGCAGCTGAAGGAGTGGCTGACTACAGATGTGGTCTATTCAATCAGGGCCCTCCTGGCTCTTATAAGAGGGCTGGAGGCCAGGAGCTAGAATAGTCTTTCTCTCTAGCAGTGGAGAGAAGTAAGTGAAGAGTAAGGTACCCGAAGCGGAGCAGTGCTGGGGAAAACGGCAAAGGGAGCTGAGGAGCTCCAACCTGGAAAACTCTCAGGCTGCAGGTCTTGTTTAAGGCCAAAAGGTACTGGGGCTGCAGAGGGACAGCCGAGGATAGGCAAAGGCAGTAGGTCCTAACCCTTTGCTGATGATGAGTGGCTATTAAAGATTGCAGTCTGCCCCAGTGACCGGGGCCTAGATGATGACTGGCAGTAGCTACTGAGGCAAGGTGGATTCAGAGGGTTGGGAGTTTCTCTGGGAGGAGAGACCCAAAGTGTGGGAGTACTGCTGGGGCAGAACACAGGCAAAAGGCACTGGGGTCTGGAGGGACACAGGGCCAGTGGCAGGTGAGACACCAGCCAGCAGAGAGGGTTCCAAGTGCGGAAGGGCTAATTTCCAGGATGACCAGCAGGAGGACAATGAGTCCTCACCTTGCTACAGTGACAATTACAGAGACTCAATAGGTAACAAAGAGTCCTGTGGCACCTTAAAGACTAACTATAAAGTATAGAAGCATAAGCTTTCGTGGGCTAATACCCACTTCGTCGGATGCAAGCATTAGCCCACGAAAGCTTATGCTTCAAAACTTTATAGTTAGTCTTTAAGGTGCCACAGGACTCTTTGTTACCTCTGCTATTCCAGACTAACACAGCTACCTCGCTGATTCTAGAGAATCAATAGGAGTTCCTGACTCTGAGCCAATGGAGCACCAAACTTAGCTGCTTCTTTCGTGAACTCTATTTGCACACCTCTGGCCTTTTGGTTTTACATTTTTAATCCTACTCCTCCCAGTCACATGACAGAAGAGCCCCAATCACTACATTTGCTGATCAGGTTTATATCAAGTTTAAGACTCACAGCTGTTACCTGCAGTACTGCACAGAGTGCTCTTTAAAAAGTAAGAGTTCTTTCAAAAATGTGGGGGGAAAAAGGAAGGAATTTGATCAAGGGTATGTTATCTTTAAAAGGAGAAAAAACTGGTGAAAAAAATCATTTTTTAGAAAAAAATGCCCGTCGGCAGCTGATTACCGTAATCATGATGAGAGCAGTTAAATTCAACTGCAGTTTAAATAACTATCAACTTCACCATCCTCTGTAGCAGTTTCAGTAGACACAGATTGTACGTGGAATGCAAACATGTAAATTGTCAACCCATTGTGCATGGGTATACAGAGAAAATGATTATAGTCTTGGAAAAATTTAGCAAAGTTGGTACAGGGAATTATAAATGCACTTCCTTGAAAGAGCAAAACCCCTTTCATTTCAGGAGAAATTAAAATCTTTTGAGCTCCATGGATTTTTTTTTTCATTAGTGGTAGACGGGTGTAAGTCTTGTTGTGGCCTCAAAGGACCTCCACCACTGAGGAATCTTCCAGAGAGCTACTGAATCAGTACAGTGTGGCTGCTCTGGCCATGTCCTTTTGACAGTGTACAGATCCCTAAGAGTCACTCCCACAATTACTTCTTCATGTGATGGCATGGAACTAAAGGAGATCCACACTCTTTGGACATATTCTTATGCTTCCTGAGCTAATTCTTTAGCCACCCAGAAGCATACAATTATTCAATTTACATTTTTAGATGAAAAAAAAAATACCAACTGAAAAAGACATGATAGAAAGACTAACCTCCCCCAAAAAACAACAAAAAAACCCAATGTCAATGAAAACCTGAAGTAAAATCAGGCGAAGTGTAGTTGTATAGCTACAGGATAGCTCCAGTAAACCAGTTATTCAACACAGTTGAAGATAGGAACTTCTTCATCAGATAATAAAATCAAACTCTCACTATGACACTAGAAACTTCACCTTTCTCGCAATTTGAGTCTTGCAATGGGGATGGGGGGAACATCCTCTGATTGGCTGCCTGCTGCAATACTACCCTGCCTCTTGGGAAGTGCAATCAAACAAACCTCACCCACCTTCCTCTAGCAACCCAAAGGAGGACAGACCAGGAAGCGCCCAGCAGCTCTGGGTGGGTCCTCCTTCACCTTCCTTCACGTGAACAATGGGAGAGCACAGAATCTCTGTTCCCGTTCCCTCCCTCCCTCCCTGCAAAGCCCAGCTTTGGAGGAGGGTGAAGAGCCTGTGGAGCTGTCTCTCCCACCCACATCTGAAATGCGGAGAAGGTGATCCCACTGTACTCCCCCAGGCCTACGAGAGGGGGATGGAGATCCCCAGGAGGATTAGGAGTGAGCTAGGGAGATGGCACTGAAGGGGCTGGGAGCTGGGAGATCAGAACCGATGTGGGGCCAGAACCAATGTGGGAACTGGGGGATGAGATTGATGAGAAGATTAGGATGTGAGAACCCATGTAGGGCCAAAATCAATTTAGCAAATAAATTTGGGAGAGTGGGCCTCACCAATTGTTATGCACACACACACACACACACACACACACAATGGGCAGGCAGAGTTCAAACATCAAAAGGCAGAACAAAACAAACAATATAATCCTTAAAAATAATCCCATGATTTTTTGATCTCATGAGGCTGACAATACTGCCAATGTACATAGCACTCTGAATACAGGCCCCAAGACAGTATTTGATTTCTATGGAATAGTTTACTTACTGATCTCAAAGAGACATAGTGAGAATTAGTTAATGTTAAAGGTCTTTGAAGATTAATAATGTTATAAAAGTTATTTAGTGATAATATTCTTGTCCTGTATTTACAAGATTCAAATCTTCATGATTTACATTGCTGGAGTATTATAATAACCCTACTATCCAACTCAGGGCCAACCACACGACCAGGTCAAACAGCACTGGAGGTCAGAATAATTGTTGTAGCAGAAGGATTTAACGTATTAAGCATATGTGTAATGTAATATGATTAATTAAATATTTTAACAACAACTGCCTGCTCCCAAAAATATAGTTGTGTGTGATAAGCAAATTCTAAGTTTATCTAAAATTATCAGTAGGCATGAAGGGACTACATAAAATTCAGAGAGATGTCTCTTCATTGCAGGCAAACATAGAGCCAGCCAAAAAGGGTGCTCAAAGCCAGTTACATTTTCTGTTAAATAACTGTTAGCTGCAGAGTGGTCCTCAAATAATCTGCAGGAAGTCCTGAGTATTTTTTGATGAGCCCTTTCTTTCATATTAAATAAATGCCTCTATCATGTAATAGGTAACAAAGTTCTGTGGCACCTTAAAGACTAACTATAAAGTTTTGAAGCATGAGCTTTCGTGGGCCAATCCCCACTTCGTCGGATGCAAGCAGTGGAAGTGTCCAGAGGCAGGTACAGAAAAGTAGGCAAGAACCAGGTGGGAGGTAAAAAGGTTAGTCCAATTAGGCTGAACCAGCTTGTTATCTCCGATCAGGGAGGGTGGGTTGTTCTTCTAGCATTTGAATGGGGGGTGTGGACATGGAGAGAGGAGAAACTAGTTCTGTAATGAGCGAGCCATTGTAGGTCCCCCCATTCAAATGCTAGAAGAACAACCCACCCTCCCTGATCGGAGATAACAAGCTGGTTCAGCCTAATTGGACTAACCTTTTTACCTCCCACCTGGTTCTTGCCTACTTTTCTGTACCTGCCTCTGGACACTTCCACTGCTTGCATCCGACGAAGTGGGGATTGGCCCACGAAAGCTCATGCTTCAAAACTTTATAGTTAGTCTTTAAGGTGCCACAGGACTTTGTTACCTCTGCTATTCCAGACTAACACGGCTACCTCTCTGATTCTTATAATGTAATAGTGACAATTCAATATAGACCACTGACACTGGTAACAACCCAAGATAAATTCCAAGGTTACTGAAGCAAAGATATTGATTTAAGTGGAAAGATTTTATAATATAAAAATTCTTACTTAAAAAAAGTACATTCCAGCTACCTACAGGGGAAAAAAAAACATGAGAAGTCTGAATCACATCAAACAAGTTAGGGTGCCTGATGAATCAAAAGGGAAGATTACTGTGGATGAATTTAAGCAAATAAATATTAAATCTCTTTTTAAAAAAGAAGAATCAAGAAAACCACAGGTGTTCCAGTTTAAAATCTATCACATAAGGACAGATAGTCGTCTAAAACTGGGAGTTTCTATCCTTCAGACTCCTCAAGGGGATCACAGTTTAAACAGGTAACGGGCTTGTACAGAACACAGTTTATCCTGACTTTTAGAAAACTCTTGATAAAGTTCTGCCTGACAGGTTATTATTTAAGCTAAAAGCATCAAAAAACCAAGTCAGAACACAAACACTGAAAAGAACTAGTTAGAGAAGACAAAGTAGAATAGCAAAAGAAAGATCTCTATCCAACAAAGGGAAAATACTGAGAGTCCTACTGTACATGTTAGTACTTGAGCAAGAACAGCATTTTCAAAGATATCAAAAAGTGAGCCAGACACATCCAAAGATAAAATATATATATATATAAAAAAAGATGTGTGGACAGGTTAAAAATTTTTTCACCTATATAGCTTTAAAGAAAGTTGCAAGGGAATGGAATGGAATGGAATGGAAGCATACAAAACTGCAGAATATGTATACTGCATCAGTCTGGCTTAAATTTTTTATCTTAAAATATAAAATCAGACAAAATGACTCAACAGGAGATTAAAGACACATTCAGGACTTCAAAAAGGACATTTTCTCAGTGAAAAATGCTTGAATGGCCTACATATACGATAAAGATTCAATTTTTAAAAAGTCACTATGTGATAAGGTACAATAAGAAAAAATATTACAAGGAAAATGGAACCAATTTGACCTATTCCAGAAATATGAAAGTTCACATGGTGAGAAGTACATGACCCCATGAATTAACTATGTAATAATGTAATGCATTTCTCCACTCTCCTAAAAAGTGGGTACTGGGGTGAGAGTATGCGCGCAGGGGGGATGGGTCAGAGAAAGAATAATGGATGAGTATTTTGCTGTTATGATACTTATTGTCTGCTCTGGGGGAATAAAAGAACTTCTGTAATTAAGACTTTGACTGTGTAAATAAATATAAAGAAATATGGGCAAACCAAGATATGACAGATATGTGAGCATACTTTTAAACAGCGTTCTAAAGTATAACTTCCATTTTTTGGCTTTGGGGTATGGTTAGCCAACTTGCTTAAACATCATGTCACATCAAACACTGGCAGTATAAAAACCCTATTAAGTAAATGTAAAAGTTTACAGGGTGCTTAAAACATTGTTTGACCATCGTTGCTTGTTTAATATTAAACATTGTTCTTTTATGACTAATGATTTTTCTAATATCAGAGTTCTTTATGAATTTTTATCACAGTTTCCCATTTCTTCTCATAAATATACATACAAAAATACATACAAAAATAGGGAACAAGCCAAACTAATACAGAAAATGCAGGAGGAAATGCCAGTTTCAAAATACTTCCCAAAAGCTTCACTGAAAGAAAAAAGCATTAAGCATATGTGTAAGCTGTACAATCAAAAGCTCATTTGAACAAGGGAAAGAGCTGTGAATTTCTCTGACTTTGTTCCAAAATCAGAGCTCTGATTAAGAATATAATACAATTCTTTCAGCTGAACTGGAAATGTTTTAAAAAAAACAGCAAGACAACATTCTCAGACTGCAATATTTGATGCAAACCCTGCATAACAGTATGACTACCAAATAAGTATATTTTAAAATGTGGACAAAGATAACTAAAGAGATTATCAAGTTGTACACAGGATAAAAAATCTGCTGGGACTGAATTCCTAAAGTGTCTCAACTAATTCTGAAAAATCAAATTTGGTTCCTCTCTTTCCTGCCATCTTTTTTGTTGTATAAAAGCTAGATGAAATATAAGAATGAACAGTAAATACTGTTTCTCTAGCTCAGAGCGAAAACATCAGAATCAGCAATAACTAAAATGAACCTGTGTCGTAACTTGCAAGGCCAAGCTAAACTAATTGTACCAGCCAACCTAAAACAGAAAGTCTGTTTTCAGAAAAAGATAAGTAAGTGACTTTGTAAAACAACTGTATGTAGAAATTGCTATCCCGGTTATGCTTTGTTGTTTGTTTCTGTATTTGTGTGATAAATGGGCCAAACAGATTATTGTGATCTGCTATGCCCTAAAAGTAAATATGTTAAAGAAAGAATACCTGAAAGAGTAGAGATAGTGAAATGTATGTTAAGTTCATCAGTTAGAAGAATGAATGTGAATGTATGTATGGTTTAGATAATAAAGCAAAGAGGTTACCAGAACCAGCCAAGCTACTGTTTCAACATTGCTGGGCTGAAGAATACACAGTATGAAGATAACTGAATGACCCTGAAGGGTGGGCCTACATCTGCACAGCTATCACCAGATGCTGAGGCTGAAGTATGAAGAAAGAAGATAGAGAAGGTACCCCACAGTCGTCATGAAAATACATCTGCTGATTGATTATCACTTTAAGTGTTGCAACAGCAAGACAGGGGATTTCCATAGACCTGAATGGGGACAGACTCCTATAAAAATCCAACTCAGACAAGTGAGAAACTGAGTCTGGTTCTGTGACCAGGGGCATCCATCTGAAAGATGGATGAGACTCTGCCCCTTCACCCTTGTGGACAGGCTACCTGGCCAGTAGCTTGTCACAAGCAACGTTTAAGCTGGTAACTATGACAACTTTGCAGAACTTCATAGGAATGAATGAATTTGGGGGGGGGGGAGTAAAAAATAGTAATTGATTGTCTTGTCTTTTCTGTCTGTACTTACAATAAATGTGGCATTTGCCTTCTCCCCTTTATAAGATCCTTCTGGCCTTTATTTAGTAAAACATTTTAACCCATCTTTAAAGGTAAGAAATGGGATTAAATTAGGGGGTGTTTATCTTCTCAAATAAAAATAACAATGGACAGGCTAAAGAGGAAGAGAAAGTGCTGTGTAGGAATTAGAGGATCTGTACCATCTCCAAGAAATATTGAGTATTTCCAACTGTGTTGTTATCTGATTAAAATATGATAATATAGATCAGTGGTGGGGAATTTGCGGCTCATCGGGGTAATCTGGGATTACCCTGATGGATCACAGACCACAGTTTGTCCACCACCAATCTTGATCATTGTCGCAACTACTATATATTTGCAGCAAATCTTGTACAAAGGCTGTTAAGTTAGGTGTCTATGAAAAGGCTATTATTTGAAGGTTGTGGTTATGCTATGTCTATGCATGTATCATTTTTGTATTTGAAGTTATAAGTATTGGCTCTATACCTGGATTTCAAATGTCTGCTCCTGGAATACCACCCACAAAGTAGCTAGCCAGCAGATCTTGGACAGACTATTCAAATTAAGTGGCTCATCAAGAAATATCTGGTTGACAGTGGACCATGGGAGATGTACATCTACACGGAGTGGACTGTCACGTAAATGTGCTGTCTGGAGTGTAGGTCATGGCTTCCTGCAATGACTGAGCAAAATTGGGCATGAACACATGACTTTCCCATGTGACTCCAAACATCATTTTTTGCAGTAATTTTCCACAGTAAGAACAATGGGATGCCCTCCAAATGGCAAAAGCTATAAGGCCCTGGAAACACTCCCATTTTGGTATTCAGCTTCTTACCTCTGGAGAAATTTTGCTACAAACGGAAGCTCTGAACAAAGGACTGAATGACCAATCCAAGCTGTGTAAGTAGTCCAGAGACTTGACTTGACTTAAGCCAACAGTTTATTCCATTACTGCTACAAGCCTGAACCAAGAACTTTATAATTACTGTTTGTAATTGATTCCTTTAACCAATTTTACCTCTCATCTTTCTTTTTTATGATAAACCTTTAGATTTTAGATACTAAAGGATTGGCATCAACGTGATTTTTGGGTAAGATCTAGTTATATATTGACCTGGGCGTGCGGCTGGTTCTTTGGGATCAGAAGAATCTATTATTTGATGAGACTGGTTGTAAAGAACCACTCATCTCTGAATCCAGTGTTTTTGGTGGTGATATAAGAACTGGAATGCTCGAGGAAACTGCCTTTGTTTTTTTGTTAGCCAGTGTGGTGAAACAAGAGTTTACTTTTGTTGCTCGTTTGGTATATCCTCTGGGGGATTAGCCTCCAGTCTTGGGGTGTATCTGCTCTATTTCTCAGCAGTTTATTCTGAATTTGGCATCCTTAGTGACCCACTAAGGCACCGTTACACCAATGCCCATTACAATCAATGTGAATAGCAGGTGTTGGGGCATGAGGTTCTCACTGTTTTCTAAAATATTCAGTTTCTGAATAGTGTCTTGCCATTTGCCATGTTCCGTTAAACCAACAGCATGGACTTTGTTTTCAGACATCTGTCCCAAGATATAAAAATATATCATCTTCTAAAGCCTCTCCCATCAGTGCTTTGGAACTGATACTTTCGGTTTATAAAACTAAACATTTCTCTTCATATGGTTTAAAATTTGTATCCAAAAAATCATTTTTAGTTACTAATTTGTGATTTAATGTTTAAGAGTGAATCTTTGCTTCAGTACCTCAAATTTTTGCACAAGCAGATGTGATCACTGTGGCTTTAGGTTCTCTTTGCTATCCAAATCAGAAATATTCTCATTCACCACAAAGTTGCGGTAATTTGTTAATTGACTGTATTTGGTGGTGGGGCTGCTGAGATGGAGGAGTGAGTAACTACATTTACAAAACCTTCATGCAGGCAGCAATTTATGGCTTTATTACAAAGTGAACCATTAGACCCACATTTGCTTTAACCCTTCACTACTTTTCAGATTATAGAATTGGTGTAATGAGGTATTACAAAGCAGGGCTTCCCCTCAGCTTGCTAGGACTCACTGCCATGCTTAGTCTCTTTTAACCAGTTTTATTATTCAAACATAAAAACAAATAAAGTGAAACTGTTCCTCGGCTCACCCTTCACATCTCAGGCTCTCACTGCCTCTCCTCCAAGGGGACTCAGGCAGTCCTGTATCCTGCAGCTTCCTATCTCTCTCTCTCTCTGACAGTTATTCCTCCTGCGGTCTCCCTGATTGTGTTACCTCCTGGGGAAAATCCCCCCACAACATAATTTCTCCAACTGGAGCAAGGGAGCTGGAGCTGCTTTAGTTACAATGGCCAGCCATCCTTTTACCCCACTCTCCTTTTAAAACAAAACTGCCTCTTTTCCAGTTATTTTTTTCTGGCCTGCAAGGCTCCTTCTAAGACTATTCTTACCCACAAATGAAAACACAGAAAACTCTATATAAACTTACAAATCAGTGTTCCCTAAATTTCTCACAGTACTTTCAGCCAGCCTTACAATCCATACACCTACCAGGATGCTATTCAGATAACTTCATCTTCTTTGACAGGGCGTTGGGGCTCTCTGCACTCAGAGTCTCTAATATGCCCTCAAGTTCATTTTGATCTAGAGAATCGTGTGACCTATCTCATTCTGTGTGGCCCAAAGTTCCACAGCCACCTATTCTTTTTATTGCTGAATTTTCTATCACTTGTGTTCTGTGGACATCAGTTGCTATGGTAGTTCCTCAGTTTCATAACAGAACCTGTAAAACAGGTGTTCTCTGCTGTGCCTGCTGGTGGGGTAGCGATTAATCTTTCGGGGGCTCAATTTATCACATCTAGACTAGATATGATAAATCGAGCCCTGAGCACCCTCCTATGGTACTCCATCACCTCAAGAGACGCAGGCAGAATCGACGGGGGAGCAGCAGCAGTTGACTCAGCACCATGAAGATGCTGTCGTAAGTCGACCTAAAAAGTCTGGATCTGCAAAAGCGACAAAGAGTCCTATGGCACCTTATAGACCAGGGGTGGGCAAACGTTTTGGCCTTAGGTCCACATTGGGGGTGCAAAATTATATGGAGGGCTGGGTAGGGAAGGCCCCACCCCCAATCCGAGCCCCTCCCACTTCCCACCCTGTGACCGCCCCCTCAGAATCGCTGACCCATCCAACTCCCCCCCAACTTGTCCCCTGACTGCCTCTTCCAGAGACCCCTTATCCCTAACCACCCCCCAGGACTCCACCCCCTACCCAGTTCCCCTGCTCCCTGTACCCTGATGGCCCCAACCCCTATCCACTCTCCCACCCCCAACCACCACCCCAGAACCCCCCTCCAACTCCGCTCCGCCCCCTTACCATGGCTGCTCGGCGCAGCTTGGGGGAAGCACGCAGCCTCGGTCCCCCGGAGTGCTGCCCCCGCGGCATGGCTCCGGGGCAGGGGGCAGCATGCAGTCCTAGCCCCCGGAATACTGCCACCGCAGCGCAGCTTTGGCGGAGGCGGGAGCCCGCAGCCCCAGCCCTACCCGGGGGCAGCCAACCTAGCCAGGGGCCGGATGGGAAGGTCCTGCGGGCCGGATGTGGGGCGTTATTCCCCCCGCCCCCTTTGTTATAGACTAACAGACATATTGGAGCATAATCTTTCATGGATACCCACTTCGTGAGATGCAAGTGGGTATTTACCCACAAAAGCTTATGCTCCAATATGTCTGTTAGTCTATAAGGTGCCACAGGACTCTTTGTCATGACTTTAGCAATGCTATTCCCATAACTGAAGTTGAGTATCTTAGGTTGATCCTCCCCCTAATGTAGACCAAGGCTAGGTCTTCACTATACCCTGTTGAGCTTGAAGCTCTGTCTGGATCCCCACAGTACCTGATTCCCTCTGCTATCACATTCTGTTCGAGGGCCCCATTCTCTAGCCAGAGTGAGTCCAACTACTATTCTAGTGCTGTCCTCCTCTCTCTGCTTCCATAACCTGTGCTAATTCTTGTTCCAGTCTCCTCAACTCATGGATAATCATGAAATGGTTCAACCTGAAACCAGTGCCTGTATACCTCTGGAGTCAGTCCCAACCTTCACCACATCATAGGAGCTCAGTTACCATTACTTGTCACTAGGCTGCCTGTGCCTCACCCATCAGGGATGGTGCTAAGCGGGCCACACAAATAGACTCCTCCCAACCTGCTGCACTTGCCACTCTCTTGAAACTAGGGAGGAAGACCTTCAGATTGCAGTCTGGGTCCAGATTTAACAGGCCAGGCTCCAGCTCGCCTGAGCTTTCCTCCCTCCATCCGCAACCACATTCCCCTGAGTCCCTGGGACCAACCGCTTTGGCATCCACAGGATTGCAGGAAGCCATCCTCTTGCTACTGCTGCTGAGCTGTCCTATCAGGAACTCCTTCATGGTTGTGGTTCCCACTGCCATCCCACAGGCAAAGGCTCCAAGCATGCAAGTGGGAAGGATCTGGATTCTATAACTATCACACATTCTGTTTGGGACCTTCAGCAAGACATTTAGCTTCCTTTTTTCCAACTGTAAAATGGGGACAATCACAAAGACCAGGGTGCTGTGATTCTTAATTCATTCTTACTGGTACAGACCCTAGTCAGACGGCTCTGTAGAAGTGCAATGTATTATTTATAATAGTGTAGAGGATTATGTCACATCGATAGCCTTAGAGGAGATTGTTTCTCTTATTGTAATGGATGATGAGATATGAAAACTTTCCTTAAGGCTAAGTTAAGAAGTACCCACATGATTCATTTACTGAGCAAGAGATATCATGTCTTTGTAGACATTAATAGTGTACCCATGACTTCTAGATAAATCTATTACCTAAACACAAGATCTAACTGATTTCTTCTTGTACTTATTTATCAACAGGTAATCTAAGCACTGATATATGAAAATCCTTTTTCATACATGGCAGAGAGAATGATTTGTTCAGTTTTCCTATAATGCTAAGACTGAGCATTAACCTGCTTTGAGTATCATTAGGTATGTTGCCAAGGCCAGAGGTATGGTAATTAGATGACGGCTAGAACCAATACATATGTGTAACGGTAGTCAGATCATTAAACAAAGAGCCTCCAAGCGATAAGAAGAGACTTTTACACTAATTTACATAATGGTTGTTTTATTGTATTATTTTATATTATGTGTCATTATCTCCAGCACAATATTTGCAAAGAGATTATCATTTGTCTTACCTTCTTTAAAGAAGGTGTTTGCGGAGAATGAATTTGGGTTTACACAAACTAGTCACTCCAACTTGTAAAAAGACTACAAGAAGGCTGAGTCTTTTAAAGGTAATGCCACTAACTAATGTAGACTCTGCATTAAAATGAACTAATACAGGCTTCTCTTGTTGTGTGAAGCTCATTGCTGTCAACAACTTGGGGACAGACATTTCAGAATCCCTAGAGACCTACTATAATCTATATGGGGGATATGCTTCCATACTGATGTGTCTTTGTATCACATAACAGAAAAAGAAAGATTAAGCATGAACCTCCTGGGATTGCTAAACAGATTCTCTGGACTGCATATGCCTGTGACTTTGAGAACAAGCAGAGTGGGTTTAGCTATGGAGGAAAAGATGCAAGATGTTTAGCTATTTTTATTACATTGTATTGCTGAGAGGTAATGGTGACTGCTTGGATGACAAACCTCTTTGAGGCTGGCTGTAAATACACCCTTCAATTACCGTAACTGTCAGGATAAGTTAATCAAAAGCTCCCCTGTAGGGGCGTATGCACACTCCGTCCCCTGTTACAGCTGGGAGATGAGGGTGCTGACACAGTGGTCACCATCTACCTGACTTTTTCAGCCCTCACCACGATAAGACACAGTGGTTAGGTTGAACACAGCTAGCGTTGGGGTCAGAGCTGTGTGCCCTAATAGACAGAGTCAAAGAAGGTGGGTGGCAGAAGGAATGATAGGGGGACCCAGCCCCCTCCTCTCCACTGAGTCCCAGCCCACGGCCCTGTCACCAGTGAGTGTGGTCACCATCCAGCCAGTGGGGATCCTGACTGTCTTTGGGTGCAAGGTACCACTCACTATAACCCCCGGGCCACTTCCTACCGCGAGTCCTGAAGCCAGGGTCTGCTCATCGTCGGGATCTCTGAGTTTCTTGGTATGGGCAGCTGGTTGGGACTCTGACTCCTGTCGACTATCTGGGGGCAATCGGTCTCTGGTATGGCCTCAGGCTCTCTGGTTCCTGCAATCGGGGGGCGAAGCAGCTCCCAAGCTGGAGCCTCCACTGAGTGTCCTTCCTCTCCCGCGGTCAGTCCACAATGAGATGGGCTTTTCTCCTTTATACTAGTGCAGCATTTGGAGCATGCCCAGTCTAGCCTAAGGGGAATGACTTCTGCAACCCATAGATAAATTCATGGAGGCTAAGTCCATAAATGGCTATTAGCCGGGATGGGTAATGAATGGTGTCCCTAGCCTCTGTCTGTCAGAGGGGGGTGATGGATGGCAGGAGAGAGATCGCTCGATCATACCTGTTAGGTTCACTCACTCCGGGGCACCTGGCATTGGCCACTGTCGGTAGACAGGATGCTGGGCTAGATGGACCTTTGGTCTGACCCAGTATGGCCGTTCTTATGTTCTTATTAGTGTGGGAATAACCCTTTCCTGCCTAGTGTCAGGTATGCATGCCCCGTCACACCCCCACTTAAGATAAAATGAGTTTATGAACACCCCCAAGAGGTTTTGGACTGAGTGGTCAGAGAGTGTGTGTGTAGATGTATATGGAAAGAGAAAGAGAGCACACACAGGCAGACTAACAGCTGGCAAGGGCAGGTGAAAGAATGGTGTACAACCCTGGAAGAAACCTGGGGAGAGGGTTTTTTTGGTCAGAGGCAAAGGCTGTTCATGGTGTCGTGAGCAAAAGAGGCTGTTTCCTGTGCTATTTGAGACATACAGGACTTTGTACATTCACTGTAAATAAACAAACTTCCATCAAAGAAGTACCCGATTACCACAAATTTATACTTCCAACAGGAATATCCCTAGGATCCAAACTGTGACTAGCCACTTGGGACCAACAATATATATCAGTGGTTGCATAGATTTACTCTCTGTTATTTTACTCACCTTAATGCCTGCTTTACAATTTGCAGACAATATGCGAAAATAACTCCATATAATTTCACTCAGTCATCTGGAGAACAAGATTATGAGTACTAGATAGACACAGGCACTTGCAGATTTTGTTTCAAATACTTTTTTTAAGGTTTTAATTCCTTTCTCTCCCTAACAACATATGTCTTCATCAAAATGCAACAGTTCTATACAATTATACAAAAAACTACATTCTTTGCCACTAGCATTAATGCCACCTCTTTCAATAGCATTTCACAGGCTTTTGAAACATTACTTTGATTTAGTTTTTCTAATAATATTTTAACTGTAGTTTCTCAGCCCCCTGTGATTCACTATTGAAAGTAACAATTGAACACTGGAGACTTCAAAGTTAGCTGCAAAATGATTTACAGCTAACCAAACTTTTTTATTTTAAAAATGAGAAAAATATTCTACATGTATTTTAAAGATGTGTTTACTGTCTTTTATAATTTTCCTCTACTTTTTCTTCTTAATCTGTTATTCAATACATTGAGTAACAAGAATTTAAAAATCTATTGTAAGACTAAGTATTGTATTGTACTGTAACATACAAAAGACCTTATAAGGCAGGTCTTAAGTGGCCATTAAGATACGACATACCTCCAGCAGCTGAAGACACTTAGTGAAAGAGCGGAGTCTTGACTTCATAGTTGTATAAAACATTTTTGCTGCATATTTTTTGTTAAAATTAAAAAGTTAAATAAAAGTTTCAATTCTCCATTTGCTGGAAAGAAAGGCATGTATTCCTCTAGTACACACTTGTGGATTCTAACACTGTAAATATGCATTCCATGTAAGAGTATACTATAGGATGTTTGCTATATGTGAACAATGATCTTTCCACACGGAAACCTTTGCACAGTAACAGGTTACAAATGGAAGAGTGATGTATACAATTTAAAATGTCTTTCTACATACTGTAAACTTAAATATATCAAAGAGAAGGTGGGTGAGGTAATAATTTTTACTGGATTAACTTTTGTTGGTGGAAAAGACAAGCTTTCGAACTACAAAGAGCTCTTCTTCAGGTCTGTGGGGGGAGGGAGAACTTCATCCCCTTTATGAGAAACAAGAACTCCACAATTTGCCAGTTCTCTTAATGGCTACCTGAGATCAGCATATGGATGAGGGACAGCTATCTGAAACCAAACCAAGGCAGAACCAATAGAAAACAGAACCCATGTGTCTAGGAAAGATAATACTTCTTTTGCCTGTAGTTCTGTAACGTAGGAAGTGGCTATTCCAGTGTTAAAGAATTTAAGGCAGCTGGCATGTGTTCTGGGCATGTAACACTTAGGAATAATCATCAGACAGAATACTTCTGCATACTCTATAAAAGCATCTAAGCATCATTTTCACCATATTTATATTTTTAAAAACATACAGAACGCAAATGACTTAGGCAAGATCACAAATCAAGCAGGTACTAGAACCAGGATTTGGACTCTGGTCTGACTGCAATATTATTTCCCTAGAGCTACCAAAAAGAAACATTTCAAAATATGCCAAAATAATATAACTGCAGCGGCAGGGAAGGGACAGGAAGGCAGGGGAAGAAAAAAATTGTGTTTGTGCTAAAACAAAACCTTATAGGCTCTAGTACTAGACTAATCACTGGAATATCACAGTTTTGCAATATCAAAAAAATCAGTTTTTCTTTCCTTGCAACATTTACTTCAGTTTATTTACAGAATTTACATAGTTCTTTGCACACTTTGGACCCAATCTTACTCCTGTTTTTCCCATTGACTTTAGTGAGTTGAGGACTGAACCTCTGGAATGGAAACTATTTTGGATATATAGTGTTGATTCAGCAGATTAACAGTAAAACCCTAGGGCACAAGGAAATTTCCACCTACATTAAATGAGGCAGACTACTGGACTGAGTCCTGCAATATTATATATGTTGTCATGTGGTTTTTAAGGTCAGGCTTGACAAAGCCCTGGCTGGGATGATTTAGTTGGGGATTGGTCCTGCTTTGAGCATGGATTGGACTAGATGACTGTATGAGGTCCCTTCCAACCCTGATAATCTTGTTAGATTCTATGAGCCTTTTTTTTAATTCAGACAGAATAATTGAATAAGAGGCTTCATGTCAGTAGCCAAAGGAGTGGTCTGAAGGATTCTGTAGAGAAGTAAAAGGATAGTCTTTGTTATTTGGAAAAGGAGGATGGGTGATTATATCCCATGCAAAATGATGCTTTGCCTGTATTGTGCTGGGAATATGAATAATTCCAGAGTGCAATGAGAAGACATGTCTACAGTAACACTAGTGAACAGCACTTGGTATGTTGCATTGACAACAAAGATGACCACTGAATAAAGTGGATCTAGTTCTGATCTTATGAACACCACTGTTAAACGAATTTACTCATGATTTAACATTTGTATTTATGCTAATATGAAACGGGTATAACTGAGATCAAAAGGATGCTCAGTACATAGGGTTCCATAGGTGAAGCCTGTGATTAGAGCAGAGATCAGCAACCTTTGGCACACGGCCCGCAAATTAAGCTCCCTTGTGGGCTGGGCTGGTTTGTTTACCTGCCACGTTCGCAGGTTCAGCCAATCGCAGCTCCCACTGGCCGTGGTTTGCCACTCCAGGGCAATGGGGGGGCTGCGGGAAGCGGCGCGGGCCAAGGGATGTGCTGATCCCTGGATTAGAGCAATAGTAATGTTATGGTCAGGAATTTGAAATTCACCATCAGGCAGCAACTGATGAAGGGATGATGTGGTTTTATATCAAATTGCTTCTAAACAGTACAGGAAAACATTTTGCACCAAATTTTTTACTCACTCTATGAGAGAGCTTGCAGCTGGAGTTTTCCATGGGTTGCATGTCATGAGTCTTTGGGAATATGCAAGACTAGATGGTAGTTTTACTCTTTGCAGATGTATCAGTTCATCTGTGTGTTTTAAGCATGTATTTCCTTCAGCAGTAGCAAGGGGCTGGCCACTGAGGTCACTCAGGGAGAGTACCCAAAAGGCCAAGGGCTTTTTTGCTTTCGTTTTCTTTTTGAATTTTCTTGCAAATCACAATCAGACTGCCTGTCATCCTTGCATGTATTGTCAAATACATTTAAGTTTAGAAAACTGAGCCAAAAGGGCTATATGTATAACTAAACAATTTTAAAATAGTGCATAAACAGATCAAGGAAAACATGAATAATGGAGCCTCTGAATAAAAGTTCCTGCCACTTAAAACAAAACTACCATGAAGTACAAATATATATAATTTCTAAACTAACAAAGATTGTTTAATTTTTCTATAGTTGGTAGGAATGGAAGCATTTAAGCGTATGCTCAACAAATGTAGAAGATTCTTAATTAACATGCACCTCCGACCCCTAGAACATGGCTTGGGAAGTGGTCAATGAGATAGTTCCTGTATTAAAATGTAGCCCACATTATAATAAAATAAAATAAATTGAGCAACACTGCTATATTGGATATACTATATGTGCAGCAGCTGAAATAATATTCATTGCTGTAGTATGCACTAAAAATTTGTCAAATATATTTCGTCTGAACCTTCAACTCAGGCATAACACCCACTTGACATATATTAAAGCTGTGGTTGTCCAGGGACTGAAATACAAATGTGTACTGTATGTTCATAGTAAATTACATCAAAGGATAAATCAGAATAATTTTTAAATGTCATATCATACCAAATTGTCTTAGTGATTAGTACTGAATTGTTATAAAGCAGAAATTAAGACCTTTTTTAAAATGCTGTTTGTATACGGCTTTCATGAGTTAGTTATTTTTCACAAATTCAGCATCTCCTGGTTTGCACAAATATAACATACCAAACCCAGGGCCAGTCTCTTAAACCAGTTTCAACTAAAAGAAAACAATATTTGAAGAAATATGTTCAATGCAGTGGGAGGGAGACCAATGTGAGGTCTTTGATACCCAGTGGGCTGCCTGGGCATGGGCCTCTAACATGAAATTTCAGATTCCTGCGGCATGGGGCTCACCTCAATTCATCTTTTGTACCTTTGGTATGGATGAGGGGAATGGATGGGGACTGAAGCTTCCTGACTGGTCTCTAAGCAGGCTTAGAAATGTTGAAGGGCATTACCCTCATACCCATCCTCAAGTCTGTAGAACCTGAGGTTGTTGATGCTGCCATAAATATAAAATAGCTTAGAATTCCTGTTTACCTCTAAGGGGTTAAGGTAAGGGAAACCTGGTTGACACTTGACCAAAGGAACCAATGGGAACCAAAGATGCTTTCAAACCTGAAGGAAGGGAAAGCCTCTTTTCTTTCTCATTCATTCGCTCTGTAGCTATCAAGGAAATCAGATCTATTTCTTTTCTCCATCTATCTATTATCTTTCGAAACAGCAATAGTAAGTAAAGTTAGCCAGGCAAGGCAGTTTAAGTTTATAATTGTGTTACTTCACTTGTGAATTTCTCAGGTTTTGGGGAAATATCCTTGTACTCATCAGAGAGAGGGGGAAAGGGGAGGAATTTCTCTGTTTTTTTCTCTTTGATTCTGTTGTGATTGTAAGTGCTCTTCACTGATTTTTACAGGGGATTTATTCCTTTCTTTTTTCCTTTAATTAAAATCTTTCTTTTAAGAATTTGACTGCTTGTTTTCCATTAAGTAAGATTCAGGAACTGAGCAGGATCAGTGAGAGTTTTTTCTGAAGAGTTTTCCAGGGAGAGAGGTATGGATCTGGGGGGGGATTTCTTAAAATTGAGGAGGCTCCAAGTGGCCCCACCCCTAGTTCTTGGGATATTTGCTTGGTGGTGGCAGTGTACTGTTCCAGACACAGAAGAAACTTGTGTCTTGGGGAAGTTTTAATCTAAGCTGGTCAAATAAGCTTGGGGGGTTATTTCTTTTTTTTTTTCATGTGGGTCCCAACATCTGTACCCTAGAGTTCAGAGTGGGGAGACAATACGGACATATGCCCAATTCAGATCCCACACTGGATCAGCCCTGTCAGGTAACTTGGGGGATGGCTCCTTGTTAGTTAATAGAATAATAAATTTGTAGCCTCTGCATTTAATCATATCTGCTGTGTGTTTCTCATTGATTCTGTGTGGGGGAGGGATAGCTCAGTTGTTTGAGCACTAGCCTGCTAAACTGAGGATTGTGAGTTCAATCCTTATGGAGAGGGGAGAGCATTTAGGAATCTGGGGCAAAAATCTTTTGGATGATTTAGTTGGGGATTGGTCCTGCTTTGAGAAGGGGGTTGGACTAGATGACCTCCAGAGGTCCCTTCCAACCCTGATATACCAGTTGTTCTAAAATGGGGTTTTTCTTTAAGCCTTGAGCTGCAAATATTTAAGCACATGCACAACTTTATTCATGTGAGAAAAGGAGGAGGAGCTGCACTGTATGTAAGGGAAAAGTATAATTGCTCAGAGCTCTAGTATGAAATTGGAGAAAAGCCTGTTGAGCATCTTTGGGTTAAGTTTAGAGGCAAGAGCAACAAGGGTGATGTTGTGGTGTGTGTCTGCTATAGACCACCAGACCAGGAGGAGGATGTAGATAAGGCTTTCTTCAGACAACTAACAGAAGTCTCCAGATCAGAGGCACTCGTTCTCATGGGGGACTTAAATCACCCTGACCTCTCTGGGAGAGCAATACAGCAGTGCACAGACAATCCAGGAAGTTTTTGGAGCATGTTGGGGACAACTTCCTGATTCAAGTGATAGAAGAACCAACAAGAGGCTGTGTTCCTCTGAAGAGACGATGGTCAAAAGGTATTGTTTAGAAACAACATAAGCAGTGATAAATATTCACTCCAGCTTTTTAAACTGGATTTGTACATTACATGGAATATGTAATATACACATTCAAACCCAGCTCTCTATAGATATTCTGATTAGGATGAGGAAGCAAAATCATGTGAACCTAGCACAGGCATGGGGGAACCAAAAACAACTCTGGAGGATCCTCTTTCATGCCAGTAGGGAAGAGATTTGGTGTGGGGATGAGGCTGGTGTGTGCTACATCAGTGCAATTGTGGATGCTCCCTTGTCATAGGGAGACAGGGCACAGGAGAATTAAATATGGTTCTGCAATAGACTTAGTGCTGTAACAGTGACTGCAGAACAAGTTCCCTACTGCTCTTCAGACTGCAAGGGAACATACCCTGTCCTCCAGCCCTTGCAATGTTCTCATCACAGAGCCAAAATATATAGGACTAGCAAAAATACCCGGCATTGCTCGGGGTATTTGTAATTGGAAACTGGGATGTAAAAAGACTACAATGGTTTTTATTAATACAAATTTTGTTCAGAAGTCTCATTTTGTCTAATTAATTTCATTCTCTTGCATTTAGATGTGGGGGAAGGGGGGAGAGAGCTGAGTGAGTGCGGGGTCCATTGGAGGGGGGAGGAGGGAGAGAGCTGAGCGAGTGCGGGGGCCGTTGGAAGGGGAAGGGGCAGAGAGCTGAGCGAGTGGGGGGGCTGTTCGAGTGGGGGGGAGGGGGGAGAGACTGAGTGAATGGGGGGCTGTTGGAGTGGGGGGAGGGGGGAGAGAGCTGAGCGAGTGCAGGGGCCGTTGGAGGGGGGAGGGGTGTGAGATTTTAAAAAATTTCGAGTCTCTAGCTCAAATTTCAAGTCTCTAGCTCAAACAGTGTCTCTAGCTCAAATTTCGAGTCTCTTGCTCAAATTTCAAGACTCTAGCTCAAACGGTGTGGAAGGAGTAAGGGAACATACATACACACACGCACGCATACACCATTTGACTTTTGTATAGAGAGATGTGCACCTAGACCAAGATTTAGCCCACAACACACAATATTGAAAAGTAAATATTGCGTGTAGTAAGTAGCTTGTTTTCAACATACTATTCTTTTCAGAGGTCTTACAAATCATTTTCAACAAAGCCTTTTTAGGTAATCTCTTTTTGTTATCTGACAATTAAATAAGGGAATAAAAACAATAGATTAATAAACTACAAGATAAGATAGAAGAATATAACAACAGCTGTACTGGGTCAGACCTAAGGTCCATCCAGCCCAATAGCCTGTCTACCAACAGTGGCCAATGCCAGGCGCCCAAGAGTGAGTGAAACTAAGAGGTAATGATCAAGTTATCACTCTCCTGCCATCCATCACCACCCCCTGACAAACAGAGGCTAGGGACACCATTGCTTATCTATCCTGGCTAATAGCCATTAATGGACTATCAGGGGCTAGCCATGTTGGTCTGAATCCACAAAAACAACCAGGATTCTGGTGGCACCTTAAAGTGACATACGAAGAGAAGGTAGTTACCTCACAAGTGAAGAATCAGTGTTAACAGGGCCACTTTGATCAGGGTGGATGTAGTCCATACCCAATAATTGTTGAGGAGGTATCAATTCCAGATGAGGAAAAGATGCTTTTGCAATGAGCCAGCCACTCCCAGTCCCCATTCAAGCCCAAATTAATGGTGTTAAATTTGCAAATTAATTTTAGTTCTGCAGTTTCTCTTTGAAGTCTGTTTCTGACTTTTTTTGATGAAGAATGGCTACTTTTAAATCTGTTATAGAATGTCAAGGAAGATTGAAGTGTTCTTCTACTGGCTTTTATATGTTACCATTCCTGATGTCTGATTTGTGTCCATTTATTCTTTTATGTAGAGAAAAGATCTTTAAGGTGCCACTGGACTCCTTAAAGTTTTTACAAGATAAGATGTACTCTTAAAAGTCTCCTTCACCCCCAAAATATAAATTGGCCAAAAAAAAATTACTGAACTACATTATTCCTTCATTTATCACCATTTTTAACATGTTTACTAGAAACCTCAGAAGTTGAAAACTATATTTTTGTACATGGACCAAACAATTTTCACATTTTCTTTCTGTCAGAAACATTTAAGTGAAACATTTGTTTTAAAAAAGGCCCACTGAAAAACAATTGCATCTTATTCATGTTCTTATATTAAATGTGTGAACTCACAAGTACATCTTAAATCAGATGAAGAAGGGCAATCTTCATCTAAATTAATTCAAATCTAATTCAGTGCCTTTCACTTGCAATATCTAGAACGTTGTCAATATATACATGTGGCTGCTGTTCACCGCAGCTGAGGAGAAACTGATAGCAGATGCAGTAATTTAAAGCTCTGGTGATTTGCACATTTCACTCCTGATATCCATCATATTCCTGAAAGTCTTCATCAGAATGCTACAACTTTAAGAGGCTCATTACAACCTGTGTTAAATTGCCTTGTGGTCACTCTTGTCATGTATTTGCAGATCTTTATTCTGTTTTCTTTGGCATCTCAAAGCTTTGATGAAAGAAAATGGTTGTTGACTGGTGTCTGACAGCGTATGTCAAGGTTTCCATTTGAAAGTATGTTTCAATTTAAAGTGGGGGAGGAGTCATGTTCAAGACCCTACTAAATAAAAAACTAGTCACATCCCATTGATTAAGAATATCAAATCGATTACACTGAAGGACGGCTCTGCTGTAGTATACCAATACTGTACCTTACCTAAATATTCCAAGATCTTGTGGTAAATCAATAAGTTTCTTATAAAATTACAGTTATTCCCCTATTTTTTTCTAGAGGAAAAGAAATGCTGCTTGTGCAAATCCTGCCTCCATATACCCTGTTTCCCCGAAAGTAAGACATCCCCCGAAAATAAGACCTACTTCCAGTTTTGCCTCTTGCTGTAATATAAGGCATCCCCCGAAAATAAGACCTCCCTTTTTGTTCAACAATAAATGTGTACCGTATTCTTTTTCATGGAAAAATAAGACATCCCCTGAAAATAAGACCTAGCGCATCTTTGGGAGCAAAAATTAATATAAGACACTGTCTTATTTTCGGGGAAACACGGTAGTACATTTTTAAATGCCAAATTTAAAGACATAATATGACTGTGTGATGCATGGGGCCAATTAGGGAGAGGCACAGTCTAATGGTGTGAGAACAGAGAGCCAAGAGCTCCAAGAGTCAAATTCTGGCTCTGTCATCAACTTCCTTTGTAGCCTGAGGCAATCACTTAACTTCTGACTCAGTTTCCCATCCATGAGATAACATACCTCACAGGCTCTGAAGATATATTCATTAATGTCTTCAAAAACCTTTAAAGATGAAGTGCTATAAGTGTTAATTATTATTTGCATTAAACATGTGCCTATATCCCAAATAAATTGAAGTTCTTTTGGACATACACTATTCAAATACAAAGAAGTAATTCCCAGCACCAATAAGTTTACTAGCTAAGTAGTATTATGACGACATATGAAACCTTTGTTATCAAATGTTTTATGCCACATGGGTAAAGTTCACAACATTATGCACCATTTAAAACCTCAATATCGGGATTGGATATAGTTGCTTTAAACAATATATAGGGCTTATACTGGCCCTCAGCACAGAAATACATTTCTGCATGAGAGATCTGGTTTATAAAGTTATTTATGGTGAAATTTTCAAAAGCACCTAAGTGACATAGGAAGACAAGTTTCACTAGAATAACCTTCAGCATTGACATTCCTTATGTTTTGGTGCTCAAATATTGTACCTCTCACAAATTCACTTATATGGGAACTCACTAATGAAAATTATGGGGGGTTTTTATGTGTGGACTTGACTTAAGATCACAAGTAACTGAAAATATTGTGATGTTACCCTTCTGCCAGGTGGTGTTGGCAGTAACAAGGACCAGGTTAAATACAAAACGTAACTAGCTCGAACTGGAGCCAGACACACTGCCCCGCAGGAGCGTGCAGTCCCACCCCCCAGAGCACTGCCCACGCAGCAGCATAGTTGCATGGGAGGGGGGACAGCAGGGGACGGGACGGGGGCTAGTCTCCCCAGCCGGGAGCTCAGGTGTTGGACAGGTGTCCTGGTCCTGCAGGCCGGATGTGGTCCACGGGCCATTGTTTGCCCACTTCTGCTATATACCAACTGGCAAAAGACACCCAACTACATTGTTGTTAGAATATTTAGCCAAACAGCATGTTGTAAGGTATCATATAAAAATGGTGATGCACTGGTGATGTAAAGTCTGGATTTACATGTCTGTATGGCTGCAGCTAACAGAAAAACAGCACAACTTAATAGGACAATAGAAGGACACTTGCATCTAATGTAAACAAACAGATCAAATACACTTAAGAAAGCAAACACCTGAGTATGATGAAGGGGCCTGGTGCCTGCACCTCAAAGAACAAGCAGTAGAAGAGAGGAACTTTGTCAGGGTTTGCTTTTCAAACATATCAAAGGTTGTCTGGACTATAAAAGGGGGAAAAAGGGGACTCCTTTGTAATCCATCACTTTAGGGGACAATGGGAACAGCTCCCTCTAATCCCATGAACAGTGGATCCTCCAGCCCTAGAGGGTGGGAGGAAATGCTGATAGTTTGATGTAAGTGAGAAAGCTGCTTAGGCAATGATTGTGGCTTACTAAAGTTAAGTTTTAGTTGCTAGAAATCATGTTATTTTTGTTTTGTTTGTAACTACACTTGTCTTTTTCTCTTCCTTGGTATCTCTTAGGAAGAGAAAGGTTGTTTATTAATAAACTTATGCTTAGTTTTAATAGGAACCATCTCAGTGCAGTTATATTGAAGTCAGATGTTCATTCTCACCTGAGCCAACAGACTGGTGTATATTCTGTCTCTTTGGAGAAAGACTTGGTTAACTTCTGTGAGTGGCGATTGAGAGGGACTGGACACTGCAGAGAGACACCTCTGGGAAACTCAGGAACTGGGGTCATCCACAGGGCAAGGTTTCGACTGGCAGAGTCTTGAGGAGTTTGCTGGTGTGGCAGACAGATTGGTGTGGCAGGAAGTTATCACACCATTTAAATTCCAGAAAAGGGCTCTCTTGCTAAGGGAGAGATAACACAGTGGCTTATGGTTCTGGGAAACCTGATGGAATCATCACAGCTTTAATTTGGGAAATTAATTTGACAATTATTCATAAGTAAACACACACCCACATTTCCCTGCCACAGAGAAAGGCTCTCCACTGCCTCTCCCTGCCAGAAGCTTTTCTGGCCATGTGTAGCTATACACCAAAATGGTAAGTGTAGCTGCAGCCTTCTTTAACTGTAGTGTGTAGCTACACTGGGAGTTCCTGTACTCTATATGCTGCCATAACTGTAGGCAAGAAATAGGAGTTGTTGGGCCATTGGGTCAGAATATGTTGCACAGATTACAAAAATATTCCATTCAGGTTCCAGAGAAAAAGATAGATTTTCTAGACAGCTTGGCATTTCATTTGTTTAGTCAAGTTGACACAGGTTATAACTAAACAGTCAGATACATAGCTGGCTTAAAGCTGGCTGTTAATTCTGGTGCCAAAAATAAAGGGGAGGAATGTCAACAAATCCCCTCAGATGTAAAAATGATGACAGACTACAATTTTTAGGAAAGGTAAAAATCTAATGTAGAGCAGTGATCCCCAACCCCCGGTCCGCGGACCAGTACCGGTCCGTGGAGTAATTGGTACCGGGCCGCGCCCGCATTCCCCTCCGCATTGGTCTCCTTCCTTCCTGGGTGCCTGGATGCGTTCCCTTCCACATTCCCTTTCTGAATCCTCTTCCGCATGGTCCAAACTTCCGTTTCCGGCGGCTTTTCGGCGCACACACAAGGCAACGCCGCGGCGAATTCCGAAATATACTGTTTTTTAGGAATATTACTTCTATTCGGCGGCTTTTCGGCGGACATACAAGGGTCCGCCACGCCGCGAGAAAAAGTAAAACGACCACCCGGGCCGCAAGCAGTGACCGGTCCGCGGCGGTAAAAAGGTTGGGGTCCACTGATGTAGAGCATAGTGGTGGCACATTTTCATGGCTACTACAACATGGCATGTACTATTTTATATCATATAGCATCAGCTCATGATAGCCAGAAGCCATGATTATATCCTACCACAGCATGATTGGCTAATTCTTATAACACATCACTGCCTATACACTACATCTGAGTGTTAGGTGGTAATAATATTAATTGGTCAGTAGGTGGGAGTGTTTATTTCTTTGCTAACAATACCACTTTTCTTGTGCTTTCACAATGAAGTAGGTCAGCAGTAAGTGTTTGCTTTATAACCGTCTGTGGGCACTCCAAGCACACCAAGAACAATAGTTTTTATCATTTATATAGTGCTATAAGCGTGCAAGTACTTTACACATATTTATGAAGCCAGCTTTCCTGAACTAAGTAGCTAACAGTCAAAGAACCCATTCTGGCCTGATGCTTAGGTTCCTTAACTCCCATTAACTGCAACTGGAGTTAAGGGTGCTCAACATCTTGAAGGATTGCTCCATAAATCAGACAGGAATAAAACACACATGTTTAGTCTCACATGGCTAAGTGGGTGGCATAAAAGGGAGAAATATTTTTTCAAGAGCTTCCCCCCCCCCTTTTTTTCCTGTGTTCCTAACATGATGTTATCTTGTTTCATACATTCTGTAGAGAAACAATTATTTTATCATGATCAGCTATAAGAATGGCTGACAGTGGGGACTATCTGACTGGAGATGAATGGCAGAAATGTAGCTTGAAATTATTTTTTTTGGACACCAAATATAAAGGGAAATTGATGCACATTTTCTTAAAAAATCTTTATTTTGAATCTTCATACTCCATCATATTTTAGCTATTATGACAGCTGATTTGCCTGACGTTAGCATCATCTCCACTTTTGACCTTATTTAAGATATATTATTTTCAAGTTGTCACAGGATGAATTCCTTTCACCCTTTTGGTATCTTTTCATCTTGTATACTGCAGGGAGAGATTGGTCATGCTGCTTTATTGCCTTTGACTGGAAAGCCAGTGGGCACTACTGATACCTGTGATGAGGCTATATAGAAACTTTCCTTTTGGAAGAATCCAGTAGCACATAATAGGAATGAAACCAATATGGGTCTACAGAAATTGTTCTAAAAACATACATAATGTAATAGAGAATGACCATATGTATATAAATTTGCAGTACTGAATTCAAGAGAATTTTCTCTCTGCCATACAACATTATAGGTAATTATAAATATTCCATACAAAGTCTCATTTCTCTATGTAGGTCTTTAAAAGGGTGTCAGCATACTCCCCAATAAATGAGTAACTTTCTCCCACAAACAATGACAGATCGTGAGCTGTGAAAATTGTCAAAGTTCCATTGAAATAATGGACAAATAAAAAAAATTAAAATAAAGGTGCAAATGAAATCAGTCCAGAGATGTACAGAAGAACAAACTATCATTCAAAGTTACGACCACCACAAAGTAGCTTTGTAATAGCTGCTGATCTACTCAGGATTGTCCAAGCATTGGCACAATGCTTCAGGAACTTTAAAACAAATGGATCACTTTGCTTTCCAGTGTTACTTCTCATTTTGGTGGTTTCATATCCAATTTCACACTTCTCTTCCAAAACATGAACTGGGCTACCATTGTGACTGAGTTCTTGGACATTTTAATGCTCCCATTAAGGAATACAAAAGTATCAATTTTGAATTTGAAAGCTTATAAAATAGTTTTCTTTCTAGTGGAGAATAACCATTGCACTTGTGGATTCTGTAATTAATATTAGGATATCTTGGTACATTAAAAGGAAGCAGTTCATTGTTTCTTTGTTGCCATTTTTAAGGGAGAGGGGCATTATAAGTAGTCAGTCTCTACTTATTCCACTTTTTATTTCTGCTTTGCAGATCACCAGGGAGGGAAATTCATTAATCCTATTTCTTTTAGAATTAGTTTCTATCCATCTGACAGTTTGGATCTAACACATTTTGTCCAGTAACTCTCAGTGGATGCTTTAGTCAATCCCATTGAAACCTCAATGTGGCATTGAACAAACATTATAGGAAATTAAATTTTTGCACATAGTTACATTTCCTCTTGATAGTATCCTTCATCATATAGCTTCCTCCTAAATAATATAATCTGCCTGTTTACCATAAGAAATCAGTCTATTTGCTGCACTGCGTTGGCTTCACAGTCCCATTTGTATATCAATAAACTCATACAGCTAGGTACTAACAAGTCTAATAGAGACACAAAATGTTAAGAGAAGAAAGATATTACCACAATATGCTTGCCTTTTATTTTTGGTTTATGTAAATCACAACTTACTGCTTCTTTCCTCATACATTTAAATTCCCTCATCCAAAAAGAAATCAGAAGCCTCAATTCTATCCTCAGTGTATACACTAATATCTTCAATGGTGGAATTACCTAGTCTGAGTGGTAGCATGAGCCAGAAACATATGTCAAAATATGACATTGTCCAAAAAGCCTATAAAATCATATGATCATAGATATCACATTTATTTGGATGATCCCCAAAATGCAGCATGGTTTAATCAGAAATGGGCAGTTTTAACTCTCCATAGTGAATAAATGTACATTAAATGTCTGAAATTAGCATTTTGTTTGCAGTGCTTTAGTAGTCATGTTGCTCTCAGGATATTAGAGAGACAAGGGGAGTGTGGTAATCACTTTTATTGGGCCATCTTCTGTTGGTGAAAGAGACACAGAGCTTTTCTTTAGGTCTGGGGGAATCTTTCTGGGGGAACAAAGAGCTCTGTGTAAGCTTGAAAGTGTCTCTCTTTCACCAACAGTAGTTGTTCCAATAAAAGATATTACCTCACCTACACTGTCTCTGAAAATAGCATATTAGGGATACATTTTTCAAGTGTATATATAAATGATATATCGAGTTACCTCAGATATGTAGTCAATAGGGAGTTGTTATGCTAAATACAAATTTTACTCATCTTTTAGCTGAGATCCAAATGAACTATCCAGTTCTCATGGATATTACAGTATGTGATATTTGATATTCCCTCAAGTGCTCTATGTCCATAAAACTTCCATAAATTATATTCATACACATTTTTTAAATAATCAGAGCATCATATGGTGCATAGTCTTAATAATTTCCAGAGTAATTTGGTACAAATTAATAATAACAAGCAAACTATATTAGTTTTGTTTCAGAACGCCGCATGAGACAAAATGCAACACAACAAAAGGCAAGTTTCTTATTAAATATGTGAGAGTGTTGAAAATATCAGGAAAGTGAGAGACATATCACAGTGGCTTTTCAGTTGTGTTACACTGGTCAAAAACCTAATGTGATATGGTTTTCATAATACTGAGAGGCATATACGTGCCACAACATACTTTAAAGATTTTTAATGAAATATGATATAGTATACACATGTCAAGTTGAGGATATTGCTGATTTAGGCATATTTTCAGCTTTCAGCACTCAAGAAGAATGTATGAAAATAATCCAGATTATTTAATATCCCAAGCATGAATATGTTGGCTAAGCAATTTGAATACTGCAATGACAAATGACAAATTAGGAATTATCACAGAGACTATCTTGCAGACATCACTATTTTAAACAGGCTAGTCAAGTTTTTTTTACTAGTTTACTATCATAAACAGAGGGTAATCTATTGCAGATTTTATATACTGGAAAGCTAATATGCTGCATATTATTTAATCTTACTAAAGCATTTTATTACCGAATTTAATTCAACATAATAGATTTGGGTCAGTTTTCAATGGTACTTAGATGATACTAAATTGGCATGATTGGGAACTGCACTGTGAATTATCTTTATTTATAATACAGGTGTAGCTAAGGACACAGCTGTATAAGATTTCCCACACCACATTGTTGAGATGCCTCAAAAATTACCTGGAAAGACCTCTTTTAAGGTGAGATGAGAGAATATGAATCCCTATGCATTTCTTAGACTCTGTTGAGACTGCCTATAAAAGTGTTATTATCAAATTCTGTTGTAGGGATTCTGGTGCTGCAAACTGCCCGCTAGACCCTGATGTGCAGTGGCTAAATTATTTAACATATTACCCAGTCATCTGTTAGTAACGAGTTTCGATCCATAGACATGGTCCTCATCCAGAGTACAACTGCTGAGCTATCGGAGAAATACCTCTTGTCAAGTTACCAATCTCGTGAGCCATCCAGTTCAACAACCAAAAGATATTTTAAAGAACAATTTCATTTTTTGTATTTTGTTTCATAATAATTTAAGAATGGTCGTACTGGGTCAGACCAATGGTCCATCCAGCCCGGTATCCTGTCTAACGCAATGGCCAATGCAAGGTGCCCTGGAGTGAGTGAACCTAACAGGTAATGATCAAGTGATCTCTCACCTGCCATCCATCACCTCCCCTCTGACAAACACCATTAGGGACACCATTCCTTACCCATCCTGGCTAATAGTCATCAATGGACTTAACCTCCATGGATTTATCCAGTTCTCTTTTAAACCCTGTTTATATTCCTAGCCTTCACAACCTCCTCAGGCAAGGAGTTCCACAGGTTGACTGTGCGCTGTCTGAAAAGAACTTCCTTGTATTTGTTTTAAACCTGCTGCCCATTAATTTAATTTGGTAGCCCCTAGTTCTTATGGAAACAAGTAAATAACTTATCCTTATTCACTTTCTCTACACCACTCATAATTTTATATACCTCTATCATATCCCTTAGTCTCCTCTTTTCCAAATTGAAAAGTAGCAGCCTTTTTAATCTCTCCTCACATAGAACTTGTTCCAAACCCCTAATCATTTAGTTGCACTTTTCTGAACCTTTTCTAATGACAGTATATCGTTTTTGAGGTGAGGAGACCACATTTGTACACAGTATTCAAGATGTAGGCACACCATGGATTTGTATACGGGCAATAAGATATTCTCCGTCTTATTCTCTATCCCTTTTTTTTTGCATGGATGTCTTTGGAGAACTATCCACGATGACTCCAAGATCTTTTTCCTGATTAGTTGTAGCTAAATTAGCCCCCATCATATTGTATATATAGTTGGGGTTATTTTTTCCAATGTGCATTACTTTACATTTATCCATATTAAATTTCATTTGCCATTTTGTTGCCCAATCAGGGGCGGCTCTAAGGGTTTTGAAGCACCTAGCGCGGAAGTTCCACAGTCAGGCTGTCTTTTTGGAATCCAGTTATACATTTGGCCTTAACAACATCCCCTGGCGATGAATTCCACAGGATGACTGCACATTATGTGAAGAAGTGCTTTCTGTTGGTTTTAAATCTGCTGCCTATTAATTCAGTCAGGTGATCTTTGGTTCCTGTGTTATGTGAAGGGGTAAATAACACTTCCCTATTCATTTTCTCCACACATTCATGATTTCATAGACCTTGTCAGACTGTCATTGAAAATCAGGCAGATGTTTTCAGAGAACTATCCACGGACTCCAACACCTTTTTCTTGAGTGGCAAAAGCTAATTTAGACCCCATCATTTAGTATGTATAGTTAGGATTATATTTTCCTACTATCAAGAACAGTAACAGGATAATTTATTCATCGCTACAGGACATTTGAGGACTGACCATAGTTGGCCTTGTGGGAGCTCTAATTCTTTCTGACAGAGTAGTCTATCAACTGATCAAGATGTCCAGGCCTGGCAGTCCTATGGCCATATCATCCTGGGACCATGGTGATCTTGGATTTACTCAATTTCTAGTTCTAAATTCTCACCTTTGGCCAATTCAATGATCACAGCTAGACCTGCTGCAAAGCCTATTTGCAAGTGATCCCTGACTTATTTAAGAAAGGTGTGGCCTTTATACTGGTTCTTTATAGAATTATTTTTATCCTTCTTTAGGCATACTAATTCCTTGTATTTTCTCATATCATATTAACTTTTGTTTATAAGTGAACATATCCAGCACATTTAATTATAGCTTTTCCTGACACATGTGCGCTTCTTACAGTAAAACCTTATTAAAACTTTGATTAATTTGATCTGCTGCAAGCATTATGTGGCAGCGGTGAAGCATTTAGAGTAAATTCTACCAAAGGCAGAGCTAATGTGAACATGAACCATCAGTTTGTAGCTTTTAAGTGAAAACAGAGTACACATGAAGAAAAATTTAAGGAATTTAAAAATATAAGAAAAGCATTGTTATTCATACTAAAGAAGCTAAATTGTATCTGTTTCTCTTTTGTCTTGCTACTCATCATAGAAACAAACAATTCCTTAAAGGTAGGATGTATTAGACTTATATTTTAATACAATATAGTACAGAAACTTCAAAATATCACCAGTTCTTCCGGAAGGCAGGGACAGAAATCCTGGCTCCCCTGAACTCAATGGGAGATGGTTATTTTGGGAATTCTATGGAATTCTCCCTGGAGTGCATGGAGTTCTGGAACAGGCAGAGGTTTTAGATTCCATGACCTCATGTGCAGTGATGCTTTAATTTATATTAATAATGATAGTTGCTTAATTTCTAAATCCTATTTCTTCAGAAGTATTTAATTTTTGTGAAGAGGAGCATATAGTATGGCTATCTGCATATATTGATTGTTTTTAAAACATGTTTTTTCCCAAAGAACTATCAGTCAGTGGAAGTCATTACATGAAAATATTGATCCTTCTCAATCAATAACAAAGTATTGATTATTTCATTATTTTAGCTTGCCTATAATGAAAAATGAATGTATTTATTGTTTGAAGCTTTTGTGGTTTATTTTATTGCACCTGCTATAAATGTTGAAATGGGAGTGGTTAGTAAAATTAAAAAGTGTTTTGGGATACACTACTTTAGGCAATAGAAAGGCAGTGTTCATAAATAAACTAATACCATGCCAAACAGCTTTTTGATTTGCAGAATATCAAAGTGTGCTTACTACTACTTCTCATTCTATTGCATTAAAAATTACAGTATGCAAAAATATTTTACTATGTTGCTTCAAATGGAGATGTTAGTCCTGCTGCAAAGTTTGTATCTGAACCTTGATTTGACCTTTTCTATAATTTGGTGTGTTTGGATCTAGGGTGTGGATTCAGGTTAATAATTAGTGAACATAAATAGAAACGTAATAACTTCCCCTTTAAATTTATCTCAGCCTTCACCAAGAGGAAGCAGCATAGTTAGTAAAATGCTGGTTAAAAAATGCTGGTACACCCCTTATTCACATTCATTCATTCATTGCAATAGTGCTGGAGTGCAGCAATCCTTAGCTGCACAAACCAAAACTAGCTAGGTAACAGTTCAATCCTTGATTGAGTCTTCTTCTGCCTGCTTCATTCTCCACCCTTTTCTTCACTGCCACAGTTCCTCCTGCCTCTGCATTTTTGTTGTTATATTGTGTGATTTCAGTAGTTCAGTAATGTGGACAAAATGCCCACCGAGCACAGGGATAAGACCATCAAATATATTTCACTAATGATCTAAGAAAAGATTTAACCATACTATTCAGAGATGAAAGACTTCAAAGCTAATCTTCAATGAGGGTAAATATAGAGGAAATGGAGATTATGAGAGACTTTTGCCAACCCTTGAGACTCTGATAGAGACTAAAGGAATTCACTGGAGAAAGACAGTTTGCATTTACTTACAGTATATTATTTTATCAAGGTGAATTTCCAATTATGTTTTGTAAAACACCTATGGCACACATTTTAAAGACACAAAAATGTGTTATACAGTAAAACCTCCATTTAACGGACTAATTCGGGCGAGGGGGTGTCCGTTAAATCAAAAAGTCCATTATTTAATAATTAAAAAAAAATAAGCTGTCGGAGCAGCAGCCCGCCCGCCACAGGGTCGGGGCCGGCAGCTCCGCAGCCCGCCTGCTGCCGGGACCTGGGCGGCAGCCAGAAGCTGGCAGCCAGAAGCCGGCAGCCAGCTCGCCCGGGTCCCGGCTGTTGGGATCCGGGCGGCAGCCGGGAGCCGGCAGCCAGACCGCCCGCTTCCAGGACTCGGGTGGGAGCCAGCAGCCCACCCGCTGGCGGGACTCGGGCGGGAGCCGGCAGCCAGCAGGCGGGACCCGGCAGCCAGCCAGCCCGCCCGCCCGCCGGCAGGAGCCGTCAGCCAGCCTGCCCGCTGCCTGGACCCAGGCGGCAGCCGGGAGCCGTCAGCCAGCCCGCCCGCAGCTGGGACCCCGGCGGCAGCCAGTACGCCCGCGGCTGGGACCCCGGCGGCAGCCGGGAGCCGGCAGCCAGCCCACCAGAAATGGATCAGGAATGCATCAGACTTGCTCAGAAATTTTGTCCGTTGCATCCGAAGTCCGTTAAATCGAGGTCCGTTAAATCGAGGGTTTACTGTACTCATAAAAAAATCATTTAGCAATAATAGAAATTGTACCAATACTCAGTCAGGGCTTTTTTTCACAATTTAAACTTTCATTTATTATTTTCTCATTACTTCAAAAAACATTCTAGAGGAATGGCTTACTGAATCATCTGTAGGTAATATATGAAATCATATGCTAAAACAAGAAAAAGTGTTCATTCCGTGCACTGAACACTTGAGTAACAAACAAAAAATGCTCTCTTGCCTGAGGCAAAAAACACTTCAATACTGATTGAAAGGAGCACAAATGGTACTTCCCTGTGAGATCTTTTGATTCCTTACACTTGATTTTTAACCTAAAGATATTTCAGCATGTTAAGAAGAAAGACTGTAGAAAAAAATAGATTCAAATGTGTTCTAATGATTTGATTTAGCAGATTTGTCCAAATAATTCCTTTCTCCAAATAAACCACACTAATTGTTCAAAACACAAAAGTAGAATTTATTTCTTCGCAATTATTTAACCCTGGCTCTGTTGACTAAAACTGATATGTTTCTTTCAAACTCCATTTTTGAACTGTTCAAGTATGGGATTTTTTTTTTCAATTTTCAGCCCTATGTGGTCTATAAACTATAAACAATTCAAAATTCAATATGTATGTGAGGTTGTCCATGATGTCTGACGATGACATCACAACATATTGTGTGTCCTTTGTGTCTGTATAGTTGAATCTGTGAGGAGCAAGGTCACAAAGAAGTGTCATGTGTTGGCTCCCACTGAAGGCTTGGCATGATGTTTGGCGCTTTTTATCAATCAGTTTTTTCTTAACTGTCTTTCTCTGTGTTTATTGCTTGTTGTTCTCCATTCAGCTCTGTCCTTACCTGTATCTTGGAAGTTATCAATATTTATGCCACATGAGCTGAGATTCTGCTGAAGGGTGTCTTTGAAGTGTTTACATTGTGCACCCTTCCTGCACTTTCAAGTTTCAACTCACCATAGAGGCCTTTTGGGGAAGTCTGTCATCACCCATTCTGCTAACATCTAAATGGAACTTTGATAACCACTGCCTTGTTGCTTCACCCTCTTTCAAGGCTGTTAAGGCCAAACTGTCAGAACAGAGCACTGACAACACATGTGGATTTTCAAGTTGCTTGATGCATCTGCAGTAAACAGTTCATGTTTCACATTCATATAAAAGGGATGCTATCACTTCAGCTTTGTACAGAAGCAATTTTGTTGACATATTAGACTCATAAGGGACCATTAGGATCATCTAGTCTGACTTCCTGCACAGCACAGGCTATAATCTCACCCACAGATTTCTGCTACAGATCCCTAAATGGTCACCTCAAGGATTGAGCTCACAGGCTAATTCTCAAACCAATGAGCTAGGATGACAATCCTTTGATGAAGTCTTCTGAAAGCTGCATTTTGTATTCTGTTTGACATTTCCTGATCCAGAGAACTATCACTTGAGATGGAACTAACAAGTTATGTAAAATAATTTATTTTCTTTAGTTTTGTCCATCAGTCATGATGTTGGCTCAGTGATAGTCATTGATGTTGCTGGAAGGAAGAGGTCTTCACTATTTTCCAGGCTGCTAGTAAGTTAAAACTGTTTATGTGCCTTTGAGAACCTGACAAGGATAAGACGTAGGTCACTTTTATGACTAAAGAAGAGGATGGCCATCCACCAAAAAGGCTTCAAATGAGTCTCTCAAGGACTTTTGTCTCTGTAGTAAGTCTTCAGAGATCTAAGAGTTTATCATCAGTTCTGTACCTTATGCAGGTGACTTTTTCAAAAGTTGCCAGTTCTATAATTCAGAATGGCTGTGAAGAAGAGACCAAAGAGGACCGCTGTCAGCATGCATCCTTGATTAACCCCTTTAGGTATGGGGAATGGCTTGAAATCCTCAAGATTTCTCAAATATCATTAATTTTGTATAGATAGTTCAGTTTGGGGCCTGCAAGTTTAAAGATTTTAGTTGGTATCATATTTTGGTGATTCTTCTAACTTTGTTTGATAGCTTTCTGCATTGCCTCAATGATGGGGAACTGGATGATTTCTTCTTGTCTGAGGTGATGGGTTAATTCCTCTGGAACCTGTGGGTTGACAGTGAAGAGCTAGTTGACTAGCTCAGTAAAATGCTGAACGCATCTTTTAGAGATGACACTCTCATCCTTGATTATGGTCACTCCAGAACTCTTCACTGGAACTGGTCCTGATTTTGATGGGTCATAAATGACTTTCCAGGAGCCATAAAACAACTTTGTGTGTTAGTATTGCCATAAACTTTAATTATTTTGCTTTCTTTCCCCACCAGTTATCTTGTAGAATAGTGTTTTTAAAACTTTTTAGGCTGCGTGCTCCTTTCCAAATAATGTAATCTACCATGTAACCCATTTGAGATAGCTATATTATGACCCTATGGTTAGATTGTCAAGTCTTACTAAATAAAATGTGTTGTCTGCTAATCTGTATTTTTCTCATGTAACCCCTGATGAGAGCTTATGTACCCATCTGGGTACGCATACCGCTATTTGAAAACCACTGCTGTAGAACACAAAGCCATCTTTGAGCTTTGGCTTCTAGGTCACTTGAGTGTGTCCTTATTTATATACCTTCTCTATCATTTTGCCAAGAGACAAATGCATCATTCTTTTCCTTGATGATCTTTTTTATTTCATTATCATCTTCATCAAACCAGTCCTGGTTCCATTTTTGTTTTTCTTCCCTAGAATTTCTTCTGACACTTAAAGGATAGCTGATTTGGATATATTCCACTTTTCAAGTGAATATGATGTAATGTCATGCTATTTATTTTCTCATCTAATTTTTCCCTTTGTTTTTCTTGAGGAAATGGGTGTCTCAACTTTTTTATGTTCACTTTTTGTTTAATCCATTCAGCATTGTTTTGTTGATGGACAACAACAACAACATGTAAATTGAAAATGGCCCTCATTGTTGTGTAGCCAAACCATCAGTTTGCTCCTTGCATTGCTCTGGTGATTTTGATGTCTCTGAAATCAACTTGATATGTTACTATATAATCAATCAGGTTACAGTGCTCTGATCTCAGATGCAGATCAGAAGCTCTACATTTGTTGACTTGCCTGAAGATTTAATAACGAACTTGTTTTTGTGATCAGCAAACTTGTGAGGAGACCATTGCTGTTCATTTTCCCAGCTGCACTATCTTTTATCACACCTTCTAAGCCTCACTGCCTCTTCCAACTCTGACATTAATGTCTCCCAGAAATATGGATTTGTCTTCACTGGATATGGATTTCGTTATGTAACACAAATCATAACAGAACTGTTCTTTAATTTTTTCTATACTATTCATGGTTGCAACATAAGCCCTGATAAGAGTTGCTAAGTGTAAATTTCTAGTGGGAAGTTGTAGGCTCATTAGACATTTGTTTAAGTCTTTCAGTGACTTCAGGAGGTTGTTTTTAACAGTAAAAATCAATTCCATAAATGTTGTCTCTCTCTTTCCAAAAGAATGTATAGCCACCTCATGGAGCCTTCATCTGCATGTCTGGTTTCACTGAGGGCAACTATGCTGATGATTTATCTAAAAAATTCTTTTGAAGTTAATGTTGTAGCTCCGTCATATCTTGATGTGTTATCTCTGTCCATTAGGGTCTGTAGTTCCTGGTTGCCACAATTAAAGCTTTTGTTTTTCTTACAGAATGACCACTGTGTGGATGAGCTACCAGTCATGGTGAACTGGCTAAACTGAAATTGGTACATATGTAGTCCTCGGTGAAGAACATATGCTTGGAGAAATTGGAATATAATTTCTTGAGTAATAATGGGTATTATAAATGAATGAAAATAATACAGTGACGTATGGTATGAGATCACTAATCAATTTAAGTATGTATGGAATGTGGGTTTTTTAGATGTGTGAGCATTTTATTATATAAATGATATCCATTTACTAAAATATATGCACCTCCATTTCACTAACTACTCATCATAATAAATGGGAGTATATTTGAAAATGCACTTCCATACAGAGGTTTATATCCTTGTCTTCCAACATTGTTTATATAAAAATGAAAGCAAATGAAATACATTCATGTAACATTATGGTTGAAATTTTACATGCAAACAAGCCAGGAAGTTCAAAAATGTAGTTCCTATATCAATCATAAACCCCCACACTGAATTTATAATGTAAATGAGGAAAATGTATCACTATATACAAAATAATATCATATATGCGTAAAAGAGGACCAAACCATGGTGGACACACAGCTTTGCATTCCTAACATTTGCATTAATATAACTTTTTCACATTTCATATTGTCTGTAAAATTCTTTTATGCATTGAACTTTTAATATTGTACCTCTCTGTGCAATGTTGTTCCCGTACCAGCTGTCCTGCTTTTCCTTTCAAAGTATGCATTGCATTGACCTGAAAGGTTTCTCAGAAAATTATGATTCTGATTCCCTTGTCAAGTGGCATTATATAAGCTAGTATGTTCTATTGAAAATAGTGCTACATACAGCCTTCACCATCCCACTTCATTGATTCTTTTGACATAAAGGTTCTTATGAAAATTTTATTGTACCAACAAGCCTGTCAAATCCATATTGTAATAGCTATTGAGTTTTACTAAAAATCATATTGTACTAAAACTTCACACTGCACTTTCCTGACTATTAAGTTCTGTTGTAGTTTATTGTACTGTTGTTTCAAATACAGATACATCTTTCAAGTAGGTCTCTATCAAATCAACTGCACCTATTCTATTCTCATATATTACTTCTGTGAACTGATTTGACCTTTCTATGTTCCTTGCATTGATTATTTTACTTTTTCTCTCTTTTTACTGCAATTCTTCTGATACATTTAAAGCATATTACACTAGGAAAAGCTTTGCATAGTATGCTCATTTAATTTTCAACTTGGACAGTAACTGGAGATGTAAGCCAAACTAGGATCCAAGTGATAATTTTTTTCACAGAATTGATTAGCAAATAAGTACTACAAAATGAGTTGTCTTTTGAAATGTTCAATATTAGAACAATGTACAGAGCCACCTTTTTAAGGGTTACAAATATTTCAAATATACTTTTCGGTTTTTTCCCAGTTTTTAGGCAGTGTATTTACTCTCAATTCAGTGTACCTTTATCTATAGAAAATACTCTCAACTTACAATTGTTAATACAGGTAAGCACCATTATTGTGCTATAGCTCTCATGTATTTCACAAAATGAGTGTTATCTACCATTTGCACATCATTTGTCATACTAGTTTAAATCACTGGCACAAAAAACTAACCAATATTTGGTGGCACAGTGGGGTGTGATCCCTTCAATGAAAGTATCTGTTGTTCAATAATCAGGGCCAGCGACAGGAATTTTGGGGCCCCGTATGCAGATCGTGCGGGGCCCCCCCAGCCGGTCTCCCGCCGCCCGCGGGGCCCCCCCCGGCCGGTCTCCTGCCGACACCCCCCCTCCCCCCGGCTGGTCTCTCGCCGCCCGCGGGCCCCAACCCCCGCATGCGCTCTGGCCACGTGGCCCGGCCAGGAGAAGCAAAGGGGGGTGGGGGGAGGCTGCTGGGTGCCGGGGGAGGGGGCTGACGAGCGCTGCGGCGGCTGCCCAGAGCCGTGCCTTGCTCACAGGCCCGGCAACAAGGGGGTACAGTTGCGTACCGGGCCTGCCCCGGATTTAAGTCCGGGGCCCGGTACAGCTGTACCCGTTGTACCACCCTGTCGCCGGCCCTGGCAATAATATATTCTTATCGGATCCTACTGAAATTAACAAACATCCTAGAGCATGAGATTCGATTACTTTTACATCCCATAAAAGCTATGTTAAACTATGCTTCTAATTAGCAGGTGAAAACAAAGATTTTAAGAGGCTTATAACAGCTAAATTTGGGCAGATTTTCACAGGACAGCAAAAAGTTCATCCCTGACACTAAGGCAAGCTTGTAAGTCCCTGCTCCAAAGCATGGAGGCACTAGAGTTTTTTCAAATAAGCAGCTGCAAGAATTTTATAACATGAGGGAGAGGAGGGCAGGGGTGGGATGTGAGAGGAACCAAGCAATGTTTCCCTTAACTTTGTTCTCAGAAGTGGCTGTTTTTCCTGAAACATAAATAAAATTCAGCCTTGACATGGGACATTTTTAGCCTAAATATTTTAGTTTGACAAACGTATAAGCAACTAAACGCAGTGGTTTATAATGGAAATAGTAATGCTGCCTATAATTATCTAAACAAATATTTTAAAAATAAAAAATAAATATTGCTTTCTTCTATTTAAGTTCCATTAAACTCAACCAACACTCTGAATGGTACCCTTTAATGTGCATGCATTGTATACAAGGTCTATCGAGGAGCTGGGTTTTGGGTAGAGCAAAATAGTGGTGGTCTGGCAATCTTACGGAGTCATGGATCAGCTAAGTTTAGTCATATTTATGTTCTCCCTGTGCACTGATTTGGAAGAACTAATGGGTGGGGCTATTTTAATGTATTTTAAAAAATTTCAAGGGAGGCCAGATTTTTAGATGGACATTCTTGTTATAGTTTATAAAAAAAAATGAAAAAAATAAATACAATTGTGGAGTGTACGGTAGGGGTTCTTTTTTTTTTTTGAAACTCCACTTCCAGTCAGTCCAATCTCAATGAACACAAATATGTCTATTTTTTCATTGGGGAACTCTGATGACACCAATTCCTGAATTTAAGTTGCAACTCACTTTCTCTTATAAGTCTGATTTTGATACTTTCACTTCCTAATTCACCAAAAAAGCTGTTGCCCTGCTTGAACGCTCACTTGTGTAGCTGTACCCAGGGAAAGAAATTACCTATATTTATTAATTTTGAAGTGAACTGGTTAGAGTATTTGAGATGCTGGTGGATTTAATTTTTTAATTCTTTTTTTTGAACAGCTAACTATAAAATACATGGCTTAGTCTAGAAACTTCAATTTTGTTTTATTTCAGATTCACTAATAAGGTATAGTATAGTGGTTTTCCAACTCCACTGATATGTCTACAGAAAGCTACGAGTCAGTCTATGCTAGCTGCTATTCCTTATCTGCAGCAGTCAGGATATTTGTTGAACCAGTAAGAAACAGAGAGAAAAGGGAACAGTCTAGTAGCCTTTACTAGAGAGGACTCTATATAAGAGGAAGAGAAGAAACAGTAGCCAATTGCAGGGTTTGAGGGAACAAGCAATGAGTGGAAGCTGTCAAGACCTGCCTGTGATACTGGATCCATCCAGGGCAGAAGAATGTCTCTTCTACTATGCTGCTTGTTAAGGAAGACTGTGCGTGTGGAGGGAAACAGCTGATGTTTTTATGTTTTAAATGTAAGTAACTGCTGTAATTGCTATGGAGATGCAAGGCAGATTTGCAAATGGTAAGGAATATCCAACATGATATAAAATCTGTAAGCCCCCACTTACTGCATCGGAATATTTCTGGTAAGGTTGACTGCCTATTTTAGGAGTTATATACTACTAGTGTAACAGCCTCCTCTTCCTCCCCTGGCCTTTGCTGCCTTCACAGGCTCCCCATCCATCCCCATATCACTCCTTGCCCTTAATGCCTCTTTATGATCCCCTACCCATCCCTCCATTGCCTCTGGCTCCTGATGCCTCCCCATCACCTATGGCCCCACCACTACCGCCTAAGGCTCCCAACCCTCCCATTGCCCTAAGCTCCCTTCTATGGCCTCATACCCTAGGCCAACCCCACTCCTTGCCTCTTAACCACAGCACCCCTTCTAGCCCCAGCACCCACATTGCCCACTTATAAGGCTGGCTCTGGTGACCCTGCTCATGGCGGGCCAAGTGTAACAGCCCGTGTACATGGGTCAAAGTGCTTACCGCTGTTTGTCTGGTCCATCTCTACGGCTCGTGGCGGCGCACGCACAGTGGCCATTTTGTGCCGCCGAACTACAACGCCCAGCATGCTGTTCATCCGGGCCGTCTCTGCTGCGCAAGACGGCTTCGGACAAACTTCCTCTGGCTTTTTATTATATAGGATGGAGTTTTGACCATTTGAATAATCTGCCATGTCCCAGTGGGCTTTATGAAGTTTGCCAATTGGCTTGCATATTTCAGAAGCTCTGCTGGAAAACCACTAGCATCTAGGATTTCAAGATAATCCTCTAAAACCTACACTAGCTCTGGTCATAGACTCTGACTGAACAACAAGAGGAGTTTCCAAAGACTAACAAATGAAACACTCAGATTAAAAAAGTTTACCAATTCCACTGGCAAAATTTGGAAAAATTGATAAATGCCCTCTTCTGAACCACCATAATTCATAAAACTTCCAAACTCCTGAGTTTTGATTTTAATATCTTCTTATTCTGTGTTTTAGTTAACAGAACAGTTATCACCTCTATATCACATTTATAAAATGTAAAATGTAGTCTTTATCAGAAAGTACTACCAATTTATTTTCCCCCCTATATATCAATGGCCTTACGTTCTTCTAAAAAAAAATCTTACATACAAAATACAATACAATACAAAATACAATACAATACAAAATACAATACAAAAACTTTCAAGTTACTGTCATAGCTGTATGATAAATGGACATATTTAGCACAATTAGAATATTGTAGTTAATGAAGTAATGTTTGAAATTAGGAGATTCATAACTTCCATAACAAGAACCGATAGTGATAGTGAATCAGCACCTTTATCTATCCACAGTAATTCCCTAAATGCTAACCACCAATCTACTATGTTTCATCTAGATTTTCTATATGAACCCAACTATCGTACTGTAAACACAGGAAAGATAGAATTAACTAGAGTTAGGTACTGGGATTACCTCAGTACTGGAGGTGCAATTCTAGTTCATATATGCATGATGAAAATTTCATCTACTATATTGGAATTACAGAATTAAAACCCTTAATCACAGCAGGGCTAACCCAAATATAGATTCTCCAGCACATCAACCAACCACTAGCGGGAAGATAAATATCACTCCTTATCTCTAAATTTGCAGTCCATGAACTACCTTGGTTGAGATCCACCATAAATTGAAGAACAAAACCTACTTCATAAATGTTCCAAAATATACACTAATTAGCATATACAACACTTTTGTAATGAACAGATAGGCAGACTGCAGGCAGGCAGGCGCAAGGACCAACGTTAAGCTTTTTTTAAAAATGAGAAATTAACTATTTAATTTTCAAACTTTTAAAAAAGTATCGACAATGCTTGCATTAATCTCATTGGTATTTACATCTTAACTTTGTTTAAAGTTTTATACTTGAAAAAATACACACTGTAGAGGGCCAAGAGGAAATCAGTTCTTCCCTGCTCATATTACACTGGATTAAGACCCATTTGCTGATGTTAGGGAGATGCCTAACATACATCTACAAACACAATTCTATGGCCAGTTGATTCAGCTATAGAATATACAAGGTAATTAAGAAAATCAACATTAAGCTACATTGCATGAGATGGGCACCGGAGATAGGCTTTTTTATACAGTAGCTGTCTATTGGTGAATTTTAGTAATAGATTAATCAAGTTAGCCAAAAAAAAAATACAAACTTCTAAACAATATGGACACAGCAGAATGAAATAAGACTGCAGGAATTTAATATCCTTATTTTTTTATTATTATTTTAATAAATTGTTTGAAATGCACATCTATCACTGTAAAAGTCATGGGTTAACTGACCTTCCAGAAAGTGTCACCCCACAGTCATCAGGGAACCCTGTCATTCCCAAATCCCCAAACTGGTGGTGGGGCAGGGATTCTTCTTCAAGGTGTTAAAGCACCAATAAAAAGCTACCTCATTTATGGATAATTTAACCCCGTTGGAATAAGTGTGGGAAATACAGTTGAATGACAGGGAAAAGGACATCACAAGAGCACCAAGACCAAACCCTCAGTCAATGTGTTCTGACTGGAAACTTGATATTGAAGGTCTACTAAAGCATAGGGAAATTTTTTATCAGCGGGAGAAACCTAAAGGAGGAGGCAAAGCACTGGAATTGACAAAATAACATTTCATTAACAAAAATTATGGGCTCTCATGATGTTTAATATCAATGCCTCTGCCATCAGGGCTATGATAAATATTTAATATGTCTAAATAAGATCACAGTTTTACTTTGTCTTCATCTGTTTTAAAAATTAATATTTTCATGAGCTCTTATGACAATTCACAAATTTATCCAATGGATAAATTTTGTTATTTCCAGCCATGAACACAAGTTTAACAGGAGAAATGGCAAAATGAATGAGGAACAGATTGATTGCCAGAGGGAGCTAAATGATGTAGCCAAGAGAGAAAAATGTGCAGGCCTGCTGACAGATATGGAAGGAAGAGAAAAAAGTAACCAAATGAGCTAAGAAATGCAGCCAGAAGTGTTGGGAGACAACAGAATACCAGAAAGTTACAGATAGAGTACTTGAGATATGTCATAAATTACTAAAATATTGCAAACCAGAACATATGAGTGACCATGAAAATTACAGATATTTACAGATATATATACCTTTTAATATTACTAATAAATAACAATAATGCAGTATGTCATCAGTTAAGTTGAATTTATATTTTCTAAACTTGAGCATGATGCTTTAAGTATTGAGACAGATAAGAAGTAGCACAACTGATGAAGAAATAGCCAGTGTTATTTAAAAATAATTCCTTAAAACAGATTTCCAAATGGAAAATTCATCCTATGGCATCAGGGAAAAATCTCAAAAAAGAAGAATCAGTAGGTAAACATGTGTCAGTCTCTAGCTTACTTATGGGTAATTCTGAATTTTGTACAATAAAACATCAGAATTATCTGTGCACAATTTTTTTCTTGGGATGCCGAAGTCTGCTAAACCATTTGGATCCCTTTTAAAAAGGCAAACTCCTAGATACAGCAACTGCATTGCCACATAGCTCAAAGTACATTTCTGCTGTATTTGGTATGCAAGAGCATAAACAGATTTTTTTTGATACACAAGTTGATGCTCTTCATACATCAGAGATAAGAATTAGTCCTAAAAGTAGAAAATCCACTTTGTGTGATTTCGCCATGGAGCCCTTTCAAGTAAAGCTTATTTCCTTTCAAAGAGGCATGTCACTCTGTCAGCTCTCTTGAGAAGAAACTATGCCTTAGTATTTAATTTGATTAGGGTTCCTTTAATTGCATCAAAACCTACTAATGGCCAAAACACTGTTTCTAAAATTCTTTTACTAACTTATGTTAACCTTCTCATGTTAACCTTGACAACTGACACTCTGCCAATAATGTATGACAATTGAGGCATTTCTATTTCTGACAGCATATCTTTAGGATGTATAGTTCACATCCTAAGGCAATTGAAAGTGCCCTTTCAATAGATTAATATTATGCACTTCAGGGTACTGAAAAAGGTTATTTTTATTTTTATTCTGTTTGTATCCATCATGTGGAGTCAACTCCTGTTTTGCAGAAATGCATGTACTTTTAGTAGACTGACGAACACGTGTTTTGTGCATGCATGCTATTTCTATACACCACATGTTACAGAGGCTGAATTTGTGTATTTCTGGAAGGTATATTTACCAAAGAAGGAAAACTGATAAATATGTCTCATTTGGGCAATTGCTATGTAGTGAGTAAAGAGGAAGACATAATCGGAAAAGATAGCTGCAACACTTTTTTCTGAAGTTACTGCAAAATGTTCACCTGTTTCAGAGGATGGTAGATAATTGCTTTGATATAACTATCCATTTTCAGAAATGCTTTCAGTAGGGTTAGATAGCCTACCTGGACATTGCTGTTGTTTTTTTAATTGCAAGCCACATACTTGCAAGACATTCTACCTTGGATGAGACAGAGGGAGAACAGTTCAGATGGTCTGGGCCTGAAAAGTCAGCAGTGTTCCATACATCTGGGGGAAAATTATATACAGTAGACACTTGATTATCTGTGATGATAGGGAAAAGCTTAATCCTGGTTAACAAAATCCCGGATAATCAAGAGTCTACTGTGAGGGTGGTGCCCCGGCCACCCTGTGCCCTGGGGGGAAGAGGATGGGATGCGCCGACCACCCTGCGCCCTGGGGGGAGGGAGTGGTGCACCCACCTCCCTGCGGGGGGGTGGGGTGGGGGAAAATGTGCCAGCCACCCTGCGCCGGGGGGAGTACCGCCTGCTCCAGTCAGCTCCTGCTGCTAGCCTGGGTTCCCTACATCCAGGCTAACAGCAAGAGCTGACTGGGGCAGGCGGCGGGGCCCCAGCTGGCAAGGGGCCAGTGGGGAAACCCCAAAGTGGCGGCAGGCTGAGCGTTCAGCCCGCTGCCGCTTTGGGGCTTCCCCTGCAGGCTCCTGCCAGCCGGAGACCCGCCGCCTGCCCAAGTCAGTTCCTGCTACTAGCCTGGGTGCAGGGAACCCAGGCTAGCAGCGGGAGCCAAGACCCCGAGTGGCAGGAGCCTGCAGGGAAAGCCCAAAGCGGCAGCAGGCTGAGCGCTTAGCCCGCTACTGCTTTGGGGTTTCCCCCGCTGACCCCTTGCCAGTCGGAGTCCCGCCACCTGCCCCACTGAGCTCCTGCTGCCGGCTTGGGTTCCCTACACCCAGGCTGGCAGCAGGAGCTGAGTGGGGCAGGAGGTGGGACCCCTGATGGCAGGAGCCTGGGAGGAAAGCCCAAAGCGGCAGCAGTCTAAGCGCTTAGGCTGCCCCGCTTTGGGCTTTCCCTCCAGACTCCTGCCACCCGGGGTCTCAGCCCACTGCCAGCCTGAGTTTTCTACACCCAGGCTGGCTGCTAAGGGGCCAGCGGGGGAAACCCCAAAGCGGCTGCAGGCTGAACGCTCAGTCCGCTGCCACTTAGGGGCTTCCCCTACAGACCTGTTTTAGACATCCCAGTTAATCCACAGCCCGGTTAACCTGAGCCCGGATAATCAAGAGTCTACTGTATGCTACTTATATTAGTAGTCTTTGGACAACAGGTACATTGGAGGAGCAAATGGTGTGACTACTCCCCCAAGATGCAAGGTCTTTTGGTGAGGAGTTATCAAAGATTGCTAAATTGCTATTTCACCTGGATTACGCAGGTATGCAAAGGAGACTCCCTTCCCTTTGTGGATTCACAGACGATGTGCCAGAATTTAGTCACAAGTCAATATTAACTGTTCTTCAATAAGAAAGAGGGAGGGAGAATCAAAGAAAGATAGGAAGTTTACATTTGCTTTTATTTCAAAGGCTTTGTAAAAATACTTTTAACTTTAAGGGGATTTAAGAAAATCCTTGGATTAACAAAATTCCTGCCTCAAATATCATGTCAATCAGCATTAGCAATGGCATTACTTTAGGCAAACTAAGATTTAGAATAGAAAATATTCTTCTTCTAATGTCATACTCCCTGGGGTAAAGAGTGTAATTACAAACAGTGACACACAAAGATGTGAACATTATTGTGTTTGGTTTCATGTACTTTCATTCCTTTTATTATTTGACAAAGCCACAAAATATTTATGAATCCCTGTAACAGGGTGCTGGCCAGAAAGTGCAGAGCCAGCCCCTGTTCCCTCTTTGCTCAACTACCGTGTTTCCCCGAAAATAAGACAGTGTCTTATATTAATTTTTGCTCCCAAAATTACATTACATTATATTACAGCGAGAGGCAAAACTGGAAGTATGTCTTATTTTCGGGGGATGTCTTACTTTCGGGGAAACAGGGTAGCAAAGCCTTTGCCAGCAGCTCCCATAGCTAGGGGAGGTAATTGGCTAGCAGGGTGTGGCCCTGGAGTGAGTGGGGCTTAATGGAACCACCTGGCAGCCTCCCAGGCCAGGGTATAAACCCTGGCTGGCAGGCAGGCAGGAAGTCGGGGGGGGGGGGGGGAAGAAAGGGAAAAAAAACAAAAAGCAGAGGGTGGCTGTTTCTAGTTATCTGTTCGAGTTAGCTGTTCCCCCAAGGCAGCCAAGCCAGGGGACTTGTGTACAGAACTGTAAATAGGTGGTGGGTTTGCACAAGAGGGAAAATAAAAGGACACTGTTGCTGGCACCAGAGGGCTCCTGCCTCATTTTTGGAGAGAGCGAGCAGTGGCCCGCTTACAATCCCTGAAATTTATTTCCAAAAGTCTTATGTAAGATGGTGTCATTGACTTTTACCTTATTTTTAAGGGCACAATTAAACAGGTTTTTAGCTGTCCTGTCTGAAGCAGTTGAAAGGCTAATATTGTCATGCTCAGCAGCAGAAACGCAATGCCCAAAGAAAACTGATACATTAAGGAGCAACCGCTCCAAAATAATAAATCGATATATAACTTTTGTGAGTAAATGAAGTTTGAAGCACTGGGAGGATAGGTAAACAAAAATCTAAATCTTAGGAACAGTAACTAGGATTTAAGCAAAATAACTGAAAGAAGGGATAAAACCGTTAAAGATTGAAAAGAAGAAAACCTTAATTATTACCTTTAGGAAGACTTTAGAATCAAAGAATGATTATCATCTCTCAAACCAAACTACTCTCTCTTGTTTGTAATAGTTAGACTAGAATATTACTTTGGCATTAGGTAGTTTGTAACACAATGCATTTATTCTTTGTCATCATTCCATCTCTTTCTTACATATTTAAAGCTACAGTGCTAAAGTGGGTAATTTGAGAAATGCCTTTAAAGAATAATTACTAGGGCTGCCAATTAATCAAGTTAACTCCTGTGATTAACTCAAAAAAATGTAACCACAATTAAAAAATAATCACCATTAATTGCAGTTTTAATCACAATGTTAAACAATAATAGAATACTAATTGAAATTTATTACATATTTATTAAATATTTTTCTACATTTTTATACATATTGCTTTCAGTTACAACAGAGAATACAAAGTGTCCACTGCTCACTTTATATAATTATTTTTTATTACAAATACTTACACTGTAAAATGATAAAATAAATAGTATTTTTCAGTTCATCTCATACAGGAACTATAGTGCAACCTCTTTGTCATGAAAGTGCAACTTACGAATATAGATATTTCATACATAACTGCACTCAAAAACAGAACAATGAAAAACTTTAGGGCCTTCAAGTCCACGTTGTCCTACTTTTTGTTCAGCCAATTGCTAAGACAAACAAAATTTGTTTACATTTATGGGCGATAATGCTGCCCACTTTTTTTTACAATGTCACCTGAAAGTGAGAACAAGAATTTACATGGCACTTTTGTAGCCAGTGTGGCAACGTATTTAGTGGCAGATATGCTAAACATTTGTATGTCCTTTTGTGCTTTGGCCACTATTCCAGAGGACATGCTTCCATGCTGATGACGCTCATTAAAAACAGTAATGTGTTAATTAAAATTGGGACTGAACTTCTTGGGGGAGAATTGTAATTCTTCTGCTCTGTATTTTACCCACATTCTGCCATATATTTCATGTTATAGCAGTCTCACATGATGACTCAGCTCATGTTCAATTTAAGAACGCTTTCACTGCTGATTTGACAAAACGCAAAGAAGGTACCAATGTGAGATTTCTAAAGATAGCTACAGCATTTCACTCAAAGTTTAAGAATCAGAAGTGCCTTCCAAAATCCAAGAGCGACGAGGTGTGGAGCATGCTTTCAGAAGTCTTAAAAGAGCAACACTCTGATGCAGAAACAACAGAAGCTGAACCATCAAAAAATGAAAATCAACCTTCTGCTGGTGGCATCTGACTCAGGTGATGAAAATGAACATACATCGGTGTGCACTGTTTTGAAGTATAATCAGCATGTTCACGTCCACTGGAATGGTGGTGAAACCATGAAGGAACATGAATCTTTAGCACATTTGGTATGTAAATATCTTGCTACGCTGGCTACAACAGTGCATGCAAATGTATGTTCTCACTTTCAGGTGACACTGTAAACAAGAAGCAAGCAGCATTATCTCCCACAAATGTAAACAAACCTCTTTGAGCAACTGGCTGAACAAGTAAGACTGAGTAGACTTGTAGACTCTAAAGTTTTATATTGTTTTATTTTTGAGTGCAGTTATTTTTTGTACTTAATTTAACATTTTCAGGTTCAATTTACACTATAAAGAGATTGCACTATGATACTTGTATTACGGGAATTGAAATACTATTTTTTGTTTTTTACAGTGCAAATATTTGTAATCAAAAAAATAAAGTGAGCACTGTACACTTTCCATTCTGTGTTGTAACTAAAATCAATATATTTGATAATGTAGAAAACATCCAAAATATTTAAATAAATGGTATTCTATTATTGTTTAACAGCACGATTTATCGTGATTAATATTTTTAACCATCCAATTAATCACTTGTCAGCCCTAATAATCACCTCTTTTGGAAATATTCCATATTAACCGAACATGTTACTACATGCCTTTTAATCCTTGCAAATGAAAATGCTTGTAACAACCTTCCTAATGGCTGCATAAAACAAATGTTGAAACAATCTAATCAAAACACATACATTCACATACAAAAATCACTGTCTTCTTTAGGCAGCACATATAGTTACTATTACTTGTTACTTGTATTAATTATACTTTGCCACTGGCCCAGAGAGGCATGAATTAAAAGTCGTGAAATTACTTGGGTTCCTTCACAGTGTTGAAACAGCATTTTAGTACTAAGAAGGACTGCAATCTTAAATGTGCTCTTATTTGGCTGAATTAAAGTTTACTTCTATCCATGCTCAGAGGCAGCCGAGGAGGAGTTTAGCTATCTGTTGACAACTTTCAACAAAAACAGGTGATAATCCCAATTTGTGGCCAACTCTCAAAACTGGATCAAATGGCCAAAGTAACATATGTGAAATATATTGAGTGCACAATGATTGTCACATTTTCTTACACAGACACTGTATCCAGAGTGTGTGATATATTACTTTTTAAAGAGCTTTGGGACATATTGGAAATAAAAAGGACTATTAGAAGGAATACTATTTTCTATGTTACAAGTAAAGAGACTATTTATTTTAATGTGAAATTCTCATCCAAATTTTTTTCTGTTTCTGTTTCTTCAAATGTAGTCTAACAGAGCTGAAGACATAATGTTGGTATATAATTATTGCTGCCATCCTATTTTTGTCACTTGATTAAAATAGTTGCTCAGACATGTGGAAAGATCCTGTGCCAGTATATTATGAAGAAGCTAAATTAGATGTGCAAATACACACACATTTTTTGTGTCTGTAGTCCTGAAAAAGTAGGTTGTAACTGTCTTCATGAAAGTATGCATCTTGCACATGCAATCAGTCCACCCACTTGCCTGCAAATGCACGTTTGTGCTAGCTAAACATGTTGCCATTAAGGATCCATTAAGGAAGTCTAAATATGTGCAACAATCAGGCAAAATAGGCATAGTTATGGGATGGCCTACTCACATCCCTCCTCCCCATATTTTAACTTAGACTCCCGCATCTTTCTCTGAAGCATCTCGTACTATCAACTGACAAAGACTGGATATGGCACAAAATAGACACTGGTCTAATCTGTTATGGCAATTCCTACATGTATATTAGTCCATATAGGAATTATAACATTTTGGTTTCAACTTCAAAAGATAAGCACTAGGATTTGGCCACTTCTCACTAGTATCACTTCCTAACAAAGTTCAATATGGGCCATGTATGTGTGTTCTCACTATATGGTAGAAATCTTGAAAACAACCAAAGAAAGTTCTCTCAATGAGAACAGAGAAAAAGAAAATGAATCATGAGCCAAAAAAGGTGAGAGCCCTCAATACATCCATGTGGACAGCTAAGGCAAATGTCCTTAGTTATTGTGTCATAAAATGAAAGCTAATCCATTTAACTATCCCCCATGAAAATGGGATCTAAAGCTAATCCTTTTATAGTAGCTATACCACATGAAATGGGGTATTTAAACAAATCCCTTTAATCATCATGTCAAGAATCAGGGAGCTAAAGTCAATCCACTTAGATATCCCACATGAAACAGGGAGCCATGGCAATCTCTTTAGTTATGGTGGTGTTAAAAAGCAACTCTGTCAACCTTTTAAGCTCTTCTGACATTAAATGACTAATACTATACTTTGGAACATGCCAAAGCCCAAATTGTGTACATAGTATTGCCACCAGTGAAACAAACCTAAAATTATTTGATTTTTTTTCCAGAATAAATTACATATTCTACACCAGCGGTGTCTAATAGAAATTTGATGCTAGCCACACTTGTGGTTTTGAATTTTTTTTATTCGCCACATTATAAGAAAGGATTCAAAAACATACTACAAACATACTACATACTATTACCATAGCCCTGAAATCTGCTATATAATTCACACTGACTGTGCATCTTACCTCAGCCTCTAGATTTTATTTGGTTTTATAAAATTTACAATAGAAAAAAAGTGGATTCACAGACCGACGCATTGCTCATGCTTTAGCCATAATTCCAAAGCCTATTCACCATATTGGCCAGTGGTGAATGTATTGGACACCACTGTTCTATACCCTCCATTTCATGATTCAGTATTATTGGCAGCATTGATTACAATATGAATATTAATTTTGTTTCCACACACAAGGTAATTTTTAATAAAGTATGGAAAACTCATAATTAGAAAAAACTAACAGGTATGGTTACCAGGTGCAGAGAGATGTAATTAAACAAGGCTATGTTAGTATATAGTATACCTGATTTTAGACATTTTGTCCACCAACCTCAATTTAGTTACATTTTTGAGTTTTCAGTGAGCATTATACCCAGTTTTGGCACAACTGTTAATATAATGCCACTTATTTTGAGGCATTTGCTCAACTAGATCTGATTGTTAAGATTACCCTCATATTACTGAAGGAAACCATAGAATTATTTCTAAGAGGTGGTGGAGAAATTATAATATTTGAACAGCACCTGATTCTCTGTGGGAATATACATTTGGCATTACATGCTTAAAAGTATGTTAAAAGAACAAACTACATTATTATGATGGCAAAGTCAAGCACTAGGAAATGCCAGAGTTAAGGTAACTGTATACTATGGGTGGAGTTAGTATTGATACCCATATTAAAGTTGTCTAACACTTTCCATTATTAGCTCCTGATTTCAGTTATTTATAACTTTGCCTAACTTTCACCATTTGGGCTGAAATTTTCCTTGCCTGCTTTTTGCTTCACGCTGATTTTTTTTTAATTTTATTTTTTATTTTTTACAATTTCAGCTATTCTGGAGGAAGAGGCTAGGGGAGAATAGGTAGTTTTGACTATTTAAAAATAGCTAGTATTTTCTTGAAAAGTCTGAGGACCTTCAGATTTTGGAGCAGGAACTTAAAATTTGCAGGAAGAAGTCCTAATATAATAGAGGTACCTTTTGCTGTACCCCAGGAAAATCTGCCCAGATTTGGCTTGGTTCTAATGCCTCTGAAAATTACCATTTGCAAATGTTCAATAGAGCCCGTTAGAGGACTGCTGCTAAAAGTCTCTGAACAATCCATCTGCACTGAACATGCTCCAGCCCCACCAACTACCCTACATGACAGCCCCACTGAGAATTCTCCCAGGCACAAAGTCATAGAACTAGAGCTGTGGAGCAGAGAGGATGATTCTTCTGCAGCTGATGTCCACTTGTCTTTTGTCTAGGGGAAGTTGAGTTAAGCAACAGTAAACGTCCATAATCTTTCGCCCCAGCTCTTTCAATGACTGGTGTTAATAATTATATGCACTTTACCGTCCTTATTATGGAGCAAGGTCTCATACTCTTACATCAGGAAGCAGAAACATATTCTGTCCCATTTAAAAGATAGGGTAACAGAGTTTCCTTTGTTCTTGGTCCTTTGGTCTTCTCACTTTAAACTTTATCCATCAGTTCACATGGTTTCTGCTTTCATCTGTAAGATAATAACTTGCAATTTTTTCCTCTCTGCCATTAAATGAATGCATTGATTCCCTCTCCCCCAACTCTGGCTTGGGTAACACTTCCAATTAGGTTTCCAACATATCCATTCAACTGAAACTGTTCTCACTGGCCTCTTCCCGGCTAGATCTCAGGCCTGTTCGTTAGCCTCATCCTCCTCTTGATACTGTTTATCATCATCATGTTGTTATTTTATTTCACATACAGGTGATAGTTGAATCTATGTGAGTTTGTAATATCACTTAGAGAGGATGTAAAGTGAGACTGTTAATGAGTCATCTTCTAAACAGTGAGAGACAAGAGAAAGAAGAGCTACACCATCCTCCCCCATTACTGTGACTTGCAGCCTCAGTGTTGTTTTTGATTCCTCCATCTCCCTGGCACCATACAGCTATTTTTTCCCCAAAATCTTGCCACTTCTTTCTCTTGAAAATTTCCAAGATCTGTCCTCCTCTCTCCATTGCCGCAGCCAAATCTTTTATTTCAGCCCTCATTATATCCCACCTTGAGTGCTGCAACAATGCTCCTGTTTCGGTTTCACAAACACGCAATCTTTCCCTCACAAGTCCATAGAAAATATTGCTATTAAACTCATATCCCCTGCATATTAGTTTGTTCTTGTAATTTTCAGCTTTAAGTCTCTCCAATGGCTCCCCCTGTGCTCTTGTGTGCAATTTAAGCTTCTTGTCACCACCTTCAGAGTTTTACTTAACCCTGTCCCCTACTTCTCTGCCATTGCTAAGCTTCATTTTGTTCCTGTACCTCCTCTGCTCCACCAATATTCCCCTACCTCACCCTACCTGTTTGTCATATTCCTATACAATCATCTCAATGCCTCCTTCCACGTTGCCCCCCTTTGCAATGTACAAAGTTCCCTGAACTCATCAACAATGACCCATCTCTATTCACATTTAAGTCCATCTTGAAGACCCACTTCTACTGTGCTGTGTTTAACAAATCCAGCTCAGTTGTACATAAATAGACCAGGGAGTGGTGCCTCAACCGGAAGAGGTCGGGCTTTAAATTTTCAGGGCTCCCTGCAGCGGCCAGAGTCCCGGGTCCTTTAAATTGCTACCTAAGCCCTGCTGCTAAAACCCCCGAGGTAATGGTGGTGGCCCAGGGCTCCAGCAGTGATTTAAAGGGTCGGCGCTCCCACCCACCACTATTGCAGCCGAGCCCCAGGCCCTTTAAATCGCCGACAGAGCTTCGGGGGATCCTGGCTGTTGCCTCTACCCTGGGGCTCCAGCAGAGCTTTAAAGAGTCTGGGGCTCTGCTGTGGTGGCGGCAGCTGAGGGCCCCGGGCCCTTTAAATCGCCGCCTGAGCTCCGCTACCACTATACCAAGTCTCCAGCAGCAAGGCTCAGGGGTCAATTTAAAGGACCCTGGGTGGTAGTGGCAGCTGGAGCCTTGGGCCCTTTAAATTGCCGCGGGAGCCCCACTGCTGCTACCCCATGGCTCTGGCAGTGGGGCTCTGGCAGCAATTTAAAGGGATCAGGGCTAGAGTCAGTGCTGGAAGCCTCAGGCCCTTTAAATTTCTGGAGTATTGTTCAAGTGTGTGTGGAAACAGCACATCACTCATTTGCTGTCCCTGCACTGGGAGCATTCCCTTGGGGCAACTCTTCCCTGTTTATAACTGTGGTATGTTACTCTAACTCTGCTTTTGTTTATATGAATTATGACAACATTTAATTATATGATCACTTAGTAGTCATTCTACAGGGCTACAGCCTCATTCAGAGCACAGAATGGACAGTGGAAAAAAGGCAGAGGGTTGCAAGAAGAGAAAAGATGTTCTTATGTTTAAGGTAACGGGACCTTGGAGAGCTAGGGTTTTTTCCTGCCACACACTTCTTGCTGATATTATTCAAGACCATCATAATGCATATGCACAGAGGCTATGGAATTAAGGTTGCACAGGGTTAACGTAATTCGGGTAGTTTCAAAATTTTTAGTGCTTTATCTGGCACAGCCTCAGAGATCTTTTAATATAAATACACAATACATTATATAAAATTTTTCTTAGTTTTTTCAAAATTGCATGTTGTCCACATAAGTGCTGCATCAATTCATATACACAAAGCACAGAGTTAAGACTGCAGGGTGCAACTTGAATTATGGGCATTTGCACAGACACATGTTTACCTGTGTATCTAATATTTTCTTGCTTTTTTTTAAACATTTAATGCAATTTACATGTATACATGCAGAACTATACACATGCGCACACAACATTCTGTTGCCTTTAATGCTGAAGATTTAAAAAAGGTTTCACTAGTGAATGATTAAGGGCCTGATCCTGCAAAGGGAACCATACACTTATAAAGATGCACCTCAAAGGGCCATGATGCAGAGTCAGGGCTTCGATGATGAAATATGATTTTTGTCTTTATGGGTGAGCGTACTCGAAAAAAAATTCTGAAAGTCAAGGTTGGAGTAAGTGATGCTAGAGTTTTTGAACTTCCCTGCAGTGCATCTCTGCATGTTCAACATTTTAATCATTTTTGACCAGTGCCAATTGCTGTATTACATTATCAACATCCATTCATGGCCATTCATTTTCATAACCAAGTGAAGGTAAAATGTGTGTGTTCAAGTGCTTTTGTTGTTACAATCCCTACCTATGTCAGGGTTAATGATACAATGGATATTGACATTTCACTTTATCCATTTGCTGTAGTTCACTAGTTTTCTTGAAGTACTGCATTAATATAAAATTATTTTCAATTGCGTCTCATTCATCTCATCATAACAGAAGACTTTAAACACATTTAAAAACTGTAGAAGTACTCATTTATTTCTGCTTTTAGAAATAATCTGGTTAATCATCATAACATGGTCATGCAGGCCTGAGCTTATGCACTAAATGAAATCAAAAGATTTCTACTCTTGTTCTCTGTAGAAAAACAAGTTGTCTCTACCATCTGTGTGATCAAAGTACACCATCCTCCATGATTTCCTGTAGTTCAGCAGGAACAAATGTGTAATGGAAAATTTCACAGAGGGTGGAACAGATGGGCATTGAGTGGACTCAGCCCAGTACTCAGAAGGCATCAACCACAGGAAAGCAAAAGGCTTGAACAGTCACTCCAGAAAAGCTCACCATTAAGGCGAAGATTTTCTCATGGTTATTTTTATTAAAAGTCACAGACACGTCATGGGCAATAAACAGAAATTCATGGGAGCCATAACCTGTACATGACTTTTACTAAAAATAATGGAAGAGAGTGTGAAAGAATGACAGCTGGAGCTCCATGAGAGAGACTGACATCCCCAGCCCCACCGCAGGATAGCCCCGTCCCCAGCCAAAGCCACAGGGACATACAGCCCCGGCTCCGACCCAGCTACTGATAGCTAAAGCCAAAGTCACAGAGGTCCAGTAAAATCACAGAATCTGTAACTGCCGTGAGTAAATTGTGTCCTTACTCATTGTAGATGCCCCTTCTACCACAAGCTGGACCAGGTAATGCCAAGAGGGCCATAGAGGGCCAGGAGGCAGTAGGCACAGTGGAAGATATTCTGGAAGATCAGAGGAAGAGAAGCAAGTGACCCTGCACTATTAACATGATCTGCTGGTTCAGATCAAGCCCCTCCCCCTATCCTGATGAAGCTGAGAGGATACTGAGCTGCAACAGGAACCAGAACTCAAGACTGACAAGTTAGAGTGGTTCCCACCCTCTTCCTCACATGCATAGGCGGTGAGTTATATGGGCCTGTCGTGCTCATGCACTACCAATATTTAGAAACGTTTGGGCTTACTGCACTTTGGGGGTTCTCACTCTTCAGGGGGTTAGCATGTGACCTGACCCCAGCCCGTCCCACTGGCTCCCGGCATTGCTCGGGGGAGGAGGTGGAAGCTGGAAAGAGGGAGTTTGGGGGAATCATCATAGGATGGGACAGTTCTGCTTGGACCCATTCTAGGCACCACCAAAAATTATACAAACCTGGCGCCTATGTTACATCCCTGATTTGAAACCCAGTCCCTAGCCCACTTCAACCCTTAAATGGTCCCTGAGCAAGGCACAGCTATAAGTTAGGAATTTTATTTACTTCTGATGAGCCACTATTTTTCAGACTTAAAACAGGTTAACAAAAATCAATGTTCCCATATCTGTTCAGGCACACAGACCAGAGAAAGTGAAGGGCAGGTTTAGAAATGTTTCGGTAGTGGAAAGGGGGCTGGAACAATTTGTATAGTGTGGGTGCTGAGAACCATTGAACCAAACTGTAAACCCTGTAGGGAAGAAAACCACTTCAAGCCAGGTGTGTGTGGCAACACTCCCTGTTCTAGTACCTAGGGGCAGGGGATGTAACAATTGTAGAAAACATACAGCTGTTTGTGTGAAGGTAGGAACAGCTGTCTTTTGTCCTTTAGAAGATTACATAATGTCAATGCTTTTACCACTCCCTGATCTTACAAATGGGAGCCATGTGGAATGCAGGAGATAGAGTCAGGTGGCGGAATGGTTAGATCTAGGAAGGGGAAAAGAACATTTTGGTTGTTTGGAAGAAAATTAGTCACAGCAGTCCTTTCGGATAATACTCCAGCTGAGCCCTAGTGTCTAGTTCTGGGCACCACATTTCAGGAACAAAGTGGACAAACTGGAGAAAGTCCAGAGATGAGCAACTAACATGATTAAAGGTCCAGAGATCGGCAACCTTGGCACATGGCCCCTTGGCCAGCACCGCACCACTTCCCACAGCCCCCATTGGACCGGAGCGGCGAACCGCGGCCAGTGGGAGCTGCGATCGGCCGAAGTTGTGGACGCGGCAGGTAAACAAACCAGCCGGGCCGCCAAGGGTGCTTACCCAACGGGGCCTATGAAAAGGTTGCTGATCCCTGGTCTAGACAACATGACCTATAAGAGAAAATTGAAAAGATTGTTTAGTCTGGAGAAGAGAAGACTGAGAGGGAACATGATAAGTTTTCAAATACATAAAAAGGCTGTTACAAGGAGGAGGGAGAACAAATGTTCTAAACCTCCAAAGATAGGATAAGAAGCAATTGCAGCAAAAGCTGTTTAAATTGGACATTAAGAAAAACTTCCTGTCAGTTTGGTTAAGGACTGGAATAAATTGTTCAGGGTGGCTGTGGAATCTCCATCATTGGAGATTTCAAAGAGCAGGTTAGACAAACACCCGCCAGGTATGGTCTAGATAATACTTAGACCTGCTACATCTTGTCCATTCTGGTATCCTGAAAAACACTATGGTCTCCAAATGTTGATCAGCCTTTAAAGAAGAAATTTCAAACTGGCATCATAACCCCTGGAAGGAACTACCATCCCGCAACAGCCTTACCACACTATGCCCGTTTTATGTTTTTTAAAACATTAGTAGTTTCTGCTCTTTCCTCATAGGTTGCCAAAAAGTTGGCTCAGAACAAGGATAGTCTAATAGTCACATCCCTGGACTAGTGAAAAAAATTAAAATGGTGGCCTTCCATTGCAAAATTATGTGGGATAGAGGGGAATTATTGGCTTCTTCCAAAGAGAAAAAATATAAGGCTACCCTTGGCTTTAAACTGACAGGACCTTCGGCTTCTGAGAGGGAATCCATTCACCTATGAGTAGAGGAGCAGCACCCGAGTGACCGCAGAGAAGGTCCTTGAGGAAGCTTCTCATTAGCACGTACAGAGGAACCAGGAGCCATTAAAGTTTCTCAGGAGGATCAAACTTTTAAGCAGTGCAGAGGGGTGGTTTGGCCCCCTGCTGGCCTGAGGGAGATAACCCCTGGCAGACGTAGGAGTGGGCGGAGCCAGGGCACGCCAAGTCCAGCCCCCGGAAGGTCAGGGGCCAGACAGGAAGTATAAGAGCTCTGCCTCAGCGCTCACTCCAGAGGCAGCCACCGGAGAGGCCAGACGCTCCGGGGTTGGCTCCAGCCAGGGAGCCACCGAGCCTGCCGCTTGCCCACTACCCGGAGGAGCCATCAAGCGTCCCCTACCCATATTATCCAGAGGACTTGCCAGACCTGCCCCCCGACAGCGACCCCGAGGAGCCCATGATCCTGGAGTGCCCTGAGGATCCAGGACCAGCCAGGTACCACTTGAGGGGGAGTCTGGAAGCAGCCCAGGGGGGGAGACCCTGAACCCATGTCAGTGTGTTGCGGTCAGGATCCCCGCTGACTGCAGTGGGTTTTGTCCGCTGCTAGGGCCCTGGGCTGGGGCGCAGTGGAGTGGGTGGGTCTGCGCCCCCTCTGCTCCCCCTATCTGTGGGTGGCAGTCTCCCCCTCTCCCAGACACCTGGGCTTATTTGAACTGCTATTGCTCAGCCCCCGCCTGAGGGCCTGAGCCCTGACTCACTGGGCTTGTTCGTTGCCCGCCCTGCCCCAGGGCCAGGGCCCATTGAGCCACGACTGGCGTTTGTGGCCCACCCGGCCACTGGGCCTGGGCCTCTTAAGTTACGCGCCGGGTATTCCCCAACCCGGCCAGAGACAGGAACAAGGCGGTACGGTGCCCCACCGCCCCGGGAGGGGACGAGCCCGAGTAACGATGTGTTACAAGCAGGAAGAGACACTGATTAACTAGTTCATGAAACAGGAGGTATGCCATAGGGAACAGGAGTATTCCCTAATAAAGAGGGTGATAGAACAGGTGTCTGAACAAATTTGGGGTCACCGCTGAGCCTGTCTGTGAACTGCCACCACTCCCTCCAGCTTCTGCTGAGGCAGAGGACCCCCCAAATGACCAGGAGGAGCCTGCAGGAGTCATGGGACCATACACTTCAAAAATCCCTCATGGAGCAGGAATGATAAGCCTGTAGCAGTCCCTGAGGCCCACCAAGTGCCCCACAACCAGGCCCGGCGACAGAAATTTTGGGGCCCGGTACTCTGGTCGTTTGTGCCCCCCCCCCCCGCCGGTCTCCCGCCGCCCGTGCCCTGCCCCACCCGGGCCTACATGGGACTGCCTTGCCGGTCGGGCATAGCGGGGGTGTCGTGTCGCTGGGGTACCGGGCGTGGTCAGCGGTAACACGGTGGCGTGAGGCACGCAGCGCGTGCGGGCAGCCTCTAGCACACCATCCATGCCTGGCCCACCTCCCCTCCCCAGCCTATTTTCCTTCCCCCCCCCCTGCCTGACCCGGCCCACCCAACCTAATCTCCTCCCCCAGCCTAACCTCCTTACCTCCCCACCCATCCCTGCCTGGCCCACCCCGCTGTCGGGGTGATCTTCCTTTACCCCCACCCAGCCTCCCCCCATCTAACCACCTTCCCTCCCCCACCCCTGCCTGGCCCGGCCCATCCCACCGAACCTAACCTCTCTCCCCCCTCCCACTCCCAACCCAGCCTCCTGCCCCCCATGCCTGACCCGCCCAGCCCAGCCTCCTCCCCACCAAACCTCTTTCCCTCCCGCACCCACGCCTTGCCCACCCCATCCAGCCTAGTCTCCTGCCCCCCTCCCTGCCCGCCCAACCTGGCCTCCCCCCCCCCACTGCCCCCTTGCCTGCCCCCCAGCCCAACCATGCCGATGAAAGAACCTCCCGAGCGCCCACAGGGGCTGAACTCACCGCAGAGCCCGCCCACCCAAAGGCCCCCCTGGAGCCACCCCCCGAGTGGGTCCGGGCCCCCTGCCCCCTTACCCTGGCGAGGCCGGCTCCCCTTCTCGGCGCCTCCGCCACCAGGGCCGGCGACAGGGTGGTACAACGGGTACAGCTGTACCGGGCCCCGGACTTCAGGGGGGCCCCCTGAAGTCCGGGGCGGGCCCGGTACACAGCTGTACCCCCTTGTCACCGGGCCTGCACAGCAAGGCGCGGCGCTGGGCAGCCGCTGCAGCACTCGTCAGACCCCTCCCCCGCTCCCCTTTGCTTCTCCCGGCCGGGCCACGCGGAGCCCCAGCGCATGGTGGCTCTGCGCCCCCAGAGGGGGAGAGCGCATGCGGGGGGAGGGGGGCGTGTCCTGCCTCTGCCTGGGGCGGGGGCTGCTGGGCTCCCTCCTCCCCGCCCAGCGGCATTAGCGGGCACCAGGGAGCAAGCCAGTCACGCTGGCGGGGGGCACCGTGCCCCTTGTGCGGTCAGAACAGGGCCGGGGGGGGACCCGCGGGCGGCGGGAGACCGGCGGGGGCGGGAGGGGGCGTGGGCGGGGGGCCGCGGGCGGCGGGAGACCGGCAGGGCGGGGGCCGCGCGTGACCCGGGGGGCCCCACAAATGATCAGCGTATGGGGCCCGAAAATTTCTGTCGTCGGCCCTGTCTGCCACCGTCAGCGCCGCACATCAGGCGGCCAGGCGCGCTTCCCCGGGCCCGCTGTGGAGTCTGCCGTGCGGTGCAGGCGCTTGGCTACCGCGCTGGGGTGGCCACCCGGTGGGGTATTCGCATGCGGCCGGCCGCACATGTGCCGGGACTCTGCAGAGCATCCCGTTTCCACCCTGCCTGCACACTCCTGAGTCCTGACATGGGGGCCCCCCTTAAGTCCGGGGCCTGGTACACCTGTCCGCCTAGTCCTGCCCTGTCGCCGGCCCTGCCCACAACCCATATTCCATGCAGGAAACATCCCACTTAGTCCCCAAAAACAGTTTTCCCGTCATTCCCCTCTTGTAAGTGGAAAGCAATGAGTTAGGTGCAGAAACATTAACATTCAGACTCATTAGGCTTTGTTGATTTAGGTTTCTTTTAAAATATTGTACTTCCATGTACCATGTAGTACTTTTAATAAAGGTTGTGGTTTCCCTCACTTGTGTGTGTAGCTCCTCCTTCCAAAGTATGGTGAGCATAAGATGTCTTTAGGTTTCAGACTGGGCCCAACTGGTGCTATTATACTGCAGACACTTCTCTGTTTGAACCACACCCACAACCCTAGTTCAGAAATATTCAAACTCCCAAAGATACAGGGGAGGGATGGGTTAATGTTCTGTGCTTACAGAAAGCACTTCTAGTTCTAAATGAAGCAGAACTCCCGACACAGAAAATGGATAGATGAGTGTCTTCATGGCTTGGTTCATATGCAGAAAAGCAAAACACAATTCAAGTAACAATATAGGCATCTACCATCATCCAGTGATTAAATGGCTGTTACTCCTTCTCCCCATAAAATACTGACCACTTTCAACCTTGGAGTTTGTGTTCCACAACAACCACAAGGACAGTAAACCCTGCTGACAAAGAATGGTTAAAAAAAGAATGAGTACACCTCCCGCAAATATTGATAAGGTTAAGAGGGATTGAGTGCACTTACAAACAGAGATTTGTAAACAAGAATGAATAGTGAACTACTGCACAATGACTGCATAAAAAAGCACAAACCCAACCCTAAGGTATTAACCCAGTGGAGATGCCCTGTTATAATTGTCTGTGATGAATGAATAGGCATAGGAATATATGGGTAATAACCTACAGCTACAGTGGAATAAAACTCACAAGACTATGTAGCCCCACTAGCATGTGCCCATATTCCATCCTGTCCTTTTCCAGACACTGTACATGGTATAAAGGTTTAAATATGTCACTCTCTGCCTCATTGTTATTCCAAGTTGTGTTCACATATGACATCCTGGATTTCCCTTGATCGCCAAGAACCAGGATCAGTGTGCACATGGATGTGATCTGGCTGTGTGTACAGAATTTGCAAACCAGAATATCTTCTCTGACTTAGGATGGAAGCACTCCTCTTTATATTCACAAATATTCTGCAGTGCACAGTAGGTGATAATTATAAGAATAACATTTGCAATGGGGATTACTCAAAAGTGTTTAGTAGGACTGGAACCTTGGAAAGTGTCTCAATTTTGTAGATCACTGTGATGTAGTCACTGCTTTTTGTTTTAAATAAATCTTCACATGTATGTGCATCCCTAGTAGGATGTATGCAAATCTTACTTCTTGGACAAAAGTTAATAAATTGTTAGCAAGGCAAAGCCAAAAGAACTGAGAAAGTATCAGATACATTTTTAAAAAAACTTTTCTGAATGAAGATCAGGGTAAGATCAGGATGTTGCAAAATTTAAGAGAGCTAATATATCCTATGTTGATTAAAGACAAATGATCCACTTAGGAAAGAAATTATTCTTGTCACTCTAGAACTATGAAGAAGAATCATTGTCTCCCTTTTGATTTTAGCTACAGTTTCTGTCAATTACTAGAAGTAGAAAGTAAGTAAAAAGCAACAACTGGATAGTCCAGAAGATTGAATATCTCTTGCTGCCAATAGTTTATTTTTTCTGTAGCAAATAATGGATCTGTGGTCTTTGAACAATTCAAAGAGATTGCTTTTCAGAATACCCAGATACTTAACTCCTTAAATTTTTCTGAAACCATTTCCAAAGTTGGCCTGCGCATCTTCTGCACTTGATAGCTCCCAAGAGTTGAGTAAATTACAGTCAATAGTACTTCTTAGCCTCTAAAAATACATTGGTTCACATCTAGAAATGCTCAATATGCAGCTTGCATTTCCATGACACTCGTTTTCCTTGTGCTCTCTATGTAAGATACAATCATGGAAAAGGAAAATTAAGTAACCAAACAGATTTACCATCCTTTCAGTTTGGTGTCATATTTTTGTGCAAAATGTAAAATTTATTTTGTATTTAATATTAGTTTTAAGTAGGACTAGATTAACCTTGTTTTGCTTTTCTCAACCTCATAATATTTTGGAGTTTGCAGAAATTGCAAAACTATTTTCCCTGAAGTTTAAAACTGTTTATTTTTCAAACGAGATTTTTCAAACCACCACCCCCAACCTAAAATCCTGTCTTCTGACCAGAACATTTACACAAGAAGTGGGTATGACTTATATATGATCATTTCACTATTTACACATTTTTTCTCTGTCTCTTGGTGATGAACAGTAACTATAATATTCGTTACATTTAGATAAACTTTTGAATCCATGATATTCAAGTGTCTCCAAATAAGAAAAAATACCACCTCCCACATACATATGGGTATATATTTACAGGGGTGAGATAGGACTTTTAATAGTTAATTATTTGTAGTTTTTTCTTTTTTCTTTTTTTTTTTTAAAGTTCCCAAAGAATTTATTTACTATTTGGAGGATATTTAGAAACTAAATTTTACAGAAAAGACAAATATAGCGCCTAATGTATTATTGTTCAGCTATGCCAGATAGAATCACAGAATCTCAGGGTTGGAAGGGACCTCAGGAGATCATATAGTCCAGCCTTGTCGACCGGAGGGGGCTCCACAGCTCCCCACCACACAGTGTGTTGCAACATGTCCAAACAAATAATTTTTAATCCTGGAAAAAGTTCTGAGATTTGTGCAAAATCCCTTTTATCTCTGAACATTAAGTTCACCCCATTATATGTTCCCAAGTCATTTCCCCCACCTCTGAGGTGAATCACAATCATCTGGTGCTGCTCATGGGCCACCACTGTGTACAGAAGGGGCATAAGCTGGTCCCATAACATGCCTCTCCTCTCATGCCAGCTCAGGACTCCTTCATCACCAACATCCAGCTGTGAACCTCCAAACAATGCACCCAATGAACAATACTGTTCTCACAGCTCTAAACCTTCAAGAACCCAGAATGTAAGCACAAAGGAAAATTAACCCCAATTCCCACTTGGTATCTCACACACATTCTGTATGTTTCAGAATGCCAGTGCCCAATTGCCTCAACCCCCACACCCAGCTGGGCTGCTGCTGTCCCAGTCCTGAATTAGTGAGAACCAAATTCACGCTTTGAAAGCCCCAATATTATCTCTTCTCATCTTAAAACTGTAACAAACTGGAATGTTGTGAGGGGACTCCTGTCACTGTGAATAAAGAGGGGCCTATCCCTCCCTGGTCTTCTTGCACCATCTGTTCTTATAGCCTCTACAGGGAAGATCCTGGGCTTCCCAACCTCCTGTAAAAGTGGATTCAGCCGAGCCTCCTCCTTTGACCTCCTCAAGGTTAATATCATTGATCACCCCTCCCAATGTACATGCCTCAGTTCCATAGCCCTTTCAGAAGAATCCCTACAGGATCAAGGTACTAGCTTGTTGATCCTAAAAACTCCAAAAAAACAGTCCCAGGAATGCTGCCCTGAACAAGCCCACATCTTGTCCACAACTACACATGGGATATAGGATCTTCACCAGATCCCTAAAAGTTGATACGCACTAAGTTTCACTAGCATATCAAAACTAGGTTAAAGGATAATGTAACATTTGATTTTTCGCATTAGATTCAGTGCACTGACCATTTGAACTAGTTTTAATTGAAGTGATTTTGTTAAGACTATTTTTAAAAAACTCAGATATTTTGACTAGTAGCACTTCTATATCTTCTTTAAAGATTAAGAGCTTGGATATATGTATTTCCTCTCAACTCAAACAGTATTTTTTTTTTAAATGCACAGCTTCTAATGGTCTTGAAAACCTCTACAGTGGTAAGGAGGCAAAGACAATTCAGCTGTAGAAAAACTAATATTCTTAGACAAGAAAGAGAAACAGTCTAATTAAGAGCCATATGTAGTCCTATTAAATTGATATAGTTGAATCAACTCTGTTGATACAACATGGCTTTACCTCCCTTGGATTGGTTTATGTTAAACATTTGAACAGCCATGGAGGATGAAACGGAGATGACAGCCTCCCTGCTTGATGTCCCAGTTAGAGATCATCCTGCTGGAAAATCAGCAAGAAAAATTGTTCTGCTCACCAGATGTGATATAACATCAACAGGTTGTGTATGTGAATCTCTTATCTTTATTAGAAAGATATTTGTATAGAATATCAACCCAAATGTAACAGGGATGAAAGAGATACTATAAAAAGGGTATGTCATATTTGTACAATAATATTTTCCCATACTGCATAACAGCTTTAAAAATAGTGACACTAGATAGTTTTGATGCAGTATCTATAAACTATTATATTAATACGGATATTGATTGGCTTCTAATTGTGCATACAGTTAGTCTATGATGAACTCTCCTATTAAGTTTGTAAATTATACTTCCTCCTTGCTGCACACCTCCCCACAAACTGCTTATTGATTTCCAGTCTGTTATGTCTTATTTTTTAGACTGAAACCTCTTTGGGGCAAGTACAGTCATTGTTTGTAGAGTACTGAGCACAACTGGTCTTCAATCTGTGTGGGGCCTCTAAGTGCTAATATAAATGTATCCGTAATTTGATTCATCATTATTCATTTTTAAAGAGTCTATTAGTGTGGTATGGAGGTGTTATTTATATAAAAGGTTAATGTACAAACGATGCCCCTGATAGAAACAGCTCTTAAAGGGCAGGATTAAAGAAGTGTTTAATTACCCTCCCCCCAATCTTCTTATAATAGCAGACAACAAAGTTCTTCCAGGGAATTTAATGGCTCTTGGCTATGCCCCCTTGTCAAATCCATTAATTACCAGAAAATGCCTTGCAACTCACTATTTTTTTGGGGGGGAGGGGAAGAGGGCAGGGGGTTGTCTCTGTTTCTTTGGAAAATCCATGGCTTTGCTTATTTGCACTCTTTGTGTATCCAATGACTTAATTCAGTTGAGTAATTTTATTCTGATGGGAGGGCTTATTCATTATTTGCATCAGGGAATGGACTGTGGACCATTGTTTCCATATTACTTTAAAGCAAATGCAGACAATTAACATGGAGTGACCTGATTCAGAACTGGAGAATTTTCTATTTAAATAAAGCCAAAGAGTCTAGTGTTGGAATACTACTTAGCTGGCCAAAAGTTTTAAAACAACATTGATGGCACTGAACATGATTAAAAATGGAACAAAGATTCAAATGTATATAAATAGATATAGAAGAGAACAGTCTGCAGGTGAGCAGTGATATGCCAGAACATCTAACAATATTTTCTAATTGTTTTAGAGGGAGCCAATATTCCAGTGTTCACTGAAACATGTTGGAAATCAGCTATTATAAAGAAAAGGGTAAAATAAATCACATCTGGAGTGTGTGCGTATGATGGGTGAGAGGAGAAAAAAGAAAAAACACAAAAAACACACAATAGGAACACAAGTTCACTGTCAGTGATATGACAAATATGGAATCAAGGAAGCTGCCTGAAACTTTCTGAAAAGTTTTAATCAGACAACCAGAAAAAAAAAGTTCAAAAGCTTAGAAGATATCCCCAAAGGAAAATGAGAATTAAAAAAAACAAGAGTAATTACATCTGTGGTTAATTTTGTAGGAAGATTACTAATTGACAAGGAAGCATTTACAATAGCTGCAATCACTGGGATTAAATGTTCTCAGTCAAATAAACTAGGGTACTCACTTTAAGCTGTTCATTGCAGATGTGGTATATGCAATTAGATACTCAGGACACAGGTGTCAAATAAGAAGGTAAGCACAGCTAAGCTGCTGAGCTGGAAGGGCAAGTGCAAATTCTTATCCAAGGGCCCCTTCTGCAAAAAAGGAATCTCTGCATTCATTACAAATATCATGTCTATGCCTTTTCCTTGGGAGGATTCCCTGGAAAAATGGAAGCCAATATAAACTGATGCTAAAGAACCCTATGGTTGAAAGAAGCAAGCAGCTGGGCTTCACTGCCTGAGCAAGAAGTGGTGGTTTGAGGTGGCCAGATATACAGTTCCAGTACACATGTACTTTAAAGTTTTAAAACTGACATTGCTTTTATATAAAACAAAACAAATGACATAAAACAAAATTGTCATTATTTGCAAAACAAAACACACACACAAACCCATCCATAAACCCACAGAGGTCATGCAGGGTATCAAAGCATCTAAATGGATAAATAAGTAAGAACATAACTGTAGGGTGCGAGAAGATTTTGTAATGGTATGCATATAAGGAACGCTCTCACGCTAGACACCAGGGAAAGGTTACTATCGGTCAACACACTGCTATTGCATACCAGCGTTATCTATTGCATACCAGAGCTCTTCGGCTTCTAACTGCCTGCTAGGAGTGTGTGATACTAATGAAGCAAAACAAATCATTAGCTATTCATGAGGTATGCATGAGATGTAAATGTGCATGTGTATTTCTATGTCTGCGTCCCCCTGCCTAATGGGCTTCACCCTGAGCATTGCTCCGATCCGTTGGGCTTTCCTGTCCCAGTGGCAGCAACGAAGGGAGCCCCCGTTGCGGGTGTGTCACTTTCTGCCTTCAATAAACTCACCACTTTCATTTAGCAGCTGTGTGTGTGCCTCGTTTCTACGGGACTCCGAGTACCCTGCTACAATAACCTATGAGTATAAAGGACTAACATGTACACACTAAACTGTAAAAGTATGCAATAATTTCATGTTTGATCAGACATCCTCATTTTTTCCCAGATGTTTCTATTAGACAGTCATTGTTTCCATTAATGCAGCAGTAGCGTGTTCACTAAGCCAGTCTATGTGCAAGGGAGGAACTGCAGAGTTTCATTTTTCCAAAATAAATTCCTTTGGCCACTTAAACAGTTACTGCAATCCATAATGTTAACTGGTAATAACAACTCATTCTGCACTGTTAAAACATACAAGCTTGGAGAAGGAAAGATAGTGGCACTTAGTTTGAGAGAGCACTGAATATGGCATGCCAGAACACCTGCATTTTTGTCAGGTATGGAGATAGGCAAAAGGCTGACATGTGACTGTTTGGTAACACAGTGAGTGTTGGAGATGCAATCTACCTTTCAGTGTTCTAGAGTCCAGTAGTCCCTGCTTAATATCTTGTTCTGGAAGAATCACGACGATAAAGAACTTGAAGTGTCTTTCACATTAAGCCAGATATCCTCCCAGGTTTCTGATGAAATAGTAAAAGCTAAATTCTTTCTCCTTTTTTTTTTCTTTCAGACTGAGCTTGAGAGAGCGTTACAAAGCATTAAGCCACCTTAATTCCTACAACGTGATTTGTTTCCATATTTCTTAACATTTCTTCTAGAAGTGAAAGAGTTGAAAGAAATCCTATCTTTTCATGAATCCTTTGGAATTGACACTGAAGAAAGAACTGTGAAACAGTGATAGCTGACATTTGTTGTGCATGTAATTGAATGAAGACCAGTTTATCATCTCATATTATATCTTCTTTTTTTTTCTGGTAAATCCTTTGGCTATCCAATTGTCTTAAGTGTGGAGTTTCCCTTGTAGAGTATACCCATAGTGGTATAAGAAGAGAATTAGTGAAATCAGATGCTTTAATTGTCTCCACAGATTGCAGGATGTTGCATGTAGATTGGAAGACTGGACTTTTCCGCCAGGGGGGATAGCCTTTTAAGGTACAGTAGACTCTCGATTATCCACGATTGGATTAACCAGAATGTGGTGTGGCAGGGTGCTGGCCAGGAGTGTCTGAGCCAGCCCTGCAGGCCCTTTAAGAGGGAGCAGAAGCCTGCAAACCTCCCTTGCAGAGAAGGCTAATTAGCCACCTGGGCTGTAGAGGGCTCAGGCTTGATGAGTGACACCTGGCAGCCTCCTCAGGGGGATAAAAGGCCTGCCAGGAAGCAAGCCCAGTGTGGTGGGGATGGTATGGAGTGTGGAGTGTGTGAAGAGTTGATAGAGCTGTGAACTGTAGAGTTGTATGCAGAGCTGTAGAGCTGAACTATATAGAGTTGAAGACTGAATTGTACAAAGCTGTATATATTGGTGGTGGGGTCTTGCACTGTGAATTAAAGAGCACTGTTTGGAGCAAAGAAGGGTTGCCTGCCTGTTCCTGAAAGAGGGGTGAGAGAGTGGTCTGTCACAGTGGATTAACCAGGATGTCCAAAAAAATATGCGAAACTCACTGGGCCGGCTCTGGCTTTGTTGCCGCCCCAAGCATATACACAAAAAATCCCCACCAGGGCACAGGACAGCCAGTGAAGCAACACTCCCTCCCCACGAGGCTGGGTGGCTGGTGAACCAAACCCCCGTCCCCACCCCCACCCCCCCCGCCCCATATTTCCTATGGATGGTGATTATCCAGGATTTTATTAACCAGGATTATTTTTTTCCCTATTATCCTGGATAATCGAGAGTCTATTGTATATACAAAAAGAGAGGAAACTGAACAGCAAGCTACACCTTCTTTCTATCTCAAACCAGGCTGGTGTGTAAACAGAGCCACTGGAGGGGAACCACTTTACAATAGTACACATTTGAAATGTTAGCTAGGTACAAATCTAGCAACCCCATATCTCCAGTTTCTCAGGATTTTTTTTAAAGATCTTGTGAGACAAGCAAGGCTATTTTACATCCCATTAAAACCTGATAAGCTTATTAGTTGAGCAAAGAGTGAAGGAGGCTAAGGATACAAGGTAATCTTGGGCAGATATTCATTTGGGGTATATCTGTTCTCCCCAGCAAGAAAAGAAAGAGGTTATGCAACCTCTCTAACATCTTAATATGTAGATGGGAACATAAACTTACTTAATATGTAGTCTGTATTTACAGAAACAAGATTTGTCCTGTTGTTCCAAAAATTAACACTTAAATAAGCTATTTCCTTGCATATTGGAAATGGAAAATTCTGAAACTAAAGAATTCTGAAACAACTCACCGGTCAATAATATCATAGTGAAATTCTGAAACAACTCACCGGTCAATAATATCATAGTGAAATATATGTAGAAACATTTGTTAAGTTATGAACATAAGCTGAAATGATGACTGAATGGTGCTTGCCAGAAAAATTTGGGAAGGGGACAAATCTATTTCTCAAAGAGAAAAAAGACAAACTGACACCTCTAGCCAGGTGTCAAAGTTGATTGCAATCACTGGTCAAGTGTCCATTCATTGGCAGCAAAGAGGGACAGGAACAGACTGATTTGCAATGTTAACCACCATCCATGAGACTCCATCCTCACAACTGGAAGGAATTTCATCTAGAGGTAACCCTCACAAAAATGCAGTTTAGAAGATGACTGGACTATAAAAAAAGGAGGGACAAAAATTGTCCAGGGTACTCTCTCTCTCTTTTTCAACTTTTGGACTTAGTGAGAGATTCTGATTTGAAAATTTCATTCCACAATATAGATGGGAACCTGTGTTAAGGATTTTACCTTGAACAAAGCCAAGTTTGTTTAAGTCTTAGCTACTAGGAAACATTTTATCTTTATTTCTCTTGTAACTATTTCTGACTTTAATACCTTGTACTTGTTGTACTCACTTAATCTCTCTGTAGTTAAATAAACTTGTTTTATTTTTAAGCAAAACTAATCCAATGTTGTGTTTAATCTGAATTGTTGGGTAACTCTAGTTTAAAATGGCAAATTGTTGTATATTGCCTCCTTACAGGGAAAAACAGACCTCTAATGTCTGAACTGTCCAGGAGAGGCCTTGGCGGCGCATAACACATGTTTTTGGAGAAAATCAGGTACTGGGAATATGTTGGGGTCATCCTGCAGGTAGTAACCAAGGCTGGTGGAAGCCAGATGCTGCTGGCAGGCTGCAGCTATTTATAGACACTTGGTGTAATCTTCATGCTCTTTGGCTGTTTGTGAGGAGACAGGTTAGGAGCTAAAGCAGAAAAGGATTGTGAGCCACCAAGGCTGCAGGGCAGATGCAGGCACATCCCCTCACTGGCCTGGATTGTACCACAGAATGTGACAGCATAGGGGAAAATACTGGTTTTCATTTCAGTTTATTAGATGTCATTTTAATGTCCTTTTAAGTTATCTGTTAATAGAGTTAGCCAATAGTCTATAACCCCAAGAGGAGTATTAATGTACTAACAAGAGATGGACCTCATTTCTAGAAAGCTCCCTGCAACTTACAAAAAAACCTGCATACTGGATTTGAGCCTTTTGTTGCCAGTGTGATCATTTCACTTTTACATGATTATAGCTCTTAGTATATAAAGAGTTAAACCACAGTGTCAAAACAAAAATAGAAGTATTGAGAAAACATAAAACATGCCCTTAGCATAGCAAAAAGCAGACCTAATTAGGTTAGTTTCTCTCCTACCAATTAACTTTGAGTAGGCTCTTAAAGAGCTAAACAGCAAGGGATACAAAATGGATGGTAAATTCAGACTGACAGAAAGTCACATAAACTATTTCCATACTGGGATAAGGAAATGTTGTAAGTTTTATTTGCAATTTTGTTGCCTTTCTTTTGTTGTGTGTGAGAGAGACTGTGAAGGTGGTGAGTTTTCTTCTCCATCAAATTGGCACAGAGTTCCTTGTTGAAGACCCAGAAATTTTTGGGGATCTGTTACTGACCGACTGTCTGCATATTATTTTCTGCCTATCTATTGCTTTTTAACAAAGCCAAGAGAAATATATTTTTACCAATTGAAGAAACACTATGAGTAAATTCTTGAGTATTTAAAAAAAATGGCAAAAGGGATGGATCTTTCTTCTCATTTAACCTATCAAAATTCAGGGCTTTTAGGAGCACAGGGCATAAAGTTTTGATATCAACTCCTCAAACTAACATACAACAATTCAGGTTTTTGCCTAACCAATGTTATTCATTTCTTCAAGCTACAGCCACATAAATACTTTGGGAAAAGAGAAGCTATCACAATTTTCTCAGTGACCTTTTTTTTTGTCAGGTTCCCAAGAAAGATCATAGCATATCTTAAAAATAAACGGAACCCAAAATATTTACAATTAATTCATATGTAAACTCTTTGTATCAGAGAAATAAGAACAATTCCTAAGACTTACAAAGCAGAATCAATTGCTCTGGCAAAACTTCAACGTATCTGTGATTTAAAAATTAGATAGAAAATTGAGAGTGGGGAGGGGACTTACATGAGCAGCCAAAACAGACATTTTCTGATGGTTATTGTGTAAGTTATCTTTGTTGTTTCTTCCTGCTTGCATTTTATATTTATTGTTGGTGGAACAATTGAAGCTTTCAAGAATGCATATGAAAAACCCATTGCTATTTAAAGGAAATGGTCTCAGATCTTGCTTGTCTTATGCACACAAGTAGACCTTCAATGGGACTCATCATTTGACTAAGTTAAAAGGTATTTGGCTCATATTGTAGCTTGCTTATCAGGATCTGTTTATTTTGTTCATAATTTCCAAAGAAAACCGTCAGAATTTAGGATTCAGGCTATATGAGATTGCAAACAAAGTGTAAAATACTGAGATATGTATTAACAGACTAAAAATCTTGTCTAAAAATACAAAGGACTGGAAAAGCCTGAAAAATGTAATCCATTATTTTGAAAACAGGCTGAGATTAAGAAATGTTACATTCCTTGGAGTCCTTGAGGGCAAACGCTAGCAGCACTTTTAAAGAACAGATTATTAAAGTGCTGACGATGGACAACATTATTTCCTTCTCGAACGTGGTGCAAGAAAGAAAAACTCTCAGAGACTGAAACAAAAGGTTTGCCCCTATACACAAAATACTATCAGTGCACTATATCTCAGTTTGTCAACACAGCACATGCATCAAATACAGCAATTAAAATAGAATACCACCTAATATGAAAAGAAAGGACACACAAGGCAAGAGATAGCTAAATTTAGGGCATCCTTAGGTTAAGGACCCAACATATAAAAAAAGACTTAATTGCTTCAATATACTGTATCTTTAAAAAAAGTGAAACTAAAAATGGCAGATGTGCTATTAAGAGCATTGGACAGGTAGAAAGAGCAATACACCATTTAAAGGCCAGCCACCAATATTTCTCAAGTTGTTACACTTAAAAAAAACAAAAAAACCTTCTTCCCCATCCCAGACTGGCAACATCATGCCCAAGCATGCCAGCCATCTGCAAAACTCTGAGGACGTGTGCCCTACAAAGCACCCTGTGCCACTTGTCATGCCAATCTATATTAACAATATCATGCAACTGTATAAAACATTATTCAGGATACTGAACTTTTGATTAAAAATTTCATATAGGGAAAAAGCCACTTGATATAAATATATCAATTTTCTAAACTTTGATAGCTTTGTTTTCACTCTTTTACAATATTTAAACAGGCCTTTAGAATTAACATTTAGAATCATGCCATAAAATAGTTGAGTCAAAAATGCCACTTTGATCATATAAATTGTTTCAAACTACTGTAATAAATGGATGCTTTATTTTTTTCTATGAAATTTAAAGAAACCGTGTTCCTGATTTAAAAACTTAATTTCATAAGTTTTAGGACAAGAAAGATATTCATAACTGAATTACAAACCTCCGAATACAGACTTATGAGAAATCCTGACAAACCATTACCTATAGAAGTAGCAGCTGATGGTACTGTAATATGTGCACATATTTACTTGGTATTCTTGGGGCTCTTAGTTAACTACAATTCAGACACTTCAATTCACTATCCCCAAATCTTTTCCATTAGTACATACTGCAGGAAAGTATCCTTTTAGCAGAACTAGTCCATTCTAATGTTGAAATGCCAGAGTGCTGAATAAAAAGGACAACAAAAGCAAAATGAGAGTTTGACTTACCCCATTTAAAGGATAGGTTTTCCATCCTAGCTCTCCAAGTGCAGCTGTAGTATCAAGCAACACAACTAGAAATAAAAATATATGTATATTAGATATGTATTTGTGCTAGACATAGAAATAGACTACTATAATTTAAATACCAGGCATGCATTCATTTGGCTATTGCTACTTATACAACACTGGTGTTGTCCCACTAAAGTTAACTACTAATTGAATTTTCTGGCTTTGTGTTTACCTTTCATAGTTAAATCTAAGAAGATATGACTAATTATATGAAAATTTAATCTTTTCTACATTGTCATTTAAAATATATTACACCATTGTGGTGTCCAGTGGTTATAACTGTATATACCTAAATGAGGAAATCCAGTTCCATATGCCACCCCTGTGTGGAAGTATGGGAAAGTTTAAAAACTTTAAAAATGAAGAGAAGCAGAGTTTAAGTCATTTCCACATTTTAAAATTGAATGTAACTGCAGTAAATTGCCAAGAAATAATGCAATCAATATAATACCACCACCATTTACCTCTAACATAGCACTTTTCACTGGTACATCTCCAAAGCACTTTATAAAGGTCATTATCTCCATTTTACATGTCATCATTTGTAACTGAATCTGTACACCTATAACAAAAAACAACTAGAAAGTCTGACTATAATTAGTTTTGCTAGTCTATTTGGATTAAGTGCTAAAAAATACTATCATTTCTAAAATTTTATATACTGTGAATTGTTTGTAATTTTCATGTATAATTTTTATTATGTGACAAGGGATTTGGATATCATTACACTGACAAAATTAATTAAAAAAAATCTTTTCTAAAAGATTTTTGGGTTTATATGTGCTCAAATAAAAAAAGCATAGCAAACTGGGTTTCTTCCCTATCTTAATTATGCAAAAACCATACCACACACAATTCAGAATTTGTAAAACTGTCAGTAAATTCATAATCTTGCCAGATTGTACCTGAACTAATGGAACAGTTACGTCTATTATGGTCCCATGTCAGAATCATAAGCTAAGATTGAGATATAATGTTCATTGTTGACTAGCACCGTTAATTCTATTTCTCCATTTATGGTGTTTTTAAAAAGTATCAACTATGTTTCTGAAAAGAATATTTTTTTAAGTTGCGTCCTACAGTTCTCTCTCTCAGCACACATAGACAGACATGGTGAACAGTCAACCTAGCTCTTTCACAAGTACCATTTTACCTTTCAACAGCAAGATCAAAGTTTAGGTACTTATAAGTTATAGCCCTGGTAATATTGGGTTGTTATTAATTCCATCACACAAAAAGATAAGAGTTACACTTGTTGCTACACCCAGGGCTCAGAGCAGGTGAAGTTCACACTCCTGAATAGCTAGCCAGGAAATGAACTATGCACCCCTTATATCTTATTTGTTTGTGATAACAAGCCCGTGGTTCTCAAGATTTTCCAAATGTTCCAAAGAGACAGTCCCTACCTCAAGCAGTGCAGACTAATCAGCTACAAAGAGTCAGCAAGACGGAACAAGCTTTACTTTGGTTGGACAATACCCGTGTGTTTAAACTGCTTTCATGAGTAACAGTTTCTGGGATGAAACAAAGCTATACATGTATTGAGACTTTTTAAAACTAGAGTATACTCATCATTGAAATTATGATAAGAAAGTTAATCTAAATTTTTAAAGACAGATACATCTGGTTTCACAATAATTGCTCTCATATAATGGAGTTCTGATTTAAAAAAAAGAAAAACTTTCTGCCATAAATAAGGTGTGAGCTCCCCCCAGCAGAACCTGAAGTACTAACTAAATTGTAATCCCTAAGAGGCTCTAGAAAACACAAAATCTGTGTTAATTTAAAATTTCATTAGTTAAAATATGATCAACAATTAACCAACCAAAAAATAAAGTCAGGAAAAAACAAAAATTGTCAAACAAAAAAGGAAAAAAATATAAGCATGTAGTATCTGACAGTACTACATTCTCACTATGATAGTAAAATAAAAATAAAAACCCAAACCTAGGATATAAATGAATACGGTAACATTGAACACAATTTTTTTTGGAAAAAATTACCAATTAAAAATACAAAAAGCTGTAGAGGTATTGGTAAGTCAAACTTAATGTTTCAGTAATTTTCCCTATATGATGATGTCAGAGAAATGCAGGAATTTAACCCTTAGCAGTCCATTAGCTTATCCCCAAGATCGCAAAGCAAATTGGACCATCCACATGCTATCTGCTTCCCATGTGGAAACTTTTGTGGCACTTTCTCCTGCCAAAGAAGGCCCTTGAAGGACTAGGATCCATGAATAGAAGGAGTGGAAAGAGAAGGCACATTCACCTATTTGTCTAAAATTTTTCTCTAACTCATTTTCACTCAGTTTTCCTTAACTTTGACAAATATTTAAGACAGGTACTTAAGGAGTAACTCATCCTGTTATTTGGTTTGATTTGGTTGTTTGTTACAAACACTCATCAGTACTCCCTTCCTGGACTGTGTTAATTGATCCATATGCATTCAAAATCCTGTGGTTCTGAGTTACTCATAACATATAATAGTGAATTTAATGTAGAGTGTCTCTTAATGTAGAAGACCAGTTCCCACACGTCTTTTACCCACTCTCATTGAATCATAGAATATCAGGGTTGGAAGGGACCTCAGGAGGTCAGGAGGTGATCTAGTTCAACCCCCTGCTCAAAACAGGAAAAATCCCCAACTCAATTATCCAAGCCAAGACTTTGTCAAGCCAGACCTTAAAAACCTCTAAGGAAAGGCCTCTGAACAAGTTATATAATCATTGATTTTACTTCAGTTATGCAAGTCATCTCATCAGGTTTCAGTAATGCAAATTACATCTTTAATGAGATTTTTCAATTCCTCTTGCTTGTTACTCAAACTTCTAATACTGGTATATAGGTAACTGAAAAATTTCTTATCTTTCCTTTCCACACAAGTAGAATCTATTAATGATATACTAATTTTGAGTTTGTACTTCAGTTACCTCATAGCACATAAACATACCTCAAAATGGGTAATACCCTTCTGGCTACTTTGGCTAATCTTCAAATTAGAATAGTTCCCCTTAGCCTGAGATACATGGGCCATCATCTATCCTACTGGAATGTGGCTTTGTTTTCCCCCAAACCAAAACCTTCAGTTACATTCAGTCACACAGCCAACGGTTCACCTCCAGTATTTACTGCCTTTTCTTTTTTCTTACTTGTGGGACCTGAAGAAAGACCAAGAAATCCTTCAGCTCCCTTTCCAGATTCCTGAAGTCTTCTATAATCTGTGTAGTTCCAGGTCACTTTTTCCAATAGGTATCAGAAGTGGAATCTATTGGAAAACTTCAAAATTCCATCAAATCTTCCAGTTACATGTTGCAATTTTCTACCAGGATGACAGAACCGATCTTGTTGTCCTTGTGTTCATCACTGAATTGTCTGCTCATTATCTTAAAATGGAGTTACCAATGACAATATTTATTTTCTTAGGGTGGCTGAAGAATCTCTTCATAGCTGCTTGCTTCATATCACAAGGACACCCACTGAATATGTTCCCTGTGGCTTTCTGTTCCCTTCATCCAGAAAGAAGTACCTTGGTAATAGACTCGCTAAGTATCAGATAACAATTCATACATCTAGCTAGGTTGAGCACCTCTTGGTTCTTTTTCTCCTTTTGGGATTAAGTCACTAGTCTGCTTCTTCCATTTCTGTGCTTTGCAGTTCCCTTATCACTGCTTCTCCTCCCCCCCCTTCCCCCCCCCCAGGTATCTGTGGCAATGATTTCAGAGTCTGGTTATTAAAAAAAGTCTTTTTTTCTTGGATGTTGTGTGGTGTTGAAACTCGTATTTCCATATCATGTATCTTTCTAGTACTCCCTGCTCATGGTTGCTTTGATCATGTGGTGGTGGTGGGGTGTGTGTGTCTTCTCTTAACTCATCCCTCTGGCCAAGTCACTTTAAATTTTCTCCCCTGCTAGGATATCCAGGCAATTTCAGGATCAGGGCCCATTTGAAGTACTACAAAAGTTTAAGACTTTCACATTTTTAAATACCCTGCAAAATTGAAGCTCCGAGAGGAGAAAGTCAAGTATTGGGATGGGTTTATGATTTTCAGGAAGGGTCAGCCCTTGCATAAATAAAAGTATATTCTTATGTTTTGTTCACTACTTTGTAGTTTATTTTTAAATAATATATTTAAAAGAAATGTTTTAAAATAAAAATAGCATACACAAAGGATTTTTTTAGAGAAGTCAAATAACGTCAGCTTTAAAGATGAAGCATGGACACCTCAATTGCTTTTCTTTTCTTTTTTTAGTGAAGAGAAGTCTGCTGCTGTCTGAACTCTGAGAAGCCTACTAGACAGAATTCACCCTTGAGGTAGCCTCAGTGATCTAAGTAGAATTGCACCTGAGCCTGATTTAGACTAATATATTTAACCTCTAAATATGAAAGTGAGCATTGGAACAGTTTCCCCCTCCCCATCTTGTCGTCCTCTTCCCCAAGAGCTAGGCTTCCAAAACAGCCCATCCAACTCCTAGGAAGCTACTCTTCACAATTGACTAGTATAGAAACCATAGTCCCTTCATGACACTTACATAGGTGTTAGGCTCATTGGGTTTCTGTAATTATGGAATTTAATATTCCTGCCCTCTCTGATGCATCCATCTATAACTAACATCTTCTTTCCCAGCATCAGGAGACTGTCCATATGGCCATGCTACTGGTGACTACATTTACGAAGAGGCTCAAGTGGGAGCAGCTGTTCCTATGTTCCCATTGTACCAGCATAACTTTTACCCAACACATGTCTTTTTCCAACATCACAAGTTTAAGCCATGTAACATTCAAATTCATGCAAATATTCTAAAGATAGGGAAACAAATGAAAATATCAGTTACTGACATACAATAACAGGAAGTTTAAATAAATTGGGAGCATTCCCAATAATGCAGATTTTGTATTGGATTTCCTGAGATGCCAACTAGCACCTTGGGAATCATCTCTGTACATTCATAAGGGCCAAAGGAATGCAAGTATGCTTTGAAAGTGTACTTGCTAGGCAGAAATCTTTGATAATAAACCTACACTGAACTGTTTTTTGGGTTAATAGTTACAATAAGCCTACCAAGTGTTATTTTTTGTATCTATAATTTTTACTACTGCGCAAACTTTTGCCAGAAGAAACCAGTACATGTTATGTTTTCAATAATCACAAATTATTGCCTGCTTTTCCCAAAAATTAATTTTTAAGCATAACAAGAGAGTAAAAGAGGATTACAAAAAACCATATTAACACAGAGAGACAGTCAGCCTGTTATTTGTGGATTGCATCTGCATTTCCAATCTTTTCCTGCTGGTGTAAGGGAGGAAATCTAAAGTGGAAGGGTGAAGTCTTTCTAGGCGTGGCAAATGACACTAAGCTTCTGGGGCAATAGAACTCACACAGGACGTAGTTAGACTGGTGCATACCAGAAGATGGGGGACTGGGTCTGGGGATATCTGGTACATGAACACAAAAGGAACCAATTCCTAATTATGTAACAAGCTCCTGGATTGGACACCAATTAGATCTGAAGATAGAAATCTCAGCCAGACAACACAGGACTCTACCATTTGAGCTAAAAGAGTAATTCCCTTAGCCAGTGGAAGTAAATAGTTATCCTTTAGTAGACTACTAGCATAAGTGCCCGGCGTTGCTCAGGTCAGTCGGAGGTGGGGAGGGGGCAGACAGTTGACACCCCCTGACCAACCCCAACACCCCCCGGTGGGGAGGTGAGGTGGGGGTGGCGGGTTTGGTCGGGGGGTAAGTGAGCCGGGGGGTGGCGGGTTTGGTCTGGGGGTGTTGCGATTGGTGTGGGGGGGTGAGGTGGGGGTGTCGGGTTCGGTCGGGGGGTAAGTGAGCCAGGGGGTGTCAGGTTTGGTCTGGGGGGGTGGGAAGGTGTCGGGGTGGGTGAGGGGTGAGGTGTGGGTGTTGGGGTTGGTCAGGGGGTGTTGCGGTTGGTGGGGGGGGTGAGGTGGGGGTGTCGGTTTGCTTGGGGGGGTGAGGTGGGGGTGTTGGGTTCGGTCGGGGGGTAAGTGAGCCGGGGGGTGTCGGGTTTGGTTGGGGGGTAAGTGAGCCGGGGGGGGTGTCGGGTTTGGTCTGGGCACCCACCCCGACACCTTCCCCCCCCAGACCAAACCAAACACCCAGACCTCACCCCTCACCCACCCCGACACCTTCCCACCCCCCCAGACCAACCCCGACACCCCCCGGCTCACTTACCCCCCGACCAAACCCGACACCCCCACCTGACCCCCCCAAGCAAACCCAACACCCCCACCTCACCCCCCGACCGAACCCGACACCCCCACCTCACTTACCGTCCCACCAAACCCAACTCGGATCTGTCGCAGGGGGGGAGGGGGCCCAGAGCCGAGGGATTCCGGGGACCTTCGCAGGTGGGCGGGGGGCACAGAGCTGATGGATTCCGGAGTTCCGTTGGGAGCGGGGAGGGGCAGAGAACTGAGGGATCTCCGGGGTTCCGTTGGAAGAGGGAGGGGTGAGCTGAGCGAGTGTGGTGTTTGTTGGAGGGGGTATTATGACATCATCACCACCTAACCGCCCAGCTGATGTGATTGGCCCTGAAAGACTTTCACCCCTGGGGGCGTCAGAGGTGAGATCCAAAAATGTTTCGACCCTTACCAGCATCTAGACCCCAAGACCCCTAACTGTACCAAATTTCAAGTCTCTGGCTCAAACGATGCGGGAGGAGTTCGCTGACATACATACATACATACATACATACATACATACATACATTCATACATACACCACTTGACTTTTATATATATAGATTCAGGAAATGAAGTTTAGGATGAGAATATATTGTTCTCTGAAACAATGTTTTGTCTTAGTAATAAAAACAGAGTGGATAGCTAAGATAGTCCTTTGTGGCCTTCAAAGTGCTATATGGATTTCTGTTAAGTTAATATAGATCACAAGCCCAGAAACTAATACCATAAAACAGCCTGTGTCTTATGACTTGTATTTTTCAAAACTTCTGGTCTCCAGAGTGGGATTTAATGAGGTCAACAGCTAAAACTGATATGAACATGAATTCAAAATCTTTTAAATGAAGCCATTATCCCTGCATAAAAAAGTTGGTTCTCACCATACTAATCACCGTTATGGTCACTTCAACAATGGGTTGCTGGAATGATTTTTGTAAAGTGAACATGAGTATCTGAATTTTGTCAGAATAGTTTATAAATTTAAGTGCATTTCCATTAGGAAAATTAGAAACAAGTGAATTGTAGACAAAGTTTTTCCAATAAATTTAGAAGGTTATAAATATCCACTGTCTTTGAACTCAATCCAATCTAATTTGGGGTTGGGAAGGTATTTTCTCCTGGTCAGATAGGCAGAGACACTGGGAGTTTTTATGCCTTCCTTTGAAGCATGGGTCACTTGCTGATTTAAACTAGATTAAATGGTTGATTCTCTGTAACTCAAAGTCTTTAAATAAAGATTTGAGGATTCAGCATCTCAGCTAGAGATTATGGTTCCATTTCAGGAGTTAGTGGGTGAAGTTCTGTGGCCTGTAATCTGCAGGAAGCCAGAGTAGATTATCATGACGGTGCCTTGCGGCCAAAAAGTCTTTGAGATTGGGATATCTTGCTGTGTCACCATCGGTCAGATTTAACATTCTTCTAGTTGATTTTAACCTTGTTTATGCTCCATTCATGTTTGCATTTGTATTATAAATATTTTATTTCAAATATTAAAGCCATTTGAACAAAAATGAGCATGACGACTAATTTTTAAAACCATTTTAGTTCTGACTGAAATATAATTGAGAAACCAAACAATATCAAACCTTAATATAAACAGGTAAAATATGTTAAATGTTTTTCAGAGTGTGTGTTCCTGTAATCTTCTTTTAATTAAAAGCCAGGCAAAAGAATCTGAACTAGTTACTTTTATTGACTGACACTTCCAGAGCTGTTGCCTTGTCTCTACTTGGTTTCTAGGGGATCCTCCCTACTCAAGAGAGTGCTTCATATTACTTCCCACCAAATTCCTTATAGGGCTTAAAGAAGGAGGAAGCAAATAGACCAATGGCTTGCTCTCTCCTCACTGCAGATGTGACCCCAAAGAGGGTCCATGGGGTTCTAGGAGGGTGTGAACTGGTGCCGCCCAGATGGCTGTTGCCATCACCATATGCATGACTGCAGAGGTCTGTCTAGAATGTCCCATTCAAGAGTGAGCAAATGGCCATGAGCACTTCTGGCACCGGAGCTGTGTTGCAAACAAGAGGTTTCTATGCTGATTAGTAGATAACCTGTACTCTCACTGTTACAGTAACTGATCAGTAGATGTAGGCAGCTCTTCAATTCTCGTTACACTTATCTCTCTGAACTGTTTGCATCATGGTAGATCATTTCAATATTTACCCTCTGGCACTGGTCTCTTTGATATCCACACAGATTGCTTTTATTGTAGCAAATGGATTTTAAGTCCATTGCAACTGACCTCTTACAGCCTCCATTTATTGCCAGTGTATATGAAGGCTAATTAATACTATTTAGTTACTTTTTTGGATACAGTTATATAAGAAAACAGATTTTCCTCTCAAAATATTCTGCATGCTCCTTATCAGAAGAAGAGTGTAAGAAACATCTCTCCCCATCTCCATGACCCACATAACTGCCAGATGGGAATAGAGGGACTTCTCTTTCTACTCACAGCCCCAGGACCACAGAATAACCTTGAGAGGGAAGGAAATGGCAAAGATATGACCCTTGACCCTGTTAGGTGATGGCCTGGAGATCTGGATTACTGTCGGTATGCTTCAACTCATGAAGGGTCAACAGCAACAGGCCCGATCTCCACACAGCGACTCTCCAACTGGATCATTTTGTGCATCTGTACCTGTTATGACATGGTGATTGTCCCCTCCACCATCAATTTTGAAGTCATCAGCAGCCTTCTTGGCCCAAGTCCCTATCCAGGACATTTATAGAGCCGCTACATGTTCACCGTGCACTATGTGATTGTCTCCCAAACCAGGGATGACGCCGGGTTCAGCAGGATGGTACTCCAGCCATGGGAATTTGTGAAATTCTACCCACCTCCAACATATATAGCTTGGAATCACCTACTGTGGAATACAGATGAGCAATCACTCAAAGAAGAAAAGTTACCTTTCGTAACTGGTGTTCTTCAAGATGTGCTGCTCATGTTTATTCCACATCCCGCTTCTTCCCCTGTGTCGGAGTGGTCTGACAAGAAGGAACTGAAGGTAGGGGAGTGCGCGGCACCCCTTATAGTGTGCCAGGGTGGCGCCACTCCAGGGATCATGGCAGTGCTCCCCCTACAGGCACTGCTAAGGGAAAAAAAACTTCCAGCACCGGTGCATGTGGTGAGCATGCACACCTACTGTGGAATAGACATGAACAACACATCTCAAAGAACACCAGTTATGAAAGGTAACTGTTTTTTCCTGATGCCCATTTTAGCTTTTTGTCAACTGGCTCACACTGCTTCCAGCAGTTAAAAATAAAGCCCTCAAAACATTTGGATGAACTGGTGTACAAGGGGCACAGACAGTGAACCCAGAGTGACATTGTGCAGAATTGGAGCAACCACTCAGAAGTCACCCAGGAGATGTATGAATGAAGCAGGAAATACACCTCTTGGAGAGTGAAAGGGTATTAGTATTAATAATTACAACCGTTCCCAGAGTAAGGGCCCTGTTGTGCTAAGTTTTGTGCCATCTTGTACAAGGACATGTTGTCTTAGTACTTCAGGGAGAAACCAAGTGACATATGAAGGATGGGAGAAGAGGAATACAATCAAAATATGTATTTTTTCCACTTCCTTGAGGGGTTAAAGCTGGCTGGCAAGCATTCATACTGCTGTCAGTAGCAAGTACAAGTCAGCAGGCCACAAACATCTACTGGGAGAAACAAGTGTGGTTTTCAAAGTTACCAGTGTAGTGAGGAAAATAAGTCATTTTACCTCACATGGCTTCTCGATTATTTAAATCAGATATCTGCTTTAAAGACAAAAGTCTTTGATAAGCTTAAGAATATTTTCTGTCATTTTCATATTTTAAAAGCAAAATTATGTAAAGGGAAGAGAATAAATGAGTTACAAGAAATTAAGATAAAGGAAAAAATATTAATCAAATGTGATATGAAGAAACCTTAGACCATTTGAGGCAAACGTTAACATGAAAATCAGCTATGTAAAATGTTTAGTTGAATATCATTTTTATTGCAGAGCATCACGAGTCTTCACCAGACACGAGAAATCAATCGCTAACAGATCAATCGCTACCCGCCGATCCAGCGGGTAGTGAAGACAAGCCCTTAGCTTTGAATGATATAATGTAAAGGTAAATACAGGGAGTTAACTTTGAAATCTTAATAGTCCGTTGTTAACTGAAGAATATTAGAGACCTGAGAACGTCATGGTTTATATAGTCTGCCCATTATTATACCTAGTTTGTTAAGTAATCTGTCTAGTATCTACTGATGCATAATTATTTTTCCTATTATTGTAACTAAATATTCCAATATGAGAAAAAGCTCTTTCTACTGATGTGAAATCTGATTCAAAGCATTTAATAGACACAATTTTCCCATACAATTTTAATATACTTATTTATTTGGGGGAAAATGTGAGGGTGCTGATACAAAGAGGCATTTTCAACACCTTATATCTTATTTCATTGCTCCTTAATGTCCAGTAGAAAAAAAACCCCAGAAGAATTAGTTATACACTCAAGTGAATACCGTATTTTTCACCCTATAAGACGCACTTTTTCTTCCCCAAAACGGGGGGGGAAAAGTTGGTGCGTCTTATAGGGCGAATGTCTTATAGGGCAAAAAAAAAAAAAAAAAAAGCGCCTCGCTCTCCCGTCCCCGCCGCGCGGGCGGGCTGCCGAGGTTCCCCCCTCCCCGCCGCGGGCGGGCTGCCGGGAGCGTCCCGGTTCCCCCCTCCCCGCCGCGGGCGGGCTGCCGGGCGGCGGGGACGGGAGAGCGAGGCGCTTTTTTTTTTTTTTTTTTTGTCCGGATTTTTTATTAAAAAACGAGGGGGCGTCTTATAGGCCGGAGCGTCCTATAAGACGAAAAATACGGTACTTGTTTTAGTAAGGATCATTTTTATACAAATATGCAGATAAAGATTTTTATACAAATATCTTATAACTAAGTAGTGTAAAAGAGTATTTCTAGGATAACTGAAAATAGACTTTTGTAGCAAGGAGTCTCTTGTAACACGTGAGCTGGGAAGGAATTTTTCAGACTTCCTTTTACCTGTAATTAATATGTCTGTGGCATGGTGATTATGTAGGGAAAGTGCAGCAAAAGTGTTGCATCACTACTTTTGAAAATGCAATAGTAGTGCTTTGACTGACTTAGTTCAAAACAGAGCTTCAAAGGACCACTTCAGAATTAAGTGCCTCTTAAATAACCCAGTGATGTAAGGGGAATGTCACTGAGGATTGCTGGAGTGGTACTGAGGAACTTTAAAAGGCAATGCCAAAAATAGGCTGTATAACACTATTAGCTGAGAGCTTTGGAACATCTAGATTTGTATCACTGTGTTAACAATTAGAATTAAGAATTTTGTATTACTCTGTTCACAGGGACAATATTTTGCTCTTCTGCCTAGCAAGTTATCTGTGAAATGCGGAAGGGATAAATAGCCTTCAATTGTATCAAGTAAGTACTTTCTTAGATGAGAGAACAAATATTATAGCAATAATGTTTGTCTCCAATCAAAGAATGTGGTGCAATGGAAATGCTTAAGATATCAAAAGGAATTTAGCGACAGGTAATTATTGCATTTCAACAACAAAAAAATCTAAAATCTAGTGTGAAAGAGTAGCCAATTTCTCTATGACAAAATAGATTATGAACAATTACTGCTACCTCAGGTTTTACTTCCAACGTATGCCCTTTATATTTCAATATTTTGTAAGTCAAAAGGAAAAAAAGTGCTTTTAATATGACAAATAAACTCCTACACATCTCCCTCAAGAAAATTATTGCTTCCACGAACTATAAATACATCTTAAGTTTTCCTTATTTTGAATGATTTTACTCATTTTAGTCCCAAAGTTATTTATCTCCATGCAAACAGGGTTTCTTTTCACTATCACTGAAAGTGATAGCAGAAATAAAGCATGATTTACTTACACTAATGAAAGTCATCACCTTTTAAATTTCCCAAATGAATAGATCTTATTGTCTCACGTATGGTCTGTGTCAGACATTGTTCCCCACATTTGGGCCGAGGCAGGTTGAGAGGTATGAAATGACAAGTGAGAACATCCCTTGTAAAAAGGTAACTATATAATCAATTTGAATAAAAAGTATGTGTGACACTTATGGACATAAGAATGGCCACAGTGAGTAAGAGCAAAGGTCCATCTAGCCCAGTATCCTGTCTTCTGACAGTGGTCAATGCCATGTGCCCCGGAAGGAATGAACAGAACAGATAACCATCAAGTGTTGCTCATTTCCAGTTTCTGGCAAACGGAGGCTAGGGACACCATCCTTGCCCATCCTGGCTAATAGCTATTGATAGACCTATCCTCCATGAATTTATCTAGCTCTTTTTTTAAACCTGTCTTGGTCTTGGCAAGGAGTTCCACAGGTTGATTGTGTGTTGTGTGAAGCAATACTTCCCTTTGTTTGTTTTAAACCTGCTGCCTATTAATTTCATTTGATGACCCCTAGTTCCCGTGTTATGTGAGGGAATAAATAACACTTCCTTATTTACTTTCTCTATGTCAGTCATGATCTTACAGACCTCAATCATATGTCTCCTTAGTCATCTCTTTTCCAAGCTGAAAAGTCCCGATCTTATTAATCTCTCCTCTTATGGAAGTAGTTCCATACCTCTAATCATTGTTGTTGCCTTTTTCTGAACCTTTTCCAATTTCTATATATCTTTTTTGAGATGGGGTGACCACATCTGCATGCAGTATTCAAGATGTGGGTGTATTATGGATGTATAGAGTCAGTATATTATTATTTTCTGACTTATTATCTATCCCTTTCTTAATGATTCCCAACTTTCTGTTCACTTTTCTGAGTGCTGCTGCACATTGAGTGGATGTTTTCAGAGAACCATCCACAATGACAGCAAGATCTCTTTCTTGAGTGATGACAGCTAATTTAGACACCATCATTTTTATATGTACAGTTGGGATTATGTTTTCTATTGTGCATTACTTTGCATTTATCAACATTGGATTTCATCTGCCATTTTGTTGCCCAGTCAGAAGTTTTGTGAAATCCTTTTGTAGTTGCTCTTCGCAGCTTGCCTGGGACTTAATAATCTTGACAATGTGGTGAAGGAAAACTAGTAACTTGGTTTAGTACTAGTAAGTTGGTTTAGTACTAAGATAAAAGTTGGTGAATAAGGAGCTGTGATAAGCATAATAGCTATGGAAATAAGTTTTTTTCCCATTCTAGATGAAGTCTTAGTATTAAAAGGAAGTTCTTCCTTAGGGTGTCCATAATGTCTCTGACTGAGCTGATAAGCAAAACAGAAGGAATGAGATGTCATGGTTTCCTGTCATAGAGCTACCACTACTGCATCTAGACAGACAGAATGGGGCATAGACAGACAGAATGGGGCATCACGCCTCCTCTACACTTTATTTTCTTCCTGTCCCTGAAGTGCCTGTGTGAGCCTACAACACTGATCAGGCGCTCTGCCCTCCACAGCAGCTCCCTCCTCACATACAAGTTGGGCTCCTGATTTTCAGTTTTAACTGCTACACAGACAAAACACCTGAATAAAAAAATAGGTGTCCAACAAACACTGGAAATGGTTACTTGTATCAAAGGGCTTTTCTATGCAGAATATAGGGATATGATTTCTAAAGTGTAATAACTTGTTGCACATTAGTTGGCCCATGTAGACCATGTTGGTGTGCATTCAAGGTTTTCTAGTACTAACATAGTTTGAAGCAGTACCACATTAAAGTGCATTAAGGAACATTACAGAGAGATTACTCATTACCATAGTGTGATATACATTATTCATGACAGTATATACACAAGAGAAAGATGCAAAAATGATTTTTAGACATCTACATAAAACTCAAAATGCTAAAAATAAACCCTGGTAAATGAGATGAATAAACTCTGTAAAACAGAAGCCCTATATATATAATAAGAAAATAAAGGGATTCAAGAATAGAATGAGGTACTCTGACTTCTCCTCTGACACTCACTACCTGTCTGTGAAAGCCCTAAGAGCCAGATATCACACTGACTCTGTCGATTCCTAGGGGAGTGCCCTCACAAGCACACAGTGACACTGTGCAGTCAGAGGAGGAACAGGACTGCCGGGAACTTGAGCTGGGCAAAAATAATTGGCCAAAATTCATCCCACTCTCCCAAAATGCAGATTTGGATCCATTAAAAACATTGAGAATTTATGTAGATTTTGGTAAGTTGATTCAGTTGAAATAAGCCTAAAAGAGAAAACTGAAAGCACATTTTGTTTTGACATTTTCAAAACACATTTGGTTTTTCAATTCAAAATTATTTTAGTTGAAATTTTAGTTCATTTACAAAAATAAAATAACCTTTCAAATTTTGTTTAATAGTTTAAGTGTTTACTTTTGGGATGAACAAAATATTTCATTTGACCCAATATGATTTTTTCCATATTTTGTTTCACTGGAAATTTTGAAGATTTTTTCCAAAACAATCCCACCATACCACTGTTTTTCAGAAAGCCCAGCAAACCAAAGAAAAAATAAGGGAGGGGGCGAGTGATCAGTTGGACTCACAGCTCTCCAATGAGCCTCAAATGAAGCTTGGAGATAAATGAGGGTCTGGTAAAAGCAAGGAAATCAACTGGCTAGGAGAGAGAGAAGGAGAGAGAGAAGGTGGATTGGCTGAGAATTGTGTCAGAGAGAGACAGAAGATCAGTTGTTGTGGGGAGGCAGAGGGTCACCTGGCTGGAGTGCAGTGCTGTGGGGAAGCAGAGATTTCTAGAGGGATGAGGTGAATTGGCCATGGCAATGAGGAAGAGGTAATGTCTAAGAATAAACATAGCCTTCAGTAGCCTGTTAAGTAGCTCCATTTGTAGTTCCATGGCAGTGTGTGTGTGGATGCAGCCAGCCTTTCATGGTGGCCTATAACTACAAGAAAAGACCATAGTTAAAAACTGGGATTATTTTGCTTGGTTTTAACCATGGTGCCTCCTTGACACTTGACAGAGAAACCTACTTCAAAGATTGTGGGAGTCACATCCCTGAATTGGCATTAAGAAAAAACCAGGATCTGACATTTTGGTTTCCTCTAGAGTCTAGATTATAGTAATTTGGGGGATAAAGTTATTTGTCACTTAACACCTGAAATACCCCTTTCTAGCCAACATTCTTCATTCAGATAGCAACCACTGGGCATTTTATGCTCTTTAGACAACGGGGCATATGACATTTTCAGTTATAATAGAGTAAACCTGGAATAACACCATTATATTCAACAGAGTTAACACGTAGGCAACCCGAGATTTACATTGGTAAGCCTAAAAACAGTTTATAGTCAAAGGTAATTCTGTTTTCATATATTACCTATTAAAAAGGAAGAAAGTGCACCAGGGAATGAGCTGGAAGGAATAAAGGTAAAAACGGCACATTTTTAGAATGGAAAATGTTAAGTCCTTTCTAGTAAAATGCGGAGATGAAGGGAAAGAATATGCCAAAAACACCACATAAGAAAAAACGCTATCTTGACTTTAAAAATATTTTCAATAAGCATCTAACTTTCCTTTTATATCTAATCAAATATCTTCCTGATTGATAGAATGGTATACATAGTAGAATCTTGCTGAAGCTTAAAGCAAGTATGATAATAAAAGGCAGGAGAAATTCAAGATAACAGAATAACTACTCAGATTTGAGACCCCTAAATTCTTATAACAGCAGATGCCTTGGTATGAGCACTTCCTAAGAGATAACCAGAATCAAAGCAGGTCACTGGTCTAATTTTCCTGACCAAAATCCTTCTCAGAATATTTAATGAATATTAATAGCTGATTCTAGAGATGTTTCTTTGACCCTACATCAGTAAAAACAACAATTGTTAAACATTGTCAGTTAACTGTTTTTTTCCCTACTAACAGCAATAGATCTTTTCATCAGCATTTCATTTTGCTTTCTTGATGCCTGTAATTAGTTCATTTCTAGTACATTCACAAATCAAAATAAATGATTTAGATCTTATAATTTATAACAGATGAAGGAGGAATGTAAGATGTTATTCATGTAAATTACAAATTTATAGCAGGGTAGATTACCTCCTTTATATTGTTCAATTGTTTAATGTATTTGATCTAAGAGCAATAAAATAGACAGAAAAATTGCTCAATACTAATGACCAAGAGATATCAAATCATGGGGAAAATGGACAATGTATTAAGGTGAAACATCAGCTGCAGTCTCACTTTGCTGGATATAATTTCTCATCTTTTTTTTCTGTACAGAATTACATGGAGTAAAAAATATTTAGGAGAATTATTAATTTGCATTAAATGTTTCTGTATAATTACTGGACATTATACTAGTACTTGTGTGACAAGGGTGTATTAGAGAGGCAGTTCTACTGTGCTGTCTGTTAAAAAAAAAATTAACGGGTCAGATAGTGCTCCAAAAACCTATATAAGAGGTCTCACCCACACCACACACACTTTCCATTGCACAAAAGGTACCATCTAATGTCTCTGTGGTATTATTTCTCTCCCTCTCTAAATCCTGCAGAGGACTCTGTATGCAGGGAAGACATATCCTCCTGCTAGTTCCCAGAGAAGCTGCATCTAAGAGTTATTACAGCCCCAGTTTAAAAACAAACAAACAAAAAACAACAAAACCATCACATACCTAAGTTTCCCCCCCGCCCCCGCACCCCCGAGGCAGCTACAATCTGGGTGGAGTGCTTGGTAGAGAGAATCTAAAATCATGAGACTTAAATGAACATAATTTTTAAATGTGAATTGTGTGATTTTAAGTCCTTGCTAAAACAACTTGCAGCCCTGCCTAGGAGAAAATCTTCTGATAGATTGCCTTCTAAACTTCACTGCCTCTAGGGAATGGCAGCCAAATCAACACTGCTGTAGGAAAAAGACAGAGTACTTTCCCTTCCTCTCAGAATTTTTGAACAGCAGGGGAGGGAGCAGACGATCCTATTTTCACGAGAAAGGAAGAGTGAGGAGAAAGAGCCTAGCAATTCTTTCCCCTGTTCCTTCTGTGGTTCTGTACCTTCTCCTCTTGTGCAAATGGGTCAGTCTGTTGCCTTCAACCCTTCTCCTTTCTGATGCAGCAACACCAGGGGCTAGTAAGGGGTGGGAGATACGGGTAAGAATTCTGGAGTTTCAGGAGAGGTGTGCTGAGAGCCAAGAGAGAAATGTGGATTTTGGGAGGTCAGGTGCATAGTTTTCTGCTAGACTGGGGGATGGGCAGATGTGGGGCTAAGAAAGACAAAGTAGTTAGAATTTTGGAGTCTGAGGAGAAGCCGGAAACTCTGTATCAATAGGCACATTATATAGAAATCTGCATAATTCGATCTAACTGGGATCTTCTAGTGAACTCCTGCAGCAGGGGACAAAATCACCTTGTTCTATGATTTGGGAGATTGAACACCACTATAATTGTCACACACACTGAGCTGAGGAGGGATAGCTCAGTGATTTGAGCATTGGCCTGCTAAACCCAGGGTTGTGAGTTCAATCCTTGAGGGGGCCATTTAGGGATCTGGGGCAAAAAATCTGTCAGGGGACAGTACTCAATCCTGCTAGTGTAGGCAGGGGACTGGACTCGATGACCTTCAAGGTCTTTCCAGTTCTAGGAGATTGGTATATCTCCATTTATTATTAGGAGGGGGAATTTAAAAATAATAAACCACCAAATTTTCCAGGGTTTGACTCATGATGTTTTGAAGTTGGCAATATTGCTTTTGGGTTTTGAGCCTTTTGGGTTTATATTTTCAAGCTTTTCTTCTTAATCATGAAGGATAGAATCTTTTTTGTAATGAAAGATGAGATTATGTAATTGCCTGACTCCAGAAGGTGGGGTTTTAAGAAAAAAAAATGAGATGCATGATAAAATCTTGAGTTGGCATATATTTGGAAGGGGCTTTTCCACATAAAAGGCATATCCACCGCTGCTTGTGTAACGTCCCCTCCACAGTTTAAGGTGGGATGGCAAATTCTGGCTCAAAATATGTTAAATTTTGCATCAAACTGGATTGCCAGCTAAAAAGGGACACACTCAGTATCTATCCTTCCCTCATCAACTCCCATAATCTGATTGAAAATCCGGCTAAAAAGGGTAATCCACTAATGTTGGCATTAGCAGCTTCTTAATCTCTTAAAAGGTTAAATTTTGCATATTTTGCAATCGTAACAGATGTTCAAAGATTTTATAATTGAAGATTCACAATTTCTTTTGCTGGTTACGTATAAGTGTCATTTGGCATACTTAGTACAGCATAACATTAGCCATGGGCTGCTCTTTCCAGATGAAGCCAATATATGGGGTGAGTGGAGGAAATTATTTCAACTTTGTGATTCAGTTGATCAGGTCACACAACTAAGCAACTTCAGTTAACCTGGAAACTTTTCTTCAAAAATACTGTTGCTCAGAAGCATTTAGCATGCAGTATGTAAGGAGGTTGAAAAAAAAATCAGTAATTCTTTAAAGGACCTTCTCTACGTGGCTCAAAGTACTAATCTTCAGATGCAGTCACAACACTGGTTTCCAAAGTGGGACAGAGGCTACCTGCTGTCTGTAACTAGAACTAATGAAGACTATTGGGTAAAACAAACATTTAGGCAAATTAGAAGCCAGTGTTTATTTGCATTCTGCATAGTTCCTGGGGAACTTGGCTTTTAGTATGTTTGTGTTGCCAAGTGGAGTCAATTACTTCCTTTGTTATGATTATGGTTATGATAAGTCTGGTTATTTAACAACTAGATATCCCAGTCCATTTCTGTCCTCTGTGCAATCACGTGCACCACTGCATATAGCATGTGATTAAGAAGTCAGGTGAGGAAATTTGTGTAATAACACTTTGTTAATATCAGAGTAAATGGGAAATGACAACCACAAAAGATTAAAGAACTACAAGATATATGAAGATAAAAATATTCTAAGGATATAGCTCAACATTTTCTGTTAAACAACTGTAAATATTTAAATACCAAAATGTTACAATAAAATACATACAAATAATGCCTTATAATCTCCATTGAGGTTCAGCCATTTCCTTGATATTGATAAATCATCCCTTTCAGTGTTAACTTCTCCTCCTGAATCTTAAGGATGCAAAAGACTAACTTATTTTTTCCCCTTTTAGAGTATACCAGTCAAATTTTAGACCACCCCAAAACAGCACAGCATGAACCACCCCTCCCTACCTCACGAACACACAGATTAAATGTTTCTGAATTATTGCCCAGATCTTTAACATAACCCTCCAAGGGGCACAGCACACGTTATGGACTAATATCCTGCAAAACTGATTTTTTGTGACCCAGAGCAGTTTTGCATTATAAGGGTTTTGGTCTTTGTTTCTCAAGTCTCTCCCAGGTAAAGGGAGGAGCTTTGGGGAGGTATTTACAGGGGGGTTCCAATTTACCCTAACCCATGGTTTTGGGGGCTTAAATTGGTGGTGGCAGCAATTCCAAGCCCAGACATAGGAGAAGTTTGTGTTCTGGGGAAAAGTTTTAACCAAAGCTGGTAAAATAAGCTTGGGGGGTTATTTCTTTCTTTCATGCGGGTCCCCACATCTTTACCCTAGAGTTCAGAATGGGGAGGTAAGGGGAGTAGGAATACTGTGTGTGCCTCAGTTTCCCCTATGCATTTCTTGAGTGTCTATGTGAAGGAATAAGGATGTATAGTTCATACAAAGCAGAGAGACAATGTAAGTAGGTAGCTGACGCCCTTCCCCCTCTCTGCAGGTGTCCGTACTTGAAACTGTTTTCCCCTATAAATGGGTCACTGTCTCCAGAGCACACTTTGTGTCCTGGGGTGGCTTTGCAACACCCTGCCTCAGTTTCCATCACTCTCAGGGCTCCTCAGAAACTCCACCTAGTCTATATTATCTTAAAACATTCAGGAGGTCCAATTTATTTAGGCCACACATTGGTACTCCACAGTTCAAGTAGTTTTCTCTCCTTTTATCAGAAGGCAGCCCTCCTTACCAGACCTAGAGTTAGCTCAGCGTATCTCTCTCTGAATGAAGACCCCCACCATCTCAGTCCTCTTTCCAGGAGCTAGATTGTAATGCAAACGGTGTCACCCTCTGGGAACCCAGGGTCCTCAACCTTCACTTCTGGAGTTGAATTATAATCCAAAACACTCCCTTTACTCCCTGAAAAAGACAGTCCTGCCCTTGCAGCATCCACCTGCAGCTTCTTCCTCAGACAAGTTGCAACTTCCAAGGCTCTGTCCTACGTAGCACTCCCAACCCTACCAAGCTACCATGTTGCAGACTTCACTCAAGCTCTTCACATTCCCACTCTGGGATGACTATGCCTGACGTGAATGAGTCAGGTGACCTCATTAATTATTCAACTTTGTCACAGTCTGCCTAATGGCCAGCACCTGTGCAGTGCTTGCTCTCTGAGGGCTATGAACCGTGTATTGCCAGCAGTTACAAATTACCACACAGCTCTTCCTAAGCAAGGACATTTATTTTAAAAATAAAAGCACTATAGAGAAGCCATATAAAAACAATAAAAGTTCCTATATGCTCTAAGCTAACCAGGGATCATCCTTCATTCTTACAGAGCCCTAGCAGACCAAAATCTTTCCAACCATTTTTAAAGGGCTGAGGCTGCGCATAGATAGAAGATCCTGTCTATTTGCTGGATCAGAAAGAAGGCCCTGAATGAGTTTAAACCAAGCTTTCTATGACAAAAGACCTTTCTTTGTCTGTTGATCTTTGTAAAATCCACTTTGAATCAGTATATGCAGACCTACCAAGGTACCTCACTGGAGGTGTTTACAACTTGAGTGATTCACATTAACCACTCCCCACTAGTCTTAGTTCCTGGAGGAACTGGAACAACCCTTCCCCACCTTGGAGTTGCACACAATCCCTGGCCCATAGCATTATATAACACTTTCATAAACTTAATACAATATGTTGTCCCAAAGATACTGCATGTGATTGCCATATCTGTCACATTCCTCACTCTGGGAAATTAGCTTAGTTTGTCACAGACGCAGCTGAACGCCATCTTGACTTCATGAGAACAATCATATGACACCCCTACTTGCTCTAATTAAAAACAATTAAACTTTTTAAAACAACAATGCTTTTATATGCATTTTTGTCAGGCTCAGAACCTTGCAACACTGTACAAATCCACACAGCTCTACCATGATGAAACATACAGGTGTTCACACGTATGGTGAGTTTTTTTGACTTTTTAAAATAAAAATATAAGTTTGCATCAGAATGCTTATTTAAGAGAAACTCTAAGAGGATGTCAATGGGCTTAACCCTTTCCTCTTCTTTCTATCGATCTACTTATCTATTGCCATTGTATCTTACTGTCTGAAAAAGAAAAGTCTCTTTCTTTATATTTTGTTAGCTTTATTCTTGAAACACTATCATTTTACAGTAATAAAAATAAAAAAGTGTCTTTGTGTTTCTTAAAGTTCACAGAGATTTGATTTTACATTTGCTTTCAAAATAGCATCTTGATGCAGTCCAGGACCATAGTGGGATGCTTATAAGTGTGTTCTTGTATCTTGAGTTGCTGAACATGTAAATTGAATTGTGCTTATTCCTCTGCTTTGTTCTTCTTTTTAATTGTCTCTGTTTACATAGAGTGCTAGTTTGATAACTCATCATAAACCCTTGCATATTAAAATATGATTCTTGTTTTTTCCAGAAAGAGTGTTTTCTTCTTTTACTCGCATTTAAAATTAGAACACAAAAATCTTTAGAACATATGGTGCATTTAGACTAAAATTTTCAAACTTGAGTGCCTAAAATTAGGTTATACATTTAAGTTCCTAAGTGAATATCCTTATTTAATGAGGTGCTGAGCAACTGTCAAATCAGAGTTGTCAGTGCTCTGCAGCTCTGAGAATCAGGCCACTTTATTTACATGTCTAAATAAGGATTGTTTTGACTAATTTGTCACCCAGTTTTGCAAATGATCATACAGTACTAGTTCTATACTTCTGCTATCTATGATGAAATTTAAACATAGGGCCATGTTCTTAATTTCCTTCCATTAATTTGCCTCAATTTCTATACCCAGGAGTTTTGTATTTTGCAGGTTTCTTGCCGTACATTAATGAAAATCTGTCTCTGCCGACTCTGAATGTGTGATTCCCAGTGAACATGTCTGCTTGCACAAGGACTAGTAGTGAGAAAGTCCACAGAATCAAGCCACAACATAAACATATGTCCTACTAAGAATATACCAGCTAAGGTAAAAGAAATCTTACACAAGTCTCCCAAGCTCACCAGACTCTGGTAATAAAAAGTTCCTGCTCAGAAAAGCATTTTCACTCTTTCCATAGGATATAGAGAGGGGCATCTCTAACCATTTGGGTCTCAGTAGCTTAATCAACCAGATAGCAGATAGGTATTGGGTGAAGAACATGCCATGGTGGAGCTATATGCTCACAGTAACTTGCTATTCACAAGAGATGAGCAGATGGACTATGTACTAGGTGAATCTTTCCAAGCCCTTTTCAAAGGTAGCCCAAGTAAAGTGCATTGCAGTAATCTAACCTAGAGATTACAGTTTACATGAATCAATGTGGTGAGGTACACATGGAAAAGCACTAGTCAGTTTCCATGCTAATGGTGAAAAAAGGCACTACAGTAGAAACCATAGATGTTACTTGAGAGTCCATGTTCACAAATAGTTTCAAAAATGACTCCAGGACAAAAATCCTTATTAGCAAATGTCACAGAAGGAATTCCACTAAAAGGTACACTCAGGCCTATTCAAGGTTTCAATCATCATGTTACTCCTCCCCTTGGCCCCCAAAGACTGACTTAAAAGTAATAAGGTTTTTTAAATACTTTATTTTGGTTCTTTTTATTTGCCATCTGGCATTGGAATGTTTAGGATTTATGTTTTCAAGTTTTTCCTGCAACCATGAAGGCTAGAAAAGTACTTATTTTTAATGAAAACTGAGATTCTTGGGTAATAACCTAATTCCAGAAACTAGAGCTCTAAGAAAAGCACAAAAATATTGTGTGACTCAATAAAATTGTGAGAGTTGGAAAACAGAAACACCCACAGTTCCAGGCCATTTCCTTTGTACTCTTCCCATTATTATCAGCTCCGCTTCCTCCTTCCTACTTATTTACTCATCTCCTTCAGAGTCCATCAGGTGTAATCAAAAGTCAAATTGTGTCATATTGGAAACACCATCTAAAACATTTTTATCCACTGTATATGTACATTACACAGGAAGGGTGACAAGGAGTATGCTGATGCAACCTACACATAAAGGTCCTCAGTGAGAACGACTACAGTCTGGCTGAGAACACCAATTGTCTGACTGACTAATTGAGACATTTTGATCATGTCATGATTGTGCACCAGTTCAAAATCGTACACAGATAGAACTACTTCACTCAAGCAAAAACTATACTCCTAAACCCATTATATATAAAGGGCAAGAGTAAAATAAACCAATTGCTGTTTAACTATTTTGAAAAAATATTCAAAGAGATTGTAGTGTGAAAGGCAGCTACACTTGGAACTCTCTATCCCAGTTTTTAACAATTTTCTCCCGTAGCCTACTGCTTTAGAAACTGAAATGCCATGAAAACCCTGACAATTCAGTACAAATGCTGTTGGGACTTAGGAAAGGTGGAATTAAAACATTTACAGTTAAACAAGGGTATTCAATGGCATTTTTTGTTCCTGGAGACTAAACAGGAAGTGGTCCTTACAAACACCAAAAGTGAATTTAATAAAACGAGAAGATATTTTCACAGTGAAAGTATGGAAGAAGCTTGGGACAAGACAAACAATCAAAAATATTCTTGCTATTCTAAACTACCATTTGTTATTTATAAATGAGAAAATGTCACCTCTGGGGATGGAGATATAAAGAAGTACCACCAAGCTGCAATTGATGACTTCTTCAGTCACTTTTAACCAGGTACTGGAAAAGCTAACCTAGGAGATTCTGACAAAGAACCTCCATAAGAGGCTAGTAAGCAAAGTAAGTAGTAATGGAGTGGGAGATGAAGTATTGTCATGGATCAAAAACCGTTTAAGAGACCAGAAGAGTAGGAATAAATTATCACTGTTCATTATGGCAATGAACACTTAACAGTAAGGTGCCATAAAGTTCCATACTAAGACCAGTGTTTGATGTGTTTATTAAAACCATGAACTGTGGTTTAATGCTATTTCACTATAGAGCTGATTCTCCTCTAGTTTAAATGAGTGTAAATCAGGAGTAATTTCACTCAATAGAATAACAGTACAAATAAAACTGGATGCAAGAGGAAAAATGAGGCCATAAGAGTCTTTGATTTCACCTAAATATTCTAGCAATACAAAATGTAATATAACAAAAATTTTAAATTAGAGTTCACATATGACAAACTAAATTATAAAACATTCAACACTTTAGGCCAATCCCTGAACAACCAGATGAGCTTTTTGCTAATTTTATTATCATTTCTTCATTAACCTTTACAATATATGTATAATTATATGTATGAACTGAGACTAGAGGAACTGTTGCAAATTAGGAGGAAGATTGTGTTGTCAGTAAATTTTAACATTCTGGATCTGCAGTGCTAAATGTCAACATCTAATCAAGCCTAATCTATTATTGATTTTCTTTTTTGTTTTCAAAATATCCATCTGTGGCACCAGTTTCAATCGTCATATATTTCTTGAGGCACATCTCCCAAGTATAAAATACATGAGCTATCAGACTAGTTATTAAAAATAATTCCCCAATTTACCCTAATATGATGGAAAACCAATAACACTAAAGCTTCAGGACATTATTTAAAAAGAAAACTACTTACTACAAAATTAGGAAGGAAAATGATAAATAATGAAGTGTACAGGAACTTATGATGTGCAATGACAACAAAATGGATGCTATATTATTTAAGGACTGGACCTGAGGAAGAAAAAGGGAAGTGAATTGTATGCATCATTATCCTGGTTAAAACACAGAAGTCTTGGTATATACTGCATACAAAAGGACTCCTAAATTCCATTCTGAACTCTGCCACTGAATCACTATGTGATCTTAGTCAAATCACTCTGTACCTTGGTTTATTCATCTGTAAAACTGGTATATTTTCCTATATTAATGTTTGTATAGAGGTTGTGTTCAGATGAAAGACTCTCTATAAATGTGTATACATACATTATATCAACCTCCTAATATTTTTAAGCATTTTTGCCTCTTTATATGTCATTTCATTCCCAGGTATCCCGATATACATTGGAATCCACATAATTACATATGATTACTTAATTGTACTATTTCCATAGTTAAGAACAATTGTCCCCATTCTGAGTTGTCTGGGTCTCTCTTAAGCTCCTCCTCAAGCTGGAACAGGCCTACAGGTGCAGTGGAGTGAAGACATCTGGGCCCAGAACTGCTCCTCTTTTGTTTTTCAAAGCGACTGTAAACAGAGTGTTGTAATGGAAAGTGTTTGGCAATTTTAACTGTGTGTGTGTATGTATGTGTGTATATATGAATGAGGATAGACCAGAGGAAAGGAGAGACTTATCTTGAAAGCTTCTGAATAAGTTGCAGCAGGAGTCCTGACTTCAGAGGAGAAGTATGCAAACTGGCAGCTACCGCGGACCCTAGAGCAGGGGTGGGGAACCTTTTTTGTGCCAAGGGCCATTTGGACATTTATAATGTCCTTCGTGGGCCGCTCCCCCTCCACCCCCCGCCGCGGGCCGCTCCCCCTCCCCTGAGGAAGCCCAGGCTGGCAACGGGAGCTGAGACCCCAGCTGGCAAGGGGCCAGTGGGGGAAACCTCAAAGCAGTGGCAAGCGGAGTGCTTAGCCCTGCATTGCTTTGGGGTTTCCCCGCTGGCCCCTTGCCAGCCGGGGTCCTGCCGCGTGCCCCAGTCAGCTCCCGCTATCAGCCTGGGTGTAGGGGGTGATGTTGCTTTACCCCCGCCCAGCATCCCATCTAACTGCTTTTCTTCCCCCACCCCTGCCTGGCCCGGCCCACCCCACCGAAGCTAACCTCCTCCCCCCTCCCAACCCAGCCTCCTGCCCCGCATGCCTGACCCACCCAGCCCAGCCTCTCCCCACCAGGCCTCCTTCCCTCCTGCACCCACACCTCGCCCACCCCGGCCTCCCCCCCACACCCCATTGACCGTCGGCTCCCCACGGCGCTGGCAGGCCCCCCCAGGTTCGAGCCGCCCCCACCTGGTGTCCCACGCGCGTCCCTGGCCGGCGGCTCCCCCAGGCGCTTGCCGGCCCCAGCGCGGAGCCACGCCCACCTGCCAGCTAGAGCGCAGAGCCGTCCCCGCGCGTCCCTGGCCGGCGGCTCCCCGAGGTGCTTCCAGCCTCTTCGCCGAGAGCGGAGCCGCCCCGGGCCGCCTGGGGGGGCGGCTCCGCGTTTGGCGAAGGGGCCGGGAAGCGCCTGGGGGAGCCGAAGGCCAGGGACGCGGGCCGGACGGAAGGCTTTGGTGAGCCGTATAAGGCCCGTGGGCCAGGGGTTACCCACCCCTGCCCTAGAGAAACAACTATCCTTCCTCTGGGTCTAAGGAACCCTTTGTTTTAACTTCCTGTGGATCATCTTTGGGCCTTTTGACCATGCCTTGGGCTGGGAAAGTAAGTTACAGGAAGTTTCCCAGGGAGGCAGCCCCAAAGCATTCTGGGGGTGTTTGCTACTGCTCTAGTAGGGCCCTAGGTCAGAGCCTGATGGAGAAGGAGGGCCTGGATTCTCCTGATGACCGCTCTCCTGTGAAGGGAGAACAAAACCCTTCTTCAACCCTTGAGATAAGGGGAATAAAGACATTGTAAGTCCCAAGACAAGGGTGCACAACCCTCAGGGGCCTGAATAGGGAACGCTGTCAGTACAGGGCCGGGCAGGCCACTTTGTCTCCGGCAACTGCCAGTTTTTAAATAATGCCCTCGCATTGGGCATAGCGGGGCTTCTCCTGCCACGCCATGCTCCATTGCCTCTGGATGGCCTCTTGGTATAGGGACTGACCTCCCTGCACCATGTTCCATTGCCTCCATGGGGGCCCACAAATATGTTTTTTGCTGGGCCCACAAAAAGTTAATCTGGCTATGCTGGCAGGGGGTCACTGAGAAAACAGGAGAGACAGGCTCCCTGCTGCCAGTTTTGGTACCCAGCCTGGAGCAACCATTTTTATAGGGAAAGTCCTATAGTCCTCAGCTGGAGGGAACATGCTCAGCTGGTCCATGGAGATGGTGTATGCAGTCCTGTCACATGTACAAACGGTGAGGGGATACAGCATGTTCCGTTGTTCTGTGGGGTTGCCACATGTAGTCTCATCAGTACTAGGAGGTACGAGATGAAGAAACATGCACAATTAAATCAACATAAGAAGCCACCGGAGGCTTGAGCATGCTCAATTAGGGTGGAATCTTTTCGGGTTTAGCTGCTAAGCACTTGCAAGTTTACAATGAACATGTGTGAACTGCAATTTTTCAAAGGTCTCTAATTTGACTACATATGGAAAGATTTTAAAAGGGACAGCAATATGCAAAGCCCAAATTTCAAGACTTGTTCCAAAGCATGGGGATGCTATAGCTTTCTAAAGAAAAGGTTGTTTTTAATGTTACAACAATATTGGCAACATATTTTTATAGCCTCAGTTTTGGAGACAGATGAATCAATTTGACTGAAATTTTCCAAATAAATTCACCCTGAGACATTCACTCACATGGTGAATATTAGCTCAAACAATTAAAGTTTGCCAAAGTTTTACAAGAAACTGAAAACTGGATCTTAAATTGGGTAGTGTTGGGCAACCTTAATAGGCAGTACTATGAACTGTGACTATATTATATTTAATCTTCTATATCATATTTCCAAATTATTGAAATAAAATGTTTCTATGACTTCCCACAAAAAATATTCAGAATTTGTGTTTTGTGGGAAATTTTAGCTTTTTTGTTCGGATTCAGAACCCAAATAAATTTTGAAGTATCAGCATGTCTCACAGAAAGGAAATTCCATTTTTTGACCAGTTCTAATTTGTATACCAAAGAAATTTGTGAGTCTTGGAGCTATTGTGCAAATCAGCTGCACTTTAAGATACATATTGATGATATTTAGTACTCAGGTGCTGCTCAGAGGTTGAAGGGGCTTAAAATGTAGTAGAGCCAGTTGAATGGTAGAAAAATATTTACAAAAAACTACCCACGTGGTGGAAAAATTGTGAATTACTTACTAATGCTATTTGACTGCTTATAGTGCTGACTGGATAGTGAAAAAAATTAGTCATTAATAACTATTTTATGAAAACAATACCAACAGTTATAATGAATGTTTTCAAATTATTCAACCAGCTCTATATTCTGTAGACTTTGTTGGAATTTAGTCCAAATGCATAGACTTGAGACAAGAAATGCTAATGATGCTTCAATTTCATACATCACAGACATATGTTGAGAATACTGAACAATGACACATCAGCAAAACATTCCAGGGTTGCTAGAACTACAAACAAAAAAGACTTCAGGTAATATTGTACTCTCAGATATATAAACATAGTTCAATTTCTATACCCATTGACCCCTTACACTCATTATTCCTGTTTGTGGTTTCAGCATGTGCAATTATGACAGTGTTGTATATGAGATATGTATTTATCCATTAGGAAATGGATTTTTAAAAAAACCCAACTTCTTTCAGCTGATAATTGTTTGGGGTGACTACTAATCCATCTCAGATTTCAAGTCCTGACCCAGAGATGAAAGGCTCCATTAGATGTACTTTGAGCCATGCTAGTCAAATTTACTGGGGCAGGGAAAGGGAAATCAATCTCATCATTAAAATTTGACATCATTTTGATACTGCACACTTGCCCTATGTGCACAAAGGGTACAGTTTATTTTTAAAAATACTATGAAATAGACCAAGCTGGCACATTTCACAAGCTGGCAAAATGCATTGATACACAATATCCAAAAAGGTACATAACTTGCTCTTAAGGTTCATGGATATGCATGATATAGGCTATAAAATTCTGCAATCCCTGTCATTTTCTTTTGGAAAACTAAACTTTTGGTGATAGAAAATAGTAAATATAACTTAATAGAGGGTAAGGCCCAGGAATCGTTGGATAATGTGCTCTTCCAATATAAGCTGTTTTAAAACTATCTGGGATTGCTGAATAATTTGTGGAATGATGTGTTGTGACCCACATCGTATAGACATAAATATATTTCTGATAAAGGGACTTGTAGTTAGGATGCTACTTTTTGTATCTTTGAGAATTATTAAGAAGTTTGCTCTCAGTTTGACAGCCAAACAACTAAGCAGCAATAGAGGATAAAATCTAGCCCTATTTATGCAGCTAGCTAATGGTTGGATATTGGTGGCTGATCAATGTGAGTCTGGACAAACATCCCACCCAAGATCCACCCAGTGAGGTCTATGTTACAAGAATGCCTGTTTCAGGTTGATTTCTGATTCACTGCTTGGGCACAGAAATGTGTGGACAATTATCTCATCTGCCCACAGATCTTTTTACCAGTAGAAACTAGCTCCTAGGATGGTTGCAATTTATTTTTGAACTCACCACTCCATTAAGATAAATGAGTAAGTTCACTCCTCTGTCAATACTATTGTTTCAGTCTGAGTTGCTACAGATAGAACAAGACACTGTGCATTGATTTACTGAGTGAAGGGTAGGAATCAAAGAGTCTAGGAACTATATTAAAAATATTAAAGGTTTCATTCTGGTTTTTTTTAAAGGAAAAGAACCCTTACCGATTCTGAATCTGTGGATTTACTTAGTCCTGTAATAGTATACTCCAAAGACATCAAATTTTAAAAGCCAAACTCAAAACTCAATGGAAATTAATCATCCTTTTAAAAATTATGATTTACCAAACTCCATTTTAAAAATTAAAATTCTGAAATATTGCCATATGAAAACTTGAGTACAGAAATGTCTTATTTTTTCTCTAGTGCACTACAGCAGATTTTGAAAATTTCTTATAGGTGCTTAACATTTGGGTTTCCAAATTTAAGTAACTGGTATTTTAATACTAATCCTTTAGTGTGTTTATAAAATGAATGATTTCCCCAGTGTATCCAGATTTTCCATTTAATTCCACTTTGAGTTAATGCTATACTTCTCATTTTTCACTCTATTTTGAGAAAGTCTCCATTAAAACTAAACTTCATTGGATAACATTTTATTAAGGAAATGCTCTTAGATGTGCATTTTGGATTTGGGGCCTATTTTAGTCATTTTTAATTCATGATTAATATCAGATTGAGTATGATTTTTTAACGGTGTGACTTTTATAATAAAATCATGACACTCAAAAGTTTTCACAAGTGAAGTGTAAAAGGAGAAAGTTATTATGAAAATGTAAGGAAATCCCACAATATTGTAATAGCTGGATATCCCATCAGTGTTCATGACAGTTATTAGCAATATGTATACCCTCTTTGAATAAATCTACCAAAAGACATTCTAAAAACTTTCAAAATTAATTTTTTTAAAGCAACTAATCCTGGAGGAATTCTCTTTTGGGATAATTTGTTTTATTTAACCTTTTTTCCTAATTTTTGGCCCTGTAAGGTAAACATTATTATCAACTTAATTACCCCATATGCATCCATTAATATATATGAATCTAATTTGAATTATTTCCTACAAATTTTTTTATCCTTAGTCCAAGTAATCAGGCTTTAATTTTTTTCAAAATGACTACATACTTGGCTTTATTAACTATATATCATTGTATGCCTGGATAGGCCTTGTAATATAGTAGACTTTAGTATGAACTAGCAAAAAGGTGAGCTAAAAGACAAACAACATTGTGCTGCCATGGAAGATTTGTGTTTCCTATACAGAGGAGGATATGTATTCAGTGGTTTTGGTAAGGTTATTTATTGTAAACAATCACAATACCTGAACTTTTAAAAAGTTTATTAAGAGTTAAAGGGTCATTATTAACTTAATCTCTAAGAATTTTAAAATATATATTAAGTAGTTTCAGATACTATACCTGCTTCTGATTCCTCATGCAAATTTTTGCATTTTTATTATCACACTTTCCTCTGTCTAAAAATATTATTTTCTCTTCTATTCTTGTGATAAAAATCAATTTAAATGTATTGTACTGAAGAAACATGAAATTGATTATATACAAAGTACTGTCAAATGCATTATTTTTAAAAAAAAATCCTTTCCTCTAATATTTTTCTACTGTGGCAATCTTAGGTATTCCTTTAATGAAAATGGTTTAAAATATTTCAGATAAATTACATTTTAGGATGTGTCCCTTTAAAACTGTCCTTCAACTACTTGATTTTAAGCCTACACTAAAATTACATCACATGAAGTTGAGTCATGCCAAAATATATTTAATCCTTAACTGTTTTGGATATCACACATGTCCTCCAATATTTTGGCAGAAGAAAAGTACATTAAGGATGCAGTTAAGGAAATGCTCTATTCTACTCAGATGTTGGATGACATGCAACATTGTATGTTTCTCCTTCAGCTATGTTTGTTTCCTTTCAATTTCTTTGATAAAATCTTAATGTTCCTTGAATACACAGTATATTTTCTATGTATCTTTTTAAACAGAGTGATTACTGTGTACAGTAATTTTTGGTACAGAGACCACATTCTAGCATGGACTATAATGTAGCCAAGGGGATAAAATATATTGTGTCAAGTAATACATAACTGGCATGTACGTGTGATAATACTGTATATTAAAAGACCATTTGGGGCAACCAAGAATTGCCACATGTGCAAAATAAGATTTAATATGTCATCTTGAGATCTTTATATGATTTCTTAATAAAGGGAGCAGTCATCTCATTCCAGAATTCTTTTTAAGTGTACTTTTCAAGTTAAAGAGGAAAGCACATCTAATAATTCAAATTTTAAATAAAAATATGCTACCATTCTGTGCTAACTTTCAGCCTAGATGAAGTTCTACTGTGCAGTTATGTACCTATGGAAACAGACATTGATCTAGAAAGACCACTATGATCTAAATTACATCAGGACTAAGATTCCTTTCTACAATACAGGCTCTGGTATTGCTATTGGGGCAAAAAAACCTCCCTTTAATGTCACACCAATTTCATTCACTTTTCTACTCATTGTATTTTAGGGGTCAGTCTTTCCCATTTTGAAATCCAGGAGAGGTTTTTTGTGGACTTCAGTGGGTTTATGATTGGTGCCTTACTGCAAAAGAAAACAGTTCTAATATTCAACCCCCCCTCACCCTCCCACAGATACACCTCTCAAACACACACTCTATGCTTCCTTCCCAGACATACTAAGTTTTAAAGAGTCATCTACATGCCTTTGAGTGAGTTTCCTGCCAAGTTATTCACAGAGCCAATGGAAAAGACAGGTATGTCTGTTTCCTATGATCTGTACCAGAAATAATCAACCCACCCAAGAGAAATCCCTACAGAGAAGGCACTGGTTGTCTTTTACAGAAATGGACGGAATATTTAATCTATTTGCCGCCTCTCCCTATCCTATAGGACTCACTTGAGCCAAAAGAACACTATGTAGGTACCATGGGAACTTAAAAGAAGAGAGGGGGTCTTCACAAGTTTCACCGAGGTTTTTAATCGGTGCCACATTCCCTGCTAACCGCGAGCATTTCCTTGAGAGCACTGGACCTGCCACTGCCGGTGGGGCTGCAGAATCCCCCTCTCCCCCCCCTCCCCGCCCCCGAACTTGTTCCTCTTCTTGGTGCTTTAGAATCCGCACATCGCCCACCAGTCCCCTAAGTAGGGCAGCCGATTCGCCCCGCTCCGAAGAGGGCGAGCACAGTCCCCCCCAGCCCTGCACGCTAAGCAGATTGCTACCGTTATTGCCAAGGCTACTGCCAGCTCCCCAGCACCCGACTGCCGGAGCCAGGTGCCTCGCGGGAAGAAAAGTTGAGCTAAGCCGCCCAGAGCGATGCCTTCCCGCCCCGCCGCGCCTCTCTTTACCTTGGTTGCCGGAGACTTGACCGCAGCCCGCCGGGCCCGCCGTCAGCAAAGGGATGAACAGGCCAAATTTCCAGAGCAAACCTCGCGCTTCACAACCCCCCATGGCTGGTGCCGGCGCCCCCTGGCCCCGGCCCCGGGAAGGCGGGGCGGGCTTCGGGTCCTCTTCCCCCTGCAGGCCAGCGGGGAACGCTACTGCCCCCAGCGCCGGAGGGCAGGGTCCGGTCGGCCAGGTGTCTCGGAGAGGGCTGCCGCCAGGTGCTGCGGCGGCGGAAGTAATTGCATCCGCTGGTGGGGTCCCGGGGCGGCCGAGGGAGGAGCAGCCCCAGCGGCCAGAGGGCTGGAGCTGCCGTCCTGGCGGCGGGGGGGCCGGGGCGCTGGCAGAAGGAGCGCAGCCGCTGGCGGGAGGCGGGCGAGCCCCGGGAACTTTGCCTAGGGGCGCAAGCTCGCCGCCGCCCGCCCCGTCAGCCCCGCAGCAGCTTCGGCACCAGCCCGCGCGGCGGCGGCGGCAGCCTCCTGCGCGGGAGCCTCCCCATCCCGCCCCCGCCCCACGAGAGCCGCCGCCGAGGAGGTTCAGCCTCCCCCGGCCAGGAGGGAGCTCGCTGCCGGCCGAGCCGAGCCCCTCCCGGGCCGAGGCGGGAGGCCGCTGAAGAGAGCTGGACAGCTCCCCGGGCCGCCTGGCGCCTCGGCAAAACTTGCAGCGCGCAGGAGCCCGGCCCCCGGGCGGTCGCTGTCCCTCTCTGGGGCGGGGCGCGGGCGGCACAGTCCGGCGGTGCTCGGGGCGCTGGCGGCGGCTCTCTCCCGGGCTGCCTTCAGGTCGGCTGCAGCCTCGGGTGCTGCCGCCGCCGCTGCTCTCTGGAGCCGGTGGAAGGCTCACCCCTCATTAGCGCCCGCGGGATGGCTCCGAGCTGGCGTCGGACGTGCAGAGCCGGGGGGTCTCCCTGGGCAGGCGGACAGTGCAAGCAGCGGGCATTGCTCGCGGCAGAACACCCTTCCCCCCGAAAGAAACAGATCGCAGGAATGCGGAGGTCCCTACATGTGGGCACAGTGTGGCAGGTGGAAGGGGGGAGGTGAAAAGCAAGGAAGCGCTCGGACTCGCGCTGGCCCCTCCTCAGCTGCTCTCCTGAGAAGAGGTGATAGCGAGTGCGTGTGTGTGCAGCGAGCGGCGAGCAGCTCTCCCAGCCTGAAAGCTGCTAGCTGCGCAGCCCGCAGGTCATATGCAGCCTGTTCAGCACTAGAGGGGGTTAGTTGACAAGACAAAAATCCCTTCACTTTGCTGGGGGGCGGGGGTGCTGTGGCTGAACATTAAAATATCTTAAGAGGAGAGATGCACATATATTAAACTTAACTCATTGGTAAAGGCGTACTCGTCGACCTTGCGGCGTATTGTGCAATTTGGTTGTTCTTTTTAACTGTCTCACTCTTTTCTTGAAGAATTTATCTTCTTTGGAACAATTTGTTCCCATTTTCATCAGAATAATGAAGGCCAAAGAACTAATGGGAAGACAGAGTGTGTGCGCTTGTACAATAATTTTACATAAGGCTTTTTTACTCATGACTATGGAACAAAATTAAAATAATCTATTGTCAGCTGGACAACAATTTACCAACTGTGGTGTTATCAAGCATTTTAAGAAAACTATACTTACTCTTTACTAGTTATAATGCCTTTTAAATAAAAAAAAAGTCTCTCAGTTCACACAATACATCCCAGCTATAAATATCTTTGGCATATAGGTCTGAAGACACAGAAAAAATCCACAATTATAATTGTTAGCTACTCTCTGTGTGTGTGTGTGTGTGTATCCTCCCCACAGCAAGAAAAAAAGGATGTTACTTTGTCCTTTTTAGAAGTATGAAGCATAAGTAATTTTGGGGACTGTGTATATATTGATCAGATTTACATGGTCCACCTCAGCATTTAATAAAATATATTCCTGTGCATGACAAGAGGCATCACCTTAACTTTTGTTTGGAGGTGGAGTCAATATTTTAACTACTGCACTTAAAAATAAGCCTTTTATATACTGGGCCACTCACCCGTTAATACTGTCACCATTAATCCATGGTTGGCGCTGTTTAAGGAAAATATTTGAGTATCTGAGTTTGTAGAGTTTGAGAAAAAAATATAAAAATACAGGGATCCATATTTTCAAATGTGGGGGCCTAATATGAGGTGCTCAAATCCATATTTATACACTAAATAAAATTAATCTAATTTTCAAAGGTGCTGAGCAACTACTAATCATATTTAAATCAATGGGGAGGTCAGGTAGAGGTACACAGCATGGTAGAAAATCCAGCAATTTTTACTTAGAGACCTAAGCATGATTAAGAATATACAGTATTTCATGGAAACATGACTGTTTTGTAATACAGGAACTTAAAATATTGACAAGAATTAAATTTAGAATCAGTTATCTTACTAAAGTTTTCTTTAAAATAGCTATTTAAAGTCATTTCTTATCTTTTCTTATACTGTGAATGAACTAAAATACATTTTAAGCAATACTTGAGATACATATTAACCCTAAATGAAGTTAATATTTCACATGCCATTAGCTTAGGTAACAACCTATTATGAAGTACAAAAAATGGGTAAATATTATTATCTTGCTCTAGTTTCATTTTGGAGGCATGAGGAGAATGTTAGATTCTGTTTTTAGAATTTAATCTGCCATATGAAAACCACAATTAAAATACCTTTATAATAACATTACTATTATTATAAGGAAACTAATGAAACAAAGAAATAGTAATATTGAATAAAATTTTAGTTGCATTCTTTCAGGAGAATTCAGATCTCTCATATTTCAAATGCATATTTGTTTTTGTTCTTGTTTCAACAAGATGCCTTATAACCAAATTATCACAGAAAGCACTTAATTCACAAAAAATAAACAGGTGCCACCAGATTAAGGTGTGTCATTTAGCCTCATTCCTGTTCATGAGAGTTGTCTGTTAGTGGCCTATAAAGCATATTTTAAAAATACTGTAATATAGTGACCAATTAAAATATATTTGAAAATTATAAAGCAGCAATACAAATATTGTGATTAAGGTGGGCTTCCATCCCTCACATTTATGGTTACTATATGCAGATTTTGGCTGTTTAAATTAGATTTTTCCTCAAACAGCATTACCTGCACACCACATATGTATATATAGGAAAATAAAATACACACTGTTGTATGCCTTCTTCAGATGTGGCTGTATGACTTAAAAGGAAGTTGCTTACTGTACATCAACTATCTTTACTTGAAGAATAAATCCAAATTAAATTAAAAACACTAAAAAATTCTGGTTTGCAACCTTTTTATTTTTACATGTCATGTCAGGCTGTAGTTAAGTAATGTAAAAAGGAGTCAGTAAAAGATATGGTAATATCACTGCAAAAATCTTTGTATGTTTTCTTAAACATGTAAAGTGCAGTCTGACCTCCAAGTAACTTTGAATTCTACAAGCTACAGGGAACAGTTATGTAAGAGAACATCTAGAAGGGGTAGCACTTTATCTTAAGTGTCCATTAACTAATGCCTAGCTAGATGCTGAATTTCTGCAAAACTACTATTTAGGCAAACCTAATGTTCATATAAATGCTACACAAAATTTCCTATTACCATGAATTTCAAATGCATTCTTAATCAGATGCTTTGTTTTATTTAAACACAAACACACCAAACATAAAAGAATAAGGAAATACAAACACTCTAGGCATAAATATACTGAGTCCCTATAATTTGCCTAGTCAGAGATTTCTGAAAAGTAATTCATCCACTATCTTAAATAGTATGCATCATGTTCATTATTTTTAGTCCAATTTGTTTGGAACAGGTGGGACATTAAAATTTACAAAACAGCAATAAAACACAAGTTGGGGGAAAGAACTTTGGTGTCACCTCAAAACAGAAGCAAAGATTCCTAATGAGCATATTCTTAATGAATGAAGGAAGTTGCACCCCTTTAAGCCAGTGCTGAATTTGGCCCATCAATTCAACAGAAAACCTGTTGTTTGATTCTTTCCTATATTTTTTGATTATGTGATACACTCTGCAAAAACTGAATTTTCCCCCTCTGATTGGTGCACTGCAGAAACAAACATTTAGCTAAGATAATATCAAATTAAATTTCATAAACAATATAATAAAAGGTAAACAGACTTAGCCTTGCCTTTAGTAAAAAAAAACCCTATAGAATGTACCTTACATTTTGTTCATGACAATAAACTATAGTGAGAATTAACAACAGATATAATTACAATATTTTACTATTTTCTCCATATATTTTTACATACAGAACTTGTTAAAAATAAAATAAAATCTTGACTAAAAAGTTGGTGTCTTGAGGATAGATCAATTGTAGTCAAAGACAATTGTCTTTGGGGAGTTGATGGAATTTATAATTTTTTTAAATTGTCATATTTGAGCCAAAAGTTTGAATAATTATCCAGGATTAAAACCAGACCAAAGTAGCAAATAAATAATGAATCTGGAGTATATAAACTAAACAGAATAATTGAAATATAGCTTTAAATCTAATATATTGATTCCAAAAAATTGTGCTAGTAACATTCTTAATTAGTTAAGTATACTGTTGATTTGTTAGCTCCAGAATTTTACAGAATAGATCACAGGTTAAAGATTCTAAAATTACACTTTTCCATACAAATGCATATTACATGTGTTCTGTTGTCGTGTAGAATTGTTGCTTCAGTGAGCAGTTCTGTTAATTTAACACAGCCCTTACCTTTTAGCAAATTTAATAGTGAACAGTTACTAATACAGGACAAATAGTTGTCTCTCATTACTGCCATACTCTAACACTTTTTGACAGTGTAAAATATTGCTGATGTATGTGCAAACATGTAATCAGCACAGCAAGTGTTTCTTTTGTTCAGTACTTGCAGGTTTCAGTAGTTTTCTAAGTTCACAAAACCCCAAAAAGCAGATTTTTTTTTTTAAAAAAAGGTGAAAAAACAAACACCACATTTTCCAAAAAAGACAAGTTTTTTTAAAGTAATCTACTACAAAAGAAGATAAAAATACGAATCTTGGACAGAATAATGTTCAAATTCAAAATAGCTGGAAAACAAAGACTACAATTCATAGTGTGCTATGTTACAGAACAAAGTGTAGGAGGAAACAATTACTGTGTATACCACTACAAGGAAAGTTGATGAAAGTAATTTCTGCTCATTTTTTAAGTTGTTGTTAAGCTATTTATTTCATTACAGTTGACTTGTATGTATCATAGACTTATTTTGATCACACTAATTCTAATGCTATGCACTGTGTAAGAATATGTAGGAATTTCATTAAGTGACAATGAGCCAATTATACTGAACAATTTTGGGAGCAATTATTGGTAAAATGTGACGTATGGTAGCTTAACACCATCTTGTTACAGGGACACTATAGCTTGGAGTTGCCTCAAATTATTTTTTCAGTAACTACTGAGTCACCAGGGTTAAGTGGAATATTATATTCTTTCCCCACTTTACACATAGCATAAAATGTTATGTTAATTAGGTTACTAGACAGTGTACATGTGGACTGTGTTTCTATAATGTTATGCTGTTTTATAAAATGTTGACACTATATTGTTTTAACTCTAGAAATAAGTCTTGAAAACCTTGTACCTTTTAATATGGCAATGTATATAAATAACAGATATTTTGTTCAACATGTTTGTCACCTGCACTTTTCTCAGACATTCAGGATTTATAGGCAAGCCAAAGGATACATGCCAAAGGTACATGCTAGAGAGAGAAGGTGGGTGAGGTAATATATTTATTAGATCTTTTATTGCGTAACCTTGAAAGCTTGTCTCTTTCACCCACAGAAACAGATATCTCACCTACCTTGTCTCTCTAATATCCTGAGAGCAGCAGAGGTACAACAGCATTGCATAGAACAAGGGTACATGCTGCAGGAGTGCATGGATGAATAATAGCATTGTCTGTCTGTAACAGGGCGCAACTCACCACTGCAGCACTACCTGCTGGTCATCCTGGGAATTAGCTCAGGGATGCCAGTATGCCTTTCGCAGGTGGTGTCTCACCCATCATCTTGTATGTCTCCAGCTCCAGGACCTATGTTGTTTCCTGGACTGTATCATCCTCTTCTGGACACAGCCCTCCGTGATGTCCCAGTTAGTCCTTTCCCCTGTTCCAGGGGACCAACAGTCCTTAGTCCAACCACTTGCCTCTGTGACAAACTGCAGTCCCAATTCTAGCTGCTCTTCTCAGTGGCAAACTGAAATCCATTCACCAGCCACTCCCCTCAGTGGCAAGTCAGGGGGACCCCAGGTCCCAACTCAGGGACCCTACAGCTGGCAGCCACATGCTGCCCCTCCTCTGCCATCCTCCTCCTTCACGCTGCTCCAACTCTGCCATCTCCTTTCCTGGACCCCTTCCCTACAGCCCCAGCACCTTCTCCACCCTTGTATCAGGGCCCCAGTCTACCAGCCTAGCCTGGAGCTTTCTCCTACTCTACTGACCCTGCCCAGCACTGCTCTGTCCATAGTGCTCCAGCCTTATAAGCAGCCAATCCTCCTCCCTCACCCATCAGGGAACAACTGCCTTCCCCTCTGATCAGCAGCTGCTCCTTTTATGGGCCAGCCTAACCCAGATTGACTGTTCCAATAAAGTTTCTCCTGATTGGCTGGCACTATAAGCTGTTTCCTCTTTATTGGCAGCCTCCCACACAACCTCCCCAGGGTTGCTTTAACCCCTTAAATACCAGTGAGGGGCAGCCATCCCATCACACCGCCCTAGAGTGATGTATAAAGACTGATAAGGCTGTATGGTTAAGTGTATTCTGAGAAGGGATTTGAAGGAAGGCAGTGGAAGCTTGGTGCATTAGGATAAGAAGGGTGTTTCAGGCACAGTGGGCAATATGGAAGAGTCAAACATGTGTCTAGAAGAAGGACATAAGGGAGTGTTTAGACAAAAGAAAATCCTACCATTCTGAAGGCAATGGAGCAATATGTTGGTGGAATGAGGGCAGGGAATTGAAAAAGGAGATCAGAGCATAGTTGGGAAGAACCTTTAGAAGTGAAAAGTAAGAGTAAGCCACTGTATGTGCTGATGAAATTTCTCAGAGGGACATTAGGCCTATATATAAAGGGCTTGGTCAAACTCTCATTAGAGTTAATGAGAAGACTCCAGCTGACTGAGCTGCAAATGGAATTGGGCCCCAAAATTGCAAAGTAAGCTGCTTTATGCACAAAGAACCTCAACGTTGTTTTTAGAGAGGACTGTGTGTGTGTGGCGGGAGGGGGTGGTGTTTAAGACAGGGGAAGACTATGAAATAAACTGCAGATATCAGAGAGTGAGTCAAATTGCAGTCAGCTCACCCAAATAGCCCCACTGATTGCAGTGACACAATTTGAATAAGCCAAGGTGTCCCTTGGGAGGGAATTTGACTCTTGTTAATTTCCAGTGAACTGGTATATTAGCATATAAGCTTGTATTTCAATTTTACCGACTATATTGCTTTGTACCATCTTTTATAAGAATGTTTCAATCTAACATTTACAATTTAAATAATCATTAAATGTACTGAAATATTTACTTCCAGTATTTTTAGATCTATTAAGTTTCTTTATGGAAATATACCCACAATTGGATTTATAATCTAACAAAAATATTACATTTTCAAATTTAGATCCCTAACATTAGGGACCCAAATCTGAAAATGTTGATTAAAATTCTCATTGCATAATAATTCCCAATGGTATATTTACACAAATAAATTCAGCATTTTTTGACATTCACATTTGAAGGGTTTGGGCTTTTTTCTCCCCTATAGATTAAGGTAAGAACTTTGGGGGAAACCCAATCCTCCCACCAAAACAACAATAATTACAAGAAAAGTATAAAATATTGAAAACAAAAATTGAGATGAGACAAATTATCAGTGTAACCTCGTAAACAGCGACAATTCCTGAGTTTTGCTCTCAGAATGTTGTTAGCTTGGGACAAATAGAAGCTGCCTGTTTCTAAATATTCTACTTGAGTTTTACAATACCTTAGGAAAAAATGGGGAAACTTCCTGTGCTTTGTTAATACATATTGTTTCTGAAATCAAACCCTGTGGCTACTTACTGTTTGTCTTGAACTAATACTATATCTGTTTAAAGATTTGAATCTTCCTGATTGGTTTTTCCTTTCAGTACTGCTGCCTTGTAGAAGAAAATGAGAAAACACTGAGGTTGTAAACCCTGCCACAGTACAAATAACAAGAAATGCAAACAACCTGACTTATTATAAAGACATATCTTTTTGCCCTTATCCAACTAAAGCTTAATGCTGAAATTGCTTCAGGCACAGGATCAGACATGTTTATCATTACCACAGATGAACATTCTGTTTGAACAACACTACCCTATTCATCCCTATATTATCTTACTAGCTGGTGTGATATGATGTTTATGATTCTAAAACACCATGTTGAGCTGGTCCATGGTAAGAGAAAGTAATTGTTCCCATTTGTGGCAGGGTGGCTGATACAATCTCTTTTGCTACTACTTTAAATAAAAGGCCACATTCTGCCATTTTGTAGTTATATGAAATAATATAGGGTATACCAGAATTGTGATAGGGTATACCAGACCTTTGTGGACCACTGCTGGAGACTCTGCTGCTGACTGTGTGATTTGACCAGAAGGCCAAGCCACTGAAAACTTCCTAAGGATTAGTCAACAACCTACTGGGGCAGCAGAGGTGAGAAAAGGACTGTGGTACTGCACCCAGCTGCTAGGAGGTGCTCAAGAGGTCCCCCTTTACAGTCCTTCAGTGCTGCACAAACAAAAATCAGTCTCAATCACTCGCTCAGTTCTATACCCCACAAAAATACTTAGATAAATTAAGGTTGAAAAGGTATTAACATGTAATCAAGTCTCCATGTTAGAACGTAAAACCCCATTAACTGTGAAAAAAGTACACCTGTAATATCCAATCAATTCGCCAACACAATGTAATAAGTGACCATTCGCTAATCATCCAATTTATATCTCTCATTCAATCTTAATGTTTTTATAGATTTAAAGGGGAAAGTTAACACAGGAGAACTGACAAAACATGTAGTGAATTGAACTTATTATGCAAAATACCAAAAATACACTAGAATTATTCACTATATTCCAGAATTATTCATTATATTACAGTTATCTTCTAGAGTACTTGCAAAAATAATATTTTACAAGTATAGCACAATGAACAAATGTATTAACTCAGAAACCCCAAACACTCCAATTCTACATCTATACTAACAAAACTTGCCCTACCAGAATATCACTATGTAATAAAACTCAAATATTTCATATAATTTACTGGAAATGCAAAGGATTGTTATTTGTCCCATTGCAGTCAATGGAAGCTTTGTCACAAATTTTAAAAAGACAAAGGATTAGGACCTGAAGCTGACAGTTTTTTAAATATTCTAAATATAATGAAAAAATGCACATGCATAACTATGAAACTAACACCACAGTTCAACTGAAACTCAAACAAAGCTAAGTGGTTGATAGAAACTTCTTGGGATAATAGTCAATTGTTATCTATTTTATGGACATAGTGAATAGGTTAGATATCCTAACTGTACATTTTGAAGACTAACATTTAGGAGTTATTTTGTTTAGAAATATATGATAGGTGAGATTAAAAATATTTGGCTGGCTGTTAGCCAAGACATAAAGGGTACTTATATTTACAGTTATAATATAACTAATTTTTACTTTATACTTGTTTAATTATTACTTTAAGTTATGTACTAACAGAATTAATGATCAGATTGTGTCAATGTGATTGGCACAGATATTTTTTTCTTACCCATATGCAAAGTAGGGACAGTTTCATTCCTAAAGACATCTCTCCTTCACCCATGGATCTCATGGAAGATTCTCCATGGGTATGCATATCTGACTGGGGATCAGATGGCCCAAATGGAGGAGTTGTTACTAGCGCCACAGTAGTCTGCGTTGATAGCCTTAATATCTTGACAGATCTACGGTGTTTGGGCACTAGACCATTAATTTTTTTATGGACTACAGTGGTCCATTACTCTATGATAAACACATCCTCTTGCTGCTAGATAGCATAGTTAGTTAGGGTCAAGGTTCAAAACTTATGAATGAAACGTGATGGGAGTGTATGTTACAACTGTACATAACAGGTTTTTTTTAAACTTGTTTAAAAAACCTAGGAAATCAAACAATTCTTTTAAAAAATTAAAGAATGTTCGGTTGCAAAATCAAGGACTGAAAAATTAAAGTTTCAGAATTTAGGTTGCCCATATGATATATTCTGTCACCTTGTGTATATGTAATATTACATTATCACTTACTATATTTTCACTTGACCCTTCCTTCATTCAGTGCATAGGATAAAGTAGCTGTACACCGCTCTGTAGCAGTACTTGATTATTCCCTTCATCCCAGTAATAAGTTAGTATGATTACATCATATGCAAAACTCCATGCAACTGCCAATCACAGACTTGATCAGGTCTTATGGCCTTATTACAATTAGGTTTTTTCACCTTAATGGTTTATACTTCATTGGCTTCTCAACGTCCTATTTGAATGTATTAGCAACTTAAATAAAATACCTTAAGATAAATAACTTAGCAAGAGCTTGACTTTAAGACTAGTTAGGTAGCAACTCAACCTACATCTCATCTCTGTGAAACACAGAAATGACATCTGCCTCTTGACATTAGACCTTTATTTCAAGTTAGTCCATGGATTCTAGCCCATGGGTGGATGAATATAACATTGTTATTAAAAAGTTTCATATTTTCTGCATTGTCACTCAGCACTCAACTGCACCCGAAGTCACTAGGAGCTGTGGATGCTCAGTATAATGGCAGTGCTACTGTGCTCATGCTTCCAGGTTACCTTGAGTTTAAAGTCAGGGACAGGAGGTCCTAATTTATTAAATCCTGGCTTTCCCACTAACTCACTGTGTGCCATCAGGTAAGTCCCTTTGTCTCACTTTCCTGACGGGGATAATACTCTGGTCTCACTGTCAAAATAAATTCATGTATTTTTGTGAGGCATTAGTTACTACACTGCTGAATGCAATAGAAAAGACCCCGAGGTGTTATAGCCTCATTGGTCCCAGGATATTAGAGAGACAAAGTGGGTGAGGTAGTATCTTTTATTGGACCAGTTCTTGGTGAGAGAGAGGCTTTCGAGCTTACACTCAACTGATCTTCAGATCCTGAAAAGCTCTATGTAAGCTCGAAAGCTTGTCTTTCTCACCAAACGAAGCTGGTCTAATAAAACATATTAGCTCACCCACCTTGCAGCATGAGTAGTCAGTGCAGGCTCCTGATGGCATGTAGTAAATAAGGCAGGGGCAGCCAATTGAATGAGGATAAAATATTGAACATACTTCATTCTCTCGGCACCATCCATGCTATGCACTGAATGAGGCAGTGCTCCTGTGAAAAAATTATATGTGATTATGTAATTAAAGACTATTATGAAGCATGTGTACCAGGGATCATATTAATGTTTTAAAGTGTCAAATATGGTAGTTTTTAAAAAGTTTTGAGTGATTGATTTATATAATTTTGTAATCTAGTTTTTTAGATTTTATTTGTACACACACATATTATGTGACAAGATCTAGAAATGTACTATAATTTCCATATAAATATTTGCACCTACAGATAGGATAAGAATGTATTCATTTACATATATATGACATTTAATAAATTTGCATATATATATATGAATATTGCTATTTCCAAATGTTTACATACATGTATCGGTGTTGATATATTTTTTCACTTAGTGCATGCATGCACACTCACTATTGAATTACTCATGTTTTTAAATGTACATTGTAATTGCTCTTGCATACTCACACACCCCTATCTAAAATATTTGAAAGGTTATATAAGAGTAACGCCTATAAATTTATCCGCAGAAGGCTTACAGAGTTTTATATATATTTAATAACAGGTATCTTACATTCCTTTAAATTTCCAAGAGATCTACAAAAAAAGAGTGAAAGTCACTACTCATGGAAACAAAAGATAAGACCCTCCTAAAGTTTGCAGATAAAATACCTTTAAATAGAGCAAGAGAAAAACATTAGGATTTTTTTTTGTTCTATAGTTTTAAGTTCTACCTCTTAAAATACTATATCCAAATACCTTATCAAGAAATACACTAATAATTTGCAAATACAGTAAACCCTCGATTTAACGGACTTCGGATGCAACGGACAAAATTTATGAGCAAGTCTGATGCATTCCTGATCCATTTCTGGTGGGCTGGCTGCCGGCTCCCGGCTGCCGTCCGGGTCACAGCAGCAGGCGGGCTGGCTGCCGGCTCCTGGCTGCCGCCCGGGTCACAGCAGCGGGCGGGCTGCGGAGCTGCCGCTCCGACCCTGTGGCGGGTGGGCTGCTGCTCCGACAGCTCTTTTTTATTTTTATTATTATTATTATTATTATTATTATTATTAAATAACGGACTTTTTGATTTAACGGACACCCCCTTGCCCGAATTAGTCCGTTAAATGGAGGTTTTACTGTAATCTATTTTATGGTAGGTTGTGGCATGCCAGATTTCAGGTTTGTTTAATTTATCAATTTACAGGAATGGGTCTGAAAATTGTCTTTGTAATAGGAAGCTTGCTTCAACTTTAACTATGGAGGAGAAGACACATCTTTTCATAGTATGCTCCTGTTAAAGTCTCATTAGGAAATCATGACATATTGGGCCAGACCTGTGAGTCATATAACCTAAGAAACCTATACAATTACTTTTTTTTTCTCCATTCTGGTACTTGGGGGCAAGATTTACCCTAGAACTTGTCACCACACAGAAAAAAACCTCCCACAGCCAGTTTCTCTAAAGAAAACAAGAAAAGATGACTGTCTGAAGTTGTAGTTTTAAAATGGAAGGCCCTCCAACCTGGAAGATCTACATCAGTTTCAAAGAAGAAATAGGAAAAGATTCAGACTTCCTACAGTCAAAAGTCCATACCAAAAAGAATGGGGTTTCCCATAGCAAGGAGGAAGATTGTGAGGTTGCTCATCTAGGGACATTCCCAGTATCTTGAACTCCATTGTTGCAGTTACTGCCCCTATATTAGGGAATGTGATCCATTTTCCTTTACTGTGTTTACCAGTATTTCCCTTGGAAAGTCTGCCTGACAATTACCAATAGGCCTGGCTGTTAGAATTTTTGCAGACAGAGTTTTAGCTGGTGGCCTCTCTCTCTAATCCCTGCACTGTTTGCAGGATTATCTAACAATGTGGAGCAGGACTTTAATAACGTGCTTGCTAGATGCATGGTTGGCTCCATTCACCAGGGTTTAATTCCCTATAATACAGTTATAGAGCTATTAGGAAACCCCTTGTCCTGCACTGAGTGGAGACCACAGCTCCCACACAAGTTTAGGGGAGCTGAAGATGTGTAAGGAATGTTTTTCTCTTTTTACATGCTTCAATGAACAAGTCTCAGTGAATATTTTTCTCTGTGCTTATTGTCTCCCAGTGCAACGTACTGGGAATCAGATTGCGTCCAGTGGAGTGTTTGGTTCCTTAAATTACCTCATTTTGAACAACTTCATTCCCAACGTTCTTCCTGCTAATGCTTTCTAAGTAATTTTATTTCTAATTATTCATCATATAGTATAATGAGTATAATTTATAATACCTTCCAAATAAATTCTAAATAGTTAATCTCACCTGAATACAACCATCCTCAGACTGTACAAGTACCATGGCTTAAATTCAGCCAGAGCTGTTTGGAGTGGAGCTTCAGTGAATATTTTTAAAGGGCAGAAGTCCCAAGTTCCAGCATGCTCCCTGAGGGTGAAGTCTTACACCCCAGTGCGCCCTGAAGGACTGAAGCCCCAAGCCCTGGTGCCTCCCGCAAAGGGCTCCAGGAGATGCTCGTTGAGAGTTTAAGCCCTGACAAGTACAGTAAAACCAAAGTGTAAAACTAATTAGTATTTCAGCTACTCCAGTATTTAGGACACTGGCGAGTGACTTGCATTCTACTTGCAGCTAGTGCACTCATGCCAGGGGGAAAAACACAACACAGGCAAGCAGAGACAGGAAAGAGAACGTATGGAGAGAGGAAGACAGAAAGTCAATAGAAGGCATGCAGGGAAAACAATAAGAAGCACTTGTTTTAAGCTTTCCCTGAATTGATTATATTTTGTATGATGCCCCACACTAGACCTGAGAGGGGGTGCGGGGAGGAGAAGACAGAGAGAGAGGGAGTGTGTGTGTGTGTGTTTAGGAAAATCATTCATCGTACCTCCTTTAAAATTTTATACTTCTGTTGAATATGATGGAGGCCCATGTCTGGAACACTACTGCTCACTCCTGCAATAATTGGTCATTTAATAAAACAAGAGGGTGGCACTATGACTCACCCTAATAAGTCTTTTACATATAGATTTTTCTTCTTCTTGATTCTTGTGAATGCTAGTGTACCATATCACATACAGCAAAAATCACAAAACACTCAAGCAAAATGACCACATGTAAATTGTCACAGTTCGTAGTGAATATAGGCAAATATAAGATACTATTGTACATTGAACAAGATGCTGTGATGGCTCTGCAAATGATAGGAGACATTATTAAGCCTATTGGTGTTATTGAAAATAATGACAAATCAATATTTTTAATTGCTATACCTCACTCTGATTTGGTTCTTCTATCATTATTATTTATATTACTCTTGTGTTTAAAGCCCAAAACAAGACTGAGACTCCATTGTGTTAGGCACTGTACAAACAGTGAGACTGTTTCTTTCCCAAAGAATTTACAATCTAATATAATGGAACCTTGGTGAAGATGAAGCATTCAAGAAGAATGTGGAATAAAGATGAGTGGATGGATAGCCTCTTATTTTTCTCCTTTTCTTAAATTTAATCATGTTGCAAAGTTAGCACACAGAAAATATAACTAAAATTAAAGCATCTAGAATTTAGTCATCATGTTTCATTGAAATACTGAACCTGGACTTTTAATTTCAGCAATTGAGGTTTGGTTCTCTATGATAGTTATTTCAATGGAAAGAGTGCTTGTAACTTGTGTCTGAGTGCTTTAGGGTATGTCTTATCCCAGCTTTAAGTCTTGTGTAATAATTTTGTCCATAGTTTGGACATATTTGTCCACAGATGTAATCACTATGTTGTGGCAAAAACACCTTAGCATCTCAAAATATATTTCCAAGTAAACTTATTTCTATTTATAAAGCAATTGGATAAAATTTTCAGGCATGCCTGAATGCCCTAGGAGCTGATGTCTCATGGAAACACATTAAGTGAGGCTTCTGAAGGTTTGTCTACACTTCGAGCTGCGTGTGTAATTATTGGTTTGAGGAGTCATATCCATGTTAGCTCTCATTGAGCTAGTTTGCTAAAAATTGAGCATTACCAGTGTCACGAGGGGCTACCCACCCTGAGAATTCATCTAACATCTCAGATAGGTACATACTTTGAGGCAACGACCCCTCCTGACCTGGCAGCTACATTCTATTTTTAGCATGCTAGCTTGATCAAAGCTAATTTGAGGCTGTCTCCCTGTGCAGCTCCCCTGTAGGTATACCCTGATTGCCTATTTTTCTTTAGATATACCCTGATTGCCTACTTTTCTTTTGAAGATTGAGTATAGGAGCTTTTGAAAGTTTTATCCATCATCATATTGAAGGCAAATATTATACAGAACTTAACACTTTTTAATGGAAGTATTAAGAGGCATGTTTTTTTTTTTTCAGTTGAATAAGGATTTGGAATGCCTTTTTTTGGTCACCCAAAACTTAAAGGGCTCTGTTTTTCTGAAACACTGAGTGGCCACTTTCCCTCAGTTGGGCCTCTTTCAGATATCTTGAGCTGGACACCTAAAATCCAATGCACACCAAATAACTAGCTGGTTGGAAATCTTTGCCCAAAGCATTTATAATTCCATCAGGTTCAATATTAAGTGACAAAGAAAAAGATGATCCCTTGCTGTCATGATTATCTTCTCATTACTTTGTATTGTCTTCTAGCTTCTTTGCCATTTACTTTCCAACTGCAACTACTTTTCAGTGTTTTATAGTACAAGGCCACAGCATGTGGGCTCTTTAAGTTCAATTTTTTTTAAAAAAAAGACACTTCAGTGTTGTCTCCTCAGGCTGAATGCCCAGTGATTTCAGTAATGATAATTTCTTCATTAAAATAGATCTCTACTCTAACTATGTTTGGCAAATACACGAACACAAAATCTCATTGACCTGGTGCAGGGAATAGCAAATGAATTCAAAAGTGTTTGTTATTTTATAAAAATAGGTGTTTGATATTCCTTTGATGAATGAATTCTAAGTATATGGCACTAAAGAATGAGAAAACAAAACCAAGTTTTTATGGTTATCTATTGCATACAGGATGCCACTAGAGGGACTTGTATAGCCAAAAGTATCTTGGATAAGATTCTGAAAAAACCGTGGAGATATTAATAAATGACAACATTTATGAGTCATATCTACATTTATATTTTAAAATCTAATGTAAAGAAAAAAAGGGCTGTGAGGTCTGTTTATCCATGCTTGGTGTCTTCCCAATAGCATCTAATTTTCTTGTGCATACTTCTGATCCTAAAAATATTGCACCGAGGACCTGCTAACAATATTGTGTATATTATTGCACAGTTAACTCTGGAATTTGATGTTTTTCTAATTTTTCTTTAAATATATTTTAAAAACAAGTGTATTCCCCCTGGCTTTACTCCACTTTACAGACAGCTGCATAATTAAAAATATCCACTTGTATCTGTGGAAGGAGGAGGAGTAGGACAATGAACAGCAAAAAATGAATAGTTTGCACACGGTATAGACAAAAAATATTCTGTGGGGGAATGGTTGAAGAATTTTCAAATGAGCTATGAGAAAACATCATTTTGGGAGTGATGTTTATCTGACAGACATTTAGCTACATGGCACCGAGTGAACATTTAATATGTATTTCCCTTTAATTATAGTATGAGAACATTGTGAATGGTAGCAAACAATGTTTATTGCCACTGCAACTTTTACTATTCATCTTTATTTAATTAGTTGAAGTATATAACACTAATACAAATAGAAAATCACTTTAAATCATGAGTAGAGCTGCATGATTTTTTTCAGATGAATAGTTTATTTACAGAAAAAGGCAGTTTTGGGTTAGTTATAAATATTAGCAAATTCCAGTCAAAATTTAACAAACAATTTCAGTCAAAAAAGGATAGTTTTGTAAAAGTCAGTGCTTTTGGTTTATATTTTGAAATTTAACATTTTCATTTGATTTCAAAACAATGTTATTGTTTAAAAAAAGCTAGATGTATTTAAAAACAAACAATCCTCCCTTCCTCTGAAAACTAAACAAAATGAAATATCTGAAAAAAGTTTTCATTAGCCTTTAAACAATTATTTTCCTTTTTATTTTTTTTTGGTTGCTTTGCTTACAAACAAACAAGCAAATTATTATTCACTCAGCTCTAATCATGAGTCAATAAGAGAGAAGCAAGTGATTAAGTCCTCTGCTGAAATATTTAAAATGACAGTTGCAATGGCTTAATGGTTTGAGAACACACGTGATTAATAGTAACATAGGAAATGAATGAATATACTGCAGTATAGCTATACTTCTATTTAACACATTTCAAATTTTTAAAGGGACATGGTTAAGTCAAATTTGACCTGTAATTCAAATTTTATAAAATAAGCTTTTACAAAAGCCAAGATCACTAGTAATATTTGTGATTTTTAAATGTAACCAATATTTACAACCCAAATTTTGCAGCCCTGTACTGCCTGAAAATAAAATTGTCTAGATACTGAAACTGATAAGACAATTCATTGTCCAGGTCAGGAGAAAGGCAAAAGATAACAGCCTAATTCTCTAACTTATTTTAACATAAGGTGTATTTTCAATATTAATAAGGATTTTTTTTAAATGGGAAAAATTCTGTTCTGACATAGAAACCCTGACTTCAAATTTGCATGTGGTGTAACACAGCAGAATCTGGCTTCTAAATTTAACCTGACAATGTCTCTATTAAAATATTATAGAATATTTTTCTTTGAGATAAGTGAAAATTAGAAAAACTTTGGAGCTCAGACTTGAGCACTCTGTTAGGGGCTAAAACGTGATGTTTAAATACTATCACCAGAAAAAGAATTCAACTTAGAGTTAACCTTACATAGGAAGAACAATTCAGTTTTATGGTATTTTTATTGTGTCTTTTAAAAATGTTTTTCTGATATTTTAACTTTGCAACCTAAATAGTAGTGTGCTGATAAACTGACATGATTTGGTGTGGGGAAATAACAAAATATATTGAGACAATGAAGAGAAAAGACTATTTGAATAACCAAAAGAGAGGAAAGGCTATGCCTTTCAACAAGACCATTTAAATTATGCTAAAATATAATCGGTTAACATATACATATTCTTAAATTAATATTCCTGTACAGCAGAATTTACCAAAAACCCCTCAAATCTCTAAATTTCCTTCTGACAATTTCAGTACTTCCTTTTAGTTCTTCATACAACAATGTTTTAGCAGAATTGTTTTAAAGAGACTTTTAAATAATAGGGTTCAGCAGAAAGTGAGAAATGCAGCAATACTTTTGGGTAAATAGATAAAATAATTCTTGCTATGACTCTGTATTGCTGTCTGTTTTAGGTGATACGTAAGCTCCCCTCACCTTCTCGTGTTTCCAGTTTGATTACTTCACACATTTTTGTTATAACTGTTATTCAGCAATGATGTAAAATAAATAATTGAAGAATGACCGAATAAATGAAGTAAGGCATGAAGACATGAATGGAATTTGGAGAGTGATGGATCTTTTATGGAATAACTTCAACATGAGGACAAACTGGTACAACATTGATTTCCTGCTTACTTTTCAAACAGTCCAAAAATAAGTCTAATGTTGTAGTATTAATTATTATTCATTATTTTAAAATTTACAGTGAAAATGGTATTTTCTTTGATATAAGTACACAAAGTTTTAACGGTTTCAGTTTGAGTTTGTACATTCCTTACTTAATGCTTTAAGGAACTGAACCTGAAAACATATAGGGTAACATGTTCCTAAGTCACCAAAGAATTGAGTCCTATTTTCAAAAGTGACAAGGGTTTGGCACATAAGAACTTGTTTTTTTGAAAGTGAATATAAGGGCATATACATATATATAGGGTTAGGCACTTTAGAAAATTGTACCCATAATAATAAGACAAGATTTAGTGGGGAAATATGGAATAGTTATGTTGAACTAAATGGCACTACTCATGTAAGTTAATTAATCATGCATATGTCTTTGGTGGATCTGGAACATTAGTTAATTAGTCAACTGCTCATTATTAAAGCAGAATTCTTAGGTACAACTGAATCCCATTTGGGTATTAATGAATCAAATAGGCATTCAAATTTTTCTCTGGTGGGGAAAAGATATATTCAATAAAATTTTAGATATAATTTTCAGAGGGGTATATTGAAGGGAAAGTTATTTTTTCTTCTGAACTGATATTGTTTCAAGTGACTGCAACTAAATGGTAGTAAAAGTGAGAAAAAAGAGCATCTTTTCTTCTGACTTCACTCCTCTTTAGGAATTACAGGACTATGTGCAGAAGTTAATTTCTGTATATTTTTACCTATAACTAGCAAAAGTGCCCGGCGTTGCTCGGGTCAGTCGGAGGTGGGGAGGGGACAGACAGCTGACACCCCCTGACCAACCCCAACACCCACACCTCACCCCTCACCCACCCCCACACCTTCCCACCCCCCGAGACCAAACCCGACACCCCCCGGCTCACTTACCCCCCAACCAAACCCAACACCCCCACCTGACCCCCCCAACCAAACCCGACACCCCCACCTGACCCCCCGACCAAACCCAACACCCCACCTGACCCCCCGACCAAACCCGACACCCCCACCTCACCCCCTGAGCAAACCCGACACCCCCACCTCACCCGCCGACCGAACAGTGTATTTAATAATCTGTGTGCTACACAGTGCACCGTGAGCCGGGGGGGGGGTGTGTGTGTCAGGTTTGGTCAGGGGGGGTGGGAAGTTGTCGGGGTGGGTGAGGGGTGAGGTGTGGGTGTTGGGGTTGGTCAGGGGGTTTTGCGGTTGGTGGGGGGGTGAGGTGGGGGTGTCGGGTTCGGTCGGGGGGTAAGTGAGCCAGGGGGTGTCGGGTTTGGTCTGGGGGGGTGGGAAGGTGTCGGGGTGGGTGAGGGGTGAGGGGTGGGTGTTGCGGTTGGTCAGGGGGTGTAGCGGTTGGTGGGGGGTGAGGTGGGGGTGTCGGTTTGCTTGGGGGGATGAGGTAGGGGTGTTGGGTTCGATCGGGGGTAAGTGAGCCGGGGGGTGTTGGGTTTGGTCTGGGGGGTGGGAAGGTGTCGGGGTGGGTGAGGGGTGAGGTGTGGGTGTTGGGGTTGGTCAGGGAGTGTTGCGGTTGGTGGGGGGGTGAGGTGGGGGTGTCAGGTTTGGTCGGGGGGTAAGTGAGCCGGGGGGTGTCGGGTTCGGTCTGGGGGTGTTGCGATTGGTGTGGGGGGGGGTGAGGTGGGGGTGTCGGGTTTGGTCGGGGGGTAAGTGAGCCGGGGGGGTGTCGGGTTTGGTCTGGGGGGGTGGGAAGTTGTCGGGGTGGGTGAGGTGTGGGTGTTGGGGTTGGTCAGGGGGTGTCGGGTTTGCTTGGGGGGGTGAGGTGGGGGTGTCGGTTTGCTTGGGGGGATGAGGTAGGGGTGTTGGGTTCGATCGGGGGTAAGTGAGCCGGGGGGTGTTGGGTTTGGTCTGGGGGGTGGGAAGGTGTCGGGTGGGTGAGGGGTGAGGTGTGGGTGTTGGGGTTGGTCAGGGGGTGTTGCGGTTGGTGGGGGGGGTGAGGTGGCGGTGTCGGGTTTGCTTGGGGGGTGAGGTGGGGGTGTTGGGTTCGGTCGGGGGGTAAGTGAGCCGGGGGGTGTCGGGTTTGGTCTGGGGGTGTTGCGATTGGTGGTGGGGGGAGTGAGGCAGGGGTGTCGGGTTCGGTCGGGGGGTAAGTGAGCCGGGGGGTGTCGGGTTTGGTCTGGGGGTGTTGCGATTGGTGGGGGGGTGAGGTGTGGGTGTCGGATTCGGTCGGGGGGTAAGTGAGCCAGGGGGTGTCATGTTTGGTCTGGGGGGGTGGGTGGGAAGGTGTCGGGGTAGGTGAGGGGTGAGGTGTGGGTGTTGGGGTTGGTCAGGGCGTGTTGCGGTTGGTGGGGGGGTGAGTTGGCGGTGTCGGGTTTGGTCAGGGGGTAAGTGAGCCGGGGGGGGGGTGTTGCGTTTGGTCTGGGCACCCACCCCGACACCTTCCCCCCCCCAGATCAAACCCAACACCCACACCTCACCCCTCACCCACCCCGACACCTTCCCACCCCCCCAGACCAACCCCAACACCCTCCGGCTCACTTACCCCCCGACCAAACCCGACACCCCCACCTGACCCCCCCAAGCAAACCCGACACCCCCACCTCACCCCCCGACCGAACCCGACACCCCCACCTCACTTACCATCCCACCAAACCCAACTCGGATCCGTCGCTGGGGGGGGGCAGAGCTGAGGGATTCCGGGGACCTCCGCAGGTGGGGGGGCACAGAGCTGATGGATTCCGGGGTTCTGTTGGGAGGGGGAGGGGCAGAGAACTGAGGGATCTCCGGGGTTCCGTTGGGAGGGGGGAGGGGCAGAGAACTGAGGGATCTCCGGGGTTCCATTGGAGGAGGGAGGGGTGAGTTGAGCGAGTGCGGTGTCTGTTGGAGGGGGTATTATGACATCATCACCACCTAACCGCCCAGCTGATTTGATTGGCCCTGAAAGACTTTCACCCCTGGGGGGCGTCAGAGGTGAGATCCGAAATTTTTTTGACCCTTACCAGCATCTAGACCCCAGGACTCCTAACTGTACCAAATTTCAAGTCTCTGGCTCAAACGGTGCGGGAGGAGTTCGCTGTCATACATACATACATACATACATACATACATACATACATACACCACTTGACTTTTATATATATAGATTAATAGATTAATATCCAAGATGACTATACCACATCAAAGTTCCAAGAATATGCAACAGCAGCAGCTTCCTGTCAGAAAGGGCATTGAAATCTCTCTCCTCCTTTGTAGGGGAGTGGGAGAAAACTGAGGGCCCCAGTAGTAGTCATTTGGTCTTTTAAAATCAAAATAACTCTTTATTACAATTACAGATGACCCAATTTATAAGTTAATGTGATGAAACCTAAGTGAAGCTAGGGCTGCAGAGTATTATTTATCATCGTATTGTTGAGATTGCAGAATGCACAGATACATAATATTTTAAATGGCTTCTACTCCCATCAGCACTGACCTTAAGTTGTATCCTTGTCATCACTTGAAAGATAATGGCTATAGAAAGATCATGCTTTTAAAAGGTATGGGAAAAATACTGTTTGTATGAGCCTAATCACCGTACTGCACTAAAGCAAGGGCATGGGGAATGATGGGGATGTTGTCCAGGCTTCCAGAAGGAAGGCAGTGGTGTTTTATGGCAGATGGGGGGTGAGGGGTGGGAGGGAACAAAGTCAGAAACAGCTGCACAAAGGAGGGGGGTGGTCAGCCTTGCAGTACTGACTCACCACCTTGGAATGTAAGGGCAGAAGGCTTGAAAGGTGCAAGCCCCTGGCACTGGAAACCGCTTTCTCCATGCAACAGGCAAGACAGCATCCACCCATCCTCCCCTTGAGGTGTAATTATCAGGTGGGGTTTGAACCTGCTGTGGGCATTGCACTAGTCGCTCCTTTTTAGGGGAGTTGGGAACGATTTTTTCCCCTCACCACCATATTATATTGGCTTCAGTGGACGTGGGGCTATTTTGCCTTCCACGCAGTGTGGGTCAGGGAAGACCTATAATGGTGAGGAGGAAAGGACGGTAGGCTATACATCACAACTTATTTTGTAAGTGTGGGCCGGATGTCCAGAGCAGGTGCTCCATAGGGAAGGAATTCAGTGATCATATAAATGGCCTGGTAAAGGACTTTAAAGGGAGGTGCTGGTTAAAGGAATGGAATGGTGAGGGGGTTGGGCTCGTATGGTTTGTATGCAGGGAGTCAACCCACCATTTTTATAGTCCACCTCACCCCTACTACAAGAGTGTAGGTGGATGGTAAGGTCCTGGCAAAGGATTTGCTGGAGGGACTTGGATGGAAAAATGAGGGGTAGTTGGTGGAATCCTCCCAGGTCATTACAGATTAAATAGAGGGTTATCTGCCTTGTACACTTTTATCTGCTGGGTAGCCCAGACATGTAAGAATGACGTTGCTGCCTGATTAAATCTATATCAAGTGTCTCCTATCCTTCTTTCAGGACAATATGTGCTTGGAAAAGCTCTTGAAACTAAGATGGTTGAGGACCATAAGGTTAAGAAAAAAATGCATTTGTTAATAGTTTTGTGGTACAAGTTATCTGTTGATCTATGGACATACATCTCGGTTTAACTGATATTTCATAATATGAATGAATAAATACTGATCTTAGCTAATATATTCCTTGTTTTCTGTTTTTCTTTGATTAGACTTATGAATTAAAGTTAAAAAGTCTTGTCACTTCATAAAGAGTGAGATATGCATATTCTGGGGGGAAGGGGTAATGTGTTTAATTAAACCTGACATTTCTGAGCTTACTGTGAAGGGTGTCCATCTTGCTGAAAAAATTATGCCATTTGTAATTGACTTTTATTTGAAATGATCTCTCATTTGACAGTAGCTATATGAGAGTCTTGCAGAAAAGACTAATTAAAGTGGGCTGGAACTGGGTTTTCACTTTTACTCTAGGAGTACCCATTATGCTGACAGTTTGATAATTCACATTGCTATTCAGAAAGGTGGGAACCTCTTGCTGTGGTCTCAAAAATGCCAATTTTAGGCCTGTCATGTTGAACAAAAGTCTGTCATTATCTACTCACAAGTTTTTGTTTTGGTTTGTTTTTGTTTTCCAGTGAGTAGTTTATTTGCTGAAAACTGCAGTTTGGATCGACTTCAAACTATTTGTGAATTTGTGTCAAACTTGCTGAATAGCTTTGATTGAACCAAAAACAAAGAAAAACTCAGTGTTTTGCAAATGTCAAAACAAAATGTTACTTTTTATTTTTATTTTTCAATTAAAGGCATTTTGACAAAAACAAAGCTCCTTTAGCCTAGAGGTTAAGACCTTGTTTGGGATGATGAGGGTGACCTGGATTCAATTTTTTTTTCCTATTGAAGGTTACCCAGCTCTCAGATGAATGCCCTATCTAAGACCATGGGATATTCTGTTATAGAGCTCTATGTCCATATGTCTCAATCTCTCCTGTTGACTCTGTTCTATTTTTATAAATAAGTCAATGCCCATTAAAGCAGTGACTTGAAGTTAGGTCTCCCACATCTGTGGGGAGTACCCTAATCAGAAGACCATAAAATCATTCTTATACTTTTCCTGGCCTAGTGATTATTCATTGTCACTATGAATGAGCTGAATTCTAAAGGAAGCTCTAGGTGGCTTTATCCCCAAGTTACCGTTTATATAGTGGGAACCCTGTAACAGTGCAATGGAACCAGTTAAATGCTTGATATGAGATAGCAGAGGGTAGGCCCATAGCTTCTCTTCCCCAATGTAAAATTAATAAAGTTGCAGCCTGTCAATCTCTCTGTTACATGCTTTGGCAAATATACAGTGATTTACAACTTAATAGGATCTCCAGTTGGACTCATTTTCTTTCATACATCGTCCACATTGGTTCTACCTAAACCCTTCATTACCAATACCAAGTCTCTTAGTCTGGGAAAGAAATTAGTGTTGCATCTCTAGCCTGAGTTCTTCCCCATCACTTCAGTTTCTTTCTGATCTTGACCCAGACATCTCTACGGAATTCCCATCATTCAAACCACAAGTCAAAAATGGAACACTTCCTTTATGGTCTATCTAGAAAGAAAATTTTTCAGGTTAGATTGTAAACACTTTGGAGAGGGTCTGTCTTTTTTGTTCTGTGTTTGTACTGTACCTTGCACAATGGGGTCCTGATCCTTGAGTAGGGCTCCTGGGAGCTATGGTAATAGAAATAAATAATGATAGTGTGAAACCACTATACTTCTGATTTTGTTTGTTCATTTATTTTCATCTTTATGTTTCAAACAATTGTGCCTGAGGGCAGAAACAGCAGCTATTTTTCTTTTCAGAGGTGCTGCAGCCTGTTACAGAAGAAACATACATTATACTCTTATGTGATTTAACTTTTTTCCATTTTGGTTTCCTTAATCAAAAGCAAATCATTTAGCACTAAATATATATTTTTGTTCTTTGTGCATGAAAACATATGTATTGTGCATGCTACCTTTCAAATGTCAATGTACAATTATATTTATTTTGAAGTAAGTTTATTATTTTAAATTTAAAACTTTAAAACCCGATGACACAATTTACATATTCTTGCGAGCTTTTAACATTGTTGAGCTGAGTACAGACTGTATGGAAAAACTAGGGCTTTCCATTAGCTTTGACAACCACAGCACTCAATATTTACACACTGAAAGGTTTCCTTCAAATAATATTTAGCACTAGCGAAAATGCCCGGCGTTGCTCGGGTCAGTCAGAGTTGGGGGCAGAGAGCAAACCTGACACCCCCACCTCACTTACCCCTCGACCAACCCTGACTCAAATTTTCACCCCCCCACCCAAACCCAACACCCCCACGTCACCCCCTACCAACCCCAACACCCCCTGACCAACACTCACACCCAGCTGATGTGATTGGCCTTTAAAGATTTTCACCCCTGTGGGGCGTCAGAGGTGAGATTTGAAAAAAATTCGACTCTTACGGTCATTAGGACCCCAAGACCTCTAACTGTACCAAATTTCAAGTCTCTAGCTCAAACGGTGTGGAAGGAGTAAGCTTACGTACGTACATACATACATACACCATTTGACTTTTATATATATAGATTTACCTAATTTAGGGAGACAAACTACTGTGGGCAAATTAAACAAATTAATAATCCCAATATGGAATTATGCAGAAAACAACACAATCCTTAAAAGTAAGACATGGATCCAGAGGCGTGTCCTCAGTGTCTGATCTCTGTTTAAATTGACTTAAAGAAGGGGCTGTCTATTTTAGAAGTTTGTAGTTTCAATCTGTGTTAATGAAAATGGATCCTACCTGTCTGAAATAGTACTCTCCTAAAATATGGGACTATCATTAGGTACATCATGCCACAGTATCGCTTATAAAACAAAAACAGTAAGTACTTGATTACATGTACAAACATAGCATAATAATGGATTTTGATTTGTTAAGTATACAATGATTAAGTATTCAAGATATGCTGCAATATTTTGTTTTCCATTAAGAGCTTGCCTATTACACCATTTCTACACTGTAAATTATTTAAGTCAGTTGAACATTGTGCTTTCAATAATTTATGTACTATGTAATTGTAAATTATAATATCCTGTCAAATTTCATGCAATTTAGCAATCACAAATATTGAAGTTTGACATTACTGGTTATATGGGCGTCACCAAAAAAACTGGTAAGAAAATACAAAATAAACTTTAATTAGGTATTCCAGAAACAGAGAGGGAAAGACATTAGACTAGCAAAAAATAAACACATTAAAAAACCCAAAACAAAACAAAAAACCACCCCTGCCGCAGAAAATTCAGTATTTGTTTTTAAATGTTTCTTAAAAATTTTCATATTCAGACAATTGCAATCTTTGGTACTCCAATACCATAAAGCTTTGTATGTTTTATGTAAGTAATTAGGATATTTAACAGATTTTGATTATGCTTTATAGCAATTCTTTGATAGCTCACTGTTTAGATACTGATGACTAACTGCTATTGTTAAATCTCTTCTGAAAATAAATTTGCATTGGCTAATAAAAAAAAGCCATATCCTAAAATGAGGTAATTTGACTTTTCAATAAAATCCAAAACAAAACATACACATGTTGAAAAACAGAATATTTTAAAATGTTCATACTTTTGCAACCTTTATCCTATGACTTAATAGCAGACCAAAAATTTGAGTGACAATTCCAGTTAAAACAGGAGCAAATGTTCTTTCATTTAGCGTATTGTAGATAAGTCTATGGGTCTAACTTGTGGAGTAGAGCAATCTAGATTTGGTTCAAGGAACAGCATAACTACTCAATACTGGGAAAATAAAACAAAGGACTGTTCCAACAATGGAAAGGTTACAACAAACTTGAATTATTACTGTCAGAAGCGTACTGTTAAATAACTATAATACACCAAGCTTTAGAATTAGAGGTAGTCTAAGAGTGGAAAAATTGTTAATAAATTATTCTCTAACAAATACATAACCTATTTAACACATAATTTAAACATATTTGAGGCCGATCAAATACTGGGCCTATTTATTTGTGACTAAATACCCAATTTACAGACACAATTATTCAAAGAGACGATTAAAGAATATTTTACTATTTTGGATTATAATTTTCCATGCAATCTGCTTTTTCAATATTCATAAATATATGTTGATTTCAATAATTAATTCTTCCATTTGACATGACTCCATGTAACCTGTTCTCCTCTTACTTAAGATGGTGTACCTCAGGGATAACTGTCTGGAACATCAATGATGTCACAATGGAGTAAAATAGGTGAGACATTGGGTATCACATATTTTTCTGGTATACATGGAGTGAATACCAACAAGATGTATCTGTTCTCTACATGTAGGACTGGCACTCAAGAGTCTTCCTTCTATACTTTTTTTTTATATTTATTAAGCCATCTTTTTAAAAATGTAAAATGAATGTTTTGCAGTAGAAAGAGTAGGATTTTTCTTTTGTGTAATCTACTTTGCAGCAATATCCATGTCACTATTTGTGAATTTGTGTAGAGTTTGTCAAATGGTTCAACTGAATCTAAAATGTTAAAATGTTTTGGTAATATCAAAAAAACATTTTGTTTAGACTTTCAGGCATTTTGAGAAAAGCATAAGGGTGAAACCATTATAAGTGTAAAGAGAACTTGATCACTTACCTTTACTAGTGTTCCTGACCAGTTGGTACCGTAAAGAGTGGAAAGCACTTAAAAGACTGAATTTCATTTCAAAAGTGTTTTCTCTTTCACTAATATTCCCATTAAAATACAACAGTCCTTGGTAAACCCCTGTCCTCTTTTCTACATATAAAAATACATAAATGTTGGAGACAGAAATCTAAGGAGGTGTATTGTTCCCTTTATTTGTGTCAAGGATTGCCTCCCCACTCTGAACTCTAGGGAAATGGAGATGGGCATAAACCCCTTGTACAGAAATCAATAAGAAAAAAACCCCTTAGCATCACACAGTCTCACTGACCCCCTCCCTAGGAATTTCTCCCTCTGCTAAAGCTTAACAGCAAGGAACACCATGGATCAATGATCAAGTGATATCGTTCAAGCATATAATTCACTTACTACTGAACTTGACTTGTTAGAAGATTATAGGTAGATAGAGTAGAGAAATAGGTGTGGTTCCCCCCATAGCCGGGCAAACAGCAAACAGCGAGAGAGAGCTAAAACCGAAACTAAAAACCCTCTTTGTCCCTAAGGTTGATTAGCATCTCCATTTCCTCATTCCCTCTCAGGTTACTTGCAGGTTAACCCTTTACAGGTAAAACAGTAATTCTAAGTTACTTTATGCTTATGACAATTTGAAAACTTAAATCTCCTCTAACATTACTAAGAATTGTACTGTATATACATTTGGGAGTGAACTACTAAATTACATGAGAATATCTGAATGGCCACACTGGGTCATAACAATGGTCCATCTAGCCCTGTATCCTGTCTTCGGACAGTGGACAATGCCAGTTGCTTCAAAGGGAATAAACAGAACAAGACAATCATCAAGTGATACATCTCCTGTTGTTTCATGCCAACATTTGACAGTCAGAGGCTCAGGGCAACCAGAGCATGGGGTTGCATCCCTGAGGACCTTGTCTAATAGCCATTGATGGGTCGACCTATCCTCATCTAATTCTCTTTTGACTACAGTTGTAGTTTTCATTTTCACAGCATCACCTGAGCAATTAATTCTACAGGTTGACTGAGCGTTGTATGAAGATGTACTTCCTTTTGTTTGTTTTAAAATTGCTGTCTATTAGTTTCATTAGATGACCCCTGGTTCTTGTCCTGGTTCTTGTGTTATTTGAAGGGGTAAATAACACTTCTTTATTCACTTTCTCCACACCATTCATGATTGTACAGACCTATCCTCCTTTAGCTGTCTCTGTTCCAAGCAGAACAGTCCCAGTCTTATTAATCTCTCCTCATATAGAAGCTGTTCCATACTCTTGATCATTTTTGTTGCCCTTCTCTGTAACTTTTTCATTTCTAATATACCTTTTTTGAGATGGGATGACAAGAATTTCAAGCTGTATTCAAGGTGTGGGCATGCCATGAATTTGTGTAGTGTTATCATCTTCTTATCTCTCTTCCCTAACATTGTTAGTGTTTTTTAGATGATGATGCATATTAAGTAGGTGTTTTCAGAGCACTATCCACAATGACTCCAAGATCTCTTTCTTGAGTGGTAACAGTTAATTTAGATCTGATCATTTTGTATGTATTGCTGGGATTCTGTGTTCCAATATGAATTACTTTGCATTCACCAACATTGAATTTTATCTGCAATTTTTTTGCCCAATTTTCCAGCTTTATGAGATCCCTTGGTAACTCTTCACAGTTTGCGTTGAGTAATTTTATATCATCTGCAAACTTTGCCACCTCACTATTTACCCCTTTCTCAGATTATGTATGAATATGTTGAACAGTACTGGTCCTAGTACAGACCTGGGAGCCCCTAATGTTTACCCCTTTCTATTATCAAAACTGACCCTTTATTCTTACCTTTTGTTTCCAGTCTTTTAACGAGTTACTGATCTATGAGAGGACCTTCCTTCTTACCTCATGCCTGCTTAGTTTGTTTAAGAGTCTTTAGTGAGGGACCTTGTTAAAGGCTTTCTGAATGTCCAAGTACACTATATCCCCTGGATGATCCTTGTCCAAATATTTGTTGACCCCCTCAAATAATTCTAATAGATTGGTGAGGCATAATTTCCCTTTACAAAAGCCATGTTGGCTCTTCCCCAACAAATAATGATCATCTACGTGTCTGATAATTCTGTTCTTTACTATAGCTTCAACCAATTTGTCTGGTACTGAAGTTAGATTAGTGGCCTGTGATTCCCACAATAATTTCTGGGGCCTTTTTTAAAAAAAAGAATAATATGGCATCACATTAGCTATCCTCCAGTCATCTCATACAGAATCTGATTTACGTGATAAGTTATATACCACAGTTAGTAGTTCTAAAAGTGTCTATTCCCTCTCTCTGAACCTGGGGTACAGAGAGGGGGTCTCTTCTATGCCAGACCAAATAACTACAAGCTGCTTCCTAGCCTAAGTTAAGTCTTTACACCCCCAAACCCCACACTCTACCACCTGGGAAATGGGGTATCGCTGCCACCATCCGGGTGGCTCTCCAAAATCCTGGAGGGGGGCACCCGGACTCCCCCAAACTCCTTCTCTCTCTCCTGAGAGCCGGGACACTCAGAGGCTGCTTCCCTTGCCCCTTCCCCCTCCCGTTTGTTACCGAGAGAGATGAGAAACCGCCCTGAGGCTTTCACACTGTGAGCCTTCCTCTTAGACACACAGACTTCCCTGTACCTGGGAACTGGGTTAAATCCAAAGCTAGGATTCCTTTATGAGAAGAACCAAACACTTTTTATAACTAAAAAGATTTAATAAAGAAAAGAGAATACAGCATACACTTACAATACAACTTCACAATCTAGAGTTCTCTAACTTCCCCTCTGAAAAGGTTAGCGACACTCTAAATAGGTACAGAAATTTATGGAAATTTCACAGCTACTTATGAATATATGAAGGAAAGTAGAAGTTTTCTCCCTCCATAGCTAGAGGCGAAAAAATGGGTCTCTTGCCAATGCTGGGACAGCAGAAAACTGAACTAAAAATCCCTCCCTCTCAGCCTCGTGGTCCGGGGCTCTTACGTCACTCCCTCTCAGATAACATTAACCCCATACAGGCAGAATAACACTCTCCAGCATTTTACACTTATGACAGTAGTTCTGCAATTTCATTTGAGTTTCTTCAGGTTTAGGGTTAGGGAACACCACCTGGTCTTGGTAATTTATAATTGATATATATTTTTTTCCCAAATCTTCCTCTATTGATATTTTGAGCTGAGACAATTCTTCACATTTGTCACCTAAAAAGAATGATTCAGGTGCCGTAATCTTTTTCACATCCTCTGCAGCGAAGACCAAAGCAAAGAATTCATTTACTTCTCCTCTCGTCTTTCCTGAGTGCTCCTTTACGACCTTCATCATCTAGTGGCCCCACAGATTGTTTGGAAGGCTTCCTGCTTCTGATGTACTTTCATTTTTTTTTGCTGTTAGTTTTTGAATCTTTAGCAAGTTGTTCTTCAAATTCTTTTGTTTTTTTGCCCTGCCTAATTATACTTTTACACTTGATCTCTTTTATATGTTTAACTAGCGAAAATACCCGGTGTTGCTCGGGTCCGTCGGAGGTGGGGAGGGGGCAGAGAGAAAACCTGACACCCCCACCTCACCCCCCCGACCAAACCCAAGACCCCCACCTCACTTACCCCTCGACCAACCCCGACTCACATTTTCACTCCCCACCCAAACCCAACACCCCCACGTCACCCCCTACCAACACTCCCTGACCAACACCCACACCTCACCCCCCGTAGACCAAACCTGACACACCCACCTCACTTTCCCCCCAACCAAACCCAACACCCCTACCTACCACCACAAACAAACCCGACACCCACACCTCACTTACCCCTCGACCAACCCCGACCCCTTCCTCACCCCCCCAACCAAACCCAACACCCCCACCTTACCCCCCCACCAAACCCAACACCCCCTGACCAACCCCAACACCCACACCTCACCCCCCACCCTCCCCGACACCTTCCCACCCCCCAGACCAAACCTGACACCCCCGGCTCACTTACCCCCCGACCAAACCCGACAACCCCACCTCACCCCCCTGACCAAACCTGACACCCCCACCTCACCCCCCGACCAAACCCGACACCCCTACCTCACTTACCCTCTGACCAAACCCAACTCCGGTCCATCGGAGGTGGGGAGGGGGCAGAGAGCTGAGCGAGTGCGGGGTCCGTTGGAGGGGGTATTATGACATCATAACTATGTCACAGAGAACAGCAGCTGCCCAGCTGATGTGAATGGGCTTTAAAGAATTTCACCCCTGGGGGGCGTCAGAGGTGAGATTTGAAAAATTTTCGACTCTTACCCTGATTAGGACCCTAAGACCTCTAACTGTACCAAATTTCAAGTCTCTAGCTCAAACGGTGTGGAAGGAGTAAGCGCACATACATACATACATGCATACACCATTTGACTTTTATATATATAGATTACTGCCCTTTCTAAAATGTAGTATCTCACAACATTCCATATAGTTCAGTATTCACTGCTGAACTTGAATGGCAGATATACTTAGTCAAACCTGATTAGTCTTTTAACTGTCTCTCTAAACTAGCATACAAAAGGGTCATTAGCAGGACAGGAGAGCCAGAGATTTGCATATATTGCTTACCACTTGTCATCTTCCAACATGATAGTTCCAGTTGCAGATGTGTAAGAGATGCTGCCCATTAGTTTATTTAATAGATTAAATTTACCTACCAACACAGAGCCAGCCTGTCACAGAAGCAGATGTTTCTGTTGCTGCAACTAACAACATTTTCATTTGCAGAAGGTAAAAACAGGCTGGTGTCTGGTTGCATAGTAACCATAGGGTAGGATATCCTAATTGAATATCTTTTTTCTTACTGCATATGAAGTGTTTTTGTTGTGCTACATGTTGAGATTGGCACCAGAATGACACACAGAGTGGTGATAATTCTGGTGCTGGTCTCCCTTTAGGCAACTGACTTTATTAGGCTTCTAGGCTGCATTGGGAGGTAGAGCATGGCCAAATCCCATCTCTATCAGCAGCACTTGCATTCTGTTGATCATTTAAGAAAGCATTACAAAAAGCAGTCATTGTGGATGAATCTGTCTGTAGATGAACCATATATATGGAGCTTGTAAAATGATTCTGAAGCCCAATCCCTTGATTTATGAGCCAATCTGATGTCCATCAATCATAACGGCTATGTGGATAGGGAGCAATTCTGCTAGCTGATCTTAAGAAGTAGCAGCACAACCTACAACCTACTGCTGTTGCTCTTTGGTAGCTTATTCCTTCTTATCACCACAGGTATCAGGAGTTATGTCATAGGGATGTAATGATGTCCAGTGGTAAGAGTTTACACAGGGTAGAGTCTGAATTTGGATAAATAATGTGTGAGTTTAGCTCTACAAAGGCGGCCTATCTGCTACCAATTAGGTCATTGAGGATTAATTAAGCAGACACATAAGTGGTCCTTAGGACTTATACTGGCTTTCTGCATGTAGGTGAATTTCACCCTTACAGTTTGCTATTCTTATGCACAATACAAACAGAAATGTTCACAGAAGGCTGTGTGAAAAGTAGTAAAGAAGATCTAGTCTATTCAGTTCTAGTCATTCACCTGGCTGACCTCTACTTCCTCGAACATCTTCCAATCAGGACAACACTGAGCAATTGAAGTCTATTCCTTCATCAATAAAGCAAATGATCTGCTGAAGAGAACAATTTCCTTCCATGCCTTTGTCTAGTCTCCCAATCAAAGCAAGAGAAAATGTACTTTTTTATCTACAAGAAAATCTATATTTTTTTCCAATCATCCCCTTTTAAACTAGAATTTAAGACATTGCTGTGCTTACTGGAACATCTGTATACCAGGTAATGTAGAGAAAAGATATTATTCATTTATAAATATTTGCATTCTGCAGCGACTATGGAATTTGGTTTCAAACCACACAACCCTGGCTGTTTATTATACATGAGTAACTAAGTATATAAGTTATAAGTATAATTACATTGATTTGCTCATAGCATTATGTTCTACCGTTTTTTGAGTCCCTGGGGAACAGGATTGTAACTTACTTGCAAGACTTAAGCAAATTTATCTAGAATCTTTGTTTAAACAAAATCATATTACACACAAAAAGTATATTAAAAGAACACTATTAAGGTTGCAAAGTGAAGCAATCAAGTAAAGAAATGTAAGAATTAAGGTTTCCTGTGCAATCTTAATACAGTCTTGTGCATATACAGTATGGTACAGACTAATTATATGAGCACATAATATTTGTTTCCCAATGGACACCTGCCTTATTCAGTGCATAGAATGGATACTGCTCACTTAATAAGCAGCTATTCAGTATTTTGTTTTCCTTTAATTGTTCAGTGTGCAGTCCTAGGCCTTATTTATTGCTCACTATTCAATCTTTGCTCTGAAGATGGAATTATTCATTTCCTCAAAACTTTTTTTATGGATATGATGGGACCCAACTTCTCATCACCTGTAAGGCAAGTGAATGCACCCAGTTACTCATGCTTTGCAAGGTGAGTAGCTAATTAGCTCCTCTCAGAGAGAGTGGAACTAAGCCATATTAAAAAGACGGAAGTCCTCAGTTGAGGGAAAGGTAGCATAGGAGCCAGATCTCTCCATGGTTAGCATACACAGAGTCAGGGGGAGCAGGGCATGGTGGGGGGCGGGAGGGATGAGCAGCCTAGGATCCTGTAATGGAAATCCTGATATATGGCTTTGTAAGCAAAGAAAATTTCAGTACCTCATAAAACAAAACTCTTCAGTTTTGTTTGGACTTGACGCAGCAGACGGGGCCTGAACTTAGATGACTTGGCTGGAGGGTTGAGAAACAGAACACCTGGTGCCAGAGGCAGGTGGGCAGCTGGATGTGCTGCAGCCTAAGGTTTTAGCAACATCCTGCACAGATGCAAGGAGGCACTGTAAAGGTGAGTGTGTGCTGCCACAATAGCACTCATTACTGTAGCACCCTGGTGCTTCACAAACATGAATTCCTGCTTACAATACCCTGGTTATTATCCCCATTTTATGGAGGGGGGAACTGAGGCACAGGGACTATGGTTAAAGTATATACTAATTTTTTGTGCCCAATGTGAGACATCTAGAGCCAGATTTTTCACAGTACTTAGCAACATGTAGCATTTTGTATGTTTAAAGCAGTTCTCCCATGTACTTCAGTTACTGTTTTGGGTGTTCAACACTTCGGCAATTCAGAATGAAGGGTCTCCAATGAGGCACCCATAAAATGAGGAAAACAATTACCTGTGAAAAATTGAGTTTAAGTGTCTTGCCCAGTGTCACACAGGAACTCTGTGGCAGAGACAAGAATAGAATCCAATTCTGCAGGGCAGCACTCAGCTGCTTTATCCATTAGAATGTCCTCTCTGGTTGCGCAGTAGCCTGCCTCATTCACTTCACACCTTCCAACTTCTGCAACAAAGGGTCTGTCATAAGTGTGGAGTGTCTTGGAATTACTGTTTTGCCTGTGAGGGGTTAACTAAACAGGAGAGGGCAGTGACGACAAGGGCTCTCATTGTTATGGGAGGGGGAGGTTTTTAGTTTCTGTTCAGTTCGTCCGGAGCTTGGGCTAACTCCTTCTTTCCAGCTATGGAAAATCCTTTTCTCCTTTTCCTTCCTATATCCATAAATTAGAGGAACTTTAAGTAGAATTGTACCTGTATAAGCTTTGCATCTGATCTCTGGTGTCCTTAGACTGTAATTATTTAGCAGAGAGAGAGAGAGGAATCCCCGGGGAGGGGCTGGTTTATGCAAGAAAACTCAGAATAGAAAGCTTTATATTTGTAAAGTTGTATTAGTTGTATGCTTTGTTCTTTTTCTTTACTAAACTTTTATACCTATAAGAATTGTCTGGTAATTCTAGTGAAGTAATCTGAGCTTTGGATCTGGCACAACATCATGGCTAGTGAGGAGATGTGTGCTTGAGTCCCTTTCCTAGGAAATGGGGGGGAGGGGCTATTGCTCGGAGTCTGTATTCTCCCAAGCAGTAAGGGAGAGAGTGTTACTCTTGGGGTGTTAATGGGCCCCCTCCATGGTCTTGGAGATTCTCATTAATGGAGGCAGTGGAACCCCAAGCCTTAACTGGTAAAGTTTGGAGTTTTTTTTTGGGGGGGGGGAAGATTTAACTTAGGCTGGGAAAGTAGCTTAAAGTTATCTGGTCAAGCATAAGAGATCCCTCTCTGTTACCCTAGTGTTTAGAGTGGGGGGAGGTTATTCTCTAATAGGGTCCTACACACAACAGTCTCCTTTACTACACAGCCCTAATTCATCCCTAGTGCAAGTCCACCCTGTGCAATGAATGATGCATGGCTCCTGTGGAAAAATAGTGTGGGATCGCATATATAATAATGAATATGCAGAAGGGGGTAGAATTAAGGTTGTACAGGCTCTCTGTTCTCCATTCCAGAGCATAGCCTAGAACAGCTATTGTGTGGAAAGTCTGGCTTTGATGCTGTAGCCCTGGGTTGGAAGGGGCATGCTCAGTTGTTCTTTGGGGATGGTGCATGTGCAGTAAAATCAATACTAGGAGTTGAGAGAGACTTGCCCATGCTTGGTGAAGGTGGAATTTGGGGAAATTTTAGCTGCAAAGTTCTAACAGCTCTTTACTGAGCATGTGCAAAATATTTTAAAAGGTTTATAGTAGTGGTTCTCAAACCAGGGGCCGTGACCCCCCTGGCATGCTGCCAAAGTGATTGCTTCTGCATTCGGTGGCTTTTTGGAGGACATACAAGGGGTCACGCTGCGAGCCTGCAAAAGAAAAAAGGGTCATGGTTTGACAGAGTTTGAGAACCGCTGGTTTATAGGATGACCAAATTTGGACAGATTTTCACAGGGATAGCAAACCGTATAACCCTGGCACAAAGACTATCCTCCTGGTCACTGTGGCTGAGATTCAGGGAAAAGGGGAAAAGGAATACTCAATGCCTGCTATCAGCAAGTGAAGAGAGACCAGAGCCATGGTTCCATCCTTACTAACTGCCAACTAGCAAACCTGGTCAGGTGCAGTGGAGAGTAAGCTTAACTCAGTTCCCCACTTTTTGGAATTACCATTTTAGGCCTTGTCTATGCTACAGGGGTAAGTTGACCTAAGCAATGCAACTCCAGATATGTGAATAATGTAGCTGGAGTCAACGTAGGTTAGGTTGACTTACGATAGTGTCTACACCACATTGGCTCAACAGGAGACATTCTTCTGTCAACTTACCTTATGCTTCTCATTCTGGTGGAATACTGGAAACAATGGAATAATGATCTGGGTCTTCACTAGATCCGCTAAATCAAACCCCAGTGCATCGATTGTCACAGCGTTGATCCCCGGTTAGTGTAGACATGCCTTTAGTGTCTTCTCACTTCACCAAGACAAGAGGGAAGCGGAAACTTCCGAGCTCTCTTAGGATAGCACAGCTCCATGCCATCCATACTCAGGGCTGAGCTTAAGAATTTTACTTATGTTCCAAATAGGCTGAGTTATAAATTAGAAGAAAATACCATTGCACTCTATTATGACAAAAAGCATTTTCAAAAATAACCCTTGTTAAAGCAAGTACAGGCTCTCAATTAAATGAACAATTCAGAATTTTAGTACATAATTTCTAGGTTGTTCAACAGATCAATTCAATACATTTATAAATAACCATATTTAAAAAAAATGCTGTCATTAACAAAAAGAGTAATGTAACTACTCATATGATATACCATATCATGGACATGCCATGCAAGTTTACATAGGATTTTAAAAAAAATCTTCTCATTTTCAATTTCTGGATATTCAACCCAGATCAGTAAATGTTGAGATGCTTTTCCAAGATGCACTGTAGCTATATCATTGGTACATCTGCATGATTATTCTTAAAAGTCTCAGTGGTGGCTGCTCTCCTAATGAGCCAGGATAAAAATCATTAAAAAGTAATTGTGTGCAGGTTTTACAGATAAGCCTCCACTCTAGGACAAGGCAATCCTGACAGATTGCAATATTTCTAAGGCAATATACTCCTCCCTTTCTGTTTAATGAGCCATAGATTTTTAATCTGGGAGATTTTGGTACTAGGCAAAAAGAATGCACAGGAGGTGGTATTGTCTGCACATGCCTCCTTGGTCTATATATTGTGAAGTTGTAATCAGTACAGGAACAGATAAGGTCTAATTCCAATCTCTAGACGTCCCCAAAATACTGAATCTCCATCTCCATATCTTGTTTTCATAACGCTTGTCACTGTACCAATCAGAATGAGTGTATATGAACAGACCTTATTGCTGTTGAGGTCTCTCATATTAGTGAAATTTCAGTTTATTCAAACAATATTGGGTTTTTTTAAGCTTGGGTTACATAAAAACAGTGACTTGAACTAAAGCTAATTCATAATCACCAGCTAGTAAAACATTTACAGAGAAATAGTATAGGAGGATAAAAATATGTCCACTTATTAAAAATACAACAAAACATTACATAAGCAATGCAGCTATAACATGGATAAATAAAAACAAAGATACCCACCCAGACATAGCAAGGAAGAGAGAATTAACAAAGGGGTAAAGGGTCAAGAAAAGTTTTGCTTGTATGAAAATAATATTACAAAATATCATGCACAATAAAACTATAATGCAATGCTTACTGCTATAATACTATCTAAAACTACTCATTCGCCACTCCCAAAAAGGTTCCTTGTGAAACAGTTAAGATTGCAACACATGATCTACCAAAACCTCAAAGGTAAAGGAATGAAACATTAAGCCATTTAAAGATACATATTCTTTGTTTTTCAACCCACGGACCAATACCATACCACTACTGTAGGAGATCACAGATCACACACTATCATCTTAACTCTGCCAGCCTTCTAGCACCCACTTAACCAATCTACTTTCTCCAAGGAAGTGCATCACACTACCCTGGAACTTTTCCCACTGCACATTACACTCATTACCCACTCCCAATACTGTATGTAGATGTGCAATGTATAGCTTGGTGTCTTGGAAGGGGGATTAATTAAAAAATATGTAAGTACTGGATGTCAGACTTGCATACAGACCCTCTAAATTCCTGTTTCTGTCTTCACAACAGGCTCCTCAAGCCTTGAAATGGCAATCTGAAGCAGTCTTAGACCAGTGAACTCACACACTTTGTGTGTGAGAGACCCACACCTGCTGTAGCCCATGTATGCTGGGTGAAGCTGTGGAGTGCCTTAAAGGGACTTTAAAAGCTCCTGCCACAGGAATTCCCTTGCCATAGGAACTGAGCAAGACATCCTCGGGCTGCCTTCCGATGTACCCCTTGGCAAGCGCCAGTGAGACTGTAACCAGTATACCCTCTCTGTAAAATAGACACTTTGGGTGGTTTTGATTAACTTCGTTTGGCATAATCACTCAATTCCACTTCATTTCCTTTTGCTTTATGGTGATTCCTTTTGTGTGTGTTTGTTTCAAGTGATAACCTTTCTAACCTTTGGCATGGATTTCCTAGTGTGTTTGCTATGGTACTAAGCAGGTTGAGTTCTCTCTATATCAAACTCTGAACCTTGTTCAAAACTGTGTAATGGTGGCCAGCTACAGGGTCATGTTAACATTGTTGAGTCTTTGGGTCTATGTATTCCATTTAACTTAATAGAACTGCAGGCATATCTCATTGGGAGATTTGAAGCCAGGTGACAATTTTCACTGGGAGACAGAACTCCTGTTGTTGAGATGTGTATAAACAATATGAAGCAATTGGCATGCAGGTTACATGAAGGTGTGTGGAACTTTCTAAAGAGCAGGAGTGGATAAGCTAAAGTTGTCAGGAAGTTATTTTCCTTTTCCAGGTTATCCATAGAGCCATTGGGTGATTACAGCTCACAGAGTTCAATTAGAGGGAATTTCTAATAAAGGCAATAGACAATTTTTTTTCACATCGCCATTACATCAGTGTAACATCATTGATCTTAATAGACTCAGGGCTGGCGACAGGGTGGTACAACGGTTACAGCTGTACCGGGCCCCGGACTTCAGGGGGGGCCCCTGAAGTCTGGGGCCGGTACAGCTGTAACCGTTGTTGCCGGAGCTGTGAGCGAGGCGTGCTCACCAGCCCCCTCCCCCGGCACCCAGCAGCCAGCCCCGCCCCCCTTTGCTTCTCCCGGCAGCCAGCCCCGCCCCCCTTTGCTTCTCCCGTCCGGCCACACGGCCGCAGCACATGCCGGGGTAGGTAGGAGCACATGCCGCTGGAGGTAGGAGACCGGCCAGGGGGGCTCGGGAGGCAGGAGATCGGCAGGGGGGGGCGCGGGAGGCAGGAGACTGGCCGGGGGGGGGCGCGGGAGATCGGCGGGGCGGGGGGGGCCCACGGGAGGCAGGAGATCGGCGGGGGGGGTGTGCGGGAGGCAGGAGACCGGCCGGGGGGCCGCGGGAGATTGGCCGGGGGGGGGGGGCGTGGGAGGCAGGAGATCGGCCGGGGGGGGGCGCGGGAGGCAGGAGACCGGCCGGGGAGCCACGGGAGATCGGCCGGGGGGGGCGCGGGAGGCAGGAGACCGGCAGGGGGGGGCAGGAGGCAGGAGACCGGCCGGGGAGGCAGCGGGAGATCGGCCGGGGGGGGGGCGCGGGAGGCAGGAGATCGGCGGGGGGGGGCACGGGAGATCGGCTGGGGGGGCGCGGGAGGCAGGAGACTAGCCGGGGGGGCCGCGGAAGGTAGGAGACTGGCTGGGGGGGGCGCTGGAGATCGGCCGGGGGGGGCCGCGGGAGGCAGGAGACCGGCCGGGGGGGGCAGCGGGAGATCGGCCGGGGCGGGGGGCGCGGGAGGTAGGAGACCGGGGGGGGGGGGCTCGGGTGGTGGGAGATCGGCGGGGGGGGGGCGCGGGAGGCAGGAGACCGGCGGGGGGGGGGGCCGCGGGAGATTGGCCGGGGGGGGCCCGCGGGAAGTAGGAGACCGGCGGAGGGGGGGCCCTCGGGCGGCGGGAGATCGGCCGGGGGGGGGCGCGGGAGACAGGGGGGGGGGAGCGCAGGCGGCGGGAGACTGGCCGTGGGCGGGGGGGGCGTGGGCGGCGGGAGATCGGCCGGGGGGGGGGGCGCGGGCGGCGGGAGACTGGCGGGGGCCCGTATGGTCTGCCGTACGGGGCCCCAAAATTCCTGTCGCCGGCCCTGAATAGACTGCTGATTTAAATATAGAATGGTAGAATCATAGAATAACAGGGTTAGAAGGGAACCTCAGGAGGTCATCTAGTCCAACCCCCTGCTCAAAGCAGGACCAACTACTAAGTCATCTCAGCCAGGGCTTTGTCAAGCCTGACCTTAAAAACCTCCATTACCTCCCTAGGTAACTCATTCCAGTGCTTAACCACCCTCCTAGTGAATTTCCCCCCCTAATATACAACCTAAACCTCTCCCGCTGCAACTTGAGACCATTACTCTTTGTTCTGTCATCTGCTACCACTGAGAACAATCTAGATCCATCCTATTTGGAACCTTTCAGGTAGTTGAAAGCAGCTATCAAATCCTCCATCATTCTTCTCTTCTGCAGAATAAACAATCCCAGTTCCCTCAGTCTGTCCTTGTAAGTCATGTGCTCCAGCCCCCTAACCATTTTTGTTGCCCTTCGCTGGAGCCTTCCCAATTTTTCCACATCCTTCTTGTAGTGTGGGGCCCAAAACTGGACACAGTACTCCAGATGAGGCCTCACCAATGTTGAATAGGGGAGAATGATCACATTCCTAGATCTGCTCGCAATGCCCCTACTTATACAACCTAAAATGCCGTCAGCCTTCTTGGCAACAAGGGCAGATTGTTGACTCATATCCATGTGTGGGAGAAGACTCTAGTTCAGACGGCCAAATTTTACTCTTGTTTATACCTGTGTAATTCTGGAAAAATTGTGCCATCAGGATTTAAAGTAATAGAAGTATTTGCAAATGTTTTCTATGCTGACCAATTGATTATTTTTCTATTTTGTGTTGACACCTCTCCCTTTGATTTTATCATCTACCCTAGAATGCAAAGACTTGCTATGGTACAGGAAAATACTTCTATAATTTAACCCCTCCAGGTAAAGAGCTTCAGTAGCTGGCTGCTTCTGTAAGCTTCTAACTAAGCTTGAATATTGGAGTTTTAAATAAGAGGGAAAGAAATTCCATAGCCATTTGGGTTCTTTTTTCCCCTGCTTTAAAGAGGATTAAAAGAGATTTTATTAAAAGTCAAGAGGGTAAAAAGAAAAATAGACCAGAATTTATAAATAAAATCACTCTCTTATTAGTGGTGCTGAGGCTAATTATAAAGATGGTTGAGATTTGAAAGAGGACCGTTTTTCCTTCTCAGCTTCTGAGGCCAAAGTCAGAGCATTCTGTTACAATTAAGGAGGCATGTGCTTTGTCTAGTATCTAAGGACAAGAAATTCAAAGAGCACTTTCTGTTCAGTCAAATATAACAGTGTCAGTGAATCTTACAGATGAATACATCATGTTATCAGATCTAAAAAATACTCTCATATCACAGTACAGACATAACAGAAATGTATTTTATAAAAGCAGCATTTTTCTAAATTACCCTTATAATGTAGAAAGCAGCGTCTTCTCTCTTCTTAGCTAGACACCCTGTTTATAATCATAAGAGGAGAAAGATTGTTTAAAGTACTAGAATGAGAGCAGGTTTAACTTTTATCCTTTGCTGCTTGGCACTCTTATGTGACCTTTGGTCTGCCTTAGTTTCTCTTTATATAACACAAGGATAACATGTCCTTACATCTCTACACTGTGAGGATTAAGGCCCCAATCCTACAATAAACTCCACAGGTTGACTCCTGTTCAGCAGTGGTCCCTACCTCTTCAGTGCTCATAAAACACTGAGCTCTTCAGGTATATTGTGCTATGTTAGTACAAAATGACATATATACTTAGTGAAAGTATTTGGTCCCTATTTGCACATTTAGAATGCTACTAAGGATCAGAATATTAAAAAAGAATATACAGATTACATGACTAAACATTTACCAACTTTAAAACTAATTTCATCTGAACATTCACGTTTCAATTACAATTGATCTTAAAAGATTCAGCTGAGGGGATATATTTTAATTATTCATCTATATTCTGTGTTCATTCCTCCAGCTACATAATTTCTAAGATCACCCATGTGTCACTGACCTATAGGAAAATACTGTCAATTTGTAATATCTTCTACTCCTGTGCACTTATTTGTTTTCTGATCTGCTCCCTGGAGGATTCAGTCTTTATGTAGTTAATTGGTGACATTTACAACAGTCCCCAATCTTCACTAATGTTGGCCATTATAAATTGCACACTGAACGTTATTGATTACTGAGCTCCTCCATGCACCTGGGCATGCTTGGTGAAGCTTAGAGATCAGGAATCTCCTGGAGCCCCAATTGTTCACTCTCCTTCTCCAGCCTCCCTCCAAACAACCAAGCTAGCCCTGCAGACTGTGCTTTGAGGGGTGGGAGAATATACAGACACCATGGGTCCAATGACACTGTATAGTTCTTCTGTCATATATCTGTTGCCCTTCATTTGACTTTTATGCAGTGGAGGAACATGTGAAAATTGGCCGGCATTAACTTGAAACTGCTGATTTCACCTTAATCATCCACTAAGGGTTTGACCAGGAGCAGTCTGATCAATGTGATTTCTCCCACCAATACCTGGTTGTACAAAAGTGGAAAGGTGGAATAGAGAGGTGACAGCATCCCACTTAACTGCTTTGGTATATGACTAAATAATAGAGTCTCTTGCTTGCCGCAACATTGATCATGCTAGAATTAAATTACTCAGTCCCAAACTTGGGAACCCATATTACACTCTTAATAGCTGAAACTATTCTTCATTATTTAATTTTAGGCTTTTGATTTACAAGAATATCCAGAGAAGGAAGTGAATTTTAGAAAGTTAAGCAAGGAAAGCAAATTTTTTGTAATGCCGGCACAATTTCATTCAAATACAGCTAAAATAAAATTAGAAAATGAAACTCAATGAAAGTTAAAATTGAGCGTTAAGTTTTGGAGCCTTCTACCAAACATGAACAGACCTTTTCTAAAAGACTCAGTTAATTTCATTTGTATGACATTCCTTTCAAGGCATCCCACGGCAACCTTCTCATTCTGCATTTGCTACCTCTGGCATGAGGGAAATTTTAAATATGAGAAACCTGGTGGGTATCTCCTCCTCTCTGGTTGGCTGCGTGTGAACATAAAATGTGCAGCAGTCAGTGGGGACTTTTCTCCATTTAATTATATGGTACAATAAAAACAATTCACAACCAATATCAACCATACACTGCATATTCACACTTTTAAACTTATTAAATTAAATAAAACTTTGTCTTTTTGTTGTGGTGATTTTTTTCCATTTTGCAATAACTGACTAGAATGTACCATGCAATCAGACAACATTTTCATCTAATTAAATTACATACAAAATCAAACTCACTGAATATTAAATATTCAGCCTTAATAAGATGTGTCCCTGCCAGCAGGTATATGGGATCTTGGGGAGCAATTACCACACAGGTGGGGTGCAAAATAAATTTATTAAGAAAATGTGAAAACAGGGAAAATTCAATAGTGAGGGGTATGGGGTTTGTTAAAGTGGACAATTGGGGAGAGGTTTCTGTTAGTAAATGGGATAGGGGGTTTCAACAGTGGGGTATGATACAGTAGGCAACCAATTAATACTGAAGCATAAATGTAACAGGTGGCTAACAATTTCTATGTAAAGAGTGTGTCACAGCAGCATATAATCAACTAACAGCATGGATAAAGTGTGTTAAATAACCAATAACTTTAGGTAAAAATGTAAATGTAAAATGTGAGGTGTATTAGAGAGAAAAGGGGGTAACCAATGGGGTTTTATGCTAGAAAGAGAAAGAGAAGACAGGCTGGAAGTAGAAACAGCAGAGAAGTAAAGGTTGGGGGATGGGAGAAGAGGAGCACATGGTGGGGGGAGATTTAAACTCAGGGGGACACAGAGCAGACAGCAGAGAGACAGTTATACAAACACAGTTATACAAACATCTTATCTATGATTTAACTTAACCAAAACTACACAAATTAGCAAATATCAAAACACAATGCAACAATTCTTAAAGGCTACACTTACAGGGTACAATGCAAGCACTTTCCTAAACCTAACTTAACTACAGCTATGCAAAATGAAATTACAATTTATCTAGACTAAAAGACAAAATCTAACCTAATGGGTGCACCTTATACTAGGGGTAGTTTCAGAGGACAGAGTGGTGTGTGCCCAGGTACAGTCCAGGAAGACACAGGAAACAGATTACAGATACAGACCAAGATTTAGTTTAAGTCTAAGAGAGGTTTTAAGACACAGACCAAGGGGAGTTTAAGAGAGGTTTTAAGACACAGACCAAGGGGAGTTTAAGAGAGGTTTTGAGACAAGGAGTTTAAGAGAGGTTTTAAGACACAGAGTTTAAGTCTGTGTGTTGGGGAAACAGAGTTTAAGGAGGAGTTTGAGAGCTTTTTAAGCAAGGAGTTTAAGAGAGGCTTTAAGCAAGGAGTTTAAGTCTGTGTGTTGGGGAAACAGAGTTTAAGGAGGAGTTTAAGTATAGAAAGTTTCACAGAAGAGAGGTTCTCACCAGTCCCCAGACAGCAGCAAAGACTGAAGCAGCAATCAACATCAGAAGAAGCCAGGAGGGCTCAGCACGGTCTTGATCAGCAATAGGTCTCTCAGACAGCAATTCGTTCTTCGTGGGGTGGGGGGTTAAAAACGGGGGTACGCTCAAAAATAAAACGAGAGCGGGGGGGGGGTTTTAAAAACGGGGGTACGCTCAATAATAAAACGAGAGCGGAGAAAGGACCCCCCAGAACCCCTGCCTGATCAGGCCAGGTAGCAATGCAGGAACCTTTCTGATGCTAGTTTCAAAATGCCTGTTCTTAAAAGCAAACTCAGGCAGTTTCCCTGCCAGTAATGCTGATAGGCTCCTTCTGTCACAGGGGAGGAGTTCAGAGAAAAACTACAGGTGAGTATAGAGACATGCCTGGACAGAGTTCCCCCTCATGACTCAAAAGCACATGAGGCCTATGACTCATGCCCAGGATCTTCAAAGTACATTGATCTTACAGCTTGGACAGAGCCTTGCCCTACACCGAGCCCAGGTTTAACGAGGTGATAACAGGACCAACCCTTTGAACAGGGCAGTTATCCCACTTGAGCACAAGTGGCCATCCCTTTCAGAAGGGCAATGGCTCTTTGTAAACAACTTAAGGGGCCCTCCCTTTGAGAAGGGCAGTGGCCCTGGTAAATAATTTTAACAGCCAGGGAGGGGCGGCCACAGGAGAGCAAAAACAAAATGGAGAACGGGACAGCTGTAACAGACAAAATGGAGTAGGGGGAAAGCTGTAACAGACAAGATGGAGATACAAATGTCCAAATGAAATATATGTTAGGGAAAATGCTCCCAGATTTTGACAAGTAGCTCAACAAATTGTTACATTTCACTCCAGAGAATGCATTAAACAAAGAATGATTACTCTAAACTTACTACCCAATTGGAAATATATTTATGCAGAACTGTTTTAAGAACATTTTCACCTTCAAAATTTTGTGCAATTAGTTTATTGACAATTTATCTTTTGTTTTAACAATCTTTTGTTTTTCTTTTTGTAAAGTACCAATAGTGTGTCTATCCCCCCTCTGAAAAGGCTTATTAAAGAATATCTACAAATTTTTCTTCTAAGGGTATGTTTACACTATCCGCTGCATCGGTGGGTAGCGATCGATCCATTGGGGATTGATTTATCGTGTCTAGTCTAGCACTCTCCTGTTGACACCAGTACTCCACTACTGTGAGAGGCACAGACGGAGTTGACGGGGAAGCGGCAGTAGTTGACTCCCTACAGTGAAGACACCATAGTAATTGGATCTAAGTATGTTGATTCAGCTACGTTATTCTTGTAGCCGAAGTTGCATATCTTAGATCAACACACCCCCTTCCTCCAAGTGTAGACCAGGCCAAAGTGAACATAAAATCAGATAAGTTAAAGAGAGAGTCTATGAAGGAGAAATTCATAAAAATTACAACTGTTTTGTTTGCAAACTGTATATTTTTCTCTCTGTTTGTAAACTCAGAGTATCATTAGAAAAAGAACTCATCCATGTTTCACTCTTCCTCACTATCTGTAATCTCTTAACAACTCCCTCTTCCCTTTCCTAAATTCACATATAATACACTGATATTAACATAAAATTCTTAACAGGGTTTGTAGCCAAGTTCACAACTAACCTACATGCCCTACAAATTAATAATTTCAAACTCCAGTCAAATGTAAATGTTTAACTTTTAAACTATTGCAGCATTTATAAAATATAGATATTTATCTGATCTTTCTACTTCAGAGAATCTATTGTATTAACATATTATATGAACCCCATCAAGATCTTTATAGCTTAATTCTCCTTAAATTTTTCAGCAAGTTATTTGCAGTCATTATGAGAATGCATTATTAATTCATGTTATGAGAATGCTTTATTAACTCAGCAATAACCAACAATAAATAAGAAAACAGTGGCAAGCACCGGAGGGGGGGGGGGAGGGACTATGACATTTTATCAGTTAGAGGAAAGACCAAACAAGCAGCAACAATAGCTACCAATTCTAAAATGTTTTTTTAGGGTCTTTAATTCTTCTTATGCTTTATGGCGAAGCAGACTCATCGACTGGGTCTATAACTGCCACCTACTAAATTCTTGTTCATTCATGCCTCTCCACTCTCTTACCCTGCTCTATATCCTTTAAAAATATAGTCAAGCATTTTTAAAATATTATCCCACTTTCCTGATACTCTCACTAAAGCCCTTACAGTATATTCTGTCACTTTACATTGTCTAAACTCTCCATAAAGAGCTTTTCTTTCCTGGAACACTCCTTGCACTTCCATATCAGGCGATCAACTTTTTATCTAACCTTACATGTGTTATGTATCTCATCTTTGTGTCAATTCAATAAATATAAATTATTATTCAAGCTGAAATGACTAGTTAGCCACCAAAATAAGTATATCCCTGATCCTTTAACAACTTCAGAGTAGTGCATTAGCCTCTATTTTGTGGAATAATTCACTGAATAATTGTCTTCTTTCCTTCTGGGTCCACAATTCTTGCTATTCCTTTAAAAAATCCTTTTTAAAATAAACTTATAAATTCCTGCTTACTCAAAGGAATCTTTATATCAATATCTCTATTTTAATGCATTTTTGCTTCCTTATCTGCCATTTCATTGCCAGGTATCCCAGCATATGCTGGGATCTATGCTAGTACCTTGTTCACACCTGAGCATAACTGTTGTCAGAAACAATATTTCACTTATTAGATCACTCTTGGTTTCCGAGCTACTCCTATTAGTTACCAATATACCTGCTAATGAATCCAAAAAGGTAGCTGCTGTGGTAGGCTGTACATCCCTTATCCAATTTAATGCTAACATTATTCCCACCAATTCATCTGTTATAATAGCTACAAAATTAGATATTATTTTAGATTTCTTAACTCCAATCTCAAGGATGCAAAAGGCTACTCTTCCTGTTTTTTCATTTGTAGATCTGTCAATATATATTCATCCATGGTGACTCCATTTCCCGTATATATGCTCACACACTTTACTTGTCAGATAGGGTGACTCTCTCTTTCCCTTTATTTTATTGTAGAATTCTAAATCCACATCCAGAGAGATGATTTTCCGGGTGTAATTTACTGCCCCATAACTATAGATTTTAATCTTTTCTAGTCCTTCTTTTTCACTTAACTTTTTTACTGACATTTTAACCATAACAGCATGAGTGAGTTTATTGTGTCGGGCTGACATTCCTCATATATTTGTCCAGTATTCTTATCTGAACTATTTTCCTTGACTTTAGCCCAAAATATCAGATCTAACACTTCGTTCTTAAATTGATAGGCATTTGGTTACTTACATTGTACATGGTGAAAAGGTTTTAGCTGTTTGACTTTGTCAAATTTAAAGTGCTGGGGCACTCTCCCCAAAACGAATTATGGGGGGGAAATCCTATTATAGGGCAACCTTGCTCTCTAGAGTGGTAATACTGAGAAGGATGTCAATGGGTAATGGGGTAAATAGCTGTAGGGTATTGGCCTTCTTTCACCAGGAGCCCAATTTTTATCTGCTAATGTTATGATTACAGTGTCATCTTCTTTTTTTAAAGTTGACTTCTTTTGGTAAACTGGTAGTAGCAATACAGTTGGGCAGTAGCAATACTGTTGTCTATTAGTTGAGACTGTTGATAAAAATATTTTTTTAAATTTAGGTAAGATTTAACTCTAGTTTCAGAAGTTTAAAAATATTTAATATCTTTCACACTTGTATATAATCATTTTTTGGTGAAGGAAATGAGCAATGTTAGTTTCTTCTACATGATAAGTGATCCTCCACTTCCATAATTGTTCTAGTGTAAAACTAGCCTTCTATTGTTAGAATGTATAAGAATTGATTGACTTTTCTTGTGTGTACTAAAGGCGAATGGCAATAATACTCTACTACCTATAGAACTGTTAACTTGCAATTCAATGATCAGAGTCCTTTAGAGGCTGAAGATTTAGAAGCAATTTAAAAACTAACTGTTCATAGATTAATACACTTTATTAATCTAGGTGGTAAGAAAGTCAAATGATTGTTTCTATCAGGTAACGAGACTGAACTTTAAAAAAACTAATAGCCTTATTACTCACTAAGCCTAGCTTCATGACTGAGGGGAAGCTAAGATTGCGTATGATTATATTCATTCATGTAATCAGATTTAGAAAATCTACTTGAATTTAATCTGTCATTAAACCTGAATTATTTATTCTGTGACTGTGAACTACAGGTTTGGGTAATTGTATTTCTGGGCCCACAGTAACTAATGATATTTATCACAAAGGGGATAAAACTTTGAATAGCTAAACAGAAACCTGATGTTTTAATATGACTGTCAAACATTGTGAAAGTAATTGTGCTCAGGATTGATTTACAAAATAGAGAACATGAAGGCATTGTTTTGTCAAGTTAAGAAGAAATTCAACACCAGTCACCCCCTGTAATTCTGATTCTCATTATGTAGCAGCTCATGCAGCTGTTGAACATACTTTATATATCTCCTGCAGGAGTTTGACTGTGAAGTTCATTCCTCCCTATTTGCCAGAACTCTGTTGAGCAGATTTGGATGAAGAATGGGGGGGAAGTAGTTGTGAATATTTAAGCATATTCTGATTCACAGTTTTATTTGGCCATGTTCAAGTTGTTTCTGGCAAATGTTCGTATGACTAAGTCTTCATCGGGTGCTATGAACATTTGTTGAAGGCAAAGTCTTGGCATGGAGCAAACATCTGTTAAATCAAGAACATAGCTTATGATGTGATTAAATCAAATTTGTTTTTGTGTGGAGTCCCTTATAAAGGTCAGGCCGGGCAACTGAGGAACATACAGTGTATGTGGCTTACATGACTAATAACTCATCTTGAATAGTGAATTCTGAATGCCAAGAGCTCAAACAAATACTTACTATGAACAACATTTGAGCAATTCAAAAGCTGAAACTGGTTTGCATAAATTACATGGCAAACGATAAACCCCCCACATTGATATATTATGTTCTGTTTGTGGTCAACATGCAAATGGAAAAGGCTGAAATCCTCAAATTACTCACGACTAATTTGATTTTCTCTTCTGCTGACCTTCAAGACCTTCACTGACTGTTGAACTCCTTAACCATGTCTAACATGTGATACTACTTCCTTTTTTATTTCCTGAATTTAACTCTGATCCCACATGTTTTCATTTAGGGGAATCCTATGAGCTCCTGGCATGGCTACTAAATTAGTAGCTTGGTATGTCACATTCTGAGCTCCCTGAAATCTTTGACCAGTGTGGTGCTCGAGGAGTTACTTTGGAGCAGACATGGAACACAGTCATAATTAGTTGGTAATATTACCACTGTCTTAATTTATAGAACCTGGTCTAGAAATAAAACAGTTCTTAATTTGAGACTGTTCTTATAAAGTGCTTAGCATCTTCTAACTCCATTTGCTTGACCTAACTGGAAGGTGTTCTGTCTTATAGTATAGCCCCAGACATTCTATAATCAACTTCATGGACCCAGATGTGGAATGATGTGTTCACTGATGGCAGTCCACCACTTGTTTCCTTATTTATTTGTATTACAGAAGTACTCCAGAGGCATCAAACAAGATTAGAAGCTCTATTATGCTGGATTTACTTATGCATAGTATGGCCTTGTCTAAGCATCAGCTGTAACTGTATATGGATACAGTTAAAGCAATACAATCTCCCCTTAGTGTAGATGCAATTATACTAGTATAGCTTATTTACCATTCATGTTTGAAGAGCTTGTCCTGCACATGAATGGTAAATAAGCTACACTGGTATAAAACCATTTAAACTGGTAGAACTGCATCCACATTAGGGTTGATGCTAGTGTCTCAGTGAAAAATTGCAGCCATAACTGACATAGTAAAATGGGATAAATTACATGTAGAACAGGCCTAAAACTATCCCTATCTATATGAGTTTACAGTCTAACTAGACCAAGGGTGGGAGAGTAAACAAAGGTGAAGTGATGTCCCAAGGTCAAACAGCAAGTCAATGCTAGAACTGGGACTAGAACCAAAACTGCCTGACTCCCAGTTAATGATGCCAACTCTTGTGACTTTATAAAAGTGATACGATATTTAGGCCAGGCGTACACTTTAAAGGTACACTGGTATAACTACATCATTCAGAGGTGTTAAAAATCCACCCGCTGAGTGACACAATTGTAACGATCTAACCACTATGACAATGGGAGGGGATCTCCCATCAGCCTCTTGGGGAGGTGTCAGGAGAAGCTTTCCCCTCAGCATGGTGACATCTTCACGGAAGCGCTACAGCAGTGCAGCTGGACCAGTGCAGCTGCGTCAGTGCACAGACGCTGCTGTAGTGGTTTATGGGTAGACCAGCCATTAGTGTTTCTTGTAAAGATTCAGCTTTTGAAGCTATTTGACTACGAAGCTTTACAATAATCTTAGTTTTCATTTTAAATTATTGTTGTAGCCCTCATGGATGTGGAGAAAAGCTTGAAAATGTGAATCCTAACAACAAACCAGAAAGCAAACAAAAAACTAAAACACACTTAATATTAAAATCTCATGATTGATAATTATTTTTTAAATTTTTTGGGAGAGTTGCCTTGACTATGGTAACAGTGTCAGTATTCTATCAGCTAGACCAGTATTTCCTGAAGTGAGATATCACCTCTGGAGTGAGGTGGGGATCAGGAAGGTGAAACAAGACTACTGGGCTGTGAAAGATCTGAGTTAGGTCTTTATCGAACAGTAAGGTTGCAAGGGGTGCAGCTAGTTTTGTTTTCTTGAAGTAAAATAAGTGTTCAGTTTAAAAATGCATCAATCTTCTGCTTGTTCCAGCTACCTTATCCTCCTTTTCTGGTTTCTAGTGGTGACCACAGATGTATGGAGAACCCTCTAATTTACTATATTTCCTAAGGTAGAAATGTAATTAAACACATGCCTTTCTGGGGGACTCACTAAAATATTACAGTTTTCCCATTCAGATGTGTTAGAAAGCATTCAAAAGGTGCTGAAATCTTCATGTAGCCAATGTTCCAGTCAATATTCCTATACCAGAAATTGGATCATGATAGAATGATATTGGATTAAGCTGAAATCACTGCTCTGCTCTAAGTGTGTGCATAATGAAATAAGAAACATAATCCAGTAAAGAAAGCGAGGAATACTTGTAGCACCTTAGAGACTAACCAGTTTATTTCAGCTTAAGTTTTTGTGGGCTATAGCCCACTTCATCAGATTGTACTAAAGGTCAAAATGAGATAATGACAACTTCTTCAGCCAGCTACATTCATGTGCATCAGGGAAAAACTGTTACTGGATTGGGAAGAGGAAAGAGGAACATTTTTTGTTCGGTTGCTGTGGAAGCTATTAGTGTGATCACTTCTAATTGAATGTTGTTTAAATATAGTACAACCCCATTCACAAAATGGTAACAATCCGTGAAAGGGTTTGTGACTATAAACCCCTTAATGCCAACTGGCAAAGGAGGTTAAAGAATATCCTGATTGTGGTTCACCAAAGAATATCATGTGAGGTCTTAAGTGAAAGCCATTGTCATGCTGGTCATTGATATCATTGTGAAATGACAGATAAGATGAGGAGCTATATATGTATACTGAAAATGTTTTTATCAAAGCAAAGTTAACAAATGGGTTTTCTGTCAGAAAAAACATGTTTAGTCACCTATCTGGCATGTAAATTAAGCATTGTAAATTAACACAATGGAAAGTCATTTATGCACAAAGTAAGTGGGGGAATGTGAAATCAATAAGGAAGCAGCACACTAGAGAATAAACCACAAGGGATTAGTCCAACCCAGAGGAAAAAATGATGAACTATAGGGATATAAGAAGAAGTCACAAGACACCCCTTTAACCTGCGCCTAGGAAGTAGTTCGGCAGTGCAATTACATTAATGAAAATGGAATCACAACTAGCAACTACAAAGGACATCTGGGTGAGATAAACTTCTTTAGACAGAAGGATATCTTGTTAATCACTAGAAAACATGTTCTGATTGTTTTGTGTATAACCTTCTTGTTTCTATTATCCTTACTCACTATCTCTTGAATCTCTGATAAAGGTATTATTGTTTTCACTATAAATATAACTTAAGGTAGCTGCTGATCCTGAGTCAAATAGTCCATGCCGATGTGTATAATGTTTCCTTGGGGACAGCAGAGCTGGTATTTCATGAGGGAGAAAGGACAGAAAAGTAACATGGGAAATGGTAAGATTCAAACCCAACAGGCTGAATTTCAGGCTGTTAAGCATGCCATGGAATTCATTAACCTCTCCCAGAGCACTGTAATTTTGTGGTTGCAGTCAATGGCCCTGAAGTGCACTACAATTACTTCTTGGGCCTAAAGCGTATAGGTACCTCTCTTCTTAGTCAAACTGGTATCAGAAGTATAGAGCGATAAACTAGTCTGTGAAATGATATTTAAAGTATGAGACTGGAGATATCCTCTAGTAATTATTCTGGGGAAGGACTGTGGTATACAGGAGGTGATACTAGATGTCACAATGGCCTGTGACAGACCCCTCTCTCACCCCTCTCAGGAACACAGGCAGGAAACCCTTCTTTGCTCCCAACAGTGCTCTTTATTCACAGTGCAGGCCCCACCACCAATACATACAGCTTGTCCAGTCCTTCAGTATACAACTCACAGCTCCACAGACTCTGTATACTCCAGCTTACAGTTTGCAACTCTTGAATAGCTCAAACCCACAGCTCTGAATCACTCAAACCACACCACACTCTATACCATCCCCACCACCCTGGGCTTGCTTCCTGGCAGGCCTTTTATCCCCCTGAGGAGGCTGCCAGGTGCCACTCATCCCTGTTGATTGCCCTGCAAGCCTGGTGGCTGATTAGCCTTTCCTGCAAGGGAGGTTTGCAGGCTGGTGCTCCCTCTTAAAGGGCCCGCAGGGCTGGCTCAGGCACTCCTGGCCAGCACCCTGCCACACACCTCCCCCCTTAGCCTAGCCCCATCGGGCTGGCTCAGACCCTTCAATATTTTCCAATTATATTTAATAGGGCCCTTGAACCCTTTCTCCTCATTTCTCTCACCATAGTAGCATGGTCCTGAGGCTTTGGGGTGTCATGCCCGGCTGTGGCAGAGAATCCCACTGCCTTCACCTCTTTCACAGGCGCCGCCTGGGCAGGGGGTTGTGGTACTTTGCCCCCGTGCTTTTCGGGGGGGAGCCTTGTCCACTCCTCACACTGCAGGCAGTAGGGTGGAACTGACCGTCCCTCTGCCTCAGTTTCCCCCATGCTCTCACAGGGGCCCAGGGCCGCCTCTGTGGAGCTTACCTCCTGCTCTGGCCTCAGCCCTTCCTGGCTGTCTAGGTCCTTCGCAGGGTTAGTGGGCTGAGACCCGCCCCTTCTCTCGGCCAAACCCCCCATACGGGTTCGCATGCTCGGCCTTGGGACAGCCCGGGGCCTCATACCTCCCACCGGGCCCCAGTCCCGCCCAATGATTACGGGGCACGGCAACCCCTCTGGCACCCCGACCCGCTTCCAGCGGAATCGTCCGCCAATCTCTAGGGGGACCTGGGCCACCTGACAGGTCTTCCTGTCCCCGTGGACACAGCGTAGGTCCATGGTAGCCCCTGGAATTAGCCACTCAGGGCGTACCAACGCTCTGCAGATGAGCGTGTAGGGGGAGGCAGAATCCACCACCCCCTGATGGGATTTCCTCCCCACCTGCACTCGCAGGGTGGGTATCCCCTTCCGCGGCTTCCGCCCCCAAACCTCCGTCCACCCACACCAGTCAGTGTAGTCACACTCCATGGCTGGACAGTCCCGCTTAATATGCCCTGGCTTCCCGCACTGCCAGCAGGTAAGCCGGGCAGTTCTCTCTGGCGCCCCTCTGGGCTCCCCATCGGTCCCTTTTCCTTTAGCTGGGGGGGGGAGTCCATGGGCCGACGCCCCAAATCCCGGACCCGTCGTGGTCGTTCTTCTCCCAGAGGTCCTTCTGCCTCCACGTACTCCTCGGTCAGGTGCACCGCAGACTCCACCGTCTCCGGCTGGTGCCTCCTGACCCAGGTATGGACAGTCTCGGGGAGGCTGAGCAAAAACTGCTCCATGATCAGGGAGTCCATAATTTCCTCCCCTGACCGGGCCTCTGGCCTCAGCCAACGCGTCACCCAGTCCCTCAGCCTCTGGGCAAACGCCTGGGGCCGCACCGCCTGCGACCAGCGGGCCGCCCGCAACTTCTGGCGGTATTTCTCCGGTGATAAGCCGACCCGGTCCAAAATGGCCGCTCTTACAGTCTCAAAGTCCTGGGCCTCTGCATTCCCCAGGGCCATATAGGCCACCTGGGCTTCACCCACGAGGTATGGAGCGAGCCGGAGGGCCCAGGTGGTGCGCTCCCACCCGGCTGTGGTGGCCACCCTCTCAAACGTGCCCAGGAAGGCATCGGGGTCATCCGCCGGGCTCATCTTGCAGAGTCCCCAGCCCGGCGGCCGCATGCCCCCTCCTGCCCCTCGACTCACCAGGTGCTGCAGGAGTTTCGCCTGGGTACTTGCTTGCTCCTGGATGAATTCCTGCAGCCTCTTCTGCTGCTCTGCCTGAGCCAGCTGCATCTCCTGGTGGATTTGCTGCAAGGCGTGCATGGCCTGTTTAGTCTGCTTCTGTTTCTCCACGAGCCACTGCAGGGTTCCCTCCATCTCAGGGCCACCAGTTGGATTGCTGGTGTAGCGATCCCACTCCTGACACCACTTGTGACAGATCACTGTCTCCCCCCTCTCAGGAACACAGGCAGGAAACCCTTCTTTGCTCCCAACAGTGCTCTTTATTCACAGTGCAGGCCCCACCACCAATACATACAGCTTGTCCAGTCCTTCAGTATACAACTCACAGCTCCACAGACTCTGTATACTCCAGCTTACAGTTTGCAACTCTTGAATAGCTCAAACCCACAGCTCTGAATCACTCAAACCACACCACACTCTATACCATCCCCACCACCCTGGGCTTGCTTCCTGGCAGGCCTTTTATCCCCCTGAGGAGGCTGCCAGGTGCCACTCATCCCTGTTGATTGCCCTGCAAGCCAGGTGGCTGATTAGCCTTTCCTGCAAGGGAGGTTTGCAGGCTGGTGCTCCCTCTTAAAGGGCCCGCAGGGCTGGCTCAGGCACTCCTGGCCAGCACCCTGCCACAGGCCCCTTCTGGACCTGGAATCTATGAATATTGCTCACTGTTTCCTTTTAAAGTGCTCTAATGCACTTTTAAGTGCTTTTTAGGTGAATCTAATGATCATGAAAGCTATCAGATGACCTATCTGGTAAACAGGAGCTTGGTATAGAGCAATATGCAAAGGGGTCCTGAGGAGGCTAAATCTACTGAGTTTTGTACTGTTTTACACCAGTAGACTGCTTGGACATGGAAAGATCTAGCTCTTATCTATTTCAGAATCTAGCATTTATGTCTTACTGGTCTATTTCACAAAAGGAAACGTATTGTATTTAACATTGTACCTGGAAGCGAGGGAGGTCTTGATATGTGAGACTTCCTTTTAAAAAATAGTGTTTTGGAAACGTATTGTGTATTGTTAAAGTTGCTACATTTCTGTATGGCTCTCATGAATAAAAGATCACTTACACATTAGCTCCCAGACACAGCTGTTGGAATGCATTCACAGTGACTTAAACACAGTGTTGAAGAAAGCAGGGCTAAACTCTGGTTTAAGACGCCACGCTATGGATATGACATGATTTAAGGTGCAATTTTTCAATCTTGACATTTAATCCATGGATTTAAATTACTCCAGGGACCAATCAGTGCTCCATTTCTTAATCCAGGAGCTAAATATGATGCTAGATTGCCTGCATGCTATAAGCTCTTGTACATTGCCTTCATGTAGTCATGCATCATACTGGAATTTTTGAGAGCAGACAAAGAAAATTAGCCTGGCAATTTTTCAGCTTTCCAGCATTGTAAAGAAAAATGGCTACCTAATATCTTCACACTTGAATTTAAAAAATTCTTAGAATTCAGAGGCAAATATCTTTTTTTTGATAAATCAAACATATGGGCACTGTTCTCTGAAATTATCAAAAGATAAACTAAGTAGTGGTGTCCCCCAGGGGTCTGTACTGGACCCAGTCCTATTCAACATATGATTATGGAAAAGGGGTAAACAGTGAGGTAGCAAAATTTGCAGATGACACAAAACGACTCAGGATAGTTAAATTAAGCATGGCTGAACTCCGGCGAATGAGGCTGCTCCCGGCCCTCCCCCCAGGGCCGGATTAAGACCTTTTGAGGCCCTAAGCACTGGAAAGATTATAATGCCCCCCACATATGTAATTCAAAATAAAAACAATACTATACGTAAAATAAAAATTTATTTTTCGAAATGACACGAAACTTACATGTATACTGAAATTAAAATAGCTTCTTTCTAGATTTTCTGATTGCAAAATTCTGGATAAGTTCATTGAAGCTGACTCGATGAAGCATGTCCACTTCCATACACAATAGGGAAAGAGAACACACTGTTGTTCTGAGGGTTTTTTATTTTTTTTCAGTTGAGAAAAAGAGTGGTCCGCAGAGCAGTTAGTAATCATCAATGTTAGAAAAATAGGTAGTGTGATCTCTACACTTGGAAATACACATTGTATTCTGTCTTTCAATATTGTGTCATGAAGATCAATGCGACTGAATTTCATTTTTCCTGTTTCATTAAACTTTTCACACATATAACAGGGGAACTGCTGTACTTTTCCATAGAGATTCATGTTCAAGTCAACAAGACATGAGTCAACTAGCTTTTGGGAACCTTGTGAATATTGTTTGTCAGATAAGTCCATATCGTTTAGAAAAGAAAATCTACTTGATACTACTTTGTACACTTCACTTTCTTCAAGTGTATCAATTCTAGCATAATAAGTAGATATTCTAAATTTGTCTCTAGGATTCAATGCTGTTTCTGTTGCACTGCTATCATTTGCTTGTTTTTTCCGGATTTGCTTGTGGGACTGGGCTTCTTTGTCGTTAGTATCAGGCACGATATCTTTTGATATGTCTTCAAATCTTTTGAAACCATTCCTCAAAGTGTGTTAGTGGTCTGCTCATGATTGACAGAGATCTGCACATGTTTTCAAATCCAATTCTTTTTCTTGGAGAGCTTTGCTTGTGTGGTAAAAGTGTAAAATTTCATTCCATATGGTCAACATGAGTACAAACTCTAGTTCTTGCATAATCTTTGTAAGAGAGAGGGGGGATGGCTCAGTGCCTTTAGTATTAGCCTGCTAAACTTTGGGTTGTGAGCTCAAGGCTTGAGAGGGCCATTTAGGGAGCTGGGGCAATAAAAAAAAACCCTATCAGCAGCCAGTACTTTGGTTCTGCTAGTGAAGACAGCGGACTAGACTCAATGACTTTTCAAGGTCCTTCCAGTTGTATGAGATAGGTATATCTCTATATTATGTTTTCTGTCTCTTGTATAGGTTCTCCCTTTTGTGATTGGTCTTCAGCTATGCTTTCTAATGCATCCACAATCTTTGAGAAGGATTCCAGAATTGCACTTGCTGCCACTGCATGTACCTCCCAGCGAGTATTAGAAAGAGATTTCAACACACTATCATTGCCAAAATATGTTTAAAACTACTTCAATGATTTTTTTTTTTGAAATATCAAATATCAATTTAAAAACTAATTTTTTTTGGTGCCCCCTGCTTTTCTGGTGCCCTAAGCACGTGCTTAGTCTGCCTATTGGGTAATCCAGCCCTGCCTCCCCCTCAACTCCCAGCGGGGGAGGCTGCTCTCAGCCCCTCCACTGCTCTCCTGGAGCCTCAGCGCGCCGCGCAGGGCTGCCCATTTCTCCAGGAGTGTGTTGCAGCATTTCTAACTCCATCTGGGCCACCAGTGTGGTAAGGGGGCACGATGGGGGGAAGGGGAGGGAGGAGAGGGGGTTGTTTAAGGGGCAGGGAGTCCTGGGGGCAGTCGGGGAGAGGGGGCTGTTGGATGGGGCAGAGGTTCTGGGCGGGGGACCAGTCAGGGGATGGGGATTAGAGGGGGAGGTTGGATAGGGCATGGGAGTCCCAGGGGGATCTGTCAGGGGCAGGGGTATGGATAGGGGTCGTGGCAGTCGGGGGACAGGGAGCAGGAGGAGTTGAGAAGGGGGTGGAGTTCTGCGGGGGCAGTTAGTGTGTGGAGTCTCTAGAGGGTGCAGTCAGGGGACAAGGAGCAGAGGGGCTTAGATAGGGGGTGGGGTCCAGGGTGGTGGTGGTTAGGGTGGGGGATCTCGGGAGTGGGCAATCAGGGGGCAAGGAGGGTTGAATGGGATTCTAAGGGGGGGCGGGACGTGGGAGGGGGTTGGATAGGGATTGGGGACAGGCTGTTTGTGGAGGGACAGTCTTTCCTGACCTGGCCCTCCATACAAATTTTCAACCCTGATGTGGCCCTCAAGCCAAAAAGTTTGCCCACCCCTGCCATATCAAATAAATACTCACACTGTGGCATAAATAAGGTTTCATTGCAGTTTATCATCACTTGTATGTACATCCTGTTTTCTATGTTTACTACATTTCTGATGTTTGTTTGCAATACATTTAAAACACAACTCAGTATGAAATAGCTTGCTTTTTAATGTTTGTATATAAACAATATCCGGGAACTAGTTTGAATTAATTAAAACAGTTTTCTGTTGGACCTTAGTTTGCTATGTTAGATGGGGTAGGATCTGAGTTACTACAGAGAATTTTTGCCTGTCTGGCTGGCGAGTCTTGCCCACATATTCAGGATTTAGCTGTTTGCCATATTTGGGGTTGGAAATGAATTTTCCTCCAGAACAGATTGGAAGAAGCCTTGGGTTGTTTTATTTTGTTTGTTTGTTTTTTTCCTTCCTCTGCAGGATGGGGCACAGGTCACTTGCTGGTGGATTCTCTGCACCTTGAAGTTTTAAATCCATGATTTGAGGACTTCAATAGCTCAGACATGGGCTAGAGGTTTATTGCATGAGTTTATTACATAGGTTAGGAGTTTATTGCATTGTGCAGCAGGTCAGACTAAATGATCATAATGGTCCCTTCTGACCTTAAAGTCTTTGAGTCTATGACAATAGTTAGATTTATTCTCCTACTTGGTGCTATAAGTGTCATCTAGCCCCACTTTTGCTCCTTTGCCAACCCTGGACTTTGGGATGCCAGACCAAGCTCATCATGATAACGGTGCCAGCATTCATAAAAAATAAATTGTGACTAACAGTAATAGCCCTGTGAACTACCTTATAAACTATGTGGTTCCAGTTAATTTGACCAGAAGAAGACAACATACCTCACATTTTACAGAATATGAGAAATTCCAAAAATGCCATCACAGGCACTTTACCATCTAACTTTACAGGTAATATGAACAAAAGAAGGGGTAAGAAAAAGGTTACAATAATACTGTGATAGGGTTTAAGTGGGACTGAGAGTCCAACTAAGAGATCTGGTTGCACCTGGAGTGTAGGCCAAACCTAATAAAAGAGGAAGCCCAGTTGAGGGAGTAGCTGGGTGTTGCTATAAAGAGAGAAAGCCTGGTAAAGAAAGAGATGGGGCTGGGTATCTGTGGGTTAAAAGAGGGCTACTCTACTGAATTGTTGGCAAATAGGCTAGGCCAAGTGAGATGGATGAGATAATACAAGAAACTAAAACCAGGCTAGACCATGAGGATAGCAGAAGTATTGAGAAAAAATTGGATGCAAACAAAGTAAAAGAAAAGGGTAACTTTTCTGGAACCAAAAGAATGAGAGCAGATAAAAAGGCAGGACAGGGAAATGGGGAAAGTTTCATAACTGTAAAATCTCTAGGTAAGAACATAAAGATAGGGGATATCAACTTCCCTCTCTCCCTGAGTATTGCAGGGCAGATCAAAAAGGTGTTGGAAATAAAAGTTAAGAAACTACCTGTTGAAGACTTGTTAATGGACTGTAAAAACAAGGAACAAGTGGGGAAGCTCCTTTAGGCAAAAGTGCTAGGGGAAAATAAAAGTAAACTGTCAGCTACCCAATTCAATCCAGGGATGTAGAATATAGTGTGCCAGTTGAAATGTCAGAAAAGAAAATCAAAATTAATTAAGAAATATAAATAAAGCAAAGAATAAAGGTGATAACTCTAAAGAGGCCAATTGCAGCATAGTTGTATCCCTCTCAGTCCCAGGATATTAGAGACACCAGGTGGGTGAGGTAATTTTTATTGGACCAACAGTTGTTGGTGAGGGGAGGAGAGCGAGAGAGAGAGATGCTTTTGAGCCACACAGAGCTGCTCTTCACCTTCTTCAAGAGCTCGGTGTAGCTTGAAAGCTTCTCTCTCTCATCAGTAGAAGTTGGGCCAGTAAAAGATATTACCTCACCCACCTTTGTCTCTCTAAGATGCTAATTAGCAGAAAATGACATAATAGCAAGTTCTCTACAGCTGTACTGAACACAATTAAGGAAAGGGTGCTATCTGAGTAACTTAAGATAACATATTTTCTGGACTAAGCCCTATATTGTTCAAAGATTTGGGCACTTAGCAAATAATTGCAAAGGGAAAATATGGTGTAGTAAGTGCAGTGGTGAAAATTCATTGGATAATGCTGAGGAAGAGACAGAATAAAAGTGTTGCAACTGTGGTGGAGAAAATAGCTCAACAAATGGAGGATGTACAGAGGCAAAGTAGGCTAGAGAAATACAAAAAAAAATATCCAAAATTACGGTACTAATGTGCATAAGCTGCTAGAAGATACCTAAGAGGAAAAAAAAAATGGTGTGTCAGATAGGGAATAGCCAGCAACAAAATAATGGGAAGGAAGTAACAAGTGACACTGGGGTAAAAGGAGCTGACATACTACTTATAGAAATAGAGATTCATTGAGTTTATGTTTGAAGGGATACATTGTATGTCTCAACCAGGAAAGAAAACAGAGAAAATGAGAATAAAGCTTGTCAAAAGTAGCTAAGGGCTAGTAACCTATCTGGAATGACTTCATACTTATCTAAGTAAAGTAAATATTGAAGGTTACAAGAATGGTGGTTACTGTTTTCAGCTGGAATGCCCATAGTCTAAGAGCACATGTGCAGGATTTTAAAAAAACATATTGATATGAAAACAAAGCCTGACCTAATATGCATATAAGAGAACTGGCTAATACAAAAACTATACTGTAAAATCCCAGGCTATGGAATATATAGCAATGATAGAGAAATAGGAAAGGGCAGGAGCGTCTGCACCTTTGTTTAAGGAGAACCTGAAGTATGTTGAAGTAGAGGTTAAAAAGTAAAATGTCAAGTATAATCCAATTGAGATACCTAATACAAAACAATTCTGCATCTATAAGCCTTTATAATGTTCATAACACATGCAGGAAACTAGAGGCTATGGATCAGAAAGAATTAATTGCACATGTCAGTTTATTACCTATGGTGATCCGAATGGTTACAACAGATTGAGGGGAAGTGAGGAAAATGTGTATTGAAGAGAATAATTTAATAATAATAAATGATGGTGCACCTACCAGGTTCAATTTAGCTGACAGAAGCTTCTCATGCCTAGATCTGGGAATAGCTTCTCGCACCACAGCAAGTAAATGCAGCTGGGAAATTTACAGAGAAGAGGAAATGGGTAATGACGACTTCCTGAAATTAATTACATATCAAGGAAAGGGAAATGCAGACCATGATGATAATATCCCCACTTGGAATCTTAAAATAGCTAATTGGAAACTCTTTAGTAACTAAAGGGAGGAATATGTGAATGAACAATCTATAATGTTACTAAGGGAATCACAAAGACAGACAGACAGCCTAGTTATACTTTGGCTGCCTGCACTACTTTAAAGATAGGGAAAATGATCCATGATAGAATAAGGAATGGGAAATAGTAATTAGGGAAATGAATAAGGCATACAAAACAGCAGAAAATTCCTTCAATAGCAAGGACATAATGAAATATAAAATAAAGTAAGGCAGTTGCATACAAGGCTACAAAAGGCAACAAGAGAAAGCTGGAGAACTTGCTGCAGGAAAGTAAATAAAGATATTAATACAGCAGAAGTATATAAACAAATTAAGAAAATTAAAGGAACAAAGAGTAAGAGCCACATAATACCAAACCTTGCTATTTCAGGGCATGGAATAATAAACTGCAAAAAGAGAGGCAGAAATTCTGTCCCTCCTGATTCAAAAGGTCAGCAATGATGACAATCCCTGGGAGAGGAAAAAAATATTCACTAAGGGTAATGATGTGACAATTAAGAGGTGGGAGAAGGAACTGGATTTTATTTTAAATGAAACTTTAGTATGAGAGAGCTCCATATAGTATAAGGAACAAAAGTACTGCACTAGACAAGAATGAAATAAGCTTTGAAATGCTTAAACATCTGAGTGAAGGAAGCTTGAGGATGATGCTTAAATTATATAATAACATATGGAGAAAAGGTGAAATACCTAAAGACTGCAGACATGTGATTATTGTACCAGGGAAGGAACCGGCGAAGTTGTGCTCAAGACCTGAGGCATACAGACCAATTGCCCTCCCAGCATGTTTAGGAAAAGCCATGGAAAAAATGGTAATGGAGAGATTAATAGCACAACTAGAAAGAAACAGATTAAGCTATGGGATGCAAAGTGAGTTCAGAATAGGTGGAAGTGCAATTGACCACACTGCAAGGATAGAGACAGAAGCACAGAAAAGCATGGCAACCAAATAATTCATGATAGTAACTTTCCTGGACATAAAAAAAGCCTACAATGGGTTATGGATAAATAATATGGATAAGAAAACCGTGATAACGCTATACAGACTGCAAATTAAACCAATAATTGAGTGTGATGCCAGGCCTTTGGGTGAGGAAAGCACACAAATCTGAGAAAGCTACACTATATCCAGGCACTGGCTGATGTGTATCACGTGTGGTTCCTTCATTACTGCATCTCTGTTTGTACTATAGATAACAGCCAGTGAAATGCCTATCACTCTTATGATTAGAATGAAGGTCCTAGACTTAAGCTTTTGAGCCAAAGTACTAGGTAATAGCAACATTGACAACATGAAGCAAATATATAATGATTGTTGGGAATTAAGTGGAGGCTGGGTAGGTAAAATAATCAAAATTCCTCATGTAAATAGGGTTGACAAAGGGATACAGAGTCTTAATGAAAAGAGAGGATTGAAAGAGGCCAAAATATAAAGGGATGGGAAAATACCTTCACTGGAAAACAACTCCTCTCCACTCATAGTCATTTTATTTCATGATAGTTCCATAAAAGAATGATAAATCTACAAGATATAGCAAATCAATATAACTGTGATAAGTGAGGACATCATGGCCACATATACATACAGATCACTCTAAAAAGAAGGATCAGGAAGAGTAAGAACAGCTTTCCATGTGCCCTTACTTGGACTCAAGAAAGCCATAAGGCTAGCTAACTTTGTATCCATCTTTACATCTAAACTAATAGGGATTTACTAGAACTAAACTGGGCTTCAGATGTATGGCTAGCTGTCCTGGCCATTCTTTCTGATTCCTTATCAGGGCTGCAAGCAATTTACAGTGGTAAATCTGACATCAGAAATGATATTTTTCATGAAATATTACTAACAACAAACAACAAACCTGGTGCAACCGGATATAATTATAGTAATAGCCTGGACCCCAACATAGGAGAGTAGGCAACACATTGGCAGACAAACAGACAAAAAGTGCTATTAATCATGAACAATTTGACTGAGGAATCCCATTAAGCCACCTGGAATTTAAACACCCAATAAAAAATGAGCTCAGGAAGAATGGCAAGAACTGCAGACAAATTAAACAAAGGGGGAAAAAAATCCAAGAAGTATACCCAACACTTGAAAGTGTTGATATGATCCAAGGCCCTCAGAGGAAGTGGCTTTATTTAGAATTCTAACAGGGTATTGTGGATTAAATAAATTATTTCTAATTAACAAGCATAAAGATGGACTATGAGTAACGTATAGGGTTCACAAAATGATAGATCGAGTCCTTTGCAATTGTAAAGACTGTATCAGTGAAAGAAGGAGTTTATATTGAAAACTCAGAAGTCTTAAAGCAAAAATTTTCCTTGCAACATCTATCAAATTGGGCCCCATTTTTTTTTAAAAAAGCTATTCTGCAATTCTCTAAGAATACTAGAAAAGGTGCAAGATTCTAAGTCGTGAACAAGATATGAAGTAAAGGGCGTGGCAGTCATAGGGCTTGTCTTCATTACGGCAGTGAAGGATCGATCTTTTGGTGATCGATTTATCGTGTCTCATCAAGACACGATAAATCAATTGCCAGCAGCTCCCCCGTCGACTCCGGAAGTCTAGCTCACCAAAAGGTGCAAGATGAAGTCGACGGGGGACCGCGCCGCCGACCACTGCCACCATGAGGACGGCAGGTAAGTCGGCTGTAGAGACACCAATTTCAGCTACATTATTAACGTAGCTGAAATTGTGTATCTACAGCCGATCTCCCCTCCTAGTGAAGCCCAGGCAATAGAGTCAGGAAGTAACTCTGCTATGCAACATAACCCAGGAAGAAGAAAGAGGTAGCAGGAAGATAGGGAAGAATGCAGCAGCTCTCTTAGTGGTAAATGGTGCACAAGTGGAGAACTGCAAGGCTACTGCTGAGCAAGGAAGTTAGTTCATAAAATTGGTGCAAGATCCTGTGACTGACCTCAAGGCAAAGAACCAGATGTGTTGGGAGACACTGAGTGGTGTTCCTCGTTATGACGAGCCGAAGGAGAGGTAGGTGTGTTTGTGTGTGTGTGTGTGTGTGTGTGTGTGTGTGTGTGAAATCCTGAAGAAAGACTAATGGTAGGAAAGTGTCCAAGGATGTGGTAGCAAGGTGTCTGATGGAGCAGACCTTACTGCTCATCCTAAGGTCCCAGGACTGGAACCCAATGTTGCCACTGGGAAGTGACATGAAATCTATTGATTTAAGGGGACAAGGACAATTTGAACCTCTGAGAGAAGGGTACAAGGACCATGGGGCCAAGAGTTGGAGCTGAAGACCTGATGCAAGGTCTTGGAATTATTTGTTGGACACTTATCCCAGAGGAGGGGATATTTTAAAGTGACCTTGCTGGAGGTCTGAGTCACAAGAAGAGGCAGACCTCTGCAGGACCAGGGTGACTCTCAGCAGGGAGTGTTAGAGAGGAAAAACTGTGACACCATCCTCAGTCATGTGGGGGCGCACCAGCAGTGAGTCCACTTTTCTACAAATACCAAGTGACTGCTTGGTTTAGACCCGTGCACATCTTGAGGGTTTTGATAAATGTATGTGTGCCTTTTTTAACTTATTGGAATTAGCTCACTGTTTATATATGATGCACCAGAAATACATTTTTAGGAGGTGCATGAACAGATGGTCCATCTGAAATTTCTTCTCAAAAGCCTTATTCTGCATTACAACCAGGGCTCCATTGTATGAGGCACCATACACAACGAAACAATATAATCAGTTTGGGACAGTGATCATTCTCAAGTCTTGCCAACAATCAATTCTTCAGTCAGGCTCTCTAAAGTTCTCTGTGGCATTCAAAATGGACAAGATCTGTGCAAACACTCTGGAAGGCAGGTGAGCTGAGGTGGACAAGATTATATGGAAAACTTTAATGCTGATTGGCTGCATTCTGGTGTCTGAGATTGTTTGTTTATAAATACTGAGAAATAATGTGGTAGCTGTTGATGAAGAAAGTTTTAATGGCCAACACTCATTTTATCCCGTGGCTTTCAGTAAACAGACACATGTACCTAGACACTGATATTAATGTTACAAACTGAAACTAACTTGAACTCTCTGTAAAAATCTCTACATTGGTAACATAGTTAAAACAAGACAAATTTTGTTACTCTGACTTTTTAAAGTTTTGATTGATTTGTTTGCAAATGACCATGAATCTTGATAACAGGAAGATAAGTTCCATTAGTTAGTATGTGAACTAATGTGAACATAGAAGCTTGAGATTTTAAGGCCAGAAGTTTTGAAACAGAAAAACTTCCAAAACAGACTCCAACGAGAAACTGAGGAACTGGAATTAATTTTCAAATTGGACACTATTAACCAGGGGCTTAACAGAAGTTCAGATTGGTTCTCTCATTACAGTAATTAATTGCATTTCCTGAGTTACTGACGACAGATCTCCATTTCAAAAGGTGTATTTTTCTCCTAGTAATAATGGACCATCTACATTTAACAGCCCTCTTAGAATTGGTATGCTAATGTACATTTTTTTTTCTTTTCTTTTTCTTTCTGTGTGTATACGTGCATTTTACTTCTGTTCCATTCTATGCATCCGACGAAGTGAGCTATAGCTCACGAAAACTTATGCTGAAATAAACTAGTTAGTCTCCAAGGTGCTACAAATATTCCTCCCTTTCTTTAAGTCCAGACGGTATCATTAAGACCATCTAGCCTACTTCCTGCAAACAATGGCTATGGAATTTTGCCCAGTCATTCTTGCATCAAGCCCATAGCTTCTCGTTGAGCTAGAACATACGTTCTGATCAGGTGTCCAGCCTTGATTTAAGGACTTCAAGTAATTGCATTTTATTTCTAATTTAAATTTGTCTAACATCTGTTTCTAGCCATTTGCTCTTATTATGCCATGGTCTGCTAGAATGAAGAGGACTCTAGTGTGGTAAGATAACCAACCTTTTGAACCATTCTCATTCTTAGAAAACAAACTGCATTATCAATAACATGCCTTTGAGCTGGAATATAAATTTTAAAACCTGACAATTATATTGAATTTTTTAAAATGCTGTTTTATTCAGCAGTTACTTTTCCCTCTCTCATTAAGGAAGCAACTGTTTGACTACTTAGTACCTCAGAATAAGTGTTGCATGTTATGCCAAGGGAAGGATTAGTATGTTGCAAAGGATAAATAACGGAGGCATAAAGCAAATCCAAGGCAAAATGCCAAACCTATTTAAAATTAAAGAAGCTGTGAATCAACAATATGAACAATACACTGACATGTAAATAATTAGCTGAATTTATTTCTTGAGAGCAAGCAGGGTACAGTGATGTATGAAGTCTTCAGTCTTAATGCTCTTTAAAAAGCTGCTACTTCAATGGTACCAAGGAACAAAAAGATGCTTAGCATCACCTTTTTGGCTTTCAGCTTTATCCTGAGAGGTCAAAAATGTTACATTGAACATAATCCATTAGCTTGTCAGTATGATTTCTGAGTACAATTTGAAATTGAACTGTGAAGTTTTAAAGATCAGCTGGAGGCTTTGTGTGCCATAATGTGCTGTACTGAATGCATTGAATGTGTTAGTACTAAAGATGATAGTTGTGTTTCACAAATCATTTAACATAAAATACCACTACCGCAAGATTCAAATTACATATAATTTTGAAGTACATAACTTACTGCAAGTATTTTGTGCATTAAATTCTTCATTGACGCTCACACACTGCAGTGTTAATAAACAGTTTAAAAAGTCCAAGTTTTAGTCTGTAGGTGAATCTTCACACGAGAGGAATGAAGCTGTTAAATGAGGTATTTAGCCTGAATGTTAAGGTGTTTTGTCTGTGTTTTGTCATTTCTGAACGTATGTAAAATCTTCATTTAACTATCAATATTAACACAGAAATATTTAAACACACTCTTTTATTTCAACACTATCTTTCATTCCTATATACTCTCTCAATCAAAATATTTGCACTAATGAAAAGCTTTCTTTTACATTGCTTTTTGTTTTCTCATTGCAACAGGAACAAATGCCATTTAGTGAAAAGCAAAATAGTATGTGAGCTGGGATCACCTAGCACTATTAGTGCAGACTTGCATTGAAGCTAATGGGGTTGCACAGGGGTTTGCATTAATGCACCCCAATGTAGGGTTTGAGTCAGAAGTCACACCAAGATAGAGTTGCATTTTAAGGTCATAATGAATGCAGAAAAGCTTTAAAAGACAACTTTGTATACTTGCATTAGTGAGATTCTCAGTGAGCTGAGGGAGTGAGTGAGAGAGAAACTGCACTTGATGGCAATTCAGGAGGAATGGCATTTTGGCTCTTAAGTTATTTTATGTACTTATATGGTCCCAGCTACTGTAGCATCTGAGCACTTCACAATCATTTATGTGGTTATTTTTGCAACACCCTGTGAGGTAGGGAATTGCTGTTCTCTGTGTCCATTCCCCATCAGCTCAATGGGATAAGTGACTTGCCCAAGGTCACACAGGAAGCCTGACCAAACAAATACTTGAACTCAGGTCTCAAGTCCTAGGCCAGCACCATAACGATTTGATCATCCTTGCTCAGAAGTTTAATATTCAGGGCTCAATTAATCAGCGACATAAATAACAGTATAAAGAATATTTGGATTTAAGTTGTCCAGAAAATGGGCATAAACAGTGGAGTAGTGTCACTTCCACTGATCTGGAATTCAATGGTTTTGCAAAACAAGTCCCTTACACTACCATTATATAACTGTGGAACTTGGCCCAGGCCCTACCCTGGGAGTAGTAACCAGGTTCCACTTCTATTTTGTTTGGGCATTTGTGCTTGTATAAATGAAAGGACTGTTTCAGCCTTTACAGTTGACATACCTGGGGAGGATGGAGTGCAATGAACAGTTAAACGTCTACATTCATCCCACTGAAATGGCAATCCTAATGTGCTAAGAAATCAAAACAATATTTTTATGGCTTGAATAATTGTATGGACGCCGGTTTATTCTTGCAGATAAATCAGTAATGGGGGCTGTAAGTGCACAGACAGACAATTTGAAAACAGTAATTAAAGAGGAATTAGTTTTGATATAACTATTTTAGAGAATAGAAAGTAATGGTGTCAAAATTCTGACTAAGTACACTCAGAGGAATGAGTCATACTGGCATAGAGCAATAAGACCAACATGAAATTCTCAAAAGTAGCTCTAAAGATGGCATTATTTGGTATTTTGAATCTCACTGATTGATATAAAGTAAACACACATGGCTTTCTTCCTGTCCAACTTGTGATCTAAAAGTACAGCAGAGTTGTTTCTTTCTGCAGATTGCTACTGGGAAAATGCTTCAGACCTAATCATGCCCTCTGTTACACCTGTACAATGCTAATTAGGTTGCTGAGATGCAACTGAGGGCATAGAAACTGCAGGCCTACCTTGAATCAGAGCTCAGATTGAGTTTGCAGGGTTGGCAATTAAAAAAATAAACCACTCCCAATATGTAAATTAAGCATAATTTATGTGGAATCAATCAGACTAAAACATGGAACCCTACAATTCTGTTTAGTTACCTTTCAGATTATGAAATTTCTTAAGCCATTTAAAAGATTACACTTCATCCAACACTACTAGCCCAGCAGCTAGTCTAGGATTAATACTCAAAAGAGAAACAAAGTTCAGATCCTGTTTGGGATATAAATGGATGTGAGGAGGAGAAAGGACAATTGAGATGGATTGGTGGGAGGAAGAGAACTGTCTAGATGATAAAAATCACTCATATGTAAGACTTTCATTAATAAATGACTCATTTAATATGGGCATTGCAGAAATAAACTTGCACAATTTACCCAGATATGTTAATCAGACAGACTGGGCAAGCAGTGAATCATCCTACTAAATAGGCAATCTAACTACTCTGCTACTGTTTATCTTTCAACACAAAGAGCCAGGTTCTGCCTTCCGTATTCATGTTTAGGTAGCAGCTTACTCTGAGAAGCCCCACTGATTAAATTATATGACTCAGAATAAGGTACATATCAGCATTAGTAAGGGTTGCTGAACCTGACTGTAGTCTAGAAACTAGTAGCATTGTGTGGCAATAATCCAGTGGCATTTGGGTCACAATGTAGATTAATAGAATCAGAGAGGTAGCCGTGTTAGTCTGGAATAGCAGAGGTAACTGCTTGCATCCGACGAAGTGGGTATTAGCCCACGAAAGCTTATGCTTCAAAACTTTATAGTTAGTCTTTAAGGTGCCACAGGACTTTGTTACAATGTAGATTAATGTAACTTCTAAATATGGACATAGGAAACAATGCTATGAAACTATTATCTTTAACTTCACTGATGCAAAATATTTGCAAGAATTTAGAGTAGAAAACTCTGTAGTCTTGTGAACATCTCTTTTGTTGTTGTTTTTAAATGAAACCCAAACAGTAACTGCTGACACTTTTTTTAATCCTCAGTATTGAAACCTCAAATCCCTCGTCTTAGAATTTAGCGAAGATGTGCAGCAAAATAACATAATTGGCCTGATTGTTCCCTTGCTTGTACCTGTTTTAAACCAATGTAAATCCAATGACTAAATGGAGATGCCCTTGATTTATGCTTGCATGTAGTAGAGGAAAATTGAGACCAGTCACCTTGAAGAGATAAGAAAACTTTTCCTTTTATCTGAAGATGCAAAGAACTTTGTGAAAGATCTTATAAAAGAGGACTCTTTCCCCATTGCTTTTAGATTTCTGAAGTTGTCTTTGTTCCAGATGTTTAATATCTATAGAGAATCTGATGGCTGTAATTTTGTGGCTTAAAAATTAATCCATGGTACTGATTTGGGAAGCATGGTGTAAAAGTGATTTTGGTTCCTTTGCCATTCCCAAGGCAGGCCTTGACGCCTAGCCTAACATAGAATTTAATTCCAAGACTCCTTAAATTAAAGCCTGAGATGTCTATTGCCCCAGAGATAGTGCTAGCTCTCAGGTTGCCAGAGAACAGCAATACCCCAGCCATATCCTTTGTTAACTGCTGGTTAGTAATAGTGACTATTATATAATTAAAAATAATTTCCCTGTGGCAGGAAAAACACCACAGCAGCCCAACACTGTAGCATTTAATTTCAGAAAGGGGAACTACACAGAAATGAGGAGGTTAGTTAAACAGAAATTAAAGGGTACAGTGTCAAAAATAAAATCTCTGCAAACTGCGTGGAAACATTTTAAAGACACCATATTAGAGGCTCAATTTAAATGCATACCCCAAATTTAAAAATGCAGTAAGAGTACCACAAAAGCCACTGGGGCTAAATAACAAAGTAAAAGAAGCAGTGATAAGCAAAAAGCCATCCTTTAAAAAAGTGGAAGTTAAATCCTAGTGAGGAAAATAGACAGGAACAGAAACATTAGGGAAATGAAGTGTAAAAATTAATTATGAAGGCCAAAAAGGTATTTGAGGAACAGTTAGCCAAAGACTCAAAAAGTAATAGCAATTTTTTAAAAGTACCTCAGAAGCAGTAGGCCTGCTAGATCGTCCAGTGGCTCCACTGGTTGTTGAGGTACTAAAGGAGCACTCAAGGATGACAAGCCCATTGCAGAGAAACTAAACCAATTCTTTGCATCAGTCTGTCATGGCTGAAGATGTGAGGGGGATTCCCAACCCTGAGCCATTCCTTTTAGGTGACAGATCTAAGGAACTGTCCCAGAGTGAGGTATCATTAGAGGAGGTTTTGGAACAAATTGATAAATATCCGTATTGGGATATCTGCATTTCGAGATTAGAACGTGATACAGATGTCTTTACACAATGTTTTAGTCCAGACTAGGATTAGATGGAAGACTGGGGTTCAATTTCTCCCTAATGATCTCATTACTTTGTGATGTTCAGGAAATGCAAAGCAGTTGGAAAGCTGGCTTAACTAGCCTTTGTCTGGATGGAGCCAGTATAGTAGGTCTATACCAGGCCCTTCTTCCAGCCTCTGTTGTAGGAGACGAACATCAGAACATAAGAATGGCCCTACTGGGTCAACCCAAAGGTCCATCTAGCCCCGTATCCTGTCTTCTGACAGTAGCCAGTGCCCGGTATCCCAGAGTCCCAAATGCAGTTGGGGTAAGGGTCCAATGCCAACCCTGCTCCCATCCTGCTTAATTTAATGTAGGGCTGAACCCCGGCACTTCTGGGCTTGGGGCATCAGTTATGAAAGTAAAAAAAAAAAAATTGCTTGAGCCTTGGCATCTCTTTCATTACAAATTGAGCACTCTCCCTTCTCCTGGGATGGGGTGATGATGTGGCAGGATGCACTGTGCTTTGGGTATTTTCTACTTCCCTTGTTCATTAGGAAGCAGAACATAAAGTAGAGAGCAGCTGAGCGTGGTGTTTAAAGATACCTTTGCACACCCACCTCTGTTTTTGGATTCAGCATAGACATGGACTGAGAAGTGAGGCTTTGTTTTAGCTGTTTACCAAGTTACTAGATTGTTGAGTAGGGTAGATAAGTGATGGACACCTGAAAGGCTGAAGGTCATTGTGGTTTTTTTATGGAACCAAAAAAATAACACATGTTCTCCTACAACAATCATTTTAATCACAGTAATTGGAAGCTATAAGAACCAGTTATAACTAGCATGGTGGGATTACTTGTTCTAGTTTACCGGAATGTTCTACTTTATAAGGATAGTGGGCTGGAGTCTGTGTTCTGTTAGAGCAACATCATTCATTTCAGTGGAATTATTCTGGATTTACATACACAGTGGAGATCAGAACTTGACCTTGGTATTGTAACTGTGTGATGCCCTGAAAATAGGATGCTTAAATGGAAATCTTAATGGATCTCTAAATATTAATGCACGAGCAGGTGCCACTATGAAGCAATTAAACTTAGATTTTGAAGATCTTTTTCTTCATCGCTTGCTTTATGGGCTTGGGAAAGCAGTGGTTTCTTTCTGCGGAAACTCTTAGTCCTGTGTGCTGACAAAGTCAAAAAACACTCCAGTTTTAAATGTCAAATACAGAAGCATTTCACTGAACCTACCTGTTCATAATGAAGCCTGAATGAATGCTGAAAAATAATCTCAGCTAAACTGCAAATCCACTGGTAACTAAAATCCATGGGAACTATAAATCATCTCAATTATTATTTGACTGTATTAAATCGTACTCAGGTTATCATTAGCTGATCTTGGTTGTTGTCCTAACCCTTAAAGTGGATGAATATACTACAATTAGTTATTGATTTAGTTTAACTTCTACATAGCATTTTTACCTTTCATCCCAATAGCTGTGCTATTCTATTTTTCTTAAAACAGTGAACAAGTTGGTTTAATTCCTAAAATTATTGATGTCTTGATCTACACAACATATTCTATAGGGCTGAATGTCTTGTCCTAGAGTCCTAGATAAAAGAAGTAACTATTTAAAGGCTAATAAAATGAACTCCCAAAGTTAGATAACAAGGCACAGTGCCGAAATTAATTTTCTCTCTTAGCTCGCAACCATTTGTAATAAAGTTTATTTGTTCAAGGTATTTCTTCTATAGGCAAACTATCTAATCCTGGGAATACTGATCTTTGGAGAAGTCTAAAGTGAAGTACTTTCAAATGTAAGTGAAAAAAATATTAGATATATAGTGAATAATTGTTATACTGAACCACATTTTTGAGGTCTCTGGCTACTGCTCAAGTGGGTCCACAGTCCTGGATTGTCTAGAATTAACGATCCAGGACTCAGTAGCAGCTGTTTCTTGTGCCTCCACCACACTCTTCTGTGATCTACACTTTTTTTTTCAGGAATGTGCATGGTTATATCCATTTGAGATGGAGATATGGATGCTGCAGTAGCTGCCAGGTCACCTGCACTCTGAGTAGCTGGAAGATCAGGCATCTCCTCACCACTCACATCCTCACTGAGGCCAGAAGGCTCACCGTGAACATTTGTGTCTATGTATCTCAGGAGAGCTCCTTCCTGCTTAGATAGAAAAGCTTCCTTTGCTTTCTTTTTTTTCTGAATTCTGCCCCAGAGGGGCTTTTCCTCTTTCCCTCATGACTGCTGTTCTGTGCCAGCTATAGTGGCTCTCAACACTCAGTTGCAGGGGGCAAATAATCAGGCTGGTAGCAGGGCCTGAGTGAGGGAAAATATCAACATCTTAAGGGTCTAACTGGCTCCTACTACTTCAGTTGACTGCCTGTTCTCCTCAAGTGGAAGAGAAACAGTAGGAAACAGGAACCTCCCTGAAAAGCTGGTGTTAATAAGTCCAGGCTTCTGGGGGTGCTAGAGAGGTACAGAAGAGGTTCCTCCTTCTCTCTCTCCCTGCAGCTCCTGCTGCTTTCTGTTATTCCCTCACCTTTTCTCTTATGTCTCTTGCACCCTCCTTCCTCCAGCACAGCACTCCACCATCTCTGTGATCTAGAGCAGAGAGAATACATACGCACCAGCAGCAGACACCATTTTCTACACTCTGGTCCTAGTGGTGCTCCCCTCAGTCTGGCACCTGAGGCCAGCCCTAATAGAACACTTCTAATCAAAGTAGTAATAGTGCATAAAACATGTTGTTACTGACAAAAGCTGTGGTCCTACTTGTATAATATCAATCCATTTCTTGTCTCCAGGTACATTTTTAGGTTTTCCAGTCATTTTACACTTCATTGCTGTAATTATGTCACCTTGTCCTAGCGAGATTAAACATCCCCCATGAGTATAATCTCATTTTGCTGAAAGAGAAATGTGCATTCCATCTTTTCATTAATTATGTTGGAGCAGCTGGCGACTACTGATTTTTTATGTATTACTAGCCTATTGCATGAACTCTGCCTTTGTCATTTCTTCCTCTAATGTGAAAGGTCTAAGTGATTCATAAGCTAAATGGTGCTGGTAGTTTATCATAACAAAATCTAATTGCATCGTGCTATTATTTTAAATGATGTTTTCACAACAAATTAGCATTAACTTCCTCTACTGCCCTTATTATATATTTCTAGAAACAGAAAATTCAAAATGCATGTCTTTCTTCGAGGCAGACTGATACTGAAAATAAACAAGCAAATTTTTCCTGATGCTTGACATGTTATAATAGAAATAATTCTCAGCAGTCAGTAGTTCTAATTAATAGATATCTAGATGAAGTACTAAGGAACAGTCTTGATAGGATGTTAGGCCAACAAGATTGTGTTTTTAATTCCATCAGTACGCTGCTTATGGGTTTGGTATCACGACACTGACTCTGCAGGACTAACTTTTTGTAGTATAACAACTGCCTCGGTTTAAAATTCAATTCATATTAAAGATTATTGTTTAGGACTCATGGAGGTAGGGTGAGGTTCCAGAGGACTAGAGAAGAGGAAACATAGTACTCATAATTAAAATGTGTGTGGGGCTGGAAGGGTGCGTGGGGAAGAGGACTCAGGGACTTATAGACTAGCTAGGAAAAGATATCTGGAAAGATACTATGACATTCTCTACACTTGTGGCAGGGTGCAGGGTACATGCCGCAGTGAAAAGCAGGATGTGTCCACACTCACTGGGGTGTGGTAGTTACACCTGGCAAGGCAAAGATCTAGCAGTGGGGAAAAGAAGTGATGTCTTGATTTTAGTAAGGCTTTTAACAGAGTCCCTTGTGACATTCGCATAAGCAAACTAGGGGAAGGTGGTTCAGATTAAATTACTATAAAGTGGGTGTATAACTCATTGAGAAATCACGCTCAAAAAGTAGAGAATCAGAGAGGTAGCCATGGTAGTCTGGATCTGCAGAAGTGACAGAGTCCTGTGGCACCTTAAAGACTAACATCAGTCTTTAAGGTGCCACAGGACTCTGTCACTCAAAGAGTAGCTATCAATAGTTCACTGCCAAACTGGGAGGACATATCAAGTAGGGTCCTGCAGGGGTCTGTCATGGGTCTGGTAATAGTCAATATTTTCTCTAATGACTGGAATAATTGTGTGGAAAGTGTGCAAATTATAAAATTTGCAGATGCCACTAATCTGGAGGGAGATGGATTGCAAGCACTTTGAAGATAGAATTATAAATCAAAAGGACCTTGATAAATTGATCTGAAATCAATAAAATGAAATTCATTAAGGATAAGAGCAAAAATACCACACTTCTTGGGGAAAAAACAAATTCATAGCTACCACATGTGGAATAACTGGTCTTTCAATATGAGATTGACCAAGATTCAAATCCACAACATTCAGGACTGTGGTTGAGTGCCTTAATTACTGAGCCCCTGCACCTTATTTGAGAAGAAAATGATTGTGCCTCCCATCAAGGCTATTCAAAAAAGAATAAGACAACTACTGATTTTTTTCCCTTTTTTGCTTTTGAATGCTACGTAATTTCTTAATTCTTTAAAGCGTGCTTTGATCTGTGTTTTTCCACCCTTCATATTGTTAATAGGACTTCTGAACTTCTTCCAAAAAGCAGAATGGGCAAACTGACTTGGATAAAATAATCAGCCTAATTTTTGCCAGAACTTTAAGATGAACACCCATTTCTAGGATGTATACGTTACTACTTGAAGTTCATCCATCATCTATAAGTTTATCATCATGAAGTTTCATATAGTGTAATGACTGGCTACATTCTACAGGAATCTTATTTGAGAAAGGAAATAAATTTGGTGAAAAATAAAGCCTAGCTTTTATCAACAGTCCAGCCAAAGCATTTTGAATTTCTTTATTAGTTCTTTATTTATTACTCACTCAAATCATAGATGTGGCTTTGCATCACCTGGGCCCTCCTGCCAATGGAGCTGGTATGTATGTGTAAAAACACCATCAGCACTAATGAAAGTTGAATCAGGATTAAGCCTTATGTTTGATTTTCAATGCTCTATTATAAAACAATTATCCTATCACTTACATTTTCTATGGCATAGTAACACGACTGTGGAATATAGTAATAATTAGCTAGACCTTTTCTGATAAGCTGTAATTGCTGTATCATACAGCTTCTGCATTAGAATATAGAAAATTAAATAAATTTATTACATATTTTTCAGAAAACCACTTTACTGTAATGAAACGCTCTAGTTCTAACAAATGGTCATTGAAACTCACTATGTTGCTAAGTAGAATTCTGGATAAAAGCATTGACAAGATAATAGGTCTTAAATCTTAAATTTTCACTTCTATTATTGTGGACACTTAAAGTGCACATGCACTTACCTTTCCAACATTTATTTACACTGTGATGAACAGATTATTTTAGAACTATAGAAGAATAGTAATGTATTAACATTTCTTACAAGATATTTATGGTATGTTAAAACCTTACTTTCTATAAGAAAGATTGAATATTTTCCTTTATGTGATGAATAGTCCATACAAATGAGAGGGTACATTTTTGCAATGATAAATTTCTCATCAGACACCTTCCACAACATTTATCATGACAGGCTTCTCTAACTTTCAGAATATGGCAACAAGGTTTTTCAAATTGGTATTTTTTTAAAAAAATCTTTGCAAATCTTCATGTTCCCTTTCTAGGAGGAAGGAAGGATGTGGTAGAATTACTACAACTTTTCCTTTCTCCTTCCTTTCATAGAAAGACATCTTTCACTAGCAACAATTCATTTCATTTGAATGCCTCATTCGTGACCCTCCCCAATATAATACCAGTGATGTTTAACAAACTCTAAATGTTCTATAGCAATTTTATTAAAAAACCCAATTTTTTCTGCTTAGCATCTTGATTATACATATTAATGTGTCCTATGGAGACAGTTTTTTCAACACCGGGTAAAACAGTTTCAGTATTGTAAGTAATACTTTCATCTATTCTTTTGGATTTATATACAAACCTAACTTACACAAAAATCACCACCCTGTAGCATGATTAATATAGTTGACCAATAATCAAAGCATCAAAAATTATTCTTCCTACAAAACCTTATCTGAAACTTCTCGAGCATGCCTATAATGTCTGTAGATTCTTTGGGCCAAACTTTGATGTTTTTACTCCACTCCTACTGAGGCAATCAATCAACGATTCCAACTGCAGTAAACAACACTAGCTGTGTTTTGGGGTTTTTTTTCTATTTAATTTCAACAGATTTATTGTTTTTTGTCTAAAACTTTTGTATGTCAGTTTAGAAAAGATGTTCCTAAGTGCTTTCTTTATATATATTTGGTTAAGAGTTGTGTCAATATGCAATCAGTGTTTAATTTTTCAAAAGACAACCCTCTAAATGTTTATAATAAAACCAGTAATGACTCAGAGTTGTCACATACTATAAAGCCTTAAGCCACAGTGCCTGCATTTTTGCTACAATGAGTAAATCAGAACCTCATTTTCAATACAATACTGCCAAATAGACAGCACATTCCTCAGAACTCCATAAATTGAAGCACAGTGCCACAAAAAAGTGTCCTCCTTGAGCAATTTATCATTATTTAAAATTGACAAAAGACTAAACAGTATCTAAGTGTGTTGTACTATTATGGATTCAATAGACATAACATTTATTATATATGGAGCCTTAACCGCTCACTCATGCGGAAGGGAGGGAAGGTAGGGAGTGGGCAGAGAAAAAAAGACTGAAGCTACATCCAAACCTGGAAAAAAGTACAATGAACAGTGTGGGAGAGGAGAAACAAATTCATAAGCCAAAAACCTCCTACAAGAAGTTTCTTATTGTGCAGGGGTGCATGCACCATAGTAAAAAGTCTCCTTCAAGGGGACTTTGCATCACATCTCACTTTTAGCACTGAGTGGAGAAGGTATAGGTTGGTCAGGTGCCTGCCAGATGTCTCCATGCCCTGTACGGATCCACTGGATCAAAACTGCATATAATAGGGAGATGGATGCTCATGGTAGCATGTACTGAAGGAGCAGCATCCACTGCACTCCATGTCCTGTATTAGCTCTGCAGCTCAGCTAATCTGAACTCTATTAAGAACTGATATTTCAATCTTTTCAGCTGCATGACACCTTTTGAGGAGCAACATTCCTTTATAAATTTTGTTTCTTTCCATAACATTAGGATTTGTGTGAAATGTGAGCAAAAAATAACTCTACCTGCACAATTACATCTTTCTCTTAAAATGTCTGCTGCTTCTTGTCCATATTTTGACACTCTTTAAACATAAGAACGTAAGAACGGAGATACTGGATCAGATCAAAAGTCCATCTAGCCCAGCATCCTGTCTTTCAACAGTGTCCAATGCCAGGAGCTTCAGAGCTTCATGAACAGGTCATCGTCAGGTCATCCATTCCCGGTCTCCCATTCCCAGTTCCTTTTTAATCCGTGTTATAGTCATGGCCTCCAGAACATCCTCTGGCAAAGAGTTCCACAGGCTGACTGTGAATTGTGTGAAAAAAATATTTCCTTTTGTTTGTTTCAAATCTGCTGCCTATTAATTTTTTTTTGGTGACCCCTAGTAAATAACACTTATTTACTTTCTCCACTCCAGTCATGATTTTATAGACCTCTATCATACCCCCCCCTTAGTCATCTCTTTTCTAAGCTGAAAAGTCCCAGTCTTATTAATATCTTCTTATGAGAGATGTCCACACCCCTAATGATTTTCTGTTGCCCTTTCCTGTACCTTTTCCAGTATCTCCTCTTCATAGCTGCACTTTTCTCTTACTAGCATCTTGTCCATTTCTTCCTTCATTTCATCCATGAGCATTTTCTCCTGTCATCCTAGATTCTCAATGTCTCTTCTGCCCATCTCTTTACTTGCTCCTTCAACCTTTCTGATGCCTGACCTTCCTTATATACCTTCCTGCTGCCTTATCCTTAAGTCTGTGCCTTCTTCAATTCCTCTTTCAAATGTGTTAGTATATTCTTAGAAGATGGTGGGGAAACTCACTGACTGGGTGAAGTAGAATAAAACTTCCAACAACTGTTCAGTTGAAGACCCTTTCTTCAAGGCTGGCTTTATTTTCAAACATTAGTTCCAAAACAAAAGTAAATATTCTCCAATGCTGAGTAGCCAAGGCTTCCCCAAGGTCTGTTAGCTGGGAGAGGATAGGCAATGGCCATTTTGCCAATTCTTGTCAATTTATCACAAATCTCATGAGATGAGTGTGTGTATGGGGGGTTGCTTAGTTTGTTTGATTTAAACTATAATTCCTGGGTTCAAATGATTTTTTTTAAAAACAAATGAAGTCACAATTAAGTAAAGAAAGTAAATTTTTATCCATCCTTGTTATGGTGAAAACATGATACTCCAACAGCAGAGATCAAAAGACCAAAATGTTGTTGGCTTTTTTTAAAAAAAAATCTTGTGGCTTGGCAGTACTAGAGAGGACACACACTTCCCCTGTACTATTCCTCTCTAGATTTTGTGAAGAGACCAATATTAGATCTTCAGTAACCCGGGGACTCTACTAACAGCTGTCCTGGCCTATGAGGCAGGAAGTCCTTGATCTGGCTTCCTGATGGTTGCATGCTTGCTCCTAATTATGTGCTCCTACGGATACTCCAGTTTTAAAGGATTCAAGTCTATAAACAGGCATACTGGGGTGTTCACATGAACCCCAATACCTATGCTTACACTCCTTTATCCTTGACACATCATCTCTTACTTCCACTTGCCTATCCAACTCCTGCCAATCTAAAACTCAAATCATAAGTTAACAACCAATAAAACAAACAGAAGCACAAACCATTACAAAATTTGTTTTTCCTCTAAATCAAAGCAAAATTGCATGGCAGTACTATCCACTGACACTGAATTGTATGTTAGAACTGAGCTTCTTGAAATCATCCAGTAACTGTTATACCATTTTGAGAAGCAGAAAATGCCCATCATATCTTATTATTTCTTTATTTTCCACCTTACCCCACCATATATGTGTACAGAGCACTAGAAGGATGTGTATAACACAAATGCAATACCTGGACACGCAATGTATTTGTTCCCTTTTCTCTCTGGATATGATATACAGAATGAAAAACAGTATATCATTGTAGAACAGTGTAGAGAAGATGATTCAATTTGTCTAAGCCGCTGGCTGACACAATCCAAGGCTGAGGTAAAAGATGTTTCATTGATCCAGAAAAAGCAGCACCAAAACTCTTTAATTATGCTCCCACAGAAGAAAAGACAAGAAATGGAGGGAGGGGGAAGGGTAAGAAGGGAAGAGAGAGAGGCGAACTAAAAAACCTGCCATATAAAAATGAGAAAACCAACAACATATATTTGTCAAAAAATTCACAAACAGCTGAAACATATTAAATACTATTAAATACTATGGTAGGAAAGACCACATAAATATGCCAACTAATTGAACTACCATCAGCAGAGGATTCAAGTAATTAATTTAAAGTGTGGTTCTCCTTGCACTAAATTTTAAAGCCAAATGACTCTATTCAAAACCTTAGGCATTTTATAACAAGATGAGGGGGAACCTTCAGGAAAACACATAATAGGAAAGCTTGAAGTTGAATACATACCTGCCTAGTGAGTGAACAGTCTCTCCAGATAAGAAGTTACTTAATATAATCAATTTTCAATGTACAAGAGAGAGAAATTAGGGTAAGAAGAAATTCTAAAATATTTACATCAGCTAAGATATGGTCCATTTTCTCTAGTAGTATTAAAGTTGGGATGTAGCACAATAAATGTTTCACTTCTCTAAAACCTGTGGAAACAGCCATCATTTCTCTGTTTCCAGCAGAACATTAAAGTTTTTTCAATGTTACTTCAAACCATCTATGATTTTTTTCCTAGATGTACTTCATTGTAAAGGCTGCATTGTAAAGTTTCCTTTAACTGTTTTACTGGGTGGTTAGCTATTAAAGTTAGGACCATGTATTCTCTGTTCTTAAAATGGAGAATACTGCTTGATATCTTCCCTAGAAGTAATAGAAAGATGGATGGAAACTTTTAATAATCACTGTATGGCTAACAAGGAGAAATTCACTGTTAGGTAAAAGTTAATAAATAAGGGAAAGAAAATGGATTTTAAAAGGCATTATCTGGGTTACTCCAATCTGTGTTTCCATGGAAATAGAAATAAAAAAATCTCTTGGCAGCTGGTAGGCAGGCAGCAGCTGACAACTCTTACTACCAGATTTTAGCAATTGACTTTTAGAGGCCAGCTCCAAAAGCCAACTTGCAAAAACAAGCACAAAGACTTTAGGACAAGGTTGACTGCTATCATATGTACTACTTCAAAATGGAAGAGGGGGGTTGTGATGTGGAAAAACTGTTTTATTTAGAGAAATGTTTACATTTTCCCATTGGCTACTGTCACTTGGGCTTTTGCTTTCAATCTAGAAATGTACCCAATGTGTGCAGATATAATTGCATACCTTGCCATGTTTTGTGTATGTGTTCATGTATATACTTAATGAGAGGGATTGGTATATATCTACTATGTCTTACTTTGTATGCAAACATTCAACTGCTTACAACAAAATGTAAGATTACACCAAGTAAATTTGGGAGAGGAATAAACTCACATGATGGTTTTATTAAGCATAACTTAATTTCATATAATCATAGAAGATTAGGGTTGGAAGAAACCTCAAGAGGTCATCTAGTCCAACCCCCTGCTCAAAGCAGGACCAACCCCAACTAAATCATCCCAGCTAGGGCTTTGTTAAGTCAAGCCTTAAAAACCTCTAAGGATGGAGATTCTACTACCTCCCTGGGTAGTGTTTCACCACCCTTCTAGTGAAATAGTTTTTTCTTAATATCTAACCTAGACCTCCCTCACTGCAACTTGAGCCCATAGTGCCTTGTTCTGCCATCTGCCACCACTGAGAACAGCCTAGCTCCATCCTTTTTGGAACTCCCCTTCAGGGAGTTGAAGGCTGCTATTAAAGCCCCATCACTCTTCTCTTCTGCAAATTAAATAAGACAAGTTCCCACAGCCTCTCCTTGTAAGTCATGTACCACAGCCCCCAGTCATTTTTTTGCCCTCCGCTGGACTCTCAAATTTGTCCTCATCCTTTCGGGGGGAGGGGGGCAGGGAGGAACTCCAGGTGTGGCCTCACCATTGCTGAATAGAGGGAAATAATCACTTTCCTCAATCTGCTGGCAATGCTCCTCCTAATGAAACCCAATATGCCATTAACCTTCTTGGCAACAAGGACACACTGTTGACTCATATCCAGCTTCTCATCCACTGTGAGCCCCAGGTCCTTTTCTGCAGAACTGTTGCTTAGCCAGTTGGTTCCTAGCCTGTAGCAGTTCATGGAATTCTTCCTGATGAAGTGCAGGACTCTGCATTTGCCCTAATTGAACTTCATCAGATTTTTTTTTTGGACCAATCCTCCAATTTGTCTAAATTATCCTGGACGTTATCCCTCCCCTCCAGCATATACACCTCTCCCCCAAGTTTAGCATCATCCATGAACTTGCTGAGGGTGCAATCCAGCCTATCATCCAGATCATTAATGAAGATGTTGAATTTGTTTCACACAATGGCTACTTAATGTGTGGTGGTACTCAGGTATGAAAGGGATATAAACCATATAAACTGGGGAGTAGAATTCAGGCTGCTGTCTGGGAACTCATCGGGTTAGGAAGAGAATCACAAAAGGACTGGAGAAAGTGCTGGGATACTCTGAGGAGTTATGCAGATGGGGGGAGGAGGGGGAGTAAAGCATTGTCAAAGACTAGCTTTCCACGGTGCTTGTGAATTTCCCAGTATTGACCATAAACAGTTATAGATAGTCATCTTGTGAGTGCTAAAACTGCAAGCCTTTCTTAGAACTGCAGTTGTTACCAGTGATGATGCTGGCCTCTTTCCTGATGCTACTGCCAATGAAGCCAATGTGGGACTTGCAAGCTGCTGTGAATCTGTAGATCAGTTCATCTGCTAAAACACTCACTCTCACCAGCATTCAGAGTCTGAATTTTGGGACTATTGTGCAGAATAATATGGAGTACAAAGTCACTCATCCATTGTCTGCTGAATTTGGCCTATGTGACACCTTGCTCCGGTCACCCAGAACTGTGAGTCACTGGGTTATAACTCTGCCTCAGCAAGAATGAGCTTCCCTAAACTGAGTCAGCTCCCTGACACACTAGCTTATCTGCCTTGTTAGCAAATTCCTTAGAAATCTGCCAGTCCAAACCTTGTCTTGCAGGTAACAGTCAATGACCCCTGAGTTTCCCAGAGATATTTTTCTGCCGTGTTCAGTCCCTCTCATGGGACTCTCACTGAAGTTATCAAATTTTCTACCTCTAAAGAAACAGAATACACACCAGCCTGTTAGTTTGGCTGGGGATTTTAACATTCATATTAGTACACAGCCCTGAGACAGTTTTGTCATAAAACAAGAATAAGTTTAATAACATAGAAAAGAGAGATAAGTGATAATAAGTAAGAACAGAAGACACTGTTATGGTTACAAGTTTTTAAGTGACTAAAACATACAATCTTTTTATGTAGGTTTGTCACCCATATTGAATTCTCAGACGCCAAGCCCTTCAGTTGAAGGATCCAACTTTCTCTGATTACAAGAGCTCTGTCCCCTTATTGCCACCCAGTGATGGATGACAAAATGGTATTTTGCCACTGTTTCAAGATGTAGAAAGGCTTCCTCAGAGGTTGGGGGGATCAGTCTTCATCCCTGTAGCAGTGTGATGACTCACCCTGTGCACCTCCTGCTGGTCATCTAGTGAGTTAGCTTTCCAGCCTTCAGAGCGTGCTCTGCAGGCCATTGTCCCCCTGTCCACTGTCCCCGTCTCTCTCCCTGGACCCTGGTGCCCTGTACATGGGGTGCTGCCCCCTAGCAGCTCCCCCTCAGTCTTGCTGGGTCTCTCCTCCCCGGGAAACTCCCACCCACTATCCCCACCTTACCTCAGCCTCTGGGCTACTGCTAGTCACCACTGAGCCCCCATTCACTGGGTGTGACTGCAGTCTGAATAAACCAGTCATGATAGGCAAGGGAGGTTGGCCTGCTGCCTCTGCCTACCTATGGACTGCAATCCCAGTACCCCTTTTTGGCCATCTCCTAGGCTATGGAGCCTGGGGGGTGGGGTTTCCAAGCCAGAGGTCCCCAGCTCCTCTATCCTTCCCCCCAGCCCTGCTCCACTCCAGGTACCCAGCTTAATCCCCCAGCAGCCAGGCCTCTCTGCCTCTCTAGCCAGAGGAGATTCTCTGAGCACCAAACTCTCAGCCCTTTTATCAGGGCCAGCTAGGCCTTAACTGCCCCAGCCGCAGCTGTAGCTGCTCCACCCCAGCTTCTTTCACTTTTGCAGCCCTCTGCTGGGCTGCTTTAGCCCTTCTCCATTAGGAGTGGAGTAGCCACCCTGCTACAATCCCCCATTGAGATTGTTAAGCAGTCATCATCCCCCACGTGTTGCCTGATGACTTTGTTTACCTGACTTACAAATATGCTTGTTATGGTCTTTTGCCTCACCTTGCTTAATTTATATTGGGGACTGTAAGCGTGTGGCGACTCACCCCTGCGGCGCCTCCCGCTGGTCATCCAGGGAATTAGCTCAATCCAGCGTCTGGCGCGCCCTCTGCAGGCCGTAGTCCCCCTTGCCCTCCTGGACCCCGGTGCCCTCTTACCTGGGGTGCTGCAACCCTGCAGTACCCCCCCAGTCTCAGGGTCTCCCCCAACCCCTATCCCCACCTTGCCTCAGTCTAGGCAACTGCCAGTCATCACTTACCCCCATTCACTGGGGCAGACTGCAATGTAATTGCCACTCATCACTGGCAAAGATGGTTTGGCCTGCTGCCTCTGTAGCCCTGGGCTGCCCTCTGCAACCCCAGTACCTTTTGTTGTGCCTTCCCCTAAGCCCTGCAGCCTGGAGGTTTCCAGGCCATAGCTTCCCCAACTCCTCTTGCCTAGCCCCAGCCCTGCTCCATTCTAGGTACCTTAAGCTTCCCCAGTAGCCAGGACTGCCTACCTCTGTAACCAGAAAAGACTCTCTCTGGCCCCTGCCTTTAAGCCTTTTTATAAGGGCCTGCTAGAGTGTTTTGGGCGTGGCCACCCTGCGAGCCTATTCTACCAATCAGCCTGGGAGCTTGTTTCTCACAGCCCCAGGCCTTTCCTCAGGGTCTGGGTTCCCACAACTCCTTTCTCCACCGCTGTCTGGGTCTCGGCCTCCCATTGGGACCCTTCAGTCTGGGTCTCCTTCCAGGCAACTGGCTTCGTGACAGTCTGGGTCCCCACCTCCTTCAGGGTCTCCTCTGTCCTCGTCACTACCTCTGCTACCTGGTCTAGTTTTAGCCTTCCTGGGCCCACAGGCACCTTCTTCAATTTTGGCCTGTACAGGCCCTTAGGCACCTCCCTCTGCTGTGCCTCAGTTTCCCTGAGGGGACAATACCTCATAATGTGGCCTACTTCTTGGCAGCTCCAGCAAGCTCCCTGCCTCTTCACTGCCCTGGGCCCCAGCTTCTCTGGGTTGTTCTTCTCAGGGCCAGCCCTCCCTGGGGGGCCCTGGGCTGTGCTCCGTGGGGCGGGACACTCCCTCCGTAGGTGTCTCCACTGCCCACAGGCCCAACATGACCTCAGCCACCTGGGTTCCCTCACCCAGCAAACTATTTGAGGGACTCATCCCTGTCCCTGCTTGGCGTACGACGTCCTTCCCCCCAGCCCTGTAGGGACAGTCCCTTTGCAAATGCCCTTGCCTCGCACAGGCATAACATGTCCTTTGCTCCACCACGAGCCTCCTGGCCCTGGCGCTGAGCTTCTCACATCTCCTCCAAAACTCTTCTTTGAGGAGTTTCACTAGGGCCTGTTGCTCCCTCGCCAACTGCCCTAACTGTTCATGGAGGGCCGTCTGCACCTCCCATAATCCCTCTTGGGTCTCTCAGCTTAAACACAAATCCTCTGCCCCCTTCCTCTGGGGCACAGACACCGGGTCCCAACCATGGATGATAACGCCTGGGGTCTCCGCATAGAAAACCCCAGCGTGCACAGGATCCATCTGCCTCAGTTTCTCTAGGCTCTTGTCCCAGTCTGTACCTTGCCCCTTGTATCAGGGGTGGACCGTAAGTGCCCACGTTCTCCACCACTTGTAAGCGTGTGGCAAGTCACCCGTGTGGCGCCACCCACTGGTCGTCCACAGAATTAGCTCAGTCCAGTGTCCGAAATGCCCTCTGCAGGCCATAGTCCTGCTTGCATTCAGCCCCATGTACCTCCTGGACACCAGTGCCTTCTTACCTGGGGTGCTGCACCCCTGCAGTACACCCACAGTCTCAGGGTCTCCCCTCCCTGGGGAACCCCCACTCCCTATCCCCACTTTGCCTCAGTCTAGGCAACTGCCAGTCACCACTTACCCCCATTCACTGGGGCAGACTGCAGTGTAATTACCACTCAGCACTAGCAAGGACGGTTTGGCCTGCTGCCTCTGTAGCCCTGGGCTTCCCTCTGCAACCCCAGTACCTTTTGTTGTGCCATATCCTAGGCCCTGCATCCTAGGGGTTTCCAGGCGGAGCTTCCCCAGCCTCTTCCTTATCCCCAGCCCTGCACCACTCCAGGTACCTTAAGCTTCCCCAGCAGCCAGGCCTGTCTGCCTCTGTAACCAAAAGAGACTCTACACTCTCTGGCCCCTGCCTTTCAGCCTTTTTATAAGGGCCTGCTAGAGTGTTTTGGACATGGCCACCCAGCGAGCCTATTCTCCCAGTCAGCCTGGGAGCTTGCCTTTCCTGGGTTGTTTTAAGCCTTTCTGGCTGGGAGTGGGTAGCCACCCCGCTACAGGGACAATTAAGATGGGGAGACAATTCCTTAATCTAGGATTTATGCAGTGTAGTTATAGCTGTGTCAGTCCCTAGATATTATTGAGACAAGGTGGATGAGGTAATATCTTCTTTTGGACCAACTTCTGTTGGTCAGAGAGACAAGCTTTCTGTGTGTTTGTTTCTCTCACAAAGGTATTACCTCACCCATCTTTTTTGTCCAGGATGGCAGGCAGTGCCTAAAACCAGCCAAACACATTTTGGGAATATATTCCAGAACACGCCTATAATCCTTTACATATCATCTGTATGTATGTACATTATGCAATAATATTAATGACCAGCATATTACCGGTTTGCATATGACTCCTTATACAATATATTTTACGTAGAGATTATGACAACAGTGAATTGGAGGCAATGAGTGTGTCAGGCCTGATGAGAGTTATGGCATGATGTGCCCTCTGCCAGATGGCATTTGAGGGATTCCTTGTGTCACATCCTACTCTTGTTTGGGCAAGTACCCGAAACAGAAAGATTCAAGTATGTGTAGGCAACTGTTGGTTAAATTCACCTTTTACAATCAGTTGCTCATGACCAGGGGTGAAAGTAACTTAAGTTTATTACCGGTACGAGGGCTGGGGCCAGCTCTGGCCCCCAGAAGGGGTGTGGCCTCGGGTGGAAGGGGTGGGGCTGGATCAGAGCCAGCCCCAGCCCAGCCCCCTGTACCAGTAAGGGGCCTCCTCTTTCCCACTCCCCTCCTCAGGCCAACCCCACCCTGCTACCGGGGGCTCCAGCGGCAGTTTAAAGGGCCAGGGGTGGTAGCGGCGCACCGGCTCTTTAAATAGCTATCGGAGCCCTGCCGCCGCTTCCCTAGGGTTCTGGCAGCAGGGCTCCTATCCCCACGGAGCCCTATTGCGGGAGCCCTAGAGAAGCTGCGGCGGGGCTCTGGCACCTATTTAAAGAGCCTGGTGCTGGGCTGCCACTACTGCCCGGGCTCTTTAAAATGACGCCGGAGTCCCCACCGTGGGAGCCTGGGGAAGGCTGTGGCACGACTCCGGCAGTAGTTTAAAGGGCCCAGGTGGTAGCGGCGGCCTAGCACCGGGCTCTTTAAATAGGTGCCGGAGCCCCGCCGCAGCCTCCCCAGGACTCCCGCAGTAGGGCTCCATGGGAATGGGAGCCTGTAGCGGGGTGCTCCCCGCTCCCTGCTGGCCAGGGCTGGGATAGCCCTAGGAAAGGGGTCTGTGGCTGGGAGCCTGCAAACTCCCACGCTGATTGGGAGTTAGGCTCAGCTGTGTGGCCACGCCCCAAACATTCCAAACTGTATAAAAGCCTGGGAGGCAGGCTAGAAGGAGAGTCTCCTCTGTAAGCACAGGGAGACAGGCCTGCTGCAGGGAGCCTTAAGGAAGGTACTGAGCTTGGTGCAGGGCTGGGGCTGGGGAAAGCTCTAGCCTGAGAGCCCCAGGCTGCAAGGGCAGGCAGGGGCCTAAAAGCAGTCTCCTCTGTAAGCAGAGGGAGACAGGGCCTGGCTGCAGGGAGCCATTAATAGAGTACCCAGACTGGGACAGAGCGTGGGCAAGGACAGGGCTGGGAGCCAGGGAGCCTAAGCTCTAGTGAGAGGGCCCCAGCTTGCTGAGCCTAGGGAAGGCCCGACCCATGGGGTACTGGGGGTTGCAAGGGGGCAGCCCTGGGCTGGATAAGAGCAGCAGGCCAACCCCTTCTTGCCGGTGATGAGTAGCCATGAGACTGCAGTCAGTCTCAGAGAAACTGAGGCAGTGGTGACTGGCAGTGGCCGTATCTGAGGCAAGTTGGGGATAGTGGGTGTTGGGTTCCCCAGGGAGGGGAGACCCTAAGACCAGGGGGGTACTGCAGGGGTGCAGCACCCCCAGCAAGGGGCTCTGGGGTCCGGGAGGAGCATGGGGCCAGAGTGGAGAAGGGGATGTCGGCCGACAGAGGGCGCTCCGGGGTCAAAGAGCTAATTCCCGTGACGACCAGACGGGGGCGCCGCCAGGTGAGTGACTGACTCCCTTACAGAGCCCTGTTGCCGGAACCCTAGGGAAGTGGCGGCGGGGCTCCAACAGCTATTTGAAGAGCCCGCTACCACCCCAGGCTCTTTAAACTGCTGCTGGAGCCCTGCCAGCCTCCCCGGGGCTCCCGCAGCGCAGGCTCTGCCAGCAATTTAAAGGGCCTGGGGCTCCAGCTGCTGCTGGGAGACCCAGGCCCTTTAAATTGCGCCTGGGGAAGCCGATCCGCCCTGGTACGACGCATTGGCTTTTGCCGGTACGCCGTACTGGGGCGTACCGGCTTACTTTCACCTCTTTTTGTGACCAAGCAACAGACACATAATGCAGTGAATAATTTTGAATAATAAAAAATAGATCTGAGAAAATAGCAAACTGCTCATGGAGAATTCCCCAAGAAAAAAGAACGATGACATTCAGTTAGCTAAATGATTCAATACGAGTTACTTTCCTGGCTTTACTTTCTCTCTGCTATACTCCTGCTTGAATGGGCAATCATCACTAGGGCTTTGCTAACACATAATTCCACACTCTGGTCCTTCCAGGCTATAGCCAGCTGTGTCAGTCTGCTTCCCTCCTTGAGTTAATAGAGATAAAGCCAGTAGATTAACCTTCCATGCATATACTTTTGTCAATACACCCACACAATCTGCAATGTTTCTTGGGGAAGAAATGGACATATTAAGTCTCCTTTCTCTTCTTGCCTCAGAGGAAAGCCACTTAGCTAAAAATTAAAGTTTAAACAACTCACATGCTACCTGATTGCCCTGGGTTGCTCCTTTAGCAGTATGAGAATTTAATAGTTGACTATACATCACGTTATACAACTTCTGTTGAAAAAAGGCTTAGGACTTCTTGTATTAGATAGAATGGTTTATTTTAAAAGACAGCATTCAGGATTAAGAAGCTTCTGTAAGATATCTATTTATTTATTACTGTTTACTGATAAGTATAGTACTTTGTGCAAGCTTTAAAGCACTGGATATGATTACATAAATAATGAATAGTGCTTAGCTAATGCTCGAACTGGAGAAAAGTGATTTTGCACCCACAAAATGGTGGCATACTCAGAGATCCAGATTAAAGCAATCTTAGGTTCATTCCCATATGGGAACCACCCTCTCCCATATTGACCTTGCTGTGGTGCCATGACTCTATCATTTCTTATGTTGGTTGTGGTAGGGTCTACCCACGGCACAGCAATCTGTTGAGCTCCTGGGGGAGCTTCTGATATAATCACATGCTCAGACAGTGGGGCCCTACCACATATCTTTAATAGTGTGCTTGGGTTCACAACTTGTCTAGCACCTCCAGCACTGATAATCAACAAAATAATTGCTTTTGTGCCTGCAATCATTAGCAACACTTTGTTAAATAAGGATGAATAATTAGGTGAGAGTATAATTGCTTTTTCTGGAGATGACCCTAGTATAATTGCTGTTTCTGGAATTCTGAAAAGTAGCATTAAAAAATTCAACATACTGACAGGATGAAACATAATTACAAATGCTGTTGAGACCTGTAAGGATGCTGTTGGGAGATACGATATCTCCAGATGAAATGTCTAGTAATGGGTATCGATTGTAATACCCTTGTTAAAGTGTAACTGATAGCTATGCTATGATTTTATCCTAGTGCTGTGAGAGGAAGTATAGATAGTGAAATGAATGGAAATGAAATATATTAGTTTAATTGGCATAGGTGATAGTCTGATATTCCTAATTACAGTGTTGGTATGTTAGAGTGAAAAGAAAACGAGAAAGGGGAAAACATTTTGAATAGTTAGCCCACTGAATCCACGTAATTCATTTGTTGTTTAATTAGACTAATTCAAGTACATGTTTTGTCTGCATCTAATGAGTTTTATGGAGTGAAGGCTTCTAAGTCATAGTGACACCCTCCCATTGTATGTAGAATATTTCCTCATGCAATCTGAGCCTTTAACTTTTTTCATTGAACCATAATTACTTATTTAAATGCACTTTAGTCATTTAAGACTTTAGTCTTATATTGTCTTCATATCTACTGAGAATAAGAGGTAAGCTATGATTATAGGATACACAGACTCAAAGCTTTTAGGTGAAAGCTTATGAATACCCTGAGTGAGTATGAAAGTAGTGTTCTAGGCATGAGGTCAGGGATGATATGCCAAAATCATGGCATGGTGGTTTGTGGGTCAGAAAAAGAGTAAGTGAGGGAAGCACAGTCCTTTGCTCAGAGGCAAGGAGGGTGCAGTTTACATTTTATTTCATGGAAATGTATTCTCCCAGGAAACCAGGTTTCCATTTGTATATGTTGGCATATTTTCTGTAAATAACATTAATAAAACAATCAAACAAAAACCTTGCTCTCCTATATGAGACAAAATGTTTGTAATAAAGGTAAGCTTCTCGTATGGAATTATCAGATTCTACTCTGTTACATCTGCATAACCTTGTAGCCAATGAGGTAACACTGGTGTCACTGAGGGCAGTGTGGAGAAGAGCAGAACAATGGGGGACATAAGATTTCAAGTATGTAAAAGGTTGTTATAAAGAGATGGAGGAGGATAAACTGTTCTCTTTAACCATAGAAGGCAGGATAAGAAGTAATGGGCTTAACCTGCACCAAGGAGATTTAGATTAGACATTGGAAAAAAAACTTCCTAAGCATAAGGGTAGTGAAGCACTGGAAAAAATTACTTAGGGAGGTTGTGGAATCTCCATCATTGGGGATTTTTAAGAGCAGGTTGGACAAAAATCTGTCAGGGATGGTGAAGATAATACTTAGTCCTATTTCAGTGAAGGGGATTAGATGACCTACTGAAGTCACTTCCAGTCCTTCATTTCTATGATTTGACCCTATACATTTTGGCAACTCTTCTCTTAGCTTCCTGAAAATCTCAGTTTATTCAGCTTTCAATTTACTCAAACTTAATTGGTTAGTCATGTTTGGGGGGTGTTGTCCTTGTGTGTGTGTGTTTTGTTTTTTAATTTGTAACAAGTTGGAGAATCAGAAAGTTAAGATTTTGGAAAATGGTGGATAATACTGTGGGATTGTTGACGACTGTCATGTAAGCAACAAAGATAATTTAAGTGCTGGCAGTCAAAACTAGATGTTGAGGAGGGGAAAACAAATATGAAGGCTGAAGTCAATGGACCACAGCCTCATCTCATGTAAATTGGTGTAGTCCACTTAGTCAATAGAGCAACACCACTTTACATTAGACTTAGGACCAATATCAATAAATCACTCCAGTAATTTGGTCAATCTAGTAATTATTGTTCAAATCTCACTTTAGTCTTTTGGTTAAATTAAAAAGATTAACAGTTAATGACCTTTAGTTTAATCTACAATGTTCACATATATATTACGAATTAGACTGGGGAAATTCTATGGCCTATGTTATACAGGAGGTCAGACTAGATCATCACATTGTTCCTTTATGGACTTTGAATCTATGAATCTGTTTTCACAGAATATATAATTTTCCCAGGGTGTTCTACATTCCTAAAACCTATGGGTAAAAAATGAGACTGTAGCAGGGTTCTGGTGCAGAAGGTACCTAATTAATTCCTACTCAGCTGGCCCCAATAAGGGGAAATGGCTTGGGGGTGGGGAAAGCCTGATGCCTGGGCTAAGGATTGGCTGCACCTGCTGGCCTGAGGACTATAAAGGCTGGGAGGAGGCCAGAAGACAGGGGGTGGGGGAATGGTCAGAGAAAGGTTTGTCTGCTGACTGGAAGCCCAAATCTGTGGCTAGAAGGAGCCAACTTGGCTAGTAAGCCTTGTACATAGCTGGACACTGGTGGTGGGACAACACTGTAAATAAAGACATGGGTGCTGCACATCTAAAGCCTCTCTGAGCCTTATTGGGATGGCCAGGGCCCCCCCAGGAAGTGAGGCAGCAGGAAGACCATGTTACAGAGACAAAGAAAAATGGTTGCACTCCAAAAAAAAAAAAAAAATTAAAAAATTTCAAGCCAAAATTTGGCTTTTTAGTGACTCAGAATTATTTTTGGTGTTGATAAATAGCTGAATGAAATTAATTCTGTGTCCAAAACCAGCACTTTTCTATACTTCACGCAACCTCATTAAAGCCGGTGGCGTTATACAGAGTGTAAGTCAGAGCAGACTTTGGCCCCAAGGTAACTACTGATATATATATATAGGCCCAGATACACAATGGTATGTAGCTGCCTATACTGAAGACTTAGGTGCCTAATTCTCAGTTGCAGGCACCACTACCATTCTACAAATGTCCCACTTGGCTGCCCCCTAACTCTTCAGGCACCTAAACACAGTACCTAAATTTCTTAGGTGTCCAAGTTTCTGCCTTTGGTCATGTGCACTGCTGCCTCACCCTAGATTTCCAGATGTTTATCTCCTGTCTAGGCCCAGTGTGATGCATGAACTAGGGTAAGACAGGCACTTATCTGTCTATCTCGCATGCAGGGCCTGATCAAGTAAGTAGGTGTTCTTAGAAGCCCCTTATCAGATCTGGTACCATTCAAAATCTGGCCACGAGAGTGAGCTGAACATAAATTATAGTTTAGAGGTTAGAACATTTGCCTTGCCTGTGGGATACTGAGCTTCAATTCCTCCTCCTATCTAGGAAGAAAAGATTCACTGTGCTATAGGATATTCTGAAGTGAGGATCTCCCTTAGTCTCTCTTTCCAGTTGATGCTATTCCACTGTTCATGAATACATTAAAAGTCACCTTAGCAGGGGGCATGGACTCTAAATCTCTGATGTGGGTATCCTAAACAAAAACCAGTTTTGCACTCTTTCTGGCTCAGTTAATACATATATGTGTAATGAAACACATCACTAAAACAGAATTTTTCCTCCTCCTTTCCCCAACTGAAGCAAACCTTGAGAGTGCTAGCATAAGATATAAAAGAGCTGACTTTGAACACTAACTTGTTGGTCAGTTTAAATTTATTCAGCTACTTATCAAATGCAACTACTTATCAATTTATCAGATACTTAGATATGCAAAGATTTTTGTCTGACAGTGAAGTGCCAAATTTTGGCTCAATGGAGTAGTTTCTGGGAAGAGTTTAAGGTTTTACAGTTTTTTAATGTATTAGTTAAAATAGAATTTTTGGTTAAATGTACTGCATAATCTGAGATATAACGGCAAAATTGCAGGGATTTTGTTTTGTTTTTTAAATAGAACTTTAAATTGGGCTCCTAGCATGTATAACAATGACTTGATAGCGTCATCATAAGGCAAAATAGCACGGCAGTCTTTACATCCTTTACACAGACTTTTAAAATCTAGCATTAACCTAGCTGTTATATGCTTCTCCTGGACACATCCAGGCTCTGTCATTTAGATTATTTCCATTTATTATTAATAACATTGAAGAGCTTCTCATTAACTTTCCATTACAACTCATTCATTCATTGATATCTCTAAATATCATGGTTCTACTTAGTAACTCCCACTGGACAAGCTCTCTCCTCCTCCCACTGCCTCACTGTGCTCACTCATTTTCAGTCTCATCTTAAACCTTCTCATGACTTGTTGTAGTGCATTGATAGTCTCCCTAGAAAATTGGTATTAAAGTTGCAGCATGAATGACTAAAACCGAAACATAATAAGCAGCAGAATAACCCAGATTTTTTTTTGGTCCAACATGTGCCCTTTCATAAACTAGAAATGGGGAGGGACTGTTGATCTAGTGGTTTATCACAAAAGTGATGGAGTCAAAACTCCTGGCATAAAACTAAAGCAATGGAGAGAAGAATCAGGCATAAGTCTTCAACCTTGTGGACCACATTTATACATTTTTCCTTATTGCTTCACAACCTTTTAACATCCATGTTCAAATTCTCTTCCTTTATTGTTGTTCATGTCCATTCTCCCACTGTGTGTCCCCTTGATCATACCCAGGTTCTCATCATTAGTACTGAAATGTATATTATGCATGTTGCAAGCTGTATACCATCTGTGAAATCTTACTTTTAAGAGGTGATTTCTTCGGTACATTTATTTTTATGTTGTTAGTTTATGAAATGACAGCACAACTTCATTTTTCTTTTTTTTCTTTTTCTCTTGTTCGGTGACCGTTTTAGGCAAGTCCACAGCAGAGCTGATTGTTCTCACATTTTTTTTTTGGAAGTGACAAATATATAAAGAAGATTAAAATATTTTTCATCCCACTGTTGCCTGAATAGGCAGCAGCACAGCATATGCCCTTACACTACAGTGCTTATTGCAATGCTATGGCAATAATTGAAGGGGGAAAAAAGTATTTTTGTGCCATGAAGTAAAGAAAATAAAACCCTGTTGCAGGGTACCTTAAGAATCCCATAGAAATGAGGCTCACACACAGTGGCTAGATGAATAAAAGTGATGAGTTCATCGAAGGTAGTGGCATTGCCATTCTGGGGGCCCTGGTCAGCACTGCTGCGATATGGATTACCTGGCACATTGGAGCAATGCCCAGGGAAGAAGCCCGACACACATGGGCACACAGACACAGAAATACTCATGCTCATTTGCATCTCATGCATAGCTTATGAATAGATAATTACATGTTTTGCAATCCTGCCTTAGTTTCCCTGTCTGGTTTCACACAAGCTGAGTTTCACACAGACCAAGTAAACAGCTCACACAGCTGCAAAGCTCTTCTTAGACACACACACGAGATAACAGGAACACAAGGCCATTCCCAGGCTGATAACCTTAATTATGCATTACACTGGAGGCGACTCAGAAGCGTAACTGTGCCCCCTAACGATTGCCGTCACATTAATCTTCTGCTTACTACAAACCACATACTATCACAGTTCCATAATGGAAGCACGTTTATTGAAGAATCTTTTTTCCAGTTGTACTCATGAGTAGTTGGATAATTCCCTAGGAGCCTTACACCAACTCACTAACAGCCAAAGATATCAGAAACATTTACTTCTGTAGTGTTGTCATAAGTATGAAGTAGCTTAGAATTACTGTTTTACCTGTGAAGAGTTAACCCAGAGAGGGAGATGACGTAATCAACAAGGGTTTTACTTTCACTTTGTTCCCGGGCTTTTTCCGTTCTCTCCATGGCTGCTCGGGGTCTGTCTGCGTTCCCCTGGCTATGTTTCTATTCTACATTTCAATAATATTCTAACGAAATTAAGCCTAGCAGTAAGTGTTTGTTTGCTTGTCTTTATCACTTGTTAATTGATCCACGGGTTACTTTGCTGTTCGCTGTAGCAGTGGAGAAATTCCAAGGGAGGGGGACCATGAGGGTTGAGTGATGCTAAGGATTTTCTCTATTGATTTCTGTACCAGGGATTCGTACTTCTTCTGTTTCTTTTATTAAAATCTTTCTTTTAAGAATTTGATTGTTTGTTCCCATTGGATTGATGCTAGTTTGGATCAGGCACGTCTCACAGCAAGTGAGGGTTTATGGTCTTTGTTCTCGAATCTCTGCTAGGAAAAGGGGGGAGATTTGGGAGTGTTACTATTGGGGTTCCAATTTACCCTACCGCATGGTCTTGGGGACTCAGATTGGTGGTGGCAGCATTTTCCAAGCCCCAACTGGAGAAGTTTGGATTTTGAGGGGAAAGTTTTAACCTAAGCTGGTAAAATAAGCTTGGGGGGTTATTTTTCTTTCATGCGGGGTCCCCACTTCTTTACCCTAGAGTTCAGAGTGGGGAAATAGAACCTTGACAAGTGTCTGTTCCTACACCCAGGAAATTCCCACTAACTTCTGTCCATCTAGGTATTTATGTAGCTTCTGAGCACCTCAGGAAACATCAATGAAGTTCTTCTCAGATTACTACTCTTAGGTTAGGTAGGGGCTGTGCTGGGAATTAAACCCTGTACTTTTGAAGCCTTAGCCCAGTGGTTTAGTCACAAGACTATCCTTCAATAGGACTGGCAGTGAGCTCTTTTATATAGATAAAGATATCAACTTGGTTTTCTAAAGCGTGAAAGCCTATCTCACCACATATGTACGGTACTTCCATTTATTGTTGACTAAAACATTCTCTATAAAGGCTAACCCTAATTTAATAAAGCACCCTGTACCATTTGGATGCATCAGTATAATTTATATTTTACTATTAGCATTTGTTCTACACATAATGAGTGTTTTATGGGCATGTGCCTATCCACTCCCAGAATGTGACTCAGGCCCCAGTTCAAATTGGGTTGCAGTGGGTATAAGTAGTCACAGATTTTGTCTCATAGTCTTTTTACAAATAGACTTTTTTGCTTTAAAGGACAATTTTTGAGCAGAATGGTCGCACATTTATAAATAAGCAATGTAAATGCATTTTGGCAAAACACCAAGATGGTAATACTTGATTTTTTGGAAACCGTATTATAATTGTAAAGGCAAAATCCTCATGTAACTGCCAGGAAATGCTGAGGTATGTGGTACAAGAGCTCAGTATCAGGGGGGTAGCCGTAGTAGTTTGGATCTGCAAAAGCAACAAAGAGTTCTGTGGCACCTTACAGATTAACAGATGTATTAGCGTATAAGCTTTCGAGGGTGAATACCCACTTTGTCGGATGCATCAGTAGCTACAAGAGCTGTTTTATCCGGACAGCTTAGAATTGGTCAAGGTAGACTGCCATGAAACTATGAAGGTGCAGTTTGCTTCTTTGAAAAGGAACAGCACATGCTGCAGGTCACAATATTCACAACCAGTTTTACAGGGTTCTGCAGATATTCCCCTTCATGTCAAGGTGCTATTTGAGTAGTGCATAGAGATCATGTACTGTTTGTGTGTGCCTCTGTCTGCCTTCACTACTATTAGAGCTACAGAGCACATGGCAGGGCTAGCTACAAATATGCTCTCTTACACTCTTCCCTCTCCCACCCCTGAATAAAAAATATAATACTTTGGTGACTTTACACGCTATAAGCCATGTAAAAATATTGTGAGTATGAAGTAGAAGGTAAAAGGCTTTCAGCTGGCCCAGTACGCAGGGGGAAAGTCAGGACATCCATGATAAGTTCCTCTGCTAGTATGTGAGATTCTGAATCAGAAAAATGAATGTAGGATTCCTTCCTTGAACTTGCATGCTGAAAATTCTGTCTGTATCGTGATTGGGTAAATAGCACTTTGATGAAAATCATTAAAGAGGGGTAAGTGACATTCACACCTCTTAACTGGTGCCAGTAGCAAGAGAAGCAAATGATTGGAGTTACTGAGATTATAATACCACATATAAAATGGAAATTATTGCCTCATTGAAAATCCAGTACTTCAGACTTGGCTAGGGCCCTTTATACTTCATGCCAAGTGTTTAAAAAAACTTGTGTTAAAATGAACATCTAAACTTCTTCTAAAAAGTATTTTATTGCATATATGGTCACTTCCCGTTACCCCTATACTCTTTTATGTACCCTTCTGTTTTGTTCCCTACACCCTACTCCCTTCTTGTTTAGGTTTAACCATCCATTTTAGCTAAGCTACATATAGCAGATTTCTTCTTCCCTTTTTTCCTAGAAGAGGTACAATACCACTGATATTTTCCCCTTAAATCTGAAAGAGGTCCTTCTACAATCCCCAAATGCCTACATGGGTAGACAAAAATTTCTGATGAAAAGATCGGCAGTGAAATAATTAGGCTTAGAAACTATTTAGGAGAAGAATGGAGCAAGACATACTTTCTTAACAGTGACTGGTACTGTTTGTTTCTCTTCACACTCAGTAAAACAGTATGTCTATCTTAAGTCCTCATGTGCCCACACCCACAGTATTTAAGCGTTTCACAATTATTAATGTATTTATCTTCACACCACCTCTGTGCTATGGTATTATCCCCGTTGTATAGAGGGGAAGGGAAGCAGATGGGAAAAAAGAAAGGGCTTTTAGTATAAAAGGACAGGCTTGAACTTATTTGTGTTTTTCCTTTTGATTCAGCAAATGGATGGTCCCACTGGTCCCATAGGAACCCCCAACCCTGTATGGGGAGGTTGAAGGGCATTGGTCTAACAGGTCCCCATAAGTCTGATGGGTGATTTCTGGTGCTTTTATTAGTAAGTCTGCAGGAAATTTTATTGTTTTTATGTTTTCTCTGTGATGCTTTTACTCTGCTGAGAAAGAGCTGTATGGTGACTTGTAATTGCTGGCAATACACTGTTCATTGCCCTTGGAGACCACGCTAATCACAGGCTCTGGCTGTTAGGCAGACTGGCTTACTAAAGATATCCCAGCATAAGAAAGGGAGCTGTGCAGCCTTAGAACCTCTAGTTAGTGGAGAGTGGGACTCTTATCCCTGTCCAAAGAGTTTGTATAGTGGGGGTTCTGAGAGCCATTGAACCAAACCGTAAACCTGGTATAGGATGGAAACCACTTCAAACCAGAGGGTGCTGCCACACCCCCAGCACTCTTAGCTCCAGAACCTATACCACAGACACCAAGGTTTGGGAAATTTCAGTCAAAAATGAAGTCATATTCCTTAATATATAAGGAATAACATGTCTCGTGCATTTATAACAAGTTTATTACCTTTTACTTTTAGAATGTTCTAGCCTTTCTTAAGCAAAAAGTTAAATTGTGCATTTGCACTCTACAAAAATGCTTTCTTTAGTTATTTCTCCATTCTGTGGTATGTGGTGGAGTTATACAGATATCAGTTAAGCCCTCTTTGCAGCAAGTGTAACCCACACACCTTCTAGGTATGGTGTTATGTCCCATCTAGTGGCACCAAGGGACTTAAATCTAGAGATAAAATGTGTTTACTTAACAGCTAGTTGGCTCTTAGCTCATGTGGTAGAGGCTCATGCACTAAATTCCAGAGTTCCTTGGTTTGATCCCACTCCTAACATCGGGGTCTGTTGGTGTTACACAAGCACTGTGTTTTAATTATTTTTTTTTGCAATTCAGTGAATTTACATATATTTGCATGCTTCAGTATGATTTGTTAAAATGTTGACTTAATTGGAATGGCATCCAGGTTATGAAATATCACATTATGATGATGTCACATGCATGAGAGATGAATGTAGAATGCCTAATACTTTTGTAGTATTTGTTCTACTTCAAATGTGTGTTAGAGAGGGGATTAGAAAACCTTTACAATGAATTGCTGTTTTTCAATGGGAGAGAAAAATCTCACTCTCACAGAAGAACATATTCCTTGATTTGTATCCTAGCCATGAGAAAAAATATTGGAAATTCATGCTGCATTGAACAAAGATCATACACATGCATTTAAATCACTTAATCTAACTTTTTAATGGTGCAATTTAGAATTATGTTCTTTTTGCATTTGTAATTAGAGGGTATAACAGATGTGGAAGACTTAGTTTAAAGTGATGTGCTCATTAAAATAATCTTTGTTGCCAAGTGATCGCTCACCTATAGAAGGATTTTTATTCCCTACTTCAGATTTTTGCTCCATTTAAGTACATTGAAAGCTATATAGAATTAAAAGAGCCCACTTTGGGAGCGGGAGGATTACCACTAAGGGATTTACTAAGGCTTCCACTTCAGATCCATCTCCTAATAGTGACATTTAATTCTGCCAGCCAATTATAGCATATATGCTGTATGGTCACTGATTCACCACTATATGGTACAATAATTCTGATTTACCATACAATATGGTAAAATCCATATCCAGTGCTAATGTAATGTATCAGACTTTGCTTAGGAGGTTATTTTGACCAGGATATGGTTATTTAGATTGCAAACTCCTTGGGCTAGGATCGTCATTGTTGTATGTAAAATTTCTATTGTAGCGCACAGGTGATGTCACATAGAAAATAAAAATCTCTCAAACAAGAATCACCTTGAATTATCATCTATAGGGCATACCAAACTGAATATGTGACTAGTCGGGTGGCTGAATAGCTGTCCCATACTGATACAAGTGAAAGTAACATTTAAAAATAAACAAGATTTAACCATTTAGGCTCTAATTCAGGAAAGTCCTTAAGCCCATGCATAATGTTAAAAGTATTCTTAAGTGCTTTTCTGAATGAGGATATTTTCTTGATTGAGGGCATTGCAGACCAACTTATTTACAACAGGACAGTATGTTTTGTGAGAATTCTTATGTGGACACACTGATTGCAGTGTGATGCACTAACAAATTTGTTTTCCAAACAGATTAGAATGTCACTAGTTAACAATGGTATGGTGAACTAATGTCACCCTGCTGGAACAGTATCCATCAGTCAAAATGATTGCACATTAAATGTTTGACATACAGTAAAAATAAAAGCACATAGGTCACCATTATCTCCCAATCCCCCAAAGGAAAATTGACTAGGAATGGGTGTCTAAACTAGAATCTGAAAGATCTAAATGTCAGGTACAAAGCCAAGGAAAACAGCAGGAGCATGCAGATCGCTGGCTTGTACATGACCAAAACTTTTGTCTTTTATACCTCCTGTTTTTCCTAAGATTGCATTGAAGTTTTTCCTGAGAATAACCCCTCTAATGCTCTATCCATGCTAAAGATTGCTAAGATCACCTGGACCTCAGAAAAATTTATTAAAAAAAGAAGAGAGAAATGATATTCTTTAAGCAGGTTATTTTAAGAATTCCAGAACAAATAAACAAAAGGCAGATGCTAATTAAGATGGGGGGGGGGGAGATCATTTGACGCGTCTAAGGAAAATATCCTAGTCTGAGATAAAATCTTCCTGTTGGGTCCAAGGAATTAAATGAGGTTCAAAGAGGCAAAAATTTGAACCACGCTGTCACAGTACAGTTTAACCTAGCAGAATCTCCATGCACTTAGCTTCTGTACTTAGCTTTGCTAGAACAGAGAAAAAAGACTCACCTAGCAGTGTTTTCCAAGCTACCTATCTCATTCATTTTTTTCCCTTTCACATAAATATTGTATCTTAGCTGTTAAGACCAATAATGCTGACAATTTAAATCCCAATCACTAGGCATCATATGTACAGTAGAAATATTTTGTTGAAATATTTTTCATGTTTTTCATGGACTGCAGTTCAGAGAGTAAAAGCTAGAAATGCCAGATGGGAGGCCCTGCTGTAATTGTCTCTTGTGGTACAACTGCTAATCTTTAGCCTACATGCGTGTATAGGCATATGTGTGCATATATGTATAAGCTAACTCTCTCTTGCTGGGGCCTTTGTCATACCAAATAAATCTTGTGGACCAAGTAACAGAAGGCCACTAATCCTAACTTAAATGACTATGGCCAACACACAGAGTACTGGATATGGAACCAGTCATCTGGAAGCACTTCCTTGCTGCTAATTGCAAAGTCTGACTGTTGGATAAAAGCCATTGTGGCTAATTTCACAGGCACAGAGAGAGGCTTTGTAAATGGTGAGAGAAAGCATCCTGACACTGATAAAAATTGGCTTTAAAGCTGCTACTTGGTATTTAGTGATATTCTGTTAAATGCTGCCTCAGCTGAGTGACATTATGTTTATAATATCGCTTGGGTTTAGGAAGCAAGAGAGAAACTTGCTTGGTTGAAGATGATTCTTGACTGTGTGCATGCATATACTTGTCCCTGCATGTTCACCAAATGGCCTTTTGTTCATCATTAAAATATCTTTGGGGCCAAGGGAGCATCCGTCGAACCGGACGGGGCTGCTACCAAAATGCCACCGCTACCCAGGGCGGCAAAAAAGCTTACACCGGCCCTGCTTCAAGCAATCCTCCCCACAACCTCTATCTGCTGAAATTATACATGTATGTGCTGACTTATCTTGGACTAGATAGTCCTACCCCTATTCATACTTTTTAAGCAAAATGTACTGAACAAACTTGCTCATACAAGATTTTCATCCTACAGGTAGGAAGTTTGGATTGTTTGGGAAAGCACCTGAACTTTCATTGCCTAGTATTACTAAAGGTGTGAAATATCCTTTAGGACTAGAATCTGTCAGTTTCACTCACATGGAGTAATAGCTTACCTGGAGCCACCATTAAAGTCAAGACGATAACTCAAGGCAAGGCATAAATCCACACAAATAAGGGTGTCAGAATCAGATCCTAAATACATAAATGAATAATAGACAAGACGCATAACAACAATTCTAAAGAATGGAGGGGGTGAGGAGCCTGGATAAAGGAAGAAGAATTGTGTGAAAAAGGGGGGAAAACAACCCAAAATTTAGTAAGTTAAGATGCAGCTGCCTGCATTCCTCACAACTCATGATCTTTACCAGCAGAAGAATGAGTGAAAATTTTCTGCAGCATTAATCATGCTTTTCCCCTAGGGAGCAACTCATTCACAAGCTGAACCCTTGTCTAATATTACACAAATCATGGTGTTATTAATCATCAGCCTCCTGAATGCGCCAGTGGTTCTCAAACTTTTTTTTCCACAGACCACTTGAAAATTGCTGAGGGTCTCAATGGACCACTTAATGATCTTTACAAATGTTGTTTGTACTGTTACCTAACTACTGTAAAGCATTTTGGATAAAAGTACTATCTAAGAAAACCCTTAATAATTAACTTTTTTTGTTCTAGAAATAAAAACACACTACTCATATTTTAATATCAATAGCCTTACCTTTCTAATGCGATGGATGTGCCTCTCTTCCCCCGCCCCGCGGCAGTCCCCAAACTGGGGCTGGGAATGAGGGGAATCTCTCCCCTGCCACAGTAGCCACAGAGCCACATTTCTCCCCAAGAGCCTCAGCCCTGGAGCTGGGGAAAGTTGCCTCTTTCTCTGGCCACCGCAGCCCTGCATATCCAAAATTGCCCACACCCCCTCATCTCACCCCGTTGCCACCTCCCACCTACTCCAGGCCACCACCTCACCTTACATGTGCATCTTCTCCAGGGGCCAGGCATCTAATTAGTGGAGCCACACCTGCCCTTCATTTTCTCATGTGTGGCCACCCAGGCATGGATCTTAGAGGGAACTATCAGCAGACCAGTGATTCGCGGACCACAGTTTGAGAACCTCTGCGGTAGACTCTTTAAACTAACCTATTAGCTCTTGAACACATTTAGATTAATTTAAACAGCATCCTTGTGTAGATTAGAGATAGATAGGGTTTGTTCCTTCTTTATAATGCTTTTCTTTGCAGTGTGGTGACTACAAGGAGTCTTGCCTGTATAAAAGAATGTGTTAGCTTGACATTCCACCACCTGACTTGTCTTTTAAAGGACAGGTTCTGCCACCACTACTCATGTTGACTTATCTCTCACTCAATGAATAGTGCCACTGAAGTAAATGAAACTGCTCTTCTGGAGTAAGATATTGATCAGTGCAAGCTGATGTGGCACACAAAAAAGGAACTGATACTGTACAAGTGTTTGTAGTGTAGCAGAAATAGTAATTGTATTAAATTAAAAATGTCACTGAAATATCTGAGATATGACTTCCTGCAGAAATGGGTAACCAGAAATGTCCTAGTAAGACACTCATTTTATTTTTATTCCTATTATTTTAGATGATTATAGCACCTACGAGCTCTGGTAAAAGACCAGGACCCCATTGTGCTAGGTGCTGGTACAAACCCAGAAGAAAGAGACAATCCCCTTGCCCAAAATCTTGCAATCTAAGTCAATGGGACAACAAATGGATACAGATAAACTGACAGGGGAGTACAAAGAAGAAATGAGATAATATTGGGCAGCATGGTAGGCTGTGGTCTCCCAATGTCTGAACTGCTGTGACCTAACATCAGAGAGAGTTAGGCACTTGTACAGGGAATATAAACATAGATGATTTGCCATGTAGTCTCAGCTATTGCCTCAAAAAACAAACAAACAAAAACTCTCTTAAAGTCATGAATCCCTTATGGTTTTAGTGTAGGGAATTTTTTTAAGTGATGTAACCAAAGGAAATGTTCCTTAAAGGTAATTGAGTGGTTTTTTTTAGTTGGAATAAAGACTGATATATTTTTCACATCAGTTGCAGATAGGTTGTATGTTACAAGTAGCCTGTCTGGAGAGGGGAAGAGATCCCCTTTGCTGAACTGCTGGAAATTGGTGCATCTGTGCATGGCTTGCTGCTATTTTTCTATTTGTAGGTATTTGATGGGGCAGTGGGAAATCAAGATTTTTATTTTACTTTATTTTATTTTTAAAACAGAGTGCTTAAAGTCAGGCCTTGAATCCACAGGTAGGCCTCCCTAAAGTCAACAGAGCTATTGGGTGTTCTGCCTTTTTGTAAATCAAGCCACTCAAAAGCATAAATGTGGATTTAGGAACCTAATTTTAGACACACATTTTAACAGCCATGTCTTATGTTTATGTTGTAAATTAAAAACTAAGAATGAATATCCTTTATCTCCCAAGAAAACAATTAATGCACTCTGGAAGATCAGTTTTTTTTTTACTGCTGATAAGCCTGGATTAGAATGTTCCTAAGAATGGAATATGTAACACGTGGTTAGTTTATAAATCACAGGCGATAACAAAGAACAAAATCTGGGCCCCTGCTCCTGGCCTAAAACAAAAGGCTGTATCTGAGGGCAGCTCCACAGGATTTGTTCTCGTTCTCCCCTCCACCATACCAGGGTCCAACAGCATAACCCCTCCACCGCTGGCACTGAAGCCTAATAATTGCAGTAGCATCTGTGATGCACTCAGCCTCTAATGTTGCACCATTCAAGTGTCACCATTGATTGTAATTGTTGCATCAGTCTCTATTTGAACAAACTACACTTGATTAGTCAAAGAAATCTATGTAGTTAGACTGTCTGGCCATGCCACCACAATTGCTCTTTGAGGTTTGTGTGGCGGCTACCATGAGTTGTGCTCTGTCATTACCCCTGGGGGAATTGTACACCAACAAATTAAATTCTGCATACAATAATTTAAAATTCTGCATTTTTTATTTGTCAACATAATCACAACTGTTTCCATTATTTCAGTAATTTATTTCAAAATAAATTGCTGAATAAATTCATACTTGTCAACAAGTATGTCTGTAGCAATACAGACCACCAAAAAAATAAAATAAAAATAAATTAGGTAATGTTTTTCCCAAATAGATTCCTTACTAGGCATATTAATACAGAACTTTGAGTAATCATTCATTTAAACTATAATACAGAAATGTATTTACCACACCCCTCAGAATCAATGCAAAGGCTTGGGGGGAATCAGGGGTAATGGAGGAGAGGGAGGTAATTGCTCTGAAGGAGCCTGGGAGTGAACCTGCAGGATTGTTGGGTGCGGGTGGGAGAAGTATGGAACACAATTTTTGGGGGGAGAATTGTTAGCAATTTGGGGAGGTGCCCCCATACAGACCCTGACTGACCCCATGCCTTATTCATTCACTCCCAGTCTGCCACTGTCTCCACGTGTCGCTTTAATCTCTCCACATCCCCGTGTCCCTGCACCCCCACTGTCACCCTCTCCTCTTTCCCCATGTGTCCTTGTACCCTCTCTCCCTTCTCCATGTGTCCCTGACCCTCACTCAGCCCTATTCCCATCCCTGCAGCCCCACTCCCATTTAGTCCCTTCCACAATATTTCCCCTCATTAGCCCTTCTGAACCCCAGTCCGTGACCCCCAGCAACCCCATGTGCCCCATACTCTCCCCCCAGATTCCATGCCTCCTCACGGGCAGGGCACTGTGAGGAATACAGCCTTTTCTCTCCCCTCTCTGCAGCTGGCTGCCCCCAACCAGGACCACCTGCTTTCTGTTTTGTTACCACAGCAGCATCTGGTGGGGAAAAAGGCATAATGGAAGCATGTCTCTGGCAGAATGTATTTTCTGTGGAGAAAAAAAAATCCAGGGATGGGAATGAATTCTGCACATGTGCAGTGGCTCAAAATTCCCCTAGAAGTACATCTTGCAGAAACCCCTGTTAGAGTTTCTCCTTATCAAGCTTCTCCCTTCGGGTGAACTGCTGCATTCAGGGCCTTCTGTGGCCATTCTTTTGGCTGTGGGATTATTCACACAGGATGATTTACATCTATATAAAATGATTTTCTACTCAGAAAACTTCAAAAGAATGGGTGATGAAGTATTCAAGGTTGGGATTTAAGATAGGACATGGAAAACAAAAAACATAATGATAGGGTTGATAAACGCAGCAGGACTGAAATATAAACTACTTGAACAGAAACTACATTTTGGCTGTAAGGTTTCTTTTCCTTATTACAATAAAAGTGTTCTACAAATAATAATCTACAGAACATTACTAAAGTAACCTTTTATAAAACAAACAGTGACAAAACAAACAGCCCCCTCATAACAACAATAAATTAGGCTTTATTAAAACTCAAAACAATTACAATAAATTTGAAGGAGTTCCATACACTTAATGTGTGTTAATATTTATACTAAAAAAACATTTTTGGGAACAGGGTGAGTGAGGTAATATCTTTTATTGGACCAGTGTCTGTTGGTGAGAGACAAGTTTTCCAATTTACGCAAAGCGCTTCTTCAGCTCTGGGAAACATAGTGTCACAGATTTATACAAGGTGGAGCAGACTGTTTAGCCTAAGAAGTTAGCACTTATTTCTGGGACCTTTCAAGATGAAGTGGCCTGTTCCTCTCTCTCTCTCTTCCCCCTTCCCACTCCTCCTACCCCATGACTGGGAGAGGGGGTGAGTTAACAAGAGAAGGAGGGAAAAGGCAGCCTGGGGGAAGGAGGTGATTAGTAGATTATAGATTGTTGTAATCAGCCATAAATACACTCTCACTATTCAGTTCATGATTTTTATTTTCTAGCAAAGTTATAAATTTAAGCTCCAAGACTCATCTTTTGAAGGTGTTGTGCAGGTTTCCTTTGAGAATGAGGACTGAGAGGTCAGATATAGAGCGGTGGTTTGTGAAAAGTGTATCTCTGGGGGAAAACCTTTGAAGGTGCTTTTTAATAACTAGGTTTGAAGGAATAAGACTTATGGTAAAGGGTAGCGAGGTCCACCCTTTAAAAGCCCACAGAAGCTATGTCAAAATTGTCTGCTGCCCTAATGTGATAATACGTTCTCTAAAGGTCCCACAACTATAAGGGGAAGGTTCAAGATAATGTTGTACATAATATCACATTGGCATGTACAGGTCAAAATAATTTTCCTGCCAAATTTATCCCTGATGCACAGGAATCCCCTTGATTCTAGTGGTGTTACTAGAGAGATCCTACACGTCATGAATTGGGATTTGTAGGCATTTTATAGCCAGGGACAATATAATCTCTGTTCTACTTCTTCTGAACTACGGAAGCCTGTGTAAACCCTGAAACATCAATTTTGGGGAAGTTTGCACAGCTTTTCTTGGGCTTTTGCCAAACATTGCAGAAACCAGGTATAATTCTTATTAAATCTGGTCTTCAGTGTTATGAAAGGGTCAAGGTAATCGCTGGTGTAACACCATTGTTTCCATTGGAGTTACATCAGAGATAAATTGAGATGGTATTCTTGATGCTGCTCAGTATCTTACTTTCTCTCTCAGGTCATTCTTCGGCTGAAACTCCTCCTCACTGCATTAATAGCACAGGATACAGATAGGATATATTGTCAGTTTGAATATGCTCTGAAAATATATTAACTTTTTAATTATTTATTCTAACAACTAGAGATACCAACTGAGGGTTCTGCTAGACATTTTCCAAAAACACAGTAAGAGGCAGACCCTGACCCAGTGAGCTAACAAGCTACATAAACAAGACAAATTCTGAAACAGGAAAGAGACACAAAGAGAAGACACCTCACAAAGGCACTTTTAGTATTCAGTAATTGTGTCCACATAAGGAGTTAAAACGGAACACCTAGTGCTCTGTAAATTCAAGTCCTAGCTTTCTCTGCGCTAACTTTCCCTTGTAGACAATCTCTAAATTCATGCAGTAGAAGAGTTGCAAGGCTGGGACTAAAACCCAGGTTTCCTGGGTCCCATGCCTGTGACCTATCCACTAGACTGGACTATATTTAAGTGCATTTTGTATACTACTTAGTATTCTCACCCAAGATGGTTGGAGAAAATATGGGGTTCTTTTTCCTCCACAGAAAACTGATTTGTCAATGGAAAATAAAAAAACTCCTAACATTGCATAGTTCAGTTCTGAAATGCCGTCATGGTTGAAATGTAGGCTGACCATATTTCCTTGAGACAAAAACGGGACATTGGGATGGCAAAAACGGAATGGGGTTGGTGGGGGGGTCTCACCAGATGAAGTTGGTGCAGTGGCTGCAGAACGTGGGCTGAGGGGCGCTGGGGTGGTGGTGGTCGGGGGGCTCTAGGGGAGCTCTGGGGGGGGGACTCTAGGGCCCAGGGGGTCTCACCAGATGAAGTCGGTGCAGTGGCTGCAGAACGTGGGCTGAGGGGCGCTGGGGGGTGGGTGGTCGGGGGGCTCTAAGGGGTCTCTGGGGGGGCTCTAGGGAGGTCTCACCAGATGAAGTTGGTGCCGTGGCTGCAGAACGTGGGCTGCTTGAACAAGCGTGCGGTGACTTTGTGGCTCTTGACCACATGGATCACCTTCTGGCGCAGCGCCCCCCTGCGGCAGAACAGCGGCTTGGCCAGGCACTCCAGCTCGGTGGGCGAGGTGACCAGCGCCATGGCCCCACCTTGGCCCCCCAGTGCCGGGCGGGGAGGGGGGAGGGGGAAGGCAGAGGGGGGACGGGGGTGGGCTGGATGGAGGAATAAGCTGAACAGAGATGGGGGGATGGGGGATGAAGAGGATGGAGGGAGAGAGAGAAGGGGGGATGCGGGATGAAGAGGATGGAGGGGACAGAGGGAGAGAAGGCAGGAAGGTGAGAAGGGAGAGGATGGATGGATGAGAGAAGAGATGGGGATAGGGAGCAGGGGGGATATAGGAGGCAAGGGACAGCGAGAAGGAGGGATGGAGAGAAGGGAGATGGAAGAGGAGGCAGTGGATGGAGGGAGAGAAAGAAGGGAGGGATGGAGGAATGGAGGGATGGAGAAGGGGATAGAGAGAAGGGATGGAGGGAGTGAGAGGAGGCAGCGGACGGAGGGAGAGAAAGAAGGGAGGGATGGGGGGATGGAGAAGGCGATAGAGAGAAGGGATGGAGGGAGCGAGAGGAGGCAGCGGATGGAGGGAGAAAGCAGGGAGGAAGGGAGGGATCGAGAAGGGGGATGGAGAGAAGGGAGGAAGGGGGGATGGAGAGAAGGGAGGAAGGGAGGGATGGAGAGAAGGAGGGAAGAAGGAGGAATAGAGAGAAGAGGAGGCAGCGGGTGGCAGGCTGAAGCTGACGGCGGAGCGGAGCTGTCCGGAGCCGCAGTCGGGGGCCGAGTGCGCTGGCAGGGGGGCTGCCCTCCTTTCCTCCCTTCTCTCCATCCCCCTTCTCCATCTCTCCCTTCCTCCCTGCTCTCTCCCTCCGTCCGCTGCCTCCTCTCGCTACCTAAGGACAAGTATCAGATGTCAAAATCTCTGATGAGCAAACTGCATCTCGCCAGCCCAGCACCGACACTGGTGCTGGGCTGGTGAGACGCAGTTTGCTCATCGGAGACTTTGACATCTGATACTTGTCCTTAGGTAGCAGGATTCTTCACCTGAGCTGACCTGCCCAAAAAACGGGACAAAATTGATATTTTTGTTAAAAAGACGGGACGGTCCAGAAATATGAAAAAAACGGGACTGTCCCATTCAAAACGGTACATATGGTCAGCCTATTGAAATGCCTTATGTTTCTCTTCTCTATAGGCCTAACTTCCTGATTAGATTACATCTCCTCTTGTACACTATTGTTTCCTCTCTTGGCAGTATGGGGGTATACAGTGCATCATAATATTGATATGGCCAGAATGCATCATGGAAGATATATTTAAGATAGTATGCCCAGCTCATAGAGAAAAATATGGTTGTGAGGCAACTGAATGACAACTCCCATGATAAACCAGAGCTGTATTTAAAATCGTAAATATTTTTTTTTTTGGCTGAAAACCTAAACATTTGTATTCAGCTTTTTGATGAAAAATGGAAGTTTTCCACAGAAAGCAGATTTTTTAAAAAAATACTTAAAGAGAACCCCATTTTCCATAGGAAAATAGTTTTGGTGGAGAATTTTCAACCAGTTGTAATTATAATTTAAATACCTTTAGTCAAATAATGAATTACACATGTACTATCACAACTCCCAAAATGTTTAGGCACTTTTTTCTCTCTGCTACAAAAAGGCAGCTTAGTGTGATTTTATTATAAACATATGTAAGCTTTACTAAATCTATAGTAAGTAAGCAAAGTCCTAGGAGGGCAGTTCTTACTCATAGATGTAGTTCCACTGAAGTCCTGTGAGTAAAGGTTGAGGATTTTGCCCCTACCATAGTTTATGTATAAAGCATTTTGAAGGTGAATTTGTGTGAATCACATTGTAATCATTTACAACTTGACTTTTCTGTGTGGATACCAATTTGATTCTTACCTGCATGGTGTAAGTGTGGGACTGCATCTAGTCATTGATAGAAACATGCATCCAGTCATGCTGAGAGTGCTTCTGTTGTTAAATGTTGTCAATCACTAAAGAAACATCTTAAGGGGAAGTGTTCCTTTGAATAGTGACTGATAATTGATCAATACATAATAATAAATCTATAATAACAATATTTTTCTATGTTCGAGGGTTAAATAACGATATCTTGGTTAAAAACAAATATAAATAATGTAAGAGACAGGGAAAGACAAAACAGGAGTATCATGAACACTGAGAATGAAAAGCTGAGAAATAAAGGGGAACGATGGTTTAGCACAATAACAATAACTTAAGTTCTGAATTGATTCAAGTGAGGTTTTCCACGCCTAAGGCAACATTAGCAATTATCTGATTTAAACCTACAGTATTTGAACATGATTTAACTGACCATGAATATAATGCACAATTGAATGTACAATGGCTTTTCTTCCAACAGTCATGGTGCCACAACATATGTATCCAATAGCAATTGTCTGAGGAGATAGTTTATTATGTAGCTATAAGATACTGACGCTAGTCACAAAGCATAGGGTAAAAATCAGATAAAAGATTAAGCAAAACCACACACATAGTAAAGCTGTCTAAGGTGAGAGAGCAGAATATAAAAAAGGAAGGAGGGAAAGGAAGGAAGGATGGATATGCAATCCTGCTTCACCTAAGTTATGTTATCAGACAGTGAAAAGTATCGTCTCAAAAAGGAAATAGTTAATTAGCAGAAAAGACACGTCCCTAGTCCTAGGCGGCACTCTGACTACTTTGTGATGTTCTGTGAGTGAAAAGCATCCCTACACCCACTACAGCTCAGTCTTTGAAGATCTTTCTTGCATAGGGAGATCCTTAGGTGACATAAATCCACAATAGTGGCACCTATGCCACCCTCCCATTGTTGGCCAGGTCTCTATGTTGGCCTAGCTGTTCGACCAGCACATTGGCTCAACTGGCCATTTGGAGTAGGTAAGAACAGTTGTAGCATGGGTTAGAGCACAAGTCTGGTGCACAGTGCGTTCAGAATTAGGGGAACACAAAGGGCATCTAGGTGCCATTCTCCTTCACTCTGCCAGGTGCTCCTTGGCTGCAGCTCAGGATCTGGCTCTGTAAGTTAAATTTTAAATGACTATATTTACCATCACTACATCTGAAAGATCGTTATTTTAGAGATTTTAATAGCCAGACCCTCAGTGTAGGCCCTGTGCACTGCTACCACAGTGCAAAGTGCAAAGTGGATTAAATCTGCCTGGAAAATTGTATGCCCCAGTGGCCCTGCCTCCCTTTCCCTTCAGTACTGGACATATGTCAGGGTTGGTCTGGAACTGGGAAGGCCCTGAGTCATGGTTTGCTGCATTCTGGTCATCCTTGTACCAGGGCTTGTGTCACTTTAACTATTTTGGTAAAAATCATACCCTAATCAAAATAATTATTCTGGTAAAACTAGAGTAGACCAGGCCGTAGCGTGATAAGCAGAAAACACAGACATATGTAATTATGGTCTATTATAAATGCTTGAATTATTATTTTCATCTCAATTTTGAAGAGACTAGAATACTGCTGAACTAACAAAAGGAGAACATGTCTTCCAATATAGGCACATCCTTTAAATTTCATCCAAACTTTTTTTTAATGCAAGCTCCCAGGCTTCAAGGAAGGAGGATGAGGGGGAAGACTTGTTACAATTACTTCACAGGGTTTCTCGTAAGGTGGTGGCACAGTTACCTTCACCCCTTAAACAGAACTGATGTTGAGCGCTCCATCCATGCCTGTGTTAATTTTTAAAGTTGCTCTTAGTCATTTATAAAATTCCTCTGGGACTCAGCGTTGCCAGCTCTCACAATATTTAGTGATTTTATGTGAAGTCCCAGCTCTCAAATCAAGTTCTTATCTAGTTCTTTTTTTAAACTTGAGTGACATAAGTTGCATCAACCCAAGCATCGGTGTGGACAGTCTTATGTCAGCAGGAAAACTTCTGCCACTGACATAGCCACTGCCTCTCAGGGAGGTGGGTTTAGTATGTTGACAGGAGAGCTCTCTCATGTCAGCAGAAAACATCTTCACCAGACGTGCTACAGAATTGCAGTTGCATCAGTGCAGCTGCAACACTATTGTTCTTCTAGTGTAGATTACCTCATCTTAGAATTTCCAGGACAATTCAGAAAGCTCACCTAAAAATGAAGCTTCTTAAAGTACCTTTTCACATATAAAAATTGACAGGCTAATATGTTTTCTATTCCCTTTTTTTAGTTGAATGTGCTTTCATAAGCTGAGAACTTGAAATTAAAAAATAAAAATAAATAAATAAAAATACTAGCAGAAACCTCTCCTGTAAATAATTCTAGATGGGGAATACTTTTTTCAGACATTTGTGTTGTTTCTGCATCTCAGATCTTCCCCAACCTCTTAGTATTTCCTGTATTTCTATTTTCACTTTATGATCTTACAATTTTTCTGTCACTTGTTTGTTTTTTGCCATTATATTTCTGTTCTGTCCATTACTGATTTTATTTTTCTCTGTTCTCTGCCTCTTTATTCTTTTAACATCTTTTTCTCTTCTTTATACTGTTTTATTTTCTCTTCCCACCCCCCTCTAGTTTCTTCCCTCTCCATTTTTCATTTGTTTTCTCTTTCCTGCTACCAGGCAGATGGGCGACTGGCTGCTTGGCACTGGAAATGTTATGGGAAGATTTAGTTTCCATCCCACCATGAGAACAGCCTGTTCCTGTGATATTTCTTCACAAATAGAATGAAAACACTTTTCTCTGCTGGATAGAATGAAACACCAAATGGTGGTTTTGTGTTCCATCTTCATGACACTCTGCAGAATCCTAGATGATGTTCAAGATATGTTTCTAATCAGAAGTGTTCACCCACATCTATTGGCAGAACAGGAATGAGTTCTTAATTCTGTCACAAATCCACAATTCTCACTAAATACTGTGTATCTACTGTATTCAGCACTGTTCGTGTTTCATGGGGCCATAAAAAAAAAACATGTGGGAGAATGATAATTTTGGCAAGTGCTCCTCAAATGTAGATGAACAGTTTTCAAAGCTTTAAAAGGTCTTTCTTAGGACCAAACAATATTTCATTTTATGCTGTAGAAGTGGAATATCTACACTATATATGGTAGGTTGATGCAGTTTGTCTCAACTGTGCTGCTTTACACTAAGCAGATGAGCAAAAGATCCATGCTATGGATATGCACAGATGTACTTAAAATATGCCATTAATTCTCTCCACCCTAGTTTTGTTAGTAGGGATGATGCTCGTGTCTTTTTATGGTGTCACTCAGCCTATGGTTTCCCCCTCTTAATTTTCTTTTCCTCTCTATTTCAAAATATTTTCCATTCTGAAATATTTTTTTACAGAAATATGTAAAAATTCTGATCCATGAAGTACCAGTATTTGGCCTGTACCTGGGAGGAAGAGGATTGCTTTGCCAGCAGCAATTGGTTTATGAACATGCTTTCAATGTTCTATGTCTGCATTCTCTGAAAATAAGCTTTCAGTTCTGTCATTAAATTATAGATGAAGCAATTTTGCTAAATATCCTTTCTAATAACATCCCCCCAGTCACCCCCTGAAAGCAGCAGCCTACTAATTCAAGTTTCCATAGGCATCTTAAGTCTTCTGCTAGAGTTATAGCATCAGGATCTGCTTTGCCTGCAAAGGATTTTGCCTGATTTACCCAGTACATAAACATTCAAATAGGTAGAGGTACGAGAGTTAATTATAGGAGTCTGTGGGCAGAAGTATGTTAAAATCAACCTTCAGGGCACTGGACTAGATGGCCTCTCAAGGAACCTTCCAGTCCCACACTTGTAGGATTCATTTTCCAAGCTTGAATTTCCCTTTATCACTCAATGCTATCTGTCTTTTGTTTCAGGCAGGGTTTGAAAAGAGGAGGAACAGAGTTCCTCTTGTTAAAATATTAAAATAACTTGATTAGTTTAATAGATCTGGTGAAAGAAGAGAGAAGAAGGATACGTTACATTTTCATGTCTTGACTATTGAGGTCCTCATTTCAGGAGCAACTTTGTCATACAAGCAAATTTGAACAGTTTAGAATGACAGCATTTAGTGCTTGAGTGCACAGCTAGATGATGCTTAGATGAGTCAAAACATCAACTCCTTGATACCATCTACTGTCAAAAATTAACTTGGACAGACTTAGATGAATACATGAGCCATAACACTATGTGTTTGACATCTAACACCAAAGATCTTTCATTCTTATCTTTTGCAAACTATCTTTGAAATCTTCAAAGCTGCCTAAAAGACTTGGACATCCAGTTCCTATTAATTTTAATGGAAATCAAGTCTTCAAACCCCTTAGGCATCTTTGGAAATCTTTGTTTAAATTTACATTTTCTTCAGAAGAAAGGAGATTTTTTTTGTCTGTCTGGTTTTTAAAATTCTGCAGTCCTTGTTCAGTCAAAACTTCTTTTGAAGTTCTGACCCTGCAGGATCTATATGCTTGTGAATATGTTTTAATATAATATATATAATTATATTATAATGCTTTTTTTGTTTCTAGTAAATAATAATTTTTGAAGACTCTCTCTCACTCTCGGATGCCACCTTTACTCTGATACTGATAGCTACTTACAATGACAGATTTTTGTCTAATATTTATCTGTGAACATCAACATACATTTTCAATGTAATCTGTAATAGATTTCTGTTGCTTTTGTTTTTATAGTTTGTCAAATTCTATACCCTGATTTTTCTTTCTAGTTTCTATCCTCAAATAAAGAATGTCATATGGTTAATATCTGAAAAAAGTAGTTTTATTGTCTATTTCATATATGGATCAGATATTGTGGATGTATGGATGTGGGTTTTCTTAAATCTTGGATTTGATGTTGGAACCTTTATATATCATCCTACTTAATTTTATATTAGAAATGGAAGGTCTTAGAGCTTGGAACATTGGATTTATTTTGGGAGATTCTGTTCTACATAATACACTGTTCTACTTTTTTCCTTTTCTTAAATTTCCATTTTAAACCCTTTAACTGGCCAATGCAGTGGAGGAGCAGAAGAGTGGCAATTTTCCATATGAATGGTCCAGATTGAGGAAAGATGACCTTGAGAGTCTCATTTTCTTATCCAAAGTAGACTGTGTGCATTGTGGAGATGATGAGGATCTGTTTGTATGCAAGGATGCCAGCCATGTTCCTTTTCAAAGCCTCACAGGCCTCAGAGAATGTTCTTGGCGAATAAACAAAACAAGTAATCAATGAAAAAATTAAAATATGTTCAGTTTATATTTGCCAGATTAAAAAAAAAATGTCCAGCCCCCAATCCTGGAAACACTCAGGCCCATTTTTAACCTCATTCATATGAGTAGTTCCACTGACTGCAATGATATTTCGTACATAGGTAATCCTATATTATAAAAGACTAGAGAAGTGTGTGTGAAGCCGTCATGCGCAGTAGAGACAGCCCGGACGAACGTCATGCTGGGAGGTGTAGTTCGGAGGCACAACATGGCTGCTGCGCATGTGCTGCCATGAGGGAATCAGGGTCTGGATCAGGGGCTCGGGGAGCACGGGCAGGAGGGTGGCTGGGCGCAGGAGGTGCAGGCAGGGAGCTCTGGCCCAGCGGGGCACGGGAAGGGGGCGCTGGGCCGGCGGGGTGGAGGCACCCGGGCACAGCCCGGCCAGCTGTGCCCAGCAGAGAGCCGAGCGAGGGGGAGGCGGGGGAGGCGGCGGCAGCGAGCAGAGGGAGGGGGAGGCGGGGGAGAGGGGGCAGCGAGCCGAGCGAAGGGGTTGGGGGAGGGGCCCCTTGGAGTGGGGGGGCTGACCAGAGGGGGGGACTGTTACTGTTGGCCCATGTCCATGGGCTTTTACACTAGTATTAAATAATTGCATCAGAATTTGCAAAATGAAGGCCTGATTTTTTCTTAATGTGAAATATGGTTATCTCTAATAGGGCTGGTCTGAGGCTGAATCCACTCTTAAATTGTAAAGTCTAAAGTCAGTGTTTGTTTACATTCAGTATTCAGTAATTTAAAATATTGAGGAATCTGGTAACAGGATAGTTTTCATATCTAGGTTGCTGGTCTGAATCAGTTTCAAGACGGTAGTGAACAAAAATCAGTGTCACCTAAGGACATTTACTACTGGCCTCCAAGTGGAGAGGGAGCTGCATTGTAAAAAGCCTTGTCAGCCATTGCTTTCAAGCTAAAGACCCTTCATTTTTAACTAGAAGTGCTGGTGCTGTGTGTTTTTGGGGAGATGTATTTTAGCAGTAAGGTTTAATTTCCATTCTGTCTACGTGAGATAGGATTTATTGACCTTCAGGCCTATTTATTCTTTACAAGCTTTTTGTCCACTCAAAGGTATTTCAGTGCCTAACTCCCACAGTTAGGCGCTGAAATACCGTTGAGGATCTGGGCTTTTTGATTGTGTTGAGGGAGACGATTTTTTTTTTGGGGGGGGAGGGAGGAGGGGGGTTTGAGATTGGCTGGGATATTTTGTGTCTAATGAACCCATACATTTTATACATGTTTTTCTGTTAGAAGGTAATGTATACGGTAGTAAAGCCACCTAAAGCTTGGTACAGGTACTTCTAATGAAGCTGAATAAAATAATTGTTTGAATAAATGTCCTGTACTACCCTGTTTCCCCGAAAGTAAGACATCCCCCGAAAATAAGACGTACTTCCAGTTTTGCCTGTCGCTGTAATATAATGTAATGTAATTTTGGGAGCAAAAATTAATATAAGACACTGTCTTATTTTCGGGGAAACACGGTAGAACTTTAAGGACTAGCAAAAATAATTTTCAAAGGAGAGCCTTTAACTGTGAAACTTACCACCTATGGCCTTCAGCTAGGGACCACATTTCAGAGACTAGTATAATGTTGGTGCTTGCCTCTCAGAGAACACTACAAACCAAAAGAGCAATTTTTTGGCTCTGTGTGCATGTAACTCATTCTTTCAAATGTGGCATTCTGAAGTGGATGCACAATAGTGCAGCATTGATTTTCAGACTACTGTACCCAAGTTTGTCTTGCATACCCACTTCACTTCACTTAAAAACTACTTGCTTACAAAATCAGACATCAAAATACAAAAGTGGCACAGCAACGATTACTGAAAAATTACTTACTTTCTCATTGTTTACTATATAATTATAAAATAAATCACTTGTAATATAAATACTGTACTTACATTTCAGTGTGATACTTGAGCCTGTTTTTAAATTGCAAGCTTTGTCTGAAGCCCGAGAACCAGGCAATGGGGCCGAAGCATATAACTTAGCTTTGTGCAGCCCCTTGTGGCATGGAACCCCAGGTAGTTGCCCAGCTTGCCACCCCTCATGCCAGCCCTGGACATATGACCCCCGTAAACCCAACCCATGACCCTTGGTGTCTGCAACCCCCAGGTTGAGAAACACTGATCTAGATCTAGAAGACCTCTCAGTACCCCCAGGGGCACATATATTCTTGTCTGAGAACTATTATACTATAGTATAATATACATAAATACTAAGTATCCTTGACTTTGGGGAATTAATGTCTTCCAGGCACAGACAGCAAAATGACCAGTGATGCTTTGCTCACTGGTGGCATTAGAGTGAGATACTCCACACAGTAGATTATTCAGACTTGCACAAATACAGCTCCAATCATACTAAGACATATGGTGAACTACACAGTCTGAGTAGCCCCATGAATCTACCTTTAGACTTTGCCTAATATGTGTGAGGCAGAGGGAGAAGGGAGAGTTACCACCAGGGTGCAGAGTTTGAACAGCCAGACACAAGGGCTGTTAGAGGAGCTCAGTGCAGAGCCATGCAGCTGAGAAAGTTCTTGAAAGATCACTTCCACAGTAATGCGAAGTGGTGGGCTGCGTACTGCCTGGCCCTGACCTTTTGGGGACTGTAAGGAATGGTGTGGGTGCTTGTTGTACGTGTCTGAATATAACACTGTCTGCTCCTGCACCTATTCATTTTGTGGTTCTTGCTGTACATGTATAATTATTACACTGTGTTTGTCACTGATCCTACAAATTCTGTTATGCTGTACCACAATAAGTAGTGGATGTTGTCATTAGCACTAGGCATTCTGCAGCATATGCTGTGAAGTATTAAAGATTAATTATTTTCCAAAAGTACATATTTTATTGTGTACTAAAATCAGTGGGGGGAACATTATGTGCAATTAAAAAACAAATGCAATACAAACAACTGAAATACATTAATGGAACAGAACTCAACAAGGAGAAAGAACATTTATGTCCATTTCAGTCCATTTTGGCTATACATATGGCAAGCAGGAGAAATAAGGCAGCCATCCCCAGAGACTTTCGGGACAGGACTGCATTGTACTTCCATGGAATCTTTATCAAGGTCTCTGAGAAGGCTTCAAGGGACATCCAGGTGCACATAAAGAAATTGCTTCACATATCCTCTCACCTCGCCCCATCCCTATAGGGCAATGAAAAGCAGATAACTACCTCGTCTTCTATGACTGAATACATGAAAAATCTCTACCTGTATGCTGTTAAGTGGGGGTCAGGCACCCTCTGTTCATTTAAACATCACAGTGGAAAATGCATTCACACACTTTACCAAGGTTCCTTCCCATGCATCAGGCTCTCCCATGCTTGGCTACTGGGACTGACTAGATTGAGGTTGAGTGATGAATAGGTCCTGGCTTGTGCCAAAGCTGGACCCCTTGAGTGCATGTCCTCCACCCTCCACCTCCTACTCCATCCTTGTTGTTCATGATCTATATCTCAGGCTCCTTGGAGGGATTCATGGTGGAATGTGGGGTGCTTGTGAAATATCCACCAAGTATGGCCTGCGTCTCATTGTGAAAATAGTAGATCTGTGACTAGGAACCGGATTGACTATTGGTCTCCCTGGCCTTCTGATAGCCTTACCACAGTTCCTTAGCTTTCAGTGGGCACTGCTGATTCCTGTCCTACCCCTTCTCTTGCATCCTGCAGGCAATCTGCTTGTAGAGTTCATGTTTCTAAGCCCTGGTCCCCACTACGGCTTAAAGTCGACTTTAGCAAGCTAAAGTCGATTTAAGCCTGTACCCGTCCTCACCTGCATGCCCTTAAAGTCGATTTAAAGGGACCTTAAAATCAACTTTATAACTCCTCCCTAATGAGAGGAGTAGCTGAAATCGACCTCTCTCTGGGTCGATTTTCAGCTAGTGAGGATGCAGGTGACATTAAGCCTCCGACCTTCCGAGAAGCTCGGCGAACCCCCCCGCCCGCCTGAACAGCCCCGCACCGGACCCCCCCGCCTGCCCCAGCAGCCCCGCGCCGGACCCCCAGCCCACCCGAGCAGCTCCGCGGACCCCCCGCCTGCCCCAGCAGCCCCGTGAACCCCCCCGCCCATCCGAGCAGCCCCGCGCCTGCTCCCCCCCTGCTCCGGCGGGCGGGGGGGTTCGCAGTGCTGCTTGGGCGGGCGGGGGGGTCCGGCGCGGGGCTGTTCAGGCGGGCGGGGGGGTTCGCGGGGCTGCTCGGGCGGGCGGGGGGGTCCGGCGCGGGGCTGTTCGGGTGGGCGGGGGGGTTCGCGGGGCTGCTCGGGCGGGTGGGGGGGTCCGGCGCGGGGCTGTTCGGGCGGGCGGGGAGGTCCGGCGCGGGGCTGCTCGGGCGGGCGGGGAGGTCCGGCGCGGGGCTGCTCGGGCGGGCGGGGGTGGTCCGGCGCGGGGCTGCTCGGGCGGGCGGGGGTGGTCCGGCGCGGGGCTGTTCGGGTGGGCGGGGGGGTTCGCGGGGCTGTTTGGGCGGGCGGGGGGGTTCGCGGGGCTGCTCGGGCGGGCGGGGGGTCCGGCGCGGGGCTGTTCGGGTGGGCGGGGGGTCCGGCGCGGGGCTGTTCGGGTGGGCGGGGGGGGTCTGGCGCGGGGCTGTTCGGGCGGGCGGGGGGGGGGTTTGCGGGGCTGCTCGGGCTGGCGGGGGGGTTCGGGGGGCTGCTCGGGCGGGCGGGGGGGTCCGGCGCGGGGCTGCTCAGGCGGGCGGGGGGGCCACGGAGCTGCTTGGACTGGGGCTGGTCCCCTGGGGAGCGTGCCTGGCTGCCCGGAAAGGTGGTGACAGCTGGGGACTCCCGGCACTGTGGGATACCTACCCATAGTGCAACACTCCCTATGTTGACCCCTGCAAAAGTTTAAGGACAGACACTGTCAGTTGCTGTCCTTTGTGGGGATGCACTAAGTCGATTTTCTAAAGGCTACTTTAGAAAATCGACTTAGTGCATCCCCACAAAGGACAGCAACTGACAGTGTCTGTCCTTAAACTTTTGCAGGGAAATCGACCTACTGCTGTAGTGAAGAGTTCCCTATGATTGCTCTGTAGCTGTGCCTGTACAGCCTCTTCTCCCCACAGGCACAGGAGATCCAATACCTCCTGCCTGCAGGAGCATGTCTGGAGTGTGTAGCTGGCATGGTCAGCTGGGCGTATGCACAATACAATGGAGAGTTTGTGAGGCTGGGCAATTCACAAAAAAGGCATTTCAAAAATATACAGGAATTCTAAGGGGTGTGGCTTCCAGTCTGAGTGACCCTCTGGACAGTGGCATTCACAATTTAACAAAGTATTCAGTGTTGGGCATTGTGGGACAGCTTGAAATCCACTTCAAGCCAGCACGCCCCACATTCCTAGTTCTAGCACCTATGAATGTGAGTGTAGACACACGGACAAATAGGCTCATGCAAGCTGGCTTGTGATGACCCAACTTTGTAGTGTAGAAAAGGCCTTAGGCTCTTCTCTATCCCTTCATTGAATAGGGTGCCTAGGTGTCTAACTTAGCTTTGTGCACTTCACTGTTGTCCCTGTGATATTCTAGGCACCTAGGAGTTAGATGCTGTGACAGTCAGCATTGCAACACCTAAGTCTCTTTATGAATCCCACTCTTTGAGTCTTGATATTGACAAGATAGTTTATCTCCAATGGTTAAATCATGGGATCATTCTGCCATAAAAGGACTTCAGAATACAAAATGTGTACAAAAATATAATTTAGTATTGCAATACAGTATAGTGGTGATGGGCAGAATACCAAAAAAATCCCCCTACAACTCACATTCTGTAGTAGTACTGTCTTCATAGACCCTGATCCTCCAGAAACTTAGGCATGTACTTCGCTTTGCTACTATGAGTAGTTTCATTTAAATCAGTGGGACCTTTCACAATAGTAAAGTTAAGCAAGCATGTATTTACAGGACAGGGGTCTTAGCCTCTACTTAATCTGCACAGCACAGAATATGAACCTTTTCCTTCAGCATGGCTTCATGGGGCTGGCTCTTTAAATTTGGCAGCTCCAACCAGCTACAGCCCTAATAAGGCCATTTTATGAATGACTGTTGCAATGTTCTCTTCTAGCTGGTGAGTGTTTATGATGTTCTCCCTCCCCTCCACAACTCACTGTTTAACCTGTTATTGCTGAGGAATTGAGACATTTCATAGTTTGGTTTTATTTCTCAAGAACAAAGCTAAGCAAACCATGTCCAACTTCAGTTTGCTCAGTTGCTGTGCCATTGGCATGAAAATATATAAGAGTTGTAGACCAGTTAGGTATTCTAGTATGAAACAACCGACATACAGAGCTATAAGTTCTGTTTCACTACCTAGTGCTACTGTACTATCTGTCTTTAAAGCAGGGATTTGAGAAGCAGGGAGCATGAGATAAAAATTTCAAAGTCACTTATGTGACTCAATTTTTAAAAGTGACTTAGGCACTCAGGAGCTGAAGACCCTTTGATTTCCACTGAGACTTAGATGCCTAAGTGCCTAGGCCACTTTTGAACCCACTTCTGAAAATTGAGTCTGAGATACCTAAATCACCGGGTGGCTCTTAAAATTTTATTCAGACATTGTCAGGTTTTAGATGGCTTTATTTTAAAATGCTATTCTACTCAAAATTCCCCTAAGTTTAGATATAAAACCTTATAATTCACTTTTGAAAGACTGTCTAGAAAGCTGGCTCCTTTTTAAATGCTCTTCCCGTTTAAGACTTTACAAGTCACATGACCTACAGTATGTCATTTCAAATTTATAGGTTAATTTAAATTTAAGCTCAAACTAAATACAAATTTCCCTATGTACCAAAAACATGTCATTTTCTATTTGTATCTGTTTTTAAAGTAACTGCTGGAAATATAGGAAGCAGATAAATTGTTAAATATCTTGCCAAAATGACAAATTCTAGTGCTATTGGCATAAGACAAAACAACTATAAGAAAATACATAAAACTTGTTTCTATCAATAATTTAGATGCTGAATTATTGATAATTGATAATTTACTAAGGCAAGTTAAATTGTCTTTAGATGACTTAGTGCCTGTTTTTTTAACACTGATCACATTGTGCCTAAGAAAATTATATAGTGTTCCCTATTCATTTGCAGTATTTGATACAATAAATATAGGGAATACTGCAAGTAATATTATGTAACTGAGGCAAAAATGTCAGTTTTTTTCAAGAGTACCATTAGATGACATGATGCTGAATACAGTGGCCACAATTTTTAAAATTCTTCTTTTATTACCATACTGTGATATTAAGATACTACAAGTATTTGCTATTCTGCATACATTCCACTACATCTGTATCACGTGTTATAATGTAGTAATGGATGGTAAATGCAAAGTTGTTAATATGATATCTGTATGGCCTAGATTTTTCTTGCACAGAGCAAAGGTCAAGATGAGTGCGGTGGGAGCATCCATGTATCATGAGAAAGCTAGATCTGGCTGCCATGGGGCAGTTTGGACTTGATGTAACTTAAAGTTACTTCCAGGAAGTTTTAAGTTGTGCCATAGACTGGGGTCCTTTATTGTCCCTAAACCAGTGGTGGGTTCCTATGACAGAGCAGAACTTTCCTCAACACACCCACAATGCACTATGAAGCCAGAGTGCAAAGGCACAGGGTTTGTGGCCAGCTGGGAGTTCCCTTCTGGTAGTGGGGTTCTCTGCAGGGTACTTGCAGCTTGGTTACAGCCTCTTTTGCGCCATTTAATTACAGGCTACAGAAGTAGAATTGGGGAATCCTGAATTGTAGTATAAAATTGGGGAACTGCCCGAACAGGATTATAATGGAGATTAGAATCTTTTGTATGTCCTTTTTTCCAGGAATTCAAGGTGAATGAAGGTAAATTTCCTTTCCTGGACATGAACGGGGATTTTGCCTCTATAAAGACTAAGTATAACACCTTCCAAACTCTGTTGACCTATCTAACGTAAACAGAACATCCCACATCACTGTCTATACAAATTTCCTCTTACAGTATGTATTCTAAAATAGTTTCATTATAGACACCGGTGTATTAGTTCCAAAACATTTCCTCTTTTTATGCAAAGTATGCATATAGTTAACAGAGCAACAATTCATAACCTTCAGGGGGATATACAGCTGGATCATTTTGTAGTAGCAGAGTTGACCCAGCACAGCAGTAACTTGCTTTCTGTCAAGCTGTTATGAAATAAAAATGAAGTTAGATTTCCCTTTAATCCCTGTAAAATTGTAAAATGGATCAGCAAATTTCTAATGATAATCAAGCCACAGACCTTACATACTGCAGAGTAAAAACCTATCCTAAGGCTCTATGCTGTCAGATAAGCTCTTTCCATTTGGTGTTTGCTGTCTAAGTTTTATTGTCTTTTTAATGTATTACAAATTTAACACAATAAAAAAGGCAGAGAAATGGGAGCTAAACTGTATTTTCACATGCAGTCTACAAATATTGAAATTTCAAAGCACAGTTAAAATTTTTAGAGCACAGAAACGTGTGTGGTTTTTTTCCATGAAAACCTAAAGGAAATTGTCTAAATTTGAAGAATTTTGCAAAAACTGAGTTTCGGTTTTCAGATAATAGTGTAGTGCCACCTATTTGATAAACTACTACTTAGATAAATCTGCCATCTATTTATCTGTGGGACCCCACTCTATGGTTCTTGCACATCCAAAATTCCTACTGAAGTCAATGGGAGTTGTGGATGTGTAAAATATACAGAATTAAGCCTTTTAGTGGGTTTTCTTTCACCAGCAGTGCTGAAACAACTCTGACATACTTTCCATGCAATTCAGGACTTCTGGAAGTGACATTTTCATTATAGCAATTTTTTTTAGGGGATGAAGTATAATTTCTGAAGTGATCCTGTTGAACAAGGAATTACTTAGGGAAATGGTGAGTGACTTGGAATCACCCCTGGTAAATCTGTCATAAAAATCTGAGCATGTAAACTTGTTTATGTTATATGAAAATAATAGATTTAAACATAATAGTAATGGAGTAAGTCAAGTTAGAAAATAAAACCTACTGTTACTAAGCACACATGGTCTGACTAGAAGCACTGGACCTGTATCCTCATGGTTTTCATAGTTCTGGCCAAAGTAACATTACATGTTGAAATGATTTCAAGAAGTGCCCTATTTATGAAGACATGAATAGGGAATATAAATATAAATATATGTAGAAAAATTCCTTTCAGGATCCTTTCACACTTTATTGAAGAAGCATACAAGCTTCGGTGTCTGTGGTTTGGTTTCTTAAAGGCATGTACAGGTACCACTTTAATTATTGAGATATCCAACTTCTAGTAGCCATGTCTGAAAATGGTGCAACACTAAATAGGTTCATTTTCACGATATGCAAAGCATCCCTTCCAACACAAGTGAATCTTCATTTTGACCATCTCATATCTCTTTTGCTTTCTGAGTAAGGAATCATTTAAAGGGAAAAAAAAATAAAAAACCTTTGAAAGTCTGCATGCCCTGGTCTACATTAGAAAAGTAGGTTGCTTTAACTGTCAGTCAGGAGCATGAAAAATCCACATCCCTGAGCGACGTAGTTAAGCCAGTAGTGCTAGGTCAATGGAAGAATTATTGTCAACCTAGGAACCATCTTGATTTAGTTGGGGTTGGTCCTGCTTTGATCAGGAGTTTGAACTAGATGACCCCCTGAGGTCCCTCCCAAACCTGATATTCTATGATTCTATGATCTTTTGAGAAGATTGATGAGCTAAACTGGATGGGAGGATCCCTCCCATTGGTGTAGGTAGTGTCTACACTGAAGCAGTTGAACAGCTATGTCTTTGAAGCATTTTAAGCGCATACAAGTCCCAGATATGCTCAAATATCCTTGCTCACAAAAAAGTCAGCTTTTAAGTAGCAGCTCCGAGGTTCTCTTATTAAAGGTCAGTATTGTTTCTGATGACAAAATATGACAAATGAATGGATAGGGGAAGGTAGAAAGAAAAAGCAAATGTTAGGAAATCCCATCTTATGCCTCTGATGCTTTCCCATCAAGCTTCAGTTAGTGGAAAATTAGAGGCACAGCAAATGGTCCAATTTGTAAGTCCTTGACATCAGCTTTACTTCCTTGTTTCTGGAAAATGTTTGCTTAGGTCTCTCTTACTTTCTTTTGGCTGGTCTATGGAAAGGAATATTTTTACCAGGATCAGGCTGCCTAGGAATAATTTTTAGATTCAGAGATTCCTAATAGCAGGGTGCTGCAAAGATAGATTTGTCATGGAGAGTTTACCCAGCTTTTCACTAGGCAGACAGCAAAAATAAAAAACAGAAGAGGTAGGAGGATTAACATGGAGGTGAAAATGGACACGCTAAGAGGAGAATAACAAAATCTTGGAACTTATCTCTTGAACTCATCACGATGCAATCATGGAGAGGGCTGTGGTGTCTGGTTCCCTCTGCTCATCTTTCAGGATTATGAAAATGGATTCTTAATCCATTGTTGTGATGATACATTTCTAAATCCATGTAAGAAATATCCTATATGGAAATAGGGTTAGGTGTTTAGCCAAATAATGATTCAAGATGTCCAGGGAAACCATGGGAATTTTAAGTTCCCTTCAAATGAACATTTCCAAAGAGTAGATTTGTTGTATTATTAGCAGTCATAGTCTCTGGAGTGCAGTAAATGAGTGTGGAATTTAGTGGATCAATGGATATTAGGATGGTTTATTGTTTGTTAATGTAGACAATGTGCTTAGTACTATACCACAAAATCCCTGCCCCAAAGACTGACACAGCAGGAAAGGCTAGAGGCAGGAATTATGAGATTTTTTTTTTATTGCCTCACTTGTTGAGGACATCACAGAAGAAATTAGCTTTTAGAAAGGATGTGAATGAATAAAGAATAGTGGTGTCTAGTAGCATGGGTTATTTGTAGGCCTTGCAGAGGATAGAATGGCAATGTTTGGGATAGAGATGCATGGGGTGAGTCATTATTTTTCTATTGTTTTCTGATGAGGTTTTAAAGGTGGTATTTTTTAAAAAATTGTAGCATTCAGATTATATGTGAGACAGATGCTCAGCCGCTAGCCACCATTCCTCCTGTGACTCTTGTGCTACCAGTTTGATTGAGTATGAACACAGCAATGTTCTTTCTCCTTGAGACAATCTGACAAATGTTCCTTGTGTGAAGTGTGCATTCGGTTGCTCCAGTAAACGAAGTCTACTTTTAATCCAGATGTCGGGAGAAGCAATGACTTCTTCCCAGTGCCTCTGCAATGCACCATATCCCATCTTTCTAAGGAACCAAAGGGCTACAGATGCCATCTGATATTTCTTTTAGCTGATGCAGAGATATATGCAACCACCGGGCTAAAAGCTCCCTTGCCACAACAAACCTGTATGTGAGAAAACTTGCCTCATGTGGTTTGCAACAGATTCTCCCATCAGAAGGGAAGGGTTTACAGCCATGTGGAGCTAAAGCAGAGGCGGCATCAGTCTCTGCTCTGTGAGGGAGGCTGAATTTGGCTAAACAGAAAATACCATCCTACCCTCACTTCTGCATAATGTTTGACCTTTGCACTGGGAGGATTGGCTATGGGAGGCAAAGAAAAAAATCGGGATGATTATAGCTAGAACACCGCAAATCTGTGCACCTCCCCTTTATATCCATGGACAATGTTTGCAGATTGTGGATTGAATAGGTATACAAATTTTGTATTTCTGTGGGGCTCTAGCTATAGCCCCCCCCCCCCCCTGGCACCACGGTAAACTGAAAGGGGAGAAATGGGGGGAGGACAAACTGGGAGTGCAAGGATTTCAGAGATTGGGTCATAACCCCTCAGGACCTTTGAAGGCCTGCCCTTCTCTGTACTGTTTATTGGCCTTTCTTGCCATCTTTATTCATGGTTCATTCAAGAGCTCCATTTCCACTCATTTCCTACTGTTACGGTGAATGTTATGCGCCACCGACCATTCCACTCTGTTCTGAGGTGACTGAAGATACCAAATAGGAGTTACTTCTCTGCCACTCAGAACTAATTCCCATATAAGTGTGTGTTGGAAAAGGTGCCACACTGACTGGGGAGCTGTCATACCCCTAGAGAGCCATAATGCTTAATGCATAGATAGCATAGTCCAAATTCTTAGCCAAGTGCTACAGCTCCTTTTGCAACTGGTGATGCAAAGGGGGCATTATCAAGCTGTAAATGTCCAGCAGGAATTTCCCCTGATTTAGAGAAACTTTGTGCTACCAGGGGACCCCATGCCTCTGCCCCTACCTGCTCTAGCAGATGTGGAAGGGGATGTGTCATAATTCCCCTCTCCCATGCCAGACCTCAACTAGTGTAGGGTCTGTTAAGGACTCTAAGCCAGTGGCAGTATTCAGAGCTGCTCCCAAGCAACTTTAAATTGTGTTGGGGCCTGGGCTGGCTTTGAGAATAAGGGAGCTGAAACTGACTCACTGATGCCTCCCATTCCTGTTCAGACCTTTGCTCAGTGCAAGAGAGATTCTAGCCCCTTTATCTTTAGAAAGATGAGGTGAAGCTCTGTCAAGGTGTATGGGAGGTTTTTTGGGTTTTTTTTTTTTTGAAATAGTAAAAGGGAGATGTTCTTTTCTAAAATGTTGATTTACAATAACGAGAACTTATTCAATGAGTTGCTGTGAAAGAATGAACAGCCAAGAGATACATTGTTGAGAACAAAAGTCTAGAAAGCCGACTGAGTGAGATGACAACTGAGTATAACAAAATAAGGAAGGTTGAAAGGATTTTGACAGTTTTCATTAACAGTGTCGTCTAAGGAAAAATGCCTACTTTGCCAGTTTTGGCAGCAAGCTAAGACAGCAGTACAGGGAATGTAATTACACTGGGCCCTGAGCCAAGTAATTTTGTAGTAGCATTATCATGCAAAACACATTAAAGGTTTGACATACATTAGAAAATATCAGTATACCTCCTATTTTAAATGTCATGCTCTTGTCTTAAAATGAGCTGGGATGATCATAGATGGAAATTTACACTCGAAGAAGCCATACTTTCTAAACTGTGTATGACATATAGATAGAAACTGATGGCTTTCACCTTTTGGGGAAAAAATGAATGTATATAATGTTGTTTCCATAAGGTAATGTAATATTTAAAACAAAACCAACAAAACTTTTTGATATGCTTTAGAGCTTATTTCCACTTCCGGGCAGTAACTCTAAAAACAAAAGTGTTTCTCGCTGAAACTCGATATGTGCCTGGCCCTCGAAACAGAATGTAGCTTTTTCTGTAATTCCATTGACTTCCATGGGACTACACCAGGTAGTATTTCCAGGAATGGGCCTCTAGATATTTCTTCACCTTCCCTCTTTCGCTGTTTGTTCCTCGTCTTTGCATTTTAATTAGATGGCTCAGCATATTTACTTTGCCTGGAGATACCTACAATTGGAGGTGCCTGCAAACAAATATTTATTTTAATATTTCAGTGTTATAACTTTTTTCTGAAATATAATGGATTTCATTAAGAAGTGTGGAGAATTTATGGTCTGTCATAAGTCAGTTTTGGCTTAAAAATCAGCAGTATTTTCTAAACATCCTGGCAACATGTCTGGATTTTCAAACACTAGATGGTTTTGTCTGTTTAAAAAGGAATATCAGACCCAAATCCCACTGAAATCACCAGGCTCTGGTATGAGCATTTAGCCCAATACAGCAAGGTGCTTAAGCATGTGCCTAAAGTTAATCCCATTGAAGAACTGGGACATTTAAAGCAGACTTACTAAGATAGTTACCCCATTATCTAATTTGGGGGCAGTTTTTATATAATTTAAAATTGTGTTGTATATGTATATGTAATTTGTTTCTGAACTGTGGGCTAGATGGAGCCTTTAGGCTCAGACCTGGGTATGACAGCAGCGTGTAGCTGTGCTGCCTAGAGAAAAGCACTTGGAAGGAGTTTTAGTTTAAAGACAGCCCTTTCCCATTGGTGGTGGGTGGGTGTTAAGTATGCTGTTTCAGACTTGGCATACTTCCCTTTACTCGACCCTTGGAGATGTGCACAGAGGGACAGACCTATTGTTCTACTTCCTCTTCACCCACTTGCTTGCAGGAGGAAGTACTGGGTGAATATCCCTGTTCTTTCTGCCAGCCCCAACCCAAGATCCAGGTAGGCTTTACTTCCCTGTCTAGCCATGTCGGATGAGAGCATAAAATCTGTCCCTTTATACCAGTACATTAATTTCCAAGAATACAATGCAATTACCCCAAAGAGATAGGAGAATTTCAGCCAGTTAGCACTATTCTGTGCTTGTTTTCTGCTAACCAAAATTGGCTCTGACAGAACACAGTTGACTCATGTAGGGATTCTATAGTGCAGCAGGGTGCCTGGCAATCTAAAGCTAGTCTTATCTTAACCTGTCTCAGGCTTGGCAGACAAGATGGACATATTCTGCCAGATGTAGATTTGGAGTAGGGGAATCGTCTACGTGTCAGGATGGATGCAAACATCATGTTAAATCCCTCCTGCACACATGCAGGCTCTCTGGTGCATCTTTGCTTTATGGTGCACAGAACAACTAGCTGGTGACAACTGCCAAAACCAAACTGTCATCTAGTCAGGTGTTTGTAAATACATAGAAAGTCAGAATAAATTATTCACATGTGGTATTTAAGGTGATGGAGTGGTAAATAGTTAGGAACATATTCACCCTCTGATGGACTTTTTCCCCTCATCATCTTGCCACAGGGTGGTCAGCAGACGAGCTCAAGCTAGTGTCTTCTTGGTATAAAAAGACAGGAGTGCCAACATGGCATATTCTGTGTGGCCCCTGGAACTCTGAAACTTGATCCCTCCATTCTTCATCCAAAATAGCCCAAATCTATTGCCCTTTAGTATATACGATCTATTGGATAGGGCTTTTGGTGATAAATGAAGGTTGTATGTGGTAGGGTGGGGTTTTGTTGTTTATTTTTAAGTTAACCAGTCAGTAATTTGATTGTTATATATGTGCTCTGTTATACTGATGGTTATTTTTTTATATGCTTATATGCTAGAGATTTAGAGCTGCTCCAGGGTGCCTCCCTCCACCCCTTCGACCTTTCCAATTTATATAGAAATATAAAATGAATGTTCCCGTTGCGTGAGAACCTATAAACTATGGTGAATAGTGGAATGTGGAGTTACCGCAAATGTAAGCCCCATAAATAGAAGTTGATAATGGGAATATTAACCTAATACTAATATTCACAATATTCTAGAATTGCTAATATTTCTGGAAATCCACCAGTTCAGCATGAGTAGCCCCTATATCACAGAAGTTGTTCACACGGTAGAAGCATGCTAATGCAACAGGAACTTTGTGTTGTGTATTTATGACTTTTTGCTTATTAAGCAATTATTTTCCAGCTAATGACTTCTTTGTTTCCCATTTTTCATGCTTAAGTACTTTTTTATTGTTTTCCTGCTGTGGAATCTTTTCTAATGGTAGCTTTAATTTTTTTCTTTTTAATTTTTAAGGCTGTGGGTTTTCTTTCTCTCCCTCCCCTTCCACCCCAGCCTATCTAAGGAAAGGAGTGTCCAATATAATTTTTAAGAGCCTTCCTTAGTGCTTTCTTTCAGTTTCCTGCTGCGGGGAAATGTTTTAATAAATTCTTTTTTGAAGGTGGTTATTTTATTTATTTGTCTTTGTCCTGTTGTAAAACTGTAAGCCTGGTAAAGGTGCTTAATTTTAAATTTTAATGCAACTTACCACCCTAGGCAGTCAGGTGATGGGCAGGCTTTGACAGAGCAGATACTCCTGAACCTGCCCCCCACCCAGGCTGTGAGCTTGTCCTGGTTCCTATCCCGACCCCTCTCTTGTGGTGCTCATGATCCTGCCACAGTTGGTTGGAGAATTAGCTAGGTGTCCTGAATAGGACCCACGATGGGGAGTTTGTTAACCCTTCCCTTCTCCCCCCGCCCCAAAAAAAGCTGCAGGGAAATATAAAATACACTTCTCTGGGGGTGATTGAAAGTGACCCTGTCTTTGGACAAGTTCTAGTCCCATAGTGTTCCTGTGAGGAAGGAGAGAGCTTTGTGGATGTCCTATATTGAACTTGGAGTCAGGCTACAAGCTCTGAATGGACACTGAGCCATTAATCTGGCAGATGGCAGATGGGATTGGTTAGTTGTTGGTTCAGGGGTCAAGGGATTTCCTTGCAGAGCTTTCTAATGAGCCTCACAAGTGCAATATACCTATTAGGCTCTGTTCCCTCCTACTGATATATGGTGAATTTTTCTGTGTCTGGATACCTGCTATTGTTGGTCTGTTACTGTGCATAGGGGAATCTTTGATACATAGTCCTATTATATCTCACTATTTCAATGCTTATTTTGCAGTGCATTTGCCTTCAGGACTTGTAGGATTAGCTCACACTATCTGAGGGGTGAAAAAGGAATTTCTTGCTAGGTTTTGATCCTGCTTTAGTGATTTGTGTGTCTACAGTGGATTTTCAGTCTGTGTGTTTCTGTATTTACTTCTCAATTTTATGGGATTGGTTGACCTCACTCCATACTAAAAGAAGGTTTGAGACACAGGAGGATAGCAAGAAATTGAGACCTCATCTCCTGGCTCCAGGAACATGAGCTGGTTTAAGGTTCACAAGGCAAATACACCTTGTGGCCTAGTTTAAAATAAGTGAATCCAGTGGTTAATGATGTGCAACTTACAGAAGAAGGCTTTATTCTGATTTTTATCTTATCTTTGTGACTTTGGCTGTGGAACCTTCAATAAGCTTTCATTGCTCTGGTGCTATGAAGCTTCTGACTCAGACCAGTCAGGGCAGATCAAAAACTTCTAGCTGGAGCTATGGAGCTCTATTCCTACTCTCAGTGGACAGTCCCCTCACATAAATTTGCTCACAGAAAGGATCCACAGACCCCACCCTACCCAGGTACTAGGAAATAGACTTGTGAAGCATCATGTGTGTAAATTATCAACTCACGGTCCAAGAGATTGCTTTCCCTAGCCTTAGAGAAGGCAGATAACACGTTCAGCAGCCTCAAGGCCACACTCCCAGCTGACAACCCCAGCATACAATAGTCAACTGAAGGGGGGAAACCTCAGGGCAACCACAGGGTTGAAGAACAATCTCCCAGTGAATAATGATTTGTTTTAAATCATAATTTTCATTAAGAAAGTGTCTAGTCTGACCTATTTAATAATAGGCTAGGGTATCAGTCTCAAAGTATCAGTCTCAGATGTGTCTCTATTACAGACCATTTTGTCATCTGTGCAGAAATTGTACAAGGATGCATCAAAGTGAGTCAGTCAACACAGATTTGAAAAATGGAGATGAATGAAATCTGAACAGTGGTCAAGTACTTCTATAAGAAAGACTTGACCCCAAAGGAAACCAGTGAAGGTATGGTGGCAACACTGGGGGATGATGCCCCTTCATATGCCACAGTACAAAAATGGGCTTCCGAATTAAAGCAAGGGCAAATGGCACATCTGATTAAAAGAGCTTTGGGGAGATGGTTGGGAGATGCTCATCTAATCTTCATGCCTGATTCTAATATTGAGTGAGAGAAAAATCAAGTAAGAGATGATACAATGCAGAGAGGATAACAGAATGGTTATCAAGAGGAAAGATAGTCTCATTGATATCGGTGCTAACAGTCAGGTAGGCAACAGTGGCAGTTGACTGACTGTACCCAACTGGGAAAGGAATCTTGGGAAAGGCAAGCAGAAACAATTAAGATGTCTGTACACCAATGCAAGGAGGTGGGATAACAAAATGGAGGAACTAGAAATACTGGTGAAACAAGGAAGTGAAACAAGATATTGCAGGGATAACAGAGACATGGTGGAATAGTAGTCATGACTGGAGTATCACAGGGAGGGACCTCAGGAAGTCGTCTAGTCCAACCCCCTGCTCAAAGCAGGACCAATCCCCAACTAAATCATCCCAGCCAGGGCTTTGTCAAGCCTGACCTTAAAAACCTCTAAGGAAGGAGATTCCATCACCTCCCTAGATAACCCATTCCAGTGCTTCACCACCCTCCTAGTGAAAATGTTTTCCCTAATATCCAACCTAAACTTCCTTACTGCAACTTGAGACCATTACTTCTTGTTCTGTCATCTAGTACAGTCTAGATCCATCCTCTTTGGAACCCCTTTTCAGATAGTTGAAAGCAGCTATCAAATCCCCCCTTCATTCTTCTCTTCTCCAGACTAAATAATCCCAGTTCCCTCAGCCTTTCCTCATAAGTCATGTGCTCCAGCTGCCTAATAATTTTTTCCACATCCTTTTTGAAGTATGAGACCCAAAGCGGACTCAGTATTCCAGATGAGGGCTCACCAATGCTAAATCAGAGGGGAATGATCACATCCCTCAATCTGTGGCAATGTTCCTACTTATAAAGCCCAAAATGTCGTTAGCCTTCTTGGCAACAAGGGAACACCGTTGACTCATATTCAGATTCTCATTCACTGTAGCCCCTCGGTCCTTTTCTGCAGAACTGATGCCTAGCCACTCGGTCCCTAGTCTGTAGCAGTACATGGGATTCTTCTGCCCTAGGTGCAGGACATTTGTCCTTGTTGAACTTCATCAGATTTCTTTGGGCCCAATCCTCTAATTTGTCTAGGTACCTCTGTATCCTATTCCTACCCTCCAACATATCTACTACTCCTCCCAGTTTAGTATCATCTGCAAACTTTCTGAGAGTGCAATCCACACCATCCTCCTGATCATTAATGAAGATATTGAACAAAACTGGCCCCAGGACCAACCCTTGGGGTACTCCGCTTGATACTGGGTGCCAACTAGACATAGAGCCATTGATTGCTTCCATTTGAGCCCGATGATCTAGCCTGCTTTCTATCTACCTTATAGTCCATTCATCCAGCCCATACCTCTTTAACTTGCTGGCAAGAATACTGTGGGAGACCGAATCAAAGGTGCAGATATTGAAGGGTATGTGCTCTTCTGAAAAGACAGAAAAAATGTAAAGGTTGTGGAGTAATATTGTATATTAATGATAAGATTGACTTTAAAGAAATTAGAAGTGATTTCTATGGATAAAACAGAATCTGTTTGGGTCAAAAGCACTTCAGGGAAGAAAACTACCTGAGGCTTCACTGGGATAGTACTTGGGATAGGATACAGACCCCCAGGATCTGATTTGGATATGGATAGACATATAAGTAAAAAGAAAACAAGGAAAGAAGTGACACTGAGAAGCACTGAGGATGGAGTAGAGAGTAAATATAATCTAGGCATGGCCCGACACCAAAACAAATTATTTGCCTCTGTTTTTAATAAGGGTAATGAGGAGCTTAGGGGGAGTGGCTGGGTGGCTAATGGAAATGAGGATTTGAAGGTAGAAATTACTACAGCTCTGAAATGCTTCCAGTTGTAGGCTCTCAATGTGTGGATAAGATGGTGGTGTAGGGAGGAGAGTTCAAAGTTTATTAGGAACCAGGAAACCTTTGAGGAAAGAAGGAGCCTATATCGGAAGTAGGCTGACCAGACAGTAAAAATGTGAAAAATCAGGAGGGGGGGGGGGGGAGGGTAATAGGAGCCTATATAAGAAAACGTCCCCAAAATCAGGACTGTCCCTATAAAATCGAGACATCTGGTTACCCTAATCAGAAGGCTGGGCTCCACCTAAATCAAAGGAGAACAAGATTGCTTCCATGTAATACTAAAAATAATAGAAGAGTTTTTAAACTAAGATCTGGGGGAAAGCCAACAGGTGCTGAGGAGTACAGGGAATGGACAAAGATATTCCTATTCTATTAATGAGGATTGTTTATGGTCTAGTAAAGAGGAGAGTGATAGACGTTGACAAAAGGGAACTGTAAAAAAATGAAGAAGGTAGTTAATTGGAAATGAAAAGAAACAGTTACAAGAGTGAAATGCCTGCAAGCTGGATGGAAACTTTTTAAATCACCATAATAAAGGCTCAAATTAAATGTATACTCCAAATTAAAAAAAAAAGATGACTAAAATGCCACTATGGCTAAACACCACAATAAAATAAGTAGTTAGAGGCAAAAAAGGAATCCTTTAAAAATTGGAAGTCAGACCCTACTGAGAAAAATATAAATTAGCATAAATGCTTCAAGTCAAGTGTAAAAGTATACTTAGGCAGGCAAAAAAAGAATTTGAACAGCAACTAGCAAAACTATTAGCAGGAAAAAAAGAAAGAAATACATCAGAAGCAGGAAGTCTGCCAAAGAAATGGTGGGGCCACTGGACAATTAGGTGCTAAAGGAGCACTCAAAGAAGACAAAGCAATTATTGAGAAGCTAAATGAATTCTTTTCATCAGTTTTCCCTGCAAAGGATGTGAGGGATATGCCCACACTTGAGCCATTTTTTTAGGTGACAAATCTGAGGAACCTTCCCAGTTTGAGGTGTAAATAGAGAATGTTTTGGAACAAATTGATACACTAAACAGTAATAAGTCACCAGAACCAGATGGTATTCACGCAGAAGTTCTGAAGGAGCTCCAATACGAAATTGCAGAACTACTAATTGTGGTATGTAATCTATCACTTAAATCAGCTTCTGTACCAGATGACTGGAGGATAGTTTGGTGTGATGTTGTTTCTGAGACATCCTGACCTTGTCTCATCCTCAGTGCTGATTCTCTCCTGTCATGTACAACCTCCAAGTAAACATCAGCAGAGAATCCTAAAAGGCAACATAGAGGTGAAAAAAAAAGTAAAAAAGATGGAGTACAGTTAAGACCCATAATACCAATATTTCAACTTTACACCAGTTCTCTAAGTGAATAATAATTTGAGGGAATGGCTTGCATGGGAAAGAGGTGATGTGATTGCATACACAATGCCACCACTAATGTTTTTACTGTTTCTTCAGTGAAATTCATTTTGGTCATATGCAACCCAAGTAATGAGTGTGTGTGTGGAGGGCACTAAATTTAGGGAAGGGGATAGATGAAATCTCAGTTCAGCCTCTCTGCAGCCACTATTCTCACTCTCACTGAGGCCTGCTGCCTCAGTTCAGTCCCTCAAATGGAATGTTAAGGTCACTTAGTTGCTGTGGCTCTGGCCTTCGCCCATCCTGTTCCGTACGTCCCTCTAGGAACCATCTTGTTCTGAGCCAATTTAGAGCCTCTTACAAGAGTACTAGGGATGACAAGGTCTCCCCTGTATAGCTGGCCATTCCTGCCTGCCCTGTCTCCTACCTTGCTTAGCATTAGCATAGGGCTTACATAGTGTCCTTCCAAATGCCCTCTGAGCTATAAATGAATTTGGAGTACCTTTATGAGGTACCAATGTCCATTTTTCTAGTTTGTGTGCTAGTGGCAGAGGTTTTTCTCCTCTCAGTTAATGGTGCAGTATTTACACTGTTAATGTTATATTAGACGTGTTTAATAGCACTGCACTCTAAATGATGGAGCATTACCATAATTCGGTTACAATCTATTTACTGTTTTGCAACATTTCCCATCACTTATTCACCCTCTTACAGCTATGTATGGTTAAGAATAATTTTGCCAGCTACATCTTCCTGTTTTCTTACTAACACACTTTTGCAATGAGTATTTTATTTGCACCAATGTGAAAGGATGGCAGCATTAATGCTAATAATAAAATCTCAGGACTGGAAGGGACCTTGAGTGATAAACTAGTGCAGCCCCCTTTATTCATGGTAGGATTAAGTATTGGGGGGAGGGATAGCTCAGTGGTTTGTGCATTGGCCTGCTTAAACCCAGGGTTGTGAGTTCAATCCTTGAGGAGGATATTGGGATTGGTCCTGCTTTGAGCAGGGGGTTGGACTAGATGATTTCCTGAGATCCCTTCCAACTCTGAGATTCTATGATTATCTAGACCATCCCTGACAGGTGTTTATCTAATGTAGAAGATCATCAACAAAAACACACTCAGATTTCTTCAATATTCAACACCATAATTTGCGTGTTTCTTGAAAGGATTAGAAGGTGGTCTTAGAAGATGGCCATTCTGCTCACTCTTCACCTTTCATGAATCTCTTGTGCCAACTGTTCCTGTCCATGATGTCTAATAATATAGATAGCTGTTCATAAAGGAAGAAATTCACCCTCATTTAGGGAGCCATCACAAAGCCTACGCCTGGCCTACATCCTATGTAAATGCTATTTTAAGGACATAGACCCTCATTCAGCAAGGTACTTAAACACAAGTGTAACTTGGAGCACACGCTTAAATAATTTTGCTGTACTGGAGCCCTAAATGGGACTTAGAAGTAGGGCTTGCATTCATAATTTCAGGTTAGACAAAGTATTAGACATAATCTACAATATCAGAGGTGAAAGTCTAGTTCTTTTCTTACTGTTTTAGATTTAAAACCTAGCCATTACATTAATATAGTATGGTGCATTGCAAAATATACATATCCATTTTGTTAGTGTGCTCTCTCTCTCTAAAATACATAATGAAAAATAAAGGAAATGGAAAGTGTGAAATCTGATTTTCCTGCAAAACATCAACGTTCTGGGTAATTCTTTATGATCAAATGCAGAAAGCCTGGAATCTTTTAATCTGTGAGTGGAATTCATTTGTTATGTAAATGTTATGTAAATTGAGTAGAAAAATTGTGTAGATGTGGGAATAGAAAGTTTCACACTCTAAATCATACCCTTAAGGTCTTTGCACTAGTTCAGCCTTTATTGAAATTTTCATCAATTTTCTGTTAACGTTAATAAGAAGTGTCTAGCAGGGATTTGGAATGTAATTCGCCCAAATATTTTTTTTTAAATATTTCTCCCTGTTTCTTTTCTTTCCTACTTGAAACTTTAACTTTTTGTAATTCAATACAATTGATATTCTTTGAATACTAATAAATGTGTAAGCATGCAGTCTTTGAGCCATTCCACATTCTGAGTTTCTTCTAAATCAGTTTTTTTTTCTCCAAATTGCAGGGTGTGTCCCTCTGGCAGGGGGATGGAACACATGTGTAGATGATTCAGTTGTTCCTCATTATGGCAGCAAAGGAACACATAGAAGGTAAGAATAAGTAAAATTAGGAAAATCTGCATGAACATGTACCAAAGTGATAGAGGAATTAGTAGGGAAGAGGGAACCAAAGATGTGTAATCATTTGTATAGGTTTATGATCATACAATACTTCGTGAATCCATTTATGACCCATGGAACTTCATAGAAGGGACAGTGTACGGTAAGTTTCTAGGAGGAAGATCCAATAGGAAGTCATCCAGCACTGGAATGCTGAGAAATGTAATGGTTTCCTGATGTGTATGATTATTTTCTGTTATTAATTTGCTTGGGACCTGACTGCCACTTTGTGCTGTGAGTAGCTCTCTTAAAATCAAGGGGTCTACTTACATAGGAAGGGGCTACTCAGTATAAGGGTGACAGATCATTCATGATGAAGGCCCTAATTCAGTTGCTCAGTCACTATTTAGCAAAACATTTGTAGCCCATAAAGCTCGTTTAGCTTTTTATTTTACTCAGTGGCAATGCAAGGAACCTACTGGTCTGTATTTGTAAGACACTGGCTTAATCAAGTATAGTAGGTCTGAGGGACCAGAGGGTCACAGTCAAATCCCAGGCCAAGAAGTAGGGTGGATCCCAGCCCTGCCCTGTATAACCAGGACAGTCAGAAATGCCTAATCAGCCCCCTACCAACTGAGAGACATCAACAGAGCTGGTCAAATATAACAAAATAAACTCAATTGCCAAAGCTATCCAGACACAGGGAGTTCTCAGCATTACTGCAGGTTTTTATTCAGCATCTGGGAGTGTCCTTTTGCCCATGCAGGGTGAGTGCAGAAGAAGAGCATGGAATGGAATCCCAGGTGATCCATTCCCAGTGTCTGGTAGTTGGGTTTAGGGGTGCCCAGAGCATGGGGCTGTTTCCCTGACTATCTTGTCAAATAGCCATTGATGGAAATCAAATTTGTTTTTTTAACCCAGTTATAATTTTGGCCTTCATAACATCCCATGGCAATGAGTTCCACAGGTTGACTACACATTATGTGAAGAAGTACTTCCTTTTGTTTGTTTTAAACCTGCTGCCTATTATACCTGGTTCCATTCACTCAGAAATTGATTGAATTTTACCTCTGAGATAAATGCCATTAAAAAACTCCTCTGAGAAGGATCAATCAGCTTTGTTGCATGGTGGCAAACACCAAACTTCAAGGAGGGGGAAAAAAAGCCATTGAGAAGCAAATTCACCATGTTACACATTAAGAGGTAAAATTCCAAAAGAAGTGCATGATGCTTCAACCATGTGACTTCCATAGCCTTTAACTTGATTCATACAGCTGCAGCCCTGTGTCACTCATTGACAATGTTCTTTTAGGGTGTATCTACACTGCTGATCTGTAGCCCAAGCTGCAGCACCCATCACACTGCTGTTTTTAAGGTGCTAACTTGAGCCCTTCTAGCATTAGTCTGTCTGCCTGGGCTTAGTGGCTCATTCCCAGCTGCAATGTAGACAGACATACCCCTTCACTCTAATTTGGACCCCACTGAAGTCAGTGAGAATCTTTCCACTGGTATCAATAGGCAGCAGATCTGACTCTCAGGGCTGGTCTACATGGTGTATTAGTCCACAGCAGAGGGGTGGAAATTCTAGCGTGTACTAGAGTGTTATGCATTAACTGGTCCACGTGGACCCTTCTCATGCACGCTATAAATTCTGTAACACACATTAATATAGTCCCCTTCCAAACAGTACTATGCTAACAAGCACTGGGGAACTTAGTACATGCCAGCTGAGCTAGTAAGTAACATGCTAGTGTGCACTTGAATTTACACCACTCTAGTGCAGACTAATGCATCATGTAGACAAGTCCTGGGTGTCTTTAAGGATGTACAATACCAGAACAGATGAAATTAAGAAAAAGTGTAAGACTAATTGACTGACACAGTCTGCTCCAGAAGATGGTGAGTGTATCAGAGTGGCAAGGAACAGTGGTATAATTTCAGTAGCAGATACGGGAGCAGTAGCAGCCATTCTAATTGAGGATATGTTAATGAGTCTGAAGATAGAATAACACATGAATCACCCACTGCAGCTGTAGCACCATAGTGCATCCTAATTCTACATAGTTTAGGATGTAAATGATAGTAGTGCACCCACATTCTTTGTTAGTTAAAAGCATATTTCCATTACAGGAATGAAACACCTTCCCTCTGAACATGAATAACCAAAGAATAGATGAAAATAAGTATAATATTTATGCATTTATAGTTGTAATAAATAATGAAAAGCTCCAAGTCTAATGGGAATCTGGTAATAGAAACTTTTCTCCTGTCACAGACCATTACAGCTCCAGTCTGAGTTTCAGGAAAGGGTCAGCATTTAATTATCTGAAGCCAAATCTCAATAGAATGCACCACCTATGTGTTTCCCTTTCTACTGTCTTAAGAGTTACACATTCTTTCTTCTAACTATTACAGTCCTCGTTTGTTTATATAGAATCCTTCAGTCCTTTCTAAGTCCCTCAGCCCATGGAACATTTATAAACTCTCCAATAAAAATAAAGATAAATTAATCTATTGATGCAGACAGAATTTCGGGAGAAGGTTGAATTTTCTGTCTTCTGAAGAGATCACTCTAATCCTCTTGCTGATTTTCCAGTTGGGTTCCTTTCACCTTCAAGTTGCGCAGAAGGTGCTCTCTATTTTACTCACACTTACATTATATATATACAGACCTTGAAACAGAAAAATAACGCAGATCAAAAACATTACTATAACCCCATACAATTTGTTGTATGTAACAAATATGAAGTTAAAAACTGTTACCAAATGTTGCTTTTTTCATTGAAAAAGCATGATTATTTTACATCACCCTGTGTTACTGAGGGGCATATTGAGGGCAAAACCAGTAATTGTATAACAGGCTGTTTGCCTTGGGGTGCATGCATACATCCGTGGACCCTGTTCCAGGGCCTTTTCCTTTGGACTGAGTTGAGGAAGTACAAACAGTGGGTCATTTGACTTCAGGTTCCAGATTACACCTGCTATAGAGATGTTTAATGCTCATTAGCAAGAGACCCAGGGTTGGGGGAGTACCTCAGTGGGGTCTCTGTAATATGTAGCAAGCTAAAGGAGTGTCAAGTCCCCTTCACCAGCTGTGAGAAAATGAGAAAGTGTTTTTTCTAAGCCATTTCTATTACTTTGAGCCTTTTGTACCTTCTGTTGAATAAAATCTCTCCCCCCCCCCCCGCCCCCTAGAAAGGGACAAGGAATCAGATTCAAGCATTTGGAAGCCATTTGTAAAAACTGGTGTGCAGATGCACCAACTAAGGCAATCCTAACTGTTGTTATAAGATTGTCCATACAGAATTAATCCATCGGTCCTTCTTCTGACAGTAGCAAACTCTGTCTTCAGTTTCTCTTATTTTACATTATGAAAGGTATTGTATTCCATCTTCTGATATAGATTAATAATCTGTTGAATTGCTTTGGGGAGATGAAATTTCATAGATTTTTAAAGACAGACATTTACATTACAGTGTGACTGGTTGGGGCTAGTGGATTCTTATGTCTTTAAGAACCATATCTGCCAGTGTTTGCATGATTATGATCCATGGGACTGCTCCAGCTTCAACAAAGACTAAAGTTTACCAGTATGAAGCTTTACAAACAATTCTGTTGATGTATGTCATACTATTTAAATCCTTTTCTCATTTCCATTCTAAATGGAAACCAGTTTATAGCTTCCTAAAATGGAGCATTCTAATAATTATTTCTAGCATTAAAAATCATTTAACTAGACTGCAACTTTATATTAGTGAAGAACGATGTAAATTAAAACACGGTTTTAAGAACTCCGAAATTTAGATAGGTAAGACAAAGACATGGCACAGAACAATAGTGGAGAAAAGAGAGGGTTCTGGGTGAAAAGAAGCTGTGGATTTTTGATGAAAAAACAGGGTATTTTTCTAGCCATAGCAAGGAACAGGATGGAAGGTGTGGAGCAGAGAGTAGAAGAGAGTAAGGTGAGAGGACTCACAAGAACACTGGGACTAAGGATATACCTACAATGCAATCTGAGGTATGATTTCAAATTGAGTAGACATATCTATGCTAAAATGGCTAAAAATAGCCATTTAGATGCCGCAGAGCAGTCTGTATAAGCATGCTAGGAACCTTGGTTACCTACTCGTGTTGCTGAAGCCTGGGCCACCACATCTGCACTACTATTTTTAGCTATACTAGTGCATGCAAACTAGTGCTCATATGTCTACACAAGCTGCAGTAATACCTCAGATTGTAATATTGACATATGGTATGCAGAGGAGTGGGAGGATCGAAGAGCAGGGATGTAGGGGGGCAATCCTTGTATATGAGGATGGAGAGATTGAATTTAATGCCGTAAAGCAGAAAGCTGATGAAAGCACTTAGAAAGTGGGATGACATGATTGGAGCAGTAGGAGAGAAGGACAATTTTTGCAGATGTTAGGAGCATGGAAGCTGGAGAGGATGAGGTGGTTACTGTAGTCCAGATGAGAGGCAACAACAGGACAGGAAATATTTTTTTCTTGGTGTGGTTTTGTTTTGTTTTGTCTTCTTGAAGGTGGGATAGTGAGAAAAAGGAGGACTTCTGTGATATTAAAATGGAACCAATGATCACGTTAGTGAGTATCTGGTCAGAGACACATCAGTCTGTTAATAAGCCATATGTGCCACAGAGTAGAAATGAAGTTGAGAGCATTATAAGAAAATCTGAGACCTATCTCTTTAAGGGCAAACAGAGACCTGGATTCAGATTCACACCACCTGCCATGACAACTAACATGCCACAGATCCTAGCCCCTAGAGAATCTTTCCGATCTTTCCTGCAGTTGGGGGAAGGAGGAGGGGGACCTTTTCTCTCTTTCTCGCAAAGGTGTCAGAAATGAACTGCCAGCGTAGAGCCTAGGATAGGGACTGAGGAGATGCTTTCTGCTTTGTTTATACTCTGCCCATTGGCTGGATCACGTGGAACCACTGAACAGGTTTCAGCAGTTTGAGGGGCTGCTTAACTGGTGCTCCCTTCTGCTATTGTCCCTGTTGGCGCTGTATTACTGGGGAACCTCAAGGGATGCCTTGATGGTACCTTTTTCTGCCCCAGAATGTGCCTGTCAGGAGACTGTGGAGCTGACAACCGGTTTTGTAACTGTCATCTTGTGCTGAGCATACTGTCTGTTCTTGTCCTCCCTGTTCCCTGCACTGTTATCTGAGAAACCCCTCCTGGGGAGATTTTCATACTTCTAGCATCAGTAATTTATAATATGCATTGTCTAGGTGCATATTTCACCATCTAGGTGAAAGTCAGAGAAAGAAGGAAGGATAGAAAGAGAGAGAAGCAATAAGGGGAATATTTCAACACAAGGAAAAAAAACTAACAGGTAATATAATCTAAAAATGGTTTGTAACTACTCTCATTCTTGTCTTCATTGCCCTGAAGCCTCTAAATTGCCTTCTCATAAGAGACTGCTTCTGCAAGCGATATTTTCTATTCCCTTTCTGGTCGAGAGGTCTCAGATTTCTGTGTCCCAGAATTATTACCTTGGCAACCAATAAACTTACACTAATCCATGTGAGATTTCCCCTTGAAATTATTTCTATATTGGAAGTGTCATGCAGGAGGCAAAACTAAGCTGAAACTTGGAAGAGTTATGTTTAACATTTGATTCATTTTATCCATTATCTCCTTCCGAGAATTTTGAAACATGAGTACACCATGCAAAGGGATGAATCCTCTGCCCAGCACACAGCCTGAGTATCTGGGTTGTGTGCTGGGGATGTTTTTTTAGGGCTGGGGAGGTGTGTGTGTGTGTGTGTGTGTGTGTGTTGGACAGGGGGGAGGGGGGAAAGGAATCTCATTGGCTGCCGAGTAGGAGAACTGCTTCGCAATAGACACGGCAATCTCAGAACCGTGGGAGTCCATGCAACTTCTATGCTGTCCCCTCTATGGAGGGGTTAAATGGCTATTTCCATGTAATTCCATATCCCATGGTCCTCTGCCTGCTTCTACCTCAGCTCATCTTCCAAACCCACTGCATATGGGGATATAATAGGAAATCTTGCTGGGTGCATCTCCATAGTGAAGACAATCTATGCAGACTCTGAAAATCCAAGCTCTCCTGCACAGTGAAACTCTACCAGCAATTTCATAGCAGTCAGGCTCCTCCACAACCATGGGGATTGGGGAAGTGACAGGATTTGATCTACAGTCTCCATTATCACATAAACTTCTCACATAAGATCAAACAGGCTGTAGTCCTAAAGCTAACAATTTTGTGAAGGGAGAGTCCAAAGGGAGATGGAACACCAGTCTGTCATGTATTAGTTTTGATTTTGAATGATCTCTAACTATTCTGGTGTCATCTAGCCATAAAAAGTATGGGACCATGTAACCCACACACCTTCTGGGTGTGGTGTTTTGTCCCATCTATGGCACTGAGACCACTTAGAGTACGTCCGCACTACAAAATTAGGTTGAATTTATAGATGTCAATTTTTCTGAACAGATTGTATATATTTGGGTGTGTCTGTCCCCACAAAATGCACTAAGTCAGTGGAGTGTGTTCACAGTACCGAAGCTAGCATTGACTCTCAGAGCAGTGCACTGTGGGTAGCTATCTCACAGTTCCCTCAGTCTCCACCGCCCATTGGAATTCTGGCTCCCGGTGCATAATGGAGAAAAAACATTGCCCCAGGTGGTTTTGGGTACATGTCATCAGTCGCCCCTCCCTCCGTGAAAGCAATGGCAGACAATCATTTCATGCCTTTTTTCTGTGCGGACGCCATACTATTTTCAGCAGACAGTGCAGTACAACTGCTAATTGTTGTCATCCACCCACTGCTTCCGCTGCAACTCTGCTCTCCTGGTGCCATGAATCCACCTTGCAGGTCCTCTCATCATTCTGTATAAGTATCTATTCTTGTGTTATCCACTGCTTCTGCTGCAACTCTGCTCTCCTGCTCTTGCCCTGATTGCGAATACAGAAACTGGTTTAAAGAGCCCTTTAAGTAAACAAAACTGTATTGGTTGTGTGGACAGATCTAGTTTTATTTCGACATAACACGACTAAATTCGACATAGTCATGTACTGTAGACCAGGCCTTACAAAGAGAGATTAATGAGTTTGCTCTAGAGCAGGGGTGGGGAACCTTTTTTCTGCCGAGGGCCATTTGCACATTTATGATGTCATTCGCGGCCGCTCCCCTCCCCCCCCCGAGGAAGCCCAGGCTGGCAACGGGAGCTGAGACCCCCAGCTGGCAAGGGGGCAGCGGGGGAAACCCCAAAGCAGTGGCAGGCGAAGTGCTTAGCCCTGCACTGCTTTTGGGGTTTCCCCCACTGGCCCCTTGCCAGCCGGGGTCCTGCCACCTGCCCCAGTCAGCTCCCGCTATCAGCTTGGGTGTAGGCCAGGGGGTCATCTTCCTTTATCCCTGCCCAGCCTCCCCCCCATCTAACCGCCTTCCCTCCCCCACCCCTGCCTGGCCCATCCCATCCCACCGAACCTAACCTCCTCCCCCCCTCCCACTCCCAACTCAGCCTCCTGCCCCCCTATGCCTGACCCGCCTAGCGCAGCCTCCCCCCCACCCAAACCTCCTTCCCTCCCACACCCACGCCTCACCCACCCCATCCAGCCTAGTCTCCTGCCCCCTTGCCTACCCCCCCCACCCCCTTGCCTGCCCCCAGCCCAGCCTCCCCCCCACCAGCCCCTTGCCTGCCCCCCAGCCCAGCCTCCCCCCCCACCGGCCCCTTGCCTGCCCCCAGCCCAGCCTCCCCCCCCCCTTGACCATCGGCTCCCCGCGGCTCCCCCAGGCACTTCCCGGTCCCTACCTTCAGCGTGGAGCCGCCCCCGCCTGGTGGCCCGTGCACGTCTTCTACCCCCGCCCCCAGGCGCTTCAGCGCGGGGCCGGCAGCAGCCCTGCGCATCTTCTGCCCCCGCCTCCAGGTGCTTCAGCGTGGAGCCACCCCCGCCTGGCGGCCCGCGCGCGTCTTCTCCCCACGCCCAGTGCCTGACTCAGCCGTGACCCGCCGCGGGCCGGATGGAATGACTTGGCGGGCCATATAAGGCCCGCGGGCCTGAGGTTCCCCACCCCTGCTCTAGAGCATTAGCTAACAGCCAGTTGGCTTTTAGCTCATGTGGTGGAGACTCATGCAATAAGCTCCAGAACTCCCCGGTTTGATCCTGCCCCCAATGACAGGGTCTGTTGGCTTTACAAGTGAGGGCTCATCCAGGATTTCAACTGGGAAGTCTCTGAAGCTCAGGATGTTCTTCCTCAGCTAGGGGAAGTAAGTACCCAAACATCTTCTGGGTGTGGTGTTCTGTCCCATCTAGTGGCACCGAGACCACTTAGAGAGAGAGTTCAATGAGTCTGCTCTACAGGCTTAGCTAACAGGCAGTTGGCTTTGAGCTTATGTGGTACAGCTTCATGCAATAAGCTCCCCCAATCTGAAACAAATACTCACCAGGAACCGCACACCACACAACAAAAACACTAACCCAGGTACCTATCCTTGTAACAAAGCCCGATGCCAACTCCGTCCTCATATCCATTCAACTGACACCATCATAGGACCTAATCACATCAGCTATGCCATCAGAGGCTCATTCAACTGCACATCGACCAATGTGATATATGCCATCATGTGCCAGCAATGCCCCTCTGCTATGTACATTGGCCAAACCGGCCAGTCTCTACGCAAAAGAATAAATGGACACAAATCTGACATCAGGAATCATAACATTCAAAAACCAGTAGGAGAACACTTCAATCTTCCTGGCCATTCCATTGATGTGTTTCAATTTTGAAACAGAAAATCTTCCAAAGCAGACTCCAACGAGAAACTGAAATTAATTTTCAAATTGGATACAATTAACCAGGGGCTAACTAGGACTTGTGAATGGTTCTCTCATTACACTAATTGATTGCATTTCCTGAGTTAATTTACCTGACACAGAAATCCATTTCAAAAGGTATTTTTTTTTCTCCTACTGATAATGACCCATCTACATTTAACAGCCCTCTTAGGATTGATATGCTAATTAATTTTTTTTTCTTTGTGTGTATAAATGCATCTTACTCCTGTTTCATTCTATGCATCCGATGAAGTGGGCTATAGCCCACGAAAGCTTATGCTGAAATAAACTAGTTAGTGTCTAAGGTGCTACTAGTATTCCTCGCTTTCTTTACGGATACAGACTAACACGGCTGCTATTCCTGAACCTGTTTTATCCATGAATCTCATTGCTAGGGATTCTTGTCTATCTTAATTTGTGAGCTTCAAATATATATATATATATTTGCAAATGATAGCATTTCAGACAGCTAAGCAATATTTTTTTCATGTGTGTCCTCTTTTTGAATTTCTATTCTTATTTGTTACTGCTGGAGATTTACTATCTGTCTGTCTGTCTCTCTCTTTTTGCCAGAAATGATGAAGACGAAGAATATAAAAAAAATACACAGGAGGGGATTTGTGAACTTATGGCTAAAACTCAAGACAGTTACCCAGGAGACTGGGATTTTGTTTCCCACTCCTGCCACAGACTTGGGCAAATCACTGAACATGTTTGTCTGTTACCCTGTTTGTAAAATGGGGATAATTACGCCCCTAATTCACAGGAGCTAATTTTATTAACATTGGTAGCACTTCCCATCTAAGATTTCAAAGGATTCTATCAAAATGCAAACCACTAGTAACATAATTTTTCTGTCTCCATCCTCCAAAAAGCCCCAAACAAAACCAGGGAAGTAACAGTGTGTGCACCTCCCTCCCCAACGGATAAAGAATACAAAACAACCACATGATCCAGAGAGATACTGAGTATCCACAACGTCTGTAGAAGTTTAATTTTACTACAATTTATTATAAATATAACGAGGCTGTGAAAGTGTCCTATATCTTTAACATGCCTACAATCCAAATATAGAAGCCAATAGAAAAAAAGACTTTCTGAATTGACTGGGAGCAGGATTGGGTCCATAGACAGAAAGATTTCCTTTGTCCATAGTCTGATGTAAATAGTAAGCTTCTTTGAACCAGAATCAAATCAGGATAGAGGCAGGTTTGCTCCAGTCACATCAATACAGATTAAAACATGACTGGTTTTAGCCAGTTTAAAAACCAAATGAGACAGAGCTAATTTGAAGAGTGCAAACAACTTCACTTGTGCATGAATGCACCCTGTCCACACCTCAGCACATTCTCTGCTATTTTATATCCTCCACATCTCCTTAGACTCATGTATCAGCTATCAATGAGGCTTATTAACATTACTGCATGGATCACCTGGTAAGCCACCCATCCTTGTTAGTAAATTGCAGGAACATCTGGCTGCCTACAGAATGGTATTAACCCTACTGCTGCCAAGCCCTTTGTGATATAACTTCCTTATATCACAGCCCCTATTTTGCAAAACAATCATTTTACACACAGCTCTACTGTAGAATTTATTGTATATCACTTTCAGCATTTCCAACCCCAAGTATTCAAAACCATGAGGCTGTCTTAAATACCCTCTTGTTGTATCTTTTAATTTTCTTTCTGTTTTTTGAGCTGTTGGGGTGTATGTTTTTAAGCTGGGTTTGGGTGAAGAGAAGTTGATGTATTTTTTTATGGTCAGATTCTGATACCCTTTCTCAGCATCTTACTCTGCAAGAGCTCCCACTAACTTCAAAGGTACTACTTTACAAGACAGTGTGATCTAGTGGAGAGTTCACTGGTTTCGGACTCAGAAGACCGGAGTTCGAGTAGAGGCAGTTGTGTATTCCATGTTAGTGTGCATGTGCCCAAAGCTGGAGCCAAAATCCATCTAGTGTATGTCCCCTTGTGAATGCCCTTGCTTCGAAATATGTTCTCTTACATTAATTTAAGATAATTTTTGCTATTGCTGTGCTTGACAATTTTTTCCTGTAACCCACTCACCTTTTATTTAAAGAATTGTTGTATGCATTGCTTTCCTGGTCCCCTATTTGTTCCAGCTGCTAGTTCAAACAGCTTGCTGACATCGATCTAACCTTAGTCTTCAGGATCTTGTACATCTCAGGCCTGGTCTACAGCACGATTATGTTGAATTTAGCTGCATTATATCAAAATAAAACTAGATCCATCCACACAACCAACCTGGTTTTGTTGACTTTAAACCAGTTTGCCACCTCAGCAAGGAGAGTAGCAGTAAAGTCAGCATTGCTGTTCTGAATTTGAGTAACTGTGGACGCAATTTGTGCATTGGTTCTTTTGAGAAAAAATTCCTTCCCAACCTCCTAAACAGGTGATCAGCTAGACCAGCAGCATCTCTCAGGCCAGGTTCCCTTTCCTAATTTGGTACGGTGGGCTGCTGGAATGGAGCTGAAAGAGGCTCCACGCGGCTCCTGTGCCAGATTAAATCCTGGGAGCTGGGGAATGCTGGTCAATCATCACTCCTCTCCCTCAGGTGGCCAATGGCTTCTCGAGATTCCTAGGGGGAGGAGCTACCTGTTGTCCTTTGGTGAATGTGTCCTCCCTTGCTACTGGGACTGTCCTCCTTTCATTGCTGGCCGCAACAAGTTCCCTCTCCCCTGTCCCCACGTTGATGCCTATGTGTGGCATTTTGATACTGGATTTTTTCTTTATTAGATGTACTGCTCTTGGTTCTTGATCCCTGTTCATCCCACCCCTCCCATTCCAGCCCTTCAGCCTTTCCACCTCATTCTCCCTACCATTATGGTTGTCACCCCCTCAGGCATTCACTCTTTTTTCTTCATCCCTCACACTCAGTTTCCTTCCTCTCTCTTATTGCTGCACTACTTTACCCACTCACACATCAAATCCAAGCACCTGCAAGAAAAACACCTTAAAACTAAGTTTTGTATTATTCATAAAACATAGCTTTTTGAAAAACAATCTTGGAACTATCTTGCTGCATGCCAGCCATCACCCTGATCGTGTTGCCTTGTGTGTTGTTTCCCTTCCCCCTCCCCCAACTTGTATCTTTTCTTTGTCATTATAGGTTACATGTTCAGGGTCTACGTTTTGTGCATTTGTTCAGCACCTAACATAATAACCTGACAAAAATAATCCTCAGCCAAGTACATATTATCTCTGTACTATGGGATTTATCTTCTTTAAGGAAGGCATATTTTAAGGTCTCAGAAGGTTAACCCATGTAAGTGGGTTATGATAATTGTCTACAACTATAGATACAGGAAAATGCAGCAGTAGAGGAGAAAGATTTATTCACATAGGACAGTAGTGTTCAAGATCAATGAAACACAGAGTTCAAAAAGAATAAATTTATCTTAATTACTAGAGAAAATATTTGGTGGTAAACTGTGGCCATTCTCCAAAGGTGCATACCCACATCATGTGCTAGACAGATCAAGATTTAGCCACCATAGAATTGCTAACTAAGGGTCTGGCACTGCTAGAAGTCAATTTGTGCAACTCCAATTGATTGTGAATGGACGTGCCATCTGTGAGGCGGTATTGCACAAATGCTGACCACCCTCAGTTAGTCTGGCTTCATCGGAGCTGAGAATACACAGCATGTGTTGAAAACTGGGCGGTAACTGTGTATTTACACAATCAGATCCAAAATATGTGCTTTTAAAAATGGTTTAATACAGGGGTCAGTAATCTTGCAAAGCTCCCCCCTGCCACCCAGACCAGTGCCAGGACCCAGGCAGTGTGAGTGTCACTGAAAATCGCTCATGTGCCATAGTTTGCCTGCCTCTGGTTTAATATTTGGTTACCCAACAGCACTTCAAAATATTTGTTGCAGAATATTAGTTTAATAATATACATTTAATTATATTCTCTTACAGAGCTAGAGCAACACTATAAATTCCAGGGAATTTTCCTAAATTAGAATATAGGGGCTTTAAAAGCAGCAAAGAAAAAAGGGAAAGGAAAAATAAAAAAGTGGATTTTTTTCAATGCCTATTTAGGGAGCTTTGTTTCTCTCTCTCTCTCTTCTTTTTTTTTATTCCACATTATATAGAGCAAATGAAGCATAAACTACAATGTTTGACTATCACAAACTTATTCACATTTTGGGACTTGAACAATGCTGGAAGAAGCCTGATTTCAGTTTCATTTCCTCAAAAAAAAAAGGAGAGTAAGGGGGGAAGGATAGGGTATGTCTACACTACGAAATTAGGTGGAATTTATAGAAGTTGATTTTTCTGAACAGAGTGTATACATTCGATTGTGTGTGTCCTCACTAAACAACTAAGTCGGCAGAGTGCGTTCACAGTACCGAGGCTAGCATCAACTCTCGGAGTGGTGCAGTGTGGGTAGCTATCCCACAGTTCCCACAGTCTCCGCCACCCATTGGCTAAATTCTGGGTTTAGCTCTCAGTGTATGATCATCCACCCACTGCTTTCACTGCAACTTTGCTCTCCTGGTCCAATGAATCTACTTTGAAGGTCCTCTCATCATTCTGAATAAATATCTATTCTTGTGGTATCCACCGCTTCTGCTGTCACTCTGCTCTCCTGCTCTTGCCTTGATAGCCAATTTCTCCATGTTGTCTGTCATGGGCTCCCGGAAATGTGTGTTCTTCCTTGGGAAATGTTCGCAGTGCTAACCGTCATCATCCACCACTTCCACTGAAACTCTGCTCTTCTGCTTTCCTGCAGATGCCACGGCAAGCTGTTGTGAGTTGTAGATACCTCACACGTTATTCTGTAGTATGTGCAGAACCTGCAAAAGCAGGCAAGGAGGGAACGACAGTGACTTGTGACTTTTGTGACTTGATTTCCCTTGCCCTGAAGCACAAGAATACCAAGATGAGAGCAGCCCTCACCGTTGAATTACCGTTGGGGATGTTGAAATGCCTTTAGTTATCCTTGGGGACCCAGCCTACCCCTTAATGCCATGGCTCATGAAGCCATCAACAGGCTCCCTGAACAGTAGTAAGGAGCAGTTCAACTATAGGCTGAGCAAGTGCAGAATGGTGGTATAATGTGAATTTAGACGTTTAAAAGCTCACTGACGCAGTTTATCTTAGACCTCAGCGAAACCGATATCCCCATGGTTATTGCTGCTTGCTGTATGCTCCACAATATCTGTAAGAGTAAGAGAGAGACGTTTATGGTGGGGTGGGAGGTTGAGGCAAATTGCCTGTCGGCCGATTACGTACAGCCAGATTCCAGGGCGATTAGAAGAGCACAGCTGGGTGCCCTGCGCATCAGAGAAGCTTTGAAAACCAGTTTCATGACTCATCCTCCTCTTGGTTGGTGGCCATCAGCCTCTCAAGGCCGGGGGGGGGGGGGAGCAGTAGCTTCTTTTCCTCAGCCATTTGAATCTGCTCCTCTCAATCTTGATGGATGGGCCGGTCTTGGGGGGCAGTTGAGCACTGTCAGCTGTCCAAGAGGTCCCATAGCCAGTCTACTTTCTCCTTTTGGTGCCACTGTAGTTTTCTCTAGTCAGCTAACATCCTCCATCCCCGACATCTCCATGTGCATCCTGTCAATGAAGTCCTGGAGCTCCCAGATTCTCTACAGACAAGACATCTTCTTCTCCAGCTCTCCTGCCTACTTCCTGTGGGACTCCACCACCAGACATTCCTGCTGGCTTTCTTTGTCAGGGACATGCTTACTGCATTCCCAGCAAATCACATACCACAATGTGAGTAGAAACCTCAAGGGTCAGGATGCCGGTCTGGCCAGGGGCTCCACAACTGCAGACAGTGGGAGAGCTAGCAGTGGTGCTAGGAATGTGCCACTTTCCGCCTATTGTGGGTTCTTCCTTGTGGAGTACCTGCTGCTTAATTCAGCTGGCTAGGTTAATTAATCTCCCAGCTGCCGTCATCTCACGAGCCACGTGTCTCGCAGCATTTTTAAATCTTCCACTGCAAGGTGTCATAGAAGTACAGAGTAATATTATATACTCCATATTAAAAATAGCTGGTTATTAACAATCTTAAGATTACACTCATTAGGAAATGTATGTACAATCTTACTCTTGTCCATGATGTGCATTAATTACATTGCAGTCTTCAGTATGGACACAGATATTTTAGAAATACTAAATATTAGTGCACTTTTCTATAACCTTGGATATATCATGTAACATCTTGATTTCTTTTCTATTTTTTTATATTTATTTTACTTTATTTTCATAATCAGAATGGCCCAGTGGCTATGAATTGATTTAGACTTTTTTTATAAGTATTCTTTTCTGTTTGGTGTGCATTTTGTTAATTTTGTCACTACTTATCTACTGTACATTTTCTCTTCCATCCATAGCATAGCCTTTTTTAGCTACAGTTCAGGGCATTAGGCTTTTAACTATGAAGTTAATTTAGTGGTGTGTGTATGCATACACAACACAGCTTTCCTGAAGTGCAATTCAGAGGGTACGATAGTTAGCTGCAAAGTTAAGTGGCCTATATATGCCAGCAAAATGTCATTATTACCCTGTGGTGATACACTTAATCTGTGGCATGTTGTGAAAATACCTCTTGCTGTATGTACATCGTATAAATGACTTTCCAGGACTGTTCATCTGACATAATAGTATAGAGTTCTGCAAGAAGTTTCATGTGTATCTCAGGTGATAGGCTAGAAATAGATATTTTACTGGATTAGCCATAATAGGTGATTGTATAATTAAGGGCTGCAGCATATACTCAAGGAGGCAGAGTTAAGGAGTGCAACTTTACCATTGTTGGCATGATTTTTGAGCACTTAACTGTGCAACATTAATTTTCTATTATGACTATTTTTGTATACAATTTCCTAAGTTTTTATGTTTTAAAAAAATCAGAAACATTAACTAACTAACTAACTAACTAGAAAAGAAAAGCACTTCAGTTTCAAGGACTTCCTGAGTTTTGGTTTCTGGCAAGGTCTGGCTAATAACTTCAGTAAAATCCCAACTATTTATATATTTATATCTATTACTTATACAATCCATAAATATTTGCCCCTGTCTCATGTGCTTTAGGAGAATCAATGGAAATAAAATTCTTTCCTGCACAATGTAGGGGCTTCTAAATTGCTTCCTGAGGTATACCTTCAAATGGATCCATCCTACATGTCTTAGAAGGTGCACAGCTGGGACCTGCTCTCCCACAAATCTTTATAGATCCAGACTCCTTAAATGGGTCAGATTGGGGTCTCTCCTGCTAACTTCATGAACTTTGACATAAAGAAACTGTGGGAAGCAGACTGGGGAGGTAGACAATCAGCTTTTGGGGTTTCATGTAGCTATGAAGAGTCATAATAGCTGTAAATGTAATCTGGTTAACTGGTTTAAACTATTTGTATTGATTAGTTCAGCTTTAATTAAACATAAAAAATCACTATATGCTTAATTTAGCTATCTAGTGTTCACTTTAGAAATGATGCTGTATGTGCTCAGTGGTTTGAGCCTTGGCCTGTGTTGCAGGGGGCTTATTTTGTTGCCAGGAGAAACGAGGCCTTACACAGGTGGCTAGTTGGAAAGTGGTGAGTTTATTGGAGGGGGCGGCATTTCGTGCTGGGGGGCTTATTTGCCAGCACGGCCGCAATACAAGATGACTGACACACTTAGGGCGGTGTTCAGAGTGCCCAAAGAGGAAGCCCAACCCAAAGAGGTGTGTCAGCACAGATATACCCATGCTTATTTGCATCTTATACATACTTATTTTATTAATAGCAAGCAACAAACTGATTGGTTACACACTTGTTGGTTATGCAGTTTTGCCTTAGTTTTTTCAATTGTTTTTTTACACATTTATTTTTACACAGAGAGGGTAAACACTTATGCAGCTGGGAACTGGTACCCAAACACACAGATAACAGCAAGGTTATTTTTAGATAATACCACCATTATGCGCTCTCCTGGAGTTGACTTAGAAGCGTAACTGCACTTTCTAGTGATTGCCCGTTACAATGTTTTTTGGTTCTAACATCCTGCTAAACCCAGGGTAGTGAGTTCAATTCTTGAGAGGGCCATTTAGGGAAATGGGGCAAAAATCTGTTGGATGATCTATGATTTCCTTTGAGACAAAAGTTTTCACAGCTCCTCAGTAATGACAATGTCCATACCAAATTACATCCTGAAGTTTTCAGCAGTTTTGGCTAGAGGGCTCAAAAAAGTGTTGTTGTTGTTTTTGCCAGAAATTAACAATCCCCTTTGAGCAGATACCCACCTGAAAAAAGAATGTAAGTTTCAGAAAGTTATGAGCAATTAAAAACAGGAGGTTGGAAAGTAAATCAATATGTAATATTAACTACGGTGTTTTCTGTTGCTTTTTCTAGAATGCTGCTAAGATTATATTTTCCCCTACATCATTTATTGGTGTGTTGAATAATATTGTTTCTGATACCAATCAGAGTGTGGTTTCATCTGACACCTCTCCATCTGCTGCTAACATGTGTTGCTTTTTATCATTTACCATTTACTTCTTATTATACATCCTCTTTCATTGCCAGATTATCTGTGAACTTTCTGTGTGGTATTGTGATAAAAGACCTGTTAAAATCCAGATGAACTACATCCACACTATCCCCTCTATTGTCCTAATTTGCTACTGGACTTCAGTAATGCCTTTCAAGTTAGTTTGACTTGATCTGTCTTTCTCAAGTTCTTGTTTTGGCTGTAACTCAGTTTTATTGTTCCATACACGATGCCTATAAATATATTCAGAGATTCCCTTATGATGATTACTTAGTATTATACATACAGTCAAAGTTAGCTTCAGAGGTTGAAATGAACTTCTGAAGCATTCTAAACTTTGAATGATAAGGCTGAGACTTTCATAGGCACCCAGATCCCTTAGGAACCTAAGTCCCATTAAAGTTAATAGGAACTGTGCGTCTGGATCCTCTAGGTAGCTTTGAAAATCTCAACCTTATTGTTTAGTACAGAAGTCAGAAAACCACTCACTATGATACAATGTAACAAACCAAGTGTTCCATAGCAGGTGTCTAAGTTGTATGACTATTATAAGATCAGATCTCATTATATATATAATATATGCATATATATTAGCTCAAAAATACTAACTGTGAGTACAGAAGATATAGATTTGTTAGATTTTTGTTGATGAAAATATAGATATATAGTTATATGAGCTAATCCTAAATTCTTATTACAGTGGAGTCCCAGGATATGTCTATGCCCACCTAATCTGTGCTATGCCTTCAACTTTGGGACAGCTTCTAGGAGGAACCCCTTCAGTGCGCCAGACTCTGAAGGGGTCTTACTTTTCCTGTACAGGTTAGGCCATTTGTCCTCACTTCCTCCTTAGACTGAACCTCTAGGCTCCAGCACTCTTGCTTAACACTGAGCTCTGTTCTGTGAGTCCAACTGAGATAGACTCCTGGTAGAGATTTCCATACTCTTCAGAGATTTTAGTACAGGTTGAACCTCTGTAGCCTGGTACCCTCGGGACCTGACCAGTGCTGAACCAGAGAATTTGCAAACCACAGGAAGTCAATGATGAGTGTCAGCGGATCTCCATAGGTGTGGGAAGTAGGGTGCGGAGAGTGCAAGAGCATTCCCAGGTTTTGCACCTAGTGTGGCCCACCGCCTGGGGGCTCCAATGCCGGCCCCAGGTCCCAACTGCTGGCCCCTCACCTGGGGTCCTAGCCACTGGCACCAGGTCCTCTCCCTTCCTCCCAGAGCTTGAAAAACATAAAGCAGCTGTTCGCGGTGCTCTGGAAGCACGGAGGAGGTAAGTGCAGGGCTTCCAGAGCAGAGCGGAAGAGGGTAGTGAGGGAGTTTGGTGCCGGTGGATGCTCCTCACCCACTATTTTTTCCCAGTGGGTGCTCCAGCCCCGGAGCATCCACAGAATTGGCACCTATGCCAGACCACGCATGTTGCTGACCGAGGGAGTGCCTGATTAGAGAGGTTCAACCTATACCTCACCAAGCATTTGCAGTGACCCTCAGACAGCATTGTCGAAACAGTAGTGTTTATTAATCAGCTGGAACATATCAAAGGAAGTCCTTAGGTTAGCACATGGTTGGGTAACTCACATGACTGGAACACTATCATGGATGGGTATAAACTGTGCAGGAAGAAGAGATGGGGAGAAAAGATGGAGGAGTTGCTTTTTATATAAGAGAGCTATATGATTACTCAAAGCTCCAGTATGAAACTAGAGAAAAGCCCGTTGAGAGTCTTTGGGTTAAGTTTAGAGGTGAGAGCAACAAGAGTGATGTTGTGGTGGGCATCTGCTATAGACCACTAGACCAGGAGAATGAGGTAGATGAGGCTTCCTAGGACAACTAACAGAAATTTCCAGATCACAGGCCCTGGTTCTCATGGGGGACTTCAATCACCCTGACATCTGCTGGGAGCGCAATACAGCAGTGCACAGACAATACAGGAAATTTTTGGAGACCACTGAGGACAACTTCCTGGTGCAAGAGCTGGAAGAACCAATGCTCCTCTTGACCTGATGCTCACAAACAGGGAAGAATTGGTAGGGGAAGTAGAAGTGAGAGGCAATCTGGGCAGTAGTGACCATGAGATGGTCAAGTTCAGGTTCCTGACAAAAGGAAGAAAGGAGAGAAGCAAACTACAGACCCTGGACTTCAGAAAAAACAGACTTTGACTCCCTGAGGGAACTGATGGGCAGGATCCCCTGGGAGGCTATATGATGGGGAAAGGAGTCCAGGAGAGATGGCTGTATTTTAAAGAAGCCTTATTGAAGGTGTAGGAACAAAGCATCCTGGTGTGCAGAAAGAATAGTAAATATGCCAGGTGACCAGTTTGGCTTTACAGAGAAATCTTTGGTGAGTTTAAACACAAAAAGGAAGCTTACAAGAAGTGGAAACTTGGACAGATAACTGCACTAGAATATGCAGGGATATTACATAATTTCTTTACAGGTTTAAGAAATGTTCTTACATTTTCTGTTTTTTCCAAAACAGACTCCAACGAGAAACTGAGGAACTGGAATTAATTTTAAAATTGGACACAATAAACGAAGGGCTAAATAGAACTTGCAAATGGTTCTCTCATTACACTAACTGATTGCATTTCCCTAGTTAATTTACCTTCAATAGTTTTTATCTCCTACCAGAGACAGAGATCCATTTCAAAAGGTATTTTTTTTCTCCTGCTGATAATGGTCCAACCAAATTAAACAGCCTCTTAGAGTTGGTATGTTAATGTACAACCTTTATTTTGTTTGCTTTCTGTGTGTATAAATGCATCTTACTTCTCTTCCATTCTGTGCATCCGATGAAGTGGGCTATAGCCCACAAACGCTTATGCTGAAATAAACTGGTTAGTCTCTAAGGTACTACAAAGTCTTCCTCATCTTATTTACTAATTCCTTTAGTAACCTTCAGAAGAAAATAATTTAAGCTCCTCCAAAGAAGACACAATTCTCCTGCACAGTAGTGGCTCTTTTAACATGGATTGTGCTTACCAATGAGATTGCACGCCTTTTCTAAACTAGATCCCAATGATATACATTACTTTATTATTGCCATTGATTTTCTGGAGGGAAGAAGCTGAGTTTTAGGCATTAATTATGGAAGGAGTTAACACCCCTCATGAGCCCATTATACTGTAACTATTTCATCGGAAGAAAACAAGTTTTTATCAGCCAATTAAGATACTTCAGTGTGATAAGCCAACACAAGCTATTTTAAGGAACATTATAAACTTCCGAATGGTGGTAAATTCAGAAACCCAAATGACAAGTAAATAAAAGCTATAATTTATTCCATTAATTTTTTTTGAATTAATATTAAGGTTGCACAGTTAGGCAGCTATAACCATAGTTTCTGAATACCTTACAAGCTTAATACATTTATCCTCACTCCACCACTACAAGGTAGGGAAGTTTTATTGTTATCCCCATATTATAAAGAGGGGCATGCCCCAATGTCCACCCAAATCAATGGGTGGAAATTTATTTATGTAGCCCTCCTTTGTATCTCAGGGACTCCAAATCAGGGAATGTAAAACATTTCCTCCCTACCCCCAAAATCTCACTTGCAGGTGATTTTTTCAAAGTCCACTAATAATGTATCTCTTATGAATAGTAATTGATTTACCTGACTCTTTAGCAGTTTACTATTTACAATGATAAGAAGTGTCACTGAGCCAAATATTTATTTAAATAACAAACAACATTATTCTCCTCTGTGACAAGGTTGCGGAAACCCCATCCTGTGCAGGGTGAATGCGCCTGCCTCTTTTAAGAAAAAAAAAAGGGGGGGGGGGAGGGGACACGTGTATCTTACATCTACATCCCTCCCAGCCCAAGCCCATAATCTCACTCTTATCAGCAGGGTAGTATGGCCTAGTGCAGGGATCGGCAATCTTTGGCACACGGCCCACCACGGGGCCAGGCCAGTTTGTTTACCTGCCGCATCTGCTATTCAGCTGATCACAGCTCCCACTGGCCACAGTTCATTGTTTCAGACCAATGGGGGCTGCAGGAAGCAGTGACCAGCATATCCCTTGCCCCACACTGCTTTCCGCAGCCCCCATTGTCCTGGAACAGTGAACCAGTGGGGGCTTCGGGAAGTGGTGCAGGCTGAAGGATGTGTTGGACACTGGTTTCCACAGCCCCCATTGGCCTGGAGCAGCGAACCACGGCCAGTGGGAGCTATGATCGGCTGAACGTGGCACGTAAACAAACCAGGCTGGCCCATCAGGGGGCTTATCTTGATGGGTCGTGTGCCAAAGTTTGCCAACCCGTGGTTTAGATTAAAAATGAAGCTGATTGTCAATCAAATGCCCCAAGCTGATAGTATGAAGGTTGCCTCCACCGATCATTAGCTTGGTGAGTCTGTTCATGTAATATGTAAATACATACTCAATGTCTTTCAAACAACTTTGAAAGTAACTTTCAGGTGGAGAATTAACTTTCTTTGGTCCAGGATAGACCTGGTTAACAACTTTACCTAGGCAAGGGTATCTTGTCTTGAATATATGCTGGTGACATCCTAAAAGTGGAATTCATAATGTTACATACAATGTTGCTAGATGTATTCCACTATAATGATATTGACCAGCAAGTTATTAGTTTTTCAATGATACCTCACAAGGCATATTTTTTTTACAAAGATTATTACAGTAGTGAGTATGATGAGAATATTGGGGTATGTATGGACACAGTGAGGTATCTTTTATTAGGCCAACTTCTGCTGTTGAAAAAGATAAGCTTTCACAGAGCTCTTCTTCAGACCTGAGAAAGGTACTCAGTGTGTCAAAAGTAACACTGACAGATGAAGACCATATGTAGCATGTGTCTTCAGTGGTTTTGTGAGAGGTAGTACTATTGAGAGCTATTATTTCTGGTCTCCTTCAGTATGAACCGATGATTATGAATAACATTTGCTTGTGGTTCTCTACAAAGCTGATATGTATTTTCTGCCCTGGATTCTGAATCCATTTCCAAGGATAGCATATATTATAGGAGTATGATGGCAGTTGCCATGCATCTCATTGTTCATTCACCAACTTTGTGTCCTGATTAAAATTGCCACCAAAAGTAGTTTCTACAGACATCTTTCATTTTTACTATTTCACTGTGTTTTTCATGCAATTATGCCAACAATAAGGCTTGCAAGGATTTTGGGTTCTTTGTGATAATACCATACAATATACAGTCACTCTCTACTGTGGATTCTTTTATTTTGCACAGTATGTGTCTTAACCTGTTTATTGTCAAATACACTACATACAATACAGTACCTTCTAATGTAGACAATTTTTTATCTTCTTTTTGAGAGACAAGGTTTGTTTCCATCTCAGTTCCTTTATTCCCTCTGTCAAAAAAACCTCTTGCCTGAGTGCCACCTGTTGGTAAATGTCAGAAAAATCTAGTTTTGTTATCTTTTGCCTCCTGCTATCTGTGCAAAGGACCTTTGAGACTGGAGATTGCACCATATCTAGCCAGAAGTTGATTCACCATTTCTTTATGGACTTTCCTAGTACGAACAGTGCTCTCTTGTTTCAGAACACACAATGTGTCCTGTTGTTCTGATAACTCCACATGAGACCTTCAACAACCTCCCTTACAGAATGTGGCCTAGGTTTCGTCTTGCAACATTTTGGTATGGCATCTGCAACTATAAGAAATTCAGACTGCGTACTTTTTCCTCATTCTGAATAGGGGGTGAATATCTGAGCACATGTTTCAACTAAGTTTTTGAGGATCTTGGATCTTACTTTTTACCAAGGGTATTCAGGTGCAACTACTTTTAAACAGTTATGATCCTAGAATTCTACTACTAACCCTTCAATTATACTAACCTCGGTATTCTTTATTTATCTTAATTTTTCTCTAAGGGTAACTTACTAATTTTTTTTCTATTAAGCCTTTCTAAATTCAGAAAATGACAACTCCAGAACCAGTCTGCCTTTTTAAATAGAGACTCATTTTTCAGCACTTCAGCATAAGAAGAAGATAAAGCAGTTTCTATGTGTTTAAAACTGTTTGACATCTGGCAGCTCAGGTGCGGTCTTTTCTGTGTCCTTGGATTCTGAGCAAGGATCACTCCTTTCTTTGGCTTCCTATGTGATCCCTGAAGTGGTGTAAATTGCAAAGGCTGTGCTCTTTGGTCAGCTCTTGCAGCACATCTTAAATGCATAGGTGTAGTTTGGCTTTGTCATAAGTGTCAAGTGCTTGGGAGTTGCTGTTTTACCTGTAAGGGGTTAACTGAACAGGAGAGAGGGGTGACACAAGAGCTCCCATTCCTTGAGACACAGGGGGAGAGTTTAGTTTCATGTTAGTTCGTCCGGGGCTTTTGGGCTGACTCGATCTCTTTTCCAGCTGTGGAAAACTCATCTTTTCCTTTTCCTTCATATATTCATAAGTTAGATGAACAGTAAGTAGAACTATTAATTAGATAAGCTTTGTACCTGATTTAAAGTGTCACTAACCTCCTCAGGGGGAGAAATCTTGAGGGAGGGGTTAGAGCTAGAAAATTAAGTATCTGTGAAGTTTGGATTAGTTGTATGCTTTATTCTTTTCTTTATTAAACTTTTTATACCTATAAGAATTGTCTGTAGTTCCACTGAAGTGATCTGAGCTTTGGATCTGGCATGCACACAGCTAGTGAGCCTGTGTGCTGCGTTTTCTTTCCCCTAGGCTAAAAAGGGAGGGGGTGGAGCAGTGTCTGAGTGTCCCGATCTCTCAGGAAGAGGGAGGGGGTGTTCTCGGGGGTTCCAATGTGCCCCAGTCCATGGGTTTGGAATAGTTACATTGGTGGTGGCAGTGTGGTCCCAATACCCAACTGGTAAAGTGTGGGCTTTGGGGGGGAAAGGATTTAACTTAGGCTGGGAAAGTAGCTTACAGTTAAGTGGTCATAGAAGAGACCCCCCACTTTTACCCTAGAGTTTAGAGTGGGAGGAAGGAAGACTCTCTTACAGGCTTCTATATTTGGGGGGCAGCTCCAGTCAGGCCAATGGGGCCATGCAGGTGGGTGAGGCAATTCTGCACCTGTCTGAGGCTTGCACTTTTTTTTGGGGGGGGGGGAATGTTCCCCTCCACCCAAACTATGCCCTCCCCCACAACTATGTCCATGAGTAAATGTCATCTGTTCCAATAATAACTCACAATTGAGAGTAGACAGCTGTAGGTGTAGTGGTGGGGGAGCTTTGATTGTTTCTGAGGGGTGGAGCTGTTGAAAAGGGCAACGGAACTGAGCTCTCAGGACAGCAGTGTTGGGAGGATCATCACAAGCAACTGACAGGAGGGATCAGATACAGAGAAAGCACCTCAAAATGCCTCCCTGTAGCAATGGGCCTGACAAGTGCTGTGGGACAATGGAGGAAAGCTCTGCTATGACTATGTTTGGGCTCTGGGGGTAGGCCTATTCGAAAGATTTAATTTTTTCCATCTGTGTCCCTCATTTCTGAAGTTGTCATTTTCTTGTCCTTTGGAGGTGATTTTCTCTACACCCCTCCTCCCCCTCAGCTGGAAGACTAGGTTTCTTTCTTGCTAAGCTGGAGAATTCTCTTGTAATACATTTTCCATTTTCTCAAAGATAATCCTGCGCTTGACTGCTGATCTTTGATTGGCTGCCATGGTGGGACTTAACATGGTGTCTGGTTCTCTCTTTTGACTTGGTGAGGAAGAAATAATCTGTGGGTCACAAAGACTTTGAGGTGTGTACTTCTTGGCTAAGGATAAAGGAGAATTCTTTTCTGTAGCAATTTCTGTTTATTGATTTATTTTTGCCTGCTGGAAATTCTCTTATATGCTAGTTCATATTTTGCTCTCCCAAGCCTTGCTAATATCATAGGTTACATTTTTATGTCTTTCTCACTAACAGACTAGCCGTAATGTTGTGTTATTTAACAGAAACATTTACACGGCTAACCCTTTCTGTAATGTAGCTCATTATGTATATCACATTCTATGGATGTAATACTATTTTATTCTGCTTGTGAAAGTTTTTGATTAGACAAAAGGCTGCATAAATATAGAAATACAGAAATTGCTTTACTGACTTTAGTGATCCGTCTAGTTCTGTATCCCAGATCTGATGGTGATCAGTACCAGATGCTTCAGAGGAAGGGCACCAAAACTCTTGCATAGGCAGTTATCGGGTAATCTGCACACAGGAAAAGTTTCTTCCCAATCTCCATGATTAGTCATTGTTCTGTGTCTTGAAGTATGCGGAATTATATCCCTTCCAAATCTCTTGGAATTTGCTTTTTAATCCTCACCATTGGACCACTCCATGTCCTCATTATCCCTATATATATATATATATATATATATATATATATATATATATATATATATATATATATATATATATATATATATATATATATATGAGACCAAGAATTTTACAGGATTAAATATATATATATTTAATCCTGTAAAATTCTTGGTCTCAAAGGATAACTTGTGACAATGAGTTCCATGGGCTAATTGTTCATTCTCTGGGAAAATGCACAAACGTTTTTCAGACATGTTTAAATGTTCAGCCTTTTAGTTTAATTGACTATCCTCTTATTCTTATATTAGAAAAGGGTGAATAGACATGTCCAATCTACTTTCTTCGTACCATGAGATCAAGTAATCAAAATAACTCTAGATATGGGACCATTTCCTGCAAGCTAAAGGCTCTCAGCTGCCATTTTTAGGGCACTCTGAACCTTGTGCGATCAGGCCCTTAGTGCCAAATCCTAAAAGGTGCTATGTCCCTGCATGTCCCATTAATTCAGTATTAAATTCATTCATTCAGATTTAGGACTTGATTCTACAAAGGGTTGAGACCCTCCAGGGAGGAATTTAGCGCTCTCAATCCCCTTGGAAGTACCATTGATACAATACAATATACCCGATTCTTACAGTTTCCTCTACTTTCTTTCACTAGTTTGTTCTGCTACTAAATGGTGGAACCATGGATATGTCTGTTTTTAATTCCCCTTTTATGCTGAGGATAAAGCTGACAGTAATTATTATATCCAACCTTGTCAGATTCCTTATTCTCTCTGACACCCATGTTCGCTACTGGTATTTTTACTGCAATCTTATGTTCTGCGTTGTTTGCATTTGTGCTAACACGACAAATATCTATGACATTATCCATGGAACTGACTTTAACATGAAATAAAAAGTTATGCATTCAAAGAGTTTTAATCTCAAATCTTCTGCCATTCATATGGAGAGGCACAACAGTGCCTGACTGGCAGCGAGAGTACAAATGACACTATGGTTAATTAAAGCTGTAGTGGCTTTAAATAGTCCCAAAATACAAAAACTTGGATTTGGAGGATTTGGCATGTGGCTGAAAGAAGAGGAACATGGGAAACCTTATGGTAATCTGTTTTAATTAAAAGATTAGACTGTCTGGAGGCTGGGTTCAGGTCACGAATGTCTTATTGCAGCTGCATAACCTGCTTAAATTTTGTGTCCGTAACTCTCCTTTAAAGAAAAAATGTGCCGGGGCATTAATAACAAAATCCGGCTCAATTTGGGTAAGTGGTCCTGAGGGACTAGAAATGTCATTACTGTGAACTTTTTCCTGTCCTACAACCCAGAAGTACTTTGTGAATGGCCTGGAGATAAAAGTTAGCAAATAACTTTGTGTGGCCTCATTCAGTTCCCGTTGAATCTGATGCTGATGGTGAAGGTAGAATATCTCTCTGGATTACTGTTTCTGTTTCAGCCTTGCTGACTTTACATGAGGATTTTGTTTCTTCCAGGAGTTTGGGAGTAAACTGTATGCTCTTCAGAAATTGCTTAATTGCTTAAATGTCATTGCTTGATAAAAACCAGAACTACAAGAATTACAGAGCTACATGCTTACAAAATGCAATCCTGTTCCCTGTGAAATTATTAGCAAAACTGCCATTTACTTTGATAAGAGCAGGACTCAGAGCTCAGAGCATAATTTTGGATGTTGGTACAATCATTTTATAGCTCTGAACATTTTCAGAAAAGCTATTACCTTCTAGTGGCTGTTTGATGGACTATGTGAAATTAGTTGGTGGGTCTCACTTTAGTGTAGGATGAATAGGGGCCAACAAACATCATAAAGCCACTAACGTAAATGACACCCATGTTAGAAATCTCCATAGAGGGGGTAAAGGCAGAGGCTGGTATTTTCAAAGGGGTCTAAGATTGTTGGGTGCCAAATTTCTATTGATTTTTAATAGAGATTTGCCTATTACTATTAGAGTGCCTTACTCTCTCACTCTGGAAATCTCAGCATGAAAAGGAGATAGAACATTCCCCTTCATTCCTCAGAGGTGGTCCCTTCAGGTCTGGTTTATGAAACTATGGTGTGATGAGCCAGCTAGCAGGTGATAATCCACTTTAAATTCAAGATGAAGGAAGAGTGGATATTATCCCTAATTAGCTGAAAATGTAGGAGGTCAGAAGGCTCCTAAATTAAATAATAGTATCCTGTAAGTGCAGTTCTACAAGTACTTTCCCATCAGTCATGAACATCATCTCCTTTAACCAATGCCAATGTTGGGTAGGGATGAAGTTATGAGCACATTCCACCCACATCTCTTTTAAGCCTCCATTTGAGCCTGTTAGATGTTGCCTGGATGGTTTTATATACCGGATTATAACTTTTCATTTTTTAAGACAAGGGAAATGCAGTAGATCTAATATACTTTGATTTTAGTAAGGCATTTGGTACAGTTCCACATGGGAAATTATTAGTTAATTTGGAGAAGATTAGGATTAATATGAGAATTGAAAGTTGGGTAAGGAATTGGTTAAGGAGGAGACAACAATAGTTCAGACTGAAAGGTGAACTGTCAGGCTGGAGGGAGGTTACTAGTGGAGTTCCTCAAAAATTGGTCTTGGGACCAATCTTATTTAACATTTTCATTAATGACCTTGACACAAAATGTCGGAGTGTGCTAGTAAAATGTGCAGATGACACAAAATTGGCAGGTAACTGGAATATTACACAAGAAAATTTGGATGGCCTTGAAAACTGGAGTAATAGAAATGGGATTAAATTTATTAGTACAAAGTGCAAGGTCATACACGTAGGGACTAACAACAAGAATGTGTGCTATAAACTGAGGACAAATCAGTTGGAAGTGACAGTGGAGGAAAAAGACCATAGTCATCACAGGATGACTATGAGCTGTCAATCTGATGCAACCATGAAAAAAAAAAAGGCCAATAGAGACCTGGAAGTGTTAGTATCATTATACAAGTCACTGGTGAGACCTCATCTGGAATATCATGTGCAATATTCTGATCTCCCATGTTTATTAATAATGAATTCAAACTCAAAAAGATTCAGAGAAGGGATATTCAGAGGAATGGAAAATCTATCTCACGAGAGGAGACTTAAGGAGCTTGGCTTGTTTAGCTTAACCAAACAAAGGCTGAGGGGAGATATAATTGCTTTCTATAAATACATCGGAGGGATAAACAACAGGGTGTGAGATCAATTATTTAAGTTGAGTGCTAATGTTGGCACAAGAACAAATGGGTATAAACCATATGTCAACAAGTTTAGACTTCAATTTCTAACCATTGGAGGACTGAAGTTCTGGAACAGCCTCCCAAGAGGAGGAATGGGGGCAAACCCCCTAACTAGTTTCAAGACTGAGCTTGATACATTTATGGAGGGGATGGTATGATGAGGTTGGCTGCAATGGCATGTGGCCCGTCTATAGCTGCTAGTAGCAAATATCTCCAGTGGCCAGAGATGGGACACTGAGGGAGGAGGGTTCTGAGTTATTACTGAGAATTCTTTCCCAAGTGTCTAGTTGGTAGACCCTGAGCATGTCAGTGAGACCCACGTGATTGCCATATTTTGGGTTCAGAAGGAATTTTCCCGAGTCACATTGGCAGAGACCCTGGGGTGGGTTTTTTATTTTATTTTTTATTTTGTTTTTGCCTTCCTCTTCAGTATGGGACATGGATCAATTTGTACTAGATCAAATGGTAGATTCTCTTTAACTTGAAATAATGATTTGAGGACTTCAGTAACTCACCTAGAGGTTACGGGTATGTTACAAGAGTAGGTGGGTGAGGTTCTGTGGTCTGCAATGTGTATGAGGCCAGATGATGGTCCCTTCTAGTTTTAAAATATATGAGTAGGGATAATATGGCTCCTTGGATGTCTATGGTCTCTCCCTGTGTGTGCACTCTTCCATAGGGAACTATTTTAGGTAGTTGCTAAGTGGCCATTCTAGCATCCTCATTTCAGATGTTTGCAGCTTTTGCTTCAGATGCTTATATAATCTGATTTTAACTGGACAATGATTTAAGGTTTCAAACATTCTTACTCAGGCACACAAATATTCTGGTGGGAGTAGCTCTCCTCTTGTTAGTGTCATCTACGTAGCAGTTGTCATATGCTATGATGGACCCTGAGTTGCAGAAACTGGGTACTAGTTCGATGTCTCCACTGTTAACCTGCTTCTTGATTTTTGATGTTATCATTAATTTTGTCTTTTGTTCATGCACAGTGTGGATAATTCTTAACATAAGGCTGTACTAGTTAATCCTGAAAATACTTACGTGCATATAGATACTCCAGTATTGAGCTCTATTGTAAACAGCGGGACTCTGCTAGAGTAAATATACGTGAAACTGTTTGCAAGATCTGACAGTAAGGGCTGGTCTTCACTGGGGGGGGGGGGGGGAGATCGGCTGTAGAAACACAATTTCAGCTACTTTAATAACGTAGCTTACATCAGCGTATCTACATCCGACTTACCTGCCATCCTCACGGTGGCGGCGGGCAGCGGCACGCTCCCCCGTCAACTCCAGCTTGCGCCTGGAGTTCTGGAGTCGATGGGTGCGCCGCTGGTGATCGATTTATCGCGTCTTGATGAGATGCAATAAATCGATCGTCAAAAGATCGACCCCTCCCCAGCGTAGTGAAGACAAGCCCTAATGGTCTATGAGCAGGTCAGATACTTTGTCTCACATACCTCTGGTGTGATGCATTTTGGATGCAGTTGCTTCCCTGGATATCATCCAGAAATGGTATTTTAGTTTTGGGAATTGTATGATCTGTTTAATGTTTCATATATTCCCTGGAAGCACTGTGTTTTGGAAACAATATAAACAAGAGAGCCTTGTACTGACTTGAAACAACTATGTGTGATGAAAGGTATTTTGGGAATTTTTGTAGCACTAGAGTCTGGTGACTTGATTTTCTTATATATCATTTATGTATTTATATTGGCACCAATGACATTGGATACAGTAAGAATACCATGAGAAGCATTAGCAGTAATTTTAGCGTGGGCCTGTCCTCACTAGATCATGCATAAAGAGGACACTACATGTATAGTTCTTCCTTACACAGAGCAGCAGGGAATGGTGTTGCAGAACTTGCTGACCCATCTCTATATCTAAATCCAGTGAGGCCTTTCCATGGGTTGAGGATCCTTGCCGTGGAAAGGGGCGGACACTAGATGGGCCAAGATTAGATGTGGAGAAAGACACATCATTTCCTCTTCAGTGCCTGGTAGAATCCCTTCAGAAGATAATGCTGCCAAAGGCTCTATCATCTTTCCCATGGAGCTCCTCATTGATGGGCCCATGGTCAATCCTAGCCAAGGGGTAGTCTCCAGTAGTGAGACAAATGGGTTAGGGAAGGGCTGCTAGGAATCTGTGTTACTGCAGCAGCCCAGGGTCTCCATAAAATTCACACCCCTGATCAATGCACTATGGGAGGGCTTCTCCCGTCAACATAGCTACTGCATCTTGGGGAGGTGGACTACCTATGGTGATAGTGGAACACCTCAGATCGGCCTATGAAGCTGCTTTACTGAAGCTGCGCTGTTGCAGCCTTTTAAATGTAGACAAGCAGTTTCTGAATGAATTCTTTCAGAGATATTTGCTTCCAGGGCCACCTCCTGAAGATTTTACTGTGGGAAGGGATAATATGGCTCTTGAGATCCCTTCATTGTGTAATGCAGTATTAGAGATTTGCTGATCACGTTTTTCATGAGCTCTGTAAGCCTAAGGGAAGCTCTTTCGCCTTTCATTTTATTTTTAGCTTTCTGTGCTTTGAACCTTTATGTTTAGACACAGCATGAGAAGGGAAGAAATTCAACTGAGGTGAAACAGTGACAGCATTTAAGCTCTGCTGATGACCAACCAGATACAGCCTTACTGAATCTCCTTTTACAAATGAAACTGACAAGAGATAGAACATACTGCACTTCTTTTTATAGTGTCCCCCAAGATTCAGGTGTGACAGAAAAAGAGATTGAAATAGAGATAACAGATAACATGATGTGCTGAAATGAAGTCATACTTGTCACTAAGGCCAAACTCTGCCCTCAAATATGCATGTTAAAGTCCCACAGGAGTTGAGCAAACATATCTGAGGGCAGCATCTAGCCCTGAGAGAACTCAACAAAAACAAAATTGATTTTCCTGTGATTTGGGAGGCGGTTGGATGCTTTGGTGAGTCTAGCCTAAAGAAAGCCCCAAGGCCTTATCTACATCTGCTGTGGAACATAAAAGTAACCCCTTCCCCAAAGTTTCTTTTATTTTGTTATCTTTTCCTCATACCAGATATAAAAGTAAAAGACTTGAAGAGAAACTGCCTAAAGTTAAAAGTAGTCAGAATCACAAGGACTGTAACTCAGTATATTTCTGTATGTCTATGTAAATGTGGTATAAGGATTATATTAGCCTGTATTTGGGCTGGGTGAATTACTCATAAGTGGTAAAGTCATGAGTTAATTATACAGCTTATTCCAAAGGAGTGCTCCTTTATACTGTACCATGCCATCCTGTAATGTGCATTTAGTAGAGAAAATCAATTTTAGGATTATTTACAAAATGGTACTGTGACTACTTTTGATATCTTCTACCTATAATGCCAAGTTACCTAGTTACCATGAGTCCAGCAGTTCTGCTCTTAGCAATGTCCTGCTCTGTGACTTTTGGCAAGTCATTTCTCCTCTCAGTCTTTATTATCTGTAAAATGGAAATGGTGATTACTCTTCTTAAGTAAAGAGCTTTGAAATTAAAGATGAAAAGTACTAAATTAAGTATTATATTTAACTTCTGGTACTGGGCCATAAAATCCTAATAAATGTCAAAGAGTGTCCCAACTTTAAACTCCATTATTTCAGGCCCTTCCAGAACTATGTGTCCTATTAGAAAGATGGGGTGTTTGCCCTTTCCAGTGATATTGGGATCCTGTTTTTAACTTTGCAGTGCCCTAAAAAAAGAATTTAAATTGTGATTTTATGTGCAAAAGAACTGTTACTTAGCCTTAGACAGAATATTGTTGATCTTGGGCTTTAGATAGGTGTAATTCTGGGAGAGAATGTCACACTTGGGAGTTGAAGGAGGGAAAATGTCTACTGAGGGCTGATTATTTAAAAAAAGAAAAAGGAAAAAAAAAGAATAGCAGCAGTTTGAATCTATGCAGGAATCTGGAATGTTAATTGTCTCAATAGAGATGGATTGATGGGTAAATGCGGCCATCAGAGGTGCATGATACATTTATTTATCTTATGACTCTTAATTTTTTCACATGGTTGTGCAGTTTCTATCATAGCTTTGGTAACAAAGAGTCCTGTGGCACCTTATAGACTAACTAAAGTATTGAAGCATAAGCTTTCGTGGGCTAATACCCACTTCGTCGGATGCAAGTCCACTGCTTGCATCCAATGAAGTGGGTATTAGCCCATGAAAGTTTATGCTTCAATACTTTAGTTAGTCTTTAAGGTGCCTCAGGACTCTTTGTTACCAAAGCTATTCCAGACTAACATGGCTACCTCTCTGATTCTTATCATAGCTTTGCAACTGAACACATGGACATTATATGTGGTGTGCAGTCTATAAAAAATAGCAGATAGTCATGCTAGACTCTTAGCTTGGTCCCTTGTCAAAATATGTCTCACTCAGACCTATCAAACTTGATATTTTAGACCCAGTTCAGCAAAATTTAAACATATGTTTACCTCTTAAATAGGGACTGACTTAAGCACAGGGTTAAGTATGGTGCTTTGAATAAGGACATTAATGATGGTTTTTAAAGCTAGGAATGAGTTGGAGAATACGTGTGGGCATTGGTTAAAATTATATTATATAAAAATCAGTGGTGTTCAGGGAAGTGAATTGGGTCTTTGTATGTAAGGAGTTGGTGATTTGTAGTGTTGTTGTGGCCATGTTGGTCCCAGGATATTAAAGAGGAAAGGTGGGGTGAGGTAATATTATTTATTAGATCAAGTTCCGTTGATAAAATAGACCACCTCTTGAGCTACACAGAGCTCTTCTTCAGGAGTTGGTGCACTCAGTCTAGTTCCTAACAAACAGGTTTTCACATTACAAAAATTATCATGATAATATTGGGCACTAATTGAAGTGCTTTTTGGTAGACCAGAGGCACCAAAATCTGAATGGATGGAGACTAAGTGTGGGATTTTTGAAAGTGCTCAGCATTGTCCTAACTGCTCCCATTGAAGTCAGTGGGAGTTTTAGCAGTGATTTGTGGAAACAGAGTTGGGAGAGTGTTGTGTCCTTTTGAAAATCCCACCCTCAATCCCTTTTACCCCTAGAACTGGTAGCGTAGAACAGACAGGGGAGGGAAAGTAAAGGAAAGAATCAGGACTGCTTTGGTTCAGGATATACTTTTTCCTCAGGATAAATGCAAATTTCCATTTTCAGGGCTATTAATTTGGCACCTTTCACAAGCCTTGAGTTCACTTAGTACTATGCTAATAAAAATGTGGTACTATTTAGCTGTGCTTGGTGGCTCCTCCAGATGACATCCTGTGTCTCTCTGGCTATTGTTAACATTGACAAAATTTAAATATGATGATTTGTACTAGAGCAAATATATTTGCTTTTTAAAACTTTGTTTTATAGCATTTTTCAGCAGACAGGTTTAAAAGGTATTAAATAGAGGGACACTACCATACAGAATCATAGAATATCAGGGTTGGAAGGGACCTTAGGAGGTCATCTAGTCCAACCCCCTGCTTAAAACAGGACCAACCCCAACTAAATCATCCCAGCCAGGATAGAATCTAAACTATATATGGTATATACACTACATACCATATAATCATATATAGAACTGGCAAATAATTATTCAAGATCATATTTCTAAAATCCAGGAATATTTATATTGTTTTTCTTTGCTTTCAGCAAATATTCACATGACTCTTTTGTTTGCACAAGAGTTTGGCAAGGAGCTTTTATTTATACATGAAGACGAGCTTATGTGCTAATAAGGGTAGTGTCTCTGAAAATGCATGCCTGATTATCCTGTATCAAATGGCACTATGAGAATATTAAATATGGGAATGAGACTATCAAAGGCTGGAAAGTGTAAGGACTATGTCCATCTGTCTTTCAGAGAAATATAATTGGGGATAGCATCCTCATAACTGTGAGTGATGCCTAATTCTAGAGATCTGCATCCAAAGATAACATACCTTAACTGACTCAGATAGTTATTCTCAAAATTTATAATACTATCATTACATTTTAAAATGATGCAGGGGCAAAGAGGTGACTTTGATTTATGAAGTGACTTATAGAAGAAAAGGCCTAGCCCTAAATTGGAATAGCCCAGTGTCCTGCTAAGTAGCCTAAAGAGACAGGTATGTTGCCTTGTTCAGTCAAAGTGCATACTTACTACAAAGGCAAGATGTAGGTGTTTGACAGCTTTGTCATTAATTGTAATGCTGCATTCTGAGACCAAAGCCCAGCCATTGAGATGGGCCTCATAACACTTATACAGAAAGTTGGGACAATGGGCTGGTCTTCACTACGGGGGGGGGGGGGGATCGACTGCAGATACACAACTTTGAGGTTTGTGTATCTCCAGCCAACTTACCTGCTGTCCTCACGGCGGTGGCAGTCGGCGGCACGCTCCCCCGTCAACTCCAGCTTGCGTCTCTCGGCAAGTTGGAGTTCCGGAGTCGATGGGGGCGCCGTGGGCGATCGATTAAATCAATCGCTAACAGATCAATCACTACCTGCCGATCCGGCAGGTAGTGAAGACAAGCCCAATGTTTGGCAAAAATTGCCTGCTTGATGGATAACCACTGATTCATCTTGTTCTCTGATATCATATTATTATTTTTGTTTGATTATACAGAAAAAAGGCGTGTGATGGGGAAGATGTGAGGCTATGTATATTGTAAAACTATAGCAGGAAGCTGGGCAGCAGTGGGAGCTAGAATGCGGTCCAGCGAGAATCCCTGCACTGAAGGGGAGGAAGACAGGGCTTTTCTACACAAGCAAGTTGCTATGGTTTATCTTAAAATGTGAATTTAGGCTAATTTAGTTAAACAAGTGTAAACCCCCATGCACACTACCTTATTATTTTGATTTAAGAGGGGCTTATTTCAGTTTAGTTTAAACTTGTTCCCAATAAACTTAATGTAAGCTTCCATAAGCCACTCTTAAGCTCAAATAAGAGAGTACACACAGGGTTTGACACTTGTTTACCTAAATTAGTTTAAATACACATTCAAAATTCTACTTTCTCTTGTATACAAGCCCTTACTAAGTTTGTTAGACTAGGGAAATAGGATCAGACTGAAAATTCCTTAGTCAACATTAAAACGTTATAAGGAAGTAACTCTTTGTGATTCTTTACCACTGTAACATAACAAATTAGGAGATAATTATTATTTTTTAAACAAACTAAGTAAACCCAAGTGAGTGATCACTGACCACCAGTGTCAATGAGGAGGAGAGGGGTCATATAGCACCAGTAAGTCCCATGTCTGGTCAATTTTCCCAAATGGTGGGTCCCAACCCACCAGTGGATCACAGGAAGGTTCCAGGTAGGTCGCCATGTTCAGGACTCCATCAACTCACCATTAGGTCCTAACCTAGGCAAACATACTCTTAATTTGGTCTGATGTGGAGGGGAGGCCTTGAGGGGTTGGACAGAAGTCCCACACCACACTCAATCCATAGTACCAGCTCTTATCCTGTGGGCTGTGCCTGAGGCAGCAGGTCAAAAGTTGAGTGCTGCTGCGACCCTGAGCTTCAGGTGGCAGTGCCCAGAGCAGGAAATTGGACCCAGCCCCACGGAACAGGAGCTGCTGCTGGGCGGTGAGCTTGCTCTCTGTCTCCCTACACCCTGGGGCCTCCTTTCTGCAGGAGGCCGGGATTAAGGTTCAAATCCCAGGGTGGGGAGGGGGCATATACGTAATGGTGGACTACAAAAAAAGACAAAATGCAGTTGGTGAGTCATCTTAGTAAAAGTTTGGGCACTGGTGGTCTAGACATTGTTCTGGCCTCAGACATGGAGCGAGGTGTCTGCTCTGCAGCTAGATACTGAGGTGGGGGTTCAATGTCTTCAGGCCTTGGTTCTAGAGAACAACCTCTACGCATGGCATAGGTCCACATATATTTCTCTGCAGCCATAGAGGTGCTCCCAGAGGCAGCAAGGAAGGGCTGTTGATGGGATGAGAACACTACTACCTCCGCTCCTGTTGCCATGGTGAAATGAGCTGCCATCAAGCACCTGTGCCAATCAAGGAAGAAGGTGGTTTCAGGAGCTGAGAAGATTTCACAGAATCATCCAGAATAATGACTTGTTGTGAGTGTGACAAGAGAAAATGAAGTCTGCTAAACAAACCATAAATCTGGTTTATGTCTCTCTCCTCCAGTCTGGGAGGAACCCAGCTAATTTTAAATTTGGGATCCATGAAAAAAGTCAAATGTAATGCTCCTTGCTGTACAAAGGAGGACAGAGGGTGATTTAAATATCTTAAGCCTGCTTGTCTTCTGTGTGTCTCTCTCTCTCTAAAATGGGCCTTTGGTAGGATCACCTTCCCTGGACCCGCATCACAGGCACATCTACCTCAGAGTCCCTTCTCAGTATAGTCACCTCTGCCCCTCTCCCACAGCTCTTAAAGTTTAAAACAAAAACTGATCTTATGCGGTCTCATTTAATAAAATTTCTGAGCACAAGTTCCCAAGCATTCTAAGCCCTTCACCCCTTGTATCAGGATTTCCCCAATACCTTCCCTAGGTTTCAAGGGTCCATCTTTTGGTGCAGAGGTCCCAGGCACTCAGTTCACCCTTATGCTACAGGGGTTCACGGTGTCCCAAGACCACGCTCTGCCTATTCACTAGTTTTTTTGTCCCAGCCCCTAGCTAGCCTGTGTCTCTTGGATCCCCCCTGGACTCAGAGAGGTCTCTCCTCAGTTAGAGTTTAAGTCCTTGGCTCAGCCTAAGAGCCTTCCCTAGGTTCTGCCCAACAGCCCTGGCTGTTTTTCATATTTCCCCATGGAGAGACTCCCAAGCTAATTCTAGATGCTAAGAAGAATGCTCATTGCAAGCAGTTCACAAAAACAGACATGCCCAAATCTATTAATACAGTCTACTGTTAGAGCAAGTTTTGAATACCAAGCAAACAAGTACAAATCATGTTACAACCTCCTTGTGGACAATCCACAACCTGAAAAAAAATAAGGGCAGAATTGGGTTAACTGGTTAATAGTGTCCAATTTGATATATGCCATTATGTGCCAACAATGCCGCTCTGGTATGTACATTGGCCAAACTGGCAAGTCTCTACGCAAAAGAATAAATGGACACAAATCTGACATCAGGAATCATAACATTTAAAAACCAGTAGGAGAACACTTCAGTCTTCCTGGCCTTAAAGACTTGATGGTGTCGGTTTTGAAACAGAAAAACTTCCAAAACAGACTCCAGCAAGAAACTGAGGAACTGGAATTAATTTTCAAATTGGACACTATTAACCAGGGGCTTAACAGAATTTCATATTGGTTCTCTCATTACAGTAATTGATTGCATTTCCTGAGTTAATTTCACTGACAACAGATTTCCATTCCAAAGGGTGTGTTTTTCTCCTAGTGATAATGGCCCATCTACATTTAACAGCCCTCTTAGAATTGGTATGCTAACGCACAATTTTTTTTCTTTTTCTTTCTTTCTGTGTGTATAAATGCATTTTACTTCTGTTCCATTCTATGCATCCGATGAAGTGAGCTATAGCTCATGAAATCTTATGCTGAAAAAACCTAGTCTCTAAGGTGCTACAAGTATTCCTGGCATTCTCATAACAGGTGCCTTAGTTGTCTGACTCAGGAGAATGTTTGTGGATGACTGGCAGAGATAGGTGCTTCAGTGTAGTATAGATTTAGGTGCTTATCTCTGTGAGAGAGAAGGGGATTAGATACACCACTCTCATCGACATTTCTCATTGGCTATCTTAGGATGCTGGCTTTTATGTAAAGCATTTTAGGCATCTATCTTTCCCAATTCTTTGAATAGGGACCCAACATGCCTCACTTGGCTTTGTGGCTCCTGTGGTTTTGCAGATGCGCAGAAAGTTACGCTTTGTAAGACTCAGCATTACAACGCTACCCTATCAACCTCTCCCAGGAATTGTAAGCCTCCTCTCAGTAGATCTGATTATAACAAGGAACTAGGATCATATTGTATGGTGTAGTAGGGAGCGGAAGAAAATGTTACGGGCCATCGCTAGGAGGCGCAATTACACTTCCAATTAGTCTCCAGGATAACGCATAATCAAAGTTATCAGCCTGAGAATAGCCTTGTTTTCCTGTTATCTCTTGTGTGTGTCTGAGAAGAGCTTCTCAGCTGTGTGAGCTGTTTACTTAGCCTGTGTGAGATTCAGCTTGTGTAAAACTAGATAAGTAAAGTAAAGCAGTACTGAATAACATGTCATTAGTTATTCATGAGCTATGCGTGAGATGCAAATGAGCAAGTGTATTTATGTGTCTGAGCCCTCTTTTATGATAGGCTTCATCCTAGACATTGCTCCGGTGTGCCAGGTCCCCCATCCCAGCGGCAGCACTGTGTGGGGCCCCCAGTGCGCAGATGCCGCTACCTTCAATAAACTCACTACTTGTTTCATCTAGCCACTGTGTGTGAGCCTCGTTTCTAGGTGACTCAGTGTACCTTGCAACATATGGGAACAATGCTCCGAGCAACACTGTATAGGAATGTTCCCCCAACAGGTGGAATCAAAAACAACTGAAAAGTAACAAAACCAGATACGAGGTCAATAATGATAATGATCTTATGTCCTTTCAGTTTGAAGGCAAATTTTAAAATAATGGTATTCAATTTATATTCAGGAATCACCTCCTGCAGGACTAAAATGCAGCCCCTTCTGGGTGAAACAAAGCAACTGTTAACAGTGTGCAGCAACCCAGCCAAACCTGCAGGGGGAACTTAGGTAGGCTGAGTATAATTAAACAAAATGAAATTTTCCCAGGACACCAGGATTAACAGACCCACTCTTACAAAGAGCTGTGGGTTGGACTTTTTCCTGACTGTAAGTGGTTGGGGATGTTGGTTTTAGATCTCCCGTGTCTTCTAGCTGGTGTATAAGTATGTCACTTCCATTGAAAAAGTGCAGAAGTTTAGCATCCATTTTCTAGAATGCTCTTTCCAGTGTTAGCTCCCTAGGGTGAGAGCCAGAGGAAGCAGTGCCCGCATTGCCTACAGCATAGACTGCAGGAACTGTTAGTTTGGCAGGTTCTTGTGCTGCCACACACAGCAGGGTTTTTTTGTACACCCTCCCCCTCCTTTGGGCAAGGGATTTTCTCAGCCAGCCAACAGATCACTGCTGTGATGGGGACACTGATACCAATTCCTTCAAAATCTTATATAGTTTTCTCTTCAGCTCAGAGCTTCCTGTCAGACTGGCATGCAGCTGTCTGATCTGCATTGTGCATGTGTCCACAGACCACATTCGGAATTCCTTTTTATATCCACACATGCTTTTTAAAGTATTCTTTGGCTATTTTGTTTAGTAAACAGTCTGGAGAATTTGGTAGGGAGCGTTCAGCAGATGCTGCGACCTGAATCTAATGCTCAGCCATTTTAATTCAGTAGCTAATCAACTGGATCAGCACTGATACAAAATAAATACTCTGTGAAAACAAAATGGTTTTAGCATATTGGGTCTTAACTGCCTCGAGGGTTTGATGTGCTTTGCTAAATTGAAATTTCATACACAGAAAATACGTCCAGTCGCACAGTGGCTTCCTAATCCCATGCTTTTGTGATAACTTCCTTTCTCAAGGAGAAAATAAAATGTAAACTTAATTGCTTAAACTCTGAAAAATGCTTTTCTTTGAACTCAATGAAGCACAAAGATGAATAGTATATTACTAAAGGGAATTTAGCTCTATTTACGACTGCTTGTACTGTGAAATTGGTTGTTTGTGATCTCTAAAGACTTGCTTTCTTTTCAGCATATTGCACTATAGCTCAAAATACAGAGGAAGACCATAGTGTAAGAAAATTAGTCTTTGGGACATATTTCTGTTTTTATGGAAAATACATATGCTGCTTTACTAATTTTTTGGTCCAGTGCAATGAACTTCATTAAAAATCAGTGAAACATGCATTACCAAATCCGAATCACCTTAACAAGGAGTGGTGTCATAATAGTTCATCACTATTGATTGACTGGCGCCCCAGTGCCTCATAAAGGCAACTGAGCATCAATCCCTGATAGCGATGGGTGAGCCTTGTAGCCCAACAACAGACTAACTCTAATGTAGTTAATACAGGCAGATGGAAACAGCATGTACTGTATCCTGTGTAAAGCACTGCACACCTATATTGTATGTAGTATTGTTATAGCTATATGGGTCCCAGGATATTAGAGAGACAAGGTGGGTGAGGTAAAACTTTTTATTGGACCAACTTCTGTCCAAGCTTTTGAGCTACACCAAGACCAACAGAAGTTGGTCCAAACAAAGGTATTATCTTACCCCTTTGTGCACACATACATGAAAGTTATGATTATGGTTAATGGCTGGTAAGGTATAGCATAGCATAACATGGAGACCAATGAATTCAGTTTATGCACTAACCCATCTGTTTTAAAAGTTGGCGTCCATATACATAGCCAAATATAATGCTCTTTTTTTGTGGAAGAGGACAAAAGAGGACTTTATATATCCTAAAATTTACTAGGCAACCTCATCTGGAATTGATTCATAAAAAGCTATCCTCTCATCCTCTGCTTGAGAGAGTCAGTCCCCTAGTGATTGCTTCTGACGCTACCTTTATACAGGTTTAAGTCATCCAATTTTGCAACAAAAACCATACTATGTGGCTCCAGGTGATTAGTAAGTAACACAGAGTGAGTATTGAATTCCAAATATCAAATGTTCAATAGAATAGTAGCTACAACCTCTTCAGAGAAGTTTCTAAGATCAATATGCAAATATGTTATTCTTTGAACAATTAAAAATAGTGAAAACATCTGTAAAGATTATGATTTATTTTTAAACAGTTCTTAAATAGGAAAAAAAGGGAGGCATATCAGGTGAATAAATCATTGACAACATTTTTGGTGACAATAAAAAGTTTTAGAAATTTATAATAATGAATTCTTCTCAAATGGGTAGAAAAATGTTCAATAATGTGGTTATCAGAATAAATTGGTGAACCACAGATATAAATTAAATTAACAATATATGCTGAAGTGAACTTTAAAAAACCCAGCAAAGAAAATGCAATCCAATTTAGCCATGGCCAGAGAGCAGTTAATTGCTAGTGATCAGAATCTGAGCTTTACTTGGATTTAGTTTATCCTAGCAGGAGTTTATTCAGCCTTGAAACTCTGAAAAACAATTCAGCAGGCACAAACCTTTCCAACTAGGATAGAATTGAAAACATAGGTAGAGCTGGCTGTCATCTGCATGGCAATGTTAACGCAGAATACAACTGCCAATTATAGATCTGAAGTGTGGACATTTCTTGACATGCCACACCATTTAACTGTCCTAATCCTTCAGGATATTCACTAAAATAAAATTAACTAAAAAATGTCATTGTGATATGGTTAAATCCAAGATAACACCGTTCAGAAGGTCTGGATTTCCAGGTGTTATATCCAAACAGAATGGACAGTGGCTGCAAATCTGTTTAGTTGTGTCTCTGTGAAAGATTGATAAAGTAGAGGTCATGCAAGACCAGCAGCTGCTGCGATCATGCTATTAGGCCAATGGCACCATTTTAGCACCAATCCATTAACATTTTAAATACATTAAACACTGTCTAATGTATTACAAGGGGCAACAAAGGTCAGCCAACTGTCAGTTCATTGCAATTAAGTTAACCAATAGTAACTTCATCATATGAGAGCCCCGGAATATGAAAATTTTCACAAATTCTAAAGCATTCTATATGTATGCTGCCGTTAGTACATCTTGACTACCTGCCACTCAGTCTTCCTGCAACTGGAAATGTGATCAGAAACTTCAGACAATAAAAATAAGCTTTTTAGTAGAAGTATACATAATATTTACAGAGAAAGAACTGTGACGGAGCCAAATGATATTGAATGCCACTGACTCAGTTCATTATGACAAAACATCTTCCGTAAATCTTTCCTCTGAATATGGCCCTATTGCCAGTGAAAACTGATTCATTTCAGAAACAGATATGAGCCTATTCCTAAAAGAATATGACTAAGAACATGATTGTTTTAAATTTGTAGCTTAAAATTCAGATTTGTGCATATTTGTAATGCCGAAATTGCCATTTTGTTAAATTGTGCAGGAGAAGATATGAGAGGTGAGGAATGACCCAAAAATGATAAAAAAAAATGCAAAATTTCACAAGAAAATTTTCACCAAATGTCACGCAATTTCATGCAATCTCATTAAGAGATAGGAAATGAGATTGCGTGTCCAAAGCAATTAGACGTATTTCCCACAAAAAATATTTTCACAGAGAATTTACACTGCAGAATATTTAGAGATAAACATGAGAAAGAAAGTGAAAAATGGGTCAACAATTTTTTTTTGGCAAACCAGAATCATCCTCCATTTTTACTATCTCTAACCCAAGCAATTTTTTTTCAGTCCACCTAAATACTTAATTTTGCAAAATAATGTGTAGCTGTGCACTTAATTTGGCCATATCCATCTTCACCTCTTGTGTTCTTATGTTCTTTCTTATGTTCTCTTTTTGGTGAACATACAAGTGCTTGAAATTCCCTTTCCCAAAAGGCTTGTGCAGCAAAATCAAAGAAATGTTGTAAATAACATTGCACATGCACATGTGTGCACTGCTCTCCTTCCTCCCCTCCGCCCCCCAGAAACAGACAGTATATTATGGGTAATTTTGACCTATCACAACTAAACAAAGCAGATCAGATTTGGCCTATCTAATAGTCAGTGCAAATAAAAATTCAACTATATATGAAAATCCTTGAATAAACTTCAGGAATTTGTGAGTTGTTCTTGGATATGCTGTCAGCATAAAATTATAGTAAATTAACTGGATAAATTATTTACTGTGAAATATTCACTCCCTTTTATTTCCAAGGTTTGCTCATCACTAGTGTTGGCAATGGCAATAATACCATATAAAAACTTAATTGTATTTATTGACATTCTAAATAGCGGCGTGCCCATTCCTAAAAGAATGTGCATCTTTAGATGCACCTCTTTTAAATAGCTAGCTCGCATATTGATAGCTACTAATGTTTTGTTAAAGTCTTTGTAATATTATTCTCCGAATGCAGTAAAAGTAAGGATAAGTAAACATGATTAACTGCAGGCTATGGTGCTAAACATATTCAATTATTCAAGCAAATGTTTCTCTCTTTTTCAGCTAATGAGAAATTTATGGATTAGCCTTTTCCTCCGTCCCTGGTGATTCCTCCCTCCCATTTTTAAGAAACAATAGAATGAGGTGCTCACATGATTAGTATCAATAAGACTTCAAATGGTATTCTTCGGAATAAGGAGCCAAATAACATCACTGAAATCAATGAAGTTACACCAGGGATGGATTTGGCTGAAGAAAACTAATGACATAGTTCATGACAAATTGTTTATCGGGTCAGTTCAATTTACTGTTTTTTGTTTTTTGGGGTTTTTTTGTGTTTAGGGTTCTTTAAAATTAGCAAATACTTTTTAATGATGTTAGGTTATGTAACATTTTTCAAAGCCTCAGTCCTGCAAAGGGATCAGTCAGTGAAGTTCTTACTCCTGCAAAAAATCTGTAAGTCTCTGCATGGACTACTTCATGCCAACTTCAAGGGCCAACTTCCAGGATCTAAAGATTTAAGGGTTAAGGAGCAAATTCTCCTTTGTCTCTTACAGGTGCTGATGGTCCCCACATGCAGCAGAACCTATGAAGAATCAGGCTTTGTGGGGCTTCCTGTGTGCGGCAGTGTTGGGGGCAGGGCATCAGTGTTGTGAAAGGAGCTGTGGTAAGTGTCACGGTTATCAGGCTGACTGCTCCTCTGACTCTTCTCACGCTCACTGACGTGCGCCCCCTCTCAGGTCAAGCACTGCGCTGCAGATCCATGGTACCCACTGCAATAACCTCAGCAGATATGACTTAGGTTCAGCACTGGCAGTTCCACTCCACGGGAGTGTTGACCTGTGCCACCCAGTAGCCAGACAGCCTTCTCAAAGCAAAGCACTGTTGATTTAGAACCCAAGTGTGATGCTGGCAGACCAAGTGCCAGCTCATGCCAAGAGCCAGGATCTTACTTAACAAATTCATACCTGGAAAACCGTCTGACTCAACTGTGGGTTAGTACAGTTAAAATAGATATTAGTTTATTGGAATGTGTATAGATTGTATGGTTTGCTAGTAGGATGTTTAGAAAATAGTGTTTAGATTTTATGGAATGCTTGTAGGATCCTGCATGCATTAATCCTACCTATGATTTCTCTGTCCCATGGTATAAAGTTATATTGAGTGTTTGCACTGTATATCTCTGTAATTGTGTAGCTCACCAAACAGGAAAAGAAGCACCAATTAGTGTAAAGTGCTGGTTCTGCAGAGAAAAGGGCCTTTGAAACTGAAAGAGCCATGGTAAGACATTCATAAGACAAAGAATTTATTGATTGCCCTCGCCACTTACATGAAGAGGAATCATGCACCGACACCCTATCATTTTGGATTCTGGGGCAAGGGGGATAAAAAATCCCTGACAAGAAGAAACTGGGATCTCTATGCCAACTGGACACTGAGGGGCAAAGATTCCTAAACCTAAACAAGAGATCCCCAGCCTGTTTGGCATGTCTCAGTCCTAAAGGATATGTAGAGCTGCTTATTAGAGAAGTTTATATTATCTTTTAAAATCTGACGTGTGTGTGGGTGTTTCCTGTTTTAGCCTTGCAAATAACTCTAGTTTCTTTTCTTAGTTAATAAATCTTTAGTTTATTCCAGGACTGGCTACCAACGTCTTTGGTTTGAGATCTAAATACAAATGGCATGGGGCAAGAGACTGGTCCTTTGGGACTAGGAATAACCTGAATATTATTGTGATTTTTGGTGTAAAGTGACCACCTGCCGCATGGTCCAATTTACCTGGGTGGCAAGATAGACTGGAATACCCAAGGGGAATGTCAATAACTCCATGGTAATACTCTTACAGTGTTTTAGGAGTTCACACATATTACTGTGTTGGTGAAATCTAATTATAGCACATAAAACCAAGGTGGGGTGCCCACGCTGCTTTTTGACAGTCTGCCTTGAGGTTGGCACTCACGGTTGTGAGCCACTCCAGAAAGCGTGACACAAAGCAATTAAGAGAAAAAGTTATTTAAACAATAAACAGACTATACACATGTCTGGGTATTCATGTGTCTGTTCATCTTTCACATGGAGATCTTGGTAGGTTTAAGCTTTCTACAGACACCCCCCACCCCCACCCCCTGGGCTAGGGCCTGGGAGATGGTCTGTTCCATTAATTGACAAATGAGTTCCCTCTGTCTGCTTCAGAGAGTGTGTCTATAAATGCTGCTGAGTCATTTGATCACACTCCTCAGAGGGACAAAATCTCTTTTTTAAACTCTTTATAGCCTTTTCATTTGTTTACTCCCAGGACTGGCAAAATAAGATTTGCAACTTCCTTAGAGGTGGGATACAGGATCTTCCAAGCCAGAAGCTTTCCCATTGTCCTTCAAGAATACACTGGGATGTTCTTATCTGCGAGCTATTGTCTACTTCCTGGTAACAGCGCCCACTGAATTCAAGCAACATAGGTGCATAATACACATTCTGATAGCCCAATATAGTTATACAGCCTATCTAAATAACGAGGTCACACATACTATTCATAAAATTATTGCATAGCAGTTCTATGCCTGCCACAGTAAAGTTGATTAATCTAATGCTATGAGGATTCAGTGGACATTTTTCCTGTGTATGGGGGTTTAGGCAAGACAGAGAGGGTACTACAGCCTCAGGACTGCAGTAATGGTCACAGTTCCATCCTGTGGCTTACTAGAAAGTGTTTCCTTCCAGGGAGTCCTCTAACACTCTGCTCAGTTGCTTTAATTAGGTACAGAGTAGACCCGTTGCCCTGTATACATTTCCGACAGTAAAAGTTCTTTCTACTGAAATTTTCTCATTCTCTCTTGGAAATTCAGACGATGTTAATATTTGACTTATCTTTAAAAATGAATTTCACTGTGCATATATTGATACGACGTGACTCTATCTTAGTGCTAGTTTTTAATTAAAATTTCTATTAATCAAACATTGCTCCTAGGCTGTTTCACAAGCATTCAAGCTCCGGGAACTGCAGAGATTGGTGTCGTGTCAAAGAAAATTCAGAGGGGGCCTCCAACAGGAGTCCCCTTTCCTCTAATGAGATTTCAAGAAATTACCCTATCCCTTTCAAGAGGAATTGCAATAAATGTAATACGACCAGCAAACATGATTTAGGTCAGTATGTCACAGATCACTGCAATAGGATCTCCCTTGTGGACTAATAATAAATCCTAATGCTTAGATAACAGACAAGAAAATGTAATGGCTGAGCATTGAATGAACATAAATAAGGACCTGAACTCATCGGATCCTGTTCTGAATAGAATGAATGGGTGCCCTGTGGACTTCTATCCAAGTGATTGGTTTTCTTTGTTGACTCCCAAAAGTGTAAAGAAATAAAAGATGTATCCAACCCCCAGACTTTCAATCCTCCTCGCGTGTTTGCGGCAGCTCCCCCCACCAAAGAATGATTCAGAACTCCAAGCAGAGGATGTGAAGTACAGCTAGCCCAACAGGAATATTTTACATCATAAGCCAGATTGAAGTGAGACTTCTGGCATTTAAAGGGATATGGTCAAATTCTTTTGACCATGGGTTTTGTTTTATTTTGTTCTTTGGTCTCTATTGTTCATCATACTAAACCCTCTGAGGACCTGCTGCATAATATAGCATAGCATAGCATAACTTTTATTTCTCACTTTGTTCTCTTCCATTTGGAAAGTGTTGATTTCTTCCTTGTGTTTCTTACAGAGAACAAGCCAATTTGGCATGCTTTTTACCTCTTTTTATGTTTACCTCTTTCTTTCTTGCACCATCTGCAATATTGATGATGTCAGCCTCCAACTGGAAGTAGATTAGGTTTTTATTATTAATTATTATTATTATGTGCTCTTTCTAACACACTGTACAAACAGGTCAAATATATATTTTAGCTGCTACACAATACATTTTATTCTAAGCTCTTAGTGATACCAGTGGATGCAGGGAAAACCCTAATCACTTGTCAATTAGAGGTGACTAATTTCATTGGTTCAAATTATTGGCTTTAAATTTGGATTCACAAAAGAAAAAAAAGCAGTCTAAGGAATAAATTAAGTTATGGTAAAAATCCCTTGAAATCAATAGGATTACATAAGATTGTCAGTAGTGAATTGGGTCCTTATAGTATACCTGAGTTTAAAGAGTGTAAGAATAATTTTATGACCATTAATAACATGTATCATCCAGGCTGAAATAGGAGTAATGAAATCTCATGCTTCAAGGCTGAAGCTTAGCGATAATGGTCAGGAATGAATGTCTGTTTTCTAAACCGCAAAACAAAATTCAGAACTCAGCAAGTGTTTTATAAGGTTTTCTCTTGTTTCTCTGAGACACATGAAATCTAGTAGTGGTCTCACTACTGCTATATACAAACACAATACTCAACTCCCTATTTTTACTCATTATTTCTTTCCATGAACCTGGACTACAAGAAAAAAAAAGGCAACTTTCATCATTTAGAAAGTAATCAGTCCTTCTGCCTTTGGAAATGTCCCTCTCATGTATTTTGATTATCTTGGATGTGGTCTAAGAGTGTGTGTTTTCTGTGCAATAACAACTGTGCTCAGTTAAAGCTATAGTATTTAAAGAACCATGCTGAACCAAGTTGGGCAATCATCCAGTGGATCTTGGGGCTCCTTTTCTCTAGTTGTTTACAGCCCCAAATGAGCTCTATTAGATTCAAAGAATCCAGTCCTTGACTTCATTGAGAATTATCAGGGTTCAACAATTCTCAGGAGGTGTCTAGTACACATCAGATCCAAGACCCTCATTAGCATTCTTTTATTGCACATGAGTTGGGGGTGCCCCTTCTTTTAGAAACAAGTAGATCTTTTGATCTCTTAGTTACCAATTATTTAAACCCATTTGTTTTTCAGTTTGGTCCATCTCAGTAATAGATTGTATGCCAGTTTTTGGAAGTTTTCTCCCAAACCAGTGACAATCAGAAATTATTGTACTGGGTAGTTATTTTAAAAATGTAATTGGTGCTTTAAGGTATTCTGCACACAAAACTCATCACCTCCTAGCAATATGGACTAATACTGACACCTGCATACTACACTTTTCACACTCCCCCACCCTTCTAAAAACATTCAAGTGGGTTCTCCCCTCTACTCTTGGAAGGCCATGCTGGGGAGTCTTCCTGTTGATTAAACAGTGCACACATTCCACCAGGGTACCTTCACAGATAGTTGAATTAATTATTAATACATTTTTCCTTCTGGTACAATACACAATAGCAACAGATAGAAGGACCACTCCCCAGTCCCTGGCTTAGCCTTTTATACCATTTGCTTTCTTCTCTGCGCTATCCAGCTGGTAAGCTAATTAGCTCATCAGACTCCCTACAGCTATAAGTGATACCTGCTAACCTTCCAAACTCAATTGAACCACCTGACTCTCTTCTACTCTAACTACACCCAGTTGTCCTGTGTTCTAAGTGATCAGTAGCTGTGTCCCAAAAGAGGCTTTGTTTATAGCTGCTAGCAGCACCCTGTCATAGGCAGTCAAAGCCATTTTCTACTTCAGATTCTACAAGGCTGAATTTTTAAACGGAATGTCACAGTTTTCAGAAGACAGATCAAACCAAAGCTGCATCAAATTTTATTCTGACCTCAAGGTATTATCCTCAAACTGCAATTCAAGGTGCTTCCCCTCATTAGTTTAATGAATGCTACAGCAGTTTGTCTCCATTGGCTTTTTTCATAAATAATTGGAAGCCCTTTGTTGCCATGGCTTAATATCATTTCATGCCCTATTCCTTAATGATTCACAGACAATTTGTTAATCCTGAACTTTATTTTCCCTGAAACACTTCTGTCTGTAGTGATTATTTTTATAGCTGTGCCAAGCTGCTTGAAAACACCATCAGTTGATTATGAACCACTGCTTTGCCCACATCAGAGCAAATGCTAAGGGTACTTGTTACTTTGCTCCCTTAATTCCTTCTGACTGCTATTAGAAAGTTTGTTTGGGTACCTGTTATGCAAACTGATGACTGATACTGGCTAATTTCCACCAGCAACCTAGAATCTCTCAGTTAACCCTCAGGCCTGATTGTGGCTTGGAGTCAGCTAAGACTACACTGGCTATCTGATGGGCATTCTGGTAGCCATCAACTATGGACAAAACATCCGTCTTTATTCCTATACATCAGGGATCGGGAACCTTTGTCACACTTAAGCAGTAAATGCAGAAGGTAGATCTATAGCAGGGACCAGCAGCTTTTGGCACACGGCCCGTCAGGGAAATTTGCGGGTGGGCCAGGCCAGTGTGTTTACCTGCAGTGTCCGCAGGTTTGGCTGATCGCGGCTCCCACTGCCTGCGGTTTGCCATTCCAGGGCAATGGTGGCTGTGGGAACTGGCGCGGGCTGAGGAATGTGCTGGATGCCGCTTCCCACAGCTCCCATTGGTCTGGGACGGTGAACCATGACCAGTGGGAGCTGCGATCGGCCGAACCTGTGGATCTGGTGGGTAAGCAAACCATTCCGGCCTGCCAGTGGATTTCCCTGATGGGCCACGTGCCAAAGGTTGCTGATCCCTGCTATAGATCTACCCTCTGCATTTACCCCTTAAGGCACTGGTGGTTTATATGGGTGGTGTGTCAAGGGTATACCCTACTGCTCATAGAGCATTCCTCTTATTCCTCTCAAACAGGTCTTAGGACTGCTTTTCTTCACTGAGATCCCTCAAATTAACTGGATTTATAGCTTTTCCCTCTACTTTTCATCTGCTGTGTTAAACAACAGGGGATGTAGTGAGATTATATGGATTTAAATGTCAACAGTGCATTGATAGCACGTGTCATAACCATAAAGTAGCCTAGAATTCCTTCTTACCTGTAAGGGCTTAAGAAGCTAAGAGAATCTGGTTGGCATCTGACCAAAAGGACCAATGGGGACCAAAGATGCTTTCAAATCTGGGGGAGGGAAGGCTTTTGTTGTGTGTACCTTTGTTTGTGGTTCGTTCTCTTTGGGGATTTCAAAGGAAGCCTGACCGCCTTTTCTTCTCTCCATCTAATTGTGTATCAGTCTCTAACCATCACAAATAGTAAGTAATAGCCAGGCAAGGAGTGTTAGCTTATATTTGTTTCTCACTTTTGAATTTCTCATGCTTTAGGGAGGTATCCCTGTGTTTTCTCTGTAACTTTAAAACTAAGTAGAAGAATTCCTCTGTGGGTTTTTCTTTTAATCTCTTGTGACTCTGTAAAGTGCTTCCACACTAATTTTTATAGAGTTAATTGTTTTTTCTTTTTTTTCCTTTAATTAAAATTCTTTTTTTAAGAATCTGACTGTTTTTTCCATTGTGTAGATCCGGGGGTTTTGGATCAGGCCCACCTGTAAGGATTGGTGAGGGGTTTATCTCAAGCCTTTCCCAGGTAGGGAAATGTAGGCCTGATGGGGGGGAGGGGGATTTGGAGGGAATAGGGGCTCCAAGTGGCCTTTTACCTAATTCTTTGTTTATACTTGGTGGTGGCAGCCTTTCAACCAGACACAGGAGAAACTTGTGTCTTGGGGAAGTTTTAACCTAAGCTGGTAAAATAAGTGTAGAGAGTCTTTTCTTGTGGGTCCCCACATTTATACCCTAGAGTTCAGAGTGGAGAGGGAACCCTGACAGCATGGTTATATGTATCCTTATGGAGCAGATAAAGCTGCCAGCCAGCTGCCCAAACATTTCCAAGAAATAAGTGGCCAGCTGCAACACAGCTTATTTAAGTTTACCACAAATATGTATATTATTCAGCTAGTAGAATCAAGATTCAACTGAGGGAAGAGCAGGGAAGAGTGATTCTGAATTCTTCTGTTTGGTGCCTAGGTAACTTGTCTATTAGTGTACTGGAAATACTTGGACAATCACATAGAATTATGGATTTTCATTATTTCCCAATAATGTCACATTTGTAAATTTTGGTGGATTGCCCTTTTGAGTCTTCTATACAGACAGTAAAAAGGATAAGTGCAAAAAAATAGCCTCTGCATTCTTTTCTGTTTTCAGTGTCATTATTTTGTCCTTTACAGTGTGACCCAGTGGTAAATTGGACTTGGTGGCAAGTGAATAAGATGCCAGCATCTCTTGATGCAGCAAAAAAAGCCGACCTTTTTGAATAGTGCAGCTGCAGCCAGAGCAGCAGAAGAAGTTGTCAAAACAACATCTGCACTTTATCAGAGAAGTAGTCACAGAACCAGTCATCCAGTGTTTGTTGTAGAAGAGGATTCTCAAGTGTTAGTGTTTGTAAGGATGAAATCTTAGGGTTACAAGAGTGTTTGCCCAGGTATGATGCATCTTGAGAGATTGCAGGATGAGGCGAAGGTCTGATAAGACTCATCAAATAGCTGTTGGCCTCCAGAAGTGGTAAGTCCACCCAGAGGAGGGATCACAATGGCAGAAGCATCCTGTAGTTTCCATTCTGACAATGGGTCCCTGAGCAAGCCAGTGATTTGCCCATGGAACAGGGGATACGTGTTGGAACTACTAGGCAGGGTCTTAAATGTTGTCTGCCATTCTCTGGAAGGTGAATTGCCCCAGCTCAGGCTGCTGGTGCTGGGGTGCCCCTAACAGGTATCCTGGGGTGCCCCTAACAGGTAACCTGGGGTGTCCCTAGCAGGTAAAGCACAGACCATTAACTCATGCATTGATGTAAATGAAATAAAGTTGGTATTTTGCTAAGAACATGGAATTGGTGGTAAAATTTGTACAGAAAAAAACCCTCTCAAACATTCACTATCCTACAGTATCATTTGTACAACTAAAACGTGGTCTCCATTAGAAAATTAGGTTGGGTTAGCTACGTTAGTTGGGATGCGAAAAGTTCACACCCGAGTGGTGGTGTTATGATGACCTAAGTTTCTGAGCAGACAGTGTTAAGTCAATGGAAGAATTCTTCCATTGTTCTGGATACCATCTCTTGGTGAGGTGGATTACCTATTCTGATGGATGTGTCACTGTAGCATGTTAAGAATAGACAATCCCGGAGAGTGGCATATGGCATGAATAGAACATGTGACCAAAAATATAGATATTTGCATTAAAAATAGTTTGCAAATACTAAATGCCAGTGTAGAATCCTGAAGGCCAGGTTCTCTATTACTTTGCAATATGTGTAATCATTTACAACTGTACAAATATGCAAAGTTGCCATTTTGATGCAGTAGCATTTTACACCCATTTTGCCATCGTGTAAGTGACTACAGCAAAGGGTAGCAGGGGATCTGTCCCTCAGCGTGTATAGCTTTCAAATTCTTTTTCTGTATGAAAGACATGCATGGGTTTTATAATCTGTTGTGTTTAAGAATTGTAGCCCGCAAAGCAACGTGGTTGGTGGACTGAGCAATTGTCCATTGTTCAGAGGGTGTACCTGTTCATAAGCAAACAGAGCATACTGCAGAAAGTCTTAGAGCCAAATCCTGTCCACAGTTAGTTCTGTGGAACTCCATTGACTTCAATGGGCTTGCTTGAATGTATCTGAAGACAGGTATAGCCCTAGAAGTGGCTGGCACAGATTGAATGAAAATAAAGACTCAAATTCTTTGTTTGCAGAAGCAAAATCCAGGATTGAAATGCTCCTGCTCTGTAGTGCCCACTATTCAATTCCTCTTAATGGTAGTGGGAAAAGGTACTAAATTGAAAACATGATCCCACTTATGAAATGTATTGATTCATGTGCAGCACACATTGATTCCCATTTCTCACATATTGCTAGCAAAACAGATTTGATTTGGTACTGGGGAACCTATTTGACATTTGCATTAGCTGTACTGTAAACTCTGATGTTAAATATTTAAAGAGATCATTTTTCATATGTGGAAGACTGGTTTAAAGAGATGCATACTGATTTATACAAATTCTATTGTTAATCTGGTGAACATCAATGAATTATATTTGAAATGCATTAGCTTGTGTGCTACTGTAAACTCATTAAGTGATACCTTTCTTTGTCCTTCCATTATTAGTTTAGGATATTTTGGACATAGGCATCAACTCCATGGGTGTTCCGGGGCTGGAGCACCCACAGGGAAAAATTAGTGGTGATCTGCACCCACTGGCAGTCAAGGCCCCCTCACCCCACCTCTTCCTTTTCCCCTGAGCATGCTGCGTTCCTGCTCCTCTGACTACCTCTCCATAAGGATGGGGACTTTGGGGAAAGGGCTGGAAGGGGTGGGAAAATGTGAGGCAGGAGCAAGGGTAGGGCCTCATGGATGGGGTGGCGTGGGGGTGGGGCCTGGGGCAGGGAGGGGGTCGAGCACACACAGAAAAGAGGGGACGTCAGTGCCTATGATTTTGGAAGCTTGAGAAAGGGCAGTAAATAAAGAAAGTTGTAACATATAGGCTGCAATCTTTTGCTGTAATTGAGCTATTCTTCCAGTGGCCCAGCAGAGACAGGCAGAGATGGTTTTAAGACAACTTTGTGTCCCTGATCAAGGGATTATCTGGACAGTTGGATAGTTCCTGACATAAATGGAAGTAGCCTCAGGACTGTTCTATTTTACACTGGCTACCAATTGCCTCAAAGTATTGTTCCAGCATTGGGCGATTGCAGGCACTGGATTGCTCTCACCATGCTCCTTTTCCTCGCAGATATATCCCTCAGACGAGGGCCCATGGAGTGGGAGAGGGGCATAGAAAGGATTCCCTTATTTCAAGATCAACATTTTTTTGAACTTTTAGTATACGGTAGACTCTCGATTATCCAGGATGATAGGGGAAAAAATAATCCTGGTTAATAAAATCCCGGATAATCATATAATCATAGAATATCAGGGTTGGAAGGGACCTCAGGAGGTCATCTAGTCCAACCCCCTGCTTAAAGCAGGACTAATCCCCAACTAAATCATCCCAGCCAGGGCTTTGTTAATCCTGACCTTAAAAACCTCTAAGGAAGGTGATTCTACCACCTCCCTAGGTAACCCATTCCAATGCTTCACCACCCTCCTAGTGAAATAGTTTTTCCTAATATCCAATCTAAACCTTCCCAACTGCAACTTGAGACCATTATTCCTTGTTCTGTCATCTGATGCCACTGAGAACAGTCTAGATCCATCCTCTTTAGAACCCCCTTTCAGGTAGTTGAAAGCAGCTATCAAATCTCCCCTCAGTCTTCTGTAGACTAAACAATCCCAGTTCTCTCAGCCTCTCCTCATAAGTCATGTGTTCCAGGCCCCTAATAATTTTTGTTGCCCTTCTCTGGACTCTTTCCAATTTTTCCACATCGTTCTTGTAGTGTGGGCCCCAAACTGGACACAATACTCCAGATGAGGCCTCACCAATGTCGAATAGAGGGGAACAATCACATCCCTCAATCTGCTGGCAATGCCCCTACTTATACAGCTCAAAATGCCATTAGCCTTCTTGGCAACAAGGGCACACTGTTGATTCATATCCAGCTTCTCATCCACTGTAACCCCTAATCACCATCCATAGGAAATATGGGGAGGGGGAGGGTTGGTTCACCAGCCACCCTGTGCCAGCGGGAGGAGGTGTTGGTTCACTGGCTGCCCTGCACCCTGGTGGTTTTGGGTTTTTTTGTGCTTGGGGCGGCAATAAAGCCAGAGCCGGCCCTGCGAGTTGCACGTATTTTTGTTGACATCCTGGTTAATCCACAACCTGGTTAACCCGATCCTGGATAATCGAGAGTCTGCTGTAAAGAAAACCCTCCACTATTTTGTCCCACTTTGGGATGAACACAAATGTCAAACTACTGGAGTTCCCTGGGAAATGGAAAATTCAGATCTTTTTACTCCACTCTACTTCTAGGTCACGCAATACGGTATTAGGCACCAAATTAAGGCCCCAATTCAGCAAGGTATTTATGCACATGTGTAACATTAAATATGTGGGTCATCCCACTAAAGTTGAGGAATATCTTACTGAATCAGGGCCCAAATAGGATAGGTCTTTGCCCTCTGTTTCTGAAGACAATATAGAAAAAATCATCACCATTGGATTCCTTGGGTGAGTCTATAACCTTCCAGTTATACAAGTAGATGGTCCTCTGAACTGTAAGGACTGTTATAAGAACATATATAGGGCCATGAGATGGATTTGAACAGTTCATTTGAAGGACATTTTCTGAGAAGACAGAAAGGAAGCACATTGTACCTCATTAAACTCCACTGTCTTCAGTGGAATTGTGCAACTTTATCGAAGTTTCACGAGGAATAAAACTCGCTCAGTGTTTGTTGTTGCTGAATTTGTGTTTTTCTGTTGACATTAAATACATGAAATTACTTATTGCAATTGGAGTGTTGTGCTTTATGATTATTCTTGGCAGTCTGGAGATCACATCTTTTTGAAATACCCCTTAGCTACAAAATTAAGTCATCACAAATCTAAGTATTAACATAAACATACCAATTAAAGAGACATGTACACCCATTCATTTTACACATAAGCTAATTGAAATCAACAACTTATGCAAATGAGTGAGTTTACTGTACTTTACAGGTCAACACATTGTGATGCGTACACAAAATAATTATAAACAAACCTATACATTTTAAATTCAATTCAATACAGTTTACAAAAAACAACAACCAAATGAGATTTAAATAAATCAGGAACAGTCTCATTAATACTGTTATGTGAAACAGTAATATTATTAATATAAAATAATGTTTTATCTACAATTAATGAAGCTGCCATACAGGCCTGTATTTATACAACTTAATTGTCAACTTCTTCTTCTTATCCTCTTCGCTCCTGGTGGAGCATAAGGTGCCAACCATTCTTCTCCATTCACTGAAGATTTGGTTGACGTTTCTGTAGCATTCGTTTTTTACATGGTGGGTTGCTAGCCCAACGCAAAACCCTCCTCCTTTCACATCTTGGGCTTGGGACCAAGCAATGGCAGAGTTAATTGTCAACTGGTCTATTCTAAATCAGATTATTATTTTTTTAGATCTATAGTTTTTCATGTTACCATTTTAAAATATAAAATTCAAATATACTTAATTGGTTAGCCTGACACAGTTTGCTTTTCAGTCATAGAAACAGAAAGCCAAATTCTGTACATTTGCATATACTTCCTATTTCTGTAAGTGGGTGTCACATGTCTGTATAGAAGGGCATATCTTGGCCTAAGGGACATTTTCCCCTTCAAAATAGGACCCAGTTTTCAAAGATAATTGCAGAAAGGGATACAATTACAGAAGGATGCCTTCGAAGTGCAATTTGCCCCTGCAAAATATGCACCTACTGTTGAGTTATGAAGACTAATCTATGTACTTTGATTTTAGTTGTAAGTAGTTAGAGGCATTAATCAGGTACAATATGCAAATTATACCCACAAACTGGGAAGGTGGATCTTGCCCTTATGAAAATGTATCTCAAGAAGGGTGGGTATTGGATATGCACAAAGTGGGTAACTGCACAAGTAGGCAGATTTTCACATAAGTAGATACCCATTTTGTGAGTATAATTGCCAGTTCCTATCAGCAGATTATATTTTTCAGGATTAATTTATATGCCTAGATATGAATATTTAGGTTTTATTGTCCTAGTCTGTGTACCACTAACCTGTGCAGGGAGGAATGTGAGACAACCTCAAGTGTATACTGTTAGTAATTTGTTTGAATCCCAGTCCCTGAAGTGGATGTTCTGCAAATTAAGGACAAGATCGTAACTTGAACTATGTGGTTGTATGAGTGAGTACCTACTTTCTACCCCGGCAAGTGCTACCTAAAGCTTGGCATTGTACACACAGGAGCAAAGGGGTTTGTGTGTCAGTTTGCTTTTTCCCTAGCATAGGTGGTTGGTGAGGGATAGGATATGGGTAAGGAGAAGCGGGGACAGGGTGGAGGCTTAGCTGAACCCTCAAATGGCTGACCAATACAGCTGTAGGGGGAGTAATAATTTACAAGTGGTATAGATAAACAGAAAATGACTATCCTCTGGGAACAAGGAAGAAGCGGAGAAGGAAATATAGTTTAGAGGTATATCTGACTCACGGTATTTCCTAGAAGGTGTGAGGGTACCCTGCTACTGACAACTACAGGAAACTCTCTTTCAGATCATGTGGAAGGAGCCCCTGTTTTTGGAGCAGAAATATTTACTTAGTGTGCTTTAGAAATGTTGCCTGATTGATTCTTCCACTGCCCCTTTATTATAGGTTACGCCCCTTTTGCAGCTCAGGGGAGGTAACTGAGGCAAGAAGAGAATTGGTATCAGAGCTCAGGTGTTCCTGGCTCCCAGTGCTCTGTTGAGGCTACTAGGTTGTATTTTTTTTCTTCTGAAACACACCTCTATCCAGTCATCTGCATAATAGCCATCTCAGCAACATGTCCAAAATATTCTAAGGACAAACTACTTAAAATCCCCATATGTCTACATGTTGATTTCCTCTTTACATCACAAATAGTTCTTCAGGCACTCACCTCCAGGTTATACAGATGATTTTGGGTGTAGTACAAATATGTTACGTGAAAATGGAGTGTATATATTTTAGGATATACTAATCTACAGGTTGAATAATCACACACATTTGTTTGTCTCAAAATATTTCCAAACCCAGATCTATTGCCTGCTTTTTCTCTACCACTCATGCTAGCAAAGATATAGCTGTATTGAACAAGACTTTATAGTATGAAAGGAAAAATCCTGAAAGCTGAAAGACGTGAAATTTTCAATTAATTCAATAGAAGAATGAGGTTCCTGTCACCTTTCAGGAACTTGGGTTGAAGATGTCCAGTCAGGGCTGGTGTTACTATGAGGCGAACTGAGGTGGCCGCCTCAGGTGCCAGACTGGGGAAGTGGCACCACTAGGATCCAGAGTTTAGAAAATTGTGTCCGCTGATGCTGCATGTGTATTCCCTCTGCTCTAGATTCTCAGAGATGGTGGAGCACTATGTTGAAAGAAGGAGGGCACAAGAGACCTTTCAAAGTTTTGTCCAAGCGAGGGGGCATGGGGACGTCAGATGCTAAAATGTTGTGGGCTGGGCCAGTGAGTGAGATAACATAAATGAAAATCTCTCAGTAATGGGAACCTCCTCTGGAACATTGGGAGGTTAAGAATGAGACTGCTTTGTGCTTGCAGGAATATTGTAGATAAGATATTGTTTTGGACCATGTAATAGTGACCTTAGCTTTACCAGTAGATTTCACCCATAAGTCGTATGACCTCGTGGAATGATGTAGTAGAGAAATGAATGGCTGTGCTCTTTACACCATTTGATATGTATTCTCTAAACAATTAATATATTCATCAAACAGAAAAGTGACACTCTGATATAAGAAAGTGACTCAGCTGAACTGAGTTTACATTTTCCCCGTCAAACTCTTTCCAGCATTAAATGGCATTGAAATTAGTCTATTTACATAGTTCAAGAACTCCAATAATAAAATAATTATGAATATAAAAATGACCTATAGAATATATCCATTTCTCATTATGATACAATTATAATCATCTAACGAACAAAATGTACAGGTCCACAGTTCTAACAATAGTTACATTTGATGCCCAGGCTACTCTAATTGCTACCTGTGTAATTGTGTAACTCATGTAAATTACTAGAGACAGGTTGATTTAAACCATGTTAAAATTCAAAAGGAGTGACAGTACTAATAAAGCAAAATAATCAAAATAGATCTATTTGACAGAACCAGTAATTATAAACTTGAATACCAATTAATTCTGAGTAAACTTAGGTGTATTCTGGCTCTTTCATTGGACTTTACAGTAATTACACATATTTTTCAAACTATCCAAAAATCCAGAGAAGTAAAACAAGAATTCTTTATGTAAAAATAACATGTGTGCATAGCACCTGCCTTTTCAGTACTCCCATTTGCTGTCACGATAAAAATGCACATGCTGATAAATCCATCTGCTCAAGACAGACAAATCATTACTCCTTTGTTGCATTTAAGTAATGAATTCTATCAGCAGGAGACTCCTGCAGGTGGGGGAAATTGATCCAAATGGAACAGTGAACAGTGTGAAACAAGTGATGAACAGCTGCTAAAAATGAGCATGGAAGATGTATGCATAATGCACCTGATTCTTCTCTTAGTAGCTTTATACCATTAGACTACTATTGACTGGTGGAAGTGAGAGAGAATCACATTTTATTTTATGTTATTGGGACCTAAATTACCACTATGAGTTCTCCTCTTTTTTTCCTTTAGGTTCACACAGAGAACTAAATTAAATTAATTGAAACTGAACCATAATGCTTTCATTAACTATAAAATGCAAATAAGAGTCTAAACTTTCCATAGCAGAATTAGTTGAACAAGTACACATTTATCCAATTTAGGAGGGTAAAATTATCAGGAATGATGTGACAATGACATCTGTTAGTTTATGGAGTGCAATCTCAAGGGAAATGGTGGAAGTCTTATCACTTAGGACATTTAAAATGTGGCTAGAGAAAACACTAACATTACAGCATACTATGGCAGCAGGGAGATGGATTTGAGGACTTACCAATAATAGGTCTTTTCCTATCTCAAATTCCTGTGAGCCTTGATGGGGATGAATTAATAAATTCAATTCAATTTAAAATGTTTACTGACGCTGCTAAATCCTGGAACGTACAGTAGCAGACAGTTATTATTTTTCTTTTAGAAGCTAAAAATAATAAATTGAATCATAAAAATCGGTGTGAGAACATTGCTGTCCTAATTACAGGAATTCCTATTTCATCAGAGCTGTTAAATATATGCTAGTAGAGATCTGAGACAATATCCTTCTTCAATATTTTATTTTCACTGGCAAAGCTACATTTATATAAGGCAGCTCTCTAGCTCATACATGGGCATACAGGAAAAGAGCTTGCCTTAATCTTATGTCTATATAAGAACATGGAAATGTCCATACCAGAGCAATAGCCCATTTAAACACTAAGAGTGGCCAGCACCAGATACTTCAGAAGACTGTGCAAGAAGCCCAAAGGGGACAAGTAGGGAATAATCAGCCATTCAGGGGACATTTTTTCCTACACACCGCAGTTGGAGGTTGGCAGCATAATGGTCTATTTCTTGCCAAACTCTTTTTAAAAATACATCTATCACAAGGAACTGTGAATGTTCTCATTATTCATATAAATGTTCAGTCCTTTTCTGAATAAGCTCTTGCCCTCAAGGATTGCTTGTGGCACTGAATTCCATAGGCTACTTCTGATCCTAGATAATGTGTTCTCTTTATCAATTTTAAATTTTATGCCTCTGTTTCATTGACAAGGAAACACATAAATTGACTTCATATGAGAGAAAGCCCCTCATGGTGTAACATGGTATAATATTCCAGATTAGCAAAGGGCCTTGTAAATAAACTGGACAATTTGCCAAAGATGCCGGTCTCAATAATCCAAGTGGAGGCAGAATTTATAGTTTGATAGTATGTAAGAGATGAATCAGGGTGAGAAATAGGCTATGAAGGGCCTTAAAGCGAAATAGAATTGTAAATGAAAGGAAGTAAAGACAGGAATGTGTAGTGACTTGGTGATGAGCTGGGAAAATGATCATTGAAGCAGTGTTTTGAATGGATGTATATGGTACCAGATAGCGTTCATTAAGACAGAAAGAAAAAGATTGCATTAGTCAAGATACAAGAGGGTGAACATCTGAATAAGAATTTTGTCTCTGTGGATGGACAGAAAAGACCCAAATTGAACCTCGTACAGGAAGGGGAGCAGTTGAAACGGGCGTGAATTCATTTATTTATTATGGCAAATACATAAAAAATCTTTCCATGAATATTTACCTAGCTTAATGTTCAGCATTTTAAGAAACCTTATAAGTGATTTTGAGTTATATTTTGCAAAACTTTGTGTTTGAGGAATTTTTGTTTCTCAAATCTTAAAATAAGGGATTGTTTAGAATGGGGTCCTATTTATTGTGAACTCCCAAAAATTCAGAGGAGAAAATATCACATATGAATGGATTTGGTTTTTAACCCTCCCCACCCCATAAATAAATAACAATTCTCCATCAATATCTAAACAGCTTGGTAGCTTTGCCTGGTCCTAGAAACTAAGTTGAGCATTCAGATTCCCCTCCGCTCACACGGCTGGTTCCTTAAAATAGAAATATTAAATGACAAAGTTTTGAATATATTTAAAAATAATCGATACCTAGGATGATGATTGTACTACCTATGCCATAGCTTACCTGTACTTACCTCACTTGAGATATCCATAACTATTTTTAATCATAATTTCCCCCCAAAGTTGTGCTTTTAGAAGCAATTATTAAATGCACTGATTTGCAAGTGAACACAGGTACTGAGTAGTCTTTCGTTATCTTCACAAACATTAGTTTTAATGCTACTCTATGTATTCTAAGGAAAGACCATATGAAGGAAGATTATAAATGTAAACAACAACGACAAGAATGGAATCAAAGGCATTTTACTTGTATGCAAGTGCATTTAGGAATATGACAAGTCTGGTAAGTTAAATAGGTCAATTTTGCGTGACAATAAATATTTACATTCTTTAAACACTGAGCTACAATCACTGTGATAGGAGAATGTCTCAGAAATTGGCTTCATCAAGCTCAAAACCTGTCTGTTTTCAGGGTGAGCAGGACAGGTCAATGACAACCCAGGTATTAAGTTTGAATTTAATAAAGGTAATTTACTTGGCTTAACGATCAGGCTAGAGGGTGATGATCATACAGTTGTCTCCAGAGGTTTAGACAAAGGTAACTTTTGCGGCTGCACAGCGCCATGCACTATTTCTTCAGACTTAGCTAGCATGCCATTCTTAATTCCCTGCTTGTGGTTTGACACGTCTCTGGCATCAGTAGGCTGAAGCAGAGATTCGGGTGTCCTCCCTCTTTCCCGGCTTGGAAAACCACACTTCAGTTTTGCCTCCTAAAGGATTCCTATTTCACATATGAAATATCATTCCTGTTCTAAGGGTTGGTGCACAGTGCAGAAGAAATGTCCTTCAACTAATAGACACAGCTGCACACAAGTCCTGGAAGGAAGGTACACTGTGCCCTTGATTCAGAAATGTAGATAATCCTCATTCAGTATGTCAAAGCAAGGAACAGCTGGGACCCATTGGCTCTCTTGAGGAAAAGACAGGTGAAGAATGCCCCAACAAAATCTGTTCCTGCTGATGATCTTGCTGACTTCCCTTCTGTTGTTTAGAAACTGATCTAGCCACAGCCCTGCTATTGTTTCCACTGTTCACACTCAGCCATGATGGGTCAATGAGCACCTTCTGGATTGTAACAAACAAGAAGATGAAGTGATTTACCTGTAATCACTGAATCTGGTGGCCAGGAAGGCTGCAAAATTAGAGGGGATGGTTGGAAGCTGCAGGGGACCCCAAGAGAAGGGAGGAATGTAAAGGGATGTGAATCAGAGACCTAGAAACAAAGGCCACCTAACAGATGTAAAGAGAGGACACAGAGCCTCACAGCTCTGAGAGGTTGGAATGGAAACAGGGACACACAGACTTCTGTAGTGGGCAAAGAACTCTAGGAAATGACCCCTGTAAGGAAACCCAATATGGGGGAAGGGAGACCATAGGGAGGGTGGAGAGGTCAGAAAGAAAAATAAGAGTGAGGAGACTCAAACCAGAGAATTATACTTTGTGGGGATGGAGAGGAGGAGATCAAAAGGGTGTAAAAACTCCCCTATAGGTAGAGAGGTAAGAGACATGTAAGCTGCAGCTGGAAGAGGCATAAATAAAGGAAGATGGGCGGATAGAGTGAAAGTCAGAAGGAGGAAGGTTGAGAAGGAAAGTTAACTATAGAGGAAATAATGTGACTATAGGTAATGAGACAGACGCAGCTAGAAGGAAAGATAAAGGTTGAGTGAAGTTAAAGAAAAGAACAAAAAGCGGACACCGCAGTTCTATATACTGTGTTGTTTTATACAAAGCCAATGGCAACGTGTCAAAATAACAGTTGCCCGTTTTAAGTTTTATATATTGGGGGACGTCAGGAAAAGGATATGAAAGTATACTACTGCGTGGGTGTAACTGGGTCCTTGCAGGTCCTCTCCACAAAAACCGCCGTTGACCAACTTATGTGCAGCACCCGTGTCTTTTATTAGCTGTGTCTTGTCCCCACCACCTACTATTTACAGTATATACAGATCTACAGACCACTGCTCAGGAAGACTGTCTCCCTGGTCTCCTCCTCCTCTGGTCTCTCTAGCTTCCTTCCTGCCAGGTTTTATAGCTGGCTCCTCAGACCTGCAGGTGTCTCCCCTCAGGTAATCAGGGTGTGGCCTCCCAGCCAGCTCCAGCTAGTATCTTCTTTTCCCTGGGTCGGGGCTAACAGAGGCCTGGCTTGATCCTCTGAGCCAGCACCCTGTTACAGTGGGCATGGGAACCTTTTTACTGGATCAGAAGTTATAATCCATAATGTTCCAGCTAAGGAGCTGGAAAGGTGCTATCCCCCATCCCCCACCTTCCCCATCGGATTAGAACCAGCAACATTTTCCCTAGAAAGGCTGTAGCTCTCTGGTCTCGGTGTTATGGCATGGTTCACTGCTCATGTCCTTTAGTGCCAATGTATTTGAATGCTGACAAATCTGTCAAATCAGCAGCTGTGTCATTATCTTGGAACTACCATTACCATAGTCATTTTTATTGGTATGTTATTAAAATATAATTTGCTACTGGCATGCTTTTCTCATAAATAATTCCAGATAAATACCAAACACGGGTGCTTGTGTGGTAGGATTTGTGTTAGGTTTTTTACATTCAAGATTTGTTTTAAAAAACAAGTTTACATTATCTAAAAGTACAGGAAATTGCACCTACTATTTCTAAATGTTACAAGGGAGAGCCCCCCCCCCCCGTACTTGATATTATTAATGTGTATGTATGTGTTTATTTTTGTCCCCCACAGCTTCCTCTAGCTTTTGCGTGGCTGGCCTCAGGCCTGTGTAGCATACGAAATATAGAACCTTAAGACAGGGATCCAGAATAAAAAGATTTTCATTTAATATGAATATATAGTTGATTAAAGACTTCAACCAGCGTTGGATAAAAGTGAGCTTCACCTCCAGCATTATGCATATTAATTGATATAAATTGGCTTTTTGTAGCTTTTCTATGAATTCTTTATGAAGGGAAGTAAAATGAGTATTTGTGAGTGACTCGAACCCTGGAAAGGTTACTTCTTAATGATATTTTACTAACTATGCTTTTTATTTCAGAAAAAACAACAACAAACAACCAAATTCCCCCCCTCCACACACACACACTTTGCCTTAATGACCAAGACAGCTGAGCAAAGGAAGTCATCTATCCTGGAAGGTATTGGATAGATTGTTTGTAGATACAGCTATAGAATTATAAAATATTAATATTATGTAGTTTAAAAAAAACACACCAAAACCAACTACTGTTGTTAGTGATATATTTGTTTCCTGGCGGGCTAGAGCAGAAGAAGGTATTTGCATAACAGATGCTGCTATCACATACCTTGTTGTTTTACCATAGAATTGATGAAATATTTGCAATGAAATTTACCACAACGTGGAACCTTGCTGGGTTTTGTGTTAAACTGCAAATTTGAAATAACATCCTTAGTCATCCTTAATCTGTTGGGGTTAAGGAGAAAGAGGGTTCAATTTACATCTTTATGCCCAGGGCTTCCTTTTTTTAATTATTCTTTTATAAATTCTATTTAGTGACTCTTAGAGCTAAGCTGTAAAGAAATTGGTGATCAAATGATCATTTCTACAAGATGCTGTGTGCCTGCAACAGCCACTGAAGTCAGTGAGGGTGCTTGACAATTTGCAGGATTGAGTCATGAATTAGTCATTCGTTTATTTGTAGCACAGAGAATTGGTGAGTGGTTCTCCAAGTGGCTAAGGAATTTGTAGAGAAAAAGACACAGTCCTAGTGATATTATTACATTTTGTGGCATGGACAAGCATTTGGTAAGGTCAGATCACCTCCAAAATACTTAAAGAATTTTAAGAAATCAGACTCACAGGGTATATGAGCTAAGGTCAAATTTCAACCACCATAATCCTTAGTAGCCCAGCTGGATTAAATTTATAAAGTATTTTTAAGATAAATTTGTTGCATTGCTTCGTGGGCATGCTACAACACTTAAAATGCACGACCTTAGTGCAAGACAGCTAAAGATGGAGTTGCAGTAGCTATATGATTGGCTTTTTGGGTCAATTAATTGTTGCTTTCTGCTTCTAAGAGCTGTAGTTAGTGTCCAACAAAACATATATTTATGGATAGCGCAAAGGAGGAAAGTTTTTCGAAGAATCCTTTAACAGTGGGTGGGCGTGCAGGAGGTTAGTCAGAACACCAGCACTGAGGAATTTGTCAGGGAAAAGGGAAATTGAGTGTATTTATCTTGTCCACAAGATCATCATAAGTACGAGATATCTTTGACTCAGAAGGGTTGGTAGAAGTACACCAATCCTATGCACTTTGGGTGGCTCTTTACTGAAACTTGTTTTTATAGTGATGGTGAAAACTCTGTGTATCTTAGTAGGCATCTGAAAGTATTAGTATTGTTGTAGTATTTTGGGCCCCAGTCCTGTGAACTGATCTATCTGGACAGACATTTATTCCTGCATGGAATCCCACTGAAATATATGTGGCTCCATAGCAGTTCAGGGATTTGCCTAGACTTCAGGATCACTGTCTTAATAGCTAATACAATCCACAGTAGCCTACTGGTCTGCAACACCCTGTGCTATAAGATCTCTATAGTTCCCTTTGATTCATTTTCCACACATCAATAAAAAAAAGATAATTTTCCCCATCATCTCGGGCTATACCTCATGTTCTAGAAATTTAGGTTAGAAAATACTTTATCCATTATCCAATTCACACTCCATCAATGTAGAACTGTACTATGCAGAGGTAGTCAATTATTTTGCCAAGGCCCACATTTCTTGGACAAGGTATAGTCAAGGTACACACTCCAGAGTAAAAATGTAAAAAAACCAAAACAATAATTAGTAAATAGATTTTGGGGTCTGTTCAAAAGTGTCTGGTGGTCCAGATTTGACCAATGGTCTGCCTATTGACTACTCCTGGTATAAAGTGTATTCTCCAGAGTTTTCTCCAGACAGGTTTTAATTGACTATCTCAGAGTTGTCAGCACTTCACTTGGGAGACAATTCCAAAATCTAATAGATCTTCCTGAAAGGAAAATATTTACTTTTAACTGAGTATTATTTTATAATCCTCAGTTTTAATATTAGTTACAAACTTCCCCCTAAACTGTTTTTTTAAAGCTTAGTGCTGAGAATAAAGACACAAAACAGTAAAATAAAAGGAGCCACCAGTTTTCAAAACCAACATTTCCTTCTTAATGGGGTGATTCTCTCTGAAGTATTAATCTTCGGGGGGGGGGGATTTTTCAGGTGTTAAAATGCTTTGCTTTGATTGCTGTTTGATGACCTAGGAGAAACAATCTCATGCTCTCATCAGTCCGGTCCTCCATGCAGGGCCGGTAACAGAAATTTGGGGGCTCCCTACTCTGATCATTTGGGCCCCCCCCCCAGCCCAGCTGGCACTTCCCCCCTCCCCAGCTGACAGCGGCTGGGAGCCCCCCCAGCCCAGCCGGCGCTCCCCCCCCCCCCCAGCTGACAGCGGCTGGCGGCAGTGCGGGGTCCTGCGGGAGCGCGAGCCTGGGAGCGGCGCGAGCCGCCCTTGCTACTCTCCCCCCCAGGGCCAGCGACAGAAATTTGGGGCCCCCCTACTCTGATAGTTTGGGCCCCCCCCAGCCCAGCCAACAGCGGCTGGGTCCCCCCCCCAGCGCCCCCCCCAGCCCAGCCCAACTGACAGCGGCTGGGGGGCCCCCCAGCCCAGCGGGCCCCCCCCGAGCCCAGCCGCCCCCCCCAGCCCAAAGGGCCCCCCCAGCCCAGCGGGCCTCCCCCAGCCCAGCCGCCCCCCCCCAGCCCAGCCGACAGCCGGCGCTCCCTTCCCCCCCCCCCAGCTGACAGCGCCTTTGCTGCTGCCTTTGCTGCCTTGCTGCTCACCCCTCCTCCCCGCCCTTTCTCTCCCCGGACTGAGCTGCTGCCGCCGGCCGGGCTCACTGCTCGGCTGGGGACACACGCTCGTCCGGGGGAGAGCCGCGCGATGACTACGGGTAGAGCTGTACCGGGGCTCCCCTGAAGTGCGGGGCCCGGTACAGCTCTACCCGTAGTACCCCCCTGTCGCCGGCCCTGCTCCCCCCCCCCACACTTTCTCCCCCGAACTGTGCTGCTGCCGCCAGCCAGGCTCACTGCTCTTGCCGGGGACACGCACGCTCATCCGCTCCGGAGGAGAGCCGCGCTGCCTCCCCGCCCCTTCCCCGCTCTCCAGGCCTGGCGACAAGGGGGGATAACTATGGGTACTGCTGTGTACCGGGCCCCCCCCTAAAGTCCAGGGCCCGGTACAGCTCTACCCGTAGTACCCCCCTGTCGCCGGCCCTGCCTCCATGTTGACATATCCATGTCCCAACATCACAACACAACTGGTGCTTATCACCATCGACCCGAGAACTGCTCATACCCAGAGGTGTTGCCTCCATGTTAGGTTGATTAAAATTGCTGGGGGTAATATAGGAAAGCCTGTGCTGCTGCTTCCGGTGCTGTCTATATATCTGTCTTGTAAATGGTAACCCTGATGGGATTGCTTGTGAACCCTAAGAGCCAATAGAGGGGAGGGTTCATGCAAATACTATTTCTGCTTACAACTGATTCTCCAAATGGGGAGCTGTGTAAAGACCATTCCATATACCACAGTGACTCCAGACAGAAACTGTCCCCTACAGTTTTCTGACTGGAGCCCTGGGTTCAGCTCCATTTGCTTAGCAATGAGTGCTCATCTCTTCAGAAAAATAGCCCATTGAGGCGGAGAGCTCACCAGAGACTTTTCTGAACTAATCAAAACCCAGGGAATTGTCCCTAAGTAGAGGTGGGTAAACGGAGCAGAGCCGTTGGGGAAAAAATATGCATTTTCAAATGCATATTTTTTGTTTTAATTTTGGAATGAAATTTCCTTTATATTCAGGAACCTAAAACAAAAAAATATTTTTTTAAATTTTGAATTATTGGTTTTCACATGAGTCCGCATTTTTGCCACTGAATGCAATAAAATGGAGAAGAGAGGACGTCGTTGATGTTTTTTTCCCCTGACATTTCTTTTTTCCCTTCTTTACTTTATTCACCCTGTTTCAAAGCTTTTCCAGTTTTAGAAAAGTTAGTTTCTTTTTTTCCCTTCTGCTACTCTAGCTTCGGACGTTGGAGACATTTGAGTGGAAAAAGAAAAAGAAGGAAGAGGAGGAAACTGGATATTATTCATTGTATTGTACTTAGTGGAGAACGGAAAAAATGGAAAGGTGATGGAAAAAACAAAAATTGAAAATGTTCTGCAATCATGAAATATACTAACTACAGTGATTTTTTTTTTCAAAAGCATTTGTTTTCTTATATTGTATGATCATAATAAGGCAATTGCTATTATCTACACTTCTTACAGTTGAAGGACCTTGGCTCTTCTGGTGGAAAAACCCCCCACCATGTTCTTTAGATGCCTTTTTATTTAGATAAAGGATGTGTTTTGGCCAGTGGATGGATAATTGTAAGGCCATGTAAGTGGTCGTGTCAATACTAATGCTATGACAATACCTTAGCATACAGAACACTTGATATTAATACCGCATATTTTAACTCGGTTTCAATTGTCCTCGGTTTTTATCAAATTAAGACACATTCCTTTTTTATTCCAACACAAGACAATTTTCTGGTTACTGTCAGGAGATTTAGGTTGAATATCTGTTCCTCCTGACAGAATCAACTAGTCAGGATACTTTCCTTAGTTTGTCATGCAGTATTTAATAATTTTCCCCTTGAATTTAGAGGGTTTTTTTTTTAATGGGCTGAAATCTAAATATATTTCTGGCAGAAGCAGTTAAACCAGACATCTTAATTATTATGTTTCCAAGGAAATGACAGCCTGTGTAAGGGAAGCTGACATGTCTCCCTGCAGCTATGTGCTTTTTATATTGGAACTTTATGCTATTATAAATTACCTAGGACTGAGACTGGCATGAACACAATACATCAGATTTAAACCGGCTGCCACATAATGTAGTGAGACCATTAACCCTTTTTTCTCTCTCCTGGTTTGAGTCTGCTCACTGCAAAACTTGTAGGACTCAGTATTTCCAAAAAGGACCTGTGCCCTTTTTAAACCAGCCCCACAATTTAACAGTCATCATTTGAAATGATCAAAGTGAGCATGCAGGGTCAATATGCTGTGAGGCTGCTGTGCAGAGCCTGCTGTTCTTGACAGCTATTGTTTGATTTGAGGCACTCGTTGTGCCAACTGTCAGGTTTTCATATGAGGCAAGGCACATGATCTTTGCACCTGCTGCCTCCTGTTTGGAAGGATGGGGAGATCTCAGAGTTATTCAGCTAATGTAACAACTGTGTATTGAGCAAAGTTTAACAAATATGTTAAAATAGAACCTGCTGGGCAGATATTTCGGATTGTATTGGCATGCTGTGTTACTTTGAAATTGATTAGCTTGCTCAGCATATGTAGTAGCTTCTACAGGAAGAAATACAACACGGAAAAGGTAAAAACAAAAACAAAAACCCACATAAAATAAAAAAAATTAGTTTGGAGATTATTTGGTCTCTTGTAAATTACACACAGTGGAATTGGATGTGCTTATTCTTATGTGGGAAAATAACCAAGGCAGTAATTAGTGAGATTAAAGGTCATTGCTTTAGAAGTAAGAGAATGAGTGAGCATGTTGTACCAGCTGTCCTCTTCCTTTTCTTCAAATGTTTTATAATTTTATGAGACTATTTTGTAGCTAGGGATACTATAACAATGGGTCTGACAAAAGGAGTCTTAGAACATGTCACCTGGGTTTAACACAGCAGTGAGGAAGACAGACTTACCTGAACATCATCACATCGTTGTTATGGTCCAAAAACCAAACAACTTCAATGAGCTTTAGATCAGGCCCATGGCAAAGATATAGGTAAAACCTTCCATTGGAAGAATGAATTTTTTCCATCACAGCCATTTCTACTTAAGTTTTTTCTTAAGGAATTATTTCAGACTAATTTTGTCCATAAAATGAAAGGTCATGTTAATATTTTCTTGATTTTTTTTATGTTATGCATCAAGTATAGTGATCTCACATCTATTCCAAATGTAAGTGATGGAAGACAACATAAGAGGAGAAAGAGAAAATGAATAATCTCAGCAATATCTATATTTAAAAAAAGAAATCACAATTAGATGCAATTCATAATTATTATAGTGGCAATCAGTATTATTTGACTAATCTAATATTAAATAGAATAACCTAACAATAGTTTTGCAAGAACCTCAACAGGCCAGCTTAAGAAGTATTTTTAAACAACCCATTAAGATGCTGAGATGGCAATATATGACTACTGATAAGTTTCGTATTCAGGAGGTAGGTGTCTCAGAAAAATCTGCCTCATCATTTTTTCAGAGAAATTAGTATCTGTTATCTTGATATAAACTATATTTGAATCATCACAATCATAAAACAAACCCTGACAATAAATAACTCATAACAAAGCCTGCCTCACATAGCTGTCCATGTGACAAAGAGTCCTATGGCACCTTAAAGACTAACTAAAAGGTGCCACAGAACTCTTTGTCACTTCTGCAATTCCAGACTAACATGGCTACCTCTCTGATTCATAGCTGCCTATGATGCTCCATTAGTTACAAACTAATGGCCTGATCCATTTCCCACTGAAACCACTGGGAGTATTATCATTGACTTTGGCCTTGATACAAGAAATCACTTAAGCACATGCTTAAGTCCTTCCTGGTTCAGGACAACATTTCAAGACATGCACAATAATATCTGCTTAAGTGCTGTCCTGAATTGGGTTGCTTTTCTGAATAGGTCTTTTAACTGGAGATGGACTGGCACCTAAGGCTTCATCTTGCAAATGTTTGCACATGTAACTTTACTCATTTGCACAGCCAATTGGCTATGAAATGTGGCACCCAGAACTGAATACAATACTTCAGTTGAGGCCTAATCAGCATTGAGTAGAGCAGAATAATTACTTCTCATGTTTCTCCTACAAAATTTCTGTGAATACATCCCAGAACGATGTTCCCTTTTTTTTGCAATAGTGTTACACTGTTGACTCATATTTAGGTTGTGGTCCACTATGACCCCCAAATCCCTTTCCCCAGTACTCCTTCCTAGGCAGTCAGTTCCCATTTTGTATATGTGCAACTGATTCTTCCTTCCTAAATGGAAGGAAGAAATTTGCATTTGTCCTTATTGAATTTCATCCTATTTACTTCAGATCTTTTCTCCAATTTGTCCAAATATTTTTGCATTTTAATCCTATCCTCCAAAACACTTGCAACCCCTCTCAGCTTGGTATAGTCTGAAAACTTTATAAGTGTACTCTATTTGTCACTATCTATATCATTGATGAAGATATTGAACAGAACTGGACTCAGAACTGATCCTTGCAGGACCCCACTCATTATGCCCTTCAGCATGACTGTGAACCACTGATAAGTAGTCTCTGGGAATGTTTTCCCAACCAGTTTTGCACCCACCTTATAGTAGCTCCATCAAGTTGCATTTCCCTAGTTTGTTTATGAGAAGGTCATGTGAGACAGTATCAAAGTTTTACTAAAGTCAAGATATACCACATCTACCGCTTCACCCCTTTCCATAAGGCTTGTTACACTGTCAAAGAAAGCTATTAGGTTGGGTTGACACCATTTTTTCTTGACAAATCCATACTGACTGTTACTTATTATCTTCTAGATATTTCCCTAATGATTTCTTTATTATTTGCTGCATTATCTTTCAGGGTACAGAAGTTAAGCTGACTGGTCTGTAATTCCCTGGGTTGTCCTTATTTCCCTTTCTTTATAGTTTGGCATTATATTGCCCTTTTCAAATTTTCTGGAATCTCTCCTCACTTTCAAAAACAGGACTCAAGAAAGTGTCATGTGATATGGAGCTGGTAGGCAAAGTTCCATGTAGACCGAAGACATAATTGTCTTAATTGTTTAAATAATTAATGACTAATCAGCATTACACATTTGCTCATTCCTGCATGTTGTCATGACAGTGCATTAATTATGATACTGGGAAAGGTTTCAGAGTGGTACCATGTTAGTCTGTATCAGCAAAAACAAGGAGTCCATGTGGCACTTTAGAAACTAACAAATTTCAGGTCCAGACACCCTTCCCCCAATTATTTTGTGGGGGAAGGGTGTCTGGACCTGGTGCTTTGGTTCAGTCCCTTATAAAGATAGGATTGATTAACAAAATTCTTCTCTAAGTCTGGATTACAACACTCATAGTTTGTGAGATGCTCAGAATCAAAGTTTTGGTAAATGCCCTGTTTATAGCATGAACGTAGTATTAAGAACTTCAGGAGGCAGATTTAGGACTTAACAAAAACTCGAACACAAATGCATATTAAGTTTCAGACTAATAGTGATCAACACATGTGCCTAAATTTTAAGAAAAGTTGAGGGTGAAAATACCTGAATTTATATTTTTGCAATCATTTCTGTCAAGCAAATACTGGACTTCTAGAAAGTCTCAACTAAGCATGTAGCCTTGGTCCCACTCAGCACACACACTTTATAGAACCAGAGGATGTGGATGTGAAGAAATATATTACAGTGGGTAGTTTACTAGATAATTGATCCTATCTTTTATCACACTTTGAGGAAGAGATTATATCTGTAGTGGAATTAATCACAATATCTGATCATGATTAATAAAGCTTGTGTGCCTATATGCTGAGCAGTGGTCACTATGTAGCATCACTGCAGCCTCAGGTTGTTGTACTCTAGGACAGAGAAGAATGGACCTGAGCCACTATCTCCTTAATCCGCATGCAAAATGGGTACAGGCAGCCTCCATGGGTACTCATAGATTTTAATTCCAGAAGGGACCATCATGATTATCTAGACTGACTTCCTACACATTGCACAGCATCTCACATATCCACTCCTGTAAATAGGCCCATAACCTCTATCTGTAATGAAGTGATCAGACCTTGATTTAAAGACTTCATTACAGAGAATCTACCATTTGCTTTTGGTCAAACCAAGTGCACCACTGAGTTGTTCCCCAAGCTGCAGCTGCGGGCAAGAAAACCCCAGGATTTCTGCCAATCTGCCGTGGCAGAAAATTACTTCCCAACCCCAAATATGGCAGTCAGTTAGACCTTAGGTATATGAGTGAGACATACCAGCAGACATGAGATAAGTTTCTATAATAACTCAATGCCCTCTCCATTCAATGACCCATATCTGCCACTGGGGATATTTGGTACTAGTAGTCATGGACCATATGCTATTGTAGGCACTCATCACATCATCCCCTCCATAAAATTATCAAGCTCAGTCTAGAAACAAGTTAGGTGTTCTACCCTCACTGTTCCTTCACTCCATTCACTTCAACTAATTTCAAGCCTAACATTATTGATCGTCAGTTTCTTCTTTCTTCTTCTGCATCCATTGGCCATCAACTTAAATATCTCAACTCCACTCCCTCCCTCATGTTTATCCTTCTGATGCACTTATAAAGAGCCATCACATCCCTCCTCATCCTTTGTTTTGATAAGGAGCTTGGCTTGTTTAGCCTAAGTCTCCTCTCATAAGGTACGTTCTTCAACTTTCTGATCATCTTAGTCACGTTTCTCTGCATCTGTTACAGGTTGAATTAATCTTTTTTAAATATGGGGGACCAGAACTGCACACAGTGTTTTACACGAGGTCTTACTAGGGCCCCATACAATAGTAACACCACTTCCCAATCTCTGCTGGAAATACCTTGTTTGATGCATCCTAGGGTTGCATCAAACAAGACTCATAGTTATCTTGTGATTGACCAATACACCCAGGTCTTTCTCCTCCTTCATCATTTCTAGTTAATAAATCCCGATCGTAAAAAAAAAAAATCTTGTTGTTATTCCCTAAGTGCACGATCTTCCACTTTACACCATTGAATTTCATCCCATTTCTATCAATCCAGTTTTCAAGGTTGTCCAAATCTTCATGGAGCCTTCAAGTAGAAGAATTATATGGTGCACAAAAATGCTGTTCCCCTTGGGCAAGATCTTCCCTGCCTTACTTTCAACGCTGATTGCAGGTGGTCAGGGGTCAAAGGTAGCTTAATTTTGCCATTATGTCAATGGAAAGACTTCTACTGTCTTGAAGTTTGGATCAGGCCTTTGTTATCTTAAATAATAAAATGGCCATTTCCCTCCCTAATCAATAAAGGCTTTTCACATGAGATGAGAACAGATGGTTCCAGCTCACTTTTAAATCCTGCCCAGCTTGGTTATTACCATGATTGAGGGTTGTTTAGTGACCTGTGTGAAAAAGTTTCTCAGTCCAATTCCTGGTGGACAGATGCCAGGACACTAATGAAATAAAAATGTCAGTCTCAGCTGAGAGGCCAAGGGTTGAATGAGTACTGGGTCTGGATCCAGAACTACCTTTTCAACCTTAGAGGATATCCCTCCAAAAACAGCACAAAGGCATATTTCAAGGTGATGTGGAGAACCTTATACAGCTGCTGACCTGTGAATAAAGAACCTGTTTCAAATCCCTTTAAAGATAATGGAAGACTTGACAGTGACGTCAGTGGGCTTTGGATCAAACCCAAAGTGAGGATGGCATCCATCTAGCATCTATCAAAGATGAGTTAAATTCAATTTTTTTTAAAAAATGTGCCTTTTAAAAAATTTTCATCTTATAAAAGTTTCATCTTATAATAAACATTATTTCTTCATGCCTCAATATTATAAATTAACACAATCATCTTGTATGAGTATTACTTCTCATTTCTCAGTAGTGATATTGCTGATGGCTGTTCTAATTCATTTTTAAAGCAAGTACTCCTCAAGGTAAAGAAAACTTAATTATAATGTAGACCCATCATTGATCCAACCCACCTTTTTATAATGGTAAAGTTCATATTGGTTTTGGTATACTGTTAACACCCTTTGTTACCTAACTCTACAATATTTGTGAATTAAGTGCTACCTTTCAGTTATATATCCCTGCCCCCATTATTTGCTTCTTGTTCAAGGATCAGATGTATTCATTTCTCTGTACAAGCCAAGAAAAACACCTCCACCTCCCTCCCACTCAGTCCATACCTTTCTCTTTTTTTCATGAAAATAATGAAAAATTGTGATTTAACTTTTTTTGAACTCAGATAGACAGAACAATGAGCATAAGATGCGCATGCTAGTTCAAGTGATACCTGGCAATTCTTTCAACATTTACTTTGTCTTGTAAGGTTTTTCCTCTCAAAATGTAGAGCTACATTCGCAAAGGGATGTGGGTGTCCAACTGCCACTCTAGTTACCTAAATCCAAAATTAGCTGCTTAAAACCCCTGCTCAGCTGTTGTCTCCTCTGTAGGTACCTAAGGCCACTGGTAAAGTCCCCTTGGCTCCTAAATTTTTGCTAGTGGGCATGTGGCAAGCCTCAATAGTCCTGCCACGTGGCATCCAGTTCATATGTAGCCACATAGTATCCTCAAACCAGATGTTTTATGCACCTCACTTGCAGGTTCCTATTCAACAGGCATGCTCTGAGAACTCAGAGAGCTCTGAGAATTCTGAAAATTAATGTCTTTTGGTGCCATGTCTTAGCATCAGGAGTATTTGAGGAGGCTTCCAATGCTGAACCCTGGCATGACCTTATTGTGAGCATGAGTTCACAAGAGCAAGAGTGGGAGGAGTGCATAAGGATAATCCCTCTGGAGTTGGAATTGCCAAGTTTTATATCATTAGTTGTTTTTTTTTTAAACTGTTCATGACTTCTATAACAGCAAGATTCTTCTCATGATTGTTTAAAATAAATGGCAAGATATCCACCTCTTCCCTACTGTCTTTGCAGCTTGGAGTGAGGTTGCCCACCGTGTTTTATTGTTTCCAATGGGACTGAAGCTAGGCTGCTTTTGGTGAAGCATCCACTGTTCTGCAAGGAGACAGAGGGAGGTTACTGTTGGGATCAAATGAATGGGGTGGAGTCAGAACAGGAGAATCTGGAAGGAAGGGAGAAAGACTGAGGAGCAGGTGAATGGGAGAAGGAAGAGAAAATAGAATAGATGAGCAGCAGCATATTGAAGGGAAGTAAGTGGGGAAAACTGGGGGAAAGGGTGAGGAGGGAAAGGTTTGGAAGCAGTACATGGATGGAAAGGAAATGGTCACTTCCCCAACTTCAGAAATTAGTAGACAAGTGACAAAAGTGGGGAGGACCTCCTTGCACAAACATGCAGAAGTTGGGAAAATACTGGTGTTTTTTTGCCAAAAGGTTTTAAAGGATTAAAGCCTATAGATGAAAGCCAGCACTGCCATCCTTGAATAAGCAGTCATTAAGTTGTTCTAGAACTTTATAGCCACAATTGGAATGTGTGCAGCCAAAAATCCATTAGTAAAACTATCACCTGAGGTATGTTTCCAATAGCTAAACAGCTTGGGCATTATCTGAACCTCTTATCCATAAAGCACTTAGACATTATAATTAGATTTTAGAAAGACATGGATTGATTCGCTCTTATCCTCATTTAGGAAATGATACCCCCTCCTGGATTATAGTGTCTATTTCCACTAATGTCTACAGCTTAGAATCTCATAATATATTTAACTCTGGTCTATCAATACAGTATCCACAACTGAATAAAATGAAGCTTAAAATAAGCAGGATCCAATAGGTCCTCTAAGCTTTACAGATGTTTTCATGATGATGCTCAGCGTTGACACGGCTTTGTGCCTCTCTTTCACATTGTAGATTGCATTATGATTATTTTGTGCCCCTCAGTTTCCCAGTTGCTAATAATCAAATAGCATCCCATTCAAAACTAGACTGCAAGTCTACATTGCTTCCTTGCATTTGCTGAGAACTGATTCTTAACTGGATATGTGCAAACTAATTTTGAACTCACTTAAATAATGAACCTTTTAAATTTCTGTGTGAACTTTGAGTTTTTGCTTAAGAGAGACTGTGAGGGAAAAGGGGGAAAAAACAACAATAAATCTTAATTGTAGAGGGGGGAGGAGAAATGGTAGCATTAGAACCAGGAGCCAAATACTTAAAATGGGGTCTCAAAGTGGCCTTTGTTTTACAGGAGAAATTATTTACTATTTGTAATGCAAGTAACACACAGCAGCCTGAGTCAGTATCAGGAGTACTGTGATAATGTTAAATTATTTGCAAGAGACAATTGTAAATATTTTAATGGCAGCCACTGTATTGAGAGCTAGCCATAAAACACTACTGAAGGGAGCATTTAAATGGGCTAATGATTTCAATTTCAGAAGCAGAACATAATCTCACCCATGTGGCACCCATTTTTCAGAGGCTGTACCTCAATTGGCACATGTCTACAAAGTGGTGTAGGTGGCAGAAGGACGTCTAGATGGGCTGGTTGAAAACCCAATTTTTGTGCACATTGAATAGACCTGGAGAGCCTTCTGCTCCTAGTGGCACCAGAGACCCCAAAGTATTCCTGGCCCCACCCCTTGCTACACCAAAAAAAACCACACCAAAAAAAAAAGTGTGTGTGTGTGTGTGTGTGAGTACATATTGCAAAAGGGTGTCACATCCCCCTTATACCATGGACTGCCTAGTATCCTTGGAGCAATTCTAGATAATAGAATTATAGAAACGTAGGGGCAGAAGAGACCTTCAGAGGTCATCAAGTCAAGGGGTACTGAGGCAGGATCAAGTAAACTTAGACTACCCCAACAGGTATTTTTCCAACCTGTTCTTAAAAACCTCCAATGACCAGGATTCCACCACCATCCTTAGAAGCCTATTCCAGGGCTTAAATACTACCTTTATAGTTGGAAAGATTTTCCTAATATCTAACCTAAATCTCCCTTGTTGAAGATTAAGCCCATTCCTTCTTTTCCTCTCTTTAGTGGCATGGAGAACAATTGATCACCATCCCCTTTATAACATAATAGTCTAAAAGCCCGTGTACACGGGCCAACGGTAATGGCTTGCGCCCCCCCCCACTCGCTCAGCTCTCTCCCCCCTCCCCACTCCAAGGGCCCCTCCACTCGCTCAGCCCCCCTCCCCCCACTCCAAGGCCCCCCTGCCTGCACCTCCTGTGCCCAGCCACCCTCCTGCCCGTGCTCCCGAGCCTCTGATCCAGACCCTGTTTCCCTCTCGGCGGCACACGCGCGGCGGCCATGTTGTACTGCCGAACTACACCTCCCAGCATGCCGTTCATCTGGGCCGTCTCTACTGCGCATGACGCCTTCACACACCACTTCTCCAGCCGATTATTATATAGGAAGACTCTTATCAGGTGCCCTATCACTCTCCTTTTCTCAAAACGAACCATGCCCAGGTGTATTTTTGTTGTTGTTGTTGTTAAACTTTCCTCTGTAAGTCAGGTTTTCTAAACCTTTTATCATTCCTCCTGAATTCTCTCTAATTTGTGCACATATTTTCTAAAAGTGTGACTCCAGAATTGAACACAGAACTGCAGATGAGGCCTCATCAGTGATGAATAGAGTGGGACAATTACCTCCCATGTCTTATGTGACACTCTGGTTAATATATTCCAGAATTTAAATTCGCCTTTTTTGCAACTGCATAGTATTGTTGACTCATATTCCATTTGTCAAAGTCATTTTGAATTCTAATCCTGTCCTCCACAGTGCTTCCAACCACTCCAAACTTGGTGTCAACTGTAACATTCATAAGCATACCCTCCACTCCATTATCCAAGTCAATAATAAAAATATTGAATAGTACTAGACCCAGGGCTGACCGCTGTGGGAACTCACCAGATGTGCCCCTGAATTTGACAACAAACCATTGATAACTACTCTTTGAGTACAGTCTTTCAAACAGTTGTGCATATACCTTATAGTAATTTCTTCTAAACTGCATTTCCCTAGTTTTAGAATGTCATGTAAGCCTGTCAAAAGCATTACTAAATATCAAGATAAATCACATCCACTGCTTCCCCACTAGCCAATACCATCAACTCAGTTACTGGGCGAGAGAGCCAGATTGCATTTGGGGACTCCTGCTGTTAGGAATCCTGCCACCTTTGATGGCAGAATAATTTTCATACCTCCTTTGATGCACATCTTACAAACAAGATCCTCAAAACTCCTTTCCTAGTATTGTTTTAGAAAGTAGAGGGTTGTTTGTTGTTTGGTTGGTTTTTTTTGTATACCAGGAGTTGCAGACAGTTTGCTTAACCTGCATTATTTGTTTTTTCATCTTTTTTTTTTACAATAGTTGATAATATACATATCAACTTTAAATACTGCTAGCTTGCTACATTTATGAGGATGTTTCTTTTCCACACTCCATTATGCTGATAAACCGAATCAACTTCACCTGTTACATTATTAAATATTCTCTAGGCCACTTCAGAGTTGTCAAATGATTGAATTTTTAGTAGAGATTTAATTTAGCATTCTAATAAACCTGTAAAATGTAAAATTTCATTTATAGGAGCATTTACAAAGTCTAAACCGAGTATGCCATTTAGAATGACCTGCCTCCTGAGACTGGTGGGATCAAAAAGAAATTTAAGACTTCTCTCCCACCTTCTCTAAGAAAAAAAACCCCATCTTTTTCAGTCGATGACATAGTTGAATGTTCTGAATGAGGTTTGTAATAAGATTTCATGGAACTATGGCTCTGATTCAGCAAAGCACTATGGACACACCTAAGTCCATCCTGCTTTTTAGCAAAATCCTTAAGCATGTGCCCACATCCCTTACTGACTAATAATCTATATGTTCAAATCCTGGCATAGGATTTGAACATATAGATTATATGTAACATATAGATTATATATATATATTATATACATATAATATATATATATATAATATGATATATATAATATGAACATATAGATTATATATATATATTAAACATATAGATTATATTTGAACATATAGATATATATTAAACATAATATATATATAATATGATATATATAATATGAACATATAGATTATATATATATATTAAACATATAGATTATATTTGAACATATAGATTATATGTAACATATAGATTATATAACTCTTCCTCCTTTTAAGAGAAATAAATTGAATTCCATGAAGTTTAGAATGAGGTCTTAAAAACTTGAGGTCCTGTCCACTTTGTGTATACGCTGATTTACCTCTGGCACTTCCTGTAAGAATAGGAATTTGTGCTGTTGTAAGTGGCCAAAATAACTTACTCTCCCTACACTGTTTAGCAGGGAACTGTCTTTTCTTGCTTTTCCACATTACCCCACAATAGGTCCTTTTCAGTTATGTCACAATGCTGTATTAAGTTAAATAGTATTATGTTAAGGATGCCAAGGAAAGGAGTCATTCACTGCTGGCACCTCCTAGTGGTCAGGTAGGGACTGGCAGGTCCTCTTTTGTCCTATCCAGGGTGATTATATATGGCAGCTCCCAGGTGTTCCATCTGCTAGTTCTCACTGGGCATTGGGTATGCAACAAATTCTGATTTTGCGTTAACCTTTCTAAAGTTGATACAGAAGTGTGTCATGCCATCTGGTTTTGCTACAGAACAATGAGCCACCTCTGTGCAACTCTTCTACTACCACCAGGTATAGCATTGCTCATAATTCCTCCTGGGCGGTTTACCACATTTTCGGAGGAAGCAGCTGAGGGGTTTCCTGTATCTGCCATCCTGGATCTCTGGCTATGTGGTGGCAGATCAGGTTGGATTTTCCAGTTAGAGCTGAAAATACCAAGAGGAAAGACTCAATGTTTTATCTGGACTTTTTGCTCAGGTTGGAGATCTTACCCTACCTGTGTGATCTCAGAACTTGAATCATAGATTCCCGGAGACCTAGTCCATGGTAAGGCTGTTGTTAGTAGTCCTCCTCTGTCCTTCCAGGCCTTTAGAAGAATGTTAACATTATATTGCTGGCTTCTTTGATGGACTTGAGCATTCACTGGACCCCTTATCCAGGTCAGGTCAGGGTCCCAGAATCTCACTGCAATCCCTGGTGGATGATGGAGTGTGACTCCATGTAGGCTGATTTTACTGGTTGGCCCTCATTTTGGGGTAGACTGGTTCTCTAAGTTTTGGCCCCAGCAAGGGGGCATGAAGGCATCATTTGAGTACCCCACTTCAGGTGCCAAAATCTTGTGGGCCGGCCCTGGTGGAGACAAAGACTAAAGGGGCACATAAATGGTAGCTCAGAATGACTGACTAAGTGGAAAAACCTCTTTATTTTCAATTTATATCCAATCTGTAATCAAAAAAGCAATGAAACAAGAAAAGCATCTGTGTGATGGTTTTGGTGCCAAAGAAACTAGAAATGTGTTGGAACTCCCCCCTCCCCCCTCCAAAAAAAGAGTATTCTCCTCTGTTCTTTCAGGGGGGAGATTGGTAGTAGTTTGTACCTTGCTAATGTTGGGTGCCTGATTTTGCCACATTGTGTAATGAATCAGCAGAACTGTGCGAACCCTGCAGGTTCTGGTCACGCGCTGAACCCGGGAGTGTGATTTGCAGGAACTGAAACAATCCAATCCCAATGTTTGTTTGTTTGTTTGGGGCAGAATTCAATAAGCTAAAACCTCTAAGGATCTTTCAAGCATTGGCGTTAATAGGGAAGACTGCACGAAGAAGGGAGTGTGATAAGGATTCAAAAAGAAGACTGAAGTAAGCACAGACAGAAATTAGGAGGGAAGGTGATCAGATTTAGAAGGCAGAGTTGTACCCAGGATGGGATATTATTGAGTTTTGATGGTGAGGGAACAGAGAGCTATAGTGTTGAAATTCAACTGTTCCCAGATTACAGATAAGTAGATGAAGGGAAAGGAGTTTAAGAGTGAACAGTCAATATATTACATTCAATTCAAATATGCACAAAATGGAGTCAGAAATGGTTGTAATTCCATTGTTTTGTCTGAAAACACAACAGCTAGAATGGTAAACAAATTCACAAGGCTTTTTTGGGGTATGCCTACACTGAAGCTGGGAGCTAGCTTCCCAGCCCCGGTAGAGATATTTGCACTAGTGAAGCTCAAGCAAGTGCACTAAAAATGTCCGAACAAAAGATTTAATTTCTAAGATGAATACAATTTCAACTGAAAAAAACCCCCAAAAAACAAAAAACCTCCAAAAACTTAAGAAAAACAACCCAGATGAAAAGATGGGAGAAGGATTTGGGCAAAGAAATTGATCTGCATGAATGGGTGTCTGTATGGAAAAGGAGATGTACATTTTCAATCTATGTAGCTCGTAAAAAAAAAAAAAATCAGGTTTGGAGAGGAGATTCATCTTATGACAAAATGCCAGCTTCCTAAAAGTCCCCTGACCTGCTTACTGAATGCTCCAGTAAAGGACCTACATTTTAAACAGAACACCACCTTAATTTTTTTATTCTTTGCAGCAAAATATTGTATTGCACATGCTTGGAAAAATATGATTTGTCTGTCAAATTGTGGTATAATAAAACATAGAATGTCCTTGTAATGGAAAAGCTTCCACATCAAGTTCACATGCAAGAGAAGTGCCAAAAAGAGGATAGGTATTGAGAAAGTGTATACAGAGGAAGAGGAGGAGGGCTCCCCAGCCAGCAAGTCAGAATCTTTAGCCAGGTTCTTTGATTATTAACCTGATCCTCAGTAAGTAATGTATTTCATGTAGCATGTTATCATTTTATTGAAATTTTGCCAATAAATAATCATAATAATAAATGTAAATAGCAGTGTGGACATTGTGGTTTAGGCTGAAGCTTTGATCCTACCTTGTAGGCTTGGGTTATTATTTCTTTACATATCTGTCTGATCTCAAATTTGGACAAACTGGAACTAATTTATAGTTGTTATACTACTACTAAAACAAGAGCTGTACACAAAGGCATGCAAGCAACACAATTTCTGAAACTGATGGTAAAAAAAATCAAGGTAAGACAAAGTCAGATGCTTTTGCCAACCTACAAATGGAAAACCAAAGAGTAGTATGTGGGTTATCCTGTCCTACTCTATAGTTCTCCAGTGAATGAAACTAGATTAGAGAGAAATTTATTTTTCCTTTTCATTATTATACATTTCTCTTACCTGTCCTTAGAGCAAGATTTTTATTTAACTGGACTTTGAAGCTAATGTTTTCATTTTAACTCTTTTCTTCAGTGGGACTTTACAGCAAGCTCTTGTAAATGGTAGGAGGGACTCTGAGGGGGGAGGGAAGAATGTGAGTATTTTTGAATGGTTTTACTTTCTTCAAGTTTTTTTTTCTCATTTAATAAACCTGAAAATAGTTTTCTTGTTCAGTTGCTTAGATTAGTGAAGAACCACTTTGCATAATAAATAAGCCCAAGGATAAACCATTTACTGTTGTAGTATTTAAAAAGTGCTAAATAATGTCCCAAAGTGACACTTCAAGGTCAGGAGAGCAGAGCTTGAATTTAACATGAAAAGTAAGGAGAGGTGAGTGAAGATATGTGAGTAGGGGATGATATATTAAAGAATAGGCCTTATTTGGAAAATATTATACATTAAAGATGTGTAAAATTGGCAACTAGATCACATTACCACTACTTTATACATAGAGACTAATTTTTCATGTGATATTAATATACTGATTTTTCATTTACCAATTTTACAGCTCTTATTTCATGCTTTTAAAATAGAATTACCACATCTTTTAGTCTGAATACAATGGTGTTGACATTTGTGCTAAAGCATCTGTTCTTTTTTTTAAAAAAATCATGTTTTTTCTGAGTCAAATGTAACCCTTTATTCTCACAATTCCTTATGGGCTTCTGGGAGAATAGAAAACAAAAGGAGGTGAAATGTTTAAGTAACAGAACCAGGGTAACCTTCCAATACTGTGAATGTTTTTCTTCTCTAAGTGAAGTTATTGAAGGTCTTGTTATGTTAATGAAAATGATTTTACAATCAGTCAGTGCATTCATTTCTGAAAGGAATGATAATATGCCCTTTAAAATCAGACTCCCTTTTGAGCGACAGTAAACTTCACAGGCTAACAGAGCAGCCTAGCTTTGAAGTCAGTGACCACAGCAAATATCAAACATATTTATAGTTGGCTAAAAAGTACACTTGTGAACTATGTCAGTCAACCCAATCTCTTTAAATCAACCTAGTGCTTTCAAGAATTCACCTGTGACTTAAACTGAACCTACAACTAGTGCTAGCAAACATCTGAAAATCAACTCCCAAGATAATGCGTTTTTTCAGTTCACAGCAGTTGCTGATGCAGTCTATTATGTTTTCTCACTTCCTATATTCAAAAGGATTTCAGTCTCTTATCTTCAACCTACAGTTCTTATTAATTCATGTAACTCATTTTGTCATTAGGAGGTAGTGAGGAGAAACTATTTTTGAAAATAATTTAGCAAACCATCAAGGGAATTAAAAGGTAACTATTATTTGTAGAAGCCGATTATAACAGCAATATTATGAAATAAACTAAAAACAACAAACTATTTCCTATTATCTCAAGTCCATTTAATTGTAGCTTTGTCGTTCAGTGAGGTTGTGACAGGGTTCCACTCGCCATACTAGCACCTCCCACTGGTCATCTTGGGGATCAGCTCCACAGGTCGGTATGCCCACTTCTGGTGATGTCTCGCTCACTATCATTTCTACTCCCGGACCCACATCACTGTGGCCATGCCATGATCTGGGTTTCTCTCCTTCTTAGGAGCAGTACTGCAGTCCAAATATCCAGCCATTTACTCAGTGGGGGGCGTGGAGGGGGGGTGGTGGAACCCAGGCCTGTCCATTACTCTAGATCCCAGCCCAGGGACCCTGAAGATGGCAGCCATATGCTGCATCCCTTCCAGTCTCTCAATACATTTTCTTGGGCCACTTCCCCTTACCTCAAGGCTTCTACATGTCTGTCTTAGCAGCCATCCAGGAGTTCTCTCTCACTCCCTTGTTCCTGCCAAGCACTGGTCTGTCCAGAGTGTGAGTTTTCTTCCACTTCCAAGGCAGCCAATTCTCCCTCTTTGAGTAACTCAACCTGCTCTGCCCTGCAACTCTTCTTATATGAACCTGCCAGGCCCTGATTGGCTGCTTCCTGCAGCCCCTCTCTTATGGGCTACTTTTCACGCAACCTCCTTAAGGATCTATTAACCCCTTATAGGCCAGTGTGGGGCAGACACCCCATCACAGAGGTCAGTGTCATTTTTATACTGTTTCCTCTATTAATCATTTTAAGTGGAGTGGAGCTAGAGCTCAGTTCTTCTCTCTTCCAACCTTCAGATGCAGATTTCTTCTTGCTCTTTGCGACATTCCCCATGGTATAATCTGGATGGCTGAATAGCTGTGTCCTTTCAAAACTCCAACCTGGGTTGCCTTTCATACTGCTTTGCTGTGAGAACAACCACTCCTGTGCTGTTCATACACTGGCTCTAACATGCCAAATCACTCCCCTCTGAATGATATGAGCGCTCCAACCAGTCACTCCTGAATTATATTACAGGGTGACACCAGCAAATTCTCAGTCCCAGACCTGTCCCCAGAAATGTGTGTCTTGTTCTGCCCAGCATCTTCCTGGACAATACAACTCCAAGAAAATCTGTCATTTCACTAATAGAAAATGAGATGCACAAACCCTGTGATCTCAAATGGAGCTTCCCAAACACTTCAATCTAAACACATACTGGGTTAGATAAATCAATAAAACAAGTTTATTAACTACAGAAATATAGATTAAGTGATTACAAGTAATGAGTCATAAAAGAAAGAACTGGCTACAAAGAAATAAGTAAAATGCAAACTAATACCTAACTTAACAAACTATGTGAATTTAAAGCAAAAAGATTTCTTACCACATGCTTACAGCAATCATGCAGGATTCCTTCACCCAGGACCTCTCTCAGAGGTCTAATGCTTCATTAGTCTTTAAAACCTTGTTGATGCCAGGAGTAGAAATATGGGGAGGTGATTTGTGTCCTCTGTTCTCCCTTGGAATAGCATTTCTCTTCCTTGAGAATCATCTCCAGCTGTGGTAGTGGCAACAGCAAGTGTGTTTGCCAAGATGTAAATTTCTCACTCACGCCCTTCTTCTTGGCCAAATAATGGTCACTTAACCAGGTGATAGTTCATTTGATTTTGTTGACACCTGGATGAGGTGTCTGTTTTCCTTTTCAGTTTCCTTGAGGCACTGTTCTGGGCCTATTTTTCTGGAGCATGATCTCAGCAATGTCAGGGTAGAATCTTATAACTTTACATACAGTGTTGCCAGACACATTTTATCAGGACAACAATGGTCAGCAAATTATGAGTTTTCAAATGATACCTCACATGGCATACTTTGTACAAGATTTATCACAGTTTTGTAAAAAGGATTAACATGAGGATACATACTGTCACACTCACCTCTTTTTCTAGCCCAAGAATAAAGCATCAGATGCACAGCCCACTAAAGTCAATTAGCAGTTTTTCCATTGACTTCAGTGACATTTGGTTCAAGTCATAAGTGAAAAGGATTTGTTTGGACACTAATAGCTTTCATTGTTTAGAAGATAGTGGTTCTGGTCCTGTTCCTATTGAGGTCAAAATAAGTTTTGCTGTTATCTTCAGTGGGTGCAAGATTGAGTCTACAGTTGGGAAAAGACTTTTCAGTGTTCCCAGTATTCAGTGAATTATTTATGTCTTGGGGACTTGAGCATTGTTGGGTGAAACAACATTAGTAATGACTGAATAAAGTAAATAAATGGGGATTCGGGTGCTTTTCTATTTGGTAGGAAGATAGAGATGTGTCAGGCTTGTAGCAAATTGCTGGCACTATTATGATGGGTCCTGCGCTTTCTCTTCTTGTGGGGGGTTTAGGGAGCCATTTCTTGTCCCTGAACAGGGTATTAACTGCCCCACTAGTATCCTAGAGGAGGGGGAGTGGAGAGGGAGGGACCCGGACCCACCTTCTACTCCGGGTTCTAGCCCAGGGGCCCTAAAGATAGTGGTAAACCACTTGAACTAGCTATTCCTTCCCCTAGGCTACTTCCATCTCCTATCCTTCAGCTTGTGGGGGGCTTCCTGCCTTCTCTCTACACAAGCCAGGTGTCTCTTTACCTGGGGTCTGGGTCTTCTTGGTTCCAAACTCTCCTCTGCTCTCCTCCAAACTGCTCTCCTGGTCCAACACCAATCCTCTCTGCTCCAACTCCTCCAAACTGCTCTCTGCTCCAACTCCTTTCAACTGTCTGACTGAAGCAGGGGGCTTTTATATTGTGACTGGTTCCAGTGCCTTAATCGGCTCCAGGTGCCTTAATTGGCTCCAGTGCTCCAACCAACTTCTAGAAAACTTGCTTCCCTCTATGGGGAATAAAGCTTCACTCTTACATTCTCCTGCTGCCCTCTGGCCATGCTGTATCACAGGTTTAAAATCTAAAATATTTTGATTTATCCATAACTCCAATGCCATGATGCTTATCTTGAGAAACAGTGCTAAAAAACCCCTTATCATTTACATTTATTTCTTCCTCTCTGACTTCTTTCCATCCAAATTGTTGTCATATGTGATAAAAACACTATTTAATGCTCTACATTCAGAGTATTTATTTAGACCAGGGGTCTCAAACATGCGGCCCGGGGGCCACATGCGGCCCGCAAAGCCCTTCCCTGCGGCCCGCCAAGCTTCCTGGCGCCCCCCCCCCCCCCCGGTCCCCCCATAGCAGTTTGCAGGACGGAGGGGCCAGAAGTGGAGGCTTCTCTGCTGCCTGGCTGGGCCGCGTGTGTTTCTAGCTCTGGACTTCCTAGATTGCTCTTGCTTTGTTTGCCAAACAGCTGTTGGTGGTGCCTAGTGCTTTCCAGGAGGGAATGGGGAGCTGCGTGCTCAGAGGAGGTGGGGCAGGGGTGGGACCTCTTGGAAGGGGTGGAGTGGGGGCGGAGCCAGGGCAGCAAGGGCGGGGTGTGTGTCAGTGGTGCGGCCCTCGGGCCAGTGCACTAGTCCTCATGGAAGGGGTGGAGTGGGGGCACAGCCGGGGCAGCGAGGGTGTGTGTGTGTGTCAGTGGTGCGGCCCTCGAGCCAGTGCACTAGTCCTCATGCGGCCCTCGTGGTCATTTGAGTTTGAGACCCCTGATTTAGACTCTGTTTTATCGGTCATTTGCAGAACAGCATGCTGAGAAGTCTTCAAACATCAGTCTTGACCAGATCCACAGTGCAGAAAAAATGTGACTTTCACAGGTTTAGGATCCAGTCCTGCTCCCATTCCTATTTAATTCATAGGAAAATAGGAGTGGTTTGAATGTTTAGATGTTGACTATTCAAATTAAATATATATTTTTTAAATTTACCTTTAGTAAATGGTCAGAATAGTTCGGACTCTGTGCCTTGCCAAGATTCTGCCATGTCATAGAGAGGTGTCAGCTCTGGAGAAGCTTGCCTTCATGGTACCCTCCCATGAGACTGATATCGATGACTTTATTTTACATTATAAGCCTGATCCAAAGCCCACTGAAACTGATGAAAGGACTCCCATTGATTTCAGTGGGATTTGAGTCAGACTTTAAATAAACAGCAGTCTATTGACCCAAGAATATGTGACATATTTAAATTTCTAGCGACATACTTAAATTTCTAGACAAAGCATAGATTTAGCTGGATTGATCTTTATAGCAATCCTGTGGAATTTGGAGAATATTTCAGACATGATCATAACTCTTTACAGAAAATAATTGAGCCATTTTCTGTTGCTAGTTATTACAGTATAAACCTAGAGTGATTCAATTGGAACAATTTACAGCAGTATAACTGAGAGCAGAATCTGTCCTTATGTTTCAAGTTCTTCTGGTATCTGACTATATATCAAACCACTACTACTCTTCTGCCATATTTTTTGAACCAATAGCATGGAGAGAGAGCTAAACCTCAGACTCTTTTTAAACCAGTAGATTACTAGTTCAAAGCCTGTTGTTGCTTTTCAAGGTCCAGAACAGCATTCACTGCCATAGCCTTTGGAAGAAAATGTAACACATTCAAAAAGTGACTTATTTTTCTGACTCATCTATTTGAATTCAGCACAAACTCCTTGCTCTAGTGATGCTCGGTTAATGAATTCAAAGCCAGAAGGAAGATGTGACTAGCTCTGTCAGGTGTGACAAAGCTCCACGCCGGTACTTGTGGGTCCTGCGTTTCTTGGCGGATTTCACTAGACTCAGTGACTAATTGCGGAAGGCAGGAGGGGGGGGGGGAGGCCCGGGCCCGCCCTCTTCTCCGGGCTCCAGCCCAGGGACCCTAACAGTATCAGTTGAGAAGGCTGACCTTTAACCACCAAGCACAATACAATTCCCTGGGCTTCTTCTTCACAACAGTTCCTGCTTCTTTACTCTCCCCTTCACCCTTACCTCAGGGCCTCCTTCCAAACTGCTCTCTGCTTCAATGCCTCCAAACTCCTCTCTGCTCCAAACACCCACACTGTCTGCCTGAGGCAGGGGTTTTTATTAAGGCCTTACTTGACAGCAGGTGCTTCTAATTGCCCTGCTGCCTGCTAGAACCTTCTTAATTGACCCCAGGTGTCTAGATTGGCCTTGAGTAGCCTTTGATTGGCTATAGGGGGAACAGAGACCTGCACATCCTGAGACTGATGTACCTGCCTTCCAGCACTCTCCTATACCCTTCAGGTCTGACTCTATCACATATCTCCCCCCCCCCCCCCGCTCAACGCCAAGGGGTTGGGCAACTTGGGTCGACATACAGTGCATTCGTGATAAGCCATCTGCATTGCCATGATGACTTCCGGCCCTGTGATGTATGCGGAACTGGAAAGGTTGGAGGGATAAAAACCATCTAGTCACCCTTGCATTTTTCTCCTTGTTCCGCTGCATCCACTGAAGAGGGGCATGGTCAGTCACGAGGGTAAATTTTCTTCCTAGCAGATAGTATCTCAGTGTTTCCATGGCCCATTTAACAGCAAGGCATTCCCTCTCAACCACAGCATACTTCTGTTCTCTTGGGAGGAGTTTTCTACTGAGATATAGGATTGGATGTTCTTCTTCCCCGACCATCTGGGATAGGACAGCCCCCAGTCCTACTTCGGATGCATCCGTCTGCAAGATAAACTCCTTAGAGAAGTCTGGGGCTATAAGTACGGGGTCACTGCAAAGGGCTGTCCTCAGATCTGTAAATGCTCTCTCTGCTGTATCTGTCCATTGTACCATTTCAGGTCCCTGAGCTTTTATGAGCTCAGTCAGGGCACTCGCCCTAGTGGCAAAATGGGGAATAAAGCGTCGATAATAGCCTACCACGCCTAGGAACGCACGGACTTGCTTCTTTCGGACTGGCCGGGGCCAGTTTTGAATTGCCTCTAGTTTATTAGTTTGGGGCTTCACTATGCCCCTTCCTACAATATATCCCAGGTATCTAGCCTCTGCTAGCCCTATGGCACATTTAGCGGGATTAGCAGTGAGGCCAGCTCGCCTTAAGGTGCGCAGTACTGCTTCCACTTTCTCCAAGTGGGTTCCCCAGTCTGGCGTATGGATGATGACATCATCTAGGTATGCGGCTGCGTAACTAGTATGAGGGCGCAACAGTTTATCCATGAGACGCTGGAATGTGGCCGGTGCCCCATGTAGCCCGAATGGGAGGACAGTGTATTGAAATAGCCCATCTGGGGTGGAGAACGCTGTCTTCTCTTTGGCCTCCTTAGTCAGGGGAACTTGCCAATAACCTTTTGTCAGGTCCAATGTAGTTAAGAAGCGGGCACTACCCAGTCGGTCAACCAGTTCATCGATGCGTGGTATGGGGTACGCATCGAATTGGGATATTTCATTCAGTCGGTGAAAGTCATTACAGAATCTCACAGTTCCATCGGGTTTAGGGACCAGAACAATTGGGCTGGACCACTGACTGTGAGATTCTTCAATAACCCCTAATTCTAACATTTTCTTTACTTCATCCTTGATTTCCCCTCTTTTAGCCTCTGGTATTCGGTAGGGTCTCAATGTTACCTTGGCTCCTGGGATCGTGCGGATATGGTGATAGGCTTCAGTTGTTTGCCCCGGTTTTATAGAGAACACATCTCGGTTGCGACTGATCATGTCGGTTGCCTCCCTCTTTTGGATCGGCGTCAGGTCTGGAGATATCTTTACTTGCTCGTGTGAATCATCCTCCTTGGGGAGGGTCTCCTGGGTGACCAAGTATGCCTCTCGATCGCGCCAAGGTTTTAGAAGATTAACATGATAAATTTGCTCCGGCTTCCGACGGCCGGGCTGCCGTACCTTATAGTTCACCTCCCCCACAGCTTTGATAACTTCGTAGGGTCCCTGCCAATGAGCCAATAGTTTACTTTCTGCTGTGGGTACCAGAACCATCACCCGATCTCCTGGCTGGAACCGTCGAAGCTTTGCTTGGTGGTTATAATGGGTTCATTGGGTCTCTTGTGCTTTCTCTAAGTGTTCACGTACGATGGGCGTAACTCGGGCTATCCGATCTCGCATCTGCAGTACGTGCTCGACTATATTCCTTCCAGGATTTGGCTCTTCTTCCCAAGCCTCTCTGGCTATATCCAGTATGCCCCGGGGATGGCGCCCGTACAGTAGTTCGAACGGGGAGAAACCCGTGGAGGCTTGTGGAACCTCCCGGATGGCGAACATGAGGTAAGGCAACAGGGTATCCCAATCTTTCCCGTCCCGACTGACCACTTTTCTAATCATGGCCTTGAGGGTCCTATTGAATCTCTCCACAAGGCCATCTGTTTGTGGGTGGTATACGGAGGTCCATAGGGCTTTTACCTGGAGCAATGAACACAGATCTTCCATCAATTTGGACACAAAAGGTGTCCCTTGGTCAGTCAATATCTCCTTGGGTAGCCCAACTCGGGCAAAAATCTGTAGTAGCTCCTTAGCTATTGTCTTGGAGGCCGTATTGCGTAGGGGGACGGCTTCCGGGTACCGGGTTGCATAGTCCAGTATAACAAGCACATGCTGGTGTCCCCGAGCTGTCTTCTCAAGGGGTCCTACCAGATCCATAGCTATACGTTCAAAAGGTGCCTCTATTATTGGAAGAGGTATCAATGGCGCCCGCAAGTGCGGACGGGGACTATGTAACTGACACTCTGGACAAGAGATGCAATATCGCCGAACATCTTCATGCACTCCTGGCCAGAAGAACCTCCGCAGGATCTGTGCCTGGGTTTTCTCGACCCCTAGGTGTCCTCCAAATAGGTGACTGTGGGCGAGGCTTAATATGGCCGTTTGATGTTTTCTTGGCACCAGAAGTTGATGGATCTCCTGTTCCTGTATTTGCACCACATGGTACAAAAGATCTTTCTTTAGTATAAAGTAAGGTCCCGGACCCCGGACTTTCCCCTCCACGGGTGTCCCATCTATCTCGGCTACCTCTTTTCTGGCGTTATCGTATCTAGGGTCCTCTGCTTGGTCCCGCCCGCAAGATTCTCTCCCAGAACTAACGTGCCCAAGTTCCCAGGGCCTGGCTTCTGCTTCTCCTAGTGGCTCACTGCCATCCTGACGTGGGGTGGCCTCTGGCTCGCTTTCTGGGGTGGAAGTTTCTCTGTTGGCTGCATGGGTCCGTCAGCCGACTAGAGCAGTCTCCTGATCCTGGGTCAGGATCCGGGTTCCTAAGGCCTTTGCGGCCCTCCTCTCTTTTTTCATCCTCCGGGTCCTTTGGTGGGCTGGGAACAGATCCTCAGAAATTTCCGTGAACATTGGGGGTTGACATTCTCCTGGTGGTAAATTGCTATCCTCAGGGTCCCCGCTTTCCTCCAGCCTCGCTGGGGGGAGTAAATTATCAAACCCTGGATAGTCCCTCCCAATAACTACAGGATATGGGAGGTTAGGGACTACGCCCACAGTTACCTCAATGGGGTTCCCCTGAACTGCTATCTCTACCGGAATAGTGGGGTAATAACTTACAGCCCCATGTACACAAGTCACAGCTATGCGTTTGGCTTGTAACAGCTGCCTTCTTTTTATCAGCTTGCCCGACACAAGGGTAATAGCACTCCCAGAGTCCACAAGTGCTGTAGTTTCCATCCCATTTATCTTCACCAGTCTGGTGTAGTTATGTGGGGCTAATGTAACCCCTACGAGGTGGAGAAGGGAGCACGGAACCTCCCAATCCGCGAAGTTACATTGCCTAGGTTTCCTCCTGCTGGGACACTGTGCTGCTATATGTCCCCACTCCCCACATGCATAGCATCTATAGTCATTTCTACTAGTTTCCCTATCATGGGAATTAGGGAATTTGAACCCCGGCTTCCTCCCCCTCCGACTGGTCCCTTCCTTCTGGGGTCCCCCAGGGTTTTCTGGCCTCCCTTTCTTCCACCTAGGGCCTCCTGGGGTATTAGGTGCCCAAACTTCCAGTGTTGGGTTTGGGTGCCTGTTCCAGAAGGGGCCTCTTTTAGGTAGTCGGGTCAATTCCCTGGCTGTCATCCATCTTTCTACCAGCGTGATCATCTCGTCGTAAGCGGATGGATCATTCTGGCCTACCCATTTACGGAGATCTGGTGGTAGACCCCGCATATAATGATCGATGACCAGGGTCTCCAAAATCTCATTCGGGTTGCATGCCTCGGGCTGTAACCACTTCCGTGCACGGTGTATGAGATCAAATAGTTGGGACCTCGGGGGTTTGTTCTCCTGATATTTCCACTCATGGAACCTCTGGTACCGCTGCTGTTACCCCTAATCGTGCTAGGATTTCTGCCTTCAGCCGGAGATAGTCAGTGGCATCTGTGGCAGGCAAGCCAAAGTAGGCTTTCTGGGCCTCTCCGCACAAAAAGGGGGCGAGAATGCTGGCCCACTGCTCCTGGGGCCATGCCTCCCACTGAGCAGTCCTCTCAAATGCGAGAAGATATGCCTTAATGTTATCCTCTGCTGTCATCTTTGGCAGACGAACAGAGGCCCCCAGGGTTTGCATCCCGTCAGACCCTTGGGGCTGGGTGGTGAGGATCTTTAGCTGATCCATTACCTCATGCAAGAGGGCACGATCTTGGGTTGCCTGATTCATTATTAATTGGTTTGTTTCCTGCTGAACTCGGGTAGCCTCTTGCTGGGCTGCCGTGGCTTTTACCAGAGCCCTTATCACCTCCTCCATTGTGGCACAAAGCAGACAACCCACCAAAAAGAATTCAAAACCCCAGTGACCTTTTTTTAAAAAAAAAAATCCTTTCTTCCGCCACGCTGTGTACGAACATCCCTCCTCTGACACCAGTTGTGACAAAGTTCCACGCCGGTACTTGTGGGTCCTGCGTTTCTTGGCGGATTTCACTAGACTCAGTGACTAATTGCGGAAGGAAGGAGAGGGGAAGATGGGGGGGGGGGGGCGGCGGGCCCGCCCTCTTCTCCGGGCTCCAGCCCAGGGACCCTAACAGTATCAGTTGAGAAGGCTGACCTTTAACCACCAAGCACAATACAATTCCCTGGGCTTCTTCTTCACAACAGTTCCTGCTTCTTTACTCTCCCCTTCACCCGTACCTCAGGGCCTCCTTCCAAACTGCTCTCTGCTTCAATGCCTCCAAACTCCTCTCTGCTCCAATGCCTCCAAACTCCTCTCTGCTCCAAACACCGACACTGTCTGCCTGAGGCAGGGGTTTTTATTAAGGCCTTACTTGACAGCAGGTGCTCCTAATTGCCCTGCTGCCTGCTAGAACCTTCTTAATTGACCCCAGGTGTCTAGATTGGCCTTGAGTAGCCTTTGATTGGCTATAGGGGGAACAGAGACCTGCACATCCTGAGACTGATGTACCTGCCTTCCAGCACTCTCCTATACCCTTCAGGTCTGACTCTATCACACAGGCTAAAAATAAGGCAACTGTTTCACTGCTGAATGAAATACCATCTACCTGTATGTGTTTTATCCCTATCAACTAGGGTTCAGATTAGAGCAGTAGTTCCCAAACTTTAACAACCTGTGAACTCCTTCCACTAAAATGTCAAGTCTCTCGAACCCCCTTCTAAAAATGAATATTTCAAGGGATTTTCTCCTTTACCTGAGTATAAATTATAAAAGCAGTGATCTTGGAAATATATAAAATGTTGTTGACATGCTTATTATACACTATTATTAATTATTATTTATCCTTACCATATTTTTATTACATTATGAAAACAGCAACACTCTTCCAAGATCTCACTTTCGCAGCTTGTATCACTTTGAATAAGCCTGTTATAAGACAAGACTCCAATATTTCTTCAAGGAGTATCAGATGTGAAACAGCAGGAAGGTATTTAAGAAGCCAACTCAAAGAGTTCCTCCTACACAAGCATTCAGGTCTTGAGCAGTCCAGGCAAACAATGCATGTTACAACAAAGCTTAAACTTCTTCATAATAATTTTAAAAACAATATTAGCTGCCTATTTAATTTAAAAAACAGCAAAAAAATATCCCCCTCCCTTTACATTTCTTATAAGGAGTCTTGAAGTCTAAATCTCCTCTGTGTGATAGAGATGCTTGCTTTGCCCTGCTTAGCTCTTGGAAGTCCAGGGGCTCTGGGTGGCTGTCCCCATGCTGGTCGGGGTCCCTAGGGACAGCTCTGTCCTCCATTAGGATTTTTTTTTTCCCCAGGAACCCTCTGTAACATTTCACGAACCCCCAGGGGTTCATGAACCCCAGTTTGGAAATCACTGGATTAGAGCCATGGCAGTGGGATCTGAGCCTGGTTTTCACTCAGAGAATCAAGGAGAGAGGGAATATGTCATACACGGTGTGTGAGTGGACTCTAATAAAAGAGATTCCTCAACAAGATCAACTTCCCCCCAAATGTATGAACCCATTTCTAATATTTCACCTAATTTTAATAAGAAATGGGCCAAGAAGGCTGTACTCAGATTTGGATTAGGCCTGTGGGCGGATTGATGGTTTGATTTGAGTATAATTGGGCCTACGTTTTGGGTTCAATAGCACTGAAAACTCCAATTTGCTCTCACAAGACTTCAGGCTTTTGACTGGGCTCAATACTGCCTAATGTTTCCACCTTTAAAACAAGCCTGAGGAGATTTTATCCCTTGAGTCATAGTTCCAGTAGTGCCTGTGGCTTACAGGTGTCTCATTTTTCCAATAAATTACAAATATACACAAACATTTCTCAGTAGTGAAGCTCCAACTGAGTTGCTATCCTTCAATAACCCCTGTCCTATCCTCCAGCTGCCACAGAGAAGCCAATGTTATATTTTAGGCACCTGATTGAGCCGAGGAAGTGATCTGGAGAACAAGAAGAGAAGAGAGAGTTTTCTAGACAGCAGAGAGATAGATGGACATGGTCAGTAAAGATTTTCCTATTATTTTTATTACAGTAGTACAAGATTCCCCAATTCAAACCAGGCCCCCATTCTCCTTGACAGTGTACAAACACATTGAGAGACAATCTCTGCTCCAAAGAGGTAATGTAAATAGACAAGAAAGACAAAGGGTGGGAGGGGCACAAAGATATGGAGTAAATTACTTGTCCCAGACCACATAACAGATCAGTTGCAAAGCTGGGTATAGAACCCAGATCTGCTGTCCCCCAGTCCAATATGCTCTCAACTAGACCCACATGTGTTCTATACATTTTTCAAAGTTTGAGTCATCCAAACAAGTCAGGATTGTTATACATTACTCACTTACAATCACTCATTCAATATCAGTGCTTGGGGGATGGCGGGAGACCCTACTGTGGTGGTGCTACTTATAATCAATGTTTCTAATATGTATCAGGCAGATGGTATTGACTAGATCATAAGAGGCAGAGCCTATTTCCCTGGAGTGAGGCACAGGACCTTGCCCAATCCACAGTGGTTACCTTAAGCAAGTGCAGAGTGTAGCAGAAAGGAGTGAGGAACACTTTTACATTCTAAATATAAGGAGAAAAGAGAGTTGCACCTTGCTTTAACTTGCTCCATGGTAGATACTTAATTAGTCCCCCTTATCATAATATCTGAGCTCCTCACAGTCTTTCATGTATTGATCCTCTTTGTGTGACAGGGAAGTACTAATACTTCATTTTACAGATGTGAACCTGAGGTACAGAGAGAGACTAAGTGACTTGCTGAAGGTCATACGTACTGTAATTTTATGTCAAAGAGTGAAATTGCACATGGGCTTTCTTAATCCTAGGCTATGACTTACTTACTGGACCACTGCTAACTACATTCCCATGGACCTATTTGTATTTGTATGTACAAAGATGGAGAATGATGTCATGCTATCTGGAGTGGCTTCACAACCCTGAATGCCAATATCAGGCCAGACTGTCAAAAATCAGGCAGATACCGCAATCTAATGATATGTTCTATAATTATATTTCACCGACCCAGTAACAAATGTAAACTCCCAAAGCATTGTAACTGTCTTACTGTGGAGTTACAGACAGTCCCCTTGGGGCTGGGCACTAAAATGTATCTTGCCACCCATGCAGGTTGGACTTAATGATAAATGGTCACTTACACCAAAGATCACAAAATATTCCCAAGAGACTAGTCACTTACCCCAGATCAGTTTGTATCTTAGATTTCTCACCAAAGATAATGCGTGTAGCCAACTAAGGATTTATTAACTAGGAAAGCAAGCAAAATACAAACACAAATGAATTACAGTCTATGGTTACAAAAGGTAACAGAGTTCTAGTAATCAGTTAAGAATGAATGTCTTTTAGAGCTAACCAAGTTTGACCTCTACTCATGTTTCCTAGCCCAAGACCCAGTAGCCAAGAGATGAAAAAATGTTATGACAGGTGCCTTTATTTCCTTCTTCCAGAATTCAGGCTGATGGGATAAGCTTTCTTGCATGTATGGGTGTAAGAGGGCCATTAACCCAGTCTTTGTATCATGATGTTTCATAATGGCCCATTTAATCATGATAGTCTTTTTTGATGGGCAGAGGAACCATTCCTTCTGCCTGGGTTCACAAGTTTAGAGCTTGCATTCTTACAGTTATAAAGCAAAACTTACCTATTACCTTATAGCATGGGATATAGACATTACAAGTAAGAATAATACATGCAGCAACTTACAAGCATTTTATAGAGTATAAACACATCCATACAAATCTAACTCCTATCTTGAACAATACTAACATATAGGTTAGTATTGTTGGGAGGCAGGCCACTCCTTGCTCACAGACAACCTGCCAACCTGAAGCAGATTCTCACCAGCAACAGCACACCGCGCCATAATAACTCCAACTCAGGAACCAATCCATGCAACAAACCTCGATGCCAACTCTGCCCACATATCTACACCAGCAACATCATCACAGGACCTAACCAGATAAGCCACATCATCACTGGTTCATTCACCTGCACATCTACCAATGTAATATATGTCATCATGTGCCAGCAATGCCCCTCTGCTATGTACATCGGCCAAACTGGACAATCCCTATGTAAAAGGATAAATGGACACATCTGTTAGGCTATAAGGTGCTAAAAGACTCTTTGTCGCTTTTGCAGATCCAGACTAACACGGCTACCCCTCTGATATAGGTTTGCTGTCGTGATTTCCAGCTATGAACTTGTCAAAGCCCCGGACCCCTCCCCCCCACCCCCGACAGGAGCTAAAGGGCCAGATTAAAACATCTGAAGGGCCGGATGCGGCCCCCAGGCCATAGTTTGCCCACCCCAATCTAGACCATCCCTGATAGGTGTTGGTCCAACCTGCTCTTAAAAATCCCCAATGATGGAGATTCCACAATCTCCATAAGCAATTTATTCCAATGTTTAACCACCGTGACAGGAAGTTTTTCCTAATGACCAACCTTGCTGAAATTTAAGCCCATTGCTTCTTGTCCCATCCTCAGAGGTTAAGAAGAACAATTTCTCTCCCTCCTCCTTGTAACCACCGTTTATGTACTTGAAAACTGTTATTGTGTCCCTCTCAGTCTTCTTTTCGCCAGACTAAACAAACCCATTTTTTTTTCAATCTTCCCTCATAGGTCATGTTTTATAGATCTTTAATTACTTTTTTTGCTCTTCTCTGGACTTTACCCAATTTGTCCACATCTTTTCTGAAATCTGGCACCCAGAACTGGACACAATATTCTAGTTGAGGCCTAATCAGTGCAGAGTAGAGTGGAAGAATTACTTTTTGTGTTCTTATGTAATAGATGGTGGGAGGGTGAGATTATGAACAAGTATTATGGGAATGGGAACCACTTTGTCATTCTCAGATTGATAATTTGGAAGGGGACCCAATCTTGTTAGTCCTGGTTACAGCTGGTAGAAACCCAGAATTTCCAGTTCATGGGTAATTTTGACATTTCAAAATGTGGTTTTGGTCTGAATCAAAACAGATTTTTTTAAAATTTCCCACTAATTGGATTTTTGTAAAGTTTTAGTGTTGAATTCCCAAAACAAAGTTCTGGAATTCCCCAAAACAAAATTCCCAAACCTTTTTTTTTAAATCAAAATATTTATTTCCTTTGGAATGTTCATGGACATATTTTTTTAATATTTAGACATTCATGAAAAATTGATTTTCTGTTGAAAAAAACCCATTTTGACCGAAAAAAAATTCCGAGCTCTTGTCCTGATATGGAAAAGATTGAAAATCCTTGTTCAAAAAGATTTTTTCAGGGTCTAGCAGTAACAGTCTCCTTGAACACCAGAGGCTAATTAGAAATAATTGCACCAATCATTCCACCCATAGCATTTATATATACACAGTACTAAATCACCATAGAATGTACGCACCGTAAAATATACTATAGAGACAAAACTGGGCTCTGAACTCACTTCTTTTGGGGGTGGGAGGGTCTGGTTGATTGTATGTGTTTTGTAATCTATTTCTCTCTAAGTTGCCTTTACTTCAGTTTGTGTAGGGCAAGCTTTTTGTAGAATGTTTGAGTTTGCCCTGGTCTTTGAATGCAATTTTAGAACCCATAAACTAGCCGGAACTTCACCATATTAATATAATTATCTTTCATAATTATAATTTCACCAGTTTTTGAAACAAACAATTTTTAAAGAGTTGCTCTATGTCAAGAATATGTTGTTCCACCTACTCATTTATTTAGATGCACCTTTTGCACTGGCCATTGAGAAATAAAATAAAATCCCCAGTCAATAATTTCCCACTAAGTGCTAATCACATGTGACATTCAACAAATAACTCTAGGGGGTTGCAACAGTTTGCACAATCCCCTCCCCCCCATCTATTCTGCTTTATTATTAATGGTTATGTTTCAGAGGTAGACCTTTATTTAATTATGACAACAGAAACCCGTTGATTCTTACAGAATAAAAATACTTGTATTTCATACAGTTCTTTCACAACTCACATGGCTGTGTTCCTCCAGAAAGCACTGTCATTTAACTGTTATTGATTGATTTCTATCACTTAAATCTGTTTGTGCCCTGGGGTTTTTTCTCATATATTTACACAGCACTCCTTTGGCCAAACACAATTTTGCTTGTAACTTGATAGCTAATAAACACAATTAAAAATTAAAACAGTTTATGACAAATCATATGAGAGAATGAAGCAGTATATTTTGTCATCATTGTGAAGAGTGCATTTTCAGAGCTGCATCAATCTTGTTAAAGAATAGAATTGTAATAGGGTTATGGGCAGGGCTGGTTAAGACAACGCTGCTAAACTTGCAGTTGCAGCAGGTCTCACCAGTGCCAGCAGGAGTTTAATGCTCATACTATGGTGATGAGTGCTTTAAAGTACAAACTGCTTCTTGTTGTCTGAGAGCTCTTCAGGGTTAACTAAATTGGGGAAATGGCTCTCTTTCTTTGGTCTGGTTGTTTGCATTTGTTTTGTGTCAGCATTGTGCTCTAGCACAGAACATTTTACCCCTCCACATGTATAGCCTCCCCGCACCACTTCCCTAACTCTGTGTCAGTTCTGGACACATCTTCTGTTCTGTGGGATTCCACTCCTTTCTGGAATAGTTTAGGCATTTGAGGCTTGAGCAGTGCAGGTGCAGGTAAGGTAATGTTTGGCCTTCTCCCAGTACAGGCTTGGCTAGATTCTGTAATCAAATAGCACCTGCTCGGAAGGTAAGATGTACCCAGAATGCATTATTATTTACTCCATTTTCCCCATTACCCTCAAAAGTCCCTTGGATTTGCAAGATTAGTTAGAAGCTGTGAGTCCAGTGAAAGACAACCAGACCTGCAGAGAGATTTCAGGATGGAAATCTGTTGCAAGTTGGAGGATCTGTACGGATTTTCCCTTTTAACCTTAAAAAAGGTAAGATATGGTTTGAGAATTGTAGGATTGCCTTATTTCAAACTGGTTTACCCAGCTGTAGTGAAATGCCAAAATATTGCATTTGGTATAGATTTCTTGGAACCAATATTAAACAATACAAGAGTAGAATGAAACTGTTTCTAAGTAATGTTAAGAAACAAAATACATTATTTATGTTTTGCTTTTTTAATAAAGGGAGTTTGATTGGTTTTTGGGTGCTCATTTGGAGCTCTTGTAGAAATCAGGACCATGTGTGCTAACCATTTATATTCCACAGTTTGTTAATTATAAAGGAAACTAATTGATATTGGCTACAAACAGGATAGATTGAATCTGAAGTTTGAAATCAGACTCAGTCAATGATTCCTAGAAGCAGCTCCTCCCCATCTGTGCGTGAGAGTATGTAGGTAGTGGGAAATCAGGTGACCATAATTAGCGTACCCAGAGGAAGGACATAAGAAATTCTGGAAGCAGCTTCAGCGGGCTTTTATTAGACATGGAGGGATTTTCACAGTCAGAGTCCTGATTATTGGAAAAGCCCTGCCTGCAGCCTTAGCCTTAATGAACCTCAGCCTGGAGAGACTGGACATTCTTACTAATTTCAGTTGATTTGTTGGCATGCAAGATAAAACTGATTATATACAGAATAAATATTTAAGAAATAGCATCAAACTGACTTTTCTGTGGATACCAAAAACATATGTTAGAATCCAGAGCTAGCACTATGGGTGGAGGAAGTCCCGCCCTCAGGCCATGCTGCCCTGAATGCATGTATTGACTCTGGCTGCTAGGCTGCACTGTCCTGTACCTGAGAGCTGCCGTTTACACCCTTGAATCTCGTGGCAGGACCCAAGACAGTCTGATAGACTGTAACTGCGGTATCAGCATGCCTCCTGCCCATCCCGACCAGAGATGGGATATGCATACGCTGCCACATGATGCAACAGACACCACTATAATATTAAAATTATAGGCTTGGTTTAGTTTTGTAACTCCATGTGGACTAGTGCTACCAGTGTACTCCACTGAGTTCAAATTAACTCGACATAAGGTTTGTTCCATCTGCAAACTGAACTACTTTCTTTGCACCAGATAGAATGGATCACTAGTAGTGAAGTTGTTTTATTATTCATAACCTAATATACATAAGGCGAACAGTGCATTGCCACTTGCACTGCTAATGCTGCTTTCCTTGTTTCCGGGAAGCAGCCTGTAAGCAGTGGGAGAGCCTCTCCCCATCAACATGGACACAGGGAACAGGGTCCAAACTCACCCCCATTCTTGGGGTTTACCTTTTTAAAAAGGTGATTTTTGAATGCCAACTGGAAGAATCCACATTTTTGGAAAAACAGTCACTTTTCAGCCGTCATGTTGATCACACAGAATAACTGGTCACTCTTGAAAAATGTGGCTTCTTATTTTCTTAAACAAAATATAATACCTCAGCCTTGACTTTCTTTTTAGTTTTTCTGTTCTTGGGGTTTAACCATGCAGGACTCCTTCATTTCTGCCTCTAGTAGGTGGAAAATAAGAGGATTCCCCTACCCTGGCTGCTAAGGTGAATTAGAAAAACAGCTCTGCATCTTTGCATAGGGTTTAGAACATGACACCAGTGCGGGTGAGAATAAATTTTCTACATCCATATCCATAGCCCTAGAATCTGACGATCCCACAGACCATCTCTAATACATATCTGGCTTGTGGACTGTAACAGGGAGCTTAGAGGGCCAGGAAGCCTTGTGGTTGGTCCACTGCCCTGAGCTATGTACTACTGCTGTCTGTTCAGTTTGGGGCGTGGCATCCCTAGCCCAAGATACTTGTCTCTAATAGCGCTCCCTTGTGGAACCTGGGCAGCATACTGTTGCGTTCCCAGGTTCCTCCAGGTGGGACAGCCAAATGATTTTGGCATGGGTGGAATGCCACAATGTCTCCATGCCTTGGTCCCTGCATTTCTACATGGCTGGGTGCTCCTAGGCATTTTTCTCAGTCTCCTTTGGCCCCGGAGATGGTGCTTGGTTCCTGCTGGTTACCTCAGCTGCCAGGCTTGTCATCTATCCCCCCAGTAGGGAAGTAACTAGCTCCTGCTTTTTTCCAGTCATGCCTGAACTGAACCAGGGTCCCTCTTTTCCTCTCCCCTGCAGGCCTAGCATCAGCAGCAGGTTTAACAGGGTGGGGCTATCTGGGTCCAAAAGCTCTCTTTAACCACTTCTGTACTGGTGGGGGGTTTCTCTGCTTAATTACACATTCCCCCCCCCCCATTATTCAGATCCTCCCCGCCCACATACAACTGCTGTCCTTGACACTATTAAAAGAAGTGAGCGTTCGGGGAGGGGCGGGATGTGTCTTCCATCCCAGTATTGGAAAGAGAAGGGCTGGAGGAAGAGGTACCACATCATAATTTGTGGTTTAGGCATAGGTTTAGACATGGCATGGAGCCTTTTCTTTCAGGTTGATCCAAAACCAAAATGTGTTCAATCAGAAAGAAAAAAAGCCCCAGTAATTTCGCAGCAAACAAAACATTTTGTTTGATCTCAAAATAAATATTTTGATATCATTTAAAGCTTTTTCTAATAGAATTTATAATTCTTAATAATTTCACCATATCAGCTCAAATTTACAAAGTATTTTAGAGGGCTAGAATATGCATCCCTCCCCCTCTCCCCCCATCTTCCCCCAAAGTAGTTTTGGTTGAAAAATTTCACCAGCTCTACCATATAGAAGGAGATGCTTTAGCCATGCTGGCCAATTGATCAATGTTTTTGAAACCAAGTAAAGGAGCTGCTTATGACCCATGAAGTCCACCACTCAGATATGCAGATATTTCTAAATAGAAGGCAAGACCATTTGACAGGAGATTATTATCACTAATTTTGAGGAGGCCAATCCATATAACAGCCACTGCTATAATTACAGATTTTTACAAAAATAGTTTAGTCACCCAATGTAATGGGGACTGGTAACAGTCCACAACTCACATGTGATGAGTATAGTCATTCTGGAGTTTTTCCCAGGATATAAACTCATTTTAGTATGGACATAGGTCAGTTTACTATTAAGGTCAAATCTGCAGTCCAAGCAAAGTATGTGGAACTTGCAGAATACCATACTGGAACAGCAATACCATCCATAAGGAATACCATCCATACCATCCATAAGGAATACCATCCATAAGGAACAGCAATACCATCTTTTTGTTCAGTGTTTTGTCTGTGACATGGCTTCTAGGTGCAATAATGCAAATAAATAATAATAAATTGTACTGAAGCTAATTGCAAGGCAAATCCAAGCTAGTAAACTAATGCTGGCAAGAGTCATACCAAATATTTATACTTGCCTCTGATACTTCCACTGCATGCATCTGACGAAGTGGGTACTAGCCCATGAAAGCTTATGCTTCAATACTTTTGTTAGTCTTTAAGGTGCCACAGGATTCTTTGTCACTTCTGCAAACCCAGACTAACATGCCCACCTCTCTGATTCTTGATACCAAATACAGTAATCAATTGCTCTCATAGTCAAAGGAATGCTATTGCCAAAGGAACAAGGAAAACCACCTGAGCTGCAGATAGACCTGAAATTAAGGGTGAAGTCATGCACAATGGAATTATACCAGGGATGAATTTGGAACAGAAATCAGTGGATTTATAAAATGAACATTTTTGCTAGAGAAACTGCATTAATAATCAGTTGCTGAATGAAGCTGCTGGTTTTGTTATTATATGTATTGATACACACTATTATTCAATAAAAAAAGGGGATGTTTTAAGATAGTATACTAAGCACCAGTGCACAGAAAAAGCTAATGGGTCTTACAAATTAAATTGTTCTGTTATGTTATCATACTGCTCTGTGAAGTTCACAATGAAGACTTTTCATTGAAAGACTGAGAACTGCAAAGTCAAAGTAAAAAGAAAGGAACAGGTATGTGGAAATTAACACTAGATCCCTGTGGGTTACATTTTGTGGTTTTACACAGGTTTTGGCTCTGGTGTTGATAGTTATTTTTAGTTAGAGGGTGTTGTTTTTTTTAACAGTATCTGCTGAAACTCCACAGCTGCACTGCTGTATATTCTTGGGTTAAAAAAACCAAAAATCATTCATTTTCTAAAAACTGCTAATACCATTTTCATCTGGTAAATATTGATTGTGTATATGAGTTTTGAATGAGTTTGAAATTAACATGGCAGTTTTTGATTGTCAACAGCTTCAGTTTCTACAGTGTCTATCATGCCAAAATGTCTGTTTGCTAATGTTCAGCAGCATCACTAATTGATGTCAGCACAGAATCATATTTAACAGTTGCTATAGAATCAGCAAAGAGAACAGAGTGTGGACCCACAAAAAGATGCTCTTTTTCTCTCTCAGACCTAGTAATAGAAGTAAGAAGCAGCTAAATATTTTGGATAGGGTGTGTTTTCCCTCATCAGCTTACTGCCATTCTAAGAATTTCAAGCTTAGGGTAAAATCCTTAAGATGTTTGAAAATTATGTATTTATTTTTCAACTTGTATCCACTGATGTGTCATATAAGTTGTTTAATTTCTTATTTTGTCTTTATTTTAAAGAAAGGTAGGCATACATGATGGTTCTTTTTTATTATCTGCATGGCTGGGTCTTTGTAAATAGAAGTAGGGGACATGTTCAAATCGTGACAGTGTCTAGAATTCAAGAGGATCAATTTCAGCTAAACACGCCTTTATTTTTGGCATAGCTGCTTTCAGCTCAAATGTAAACAAAGCAGAGAGATGAAGTGTCACCGTGAATTGATCTTTTTAGTATGTTTGAATGCACATTTTAATTGGCAAACATTCTTGAAATATTGATCCCCTCCCTCTCCAATGTGGCATCTTTACTTTCTTATCCTCTTCTCCACTTTTCAGATGAAATCATTTGTTTCCTGTGATTATTTTTTCATTGTTTTCCTATAATGTGGATGTTGGGAAATGTTTAGCAGACAGGGAAGGATGTGAACCAGAATTGGTCTTTAATTCATTATCAACTCAGAAACTTGTTCTGAAAAAGAAATGTAGTTGTCTCATACTCTAAAATGAGCCTCAGTGAAAAGGAACCAAACAAACAGCTGATGTCCTTTAGGCAGAAGAATTATGCTGTTGTCTGCAGAAGAAACTGTCACAGTTGGACATGCAATAAGATTCCTCTCAGGTGGAAGAATAATGTCAATTCACCTTTCTTGTACGTTATTTTCATCCACTATTCTCCAAACTGAAATTGGTTTCAAACTTCTTTCTAAATAAATGAATTATGAATAAAACAATGTAATTTTCAAATAGCTGATCTTTTGGTGCAGTTTTAATTACTATTTGCTTTCTTCCTGCATAGGTTTCTGATAGGTCCCATAACATTCATATTGTATTGACCATCATGCCAGTTGGCACACTGTCATTGAGACATGTATCCAACAGATGGCATGTAATATATAATTGGAAAACGAATAACTCACTGAACATTAATAGTCTTGAGCGATGTATGTCCAGTAACCCACAAAGGACTGTACAGATATCTGCTGGGAATGCCTATGCCTAAGCCATGCCCCTTCCAGAAAAAGAGATGTGGGTCTGTCTGCCTGAAAGAGTCTCTGATGCACATTAAACAAGGAGTGGCCATGGCCAAAGACAAAGAAAAGCACATTTACATTCAAGAATCCGAGAGATAGCCGTGTTAGTCTGGAATAGCGTATTTTTACTGATTTGCTTTAACCCTTTCTATCTTTATACCTTAGGTTTAAGTGATATCAAGTATATCCCTTCTTTTTTAATAATTTTGGTTTTATTTCTACTATAAACCAGTTCAGCGCTTTAATTAAAATTAACCCCAATGAAGTTAATAAGCTGTGCGGTCCTGCCGATTTAAGAGAGTAGCGAACTTAATTACTTCTGTATGTGTTCAGGGAGAGGGCTGAACATTAAAGGGCGGATGGTTTTGGAGAAATTCAGGACTCCGGGATATTGAACTCATCCTGCAAAAAGTAACTGGGTAGTGGAAGCCGGGGCGTGACTTGCATGCTTATAGTCTGGCTATTGGTATCCGAGCTATAAGTTACAGCAGCATAGCATTTAAGGCACCCAAATTTACTGGGCAGGTGATGAAACAGCCCCTTATTGGTCTGAGTTGAACCTCAAAGCATCACATATATATAATTTTCCTGCTTAGTTTCCACATGGCATGAAGGATGTGAAGACTACACATTCACAGTTCTATATTGTCACAAGCAAATCATTCCCTGATGTCAGCAGCACTACCACGGCTGTATTCAGGATCTTAATGTATACATGAAAAAGGCTAAGATGTTTGATCACATAAGAAAAAAAAAGTAACCTCGACTCCTTCAATGGCAGCTGAGGGGACACACTACATTGCAGAATGGGGATGACTGACGTGTAAGGCCATTTGCTGCACAGTATAATTTGTTTCTAAAATGTTTCATCTTTTAGAAAAAGAAAAAAGTTTATTGTTGCTTAATATTTATTTATTTATTTATTTATTTTGACTAGATTGACATCTCTGCTCCTCACTCCTAGCCTTCTGAAACAGAGGAAATCCCGCAGCCTGGAATGGTGAGATTGGGAATTTCTTTCCATCTCTTAATTTAGGGTCTGATCTCAATCCACACTGAGGTCAATGGGACTGTTCACATGAGTATAGTTAAACATGGGCATAGGTGTTTGTAGGGTCAGGGCCATAATTTGTGAAAAATGAAGTGCTGCTCAGCAGTCTTAAAGGTTGGAGAGGCAGTTTTCAGTCAAATTTCGCTTGTTAGGAAGACTTTTATTGCTATAAATGTTAGTTAGATATGAGTAATATGTATATTTAACAAAAATGGGAGTCTGATTTTAATCCAGTTAATGACCTTCATCCTTATTATTTGTGATGGGAAAAGGATTCCTAATAGATTTGTTTTTGCTTCTGTTTTCTGTTAGGAGAGTTAAAGTACAGAGAATATGAATTCTAGTTGGCATGTGTTTTTATACTAATTAAGCAAACAGGAAACCAGTATGTATTAATCCATTTCCTAATTGTACCAATAGACTCTTGAAAGCAACAAAAGAGAGATTTTTGAGCTAGGGTTTGTTTCTAGAGCTGGTTGAATAGTGGTGACAAAGTTATTTGTGAATAATTCTTTCTCCAGTTGATTGGAAAAAATATTTGAAAAGTTTATTTGATAAAGGATCGCAACATATTAAACCAGTAACCAATTTTCAAGTTGTATTGATACATATTTTATGTCTTTCAACCTCACACAATCCATACAAAAGTTGTATATTATGGAGAAAATGGTCAGCTACATTTTTGATAGCATATCAAAAACTGATGCCCAGTTCAATTGTAGATGCTAGATAATTGAAAATACAAAGTAAATTGGAGATTATTGGATATTGCACAGCATGCATAAAATTCTGTAGGGAGTCCAGCTTCAGCTGGAAGTTTACCAAGAAGAAATGTTTAGTTGTCATTTTAATTTTCTCTAATTATATCAGAGTTATTCGTTTTTCACTGCCCTCATTTAATAGCTAATTAAGAATGCCAGGGTTCTGGTGGTTTTTTTTTTCCCTTGCAGAAAGTTCAAACCAGCAAGGAAATCTATGTATCCATACATTGCCAAAAGCCTAACTGTGAGATGATATACTTAAAAGCAGTAATTCAAACATTAGTTGATTTGTTCAGTGTCATCTGAAGCAGATTTTTGTTGTTACCTCATTTGAAGCATGATCCTGCTCACGTTTTGGCAGTTTGGGACTCTTAAAACTTCATCCTTCCAAGGGCTGAGGTGTCTGGCCCCAATGAAATCATATGCTTAATCATGTGCCTACATGAGCAGTACCATTCACTTCACTAAATTCAGCTCATGTGCTTGAAGTAAGCACATGTTAAGAGTCTTAAGAGACAAGGGCTCAGAAACTTGCTCGGAGCAAGGCTTTAGAATGGTCATGATATAAGAGAACATTCTTTATTTTTGTGTCGGTCGTCTGTGTTTTGCATGATGGGAAAGCCTCCAGGAAACCTTGGGTGGCTTGTCAGGCCCCCACAGTGAGTCTTACAAGGCTTGTTAGAGGTCTTAACTCTCACCCCATGGATCATTGTTAGCTTCCCAGACCTTAGCAAGTTTGTTGGTTCCCAACAAGCCTGTTTCCTCTTGCTGGAGGCTGACAATCCTGCTAAGAGTTCTGAGTCGTCACCAAAGGCCTAATACAGGGTTGGTTTTGGGGCCCCTTCAGGTGAACCTCAATCTCGCAGAGGGTCAGATGGGAGACTGTCTGGGCTTTAGGTGATGTCTCAGCAATCGGTGGAATGCAGCAGGCACCAGGACTGCAGCCATCACCGTTAATTATGAGCATGACATTGAACATAACAGGGACTTAATGGAAATAATGTAACAGGCCACATTGATGACAATCCTCGAACCTCAGTCAAAATTCTTGTAAAGTAATCAGGGGTGTTATTTTCCACATTGGGTGTGAGGGAGAATACTTTCTGTTTAACGCCTTTATATTCCCCCAGACAATCCTGAATAAGTCGTGTACACGTGTGTGTTAGTATGCCAGTGCGGAAGAATATATCAAGCTTTTTAATTTGTATTGTAGGAAGGTATGATTCTCTCTTCTGACAACTGCAATAGCCTGCAGAGCTTTCTTCTATATTATGGGAAGGGAAGGAGGAAAGGAGACACTAAACCTTCTCCTAGGACTCCTGAACTCCATTTGTGGCAGCTTCCTCCCTGTACCTTGGATAGCAACATAATGCTACAGTTGAGCACTGACTGGTTTTGTCTCATGTGGTTTCTTTTAGAACTTATGTAGTGTAGCCTTAAATGTATTATGGTAATAAAGGATACTGAGTTAATATTAATTTTTCACATAGCCCTTTTAAAAAACCTTATAAGAAACTGCATTAGGGTCCCTAAGTAATGAAACATTAAAAAACCATCTGGAGGATCTAAAACAATTGTAATATAAAGAATGGTAGTAGCACTGGAGCATGACTGGAAAGACAGAGGATATGATCCATTGTCATAAGAAGCACTCAGGAACATAAAATTAGGATATTTCAGAAAGAAGTCTTCTTAATATTATTATAGTTGAGCTATTCCAAGATTATAAAGATTAATTTCTGCTGCGTGCATACAATACAGTGTCCTTCATTTAGTTATACACAAAACTAAATAGAATGAATTGACTGGAGCGGGGAACTTGCATATATTTTATATTTTTCCAAATCGTACAAAGTACCTCTATAGTTATTCTAATTTTCAGCAACCAGTTCAAGTCATATTTTTTTTCTTAAAAGTAAAACTCAATACTAGAGCTGTAAAAATGTGTTTGTGGAGGGGATTTGAGTCCTGGAGCTGTACATAGCTCAGTTGTTTTCCTTTTTCCTACAGATGAAAAATAGCCTTTGAGGCCCGAAGATTCTATTTGTGCTGCCAAATTTTAGTCTTTGTATTCCTGAGGATGTAGGTAAAGAGGATCATATACTGTAAGTTACATAGTCAGTCTTCTTTGTCACTGGCTGAGATTACCCACATGATCATTATGCTGTTTCCTATGGGTGGATATGCAGAGACAGTTAAAAAAAGGTGGGAAATACTTCAAAAGCTGTGAGATTCTTCTGGCCCAATTCCTACTGAAGTAAATAAGAGTTGAATGCGCTTCAGAATCCTGCAGGATCAGTCCCTTTGTCCCTATTGACATAAGGGAGTAGGACTGCTGAAGCCATATGTAAGCGATTCAGTATCACACAGGGTACCCGTACAAGATATGTACCTTCACTGCATTGCCAACAGTTACCACAAAGTGTTATAGGAGAAGCCCTAGTTTTCCCTTGCACTTAGTACAGGAACTGTATAGCATATAATGGGAATTTTTCTCTTTTTGATAGTAACCACTTTGTATGTACCATATCACCCAATGATGCTGTGAGATAGTCAACATGCAGTATATTTGTTGAAACAAATTGAATTTGGTTTTAGTTCAACAGACCTGAATGTGACTTATGCAGGCCAGCTTGGATTGTGACCCAACTGTTCTTCCAACTCCAATAAGAGTCCAAATTTGTCACTAATACTGTAGTTTGTTAGCCATTTATTTGGTAATTAAACCTAATGATAATTGACTCTATAAATATCCACTCTGGTATTCTGATTTAAAAAAAACCTCTTGAAGGAATACAGTAGGAATTTTTCATATGAAATCTGATATTTTCCCTTGTTTGATCTTAACAATTTGTTAACATTTGTGTACATCCTCTTAATACCATTTTAACTTACCTGGACAAAGAAGGCTCCTTTCTGAAATAGCCAGGGAAAGGGAGGAGCTTTCCAAAATTTCAGGCAATTCTCTTGCTCAGCAAATTACTCTTTTTAATATATTAAGTAGAACTGATCAACTTTTTTCTAAAATAGTCATGAGTTTTTCACCTTCCTCTGCAGCATGAGGCACAGGTCACTTGCAGGTGTAAACCACTGTAAATGGTGGATTCTCTATAACTTGACTCCTCCACTCAGCAGTCCATGCAGCTAAGCAGCACCCTGCTTTTGTTTTGGGGTTGAGAGGGGAAGGAGAAGGAAAATCCCACCTCATTCCAAACTTTTGTTAATAGCTTCAGCGAACATAGAAAGTTATAAGAGCTGTGACATTAGGCTGCCTGTGGCAATGCGTTAGGCTAAAGTACTACATTTAACAAGAGCCAAAGCCAGGGAAAACAAACCTAAGGCTGCAAGTCTGTCCTTACCTCACCCTGTACTGCAGTGTATGCTGTATGCTAAGTGAAGTCACTTGCTATTTGGAGACCTTTCTGTTCCTCACACGACAGGGTGATCTAAGGATAAAGTTACAGGATAAAGTTTTCATGCTTCAGTAGGTATGAGTTTGTTAAGTGAATGTAGCTTAATTCCTTTTATTCTAGTATTTACATATAAAAGTGCAGGGCTAAGAAAGGAATTCAAGATATTGAATCATTGAACTAGTAGGTTGTTAAGGATCAGAAGTGGTTGTCTTCTGAAGGCAGATTTATGAAATAAAATGGTGGATTAAGTCCTAGATGAGATGTGCCACAAGATGGAGAGACCCTCTGAAGGTGGTTGGGCTCAAACCTCACCTATGATGGATCAGCTGCCTCCTAGCTGGTGCTGTGAAGCTAGGGATCAGGTGATAACTAGGAGGTCACCTGCTCTTCATAAGAGCCAGCAAATAGCTAGGTTGTTAGGGACAGTTGCAATGAGTGGGAATTTTCTACTTCAGGAGAAGAATAGAATTAGTTTGTGGAGTACAAACTAAAACAGGGACCTTTGGACTTCTGAGGTATCAGAATTTTCTACAGTTTTAAGTGGACTTTCTCTGCCTTGTGCTGACTGACTGTATGTTCCACTCCCCTAGTGCCCTCTCCACAGTCTCTTCACCTTAGCCTCACTCCACAGCTGGGCCTTCTACACATCTTTTTCCCCTGCTCTGTCCCTCCCTTCAGTGTCCTCTCTCTTCTTGCCATATGGTTTAAAACCTAACTAACCCTCAACCCTGGCCTCTCCTCTCTCTCCTCCCATGCAAATTATAGTACTTATGTGACATTTGCCACCTTCACATTCACTCCCACCCAGTGTCTGTTTTGTCTATAGAAAATTGTAAGCTCTTCAGGACAAGTGTTGTGTATTACTCTGTTTGTATAGTGCCTAACATTGTGAAGCCCCATTCTTAGTTGGTCCTTGGGCACTGTCATAATAAACATGATTGATTAATAAATGTTACCTTTTACACAGATATCCAGGAATGTTAGCCACACACGGGGACTTAGGGTCCCTGGTCTTAAGTATGTACAGAAAGGAAGTAAAATACATTCTGATCTCAGCCTTGGGAAACAATACATTCCTGAGGTGGCTGCCTTAGTCATAAATACTCAAATGAGAAAACAAGTGCAGGGAAGTTTCCTTTTGTTCATCTGCATATCCAGAAAGAATCAGGAAAAGGATGGCAAGAATCTTGGTCATATGGCTTGCCTACGCTGCCATGTAGGGTTGATCTAAGATATGCAACTTCAGCTATGTGAATAGCGTGGCTGAATTCAACCTACTTAGATCTACTTACTGTGGTGTCTTCACTGCGGTAAGTTGACAGCTGATGCTCTCCTGTTCACTCCACTTGTGCTCCTCATTCTGCTGGAATACTGGAGTCAATGGAAGAGCGCTCAACAGTTGATTTATCGCATCTATACTACTGGCAGGTAGTGCAGATAAGACCATAGTCTGTGCAGAGGTGAAATTAAGCTGGTCCAGTCCAGTCCAGCATACTGGCAAGAACCAATACACAGCTGACCATCCTGCAGGGGGCAGCTTCCCCAGATGGGCAATTTAAAAGGGCCTGGACTCCTGGTAGAACTCTGAACTCTTCTGTTCAGACAGGAGATATTTTGTGGGATAGACCAACTACAAACTATGTGAGGATGGGGAAAGACTTCTCCTCCTATCCCAAAAGCCATATTACTGCATAAATGGTCAGTTTAGGAAGTGTTTTACCTTCCTTTAAAACATCTAAAATGGCCCACTATTGAAGACATGATTTTTAATTACATTTATGATTGGTGTGACCTGGCATAGCAACTGCTGCATGTGTCTCTGTGTTAACAAGTTTGGGATCATAATTTAAAAAATTGGAAGGAGGAGAAAGGAACATACAAATCCCCCACCAATATGTACAGAGTAAATGTTTTAGAGTAGATTTGTATGCATTGTGAAGTCAGTATACTACACATTAAAAATGTCAGTGTTCACAGATCATACTAATCATATTTTTGCTTAAAACTTTAAGCCAAATACTAAAAAAAACCCACATATATTCTATTCACACTCCTCAGTAGTGTCTGCATTTTTTTTACTTTAAAACAGTCAGAATCAGCTTTTTCTATAATGTACTGACAAGTCCTCCAAATGTTAAAGCATCTGACGTAAAACAGCATGGTTTCTCAAGCTCCAATCAAAGTTGCTATATAAGCAAGAAGACTAAGAAAGTAGATGGAGATACAGCATCCACTTTACATGGGGAGAAGGCAAAACTCACTAAAATGATGAAATATACTATCGCTCCAGGGAACCCGCTGAAGACTAGTATATTTTAAAATACCAATCAAGCACTAAAAAATTAAGATTAGAATCACACTTCTCTAAATCAGAGAGAAAGGAAACAATGTCTCAGCTATCTGATCATTGCCATAATCAAGAAAATTACTGGAACTATACTGATTAATGTCATGTTCAAGAAAAGCGATTAACCAAATGTGATGTAACATATCACAAAAAAATAGTACTCTGCTTAATTTGTCTTAGATAAGTCATCAACAGATATTGCTAACTTAACGAACTAATACATGGAACAGACTCAGAAACTTGGGTAGGCTGTGTAAATCCACAGGGGGTGATGGTGATTAAGTGTTCTATGACAGTGGGGAACTTGCTGTAGTCCTTAACTATTCATTTCCAGATAACTGAACTCTCAGCTTTGTGTGTGTGTATGTATTTTGTTTTTAAATTAGTGTGTTCAGAGAGCACTAATATCTGCTCCTTTGAGTTGACATGTAGCGCTCACAGGAGGGGAGCCTTGCTTGGATTGATCTTATGTAACCCTATCATGGTTGTCTGCCAGAAGACTTTAGAAATACCTAAGAGTTGTAAGTGCAGGAATGTTGCGATATAGGGGTAGTGGAAGGAAATTGAGAGATTGCTATGTACACTGAAACTTTTAAGATGTTTTGAGTTCCAATCTTAAATCTTGTATATCTGTATAAAGGCTAACGGGGAGGGGAAAACCTCTCCCTTTCTCTATTATCCTCCAAGTCTACCCAGTTTTCTGTACCTCCCTGCATCATTCTCTGCATTTACCTTGTGTAATCCCCTGCATCTTCTCTTCGTCCCCAATACCTTGTCAGTCGCCTGCCCCAGCCATTTCACCCAGAGATCCCATTCCAAGACTGGACAGGACATTTCCATATCACCCCATCCTTATTTCTCCTGATCCACTCTTCACACCCCACTTAGATCCTTCTTCCCCCGCCCCTCAAACTACCCTCCTGGACTCCTGCCACTTCCTCTGTTCTGCATCTCCTACACTCCCATGTGCGATGCCCAGAAACTGCAGTTGCAGCAGCACAGTCTGGAGCCAGTATTAGCATTAGTATGCAATATTGTATTCTGGTAATGTCCAGAATGTGCTAGGCTCTGCCAAAACACAGGGGAAGAAACAGCCTAATAATGCAAGCAACAAAAGAAAGGGAAGGGATCTCCATGTGTAATGGGTAGTGTGAAGGAAGGTGCAAAGAGAGCCATGAGAAAAACAGACAAGGACACATACGGGTAACATCATTTGCAGAGCATATCAATTTATGGCCATATTCATCCCTGGTCTAACACCATTGATTTCAGTGGAATTATACAGAGGTTGGTTGGAGGAGGAAGGGCAGGCAGATGATATTCCTGTTTTAATACACCTGTTTATACCCTCCTCTTCACCTTCCTAATCCAATCCCATCCTCCTCCTCAATATGTAAAAATCCCCATTTATATATGTAACCTGTGACTTAAGCCAGATGTGTCAATTATTTTGTTTTTGAATTAGGCTTTCAAATGTAGACGGTAGGTTTAGTGAATGAGTTAATCATCAGTGCACAACTCTAAGAAGCTGTTTGCAGATGTTTGCAGAATATAATTCAATCTGCAGTTCAGATTATTAGGGGATCAAATCAGCCCTCCTGAGCTCTGTTTTGCAGACAAAGTTCTCACTTATTGGGGTAGTTAGTGAAAGAGGGGCATAAGCCTTCCCTTTTGCACCGTGGATAGTGACAGCCATTCTAATGACTTTTGATTGTTGTCTATTATAGACTAAAGCTAGAATGATATAAATACTTTCCCTAGCTAATAATTTTAGCAGCTTTGTTTGAATCACTCTTCTGGTCAGTAAGGACAGTAGGAATGTTTTCTATGTAGAGCTGGCAGAAAGTTTTCTTTCAGAACTGTTCTTTGGCAGAAAATTTGTTTTGTAACATTTTGTGGGGAGGGAATCAATTTGTATTTGCTTTCCATGGAAAATTAGTTTTTTGATGTGGGGGAATGGAAACCATCCAAAAGATATTAGACCAAAAAAAAAAAGTTATGAAATGCTGCCATAAGGCTTCATGGGAGTTGTATTTTGGGTACCTCATGCTCCCATTCTCTGGGACCTCCCAATTAGATTTCACCTCCCATGATTCATACTGGCGATGTGACTGCCATGATGCACTACCTCTTTTTATCGGGAAGGGACACTAATGGTGCATCATGACCAGGAGCCCAGCCATTGGGTTGGATGTGAATGTGAGGCACCTGAGCTAAAATTCCTATGCACTGCATCAGCATTTCCAAATGGAAATACCACATTTCATTCTGTCCACCCCTATCCCCACCAAAAAAAAGTATTGAAATTTTCCATAGAAAACTTCAAAGACTTTTGTTGTTGTTGAAATGTTAGGGGGGGAGGAGGGAAGGGAGAGATAGGACTAAACAAACATTTTTTGACCAGTTCTAATTCTATAGATTGCTTTAATTTCCTAGACGCTGAGAAGAAAACAACTTGCAACAATATAAATTTAAATGATGTGCAGGTTTTTTATTTTAATTACAAATTTAAAGAGTCCCAATTCACTGAATGAAGATTTACACAGATTCAGAACTTCGATGTCCGAAAATGTGCAGTTGTGCACAAGCACTTGAAAGTACTTTCCCTAATTTTGTCCCGTAGTTAGAGAATAATCCATATTAGAATTTGCAATGTGAGTACCTTAATAGGAGTTTCTGTCCTCTGCTTGGTTCTTCCTCTTTGACGGTGCCATAGTTTTGAACCCAAACAAACTGGAATTTACTGGATTTGCCCTTTACTTCTTGTTCTCTGAGTTCTCTTAAAGAAATGTTCATCCTCAACTAAGATCTGTAAAGATAAGACAGTTTCTTTGGAATTTCTCAGACTTGTATCAATTTGAGCCCAATTCACCATTGGCCTATAATTTGATTAGTCATTTATAACAGTGCAAAGTGTGGCAGGGTGGGCTTGATCCAGCCTGCCGCCCCTTTAAGAGGGAGAAAAGCCCTCTGCAAACCCCCAGTGCAGCAAGCCTAATTAGCCACCTGGCTTGCAGCCTAATCAGCCTGCAGGAGTTGCACCTGGCAGCCTCCTCTGGGGGATATAAGGCTGCCAGGAAGAAAGCCCAGTGTGGTGTTGGTGGTTTGAGCTACTCAGAGCTGGTTTGTATGTTAGCTGGACTACCTAGAGTCCCTAGAGCTGTGTAACTGTTAGCTGGACTACCTAGAGTCCCTAGAGCTGTGTAACTGTTAGCTGGACTACCTAGAGTCCCTAGAGCTGTGTAACTGTTAGCTGGACTACCTAGAGTCCCTAGAGCTGGATATTAATGAGTTGTTTATTAATGAGCTACTTAGAGCTGGATGTTAATGAACTGTTTTAATCTGTATATATTGGTGGTGGGGTCCTGCACTGTAAATTAAAGGGCACTGTTGGAGCAAAAAAGGGTTTCCTGCCTGTGTTCCTGAGGGGGGTGAGAGAGCGATCTGTCACATATGGTGTCAGGGGTGGGATCGCTACACCAGCAATACAACTGGTGGCCCCGGGATGGAGGGAACCCTGCAGTGTCTCGAGGAACCACAGAAGCGGACCCAGCAAGCCATGCACGCCTTGCAGCGAAACCACCCGATGCAGCAGGCTCAGTTAGAGCTGAAGGTACTGCGGGACTTTTGAGAGGGCAGCCACCACAGCCGGGTGGGAGTGGACCACCCGGGCCCTCCGTCTTGCTCCGTACCTTGTGGGCAGAGGCCCAGGACTTTGGGGACATTATGGACTCCCTGATTTTGGAGCAGTTGTTGCTCAGCCTCCCCGAGACTGTCTGTACCTGGGACAGGAGGCACCAGCCAGAGACGGTGGAGTCTGCGGTGCGCCTGACCAAGGAGTACGTCAAGACCGAGGTACCTCGGGGAGAAGACGGACCACGCCGGGTCCGGGATTTGGGGCGATGGCCCATGGACTGGGGTTTGGGGGCGGAAACCGTGTGGGGTGATACCCACTCTGCGGGTGCAGGTGGGGAGGAAGTCCCAACTGGGGGTAGTGGACTCAGCTTCCCCCTGTACGCTTGTCCGCGGAGCGTTGATCCGCCCTGAGTTACCCACTCTGCGGGTGCAGGTGGGGAGGAAGTCCCAACCGGGGGTAGTGGACTCAGCCTCCACCTGTACACTGGCCCGCAGAGCGTTGGGGCCCTTGTTGAGCTGAGTGAAGGCTTGAAGGGTCTGAGCCAGCCCTATGGGGCTAGGCTAAGGGGGGAGGTGTGTGGCAGGGTGGGCTTGACCCAGCCTGCCGCCCCTTTAAGAGGGAGAAAAGCCCTCTGCAAGCCCCCAGTGCAGCAAGCCTAATTAGCCACCTGGCTTCCAGCCTAATCAGCCTGCAAGAGTTGCACCTGGCAGCCTCCTCTGGGGGATATAAGGCTGCCAGGAAGAAAGCCCAGTGTGGTGGTGGTGGTGGTTTGAGCTACTCAGAGCTGGTTTGTATGTTAGCTGGACTACCTAGAGTCCCTAGAGCTGTGTAACTGTTAGCTGGACTACCTAGAGTCCCTAGAGCTGTGTAACTGTTAGCTGGACTACATAGAGTCCCTAGAGCTGGATATTAATGAGTTGTTTATTAATGAGCTACTTAGAGCTGGATGTTAATGAACTGTTTTAATCTGTATATATTGGTGGTGGGGTCCTGCACTGTAAATTAAAGGGCACTGTTGGAGCAAAAAAGGGTTTCCTGCCTGTGTTCCTGAGGGGGGTGAGAGAGCGATCTGTCACAAAAGTGTTGATATGACAGCATTTTGCACTAATATCAGTGACTATGCAAGATGCAGGGCAAGAATAAATTGGGCTCATTATTTTTACTTGCTGTGAATGAGGAAATATTTCTCAAGGTTTGTGTAAACATAAAGTTGTACCACATTAATCGTACCGATATAGTTAAATTGGTACAACCCCCTAATGTGGCCACAGTTATACTGGTATACCTTACTCATGTTCAAGAAAGGGAATAGGCTACACCAACACAAGGCATCTGTGCCCACTGTAGGGCTTGGTTAAAAATGAAATATTCCCCATCCCCGCGCCTCCTAACGAAAATTTATATACCAGTAAAACTTTGAAGTCAATACAACATGCATTTTTGCCACTTCAAGGGAGATGGTGAAGAAAAGCTGTAAGGGTTTAGACAACTTTGAGACTTCTCAAACATAAGTGGGATTATTTTTAAATATCTGGCTGCTACAGCAGTAAACTGTAAAATCAGCTACCCTTCTATAGTCAAATTAGATACTTCAGGATTCAAAGACACCTTTTTGTATAGCCATATGGTGACTGGAAGGCTCAGTGGCTAGACATTAACCTTTTATCCCACAGAATGGAGTTCAGGCTTTTTAATGTGATGAATATGGAAACACAGTCAACCACTATCAGACATATGATGATTAAAGATGAAAAGTCTAGCTGTGAGTTAGCTCCTACTGAACCATTGTCGGTTCATGCTTAGATTATGGTTACAACTGTTCTGTTATTATTCCCACTGGGATTTTACTTGCATGGCAGATAATTTATATTTGAGTGGTGTGCTATATTGCAGGAATGCTCTCAGAATTTCCTAGTGTTAAAAAAATCACCACAGAATGCGTTTGAAGACCAAATTTTCATTTTTAAATTGTTTAAATGAGCTGACTTTTTTTTTTAATTACAGAGGTTGAGCCTGTGTTACAGTAGGTACATTAAATTAATTCAACACTAACATTTACTTATTTAAAGGAGTTCTGTAAAGCTAAAGTGAATATCAAATAAAGAGTGAAGCATCCCTATCAACCTTTAACTTAATTTTCTTTATATTTGGCTTATTTTGTAAGGAATTCATGGGAGAACTAGTTTATTCCATGTGAAATTCAAATGGGTTTAGAGTGGTGCATATGTCTTTTGCAGCTCTGTGTGAAGAAGTGAATTTTAGTCCCTGAAGTTTTTAGTAAACTAGAATGTGTGAAAACTCCACGAAAAGGTAACGTAATGTGGGTGGACAGACAAATTACTCTCATTGTACATTTATGCTGAATAGCTCCTCTTTCTACCACTGCTTGATTACTAGAAACATTCAAAACATTTTTATTGTCTTCAATTTAACCTTTCTTTAACACTTGGTTTTCTTGGACTATTATGTTTTCCTGAATGCTAGTTTGGAGACCTTTCCATCTCCAATTATGCCATTATTATTTTTGTCTGATGAAGTGGGAGGCTATATCTTGCTTCTCTCTTCTTTGGGGATAGAGAAGTTATAAATTTGGTTTAACCAATGTGCACTTTAAAACCTATGTTTCAGTTTAAAATAATGAATAGTTTTAAGCCAGGAATATATTTTGAAGAGTCTCCTCTTTAGTGCAACACTTTATTTTAAGAAAAGTTTGCAAAATTAATGACACATGCAATACAGTGAATCTATTCTGTTCCATTTGCCTCAGAGATTTAGCACACTTACATTAGTCGATCCATAAATTTCCCCCACAATTACATGGGGAGTCTTGCATCAGAGGGCCATTTCCCTCACACACTTAACAACGGATGTATTAAGTGTCTCTTCAGTTGTCAAACCAAGAAATGTGAAGTTAGCAAATAGAGTTAGTCTACCTGACCCTGTGAGATGTGGAGTATCCTTAATACCATCGGACTGGGGCCACTGGGAGTTGAGCCTGGCCATCCAAACTCTCACTCTCCAAACTGTCACAAGCCTGGGCCATCCAAACTCTCACTCTCATTTGAATGTCATGTTTTACACCTTGTTGATTTAGTATCCTATAATATAGCACTTTCCTTCATAATTTAAAAACTGAAGCCTCTGGTTTTTCTCCCATAAATTCATCTGTATTGTAGATTCTGAAGTGGCTGTAATACAGATGGTTTTTATCCTACTGGGCTCTATTTTTTAAAAATATTTTGTAAATACTTTTTTAACAAACTTGTAGTTGCATGTTTATTGTGCACACTTCTCACTTTTTCATTATTTGTTTGCAACTGTAAATGCAATTGCATGCCTTGCACATACAGCACACCTGTGTCCATTGTGTCCACCATTTGTGTAGGATCAACAAGCTCATATTTGAGGAGTGTATGTTCATGACTAACTCAATTATCTTAGTAATCTAGAAATGGCAGAGAATTAGCCCATGTCAGAGTTCAACAAATTTTCCTGATTAATAATATTGCCATGGACTCTTCCTTCTAGGTCTGAGCCATGCCATAACTTGTAACCTGATTTTGCTCACTGATGCACATTCAAGGACACTTACATCTGGGATGATCCCTATTCACTTTAGTGGGGGCTTTTGTGGACAAAAGTTGTCCATGTGGATCGAGCATGCAGGATCAGGGCCAAAGATTATAAACTCTGGGGGCACAGTGTCTTATTTGTCGATATAGTGTAATGAACCTCAATGGCACTAAATACATAGGCTATGTTTGTTTGACATCCACTAGCAGTGCGGGACTTGCAGAAAAAATGGTTCTGGAGTACTTACTGAGTGAGAAGCACTAACTGACTAAGACTGCGAAGAGTGCCTCTCTCATTTGGAGAGAAGGGATAGGCTGAATTTGAGTGCTGGGAAATATTGTGTAGAAATCAGAACATTTCTAAAAAAAATGGTTCAAACAGTCACTTTAAAAAGAGGAGCTGTTTATCAAGCCATAGGCAGAAGAGGAGCTTATCCAAAGTCCGTGTATCTCTCAGACACGTCAAAAAGTGCATTACCGCTATCCTCTGAGGCTTCCCCTCTCTGTCAAAAAGAGATCTTCCCTTTTTTTCTTCTTCACTACATCTTTTAAACCCTGCATGTGACCACTAAAGAAAGAGGCCTACATTCAGAAGGGATGGAAGCGATTATGAATACAATGATTCTGTTCTGAATGGCATCTTTTTGTCTCGGCAGCTCCGTTTGCTCAATGCACTGATGCTCTCTGGTTGAAATTTATCCCAGTCTTCTGATGTTAGCACAAAGCCTATTGATCACTAAATCCTAGGTTTGAGTGTTTATAGGCCTGGACATCATTTGCTATACAGCAAGAGGGGCAATAGTCCCCCACTGACTGCTCATATGCTCCACTATGTATTCCATTTTTGCCCCCATCCCCAAGAATTTTCAGAATGTAATATAATAATTTATGTGTTCTGTACTGACAGAACTTTGGGTGCTTCTCCCCTTCTGATTTTTTTTCTGAACAGGGCCGGCTCTACCTTTTCTCCCGCTCCAAGCAGGGGGTTGGCATTCCAGGCACTGACCGGTCCGCAGTCCGTGGTCACGGTCATGCCACCAAATCTGCGGAGGGGCCACCCTGTCAGCGGCCGGAATGCCGCCCGCTGTCATTGGCTGCCCCAGGCATTTGTTTGCTGCGCTTGTGCCTGGAGCCAGCTCCTGCTTATATGGGACTTAATGCCACAGGCCTACACATCAGTATTCTGCTGGAGATAACCTTTAAAAACAGTTTGACTCAGATACTAGTTGGAAAAACCCGGATGTCAATTCAGAGTAACTCCACAGAAGGCAATGGGATTTCTCTGTTTTTATGCTGCTGTAAAGAAGATCAGTAACCTGTTGTCTGTTAGATTTTTGTCTACACTACAATCTGCTTTTAATTCATGTTAGTGAAAATGTTAAGCAATATGATTGTAAACTGCCGTGTAGACAAGGAACAATCACATTAGTTTTGATTGCACTTTAGTTGCTATTAGAAGTTGTGGTATAGGCAAAGGTAATGCTTACAAAAGCACTTAAGTCAAGTGACTTGTCACATTTACAAAAGTCACTAAAACATGTAGGAGCCTAAGTAATGCCCATTGATTTCAATGAAATTTAGGCTCCTCTGTGTCGCTCTCAAAGCTTTACCCAAGTTCTCAGGCTGTTGCTTCCATTTCTCCTTCCGATCAGCAGCTGAACATTTCCTAAGCAGCTAATATTTTTTTTAAAAAAAGAAGCAGCTTTGCAAGCTGTGACCCTATGAGTCCCTCAATGCCCAGAGGCAGAGTGCTCTCTGACTGGAGTAATTGTTACCAGCCCTGACAGGCTTCCTACACAAAACACCCTGCAGTCATAATATTCATCCTCAGAGTATCTTGTAAAGTACCATGATAACTGTTGACACGCTGGTAATGAATGTTTTTGTGACGTACGTCTGGGTTGTGTATAAACAGTTACATGTATGTTGAGTGATACTCATATGTATAAACCAAGCAATTAAAGTACAGCTGATAAACAAGTTTGTCCTAGGCAAAGGAAATGTTGCCTGTGTTTCCAATGCAAACTGAGCAATGTGATGCCAGAGATTAGGGAAGATACCTTTACCTTTAAGTCCACAGTAAAAGAAAATTGAGAAAAGGCTGCAAAGACAGCATGGCATCAACTTCCTGAAGCAACAGGGATGAAAATCTTTGAGCTATATTTCAAAGAATATATTTCAAAAATATAGTGGACTATAAAAAGGAGAGAACCCCTGAGTTGTCCATCACTTAACACACAAAAAAGAGGCCAACTGTCTCGAAATGTGTGAAAAGTGGATCCTTCAGTTGTATGTGTTGAAAATGTTGAGAACTGGCTATAGGTGAGGAATTCCCTGTGATGAGGATTGTAATCTGTTAAATTTTAAACTCTAGAAAGTTGTTTTTGCTTGAAACCATTTGTCTCTTACTCTTGCTTGGTATCAGTTAAGCTTGTTGAAAAATCACATAGACTCGTGGTTAGATTTACAGTAAAATTATCTCAGTGCTGTGTATTAAAATAAAGTTTGTGTCCTTGGTGAGCCAAGAGCCTGGTTGATATTCTGTCTCTCTTTGGAGATAGTGGACTTCATTAATGTCTGTGAGTAGCCTGTAAGAGGGACTGGACACTGCAGAGACATGCCTCTGGGGAACTCGGGAACTGTGTTCACTGAGTGTTACCTGCAAGGCAAGGTTTAGTCTGGCAGAGTCTATGGGGATTTGCTGGTGAGATGGACAAACTGGGGTGGCAGGGAGCTGACACTCAGCATAAGCACCAACAAAGCTCTCTCGGTGAAGTTGAAGAGCATCCGTGCCTTATGATTCTGGGGCCCCTGAAGAGAGCATCACACAATCTAAAGAGGATACAAAACATTAATTATCAAGCATTTCTTGCCAGAATGCTTGGAAATCTTACTGAGCTATCTTTAACACGACATACTCTTAGCCATAGCAACACCTCATCTATATTTTATTTGTATCTGACATATTTAATGAAAACATGCAAACCTCAAGAGTAAATCAAGCTAAAAATGGCAGAGGAAAAGAATTACCACAATCTTGCCTCTTCACAGGAAGTCTTACACTAGCATGTGCCAGTTTTGCAGGTTTCACATTAATGACTGTGAAAGCTTAGTTTCCCTTTAGGTAGATGATGGCTTCAGGTTGATTTAAAAAAAAATATTTTTTAGAAGATAACTAAAAAATGTATTTAGTTGCAACAACTGGATGGATGCTGGGGAAAACTTACTTGTGTGTTTACCGTTGGACTAGAATCTGAATTTTTTAAAACATGGCCTGGCCTTATAAAGTAATTTTCCCATTACATAATACAACTGTTCAAAGGAATAATATCAATTATTTCTGATCAGATAATCTGTGCTGCAAAAATATATTAAAAACAAATAAAGGATGAGAGATACCAATTTGAATATTTTATTTTATTTAGCTACTTATTTGGCATCAAACTAAATAAGTAGCTGTATTTTTTTTTAATCACTACAGGATTAGGTCCTAGAAATTCTGATTAGAAACTTGTGAGTAGCACAGATTTTTTGCTTATTAATAGCAGCTGCTAATATCTTTCATTAAAAGTGATCTTATCAATGATGTCCTCTCAACATAAGAAAGAATGACTAGAAAAAAACGGGTGGGTGTTTACTGATTAAATTATGAAATAATGCTGAATAATGACCCAGTGTATTGAAATAATAAACTCAAGTATTCACTTTAACAATTTTTCTTCAACCATTCTTGCATGCTTTTTGCTTTTCACCAATAATTGAGAAGTGGAGATTTACTGGCAACATTGTTCCCAAAATATTGTATGCTATATAGGTTCTTGTACTGCCTTCATCACTATAGATCAAATTCAGATCCATTAATCAATGTGATGTACATATGTCACATGTGATTCATTTTCTCTGAAAATACAAATTTATGTTGTTTTGGATAGGTACTCACAAAAAAATAAGTAAATTTGATCGGAGGCAAAGATTGTACATTTATCCTATCAAATAATGGTAAAAATATCCTATGACATACAACCAATCATAGCGCAGCTGGAATTTTGAATATATATTATTAAGCCCAGACTAAGAAATCTGAAAAGTTGTTTAAATACATTTTGCATAATAATGTTCTGTTTGTATATATTCTACAAGCAGGAGACAAAAAGGGATTTTTTTAAACATAATTCGTTGCAAATTATTCACTCACTTCTAACTAGCACACAACAGAAACTGTGTTTTTTATACTGGTAAACCTGTTTTTCCATTACTACTTCTGTAGGAACTGTAAAATGTCATACATATTGAGGAGGTACCATACTTACCCCTCACACAAGCTAGTTCATCAGAAATACATTACTGTAGCTGCAGGCCATATCATCATTTTCTGCCTTATCCCCAGCTCAATTAAGAAAAGACATGGTTTTTCCTCTCACTAGTTTCCTTTTATCTCCCCTTCTTCTCATGTTTCTATGGATTTGTTTTTCTCCTTTATGCTACTGGACTGGTGCTGAATACTGATCAAGGAAAAGTTACTGTAAATGCCCATAGGAATGGGTGAGCCTCATGGAGTGTGACATCTGGCAAACATCAAGCTTTATTGGGTTCACAAGATTTGAAGAACTAGTCTAAATTTGCAAATTCCTCCCCCCCTCATGGTCATTTGAACTCAAGGGTATTTTTTTCCACCTCTCCCTGAGTTTTCCCATGAAGACTCAATTTAAAGAAAATATTCTACCTCTAGCAAAGCCTCAGCCATATATTAGAGACAAATAGAAACACAACCACAAAACTAAGCTAGTAAACAGTAAATATACTGTTGCTTTTTACAATTAGTCACTCAGCTCTGCTCTGTTTTCTCAGTCACTTGTATCTGTTTTTTCCCATTCTTCCAGCCTTTTGCTCCATTTTCTACCCCACATTTTGACTTTCTCCCCCCACCCCCTGTAACTTTTAAGGACAGTGTCCTAATTGCAAAGGAATACATAGGCAGGCAAGCCAGGTTAGGTCCTGGAATCAGTGTAAAGTCTGTTATCTGCACTTATTTCATGTCTATTATAAATAAATTCTCCATTTTCCTTTTAGTCCTGTATCTATACTTTTCACTTACTAAGCACTACATATCTGTGAGCTGGTCCACAGGCAGCCTGATTAGACTGTGCCAGAGTCACTACTTAACAAAGAAAATCTGGAATGTCAGTGAGGCACATAATGAAGACATCTTCTAAAAAATCTGTATTAATTAGACCATTTCCCCCCCTTTTTCTGAACTTCGAGCACTGTTTTTAGTACATGTTTAAAAAGGGTGTATTTAGAAAGGTGACCTGTAAATGTTTAGAATCAGAGAGGTAGCCGTGTTAGTCTGGAATTGCAGAAGTGACAAAGAGTCCTGTAAATGTTTGTTAGAAACTAATTAGAGTGCATGTACCTAGACTGTGGAATAGTCTTTCAGAACAAGTGGTGTGATACCCAGCACTTCTTGTTAGAACCAGATTGGATAGTGCCTTTATTGAATACACAAAAGGAGGAATTCTGCACACCCTGAAAAAGAAAAATATGACGTTATTGGTCTCTGAGCTTCAAGGGCCTATTGGCACCCCAATCAACTCAATCTCAAAACTTAAATTGCTATCAATGGTACAAGATCAAATCCTAATTTTACCCATCTCCTTTTTGTTTAGTGATTAGAGCTCAAACTACAGGTGAGGAATGCTCAGTTATATTATTAACTGTGCAAGTTACGCACCATGGAACCCAATCCTTCTGATCTTTTTCCCCAGCTGTGAAATGGAATGAATAATACTTCTCAATAAGGCTTGGAGAAGCTGAACTAACAAATATTTGTAAAGTGGTTTTAACGCTTTTCAGAGAGGTTAAGTATTACTACCAGTTTCTCAGAGTTTGTGATGATGGTAATATTATACATGGAAATGAACTAGGACACACTGCACTCTCTGAGCAGGGGGTATTTCAAACTACAAATGCCAATCTAGATTTTGCAAATGTCTCCAATATTTATAATGGCACAAATCCTAGACTGAAACACACCTTACCTTTGTGGTATTTGCATCTGGATTCAAATCCAGATTTCAAATGCTGTGTGTGTCTCATCTCTAGAAGTTGGGAAAAGGCCTCCTATACCACAGGTAAGAAAAATTCATCACTAGTTGATTCTGAATTTGCTTCCTTTCCTTGGTTTGTATTTTTGATTCAGCAGAAATGAACTAGCAGAAAGGAGCAGTAGACACTCTATCCCAATACATTTTAAACAAAGCATTCTCGACCTTAGATTCACTTAGTTTTCAGCGCCTGGGCACACAGCGTTGCCTTCCTGCAAACATTGTATTCCTGTTGTCTCTTCCAGTTATTCCAAAAGCTCTTCTCTTGAGCACTTGTGGAAACAGAAGGGCAAGTGAAGTCAGAGTTAACTTTTTGTGAAGTCAGAGTTAACTTTTTGTGTGCCAGAGAGTAGGTAGTGTCCCTGCACTGTGCTCCAAAGTGATGGCTTGATAAATTAATGGATGTGATGGGATGATCAGATGGGTATGTGGCCCATCTAGAACAGCTAGTAGCAGATATCTCCCATGGTCAGAGATGGGACACTAGAGGGGCAAGGCCCTGAGTTACTACAGTTAATTCTTTCCCAGGTACTGCAGATTAGGGCTATAGAATATTAGTGACTGAGCATTAATATATTCTTGGATGAAGTGGCCAAATTGGAAGAGTTCCATAACATGTTAAAGATACGTAGCCATTGAAGCTGACCCCTGAAGCTTTCCAAGACACACAAGCCTCAGGAGGGTTACAGTGCTCACTCTGCAGGCTGACCCATTCAGAAGAAAGTTCCATTTGCCAAAGAAGTAACCCCCTCGGTTCTACTAATACAGCCTCTCATATGCGCACCATGATGTCAATTTCTCTGGACACTCACCTGCAATTTTTGGGTGCCCAACTTGAAAAACCTTAAGGGGGGGTGTGATTTCAGAGGACAGGTTTCTCAAGTTGCGCACCCAAGATCATGTCTTGCACTGAAGTTAATAGGAGATACATATTTGTTTAGCACCTCCGACATCTGCTTTTGTATTAGCATTTTAATAAACTTGTCTGAGAAGATAGCTAGTTTTAAGCTTGAGAAATGTCCTTTTTATTGTTTTTAAATTCATTGATGCAGATCCTAAGACACACACCCAAGATTCTAGAAAGATGACAATTTCTATAGCTAGCCAGTAGAGGGTAGCTGGTCTTCAGCTAGTATTGCTACTCTGTTTACCTATCAGCCCAATCTTTCCAAAACAAAGCCACATAAGTGGAAGCGGAAGTGTACAACTGAAGTATATTGAACACTCTGAATTATCCCATTCTATTACAGGAAAACCTTTGCTAAATAACTTCTGCTGATCCACTGTGAAAATTCAGTGTTCAATAGCTCTCAATTTCTCGTTTCTTTACCTGTGGTGAAATGGTCTAGAGATTGCATTTTGTGCTGCAATATAGCATGCAGGGACATTGGTAGCAGAATGTTCTTCTGCACTGATAGCAATAAAGATGATCTCCTGTGTAACAATAGATAGCTCTTGATTTTAATTTACATTTCATCAATTTAAAAGATGGTCAAAATATATTTCAAAAGTGCTTTACTATATGTGTGAGAAGAGGAAATACCAGCAGAGTGTTGTAGGGGGTTGACCAAAACCCCAAATAAAATAATAAAACAAGGATAGATTTGAAATAGGTACTCTCTTCTATAAAGTCTAATGAATTCATTGTGGGAAAAACCCACAGATGTATGCTGTGTGATTAGGCAACAATGTGATAGTGGTGTGTACTCTTCCTCTGACTGATACATACACATGGGCTGGGGGAAATAATAATTTGGATCACTTGTCCACAGGCAGCAGTGACTTAAAATTTGTCTGTCTGTCAAGAAGATAGGATTGTCTCCCTTTTCAAGCTGTAGTCTCATTCTCTTAAGGTTCTACATCTATGTTCTCTGTTACAGGACTGCTGGTTCTCTCATTACTCCCAATGGAAGAGAAGCCAGGCTGCTCTGAACTAAGATGTCCACCTCTCTAGTCTTCATGTGAGGGACTGAAGGGAGCTGGTCAATGGGAATGTGTGGGGAACAGGAAAAGAGAAAGTGGAGAGGAGGGAGAGGAATTGCAAGGAAATGGGAATGGGTGAGGGAAGGTGAAGAAAGGGAAACTGTGAGGAAGGCAGGGAAGGAGAGTGTGGGGTGCAGGTAACCGTGTAAAGAGAGGAGAATGTGAATGCACTAGGGGAACTGGACATTAGATGAGAGTAGGAGGCAAAGGAGGACAGCTTCCATTAGGATGAAGCAAGAGACTGATGGGGAAATAATGATGGAGTCATAGGTAAGTGTTGGGGAGGTTGGCAGTCTGACAACAGGGGAAGAGTTATGAAAAGGAGGACTGGAGTATCCCACTGAGCAGCCAGGTGGAGAAGTCTTGTATGTTTGTGTGTGTGTTCAGTTAGGTAGCTTTCACCATATATTGAAGAAAAAAAAAAAACTGGAAAAAAAGTGTCGGGATACAGAGCAAAAGAACCAACCAACCAGAAAACTTGACAAATTATGTTCTGAGCGGTATAAGCGGGATCAACTCATTTGAATTCCGGGACTTGCTCCCACTTAAATTAGGTCTGAATTTTGTCCATGATGGTTCAGTTAAAGTTCCTAGTCACTTAGCAGGTCAGTTATGGTTGGAAATGAGCTGCCATGTCCTGATTCCCTGTCTCCTGCTCTAAGCACTGGACCGAATTCCATTCTGTTATCTCTTGTCTAGTGGGCTCATGAGCATTACAATGGGAGCTTTAACACCTTCATGACTTCATTAATTTCAGAGTTTATATTTAAGGGGAAAAGGATGTGTTGCAAAGTTACACATCTCAACCATAAATTCAGATTATCCAAGACAGAAGGCTGATCATGGAAGCACAGATACATACTTTATTTTAACTAATGTGTGTATGTGTTATGGTGGAAGTGTAAACCAGCATTTAAAATACCTTAATAATCTTAACATAGTTATATTGAACTTAAAATGGGACAAAGTTTAAGAACTGGTATAATTAAATATTGAGGAAATGTAGCTAATGTAAATTGTACCTAATATACCAAAATGTGATTATCCATATTTGAGAAATACACCTTAACATGCTATCCCGATATGACATTTGTAACTTATTCATGGTCTAAGATTTAATGTCCCCTTGTTACTAGTTAAGAAATTTCCAGACTAGTATGTCTAGCTAAGCTTTATTAGTGTTTTGATTTGACTTTTAGATTCCCAATTTATTTTGAAGGTCTAGATATTAAGGTGATTTTTTAAAAAAATTAAAACTCAGGTTTTCAATTAAAAACAACAACCACCCATGAATCAGTAGAGAGAGCCTCCAAAATAGGAAGCTTTTAATGTGCTCCTAGACAGCTCTTTTCCCAGCTCCCTTCTTCCGTGACTACTGCAAGGTATCTCGGCTGATGCTAATCTAGAAGGACAGTCACACCTCATGAAAGAATCATCACTGCTAATCAAATCAGAGTGAAAACCCACCACTCTGCATCACTGGAGACATTTCATGTGCTGAATATTTCATGGGATGGGGCTGTGGCCATAGACAAAACACTTTCAACAGCTCCTTGTTGCGTGCAAATATTTACTTAAACACTCTGGTGCGGTCAAACTGGTGTGCAGGAACACCAATAAGCCTTGAGTGATTCTTATAAATAATGGTAATTACATGTGACACCACACTTGCTAGGTCACAGTGGCTTGCAGTCAGCCCCCTTGCTCTGTCAGCGCTCCCCTTGCCTGCATGATTAAGTGGGCAGTGTGCCACAGGAAATTTGATGCATATGAGATGACAAATGTCTGTTTTGACTGCTGAGAATTGAACTCAGTCGTAGATCTGCAGAAACATCAAAACACAATCAAGAGCTGACATCAAACCCGTGACCCAGGAGAATTCCTCAGGCAAAAAGGGTTGAACTTGAAAGCAGAAGAAAAGAGTGCTTTAGTTTTTCTTAAGCTGCTACACCAATTCATTTCTGCTGAGTTGTTGCAAGGGGGGGGGGGGGGGGAATCTGTGTCTCTTCCTTTTCAGTTAATCTTTAGATTAGGGTTGTAGCATATGACTGGCAGAAGACTAAAATGATGAATCTGCCTCCAGTGTTTTTATGTTTTATCTTTTTTTATAAAGTATTCAAGACCAGATCTAAAACATGCAGTGAAAAACACAGGCATTTATATTTACAACATGATTAATTCTTAAGGTGTCCCCCTTCAGAAATTTGTGACATCAATGGCATTCCCTTGTGAAAAGAATGGGCCTAATCCTCCACAGACCTGCTCTTTGCATACCCATTTAGCTCTGTGCAAATGTACGTATAAAATATCACCAAACCAGAATGACACTGTTTTGCCTGTATTTTGCATAGATATAATGGGAAGAGTGGGGCAGTGGAGACTCAGGCTCAAGATATTTAGGACCAGATTTTCTGACACCTTTAGTCCAATTGGGGTAGTACCTTACTACCCTAGTAGTCCCATAGATGTACTCCACTCCCAACCTCCAGGCAGGATACAGGGCTGCAACACAGCTATAATTCTGGGCAGAGTAGCGAACTGTACCCCTTCTTGCCCCATGTAGGTGAGGGTAGAGTGATGATTTTGGGGACACTAGATCTGAGTATGGGGATCTTTGCTACAGTCTGGCCACCTCTGCACTACTCAGTCTGGTGACCCTGAGCCCATGTTCTAAAGAAGTTTAGGGGGCTCCAGCAGAGTCATTCAACACCCCCATCCTCTCCTGTACAGAGGTACTGCAGGTGCTTGATGGAGCAGAGAACCTTACCATGGCCCCATGTGCTGGGCTCGATCCTGTTGTAATCACTGATCCAAAGGGAGGATTTTCTGAGCAACAATTGAGAATTGGCTGCAGGAGTTGGCATATCGTACAGTGCCTAGTACAATGTGGTCCTGGTCCTTGACTGGGACTCCTAGATGCCACAGTCATACAATAATAATAGTCTAATGAGTGGCAGGGACTGGACTAGATGACCTCTCAAAGTCCCTTCCAGTCCTATGCTTCTATGAAATTACTCAGCACAGAAAAATAATTGGTGTAAAGATTAAATTTAGTATTATTATTAGCACTGTCTGTTTTTTCTTGCTGAATTAACTTTAATTAAGTTGGTTTTATATAAAAAATATCAGAATCAATGTTTAGTGGAAAATGCATTTAAGGGTAATATGAAAATAATTATTAATTATTTGGATTTTAGTAGCACCAAGGGGTCCCAGTCATGGCTCCCATTGTGCTAGGTGCTGTACAAACACATACAGATGGTTTCTCCCCCAAAAGCTGGCAATATAATCAGTAAAGCTAGGGTTGCCACAACATACTTGGTAAATAGTAGAGCTAGTCAAATAATGAAAAGTATTACAGTAAACCCTCGATTTAACGGACCTCGATTTAACAGACTTCGGATGCAACGGACAAAATTTCTAAGCAAGTCTGATGCAGCCGAAATCCATTTGTCGAGGGCTGGCTCCCGGCTCCCACCTGCGGGCTGGCTGGCTGGCGGCTCCCGCCCGAGTCCCACCAGCGGGCGGACTGCCGGTTCCCGGCTCCCGCCCGGGTCCCACCTGCGGGCGGGCGGGCTGGCTGCCGGGTCCCGCCCGGGTCCCACCTGCGGGCGGGCGGGCTGGCTGCCGGGTCCCGCCCGGGTCCCACCTGCGGGCGGGCGGGCTGGCTGCCGGGTCCCGCCCGGGTCCCACCTGCGGGCGGGCGGGCTGGCTGCCGGGTCCCGCCCGGGTCCCACCTGCGGGCGGGCGGGCTGGCTGCCGGGTCCCGCCCGGGTCCCACCTGCGGGCGGGCGGGCTGGCTGCCGGGTCCCGCCCGGGTCCCACCTGCGAGTGGGTGGGCTGGCTGCCGGGTCCCGCTCGAGTCCCACCTGCGGGCGGGCTGGCTGCCGGCTCCCGCCCGAGTCCCGCCAGCGGGCGGGCTGGCTGACGGGTCCTGGCTGCCGCCCGGATCCCAGCAGCCAGGATCTGGGCGGGCTGGCTGACGGTTCCTGGCTGCTGCCCGGGTCCCACCAGCCGGGACCCAGATGGGCTGGCTGCTGGCTCCTGGCTGCCGCCCGGGTCCCAGCAGCAGGCGGGCTGCGGAGCTGCCGCCCCGGCCCTGTGGCGGGCGGGCTGCTGCTCCAATAGCTCTTTTTTTATTATTATTAAATAACGGACTTTCTGATTTAACGGACACCCCCTCGCCCAAATTAGTCCGTTAAATCGAGGTTTTACTGTATTGTGGAATAAGTGATTAAAGAGGTGGTAAAAAGAATGTGCTGACTGAATTGCTGACAACTTAATTGTTTGGCCACTATGGAGCTCATCAAATGCTGACAAAAATATCAGTATTGGTCAGATAGCTTGATTTCAATGACTAATTTGTCAAATTCTAGTCCACAATCCATAGGGCGCAGTGATATCTAAACACCACAGGAAAGTGATCAGGAAAAGTCAGCATGGATTCACTAAGGGCAAGTCATGCCTGACTAACCTAATTGCTTTCTATGACAAGATAATTTGTTCTGTGGATGAGGGAAAAGCAGTGGATGTGATATATCTTGAGTTTAGCAAAGCTTTTGATATGGTCTCCCACAGTATTCTGGCCAGCAAGTTAAAGAAGTATGGGCTGGATGAATGGACTACAAGGTGAATAGAAAGCTGGCTAGATCGTCGGGCTTGAAGGGTAGTGGTCAATGGCTCCATGTCTAGTTGGTATCCAGTATCAACTGGAGTGCCCCAAGGGTCGGTCCTGGGGGCGATTTTGTTCAATATCTTCATCAATGATCTGGAGGATGGCGTGGATTGCACCCTCAGCAAGTTTGCAGATGATTCTAAACTGGGAGGAATGGTAGATATGTTAGAGGGTAGGAATAGGATACAGAGGGACCTAGACAAATTAGAGGACTGGGCCAAAAGAAATTTGATGGGGTTCAACAAGGACAAATGCAGGGTCCTGCAGTTAGGACAGATTAATCCCATGCACTGCTACAGACTAGGAACCAAATGGCTAGGCAGCAGTTCTGCAGAAAAGGACGTAAGGGTTACTGTGGATGAGAAGCTGGATGTGAGTGAACAGTGTGCCTTTGTTGCCAAGAAGGCTAACGGCATTTTGGGTTGTATAAGTAGGGGCATTTCCAGCAGATCTAGGGATGTGATTATTCCCCTCTATTAGGCATTGGTGAGGCCTCATATGTCCAGTTTTGGGCCCTATAAAAATTACGGGGCTGGAGCACATGACTTGTGAGGAGAGGCTGAGAGAACTGTGTTTATTTATTCTGCAGAAGAGCAGAATGATGGGGGATTTGATAGCTGCTTTCAGCTATCTGAAAGGGGGTTCCAAAGAGGATTGATCAAGAATGTTCTCAGTTATAGTAGATGACAGATCAAGGACTAATGGTCTTAAATTGCAGAGTGGGAGGTTTAGGTTGGATATTAGGAAAAACTTTTTCACTAGGAGGGTGGTGAAGCACTGGAATAGTTACCTAGGGAGGTGGTGGAATCACCTTCCTTAGAGGTTTTTAAGGTCAGGCTACACAAAGCCCTGATTGGGATGATTTAGTTGGGGATTGGTCCTGATTTGAGCAGAGGGTTGGACTAAATGACCTCCTGAGGTCCCTTCCAACCCTGATCTTCTATGATTCTGTGATTCACAGTCCTTCTTAACGGGCACAGTAATGCTATCCCAGGAATTACACTGTGAAGCCAGTTGGCACATGGAAGGCAGAATTCCTCCCTCAACTCATAGGCAAGTAGAGATACTGCACCTGCTCCTACATCTGTTTTATAGGTGGAGTTTTCTGTCTCCTCAATGGTTGGCCAGTTCTGCTTTTGCATGTACAGTATTTGTTGCAATAGCCCCTTCCTGCTATTCCTGCAAAATCCCTTCCTGCTTTCTGTAGGGACCTATGTCCTCCTTTGAGTACTGGAACTGCAACTATGTCTGGTCCTTTCAGGTTAAGCAGGAGCTTTTGGGATGAGAAATGCTTTCATACTTGCTGCTCCTCCTTTCCCCTTGTGTAATAGCCAGACCTAATCTGGTCCTAGATTAGTAATAAATCAAAGAGATTTATATAGCAGGTTTACCATGTTAATGGTGATAATCATAACACAAATGAATGGAATGAGCATAGTGTCAGATATGTTCTTCCTCAAGCTTTACTATTCCTGGAGTTTTTCATTTATTAAGTGGTCTGTAATTTAACTATTTTGATCAAGGCAAATATGATATCAAAACTAATACCTGCCACTAACATTAATCAGAGTTTTAAATTCAAGCCTGTTACATTTTTTCATGACTGCATAAGTCTTAATTAAATATGAGGCTGCAAAGGTTTCCAAATTGTCTTTTAGTAAGTTGAAAAATAAATCCCAGTTTGTGTGCAGCAGAGTGTCTTTGGTTAAATTGTAATTCTGGCTGCAAACCTTAAATTTATATTACGGTCCAATATTTTACCACTAGATTAAGGAGTTATTTGATTTAATTAAAATACTACCTATTCCTCTGTACACAAGCATGCCACCCTTTTCAAAATATAGTTGTCCTGTCACTGAAAACAGTGGACACTCTGCTCATTCTCATAGCTTCCTTTTGATTGACATTTTCAAGAAACATTTTGGATATTATAAGTTTTATTCTTTATTTGAGTCAATATGTGAACTGCTCTGCAGATAGGAAATCTGAGGAGCAATTAGGCTTTTTGGAGAATTTTGCCTGTCAGTACTCTTGCCTAGGGATTCTCTCTTTTTTAATCTGTACTGTTGTGGAATGACACAAGTTCATTTTGTTCCTGTCAAGAGATTTTTGCATGGGTTTGGTACATGCCATGACAAGTTTCCCTAGAAATGAGTTTTAGTATTTCAGATTGGAGGGAGGGGTTAAATAGCTTATAATATTGAGTGCAAGTATTTGCAGCATCTCATGATATTTAAGACATTAAAATGTCACTACCAAGAATACTAAGTGGCTCTGCAGAGTCACTAAATAAGATTAAAACCAGGCTTTTTGCCAATTGCCTGGAAATTTGGGAAGCAGTGGCTTTTAATTTAAGCAAAAATATGGTTCTATAAAGAGTATTGCATATATTTGAATTTTTATTCCTTTTCTTTTTTGTTTGCCACTACATTATGGGCCACATTCTGCCATGGTTCTTCCCACTGAGTAGTACTTTGCTCTAAGAATGTTCCTCTGAACCAAGGTGAATGTTTCTCAGTGAAAGGAACTACTCACTATGTATGAGGGTTGCAGATTGTGTTCATATGAGAGGAGAGAAGCCAAATTCAAAATATTCACTGAAAAGTGTTTTGGACTTGAGAGAAAATAGTTCTAGGATGGAGAAAGTCTCTACTGCAGTGGTGAATTATAGGACCATACATCAAGGCACAGGGGGATTAAAGCCAGAGTTTTCCAATTTTTGTCAGGAGCTTAAACTGTATTTAGGCACCTACGGCCTTTTTATATTGTGTTGCATTTTGAAAGATAGTTATAGTTTCTACTAGAATCCCTATAGTTGGAAATATCATTCCAAAATAATCGCATCTCCCAAACCAGTACTTTTCAAGTGTAAATGGTAAATAAGTGCCCTGATTTTCAAAAGAACCAAGAACTCACAATTTATATTGAAATCAGTAGACATGGCTGGTGCTTAGGCCGCTTATGTATAGTACCCAAGATGGATTTCAGGGCCTAGCTTTAGATGCCTCATTTTGAAAACTGAAAATTAAAATATTTTGTCAAGTTCACACAGTGACTCTGTGGCAGAATTTTGAATGCAGATTTATAATACTGACTCCCAGCATTGTGCTTGCTCAGTTAACTTGTCTCTCTATACCATTGCCCATTTTGATCTTTAGTATGTAGGAAAGAGTGGTATGTTCTTATTGAAAATCCAGCGAGCCCTTAGCTGTTTGTCAGTCCTGAGTGGATCTGCCTGTTTTTATGTGCTTTAGAAACTGGATAAAGAGATATGAATACGTTGTCCTGCTCTTCTTTGTTTTAATGAAAAAATCTGAGATAAATTATTTTCTGTTAGTCACCCACTTTATAAAGAATTCAGGCATATATTAGGCATATTTAAATTTGGCTCTAGCAGGGGTCCCTTCCTCCTCCACTCTGAAATGGGACTTCATCCCCAGAAGGCTGAAATAAGATAGGTACATTCGGATTTAATGTGGACTATTTATCATTTCTGTTGATAAACTGGGATGACACATTAAATCAGCCTTAGCAAGTGGCAGTCAAGTTTAAATGATAACAAGGACAGCAGCATCTTTCACTGACTCCTGAAGGTCAAGCATTTCTAAATCCTGTCCCTGCTTATAAATAAGACCACTGATGTGATTCAATTAGTTACAGAAATTGCAACCTCAAGGATCTTTTCAACCTTTTGTATTGTTGGAAATAGTAGGTTTAGTTGTTATGATATTCCAGATAGTGCTTTAGAGCACATATAGATTATAGTTTGTGTCAAGGAGGCTACGTATGTTGAATGAGCTGTGACACCGCCCAGTTTTTAGTTGGAAAAAAACCCGGGGTCCAAATACGGAACTGACAAATACATTAGAGAATGGAAACAGAGGGTCAAAGCACTCAACCAGTTTAAGCCTGTACCTTTGAGACATTGCAGTTCAATTGCTGCCTGTGCTTGTTGGTTGGAAGAGAAAACAATAATGATTAGTTGCAAGTATATGCGCCCTTGACACTCCTGTCAAGGTGAAGCTTTTAGCAAACTTTCTACTTGATAAAGATACCATTTGTAAGAAACTAAAGAGCAACAGAAAATTTAAATATGGGACACAAAGGCAACACGAATCCACATTTGAGACCAGGAGGTAGGGAAGCAGTAACACCTTCCATTGTTGTTTAAAAGGAGGGAGAGTAACATTTTATTAATCCCACAGTCTAAAGCCCTGCCTACATTAGAGATATTTGCCTGGTGTCACTATGTTGTTGTAGTTATACAAATACAAATTTCTATTGTACTGGTGCAGCACATCTATAGAGAAGGCTTCCCTCAGTTGACGGCAAGACTAAATCACAGTGTGTCTTCATTTGGAGTTTGCACTGTTGTAATTTCTCTTATACAGGTAAGCCCTAGATGCTGAAAAACCAACAGCTCACAAAAGATAAAATTCATCTCTGGGCATAACAGGCCAGCACCACTTACAGAGCTGCCAGTTTTATTTGACACCATGTGATGTTTATACAAATGTTTGCTCTTCTAATTAGTATATTTGCAAGCAGTTTGCAAATATATCCATTAATTTAGGAGAAAAGACATTGGCATACTTGATCAGAATTGTATCCTGTCTCTAACTGTGGCCAATGCAAAATGCTTCAGAGGAAGATCTCAGAACCTACAACAGACAAATATGGGATAATCCGTCTCATTCTGGTCTCTGATAGTTAAAGATTGGTTTAAGATCGGAAGTATAAAGTTTAATTCTCCTTCCATAAAATATCAGTAATTGTGATTACTCTGGCTAATCTGGTTATTCATGTGTCCAATCCCTTTTGAATTATAAATTCTGGACCTCAATGACTTCCTGTGGCCATGAGTTCCACAGTCTAATTACACAGTGTATTTAAAATATTTCCTTTTAGTATTTGTCAAATTGTACATAGTTTAAGCTTATTGTCAACATACCCTGCCCAAAACAGTTGGTTGACGGGAGGTAGAACGTGAAGCAGCACATATCTTGGCAACTTTGGTGAGGTAGTTAAACAGGTGCATGTTTGAGGATGTCTATCTAGGGATGGAGTCTGTGTCAGAAGCTAGGGGCAGTGGGGTGGGTGGTTTCTGATGTTGTTAATATTGCTGGGGATGTAGAAGGTGCTGAGGGCCAGGGAGCAGGGAATTCTATGGCTGTGTTGCAGTGCTACTATCATGAAGCTGTAAAAGTTAACTCTGATTTTTGAATAAAATTGCTTCAGCCTGATAACCAGAGAAGACCTCTCTGTTTTCCAAAGTGAGGTCAGTCACTTTTGGGGAGTATGTTGCCAGTGCTATTTCATAGACAAAGTTGCAGAAAGATGAGAACATGAAATCATCATAAGCTAGAAACTTCATTAATTCAGTGTGATAGCTTGGGATGGGATTAATTTCCTCAGCTAGTACTGAAGACAAGTATTCTATCTTTTTGCTAGTGGTTCATATTGCAAACTCTTTCTTTTAGGGTTACATACCCCCCTGATTTCATTTCACATATGGTAGGGTGTGTGCCCCGCAGTAACCCTGATAGGGTTAACTAGGGTCTGAGAAGCCCATTAGATTATCAGACAATATCTGAGAGGAAGAGGACTAGGGTTAATTGTGTGTGAAGCCTAGCTGGGAAAGGGTTGGGACAGCACTACAAAGCCAAGATGCTGGATGCAGAAGAGGGCTTCAAGGGAAGAAGGCTGCAGTCACTTCCTGGAAGCAGGGAGGTTGTCAGGAGCAAGAATGAAACCCAAGGGGAAAGTAAGTGTTGGGATTCTGCCCTGGAGTATAGAGTCTAATAAGAGGGTAGGGAGGGGTGAAGTAGCAACAGGGAGTAAAGTAGGTTCTTGTGGTAAGCTATAAGCAGGCAAGAAAATAGCTTGCTGGGTAGGAAGGAGGCCAGGTAAACAGCAACAGTGACTAGGACTGAGCAGACCTGGCTTGCTGGTTGTAGACTTCCTAGGATGGCACTTTGTGTAGTGGGTGGGCCTGGGTTCCTCTGCCAGGCACCGTTATGGTGGCACAGAGCCCTGGGGCAGGGCTGAACACTGTCTGGAGAGGCATTGCAACAGTGGGCCTGTTGGACTCGGTGACTGCAAAAGGGATGGACTAAATGGTGACCTGTATGGAAAGCGAAGATACCAGAAGAAATATTATTGTATAGTGAGCAACCAGCAGCAAAGGTGCACCCAAAGCAGTGACAACTACTTTCCCTGGTGTAGACACGAGGAAGTGCACTAGTGGTGAGTGGCATCCTGTTCACAGGGCTTAAGCAAGCTTTAAGAAGTGTACAAGCACAGTGTGGTCCCTCTGCACAGCGATGGATTTCACCCTTAGCTCTTTAGCCAACCTGATAAACAGTACACCAGGAGAGTGTAAGAGCAGTGCACGTGACTAGTCCAGTTCCTGCAAAAGCTCCTTATGAGGTTGACACATCTGGCTAATTCTTCTAAAGCTCAGTGGAACCTGTAAAAGAAGAGAGACTTCACAGTTATGCAGATTGGCAGAGGACTTCTCCTTGTTAATCACTTGCAACGCAGGAAAAAATACTTGAACTAAGTTTATTTGCCTCTCCAAAATGTACCCTGGCTCCGAAGGGTTTGCATTATCAGAGCTACCCCAGTACTGATCATTAAATGTAGTACTGTCATTTAATTAGTTGCAGACTGGTTTAATTTACTGTGGAATAGAACATGGCATATAATTGCCTATGGCTTCCATGCATTTCACTTGTAGGTTCTGCATCGAGACAGCTGAATAGGAGCAGTCAGTCATATCTGTGAATGATGTAAAAAGGCCATTGGCTATCCATGTGGATGTGATATTCCATTTAATCCACTAAAAGGAAGTTTCTAGTACTCAACTCATAACCTTTACAAACTCCTGGAGGCAGGGCCAGAACAGTTCTTAAATAGCAGACAAACATGAGTTCTGCAGGAGAATTTTTTTCCCTCTTGCCAGAAAGGAACATTTATGTTCTCCGCTGACTTAATGTCCCAAAATGGACTTGAGACCAAGATTAAGCTAGACTTGAGAATTTATTCATGTGCACACCCCTGCTTTAAAGACCTACAATTTAAACACTGGGGGGCTGGATTCTGATTTGTTTCATCCTTTCCCAACATAGTTATGAATTACATGTATGAATAAGGTCAGAATCGGGCTTTGTTTTATTATGCTTAATATCTGTAAATAAAATTTGGTTCTTTATCCAGCAAGGGAATGCCTTATTTTGCCACTGGTGTCAATGGCTGTGAGAACACCAACACAGTAGTATTATGTCTGTGGAAATTATAAATAGACTGGTAAAAATTCAGGTATATATAAATACTTTCTGCCTTTTAACTTTTTTATCTTCCACTCACTTAAGCTTCATGCATTTTGATCCAGTAAGTGCTATAGCCAATACTGCCAGGCAGTATAAAAAGAGGCGGACACACACCTCTTTTAATAGATATAATGTAGAAATAAAAAACAAAATTAATGTATTCATAAAAATAAGATTGTGGGCATATAGCTAATTTTATGCACCTTTATTCCAAGATTTAGTAAAGGCTCTAAGAACCAGGTTCTTCACTCCCAGCCACGTTCCTCCAATTCTAAAATACCATATCACTTGTAATCCTGTGTGAATGCAGGTGTACGACCACTGTTAAATCATCCTAGTTTGTGAAATTTATCTCACCGAAAGCAGTAATTTAACTACTCAAATTGTCTTTTAGTATTTAAATTACATGGTGAAGAGAAGACATCAATGTTGTACCTCAGAAACCTTCATAATGACAAATGGAAAAAGTAACATTTCTTCCACTGTGATTTTCCTGATGGTGGTAGTACAAGCTGAACAATATTTTTCTTCTTTATTTTCCGTGTGTAACGTCTTTGGGGTTGATACTCTATTTATAGTTTTAGCAGAAGGTTGAATGCACTCATCACACCTCATTGGTTGCACATTTTACCCTTAGAAAGAGTGTTAAGAGTTCTTTCTTATTGATTCTCAAACTAAGCAATTTCATTTTTTTGTTTTCATACTCTGACCTGTAACCTTAGGATCCATTAGGACACTGAACCAGCAAGGTGTAGACACATCAACTACAAAAGAATAGAACTAAAATGACACTGTCTCCAGCTAGGAATGCATTAATAGACCTGCATTCAAACATAGAAAAGGCAATTTTTTTTTTCCTGCTGGGAAGTGAAGTCCTCAAGAGAGTCATTTCAGACTGAAGAACATGATATGAAAATCAATAAAAGCCCTATTGTGCTAGTGATGTGTCCGGGAAGTGTCATTTTATATCTTGCTAGTGGACATCTAAAGGAAGTTAAAGCTACTTTGCTCATAATAATTGGATAAATCCTTTTTCATCAGTGGTCTATTTTGCTGTTCAAAGTAAAAGTGGAAAAACTGTGCAGAGTCTAGTATGAAACCAGATATGATAAAGCCGAATGAATAAGATTGGTATTCGTTTGTTCAGTAATCTAATAGTATTTCTTTTCCAGAAATGATTTCCAGCTACATTCTTAACAGAGATATAAACCAGGAATTAAAAATAGAAAGTTCTGTTCCTGATGTACTAATTGGCAGAAAGCTGCCAGTGCTAACCCTTTTACTACCTCCGTTTGTGGCCCAGACATAGGAACAATAAATGTGTTGTTTGCTTTGTAGCAGTCGGGGGATTCCTGATCTTGTTTTTTATTTGTGTGCATTAATATAGGTTAGACTAGATGAACTCCAATAGTATCTGTACTTAAAGTTATCTCAAAGCAATCAGGTATTGTACAACAATCAAATTTATAAAGTTTAGTTATCAATTAAAACTAAAAACACAAAATAAAGTTAAAACGTAAGGGGTTGGAGGCACTACAATGGAGGGAGGGGAAAAGGGAAAGTTCTACATAATGGGGCTGACTTGTGTGCATTATAGTATACCTAAGCCATCACACAGGTCAGCAGTTGGAAGACATACCGTTGTATTGATTATTCATTTTTGGCTGGGTTTCTCACTGACATTTTACTGAATAACTCTAGATTGTATACTTAACTGTGGAGATTTTTACATTCTCTCTTTGCTTTTCAAGTCAGATTTGTACATGCCCACATAAACAATTGCATGGAATATGAGTGAGCAAATATTCTACAATACTAAATATTGCTTTAAACTTTATTAATGGCAGAATAACAAAGGGGAACACCTACTCTATCGTCTTTCCTTACAAAGGAAAAATGGCATGTCAGTGTGCAACACAGGCCTATCCTTTTACCTTACATGGGAAATTAGGACAGGTGTGCTTTACAGACCCATCAAATTCCTGCTCTTGCAACATTCAGAGCAGGCATTTTTGACCTTAGCTCCCACTTCCATTGCTGTGGGCCTGTTAGAATGTTGACTCTTGCTGATATGTTTTATTTAATTATCCTCTCAATAACTTTCAGCAATCCTCCTTTGCTTTTGCTGTCTTTGCCTCTCCTTCTTTCTGTAATCAGTCACCTGGCAAAATAGAAGACACTTCCCTTGTCGTGGACTCCTAGAACAACATTGCCCCCCCCCCACCACACTATTTTTTTTCAAGAAAAGGTTTGTTCTCCCTGAGATTTTTTTAATCAAACAGAAAAGATACAAAGCAAAAGTTTATTATTTTCTCTTAAGCAAGAACTCGAGTGAGAAACGAATGTGACAACGAAGAAATAGAGTCCTCTTTCAATATAGTGGCTGTAGATCCACAGGTGGTGGGTAGATTAGTGGTGTGAGAGGCCAGTGGGGAAACGATAGATAAAGCTCATATTCCCCTTGGATATTCTTAAATGATATTCTTAATGATAATGAGATAAAAAGGCATCTTTTAAAAAGTGGAAGTAAAATCCTAGTGAGGTATATAGAAGGGAGCATAAACACTGCCAAATTAAATGTAATAAGAAAAGCCAAAAAGGAGTTTGAAGAACAGCTAGCCAAAAACTCAAAAGGTAATAACAGAATGTTTTTTAAGTACATCAGAAGCAGGAAGCCTGCTAAACAACCAGTGGGGCCCCTGGACGATAGAGATACAAAAGGAGCACTTAAAGACGATAAAGTAATTGTGGAGAAACTAAATGAATTCTTTGCTTCAGTCTTCACGGCTGAGGATGTTAGGGAGATTCCCAAACCAGAGCCATCTTTTGTAGGTGACAAATCCGAGGAATTGTCACAGATTGAAGTGTCACTAGAGGAGGTTTTGGAACCAATTGATAAACTTAACTGTAACAAGTTACCAGATGGTATTCACCCAAGAGTTCTGAAGGAACTCAAAAATGAAATCAGGGAACTATTAACTATGGTTTTTAACCTGTTCTTTAAATCAGATTCTGTACCCCATGACTGGAAGATAGCTAATGTAACGCCAATATTTAAAAGAGGCTCTAGAGATGATCCTGGCAATTACAGACCGGTAAGTCTAATCTCTGTACCAGGAAAATTAGTTGAAACAACAGTAAAGAATAAAATTGTCAGACACATAGAAGAACATACATCTTGGGGAAAAATTCAACATGGTTTCTGTAAAGGGAAATCATGTCTTACTAATCTATTAGAGTTCTTTGAAGGAGTCAACAAACATGTGGACAAGCGGGATCCAGTGGACATAGTGTACTTAGATTTCCAGAAAGCCTTTGACAAGGTCCCTCACCAAAGCTTTTACGTAAATTAAGTTGTCATGGGATTAGAGGGAAGATCCTTTCATGGATTGAGAACTGGTTAAGACAGGGAACAAAGGGTAGGAATAAATGGTAAATGTTCAGAATGGAGAGGGGTAACTAGTGGTGTTCACCAGAGTCAGTCCTAAAACCAATCCTATTCAACTTATTCATAAATGATCTGGAGAAAGGGGAAAACAGTGAGGTGGAAAACAGTGAGGTTTTCATATGATACTAAACTGCTCAAGATAGTTAAGACCAAAGCAGATTGTAAAGAATTTCACAAAGATCTCACAAAACTAAATGATTGGGCAACAAAATGGCAAATTAAATTTAATGTGAATAAATGTAAAGTAATGCACATTGGAAAAAATAACACCAACTATACATACAATATGATGGGAGCTAAGTTAGTTACAGCTAATCAGGAAAAAGATCTTGGAGTCATCATGGATAGTTCTCTGAAGACATCCACACAGTGTGCAGTGGCAATCCAAAAAAGCAAACAGGATGTTAGGAATCATTAAAAAAGGGATAGCGAATAAGACAGAGAATATCTTATTGCCCTTCTATAAATGCATGGTATGCCCACATCTTTAATACTGTGTACAGATGTATTCTCCACATCTCAAAATAGATATACCAGCATTAGAAAAGGTTCAGAGAAGGGCAACTAAAATGATTAGGGGTTTGAAACAGTTCCCATATGAGGAGAGAGTAAAGAGGCTAGGACTTTACAGCTTGGAAAAGAGGAGACTAAGGGGGGAAATGATAGCGGTATATAAAATCATGGGTCATGTGAAGAAAGTGAGTAAGGAAAAGTTATCTACTTGTTCCCATAGTATAAGAACCACCAAATTAAATTAATGGGCAGCAGGTTTAAAACAAATAAAATGAAGTTCTTCTTCACACAGCACACAGTCAACCTGTGGTACTCCTTGCCTGAGGAGGTTGTGAAGCCTATGACTATAAGAGGGGTTAAAAGAGAACTGGATAAATTCATGGAGGTTAAGTCCATTAATAGCTATTAGCCAGGTTGGGTAAAGAATGGTGTCCCTAGACTCTGTTTGCCAGAGTGGGGTGATGGATGGCAGGAGAGAGATCACTTGATCATTACCTGTTAGTTTCACTCACTCTGGGGCACCTGGTTTTGGCCATTGTCATAGACAGGACACTGGGGTGGATGGATCTTTGGTCTGACCCAGTATGGCCACTCTTTGTTCTTAATGGCTGGCTGAGGGGTTGGATAGTGGGAGTAAGACACCAGAGGCAAAATCAATAAAAAAAAATGTGTGAGGTTTCCTCCCCCGCCCATATCAACCACAGACACATGCTGTAGAGCTAGAAGACACAAAACTGTCAGACTGAAAGAGCTCCAGGATCCATGTAGTCCAGTACTGTTTCTTCCAGTGGCCTGTGGGAGAAGCTTCAGATGAAGGTGTAAGAAACCTGCAATAACACATGTGGGATAAGCTTCTTCTACAATAGGTCAAATCCTGCTCTCTAAAACCTTGTTTTCACTATTAAAAACCATGTGTTCTTGAGTTATTTAACTCAAACTAAGATACTAGTAAATAAAGACAGTTTGCAGTTTAAAGACTAGGCTCCCCCATTGAGCCTGACAAGTGCTACTGACAGAGCCTGATGAGTTACCCCTCAGCCTGAATCTGATGAGCCATCCCTGAGATGGATTCCCCAATAGCTCAACATCAACCAACCAGGGCTCAGCTGATCAAAAGGTTCACATCTAACCAGGTGAGCCTGTGACAGATTTCTGTTAGCAACCCAGCCTAGCACCTCAGGTGATCTGTTTAAGGCAGGGGTGTCCAAACTTTTTGGAAAGAGGGCCAGATTTGGTAAGGTGAAGATGTGTGAGGGCCGACCCCCCCCCCCCCCGCCGCTCCGGCCGCGCTCTTGCTCTTCTTCCCTCCCCCCGCTCCAGCCGTGCTCTCGCTCTTCTTCCCTCCCCCGCTCCAGCCGTGCTCTCACTCTTCTTCCCTCCCCCCCTCCAGCCGTGCTCTCGCTCTTCTTCCCTCCCCCCCCCCCGCTCCGGCCGTGCTCTCGCTCTTCTTCCCCCCCCCCCCCGCTCCGGCCGTGCTCTCGCTCTTCTTCCCCCCCCCCGCTCTGGCCGTGCTCTCGCTCTTCTTCCCTCCCCTTCCCCCGCTCCGGACGTGCTCTCACTCCCCCCCTCCCCCGCCTTGCCTTGCCTTGCCCCGCCTCCTGCCCTGGCCCCGGCTCCGACTCCGCTCTTCTCCCTTGCCTCGCCTCGCCTCGTGCCCCGGCCCCAGCTCCGCCTCCGCTCTTCTCCCCCGGCTCCGCCTCGTCTCGCCTCGTGCCCCGGCCCCGCCTCGCCTCGCCTTGTGCCCCGGCCCCGGCTCCGCCTCCGCTCTTCTCCCCCGGCTCCGCCTCCGCTCTTCTTCCCCCCCCCACTCGCCTCTTACTGACCCCGCCCCTCTCCTCCGGCTGCGGCTCCGCGCACTGATTGGCGACAGTGCTGGCGGGCCGCATATTATTGATTTTAGAACAGAGCCTGCGGGCCGGTGAAAATTTGAACATGGGCCTCAATTGGCCCCCGGGCCGGACTTTGGACATGCCTGGTTTAAGGTCACAGGATCATTAGGGGTGGAGATGAGGGAGCACACTAGGTGACTAAATTTTAAAGCTTTATTAATAAAATAATAGAATAACAGCAGAGAGTGCTAGGGGTTTCCCACATCACTCTGAGGAAGGAAGAAGGCATTAGTGCCCGAGCCCTACCCCACTTCTGTACTCTCTCACACACACAACCCAAGGCTGGCTAAGTCTGGGTGTAACATAAGAAGAGGGGGAAGGGTGGATGGGAGTTCTGCCCTGTGCACAGGTCATCCAGGGTCTGCTGTAGATCTCCGACCTGCCTGGCTCTTAGGAAGATTTTTAAGCCCTTAGTTCTTCTGGGGGCATTCTGTTCAGGGACTTTTGACCCCTGTGCTCTTTGTACCTGTCTGAACCAGACTTCTCAGGCTTCCTCAGCTTTCCCAAAACACACCAGCTTTAGGGATGGGAGACGGTTGTTTACCCCTTCACCGACCTTCACTGTCTCATTCATTTTTGCAGCCCCTGCAGCTCTGTTCCGTGATTCTCCTTTCTCATGGCTGGGCACGGTTGGAATCTTAGCCCCTGTCTTTCTTGGCAGGTAGCAAAGAATGTGCTGTGTGCGGTGACCTTGGGCTGGAGTCAACCTCTTATCTTCGGGCCTTGCTGGAGTTTCAAGTTAACCCGTTCCCCTCTCTCTCTCCCCCACCCCCTTTGGCCTCTTGTATCCTGCAATGAAATCTTTCATTCCACTGTCATACTTTTAACCCTCCCCGAGATCCTTTCCACTACATACAAAAGCTTTAGCAATATACAACACTGGTGCTCACCCCGGGGACCCCAAGATGGTGGTGGGGGGTGTAATTCATACTGTGACAAGTCCATGGCCGGGAATATAGACAGTGACTCCTCTCTGCTTGATGTTGATACATCATTGGAGTATCCCCTGTCACTTGGTCCTCCTGACAAGCTGCTCCTGTTCCAGTCCCAGCTCATGCCGGCTTCTGCTCCAGCTGTGTGCCAACCCTGTTATGGATTCCTGTCTGACCCCTGGCTCTGGTTCCTGGTCCATTAGGTCTTATCCCTGCTGCTTAAAACTACTAGGCATGATCACCCACTTCCCAGCTTCTGGCAGTTTGAACAGACTCTTCCTTTTGTGACTGGATCCAGCAGCTAAGATGGAGACTGCCAGAGTGTCCATCACTGATATGACAGTTGGTTCAGAGCCTTTTGGGTCAAGTTGTCCTTTTACATCATTTTCAACAAGGTCTGAATGACAACACAAAAGATTAATTGCACGGGTTGAACCTCCCACTAGTTTGGACTCATAGAATGAATTGTGCCTCCAGCTTGAATCATTTGTTTGAATGATGCTAAGAAAAGAAGTTACTGTACCCCCAACTCCAGCTTTGTCCTGTTTCTTGCCAGTCATCCCCTGAAGCTGTCCCAGAGCTAGAGACCATGTGGATTAATGTGAAGTGAAGAGACCTCACCGAGTGAAAGGCCTAAGAAGTAAAATGTGATGGCCCTTGTGTTGACAACTTAGTCTATGACATTTCTTCTCATATGGATGCCTGGAAAGAGTCCATGATTTTCGACTGGCCAGCCCCAAGGACCTTTGTGATGTCCAGTGCTTCTTGGAATTTGCCAGTTTTTAACCAAGATTCATCAAAGGCTTTTTGAAGGTGGTGGCCCAAACTGCCAAGCTATTCTGGAAGTACACCATGGTTACTTGGATGCAAGAAGCCCAATCTACCTTTGGTCTTTCGAAAGGAAATATTTATAGTTGGTGCCCATCCTGATACATTCAGAACCAGCAATTATGTGATTATATCAGCATTGTCAGAGAAGCATGGGCTCCAGAATCTGTTCCACCCTTGTGGTTTTTATTCCCAGAAACTGATGCCTGTGGAACAAAACTATGAAATCTATGACCAAAAAGCAAGACTGCTTTTAAGAAATGGCACCACCATTTGGAAGGTGTATATTTCCCAGTTCAGGTATATACAGGGCACAGTACCCTGCAATGCCTGTGAACTGCCAGGGCTCTCAACCAATATCAGCACTAGTGTTTCCTTCACCTCCCCTTAGGTTTGATTTCATCCTGACCTATTGCCCAGGTACCTATAATGATAAACCCAATGAACTCTCCTGCAAGTGTGAGTAACGTGGACAAAAAAAATGCTTCTTGAACTTGCCACTGTCCTGAAACTTTGCCATTTTATCAGTGTGACAGTGAACAATGACTTGCTTTCTCATGAAGACCCTCCTACTCCATGATCTGATTGCATGTTATGTTATGTTAATCAGTCAAAATTTTCTGTCCTGAACTGTATCCTTATGTTTAAGGACTGCATTTATGTCCTCAATGGTGAACCACATCTAGAGATACTCCAGCCATGCCTTAATGCCTAATCACCTTGGCAGCCACTTCAGACACTGGAAAACATGGAAGCAATCTCTTACTTCTGGGGGCAAAACTACATTTGTTCATTCAGTCCTACATAGACTCCTGTGATGTCTGTGCTTGAACGAAGACCCTTCACCAATCAGTGTTCTGATTCCACTGCCAACTCCATCTCATTCTTAGTTGTCCATCTCTGTGGACTTAATTGTTAACCTTCCCAATTCTCAGCACCTAATGGCAGTAGTCTCATTAGTTTCATACCTTAAAATTCCTACTATGGAAATAACCAGACAACAGTTTTTCAACTTTGTCTTCAAACTCCATGGCCTACCATCTAATATTCCATCTGACTAAGGATCATAGTTTGTTTTGCACTTCTGACAGGAATTGTTCAAACTCCAGGATGGTGAACTACAGGCTTCCTCAGATTATCACCTTCAGATCACACAGAGTGAACCCAATTCTGGAGCAGTACTTCTGCTGCTTTATAATTTATCAGAATGACTGGGTATCCCTTCTGCCTCTTGCCAAATTAATGTATACTAATTCAGATCAATGATCAACCTATCAGAGATCTTTTTATGACAACTATGGCTTCCACTCTGTTTCATCTTTCCACGCGACAAGCCTCTTACATACCTGAATACTCTGAAGTCAAACATTGTTACTGTATCCAGAAAGAACTGAAAACCTACCTAGTTGCCCAAAATAGATTGAAAGTGTTACACTGACCTTCACTGATGGTCAAATCACAGTTGGAGACAGTTTATTGCTTTCAACACAACACCTGACCTTCAAGAAAGTTGATTTACCATTATATTGGCCCATTTTGGGTCATCCAACAGATCAATCCTGTGGCCTTCAAATGCCAAATATACAGTGCAGTGAGAACGCACCCAGTATTCCACATTCTTTAGCTGAAAAAGCACATCAACTCCTTCCCCAGACAAGTACAACCATCACCTCCACCTGTCATGGTCCAGGGGAATGAGGAATACCTAGAGAAGATGATCTTGGACTCCAGAATAGCCCACGGAAAGATCATGTACCTTGTTGATTGGGAAGTTCGTGTTGGGGCTGATCATTCATCGGAGCCAACTGAAAACCTGCATGTCCCTGACCTATTTTGAGAAATCCATCTTTCAAATCACAAATACCCTAGTCTGAAGATCTCTGGGAGATGTCTTTTTACGGGGATGAGGGTGGGAGGGTAATAACTCATCTTTGGGCCTGATGAGTGCTGGTAGCTGAGCTGATGAGTCATCCCTTAGCCTGAGCCTAATTAGAGGGCTCCATGTCAATCAACCAGGGCTCAACCAATCTACAGATGCAGGTCTAGCCAGTTGATGCCAAGACCACACATAGGTTCCCAATAAGAGCAGCCACTCAAGTGTACTCAATGTTGTTACCTCACCTAGAGTATGCCCTGCCACTTGGTGGTTCTGACAGACTGCTTCAGCTTCAGCCTATTCCTCCTCCAGCCTTGTTCCAATCTTGTTCTTGATTCTGCAGACTCTTGGCTGTGGTGCCCAACCCAACCACTATCTCTGACCATCCACTTCTCTGTTTGACACCCATAACCTTAATCTTCACTAGGAGGTTAATTCAAATTAAAAACACGTGTTTTTGTAGTAAAGACAAGGCTTAATAGTTTGAGATGTGGCTTACTCCCTGAAGCGTAAGGTTTAATATACCTCCCAAAATGTTTGTTTTCCCTAATCATGGTAATTCTGGATATTCCTGATGTCTATATAAATATCTATTATGTTGTGGATCTAAAATTCTTGACCTCCAACAGCTGCCTATGGAAAAGCAGACATTTTCCTCAGAGGTTCCTCTGTCAGGACCAGTAAATGGATTTTTGTCTAGGTGTTCATGGCATTTTTATACCTCTGAAGTTTTTGGATTCTCAGCCTAGCCACAGAGGGTAGGTCAGAGGTTTCTACTCTGCTTTTCTGTTGAATTCTTCTGCACATCTCATCTCTGTTTAACATAAATTCAACTGAGCAATAGGACTATGTTAATATCTCCTGTTAAATTACTGTTCCTGAATTTAAATGACTGTCTTAAATGGACATCCTCATTAATGTGACTAATGCATTTTATTAAAATCAAGCTCTAAATTCTGAACTATCCCTGCCACAGTAGCTTCTCACTTCACCTTGTCCATGGGAGAAAAATAGCTACAGTGGTAGTTAAAATTCTATTTTAAAAGCAGATTTCCTCATAGTCTATTCTATTATGAAACTTTAAATTCTTAAGAAACTAGAACATTAGTTTAAAAAGTCAGAAGAACAAGAAAACACAAGGGGTTACTGGCCTTTTAGTTGGGGTGGGCTATCACTTTAATACGGGCACTGGGATGAAATGGATTCATGGTAATAAGGGGGTGGGACGCTCTTCTTTTACCTGTGTCTGGGAGACTGAAACCAACTTGGAGGGTATGATTGTGTCCCTGAGCTCCCCATGTACATCTCCTCCAGGGTAGATTCAGCCACCTCGATAGTGATGTTCCATTCCATCCTCCTGACACACTTCTTTACCCAGGAGTCCTTGAAAGGAGGGAATGGAGAATGGATGGGTAGAGTGCCCAGGCTGGGGACAGGACTGTGACTCATCCCTCACCCTCCAAATGGTTCCACAGAGACTCACCAGGAAATCTAATATAGCCAAAACCCACATTACATTTCTTCATCCCTATATTGAGTGATGAACCTTCTTTAAGTGGGATAAACATGGCACGGTGAATCTCCAGCCATGTAACAAACAGTGCTGTCCAGGAATGGGATTAGAGTTGCTGCAGGGCACAGAATCTTTGAACAAGCGGCCCTGTGCTACAGGGAGCTGAATAGATCAGTGAAGATCTGCAGAGTAGGGAACATAGTCCCACAGCCTGTTCCCGAGGGACTGATAACTTCTCCCTCAAACAGAATGATACAGACTAAATCCATGCAAGGCTAAATTTATTATTGATTTCTTCTACTGTACTTCTCTTATGAGTTCACCTGCAGAAGGGATTAATTGGACCCAATATCTCCCATGTGCTTTTCACTTTATTCACTACCAGAGTGGCTGTCCTAAGTCACAGAAGGTCATATCTTCTTTTGAGATGTTTAGAAAAGGAGTTCCCAGCTCAAATTACACAAGATCAAACTACACAGGAGTAAACTGGGACTATCTGATGCCTTTGTATAATTGAAATACTGATAGACCATTTAGGGCATCAGTGCTAGAAGGGGGCTCTTAAAATGATCACTGTGAAAAACTCATTACAATTTTGATTATTTAAGTTATAAATTTCATTCTGTTCTGTGCCTACCTTTGCTGCCTTAATAATTTACTAAACAGACTGTCTAACTAGCAGGATATTTCTTGTACCAGCACACTTCAAAATGGTTTCTTGAGATAGACACTAGAGGCAATAACATTTTATTTAAATCAGACCAAGAATGAGATGGAATATTCCAGATTTGAGTAACTCTTCCCCTTCTCCACCCCACCCCGTCCACTCCATGTTCGTTTACTATAATTTTTCCTTGGTCATGATTAGTGAAAGCTGGTATTTAATTGCATAGAAATTGCTTAAAAATACTTTAAAAGCAGACAAATAAAATGGAGAAATATTTTCCAAGCAGTATATGCCCAATTTCAATTATAGTGTGCTATGGAGGAGATATACAGTAATCATGTATATGAATATCATGAATATATCATGTAACTAGAAACAGAACCAGTAAAATTGAATATACTATAAATCAAATTAAAATAGATGTAGCATTGTCTAGTAATTAGATCAGGGACTGACTAATATATTCATATGCTAACCAGCATATATTACATGTAGTAGGTACTCACAACATTAAGAACAAATATTGTAACAGTGATGTAGCCTAATCTGGTTTATACCATAATCCTATTCATTTATGTATGCTATAATTCCTTCATTTGCTGAAGTAAGCATTTGGCATCAGCAGATAGATAACTTGTCAGAATCGTGATACATGCATCCTGTGTCTTAGTCCAAGCTAGGGGAAGTACCTTCATGGATCTACATCTGATATGTTAGTAACAAAACAGAAATAAGGAAGAAACAGAACAGTTAGGGAACTGGAACAAACTCAACGGTTTGATTTTAGTGACATATAAAAATCTTGTCACATAAGTATGTTGCTACCATATATGTTACTTTAAATGTCTGCAGCAATATGCATGCCAGCGATGAATGGTGCTGTTATGTCTTTAGGTCTCTTGTAAGCACATAATGTCTATTTTCATGCCATATAGAATGTCCACTGTCTCTGCAGAGAATTCCTTCATGCGGAAACCGATGATTTTTAAGTGTCATCTTTGGCTGAGGCCCTGAAAGGGGCTCTTTATGTCAACATTGTTGTGTGTCTTCTATTGTGATCTCAGTGTATATTGTCAGATTTGGTCTCTGTCTCCTGGGTAGTTGCAATGAGAGATTAACAGGGGTCATGACGTGAACAGATCAGAAGCAAACTCCACCCAACTTCAGTTAGGATTCACTCAGGGATAAAGCCATACATGCATCCAGTAAGTGTTTCTACAATTTCTCCAGCAGTTGGATGTTAGAGCAACTAGAATCAAACATCAGAGGGGTAACCATGTTAGTCTGGATCTGCAAAAGCGACAAAGAGTCTTGGTAACAAAAGTCCTGTGGCACCTTAAAGACTAACTATAAAGTTTTGAAGCATAAGCTTTCGTGGGCTAATACCCACTTCATCGGATGCAAGCAGTGGCTACAAGAGTCTTGTAGCACCTTATACACTATTGTTGCTTTTGTAGAATCAAACAGTTTAAATCGCATCAAGAAGATTATCAATACTGGATTTCCTAAAAAGGCTAACAGCAGAGGCATAACTCTGAAGTTTTTCTGAACTTTATTAGCATCTAGAATATTTCTTATATGTTGTGTGAAGTCAGGAACTAACACTCAGATTAGAGGAGGAGTGTCCCGCCCCCCACCTTATTCTTTTCCCTATCTCACTTTAAGATTTTATTGAACTAGTCTTGTCCTGGGTTTGTTAGTTTGATGCACTTGACCTTTCTGAAGAGGTTAAGTTTGTTCTGAATGCTCTGGTTTAGAACTGAAGTCCCTTTGCTTCAATTACATAACATTAGCCAACAGTTTCTTTGGCATTTCTCATACACATAGCACTTTTGCTTAAGAGCACAAATTAGATTGGTGACTGTATGCTGAGATAAAAAGCTATCCATTTACCAGTCATCTGTTCAAAAGGCTATGAAGCACTAATCAGAAGTAGACAAGCAGCACTTCAGTGTCTCACAGGTATTTTTATAACAACTGCTATAATTACTGGTACTAATAAATACTAGTCATGCATTAACTGCCAGATAATGACAACAAAACAAGATTTTTTTAAAAATATTACTACTAAGTATAGCATAGTCCTGGAAAAAATGTCAAGCTATACTGGGCACTGTATTCAATATATTCAGAGAACAATCCATAAGAATATTTTTTCCATAAGAATATTCCTTTCTTTAAGCAGCAAATTTACCCCAGATTACTATTTTAAGATTTAAAAAAACCCACTAAGAATTTAGGAAGTAAGGGAGGACTGCATAGCTACAATAAGCTTCCATTCGAAAGTGATCACATTTTTAGTTAAAGTTCCCAAAAATAATCTGAGCTTTGCTTCTGGATTCCCACCAAACCTCAACCAATAGGCTGGAGAGATGTGTAAGGCCCTATCTTGCCTCATTTATATTTCCAATATGAGTAAAAGTACAGACCAGAGACTATCCTCCAGCTTATCCAGCCAGTATTTTATTCTCCATGCTTAAAGATGGCACTTGAGTCTATCTCACTTCAGCTTTTCACTATGATCAACTGACCAATTTACTTCATCCTAGTCACTCTATAATCCAAACACATTGTTCCTCATCTTCCCACCACTATGTACCAGAAAGCCCATACTATCTCTTAGACTCCACCTATGCACCAAGTTCCTCTACACTCATACTCCTCAAATGACTGTTACTATGTGTGGAGTAAGATGCTACTCTGTGTGAGCAAGGTTATCAGACTCTGGTCCTATATGAAATGGGATATCCTACTTTATGTTCTATACAAGTCCTCACACTGTGAACCAGTGACATCACCCCTGGATACAGAAGAAGTTATTGTCCAACAGAAAATCATATTTAACAGTAAGTAGGCTTATCAAGTTTAAAACTGTTAAAATTACCATTAAAACTTTGAGTAGTCTATCTGATATATAAAAAAATCAACTGTTAAGTTTGAATTTTGGGTAATGTCATGCTGTGATTACATTAACAATTAAGAAATGTAGATATACCCTCGAATGTAGAGCAATGCTTGTCTAAATCTCTCAAAAATAGTGTACAAACTCTTAATTGCAAGTTTTGTGTCTCAAGAATAGAAAGGATTCCTTAGAAATAATTGGTAAATAATGGATTTATGTATGAAATGGAAGATGTATGTCTTTCGTTAACTATTGTATACTCCTAATTATTGTGCCAGAAAGGAAGTAGCAAATAACCCAACATAGAAATATTGGACTTGAAAAAAAACCTCACTGTCAATCCCTTAATACAACAAGTAATTAGATAAAATTCTAGTAGTTCCTACTTGCATGTCAATGTAGCCTGAGAGACCTTTTGAGAAGAGGGAAAGAGTTACTTTACACAGAAGTAAGTGTTTGAAACAGGAATATTGAAGATTTGGGGAAGCTGAGATATAGACCGGATACCATTCCGGCACATTGGAAAAGCCCAAATTAGGGCTCTCAAGAGATTAAATAAATGATATTCTATTATTGTTTAATTGTCTGATGAATCACAGTTAATTTTTTTTTAGATATTTTTGATGTCTTTTTGATGTCACCTGAAAGTGAGAACCAGTGTTTGCATGGCACGATTGGAGCTGGGGTTGCAAGATATTTACATGCCAGATATGCTAAAGATTCAGATGTCCCTTCGTGTTTCAACCATCAGTGCCGAGGACATGTGTCTGTGCTGATGACGGGTTCTACTCAATAACCCAAAGCAGTGCCGACCAATGCATGTTCATTTTCATCATCTGAGTCAAATGCCACCAGCAGAAAGTTGATTTTCTTTTATCGTGTGTAAGCGTGTGGGCACTCACCCGGTGGTGCCTTCTGCTGGTCGTCTGGGGAATTAGCACGGCCCAGCCCCGGGGGCGCCCTCTGCCGGGGGAAATGTGTCGCTAGCTTACATTGATTCGGGGATCGTCGTTTCAGCTGGTGGTTTTTCTCAAGGATTAGTCGGCGATGGCCTGGGCTTCCTAGTGCAAACAGCCTGTGGCTACACCGGCTATATAGGTGGGTCCTAGCCGGGCATCTTCGGCTCCGGCTCTACCCAGGTAACAGCCTCTCTAGGCTGGTTATAGCCTGGGCTCCCTTGCTCAGGCTGCCAGCACAGCTACAGTCTCTTAGGACTCTGGCCGGTGTCTTCAGTCCGGCCGCACACAAGTGAACCGTCTCTTGCCCTAGGCTGGCTATAGCCTGGGCTCCCTCGCTCAGGCAGCCAGCACAATTACAGTCTATAGCGGGTTCTAGCCGGGATCTCAGCTCCGGCTGCACCCCGGGGGGGGGGGGGGAGGAATAGCCTACTCACGATCTCAGGCAGTCTTCAGGGATCCGAGCCCTCGGTGGTCCATTCCATCCCCTGCTCGTCGGGGTAGGTGGCCGCGGGGACTCCAGGCCAGTCGTCTGCGGTCGTGGGGAAGTCCGCCGCCGCATCGTCCGGCTCGCTGTCAGTCTCTGGGGGGTCTGGGGCTGTCAGGATCGTCGATCGGTCGTTCGCCGCCGCGGGGGTTGCTGACCCCAGGGGCTCTGGGCCGTCATCTTCGGTCCCGGGATAGGTGGCCGCCGGGACGCCGGGCCAGGGGCTCTCGGCCGCAGGGTCGGGGTCGCTCCTCCCTTCCGTGGGGTCGCCCGCTCCGCAGTCGGGCTGTCCTCCCTCCTGCTCCGCCGGGTCGACCCCATCTTGGCGCTCGGCCCCGCCTTTTACCCTTCCGGGTTCTGGCCAACACTTCCGGGGCAGGGGGTGGGGCTGCTCCGGCTTCGCCCGCCATTTTAGATTCCCCGCCGATCCGCCCTCCCGCTCGGAGGGGGCCCATCTGGGCCCGCTACATGGTGGTTTGGGTTCTGTATTTTCTGCATGGGAGTGTTGCTCTTTAAGACTTATGAAAGCATGCTCCCTACCTCATCCCACTCATATTTTGGCACTTGAGATTCTCAAATCTCTGGTTGAGTGCTGTAGCTATCTTTAGAAATTTCACATTGGTATCTTGTTTGCATTTTGTCAATAAGTGTTCTTAAAATGAACAACATGTGCTGGGTCATCATCTGAGACTCCTATAACATGAAATATATGGCAGAACATGTGTAAAACAGAGCAGGAGAAATTCAGTTCTCCCCCAAAGAGTTCAGTCACAAATTTAATTAACACATTACTAGCCTCATCACCATGGAAGCATGTTATCTGGAATGATGGCCTAAGTATGAAGAGGCATATGAATCTTCAGCACATCTGGCATGTAAATGTCTTGCAACACTGGGTACAACAGTGCCAGGCAAACACCTGTTCCACTTTCAGGTAATGTTGTAATTAAGAAGTGGACAGCATTATCTCCCATAAATGTAAACAAACTTGTTTCTCTTAGCAATTGGCTGAACAAGAAGTAGGACTGAGTGGACTTGTAGGCTCTAAAGTTTTACATTGTTTTGGTTTTGAGTGTAATTATGTAACAAAAAAACCCAACATTTGTAAGTTGCACTTCCATGATGAAGGGATTGCACTTCAGTACTTGTATGAGGTGAATTGAAAAATACTATTTCAATTTTTACAGTGCAAGTATTTGTAATAAAAATGGTAATGTAAAGTGAGCACTGTACACTTTGTATTCTGTGTTTGTAATTTAAACTGATATATTTGAAAATGTAGAAAAACACCCAACATATTTAATAAATTTCAATTGGTACTATATTGTTTAACAGTGCAATTATTCACAATTTGTTTTGAGTTTTACGTTGCTTTATTTTTTTAGTGTGAGTTAACTGCAATTAATCAACAGCCCTAGTACAAGTATTATGTTATCTGACTTTAGTATAGAAATTCTGAGCTACCAAGGTAAGACTGTGTGGAGTTTTAGGCCCAGGTATGTTTTACACCTGTTGGGCCTTGTACAAAGGTGGCTTGGGCTAGGATGTCTCATCCAAAAATAAAGGGTGTGTCAAAGAGCACCCTTTGTTTAATGCATCAGTCTTCCAGGACAGAACTCAGCTATTCTGGCTTGTTTGTTTTTTCCACTGATCCCACTGCCAAACCTAGCCAGGCTCACTTTAATGAGAGGAAATGAGAATGAAAGAAAATGAATAGTCTTACCTGAGAATTTCTAACATGAAGTTCTACTTTGTAGCAAACACAAAGCAGTCCAATTCTCAGAGACTCCAGGTTCCAAATCAAGCCTGACTAGGGAATTAGCCTTGTTGCTATCTCTTTCAACTGAGAGAAGCAAACACCATTCTCCGTTAGAAATAAATCAGTTTCTTTCAGGATTAGACACTGAAGCCTTAGTGTTACCAATTCTTGTGATTTAATCGCAAGTCTCCTGATATGTGATGCTTTTTTAGAGCACCAGTTCCCGAAGTCAAATGATTGTGAGAATCTCAGGTGCCTTTTAAAAAAATACATTTCTAGTCCTTGTCATTGCAGAGAACTCTACAGCTCAAAAACCAGAAGGAAAATCTCTCCATATAAAAGTAAAATAGTGTATGCGTGAGTGTATGTATGTATGTTCCCTTACTACTTCTACACCATTTCAGCTAGATACTTGACATTTGGTACAGTTATAGGCTTTAGGGTCCTAATCAGGGTAAGAAATGAAAATTTTTAAAATCTCACCTCTGACACCCTGTAGGGGTGAAATTCTTTAAAGCTCATTAACATCAACTACACAGCTCACATAACATCATCTGGGCAGCAGGTTAACACATACTGTTGTCTGTGACATAGTTATGATGTAATAATACAGCTAACCCTATGGCTAAACCACCCTGAACACACCCGATCCCATCTGATCTTGGCAGCTAAGCAGGGTTGAGCCTGGCTAGTACTTGGATGGGAGACCTCCTGGGAATACCAGGTGCTGTAGGCTGAACATGGGTGTGGGGCTAGCAACTGCACCCCGTAAGGGAACCAATTGCTACTGAAACACCAACACCAGTTGGTGGCCCATACCCCGGCTGGGGGGTGACGGCAAAGAGAGAGAATACAGATAACCAGAGAGTTTAGTGTTGTGTAGCGCAAACATAATTAAATACACTGTTTTTTTCTTAAAAAGAACCCTATCATTATGCCACGTAAAAAGTGAAAATATATCCGAGAAACCACATCTAAATGCAAGAGAATGAAATTACTTAGACAAAATGAGACTTCTGAACAAAATTTGTATTAATAAAAAACATTGTAGTCTTTTTACATCCCAGTTTCCAATTACAAATACCCTGAGCAATGCCAGGTATTTTTGCTAGTAAAAAAAAAAAACATTTTAAAAAATCTCATTTTGGCGGGTGAGGAAGCAGAGGGTGGCCTTATGATTTTTACATTCTTGGGAGGGGTAATACTGAAGGTCCTTAACTCTATTGTATCTGTACATTGGTAGACAAAACACTTCCCTCTAATATCTCCCTCACAGATTTCCCCTCCACTTTACATCTCAGCCTGTGTGAATCCTGGTAGCAAGCTAAGCAGCTTCTCCAACCTGGGTCAGGTTCTCTGTCTGGTTTCATGAGAAGATAATCAATTCCTTCTCTGGCTGTCTTTGCGTGGTGCATGTATACCCCACCTCAGGTCTGATTGTTCTCACTTATGCTATTGTAATCCAATGATGTTAGGATTTGAATTCCTAACTTACTCAGGTGCCTTAGAACAGTGGTTCTCAACCAGAGTCTTGGGGTCCCCTGGGGAGCTGCAAGAAAGTTTCAGTGGGGCTGCCAAGCAGGGCCAGTGTTAGATTTACTAGGGCCCAGAGCAGAAAGCTGAAGCCCCACAGTGTGTGAGTCTGAAGCCCAGGGCTTCCATCCCTGTCACCTTAGGCAGAAACTGAAGCCTGAGCAACCTAGCTTTATGGGGACCCCAATTGCTCTGCTTGCTATCACTTAATGCTGGCCCTGGCCTTTGTATGCAGAAACAGAGTTGGTGTGGCACTGGTGGATTTTGGAGTTTTTATAGCATGTTAGAGGGTTGCTCAGAAAGAAAAAGATTGAGAATTCTTGCCTTAGAAAATATACCATGAATCACTTCTTAGGGCATCTAATGCTTAAAGTAGGTCTCTTTTATATAGTGTGTGTACTCATATGGCTCTTTGGGGTTAAGTTAGAGTTGAGGGACAGGGATATGGGGGAGCGGGGAGTTAAAATTGTATACAATTTTAACTATGAATTTCCCCACTTTCACATGCAATTTTGGAGGGATTTTAATGTCCTAGTGTTGCTTTGAATTAATCTGTCTTTACTAACCTTCACTATTTTAAATTTACTTTCCACAATTAAATTATACAGTTAAAATATTTATTACATGCAGAACAAACAAGAGAACACCATGTGATCTTTCCAGCAGGAATACTTCATAAACCAAGTGGCTTCTTTGAAGAAGAAGCCTTATCAAATATAGGAAGCTAAGCAGGGAACTTTTCTGAGCATAAGAGGTAGGAGGGGAGATCAGAGACTTGGCCTCTGAGAATAGGAGAGGGAGAAATTTGTAACTTTATTTGGACAATAATGGGAAGCTGGTACAGATACTTAAAAAGGGACAAATGTGGTCAAAGAATCAGGAAAACAAATCTCATGGTGTTGCCTTAGAAAAGTAGCTTGTATTTGATGCACAATATCTTCTGTATTAAAAATGTTACGAAAATAGACGTCAGTCATAATGTAGGGCCAGATCTTCAGCCCCTAATAAGCTAGGTTTTGAGCAGTGGTAGAGCTGGGGTGGGTGGGGGAAGGGCAGCAATGAGTCATTGGTGGGGTAACTTTCATTGGTGGGGTCACTATTAATTGGCACAAGTAAGAGCAGTCCTGGTTGCCCACAAATATCAAGTGGGAGGGGAGTAGCATAGAAAGCCACCCCTGCCTCTGCACACAAAGTGCACTAAGAAAGGCACATGTGCCAGAACCAGTGTGGCTCCTAATAATTACAAAAAAAAAAAAAAAATCTCCTTACACAGTCCTGCCATAATTGCTCTAATCATTGCTGTTTTACCAGAGAACATATGGAGCTGACATTATGTTAAAGGTTGCTTGCTAATGACCTAAATGGATTAGGTAAAGGGTACCTGTCAATATAGATTCTACTGGATTACACTTGTCTGTTTTAAGCAAAGTCCTATTTATCACTTTTAGGGAGAAATATTTTATATTTCTTAAAGGAGTTGAAAAGACAAAAAAAGAGGCTAGGATTTGTGCATTTATCTCACACACATAATGGAAAAATGTACAGTTAATGGCAAGTTCAAAAGTCTAATTTTAAAAAAAATGGGAAAAGCAAGATGGAAAGGACCATAATGGCAATACCGTGGCTGCATTTGTTTTACACTTCAAATGTCTACAAAGCAAACAAAATGTATGAAAAACAAGAACAATATTCAGACACACTGCGAGAGCAGATTAATACAAATTGAAGGAAGTCGTGCTGACATTAGACAATGTGTCAGTCTGATCCCATTTAAAGGACTCTCGCTTCTAGTCAGTGCACTGGGGGAGGGATATTCTTCTTCCTTGTGTTAAACCCATAAAATTACATCTGTTGTGCCAAGTACTCTTCCTCCAAAGTGCTCTGGTCAGTGCCATGTAATCTATCACCCCACATACTAACCTGTCTTCCTATATGACATCCCACCACTTCTTCTTGGGCTGGGCTTTCTTCTTCCTTTCTATGTTGGATTCTTATCTATATGGATGTCAGGAATATGCTTACATGCCCACTCCAGCTGACCCTGCACTCCCTTGTTTTTTTCATTTATGAGTGTTACTTTGAGCATGTCTCTAACATATACAATTTTCACCTGGTATTTCTTGCTTATGCCATCATCCATCTCAACATTCTCATTTCTGTTGATCAGTTCTTTTGCTTGTGTTTCTTCTTTGTTGTCCAACATTCAGCACCATGCATTAAAACTGGAAGGACCATAGTTTTATACACTTTCCATTTTAATCTTACTAGTATCTTTCTGTCACATCCTATACCATTTATCTCTCTCCTTTTGAGCCGGACATTCATTATCTTCATTCTAATTTTGTCTTCCATTTCCCAATTTCTCTCAATTCTGGAACCTAGGTATTTGAAACTTTGCATTGTCTGCCCATTTAGTTTCAAGTACAATTCTTCAGTCAAAAAAAAAAAAAGATTTTGCCATTTATAAAAGCAACAGTGCAGAGAAGGTCAGCCTTATTGATCTTGGCATTAAAGCAAAGAGGTTATAATGATGGACCAAAGAACTTTAATCCATACAAGTTAAGACAAATTGGCATTTAAGCTATAATTGAAGTGTAGAATCTTATACACAAAATATCAACTAGTATGGATAATGAAGCCTTATGGATAATGAAGTTAAGAAAAAGGAACCTACATACACAATCTTCCCTCCTCATCCCCCAGTACTTTCTGAACCCATAAAAAGAAGCACTTCATTTTCCTTAGCAAACAAATTTTTGAAAGGAGGTTTATGAGTAAGTATAAGGAAAGAACACAAGAGGGTCATTCAAAAAGGATTTTCTGTCTCTGGAAAAAAATGGAACTACATAGCTCACTTATTTTCAAGATTGCTTAAGTTTTTATAATAATTACACATCTCCTGTTTATTGTCCAAGGCTCATTTTACAATATTCCTTAAGCCAGATCTGTCTAGTAAATGCCTTTTGGAAATTTCATTTCAGTCTCCTCCCAATTTTTGATATTTTGTTTGATTTTCAAGAAGCCATGGTATGTGACCCTTTAAAGGGTTACAGATGAGGATTCAATATGGGTGAACCTGTTCAGAAAGCAACCAAAAAGGAAACAACAAGAGAACAACCCCCCCCCCCACACACACACACACAAAAACCCTTGAACTTTTGTACAGGACTCAAACTGAATCTGAACTGAAGCTTTTTAAGAGGTTAGAAAATGTTTGAATAACTTGATTTTCCTTGAAGCATATGACTCTAAAGCTAAAAATCTAACAAGAAAGGCCATTCCTGCTGTATATCTGGCCTGACCCTATGAAGATTTCTCTTGAGTGGTTTCAGCCAGGTTTTTGCAGACACATGGGGTTCAGACAAGGTTTGAACCTCCATCTGAACATTTGGGTGGCTTATCTGAACCAAATCACTCAACCATGGAGGTGTTCACTTATCCCTAATAAAAACCAGAGGAAACTGTCTTCCTCTCTTGCTTCACAAGACATTTTTAAGGAACAGTATCTTTCTAAGTTTCACTTGCGAAAAATGCAGTTAATTATGCTTCAGTTGAACAAATTACTATACTAATTCATCTTCTAAAAGTGAGGTATAGTACTTCACCTTGGTTCCCAGTCATATTAGAAGCAATTTGAACATTCTTGTCAGAACAAAAACTTCAACAGCCCATAAGAAGGGTGGCTCTGAAGAAGCACCTAATCAGGAAAGATGTTATTAGGTATGGTATCAGGTAATTTTATTGTGGCAAATGTGTTGTGACAGCTTGCTACTCAAGATGTGACATTGCTGGAAAAAAGTTATTTATCAGAAGTCTGATCATACCCCAGAGGTAAACAAAAGTCTTTTAAATGAAGTGGATATTGAAAGATTTGGATTTATTTTAATCCATATGACTGGATTATTTATGATGCTTGAGTTTTCAAAGCTTTTGACAACAAATTGTACAGTTTAAAAAAAAGTTGCAGCCGTTTAGTCCTGTCATAAAAGAAAACAATTGTAGAATGATCTGGAGACCTTGCTCCCAAAGTAAGAAACACGGTAAGATGGGTAAATATTCTCCTATGTGGGTCTTTGTGCTGTTCACACTTCTCATAAATTTGTGAAAAGTATTTATTTAATAAAATCTAAAACTCTTTTTGCTTTGGGTGGAAAGCACTAGCCACACAGATCTTCCTAATAGTTGAACAGTGCAAAATAACTATGTGCATGATACATGTTAACGCTTAGCAAGTTGTCAGTGGTTGACTTCTTTTCTCCTTGTGAATTGCAGAAGCCACTGATTTCACTTTCTATCCTAGAAGGTAGACAGAACATTCACAGTAGTCACCTTAAAATACCATTGTTTGTACTTCAGCATGAAAATAATTGGAATAGCAATGAACAAGTGCTTTTCCTCGCTTCATTTAAACCCTAAATTCTGCACAGCTTCCCTACCGCATCATCAAATGTTAGTATGAGTGTCAGGGTTCCTTCCACACTCTGAACTCTAGGGTACAGCTGTGCGGATCCACATGAAAGACCCCTTAAGCTTATTTTTACCAGCTGTAATAAGCGGAAGATTATTGTGATGGCAAGTGCTAGGTGGCACTATTTCGCTTCTATTGCGGCTCTATGGGAACGGCCTTGGCTCTCAGAGTTTATCTCATGAGAAGTTTCCTCCCAGCTGCAGCTGGGAAGTTGTTTACCTACCCTGTGTGAATCTCGGCTTGTGTGAAACTAAACAGGTAAACTGAGGCAGGACAGCGTATAATCAACAAGTGCAGAACAACATGTAATTATCAGGTGCTTGCTGCTTGCTATTCATGAGATTGTTTATGTATGATATGTAAGTGTATTTAAGCCCACGTTTGTGTTCCCCCCGTGGGCTTCTTCCCTGGGCATCACTTGGATATGCCAGGCCCCTTCCGCGGTCGCGCTGACTCGGGGCCCCCAGCTCCAGTGGACCGGGAACTTCAATAAACTCACCACTTTCCATCTAGCCACTGTGTGTGAGCCTCATTTCTACAGGACTCCTCAGGGTACCCTGCAACACCAGCCTAGGTTGAAAACTTCCCCAAGGAATCCTTTGGTCCTTGGACGGTCACTGCCACCAGTAAGTGATTTAGGGAAAGAATCAGGGAATGGACCACTTGTAGTTCCTATTCCCCCCTCCCCCCCCAAAAAAAAAATATTCCCCAAACTCTACACCCCTTTCTTGGGAGGCTTGAGAATAATACCCTCACCAGTTGTTACAAGTGTGCCAGATCCAAACGGTTAGATCTTTAAAACAATGGAAAAAAATCAGATTCTTAAAAGAAGAATTTTATTTAAAGAAAAGGTAAAGAATCACCTCTGTAAAATCAGAAAGGTAGATAACTTTACAGAGTAACAAAAGAAGCAAAAATACAGAGGAACCCCCTCAAGCTTGAGTTTCAAAGTTACAGGAAAACAAAACAGGGACAAATCTCCCTCTAGCAAAAGGAAAATTCACAAGTGAAAAACAAAGGATAACTAACATACCTTGCCTGGCAGTACTTACAATTTTTGTAGTATGGAAGATGGGTTCAGAATTATTTGGAGGAAATGAATTTCTGTCTGGTGCTTCTCAGTCCCAAGAGTGAACGAACACACAAACAAAAACCACAAACAAAACCCCCTCCAGATTTGAAGGTATCTTTTGTACTCATTGGTTCTTTTGGTCAGATGTGAACCAGATTATCTGAGCTTCTTAACCCCTTACAGGTAAGGAGGAATACTAGGCTACCCTTCTTTATGGTTATAACAGTGAGGGTCTTGATATTTCAGCCTACTGTAAATGGAATCCAAAGTCTTCCATTTCTAGCTTTCTGATTCAAAGCCAGCCAGTTCATTAGTGAATAAAAGTTGTTACCATCTCATGGTTAAGTGTTCTGTATAAAATTAATTTGATAGTCTCATCCCAGTTTCCAGTAAACACAAGTTCATTATACAAATACAATAAAAATTGGCACTAATTGGCCCCCTTGTTAGAAATCCTAGATGCCAAAGAGACTTAAATATCATTTTTTTCCAGATCAGGATTGGAACATACTGATTGAGGATATAAGATGTCATATCTATAAACCTTATATTTTCTTATTTCTGTTGGCAGTAAACTTAGAAATTCTTATTGCCATCTGTGTGGTGGATACAATGGTAACATAATAGCTAAGAATTTCACATTTGCGTATGTATATTATATTTATAAAATCTTAAATCAAAACCAATGTAAGCCGAGCAAATAGCTGTTGGGTAGCTATTAATCACTTTCTAGCCATTCCAGTCACTGCCAGCTTTGTACATGAAGACTGGCCATGATAGAGGAATACCTTCTTACTGCCAAAAATGAAAGAATTTTGTAGTTTATATTCAACCTGGTAATTGTGCAAATTGAAAATAGCATAGTAGTCCACAATGGATTCCCCTAATTTCATGGCTGTATTACCCAATAGGCAGACTAAGCATGTGTTTAGGGCACCAGCAAAGCAGGGGGCAACAAAAAAAAAAGAGGTTATTTTTATTTGATATTTCAAAAACAGCATCAAAGTAGCCTTTATGGGAAAAATCAGAAATTTGTTAGACTTCCTTACACTTCACTCCACACTCTTCTCCCGTTTTTCCATTTGCTTTTTATTACTTATCCCCACCTAAATAGGGGGGCATCCTACTAATGTAGATCGAAATAATGCGAGGAACTCAGATCCTGTCATGTATTGACTCATACCCTGTTGACTTGAACATGAATCTCTATGGAGAAGTACAGCAATTCCACCGTTATATGCACACAAAGTTTAATGAAACAGGAAAAATGAAAGTCAGCCACATTGATCTTCATGACACAATATTGAAAGCAGAATACAATGTGTATTTCCAAATGTAGAGCTCTCACTACATATTTTTCTAACATTGATGATTACTAACTGCTATGCAAAATGCCCTTTTTTTCAGTTGAAAAGTATATAAAACCCTCAGAGAACAACAATGTGTCAGGACAGACTTGATTCACTTTCCCTATTGTGTATGGAAGTGGACATGCTTCGTTGAGTCAGCTTTGATGAATTTATCCAGAATTTTGCAATCAGAAAATCTAGAAAGAAGCTATTTTAAATTCAGCATACATGCAAGTTTTGTGTCATTTTGAAAAATAAAATTTTATTTTATGGTATAGTATTGTTTTATTTTGAATTACATATGTGTGGGACCATAATCTGTTCAGTGCTTAGGGACTCTATAGGTCTTAATCCAGCCCTGCACTAAGCGCTTCCTGCAAGGTACTGAGCACCCTGATCTCCCACTGAACTAGTGGGTGCTCGGCACTTCTCAGAACTGGGCCCAAAGACTGAACAAATAGAAATTTTCAGACAGAGAAAACACAGTGACTGTAACATGCTGCATCTTAAGGACAAGATGTCAGCTGCATCAGGCAGGGAGAAAATCTGCTTTTCAAGGTGTAGTATTTAGAAAATACCCTTTAACTTACATTGCTACATGTAGAAAGAAGAGTTAGACATACCAGTCAAGCTTCTGCCACCCCTACTCACACAGAGTAATACCTCACTCTACTAACACTGATTTCAATGGGACTGGCCTGTAGGGTATTGTACTAATTACCATAAGGGAGGCAGAATCTGGCCCAACATGAGAACAGTGGGCCAGATCCTCGGCTCAGGGAATGCAGCGTGGCACCATTGGCTGGCCCAATGTCATTAGAAGAACCCAGAGTAAAAGTCAGTTACAGTGACTGGTGTAAGAGGGCCAGAGCCAGAATCTGACAATAACATTGAGAGAGAGATCAGCACTCAGAGATCATCCAGAGCCCTGAGATAATAACAGAGAGCCCCTGACTCAGCCAGCCCTGATTATGGAATGTTCCCCACCTGAGAGAAATTAGGTGATTCCAGGTTTACTACTGAGTGGGCCCAGCTGCGGAAGGGCTAGAGGAAAGAGAATGCAGGGAGTCAAAAGGTGCCTGTGGGGGCTTGAGTAAGCATCCAGAGAACAGACTGGGAGACCTAGATGGGAAGTAAAGAGGTAAGGAAGGAACAACCACAATCCAATATGGGTAGAGGGTTTGACTTAGCTGTTCAGTACTGGGTTGTAACCTAGAATTGAGGTTGGGACTGGATTCCTCTCTCAGCCCCAAGGAAGGGGTGTACAAGGGTAGGTGAGCCCAGATAGGGGGCTGCAGGCTGAATTTCACCTTGCTGAAGAAGAGGTGTGGAAAGAGTAGAAGCTTTTAATTCTATTTAGATAGTGTTGAACTTTAGTTTGGGTAACTGACCCTGGAAGGAATGGGCTAAAGACTGTTCTCTGGCTGGAGGGATGAGTTATCTGAAAGAAACCACCACAGCCCCAGAGTGACTATTTAAAAGGGCTGCCACCCCACAAGGACACTGATGCCCTAAGGAAGTGCATAGTGGTGAGGCAATCCCATTGCAATGCTTTTTCTTACATTACTTTAACTGCAGCATGCCTAAAAACAACCATATTTTTGTAGTTTTCCTTCTCCATTCTCTTTCTTCCTACACCTCCTATCAAGCACTGTATCTCCACCCTAGTCTACATCCAGCTGATGATGGCACCTTTGGCAAACAGTAAATGACTGACTGTCCTTGGCCACTTCTATATTAAGTGAGTACATGTGCTGTAAGACCCTTAACTGCAGAAGAGATTCTTTCAGCAGCAAATTAACAGTGTGATTTTACTTTGTCCATGTGGATACAAGGTTAAGGGGGGGGGGGATCACTCCAGGTTGCACTTGCTCTTTTGAAATCTTTACTTCCATATTCCACAAGTCCTTTGGAAGAAGTTTTCATGCAAAATGAAAACAAAGGTTGTCTACTTGAAACTTCATTTTTAGATGGGATAAGTATTGCTGGTAAGCCATATAAATAACTGTGCTGCTAAGATTTGAATTCAGTTAGCTCCTGGCCTAGATCAAATTTGGTTGTGGCTTTTTTTTTTTTTTTTTTTTTTAATGGTGCTTGTTGGGGAGGGGGACCAGAAAGCAATTGCCAGAGGTTGCTCTTTTGTTGAAGTTGAAACTCACTGCAGGACTGTACCAATTCTGACACAATCCACCAGAAACCAATCCTGTTTCTACTGGAACTTGGCCTGCCAGGCAGGACTCCATCAGAAACGTGCTTGGCTACCTGATGGTTCAGCTGCCTGGCTCCTTGATAGACCATCCTGCACACTGCTGGGGAACTCTGGCTTCTGGGCTCCTAGCTCCTCAGCTGCCTGCCTAGTGTGCGGATGGGAAGCTGGAAGCCTGGAAGTTGTGGGAGCCCCACGTGCCAGGCTTGTGACTCCTCAGCAGGCAGAGCTCTTAGGGTTCATTGCTCCAGGACAGCTCCCCAGGTGCACTATCAGGGAGCTAGGACTTGTAAGGCTCCAAGGGCCTCCAGATCTAGGGTAGCCTACAAAACTGCTTTAGAGCTCAGGGGAGATCAGTAATTCCATTTCACAGAGAATTTCAATTTTTTTGAAAATGATTCCAAATCTGAATGAAACTTGATCGTTTGAAATAGCAAAATCCTCTACAATTTTTTTTCCCATTCTTCTCTCCCTCTTTTTCTGATGGTGGTACTAGTGGGTCCTTGTGATGAATGCAATCCTGTTTTAGTGCTGCTTTGACCTGTGTGGAAATAAATATTTTTTGTGTGTGTATTCACTGGCGGGAAGAGGGAGTTAGAGCAGATGGCCCGGGTCTAGAAGGATCTTTTCCTGCTATGTTCCTGCACCACCCTTTTCTTGGCCAGAGCCGCCTGCAGTACAGACTCCATCTCGGCACAGAGGGTTCTAAAGTTACATATGTAGATTTTGTTTAGGTCCTTTGCAAACACTTATTCCCAGCTCTCTATGGGGATTATTATCACTGAAGATTCAAACACATCCAATATATTGTATATCTGCAGGGGACATAAAGAACAGAATTTCTATGCAACTCTAATATGGTTGAAAGTTAAAGGTAGTGGGGTCAGGAAGGGTGTGGGAATCAGGCCCCCCCACTTCCTGTAATTCATCATGACACCGCTCTAGTAAAACAGAAGGTTTATTAGCCACTAGCCCACAGTTGAAAACAGAGCTTGCATGTACAGACAACAGGACCCTATAGGTCAGGTCCACCGTGGGGGGACGGGGAGCTTAGGCTTCAGCCCTAGAGTTCCCTCAGCTTCCCCAGCCAGTTCTAAACTGAAATCCCCTCCAGCCACTCCCTCTGTTCCTCCTCCAGCCTTTGTCCAATTTCCTGGGCAAAAATTGTCACCTAGCCCAAACCCCCTCATCATCCCTCAAGTGAAGTCACACCCGGATATCTGATTACCAATGCAGACCGTCCCAGTAAAACTCCTCTGCAGTATTCCAAGGTCAATCCTCCCCAATCCTTATTCCCTCACAACTGGATTATGACATTTTGGTCTCTTGTAGATAAGAGCCTGTCATTTTAGACTTCTAACTCTACTATAAAACCGATCCATCTACTTAAACCAAGTTTGAAAAGCCTTTGCCTAGAAGATTAATTTAAACTTCTCCAGATGAGGACTCAATCTACTACTGTAGAGATAGCACCTTGGCCCATTTCAGTGTGCAGGTCATTTCCTTTCTGATGCCTGGACAGGGTACAATCAGCGGTTCTCAAACTTCTTGAGACTGCAACCCTTTTTTGTTCTCAGGTGGCATGACGTGACCCTTGCATGTCTGCCGAAAAGCCGCCGAATTGAATACTTCTGCATTCGATGGCTATTTTCAGTGGACATGCCAAGCACTTCCGAGAGCGCTTGGTATGTCCACTGAAAAGCCACTGAATGCAGAAATAATCAATTTGGCGGCTTTTTGGTGGCAGCAGGAGCTCAAACCCCTCCCTCCCCCCGGGGAGTGCTTGGTGATCCCCCAGGGTCGTGACCCCCAGTTTGAGAAACACTGGGGTACACGTATTTATACTGGGAGTTTTTGCTGTATCTTTTGGGCTATATTGGCCCAGATCCTCCAAGGTACTTATCCATTATGAGGGTGAGGGATCCAAATGCCTTTGAGGATAGGAGTCTGTCAGGGTTCACTCCCCGCTCTGAACTTTAGACAAAGATTCAGTGAAAGGACCACTTTGGGTTCCTATTCCCATTAAATATTTCCCTAAGCCCTTCACCCCCTTTCCTGGGAGGCTTGATAATGTTATCCTCATCAATTGGTACAGGTGAGCACAGACCAAATCCCTTGGGGGGGGGGGGGTTTAGGGCACTGAAAATCAATCAGCTTCTTAAAAACTGTAAACTCAGGATGGAAGGTAACATTATAGGGGAATAAAAGATTTAAACACAGGAGATCCTCCTCCAGGTGTAGATTGAAAGTTACAGAGAACAGGAATAAAACTCAGTCTTAGCATGGGGAAAATTCACAAGCTAAACCAAAAGATAATCTAATGCCTTTCCTTGTTTTACTTACTATTTTTGTAATCCTAGATGCTTCTGCTGGGTAGGGTTTTAGGAGACAGACTTTCCTTCCTAGTCCCTCTCTGGCTCCAGGAGAACACAGAGAGACAAATAAAAAACCTTCTCCCTACCCCAAATTTGAAAGTATCTTCTTTCCCCATAAGTCCTCCTGGTCAAGTGCCAGCTAGGTTATTTGAGCTTCTTAACCCCGGCAAATCATTTTGTACCTCTGGCCAGGAGAAATTTTATATTACTGCATATGTAAAGTTTGTCAGGCTTGGCACCATGGAGAAGCAGGTCCAGGCAGGCTCTGTGCATGGCTGAGTTACAGCAAGAGATGATTTGGTTCCCCCTGCCCCATATGAAGAGGCCAGGGCAGGCTCAGTGCAGGGGCTGCAGTGGGAAGTGGCTTGACAGGTGAGATCAGCCCCTCACATCTCTGGAGGCAGCTCTGGGCATCGCCGCCCTGCTGCCACCCCAGCACGAGGACTCCAAGACGTATTCGCGGACTCAAGGGCGGGATGGACCCCACATGGGGCTCCACCAGGGGATCAGACTCTGCAGGAATTGGTACAAGAGGGAGGCTGCCGCTGGCCTGCAAGGCTGTTACCTGCACACATTTCTCTATACCTTTCACACGGTAGGGGCACACCCCTTTACCCAGTTCCTAGGGCTTAAGGTGCAACCCTGTTAATGTAGACACCCACCCTTACCCAATTCCTAGGGATGAGGATGCATCTTTCTGTGGGTTGGCAGGATCTTTAGCCACCGATAGAGCCTCACACAGAAATATTCTTATCCTCTATTTACTGACAATTTTCAAACAAGTAGAATATACATGCTAAGAACAGTGTCCTGCTTAGCAATTTTGAGGCAGGCAGGCAGGCAGGCTTTCCCTGTTGACCAGGCAAGGTCAGTCTCTGGATCTTAGCTGCTGAATGTTACGTTTGTGCAGGAGAGTCCTGGCAGCTCTTACTTTAGGCTGGGTCTTGGAGGCGGGTTCTTTTCCTTGGGGTTCCTTATCTCTTTCGGTCTTCTTTCAGCCTTTCTTTCCCCCTTCCTTTTGCTTCTGTTACTTCTGATCTTCTTCCTCTTCCGATCTCCTTCTTGGACCCCAGTTTATATAATGAAACTTAAAACTTGCTTAGCTATATGTAGGGTGCGAGAAGATTTTGTAACAGTATGCATATAGGGTATGCTCTCCCCCTCCCCCCCCCCCAGAAACCAGGGAAAGGGTACTCTCAGTCAACACACACTTATGGCATACCAGCGTTATCTACTGCATACCAGAGCTCTCTGGCTTCTAACTGCCTGCTAGAATTGTGTGATACTAATGCAGCAAAAAAAATTTAACTGTTCATGAGATGTAAATGTGCATGGGTATTTCTGTGTCAGCATGCCCCTGCATAATGAGCTTCACCCTGAGCATTGCTCCGATGCATCGGGCTTTTCCCGTCCCAGTGGCAGCAACGAAGAGAGTCCCCATTGCGGGTGTGTCACTGTCTGCCTTCAATAAACTCACCACTTTTCTTTAGCAGCTATATGTGTGCCTCATTTCTATGGGACTCTGAGTACCCTGCAACACTATACCTAAACCAACTATTTTAGTATAATTTTACTAACCAATCCTAACAAAATTACCAGCCGATCATACCCCACCACCTTAATAGATTTACACCTAGCAAAGTTAATTATGCAGCAGACAGAAACAATTACATACCAGACCGAGATTACAATGTGAAACAATAGGAAAGTGTAATGACAATAATTATACAATGAGGAATCCACAACATTTTTTTTATTGATAAGCAGTTTCTTGCCAGACAGAATGGTGTTACTTAAGTGTTTTTTTTTTTTAACCCACCTTAACATTTGTATTTTTATCCGGTGACAGTGGGAAGCTATCAGGGCAAAGTCCCCTCCTTACAGCCTGGTGTGAAACATTTTAGATGAACCGTGAGTATTTAATTTCAGGCCTACAGCTAATGGCTTCTGCTTTTTCAGTGTGGCTGCAAAAGACAGCTTTAGTTCAGGCCTTTCAACATGGCTATTAAAAAGACATATTGTCAGAAGGCCAGCGGGGGGCTGCCTGTGTGAGGTTATGAGTGTAATATAGTATCTCACTGAAAGAGGACAGTGTCAGAAAGAGTTAATGAACTTATAGACTGACCTGACTGATGGCTGAACGTTAAAGATTGATTAGAAAGATATGTAAATGACAAGAGCTTTGAAATGCAGTCTGCATTCTTAGAGATAAAAGAGGAGATGCTTGTTCAGGTCTTGTGATATAAGCAAACAAGTCTTGTCTAGTACCATGGCTTTGATTCAAAGATCAAAAAGAAGTATTGGTATTTAGGAAGAGACTTGAGTGAAATAGTATTGTTGTCTATATGAACCTCTTTGAAGGTTGTGGCAACCTGTATCTGAACTGTTTAAAGGATAAATTATCCTGTGTTAATTGCCACGATCCCTTGTTCATCTTAGGTCTGCTTTGGGTTTCAAGAAGGGCCAGCGGCAGAGTCCGGCCGATGGTCTGAAGGGATTTCCTTTATGCATTGGGAGGGAAATTTCTGCTCATTTTCTGCAGAAGCTCCAAGTTCTCAGTGAATGGTCACTGAATGTTTCTTTTCTCTCTTTTTTCCACCTTTCAGTACTGAAACAGGTTCTCTTGAGATATTTGGGTGGATCATTCATGATGGACTCTACTTCTCCTATAAGGATCCTTGTTGGTGAAGGCAGTTTTAAGTGTTTTTATGTGAATATCCCAGGCTTGCTCTTTGGAGGAACCACTGTGGTGTCTGAGCACCTGGCTGTAGATAACAGGCTTTTTTGTGTGTCTGAGGTGGTTGCTGCATTTGTGGAGGCAAGTTTGGTGATCCATGAGTTTCTTGTATATCGTTGTTTTGCAGGGTTCCATTGGTGAAGGTGATAGTGGTGTCCAGAAAGTTGATGCTGGTGCATGGAGTGTTTTGAAATTTGATGTATGGGTGATGGTCATTGAAGTTGTTGTGGAAATACAGTACATAGGGCTATTTATCCCCATGCAAGTTCTGAACACACCTATGGGTACCATTTCTCCTCTCCTGAAATCAAGGTTTCAGCTGGCTTTCTCAGGGCTTCTTTATTATGGAATCCAATATACATATTCTCCCGATTCAAGCCTTTAGTGGTACAAAATAGTTCACTTGAGATTTAATGAATTGGTGAAACTTTCATTTAAGCTCCATCTCTTAAAGCTTTAAAAACAACAATAACATTTGTGAGGGTAAAAACTTTCCCATTAAGTTTCACAGAGGCTGAATGGACCTTAATTGGCTTCCCTAATCACCAGAATAATTACTTTTAACATGATGGACTCCTGAGGCATATATTCTGCAAAAGGAAAATTCCATACTTGTCTGTAAATTAAATCAACAGATATCAGAAAAAAAATTGTCCTTTGCTTTCAATCATCTTAAGAAATCTTGGGTCAGATTTTAAGCTTGTGTAAATCACTGGCTCCATGATTTTAATGGAATGACACCAATTTATACAAAGTGAGAATCTGGCCTCAGACCTAGGTTCTTTATTTGTTCTGATTTTTGTGTATTTTTAAGCATAGTAAATGTGCAGACATACACATTAAGGGGAAAACCTCAATCATTGGGGGGTGGGGTTGGGTGGGAGACTGTAAAAGTTTGCAGGTATTAAAGATCATTAAGTGTCATCCAGAAGCTACTCACTACTCTGAAAGCCTGTCAGACACATTATTAGTACACTTTTATGTGGAGAAATCACTCCTGGGATCAAAAACAGTCTCTGCACAAGTAGTAAACTATTGAACTAGTGGAACATGGTTATAGTAAAACACTGATATGCATTCCCCTTAAGCCCAAAAATTCTAAATACACGTTTAATAGTACCAATCACTGGTAAAGTGTCAATGGATGATTCTAAACTTCTGTAACCCAGGAACCTCTTAATGCTAACTGGCAAGGAGCTCAGAGGAGGTATATAAGGATACTCAGAATCTCCTGACTTGGCATTTATAATCTAGCTCATGAAAAGAACCTTATGTGAGGTCTACAATACAAGCCTGTGTTATATGATATTGGTCATCAATATCGTGAAATGTACACACAAATACTATGTAAGGAGTTATGAATTTATACTGAAAATATGTTCTTAAAGTCCACACATCCCTGGGCACCTCTGGGGAGCATCACAACTTCCTTTCTTTCATCTTCATTTAATTGATAATCCACTTGTTTTATTTTGAGAAGGGATTAGTAGAATTGCCAACCATATCTTAACTGTATTGTTCAAAATTTTGTATATCATGTCCACTTGTACTGATCTCCTCCACACTCTTTAAACCTATCTTATTAGGAAGCCTACTTTTTGTCATTCTTGTTGCCTGTCTCTCAAACCCCTCTATTTTTTATATTATTTTTGAGATGGAATAACGAAGAACTGGACATAGTACAGGTGAGGGAATATAATGGATTTATATAATCATTGAGTTTTTAAAATGACATACTGTGCAAAAAAGTGATTGCTAAAATGCAGAGATTAGCGGGTATAGCATCTTTATCTTTTATAAATTGACTAGATTTCAAATTTACAATATCCCATTAAGTTACTTATTTTAATTTATTTTGTGTTGTGACACACACATTTCTTGAACTTCAGGAAGTTAGTGGACTAGAAGCACTCTTCCTAAGAGCTTTTTGGAGCCTGAATTGTTTCTTGTGATCTCACATTTGCCAGACACTTAATTTCACATCTTTCCTTTCAATTTGCTAAACTTATTCAGAGTTAGTGAGCCCATTTGAGAACAAGAGTCCAAAATAATGACCATCTCTCCTGTGCACCAACTTCATGGGCAGTCACCTTCTCTTATGCACAATCAGTTTGGTACATCTGGAAAGCCAATATACCGTATTTTTCGCCCTATAAGATGCACTTTTTCTTCCCCAAAACGGGGGGGGGGAAAGTTGGTGCGTCTTATAGGGCGAATGTGCGCCCCGGTTCCCCCCTCCCCGTCACGGGCGGGCTGCCGGGAGCGTCCCGGTTCCCCCCTCCCCGCCGCGGGCGGGCTGCCGAGGTTCCCCCCTCCCCGCCGCGGGCGGGCTGCCGGGAGCGCTCCCGGCAGCCCGCCCGTGGCGGGGAGGGGGGAACCGGGACGCTCCCGGCAGCCCGCCCGCGGTGGGGAGGGGGGAACCGGGACGCTCCCAGCAGCCCGCCCGCGCGGCGGGGACGGGAGAGCGAGGCGCTTTTTTTTTTTTTTGTCCGGCTTTTTTATTGAAAAACGAGGGGGCGTCTTATAGGCCGGAGCGTCCTATAGGGCGAAAAATACGGTAGTATAGGAATAGCAAAAGCATTTACATGGAAAATGCTGTGCTGTTTGCGACTTCAGATTGCTAGCATGTATAATGTTCTCATAGGAAGGTCTTTATGTACATGTTTTTTGTCCACTATGTGGCTAATTTTGCCTGCACAGATCAGGCTAGGCATCTTTTGAGATTAAAATGTCTTGTATTCCAACAATCTTAGCCTTATCAAAACCCTCTTAATGAAGAAGTGTAAGGGTACGTAAGTTTGTTTGACCTTTACCACCTTATATATTGAAGTACTAGAAGAAAGTGCAAGTTGAAGTAAGAGCCTACCATAAATTATGTATTCTTACTCACTCCTGTTTGCTGCTTTTCCTGCTACACTTCTCTCCCCTGGCCCTTTGGAATGAGGCTACACCAGATTACGCTCTCTTAAATACTTGTGCAATGAAACTCAGTGAGCCATGTTCAGTTCACTTTAAGTAAGTGGATAATAGTCTAAGTGTGAGTTCAAAATGGGGGAGGGCCAAACTGCCTGAGATCAGAATAGGTTTTTAATTACACCAATGAAGACGCTTTGGTATCACAAATTCAACTGTAAATTTAAAGCAAACAGCTCAAGACATGTTTGTAAATGCACAAAAATCAACCCAAAAGGATAAAAATACAAGTTCAAGGCCAGTCTGCCTCACCACTTTCTAAATGGGTTTATTCCCTTTTATCTATATATATAAAAGTCAAATGGTGTATGCATGTTCACTTACTCCTTCCACACCATTTGAGCTAGAGACTTGAAATTTGGTACAGTTAGAGGCCTTAGGGTCCTAATCAGGGTAAGAGTTGAAATTTTTTCAAATCTCACCTCTGATGCCCCCCAGGGGTGAAATTATTTAAAGGCCAATCACATCAGCTGGGCAGCTGCTGTTCTCTGTGACATAGTTATGATGTCATAATACCCCCCTCCAACGGACCCTGCACTCGCTCAGCTCTCTGCCCCCTCCAACGGACCCCGCACTCGCTCAGCTCTCTGCCCCCTCCCCACCTCCGACGGACCCGAGTTGGGTTTGGTCAGAGGGTAAGTGAGGTAGGGGTGTCGGGTTTGGTCGGGGGGTGAGGTGGGGGTGTCGGGTTTGGTTGGGGGATAAGTGAGCTGGGGGTGTTGGGTTTGGTCTGGGGGGGTGGGAAGGTGTCGGGGTGGGTGAGGGGTGAGGTGTGGGAGTTGGGGTTGGTCATGGGGTGTTGGGTTTGGGGGGGTAAGGTGGGGGTGTTGGGTTTGGTTGGGGGGGTGAGGAGGGGGGTCGGGGTTGGTCTAGGGGTAAGTGAGGTGTGGGGGTTGGGTTTGTTTGTTTGTGAAACTATCAGCAGAACAATACAAAAATCACATTAAATGCAAAGGAAATGTAACATCAAATAAAGTAGGTGAAATGGTAAAAACATTATTTTTAAATCAGTTGCCAAATAAAGGTTCAGTACAAATCTAACTGGCAAAATAATCTAACTGGCAGAAAAGGAAGCACTTAATTTTAACCACTGTTTGTGGTTACACATTGCAATTCATTTAACCACTTTAATAATTTATTCATTCTAAATCACTCAATATAATTCATTTACCCAATAATATAATTCATTTGCCACTTTGTTCATTTACTCAGTATAATTAAGTCTCCTGAAATGACTATGTATAAAGATTCACTATTTTTTTTATCAAGGCATTAAGATGTCTCCGTTAAATCGAAAGAAAAATAAAGAGTATTGTCATAATGATAATTTATGCCATTTATAGCTCATCTTTTGTCTGAGTTGATATTGGCTGGCAGTCCTCTTCTCCTCCCCCCCCCCCCCCCAAGCATTTCTTCTAAGGTATTACTGGCTCAAATAAGAACTATTTGAAATACATCTGGCAGAGTGATGAAACAGTGGCAAACTTTGGGACATGACATACATCTTCGGGACATGTTGCATAGATATCATGCAACTGCGATTGTGAACTTGCTACACCCCGAATGATGACTAACCTTGTACTGAGATGGCCTGTTTAGTTCCCAAGTGAAACAAGCTGGCTGTACTGAAAATATATGTAATCAAATAATATTGGGCAAGGCTGGTCTTTCAGAGAGGCCTCCTAAGGCCATGTCTTCATCCTTTATAAAAGGTGTACTTTATCTTCATCTCACGGTAGCTGACATGAGCTATCCTGAAGAAAAAACCACCGTGCAGACAAGGCACTTTAGTTTCACTGTGGAGTAAACTAGATATGATTAACCTGAGGTGGAGATATAGTGCTAACCTCACCTACGTTACTTAGGGTAAAACTATAGTGAAGATAATGCACTTTGCTGTTAGTGTGGGATAACTCATGCACATTAAAACTTCAAGACCAGACTGCAAAGAGAAACTGCAGAGCTGCAATTCATTTGCAAATTTGACACAATCAATCTGGGATTGAACAAAGATTTTGAATGGCTTGCTAATTACAAAAAACAGCTTCTCCTCTCTACAAATTCACACCTCCAATTCAGCTGCTAGAGGAATACCTCACCCTCCCTGATTTGAGATAACAAACTGGTTCAGCCTGATTGGACTAACCTTGTTATCTCCTACCTGGTTCTTACCTACTTATCTATACCTGCCTGTGATGGGGCGGACTGGCCCCGCACGGGCCAGGGTTGCCCCCGGCCGGAAGTTCTAGCAGCGGAAGTCCCGCCCCCTCCGTACTGGGCATGCTCCAAGTCTGGGCTGGCTGCCGTAGGAGGAGGACATGCCTGGAGAGCTCCCACGGAGGACCAGCCCCAGCCACACCAGGAGCCGGAGCTGGAGCCGTGGCAGGACCCTGCCTCAGAGTCTGGTGCCGACCACAGCCAGCCAGGAGCCCTAGACCACTACCGGACTGAGGGGGCGACGGACCCAGCCACACATACAGGGGATCAGCAACCAGCCAGGAGACCCCGTCGCCGGAACAGGTAGGAACTGACCCCAGGATAGCGGGAGAGTGGTATTGCCCACCCAAAGACACTCAGCGTGTTGTGGTAGGATTTCCCCGCTGAGTGGGGGTCAGGCGCAGGACCACTAAGCCACACTGCCCCAGGGAAGGGGGGTTGTTATAGACTCTGGCCGCTAGGCCACACTGCCCCAGGGAAGGGGGGGTTGTTATAGACTCTGGCCGCTAGGCCACACTGCCCCAGCCGAAAGGCTGGTATTGACTCTGGCCATTGGACCACACTGCCCCAGCCGTGGGGCTGTCATTGATTTTGGTCCTTAGGTCGTACTGCCCCTACAAGGGGGCCGTCAGGGACTCCGGCCACTAGGCCTCACTGCCCCCGCCTGGGGGCTTGAACCCTGACACTGCCCCTGAACACTTCCACTGCTTGCATCCGACGAAGTGGGTATTAGCCCACGAAAGCTTATGCTTCAATACCTTAGTTAGTCTTTAAGGTGCCACAGGACTCTTTGTTACCTTTGCTATTCCACACTAACACGGCTACCTCTCTGATTCATGCACATTAGTTACCCAGAATTTAAAAGCAATGAACACCAGGCCTAAGCCAGAATGGTCTTTAGTGACAGTTGCTGTACAATTAACTATGGTCTGCAAGGAGCATTCCTATTTCTGTTTTCCAATAGCAACACAGTCCCTAGAGTCAGTGATGAGGGAGCAAGGAAGTGATACTGGCATTAATTTTGGAATGTGCTACTCCCCTGAAAGTATGGAATTTAAGAAATGGATTAAAGCTGGCTTTCCCTCTCCTGAGTTAGCTGTATCGGAAGGGCAGTTGCGAATCTGTACAGACTGTGCTCAATCCCCACAATATAAATGTAGGAAGCAGGTGGTCTGTACAGGAGAATAAGGCACTGCTTAGGCCAGGGATCGGCAACCTTGGCATTTGGGACCGCAGGGTAAGCACCCTTAGCGGGCCCCGCCGCTTTGTTTACCTGGCAGTTCACCGATCGCGACTCCCACTGGCCACAGTTCACCGTCCTGGTCCAATGGGGGCTGCGGGTGTCTGTCTGTCTCTGTCTCTCGTGTTCTCCCCTCCCTTCATTCCCTTAAGGGCTCAGCCAAAAGCTAGTTCCTCATTTAGCAGTAAGACATTCCCTGGGAAATATCCCACACTCTTCCACCCTCTAACTTCATCACCTCAACCAAGCTTTAGAATCATCATCACTGTGAACAGTATCAAATTGTTTGTTTAAAACATATTCTGTGTGTGTGTATGTATGTATGTACATTGTAAAAGAGCTTTTTGTCTGGTGAAATTTTTTTCCTGAAACCTAACTCCCCCACTTACATTAATTCTTATGGGGAAATTGGGTTTGTTTAACATTGTTTTGCTTAAAGTTGCATTTTTTTTTCAGGAATTAACTACAATGTTCAGCGAGGAGTTACTGTTGTCAGTTTGTCCTCTACAACTTAATTTTATTGCTTGGGTGAGCAGCAGAGCTCAAAGCAGTGGTTGGAGCAGGTTTGACAGATGAATGCAGATGGCATCAAGCTAGAAAGTAGTCTTGACAGTATTAGTGAAGAGTGGCTACAGGGGCGACATTGGGGGAGTGAAAGACACCAAAAGGATACAGAGAAGAAAGGATCAGGAAAGGAGAGAATGACTATTATGATTTATTTATTATTTCCATTGTGGCAGCACCTACAAATCCCAATCAAGAGAGACATCAAGGGTGCAGAACAAAAGTAGGGATTTGACCTCTTGAGAAGCTAGCAGATCTGAAGGATAGGGTGGTGGTAAATGAGCAAATATTTTTGCAGCCTGCAGGAGCTACTGCAGAGAAGTGGTGATGATTAACTAATGGAAAATGAGTGAGGAATGAATAAGCAGGCAGGGTACTTGGTATCTGACGGAGAGGACCTGGTGGGAACCAGAAAATGACCCTTATTAGTCTGCAGTGATGGCCAAGAGCCTGGCAGCAAAAATAATGAGATGGCATTACTGGAGAGCAGAAAAGAGATGAGACGAGTGTGAGAAACTGGCATTGGAAATGGAAGCAAAGAGTGCATGTTCCTGAAAACAGAGTAAATTCGTGTGGAATTCATTGGTTCCTATTAGCAAGGTGGTTGAAACATTTTTCTTTTAATTTTGTCTCCCCAGGTTTACATTCTTTCTTTGTTTTCACTTTGAGCTTAAATGAACCAACAACTCTAAAAGAGGAAACATTCTGGATTGAAACTACAAAAACCCTACTTTTTCTCAAGGTTTCATAGAAAATATGAAGTCCTTCCCTGGAACTTGAGGGGGTGGAGGGAGACTTTGTGAAACTCTACCCCTACTTGCCCCAAAGCTTTGCAGACCTCAGTGACTTTTGGATTTGTAATTAACCCGAAACCCAGGCAAGGAAAAGATTATTTGAATGAACAATTTACCTCCCTGATAATAAAATAAGCATAGCTAAAGGATGCTATTTTGGGAGCTGTCCCCAGGTTTCAAGGTTAAGAGCAGCTGGCTGGATTTTTTTTGTTATGCTTTTATAAACCTTGAAGTAATTAAAAATTATTGAAAAATACTTAATCTTATTTTCATGAAACAAATTTAATTTTTTTCCAGTTCTTCCCCATTTTCCAATTTTCCCTTAGTCTTTTTTTGGGCACTGAATGCAATTGAATGGATGAGGTGTATGAGTCCCCTTCCATGCTTTGTTTTGCACCTCTGCAGATTTTCAAAACTTCCTCAACTTTGGAAAAGTTACAAAGCTGCAAAAGAAAAAAAATATAACTAACTGTTGCAGTCAACTTTTCAATAGTTCTACAAGTTTTGAAAAGTTACAATATGGCAAAAGAATAAAACAAAAATGTGTGGAAAAAAATTCCGAGCAATGTTCATTTTAGTACACTCAGTGGTAAAAGGGGAAAAAATTGAAAAGTTCAAAATAAATTCCAAAATGTTCACAATTTTTAATTTTAAATATTCCATTCCAAATTCTATGAAACAAAAACAGTTGGATAATATTGCAAATTTGTTTTTCTATTTTTCAACCAGTTATGGCTATAAATAAGTTTTTTTTAATTGCTATTTTGTCATATAATATTCAATTTATTAAGACACACCTAGGTGATTTCTCAGTGAGGAGGGGAGCTGCTATCCACTGCTCATGAAAGTTCTGCCCTTGCTTCTAAATAAAGAAAACAGACTAAGCTCTCAGACTCCTCCACTGTCTTTTCTAGAATATTCTTGATCCTCTCCTTGAGGCCTTCAGGTCTCACATTTTAAGAAGAGCTAGAGCTAAGTAGACAGTCACCATCTGTGGGATCTCCTTAGAAACTAAATAAAACAAGAAGAAATTTGACTTTAGTTTCCTCCTTTCTGCATAGGAATAATAGATTCCTTGTCATCAGATAGGATCAGGATTTGACCTTCGCTATTGATGTCAAGTTGAATTTTGCCATTTATCTAAATCAGAGTCAGGATTTCAACCCAAGAACTTTTTCCTAGAAGGAGGATGTCAGGTTGAATGGGCCACCTATAGAAGAGCTGTGGAAGCTTCTCTGAACAGTGGATTGAGAACTTTCATGAGCTCTACAGTGAGGGAAAAGATACTGATTACCTGGTCAAAACTTCAACTTCCCCAGGCCAAACAGTTAAAGTGACTATTGGAACCTCACAATAATGGGTGTGACAACTGTGGTGTGGGAAGAGCAAAGAATGCATTGTTGTTATGTTTGGATTTTCATACCCCAGAAGGGGAGGAGATTTGTTTTGGCTTGAAGGCCAAAACATTAAGGTCAGATTAACTTGTCCACAAGAGAGAGACTGCAGATCTAAGGGGGAAATAAGCCATGAAGCAACTTGTCAATGGAAAGGTCAGAACTCTTTGCAAAAGGGAAACCACTGTTTCTTTTCTCTTTTTCAAAATCAAAAGCTCAGAGTAACAAAATAAAACCAGAAATAAGCACACTTAAAAAAAAGTTACAGCCTTTCATTTAGAACTGGTTGTGAACCAGATTTCTGTACAGCAAGAAATTGTGATGTTTACATTTTTTCGTACCAAATCAGAATGAAAAGCTGAAATTTCAAAATTTTCTCTGAAATGCAAATTTAGAAACATTTTGATAGAGATGTTTTGATTATTTTTACATTCATATTATATCAATATGCATGTATTTATACCTATCTCTTAAGTTGTTTATCAATAATGTAACTATTTCAGCATAATATAAGTTGAAGAAAAATCATTCAAACCCACTATTGAAATGAAACTTTTTTTCCCATTAGAACTGACATTTGCCCATGAGACATGTCAATTTTCATTAAACTGCATTTTTAATAGAATAGTTTTCCATTAAACTTCTTGATCAGTTTTACTTTCAGGCATCCTGTGTATTGAGCAAACTAAGCTTTATTCAACTCCGGGCATGCAGGACTATGTCCAGTAACTTACAATGTAACTTAATCTTCTTTGAGTGAGCTGAAAAGTGGCTAACCGGCTTCCCTTGTGTTTCCCATCTGTTTGTTAACCCTTCCCTGGTCACAGTAGGCAATAGTTCCGGTGCTTCCTGTGCTGGTCAGCCACTGACACCTTTCAGGACTCATTGCTATCTTTCTGTCTTGTTTCAGTCTCAAGTGCAATGGCTGTATGTGGCCTCTAATGAGGACCTGATTAGCAGGTTACCAACTTATTCTCAATAGCACATCACTTGGGGTTAATTATGGACAGTTATTGAATGAATCCATTCATTTAGTGTGGTACTATTGCCAAGATTTTCAGCATTGTAAGGGATCTGATTTTCAGAGGTTGGTGCTTGGTGTTTTTTGTCATTTGGACTTCTTTAAGGTGTTTCAAGGCTGGGCAGGCAAAAATCACTTTTGAAAATCTTGGGCTGTGTCTTTATGCTTGTAGCTGCCCAGCTTGATCAGAGCCACTTTTTGCAGCACACAGTAACTGATGATTAGGTGGACTCTGAAAGGGAAAGCAAAAGTTTTATGATCATTTTTAGGTCGTTCTGCCCCGTTGTTTTACTGCAGTTTTAGAGTATTACAATTTTAACATCCACAATAAATATGGCAAAGAAACAATGTCTTGAAGTTCAGTTATATTCTGATAAATAGCCAGGTACAATGACAATGTCATTTGTATTGATTTGATTTCCATATTCAGGTGGCTCAGTTTACTAGTGTAAGCTTGAAATCTTATGAATCTGCTGACATCCCAGTTAGATTTTAAAGATGAAATCTAACAAACTAGGTTTGCCAATTGGATAGGTATTGAAACCAATATAGCATGGATCCTAACAGAATCATCCCTCTTTAAGAGTCCAGAGAGCATTAACTTACTAATGTTAATGCTGGCTTGCCTTCATGCCAACCTTTTAGGCACTGGTCTACCCTACAACTTATGTCAGTATAACTATGTTGCTCAGGGGTATGGAAAATCCACATCCCGGAGTGACACAGTTATGCCAACCTAATGCCTGCTGTAGATAGCACTGTGTCAACATGAGGGCTTTTCCCATGGACATAGCTATTGCCTCACAGGCAGGTGGAATACTTTGAGCCAATGGGAGAAGCTCTCCTGTGGATATAGGTAGCATCTTCACAAAGCACAGCACTGCAGTGGTATTAGTGTAGATGAGCTCTAACTTGAACAGGATTTCTCAAATCAGAGCATTTGCTTATTCTTAACAAATGAACTATTTATTAATTAACCCAGAATCAGGTTAGTGGTGAACTGATTTGATATTAAAGTGTAGACACAACTAATGTTGTAGGTACCCCAGTTAATGTTTTTTCAAAGTGCTACCACTGCAAGCTCGGGTTTGGATCTGAATGTCAGACTTGATATTTCTAATCATAATTGCCAATAAGAAAGAACCAGCAACCAGGAATGATTTCACAATTGTGTTGAGGATACATAACACTCAGGATCTACTTCTGTTTAAATCGGTGGCAAAATTCCCATTTGCTCTAAGGGTGGATAAGCATGCCTTTACACATGAATATGCACCCAATGTTTAAGCAGCTTTCTGGGTTCTACAGCAGTTAACAGGAAAAGGTGGGAAAGAAGCTCTGTCCCAGCTCCTACCACTATATATGTGACTATAAGATGAACACACAGTGTGAGTAAGATGGCAAAATAGAGCCTAGTTTTACATAGTCCATCACCCCACATATTTTTTTCCTCACCCTAGAAGAGTTATTGCGGAGTTCTACAATCTGCTAAATTCAGATTAAATGGATCCTGAATGCTTCCAAATTTACAGAGCTTGGGGAATTTAAAAGTCAAGTATTAAAAAAAACCTCATTTATTATGTTTTATTTTGCATTTTATTCCATCTTTTACAATGAAGAGCTGTATCACTTTGCTATCGTGGCAGAAAGCGTACAGTACAGATGAAACAAGTTGTGATTTGAGATGGGGGGCGCGGAGGGAAAGCAGGACAAACACTTTACTACTGTAAAGCTGAAGGGAAAAAAAGACTGATTCTGCTATTAAAAATTTATTGCTAAAAACAATAACCTTTATGGAGTCATCATGCTTTTGATTTACCAAAGCAAAGAACTGATATTTTGCAAGTGAGTCACTGACACTGCAGTAATATTTAACAAAGATAAATGATAGTTTGGATCAGAAGAGGCTTTTCTTATTACTTCACACTTCAGCAACCTAAACTTTACCCACTTACTTTGCTTTATTAATTTTAAAGACGATGACACTTAAGGGCTGTGTTTTTACTGCTCTGGGAATGTTTTCTGAATTCTGTAGACCCGTGGGATTTTAGCTGAAAAGAGAATTCATTTTTATTGTAAAGTTAAAACAACAAACTGTGTGAGAATGGGAGATAAATTGTTATGTTGTCAGTGCTTTACTCTGATGTTTTTAATTGTATGAAAAGCAAACATTTTTTGCAAATATTTGTGGTACACACAGTGAAACATATTAGCATTATAGTTCTAGAATTTTTTTTCTTGAATATATGAAAAGGTCAAAAGAATTCTTCTAATTGTACTTGGTCTTTATCAAACAGGCTTTATGTTCCATTGAGGATGCAGTCATTGTCTCAGACAAGAATGAAAACATGATGTGCCATTTGCAACTGAGATAAATATGAAATACTTAGCATTTAATTATATTAATTGATATTATGCCAACAATAAGGAAAAAAAGAGGACAAATAACACTTTTGGCGGGTGGGGGAAGGAGGAAAAGTATATGCATGAGTGATTGTTGAATTAGACCCATATCTCTATCATTAGAAAAGAATATAACTCTGGCAACTCACATACCAATGAGTCAATGTTGACTTTTTACTATTGTCCATCACATATTCTATATTACACATATAATCATTTCATTAAAAGAATGTTATCAAGGTTGAAAAGCTGAAATTTGGGAAATGCCTGAATAAATGTCGCCTGTGGAGCCTTAAATCAGCCATGATACAGCTTTTAATGATATGATCACATATGGTTTTTTTTTCCCCCATGGGACCTCATTCAGCACACAGGGCAGACAATGCTATTCAATATTCTGTTTTCCCTTCGTTCTTCAATGTGAAGCCCCAGGCTTATTTACTGCACATTACTCAGACCCTGCTCTCAAGACAGAATTTTTAATTTCCTCGTTGTTTTTTTGTGTGGTGCTTTTCACTGTGCTACCTCAGTGCTTCACAGTCTGTTTTCACAATACTCCTGAGTAATTAGGGGGTATTATTGTCCCCATTTTACAGATGAGGGTCACTGTGGACGTTTCACGGACATTAATGCAAGCATCTTTTGGAAAAACTGGCCTGGTCAAGAAGCTGCAAGCAAAGACTTTCTTTCTGGACCAGAAGATCATTGTAGGGGAAGTCAAAATGCCCACTGTGATCCTGGAGATCCCACCTACCCTTAATGCCATCACTCATGAAGCCATACATGAGGCAACTTGACAGCAGCAAGGAGCGATTCAACAAGAGGCGGAGCAAATGCAGAATGGCTGTGGAGTGTGCATTTGGCCATTTAAAATCCCACTGGTGATGCTTGTATCTGAAGCTGGACCTGGCCAATGACAATATTGCCGCATCAGCGTTGACTGATTCGGCATTCTCTTCGCACTTGCTCATTACTGGGGTCCCATGCCTCCAAGGCGAAACTATTTTGCAATAGCAAAATCCTTTGTGAAACAGAATTACTATGCACAACTGTACTTATTACAGTTGATCCAATAGTTATTGGAAGATTAAATGTCTCTCTTTTTCTTCATCATACATCTTTAAGAAGATTGTCAGCTGGACTCTGTTTATCTAGTCCTTACCACTGATGCTGGAGCAAGAGACAGAAAAGACATCTCTGGAATTTCAGATATCGATATGAATACGCTATGACACTGGCTGGCAAAATCCTACTATCAGGATGGAAAGATGAAGGAGCTGGGGAAAGAGGTCCCCACTGTTGATATGGATGTGAAGAAATCCTTTCAAATGTGACTGAATGATGTGCACCTACCACACATTCAACTGCTGTTGAACAGTAACAATTGTTTCTGTTTTGCTGCTTCTTGACCAGTCCTGATTTCTGTGAAAGTATTTATTATTGGAAAGTTTTGTTTAATTGTTTGTGAACACATTACAGACTATTGGCCAGATTCTTAAATCTCTCTGGATTGTACTTGAGAGAAGACTGGAAGGGAAAAGAGAAAATAGTTTAAAGGCTCACAGAATCTGTTCTTAATCAAATTAATCTACAAAGGCCATCTGTTGTGCATTTAGTTCAGTGACAACAGAAACATGAAGGTCCTTTACTAATTAGGAATATTATGAATTAATCCATGGTTGTCATAAATTAAAATTTTGTCAATTTTAATTTGAGCTGAATGACTCCCCATCCAAGAGAGACCGAACCAGCTGATGGCATTGCACTTTTTAGCTCAAAGTTGTAGCAAAGAATTTTGCCCGGTCCATCTGGTAATAGTTTAATCTATTGATAGCACATCCACAGCTCACATGCTTCCCCCTCCCTCCCCCCCCCCCCAATAATTCAAAAGATATTCTTGAAGTGTATGAAGATCTTGTGATTTTTGGCATCAATTCAATGTAAAAAAGGGTCCCAGCCTTTCTCAAGAATCTTCTGAAACAACAAAATCTCTGGATGTGGACTGGTCTTAACTTGCAGACATAGTGATTGATATGTTAACAAAGTCCTGTGGCACCTTAAAGACTAACTATAAAGTTTTGAAGCATGAGCTTTCGTGGGCTAATACCCACTTCGTCGGATGCAAGCAGTAGAAGTGTTCACATACAGGCAGTTATAGAAAAGTAGGTAAGAGCCAGGGGGGAGGTGAAAAGGTTAGTCCAATTAAGCTGAGCCAGCTTGTTATCTCCGATCAGGGAGTGTGGATTATTCGTCTAGCATTTGAATGGGGTGTGTTGCTTTTGGAAATCAGAGGCTTGGTATCACTTCTCTGTGCCCATTTGGGTGAGCATGAATACAATAACCAGCTTGGTACCACTCCATTTTACATCAGTGAGGGGGAAAATATAGCCACAGTAAGGTCACTATGTGGCTTTTACCAGGGAAGAGATCTTCATTAGATTACATAGCCTAAATTGCTGCCAATTTAGTTTCCCTTAAGAAAATCAAATCTGCATCTAGCACTCAGATGTATTGGTCTGAGATTTGCTGGCTCAGTAGAATGATGCGTTTGGTAACATGTGCTTCTGGTAAAAGTTAAGGGACTTTTAACTGAGAAAGGCTATCTGTTAAACTGAAGATTTCAATTTACACTTTCATCTTGCATTTTAAATTCCGGTTAGCATTACATCACATCAGAAAGGCATGAACTTCTACCTTCAGGGAATGAATGAACTAGTTTCTGATTTTGCTTGCTTTCTAAACAAAGATGAGGCTTCTTCACAGACACTTAAGCAGAATGACCTTTCCCACTTTCCGAGTTATTAACAAAGGTTCAATAAATTGGCATATGATAATTGTTCCTTTTCTAAATAGATCAAGCAGCTTCAAGATTAATTTAATCAAGATTCAGTCTTTCAAAAGCACCAAGAGAAATACTTGACTCAGTTACAGAATTACTTTTGGCTGAACCTGAAGAAGCCAAGGGCAATGTTCAACTAGAATTGACTGAATTACTGTAGTTTGATCTACAGTAAAGGAAATATTTTGAATTTCTATAATTACCTGTCTGATGATAAATTATGAGTTTAATAGAAGCCTGGATGTACTCCCTTCTTAACAGACCTTTCCTATTATGACTCTAAACAAATCCGATCATGACAGTCTTATTCCATAACATGTTATCTATTTAGTAAAATGGGGAACGCACATCTGTGATCTAATATTTCAGCCTATTTTTCTAACATCTCTTTGTGTATTGATCTAGACACTGCAGCAATTGAGGCTAGACAAAGGGATGGATTTTAAGCAGCAGGCCTCAACTTTCTTAAATCTAACACAAGGATGGGGTGCTACTCTCTCCACCCCCATTTACCAGATTCTCACATACTAGGCAGTTTAAGTGGTTCCAAGATTCCTACCATGTACCCCATTAGCTGGGATAGACTACCCCTTTTTACTCAACTCACATTTTTGAGTCCTACCACACAACAACGGGGACAGAGGGTACCAAAAGGGGGGAACCTCAACCCACAAAGCTCACAAGATTACGACCAGGTCTTTTACTTTTTGGAATTGTCCCTTTTACCTGCTCTGTAAATTGCAAGTGACAGGTCTGGTCACACTCCTCACCAACACCTCCTGAGGTCAGAATTCCTACCCATCCATTCCCCCACATTTCAAAACTAGAGGTTGGCTCCTGGGTTGAACCAATGTACTCATCATCCCTGAACAACTCAGGCTGATTTTAACAGATTCCCTGTGCTGGACCACTGAACTGCCAGTGTCCAAGAATATCCTGCTAACCTCAACATTCACCTTCTTCTGAGCCTTATCTATATGGGTCAATCCTGCGGCTCCCACCAAACCCTCCTTATGACCATTTCTGACTAGCCCAATCTAATGTCTGCCCGGAACTGCTTGATTCACACACCATCCCTCTGAGTTTTATCCCTCAGAGTGATTCCACTGTGAGTCCCAAAATCATTTATCTCACGGAGAATAACCAGAATGTTAGGGTGTGTGTGTGTGTGTAGTGGTGGTGGTGGGGAGTTATTTGTCAATGGGTGAAGAAGACAAATATGATGATCACATAGTATGCCTCTTCTGTAGAACAACTGAATGTGTACAGCTTTGGCCTTGAAGCCCAACTGTGATCTACCTGCTGACCTGAATGCCACATTGTGGCCCAAATGCACTAGTGATTGCCCCAAATCCAAACATTGACTATGTTTTGCATATCTCCATGAATCAGAAATAGATTGGATTAGTTGCAATTTTTTTTTGTCCCAGTAATTTTTCTCCTGGGGCAGACAAAATCCTGTAACAATTCAATTTCCAGTGCCATATAGCCTGAACATTCTGCGATTTAACATCTTCCAATACTGCCGAAGTCGCTGCCCCAATCTTGAAAGAATGTGTACCAAAGTTAGCTGGCTTGAGACTGTAGTAGGCTAAAGATTTTGTCATTACTGCAGCAAACTGTTATCTTAGTGTCATTCTTGTGTACAAACAGTGGGTCCAGCTCCTGGTTTCAGAGGGCTAAGAAAACGTTGACTGTCCTGACCGGGCACTCAGCATTCATCCACATATTCCCGAACCATTGGCCAAGCTTCTTTCCCATTTTGGTCTGTTCCAAGTTGGTCTCACCCAGAGTAATGTTGCTGCACTTAGGAACTATCAGATGTATGGTTATTGGAACTGTCTACGCATGCTTGAGGGCCATCAAAAAGGACCATAAACAAAGCATTAGCTCATTTATTCTGAAAGCACCAAAGAAGGCCACAAAGAATACTGCCTTTAAATAAAACAGCCTCCATCCCACACTGCATATCCTGGGTAGTGAATTAAATAACCCTGTAAGAATTTCTATAGTTGTGGAGTACCTATCATCTCTTCTGTGCCCCCTCCTTTGCCACTGGACCATCACTCCAGGAGCTTCCACACTAAGAAATCTCAACATGGGTTCAGGAAACCTATTGGTTTACACCAAAATGGCAGGCCATCTAGTTGACCTGATATAGTGGAGGAAGCTAACACATGGGAAGGGAAGGGCTACAGATGCCAGAGCCCTTCCCAAGCTCTAAATTCCATAAACTCAGTAAGGCAGGCCCAAGGGTCATTGCACACGCTTAGGACAACCACACAGTCAACTAGTCCTATGGTTGTTAGGAGTTAAGGTTCCACAGTTGGTGGGGTGCCACCAGTGGAGCTCTGCTGGCAAAAGGGGTGAGCTCTCAGAAGCTCATGAGACACAGCATTGGCAATGCCATTGTCCACTCCTGGAACATGCATTGCACAAACAGGAAAGTTAAACAAGAGGCAGTGCAATATGAAAATCCGTGCTAGCCTCAGTACCTGAGCAAACGTAACCAACCGTCTGTTCTGTATGTGAACAACAGTCTGGTTGTCAGACCAGAAACACTTCATTTTATTCCTGAATGAATCTCCACAAATAGTGACTGCCACCAACACTGGAAAAAAATTCAAGGACTGTAATATTCTTTCTAATACCATGAGCCACCCTTGTATCTGGCCACTTCTGAACACGCTGCTTGCTGTGATAGGATACCCCTAAAACCTATTATCTCCAAGGCATTGGATTACACTTAAATCTTTCTCCACAGTATTCAGTGTGAACACCCAATTGAACCCCCATTAAACTGTTTAAAATAGGTCTCCCATACCTCTAAACTTTCTGTCATTTTCCATGGCACTCTGACAAAATAATGAGGTTTTTCACACTCCAGAAGTGTCAGCCACCAGGGGGGGCCAAAAGCCCTCTATGAGGCCATCACCCAGTACACAAATGTTAAGTGCCCCACCTGTAGCTGTTTTCATTTAACGTTATTACTATGTTGGATTTTCCTTATCAATGTCCTCAGTATCCGACCTTTCTGCAAGTAGTTGATAAATATCTTGAACTTCATCCAGTTTGATTCTTTTCTGGACCTCCATTTTTTTTTTAGTGGCGAGGGAGAACCTGAGGAACTCAGATAAATCTTGGAACACCCTCAGTAATTAGGTACAATCACCTGATATTAATTTTCCTGAAAATAAGACCTCCTTACGGCAGTGTACTATAGGATGCAAGCCTGCCTCTCAGAATTGTTTTCTCCAGGTTCTCAATGGGTGCTGAACTTCTCAATTGCTCCACAAGACGCTTTAGACCCCCCCCTGGCATGGCTTTATTGAAATAGTAATTGACCTTGAATTGAAAACCCAATACACTGAACTATCTGGCGAGCATAGAAAGTAACCTGAACACAGACTATATGTTGCATTTTTCTATCATAGTACCAGGACCATCACTCTCTAACTATGGCTGCTGCAGCATCAATCCAAGAATATTGAACTGAACATAATTGTGGTCAATATAGAGGAGCCCCAGGGGTAAGATAAGTGATGGATAATTGTGCATTCTCTTTTGGCCTTGTTTGGTACCACATTTAGTGGAGATTGTATTGTAAGTCTGAAATTGGAAGGTTCAAATATGGGCAGTTACTCTCCTTTTGTTGCTATCGTTGTCGAAATTTTGGCCCACATTAGAGCCTCGAATCCTTTAACAAATTTCAAATTCTCCACCCAAATGTGATGTCTTCTTCTTTCATAAGAGATTTGGAAACCAGATGAAACTACTTTCCATAAATAAGCTGTGTCCATCCTTCTAGGCTATTCAATAACAACATAATTTAATTGAATAGGGGGCCTTTTTTTATAAGAGCTACAGCCCCACATTGACTCTGTCAAAGAACTGAGCCCTTGTTCAACTCAATTTTTTAACCACTGTGTTCGGCCTTTCCATTGAGTATTATATGTATTTTGGGGTATCCTCAGGCACCATATTACCCCCTGGGGTTAGCTACAGGGGCTGGTAGCACAGCAAGTTGCTAATGCATCCCTGCACCTCCGCAATCTCCAGCTGCTGTAACACCTCTTGGGGACAACTGACAGGTGGCACAGGTTAGAACAGCCTTCGGGCTATGCTAACCTCACCTAGGGATAGAAGCTTTGCAGGGTAGCCTCCACATCATGGAGTGCAGAACTGGAAGAGCTTCCCCATGCCAGCTGAGCAACTAGCCCATTATCTCTTCCAGTTTAATAAAGTGATTAAAACTTAAAACTTATAATCAATGAGTATCTAAATATTAAGTAAAGGTTTTTTATAAAATTTGAACCTAAAGTTTGCTTGCTAAGTCCGTATCTAGCTTCCCCATGAAAGCTTCTAGAAGCTGCTAGAAACTCCTGGAAATCAGGCTATTTATAGGATTTAGTAGGCACCCGTTTTCGAAAATTTTGGCCTAAATTTGGCCAAAGTATGGTCCAAATACTGTTTTAATCGACATCCCGAAGCACCACTTTTGGCAACAAAACTGACACATTTAGCCACACCAGCCTGCCAGTAGCATATTTCAGCATTCTTAACTAACTGCTTTTATTTAGTTTCACCATTTTATTTTTCTAATATCTGACATAGATAATTGACTTATCACTGCTTATTTCAGGCTTTTAATTTATTTAAGACTGCTCTGCAGACCTGGAGAACTTGTTTCAAGTAGGCTACAAATATGAAATCATCTAGAAAAGCATTTATAAACCTGATTCTTCTTTCAGGCCCATGGAGTATTCCTGAGATATGCATTCTGTTTGTCAAAGCTATCGAAGGGCATCTGCCTCTGTGATGGCTAAATGGCTTTTCCAGCAACTGATGTGAACTATCTTGAGATAATCTCTGTAAAAAAAAAATGCTGTAATCTTTGCCCCTTAGGGGGATATGAGATTTCTTATAATGGCATCAAACGTAGAGTAAGTTATCTGAGATAATCTCAAAGAAATGATCCAGATTTTCAAAAAGTACTTGTAGCCCCGTGAGAGTGATTGGTAAATATGTGCAAGGACATTGCCTTGTCATGATTTGAAACTGAGGAATCACAATAAAGCTGAAACAGTTGCTTATGATTTTTACTTCCACACTGCTATCAAGGTTTGCAAGGAATGAGAAGATCATTGAAAGGGAGATTTGTATGTTGCTCAGATAATAAAAAGCCCTTAGGTCTGATTTATAGAAGCAATATTCTGTTCAAGTACAGACTTCAGTACATGAAAACCAATTGCCTGGAGACAGGTGGAGCATCATCGGTATCAAGGTATACCTCTTGAGATCAAGGAGACCTAATAAGCTTGGGGGTTTTTTGTATATGAAATTTATTTTACTTAAATTAGTCATGTTTGCCTCATTTCTGCTGAGCACTCTGACCTCAATCCAGCAAAGCACTTCACTATGTGCTTAACTTCAGGTGGCAAAATCTTAGCTGATATAAACTGTCATAGGTCCACTAGCTTCCTCCCCCAGGTGCATTAGTTCCATTCATTTCAGTCAAGCCCTCTGAAGAAGTAAAACCTTATGATGTTTTACTAATCTATAATGCACTTGAAAATGATATTTAATTCTCAAAAAGTGTTATTTTCACACTGTATATGGTCACTCAAAATAGTACAGACACTTTATGTATTATTGTGTGCATTTATTTATCTTGGCTAAGGGTCTGTGATGGGGTGTACAAACCAAATCAGGAGCTGTTATGAGCCCAAGTAGCCCCACTCCACCACACCTGCCAGGCATGTCAGGACTGCAGCAAAAGATAAAAACAGAAAAAGCCCAGCTGAGTAGGAGGCAGTTCTAGGAGGAGGATAGATCTTTATTTTCCTCAGCTCCTCAGGATAGGCCTGAGGGAGGACAGCACCTGCTCCTTGCTTATAGATTGTCTGGGCATATTGAGACAAAGGCAGGCTGGAGTATAAACAGTTACGTCAAGACACTATAGTGGTTGGCCAGAGGAAACAGAACTGTGGCTTCCCCAAGACTCTGTTAAGGAAGAAAGGCTGATGGCTTATTTGGGACTTACCCTCCTCCCACCCTGTCCTCTTCCTTTTTGTATCCTGGAGGGGGTAACTCCAGAAGGGGTAACACATCCAGAAGGCTGAGTTTCTGTCACTGCACACTTGATGCTAATACCCTAACCTGGCTGAACAGGGCCTGAGTGAGTTTATGAATCTGCCACAAACCAAAGGGGGCTGCAGGAGGACTAAGCCTTTGACCGGGCCAAAACAATTGTGCAGCATGTTATCTTTGTTCAAGAAACCATTAAGGCATCCATTTTTGTAAACTGTTTTTATAACAGCTTGGTAATGAATAGTGATCTACGTCATTAAACTAAATAACCAAACAGCTAGAAACTTTTCATAGATTCCAAGGCCAGAAGGTACCACAGTGATCATCTAGTCTGATCTCTTGTGTAACACTGGCTAGAGAACTTCCCCAAATAATGCCTAGAGCAAATCTTTTAGAAAAAGTCCAGTCTTCATTTAAAAATTGTCAGTGATGGAGAATCAACCATGACTCTCAATAAAGCATTCTAACAGTTAATTACTTTCACCATAAACAAAATTACACCTTATTCCAGTTTGAATTTGTGTAGCTTCAACTTCCGGCCATTGGCTTAAGTTATACATTTCTGTGCTAGAGTGAAGAGCTGATTATTAAATATTTGCTCCCCATGTAGGTACTTATAGAATGTTATCAGGACACTGCTTTACCTTCTCTTTGTTAAATTAAATAGATTGAGCTTCCTGAGTCTGTCACTATAAGGTAAGTTTTCTAATCCTTTAATCATTTCTGTTGTCTTTTCTGATCCCTCTCAAATTTATCAAAATCCTTCTTGAATTGTGGGCACCAGCACTGGACATGATATTCCAGCAGCAGTTGCACCAGTGCCAGATACAGAGGAATAATAACCCCTCTACTTTTACTCAAGATTCCTTACTTTATGCATCCCAGGATTTCACTAGTTCTTTTGGCCACAGTATCACACTGGGAACTCATGTTCAGCTGACTATCTGCCATGATCCCCAAATCTTTTTCAGTGTCTCTGCTTATAGAGTCCCACGCCATGTAAGTATGGCCTACATTCTTTGTTCCTACGTGTATATTTTTATGTTTGACCATAATAAAATGTGTAGTGTTTGCTTGGACCCAGTTTGCCAACCAATACAGATTGCTCTGATACAGTAGCCTGTACTCTTCATTATTTACCAGTCCCTCAGTTTTTGTGTCAACTGCAACCTTTATCAGTGATTATATGGTTTTCCTTCAGGTCATTGATAACAATGTTAATTAGTGTGGGACTAAGAACTGATCCCTGCAGGACAGCGCTGGAAACACACTCGCTCAACGATGATTCCCCATTTATGTTTTGAGACATATGTTAGCCAGTTTTTAATGCATTTAATGTATGCCATATTAATTTTAGATTGTTTTCACTTTTATTCAAAAGTTTGTGCAGTAGCAAATCGAATTCTCACAGACATCTAAGTATATTGAATCATCACTGTTGCCTTTATCGAACAAACTTGCAATCTGATAAAACAAAATCTCATAATTTGACAGATCTGTTTTCCATAAACCCACATTGATTTTCATTCATTACATTAGCTCATTACATAACCTCCTTTAATTCATTACAAATCGAGCCCCGTATCAACTGCTCCATTATCTTGCCCAAGACTGATGTTAAGATGACAGATGTATAATTCAGTTATCCCATTTATGCTTTTAAAAAATTGGCACAACATTAGTTTTTTTCCCCCGACTTCTGGGAATTCCTCAGTGCTTCAAGGCTTATTGGAAATCAACATTAACTGTTCAGAAAGCTCCTTAGCTAGCTCTTTTAAAATACTTAGATGCGTATTATCTGGACCTGCTGATATAAATGTCTAACTTTTCTAGCTTCTGTTTAACATCCTCCAGAAGTACTGATGGAATGGAAAGAATGTTATCACCATATGATGAGACTATGTAATCTGTTTCCCCCCCAAAAAAATATTAAACAGAAATATTTATTGAACATTTCTGCCTTTTCTCATTATTATTGATAATTCTACGATTTCCATCTAGTAATGGACCAATCCGACTGTCAAAATACTTTTTGTTCCTAATATATTAAAACAATTCCCCTTCTTACCATTTTTAACTCTGCTAGCCAATGACTTTCCCTTCTGTTCCTTTGCTTCCCTTATCAATTTTCTATAATTGCTAACCCATGTCAATTTTCGTGTTGATAAAGTTGTGTGTGTTTGTGGGGAAGGGGGTTTGTAATGCTCATTTGAAGCATGTTTTGTGTCTAAATCTGGTTTTGGAATACTTTGGTAAGTATTATTTTGTTTTTCAACATTTAAACTATTTTCTTTGTATTCCTCCATTGGCAAAGTCTGGTGCCTTAAATACTATGATCCCAGTTGTATAGGATTCAGATGGAGAGCAATTAAAGGTAATAGTTACAAACATCTCATGGAAAATTGACAAAAATTACCAAAAATGTCACAACTTTATAGTTCAGTATATCAGGACCTTCCAGGCCTAGAAACACATGCTATGTGTCTCCTTAGTAAGTTACAAATAAAGATGAATATATTTCCTTGACCAAATTATTTCAGATTCTCTCAGTGTTCCATATTCATTTCTCCCCCTCATCCCAACCTCCCCAGGATATTAATCAAATTTTATTATAAGCAGTCTAAAATTGGTAATAATTGATTTCAATGTAAAAATATTGGCATCTCTTTACTTTTATGACTATTAATATATCAATACATTTAATTTATAGTCTAAAGTTAGCTACGCAACAGAAATTCTCAATGGTGTTGGTTGGAAATGGAGCAATTGGTTCCGTGTAACATAAATGTTATAATTTGTGCCAGTTCTTTCGTAGGTACAATCTAATGAAAGGCTTGTCTACACACAGACACTCTGGAAAGTTAATCAGACTTAACCAAAACTGTGAATTTAAAGTGAATTAAAGTTATACTGCATTAAACCCTTGTGTGGACACTTTCAGAATTAAAGTAATTTTAATTCAGATAATTTAATTCAAAGTGTGAATCGTATCTTAATATACAATAGAAAATTTAAAAATTCAGAACACAGACATTTTGAAATTAAAAATTGTAAATTTCATTTTGAAAAAGATCAAAATGGGATATTTTTTATATGAAAAGAGCATTTTTCTGGTTTTCTCCCCCAAAATAAATTCTTGTTAAATTGACCCAATTTCACAAAATGTTTTGATTTTTAGATGGAACCATCTTCCATCAGAATATGCAAAGTTCTTCCAACGAGCTCCATAGTCAATTTATACAAGCGAAGGTTCTGGCCTGACTTTTTTTCAATTTTCTATAGATAGTTATCTATAATTTGAGCCCTGCAAACCTGGGCACAGCAAGAGAGGCAGACAATATACTGCTCACAATGGCTTAAAATTACTGGAATATGTTTGTGAAGTTGAACTACTTAGTTTGTGGCCCAATCACATCACTCTGCCCTGTATTACTAATCATTTTGCACATAAGGAATATCATTGTATTCAGTGAGTAAGTGTCTGGTTGGTGAGACCTTAGATTGTAAGCCCCTTGAAGCATGGACTCTGTGTTTGTAAGTTTTATAAATGCCAGGTACATCCTTGCCTTTATTAAGCAATAATAATACTCACTAATAACCAGCAATCATTTGCACAAATAACATTCTCCTCTTTAAATCAAATCTCATTTTTTGTTTCAGGTAAAGCAAGCTGTAATGCAACACATTTTCATGCTGCACCATAAACAGGTAAACCATCTGCTTCTCTGCAGGCATTTTTTAATTCCCTCTTGTTAGTGTTTCACAGCTAATTAAAATAGATCATTTTAAGAGCATGTACGTATTATTACCATGTTACAATGCTGCACAAAACAGTGGAGTTAAGAGAACAGTATACTAAATGAACTTTCATTTATCAGTCCACCAATAACTGTCTTAAAACTTTATCACACCATATGCAGAGTGGAATGGCCCTGTCATATAGTTCCAAGGAGCAGGGTGAATATTGTTTCTACTTTCCCTGTGGCCTGATGCTCCCTCTGCAAGAAATTCCCATTCAGTGTGAATGCAATTACAGATGGGTTCCTCTCCAGATGATTGGCAGAGGTTTTGATGGAGCTAGTCCAAAACAATAAGATAAAGAGGCAAAAGTTCTTGGATGCATGAAGTCCATATTTAGGTGCTCTACAAAAGTAGACCGGTTTTCAGAGTTGAAATCAGTCAGAGACAGTACATTTTGAAAATAGGGCCAATTTTACATATGTTAACTAAATATGAGTTGAGGACTCTAATATTAGGCTCTCAGGGTTGAAATTTTTGACCCAGATCTTCTGTTTTATGATTGAAGTTCATACATTTTCTCAGTGCACTGTCCCCTAGCAATAAAACCTCAGAACATTTAAGCTGAAGTTTTACTTCACAGTTGTATCAAGGTGAATAGAATTTTTGTAAAAACTGAAGAGTATATCTAGCTAAAAAACTCTATTACAAAGAAACATTTTAAAATCATTCCTTTGTCCCCTAGTTGGGTTTTCACTGGTGATATCTGAGGTAACAATATGTTCCTGCATTGTGCCTATGCTGTCAAAAACATATGGGATATGCTGTTAATGTTTTTACTGTTTGTAATTTGTTTTTGACAGCACAGTTTATCATTAAGTACCTGGTAATGAACCATTGAAAACACTCTCTTAAGTTTTCCTACAAAAGGAGTAAATGCAAATATTCCTTTGTTCAAAACAAAATATATTTTTTTAAATTAGATGAGATTTTTATCATCTGCCCATGGTCCTCTTTCAATCATTTTAAATGCACCATTAAGTAGCACTGAGGGGCAAAAATTGAAGGGTTGGTACTGTAAATGTCCCTGCTTGTGAAAATAGCTCTAATATTTCAGCAACTGCCATGCTACCATATTAGCTTTATCCCTTGTCAAATGGGTCACTTACCTTTTCATAAATGCAGCCCATAATATTTTAAAGAAGAAAGTTATCCTCCGGAAGTGTCAGAAATGTCATTTTCAGTGAACTTGGGAAACATGGTATAATTATGTGGAAAATGCAGATTAAGGAAAATGATCCAGGGGTCATTCTCCTTCATCTCATTAAAACCAGGTCACTGAAAATGAAATGATCTGCTTGAAGCAAAGCTTTAATAAATCTCCAACTACCTGTGCTTTGCATTAATTTTTATTGGTTAGTTCTTATCTCCTAACTTGCAGTACTCACTATTTGATGCATGTTTCAGGCACAATGATAAAAATTGAGAAGCAGATCAGTGATAGGTCAGTGCGCACCAGGGAACTTTTAGTGCACATCAGCAGAGTCAACATGGATCATTAGTGCATGGAACATGGGAGCACTGTAGATTTACACTCCAGCTAGCTGTGCAGTAAATGTTCTTGCAGATGTGTTATTTAATAAGGTTGGTCCAAATCTTCAACTGGTATAAATCACAGGAAACAATGAAGCTTCCTGATTTACACGAGCTTAGTAGCCATCTCACCATATTTAAAGTAAGAGCTACACAGCTTTTCCCTGAAAAAGCAGGTTGAGATAAATGTTCTTTATCTTCTTAGCATTCCTCCTAATCTAATAAAGCAAAGAATTCTACAATTATGGGCATAGAATGACCACACAGATGGGCATAGAAGACCACACAGTCTTCATATACTGTCTCAGAATTTAATAATAGCTCAAGAGCACAATTTACTAAGGGCTAAGGAATACTGGGAGTTAGCCATAGTTCTTCCAGATAAGAATCATAAGATCAATTCTAAACACTATCATGGGAAAAAAACCCAGGAGAAATTAGTATGCCCCAGGAAGAGACTCCAGAGGGCAGGCAGGGAAGGTACTGCCAATTCTGTTTTCTTTGTTGGACAAATTATGATCTTTACCTACTGCTGTTCATTGAATCGGTGTGTACCTTTACCTGTCAACTTCACCTAACAATTTTCAGATGTCACCAGCCTCTACTGAATATTGCTAAATGAAATTTAACTGTGGCACATAAATTGTATATAATGCAATGAATTAACATAAAGGTTTGTAAATTACAACTCAATATGGATCTAATAAAAATGTGTATTAAACTCTTCGTCTTCAATGCAAGACTAGTCAGTCTTCAAACATTTCTAAAATAGTAGTATAAATGTTAAGCTATGCAAATGAAGTGACTAACAAACAGATTATAAACTGGATAAGATTATAGCATAAAGGAATAAATAATACTGTAATAAAAACATTGACTATATACTTGTATCATAATCCTGTCAGTGCTCTTAGGATGTTCATATAGAAATAGAACAATTATCACTGTTCTATAGAATTTTTAAACTAACCTATGTAATCCTATAACAGTATCTACCTATTAAAGCAAGTGATCAGTCCCATTGAAATCATATGTGTGCTTTAGTAAAAGGGATCATAGCACTTGCATCATTTTTTCTCCATGTAATTTTATTTTTTAAACCTGAGTCTGACTGACAATACCAGCCCTGTATGATGAGGGAACCCTGAATTGAAGTGGATCACAAGCCATGTGTCTGAAAGAACCCTGCTTGCCTAAATTCCTTGATTCCCACCACAACCTTTGAAGAGATGGTATGAGCTTGAAGGGTGAATCGTGGTCTCTGCCTGGCATTAATCACTATTCTGGTCAGTGCTGCTGGGATGCTCTCCCACCCTGGCTGTGAATATTCTGGGGTCTGCTTCTTGCGGTGATCACTCTTGCTCTGGGTTCAGACTATATTTTGGTCTCTTCTTCCCAGCAGCAGGTGCTCTGACCTGAGCTGTGGTAGTTCCTTCCTCTCTCCAACTTTACCCCAAATCCAACTGATTTGCCAGAGCCAACTGCGTGGCTTGCAGCCAATTCTATTATCACTTGGGGAGAGCTGATAGCTGGGCTGGCAGCAGGAAGTAAAGGGTGAGATTTCCTCCTAGGCCTTTAGGCAACCAATGTTCTGGTGTCAGCTTCTTTCTCTGCCTGTCCTAGGGTTTGTACAGATAAGGCTGGATCTTTCTTCTTGTGTCTAATGGAATGGGGAGATCCAACCTGTTTTTCTCATAGGATTGGTAGAGGTAGTCCATAGGTTAATCCAAAAATTGGTCCAAAAGATGTGAAATAAATATAAATATTACCATTACATCATGTTCCCTCACGTCATAGTAAGACCAGAATTTTGATAGAGTTTCTGTAAAGGCAACTGAACATTTATGTTTAGTAATTTACTTCTTTAATTGGAAAGGCTCCTTAGGTGGGCTGTGCATTGTGTGTTTTGAGTTGCACACAGTATGAATTTATTTTTACTTGCTGCTTCAAGTTGGTTCAGAGAGGATACCTTTACATGTCAGTTTTGCCTGTGTAATCTTAAACGTCCCCAGCCTCTCCTGTATTTAGTACTAGCAAAAATACCCGGCCGGTGTTGCTCAGGTCTGTCGGAGCGGGGGAGGCGGGAGAGAGCTGAGCGAGTGCGGGGTCCATTGGATGGGGGGAGGGGGGAGAGAGCTGAGCGAGTGCAGGGTCCATTGGAGGGAGGAGAGGGGGGAGAGAGCTGAGCAAGTGCGGGGGCCATTGGACGGGGGAGAGAGCTGAGTGAGTGCGGGGTCTGTTGGGGGCGAGGGGGGAGAGAGCAGAGCGAGTGGGGGGTCCGTTGGAGGGGGGAGAGAGCTAAGCAAGTGCGCGGTCCGTTGGAGGGGGGGAGGGGGGAAGAGAGCTGAATGAGTGGGGGGGGCGTTGGAGTGGGGGGAGGGGGGAGAGGGCTGAACGAGTGGGGAGGGCCGTTGGGGAGGGGGGTGAGATTTTAAAAATTTTCTATTCTTACCTGAGGGGGGAGAGAGCTGAGCGAGTGCGGGGGCCGTTGGAGGGGGAGAGGGGGCAGAGAGCTGAGCGAGTGCGGGGTCCCTTGGAGGGGAGAATTATTACATCATACCTATGTCACAGAGAACAGCAGCTGCCCAGCTGATGTTAATGGACTTTAAAGAATTTCACCCCTAGGGGGTGTCAGAGGTGAGATTTGAAAAATTTTCAATTCTTACCCTGATTAAGACCCTAAACTGTATCAAATTTCAAATCTCTAGCTCAAACGGCGTGGAAGGAGTAAGGGAACATACATACACGCACGCATACACCATTTGACTTTTATATATATATATAGACTAGCGAAAATACCCGACGTTGCTCGGGTCAGTCGGAGGTGGGGAGGGGGCCGAGAGCTGAGCGAGTGTGGGGTCCGTTGAAGGGGGGAGGGGGCAGAGAGCAAACCTGACACCCCCACCTCACCCCTCCGACCAAACCCGACACCCCCACCGCACTTACCCCTCGACCAACCCCGACTCACATTTCCCCCCCACACCCAAACCCAATACCTCCACGTCACCCCCCTACCCACACCCCCTGACCAACACCCACACCTCACCCCCCATAGACCAAACCTGACACACCCACCTCACTTTCCCCCCCAACCAAACCCGACACCCCTACCTACCACCACAAACAAACCCGACACCCACACCTCACTTACCCCTCGACCAACCCCGACCCCCCTCCTCACCCCTCCAACCAAACCCAACCCCCTCAACCAAACCAAACCTCCCCATCTTACCCCCCCACCAAACCGAACACCCCCTGACCAACCCCAATCCCCACACTTCACCCCTCACCCACCCCGACACCTTCCCACTCCCCCAGACCAAACCCAACACCCCCACCTCACTTACCCCTCGACCAACCCCGACTCACATTTTCTCCCCCCCACCCATGCATCCGATGAAGTGAGCTATAGCCCACGAAAGCTTATGCTGAAATAAACTAGTTAGTCTTTAAGGTTCTACAAGTATTCCTCACTTTCTTTACGGATACAGACTAACATGTCTGCTATTCTTGAACCTGAAATTATTAAAATAGCTTGGAAATGTTATTTTTAGAAAATGACAGGAAAAATTTGGATTCCATAATTAGCACATCTAGACATAGTCCTATGTTTTCAAAATGGGAGGGGAAGTAATGTGTCCAGTGCTGTTATGCTGCTAACACTGATGCAGATGAAAAACTGCACTTGAGGGACTGCTGATACATGTCAAATACATGTCAAAGAGTTTGCAGAGTCAGGACCAAAATTTGGATCAAACACATCTTATTCTCCATTGCTTTTGCACATTGCGTAAGATGGCCATTTACATCTGTGCAAGCTGACTGCTATGTGTATAAAATGCTGCCATTCTCACTGGGTAGCATTTTACATTCACTTTACACAAGTACAAATGATTACGCAAGGTGCAAGGCGATAGAGAAGTGGCCCATGGCATTCATCTTCTGAAGATCCAAAGCCAATGTAGAGGATTGATTTCATAGATATGTTCTACCAGTGACAATTAAAGTAACATCTACTACAATATAGTTCTTTGGTCACCATAGATTCATTCAAAACTACAACAGGTGATATTACTAGAATTACAATCTAGTTTCTCCCCACACATGACACGTAGTAGTTTACTTCATAAGTGCAGTTATTTCTTAGGATGCAAATTTTCATTATGTTTCTTTTTGAAATTACTGGTATCAACAAGAAGAAATGCATAGATTTTATGGCAATGCTGGTATTCCAGGAGTTAAGGGAGCAATAGATTTCACGCATATGGCGATTAGAGCACCTGAAGAAAATGAGGTTAGCTACACAAACAGAAAATTGTTTTACTAATTTAGCATGCTGGTGTTATGTGATCAAAATGTAAAATAACAGATGTAACTTCCCAAGTACCCAGATCATATCATGATTCCTTCATAATTGCACAAATCAGGATTAGCAAATACCTTTGAAACCGATCACATTAAAAATAACTGGAAACAATAAATAAATAAGAGTTCCAAGTAATGCACAAACCCCCCACAATATATACACAAATTTGTCTAAATTACTTAAGGTGACAGTGATTAGGAAACTTCTTGTAACTGAAGTGCTATAACATCCAAGTAAATATAAATGATATTACCATGAAGAATAGAAACTTCATCAGGGTTTGTACAAGACAGAAACCAATTCCGAATCATGAAATTTTCATACATTATGAATTATTTTGTTTGGAAATTGATAGAAATCCATTATTTGTTCATTATTATATTTAATTCTTCATTGCCCTGTTAGAGTTCCAGCCACTCAATCAGAGCAGAAAAAATATCACGTGACCTAGGGGACTAAACATACAACATGAATAGGTGATAGCTGGAGTGGGAGACTTTCAGTGGCACAAATGGGAGCTAGACTCCAAACTTCTAGTGGAAGTTAATGAGAATTTAGTTGGGCACTTAACTACTATTAACTAAAATATGTGCCAAACTTCCCTGAAAAGAGCAGCTTCTGAACAATACATGTGCCAAAATTTATTTGGTACAGCTACTTAGAAACTACTGGTCCTTAGGCTCTCAGATATCATGGGGATGCGTGCAGTAAAAGTAGACAGATGGAAAAATAACTAGTATGTTTTCAGAAAAGATAATTGACTGCTAAATAATCTGTGAATTGAGAAAAGGTCTTTTGGCATGTGTGACAAAGCTCCACGCCTGTACTTGTGGGTCCTGCGTTTCTTGGCGGATTTCACTAGCCTCAGTGACTAATTGCGGAAGGCAGGAGGGGGGGGGGGGGGGGGCGGCTCCGGGCTCCAGCCCAGGGACCCTAACAGTATCAGTTGAGAAGGCTGCCCTTTTAACCACCAAGCACAATACAATTCCCTGGGCTTCTTCCTCACAACAGTTCCTGCTTCTTTACTCTCCACTTCACCCTTATCTCAGGGCCTCCTTCCAAACTACTCTCTGCTTCAATGCCTCCAAACTCTTCTCTGCTCCAATGTCTCCAAACTCCTCTCTGCTCCAAACACCCACACTGTCTGCCTGAGGCAGGGGTTTTTATTAAGGCCTTACTTGACAGCAGGTGCTCCTAATTGCCCTGTTGCCTGCTAGAACCTTCTTAATTGACCCCAGGTGTCTAGATTGGCCTGGAGTAGCCTTTGATTGGCTATAGGGGGAACAGAGACCTGCACATCCTGAGACTGATGTACCTGCTTTCCAGCACTCTCCTATACCCTTCAGGTCTGACTCTATCACACATGTTATATCTCAGTGGGAGAAATGTATCAGAAAGATCAAACATTCCTTTTCAATGTGTACCAATGAATTATAACTTTCATTTTTTTTTTTAACAATAACACAATTAAAATACCTAGCTGCAAATTTGCTGTTTCTATTTTCTGTATTTTGGAATGTTGACAAAAATATTGTTGCTATGAGAACGAGCTGTTTTCAGTGTAGTGAGTTTTCAAATCAACTAAGCTCTAAACTGTGTCATTAGCACAGCCCTGAGTTTGGAGATATGCATAGTTGTGCCATCCCTGAAGAAGCACTGGGAAGGCTCCCTTCTTACACTAGGGATGAAGGGCAATCATTTACTGACCCACTTTTCTGGGTGCAGAATATTCTCCTCAGCATGCCAAGGCTCCACTTGATTTCAGAATCCTCTGGCCACTCACTCCTGCAGAGTGAGAGTGTTACGCCGCCACTACAATCCGGAGTGTACGGTAAGGGGGAGAGACGCGCCATTAATTTTCCCCTGACAAGAGTATACCCTCTGCTCATTAGTGCTCTGAAGCTGTAATGCAGGGAGCCCTTGTGTAGCAGCAGAAGAGGAGTGAATAATCTCTGTTCAGCCCTTATCCTGGCATAGTCAGAAAATACCAGACAAAGGGGGTGGTAATAATGAAGAGGATAGGTCACTGATACTAAGTAATCTGGATCATTTTGCAAACCAGGTGCATTAAAACAATATGTTTTAATATGGCTAAAAATTACATTCATTGTTCCTTAATGTAGGCCATACTTACATGACAAGGAACTCTGTTTTGGGAATGAATGTAATGAAGATTTGGGGAAGTCAGGGTGTATAATGAGCTGAACATGAAGTCTCAGTGCAATGATGGGGCTAAATGGCATAGTGCAATCTTTGGATGCATAAACAGGGGAATCTCGAGTAGGAGTAAAGAGGTTATTTTACCCCTGTGTTTGGCACTAGTGTCTCTACTGCTGGAATACTGTGTCCAGTTCTGGTACCTACAATTCAAGGAGGATGTCGATTAATTTGGAGAGGGCTCAGAGAAATGCCACAAGAATAATTAAAGGATAAGAAAACATGTCTTCCAGTGATAGACTCAAGGAGCTCAATCTATTTATCTTAGCAAAGAAAAGGTTAATGGGTGACTTGATTACACTCTATAAGTACTTACATGATGAACAAATAATTAATACTGGGCTCCTCAGTCTAGTACTGAAAGGTATAACATGATCCAAAGGCTGGAAGTTATAGCTGGACAAATTCAGACTTGAAATAAGGTGTCGATTTTTAATGGTAAGGGTAATTAACCATTGGAAAAATGTACCAAGAGTTGTGGTGGAGTCTCCATCATTTATAATTTTTAAATCAAGATTGGATATTTTTCTAAAAGATATGCTCTAGTAATTATTTTGAGGCTGTTCTATAGTCTGTGTTGTACAGAGGTCAGACTAGATAATCACAACGGTCTCTTCTGGTCTTGGAATCTATTAATCTAGTCCTAAGTGTAGATAATTAAATGCTACACAAAAACATATCCATTTTGGAAGGTTTAAAGATAATTAAACCAATTATATCACATGCAGGGAAATGGAACTCAAGTCTCCCTAGACAGTACCTACAGCCCAAATGATTCTATAGTCCCTCATATTTTCTATCAAAGTAGGAGTTAGATTGGGATTAGATAAAACAAGAGAGTAAGCCTGCCACAAGATACTAGGCCGAATTCTTGCTAGCATTGAATTCAAACTTACTGGTGCATGTTTGACTGCTTTTGTTAACCAACAGAATAAAATTCCCCCAAGTAAAGTGGTATGTTGTGGTTTCAAGTACCTCCAGAGCCAATCCAGGAAATTCTTCTCTTCATCATCAAATCAGATGATCTTTAGCAGAGGCCCAAAATGTTGAGTGCTTTTTTTTTTTTTTTTTCAGTTGCCACCATACCTACAGGGAAGTGGTCTTTGCCTATTCCTAACAAGAAGCTCAAGACTACAAACGCCAATAATGAGGACAGGGAACAGATGCTGACGGAGGCAAAAATGATTGGAAAACCAGGAAAACTGCTGCAGCATGCTTCAGCTGATGTTTCCAGGAGATTCTTCTGTCACAGCTGCTGCTGAAGCCTACTGCATAGGAATGGAAAACTTTAGAGAGATTCCTAACATTGGAGCAATTTATTGCTTGTGGTCTGAAGCTGTTTAGCGCAATCAGTTGAAAAAGTCAGGCGTCTTTAAACAGCACCCAGCAATTTAGCAAGCATGATTATTTTTTAAAAAACAACCATCTGAATAAGGTACTACAGGTTCTCTAGTGAATGTGTCTATTTTTAAATAGATATTTTCTTGTGCTCTACAGATTTCTTCCTGTAATGCTGTCAATGAAAGGATCCCATCTGGAGGCAAACCTCTGTAACCTTCCTCGCCAGTGTGAATAGATGTATTTTCTTCCTGTGCATTGTCATTATGTTTGTTTATTTGTTTAGATCTGTTAGGAAAACAAACAAACAAGCAAAACCCCTCTATATTCTTCAGCAATCTATCTTTGCTGGATGTCAGGTAGGAGTTTCCAAATTATCACTCATTCAGTGAGGACACATTTATTAATTCCATTTTTTAGGTGACAACATGGTGTCATTAACATACAACACCAGGCCTCAACATGGCTTGATGATAATGTGTATCAAAAATTATGCACTGTTATTGTGTAGAATTAATGAATTCTTCTCTGAAGTCAAGCCTTCATGGCAATGAGTTTCAAAACCTACTTCTGGAAGGGATTTGTCTTTGCAGATGTCCCATAAAACACATTTCTTTTCAGACAGTCAAAATCTAACTTTATATTTAAAATCTAAACAAAAATGGATGGATTTTGATGGCATTTTTATTTCTACCCCCCCCCCTTTTTTTCTTTAGGTAGTTATATTTTAATCTGTCAATCTTCAGCACAGTCTCCTCTTTAAAAACAAAATAAATAACCTATTAAAAATGGACTATAAAGGCAATGAGCCACCAGAGTCAAAACACCGATGTGCTCTTTGTTTGAGATGCGAATTTATTGCAACATACCTCTCTTAGGCTTGAAAATCTCAATTTCTTTTCAATAATGGATACTGTTTGTAAATGGTTCCCTAGTGGTTTTAGTGTAACAACCCCTCCTGGAGAATTAAAAAGTTATATTCTAGATAGTTTGATACCTCTGGTGCACAGGCTGTTGAGTCTTATTGTATGGCTATACTGCAATTAAAAACCCACAGCTGGCCAATGCCAGCTGACTTGGGCTAAGGAGCTCAGGCTAAGAGGCTGTTTAAGTGCACAGAATTCTTAAATTCCACATAAGCCTTGTGCCTGTCTCCAAGCATAGGGTGCATCTCACCCTTGTAACTGAGCATCTAAATGCCATTCCATGATCCCTCTCCTGTGTCCTGGATTCAGGAAACTACACAGAAAGTGAAAAATAGGTGTGAAAAAGAATATTCTAAGTCTTGGCCTTCTGCTATGACCTGCTTTATTATGTTGTGGCCCCTACAGAGCTATCATAGTCTGGATCTGTTATGGAGAACCTCTTATCAGAGAGTGACAATTCAGACCACCTTGGACATTGTTAAAACAGTAAACGGTTTCATGTGATAACAGGGCCTACAATATACCCTAATTGTGAGCCCAGCTCTAAAAATGAGGTGAAAATTCATAAGAAATCACAATAACCTATAAAACCAAATGTTGATGGGAGAAGGTATGAAAGGGAGACAGACTCAGTTAGTCCAAACAAAAAGGCTTACCACTATAACTCAACGACTATGTAAAGATCATGCTTGGTAAACTTGAGGCATGTGAAACCAGAAATCAGTGAACCAAAATCAATGTAGTGGAAACTAGGCCTAATGAATGGAAAAAATAATGAGGAGATGGGCTATTCTGCCCACCACTCTGCTTGTGAGTCCTTAAAGAAAGAGGCTCGGGCGAGAAAAAATGGCTACTGGAGTAAACGTCACCATCATGGTAGCTACTCCCACCATCTTCTGGACCTTCATCAGCCTCATCCTGAGGTATGTCCTGGACAGAATAGGCCGGAAAGAAGGTCCCAGATGACAACACCTCTTCTACCAGCTAATCCCAAACATCTTTAACAACAACAGCTCCAGCCCATCTCAGTTAATTTTCTTCTCTTTTCCCCAAAAGGACAGTTATTACTATTACCAATTTTATACCATGTGAAAGACAGTCAAATAAGGTTTGTTTGTTTTTAACTTCTAAAAACTCTCTCCAGACAAAGAGAAAGGGAACAAGCGATATTGTTTACAATGAAAGTTTTATTCAATACTTTACATTTCAAATGTTTAACTGTTTTTCCTTCTTTTCTGTATTTTTAATAAAAGGTTAAAATTATTTTTATCGGGGTGTTTGCCATAGTACTAAACAGAATGAGGTCTCTGTATACCAAATCTGGACTTTGTTTAATATAGGGCAGTGACTCGGTTAGGTTAACATCTTTTGGCCTATTTATGCCATCTAAATGAATACTTCAGGGCTTCGTTAATAGTGCAAAAAGGAGCTGTACAAACTGAATTTGGAAGCCTGAGCTGGAATCATCTTTTCCCATAGATCCAGTGTTTTCCCTTAGATCCTAAGAAAAGCTGAGCAGGGATATCTTAGAACCAGGATCCCAGAAACCAAAATCTGCATAGCAAAAATATTTGGTTGCATATCATAAACATATCTTATAATTTTTAAATATTATAATACTTACTGTAATGATGCATGAATCAAATAACCTTTTTTTGACATTTGTAACCACTGAACATGAGCTCCCAATATGACACTGTGGCCAAAAGAGCTCAAGCAATCCTGGAATGCATAAAGAGGAGACTCTTAAGTAAGAGTAGAGAGGTTATTTTGCTTCTTGATTTGACACTCCTGAGACCACTGCAATTCTAGTGGTCACAACTCATGAATAAGTTGATAAATTGGAGAATGTATGAAGAAGAGCCATGAGAATGAATTAGAATGAATGATTAGAAAACTAGGCTTATATTAGCTTAACAGAGAGAAGGTTAAGAAGGACATGATTAGTTTATAAGTATCTACCTGGAGAACAAATATGTAATAATGGGCTCTCCAATCTAGCAGAGAAAATCTAACAGGATCCAATGGCTGAAAGCTGAAGCAAGACAAATTCAGATTGGAAATAAGGTGTAATTTTTTAGTGAGATAATTAGCCACTTCTAAAAAAATTCAGTGACTCATGCAACCACCTACATAACCTGCTTCTAAAGCTGGCCCTGATAATAAATTCAAATTAACAGCAGGCTGCTCTGGAAACATGAACTATTTCTTAATAATGCAGGTTCCGCAGAATTTTGAGAGAATGAAGCACCTTAGTATTATATTTTAACAAGCCCACTCTCTTATCAAATGCTCATTTAAACAGGTTTTGTTGCATTTCATTATGTAGACTGCTGTGAAAAAAAGTTAAAATTAAATTTGGATAATGGCCATGATTTCCATTTGTTGGAAATTGGATCTTGTATCTATCCTCCCGCCCTGGGAATGGGGCCGGGGGAGAAGAAAATAGTTTCAATGAAGACTCATCTGCTAAGGCTGTACAAGTCTTTTCAAAATATCTTCTGTTGTTCAGTTATAAAACACATTAAAACAAAAATGATTTGACATAGATTGGAGGAAAGTCTCTCGGCTGTAGCTGGGTTACTGATTCATTCTTGACTGCATTTGCTTTTTGTGCTATCTAGCAAAAGTGGTATTGTATGAAGAAGGTTTGGTGGGCCTTAGTTTTATTATTATATAATAGTTATATTACTTTGCTTTCTTGAGTATAACAGCAAAAGCAAGGTATGATGGAGGGGATTCTTGGGAGTCTGCCAACTCTGTTAGAATTCACTTGTTCCAGGGACACTGATATTTCATCCCCGCTAGGATGGTTTACTCCTGATTCTCCTAAAATTACCTCTGAAAAGCAAAACTGCTCGCATGCATGATTGCACCAAAGGGAAGCTATTAAAAAAAATACAATGGGGGGGAAGATATACCCTGACACCTCTTCTTGTATGGACTTGGGGAAAAAAAACGTATATCAAGTTGAAAACTGTGCTATATAATTAGTATTCTCCAGAGTAAAGGATAAAGCCTTGTAGCACAGCACATCTTAATTGACTTCATCACGAGACATCAGCAGTGGGAAGGCTTTATAGGGGCAGCAAGGAAAAGGCCACTTTAAGAGTTTCTTCTACTTTTCCCTATCTAAGCATGGTGACTTTGTAGGGTTGTCTCAGAGAGGCTGCGTGTCTCCTAGCATTGCAGCCAATTGGTCACATTAAAGAGCATAGCAGTACCCTGGAGCTCTTATAAACTCTTCCCCCTGAATAGGATGCTATTTTGTACCCGAAAGCAATGGATTCCATCTCTATCCTTGGGATTAGGGTAGGACTAGATTACTGGGTAGACTGAACAGGAGATGCCAGCTGCCTGTTGGAGTGAGAAGGAATTTTCCCCTCACTGTCAGGATGGACTGGATTATATGATTTTCATCTTCTTCTCAGAGCCCCAGTGAGTGGGGTAGGATGTTTCTTCAAGTTGGCAGGGGTCCAGTGTAGGTACTTGCTTAATAGGGGGTCCAATTTCCTGATAAACTAGAACCAGGACTGGGGGAGGGCAGCCTCCTAGAGCAGATGGGGAAGAGGCTTTGGACTCTTATTGGTACAGTAAGAGGCCACCTATTCCCCAAAATTCTCAATCCTGGTATGAGGGGAGGGTGGTGGTTCTGGAATCAGGTCAAAGGTTTGGAGAAAATGTGTATGAACTGCAGACAACCCTCCCTTGGGTAGTACAGATTGTTAAAGGAAGTTTGACCTGAATTGCTTGGTTTCTTGCAGGATAGTTTCCCAGCTGTGCCAATTAAGTTAATAAAATTTCAACCTATTTAATGTTTGTGGTGTCTCATCTGTCTTCTGCATTAATATGGGACAATTTTGTGTTCATTTTCTTACATATAAACAAATAAGCAAACCCCACTCTCATTCCCTCACTTCTCAGTGCAGGACACCCATCTTAAGTACCCGGGGCCTGGTTCTCTACCATCTTATGCATTTTGTAATCCTTTACATCTGTGCACAGTATGTAACACTACCATTCTGGTTTGGTAATATCAAAATGAGTTGACCATAGGTGTAAATGATTATGCAAAGCAAAAGACCACAGAGAATCAGGCCTACTGGGATTATTACAGGGTGAGCGTGAGAGAGAGAGAGAGAGAGAGAGAGAGAGAGAGACTTGGTTGAGCAGAAGGTTTTGTAATAATATATTTGTTAGTGCAAACCACTGACAATGAGAAAATGTCAATAGATTGGATGAAGGAATAATTCCTAGTAAAGTTTTAGTTTAGTCAATGTTTTGGAGAGGTTAATATCAGAGAGTGGAAGATGGGAGAGGAGATGAAATATCGGTGTTAATCACAGTTGGCTTGTGCTTTCCCCTAATTCATTTCCCTTTTATAGAGTCTTAAAGTGCAGACTTTTTTTTTTTTGTAAAGCACATATTGTAAACCAATAGTCCATCAAAACTCCCATGGAATGCTGGCACTGTTTCCAAATTTGAAATGTAACTTATTCCTCCTTTTATATCAAACCAGCCATCTTCTAATCTCATTGTCAACCACCTGATCGTTCTGTTCACACAAATCCCAAGTCCTCTGGCTGTTCAAGTTATCTTTGTTTGTTACGAAGGAGCATGGTGACCGGGGCATGACCCTGCCACCTCTAGTTCATGGAGTTTCCAGATGACAGTCATGTGAGTGATATAGCAAACTGATCAGCTCTAAAAGAAAGTTCTCTGACAACACACAAAGCTCCTCTTTTTCTGAGCTTAAAGCACACTGGGGACCAATATGTGAAGAGATTTAATGCCATGATATAAAAAGCAGCCATAGGAAGACAAGAAACAAATGAATGTGTATCTTATTCATAAAACATAACAATTTGGATCACAGCAGGGATTGTTGTATGATTAAAGTCTCTAGGAAACTGGTAATATTGCAAAGACTAATTGGTATTTTAATTAGACAAAAACAAATGAACTACAGGTGTCATCCTATATATGAAAATCTTAGGGAGGATTTAGTTCCTCACTCCCCTCAGAGATGTTTTAGAGATGTCTAAAATCTGTCAGTCACCCCTTGGGAAACTTTCTCATTTTCAATCTTTCTTTTCCTCCTCCCTACTTATTTGTCTTGACTGTAAACAAGTACCTCCTAGGCATTATAAACCAGCAGCATTAGCTTGATGAAAACAGTCATAGAATCATGGAATATCAGGGTTGGTAGGGATCTCAGGTGGTCATCTAGTCCAACCCTCTGCTCCACCATATAATGTATCTACCTTACCAGTTTTTGTGGTGATGTGCCTCTCTGGTCAAGTAAGAAATGTAGAAACAACAAAACACACTCTACAAAATGCCTCAGAATGTCCTCATTTTGTTTACTTTTCTCATCTTCCCCTGCCCTCCAAATGTATCAAACCTATATGTTGAGTTTTAGTCATAGATGTGTAGACTCTGCAGATTGAAAGGAGTTAGGTGCAGCTGGAGGAAAAGTTCACAAATTGACTTCTTCAGACATTTACTCTCCATTTACTGCTATGTCTAGACACACATTGGCTACAGGAAGGGACTCATGAATTAGAACTATAAACACTGTCGGCTAATCAACAGAGTAACTCTGATAATATGCATTCTTCAGGAACTCAGTTTCATAGGGATAAAGATGTCATGGTCTTCTCCAACTTTCCTCTTCTAGACCCTGTTTTCTCAAGTTAAATGGATGTGTTTTCAGTCATGTTAACTCCATTGAGGTAGCTTAACATGAATGGAAAGTCCCATTAAGATTCAGGCAAAGTGCTGAAGCCAGCAGGTGAGCCTAGACTGTAACACAAGCTGTTACACAGTTTTAAACAAGGTAACCTACATTTTAACAGTGCTTCCAAATCATGTGAAACTCACACAACTGAGAAAGGCTCTTTTTGTCCATTAACACATATCCTTATATCATAAATCTGGTGATTTACAAAAGACCGCTTATATCCAGTGGATTAGTCATCTTTAAAAACTGTGTGATGCAAAAATTCTTCTAGAACTGGGTCACATACTTCTAAGCATGGAAATTAGACTGCTCTTGCTGTCCATAAACTAGTAAGCCCTACTGCCCCTCAAATAGAAAGGCACTTCTCCAGGACCACTGTTCCCTTCCTGACTGCTCTTTCTTCCTATTATTCATCTGTTTTATGACAACCTGGGATTTTCATCCTTTTCTCTAAGATGACTGTTTCTTGGCCAGATTCATCTCCTCTAGTCCCAAATACTCAGACTTCCTTTCCTTCCGCACCTCTAGACATGTCCTATATGTGCAGGTGTTCATTTATGTGTTACTGGTGGCAGCAGAGAAGAACAGTGGCTGAGCAGAAGGACATTAAGCAAAGGTAGAGGCAGATCACTGGAGAGGGAGAACAGCTGTTTGACAGGAAGATAGAAGCAATTGCCATGTGGAAAGGCAGTTGGAATTAATATGTGATTCAGACTGTCACATTCCAGATAATCTGGAAATTCTTAGAAGTAATCAGCCTGTGTATCACTGTGCTAAAATCCTTTACCGCAGTGATACACAGACCTCAGTGGTACAGGAGCCAAATTAGTGATCAACATTGTCCACTCTAGTGTGAATTCCTTGTTTCATTTACTATAGTACTATATATGAACACTTAAACAGTATGACAAGAAAATATTTATATATTATAATATATATATTCTCACACCAAAACAACTGGCCAAGTACTATGACTTTATCAAGTACTATTGTTTAATAACATAATAAAAGCATCCTGATTGGTTAATAACTTAGATTGGTTAATAATGAAGTCACACTACTTTACTATCATGTGCTGCAAAGAGCCACAGGAGATGCATTAAAGAGCCACTTGTGGTTCCCGAGTCTCAGTATAAGTATCACTGTTTTCCAGTATATGTTGCATGTTTGAAAGAGCATAGATTGACCACATTGAGTGTGCTAACAAACAAGGATAGTGTCAGTACAAGATAACCATACTACTCCTTGTCAACATGCTTCTATCTCTGCTGGAAGGACTTCATGAGGGGGGGGGGTGTAATTCATTTTCCAGGCCCATTCATGTCTTGTCTGTCTCCAGATACACATTGAAGATACCAGAAATGACAGGAGTGGAGAGGGTGTTGTGGAATGGGCAGAGTAGTGGATGTGGAATGCCCTAAACATATTTTCAGAGCTTGAGGATGTCTCTCCACAGGACAACGGTGTGGTTAAGGCTCTGCTGCTAATGCAGAGGAGTATGCTTGGGTAAGAGTGGAGCAAAGTCTTGGAGCTTGTACTCTTTGTACATGTCTCTATCCAAGAAATCCAGACATGTGGAACCATCCAGTATGAGGGGTGTCTGTTGGTGGAATCCCTCAAGAATCCCTCAGTTATGAAAGCTGCAGGAGATGGTGGCTCATCTGCATAGCAACTTGGATCATGAGGACTGACCTGATGTCCCAAGAGATGTGCTTCTTACCTGGAGCCCACATCTAAAATATCACAGAAAGGTTGCCAAGATTCATCCCTCCCTCTGAATACCCCTATGCTGCTCATCCATGTGGACACTTATGATACTGTCTGGGCAGATCAGCAATGATTACCAGGCCCTGGGAGTGAGTGTGAAGGATCCTTCTAGCTGAGAGTAAAGGAGCAAGCAGGGACACAAGCATCATGGAGATGGATGCACAGATGGTGTTGACAGGAGGGCTTTAGATTTCTTGACCAAGGATGCTCTTCCAGTAAGGTGGACTACTGGCAAGAGTTGGGATTGGTCACCTAGGTCAGACAATATTGTTTCTTCTCCCTGGTTGCATGCCTGAAACCTTCACAGTGCAAACAGGAGCGAGGAAATCAAAGAGCTTCCAAGATGGCTGCCTAAATGCTTCTGGTGTGAACATACATTTCTATGGGTATTCCTGAGTCTTATCATTCGTGTGAACATTCTTGCAAACAAAAAATATTACCTGGATTAAGAATGGTTGGTGACAACAAATAAAGAGGGTCAAGAATACTACTGAAGTGAATTTGTTTTTTATTCAAGCAAATGTCTCCTTTTTTCTGCTATACTTCCTCATCTACTCTTGCCTCCATTTCTGGTACAAGGATCAAATTATTGAACCAAGAGTAGAGCTGACTGGAGGATGATAGCTCATTTTTATAGCATCTTCTAAGATTTCAGATTTTTTTGTGGTTTATTGGTAGAACTGTGTGTTTGTATCAGTCTGTAGTGTAGTGGTTGGAGCACGGAAATATGGAATCTGTCTGATTCAGAGTAGAGCTTTCCATCTCAAACTACTCCAAATTAGTCAAAGTAGATACTTAAACCTAGGTCTTCTATTCCTCAGGCCAGTTCCCTTACTACTAGTGTAGAGGCTAACACAGCAACATGACTACACTGGTAAACCACATCAAATTTTGAAACCTCCCTCAAAAAATAAAACAAAACAAAAAAAAGTTTCTGTGGTAAACAGATAAAACTCCATTATGTATTTCTGGTTTCAAGCAGCATTTTTTGCCAAAATGTAGTTTTTGTCAAAAACATTCCAAAATAGGAGTGAGATGATGTATTCCAAGCCCAATCTTTTCAGCCATTTATCTATATATTAAAGTTTCTTGCTGGTTTATCACTGTATAAGTATAATATCAAAAAATGCAGGGCAAGATTTTTTAAAAGAACTGGTGATTTTTTGGATGCTTCAGTGACTCTGTGCCAAACCTGAGATACCTTGAAGGGATGAAATTTTCAGAAAATGATGTACATCCCCTCCATTAAAAAAAAAAAAAAGACAGGTCCCTTTAAGGTGTCACATTAAGCAAACAAAATCAAGGCACTGATAACATTATCAATCTTAGCTCTAGCTTTTAATGTACACACTTCTGAAGATGTAGCTACTGGTGAGTGGCAGGAAGTGCAATCAATATTTAAAACTTTTACTAGGGGCTCAATTCTGGCTCCCTGAAAGCCAATGTGAGTTTTGCTATTGACTTCAAAGTGTGACGGATTAGACCTAAATCTTTTGACATTAAACTTCCTTTGTTTAGCCAGGTTTTTTGAATATTAACTTTATCATGAATAAGTAATTAATGTAGTATATCATTGTTTTATTATGAATTTACCTTAATACAAAGTTTTTTTAAAAAATAAAATCAATTATATATAATTAAAACATATATTTAATTATTAGAAAAATCACTATTTGTCAGTTTAGAACTCAGATGTCTTTGATGATGACTAATTGGCTTTCCTAATGAGTGGAAAGACTTTCAAAGGAGTTGTAATTACTGACCAGAGAAGATCTATATATTCTACTTAACAGCAAATATATCTAAGCACCAAAGGAAATACTCCCTTTCTGAAATGGTTAGTCAGCGAGTAGACATAGTAAAGTCAATAGGACTACTTACATGAGTAAGTGCTCAGCAATGTGAAGAGAACAGTTCACAATCTGGCTCTCAATATTTCTTTGTTATAATACAATCCATTATGTGAACTCTCTACTGCTCTGCATATTACACTAAACCCTAATTCTGAAGATATCATGATATACCGTGGGGTTTTATGTTTGTTTGGTGGAGCTTATATTTGTGAGTTTAAACAGATCAGAGTTGGTTTTTTGTCTGAATATCAGGTGCATATACAATTTACTTGTTTCTTTGTGAAGAAATCAGTACCTTTTCTGTTTGTACTTTTTAATAAAATGTGATTAGTGCAACAGTTAACAGAGTTCATAGAAATGTTGCAGATATGTCAATCACAGTAAATCATTCAATGAAAAGCTAATGTATTCTTCCTCCCCACACAAATACTGGGGAACCCTCTCCTCTAAATATTATGTTAACCCTTTAGCTGGGGGAGGCGTCTGCTTCCTAAATAACACAGACTTGATTAAATACAATGCTTATGACTAAAGCTTAATGCTAGAGTTAATCCTACTCTTTCAGATGTCCTACTTTGCACATAAATAATGTAACCTTTTCACCCTAATTTGACATTGTTTTTTCTTTGTTTATTTTATATTAGGTCCTCTTCCACAGATAACCAATGACCATTTTACAGCTATGAAGCTATTTGAGAGAGATTTTTGACCTGGTAAATTACTAATTATTGCTAAATTGCCCTCAATCAACTTGAGTATAATTGAAATAGCATGCTTCTCTGACTAGGTGGGCAGTCTATTTAATGCTTGTTCATTACAGCTAAGCTGAAATTGTTAAGTATAATACTCTAAGAATCAATACAGCTCTCCTTTTTAGTTTTCATTAATAGGTAGTTAGGATACTGTATGTCACCTTGTTGTACACCCTTGGCCTTAAGAATCTGACCTACTCTACACAACTCATTTTGCCCTATAGAGTGGGCTGAAAGTATTGTAGCAATTTTTGGAGGTAAGTGTGTAACCCAAGGTATAAGTGTGTCTATTATTATCATGCTCCTTCTTCTCTTACAATAAACGATAGACTAGAGGAACAAATACCTCTATCTTGGCACATAGAGGAAAAATAGCTGTGGTAAAATAAGAAAAATGAATCCTGTGCTGAAATGAAGTATAAGGATACAGACAACTGAATTCTGTTTGTTCTCATTGTTCACCCTGGATGAGGAAAAATGTAGAGAATGACTTAGCAAAAACAGAGTGTTTTGGAAAATTAATACATTGATGAAATATAGTACCCCACCTTTCCTATATTAAGAAGCTGCCTGATTGTTTGGATGTTGTATTACATAAAGACCTAATTTTGCTGGGAATCTTTTAATAGCTCCACACTTTTGAGCAGGTACTTGAAATTTGGCTGAAGGGTTGATCTGGTGTTAGAAATATGACTTTTATTGTTACTGAGGGGAAAAAAACACCCACATTTGCCCCAGTTATAAACCTATGAAAATCTGTTTGCATGTACTTAGTACAGATTTGTTCGAGTTTAGCAGATAAATTCTATGAAGATTCCATCTGTAGTGAGGCTGTTTGGCTGCAGGAGCTGGAACTGAAAACCAGGAAGACTCTGCTCTTGGTGTTCCCTCTGTGGGACCCCAGGTAACGTGGTAGAGGAAGAAATCTGATGTGAATTCAGAATGGGCAAGAGCTGGATTATGGTGGCAGTGGAAGGGGATGAATGGGACTGAGATTTAAGGGGGAAATGGAGTGCAAGAGGGTGCGACACACCCTATAATGCTTTATGTGACTATGATTATGAATGTATATATGACATAACTGGAATATGTTTTATGCTACATATGCCATGTAACATATCTCTGTAAAGGTTATGATCTACTGAATCTATTCATCCTATTTGTATGCATGTATATTTTTTGTATTCAAAGTTATGAATATTGACTATATACTTGTTTAATTTTAAGTAGCCTTAGTAAGGCATTTGGTCATCTTCTTTACAAAGAATTTGCAAGGTAAGTGCCCAGTCAAGAAACATTTAATGGACAATGGATCTTGGAAGACTCCAATCCACATAAGATAATTAAAGGTAGCATGTGAACAATGGCTCATCATCATCATCAATCCTCTTCACTCCCGCTGGAGTATAAGGCACCAACAAATCTCCTCCATGCCTCTCAATCTTGGGCAAGCCAGCTGATTTCATTCCACGTTTTGTTCATCATCATCATCAATGGCTACTACCTGTAAAATTCTGAGTTATGCATGGACATGTGACTTGCCCATGTGACTCCAAAACTCCATCTTGTAGCTGGGATTCTACACAGGGGGAGGGAGCAGGACAAAAAAAAAGGAGAGATTCTATTTAAGCCCCTGAAAACCCCTCTATTTTGTCTTCAGCTAGTATCACCTGTGCAACCACTGAAACCACCCCCCAACAGTTACCTGAAAGAAATTGGAACAAAGGACAGTAACCACAGAAGTTAGAGTGATTTCTGGACCCAGACTAGAAGGAGACTAGTCTGTAAAAGAAGCTTACTAGAACATCTCTGAGGGTGAGATTTCACCCATAATCACTTTCTTACTGTATTAGGCAGGGGTCTCAAACATGCGGCCCGGGGGCCACATGTGGCCCGCAAAGCCCTTCCCTGCGGCCCGCCAAGCTTCCTGGCGCCCCCCCCCCGGCCCCCCCATAGCAGTTTGCAGGACGGAGGGGCCAGAAGTGGAGGCTTCTCTGCTGCCTGGCTGGGCCGCGTGTGTTTCTAGCTCTGGACTTCCTAGATTGCTCTTGCTTTGTTTGCCAAACAGCTGTTGGTGGTGCCTAGTGCTTTCCAGGAGGGAATGGGGAGCTGCGTGCTCAGAAGAGGAGGTGGGGCAGGGGTGGGACCTCTTGGAAGGGGTGGAGTGGGGGCGGAGCCAGGGCAGCAAGAGCGGGGTGTGTGTCAGTGGTGCGGCCCTCGGGCCAGTGCACTAGTCCTCATGGAAGGGGTGGAGTGGGGGCACAGCCGGGGCAGCAAGGGTGTGTGTGTGTATCAGTGGTGCGGCCCTCGAGCCAGTGCACTAGTCCTCATGCGGCCCTCGTGGTCATTTGAGTTTGAGACCCCTGGTATTAGGCATAGACTTGTGTGTGATGTTTTATTTTTTTTGGTAATTTACTTTGTTCTGTCTGTTACTAGTTGGAACCATTTAAATTCTACTTTTTATATTTAATAGAATCACTTTTTACTTATTAATTAACCCAGAGTATATATTAATACCTGGGGGGAGGGGAGCAAACAGCTGTGTATATCTCTCTATCAGTGTTATAGAAGAACAATTTATGAGTTTATCCTGTACAAATGTATACAGGGTAAAACTGATTTATTTGGGGTTTGGATCCCATTGGGACCTAAGCATCTGAGTGTCAGACACAGGAACACTTCTTAAGATGTTAGGGAATGAGGCTCAGACCTGGGTCTGGATTTGCAGCAGGCTAGCATGTCTGGTTCAAATCAGGCAGAGCACCAAAGTCCAAAACTGCCAGGGGAAACAGGCTCGGGGTAGTCTCAGCACATCAGCTGGCAGTTCCCAAGGGGTTTTCAATGATCCAACTCATTACAGAGGGATTCTGGAAAGTAGGGCTGGGAGTCAATTGGGGAGGAGAATCCAGATTGGATGAGGAGTCAAAGGGAAGAGAAACTGGAAGGTGAAAATTCACTTAAACAAGGAGCTCCGTGTGCGTGGCTATGACTAACTGAACAAAGAGAATGGGACTGAGGTGACGAGCCAGAGTGTGGTGTGAAACTGGGATGAGCAGCCAGGGGATGAGAAAAAGACAGAACTGGAACATGCTAAAAGTGATAGTGACAGAAGAGTCAGGATATTCCTCTAGGGAATGAGAAATGAAATCCATGTTTCATCATTCTGCTGCTGCTAGCAAATATTCGTGAAACCCACAGGACAGAATGAGTCTCTGCCCCCACTAGTGCTAGAGGGTGACTATCTACTACTGCTATCAGTTTCTCTGGTCGCTCAACAGTAAAAAATCTGTGCTCTGGATCTGAAGATTTCAAGTTTAGTAATTACAGGCAATCTTCAATTCTGGCCTTTCCTAACTTTTGAACATTTGGCTTTGCAAGCTTAAGAGTTCTTTATCATAGTTCCATATGTGAAATTAACATTATGTGTGTACACTACTTTCCTATACAGTGAATACATATTTTTTGCTTTTTCCCTGCTTTAATCGGTTACATAGAATTTCTGTAATCTTCCAAACAGTTCCTGCCTTTCACCCTGGAAGCAGTATCCTTTCAGTGGTTGCACAGGTGATACTGGAAGATTTAGTTAATTGTTTAAATGGAAAATACATTGTTGTGCAGCTATGCTGGGGGAGCATTTCTCGCTACTGTTGTCATTGTCTTCCAGGGTTTCTGCTATCGATTGTGTGGTTTAAATTCCTTCTGCAGCTTAATAGGCGGCATCTAGTTAAGGCTGCCTAGGGACTGCACTGAATCTGAGAATCTCCTGGTTAGGCTGGAACACAATATAGGCTGTATTGGAGTAGAGGATTGAAAGTAGTTTGCATTGTTTTGAACCATCTCTTCACCAGTTTATTGCTGCCGGTGGCCTGAGACACCCAGTCTGTGCTGTTCCTGCTGAAGGTATTGTGAAACTAGGATGTGAGTAGGGTCTGTAGGTTTTTGAAGCTGTTTGAGATCTTTTGATGAAAGGAAGCATAGTTGTGCATACTATTATGTTCAAAAATTCTTTGAAATAAAAAAGACATTTTTTATTTATTTATGAAACAGATTGTATGTACTAGAAATGTGGAATTTGGATAGAAAAGTATACAACAGACCATTAATATTTAGATGAGTTCTTTATAATAGATAATAGCATGGCTGATATTTCTAGTCAAGGAACAGCACTAGTGTTGAACCAGCAAGGAGAGGTGAATGGCCGGGGGGAAGTGTGTGTGTTTAAAAAAAGTGATTTCTAATATTGTAGTTAAAATTGAATTTAAAATGAGAATTTAGAGACTCTTACTCCCTCCCCTCCATTCTCTTTTGCTTTAAAAGGGTATTTGACTATCATGGATTAACTGGAGAGAGACCTAAGGTATGTTTAGGTTCTTAGAGACTCACTACCCAATGCCTGCTCTTTGGTTGGATATATTACCTTTTAACTCCCACTACTGCTATTGTCTAAGAATTTTGGAGAAATACAGTATTACTCTGAAGTGCTACTCCCAGACTTCTTTCCGGGATTCAAATCTGTGTTTTGTTTACTATGGTATTTTAGAAACCAATGTAGCATTGCAGAACCTGTACTCATTAGTTACCATCAACAGGGTCAAGTCCCAAGAAGTCCTAATCCTCTAAGGATGGGTGAGTGCTGTAGAATTGGATGTTAATAGGCTTGTTGAACTTTCTTAAATATTTTAAGTGCTTCAGAAAAAAACTTTTGCTTTGGCTTCATTGAAAGAAGGAATGAAAAGGACATGCTGTCCTATCCAGGGATGCTTCTCTGAATAAATGTTGTCCAGCCTTTAACTGATATTTTGCCAGCTCCAAATGAAACTTGAACCTCAAATGTTTTGAGTTCTCTTCCTAACTTTCAACACAACTTCGTTTTCTAGTAACTGATGAGTTCGACATTAGGCAAAATGAGCAACGTATCCATAGATGCTGGGACAATTTGTATAGTGGGTGCTGAGAGCCATGGAACCAAATTCGAAACCTTGTATATGATGGAAACCTCTTCAAGACAGGAGGTGCGGTTGCACCCCTAGTTCCAGAACCTATTCATGTATCTCTACTTTTGGTATTACTATCAAAGCAGTAACCTTTTGGACCTATTTCATCTTGATATGTATGCATGTCCCCTTTTAGCGCTACACACACACACACACATTAAAGGAAGAAATGACCTACACCAGTCTCATTTGAAGATTTAATTAGTTTGTATTGTAGTTGTCCCTATTGTGTGGGTCATTCTTTGATAAATCAGAGACATACTGGGTCCTCCTTAATTCTTTCTATAATAAGCACAACATTTTAGTACTCTACTAAATAATCCTACAGTAGTTATGTATAAGGGCTTCAGCTATTTTGCTGACTGACAGTGGATATACAAGGGTTAAAGTTATAGTGCTATATTATTTTATTACTTTACTTTTTACTTTAAAAAAATATTGTAATAGTGTATATGATGCAACCAGATGCATTTAAAAAAATAAAACCAGTGGTGGGCAACCTGCGGCCAGCGAGCCGCAAGCGGCGCATCAGCATAATCTGCTGGCAGTCCACAAGATTGTTTGTTTACATGTGCATGGCCGCTCATAGTGCTCAGTGGCTGCAGTTTGCCGTTCCCAGACAATGGGAGCATGTTCCTGTGCCTCTTCCCTTTGGTGGCGGTGCAAATGTAAACAAACTGTCTTGTGCCCTGCCAGAGGATTACTCTGATGAGCCGCGTGCCACTCACCAGCTGCAAGTTGCTCATCACTGATTAAAACCCTTTACCATTTCCTTAAATGCAAGTCTTCCAAATACTTCTGTTTTTTCTTAAAGCCTTCCAACCTTTTAAGAGATTCACCATGTCTTGAGTTGTATTTCATGATTATACTGTGTTTTTAGGTCTGTGTCAGTGTAATGGGGTCAGGGAATATTTTCTATTACTGTACATTCCCCTTTTTTCTTTCACCTCAGCTTAATTCTTTTCTGAAGTACAGGTCAGACTTCTGCCTTTTCAGGACTTCTCAAAATGCATTACACACCGTTAAACCACAGGGCTATTGTATATAAACCCAGATAAATGCAGGGTAATAATTCCTAGTCAGAGATAGAGACACACACATTCTGAGTGTCCCTAAATAGATGTTTTCTCTTTTGGGTCTGTTACAAACACTTAAATAAAACATTTTCCATACTTTAGCAAAAACATCAAAACACTCCCCTCTGATCTCAGAGATGATTTTTCAGTCTTGACAGTGTGACCATAGCATGCAGTGTGTGTTGCCTGGACTCTTCAGAGTTCTAGAAATGGCAGTCTCTCAAATGCTCGAGAACCCTGTCTGGAGGTTTTCCACAGCCAGGAGCACTCCAGCCCTTGGGTTAACAGCTGACTGCTCCTCTCAGTGGTGGTGAAACAAAAGTCTGTAGCCTGTATCCAAATGGTACAGGTATTGGGATCAAAATATCAATTTCCAGGATCTCTGTAAGGCTCTCCTCTACAGGGCATCATCTTCTCCTCCCATGCCAGGCTAAGTTAGGTAAGAATTCACAAACCCTTATCTCACTAAGTGCTGCCCCATTTGCTTTCTCTCACTGAGAAAGAATCCCAGGTTAAAGCATTTAGCTGAGAGATAAATCTGAGTTCCACAACCTGTGTAGTCTCTGGGGAGTTACAAGTGCTCTCCCTCTGCCCATAAAATGCCCGATAGTGGACCAAACGTTATCCTAATGGAGTGGTCACCAAGTCAATAATGTTAGAATTGCACTGACCCATATTCAAAGTGGTACAGCGAGTGGGCCTCTGACCTTGCAGCAGACTCTTTTTCTTGTTTCTTTGTCATTCAGCTGCTGAGTCCACATGGCTGTTTTTAACTCCTGCATTTAACTCCCTTGGTCTCTGATTGACTCAGCTCTTTAACTGGCTGTATTTAACTCCCTTCCTCTCTGATTGGCTCAGCTCTCGGACCTACTAGATGGGTTAACAACAATAACAACTTTCTACATAGCCTTAAAGGCTACTGATACTTCTAGTAATGGTTAGATCCTCTTCTGAGTGTTTCCAGATCCTCTAGCTAAGTTGCCCTTCTCTGTTCTCTGCACTTGTGCAGAGACTGAGTATACAACTAAGATCCAAATCTTTTCCTCCCTGCATGTCCCTCCCTCTCTGGAAGACAAACAAAATGAAATACTGCAGTATTAAGCATATTGATTACATCAACAAACTGGGTGACTGAAATATTTCTATCCTGTGCTCCTTACAATGGAATCTTGGTTAGTATTTGCATTTGTAGTTAAACAAGAACAGAGCCCAGTATACACTCTAGTGAAATGAAATTATTATAAATGTAATGGTTGCAGTGGATGCTTTCTTTAACTAAATACTAGAGCTAAATAAATACTATACTCCCCAAAGTAATATAGTATACAATTTTTGTTCACTTGATGACTGAAAACACTGAGAAGTACTGAGGAGCAAGAGTTATTAGTGGGGAGGCACCTGGTCCTTTCATAATGGAAAGAGGAAAAAACTCTACTTGTAAAACGTCACTTTTAGAAGGAAGAAAAACAAAGCAAACATGTAAGTGGATTATTTTTAAATGCCTATCTTGTTTACAAAACTATTGTTGGTATGTTGGGAATGTAATTTGAAAAATCTCAATCACACAATAAATCCTCCCACGTGCTATTAGTGCTGCTTTAAAATAAAACTGAAGATGTGATGTGGTCATTACAGGCCAAATTGAGAAAAAAACTAGTGGTGTAAGCAATGTCATCAAATCAGTATAATTTGGTGTAATTTATAAACCAGAGGAGTATAAAGGTTGGGTATTGAGGAAAAGCAACTAACAAGAGTTGATAATAAAGGCATAATGTAAACCAGGTATCTTTTCATCATTCAGTGGGCAACTTCAAAAAAATCATCATAATATATTGTTTTAAGAAGAGGTATTGCAGAGAGGTATCACATAGGAAAAGATTAATTAGTCACTACTGCAGTTATTTTGGTGGACTAGAAGTGGTGTGCACAAATTTAAGTTATTGTACCAAATTCAACTGAAATATAATGCAATCCAGCACATTAGAAGTTCATTGCCTTATATTACATTTGAAAGCATGATGTGGTTGGTGCTTGAAACTCATTTAAATGATGAGGTAATATTCATGTGTTTATTCTGAGCTGCAGGCTCAGACACAAATGTAAAGCCTACCACAGTGTTTGCTGCTCATGCTGTGAAAATAAAACAGTGCTCTCTTTGCTAGTACATCTCCAGTCAGAAAGTAATGGCACTGAGGCTCCCAACTCCATTAAAATCTATTGTAGATTCTTCCAATATGCACTTCGTGTTAGAACAACAACAAAACTTTTGCTCCAAGAATTGCTCTATAGGAATATAGTTATCTTGGGAATCACACCCAGAAACTGATTTTTAGTGGAGAATATGAAAGATAAATATATAGGCAACACATCTCAGTGTGTTTTCACTACCAATAGCTGCATTTTGATGACTAATTGGCACAGTGTAATGAACTTTCACTTCTACAGATTTAAATTCAGATCCGAATGAGAAGTAAAATGTGTTCAGATTTCTCAGTCTTTAGCACAATAATATCACAAAACTAAATTATATCATCTCCGGGAATCTCACTGGTGAATGACAACACAAACACCTAATCTATTGTGAGAAGCTCCTCATTAGTAAGAATTGGTGAGAATAGGAGGTTAGCAATGATGTCACACAATAATGTAGGAGTAATCAGGGTGGGTGGATGGCTAAATACATAAATGTTGAACATCTTGACTGAAGGGTAGATGAATTCCCCTCTATAAGGTGAATAGCCATCATCCCTGCTTTAACATCTAGCTGATTTCTCCTCCCCCACTAGCATTTCCTCAATTTTGTCTGGATTGAAGTTCAGGAACTCAGCCTAACCCAGGTTCTACTCTCAGTCTAGCACTGAGAAAGCAAAGAAACATCTGGGTTAACTGAAAATAAATGTTGTGTCTTCCATACTGTCTTAAATTGAAATTGTTTTCATGTATCCTTCATTAGGCATCTGCTCCACTCCAGGTCAGATGCAAATAGCACAGGCACACCGCTTCCACATCTTTCTTTAGGCTTAACCATATACCCCAATGAAGAGAACTGGTTAGACTCATCCTTTGTTGTTTGTTTGTGCTCCTAGAATGAGATACCCCCCCCCCCTCCCAAATGTAACTGACCAATGGGCCTGTGCCTCAGTCCTGGTCTTTTTTCAGGGTAGTCAGTATGGTAGTTCCTGGTAAAAAGAGGCCCAACATTATAAGAATTTAGGAACAAGTGAAGAAGAAGAAGAATGTTCATTAGAAGACCTGCTTACAGATCCTAGCACATTCTCTACCTACTCTGGTGAATGCTTAGAAATAGGTGAGACTGGTAATTTCAGAGTTACATCAGTGTGACACTATGCTTCTTCATAGAGAGATGTTATGTTATGAATATGGCATAACTAAGGTGTTTTATACAAGATAGATCTTGCGGGGTATCATTGGAAAGGTTATGATAGGATAATCCTATTTGTCTACATGTATCATTTGTATATCTAAAGTTAGGAATATTGAATATAATCATTACAAGTGGGTTTACATCTGGGGAATGCCCGCCAGACAGAATGCAATCCGTCCTGTTGGGCCATTAGGGAGAACAGTGGGACTTGGAAGATGTTATTCTCCCACCTTCCTGGGAAGACTTATGGCTTCTTTGACACTGCAGGATCATGTGATCATGTCATCTGGTACTGGACTCCATCTTGTATTGTTAGTATTTTTTCCTCTAGTAGGGGGTTGGGATCAAACTGGGAAACATAGTGGGAATTCTTTATATAAAACCTCTTTAAGGCTGGGGTGTGAGTTAATTGGGGTTGGTTCTTTACTGAATCCCCACCTAGGATGACTGCTGAAAATACCTAAGACTGATTTGGGGAAGAAAGTACTGAATCCAGGCTAGAAGTGTCTGCCTATGAAAGGAATACCTGGAATTCTAAACTGCAAGCAAAAGCAATTTGTCTTCAAGAAATTCTGAAACTTGCTAAAAACATTTAGGGTGAGAAATTACTACTTGTAGCAGTTTCTTTAGTGTATTAAGCTTAGTTGATGTGTTTGCATTATTTGCTTGGTAATCTGTTTTGATCTGTTTGCTATCCCTTAGAATCACTCAAATTTAAACTACAAAAGGTAGATTTTTTTATGGATTCCACAAATTGGGTTTTAGAATAAACAGCGAGGGGGAGGGAACAAAAAGCTGTGCATATCTTCCTCCACATTGAGGGACAGAGTGAATTCCATGAGCTTAGGCTGTACAGTTTTCTGTGCCGCACAAGACCATACAATTTTAGGTTTATTCTCTGGGGTGTAAGGCGGGGAGATGTGAATTTGAGTGCTGGGCAATCCCCAAGGTGTGTCTTCCCATGCAGAGCTGATTTTAGTGTCTGTGTCTTTGTGCAGCTGGTTGTCTCCCTACCTGTGCATGTGCTGGAGAAGACTTGAGAGCATGGCTCAGCGGGACAGGATAGGGGAGCCCAGGCTGGTGGAATCCGTGGGCTCAGTGGTTCCCCAGTGCATTAGGTGGCACTGGGGCATGGGGGGGTGACAACCCATCACAATAAGCACCAAAATTCACCACATCTACTAAAAATATTTTTAAAGTATAAAATTAAAGGAATTGATTTTGCCTAGCAATGTTTGAATCTTGATTGATTTTCCTAAAGTATCTAATGCATAGTAATGATAATATTTATTTCTCTTATCATGGCTAATATAATATATTTGGTATGAGACTAAAGGGAAGGAACCATATTCTTCAGAGCAACTAAATTAAGAGCATTTCCTTAACATGTCATTATTTGAGGAATATCTAACAAAACAAAACCCAACCCTAAATTACTTGCAGCTTTTAAATTATTCACTATTTTAAAGGAGTGATTAGGGAGTAAATGAGGGTTCACTCATTACTAATCATCCTGGAATGCTAATATTTTTTGCCTTTAAAATCCTCCTTTTGGCTCAGTTTTCTGCATACAAAGTTTTCCCTATGCAGGTTGTATACACAGATGCTTGCAACCCAATGGAAATTACTTGCTTGGTAAATTACTTGTATGATTGTTTTGCACAGGAAATTGTGTGTGCAAATACCTTGATTAAATTCACATTTCTCAGGCGAAGTTCTGAAAATCTATTGTTGAAAAAGTAAATTTACATTTAAATGTACTCCTGCTAGAAGTTAAATCCCAATTTAGCCCTGTCAACAAAACTTAAGCTTATATATACAAAGGACTAGTCTGATAGATTGACAATCAGGTATGATGCATATGACTTTGAATCTGATGTTAGTTAATGCTGTCTGAATAGGCAGATAATTATAAGTTATAGACTGATGACTTAGGAACCTGAATGCTGTTATTTAAAAAGTTACTAAATTGAGTTTCCCAAGTTTGAGATGAAAAAGCTGCATTTGATTAGTGAGTGAATAAGGTGATTGAGGGTGGTGGTGGTGGGAAGGGGGGGAATGAGACACATGAAGTACATGAACCAGGAGATCAGAAGCAAGTACTTAGCTCGCTTTCCAGAATTACCTTCCTAACAGATCAGAAAGTGCTAAATTATTTAAAAAATATTTTAGCATTTCAGATTTCATTTGGGCTTCACATCTGGCTTGATTGTGAGTTACTGAATCTGCATGCTAAATACTCTCCAAGCAATATTTTAAAAATCTCTCTCTCCACCAATTGTTTCAGTAGCTTTTAGAGGTGTCAAATTGGGAGGGGGGAAATAGTAGTGGTACTCTCCTAAACTTAATCTCCAAAACAAGCTCTTCCCGTGTGTGCCATATCTTTACATAGCTGGGGAGAGTCACTAGGATCCTGGTTGTCATGCCTAAACTGCCTTTGATAACTAACTTTCCTCGGACAACCTTCACATTATTAAGAGAAGGGTCCCAGGAGGGACTATAGTGCTTCTTTGGGTTTGTACTGTGGTAATTTACACCGTTGTTTTTCAAAGGGTTATTGTCTATTGTTTTTCCAGGTAACGTTACATTTTCCATTTCTCGTATGCTGCTTAAGAATTGGGGGTTATGACTTTCTGAATATTTATCTTTTATGAGTCCCTACCCAGTTTTTCTGTTACACAATTAGTCAGTCAGAAGTTGCAGTAAAACTGAAGTTTCATTAAAAATATGATTTGCTTAAATGCAGTACATTTTAGTTTAATTACTTTCAATATACTAGTCAGCATGGTATCAAGTAGAGAACTATGGAACTACCACAAAGATAACAGTAATAAAATATACATTGAAGACAAGAAATATATAAATTATTCATTATTTAAATGACGTGTCAAAACCATGAGGGTAGCCTAGAATTCCTCCTTACTTGTAAGGGGTTAAGAAGCTCAAATAACCTGGTTGGCACCTGACCAAAAGAATCAATGGGGACAAAAGTTACTTTCAGATCGGGAGGGGGGGAAAGGCTTTGTGTGGGCTCTTTGGTTGTGATTTTGCTTTTGGATTTAAGAGGAATCTGACAACAATCCATCTCTTCCACATAATTCCACCAGTTTCTCAGGGTACGTCTTCACTATGGCGGGTAGCCATCGCTCTTTTAGTGATCGATTTCTCGCGTCTGGTTAAGACGTGAGAAATCAATCGCCCGCGGCCCCCCCGTCGACTCCGGTAACTCCAGCTTGACGCATGGCACAAGCTGGCGTCAACAGGGGAAAGGGCAGCTGACTGTCGCCGCCATGAGGACGGCAGTTAAGTTGCCTGTACATACGCCAACTTCAGCTATGTTATTAATGTAGCTGAAGTTGCATATCTTCAGCCGATCCCCACCCCTACTGAAGACCAGCCCTCAGATTACAAATACTGTGAGTACAGCCGGGCAAGGCAGGTCAGTTTAAATTTTGGTTTCACTTGTGAATTTCTCTTTGCCAGAGGGAAGCATCCCCTGTAATTTTGGATTCCTCTGTGTTTTTTTAATCTGTTTGTGACTCTGTAAAATTAAGTTCCATCCTGATTTTACAGAGGTGCTTTTTTCTATTTTTTTTCATGAATTAAAATTATTCTTTTAAGAATCTGACTGATTTTTCCATCATTTTAAAGATCCAGGGTTTTTGGATTGGGTTCACCTATAACAGTTGGTGAGGGGTTTATTCTCAAGTCTCCCCAGGAAAGGGAGTGTAAGGGCTTCAGAGAATTTTTTTTTGGGGTGGGACACCAAGTGGTCATTCCCTGATTCTTTGTTTTAAGCACTCGGTGGTGGCTGCATACCATCCAGGCACAGGAGAAACACGTGCCTTGGGGAAGATTTAATGTAAGCTGGTAAAATAAGCTTAAGGGGGGGGGGTCTTCCATGTGGGTCCCCACATCTGTACCCTAGAGTTCAGAGTGGGAAGGGGACCATGACAACACATATATAACTAGTGAAATTCAGAAACAAACATTTTGTTTAATGTTAGTTAAGGTTGCTTTCATTGATAAATTATATAAAAAGGAAATACAACTTTAAGGATTAATAATAGCTGAGCATGCTCCGCTTAGGAAATACCAGAATAAATGTTGCCCATGACACCTTAATTCACCCTTTTTGTGCGTATGCATTATGATACAATTTTTAGCTACATGTGAAAGAGACTACCTATGAAAAATATGGTATTAGTGACATACCCAGCACCCCACAGGAACTTTGTGTATGCAGTGTAGTTGTAGCCACATTGGTCCCAGAATATCAGAGAGGCAAGGTGGGTGAGGTAAAATGTTTTTTGGACCAACATCTGTTGGGGAGAGGGAGAAGTTTTCAAGCCACACATAGTCCGTCTTCAGGAACTTGGGATAAAATCTAAGTCTCTTGGGGCATTAAGCTGCCTTAACCAGAGACTATTCTTTCTCTTCCTGAAACTCCCTGCCTTATCGACTACAAACCTTCCAAATTCTGCAAGAAATGAGGAAGGGGTCCTATAAACAGACTCCTTCACTAGGTGACTCTTTATCCCTAGACTAGATCTATTCTGTGTACTGAATGAAACCAGGGTTGGGGGGGGGGGGGGAGGAAGAGGGAAATATGTTTCCAAATGTTTTATGGTTTAGTTTATTGCTGACCTCAACCATAACTAATGTTAAACAGAGATTTTATTTGTGAATTGAGGTAAGTTTGGAAACATAATTATAGTTATCTGAAAATATGGCCTTATTGTTCCCCATTAATTCTGCCTTGTAGAACTGGGAAAAAAATCTAAAATAAAATTAAATACGTTTTTCCCCTTAATTTTGCTCTGGTGAAAGAGGGTAAAAAGGCAGTCCCGTGCACTGAAGAAGTATAACACAGGCAGTCAAAGCTTTCTCACACTGCTCTGGCAGTATGTCTCAGCTCTGATGATGAGACTACCTCTAGGACTTGTCTTCACTAGGCTAGGGAGGGGTCGATCTTTTGGTGATTGATTTATTGTGTCTCATCAAGACGCGATAAATTGATCACCAGTGGCTCTGCCATCAACTCTGGAACTCCAGCTTGCCAAAAGGCACAAGCTGGAGTCGATGGGGGAGCGCGCCGCCAACCTCCACTCCCATGAGTGAAGACCAGCTCCTAGAGGTGAGACAGTTGTTCAGTCTTGAATCCCAATCAAACCTTGGCTTCTTTCAGACTGCCAGCAAAGGTGCCAATGTGTGTTAATTGTGATTATGCCTTTTATTAAATAGCACATGGTCAAAGGGGACTTGGACTGAGACCACCAGCTCAGTTCTCACAGGCTACAAAACAGCTGTCACACAGTAATAACTATTGGCCACTGACAACCCAGGCTGAGTTCAGAGTTTTTATAGTTCCTAGTGAAAGATTTTGTTTGTTCTTCTGAAAGGTCCTGGCAGGCAAACCTCAATCTGATACTTGGTTCCTAGAAGTTCAGTTACCAGCCGAAATGAAATGTTCTTTGAAAGGGGAAATGCACTGTAACTCTTTGGTGTGTTGTGCTTTAAGACTGTGAAGAGTGGGCCATATATTTACACAAACGAAAAACCATTTATTTTCTTCTAGCATTCGACTTATTTTGTGCATCGTCTTTTCCCCCCTACATTTACATTAGTACCATTAGTAGCGGCCTTAGAGCTCAAAATTCAGCTGAGCTTGAAATAGACCACTCTGCATGTTTACTTGATAGACAAGCAGCAGGTTGAGGTTTGTTATTCCATTTGCCTCCCTGAATGATCACTGTGTTCGACACCATTAAAATATAGATATGGTAATATACATTGGCAAATGATTATTTTTCTTATTTTAAAATAAACATGTCAATACAATGATTTAATTCCTGAACTATAGTAAACTCTAAGGATAGCTTGATATCTTTTAGTGAAGTGAATGAGAAAATTATTCAGTTGTAAATAGGATTTTCTAATGTAGTTTATATGCAAATTAATACAAGCTTCCATTTTCAGATAGGTATAAAATAGCTAGTGTATGGATAAAGCTGAAAGCATAATTCACAAGAAATAATTTATATTAAATGTTGCCTTTTACTCTGTCTAGAAATAGTTCCTAAACTAATCCAAAATTCTTGAATTTATTCATTTGAAATTATTTGTCATCCCCTCAACCCCCAGCAAATAGCACTTGTTCTGCAGTTTGTTTCCAAATTTTTAAATATTTGTGGTTCACAATTTGAAATTACCTCTGACCATAAGCACAAATCCCATGATATTGTTTTTCTCTGAGTTTGAAGTTCTCTTTATCTGAGCACTAATATTAGTTATTGCACACAAATCTAGATAAAAGGGCATATTTAGTACAGAGAATAATGGGTAAAATTCATGTTTGAATTTTGACAGGAAATGTACATAAAAGATGAAAGGTCAAAATTTTTCCTACTCTTTCAGTTCTATCTATAGGAAATATATTCTATCAAAAAAACAAGAATTAATTTATCTATTTATCTGTAGTACAATAAGTAGCTTGGCTTTTGCACACACATGCAGATGACAAGGTATATTCATTACAGGGAATAATGGATGGAATTTGAAGTATCTGTTGCTGACAAACAGACTGGTATTAAGATAGGTTCTGTTTGTTATGTACAACCATTAGGTAACAAAACTTTCTACTATTATGTGTAGCTGCAGCCTACAATTGCCTGGCACTGGGCTGCTTTGTTTCTGCCCCATCCGGATGTGGTCCAGGAAACCATTGTCTGCGGGAAGTATGGCATCTCTACACTTCCTGGAAGACTTACTCGATAAGGTATCTTTTTAGATTTATTTCTAAAGTTTCTGACTAAACTAAAACACTATTAGATTTATCTAACAAACTATAACAAATACAATACCTAATTTCACAATCCTTCAGGTTGTTTTTAAACAATCTTAATGCATCTTGATTGGTGAAATACCCTACTAGACCAATCTTCAAGAGTGACGACTCCTAGGAATCTAGTAAAATAGTCCAATATAATCAGGTCATCATGTCTGCTAATGCTGAACATATAAATTCCAACTTTGTCTCAAGGAATTGTGAGCTGGGGGAGAAGGCAAGGGATAGCAAAGTGGTTTGAGGATCGGCTTGCTAAACCCAGGGTTGTGAGTTCAATCCTTGAGGGGGCCATTTAGGGATATGGGGCAAAAATAGGATTAGTCCTGCTTTGAGCAAAGGGGTTGGACTAGATCAGCGGTTCTCAAACTAGTTGAGACCACGACCCATTTTTGTGATCCAGCAGCACGGCGCAACCCCTCAGCCGAATTACCAAAAAAACCAACAACAAAAAACGCGCGTGCGCCCCCGTCCCCGCCGCAGGCAGGCTCTCTGGGAGCGCCCCTGTCCCGCCGTGGGCGGGCTGCCGGGAGCACTCCCGTCCCCGCCGCGGGTGGGCTGCCGGGAGCGCGGCCCCCAGCCCGCCTGCTGCGGGGACTGGGGGCCGGGGCGCAACCCCAGTCGCCGCGAGTTGCGGCAGCAGGAGCTTGCGACCCCCCGGGGAGCGCTCGGTGACCCCCCCGGGGGGTCGCGACCCCCAGTTTGCGAAACCCTGGACTAGATGATCTCCTGAGGTCCCTTCCAACTCTAAGGTTCTATCATTTTCTATGTTCATGCAGTATTATAGGTTATTTCTGCTAGGAAGCGCTGTACTACTGACACATTACATATCTGCTCACCATTTCTTCAATAATACTATTTATCTCTGGCCAGAGTACAACTTCTCTAGCTCTTGTGTTTGATTTGATTATTTCCAGGTGCCCTTTGGGTGCTTGTTCCAATATTGTCCTTCTTATCACTGTGAAAACAATGATCTGTCCCCCCCCCTCCCCCGAGCACACCTGAGATCACTAAGCAATCCTTTTTATATCAGGAATAGGTAGATGAGAAGTTTTGAGGTTTTTTTTCTCCATCTTCTTTACTTATCACTTGCATCACTGATCATTAGGCAGTGTACTGACAACTGGAGCATATGTTCTTGAAATGATGTCTGCTGTTAACTAAGTGGGGTCCAGGTTTAAGCTCAAGGTCACATCATATTTCTGTATTTTCAAACATAGTGTGACAGATCCGCTCTCGCACCCCTCTGCAGGGAACCCTTCTTTGCTCCAAACAGTGCTCTTTTATTAACAGTGCAGGACCCCACCACCAATATATACAGCTTTGTACAGTTCTTCAACTTACAGCTGTACAGCTCCCAGCTCTACAGACTCTATATAGTCCAGCTTACAGTTTACAACTCTAAATACACAGCTCTGAATAGCTCCAACCACCACCTCACTCTATACCATCCCCGCCACACTGGGCTTGCTTCCTGGCAGGCCTTTTATCCCCCGAGGAGGCTGCCAGGTGTCACTCATCAAGCCTGAGCCCTCTGCAGCCCAGGTAGCTAATTAGCCTTCTGCAGGGGAGGTTTGCAGAGGGCTTTTCTCCCTCTTAAAGGGCTGGCAGAGCTGGCTCAGGCACTCCTGGCCAGGACCCTGCCACAATAGTCACGGTACCCTACTTGGTGCTTTTCCATGTCCCATTTTGTGTGTTGCAGTCAGTGGTTTGTGATCAGTTTCTGCCTTGAAACTAAAACCAGAGAGAAAGTTGTGAAATCTTGTACGTCCTATGCGAGACCTAATTTCTCTCTTTCAATTTGTGTGTACAGTAAACCCTCGATTTAACGGACCCCGATTTAACGGACTTCCGATGCAACAGACAAAATTTCCGATGCATTCGAAATCCGTTATTCGGGGGCTGCCGGCTCCCGCCCCGGGGAGCCGGGCAGGAACTGTCACTCCCCGCAGAGGTTGACAGCTCCCGCCCGGCTCCCCGCAGCGGGGAGCCCGGCGGGAGCTGTCAACCCCCCCCCAGGGCTCCCCTGTGTTCACAGCTCCCGCCGGGACTTGATAGCTCCCGCCGGGCTCCCCGCTGTGGGGAGCCCGCCGGGAACTGTCAATCCCCCCCCCCCGCCCGGCTCCCCCTGCAGGGAGCCGGGGGGGGGGGGTGTTTGACAGTTGCCGCCGGGCTCCCCACAGCGGGGAGCCCGGCGGGAGCTGTCAACTCCCCCCCCACCCGGCTCCCTGCAGGGGGAGCCGGGCGGGGGGGGGGTTGACAGTTCCCGCCCGGCTCTCTGCTGCGGGGAGCCGGGCGGGCGAGTTAACAGCTCCCGCCGGGCTCCCCACAGCGGGGAGCCCGGCGGGAGCTGTCAGCTCCCCTCCCCCCCCCGGCTCCCTGCAGGGGGAGCCGGGCGGGGGGGTTGACAGTTCCCGCCCAGCTCTCCGCTGCGGGGAGCCGGGCGGGCGAGTTGACAGCTCCCCCCCCCCCGGCTCCCTGCAGGGGGAGCCGGGCGGGGGGGGGGGGTTTGAGAGTTCCCACCCGGCTCCCCACAGCGGGGAGCCCGGCGGGAGCTGTCAACCCCCCCCCCCCCCCCCCCGCAGCCGGGACCCGGGCGGGCGGGCTCCCGGTCGTGATAAAAGTAAAACCTCGACATAACGGACTAATTCGGGCGAGGGGGTGTCCATTGTCAGCCGAAAGTCCATTATTTAATAATTTTTAAAAATTATTAAATAACGGACTTTCGGCTTTAACGGACACCCCCTCGCCCGAATTAGTCCGTTATATCGAGGTTTCACTGTATGTCGTCTTAGTAGCTGTGATATATGAAACCGACAACCAATCCAGTACTGGAATAGTACTGCTGACCGCTCTCCCTGTCTGATGTCTTTCAAGGGGTCCTGAAATGTAGAGCTAATGTCAGAAAGTCCTTTACATCCTGCAACTCTTTCATGCTGTCAGAGCCCTGCCTTTTCTGTGACCTTGTGGAAGAGATGTCTTAGTTGAGTTGTGAAAACTGTATAGTTATGTATGGACTTGCTGTCATAATTCAGCCAGCCTGAATTCCACTTTTATTTTTGGATTTTAGCATATTCTGTTTTGCCTGATTCTTCAGGCAAAATTCCCTTTGAGACCAACCTCTCTCTTTGTTATCTCCATAATTTGAACCTGACATTCAATCTTGTTCAGTTTAAGGTTATTAGCCCGTTAGCAGTTTGCAGGAATCTCTTCAGTCATCCCTGATGCCCTAAATTATTATTTCATCAATGCACACTTTCACATATGCTAGGCCTCTGACGTGTGACTTCTTACACAGTGAAATACTTCTGAAGTGCAATACATTGAAAAGTAGTCTTCAGAAGCAGTATCTGGCAACGGTGTGTTGAAAATACAGGTCTTGGAGCTCTGTGTCCAAGGGGATCTGCCACAAAAGCAGAGCACTTTTTTGCACATTCACTAGTTTATTTCCCTCTGTAGCTTTCATATGCACTCAAATTTCTGTTTGAGCCTTTTCTAGACATAGTCAGCATGTCCACTGACTCTCCAAGCTCATGGGGTGAATTACTTGCACAGGCTCTGTAACAGCCATTGCAATGTCACACGTCATTGGGCTTTCCAGCACACTGCGTCTTCCCTTCTTGGTACCATGTAGTGTCTTACTGACAAGCAGGCCAGTGTCAAGATAAACCCTTTACTATGAACAGGAACTATGTATAGCAATGAAATAACAAAACTTCCTATTTCTCTTTGTGACCATGATCACCCTGCCCTGGGCTTCTTTGCTTCTGCCCCCCAGCAGGCAGTGTGTCACAGGCAACTAATGTATGCATAAAGAGTCTACAGGAAGTGTGGCATCTCGGCTTATTCTCTATAGCACAGAAATCACCCCTGTGCAAAGAGCCAGCATGAGGTTTCTGTGCCACGTAAGCCCTATTTTGAATTTTGTTTTCAGGTTTTCTTAAGGATATAGGAGAAGAGAGGATGGAATTAATCTCTGAATATCATAGCAGATACTATGGCAACAAGAGTTATCTGAAGACTTATAGTAGCTAGTGTAAACTTTGGTAGGAAGTAGTTTGCCATGTTGTTGCTGACTTGAGAGTTCAGCCGTAGGCAGCAGTGTGAAGGAGAAATAATCAAGCCTCATAAACCACATAGAAAGTTACATGATAAAGATGACATTTTTGGTGGAGAATATCAGAGAGTGCACTTCATTCCTTTCCACTCTCAAGGAGGATGTAGCAAGATTTAAATTGATATATATATATGTATATATATATCAATTTAAATCTTGCTACATCCTCCTTGAGAGTGGAAAGGAATGAAGTGCACTCTCTGATATTCTATAGTGTGTGTGTGTGTGTGTGTGTGTTATATAATGCCTTGAGGTGAATCTAGCTTATTTTAAATTAGACAGATTTAGTCATTTGATCTTAATTTTGCAACTTGAAAATTTTAACACAAATGGATTTTATATGATTATTATTAAAATTATTGGTGTTCTGGATAAAGTATTTGATACTTCATGCTGCTTGTTTGTGATGCATTATTACTGTCCCATTGAATGGATAGAATATTGTTGTTGGAAGGTTGTGAAGCAGATGGATGAGGAGTTGATTGTGACATTTGGGGAAGCTGCAATTGCAAGGAGAACTACAAAGGAAAATAGTTATTAAGGATGAGGGGTTGTATACGAGAGGAACAGGTTATTAGTCAGAAAGTATGCAAAATACTCGGGGGGGGGGGGGTATTGCCCACAAGGAGGAGTTTGGTTATTGTATTGTTTTTAAATAATTAAATGAAAAAGAGGCTGTGACTTCTGAAGCAGAACTCAGCCAGCATCAGTACGAGAGAACAACTGAAGCCAGGAACCTAGAAAATTCTGGATATCAAAGTGGGATGGAGAAAGGTTGCATCCTCTACCACTATACATCACTTTTGTCTATACTCAATTTTTTCCCCCCAAATCCATAATTCTCAACAGGTGCAACTGTACTGGTGAATGATGGCCTGGTGGAAGTTGTAATGTAAATAAGGGTTGGATGAGCTGGGACAGGTTTTACCACTATCTTGGCTAACTCTGCTCTGAGCCAGTTCAAATGGCAGAATCCTACAAACATCTGAGCCTTGTTTTCACTTGAGCTTCCCTGGTGGAACTTCACTCACTCATAAATTATAGGTCCTAAAAGCCCTAGTGTAGATACAGCAGGTGCTTAATATTTTCCAACCCACTGTTTGTGTGTGGCTAGATAAGTTTAATTGTGAGGCAGGACCTTAAGATAATTCTCCCCTGGAACTGGCTCAGCATGTAAATTCAACAGAAGTTGGAGAGAAACTAGGTGCTGGAGTAAGGGAAATCCCTGGAGTGGGGTAACTGATTTAGACAATACATTAAAAATAACTTGACTGGGTTAATTAGAGTGACAACATTTAGATTAGTACACTTATTCAGTTTTCTTTTCCTCAAAGTGAAACCCTGATTTTTAGAGTCCTTGTTGAGCCAAAATATAAAAGTAGCAGGCTGGAAATCAATTACCATTGAGAACATTAAATACATAAGATTCAATCCTAATGGTCAGGGCCAGCTCCAGGCACCAGTGCTCCAAGCACGTGCCTGGGGTGGCAAGCTGAGGGGGTGGCCTGACATTCACTATCAGGCCAGCAGCTAGACTGCTTTCAGCGGCATGCCTGTAGGAGGTCCGCGGCACCTCGAATCAGCGGGAACGACAAATTTAGAGCCGCCCCTGCTAATAGGCTACTTCTTGCTTCTACTTGCTAGGTGCTTTCAGCAGGTTAACAATAGGAGGTTTCTTGACACCTAGATATGGTCTGAGAAAGGGTTCCAGTACAAAAAGCCACAGATCTGAGATGTACAAGTTCTGTGGGCTATTCATGCTTGCTCTGCTGTTGCCCAATTGTCAGGGAGCAAAATGCCAGCAAGCTGTGTGAGCCTTATCCACAAACTTTTATTTATTTATTGTAGAGAGCTTAGCTAGAGAATAGTTCATGCAAATTATTTCCCAGTCCTACACCCATTGCTCTAGTACTCTGAATCTGCAATCCTTCTATTCCCTTCTCTTCCTGCTGTGGGTTCTCATGCAGTCCTCCAAAATTACTTTTTTTTTAATGATAAATACTTATGCAGCACTAGGGCTGGTGTAGTCCCCTACTTATCTCAATCTATACCCATATAACCTTTTAGGTGGTGACAGTGGCAGCTCCAGGCTCAGTTTACAGACAAGAAAACTTTAACAATTTCCCTAAGAGTGGGGCAGAAATTCTCTACGCTTAGTCACCACAGAGGGCTACCAGTATTCTCCCTCCCCTTCTCTTTGGCGACTCTATCAATTTTGTAGCCTCTACCATCGAATGCTGGGGAAAGGGAAGAAGCTAGCTTGAATCTGTATTCACCTTTTTGTGTGAAGAACAGGTGTAAATGAATGGTTTCTTTCTTCTTCTCCCTGGTTGAGTGACCTCCACAAAGAGCTGTCAACCAGAGAGCGAGAGAGATCATTTAAGAAGGAGCCTGAAATTATTTCTCATACCCTGGCTTTATTATTTTCTTTACTAGTATGGTTAGTTGTTGCATGATAGAGCCCAGTCAAACGTAAATAACTTTTTTATTATTCAGAGCTAATGTGAATTTTTCAAGTGAGTTGCTAAGCGAGTTTGCGGGTATGAGAGCAGCAGCAAAATTTGTTAGTCACATATATGTAGAGAAGGTGAGTGAAGTAATATCTTCTGTTATACCAGTTTCTGTTGGTGAAAGAGAGAAGTTTTTGAGCTTACACAGAGCTCTTCTTCCAATCAGCTACAACAACGCTGCAGACAACAAAAGAAACATATTTGGTCTGATTCTCTTCTCAAGTACAGCAGAGAAAATCAGGAGTAACTCCACTGAAGTCAAAGGTATTTTACTCTCTCAATAAGAGTAGGATCACAGTTCCAATGAAATTCTCATTTTGGAAGTTAAAGGCTAATGCTCTTTTAAGTAATGGTGCTAGCTGAGTCATCAGCAAACCAGCAACTTGCTTGTTCTTAAGATGTAGGGGAAGTTTCAGGGACGTATATTGACACATACTCAGACACAGAAGCTAGAGGTTTTTTTCAGCAGGTTGAACTATTATGGAAGTACGGATGCTGGAAGCCAATTAAGTCTGGTCTTAAGGCTCACACTGGTGTCCACCCTGATTTATTTAGACACATGGCTGTACTAGCAGGATTTCTGCATTTTTATTTTTTCTGTTCAATTCCCTAGTTGTTGTCTCTATTATCACAGCAAGCAGGAGACCTCGTCATGGACCAGGACACCATTGTGCTAAGTTGTGTACAAACACAGAACTAAAAGATGGTCCCTACCCCAGAAGCTTACAACCTAGTGCAGGCGTGTTTACAGCAGCAGAAAGAAATGGTGCTAATCATTTTTGGATTTTCTAAATTATCATCCAAAATATATCTTACTTTTTATTAGGTTATCAAAATGTTAAGGTTTAGAATCTCATGACTGGCTGATAGAAATGAATGCTGCTGGCTTCACAGGAAACCCTGGAATGTCAACTTGCCTACAAAGCATGTTTCTAGTTACATAAACTATCGGTCATAAAGGCCTACATTCAACAAGATAGTTAAGCATATGACTAAATCAAAATACATAGGCAGTTTCTCCTCCCTTGGCATTTGTCCTGGAGCTTTCCCCAAAGATCTGAAAGACTGTGCACAGAAGAGATTGGAACTCATGGAAGATCAGCTTTGTGTTCTGGATGAGCTTTTGCGCTCCCCTCTGACTCTCAGAAAATTCAATGTTGCTTTTTCTAAGCCTCTGACACTCCATCTCTAGCTCCAGTGGTTCCAAAAAGCTGGTGATCTCTCCCAGCGTCCACTGACTACTTTCTGAAGAGGTAAGCTCTTGTGGCAATTAAAACCAGTACTCCAGTCAGGAGACTTTGGGCGCTGTTTTTGTCCCCCTCACCTCTGTCTCAAACAAATGGTAAAACGTCTGGGCTTTACGTGTGTATTATGAATTAGAGCCAAAAAGATTGTGTAAGCAAAAAGTATAGTTTTAGTACACTCCCCTTATTCCTTGAATATTCCATACATTATCAAACAGCTACATATTTTCTAGCTCTTTTTGATGACATTTTCTGAAACAAATTAATATAAAAAAATCCTCTGAACTCAAAAGGATCTGACAGAGGTTTAGTCTCTAATGTTGAATTTTTAATCTATCGATGTTAATACAAAAAGGAATCAATAAAAGCCATTACTATAAACCACAAAGTTTTTTTGGGTCCTTTCCTTTCTGAAATTATACCAGCAAGATTTTTTTGGACAAATGTTTTCTAAGATAATATGACTTGCAACGGCTGGCTGCCAATTCTGATCCTTGTATTTTTGTAGAAGAAAGAAAAGATAAGAATATCTTAGAGCAAACAAATACAGCCTTCGCAATGAATTCATATGCAGAATCTGCTGAGTGTTTATAAATCAGTCTGGGTGTGCTACTTTGTGTGAAAAGGTGAGTTGATAATATGGTGAAGTTATTTTCTAGTCATAATTTGGATGTCATATTAGTATTGATTTGGAAGTTGAACTACAGAAGAATGTGGAATGTTGTTTTTCAGTGCTGTAGTTTCAGGTGCAGAACAACTTGGAAAAGAGGTTGCTTTTAGTTAGAAGCCTAAATATGGATTTATGAGCCAACCTCTAGGCACCCAGGTTTGAAAACTTTGGTTTTATTTTATGTGAAGAGATTGACTCGCTTGGACCATGATTGAGCCCGAGATAAAGAAATATCAGTGGTTAGATTTCTTAAATATTTTAAAAATTTCCTCAATCATCATCCCCAAGTCCATCATTTGGTTGCTGGAACTAGAAAGCAGAACTTGTTAGGACTCTGTGTGTGTGTGTGTGTTTGGGGTGAAGGTAGAGTGGTCATAGACGTTGCACTGGAGAGAGAAATCTGATCCATTCAAGACATTTAGTAGATATTGTAATTTAGCCCTTTGATTACTGAGTTAGATAGAATGCAAATAAAGTACTGGGTGGTTTCTGGACATCGTTGAGGCAGTTACTCCTCTCTGGTGCCAGGGCCGGTGACAGGGGGGTACTACGGGTACAGCTGTACTGGCCCCCCCGACTTTAGGGGGGCCCCGGTACACAGCTGTACCCATTGTGTCCCCCCTTGTCGCTGGACCTGGAGACCGGGGAAGGGGCGGGGAGGAGGCGCGGCTCCCTCCGGACAAGCGAGCCTGGCCCCAGCAGGAGCTGCGAGCCCGGCCGGCGGCAGCAGCGCTGTCGGGGGAAGGGGGGGAGAAAGGGTGTCTCACGCAGCTCTCGCTGCCCGGGGGAGGGGGGGGGAGCGCCGGCTGGGCTGGGCTGGGGGGGCCCCAGCCGCTGTCGGCTGGGCTGGGGGGGGGGGCCGGCTGGGCTGGGGGGTCCCCAGCCGCTGTCGGCTGGGCTGGGGGGAGGTGAGCACCGGCTGGGCTGGGCTGAGGGGGGCCCCAGCCGCTGTCGGCTGGGCTGGGGGGGGAGCCGTCTGGGCTGGGGGGGCCCCAAACTATCAAAGTAGGGGGCCCCCAAATTTCTGTCGCCAGCCCTGTCTGGTGCACTGAGATGCCATGGGTTGATCTGCTGGCATGATCCAGTCAATGGATGAAACGGCTCAGGAGTATGGACTCATCCATGTGCATCCTATCAGGTTCCTGTGAATTTCAGTTCCTTGTATCAGAGAAAAATATCTTCCTTTTGATGGGAAAATCCAGGCATGACGTGTCTTGTCATGTTCCATAGAGGAGAATGAGGGGTCTGGAGGAAGGCAGGCAGGCAGCAAGTGGAGGCAGTTTCCTTTTAACTATTGACGAGACCGCAGTAGAAGATCTAATGGCAATCAAAATAAAAAATTGGCAATGACCGGTTCCTGCTCCATTGCCTTCAGGAAGTCAAGAGGGTAGGCAGTGTAGAGGCAAGACAGCTAAAGAGAGGTAGGAGGCCACATCTAAATGGAATATCTCCTCCATGTCACAGGTATTATTGGGAAGTGGAAAAAAAAAAACACTAACGCAAGCCTGATTTCTAATGGAAGCTGTCTGCAAACATGTATATGTGAATGCCCTAGAACCCTTAACTAATATGATTTTATGAGCTAGGTGAACACCCACTTGTGAAAAACAACGTGGCACTTTTTTCTCCTGAGCATGACACACTATTGTGTATATGTGTAAATGGCTACTTCTGATTTATACGTTATGGATGACTAGTTCCAAAAAGGAGTGGATGCATGAATGACAGAGGCAGACACATGGGTTTATGCGTTGGAGTTGTGCATTATTCATAAAAGAAAAAGGTTTGAAAAAGGAACATGTATGATTAACTGCAACCAGAACAGCAGCAACTTGCAAGCTGACAATTTACATCCATTTTGTGCAGTTGTTCACAATGCAGTTAGTACTGTTATTTACACAATAAGGGTTTTACTCTGTACATAGCAACTGTCGCATTGCATGGCATTTGTAATATCTTTAGCTATGTCTAGGACATGATTATGAGACATAAAAACTGAACCCATTCTTTTGCCAAATGGAAGAGTCAAGATAGTGCTAATCCTCTTGGCAAGTGACTAAACATATATAAACACATTATTTTACAGAGTAGTTCGTCTCACAGGCAACATGATCACTGTTCACATACAATTGTTATTTTTACAGACATAGTCAGCTGGACTAGTTCAGTTGAATTGTTATATCAACACTGTTTGAAATTTACCCCCGTTCAAAGGGTCAGCACAATGTCTGTATGCCACTAAGCTGTATTTTGTGGGACTTGAGCAGTATATAGACATTGTCTTCAGTGGGATTTAAGCATATCCTGAAATGCTTTGCTGAATCAGGACCTAAAGGAGAACAATTTTCTTTGTAATATAAACTTCTCCAAGGTAGTAAATAGTCATCTGAGATTTTTTTTAATGTACTCAGGTAGTTAAATTTAGTTACATTTTCATTCTTTTTTCTTTGGATAATTATCCAACCAGCTACAGCTGGTAATTATTCTAAATTTTTGATGTATTGAAAATAAATTTGGCAATTTGAGCATCTCTTGTACATTGTCTTCCATCAGGAAAGATTTAAAAAAAAATAGGCCCAGATTCCCAGAGGTATTTAGGCACCTAACGCACATTCATTTCAGTGAAAGTTAGGTTTCTAAATACCTTGGGCGATCTGGGCATTAGTCACTAATCCTGCAAATATTTAAATTTTATATATTGAAGTAGAACAAATTACTTCAATGGGACTACTACTCACAGTATGTGAAGTTAAGCACATGTTTAAAACTTTGCAGGACTAGAACTTTAAAGATTCTTCACTTTTTAAAAACACTATGCACAATGGTCTCTAATTTTATGCCTAGAAATTGTTAGTCAAGTTATTTAATCATTTTGCTCTCACACTTACTTGCAGGCACAATTTAGCTAATTTAGAATTCTGTGATTTGCAGTAGTATTCGGGTACTTGGATGTCTAAAAAATCTAAGTTGCTCCACTATTGTGCCCCCAAAACACAACTCCATTACTGTTCAACGGTTTCATTAGTAGAACAATGGGCTTAATCCTTAATGAATTCACAGTTCACATTAGTATAGAAAAGGAGCTCATATGTGCTTAATAGTATGACACTGGATCTTCCACTTCCTTTCGACTTGCATACAAATTGAAAAACACATGAGTACTGCCAGTTTAAATATATAGGGGGAAAAAAATCTAGAAACAAAGACAAATTGTCTATCTTTTTAATTTAGTAAATCATGTCAAAATCTTGACTAAAATAATGTAAAACTTTACATTTGTCCCAACAGCTAAAAAGCAAGAAAGATGCAAGGTAGTTGAGAGAGGCACAAGAAAATTGTTCTAAATGTAGTCTACAACAATGAAAATTTATAATGGCAAAAGATAGTACAGTAAATATATAAATTGTCATCTTTGAAAATCCAGAATTGCCACGTTACTATGCCAGCGTAATTGATATTGGGTGCAATCCTGTCAGGTGCTGAATGTCTTTTGTGAAGTGCTGAGCCTCTTCAGCTTTCATCAAAGCCAGTTTTACAGAAGACAGCTTATTTTCAGTAAAGTTTTCCATCAGAAGGTAAGGCCTGAATAACTAGAAGAGATCATCTCCATATGCATGTCTTTATCCTGTCATGAAACAGCTTAAGAATCCATTTGACTTTCTTCTGAGACTCAAGAAAAGTAATCTTGGGCAGGAATTTTCCTTTTTCCCAAGGTTTTTTATGGAAAAATAAATTCTAGGAGAGGCAAGCAGTTCAATAAACATGTCTATAAAGTAACCAGGCCCCGGGCTACTTCCTGTCTTTCTCTTCAAGAGTCTTTATCCTTGTGTTATCATGTGAAGCCAACCTCAGTTAAGTTATTAGCTTTTCAGTTCACCGTAAAGCTAAAAGGAAAATTCAAGGGAGCTTGGATGTACATGCTGAATAACTCCACTAACCAGGTTTATAGTGTAAGATGAAAAGAATTCGGGCACATACTCATTTTTTTTAATTACCTTTATAAAAGTGATTTATTTTTCTATTCTGATAAATTTACTGGCACTTCTGGTTGACTTACTATAACCCAAAATGTAGCATGCTGTGACAGGACAGATATTAAATATCTCATAGGGCACTTTTTTTGTAGCCCCATACTTCCTCAAACTAGGAGGTGCCCATCAATTCCACAGAGGAAGGAAAATATTTTTAAGAAGGTCAGTTTAAAATGTAATTCTCTGCTGAATACTCCACCTCCACCCCTCTATGAAAATGCTAGTTGAACATTTTGAACTTGGTCACCTTCAACTAATTTTGGAGACAGTCCAAGGGCTACTGATCCGTCAGTTGACCAACAGAGCCTAGTAAAAGGCATAGGAAATAAAATGAAGGATTATAATACAGGAGTTTTCAACTACAGTCACTCCCTAAGTCAAGTTAATAAGGATACTTATGACATTAAGTTGTGTCCAAGTTAACTTTAATTTTAACTTGGCAGTTTGTTCTTTTAACTACATTACTTTCAATCCCCTAATTTTCCAGTACTTCACATCTTATCTTATCTTCTAATTCTTTTATTATAATATCATTTTTCTTGAAGTTTCAAAGTGCTTCATAAAAACAAAGACCATTTTCCCCCAGAGGCCATTTTAATATTGAATACTCCATGTGAGCAGTATTATAACTCTCTTAGCTAACCTAGGAATTTTCAAAATTGTAAACTGCAATTGGGGCTTGATCCAACTAATGCCTGGTTACTAATATTAATGTTAACATAGCTATCCTAAATAAAGTAAGATGTTCAGTTTAGCCTCACAAATTTATCAGCTACAATTGGTTAATGGTTGTTTAGATGGCAAAGGATTTCAGTCAGTACCAGCCATATCTGCTTGTGGACTAATGGCATAGAGTCAAGATGGTCCAAATCCCATTATCAGCCTCCTTAGTCTGTCTCTGTCGTTTCTGCAATGTGCTTTTGAAATAGATAAAGAAAGACCTATCTGAATTGTCTTGTCACCATTTAATAAGCAGCACAAAGTTTTCATGTAGTTACAGGGTAATAATTAAAATGTTTATGAGAAATGTTCACCTTCTCTATGCTGTTTATTATTTTAGGCAATTTTGCACATTTAGAACTTTGTAAACATAAGTTTTGTTATATTTATAAAACTATTATTGCAATATTTGGAAGCTTCAGATAATTTAATAATTTCATAATTTAATGCAAGATATGGGACAAAATACCAGCAATTTACATGAACAGCTTTGTATGCTTGTTTCTCAAACATGGAGTCAAAACTTGATGCAAGAAAATTCAGCTATGCACCATTTTTATTGCTGGAAGTCCTTACTCAGAGTTAGTATTAACAGTCCAGTACTAAATGTGAACTCCTTATCCATTTAGTGCTACAGTTTCTAAACCACTTTAACAGGTCAAGAATGCCAGAGAAAGGTTAATTACCAGTACAAAAGTCACAAGTGTGTACCTTTCCCTCAGTAAATACATTGACTTTCCCTAAAGTTTCAAATTGATTTTAGAATTTTACTTTTAATCTTAAAGACCTTACATGGCCTCAGCCCAGCTTATTTGAGCGTTCAGCTGCTACACATTTCATTGTGTGCCATGCATTTAATTGGTTTTGTTTTATTAATCATTTCCAAATGTAAATTGGAGATGTCAGGCTCTGGAGCCCTTGCCTATTTTGCCCTAAGGCGTGGAATTCTCTGTCCGATGATATTAGATCATAGTCACAGTTTACTTGGCTGTTTAAAAACTTGGTCAAGTACACATCTGATACCCTCAGCCTTTCAGGGAGCTTACATGAACTCTGAAGTCTTTTGGGACAATACCTTGAGATCATCATCATGAAAGATGTTTTATAGATGTATGTTGAACTGTAAAATACTGAACCAATTTGTAAAACATCTTGATAATTTTGTAAACCAGAATTAAGTTATTACCTTGATTACATTAGGAACCTGATGTACATAAAGTAAGTACATCATGGTAAAGAATTGTTTTTAACTTACATTTTATTAGAAGGAATCAGTTTGCCAGCAGGTTCGAAAAAAATAATTAAAACTCAATTGAGGCAAAGTTATTCTAAAGCTGTTCTCTCTTCCACTGCTGAATTTGAGAAGTTAATACTTGATGACAGATTTTTGAAAACTCTGTTAAATGACATATATACCTCTATCCCCCCTCACATCCCCCTTCCCCCAACGGAAATAAAATATGCTTTTTACTGGTAGAACTAATATCTCAAGTTAACATGAGTTTATTGATATCAAGTGTCAATCTACACTAGGAACCTGTGGATGTAGAGTAAAGAATAATGGGGATGTGTGATCTCTCTGGGAAATTGCAGCAAAGGCACATTTTGAAATGGTGAAATAAAAAATATCTTCTGGTAATTTTTTCTTTAAACTTTTCTGAAGGTAAGTCTTTCCCTGAAGATCTTCCCATGAGGGCCAGGAGAGGTGAAGTTCTATATGCATAAAAGACTGATTAGTTCCTAAATATGCTATTTTTGTTTATATGATTCACCCCCTTTAGCGTTCTGGGTAACACAGGTGTCATGAGAAATACATTATATTGGACTAGATTGTGACCCCCTATTTAACATGGGAAAGTAGGGGGAATAATGCCCTATCAACTCACATGCAGAGAAAAAGCCTACGCGGGGAGTTTAGGGCCCTGCACCCTAGATGCACACAAGTAAGTGGTGAGGGGCAGCAGTGTCATGATTTCTCTTCCTACTGTTACGCGTTCTTGGAAGCAGCCAAGAAATAACCAAAACCAAAGAGTGAACTAGAGCAGCACTGAGGGATGTTTATTGCTTCCCTCATTTGCATAATTATAACCAATATCCATGCCTATAGCCTGCTAGCATGAATGTGTTGTGTGTGTGTGTACATATATAATTGTGCAAATAAGGGAATATATTACTGTCCAGAGATCAGTCACGGGGTGATGGGAGACCCTGAAGTCCCTTCAGATCCACGTGAGGACTCAACTGCTTCCAGTCCAGTCCCAAGTTTAGTGTACTGTTATATTTCCTTGTTGGTACCCCTGTCCTGGCAACCCATCTCGAAATATATACTTTCACCAGGATAACACCATGGTTGTATAAAAGGTGATATCGGCTTCTTTGTTTCGCCATTGGCTGTCACTCACACTATCTCACTCATTCCTTACATCAGTTGCATGAATAGAATTGGTAATATTGAGCAATGCAACTTTAAACAAGCATCTAACATCATTGGGGATCTTCCACGGCTTGTGGCTTTGTAACAGCATAACTCTGAAGGCTGCACTCGAACGAGCAAATGGGGGAGGGCGCATTTGGCCACACGTACATGATAGAAAGAAGAGGTGGATAAGCATGTACAGGAGTAGAGGGGAGTATGCTGCATCCTTTAAAGGTCTGTAGCAGCTACTTACACCTAACTAGTGCAACAGAAAAACACAGGAAGAATCATGCAGTTATAAGACATAACATCTCCTGGTGCTGTCTTGGGGATGTGCATGTACTCACTACCCCTTACTTGCCCTATTAACATTACTGCTAGGTCATGTAAAAATGTCTAGGAAGGCACAATCCTTGACCGCGAGAGCTTACAACCTGCCATCGCTATGTGTCATTATGGTAAACATATGGGGGAAAAACACTAATATCTTGAAATAGGACAAATGTATTAAAATGCATTTTGCAATCATCCTAGGTAATAAGTCATAAAAGATTTTTAGTATACATAAAAAGGAGCCCATCTAGGATGAAAAGATAATTTTAGTTTCAAGTAGATCTATTAATTTTTAAAGTGTTGGGAATATAAAATATATCAGAGCCTGTTTTCAGTTGTAAATCCAGAGTAAATCAACTGAGTTCTGGAGTGACTTATGTTGCTGTAACTAAGATCGGAATCTGGACGAATTGGCTATATCCTCCTCTTAGAGTCAGGTCCTCGGCTGATGTAAATTGACACTGCTCCATTAACTTCAGACACCAACTGGCCCAAAGAATTCACAGGTGCATAAAAAAATGTAAATCCCAGCTAAGTAAATCCTAGATAAGTCTTTTAAAGGATGATATTAACAATATAACCCAATGAGTTTGATTCCATAACGCTAGTATTTAATCATGTCCTGTTCTGCTGTTCATTATATCCTATTGCTAGTTAATTTATATCCCGGAGTAATGGAAGTGTTAAAAATATATCAGTGACACATTCAAATGACTAACTTCTGGTCTTGGACTGAGTTTATTTCCTCTGCAAAAAGACAGAACATTCTTTCTCTTCTATAAAGCCTTTATAATTTGGTAACCCTCAAACATAATGTTGTGCGCTCTTCTTATCTTGTTGCTGGAAATTCAGCCTGGTGCAGACAATCAATGTGAAGTCCTCTATACTACTCAGTCCACAAGTGGACCAATCATTCCCAAGTTGAAATGGAATGTCTGAAGCAGAGTTGCACAACGTATGTGCTTGCGTATGAGGGGGAATGCTCTGCAAGCAACTACATGAAATCTTCCCCTAGCTGGTATGGAGAGCAGGTCAAGGGAAAGTCCAAAAGATCTACAAGGATTCAGTTCCCTAACACCTACTGAAAGTAGCTTATGATTATAGGTTACTAAGTTATGATTATTTGATAGTTATTTTAGGGCCCCAGTAGTATTTGCTTGCAGTGAGGCTAAAATTGTATTGTCTGTGTGCACATGCGCATGGACACACACACACATACAATATTGGATGCTAGGCTTGTGCCTATCGGTCTTAGTGAAGTGACTTGAGTTACAGCATGGATGACCCTGCCATATTGTGTGGTGTTGTACCTCAATGAGTGGTAAATTCTGCTGTGATTTAAAGGTGGCTATAGGAGTGTGGGAGCTATCGCTTGGTGCAGCATTAACCATGCAGAGCTACACATTTTAATTGAAATGGACACCTCAATTACTGTTCTTGTTTACAAACATTTTAGCAATTTCACAACTAAGTAAACAAACTAACTTGCTCTTTTGTGGAACGTCACTAGACAAATTGATTGAAAGAGAGAGGCTGCTTTCATTTTCCCAATGGAGCTCAAATATGATCGAATAATGGTCCACTCCTGTTCAGAGTCCTCAACTGCCATTGCCTTCAAACAGAGTTGACGGTGATAAGTACCTCCTATGAGACCTTGCAGTGTTGGGCACTAAATGTCTGTTTATTGTAAGACGTGTGAGGGTTAATATCCTATTAATCTATCTTGCTGTCTGATGTAAAAAAAAATGTGAACGATCATTTCTGTTCTTGTCCTGTGCTGTAGGTTTTGAATCCCCTTTTTACAAACAGCTGCCCTTTCTAACATCTTAGTCAACAACATTTTTAGCACAATTGAGGAAATCATCACTTAACCAACTTGTTGCTTTTTCTCTTGTATGAACAGAATATTGCCATATTTATGCTATACATTATGTTGGCAGAAGGTCACTGTAAATGTGGGTTTTGATGTGCTGGAGGTGCTGTGCATGAGGAGTAGGGGAAGTCAGGGCCTGCAGGGGTCGAGGTGGGAGATTGTGGTGTCAGGGATAGAAGGGGGAGTGAAGTGGATACTCTGCATGGGGAGCAAGTGGAGATACTTAGATTCTGCAGGGAGGGAGAGGTCCCTTCCTGCTCCATGGCCGTATCCCAGGTGGTGTGATGGTCACTTTTACCTCCATGTATGTGCTCGCGTTACAGGGAATGTACCGGTGGAAACAGGTCATCCCCACAATATTTCCACTGGAGAGATGCTAGCTTCTCTGCCCCCTCATCATGGTTCTGCTGTCCCAGGCCAGTTTATACAAGTGTAACAGCAAGAATATTATGAAATATAAAATGTCTTTGAGCTGCCAATACCCTTATCAAATATATAAATTATTTGATCTGCTACTGGACCTTCCTGGCTTCAAATTCTTCACTTTTGCATTAAAGGAGGAAAAATAATTACTATCAGGGAACAAGGACTCCCTATTTCCCTGTCACATCTAAGAGTTGCTCGTGATTAAACAAAATGATCTCCTTACATTTTTGTAGTTCCAGTACCATAATTTCTGTCTGGCAGTACTATCTGTTCATTTATTTTCTTTCTTTCAGATGACTTGTATATATGCTAGAGCTGCAGGTTGGTCAGCCAGGGGAAAAAATATGCAGTAGAGCCTGGGATATACTGTCAAGCTGCTGTAATTACCTCTGCATACAGCTTTCACTGTCTGAAAGAGACTATGCCAGTTCCTAAGAATACTGCAAGTTTACATTTTCTCCGAATAAACTATGTTAATCACTTGATTTTACTGCAGCAACATCAAACATAGCACACCCAGTGGCACTGTCTGCGCATATCAGGTACCTCCAAAAGAACATTGCAATTTCTATTCCTGTGTAGTGTTTTTTAGCAGTTGAATGCTGGAGAGGGAATCCCTCATTTGTGCTACAAGCACTTATGAAAGTTAGGAAACTGCCATTGGAAATTTAAATGATCTCTCTTCCCCATCCTCCAACCCACCTCCTGTCCTGGATTGCAAATGTATCCTCCGTTTTTCAGCAAATGTATCCTCCATTTTTCTACCTTAGTTCTGTGATCTGAGCCCTGGAGGAAGAGTTAGATACCTAATATTCTTCCACCTTATTTCTGAACCAGATTTTCCCGTTAAAGGCATTTTCCACATCCGATAGGAATGCACCCACTGTGCAGCCATTAGGTGCATTTGTTTCCATCTATAGTCCCATGAACATGCATAATGCAAATTAACTGTCATAGAATATCAGGATTGGAAGGGACCTTAGGAGATCATCTAATCCAACCCCCTGCTCAAAGCAGGACCAATCCCCCAACTAAATCATCCCAGCCAGGGCGTTGTCAAGCCTGAGCTTAAAAACCTCTAAGGAAAGAGATTCCACCACCTTGCTAGGCAACCCATTCCAGTGCTTCACCACCCTCCTAGTGAAAATGTTTTTCCTAATATCCAACCTAACCCCCCCCCCCCCTGCAACTTAAGAACATTACTCCTTGTTCTGTCAGCTGACACCACTGAGAACAGTCTACTGAGAACAGTCTACTGAGAACAGTCTAGATCCTTCCTCTTTGGAACCCCCAACCCCCCCCCCTGCAACTTAAGAACATTACTCCTTGTTCTGTCAGCTGACACCACTGAGAACAGTCTAGATCCTTCCTCTTTGGAACCCCCTTTCAGATACTTGAAAGCAGCTATCAAATCTTCGTGAATCGTGAATCCATGCTGACTGTTCCTGATGACTTTCCACCCCTTTAAGTGCTTCAGAATTGATTCCTTGAGGATCTGCTCCATGATTTTTCTAGAAACTAAAGTGAGGCTGACTGGCCTGTAGTTCCTTGGATCCTCTTCTTCCATTTTTTAAAGATGAGCACTGCATTAGCCTTTTTCCAGTCATCCGGGACCTCCCCTGGTCGCCATGAGTTTTCAAAGATAATGGCTCTGCAATCACATCCACTAGCTCCTTTAGCACCCTCGGATGCAGCGCATCCGGCCCCATGGACTTGTGCTCATCCAGCTTTTCTAGATAATCCTGAACCAGTTCTTTCTCCACTGAGGGCTGATCACCTCCTCCCCACACGGTTCTGTGCACTGCAGTAGTCTGGAAGCTGACCTTTTTCATGGAGACAAAGGCAAAAAAAGCATTGAGTACATTAGCTTTTTCCACATCCTCTGTCACTAGGTTCGCTCCCTTATTCAGTAAGGGGCCCGCAATTTCCTTTACTTTCCTCTTGTTGCTAACATACCTGAAGAAATCATTCTAGTTACTCTTAACATCTCTTGCTAGCTGCAACTCCCAGTGTGATTTGGCCTTCCTGATTTCACTCCTGCATCCCTGAGTGATATTTTTATACCCCTCCCTGGTCATTTGTCCAATCTTCAACTTCAACTTCTACTATATGGCGTATAGTCTCTGTTTTCTGATAGTATTGCCATGTATTCTATTATCTGTGTCTTTTACACTTTTTGCTGCCTAACTTTTGCTCCGGAACACTGAGAATGAGAAAAGTACAATGTATTTGTGTGGGGATAATTGGTTAGAGGTTAGAAAGAATGACACTTGAGACAATGTTTCAACAAAAAATCAGCAGCCAAATCTAACCATTTCTAATATTAGGAAGAGTATTGAGGCAAGTATGTATTCTAGTTTCAATGTGAAATGATTTTCCCCTGCAAAATATTACTGAAAATGAGTTTATAATGGAAGTACTAGCTCAACCTTGTCTAAGCATTGCTTCTGTTTCTCTATAGCTTTAAAGGAGCTGTGAGGGGACACGGAGGATGGGCCAGCTCCTGTAGATTCTGCTTTTCATCTCCATAGGGAAAAACAGCATAAGGTAGTACACTCTGAGGGAGGCCATATTAACTTGTGTTGCTTTCCCCTCAGTGCTGTGGGCCAGCCTTCAGGGAGGGTTCCAGATGCAGCCATGGCAGGAGAATTCCTGCAAGTACAACTTCTGGTGGCTCCAGGCTGTCCTTGTACCAGAAGGAGCAAGCAGGACTGAGAGCCAAAGAAGTGGCAAATGACATTTAAGTATTGCTTATTAATAAGAAGGAAACTCTCTAAATTTCCCTGATGTGAGCTATTTCTGCATGTTAGGAGATGGGAACCTAACTAAAACCATCAGAATTTGGCCCTTTATATATAAATCTGCTTTAACAATTGAACATAAAAAGGTCTGTCTCCTAAGACTGGCACAAATATTTCCCAACTCCATTCTTATACATAAGAACATGCTTCATATTTCAGCTTCTGTTTTTCTCTTTTCACTGATAACAAATGCCACTCAAAGAACAAGATATTTAGTATTACTATTTATATTTTATGTTTCTTTTCCTTCAGTGCAACCTCCCCCCAAAAAAACGAGTTTAATGCCACATGAATAGATGAGTACTGTATATTGTAGCTTAAAAATCTGAGCATGTAGTAGTTTGATGGATTGAATATTAAACTTTGCTATCACCACCACTATTGTAGGTATTGAAAGAACTACATGGAACAGGCATTTTCTGCAAACCTGGTGATCACATTTGGTAGACATACATTAGAACAAAGTTTTGGAACTCTCTATCTTTTGAGGTATAAAGTACATTCAAATACATGTGTTGTATGTCTTTCACAGTGCAAGAGAGCCAGAGATGATAATATCTAACTACTTCTCCACATTATTATTGGCAACCATATTTTGAACAGCTGGAGTGATAAAACACTCACTCAAGATTTTTGTTCTCTCTGTGTTTCTGTCTGTCATCTTTTGTATTAACTGTAATCTGACAAACTGCTCACTAGAAGCAAAGAAAGGGAACATTCTTTAGTAGCAATAGAGTAATCTTTTAAAGGAATGGGTTTGCAAGAGTTACTGATGCCTCATAGAACACCTACTACAGAAATCAGCACCTGACCCAAAGCTCATGTACAACTCCCATGGGCTCTGGATGAGGTCCTGAAATTGCTCCTTTTTCTTCACCATCACCATCCCTCTACCTGGTCAATTATCTTTTGCACCTAACAAGGAGTAAAACTGGTTCTTTCTCCAATAGTGCACATATATATTATTACATCCTTGCTAGTACCTATTCTTGTGGAGGGCAATTTACAAGGCCAGAAGAGATTTTGCCATCACAGGAATATCCTTCTCTTTAGTGAATATCAAAACCACGGCCTGTAGCCTAGCTTGACTGTAACTGCAGTCAGGTATGTTAGCTGCCATCCTTTTAGTATGTATTCAGCACACATCATCCGAGGGGCTGCCAATGCTTACTGACTGACTGCTAAGCAAGTCTAAATACTAAGCATGTAGAACAACTGACATTTCCAAAAGTGAACATTGAGACATTTCATCTAGATTTTGTTCTCTCCACTAAGTGCTGCTGCAGCAGATTCAAATGTCATATCTGACAGTGACAGAGATGACTGGCACATTTCTTGACAGTTTATGATGAGGGGTTAAAACAAAAGAAGAAATCTGTTGGATTTACTCAGTTCCTGTGACAACTTACTATTTGACTGAGAAGAATCAACGGGCTGGAACAAATAACCAGATAAACTTCAACGTGGACAAGAGCTCATATACGGGCCTATTCACACGTTAAGAGCTACACTGCTTTTTTTTTTTATTATTTCCTTACTAAAGTGTGAAATTCACATTTACTGGCAAATAGTGTGAGCAAATGGGCCATGCGTGGTACTAAATGGGGACCGTTGAAGATGGATTTTACCCCTCAGCATAGAGCTGAAGCATATTGTTTCTTGGATGCGCTGCAAAGCCTCTATATTGGAACAGCAAGTTCCGCCTTTCCCTGTGTCGTATAGAGCCACTTGATCTGTGTAAGCCCATTTGGACTGAGTTAAGAGAGCCAGCAAAGGGGCTCTTATCACCAGTGGAATTCCTCTTATATTAAGGTTTTCCTATGTGGGCCAGCTGAGTTGGCTTAAAGGACAGTACATTTGTCATGTGGCCATAGTGGAGAATCGGCCCTTCCATATTTATTTTGGGACTGTGTCCAGGTTCTAATGAGGAACAATGGGAAAGCTCCTATTGGCTTCAGTGGAAACAGGATTTTCCTTTATTTTCTATTCCAAATACATCTATTCCCTGAATTTCTTCAATGCCTCTGATATTTTGTGCTAATGGTTCAATATTTAAATCGAATAAGGATAATAAGGGACACCTATGCCTTGTTCCAATGCATAATGGTATCCACTCAGTCACTGTGACATTCCCCCAAGTGAGTTTTAGATTGAACACTGCTTTGGGATGTTATATAAATGATATAGAGAAATCACATTTTTTTGGCAGTGGGAGATGTTGTTTATGGCTGTTTGGGGTCATTTACATTAAGAGCTTAAAATTGTATTGTCTTGATATGTATGGGGACTATCTTAATAAATAATTAATATTAAGCAATATATTGAATCTTGATCATATATTGTTATATCATTATTATTTTTCAAAATGATCTAAACACAATATTACCACAGTTGGGGGTTGTGTGTATACATATACAAATATTCATATTAACTTTTTTATTTTCAGGAAGCTGAATGTTTTATTTGGGGAGAATGGGAACAGTTTCGGGAGAATAGAAAGAAAGAGAAAGTAAGGGGGGTATAATTGAGTGATTATCATCTCTGTATAGCCTTCTTGACTATCTTGTAAGTATAGACATGGTAATCCTACATAAGGGCATATCAATGATTTCAGTATTTCTATTGTATTGTTTTCCTATGTAAGGTGTACAATTAACTTTTGTTTGTGTGAATTTGTCTGGGACTGTTCTACCAAAATTTATGTCTTCGGTTGTACGATATTCTATTAATATTTTCCAGTGGTCTACAGTAGAATTTTTTGTCTGGATCCACAAATTTAACATTCCTTTTTTTGACTAAAAAAAGCAAGAATGGAAGTAGCTTCTTTATTCCTGGTTTAACTACCAGGCTAACTCCCAATACATGTCTTTGAGTTCCCTTCAAGCTCTATGTATAATTTGTTTTTATTTCTTTCAAAATGGTTTTCAATTTTTTTATACTCTCCAGAAGTCCCATATCATGGGTATGAAAGATGGCCTGTCTGTTTTGCAATTCACACAATTATCTGAAGAAATATGATCTGTTTTATTGACGAGAGACGGAGAAACATATCTATATATATAAAAGTCAAATGGTGTATGTGTGTATGTATGTATGTTCCCTTAGTACTTCCACACCGTTTCAGCTAGATACTTGAAATTTGGTACAGTTATAGGCTTTAGGGTCCTAATCAGCGTAAGAATCAAAAATTTTTAAAATCCCACCTCTGACGCCCCCTAGGGGTGAAATTCTTTAAAGCTCATTAACATCAACTACACAGCTCACATAACATCAGCTGGGCAGCAGGTTAACACATACTGTTGTCTGTGACATAGTTATGATGTACTAATACAGATAACCAGAGAGCTTAGTGTTGTGTAGCGGAAACATAATTAAATACACTGGGTTTTTTTCTTAAAAAGAACCCTATTCATTATGCCACGTAAAAAGTGAAAATGTATTGGAGAAACCACATCTAAATGCAAGAGAATGAAATTAATTTGACAAAATGAGACTTCTGAACAACGTGAGAAATGGCTACATAATAATAGAATATGAAATTATCCATCCAGAGCCACAGAAACAGCCGAACAACATCCCAGTTTCCAATTACAAATAGTCTAAGCAACTCCGGGTATTTCAGCTAGTATTTTATAAACTAAATAATAATGAACTTGCACTGTTGGTTACTATTAGACCCAGTATTTATCATTTGCATTATCTCATTCCATTCTTTTGATGTTATTTCATATTTACAGCATGAACTTCATAACTTAATAGCTTCATGGGGTTTGAACTTTTTAAAACATTCTCTTAAGATTATGCATTTTAGATACAATCTTGATTGCTGACACTTCAAACCTGTGTAAAATTTTCTAATACCTGGTATCTCTGGTTTCTTTATTCTCTTTGTTTACTTTATACAGACTATGTTTTAATAAATTCATATTGCACATGATTGATCTTTTTAAAAAAATATCAGCTATTTCTGTTTGTTTTGAGTATGTCCTAAGTTCTTCCACTTATCATAGTGATACCTAAAATTTTCTTTATTCAGCACAGGTTTGAAGGTATTTTTTTATTTTTGATATTACTGAGATGTGAGCTTTTTGTTTGGTCAAGCGCCTCACATATGCACAATTAAGTACATTTTTAAGGAGTGGGTGATATTTCACTGGTGCCAGATTTTTGGGATGTTAGCCCAGCAGAAAATTATATAATGAGATTGGGTTTACCAATTTCTGTTCTATCTGTATACATGATGGAGTCTCTTGACTAGAGCACTATTCTAGTACCTTTCTAATTTGTGTTGCCCTATAGTATCTCTTGAAGTCTGGTAGCGCCAGGCCTCCCATCTCAATTGGATGTTCCAGTCATTTCATTTTTATTCTTGGTTTCTGATTTGACCTAATATTGGAATAGCTTTTTAAAATTTCTTGAAGAAATTTTGGGGAGATGTAAAGGGAATCATAGAAATAGGAGATAAGACCCTGGACAGGATATTCATTTTAAGTCAATGGCAATAATGTCCACCGTTCTAGATCACTGTAAGTTATTTTCATTAATGACTCAATATTTAATTTAAACACTTTCCCCTCTTTAGATGATCTATTAATGCTTAAATATCTGATTTTATTATCCTCTATTTCCAATAAGCATTTATTATTCACGGGGTATCTTTTGGAGCTGAGGTATATCTCTGATTTAGAGTAATTTAGTCTATATCCTGATTTCTGACCAAAACCTTCAATTACTTATTGTAATAGTGGCCAACCTTCATGTGTATCTTATGTAAAATGCATGTAATGAAACTTTGTTTTCTATTCCAAATACACCTGTTCCCTGAATTTCTTCAATGCCTCTGATCTTTTGTGCTAATGGTTCAATATTTAAATCAAATAAGGATAATAAAAGACACCCATGTCTTGTTCCAATGCATAACGGTATCTACTCAGTTGTTGTGACATTTCCCCAAATACATGCCACAGGATGTTTGTAGACTATTTAAATCCAGGGCCGGCTCCAGCTTTTTTGCCTCCACAAGTGCGGGAAAAAAAACCCAAACAAACCTGAAGTTGTGGACTCGCCGCTAAAATGCCACCAAAACAAGAATTTGTTTTTTGTTTTATTGTTTTATTGGGTGTTTTAGTGACCAAATTATTCCTAATTTTTTTTTTGCTCAAAATATTCAGTATTGCTAATACCATGTAGTACCTCCCCCCCCTCCATCCATAACCCCCAAATATCTGTATCCATATCATATTTATGTAAAAGCTTCCCTGCATTTACATTCAATATCATTACCAATTATAATATACCTTAAACTATATATTTCAAACATTATATTTTCATTTTTCCATACACTTACTTATACAATTTCCTAACAACACCTATGCCATTATTTTTGGAAGATTATTACTGATTTTTTTCTAATAAACTTAACATACAAATCAGTCTTCCGATTTTTCACTGGAGCAGCAAAGCCATTTTGTTTTGTTACACTAAAAAGTCATCCTAATTCCCCTTTCCTAATGCCTATGGAGCACTTGATTAAATTGTACTTAACTTTATTGAAATTAGTTCCCATTACTTCTTGGTCTCCTGCATTTGGTTCTGGGACCAATTTCAGAATCATTTGTGCTTCTTCTGGTGTATAAAAGCTGTAAGTTTCACGCACCTGGCATATTTCCAGGATTGCTAAGAATATCAATGCAAAGCAAAGCTTTTTTCTATGCAGATGTCTGTAAATTCAGCCTTTCCCTCTGTATTTCTATAAAAAAATAACGATAGGAGGAGACTCGGTTACACTCCACTCTTATTTCAACTTCCTAGCTGTATCAATAATCAAAACTTGATTTCTCAAGCATGTGACAGGACATGGTCTAGTCAAATTTCTCTTAGATTCATAGACTTTAAGGTTGTGCACTGAGTTACCACTATCCGGTGTGCCCTCTGTCTTAATTTTATCTAATTTGATCAACAGACCCAAAGCTTTTGGAATCCATGTTTCTTAGTATTTTATGGAGGATTTGTCTCCATTCCCCTCTAGCAGCCCTTGAATCACAATTTTTTTCTTTTCTGTATCATCCAGTATTTCAGTCATTGTTTTGACTTGAAACTCTGGGGCCACAAGTCTCTCCTGATGACTCTGCCTGTCCTACTCATCACTGGTAATTCTAGAGTCCATGTCTGTAATGGCTACTATTAGCTCATTTATTTGACTACACATTATGTCCAGTTTTCATTTCAATTCCAACTTGCTGAACAGTTTTCTAGCACAACAGTTAAACCAGCAGTAATCTGTGTCACTATTTTATTAGTAACAAAGAGTTTTGTAGCACCTTATAGGCTAACAGATCTTAGGGATCATTAGCTTTCGTGGGCTAAGACCCACTTCATCAGATGAATGTTGTGGAATTCTCCAGAGGCAGGTATAAATATGCAGGCAAGAAAGCAAGGTAAATTCAATCGGGGGTGTGGGGGTGTGAGGCCTCCCCTGATTGATCTGGAGATCACCTGCTGGAAGTGAGCCTCGCTCCCCCCTCCCCCAATTGAATTTACCTTGCATTCTTGACTGCATATTTATACCTGCCTCTGGAGATTTCCACAAAATTCATCTGATGAAGTGGGTCTTAGCCCATGAAAACTCATGATCCCTAAAATCTGTTAGTCTATAAAGTGCTACAAGACTCTTTGTTGCTTTTGCAGATCCAGACTAACACGGCTACTCCTCTGATACTATTTTATTAACCACTCCTATTATGGCTGCTAAATTTACTTCTGATTCTGACTCCTTGCTTTATATATTATCCTCTGTTATTTTGCCCTCCTTCCCTCTTCTTTCTGCTTTTTTCAGAGTTGCGAACTATAGTCCACATTTCTGAGAAAGACACTAATTGTGAGTCCACCTGCTGTACCCCTCTGTCCTGCTCTCTGTATTCTGGTACAGCTGTTGCTCCTTGTGATCCTCTAAGGAGGCTGGGGAATAGACCTCCCAATCACTGCAGTCCTTCTCTTTCTGACAGGAGAACGGTGTGTCTCCTACTTCTGCTGAAGCAGGGAGTTGAGACAGAAGAAGTGGGAGAGACAATCCTCACTCAGGCGGCAATGCTGCTGCTTCTTGCAACCCGCACTGAATGTATGGACTTCCGTTCACTTCTCTTCTTGGCTTCCCAGCAAATGAGAAGAGCCTGGCTCCTGCTACCACATTTTCAGGGAAGTGAGGCGTGGGAAGCTGTGGCCGTTGACTGTGTATGTCCCAGTGGTGAGGCCTCTTATTTACCTCAGGCATGCTGACAGAGTAGCTCCAATGGGTGGGTTGGAGGCAGGGCCTGCGACAGGAATTTTGGGGCCCCCTACGGCAGACCGTATGGCCCCCCCCGGTCTCCTGCCGCCCGCGGGGCCCCCCCGCCAGTCTCTCGCCGCCCGCGCCCCCCCCCCCACGATCTCCTGCGCCCCCCCGTCTCCTGCCTCCCGCGGGCCCCCCCCCGGGCCGATCTCCCACCGCCCGAGCCCCCCCCCCCCCGCCGGTCTCCTACCTCCCGCGCCCCCCCCCCGCCGATCCCGCGGCCCCCCCCCTTGTCTCCTGCCTCCTGCGGCCCCCACCGGCCGATCTCCCGCCGCCCGAGCCCCCCCCCGCCGGTCTCCTGCCTCCCGTGCCCCCCCCCGTCTCCTGCCTCCCGCAGGCCCCCCGTCCCCGGCCGATCTCCTGCCGCCCGAGCCCCCCCGGTCTCCTGCCTCCCGCAGGCCCCCCCTCCCCGGCCGATCTCCTGCCTCCCGCGGGAATCCCCCCCCCCCGTCGATCTCCGGCCCCCTGGACCCCCCCCCCGGGGCAATCTCCCCCCCCCCCCCCGTCTCCTGCCTCCCGCGGGAATCCCCCGCGTCGATCTCCGGCCGCCTGAGCCCCCCCCCCCCCCCGCGCGCCTCCTACCTGCTGCCGGTCCCAACCCCCGCATGTGCTGCGGCCGCGTGGGCGGCCAGGAGATGCACAGGGGGGCGGGGGAAGCTGCTGGGGGCCGGGGGAGGGGGCTGGTGTCCGGGGCCCGGTACAGCTGTAACCGTTGTACCACCCTGTCGCCGGCCCTGGTTGGAGGTTTCGGAGGGAGGGGGGGGGACACCTCCATCCTGCTCTTATCTTCTCTGTTCCTGCCTCTTCCATTCTATTTTCACTATTCCACAGCTCTCCTGGACTCTCACAGAGCTAATCAGAGGTACAGAGTCAATTGGAGGGCTTTATTGAAAACTAGAGAAAGTGTGATAGGAGCTCACCAAATCAACTTCCTCACTCTGCCAGGACTGTCACATGACCTCTGAATCAAAACTTTTATTATAGGTAATGACACCTGTGGATAAGGTTACCCGACACTTTTCATTATAAGATTCAATTTTCAGTTGCTTATAACTTTGCCAGACCTTAAATATTTGGTTTGGAATTTTCCATGCTACCAAAATGTTTTGGTTCAGTCATTTCTCAAAATGAGGTTAGAGGGAAATACATTGTTTGCCATTTTTTTAAGTTCTTCTTACGTTGAGAAGTGCTAGCGCCTCCAAGGTTTGGAGCAAGGGCTTGAAATTAGGTGGTGGGGGCTGAGAGAGAGGTGGACCTGGTGCCAGGGATGTGTCTTCTGCTGTCAGTGTGATAAACATGCAAATGTGGCCAATTATGACCCTCCGAAAAATCTTGGGCTTATCTGTATGAAGAGTTGATGTGTGGCAAGCTGGGGTAGAAATCTATTCTGCACTAACCTGCTGTGCAGTAACTGTTCATGTGGACACTGCTGCTATGCAGTAAAAGTTCCCTAGTGTGCACTGATCTACCAGGATAGATCAATGTGCAATGGAGAACTTTAGTGCCCAGTAGCAACGTGCTCATGAGCCAATAGTGTGCTGCAGGCCAATATGGGATAGAATCACACCCCAGGTTGGTGAACATTAACTGTTGAATATACAAATCCTCAGATTGCACATACTCTGTAGACTCTTGAACTGCCAAACTCTTACATTTGGGGCTGAAGTACAGTAGCAAGAGCAACCTTAATTTTGGTATTGCCTAACTTTTGAGTGCTTCACTTTGCAAATGTAACCTTTTAATGTACTGGTTTTTTATGCAAAACTATACAGACTATCCCTAACAAAGAAGCTATTAATGTCCACTCTCTTCTTCTTGTATATCTTGTTGAATATGTTGTTCTCTTATTTCTTCCATTTCATGTATTTCTTGCCACAGCCATTTTGGCCTGATTTCTGTCATACTCAAACTTTGCATGCTCAGAAATAGGCAGCATTTTCTAGTTTACCATGCTTGAATTATGACACACGTTCTGCTAAGTTTTGGAGGAATTGTTGCTGCTTCTTGCTAGGAATCTTAATGCATGTTTTATTTCTGGGCTTAAAACCCATTTCCTTTCCAAATGATCCACTGGGTGAGGAGACTACCTTGTAGGACACTTCCATCCTAAATAAGCTACAGAGCTGTGTGGCTGTCCTTCATTCTGGGAAAGAGAAAGAAGGGAACTGAGATGAAAATGAACAAAAAGGGCCAGAAATTTTACAGTTAGAATGAAAACTATTCTACAGCTTTTAGAACTGCAGTATGTGGGGTCACTTACTCCAGTGTGGCTACTCAAAATTGACAATAGTGTAACTTTAGATCAGAATCTAAACATAACAAGAGAAACAGCTTTTGCATACCGAAGAAAATTGTGTACTTTAGGTGAGCAAAGCTGAATTTTGTAAAGGGATGTTTAGTACAAAAGGAAGTATTAAAAACAGATCAGAGATGCACATTGCTACTAGGAAATGCAAAATATATGGCTATTCACAAATTAATCTGCTAACATTTAATTACACAAGAAGTCCATTCATACTGGAGCCACTGCCTCACAGCCTAATGAATCTGACAGTGACTCAGATACCTATTATGCTATGTCTCAGGGTTAACTGCTTTTTGCCTTGCTTTAATCTTTGCCCTGTTTGCTTCCCAGCTTCATTTTGCACCCTGCCATGAAAATCTGGTGACATGATACTCTGATCTCTTACTGTTGCACCGACATGACCGGCTCACTGGTACTACATGCCTCAGGACAGATTAAATGAAGATCACTACATTAGAACTCTCCACCACATATCTACCTTTTCAATACACTACCATAAAGAACTTAAGGTCAGAAAAAGGCATCAATTTAGGATTATATCACGTTAGCAAGGCCATGAGTGACACTAGCATAAAAAAAATCCACATTTTCTGACTTTTCCTGGATAGCAAGATATTAGCAACCTAATATATTTTCATTGTTTACAAAGTACAGACTTTGGGTGGGAAAACCTGGTTTTAACAGCTTCTCTCTTGGGGAAAAATATGTGATTTTCATTTATGAATTAAAAATGATTCACAAAATTCAAATGCATTTGCAAGTTGGTGAAACATTCAATAGTAGTAGTAATTTTGCAATATCTCCTAGAAGCCATCAGTCAAGGCAAAAGGCCTTATTGTGTTAGGTGACATCATGACAAAATGCGGGTCCCTGCACCACAGTAGTAATAAAGTTTTCAAAATCTTGAGACCTGCTTGGTCTCTCCATCTCTTATTGAAATAGTAGAAGCCAGAGATTTACTATTGTGGAAGGACACTAATGAGTTATCATAAAAACCAGAAAATTGTGGTAAGGGGCATTGGTATGGGGCATGGTTGAGGCAGTATCTGAATGGGGAGGAGGGATAATTTTGTGGTGAAGCCACTGGACTGGGAAGCAGGAGATCTCAATTCAATTCAATAGGCTTTCTGTGACATCTTAGGCAAATCACTTGATCGCGGAGCCATGGTTCTCTACCTCTAAATTGGGATACTGCTACTTTTTGCAATATGTTGTCAATCTTGTGTATTCAAATTGTAACCTCCTTAGGGCTTAGGCCAAGGACTGTCTCTCACCATACGCATGAACAGTGCCTGGTATGCCTAGTATGATGTGGCTTCTAATGGTATATCAACACAGCAAAAACCCTCAGTGGCAGCAAGTCTCAAAGCCTGGGTCTACAGATTCAGTGTTATAGGACTCGCGCTGAGGTGCTAAAAACAGCCATGTAGGTGTTTGGACATGGGATGGAGCTTGGGCTCTGAAACTCAAGAGGGGAATGAGTTTCAGAGCCCAAGCCCCAGCTCAAGCCCAAACATCGGCACAGCTATTTTTAGCACTGTAGCACAAACTCCAACCTGTGTATCAGGGCTCTGAGACTCACGGCTGTGGGTTTGTTTTGCCATATAGGCATACCCAAAGGCCCATGGTGCATGCTTCATTAATAACAAAGAATAGGAAAATAAATGTTATAGGCATGCAACGTTACACTAAATACTGTTTCCAAGAACCTGTTGGAAATCAGTTGTGATGCAAAAGCTTTCATGAAAAATAACTTTCAAGTAAAGGAATGCAATATAATAACTTCAAAGCTATTTGGCTTTTTGGATCTTAAATGTGCTTTTGTGATCCGTGAAGTTCATGAACTAATAAATACATTTTAATCCCATCTTCTCTGGCATTCCTAAAAAATTCTGTTAAGACTCTTCACATTTCTGAGTAAGCCATACAAGGACATACAGGAGTAGATGCTATTTCCCTGCCATGACTTAATGCTGCATTGTGTGTTTGAAGTAAAAGTGTAACAAATAGGGTTGAAAACTAGAGTTCTTCTGAATAGCAATGGATTTTGTTCTTTTTTTTTTCTGGAGGCTTAGAATGTCTCTAGTTCAAGCATACACTCTTATCATAAGAGTTGATGTTCATTTATATATCTAAATGACAACAGCTATCTCATCCTATTACGTATTGCCAGGAAGGTTTGCAGAGTCTGAGAAAATGTCAGCCAAACATAACTCTAGACTCATTCCTGTCTGGTACCTCTTCTCAGAATGGGGACCCTATAGTTCTGCTGCCCCCCAATCACTCTTTAGACAGCACAGGAAATATACAAATTCATGTAAAATAAGAAATACCTGTACCCAATTTGGTTCCTCACTTTCCTCACCACTCTTGATTGTTCATTGGGATGTGGTCAGTGTCCTTTCAGGATTCCAGGTTCCTTCTTCTGGACTAGTATCAGAGGGGTAGCTGTGTTAGTCTGGATCTGCAAAAGTGACAAAGAGTCTTGTAGCACCTTATAGACTAACAGATTTTAGGGATCATCAGCTTTCGTGGGCTAAGACCCACTTCATCAGTGATGGGTCTTAGCCCACGAAAGCTTATGATCCCTAAAATCTGTTAGTCTATAAGGTGCTACCAGATTCTTCTGGACTAGACTCCTCCAGTTTAGGTGCTTCTTCTGGATCATGGGGTTCACTCACTTCTGTAACCAGATTCCTTCTGCTTTAGCTAGTCCAGCAGTCAAAGGGCTCCCTCTAGCTCAGCAAATGCGCTCCTTTGTGTTTTCTGAATCCCTCAGTGTATTGCTTTAAAAGCTAGCACTAACATGTTGTTCCTTTTGTTCATTATCCTGTTTTGTTTTGTTTCCTCCATCAACCTGCAGACAAGCTGGAGAGAAATGGTTTTGTTTAGGCTGCAGTGATTGCATTGTTAGGACAAGGCAAATCAGTTGTTGACAGCCCTTAAAGACTGTGCTATTCAAAGGCAGACACCCAGGCACTATCTCCCCCACCCCCACTCTTTAACTCCACCAGTATAATGTAAGAAAACAGCAAGACAGACCTCAGGCATAAACACACACTGTATAATATCAAACAGAAGTCATATATTTTATCTAGAGGTAACAAAGTCCTGTGGCACCTCTGCTATTCCAGACTAACACGGCTACCTCTCTGATATTTTATCTAGTCCAGTACCTCATCACACTGGGCAATAGTTAAACAGATCTCAAAAGGTTCTGCCATTCACATTTGGGTAAGCACTCAATGATTCAGTTGCTTATTTCCAGTGATTTTTAGCCTCTTTGGTGTACAGATTTGGGTATGCTATTTAAAAGAACAAGCTCCTTCAAGAGATCAACTGTGAAGAAGATATCCTTGTTCAGATTCAGCTCACAATTATACTGCTGTAAATTTGGAAGAACTTCATTGTTACTCTAAATCTTCTTCTTCTTCATATGACTGATGTAAATGTAGAACAACAACTATAATTTTACACTTAGATGGTTAAGGCCGATAACTGCATCTGGAGTGGCAGAGAATATTTGTATTTGTGAATCAGGCAAGGAATTATATGTTCCATGGTCTGTTCTGGGTGACCACAGTCACATACCAGAGTCTTTAGTTTTCCATTTGTACAGCAACAATCCACACCTGCCGTAGTTTGTGCGGATGGTTTAGCGCTGTCCCTGAGTTTTGTGGGAAATTGAAGCCAGGGATCTTCTGCATTGAGTTTTTCATAAGATGTTAGTTTGTGACTTCTTGTGAACTCTATTTGGCTTTCCAAGCTTCATTAGGATTTAAGTTGCATTATTGAAGGTTAAATATGTGGTTCCAAAAGGGCTATGGCACTTCAAGCAGTGGTGAGAGACATTCTTAAGGTCTTGGTGAATGGAAAGACATTCATTTTCTATGATCCTCTGGAATTCTGAAAGGTTGCAGCATTGCAGTGAATGGATGGGGAACAATGTGCAATAGCATTGTCAGACAAGGTGTTGGGGTCGACTTGAAGATTCCAGTGATGCACCACATAGCAGTGCTCAGTTGAACATCAACAAGTCGAGTATGGCTACTTCTGGTCCATATTGGTACACAGTATTCTACTATGGAGTACACGGGCCATCAATGATGTCTGTAATGCTTACGCTCCCTAACTTGTGCTTGCCAGTTTCTGGAGCAGGTTGACCCATGTCTTTGTCTTGGCAGCTACTTTCTTCGCAAGGTCATGGATGGTCAGCATGCAATTCAGCTTCACTCTGAGATAGGTCGGAATGGGGTCATGTCACACGGTGCTGCCACAGAAGGTCACTTTCAGGGTGATCTTAGCATTCATGTTATCAAGATGGAATGCAGTGACTATTGTTTTTTGTGAGGATTTGGTTTGAGCTTCCATTTCTGGAAATATTCCTCCATGGTATATTAAATTATTAAATATTTATATTTACAGTAGCATCCTGAGGCCACAATCTGGATTAGGTGCTTATGGTGTCATATGCTAATTAGAATGCTTTTGTCATTTTCCTGTGTTAATAAATATCTATCTTGTAGCATAATAATCCTACCACTAAGTATACTGGTCAATTACATTATTACAGTATGACACAATTTATTCTGGGCCAATCTGAAAAGGCACTGAGGGCCACTGGAGAAAAACATAAGTTTTGGATGTTTAAAGTGTTTTGATTGGAGTAACTTCTAAGACAGTTTTATTGTATAATCAATGTGAACATTTGTACCTCTGCAGTGTTTGCCAATTATTTTGCTTATTTGAGTTTTGCTTATAACCATGTCTTGTCACACAGCTCCCAGTAAAGTTTTCTCCTAGCTTATGTTACCTACCTAGTCTACAGAATTCTTCCTCTCCCCCCATACTTCCCTAGCTCCCAATGTGAATGTATAACAAGTCTCTTTAGCTTGTTCTCCTGCAAACGTACTATAGTTGAGCAATGTAACTTTTCTAATATGCAGTCTCACACTTTATGCATATCTTCAACAGTTCTAACAGCTCCAGTTTTACAATGCATATCTATCAAATGCTATCTATATTGGTGGTTAAAATGCATGTTATTTGGTAAAATCCTTAGTTCTACATCTGACCATGGTAATATTATCTCCACTTTATTCCATTGCTGCTTCTCATTAGGGGGCAGCGTAGCCCACATCTGTACATTTGAGCTACATTGTCAAAACATTGGGGGGGGGGGGGGGGCTTCCACACACAAGCAATTGCATGCTCACTCCAATGGTTTTGGATACTGTAAGTTTTATATTACTTTATGGGTTCAAGTGATAACGCCAAACAAAAAATGTTAAAATGTTTGTGTATGCAAAGTTCTGTGCTCACAAATGAAGTTCTGTGCTCACAAAGTTCTGTGCTCACGTTTGTATGCGTCTTAGTGATTCCCAATAAAAACTGATGAAAGAAAGAAAAATAAATTGACAGTTGATTAGATGCTAATATTTGCTGACAAGAAACTGTAAAAGAGAACTGTAAAATGTAGCCTCTTTCTTACATACCAGAAAAAATTCATGCCCTTAGACAAAAAAATCATGCCCTTCAGACCCTCCCCAAGTTTAAAGGTGTGACTGTAAAGAAAAATAGACTAGATCAGATGACATTTATTTGGCTAATATGAATTACTTCAATAGTTGGTGAAGTCAGAAAAATAATTGAATTCTTTCTAAAGCTTGCACCAGTCAAGCTTTTATTTATGCTGTTAACTCTGGTGTCTACTTAAAACTTCTGCTGTCAATTGCTACAATTTAACTTGGGAACATGAGCTAAATATTGACATGGCCAGCTCAGAGTCATGAAAGTGTGTTAAGTCTGTGGATGATGGAATTAGCATTATGACTTGAATAAATTCAATTATGAAACATAATAGATGTTTGCTACAAGATGACAGAAAAGTGATATATAATGAATCCTGTTAGTATCTGCCCTGAAATGGTTGAGTAAAATGTGCTGTCATCTATACAGAGTTTCCGTTAATGTTGTTTAGTACTAACAGGTACTTATTTTCAGATGTTATATATTAGTGACATATTTTTATTATATGAAAGACTTTTTTTAAAAAGGGAAACTTAAAGCAATAGCTTCTCAGAATATAGTACAACACATATTCCTCACACATAAATATTAACTATTGTCAAGCTTAAAGAGAAAAATTGTCTTAAAATAATATTTTAAAATTTTGGGTCAATTTTATGTTTCCTGGTTTCCATAGAACACCTGAGTCACATTTAAAAATTATTTTAAATTTTAAATGAGGGCTGGTTTTCTCATGTAATCATATTAATCTAGGAGCTGAGCCTTCAGGGAAAAAAATAGTGAGATTTGAAATAAAATTTGCAAGAGTTGGCAACACTGAGTTGAAGACACTTATTATTTAGTTTCTGACATGCATTTAGTCCAGACATTTCTTAGTATTTATTCCTGGGATGCTGAGTGTAGAAACAGCTAACCCTCCGGTAAAATTAGTTAAGGCTTACTTCTCCAAGTACTGAAATGGAATGTTTTGAAATTCAGCCATCAATACTAACCCTTGTCTACTATCTTTCCTAAATATTTAGAGGTATTTGTTTCCAGTGTCCCTAAATATTTGTTGGAACTGGGAATCCAAGTACTACAATATACTAGCTCAAAAGTTCTCAATTTGAGGTTTGCAAACAGGTATCAACAATCGCTCTGCCCTTCCCATATTGTTATATGGGGAGAGCGTTCACTTTTAGATTGAAAGATTATGGTATGGGGAAGTTTGAGGCCAAGATCAAAGGCCTAAACTGTATAAAGGGAAAACTGAACTATTCATGATTGTTAAGGTTCTGAGTCGGAGACCATTATTACCTTGTAACGAAGGGAAAATTCTCTTGTGGATTTTCAAGGACTGGCACCTACCAGAGCCCCAGGTTGGCATTGGGGTGATCTGTTAAGGTTTTTAGCATGCTTGTAGGTTTTTATTGTTTTTAATGTTTTCTCTGTAAAGTTTTCACCTTAAGAAAAAATGTGCTTGCTTTGAAAGAGCTGAGGGACATTGTGCCTTAGAAGAGAAATCAAAGCATGGATGCCGGTCTGTGTAGGCAGTCTGGCTTGCTGGGAATAACACCGTGCAGTCAGGTAATTTTACAGCCTGGAAAACCCTAGTCAGGAAGGAGAAAGATGTGTGTCTTTCCTGCACAAGAACTGTGGATCCAGGAGCCCAGAGAGGGGTGCCATGGGTGCGACCTGGAAGGGGAATAGAGGTGCAGTTGCCCTTTCTGTGACACATGGTATGGGGAAGTTTTGAAATCACTGCACCTGCTCATGGCAAACATAAGGCATGGCTTCCCTCAGCAAATTGTCAAACAAAACTATTACAGCGCATCTAATGGCTAAAGTGGGAGTAAGGAGGTCTGGCTTCTGTTCTTGAAAAATAATACCTGCTTTACTGAGGTATAGGAAGGCATAAAGTACATTAAAATACATCATAAAATGCCTGAGATCCTCAGATTAAAAGCATGATAGAAGCGCAGAGCATGAGAATTTAGTTCATGGGATTACTGAAAGTCTCTAAAGTTTTAGGTTATTCCAACACCTAATTATGTAAAAGACACTTTTTTTGTGATCTGCCCTCCTTCTGCTTATATGCACTGTCAGCAATATCAGAAACTTCTCATCAGTTCTAGAGCAGGGAATTTGTCTATAAGAATAAAGCATGCATGTATTCAATATTCAGTAACTGATTCATGTTCTTATCTTGTGTTGTCTGGGATAAAATCACAGTATCTGGAGTCTGTCAGAAGACAACTGGGCTCAGTGCAGAAAGGATTAGAGCTACTTCAGAGAGTCCCCCACTTCTGCAGTGCATCTATGTGTACTCCTCCATATATCAGTCAAAGTAGTTATACAGAGCCATTCCAAGGTCATAGAATATCAGAATTAATTGGTAGCAAAAGCTGAAGATGAAAATATTCATTGACCCATTAGTTAACTATTCATCCAAGAAAAACAGAATAACAGTGGAAATCAACATTTCACTCACCCCACTGCACCTCTCTTCCTCCCTGCCCTTCAATGTCGAATTGAGCAAGGTAGTTAGGCCCAATGACTAATTTTAATCATTGACTCCTAAATTGCAGGCTTTGAGAACAGAATTTTAACATAGATTTTTTTATCTCTATCTATAAATGTCAATTTCATTGCACACACAAACTGATGATAAAATATTTTCATCCATAATAATTAAAATGTATAGCTAGGCAACGTAAGAAAAATGCTGTTTGAGAACTTATTAGAGCTTGATTTAGCTATTTACTTTGTATATTTTGACAAATGATGTTAACAATTTGAGATTTAACTGTTACAAAATTTTAACTTTTTGAATCTTTGTCTACTGTCATAAAATAATTAACTTTCTCATAATCTCCTGCAAGGGTCAAAATTTAAATCTCTACAAATAAATATTTATATTATCCACTGAAATTATATAAAAACAAATCACATTCTGCCAACCCCAAGTATAGGAGAATCTCATCTGTTACTATTCAAATGAATGTTTAACTGTCTTGGGATCTTTTTGATTCAGTCCTGTAGACTCTCACTGCCAAAAGACATGCCTGTCTCTTTTTAACAGTGTTTTTCAGGGTACAAGAGGGAAACCTCCAATTCCTCATCCTGAAATGCAGGCTTCAGTAGGAGGACTTGCTATTCACTTTCCATAAGACATCCCAGGTTAGTATTAGTATCATGTTCTTTTGTACTATGTTCTTTCAGGCTGTTAAATTACTCTTGTCCTTGTCATGCAAATCTGATAGTTTAAGACTCATGTTCTGTAGTTAAAAGATATTTGGTGCAAAATCTATAGATAAAGAGATGTACTCGCAATCCCAATTAGATTTTCATCCACATTGGTCTCTTTCTTCAGAAAGACAGTAACATCATTTATGGTTTCCAATGCTGAGAGACACAACAATTTAATAGTGGATGCTTTAGAACACTGTTAAATCCCAATATGCAAGGCACTTTCAGGACAAGTTTCTTAGGATAATTCCTTAGGATGTTGTGAGGTTCTTAGGGTATATGTGCATAAGGTCTCCTTTTGAACACAAACACAAAACCATTCTCAAGCCAGTTTGCCTCCTGTTCAAACGTGTTCAAACATATTCCTCTTCCCTCTGTTGTGTCTTGCAGGCCTTACTTCACTTTCCTCAGTTGTGAAGGTCTGGTAGGGTAGACTAGGCCAGCCTCCTGCCATATGCACCAAAGGAAAGGAGCTGTGGAGCTACGTCCTCCAAGAGGCATAGAGAGACTGTACAGGAGGAGAGGCTGCAAAGAGCTAGCCAATCAGAGGGTTGCAGGCTAGTACCAAGGGAGTCACAGAGCTAGATATAGTCAGTTACTGCTTGGATCCTGAGGAGTGAAGCTGTGTTCCTAGAGGGCTGAAGGCACCACAGACAGTTCAGTGCTGGCAGAGACTGAGGGAGCAATGAAGAGCTGAGATAAGGGTGAAGCATTGTTGAAGGCTGGGGAATTGAGGGCAGTTTCATTAAAGGGATAGTGCTATTATTATTGGGTCCCTGGGCTGGGACCGGAATAATGGGTGGGGAACGGTCATCCTCCCCATAAGCCACTGGGGAAATAGCCTACAAATGGACAATTGTAAATCACCAAAAAGGGATCTGAATTGTTAAGAGGATCAGCTGAATAGCTGGGGCCAGATCAGACCAGAGTAGGAAAGAGTCTCCAGGGAAGAAGCCCTTAGGGCACAGCCCCCTATCAGGGCCAGAATAAGATAGTCCTGAAATGTAAGATGCAGCAAAGAGCAAGTTGTTATGAGTTCTTGGAAACCAAGTGGATAAGGTCTTTGAGACTATTGAGTGGATAAGTTCTCAAAGGCTACCCCAGTTTGTAGGAATAACCAATATCATTAATAAGCTCTGATCTTCTATGGGTACATCCACACTGCATCTGGGAGTGATCCTGAGTGAGTCTGTTTACAGGGAGGTAATGGGGTGGGGTGGAGCCTGGGATGGAGCAGGGGTGGGAAGAGGTGGGGTGGGAGTGGGATTTTTGGAAAGGGAGAGAGTGGGGGTGGGGTTTGGAGCTGAGCAGAGGTTGAGCCCCCCCGGGAAAAGGAAAAAGCTGGCACCCGTGGCACTTATCTATTCTTCCACTCCTGAAAGCATGAAATTAATAAAGTACATTTATTTCTCCCATTTTAAAGGACAAGCAGCTCAAATATTTAACACTGAAACATGCTGACATTTTTTAAGGAGGTCAAAAGGAAAAAAAATATTCCCACTACATTTTGATATAGCTACAGCACCAGGGGAAGTCTGAAGCCGCCGGGCTGGGCCAAGAATAGCCAAACTATTTAAGATGTTGGAACATTTCTTATTTTAACATTGTACTTTGAAGTTTTTGCCTTGCTCCATTACTTTGTCCAGGATTTTTTAAAAAAAATCTGCACCCACTCATGTCCCCAAAAGTGAAGGACAAATGTCCTGAACAGAGCGAGTCCTTGACTGAAGCACTTTTTAAAGAAAACATCCTTCACTGCATCATCCTTAAAATGTATGAAAAAGGAAATAGTTTATGCAAATAAAGTGGCGAGTTTACCTTTGAAAATAATTAAAGTTACAAATGTTTATAGATAGTAGTTAGGTGCTCAGCTACCATTGGAAGTCAATGACAGCCAGGTCCCCAACTCTGTATAACATCTCTCTGGTACCATGGCCTCAAGTGCAGTGTCTGAGTTTCTCTCCCTTGGCTGTCTTGCACAGGGTTGTAGGCTACTGTAATGCTTTTGGATCTTTCATTCCAGAGCCATAGTTCCATTCTTACCAGGCTAGAAGCAAAACTGATTGCAATAATTTTCCAGGCCCACTCTGGGCTCAGTAGTCCTTTGCCAGCCTTTCCAGGCTCTCAAGATCAGCTTGGTGAATTGTCCACAGGCCACATGTCCATCCAGTCCTCCTGAACTCTGTTTCTTTTTCTTGTCTAATTTACTTCAATGCTGCAGGGAATTTCTATATCACTTCACCATGCCCTGTCCTCACTGTGAACAAAGGTGCGTTGTTAATGCAAATTAATTAATTCAAGGTATAATTCTAGTGAAGACTAGGCAGTTTGTCATTTCCACACACAAGTTAGCAGGTTGAGTTAAAGACTGACAGTCTTCACAGCCAGTAAAGTGTGTTTTTATAGCATGGTAACGGATATGCATTTGAGTGAAAACTATCAAACTGCCTCATCAGCACTAGCATTTTACCTCATGTTTGTTAACTTGCATTAGCTAACAAGTTAAGCACTTGCTTTTTATCCCGTAATGAAAACAAGGTCTTTGATGTGTGGGGGATTAAGTCCCTCCTCTATTATAGGATTTCCAATCCTGGTCCGCACCACCCTTTGCTCATATTAGCACTGTTTCTGTTTTTACAATAACCTCTTCTTTGAAGCCCCTCACGGAGTACAGTCCAACACAGCTCTCCTGGGGACTAGTCATCCCCCAGATCTGACATCCCTGGGAAACTACGAGGGAACAATTCTCACAACCATTCTATGAATTCAGGTCTCACTTTGAGCCAAGGCTTGTCTTATGTCTGTTTCCTATAGTTCTGTAGGTCACATGACTTTCACTTGAACTTCACCACATGAATGTCACTTGGTTATGCGCTCCACCCAGAACTTTGTTGTCTTAAAGGTCCAACACCCAGCATCACTCACTCTAGTGGCACCTGTCCTTAAAGGGCCGAGTTTGTTCTGCTACAGTTCCATGTGTGCCTTTGAAAGTTTCTCCCTTAATCAGTTTTCTGTATCTTTTTTTGATCTCTGAAAGTGGATTATCAAATAATCTAAATTGGCAGTTTTTACATTCGTCTATTTTTGTTGTGTAAGCACAAGTATTTCATTCAGACTGTATGGCATATCCTAGCAGTAGTCTCTGTTTAAGAACCTAGATCGGTAAATGATAGATCTAGGTACAGCACAACGCAGACCACATAATTTTACCCACCCTCCCCCCCCTTTGTTACGTAGGTCAGAAATAGCTGAACTGATTATTCTCAGAATTTAAAATTAAAAAAATGGGCCAAGACCAAACATGGAAAATTTGAAATTCAATGGAATTTGCTTTAGAAACTGAACAAGAATGTTATAATGGAAGTTGGAACTCAACGTTCCTCTTCACTACCAGTGATCACAATAATTCTTCTGTTGCAGGCTTCTGGTTTGCACACTGTAGGAAAGCAATTACCTTGCCAGATATATAGCATTTATGGTAGTGTAAGAGGATTTAGAAACTGGGTTCTGTCCTCATAACAAAATCTACCAGCAAACTTTGTATGTCACACTCAAGAAGCATAATGAAAATCAGTTAAAATCCTTTCAGTTTCTATGTAGCAAGCTGGTTCAGCCTGCAATTATATGGGTGATTCACAACCTCTAATGCTTTCCCAATCATCCTGTGACCATACGTAACTGTGTGGTTAAAAAAAACCCATTTTTCTAAAGAACATATATTTTGAAGTAGCTTTGTAAACATAAATCTCTAGCATTGATGAATAAAATATTTTGCTGTCTCTTTGAACATCTTGGCATATCTCCATCTTCAAGGATAGATCAAAGTGAAGAGGATTTAATACAAGAATGCTGTCCACCTCCAACAATATATTACTGAGTCAGAAAGATTCAAACTTTGGGTGAAAGATCTGAGCTAATATAAAACATGAGCATAAAAACATGATCATATATATTTTATATATATATATAAATATAAAATATGAGAGGTTCATCAGTTACAGTGGAGATGGAGGATGTGCATCCTATTATTTGCAGTCAATCAGTGTAATTTTCACTCCCATTCATTGCCCTGCTGTGTTATGTCATAGTAACAGAAAATGGCTGAACAATTTTCAGTGTGGCCCAGAATTCTAAACTTATTTATGCACAGGTCTCACTGCTGCAATCAGATTCACATAAGTAGACAGCTGTGCCAGGAAGGGGCCCTACTGAAATTGCTCTCTTCAGACACTCTTCACTTTGGGAGCTCCCATATTAACGTCACTGCCTAACGGTAAACATATGTCTGAGAATTTGGGCCTCAGTATCCTGAGATTGATCCACTGTATCCAATTAAAGATAAAAATGTGCTTAACTCCTGCCATGAAGTAGGAGCAAATTAATGGAAGGCCTTTTCCACTCAAAAGTTGTACACCAATATAGTTAAAACAGGATAATGCCTTCCCCCTAATGTAGACACAATTATACTTGTGTAAATGTGCTTATACTGGTATAGCTAATTCCTGTACAAGAAGGCAAATAAGCTACACCAGAATAAAGCACATTTACCCCAGTCTAGCTGTGACCACATTAGGGTTCTACCAATAATACTGATACACAAAGGGTTTGGAGAGCAGACCTAAAAATGGGACTAGTGATATTACAGTCAATGATCAGTTAGAAAATTCATTAATTACTGTTTTTCAGGATCTGAGAATGAATTTAGTATTGATAAAGGAGCAGGGGACTAGAAATACTTGTTTGAGCTCAACCAGGTGTGACGTTTCTGTGCAAATTTTCCCAGTGAGTGATTTGAAATGCACCTGAGCACAATGCTTGGAAACCATTCCTGAGCCCTTTTTTCCCCTTCATGTTAGTGTTCTTAAGTTCTCTGAAGTTTGTCATGTTCTAAAACTATTGGACAATGACAATATGGTGAAACCTGTAAGCATTGTACAATGAGGGTGTAATTTATCATTCTTTTCTTTCTGAGGTATACATTACAGTGGCTTATTTATTTATAACTAGCGAAAATACCCGGCGTTGCTCGGGTCTGTCGGAGGTGGGGAGGGGGCAGAGAGCTGAGCGAGTGCAGGGTCCGTTGGAGGGGGCAGAGAGCAAACCCGAAACCCCCACCTCACTTACCCCTCGACCAACCCCAACTCACATTTTCACCCCCCCCACCCAAACCCAACAACCCCACGTCACCCCCCTACCAACCCCAACACCCCCTGACCAACACTCACACCTCACCCCCATAGACCAAACCTGACACACCCACCTCACTTTCCCCCCCAACCAAACCCGACACCCCTACCTACACCACAAACAAACCAGACACCCACACCTCACTTACCCCTCGACCAACCCCAACCAAACCCAACACCCCCTGACCAACCCCAACACCCACACATCACCCCTCACCCACCCCGACACCTTCCCACCCCCCCCAACCAAACCCAACACCCCTGGCTCACTTACCCCCCGACCAAACCCGACGCCCCCACCTCACCCCCCGACCAAACCCGACACCCCCTACCTCACTTACCTTCTGACCAAACCCAACTCGGGTCTGTTGGAGGTGGGGAGGGGGCAGAGAGCTGAGCGAGTGCGGGGTCTGTTGGAGGGGGGAGGGGGCAGAGAGCTGAGTGAGTGCGGGGTCCCTTGGAGGGGGGTATTTGACATCATAACTATGTCACAGAGAACAGCAGCTGCCCAGCTGATGTGATTGGCCTTTAAATAATTTCACCCCTGGGGGGCATCAGAGGTGAGATTTGAAAATTTTTCGACTCTTACCCTGATTAGGACCCTAAGACCTCTAACTGTACCAAATTTCAAGTCTCTAGCTCAAACGGTGTGGAAGGAGTAAGGGAACGCGCATACACGCACGCATACACCATTTGACTTTTATATATATAGATTGAACCTGTAAGTGTTCATCTTGTGAATGATAAAAGATCCATCTGGGCACATTTGTGTGGGTTTTTTTTGTTTGTTTGGTTTTTTTACCTGTTTTCACCGTAATTCAGCTTTAAGGCTTTCTTCAGGAGAACCAATGATGGCAACAGAACAGAAGGGTATGCAAGTCATTTTCAAAAAGATTGGGAGCCACCAGTGTAAAGCAGAAGTTGCTCCACTGAATTTCAAGGAGTGATGTTGGTGTAAAAATCAGAGACCCAGTGACCTTAATTAGCCAAAGATGGCTGCATGTATTTACTAGAACAAAGCCAGTAATAATGGCCATATTTCCAGTGTTGCTCTCTATCTAGCCTCAAAGAACCTGTGATCGCCTGGATAGGGTCGTTGTTTGTCAAGAACACCGCTACATATAGTGGGTACAGTTATAAACAAATAAATAATGATAAAGGCCAGCAAAAATATTTTTGGAAAACTCTCCTGGGTAGATTCTAATAAAAAAAAATCCTCCTTCAGCAAAGGTATTTTGTAAGGGTTCCTGACAAAATTAAAATAATTATTATTGAGCCAAGGTTTAATATCTCAAGAAAGGAAATGTGAGTGTGAGTAATTCATATCCAGGGCTCAAATCCCCAAACACTGGGGGCAAAATTTAAACTTTGGGTAAAAAATGTGCAACTCTGTTGAAAATCTAATGGTAGCTGCTTACCCTGTGTCTGAATTTGGCCCTAACAAAATACCTATAGTGTCATTAATAAATAGTGGTTAACATTCCATAATCCCAAGTGATCTCTAATTGTTGTAGATGTAAAATAATGTATTTGTTTTTAACGAAGGGATCAATTGCTCAGGATAGCCATTACCTTGCATTAGGGGTGGTGTGCAGGTACTCTCCAGCAGGAGAAGGTGCTCTGGAAGGGACTGTGTCTCAGAGAACCACAACCCCTTCCTGAATTCCCACAACGATTGCACAGGAGGAGGAAGAATCTGCTGCACCATCCCCAAGACAGATGCTGTCTCCCTTATGCAACTGCCAACCGATGGGGCATGGCCCTATCTCTTCCTTCCCTGCTTTGGAACTCCCCTGAAGTGTTAGCAGGGCACAATGAGCTCTAGGAGTGTGACCTTACCCAAAGCCCATTGATGTGAATGAGACTTTCCATTGTTCATTCTGTAGGTCTGTGCTGGGTTGCTGTATGTGTGGTATATGCAGGAAAAGCTTATTATGCCTTTCCCCACACCTCCCATCCTATCGTGTGCACCCCAGCATTAGCCAGGCATAATTTTAACGATAATACAACTATGTAAATTTATTTTATATAAAAAAGGAAATTAAAGAACAAGATGTGTTTCTCAAGGGTGAAAAGTGACTTTCAGTGATGGCACACATTTTATTTCATTCTTATAATAAAATGTGCAAGGCATAAGTTGCTCTACATAAACATGAGACATTTTTTCCTGTATAATGTGTCTCTCATAACTCTAAAACTATCAAAAGATCATATTGGATGGAAATCAGGGCAATTTGCACCTCAAAAATGACAAAGCTATCTTTGTCTATTTTGTAGTTGCATTGTAATGCATATTGCAGGGGTGGGGATATTGATCTTTCGGGATACATTAAGTGTATATACATTTCAGTACAAGATCTGGAATCCCTATATGATGGCTAACCAGCAGGCTCAATTACCACAAAATAATCAAATTGTAATATGTGACACAGAAATATACAGATGGGTGCAAACTACACCCTGCTAAATAATAAACCACAGATGGAAAGATATTTTCTGTTTAGAATAAACGACAAAACATCAAATTGGCTTGGGTGGAGATATGCTGGAGTAAGGAAATAATGCATTTTTTTTTCAGGAATAGTCTCTTACTGTCCTGATGATCTCATAGTTTATAATGAATAAGAAAAAATGGACTTGCAGGTTCAATGAATGTGAATTTATCAATTCACAATATATTTAAAACCAGCAACAAACTTTATTTGTCCAAAATTGTACTTTTCTGGAAAGGAATACCTAACCTATAAAGAAAGATAGTCTTGCTTCAGGCACTGGACTGGGATTCTGGGGATCTGGATTCAATTCCTTGATGTGCTGTAAACTTCCTGCAGGACCTTGAGCAAGTCACTTTAATGTAACTACAGTAAAACCTCGATATAACGGACTAATTCTGGCAAGGGGGTGTCCGTTAAAGCCGAAAGTCCGTTATATAATAAAGTAGGTTTTCCGAATGTGTATGTTAAAAAATTGACAACTTAGTTAGTTTACCTGTTTTTACTTATGTAGACACATTTGTGTAATTAAAATTAAGTATGTATGAAAAGTTTAATTTCACAGAAAAGTTTTCTATACAGTAGACTCTCGATTATCTGGGCGCGCGGGTTAACCGGGCTGCGGATTAACCAGGATGTGTAAATGGGTCGGTAGGGGAAGCCCCAAAGCGGCGGCGGGCTCAACCTTAGCCTGCCGCTGCTTTGGGGCTTCTCCCACTGGCCCCTAAGACCTGGGGTCTCAGCCTGCTTCCAGTCTGGGTGTAGGAAACCCAGGCTGGCAGCGGGCTGAGACCCCGGCTGGCAGGAGCCTGGGGGGAAGCCCAAAGCAGCAGAAGGCTGAGTGCTGAGCCCGCCGCCGCTTTGGGCTCTCTCCCCAGGCTCCTGCCACCTGCCCCACTCAGCTCCCGCTGACAGCCTGGGTGCAGGGAACCCAGGCTGACAGCGGGAGCAGACTGGGGCAGGAGGCAGGACCCTGGCTGGCAAGGGGCCAGCGGGGGGAAACCCCAAAGTGGCGGCGGGCTGAGCACTCAACCTGCCGCTGCTTTGGAGTTTCCCCAGCTGAGTCTCAGCCTGCAGCCAGCCTGGGTGTAGGAAGCCCAGGCTGGCAGCGGGAGCTGAGACCCCCAGCTAGCAGGAGCCTGCAGGGAAACTCTAAAGCAGCAGCGGGCTAAGAGCTCAGCTGCTGCCCCCCCGCAGGCTCCTGTCAGCGGGGGTCTCAGCTCCCGCTGCCAGCCTGGGCTTCCTACACCCATGCTGGCAGTGGGAGCTGACTGGGGCAGGCAGCAGGACCCCGGCTGGCAGGAGACTGGGGAGGGAGCCCAAAGCGGCGGTGGGCTGAGCAGTCAGCCTGCCGCTGCTTTGGGGTTTCCCCCGGTGGATCCTTGCCAGCTGGGGTCTCAACTTGCTGCCAGCCTGGGTGTAGGAAGCCCAGGCTGGCAGCGGGCTGAGACCCCGACTGGCAGGAGCCTGGGGGGAAAGCCCAAAACGGCGGCAGGTTGAGTGCTCAGCCCGCTGCCTCTTTGGGCTCTCTCCCCAGGCTCCTGCCGCATGCCGGAGTCAGCTCCCGCTGCCAGCCTGGGTGTAGGAAGCCCAGGCTGGCAGCGGGAACTCAGACCCCGGCTAGCAGGAGCCTGCCGCTGCTGTGGGGCTTCCCCTACCGACCCGTTTAGATATCCCGGTTAATCTACAGCCCGGTTAACCCGTGCCAGGATAATCGGGAGTCTACTGTAACAGTGAATTAATAACAAAAAATAACCTGTTAATTTAATTATAAGCAAATCTTGGTTAAAAGCATTTTAAAATTAACAGGGTGTGAATTTTCACATATGACATACAGACCGGAAATTTTGTCCGTTAAATCCGAAGTCCGTTAAATCGAGGTCTGCAAAATTGAGAGTTTACTGTACTTTGTGCTTTAATTCCCACTCTCTAAAACAGAGATGATAATATTTGCTTCCTCCCACCCTTTGTCTTTTCTATTAAGACTGTACATTCTTCAGGAAAGGAATTGTCTTGTATTACATGTTTGTACAGCATATAGTATGATGGTGCTCTGATAATTAATTGGACCTCTAAGTGCTATTGAATTAAAAAAATAACATGATGGATCTTCCAGAAATGAAATGGTCAGAAGGTAGATCTTTCCTATTTATACCCCTTTTATTCCACTATTCACATCTGTGGCTTTATAAAAGGGTTACCCTATAGTTTCAAATGTAAACCATACAGTGCCGCATCTTCATGTGTTGTAGGAAGTGTTGCATTAATCAGATTTTTCCTGTTCTGCTTTTAAGAGCTAGCTGTAGATAGATTCTCTTCCGAGGTAACCATTTCTAAGATATCTGTCAACGGAAAAGGGTGTTTGTCAGAGTTAATTTTGAAACACAATACTTAGAGTCTTTAAAGCTCTTACATCATGATGTAAGACCTTGAAAAAGAGCAAGGAACATAAGTAATTCCTTTTTTAAGAGAGGGCAATAAAGCAAAGTACCATTATTCAAAAATATATTACATTAGAGAATATCTGAGAACACATTTTCTTGTGAAAAACACTTTCTTTTTAATATTCTAGTAGCTGAAACATTAAAGTGATGGGAATAAATAGCTTATTTGTCTCAAGTGTCCAAATGAACTATGTTGAAAATCTATTTTGGCTAAACAAAGAACAGATGGTAAATAATGTGAGTGTGTTAAAATGACTATGATTGTAGTCACCACATAAAAATGAGCAGACAGTTGCATTTTCTGAAGTCTTGATGTTAGAATCTAGGGAAAAGAAATATCACTGGAGGATGAGAATAGGTCCCATATCATTTCTTTTTATTACCTTCATTGAAACTGGCCTTATTGTAAGCAGATGAGTAAAAGAGCCTGCAGTAAGTCTTAGCAGGCAAAGATCATTTAGAGAGAACATTACCATTGTCATTTTCTTTGAAGTCCTTGACTGCAAATGAACACAAAAGATGCTTAATAAATATTTTAAATTAAAATGTTATTGAGTTACAGAAACACAAAAGTTCTATTATTCAGTGACTTAATTAACTGAGTTTTTAAAAACAATTGTGCATATTACTGTTAGCACTTGGCACAATTCTTATTGTGTTCAGTATTGTCAGTTGGCTTGATTCTAACCTCTTTTCTATTTCTATATCTGAGCAAAGATATTAGCATAAGTTCTCAGAGGAGTTTCCTATAACTAAGGCCAAAACATTTTGACATGATTTATAAAACCTTCGAACTTTCATAACCTAGTTTATTCCAGTCTCCCTTTTGGCTGACTCTTAGCACGGGGATGTATTTTTTTTCTTTTGTGCCACCCAAAAGCTGAACTTAGGACCTCTAGAAGAAAAGAGAGTTGTTTCTGCCTCCTACTTCCCAAATTTTAAAAAAAATTATTTTTTATAAAACCCAAACCTTAGTTTAACAAACATAAAGAGAAGCAAGAAACCTTTAAGCACATGAATAGTTCCATTGACATTAAGGATGTAAGGATCTATGGGAGTAGACAATGAAGCCATGGTGCCTGGAACAACTGAAGTGCTCACACCCCTGCTGGTGGTTATGCAGAACTAAATCAAAGGAGCACTGGGGAGATTTGGTGTTGCAGGAAGTATCACCCAAAGGTTCCAGAATTACAGCACTCTGTGGCCTACTGATTGGCCCATTCTCACTATTTAACCATGAAGGATGCTCCAGAAAGTTGTCTGGAGAGCCATACAGGCTTCTGACTTCTGGCAATGTAAGACCCTCATCTTGCTCTCTGATCTCTACTCTCTGATATCAACTTGTCTATAATCCTGACTCTTGCCTCCTGATTCTGACCTGGTGAGTATCTTTGACCTCTGACTCCAGCCTGACTCTGATCCTGACTCTTGCCTATTGATCCTGGCTTGCTGACTACTGCCTTGTGGCAGTCCTTGACTTGTGGACAACAGTGCAGCTGGGACTGCTAGTCCAGCCTGCCTTTGTCCGAGTCCTTTATAAATGGGACTACTCATGCTTAAAGTTAAGCACCTTCTTATCTACCATGCTGAATCAAAGGAGGGCTGAATCCTGAGATCTCTAAGTTGGTTCTTATACAGGCCTCATTCAAGCACATTTAAATTTTAACTCAATGAAAGATTGTCCTGAATAAGGACAGAATAAAATCAGAGTAAGCACCTCAGGATTTGGTCCTAAATATTTACCAGTCAAGTTCTGCTACTCCCAACACTTGTTTAGGAATGATGATTTAGTTCAAAGGTATCCTGAAGCGATCACTCTAGTTCAGAAGTCAGGGCCTATATTTTCAGAAGTGACTAGTGATCTTGCTTGCCCAACTTGACACATGTTAACATGGTCTGCTTTTTCAGATAGTGCTGAGCACCCACTCTCTGAAAATTGGGTTATTTTTAAGGTTTATCAGATGTGGCACCAAAAACACAAGGAAGTGAATAAAATCCATTAGTCACTCTCTTGTCATTTATTTCCCCCAGCAACCAGCTTTTTCCCCTACTTAAACCAATGTAGTAAAATACTGTATGTATATAGGAGGGAGGGGAAAGGGACAATGATGATTTATTTCATTGCTTTTTCCAAGTAAAATAGCATTTAAATACTTCTTCTTGGAAAGCAGTGCACTGTGAAGAATCAGGGTATATCAGTCATTTTGCATTATGTTTGCTCCATTACACATCTCTATTCTTTTACCTTGCCTGTGGCCAGAATGATGCTAGAAATGATGCTAATGGAAATCTTAATCACTTGATACGTGGGAGGGAATTCAGCTCTTTGTACCAGAATCTTCTCTCTGATACATGGCCCACAGCTAGCAAAAGTACAATGTATATCTCTTTGTTTCAAGAAGAGTTAAAATTACATCAAAAAAAGATGCTACCTCTCACATCCCTCAGAAGCAAGCAGGTAAGTACATGGGACTTGCTTACTGTACAGCCACACTGTTGAAAAAGAGGTTGTATTAACCCAAAAGGGAGGTTTGTGTGACATGACAATTTCCAGCAATAACCTTGAAGGACCTTATTGTATTAAGTGCATGCATTACTGTGAGCCAGGCTTGTATGAAACCTCTGTAAAGGGGAGATGTGAGTGATATAAGCATTAGGAGTTTTATACATATACAGTTTGCCAGAGAAGTAGGGAGTTTGGGGACAAAAAGGGGTAAGTGGATTTCCTACAATTTACCCAAGCCTGGTTATGCAAACACCAGTCTTTAGAAGCCATGCCCTAGGGCAAGGGTCATTGTCTGGTGATTACCTGTTACAGAAGGCCAAAATCAAAGTTGTATAAAGAAATGTCTGATCTTCCCAGTTGGGTTGCTGACTCTGGATCAAAGATGCAAGAATTTGTAAACACAAGGAAAACCAGTGCGGACTAATGGACTTGAAGGACTAAATGTACCTAAGCCCTAGGCTAGATCTGGGGGTGATCTCTTTCTAGCATATGTGTAGATTCTCTTATTGTTTTAATGTGTTTTCTGGATAATGTTTTTACCTTAAGGATAAGGTAAACTTAGAAGGAACTGGAGAGAAAGGAGAGCACAGGCTTTGGCAGTCTGGCTTGCTGGGGATATCATTGTAAATCAGTGAACTGTGCAGCCTTAAAACCTCCAGTGATGTGAGAATTGAGATGTGGGTCTCCACCCTGGAGAGGTGATGTCTGTGAACCAAAAACTTTAAGAGTGCCCTTGAGGGACCAAAGAGGGGGCATATTATTGCATCTGCCCTGAAACCTTGACAGTATTGTCAAGGTCAAGTCTGTTACTCAATATGCTTTTCTCCCAAAAACAATTTTTAAAAGTAGGCAGAGTGGAGTTGCCAAAAGCAGTCAGAGAATTTCTCTGTGAACAGGGACACCTGCACTGAATACTCCACAGAATAATCCTCATGCATGTAAAGGTGTGTCCTGGTTGTCATAATATCGCGGCACTTATTGGACTGAAATCTGCAGGATGGTCCTTGCTGAAATCTACTTATTCTGCTAAATGTTATTCCCTACCCAACATCTCACTGATTTTATTTCTTGGGGAAGAGAGGCCTTCAAATGACCCATGTGTAGGAGGGCTCCTGTTAATTCTATTTCTCATTAATGAATATGCTGAGATTCCAGGAAAGATTAATTTTAGTGAGCATCCTGGTGGTGGCATAAACAAATGGCTGTTTCTTGTCACAGGGTGCCTGGGCCCTTTAAGAGGGAACAGGGCCAGTCCTCTTGTGACTCAGCTGAGTCCACCTGGACCCATCTTAATTAGAGCTATCAGTTCTGGCTGGGGATAGGGACTGCTGTAAAGAGGGGCTCAGAACAGTTTGGAAAGGGGATACACAAGACTGAAGAGGGAAAAGGAAACACTGAAGTTAGTCTGACTGGAGATTTGTTGGTCATTAGAGTTCAGGGAATACCCCCAAAAGAGCCCAGGAGGAGGCAGTGAGAAAGAGAATGAGAAGAGCTCAAGAAGGGCTGAAATCAGGAAAACTGTGGGACTCCTGTGTCAAGGAGTAGAATCTTGTTTGCATTATCGCAAAGAGCCAGGAAGGAGGGTTGTGGGACTACAGGATCTGCAGTTGGCAAAAGACTGCATCAATGAAATCTCATGTAAGGAAATCTTATCCTAAGGATTCTGCTTTCTGAGTCAATTATTGCAAAGAACCCCAAAGGAACCTAAGGTAGGGTGCCTGCAGAGCCATCCCAGGCTGAGTCCCATCCAAAGAACACCTTCATTTACTCTTCCCAGTCTTGTGATTCTTGTTAGGTCAATTCAGTTCTCCCATTCTATATATAAATGGTGTGATGACTGCTTGGAAACACAGGGAGTTGAAATAAAGGAACCAACTAGGGGCAGAGCTTTTCTTGACCTCCTTCTCAAAAAACGTGAAGAATTAGTAGGGGACGCAAAAGTGGATGGAAACCTGGGAGGGAGTGACCATGAGATGGTCGAGTTCAGGATCCTGATACAGGGGAAAAAAGGAGATCAGTTGAATACGGACCCTGGACTTCAGAAAAGCAGACTTTGACTCCCCCAGGGAACTCATGGGCAGGATCCCCTGGGAGATGAACATGAAGGGGAAAGGAGTCGAGGAGAGCTGGCTGTATTTTAAAGAATCCTTATTGAGGTTGCAGGAACAAACCATCCCGATGTGTAGAAAGAATAGTAAATATGGCAGGTGACCAGCTTGGTTGAACAGTGAAATTCTTGCTGATCTTAAATGCAAAAAAGAAGCTTACAAGAGGTGGAAGATTGGGCAAATGACCAGGGAGGAATATAAAAATATTGCTCAGGGATGCAGGAGTGAAATCAGGAAGGCTAAATCACACATGGAGTTGCAGCTAGCAAGGAATGTTAAGGATAACAAGAAGGGTTTCTTTTGGTATGTTAGCAACAAGAAAAAAGTCAAGGAAAGTGTGGGCCCCTTACTGAATGAGGCACACAATCTAGTGACAGACGATGTGGAAAGAGCAAATGTACTCAATGCTTTTTTTTGCCTCTGTCTTCACGAACAAGGTCAGCTCCCAGACTCCTGCACTGGGCAACACAGTATGGGGAGGAAGTGACCAGCCATCTGTGGGAAAAGAAGTGGTTCAGGAATATTTAGGAAAGCTGGATGAGTTGGCTGATGTAATTGCAGAGCCATTGGGCATTATCTTTGAAAACTCATGGTGATCAGGGGAGGTCCCGGATGACTGGAAAAAGGCTAATGTAGTGCCCATCTTTAAAAAAGGGAAGAAGGAGGATCCAGGAAACTACAGGCCAGTCAGCCTCACCTCAGTGCCTGGAAAAATCATGGAGCAGGTCCTCAAGGAATCAATCATGAAGCTCTTAGAGGAGAGGAAATTGATCAGGAACAGTCAGCATGGATTCACCAAGGGCAAATCATGCCTGACTAACTTAACTGCCTTCTACGATGAGATAACTGTCTCTGTGGATGAGGGGAAAGCAGTGGATGTGTTGTTCCTTGACTTTAGCAAAGCTTTTGATACGGTCTCCCACAATATTCTTGCCAGCAAGTTAAAGAAGTATGGGCTGGATGAATGGACCATAAGGTGGATAGAAAGCTGGCTGGATTGTCGGGCTCAATGGGTCGTGATCAAGGGCTCCATGTCTAGTTGGCAGCTGGTATTGAGCGAAGTGCTCCAAGGGTCGGTCCTGGGGCTGGTTTTATTCAATATCTTTATCAATGATCTGGAGGATGGTGTGGACTGCACCCTCAGCAAGTTTGCAGATGACACTAAACTGGGAGGAGTGGTAGATACACTGGAGAGTAGGGATAGGATACAGAGGGACCTAGACAAATTAGAGGACTGAGCCATAAGAAATTTGATGAGGTTCAAGAAGAGGAATCCCATGCACTGCTACAGACTAGGGACTGAATGGCTAGGTTGCAGTTCTGCAGAAAAGGACCTAGGGATTACAGTGGATGAGAAGCTGAATATGAGTCAACAGTGTGCCCTTGTTGCCAAGAAGGCTAATGTCATTTTGGGCTGTATAAGTAGGGGGCATTGCCAGCAGATCGAGGGACGTGATTGTTCCCCTCTATTCGACATTGGTGAGGTCCCATCTGGAGTACTGTGTCCAATTTTGGGGCCCACACTACAAAAAGGATGTGGAAAACTTGGAAAGAGTCCAGAGAAGGGCAACAAAAATGATTAGGGGCCTGGAGCGCATGACTTATGAGGAGAGGCTGAGAGAGCTGGGATTGTTTAGTCTACAGAAGAGAAGACTGAGGGGAGATTTGATAGCTGCTTTCAACTAGCTGAAAGGGGGTTCTAAAGAGGATGGATCTAGACTGTTCTCAGTGGTAGCAGATGACTGAACAAGGAGTAATGGTCTCAAGTTGCAGTTGGGAAGGTTTCGATTGGATATTAGGAAAAACTTTTTCACTAGGAGGGTGGTGAAGCATTGGAATGGATTACCTAGGGAGGTGGTAGAATCACCTTCCTTAGAGGTTTTTAAGGTCAGGCTTGATAAAGCCCTGGCTGGAATGATTTAGTTGGGGATTGGTCCTGCTGTGAGCAGGGGGTGGACTAGATGACCTCCAGAGGTCCCTTCCAACCCTAATATTCTATGATTCTATAATTCTGTGAAAGTGCTCTGAAATGGTACTGCTGTTCTGTCAGAAATGTCATGTACTCCAGGGCCACTACATACATTCCGGGGGAGGGGGAATCCGTCTGTGATGCTCTGCTGGAAAATTAGGGATTATTCCCAAAGACATTAGGTGACATCCTGGCTCCATTAAAATCAATAGGTGTTTTAACATTTCTCAGATTTATCTGAGAATTGGAGCAACACCTGGAATAAATATCCTGTCCTTCCCTCTTTCAGAGAGTGGGTTCCTTGTAATATATGATCAAATTTCTCTATCTCAGGGCTAGTTGTAGGAGACAGGAGCAGAGCCCAGCTGTGATGTGAGGCAAACTGAAATTAGCTAATTAGTAAATTTCACTTTGCAATCCCATTATGCAGACAGCATGGCTAGCAGCAGAAATCGGAGCAGCAGGGAGAGAAAAGGAAATAGCCAAAGAGGGGAAAGATTATAAGAGGGACAGACCAGAGGGACTCTTCGACAAGCATAAATTTCCAGGTATTCAAACTTCTTATACTCTTTGAATACCTATTCTACTGACATTTAAGGCAATGGGCAAGAATTTGGTCTCATTACACCAGTGTGAATTTAGAATAACTCCACTGAAGTTAAATGAGCCAGATTATTGCCCCACTGTGGCCCCTTTACACTACTTTGGCATAGGTCAATTTTATGGCCCTTTCCTAACTCATCCTTAAGGATTCCCCCCATGTAGGTTGATTCATTGGGTAACATAAAATCCAGTGTAGAAGTTCTGTGCCAATTCACCTTCTGGCTTCTAGTATCAGGGAGTTCTCAGACCAGAAAGGGTGTGGCTGGGTTTGTGCTCTGGCCATCCCTAGTTCTCGGAATGGCCACAAGGGAACATGGGCAACCAGATTCAGCTGAGGGCTTCTTTGCAGCTACATGAACAATTAGTTGTGGCAATCTGGGTGTGAATCTATCTGTGCTGTGCACTAGCTGTCCCTGTGGATCTTGCTGATGTACATTAATGATTCATCAATGTACTTTTATGCAGATTGGAGGGTCCATTTCAATATTTTTTAAATACTTTGCATTCTGCATATAGAAAGTTATGTTGTCTTTATTAACCAAATGAGATTCACAACTATCACAAATATCAGCAGAAACAATGTAAACAGAATAACATTTTCTGATTAAAAATGCATGTAAGGAAGAAAATACTAAGGAAAAAGAAGTTAAAAGGTTTAAAATTCTGGATTATCAGAGTACTTTTTTTCATTAGAACATTATTAAATGATCAGTGGCTATCACACAGGACAGGGATTCAGGAGATCTGGCTTCTATTCCTGGCTTTGCCAATGGTTTGCTGAGTGATCTTGAATTAGTCACTTCACCTCCCCTTGCCTCAGTTTCTCCATCTGTAAAATGGGGATGATACCTCCTTTGTAAGAACTTTGAAATCTACTAATATAAAGCATCATGGAAGAGCAGCAAATTATATTTACTACTAATAATAATGTGCCAAAAGAAAGGTAATGGCATGTGAGCTCAGCTTGTGTGCAGTTGCATTTGAATTAAAAAGACAAATATTGCTTTGGGCACAATTCACACATAATATTCACTTGCGTAACTGTTCTTTCAGATCAATTTCAAAGGAAGCAATCTAAGTCTTAACACATTAAAAGTGTCTCAACAACGCTGACTCTTGCTATTCTACCTAATCTGACTCCTACTTCCTATTGCTATCATGGGAACAGATAGCTATTGTAGTTGTCTTCACATCACTTGTTGCTGGTCTTGCCTTAAAGATATACCAGGCCATAAACTCTGATTCTATTGAGCTGTGGAGTACTATTCACAAGTTTCAGGGTACTTCACAACATGTAAGAAATGTAAGTAATATATATCAGAAGACAAGTATGTGTCTTTCAAAACCTTAAAAGTAGTTGTCAACTAATGTATTTTCCAAAGAAATAGATAATGAAATTATTTAAAACCAAACAACATCCTCCCCCCCGCCCCCCACATGACAAACGTAAGCCCAAATTCTCCTCTCATTTCACCATTGTAGATCAGGGAAAATCCATTTAAGTAAGTGTAGATACACCAGTTGAAAAAACTAATATCAGTGGCATAAGCCTCAGGCCTTATACTTCAAATTCAGCCCTGGTATCAGTATTGGTTGCAATGCTATTAAAATCAAAAGAATTCTGCCTATTTTACATCAAGGTGGAATATGGCCTTCTGAGGTTAAATTTGGAGACTTTGAGGAATTATTTTTTTTAATCAATCCCAATCTTAAGAGTCATATATAATATATGGAATATTTTATTTTTTGCTTTATGAAGTACTTTTCACTTCTCTTGCATTGCTATAAAGTAGCAAAGAAACCCCACCATATTTCAAATGCTATAAAAACATCTGAAAAGCAGTGTAAACTAAAAATCACTTCAGTATGAATATATATCCATACAAAACTTTCTATTGCATACACAGCAACCCCCCAAAGACAACGAGACTTGCCTAGTTTTACTGTCTTCAATTATAAAGAGCATCAAAAGCTAAAAGAGCATCAAAAGCTAACTTTTTTGTGTCAGGGTGCTGGCCAGGAGTGCCTGAGCCAGCCCTGCCGCCCCTTTAAGAGGGAGAAAAACCCTCTGCAAAGCTCCCTTGCAGGAAGCCTAATCAGCCACCTGGGCTCAGGCTTGATGAGTGACACCTGGCAGCCTCCTCAGGGGGATAAAAGGCCTGCCAGGAAGCAAGCCCAGTGTGGTGGTGGTGGTGGTGGTGGTTGTTGTTGTTGTTGTTGTTGTTGTTGTTTTTTTGTTGTTGTTGTTGTTGTTGTTGTTGTTTGGAGCTATTCAGAGCTGTGTGTTGGAGCTAGTCAGAGCTGTATGTTTAGAACTGCATGTTTAGAGTTGCATGTTAAGAGCTGGACTATATAGAGTCTGTAAAGCTGTAAGCTGTAGAGCTGAGCTATCAAGAGCTGTATGCTGAAGGTCTGTACAAAGCTGTATATATTGGTGGTGGGGACTTGCACTGTGAATTAAAGAGCACTGTTTGAAGCAAAGAAGGGTTTTCCTGCCTGTTCCTGAGAGGGGTGAGAGAGCGATCTGTCACATTTTCCACATTGTTTTGCATGAGGACTATAGGATTGGACCCTCAATATTTTAAATCAAGTGAGGATTTATTTGATATACAAAGATGAACTCTTTAAAGGCAATATTAAAATAAATGTATTGTTTTACTTGCCTAGATAATTTTTTATCATGGGGTATTTTGTTTACTATCTATGGTTCAGGAGTTCTCTATATAATGTCAAAGAATTAACATTTAATTTAAACCCTGTGTGCTCTAACAGTCTTGTGCCACTAGTGGAATACCGTCTTTTCAGAAAGAAAAATCTCAATACAGTTTATAAAGTGGCTTCTGCGAAATGCCTGATACTTTGTTTGTTTTTAAATTATAAAAAATTAACAACACTCTACACTGAGTATCTCAAGTAAGTCTTTCAATTAGTATTTAACTGACTACCGTATTTTTTGTCATATTGGACGTTCCGGCGTATAAGACGCCCCCGACTTTTAAAGTAAAAAAGCCGGGGGGGGGAAAAAAAAAAAACCAAAAAACCCCCACCACACACAAAAAGCGCCCCGGTTCCCCCCTCCCCGCTGCGGGCGGGCTGCCGGCGGCGCCCCGGTTCCCCCCTCCCCGCCGGGGGCGGGCTGCCGGCGGTGTCCCGGTTCCCCGGGGTGCCCCCAGCAGCCCGCCCGCGGCGGGGAGGGGGGGAACCGGGGCGCACGCACTGTTTTTTTTTTGTTTGTTTGTTTGTTTTTTTTTTGTGATGGGGCGAATAGGTATATTTGCCCTATAAGACGCACCAACTTCCCCCCCCCCGTTTTGGGGAAGAAAAAGTGCGTCTTATAGGGCGAAAAATACGGTAAGTACCCAATTAGTTCACCATTAATTTCTTATCTGAAACAGAGAATTAGAAGTGAAAAATTGTGAGTGTTATGAGTAAAATGAAGATTGGTAGACATCCTATAAGTATTAACTCAGAATCACATAATAAAACTATATGTAATACACTCCAATATATGTATATGGAAGTGTGTGTCAGTTAATGGGCCAAATCTTTGGTGTAAAACCCACCAGAATTGATGAGGTTAAACAAAGGATAAATTTGACCCACATACCCACAATTTGATTCTGATATCATTGATGCTAGTGTTTATCAATTAGAAACCCACTGAAATCCTTAGATTAACAATGGTGTAAAACCAGCGTAAATTAGATTAGAGACTGCCCCTTTTATTATGTTGAGGCACAGAATGAATCAAATGGACCAGATTCTGTTATACTTGTTTAAATCTTTTACAGCTCCATTAACTTCAGTGGAGTTAGACCTAAGAAAATTGAAGTAACTGAGAGCCCAATGTGGCTGGTAGGCCATTATCCCACAAGAGTAGTACCGAGTGGATCTGGTCTAAAGTCCATTGGTGTTGATGTGAATGACTCCATGAATGTCAGTGGGCTTCGGATCAGCCCACACAACTGCACTTATCCTTCACTGCACTTATCCTACTAGAGAGGATAACTTTCAGATCAGCTTCAGAAGAATTTCTCAAACCAAAAATGGTTTTGCAAATCTGATGACCCCCATACCTGTTAACACCATTTCGTTCTACTGTGTAGCTTTTAAAAATCATACAGGCTGTTCGTTTATTCATGATAACCTGTATATATTTTAAATTAAAAGCCATTTAAAAACATTTAAAATACCCCATTCACTTTTTTTCCCTTTTTCCCGTTAAGTGCTCCAGCTGCCATTTCTCCTTTGTCGTGGGAATGTAAGAAAATGATTCTTTTATTTGGATCACCGTACTGTAGTTTAAGGAGCATATCTTCAGCTCTGGATACAAAAAGCTCCCCTTATAGGGTAGCCAAAGAATTTTGATGTATAAAGGAATCCCTGCATGCTGTAGAGCTGGCATAGCTGACTCTCTTCCACCACCACTACCGGTAGCAGTGTAAGTGCATTTTAGGGCTGTGATGGCAGCAGGAGGGACACGCCTGGCAAATCTGGTGCTTTGGCAGTTCCCTAGGGAATGTAATGGCCATTAGGAGCTGTGACAAGCTGATGTATGTTAGAAGAACCCTGAGGCAAGGCTGCTCTTGCTTTCACAGAGGATCATAGCATCTGCCAGCTGCACCTAGAATTAAAGGTGGCGGTAAGCTCCCTTTGCCTTCTTCTGCACTGAGCATGGCTCATCCTGACATGGAGTTGCCTAAGTGCAGGATCTGCAAAGGTAGTTAAGTGCCTAAACCCCAGAGTTAGGCACGCAAACCTTGGAGTAGCTTCCTAACTCCTAGTTTGGCTCCATTGTGAGCCACAAAAATCCTGATGAACCCGGTAGGTGCCTAAACACAGTCAAAATCTAAGTTCACACGGTAAAACTTCCATAGGCACTTATATTTCTGCTTCTGGGAACACACATTGTTGCCCCATTCTAGGTGCCAGGATGCCTATCTGCTGTCTAAGCTCCAGAGCAATCCATGAACAGTGTGACAATAGACATTGGGTCCCACACATTTAAGTGGCCAAATCTGTGAGGCATGCTCAGAGGCTGCCTATTGGATTGGGTCCCATTCAAAATCTGGGCACCAAGGAGGTGCTCTCTTTATAACCTTTAGCCTAATGATTAGCACATTCACCTGGGATGTGTGAGATCCAGGTTTAGTTCCCCTCTCTATCGGGTGGGGCAGAGGGAAGGAGTCTCTCACCACTCAAAGAGATGATCTAAAAACTGAGCCGTGAGATATTCCATTGTGAGGCTCCTTCAGACTTTCCTGTTGAATCTGTTCTGGATAAATAATAGGGTGATGAGAGTAGGCACAATTAAGTAATACTTAAGCACTGACTGTTCCATTGAATAAATTCTTTATAGTCATTGGGCCAGATAGAGCATGAGCAGGATTCTCTAGTCCAGTGCATAGCACCCACCTGTGAGATGGAAGACCCACGTTCAGTCTTCCTGTGCCAATCGCTCATTATTTATCCATAGTGGAACAGCTTCAACATGAGAGACTGAGGGAAAATTTACACTACAAAATTAAGTCCTAATCCTAAGGTACATTGACATACAGCCACTGCAGTACTTAAACTGCTTTTGCATGTCCACACTAAATGCTTTGTATCGGCGGTGCTTGTCCTCACCAGGCGCGCTTGCACCAATTTAACTGTCAGTGTGAGGTATTGTGGGATGGCTTCTAAAAGGCAGCAAGGGTTGATTGTAAGCAACACAGTGACATTGTGTCCACAGTGATTATTTCTAGAGCTCTGAGCTAATACAAAAATGTGGATTCACATCTGATCCACATCTGCCAGAATGAACCCAGGATCTGACCTGTAATCCATGAGCCGTCTTTTACCTGTATCCGCACATGCGGCAGCAAGCCGTCTCACAAGGGCTAGCAATGGCGGTGGGGGGAGAGGGGAGTGGAGATGAGTGAGCGGAGGGGCGGGTCTCAAGGAGAAGGGGCTGCATGGGGATGTGGGGGAAGGGTGTTGGATCTCATGCTGCTCCTGGGTGCTCGTGAGCGATGGCAGCTGTGCGTATTGCATCACAGCAGGGAGGAAAGGTAGGGTTGTGTAGCCATGCTAACTCCAATACCCATGGCTGGGTGCAGGCCCTGCTGCCCGGGACCATGGGCAGTGATGCCGGGACGGGCAACGGTGGGGATGCTGACACTGCCCAAGGAGCCCAAGTCACTGGAGAGGAAGCAGTGCTGCGAGCCGGGCTGGACATCCCCAACTCCGGCCTGCCATCCAGCCCCAGCCCCTGGTTGCTGCCCACAAGCATGCAGTGTCGCCGGTGAGTAAAGTCATAACTATAGTGACTTAAGCACTACCCTCTCACGGAAGTAGAGTAATTGTCAGTGTAGTGGGTGAGTTACATTAGTGGGAGCGACATTTTAGTGCAGACACTTACAGAGTTACATTGACATAAGGCTGCTTACATCAACCTAACTAGTGTAGAGGGGAGCCCCATAGGAGAATAACTCTTAGTTCAGTGGTTAGAGCATCTCCCTATCTTAAATCTTAAAGAAGCAGGAATCTTAAAGAAGCAGGATAAAATCAGAGTAAAAGAAGAAACAGATATCAGATTAAAAGTTGTTGCACTAAATTATAGTAAAACTTTGCATAAAGTATTAACTTTAATTTAATGTGAAAGGCAACAAATATTAATCTGACACTTGGAAATATTTCTTTATACAACACATAATTAACCTTTAAAATGTATTGCTACAAGATATCATGCAGGCCAAGAGCTTAGTAGGATTAAAAAAAGATTAGACATTTATATGGATAATTAGAACATCCACAGTTACATCTGATAGGATTTAAAAAATGTATGAGGTATTGAAGGTTATAACTCAAGCATTTTAAAAAAGAGTGTTGGAAGTGACTTACAGTGTGTGCACATTAAACTGTAAATGTCTATAATGGAGAGTTTGTGCACTTTCCTCAGAAACATCTGGTACCGGATTAGATGTCCCACTGGTCTGACAGATTATGGCAATCCTTATGTCATGTGATAAAAGGGTCCCATTGGTTCTCAGCAGGAATAATCTGTCTCATAGAGATATACCTATCTCATAGAACTGGAAGAACCTTGAAAGGTCATTGAGTCCAGTCCCCTGCCTTCACTAGCAGGACCAAGTACTGCTCCCTGACAGATTTTTTTTTGCCCCATATCCCTAAATGGCCCCCTCATGGGGTGGAGGGGTGCCTGTAAATATATGTATGATATTACCGGATTATGGATTATGGATTACATATGCCAAGTAACATATCTATGTAAAGCTAATGATCCACTGGATCTGTTCATCCTATTTGTATGTATGTGTCTGTTTTGTATTCAAAGTTATGAATATTGGCTATGTGCTTGGTTAGTTATATGTAGACTTTGGAAAGCAACTGAACAGCTTTCTGAGAAAAAACTATTCTCAGTTAAGCCCAATTGAGAACCAATCAAGCTAACAATGAACTTTGTCAATGCCCGGCCACACCCGAGCTTCCTCGGGAATGCGGCCTGACTGGTAATGAGCGGAGTCTGGTTCAAACCTGAGACTGGACCATGTGTTCTGAGAGTCCATGTGGACTCTGCAGAAGAAGGAGGAGGGGCTCTCCACCCACAAGAGGAAGTCTATATAAACCCAGGAGAGACCTCTCCATTTTGTTCTCAGCTGGCTCAAAGAACAGCCTTCCACCCCCCAAGGATACCTGGAAGAAACTGGAACAGAGGATTGTGACTCCGTGTGTGTGTGTGTGTGTGTGTGTGTGTGTGCAAGTGATAGCTAGACCCAGGCTAATGGAATTTAGCCTGAAAGAAGGAATTCACAGAGGGTGAGGCTTTTTACTGTATCAGTGTTAGATCTGCATTTTCTATTTTATTTTATTTGGTAATTCACTTTATTCTGTCTGTTACTACTTGGAACCTCTTAAATCCTATTTCCTGTCTTTATTAAAATCACTTTTTACTTATTAATTAACCTAGAGTACGTGTTGGTACCTTGGGGGTGGCAAACAGCTGTGCATATCTCTCTAGCGTTGTTATAGAGGGCGAACAATCTATGAGTTTGCCCTATATAAGCTTTATACAGGGCAAAACAAATTTTATTCAGGGTTTGACCCCATTGGGAGTTGAACATCTGAGTGCTAGAGGTAAGACTACCTCCTGCCTGTTTCCAGGAAAGCCCACAGTTGTTAGGGGACGTGGCTCAGACCTGGCAAGGTACTGAGGTCCTAAGCTGTTTAGGCAGGAAAACTGAGGCAGGAGTAGCCTTAGCATCAGGTGGCAGCTCATAAGGGGTTTCTGTGATCACTACCCGTCACACCTGGGTTTAGCTCAACCAACGCTCAAACCACTGAGCTATCCCTCCCCCCCAAGGGATCTGCACAAATGTGTCTATTTGGTTGCGATTGGTTGGATCAAAAGATGAGTGTGAATCATACCCACTCAGCTCTGGGGATATGACCCAAACAGATCTTCCATAACCTCTCTGGTAGAGGGTTTTATAATCATTTTTTCCATGGTGAAAATAAGCAATGGGATTGAAAACCTCCACCCCACACATCCCCATAGCCAAGAGGTTTTCTGCTCACTGGATAGACTTTGGACCTAAAGGAGGAAGTTTTATTTGCTATGATTCATCCTTATCTTATTTGCGCAATTGGTTTCTACTCCTATGGTGGAGGAAATTTTCCTGTACTCTTTGCTGTGACCCTCTCAAGGGATTGAAGACCTCATCACAAAAATAAATCAGTTCTACTTATTATTTCATTTTTTACCAGGTGCTACAGAACTACTGTCATGAAAGATATACATTTTTCTTTTTTTAACTAGAACTGTAATGAATGTGATATTGTGTACAATAGCTAGATACTTTGAGCTGCACTGCTACAGGATTCTGGTCCCAAAGATGACCTATCTGGCCGCAGGAGGATCACTTGCATGCAGGGTGATCTATCAGTGGCTTAGAGCTGGCAGTGGAGTTATCTGACATTTACACCAGTGTAAATGAGAGCAGACTCTGCCCCTGTAAGATCTATTGGACTGTGGAATAGTCTCTCCAGGGAAGTGATGAAAGCCTGATTGCTTGGCACTTTAAAAAATGGACTGGTCAAAGGACTAGAAAAACAACTATAGAGAACAATCTACTGGCAGGGGAATGGACTACTGCATGGACTCACCCAATACATCTTTTTCATACCTCCTTTTTTATGATTCTATGCGGGGAAAGGTCCTATAGTTTAAAAAAAAATCTTCCTCGTGCTTCTCTGCAAACAAGTTTGTGCAACTGATTTTCTAAACTAGTATTTCATGACTGTATATATAGTATAATACGTGTCAATGTTCCTGTATTGGTGTCAATCAAAATATGGAACCTATCAAGTCTTTATTAGATTTATACCTTCTTTCTCAAACTATAGTTTTTAAATGCTTTTAGAGCCCAGCTGACTATTCTAATATATATTTATCCCTACACAGGGAATCTAGTATGTAATAGCATAGTTAAACACTCTGAGTGTCCATGGGAATTTATATATACTGTTCCAAATGCATGTCTAGTGTTCTGTTTTAATCAGTTGATTTATGGTAGGGATAAATTTGGCCCGCTTTATCTCAGACAAAAGAACTCTTTAAATAAAAGAAAAGAACCTATTTCTGTATTCAATCATGCATGCAATAGACTTGTTCAATACATTGTGGAAAATGGACACTCGTTGCCCATCTTATCTAAATGGCTGAGTTATGATCCTTTCCTCAGAATGATAAATGATAGCTACACTGAAATAAAATACATTCTTTACTATACGCTCAGGAGCAGCAGTTGTTATAGATTACATTTTTTTTTAACTCTGGAGACATACACAGGACAGCCATTGCTGAAACATAAAAGCTAAATCAGAAGAAAACATCAGCATTCCCCAAACGCCATTCTACTTTGTGCTTGTCTCCATCTCCATTTTGGGGTCTGAGTGGTAATATAAGAAAAATTAGAACTGGAAGTGAGCACGGTGCTTTTGTTGTATAGGACCCAAAAGAAGTGTTCACTATAATATTACCTGATAGCCCTTAGAGCTCATAAAAATGATATCTTTCTACAAACGGATCCCTCATAAACACATTTTATTCTATCATCAGTAACTTATTTTAGTGCAATTCTTTTTCTGAATGAACAAAGCTAAGATGGATAGCAGTGTTTTTTGCAGATAGATGCCTTAGTTGTACATAAATTCTATATGCAGCTACCATGGTGAAAATCTGAAGTAAATCCTGTGTAACTGAATGTCCATTTTGGCCCTCATTGGGTATAAGAAATGGCTTGTAGAAAATGAGCCACTGCTGGAGACCACATGTCAGACTGGGTCACTCAGAAAGAGGGATAATAAAATAAAATATTACCACCTACCTTTTCTGCTGTGTATCATTGAAGTTGCACATTGAGTGACACAGGAGTTCTGTGGAAACAAAATATATGAAAGAATCTGTAATTACACAATCGCAAAGCATATGCTAAGGGGGACTGATTTCATGTTATATGAGCAACTTTAAGTTTAGGAATGCCTAATTTTGAGTGCTTCATTTTATAACCTTAGAAATCAATTGGGCTGCTTATGGTAGTAAAGTTAAATACGTGTCTTGAGGGATAAGGGCTTTAATATTCTTTTAAGGTAGCTTTCTGTACAAAATAAATATGTAGATCTGAATGAGAGAGAGAATATGAACAGACACAGGGATATATGTGGCAGTAGTAGTACCACTTTTAGTTAATGTTACCTACACAAATTTCCATTCTAAGACCCTGTTTTCAGTTGCTCATAACTTTGTCCAACTTCAACTACTTTCAAAGCCACGTCCTCAATTTTTTTTAAAAACTTGCAAATAAAATAGTTTGGTTGTTTCCAAGAATGTGGTTAATGAAAAATGCTTGTTCCTGTTCTTATTTCGTTGACAATATTTAGTGCATCCATGTATTTGCACAGAGACCTGAATTTGGCTGAGGGGACATCCTGGTGCCAAGGTTATGTTTTTGCTAGTCCTATTAAAATTTGCACAAATGTGGCCACGTTCTAAGACTCTAAAACATTGCCATTTGCTCATACTAGTAGAGACTTGTTAGACTTTGGCAGCTAAATTCTCTGCAGATTCCATGTGCACTGAGCATGCTCTGCCCCCTCACAGCTGGGTTTGGATGGGAGTGGGAAGGAGGACAAACGCCATATATATAGATTAGGAGCAGAGTGGGATGGAGAGAGCCTAGAGGCAGAAGGATAAATAACTGCTACAGAACACTCCTTTACCAAACCTGTAATCTATCTGAGCCCTCGGTCTTTACATTTCTGGCTGTCTGTAAAACCCACTGGCAAAATATGTCCCATCCCCTGTCTAATAACTGGTCAACATACAGGTTAGCAGCCTGCTACTTACTACCATTCACTGTGTTAGTTCAAACTGTAGATATCTTTGTTATGTGTCTAAAGTTATGAATCCTTCTGATGACCCAATGTAGGGGTAAATATGGTCCCATGTGATGAAATCTCTAGGGTTTTTTTTAAAAAAAAAATCATTAATAAATTAAATTCAGAAAAATTATCTTGAAAAAACATGAAGGAAATACCAAAATTTAGATTTCCTGTGCAAGCTTCGTGCATATGAATTTTGATTATTTTTAATTGTCACATGGTTCCTCCCCCTCCCCCTCAACCCTTCATCTTTCATTGCACAGGATGTTCCGTGTTCTGGGAATGAGTCATGACAGTGTGGTGAAAGAAGCTATACTCTGTAGGATTCTTGCCTCATTTCTTGAAAAAGTTGGAAGATGTATGGTGAATGAATCCTTGGATTATAAAAAAAGGAAGGACTGTCTTGTGATTAACAAAAGTTAAATGCCTCCCTAGATAACTGGATCCTATCCCTCTCTGAGCCACACAGTTCAACCTTAAATCAAAACTCTTATAGCTGGTCAGAAACTGTGTTCTCATTCTCTTGATGCACAGTATGACCCCTGAGTCCAGGCTGGTACAATTGCTGAGTGCTCACAACTGCAAATGAAATACATTGTGTGGGAAGACACCTTTTTGGTTCATCAGCCTCAGCTGTTTTTAGCTTTGGCAAGACGGGCTTGGGTAAAACAGTCCCTCTTGGCTGCACAGGGGCAGTCTGTTCCTTCCCTCAGACAGTCTTTTGGTCTTGTTTTGTCTCCATTATGAGAAGGAATGCAGCCTCTCCTCTTGGTGAGGCTCGCTGTCTTGTTGCTCCTAACCTACTGGACTAGCTCGACTCTGACTCCGACTCCTCTCTTTCTCCTTCAACGGGGGAGGGTTTAAAAAGGGCTCAGCCCTTAGTTGGAATCAGCTGATCCTAATTTACCTCAGGTAATTTCCTCCCAGTTGATCCTAATTAATCTCTGGTAACCCTCTTCTGAGGTGAACCTGATTGACCTGTAGTCACCACTCCTCAGTTGATAGGAAGGAGGGCCTTTTAACCTTCTGGGACTGTATTCTACCCCCTCCTTGTAGCTGTCTGTCCTGAGTTTATCAGAATTGGATCTGTGCTTTGAATTTATAACACAATATAAAAATGCTAATTATGCTGAAAAATGCCCAAGATGTCTCAAGCTGGACACTCCAAATTAGTGGACACTGAGAATTTTGGTTTTGCTCAGTCTGTGCTTCAGTTCCCCATCTACAAATGGGGATAATGATACCACCTAATCTGTGAGGCTTATAAGAAAAATCCATTAATCTTTGTGTAGCCCTCAGGGATTTGGGGTATATCCAGGTGATATCACTTGAAGCCAGGATACTGGACTAGACAGACCTTTGGTCTGACCCACTATGGGCATTCTTGTATATACTAGAGCTGGAAGATGTAAATTCCAGCTCCAGGAGACATATTCATATTAGCTCTGCTCAAGTTAGCATGCTAAAAATAAAAGCATAGCTGCAGCAGCATGAACAATGGCTGAGGCTAGCTAACTCAGAAGATGGCCCCTTCTTCCAGTCACGCTGCTGTGACTCTCCTCGAGTTGCATATCCACACTTCCAGCTCCAATGTAGATGTATCCTGTGTGCACCATGGAAATGCACATGAGGAAATCCATGATCTTGTAAGCCGTGCGGGGTGTGGATGGAGAGTATTAAGTGACGTGGGAGTCACACATTGAATGTGAAGTTTCAAAAGAAATATTGCATTACTATCCATTCCTTAAATTTGGTAGGAGGCTTTTGGGAAAAAAATCTTATGTATTTGGATGATAATACACACAGCATTGAAAGTATCTGAATTAAGGTTGTACAGGCAATCTTAGTGCTGGCATTTCCTAACTTCTGCAACCTTAACTGCAACTGACTTTGCAACCTTAACAATTTTCAACCTATATTTTGATGTAATTTTTATAAAATATAATATGTGCCCACACACCTGCAATTCCCAAAGACAGTCCTTTTCCCAGAATCATTTTGAACACTTTGCAATCTCCTAACCTCCACTAACTCTCCTCTCCCATGTTGTTCTCGTATAGGATTTTTTTTCCTATGAGGCTTTTCTGGGGGCTGACCTTTTTAAATTTAGCAGAGCCAAAAAGCTGCAATTCTAAAGCAGACATCTAACAACCGGCTGATGCTTGCTGTCTCTCACTTTTTTCCAGCTGGTAAGTATTTTAAAAATGTATTTTTTTTTTCAGTTCTTTCCCCTCCAAACCCACACACACGATTTTTTAAATTCCATTTTATACCAGAGGAGATGACACTCACATGCGTGTACATGTGTATGTGTGGCTATATATGTATACATAGATATTCACAGAGGTATTGAACTTTATATTGGCCATATAGAATCCAAAATAGATATAGATATCTATGACCAGTTTTAAATACACCTGTGTAGACTCTTTTCCCCTGGGGAAGTTTCTTAAAGACCCATAACTCAAAACCATTTAAATTTCTTTCTCAAACATTGTGGAAAGATACTTCCTCATTACTCCTAACAAATATCTGGCAAAACAAATTTTACAAGCCAAAGTTATGAGTGCTAAAATAGAGCTTTGCAATATTAACTATGGGACGGTTTCCTTAGTTTCACAAAGGTTCAACTACTTTTAATATTATTTAATAGTTCTCAATTGCTGCACAGATCTTTGAGATATGTTACTTCAGTTAACTACAGCAATGAATTCAAGGAGCTTTTTAGATTGTTCAAAACTTACTTCCTGTAGCAAACAATCAGAGTCACACATAACTAATTATGTTTAGAGAAACAGAAGAACATCATAACCTAAAATATAGAATCACTCATGTTGATTTGTTCATGTAATTAGATTCTATAGCACCCCCATTTTTTTAAAAAAAAGTATGTAAGCTATGATACTGTCAGCAATACCAGTTTTCGTGTGAAGTGTTAATTGAAAAAGAGAGACTAGTACAGTAATTTCTTAACCGTACTTCAAGGATTGCACCATTCTTTTAACATTTTTGGTTGTTTATTCAGTAGATGTAGTCTAATGTTCAGAATGCTACATAGATATAAGTAAAACAAAAAAAATAAACCTTTCATAAATACTAGAAGGACAAAACACTACTAACTACTGAAGCTCTTGTCAGTGGCTGGAATCTGAGTCTGCTTTGCTTTACACAAGTTTAATTTAATTTTTGCACCAGCGCCCTAACTTAGACTCTAAATGTGCATACTAGAATGGAATCCTACCAATCTTTCATATTTTAGGCAGAATAACAAAGTGTATCAAGTATTGGTAAGGGTGGTGTTACCGTCATAGTCATCACAGTTATCACAGAAAACATGAAATAGACATTTGCCGTGGAAGAACCTATTCTCCCCGGGAGGAGGGGGAGGGATGAAATGCGAACTCTCCTCTAGTTTTTTGTTTAGGGTGAATGTACAGAAAAAGCCTGAGATGTGAATTCTATTCACTTAGTTGGCAATGAGATTTTGAGGCAGATCTGTTGAAGGCATTAGCTAGAAACTGCTCAGACTGAAGACTGGTAAAAGCAGCAAGGCAATAAGCAAAATGAAAACACAGGTACAGTAAAACCTCCATTTAACGGACTAATTTGGGCGAGGGGCTGTCCGTTAAATCCAAAAGTCCGTTATTTAATAAAAAAAAACAAAAACGAGCTGTGGGAGCAGCAGCCCGCCCGCCACAGAGCAGGGCCGGCGACAGAAATTTTGGGGCCCCCTACTGTGATCGTTGGGGGCCCCCCCAGCCTATTCTGCCCCAGTCAGCTCCCGCTGCCAGCCTGGTTGTAGGGAACCCAGGCTGGCAGCGGGAGCTCAGACCCCGGCTGGCAGGAGCTTGCAGGGAAACTCTAAAGTGGCAGCCGGTTGAGCGCTTAGCCGGTTGAGCGCTCAGACTGCCGCCGCTTTGGGGTTTTCCCCTCAGGCTCCTGCCAGCCTGGGTCTCAGCCCGATGCCAGCTTGGGCTTCCTACAGCCAGGCTGGCAGCAAGTTGAGACCCCGGCTGGCAAGGATCCACTGGGGGAAACTCCAAAGCAGCGGCAGGCTGACTGCTAAGCCTGCCACTGCTTTGGGCTCTCTCCCCAGGCTCCTGCCACCTGCCCCACTCAGCTCCCGCTGACAGCCTGGGTGTAGGGAACCCAGGCTGACAGCGGGAGCAGACTGGGGCAGGAGACAGGACCCCGGCTGGCAAGGGGCCAGCAGGGGGAACCCCAAAGTGGCGGCGGTCTGAGCGCTCACCCTGCCGCTGCTTTGGGGTTTCCCCCGCTGGCCCCTTGCCAGCTGGGGTCTCAGCCTGCAGCCAGCCTGGGTGTAGGAAGCCCAGGCTGGCAGCGGGAGCTGAGACCCCAGCTAGCAGGAGCCTGGTGGGAAACTCTACAGCAGCAGGGGGTTCAGAGCTCAGCCGCTGCCGCCGCTGCTCAGCTCTCTGCCGCTTTAGACTTTCCCCGCAGGCTCCTGTCAGGGGGGGGGGTCTCAGCTCCCGCTGCCAGCCTGGGCTTCCTACAGCCAGGCTCGCAGCAAGTTGAGACCCTGGCTGGCAGGGGATCCACCGGGGGAAACCCCAAAGCGGCGGCAGGCTGACTGCTCAACCCGCCGCCGCTTTGGGCTCTCTCCCCAGGCTCCTGCCAGCCGGGGTTCTGCTGCCTGCCCCAGTCAGCTCCTGCTGCCAGCCTGGGTGTAGGAAGCCCAGGCTGGCAGCGGGAGTTGAGACCCCTGCTGACAGGAGCCTGCGGGGAAAGTCTAAAGTGGCAGAGAGCTGAGCAGCGGCGGCAGCGGCCAAGCTCTCAACCCCCTGCTGCTGCTGTAGAGTTTCCCCACAAGCTCCTGCTAGCCGGGGTCTGAGCTCCCGCTGCCAGCCTGGGTTCCCTACAACCAGGCTGGCAGCGGGAGCTGACTGGGGCAGAATAGGCTGGGGGCCCCCAACGATCACAGTAGGGGGCCCCAAAATTTATGTCGCCGGCCCTGGAGCCGGCAGGCAGCCCGCCCGCTGCCTGGACCCGGGCGGCAGCGGGGAGCCGGCAGGCAGCCCGCCCGCTGCCTGGACCCGGGCGGCAGCGGGGAGCCGGCAGTCAGCCTGCCGGCAGCCAGCCCCTGAAAAACGGATTTGGGATGCATCGGACTTGCTCATAAATTTTGTCCGTTGCATCCGAAGTCCGTTAAATCGGGGTCCGTTAAATCAGGGTTTTACTGTACTTAAAAGAAAGGAAACCTAACCTTCCCAAACTGAATAGCACTTTTCTCAGAGGAACTTGAGTTCATAAATTTTTATGTTTCCTTTGCCATCTTCCCTTCCTAACTTAATGGTCTAGATTGCAGGGTAAGTTGATTATGTATTTCTTCTATCTGAGGAATATTAAATCATGTAGAAGTTGAAAGCAGGAAAAATCCACAGGATCAAATGGTACTGATTTTGATGGGGATAGAGGGAGAAGGTTGGGTCCACATTTTCCTAAAATCTTGAGGGTTTTTTCCTCCTCTTCACTTCTGAATGATTTAATTTCCTTTGGTGCCTTGGGCTTTAAATACCCAGTTTGCCTAAGCATTGCTACTTTTCTAGACAAGTCTGACTGTTTTAAAAAGTGATACTAACTGTATGTGGAGGGGGAAATGTCAAGGCAGACAAGAGTAGAATCTAAATAGGAAATATTTTGAGAAATTTCCATCTTTGGCATTAAATTGGATCATTTCATCTGAGTGGTGATATTGGGTTATGTGGATGTGTAGATCCAGTGGATCTTAGAAGAAAAGGTACATGGGATTGCCATCTAAAAGGCTCATCACATAGTGAAAAGACGAAGCTTAATTCTACTGCAATGTGTTCCATAGATAACCAGGTGACTATGAAGAGACTGCTAGGCACAAAAACAATGAAACTTGGAAAATAACTTTTTTTAAAAAGCTACATTTTAATTTATGAGTCTGCCATTCAGCACCCTGAACAATCTTCCTCCACATTCCTGTCTGGAAGCAAACCTCAGTTCTACAGTGGGATGGGATCTGTTGCTTCTGTTATATTTTTCTTCTCATTTATTTAACATACTTGGTGTAGGGTTTTTTTTTCCTTTCTCCTGGTGATGAGGTCTCAGCTGTGCCCTGACTATTAGTGCACAGGTATGAAATCGTAAACACTCAAACACTCAGTCAGAGTATGACTTTACACAAATTATCTCTTCATTTTGAGCTGGTATGGTTGGTTGAAATTTTTCACTACAATATTGATTCTAGGTTTTTAATAGGTGAACCTACCTTATGTGGTCAAGAGTGATAGCATAACCAATTTTTGATTCTTTTCCAGATGGAATAGCAGCAGCAGCAGGATGTGACTCTGTATGGTTTATTTGGCTACAGGATGTCATCAGGTTGAGTGTCTCAGAACAGTGGATGCAAGAATACTCAGTGCACTATAAATGACAGAGGTGGGTATCAGGACACTGGTGATAGCTGGCAATATATTGGCAGACAAAAAATGATACTAAGCATGAACAAGTGAACCTAGAGATCTCCTTGAGGAAACTTAATTTTTTTAAAAAATTGCCAAGTAGGGCATGGCAAGAGCTGTGGAAATGAAAAGGAAAACAAATCTGTGAAGTATGGCCAACAGTTGAAAATTTTGATATAATCCAAGGTTATATCCATGGTTTGATATAATCCAAGGTTATATCCATGGAAGAGAATGTGGTTTCAATCAGAATTTTAACAGGTCATTGTAAATTGATCAGTCTTACAGTAACCATGTTGTCTTTGCAACACCTATTCAGAACACTGAGAAATGTGACAAATTTTAAGTCATAACCTGTCTATGAAGTGCAGTGAATGGTGGTCATAGATTCAGGAAGTGAGTCTATTGTGACACAAAACGCAAGGAGTAGAAGAAAGACACTGGTCTTTCCCAGAAGAATACAATGGCCTCATTATGTGGAGCTCTCTTGAAAGTTCCAGCCCATAATATTTGACTTCTGTGAGTCATGTTTACACAGCAAGTGTTAACATGAAATGTGTGGTTGTCTTAATATGGAGCTTTCCTTTTAAAACTATATCCTTCATATTTCCATAGTCATAAAAATCAGTGGCGATTTGGATTACCGGTGGGTTTGTGGTGGCTAGCAGGCTGACGTATTATGTTATATCTTAACAATGATACCAAAATCATTACTATAGCAGCTCTAGTCTCCAACTTACTTTGCAGCTGTACATGTAATTGACAATGCTGGCCTGTTTTAACCAGTCCTTATTTACAATATGATGCAGCACACCTGGCGTCACCAATCCTCCCAACTGTTGCTTCCCAGTCACACCACACCCTCTAGGCATCACATTCAGCACCCTGAACAGGGAAGCCCTGGAATGTGAATTTGTCGCAACATGGCATTCAGTACTGTTTCTCTGGTTACATTTAACTGTTGCCGAGGAGGGGATGCTTGGAACTTTCTCCATAGGAATCCTGTGGCATGGGGCAACGTGTTATTCCGGAAGGTTCCTGCTGCCACTAGAGGGAAGAGAGAAGCATATCTCCACAACAAAGCAGATAGTGGGCAGTGCTTGAAATGGGGAGAGGTTGTAAAGGGTCAAAGGCCTAGTGCCAATGTAAATAAATACAAGTCAGATTGTTAAGGGGTGCACTTTTATCACTGTTTTACCAAAGTTGTTCCCAGATTATGAAAAAGCCTCCTTTTTTTCCAGAACACTTTAAGCACTGATAGTGAGGGGCATTTGGTTGCAAAAGGTTTATTTAGTCCTGATAGGTTTAAGATAAGCATCTAAATATTGACTTAATTGCAACAAATCTGACCCTCTGAATATTTCCAGGTTTGTTCATCTGTATTAACTGGAGCTGGCCAAAAATACTTCAATATTTTTCAAGTGAGAGAAAAAAAAAAAGATACTGAGAATTTTCTTTTCGGAGGGCGGGGGGCACTTTTTTTTTAACCACCCGTAGTGTTAGCACATTCAATATAATACAGTACTTCTGATTAATTCCATGAGATAGGTGGGGCACTACTAGTATAATAATGGCTATGGTTGCACTTTATATCTCCAGTGTGCTATACAAAATTCTCCTTTATAAGATTATTCTAGCCAAGGGAGCACTACTGTTGCTCATACTCCTCCTACTTTCAAATGTAAATGGATAATTTAGGTCATATTGTTGGCATGGGGAAAAATGGAATGAGGATAAAAACAAGGAAAATAGTTTCTTGTGGAACAGGATCTCGTCTCAGCAAGGTTACCCTCTTACACTAGAGGCAGATGTTAAATAAACAACTAGCAGCAGGTGTTCTTTCAGAAGTCACTTGCATAAATGAAGTACAGGAGTGCTATTTTTTTAAAGATGGTTTCCTCCTTGTCCTCTTTCTGAAACCAGCCACAGTTGTATACCAAAAATAGGCTGAGGCAGCAACAGATTACAAAGGCTGCTTTTGAGTTGTGATAATTGTAGAACTAAGTCTTTTCCAATTCACTCAGTATATAAAGAGACTCACTGATCAACACTCATCACCTACCTTGAGGAAGTGGAAGTGGCACTGGAAAAATGCTCAGGGGTAATTACCTGCTTCTTTCCACTGTACAAACAGGTGGTATAATATTATGATTATTCTATCGAACATTGTCGAATGTGAGCCATGATGCATGAGTCCTTTTGCACTGGGACCCAGAAGAAAAAATAACTGTTTACTGAAAAGAAATAGATGCCAGCTGTTGTGGATATCCAAATATCTATTTACTAGCTGTAAATTAGTAACATCCTAAGTTGTTCTACATTAACTGCGGATACTCCTAGTTAAAAAACATTGCTCATTGGTGTATTTATAAACCATTTTGGAACCAACACTAATCTGAATTGACAATTTTCCTGAAATAAATAGGCAATTGCTCTCAAACCTGTTATAAATCTCCCACATCCCAGGTGAGTGCTTTAATCACTGGGCTAAAATTATAATGTGGGTGGTGGCAGCACCATCACCTGCTTTGTGTGGAGCAAGACACCTGGCTAACTCAATTTGGGCAACAAACACCTTAGGCACATAAGCCACCTAACCCTAGGTGCCTGGTTCCCATTCATGGATTGCTAAACAGAAATACCCACCTCCCTGTGGCCCAGATGGAGGCACTCTGAGAGAGGAGTGGGATTTAGCTCCCCCTCTGTAGCTCACATCTCCCATTGGATAGTTTAATGCTGAAAGGAGCTAATCCCCAGCTGCTCACACAAGGATACACCCAATGGTGAGTGGACCCTATTACACTCTGGAAAACCATACAGTCTGTTCTCCTTAACCTTTTAAATTCACATTGAACTCCCCAATAGTGTAACTTTTGTGCATTTTTTCAACAATCCCAGGGTACAGTACTTAGTCACTTCTCCACAAAATCGAAGTAATGTTTTTAACTTTTACGGCATCTTGTGCCTCACTTTGAGGGCCGGCTCCAGGCACCAGTACAGGAAGCATGTGCCTGGGGTGGCATTCTAGCCAACCGTAGGGCACCGAGCCTCCGGCCGCGCCGGTCCCCCCCCCCCCTTTTTTTTTTTTTGCTCCGGCGGTCCTTCTCCGGCTGCACTGCCCTTTTCTCTCCTCTGGTGCACCACCCTTTCTTTTTTGCTTGGGGCAGCAAAAATGTTAGAGCCAGCTCTGCTCACTTTAGAGCAGGGCTGGGCAAACATTTTGGCCCGAGGGCCACATTGGAGTTAAAAATTGTGCAGAGGGCCGGGTAGGGAAGGCCCCGCCCCCTATCCGACCCCCACCCACTTCCCGCACCCAGACTGCCCCCCTCAGAACCCTCGACCCATCAACCCCCCCCCTTCCTTCTCCACTGATCACCCCCTCCAGAGAGTCCCCACCCTAGCCTCCCACCAGGTCTACACCCCCATCTAAGCTCCCCTGTTCTTTTTTCCCTGACTTCCCCATATTGAGAACCCACCACCCTAACCACCACCCACCAGGACCCCACCACCTAGCCCCCACCCTTTCTTACCATACACAGTCCAGCGATCGCTGCTCTGGGCTGGGCAGGCCGGGCCAGGAGTGCGGGGCCCTGAGGCTCGCTGCACTGGGGTGGGAGCACCGCGTCTCACCACGCTGGGTTGGGCTGTGGACGCCATGGCTTGCTGAGGTGGGCTCGGCTGGGGTTGCTGCAGCTCGCCACGCTGGGCTGGGCTGCTGGGCTGGGACTGCAGGGGTCCTGCAGCACAGCACTCTCGCCCAGCCCCTGGCCCAGGTTTGCGCTTGTGGGCCAGATAAGATGTGGCCCATGGGCCGTTGTTTGCCCACCCCTGCTTTAGAGTCTCTGCTCCTTTATGCTGGTATAACTGTTGATTTATGTGAAGTTACAGCCATGGAGAACTAGAGAAATGGACTGAGGAATCAGGCCCATCCACTTTTCTTAGCCACGAAATTTAGCCACAAACAGCATTTATAGCAGAACATTCTAAAAGGACCTGTGATGGGGTGTATACCCTACACTGGCCTGTAAGGGGTTAATAGAGTTCTAGGGAAGCAGCCAATAGGAGAGATGTTGTGAGGAGCAGCCAATAAGGCTCATATAAAAAGATCCCCAGGGTCGACCAGGGCCTGACACTGCCTGGAGCTCAAGGACAGGGTTCCTAGCAGGTGAGATGGACACAGCAGACCTGAAGGCTCTGAGGTGAGGACAAAACAGGTGCTGGAGGCCAGAGGAAGTGGCCCAGGGATATGTACTGAGACGTTGGAGGAGATGCAGCACGTGGCTTGCCACCACTTGCCACGGGAGAAGTGGCTGGATAGTTGGACTATAGTACAAACCCTGGAAAGGAAGAGCACAGGTGGTGACATAGTCCAAGGACTGCATCATGAAGGGGACATGGCAGTCACTGGAGTGGAATGGGCCTGAGATCAAGGCACTATCAGGAGAGGATGTACTGATATGTGAAGCTAATCCCCAAGATGGCCAGCAGGAGCACCATGGTGATGAGTCACACCCAGTTACAGGCCCCTATCCACATCTATCTATAGCTCTGCACCATCCACAATTCAGCTCCCGGAGATAATATACTCTACTGCATTTAACTCAATTTGAAAACAAGACAGAAAGAAGGAACATTAATTACAAATGCACGTTAATTTTACTTAGCTTTTAATATATCTGCAAAGTTCATTGCTCAAATATAACTAAGCTACCAAAATCTTATATTAGGATAATAAGTAATTGTAAAAGAGAATAAAGGGAATTGGAAGTAATGTATAAAATGTAATCAGAACCGTTTCTACCATGCAAATGAATAGCAAAATTAGTTTGAAATTACTTTCAAATTCCAGAAGGAGGACTTTGTCAGTATTAGACTTTCCTATATTCTGGCAAGTTCATAAGTTGCCATCTGAGACATATCTTTTTTAAATACATGCAGCCAGAAAAAATCAGTATAAAGCATAAAGTGAAATCTGCATAAAGGGGAAAGTCCTGCCCCTTATTTCTGGGTGTATAGGGCTCTCAGGCAGCAGAACCAATGCATTTCTTGTAGAGCTAATTGGGATTTTTCTTATAAGTAGGGTTTTGTTTGAAAATGCCTATTCATTGAACTTGAAATGTTTTACCGAAATGTACAGATTTGTCAGTTTCTGATGAGCTATAGGCAGGGTTCCATTGGAAACCGGCCCAGTTTCAGCTTGGGGGACCCAAGGGATTTCAGCATCTATGGCTCCATAGTAATCCTGTCATATTAACTGTCCTGGGGAAGGCTGTCTGTGGTGGAACTCCCAGAGCAGGCAGGCTTCGTGGTCCATGGCAGAACACCTGGAAGCCCAGACCACCTTTGTCTCAAGCTGGGTCTCTCAGGGCTTGCAGGCTCCCTGTCATGGCACTATGAGACCTGGCTCCAAGCTCAGCCCAATTCCCCATCTGCCTGGTAGGGCTCTGGGAGTCAATTTTGCTTTGATCATTTTGAACCAAAATGTTTTGGATTTTACTTCCTCAAGAAATCTTGAAATTCCACTTATTTGTTGAAAATGGAACAATATTTTTCAGAATATTGGGCTTTCCCATGGTACAGAAATTCTGAATCTTGACCAGCTCTTATTTCTATAGCCAAGAATTTTATGAGTGCAATATCAAACACTGCTCCACGAGAGCTCCACGTGCTCCGGCCTTTACAGGTGTTTCAAGTGGGGTGAAGGTGTGGCTGGAGAATTAGCTAGTATGTGGATCCTTTGGTCCCCCACAATTATTCTGCAGCAGAGAGCAGGTATTAAGGTAAATAATTATTTTCCAGCAATTCGGTTTTGGTAGCCTTCATAGGAGCAACCATGAAGAGGAGGTTTCTTCTGCTATTCCTCCCAATCACCAGTGGAAGAGGACGTAGCTAATGGACAAGATACCTGGGCTGAGACACAGAGCACACTGTTTGTTTCATAGCTAATGTGTATGTTAATGGATTAATGCATATAACGCACCTTGAAATTATTTCATTAAAGTTGCTACAGAGGTACAAGCACTTTGCACTTTAATAAATGCACTTTAGAAATCACATGCTTAATATTTACATGCCGAACTGCAGTGAATCCTTTTTCATCCCTCATTTGTTTTTTAGAACTTATTTATTTTTAAAAGTAGCAAAATAGTCTTTTAAGTAGAAAATAATTACACTTTCATAGCAAAAATAAAACAGTTTGGGGGCATATGATAATTGTTTTCCGTCTCTGAGAAAACATTAAAACAGTTGATAAGTTTCTACTTTTCACCAGATGCGTGGATTTTTGGACAGGTTAAAGCACAGACCCACATGCAAAATTAATTATTCCACATACACACACCCCAAAAATACCCTACCAAGTTCAGCATTTGCTCTGAACAAATATGAAAATGATATGCTGTCTTTAGGGCTTGCTTTGACAGCCATTGGAAGTTTTATTTTTACCCACTTTATAGGAAAAACAATTTTGGCTTTTCTGTGTGAAGTAAAATAGAACATCTTACTTTACTGTACAGACTTTGTTTATCTAGCTAATGTATTTTTATTTTAAGAAAGTACTGGTCTGGTTGCCAACCATAGTTCCAGCCAGCCAGGTGGCCAGTTAATTTCATGTTGACAAAACATAAACCTCCAATGTAGTGGCATACTCTGTGGTTTCTAAATAATTGTTATATAACCAAATTGATGCCTGGTATTGAATTTAGTGCTAAAAATTCCTATTTTATAAGATTGATTGATTCTTACAATACACATTTAAGAGGCTTTAGACAATTGATCTGCTAAGGTGATGAGAGGGTCTTGAGAAAAGTTGAGCACTCCCAACCCCCATGTGTTTCAATGGAAGGCAGTTAGCATCCCCCTGAAGACTCTCTGTTCAGGCTATTTGGAGTGGCTCACAGATGTGCCTCCTAACCTCAGGGCAGACTGTAACAAACCAAGGCCCAAAACCCAAACTGGTGGTGTGTTCTTTAATTAGATTTCACCAACCAAATATCAAGTGAGAACTCCTTAAGCACCATACCAAACTTAATGAGGAGTCACAGACAGTCCTGTCGGGCAGTCCAATCTATTTTGCCACCCAGGCTAGCCTGCCTTTGTGACAGATGGTCCTTTACACCAAAAATCACAATTGTATTCTGGTTACTCTCAGTCCCAAAGGACCAGTAACTTATTAATTGTACGTCAGGCCTCTTACCAGAGACAACACTTGTAGCCAATCCTATAAGAAACTAACTACAGCTTTATTGACTAAAGAAATGAAGTTAAGTTTAAGGCAGGTAAACATACACAAATGAGTTACAGTCTTAAGTTCCAAAAGGTAATAGAAATTGCTCTGTTATGAAAGCTTTATATGTCTTCTGGAGCTCAGCCAGCCACGCAGCTTGGGGATCCTTGGCCTGTGCTTAAAAATATTGCCATCTCCAAATTCCAAGCAGCACATTGATACAGTTCCTTCTGATTGGGGGAAGGGAATAAAAATATCCAGAGTTCAAACTGGTGGAATAAGTGTTGGTGCCTGTCTCCTCATCATGGGTGTGTGGGGAAGAAATCAGCAAAGTCTTTGTCGTTTGGCTCATTTGTTTTCCAGGGCCCTTCTTTTATGCAGGACCAGCACTTAAATTAATTACTGCTTCTTTTTTTATTTGGTGAGTTGCACAATTATAGAGGTTTACAATGCAAACACTCAGTATAACTTTATACCATGAGCTACAAATGTTATAAGCATCCTACAAGCATTTCGTCAAGACTTAACACAAAGCACATGCTTAGCATTGTCTGTTACAGCTTTCCCCCTACTCCATTTTGTTTCTTACAGCTGTCCCCTTCTCCATTTTGTTTTTGTTCTCCTGTGGCCGCCCCTCCCTGGCTGTTAAAATTATTTACCAGGGCCACTGCCCTTCTCAAAGGGAGGGCCCCTTAAGTTGTTTAAAAGAGCCATTGCCCTTCTCAAAGGGATGGCCACTTGTGCTTAAGTGGGATAACTGCCCTGTTCAAAGGGTTGGTCCTGTTATCACCTTGTTAAACCTGGGCTCGGTGTAGGGCAAGGCTATGTCCAAGCTGTAAGATCAAGGTGCTTTGAAGATCCTGGGCATGAGTCATAGGCCTCATGTGCTTTTGAGTCATGAGGTGGAACTCTGCCCAGGCATCTCTCTACTCACCTGTAGTTTTTCTCTGAACTCCTCCCCTGTGACAGAAGGAGCCTATCAGCATTACTGGCAGGGAAACTGCCTGAGTTTGCCTTTAAGAACAGGCATTTTGAAACTAGCATCAGAAAGGTTCCTGCATTGCTACCTGGCCTGATCAGGCAGGGGTTCTGGGGGGGTCCTTTCTCCGCTCTCATTTTATTATTGAGTGTACCCCTGTTTTACCCCCCCCGCTCTCGTTTTATTATTGAGCGTACCCCCGTTTTTAACCCCCCCCGCTCTCGTTTTATTTTTGAGCGTACCCCCGTTTTAACCCCCCCGCTCTCATTTTATTTTTGAGCGTACCCCCGTTTTTAACCCCCCCCCACCCCACAAAGAACGAATTGCTGCCTGAGAGACCTATTGCTGATCAAGACCGTGCTGAGCCCTCCTGGCTTCTTCTGATGTTGATTGCTGCTTCAGTCTTTGCTGCTGTCTGGGGACTGGTGAGAACCTCTCTTCTGTGAAACTTTCTATACTTAATTACTCTAGCTGCTGGCTCTGTTTCCCCAACACACAGACTTAAACTCTGTGTCTTAAAGCCTCTCTTAAACTCCTTGCTTAAAAACCTCTCTTAAACTCCTCCTTAAACTCTGTTTCCCCAACACACAGACTTAAACTCCTTGCTTAAAACCTCTCTTAAACTCCCCTTGGTCTGTGTCTTAAAACCTCTCTTAAACTCCCCTTGGTCTGTGTCTTAAAACCTCTCTTAAACTCCCCTTGGTCTGTGTCTCAAAACCTCTCTTAAACTCCCCTTGGTCTGTGTCTCAAAACCTCTCTTAAACTCCCCTTGGTCTGTGTCTCAAAACCTCTCTTAAACTACCCTTGGTCTGTGTCTTAAAACCTCTCTTAGACTCAAACTAAACCTTGGTCTGTATCTGTAATCTGTTTCCTGTGTCTTCCTGGACTGTACCTGGGCACACACCACTCTGCCCTCTGAAACTACCCCTAGTATAAGGTGCACCCATTAGGTTAGATTTTGTCTTTTAGTCTAGATAAGTTGTAATTTCATTTTGCATAGCTGTAGTTAAGTTAGGTTTAGGAAATTGCTTGCATTGTACCCTGTAAGTTAGTCTTAAAGAATTGTTGCATTGTGTTTGATATTTGCTAATTTGTGTAGTTTGGTTAAGTTAAATCATAGATAAGATTTTGCTGTGTTTTGTATAATTGTCTCTCTGCTGTCTGCTCTGTCTCCCTGAGTTTAAAAATCTTCCTCCTCCACGTGCTCCTCTTCCCCCATCCCCCAACCTTTACTTCTCTGCTGTTTCTACTTACAGCCTGTCTTCTCTTTCTCTTTCTAGCATAAAACCCCATTGGTTACCCCCTTTTCTCCCTAATACACCTCACATTTTACATTTACATTTTTACCTAAAATTGTTGGTTATTTAACACACTTTATCCATGCGGATTAGTTGATTATATGCTGCTGTGACACACTCTTTACATAGAAATTGTTAGCCACCTGTTACATTTATGCTTCAGTATTAATTGGTTGCCTACTGTATTGTACCCCACTGTATTGTACCCCACTGTTGAAACCCCCTATCCCATTTACTAAAACAGAAACCTCTCCCCAATTGTCCACTTTAACAAACCCCATACCCCTCACTATTGAATTTTCCCTGTTTTTGCATTTTCTTAATAAATTTATTTTGCACCCCACCTGTGTGGTAATTGCTCCCCAAGATCCCATATACCTGCTGGCAGGGACAAGCATCTTAACATATATTTTAACAACGCTAACACCAGACAGATTTCCAGCTGTGCATTTATTAGTGTTCTGTGAGGCCTCCGAGTCTTTGAAGGAGTTGGTCTGGTCTGCTAGCATCACTCTCGGTAGCTCACAGGATTAGGCTCTAAATACACACATTTTACAGCAAGTTACATCATAACACATGGCTAGGAAATGGCAACAGTTTGTTTCAGAGGAAGACCTACAGTCTATGACTTTGTTATCTTGAGATATGATAGTTCTATCGGGGGGCAGGGTTGCATCTTAACTCAACCTGGAAACTTAAATTGGTGAAGAAAGACAGCGGTCAACTTAATAATGAGATGTTTCTCAGCAGGGATGCACAATACTGGTGTTCTATTATCAACAATGTCTGTCTATTGATTTCTGGGTGAAATGTAAGGTGTTTAATTTTGTGCTATAAAGACTTAAATGACTTGTGGCCTTCTTATTTGAGGGAGCCTATATTCTTAGGCCACACAGCCACAGCTATAATTATTCCTATATTGTGTCTTTTGTTTAGGCCTATGTTTGCCTTCGGTGACTCTACAATATACTTAAATAGCCTCCATCCAAAGGCTGTGGCATACATATAGTCTATGTCGGCAAAACCTTGTGTGAATATTTCACCCCCTGAGCAATGTAAGTTACACCAACATAAGTGCTTGTGTGCACAGTGCTATGTCAGTTGGAGAGCATTTGAAAGCATAGTTTAAACTGCCCATTTACTGTTTTATTAGAATTAGTTGCCTCTAATCTCTCTCTGCATTGTATCTGCCTTTACTTGTATTTTTTTATTATCATTTGGTATTGTGTCCATACAGATTTCCACTGTGAAAGACCATTCAGATCTGTATAGACTCCCAGATGATATATAGAGTATATTTGTGTGTCTAAGTAAGAGCTGTGCAGGATTCGCACTTTCCCTCCTGTGGAAAATTTCACATTTTCCTAAAATATTTTGTTCCAAAACAATTTTTCCAAAGTTTCCCACCTCTGTGGCAGCCCACTAGGTAGACTGCTGGGGAGCCTGGGAGTTTGGAAGCCATGGTTCCCTGGCTCCCCTGGTCTGGGAATAAATCAGTCAGGAAGCCAGTTGTTACAGGATTCTGGGAGCCCTGGATCCATGAAAGCTGACCCAGGTGGGCTATCAAACAGCTAGGGGTCTGAAGCCTAAGCTGCTGGGGAAGCAGGTGAGCTGGCAGGAAACCAGGCAGGTTTCAGTTAAAATTTAATCAAAATCAACATGTTCCCTCTCCAGTGTGGGTCTGTGTGTATAAAATAAGTGCATGCATAAATTCCTGAGGTAACTATCATGTAGCTGAGTGACAGAACAGTACTGCATGGAGAACTCGAGAAAGCATTAGTAATATCATGTTGTATTCCCTTGTTTCCTGTTTTCCATGCTGTCATGGTGAATGCAATGATCCATCAAAATTATTTAGATCAAACAACTGTTATTCTAACAACAGTTTCATAACCATTTGTTACGTTGTTATAACAAAGGCCATTTTGTCATCAGCTTTTCAATTTCAGAGCCAGTGCCCATCATTTATGTGCATAACTGAAACCAATGGTAAGCAAATTTCTGCCAGAGTGAGACTGATAATGACTTCTACTAAAGCCTTTTTTAATGATTCAATTTGGAGTGATTCTGCCCAGTCAAAGGAAATTCCATTTGTGGTTTTTTTTTTTCTTTCAGGCAATTTAATTCTTCATATAAAACATAAACATAGACAAATACCTGTTTCTGTAATTTCTTTGTCTTGAAAAATAAATATGCATGCATAAAATCAAGGGTTCTATTCCCCTGTTTTAAAAGTGTGCTAATCAAGAAGGTAGTGCAAATATTACACAACTCATCAGTTCTGAGAGGGGATTCAATCTCCATGAACTGCATCTAGAAATTGGCACTGCTTAAGTGATTTTAATAACTTACATTCATTTATGGTCTCTTGCAGAGTAATGTTTCTTCGTCCATCTTAAGAAATCCTGGTTAGGCAGATAGTGGTTTAAATTATTATCTAGTACACTGTCTATGTATCTATATCACACATCACCCTGGTATCTGAGTGTCTTGCACGTTCTAATATTTATATTAAACAGCATGGATAATATTTATACTGAAAGGTATCACAGCTTTTTAATTCTGATTCAATTAGTGTGATACAAGAGCTCTTAAAATACAGTGATTACAAATGAATGCCTGGATCCCCATGTCAAGGCTTTGTCAATGCCAAGGGCTTGATTGGTGTCAAAGCACTTTTAATCACTTTAGTTGAGGCGGTCAGTGTCAATTTCAACATCTGTACATTTTCCTTCTCAGTGCCAACTGGCAGTGTTCCTAGCTGTGTTCCTGCCTGTTCAGGGTCCTTGGACCTCTCTGTAGTGCCAGTGAGGGAAGTGCCCGGACAGTCACAGGAACTCAGTCTCATCCATGAAGATATTGTAGAGAATGCTTTTTCTTTTTTGCAGCTCCTTTAGGAGTGAGTGAGTGGCCCATTTATTTTCATCTGGGAGGGAGAGTGTGGACTTTCTCTTAGTGGTGCTTGGCGAGTCAGGGTTCGCCAGTGACCACGCCGATGGCGATCGGTGCGTAGGAGAAGCATCAGGACAAAGGACTGAGTCTGGTCACAGAGAGCTCTCCATTAATAAAAGGTTTTGCCTCAGTTTCAATTTCCAGCTCTACTACACACTTAACTAGATAAGCAAGTCACTTAATCTAAACCAAGAATATTAGTTACTGAAAATGGAACTGTACACTGGAAAAGAGTGACTAGAAAAGAACTAAGGGGGCTGGTGGATAACCAATAAATATGAGCTTACAGTGTGATAAGGTGGCTCTAGGCGAGAAAATGTGATCCATAGATATATAAGGTGGGACTGTCTTTTTTTGGTTCTGTTTATGCAATGCCTAATCCAATAGGATCCTGGACTACTAGTAATAATAATATAGGCAGGGGAATATTGGGTAGAAATAGGGAGGTGTTTGTTACCATTGTATACGGCGTTAACAATCTATTACTATAATGCTGTGTTCAGTTCAGGTGCCCACACCTAAGAAAGAAAAGAGCTACAAGAATCTGGAAAATGTGCCTTCACAGGGAGTCAAGTTCAATGTAGTGTATTCCAGAGAAAGTTAGGAGGAGACTCGATATACCTACATGGGGAGGAGATTTCTGACCAGAGAGAGCTCTTAAATTTATCAAAGACATCATAAGATCCAATGGCAAAAGTCTGATGCTAGACAAATTCAGTCTAGAAACAAGATGCAGATTTGTAAGTGAGAATAATTAAAAGTTGGAACAATTTACCTATGGATGTGTTGGATCCATCATCCTTTGGAATCTTTAAATGAGGGGTGGATGATTTTTCAACAAGAGATGTTATAGCTCAACCAGAAATTATGGGGGGAGGTGACAAGATTTCTGTGTTCATGTTCTACGTCCTATGTTATGCAGCAGTTCAAACTACATGATCACAGTGGTCCTTCCTGGCCTTACGATTTATGACTCTCTGTGCCTCTGTTCTCCGTCTGTATAATAGGGATCATAGCTTCCTTTCTTCCACCATAGTCCATATTGTATATTTAGATTGGAAACTTTCTGGGGAAAGGACTGTCCCTTTATGTGTTTGTGAAGCATCCAGCACAGTGGGCCATTGATCTCAGTTTGGGCTGCTATGTGCTACTGAAAATGAGATAATTATTAATAATACATTTCCCTACAGAATCAAAGTTAATGTGATGTAATTAAAAAGGACATTTTGAAGTAGGAAACAACTTCCAGGGAGCTCCCATTTATCCTGAACACCATGCCAATGTTTAGCTAACAGGCTAAAACAGTGTTATGGGAACTAACTGGAACTATTGCTTGAAATTAGAGCTGGTTGGAAAATAGAAAAACAAGCATTTTGATGAAAATATATTTTAACATCAAATTTGTTTGCAGTGAAAATGTTCTAATCAGCTGTACTTGTGAAGGAGCTGGCTGTCATTTTATCTCAGTGGACTATTGTTCACTGCATATTTATTTTAGAAATGTTTCTATTCTGTTGCAGCTTTTCTCCTTTTAAAAAGCCTTTTAGATAGCCTATTTGGCATTATTATAATCCACAACAAAGAAGCAAAGGTAAGTGATTAATGCAAATCCATTGGTAAGTTGTTGTTTTTTTTCTTATTTTTGTGCAATATGGTCACTACCAAAGGAAGCATATGCTAAAGTAAGGCATGATCTCTAAAACATTATTCTTTTTGGCTCACTTCTTAGTGCCAATGCACAAGGAGATGGATCTTCTGAATCCCTGGTTGCTCTATCTTTTTGAAGGAGTTCAATTGTCCAACTGACAGGAATTATTCTAGTGGCACCATATGTGATCATTTAACAATGGGGAAGGGAAGGAAGCCAGATATTTTCCAAGAAACTTAACTAGAAGGCCCCAAGATGCTTGCTTTTTTACATTCTTCCTTATTTCTATTAAACCTGTAACCAGTGGATGGATGAAGGAATTTTGATTGAAGCTCAAGGAAAAGTTTCAGAGGAAAAGTGTCTCTCTCATTCTAGGGAAGTTAGAAGAATTTCTGGCTTGTGGTGGTGAGACAAAGGGAGAAAAGTTCCAAATGAGAGTGAACAGGTGCTCTGCTAATTTTAACAGATATTACAAACAGTTAATAATAAAGAACATAAAACCATGCTTTGCTTTCTAAACAAAAAATATTGATAAAGGTTACATCTGGGTAAAGTTTTCCTGATGTCCGCATATCATTTTTATTCAAAATTCTATTAGAAATATATGGAGTTTTGCAATTCTGCATCTTCCAATATTTTGTTTTAGATTCAAAAGCATGATCTGTGACATAGTCCCTATTCTAATGAGTGTGAGAATCAATTAGGGAGCAATGTATCTTCTAATGCCTAGTTTCCGGCTACATTGCCATATGCTTTCTCTGTGATTCACCAGCAGGTACTGTACTGAGTACTGTATACATGACTATAGTCATCGCCCATGTCAAGTTGATAAGTTCATTGCTTCTCATTTGTGAAAGCGTTATATAGTCTCACCTCTGATTAGACTGTATTATTCTGCAATATGAACATTCCTTGGTGCCTTTCTGTTTTATCCATCCTATTGTTGCAGATATCAACTCTTTTGTATTAAATTGCTTTTGGGATTTGTATTTAATTTGGTGGCAATATTCTAAACTTTGACCTCTTTTTCTTGCTGCATTAGACACACTAAAGAATCTCAGTCTGCCCTCATGCCTCATCAGTGCATGGTCACAACTAAGCAATGTGGTACCAATTGATTTTTCTTTTTGTGTGCCTCCTGACTTCACCTTTGGATGCTAGGATATTTAATAGCAGAACCAAGGTACAATGCAGAGGGACTTATGGGCCCTTTATCTTTAATGACCCAAGGTAGAGATGTTGCAGGTGTTACTAGTAAATCGCACAATACAACAATGGTGAATCCAATTATCTATGCTTTTCCTTCACTGTATCACACAAGGTCAGCTGTCTCTTTTTGGACTTCTTCCCAGTTCAAACGGATTTCCTATTTCTACACAAACATCATACTATCTTTGACACTACTTTAGTGTTCGCTTTGTGATTTTTTTCCTAAGCATTTTAGCCTTTTGTCTTCTGTTTATTTCCCCCAAGTCCTGAGTTTCTAAATGACTTAAATGTTGTGCCTTTTAAATGTAGCTAACCTTCCAAAGTCAGTTGCCCTCCATTTGTATAGTTCTGTCATTGATATATCAATATATTGTACATGAGAGAGTATCTTTCTGGTTTGCTGAAAATAGTCAGAAGCAAATTTGATCAGAAAAGTCCATCCAAATATCTCTAAAAGCAAATTACTGTACTCTCATATTTCAACACACAGTATTCCTCGTGGTACTCAGATAATTAAGCAGTAAGACATGACAGGGCATGAATTGTATTGCATTAATTTACACCTAGTGGGTTGTTAGGCATGGGTCTGAAGGCTGTCTGCTGTCAGATCTATGCGTGAATTAACACATAGAGCTTGCACAAGCGTGTCTTCCTGCTATCTAAAATGCGATCTTTTTTAAATATAGTGTACATATTTTTAATTGATTAAAAATAACTAGGACTGTAATCACTGGAGGCAGAATCCTTTGGTCCCTATTCTGTGGATGTTCTACACAAGAAATGTGGGCTCTGGTGCTACCACCATTCTCGGTTCTTTAAATTCTTACCGTCACAATTCAGCACTATTACCAGGCAGTCAGACCTATAGAGTTCTCCTGCCTATATCATAACAAATATTTTGGTGGCCTTCACTGTTGTTGACAGCTTTGTTGTGAGCATTCTAGTAAACCTAATAAAAAGCCCCTGCCAGTGCAGCAGAGAATTCAGATTTATGAACCAGATGGAGTTCTTTCTGCTGTAAAACTCAACATATATTTAATCAGGAAACAGAATCTCTACCTACAGTGACATCAAGGAGGGTGGTATTCTTCATTATCCAGTGGACCATAAACCACCTTCCCAGAGCTGTACCTGCCCATGAATAAATCACTTTCAATCCTAGGCACAATCAGTAAGGAAATAAGGGAGATGAGGAATATAATGCTCAAGGACCTCTTGATGCCCACTGGCAGAGTTCACAGGTGTACAAAGGGGTAAAAGACTCCTTTGGGTTTACCATAAGGTCTCCACTAAAAGCATGTACCATCCTTCTCTTCCCACACACCTTTTGCTTCCCCCCCCCCTCTTTTTTCTTCATCTCCCTTGATTTATTTTAACTTTTAGAAAACTGAATTGTGATTAATGTAAGAAATGCATGAAGAGGGTGCACCTGTAGTTATGTAACCAGGGCTGCTTATTTGAATTGCACTTTATTTTATTTTTGGTTTTATACTTCTATTTTAAAATAAAATAAAAATGGCTCCCTTCCCTGAGATCAGGGGAATCCCACTTGCCAATATTTAGAATAATCTGTTACCATTTATGATGATCCTCTGTTATTTGTCAGTCCGTTGAAAATTTGTTGTCCTTACTTGCTAACTTCCAATGTGATTAGTAAATGCATTTAATTGAAATCAAATGAAATTGTACTTCAAAATGTCTCTTCATCTATTAGACAATTTAGAACATGTCTATACTACGAATTAGGTCCACTTTAGAGAAGCCAATCTGTAGTAACGGATTTTATACAGTCAATAGTGCATGTCCCCACTAAGCATATTAGATCAGCAGAGTGTGTCTTCAATACTATGGCTAGCGTCAACTCATGGCATGGTGCACTGTGGGTAGCTATCCCACAGTCCCCACTGCCTACTGGATTTCTGGTTTAAGCTCCCAATGCCTGATGGCTACTGTAGGTGGTTTGGGGTACATGTCATCAGTCTCCCCTCAGTCTCTCCCTCCTTGAAAGCAATGGCATTTTGCACCTTTTTTCCTGGGTTATCCGTGAAGATGCCATAGAATGGCAAGCATGGAGCCCACTCACTGCTGTTGTCTTGGTGATACTGGGTGGGGATTATGGCAGGTGAGAGGTCAAGGCAGATTGCTTGGTGTCCAATTTTGAACAGCCAGATACCAGGACAAAAAGAAGAGCACACCAAAGCATGCTGTGCATCAGAGAGGCTTTGAAAACAGTTTTATGATTGACCAGGTTATGGTGTGACAGTTGTGTATGTTTGTCCTTGATGCAAAGTCACCCCCTTTGGTGAATGTACTTCCCTGTAAGCCGGTTCCCTTTCCCCCTTTGACCACATCTGACACAGGAAATAAAGTCCCTATTGTTCAGAATCCATTCATTCTTTATTTATAAAAAAAAAATCTTGAGATCACCGATTCGTAAAAGGAAGCCCAGCTGCACAAAAGGTTTGATAATGGGGTGGGTTTGGGGAGGAGGGAAGAAAAAGGCCACATTGTTTGTTGTAGCCACCCTACAAATCAAAGCTGTTTGAACGACAACCTTATGTTGCTTGGGCCATCCCCTGGAGTTGAGTGGCAGGGTGCCCTAAGCCACTCCCCTACCCCCCATGCATTCTTGGGCATCTGGGTGAGGAGGATATGGAACTTGGCGAGGAGGGCAGGCAGTTACACAATGGCTGCAGTGCTGGTCTGTACTCTAGTTGTCTTTTCTGCAGCTCCACCAGATGCCTCATCATATTAGTTTGCTTTCCCCATTAGTCACAGCATCTCCTCCTGCATATTCTGATCATGCTCACTGAATGTTTTCCAGGGGTCTGCCACCGAATGCCTCCATGATTCAGCTGTGCCCTATCAGAGTGGGAGGACTGTATGAGCTCTGAAAACATGTCATCATGAGTGCAGTTTTTTCCCCACCCTTTAATCTGTGATAACCTCAGGGATGGAGTTGATGCGGGGAGAATAGAAGCATTTGCAACAGTAGAAGCGGGGAAAGGGAGAGTAGACTTATAACATACATTTCTGAAAACAAAAGGGAGTCTCTTTCACAGTGAATGTAGCAATTCACAGCAGACAGCACACGCGTTTTTGGTACAAGGTTGCATTTTGCCTTTTATATTGAGTGTCGGTTTGGTGACATAGCACATGGCTGGGCAACAGAATTCGGTTTGCAGGCAGCTATGGTAAGCCAAAGGGTACGTGGAGTTGGCTTCTTCCACCTTCATAACATGGGGGTGGTTTCAAACTGCAGTGCCCTCCTTTCCCATAGCAATCAATGTCAGCTGGGTTTGCTATTTAAAAGGAGGGGCAGCAGTTGCCATTTAAAAGGAGGGGCTGAGGTTTTGGGGTGGATGTGCAGTGCACACCCCCATACCCATCCCGTGTGGCTATTCTCTGGGATGATCTTTTTTACCCAAATGCATCTAATGTGTCAGGGATCACCAAACAGAGGAGATTACTGTTCCATACAAAACTTCTCCGATTTCAAGCAGATGACCAAGTCCATTTTTAAGAGTCAAAATCAAAGGGCAAGATTATTGGGTGGTTTATGTGCCCACAAAAGGTAATATGAGTGTGGAAGGGTCCCTTTATACCTCTGCAAGACACAGTAGGACAAGAGAAAGAGAAGACTCTGGGTGGTGGGTCTGATGTAAGAAGATGGGTAAGGAGATCCTTTGAATCCACCCCATGATTTCCTAGCCAGCACAGCTGAGTTGACAAAGAGGGGAAGTAATCTATTCCTATTCAAGAGTTGGTGACAATTACTTCACTTCTGAAGGAAGGAGCGAACCAGGGACTGAACTGTAGTCACTCACAAGTCCAGTCCCTGGTCTGCTCCTGGGGCAGTGTACCTATACGCTGTGTCCTTATTTTAGGCAGATTGCAATGTTACAATCTAGAGCCAAATGAGCTAGATCAGATAAGGCCTTTATCCAAATAAGGAGCAGTAACGGAAAAGGACCAGCAACGGGGGCTTTATTGCTATTATAAATATGAGGCTAACTTGCAGGGGAGGGAAGAGAGAGTCATCTGATGCAACTGCAGTGGGAGGAGGTGTCTGTGTGCAATGTTTGGGCTGCTTTTATAGATCGAGAAAGTTCACTCTCACAGCTGTATTGGAGCCACTGACACATTGCTGCTAGAGCAGGGCTAATTATCACAGTAAAGGGGACCACTGTGAGAGGCTACCAGAGAACCAAGAGATGCTAAGTAAAATAGCTTTTAGAAATATCCCATCCTGCTGCTTTACTCTCCTGGCTTTCACAAAGTTAGGAAAACTGCTACCACGATTTCTGTTCTTGACGATGTGAACTGATAGCCAGCCAATGAAATAGCATTATTCCTTAAGGTAAAAATATCTTTGCCAGGAAAAATATCCTACTGCCTTGGAACCCCACTACAAAAAGATGTATCCACTGAAAACCATCTCTACACTTTTGGCTGCTTTGCTACTAAGGTTTAATATTATAGTCATCATTATTACAGGCTTCATTGATATTACAAAATATTCTATAATGCATTTTATTTCACATTTGCTATGGCCCCATATTGACACACACCATAGTCACCGTGAATTACACCCCAGAGACAAACACACGCTGTAGTCATTAGCAGGAATTAAGCCTGGGATGGTTCACCACCAAAAGCACAGGCCTTTGCAACTTGATATAAAGGAAAATTCCCTAAACTCTGTGAGGCCATAGGTTTTACATTTTCTGGCTCAGCCACTAGAGAGAGTCATGATCATACACACTAAACTGGGGTAGTACAAAATATGATCACAAATGACAATTGACAAAATTAATAAGCAAAATGCATTTTGCAAGGTGGTATCACTGATTTCTGTCATGTTTGTCAGTTCACCATGAGTGGTCCTGTCATTGGTACCAGTTAGGAAGTTTCTTTTGTATTAGAGAAAAGTATAATTTAACAATTTAGTATTTTCAACAGCATTTCTAAATTCAATCCTAAAAATAACGAACCACAGGCTGGATGAAAAAGTTATCTTGGTTATTAAAGATCTGTATAATGGATTGGATTTGATGTCATTCTGTAAGCTTTGTACACTATTATGGGGATAATTCATATTTTAATATTGATGGCAAACATTTGCACACTAAAATATGTATAGAAAAAGGAAATTGACTATTAAAGATGTATGCAAAGAAAAGAAATAAAATGACATGCCAACTTATGATCTTCCAAGACAGCTTTTCTTTTGAATTTTCAAATTAGAATGAATGAAATCAGATTACAAGAAAAACTATTACCTGCGGTAGTACTGCACAAAAAAATTATTCAGTGCAGTAGGAAAAGAACCTTTTGTTACTGATTATGTAACAAATTAAATAATAAATGGAAGTGCAGAGAGCCGGGTCATACTGCAAACATAAAATGAGAGACTGAAACCTGATTTAAATCTAAAAAGTGTTCACCCTACTTTTGTAGAAATTGTTATGGAAAGTCACTTCTAGAAACACGCAAGTGACTACTTGGAATCCTTTCCCTTTCTTACATTCTTCTTTTCTCAGCTTAGTGCCCAGTTAAGGTAGCTGTATATAGAAGAGGAGTCTGGGCTGGAGTGGCCAACCATGATACTAAGGTAATTCCGTAGGTTTGATTCTTCTTATGTCTTGAAATGTATGTTTCTGGGCTTGTATGTGCAATACTGGGTTTTAGGAAGATGTGCTGTAATGTGCACCTGTACAAAGTATTTATGATTACTGTTGAACTCTTAGATATATAAATATTATTATGTGGCCTCTGTTTGTGGGTGTGCAACCTTACATGTGCCAATTTCATCCTAACAGTTTTGCTCACTACTTGTGTGGGCATGTGATAACATTTGTATGTGGAAAACCCTTGTGTGCATAAAATGTGCCCACACCAAGTTTCAGATGAACACGTGGAGGTGGGGTTAAGGCCAGGGCCGGCGACAGGGGGGTACTACGGGTACAGCTGTACCGGGCCCCCTGACTTTAGGGGGGCCCCGGTACACAGCTGTACCCGTTGTCGTCCCCCCTTGTCACCGGAGCTGGAGAGCGGGGAAGGGGTGGGGAGGCGGCGCGGCTCTCCCCCGGATAAGCGAGCCTGGCCCCGGCCGGAGCAGAGAGCCCGGCCGGCGGCAGCAGTGCTGTCTAGGGGAGGGGGTGGGGGAGGGGGAGAAAGGGCGGCTCACACTGCTCTCGCTGCCGCCAGCTGTCAGCTGGCTGGGGGGGGGGGAGCGCCAGCTGGGCTGGGGGGGGAGCGCTTGCTGGGCTGGGGGGGGCCCCATCCGCTGTCGGCTGGGCTGGGGGGGCCCGGCTGGGCTGGGGGGGCCCCCATCCGCTGTCGGCTGGGCTGGGTGGTGGGGGGCGCAAGCTATCGGAGTAGGGGGCCCCCAAATTTCTGTAGCCAGCCCTGGTTAAGGCCCTGTGGCAAAGCACCTCCTTCACCTTGCCGGGCTCAACATTTCCCTCTCTGGCCATACGAGCCTGCAATAAATCAGTCCCACTTTGCACTCGGGTTTTTGTATTCTTCGGTATTTACAAAGTGAGTGTTGGGATAGGCCCAAGGAGTACTCTTCAGCCAAAGAAAAAGTAACAAGTTCATAACACAGAAAGCAAAAACCCTGCTCCCACACTCCCCGAGGTGCGGCCTTGTTGTGCCGCCCTCTGAGTGCCAGTCCTTCCCCAAACTGTGCAGTAATGTTAGCATAATTGCTTCCCCCATAAGGAGGGGAGTGTCTTTTTATGCAGGAGAAGTCGCCTCTCTCTCTCTCTATCAAAGGAGCTTTTAAAGGTCACAGAGAGCAATTAATTGGACTCAGGTGTACCTAACTGGCCTCAGGTAACTTCTTTTCAGCTCTGGTGGAAAAGGGTCTTTACCATTCTAGGCACAGATGAAAGTAAGGCGGTAAAGGCCGATACGGTGTACCGGTAAAAAGTAGCCGTCCGTATCAGCCCATAGTGCTGACTAATGCACTGTCTCTTCTGTGCATCCTGTGTGCAGCCCTGCCAATGGGGGGATGCAAAAGGGGCAGCGATGTTAAAACGCTGCCGTGGCAAAGGACCCTGCTTAAAGCAGTGCTGCAGCAGTGCTTTCACGTCATTGCCCCTTTTGCCCTCCCCTGCTCAGGCCGGAGTGTAGGGTGTGGGGGACATAAAAGAAGTAGGTGCTCAGGGGCCACTATTTAAAAGGGAACCATGGTCAAAGTCAGCTGGAGCCTGGATGGTGCAGACTGGGCAATGCAGATGGGCTTGCTGGGGGACACTGACTCCCAGCCCTGCCCCTTCCATCTGAAGCCCCACCCCTTCTGGGGAGTTGGCAGGGAACCAGCCCCGTACCAATCAGAGCTCAATTTTACTTTCACCATTGGTTCTAGGTCTGATAGTCCTTCCTTCCACCACTCTTTCACAGCTGTTGGTCTGCCTCTGTCACAGTCCTTTGGAAAATTTAGCTCATGTCTAAACCTAGACTACTTTAAAGAGTAAAATAGTGTTCTTAAAATTGAGTCAGTGAAGATTTCATTCAGTCATTTCAACTCATTTCTTTTTGTTTCCTCACACCATGACTGCAGCAGACCTTCCTACATCTCAATCAAAAACCTGAGGAATGAATTCTGTACTGTTTGCACACACACACACACACACACACACACACACACACTTTGTTAGGGTACAATTCTGATTCTTAATAAGACTTCAGATAACCAAGCTCAATTGGAATTTCTTAATCAAAGATTATTAGTCAAGAATTAATACAGCACTATTCAGAAAGGAAGACTATATGTTACCAAACTGACTCTGGAGAAGTGTTTCTGTAGCACAATTTAATGCCAAGTAACTCTCAAAACCACAATTCCTTATACATTGTATGTGATTACAAACAAATTTCTTTTCCCACAACATAATCATTTGTGAAATTTCATGTATGATACCTTTAGTTTATCAGTCATGTAAACAGAAATTTCCTAACCAAGTCATTGTTACAGAAACTGTGTGACAAAATGAATTCACCATGAGTTAAAAATGTATATCAATGATTCATTATCTCATGATTCACAGAACATATTTGCAATAAAAAGTACTTTCCTCAGTCAGAAATGGCCCCTACCTAAACATCTGAGCACATTCTCCATAGGTCAGTGCGGTGAGAGTAAGATGACATACATTCCATCTTTGATGGTTAGCAGAGATAAGCAAAGTGGTCAGGGTCTACAATCAGCCAACTCAGTCACAGAAGTGGGCAGCCCAGGTTGGGGAGAGAGATAGTCAGAGTGGCTGAGTAAGCACTAATTAAAATACTCTCTAGGAAGTCTTCACCAATGAGTTCCTATGGATTCCTTGGCAGAGAACAAAAACTCTCCTACACCAGTGGTAACCAAAGCGGGAAGTATTGAGATGAAAATAGCAGGAATGAATCTGTCCAAAAGGGTCTTGAAGCAAAGGGGGGACCTCTCTCATTTCTTGCTGCCTTTGATGAAGCTGGACAATGGGGAAGACCATACAAAATTTAGATGCATAGAGATACAAGTACTGTGGCAGAGTTGAGACAATTGAATGCCTGAACATATTTTCAGACCTAGGAGATGTGTGAGGTGAAAGATACTGGGATCCAAGATGGTCCCAAAATGATTGCCAATGGAGACAATAAGGTGTGCAGTGAGGTGAAAGAGGGATGTGCCTTGTTTGCGGATGTGCCTGTCCTGCCAGAGAAGTATTACTGTGCTTGAGAAATTTGGGCAAAGGAAAGCAAGAGGAAACCACAAGTTTAATTGGTTAAGATGGATGGAGTGGATTGGTAGAGGAGAATAATTAAAAGTATTGAAGTATGTGAACAATTTATCATTAGTGTAAAAGTAGTAGCTAATATTAAGGTGAGACCTAAAATAACATGGAAGAAAAATGGTTAATGGAACAGCGTTAGACTGAATATTAAACTTGTAGAATTCTATAGAGGAGAAGGGACTTTAAACTGTTGAAGTAATCACTTGGGATGGAGAAAACAGTTAGAGAAGTAAGACTCAAACTATGAATAGAGGGAAGCAATAAGTGACTTTATATTTGAATGTAAAGTATATTGGTATTTAGAGTGTAAGTTGCTTGTGGTACATACTGACTTTTTGTTCTATGTTTGTACAGAGTCTAGCACAGTGAGGCCCTGATAGATGATTGGGGTTTCTAGGTACAACTGGAATACAAATAGTAATGATTATGTTCAGGAATTGCTCACAGCTTTACAGTTTTCAAAACATTATGCTAATAAACTTGAGCTACGAACAACACTACTCTCGCACCGATTCTGATTTTTGGCTTATTATGAGCAATCTGAAACTGAATTAAAATTCATTGTTAAAAAAGCTGCAATTATAGAGGTATGAGGTGTTTTTTTTTCCTTTTGGTTGCTTTTTGTATTACAGAAGAGAGAAACCACAATAACGTTATTTTCAGACTCGTGATGAAAGGAACTGAAACAATTTCAGTGTGATGAATTTTCATGGAAAACAACAAGTTACATTTCTATATAACTTCATTATACCATTTAGAACAATGAAAAAGAAAAACAGATTTTGTCAGTGCATGCACGTTTCCTTTTTACTTCTCTCCAATTCTAATGTAATGCCACAATTCAGCTAGTGTAAATTGCCATAGCTCCTCTGACAACAATGGAGTTTTGCTAACTTGAACCAACTGAAGATCTGTTCTGAGTCTTTTTTTCTATTAGCTGATAGTCTTGTGTAGGTTTCTTGCTAATAATTAGCAAGAAACAGCTTCTGCTGAGTTTACTTCCTTAAGTCGAGATGATTCAGGACTGTAGACCCACTTGAGCAGTAGCCTGAGGGACTTCCTTGTACTGCATGGGCCACAGCAAGTGAAAAACTTCATGTTCCCCAAAGACAATGAAAATAGAAGTTTCCATCCAACATATTATTGGGCGTGAAATCTCCAGTGGTGACAAAATGGAGAGGCCATGGCTTATGTACCCAAAACCCCAGAATGCTACATACTGTTTTTGTTGCAAACTCTTCCGGTCTAATGTTCCAGACACATTGGGTTCTACAGAAACAAAGGACTGGAAAAATCTGGCTAGAAGTCTGGCATGCCGTGAGAAGGCAGCAAATCACCAGAGAGCATTCCATAGGTGGAAAGAGCTTGAGATGAGACTAAGGTTAAAGGCCACTATAGATGATCAGCATCAAGAGAAGACTGAATCAGAGTCTCTTTACTGGCAAAATGTTCTGAAAAGGCTCATTGCCATTGTGAGAATGCTTGGTACCCAAAACCTAGCACTGCATGGCACTTCAGTTCACTTCCTGGGACAGGGCTTAAAAAAGGGACTGTCCCAGCCAAAACAGGGGGTCTGATCACCCTACAATTGAGACAAAGAGTCTGATACTGGGACTGAATTGGGAGGGTAAAACAGGAAATTCCCTGGAAGTACAGGTAGACTTGTTGGTCAAAGAGACTGGGACTGAAAGCCAGTAATGGATAAGGAGAGCAGGGGGACTGGGAGCCAGGGTGGGGAAAGGAGAGAAAAATTAGACAATTTTGATTGAATCCTACCCCTTGATACTTTAGGAGGATTACAGGGGAACTTGGACATCAATAAGGACCAACTTCAATGCTTGTGTTGTGCTTGTTCTACTCTATTGAAGCCAACAAAATTGAATCAGTTTATGTCAGTGGTGAATTTCATTCTAAGATTATCTTTGTGATATTCAGACAAATTGCTTGCTGAACAAAAAAAGTAAATGGGACAGACCAAATTTCATTCTGGTAGCCAAAGGGTGATGATTTTGCCTAATGTACTGGAGAAGTTATTAAACAGTTTGTCTTATTAAAGATTGACTTGTAATGCTGCGATCAGTGAGATATAGGGCTGTCTGCACATCTAGGCAAACTGCATAAGTTAAGGCAGCTTGTGTGGTTGGGCTTCATCTCGTCTTTATGCATCCGTGCCTTCCCTTTCAATTACCACATTGTGACGGGTTGAGATCACAGAAACCCCCTTAGAAGCTGCCACCCGCTGTGCCCAGGCTACTTCTGCCTCAGTTTTCCTGCCCAAACAGTGTAGGACCTCAGTACCCTGCCAGGTCTGAGCCACATCCCCCAACAGCTGTGGGATTTCCTGGAAACAGGCAGGAGGTATTCTTACCTCTGGCACTCAGATGCTCAACTCCCAATGGGGTCAAACCCTGAATAAATTTGTTTTACCCTGTATAAAGCTTATACAGGGCAAACTCATAGATTGTCCGCCCTCTATATCAATGATAGAGAGATATGCACAGCTGTTTGCCCCCCAAGGTACCAACACGTACTCCAAGTTAATTAATAAGTAAAAAGTGTTTTTAATAAAGACAGGAAATAGGATTTAAGTGGTTCCAAGTAGTAACAGGCAGGACAAAGTGAATTACCAAATGAAATAAAATAGAAAATGCAGATTTAACACTGATACAGTAAAAAGCCTCACCCTCTGTGAATTCCTTCTTTCAAGCTAAACTCTGTTACCCTGGGTCCAGCTATCACTCGCACCCTCCCGTGCAGTTACAGTCCTATGCTCCAGTTTCTTCCAGGTATCTTTGGGGGGTTGGAGGGCTGTTCTTTGAGCCAGCTGAAAACAAAATGGAGAGGTTTCTCCCGGGTTTATATAGACTTCCTCTTGTGGGTGGAGAGCCCCTCCTCCTTCTTATCCCACATAGACTCTCAGAGCACATGGTCCAGTCCCAGGTTTGAACCACATTCCACTCATTACCAGCCAGACCGCATTCCTGAGGAAGCTCGGGTGTGGACAGGCGTTGACAAAGTTCATTATTAGCTTGATTGGTCTTAACTGACAATAATTCTCTCTGAGAGCCGCTCAGCTGCTTCCCAAAGTCTACTTACAACCAACCAAGCACATAGCCAATATTCATAACTTTGAATACAAAACAGACATATACATACAAATAGGATGAACATATCCAGTGGATCATTAGCTTTACATAGATATGTTACATGGCATATATAGCAAAACCATATTCCAGTAATGTCATACATATATGTATAGTCTTCCCCCCCCCCATAAAGCCTTATAGGGTACGCTGTCACACACATGTCTACAGGATGGTATTTTAATCTATGTCCAAAATCTGCATGAATTAACTCAAAGAAATTTGAGTTCTGATGACTACAAAGTTCTACAAAAATCAGTATTTGTACAGAAAGTGAACTCATTGGAAAAATGAGGGAAATAAATAATAGCATGGTAATGATAAATGCAAGCTAATGTTGCTTATAGTCCATGAAGCATAATAATGAACAATCCTTTTTTGTCTAGCTTTCTCTGTGACAATGTAAGATGCTTTGTTCTCTTGTTTTTAGAAACATTTGTTCATTGTCATGTTTATAGAATATTTTTCTTGTTGAGTTGATTTAAATAAAGTGTTCTGTTCAAAATAAGTGACCGTAATAACAATAAGAATAATGGCAGATGAGAAAAATATGGAAAAACACTCTCTTTTAAGCAACCATCAGTGTGCATAAGTTTATAGCTCCACAGACGTGTCCCACTCTACATTACAACACTGTCACTCAGAAACATTAATAGAACATACTGTTTAGTATTAAGTTTTCCATTATGTCTTGTTGACCAATAAATCATCTTCATGTTTATTTTTTTGTCTCCAAAGTGATACTGACACACTTTTATTGTCTAAGGGCTGAGCTACTTAAACTGATGTAACATACGTCACTCAGAGGTGTGAAAAGACACCCCCCAAGCGAGGCAAGTTACATCGACTTAAGTGCTCTTCACACCAATGCTATGTTGGAGGGAGATGCTCTCCCACTGACATAGCTTCCACCTCTTATGGAGGTGGAGTAATTATAATGATGGGCGATCACTCTCCTATCAGCATAGCATGTCTTCACCAGACACTCTACAGCGGCGCAACCTCATTGATACAGCGGCATTGATGTAGCGCTGTAGGGTAGACTTGCCCTCAATGTCATTAGAATTATAGTGGGTCAAGATGTTTATTTATTTATTTTTGTCAGAAAATGATTTGTCAAAACTGAAACTTTTGGAGGGTATACATCTGTTTTGACTAAACTTTTGTTGGGAAGATTTTTGGGGGTCCAGGCTAAAGGGTGGAAGGTGGTGGTGGTGAGAGTTCCAGCCAGTTACAGCTACTAAGCCACAATGGTCTGGTGGCTGGGACACTCATCTGACATATGGGAGACTTGTGTTCAAGTCCCTGCTCTGCTTGAACTCTGACCTTCTATGTCTCAGATGAGAGAACCACCAAGCTATTGGTTATTCTGAGTGATGAAGTCTCTCTTTCTCATCCCCATTTGTTTTGTTCCACTGCAGAATGGGGAACATTTTTGAAATCTCCATTTCACAGGATGGCAAAACCACTTCCATCCAGCTCTAACTGGAATAGTGGTAGCAAAGTCAACTCTTCTAATAGTGTTATCCTCTCTGAGATAACCATTCATGCTATCTCATGCATTTTTGAAGACTGACCATGCTCTTCAAATACCATCTGAGCATTTTGAGACTTAATTATTTGGACAAAAGTGGGAATCTTAATATGATATCCTGTGACTGTGTCCTTATGGAGTGCTCATAGCCCCACTCCACAATGCCAGACAGCTTCCCTCTTCATGTCCCTCTGACAGAGGATTGGGTGTGTCCGTAAAACTTAGATTCATTACAAAGTTCACTGCCTCCCTAATCACTTGCACTGGAATATTTTTATATATATTTGGGCTCTTGAAACATTTATTCCACTGATATTTGTTTCTCTCCTATATGATCCCAGGCCACACACCTACTTATTTTTTTCTTTTAATGCCTAAAAGCCTTTTTTCCTTCTATATGGCTTGATAATGTGAAGTGCTGAATACCTCCTGCCAGGGGCTGAGTGTTCTCAACTCCCATTTAATTTCATTAAGCATTGATAGAGGTTGGCATTCTGCAGGAGTCTCGCAAAACCTCGCAGCTTGAAGTTTTGTCGCTCTAAAATAAAATCGTTACAAGTTCTCTCCTCCTAATCAAAATGTTTTACATTTTCTCCTCCCAATAAATTTTGCATGCCCTTCTCGATTGTGCACAGATGTGTTTACATTCCCCCCAAAAATATCCTCTGGTTGAGGTGAATAACTTACTGTGCTAACATAATGAAGCAACCATTCAGAAAATATTAAATCAAATAGGAAGCAGCAATCTAGCACTGCATAGCTTGAACCCACCTGGACCATTACTTTGGAAATTTACAACTTTCTACTATTACATGAGTTGAATCAAATGAGCATCTTTTTTTCTTCCCATATTTCCAGGTTTCAGTTATCCTTCAGTCTGATTGTGGTGTAAATCTGCAGACAGCCTCTCACAAAATTCCCCTTGTATCTGCTGAGCAGGCACTTCTTGGGATCTGGCATCTATCTCTTGCATCTACGCACAAAGCTGGGGGTGTGATTCCCAGTTTAAAAATACATACGTGCACTAGCTCTCTTTGAGCCAGCATGCTAAAAATAGTAGTACAGCTGTGATAGCATGGGCTGTGCAAGCAGCAGCACAGACTAGCTGCTCCAAGTATGTATCCATGGGTTTGTACTCAGGTGGGTTTGTACCCAGGGCTGCTAGTTCATGCCGCCACTTGTGCTGTCTAGCTGTGGTAAAAAGAACTGCTATTTTCAGCGCACTAGCTCAAAGAGACAAGTATGTCTGATTGAGCTGGGAATCAGACCCCCCTTGCTTCAAATGTATACCTGTCATGATAGTACCTTTCTGTGCCCGTAATGAACCTTAAGAGAGAATTCAAATAAAAGTGACTCCGTTATTTAGGATCTACAAAATGTGCACCTACAACTAAGCAAAACACATATCAAAATGTTTGTTCAAAGTGTGTGTTCAGTACTGCTGGAGAGTGTCAGAACAGATAACAAAACATCTTTTAATCCCTGAAAATATGGACTGACTTGCGCATCGACATAAATAATAGGTTTCCATATTCTTAGTAGTTCTAAGATCCTGGACAGGGATATCTGGGAGGGAAATGGTTTGGATTCATTATAGGTTTAAGACTAGCAGCCGTGTTAGTTTGTATCCGTAAGTAAGACGAGGAAGACTTTATAGCATAGCCCATGAAAGCTTATGCTGAAATAAACTGGTTAGTCTCTAAGGTGCTACAAAGTCTTCCTTGATTCATTATGTAGACAATAACAAGTTTACATAAGAACATAAGAACGGCCATACTGGGTCAGACCAATAGTCCATCTAGCCCAGTATCTTGTCTACTGACAGTGGCCAATGCCAGGTGCCCCGGAGTGAGTGAACCTAACAGATAATGATCATGTGATCTCTCTCCTGCTGTCCATCACCCCCCTTTGACAAACAGAGGCTAGGGACACCATTTCTTACCCATCCTGGCTAATAGCCATTAATGGACTTAACCTCCATGAATTTATCCAGTTCTCTTTTAAACCCTGTTATAATCCTAGCCTTCACAGCCTCCTCAGGCAAGGAGTTCCACAGGTTGACTGTGCGCTGTGTGAAGAACTTCCTTTTATTTTTTTTTAAACCTGCTGCCCACTAATTTCATTGGGTGGCTTATGGGAACAAGTAAATAACTTTTCCTTATTCACTTTCTCCTTACCACTCATAATTTTATATACCTCTATCATATCCCCCCTTAGTCTCCTCTTTTCCAAGCTAAAAAGTCCTAGCCTCTTTAATCTCTCTTCATATGGGACCCGTTCCAAACCCCTAATCATTTTAGTTGCCCTTCTCTGAACCTTTTCTAATGCCAATATATCCTTTTTGAGATGAGACCACATTTGTACACAGTATTCAAGATGTGGGCACACCATGGATTTGTATAAGGGCAATAAGATATTCTCTGTCTTATTCTCTATCCCTTTTTTAATGATTCCTAGTTTTAATGATTCCTAAGTTTGGCTAGTATAATAGAAAATTTCCATCCTGAAGTTCTCATAGTTCTTCAGAAACTGCATCTACTTCATTAGATAGGACTCAGGATTCAGATCTGAATTTTGCACCTGAATTCAAATAGGTTTGGATTCGCTGATCTGGTATGGCTCTGCCTATGTGAGCAACAGAAGTAGAGAGGAATATATCTGAGCTAAGGACACCCAGGCCAATCCCTACTCTTATTAAAGATAATCTTTAATATCTACACAGCGGACAGGACCTTACTTGTAAGGTCTCATGTAGAAAAGCCCCACACTGTAAACTGCATGGTAGTAAATTTATCTATCTCTGAATGGAATGAAAAGGTTTTTGAACCCATGGTCGCAGGCCAATATTTTCTCTTGCAAGAGGAACTTTGACACTTTATCGATATTATTGAGTAACTTTCTTTGCAGTACTTACTGTGCATGGGTGAAAAAGGCCTGGTAAATTATGTACTCACTGTAATTAATCTCATATTCAATATATCTTATTTTAAGTGCTGGCATTCTGTGGAATTAGCATTTAAAAGAATGCTGCCACTGCAGTGAGGCTGCAATAGTCAGCAGGCAAGCAGTTAATTACAGTCCTTATTTGATCATTATCCCATTTTTGGCTGTAGCTAATATAGATATTGAATGAAAACTTGCCCTGTATGTTTTGCTTGGACCTACATGTTATTAACCCTGAAACATTTAATAATAAAGAGGTTTATTTATGTTTTTGCAAATTTATCTGATTCCTTAAACCCTTTTTGTTCCTGTTCACTAATTACCTGTAAAGGGGTTGTGACTCTTACAGATGTACTTACTATTCACAGCTGTTGAAATAGCTTGCAGAAATAACTTGTAGCCTATAGCAGCATTCCTTAAACTTTTGATAGCTGAAATTTTGATTAAAATTAAATCAGTCCTGCCATGTGCTGTTAAAAATCTACCCCTAAGGAACAGTCATTCAGAACAGATTGTATACCTCATAGTAACATGATGCTGCTTCTCCTTACTTCAAATCTCACAGATTATATAAGAATTATCATTGGCCTCTGAGTTAGTTCTTACTGAAATAAGTGGGGCATTTCACAACTATGGCTGAGGCTATCTGCAAATTCAGGCAGCCATCACAGCATCACTTACACCTGGGTTCTGATTTTTTTTTTTTTTTTTGCAGCCATAGGAAAGATACTTTTTTTAAAATGAGAACTGTGATGGGAAAATAACTGAGGCCTGTCAATGCCCCTCCTGGCTATTCTTTCGCAGCTCTGAAGGGACATCACCCCACACTTTAGGAAACAGTGGCTCAAAGATCTTTTGTATTGGTCTCTGAGTATTTGCTACCTATGACTCATGATCTGTGAGTCACAAGTCACATGGTATTGCTTCTGTTTCCTGACCTAACCTACATATACAGAAGTGCCCGAGCAGAAACATTGAGCCTTCAATGATATTAGGGAGAAAATATTTTAAGGAGAGAGTAAGCAAGCTTGTAAGAGATAAGCAGGCTTAGGGCAACTAAGAAGACTCTTTAATTTTTTCTCTCAAATTAGAAAAGATATTATATTTGAGTAATTATTTGAACTTACAAGACTTATAGTATAGTAATTATAGACTTACAAGAATATCTGGGTTCCTCCCCCTGTCTCTAGGAAAGATGGGGTTAAGCAGTGCTCTACACTTTCAAACATGACTAGGGTTTTGGGGATCAATGCTGGGTGCACAACTTGAGATACGTTAAACAGCTCTGCTTTGCCAGTTGGCTAAGTGACCTTAAATAACTTCTATACTAATTGTCTTTTGTTGACTAATATATGCTGGATAGCATATATACATGTCATTTGCAGCACTCTGTGTGTGTGTGTGTTCACGCATAGAAAGTATGCATTTAGTGCCAGTAGCATTAAGTACACATATTATAGTACAGTAGACTCTCGATTATCCAGGATGATAGGGAAAAAAATAATTCTGGTTAATAAAATCCTGGATAATCACCATCCATACGAAATATGGAGAGTGATGGTTGGTTCACCAGACACCCTATGCCAGGGAGAAGGCGTGTTGGTTCACTGGCTACCCTGCGCCCTGGTGGGGTTTTTTTGTGTGTGTGCTTGGGGCAGCAGCAAAGCCAGAGCCGGCCCTGCGAGTTGCGCATATTTTTTTTTACACCCTGGTTAATCCACATCCTGGTTAATCCAATCTGTCTGTGACTTTTAGATAACCTTGCTCACCTATGTTGAGTATTCCATAACCCATTGCATTCAGTAAAGAAAGTTTTTGGCTTGAGCAAATAGGGAAACTGTCAAGATCTGGACAGATGAATGTTTTGTTATAGCAACAGAGAGGCAGATACTCTCACAGGCACGTACTGGAATGTCCCAAAAGAAGAGGAGAAGACATATGATTGTTCTACCTTAGTAGTGCCCTTAGAGGTGCCTTCATACCCTTTGGTATCTGAAATGCATGTGTTCAGAACAAAGAGGTAAAGGATACATCATGGTACCAGGAAAAAATATGATAAAATGATTGATTAAATCTAGCTTCAGATGATGTACATGGTACCTTTTACTTTTGAACATGTAGGGTATAAAAAGATGGCTTTAGGGGTGTAACTTTGGAAGCACATATTCTGCAAAAGATGAATGTAACGTTGCTGCACAAGACAGCAACCTGGAGACTGATATGTAGAATCCTTTCCCTGTATGATATTATTATTGGCTTGTAGCAATAAATCTGACTGACATTGGTTATTTGGTCTCTTGGATATATTTTATAATTAACCTAAGTGTTTGCAAACAATTGACTGTACAATTGTCAGCACTTTCTTATCTCCCCTTGTCCTCTACCCTGATGTATACAAAAAATTGACAATGGTTAGGTATTTAATGTGCGGTAACTGCTACTTAGTACACTGACCAGTATTGTCTCACGTTTTCCTTGTGCTCCTCTTGTCTGTATCTACTTGTGTGCGGTTATTTTTGTTTGTTTTTGATACTTAGTTTGTCAGCTCTCTGAAGCAGTGACCATCTTTTTGTTCAGTGTTTGTACAGTGCCTAGCACAATGAGGGATGATCCCTAAGAGGGACCCCAAAGTGCTATCATAATAGAAATAATAAATTCTAACGATTCTCAGGAGAGTGGTACAATTTTTCATTAAAAAAACAAGTTTTCCATTAAGAAAGATCAACTTATATTGACTCATAAATTTTCTTGTGCATACTGCCCCAAAATAAGGGAAGGAGGACACATACTTTGGGAGGCTGTTTTATATTGAAGGGACTTTTAACATGCTAATTTATGTAGATATAAAGAAAGCAAAATTAAACAAAAACCTTTTAATCTTGCTCATTAGGCTTTTCTACAATTCAACACAATGAATTAGTAAAACTGTGGTTTAAATTAAAGTTTGCATCTTCTTTTTTAATGGATATAGCTCATATGAGTTGAATGAATAAATAAAGATTAATGAGCCCAAGTAATTATGTTAATCATGTTCATTGAATGGAATTGCCTTATGATGAAACCTTCATAAAAATGTGTTTATGGACTGTCAACATTATGTTCTAATGGCTATGATGAATCTTGTTTCTGCAATCTACAGCATATGTTTTTGATGGAATAAACATGACAGTTGGAAACCATTGAAGATGCTGTTGGATGTGTATTTAAATATAGATTGAAATATATTACTGATCTAAATAGTGATACTCCTCAGAAATGATTCTTATTTTGGTAACTGTATAACTCATATACCTGGATTCACTTCTATGCACTTAACACCTTGTTTGAAGAGTAATACCTGTCATTCTATAAATGTTTGAATGTACATAAGGTGTAAAAAAGCTAAAATGCATGTTGAACTTTGAGTGTTCAGTCTATTAGTTCTTAAAAAAGAAACCAAAACAGAGACTCATGTGATGTAAACAAAGGGAATTCAAATTAATATTAAAAATGAATGCAATAGGAGATGACCAGACTTTAATAAGAGATGGCCCTGAACCAAAACCTTGGATCTCTGTGCCTGCAACCTTCAGGAAGTTCAAAATAGGAGCCTATTTCTACTTCAAATAGTAAACATATTCATTTTTCTTCATTGTGATAAACTCAATAAAATATGTTCTTCACTTTTTTCCACCCTGTGGAGAGCCTATTAGCCAAAGCCCCTTGTCCTAGCAGCTGGGAGTGGTGTGGTACCTACATAGGTCTGGAGGAACAAAGTTACCTCTCTGGAGTCCTTTCCTTTAAAATGCCAGTGTGACGTTCTGACACTAAAACATATATCATACCTCTTTGGAGGCCTGTTATTTTTTTTTTCTGATGGGATAGTTGCTGGTCTGTTGATAGTTGATGGTTGCTGGTCTGCTTGGGATGGATTTGTAGTCAATTAAGTATATCACCCAAAAGCCAATGGTGCTGTCTTTTATTTCTGAGTCCATTTATTTTTCTTTTTAACACGTTCAGAATGTATTTCAGGTTTCTCAGTTTTCATAATGTACTGACTGGTATATATGAACACTAATGCTTTCTACTTAGCGGAATATCAGACTGGGTTTCATGTGTTGATCTTTCTTATGGCTAACCTCTAGAAGAAATACACCATAATATTACTATAAATACCAGTGGAGAGAGTCTCCTTTAGCAAAAATTAGCATTTCTGGATGGGGTGTGCGTGTTTGTTTGAGAGCTGAAAATCCTGTGTTCCATCAATGATACTATCTTTGTGCAATTTAGCTGAGGAGCATGATCTGTTTTGTGTAGCTGAAGTTCAGGAGTGTGAGATCTTCATGCCCTGTTAAAGTCACAATGATGTCAACATTAATAATTATGCACAGCTCTAAATAATGAGTTCGTCCTTTTCCCTAGAATACTAAGCCTGGTACACACCTTATGAATGTCACTTTCTTTGCTTGTGTGCAAGCTAGTCAGTAGTAGTCACTCAGACCAGGAATCATAAGCCATATCCATCCTTTAATTACCTTCTCACAGTCAAGCAGGGCTCACATGCTGAGTCGACATGTGATCTGTGAAAAGCAAACTCAACAGAGCAGTTAAGTTGACTGCGCCACTGAAGGCTGTAGTAATGATAGTGAGTGACTGCTAATATTGCTAACATAAAAGGCAGAGTGTAGAATGGTAATCAAGAAATGATTCACCTGCCACATTACCAGTCAGCTGTGCATTGCTTTAGGCAATGGCAAACATGCTAGGTTTAACATCCCCACTTCCCCCACACTTCAGCATTTTTCAAATTGTTCGTAAGTATTACAATAAATAGCATAAAGCAGTGTTCTAGTGTGTTCACTAATATTTCTAGAGAGAGTTCCAGTGCTATCCTGTGCAATTCATTTTTGTTGAAGAATAATCCTAAATAGATACCTTGACTGGCTCTCGCTCAAACCAGTAAGTGTTGTTAAAACAATGCCAACATCAGTAGTAAAATATCAACTGTGAGGGCCACAACCATTCTCTTCATGATACCTACCTGTAGGAGTGGCTACAGAGCAATGGTTTTCAACTTTTTTCACCTGTGGACCCTTAACAGATTTCAAATGGGGGTGTGGATCAAGTTGAGTATGGCCAATAGAGAAACCTGTTGAGACCACAGATGCTATCATGAAAGGCTTAATTGTGATCCAAGCAGCCAAGAAATTCCAGTGTTAACATTTATTATTCACTAGCGAAAATACCCGGCGTTGCTCGGGTCCGTCGGAGGTGGGGAGGGGGCAGAGAGCTGAGTGAGTGCAGGGTCCGTTGGAGGGGAGAGGGGGCAGAGAGCAAACCCGACACCCCCACCTCACTTACCCCTCGACCAACCCCAACTCACATTTTCACCCCCCCCACCCAAACCCAACACCCCCACGTCACTCCCCTACCAACACCCCCTGACCAACACCCACACCTCACCCCCCCGTAGACCAAACACGACACACCCATCTCACTTTCCCCCCCAACCAAACCCGACACCCCTACCTACCACCACAAACAAACCCGACACCCACACCTCACTTACCCCTCGACCAACCCCGACCCCCCCTCCTCACCCCCCCAACCAAACCCAACACCCCCACCTTACCCCCCACCAAACCCAACACCCCCTGAACAACCTCAACACCCACACCTCATCACCCCTCACCCACCCCGACACCTTCCCACCCCCCCAACCAAACCCAACACCCCCGGCTCACTTACCCCCCAACCAAACCCGATACCCCCACCTCACCCCCCGACCAAACCCGACACCCCTACGTCACTTACCCTCTGACCAAACCCAACTCGGGTCCGTCGGAGGTGGGGAGGGGACAGAGAGCTGAGCGAGTGCGGGGTCTGTTGGAGGCGGGAGGGGGCAGAGAGCTGAGCGAGTGCAGGGTCCATTGGAGGGGGGTATTATGACATCATAACTATGTCACAGAGAACAGCAGCTGCCCAGCTGATGTGATTGGCCTTTAAATAATTTCACCCCTGGGGGGCATCAGAGGTGAGATTTGAAAATTTTTTGACTCTTACCCTGATTAGGACCCTAAGACCTATAACTGTACCAAATTTCAAGTCTCTAGTTCAAACGGTGTGGAAGGAGTAAGTACACATACATACATGCATACATAAATGCATACATACATGCATACACCATTTGACATTTATATATATAGATTTTAGCATCTTTAACAAGATTCATAATCACCTTCCAAGTGTGTGTATAGCGATCACCTCACTTGTCTCATTGTTGAACTGCTGCTATTTCTGGACTGGAAGGTAACAATTGTTCAACAGTACTTTGTGCTGTTTAGGACAGGAAATGAACACAGTATCACCCTGAAGGGAAAATTTAGGTAGAATAATATAATAACCTCAGTGTCTTGGTTAAATTTCCAGGTAAACATCCATATCTTTACAAAAAATGATGTAATGACAACAAGCACTTAGGTCCTACGTTCTGTACTGAATTTGAAAGACAGCACCTCCAGCCATGCAATTCTAACATTATACTTAATATTTGTGGATCTCCTAGTATTGTTATTTGCACAGAAAAGTGTTTTATAGTGTACTAGCGAAAATACCCGGCGTTGCTCGGGTCCGTCGGAGGTGGGGAGGGGGCAGAGAGCTGAGCGAGTGCGGGGTCCGTTGGAGGGGGGAGGGGGCAGAGAGCAAACCTGACACTCCCACCTCACCCCCCGACCAAACCCGACACCCCCACCTCACTTACTCCTCGACCAACCCTGACTCACATTTTAACCCCCCCACCCAAACCCAACACCCCACATCACCCCCCCTACCAACATCCCCTGACCAACACCCACACCTCACCACCCTTAGACCAAATGTGACACACCCACCTCACTTTCACCCCCAACCAAACCAGACACCCCTACCTACCACCACAAACAAACCAGACACCCACACCTCACTTACCCCTCGACCAACCCCGACCACTCTCCTCATCCCCCCAAACAAACCCAACACCCCCCACCAAACCCAACACCCCCTGACCAACCCCAACACCCACACCTCACCCCTCACCCACCCCAACACCTTCCCACCCCCCCAGACCAAACCCAACACCCCCGGCTCACTTACCCCCCGACCAAACCCGACACCCCCACCTCATCCCCGGACCAAACCCAACACCCCCACCTCACCCCCCCCCACCCGACCAAACCCGACACCCCTACCTCACTTAGCCTCTGACCAAACCCAACTCGGGTCCGTCGGAGGTGGGGAGGGGGCAGAGAGCTGAGCGAGTGCGGGGTCCATTGGAGGGGGTATTATGACATCAAAACTATGTCACAGAGAACAATAGCTGCCCAGCTGATGTGATTGGCCTTTAAATAATTTCACCCCTGGGGGGCGTCAGAGGTGAGATTTGAAAAAAAAATTCAACTCTTACCCTGATTAGGACCCTAAGACCTATAACTGTACCAAATTTCAGGTCTCTAGCTCAAACGGTGTGGAAGGAGTAAGTGCACATACATACATACACGCATACATACACGCACGCATACACCATTTTACTTTTATATATATAGATTTGTGGTATTCTAGGCATAATTTATGTATGACCAAAAAATACTGATTTCTTAATTTAGATGTTTAATATTCATATTCCCATATGAAATGTTATAAATGTGGGCATTAGGAAGATTTCTGGTACTAAGTAATTGTTTATGAGTAATGATTTACTATAACTATTTTTTTTTGTTAACAGCTACTGTTATGCAGCGATGATTTGCATTAACAAATTGCTTTTTCAGCTTAGAAATACTCATGTTAATTACTGCTATAATTCTTTGTATTGCTTTTGGTTTGATTGTTGATTCTTAATTACAATGTAACTTTTTTTTCGGTAGCATAATGCTCTATGAAAATTTCTTATAGAAAATTCCTTTAGAATTGAACGGTAATTTATCTCTAAAGTGGAGGGTATTAACCGTACCAAATTAATAGAAAACAGTATTCCTGATGTAGAAGTCTACAGGAGAGTTGAAAAGAGAACCTATAGAGAATTATCGCCTTTTTATTAAATCCCATAGGTTTTAATTTCAATATAACATGGTCATATAGAAACCCTGTTAAATGTCAGTAGAGTCCTATTGGTTTTAACCTTGCATAATTCTAAAGGCTGTTTCCATCAGCACAGCAAACAGAAATTGCCACTGCAAGTCTATCAAATTTTGGTATGTAGAATGAACATTCTTAGGGCTTGTATTCACTACCAGGGTAAGTTGATCCAGGTTACACTACTCCTGCTACATGAATAACATAGCTGAACTCAGAGTAGCTTAGGTCGACTTCCCCGGTGTCTTCACTGAACTGTTTCGATGGGAGATGCTCTCCAGTTAACTTACTTTACTCTTCTTGGAGAGGTGGAGTACTGGGTTGACTCTAGTGAGCTCTGCTGTGAATTTAGTGGGTCTTCACCTCTTATCATTGATGGCTAGAACATTCCCTGCAGTTTTGGAATTGATCAGATGTTGCATTGAAAGAATTTGAAGAACAGTTAGCCAAAGATTCAAAAAGTAATAGCAAAAATAAAAATGAAGTGCATCAGAAGTAGGAAAACTGCTAAACAACCAGTGTGGCCCCTGGATGATCAGGATGCTAAAGGAGCACTCAAAGATGATGAGGCCATTGTGGAGAAACTAAATGATTCTTTACATTGGTCTTCCCGGCTGAGAATGTGAGGGAGATTCCCAGACCTGAGCCATTCTTTTTAGGTGACAAATCTGAGGAACTGTCACAGAATGAAGTGTCATTAGAGGAGGCTTTTGGAACCAATTGATAAATTAAACAGTAATAAGTCGCCAGGACCAGATGGTATTCACCAAAGAGTTCTGAAGGAAATCAAATGTAAAATTACTAAATTACTAATTAACATTTAAATCAGCTTCTGTACCAAATGACTGGAGGATATCTAATGTAACATCAGTTTTTAAAAAGGGCTCCAGACGTGTTCCTGGCAGTTACAGGCCAGTAAGTCTGACTTTGATACCGGGCAAACTGATTGAAAGTATAGTAAAGAACAGTATTGTCAGACACAGAGATGAGCACAATTTATTGGGGGAAGAGTCAACATGGTTTTTGCAAATGGAAATCATGCTTCACCAATCTGCTAGAATTCTTTGAGTGAGTCAACAAGCATGTGGGCAAGGGGGATCCAGTGGATATAGTGTACTTAGATTTGCAGAAAGCCTTTGACAAGGTTCCTCAGCAAGGGCTCTTAAGCAAAGTAAGCTGTGGGGGCAGAGGAAGGGGCCGAAATGATTGATTTCAGGCAAATAGATCTCTGCACCATGTATATTTTTATAAGTGACTCTTTGTTACTTCTTCTATTCCAGACTAACATGGCTACCTCTCTGATTCTTGACATCATGCAAGGCACTGCATTTAGCTGTATGGAATGGAAATCCATCAACCAGTGCATGCATCCGACGAAGTGTGTATTAGCCCATGAAAGCGTATGCTTCAATACTTTAGTTAGTCTTTAAGGTTCCACAAGACTCTTTGTCACTTCTACTATTCCAGATTAACACATCTACCTCTCTGATTCTATATTTTTATAGTGTCATTTAATTCACTTTCCTATCTGTAGGATACAAAGTAAAATCAAATTGTGTGGAACATTCTATTAAAGAGTGAAAGCAAATTTCTTTGAAGTAAAACAGAAATCATCCGAACTCTGGTCCTGAGACTTTTCCAGTTGAAGCCAATGGAAAAGAGTGCATTAACTCCTGAGTTCAGAGAGTTTGAGCCTTCTTGATCTTTCTCCTGCAGGAGACTACTCCTTTCCACTTCTTAGTATATAGCAGTTGGGCACTGCTCATACTTCAGTTAGAGTGCTTGGCACTGACAGCCTGAATTCCATGTGGCTGGTTTTCATGCTGGAGCCAGGCTCTGAAAAATGTCCTGCACCTCGTAGCTTATATTGTAACACTTGTAGTCAGTTTTTCAAAAGAGTTCAGCACTCACCAGGTGGAATACTTAAAAGACTGGCCCCCTAGTTTCTATTTTTCAATCATATTTTCATCATTAGGAACAAAGGATTTTCATATTTATTTTTCCAGTGGTACCAGAATATTCGTACCCAGTGAGTGCTTAGATATACCAACGCTAATCACCATGTTTTTTATTCTCTAGGCAACCATGGTATTAGTAGCTGTAGTTTGAGGGTGTTTTAATTTACAGCCTTAATCCTAATATTTTGCTGAAAAATGCAAAACCAGATTGAACTCCACATTTCCTCAAAGTGCTGGGGAAGGGGGATTTGCTATTCAGATTTGCAGTTTTACTTCAGGCCTGTCTTTCAATGGGAAATGTACTTTTGAAATTAGAATCTGTTCTATTTCTAGAGTTCAGCTGAGTAAAGTGATTTCAAATTGTTTGCCGATTGCAGAGGGTGATGAATGAGTACTGAAAACATTTGAACTGCCTAGCTTTGATGTAAATCTGTTGTGTTGAGAGTGCATATGGTCAGAGCTTGCAAAACCATTGGCTATTGAGAGAAGTTGCATCTCTGCATTTTTCTGATCTGAAGGATGTAAAGCTCACTCATGCTGGACAGGTGTCAGTCAGGACGATCTCATTATACAGACAACAATGATAAAAAGTTAGTATCCAGATTTATTTAAGAGAATGAGCTTCATTAAGTTATGGGTTATGAAAAGTTACTGGATTTTCTTTTAGTTAAAGACAATTAAATATGAGGCTGTTTGCTTATGAAATGGATCATATTTTACCAGCCAAATTGCCTGATATCTAAATTTAAAATATTTTAGATTTTTTACGTATATTTGAAGAATTGTCAGGGTTGGACAGGACCATACTTAAGTCTGACTCTTCATCTCACTTTCTGATGTCTCTAACAAGTGAAATACTCCATTCAAGTATTTGGTTAAGACTAGCAGGCATCAAATGTCACGTACAGCAGATTTTGAACCATAATTCTGTGGGACTGGTTACCATATATATTGTACTAGTGAAAATACCTGGTGTTGCTCGAGTCCGTCGGAGGTGGGGAGGGGGCAGAGAGCTGAGCGAGTGCAGGGTCCGTTGAAGGGGGGAGGGGGCAGAGAGCAAACCTGACACCCCCACCTCACCCCCCTGACCAAACCCAACACCCCCACCTCACTTACCACTCGACCAACCCCGACTCACATTTTCACCCCCCCCAACCAAACCCAACACCCTCACGTCACCCCCTACCAACCCCAACACCCCCTGACCAACACCCACACCTCACCCCCATAGACCAAACCTGCCACACCCACCTCACTTTCCCCCCCAACCAAACCCGACACCCCTACCTACACCACAAACAAACCCAACACCCACACCTCACTTACCCCTCGACCAACCCCGACCCCCCTCCTCACCCCCCCAAACAAACCCAACACCCCCACCTTACCCCCCCACCAAACACCCCCTGACCAACCCCAACACCCACACCTCACCCCTCACCCATCCCGACACCTTCCCACCCCCCCAGACCAAACCCAACACCCCCGGCTCACTTACCCCCCGACCAAACCCGACACCCCCACCTCACCCCCGACCAAACCCGACACCCCCCGACCAAACCCGACACCCCTACCTCACTTACCCTCCGCTAAACCCAACTCGGGTCCGTCGGAGGTGGGGAGGAGGCAGAGAGCTGAGTGAGTGCAGGGTCCGTTGGAGGGGGTATTATGACATCATAACTATGTCACAGAGAACAGCAGCTGCCCAGCTGATGTGATTGGCCTTTAAATAATTTCACCCCTGGGGGGCGTCAGAGGTGAGATTTGAAAAATTTTCGACTCTTACCCTGATTAGGACCCTAAGACGTATAACTGTACCAAATTTCAAGTCTCTAGCTCAAACGGTGTGGAAGGAGTAAGTGCACGTGCATACACGCACGCACGCATACACGCATACATACACGCATACACCATTTGACTTTTATATATATACTAGCATAAGTGCCCGGCGCTGCTCGGGTCAGTCGGAGGTGGGGAGGTGGCAGACAGCTGACACCCCCTGACCAACCCCAACACCCACCCCTCACCCCTCACCCACCCCAACACCTTCCCACCCCCCCAAGCAAACCGGACACCCCCACCTCACCCCCCGACCGAATCCGACACCCCCACCTCACTTACCGTCCCACCAAACCCAACTCAGATCCGTCGCAGGAGGGGAGGGGGCCCAGAGCCGAGGGATTCCGGGGACCTTCGCAGGTGGGGGGGGGCAGTGAGCTGATGTAGTCCGGGGTTCCGTTGGGAGGGGGGAGGGGCAGAGAACTGAGGGATCTCTGGGGTTCCGTTGGGAGGGGGGAGGGGCAGAGAACTGAGGGATCTCTGGGGTTCCGTTGGGAGGGGGGAGGGGCAGTGAGCTGAGTGATCTCCGGGGTTCCGTTGGAGGAGGGAGGGGCAGTGAGCTGAGTGATCTCCGGGGTTCCGTTGGGAGGGGGGAGGGGCAGTGAGCTGAGTGATCTCCGGGGTTCCGTTTGGAGGGGGGAGGGGCAGTGAGCTGAGTGATCTCCAGGGTTCCGTTGGAGGAGGGAGGGGCAGTGAGCTGAGTGATCTCCGGGGTTCCGTTGGGAGGGGGGAGGGGCAGTGAGCTGAGTGATCTCCGGGGTTCCGTTGGGAGGGGGGAGGGGCAGTGAGCTGAGTGATCTCCGGGGTTCCGTTGGGAGGGGGGAGGGGCAGTGAGCTGAGTGATCTCCGGGGTTCCGTTGGAGGAGGGAGGGGCAGTGAGCTGAGTGATCTCCGGGGTTCCGTTGGGAGGGGGGAGGGGCTGTGAGCTGAGTGATCTCCGGGGTTCCATTGGGAGGGGGGAGGGGCAGAGAACTGAGGGATCTCCGGGGTTCCGTTGGAGGAGGGAGGGGCAGTGAGCTGAGTGATCTCCGGGGTTCTGTTGGAGGGGGGAGGGGCAGTGAGCTGAGTGATCTCTGGGGTTCCGTTGGAGGAGGGAGGGGCAGTGAGCTGAGGGATCTCCGGGGTTCCGTTGGGAGGAGGGAGGGGCAGTGAGCTGAGTGATCTCCGGGGTTCCGTTGGGAGGGGGGAGGGGCAGTGAGCTGAGTGATCTCCGGGGTTCCATTGGGAGGGGGGAGGGGCAGAGAACTGAGGGATCTCCGGGGTTCCGTTGGAGGAGGGAGGGGCAGTGAGCTGAGTGATCTCCGGGGTTCCGTTGGAGGGGGGAGGGGCAGTGAGCTGAGTGATCTCCGGGGTTCCGTTGGAGGAGGGAGGGGCAGTGAGCTGAGGGATCTCCGGGGTTCCGTTGGGAGGGGGGAGGGGCAGTGAGCTGAGTGATCTCCGGGGTTCCGTTGGGAGGGGGGAGGGGCTGTGAGCTGAGTGATCTCCGGGGTTCTGTTGGAGGGGGGAGGGGCAGTGAGCTGAGTGATCTCTGGGGTTCCGTTGGAGGAGGGAGGGGCAGTGAGCTGAGGGATCTCCGGGGTTCCGTTGGGAGGAGGGAGGGGCAGTGAGCTGAGTGATCTCCGGGGTTCCGTTGGGAGGGGGGAGGGGCAGTGAGCTGAGTGATCTCCGGGGTTCCATTGGGAGGGGGGAGGGGCAGAGAACTGAGGGATCTCCGGGGTTCCGTTGGAGGAGGGAGGGGCAGTGAGCTGAGTGATCTCCGGGGTTCTGTTGGAGGGGGGAGGGGCAGTGAGCTGAGTGATCTCTGGGGTTCCGTTGGAGGAGGGAGGGGCAGTGAGCTGAGGGATCTCCGGGGTTCCGTTGGGAGGAGGGAGGGGCAGTGAGCTGAGTGATCTCCGGGGTTCCGTTGGGAGGGGGGAGGGGCAGTGAGCTGAGTGATCTCCGGGGTTCCATTGGGAGGGGGGAGGGGCAGAGAACTGAGGGATCTCCGGGGTTCCGTTGGAGGAGGGAGGGGCAGTGAGCTGAGTGATCTCCGGGGTTCCGTTGGAGGGGGGAGGGGCAGTGAGCTGAATGATCTCCGGGGTTCCGTTGGAGGAGGGAGGGGCAGTGAGCTGAGGGATCTCCGGGGTTCCGTTGGGAGGGGGGAGGGGCAGTGAGCTGAGTGATCTCCGGGGTTCCATTGGGAGGGGGGAGGAGCAGTGAGCTGAGTGATCTCCGGCGTTCCGTTGGAGGAGGGAGGGGCAGTGAGCTGAGGGATCTCCGGGGTTCCGTTGGGAGGGGGGAGGGGCAGTGAGCTGAGTGATCTCCGGGGTTCCGTTGGGAGGGGGGAGGGGCAGTGAGCTGAGTGATCTCCGGGGTTCCGTTGGAGGAGGGAGGGGCAGTGAGCTGAGTGATCTCCGGGGTTCCGTTGGGAGGGGGGAGGGGCTGTGAGCTGAGTGATCTCCGGGGTTCCATTGGGAGGGGGGAGGGGCAGAGAACTGAGGGATCTCCGTGGTTCCGTTGGGAGGGGGGAGGGGCAGTGAGCTGAGGGATCTCCGGGGTTCCGTTGGAGGAGGGAGGGGCGAGCTGAGCGAGTGCGGTGTCTGTTGGAGGGGGTATTATGACATCATCAGCACCTAACTGCCCAGCTGATGTGATTGGCCCTGAAAGACTTTCACCCCTGGGGGGCGTCAGAGGTGAGATCCGAAAATTTTTCGACCCTTACCAAGATCTAGACCCCAAGACCCCTCACTGTACCAAATTTCAAGTCTCTGGCTCAAACGGTGCGGGAGGAGTTCGCTGTCATACGTACATACATACATACATACATACATACACTCATACATACACCACTTGACTTTTATATATATAGATAGATTGTGGTACTGTCTCTTTAAAATTAGTCATGTGGAGTCACCAGAGGGCCTCCCCTTGAGAGGGGTCTCTCACATGATGCAGACATATTCAAGATTTGCATGTGCACAGTCTGTAGGAGTACAGCTATGCAGCCCCTCCCCACGGCAGAAACAAACTGCCCCCTCCCCCAACACACACACACACACACACACACACACACAAGCAGCGAGTTTCAGAGCTCAGGTCAACTGGATTGGGCTCACACTGCAGTAGTGTAGTCTTTGGAGCCCAGTCTGAGATCCCGCCCCCTCACAGAGTGTCAGAGCCCAGGCTCCAGCCCAAGCTGAACAGCTGTGCTGCTATTGTTAGCCCCACAGCATGAGAGCCCTGTGAGTTTGAATCAGTTGACATGGGCTGTGGAACTCTCTGCTGCAGGGTTTTTTTGTGGTGTAATTGTATGATAGGTGTTGTCTTGTCTTTTAACCAGTAGAGAGTTGTGGTTTAAATGTTCTATCTCTGGGCTCAAGCTGGGTTCCTGTAGTATTGCGGCTTTAACATACTCACAAGGAAGACGTTCTTAGCTGCCTAACCATGTTAGAAAGCAAAGCATGAGTTGCATAACACTACATGGCCATATATTCTTATTTGCTCCCAAGCTTTGCTTTTTTTTTCTGATGACTCTCACTTCCATTTCCACATTTTATTTCTATCTAGTAACTACCCTCTTTATTTCCTACAGCACAGCAAACTCCATTCTAGATCATTAGATACAGTCATAATGAAAAGGCAGCCTTCGTTGTTGGGTCTCTTATTATTCAACTTTTTAGTTACATGGCAAACAAAGTAATATTGCCACCACTAAAATAAGTATTAATATAATAGAGAAATTATGTATGTTATTAATTATAGTTATTTGCCCTCCAAAATTGTGTTCCTAGTTCTAGATGTTCTTCATGTGATTTAATTTTGCTTCTAGAGACACAACTTCTTATTCTTAAAATAAAAGAGAAACTTGGTAATTGAACTTCCTATTGAGTTCTTAATTTGTCACGAAGATCCCTTTCCTCCAAGAGCTGAAAGATAAAGGTTTTAAGTTTTCTATTATCATTCCTTCATGTCATCTTAATAACTCAGTGGAGAGTAAATGGATCAGTCCTTGAACAGATAAAATGAGTAAGGTTAGAACATTTTATGAGTTCATGGTGGTGGTTTTTTGTTCACTCTATTTTGAAATGTCATCAGTGACAACATACAATGAACAACTTCAGCAAACATTATAAGGAAATTTATCTATACTCCAAATATGGAATCCTCCAAATTCCGAACATCAGACATCATCCACCAGTTCCATTCCTCATTGCAAACTAATATGGGAGGGAGCAATTAAGAAAGAAAATAAGTATCCTCAACAAAACAAATAATCGAAGTGGTCAATTTCATAATCCAAGCTCTCCAGAATTAAGAGGTGAACAGACAACCGTGAAAGATTTATTAAACTGCATAGTGTGTATAACAGTGGTGGGCACCCTGTTGTCCATTAGGGTAGTCCACTGGCGGGCTGTTTACAAGACAGTCTGTTTACATTTACCCTCTGCAGGCATGGCCGCCGGCAGCTCCCAGTGGCCATGGTTGCAGGAGCCTGAGGACGGTCAATGTAAACAAACTGTCTCACAGCCTGCCAGCAGAGTATCCTGATGGGCTGCAGGTTGCCCACCACGGATGTATAATCTTGTGTTTTGCAGAGAGTGGAGGAGGACACTTCCCCCATTTCAGGAACCACAAACTAAATGGAAGTCAAATGATGGAATTACTAAGAAACAATTGAATCACATTGCTATCAGCAGATGATGGAGATGATCACTGCTGGATACATGATCTCTTACAAGTGCTGATGTAGGAAGTGAGCACTATCTTGTCATCTGAACATGTTGAATAAAACTAAAAAGAGAAACGACTAAGAAAAGAGAGACTGTATTTGATGTGGAGGAAAAAAACTGTCTTACTCAGGAATCAGGAGGAATTTGAATATCCAGCTCTCAAGTGGATTCCAAGATTAGCAGGTAATGAATGATATAGAGGGACAATGGGGTTACTTTAGAGATGTCTGCTGGGAAGCTGCCATAACTTCACTTGGAACAAGAGGATCAAAGAAAGAAGAGTGGATACAGCTGTGCTCATGGCAATGGATTGAAGAAATAAAGTCTTAAAAAAGAGGCAAGTACAGATGACATGACAAGAAGAACAGTGTGTGCTGCAGTGGGACTATGTAGAAGAAGATAAGGAAGTAAAGAATTTGTGTCAGAAAGATAAGAGAATGACTTGACAAAAAAAGTGATAGAAGCCAAAGAATCGTCAGTGAGAGATGATTCCAAGAAACTGTTCCAACTACAAGAGTAATTATCATTATTCCAGAGTGTTTAGTGATATTATCAAAATGGAAGATGGAAGCAGAACAAAAGGAACAATGGCAGGAACGTTTTATTGAAGTACTCAAGCAACCAGTGTGAGCCATTCTAGTTGACAGATGTGAAGAATTATGTATTTCACTGATAGAAATTTCAGAAGCAGAAATAGAAGTAATTAAGCAGCTAAAAAAATGGCAAAGCACCTGATCTAGATAAGGTCACCAGTGAAATGTTTAAAGCTGGAGAGTAGATGGAAGCACATGAAATATTACAGTGTTTGTGTAGTTTGGGGGAGCGAATTCGGCCCAGAGGAGTGGAAGAAAGGTGTGATCTGTACATTACCAAAGAAAGGAAACCAGCTAGTGTGTGACGATTGGCAAGGCATAACACTACTTTCAGTACCAGGAAAAGTATTCTGTAGCATACTATGGAACGGAATCAAACTGCCAAATCAATGGAAAAACTCTGTACTGAGAAAGCAGGCTTTAGACCAAAAATTATTGTGTACAACTTTTCACTGAGATGATTTATTGAGAAAGTGTTTGCTTACCAGGGAAGATTAGTCCTGACATTTATAGATTTCACCAAAGCCTTCTACTGCATTCATAGATAGTCGCAATGGAAGAGCTTGTGACAATATGGCCTTCCTAGAAAGGTAGTGTCACTGGCCAAGATGCTATATGAAGGTTCAAAATGCTGCACAAGGACAAAGTGGAGAGACTGACTTATTTCATATCATTTATTTCTCTTCTGTACTGTGATAGATTATGTGATGTGGAAAGCAACATCAAAGGAAGCTACAAGACTTTCAGACTTTTACATTGTTCTGCTGGACACTATTGATGCTATGAAAAAGACCATTGCCAGTGTCAAAACAGGCCACTACAGTAGAATTAAGAATTTGCCAAAAGAAAATGAAAATCATGATTGTAGAAAGAAGCACCAGGAAGGATGGTGCACATGTGCTTGGTAACAAAGAATATGGCATGGTTAACAAGTTTATATATCTTGAGAGCCCTATTAGGACTGTTGGCCAACTGCATAAGGAGTTAGAATCAAGAATTGGGGGCAAGTGGTACTTATTTACCAGTCTCAAAAATCTGGAAAAATAAGAAGCTTCACACAAGAACCTAATAAAGTTATACAGTGCCATTGTGATACCCAGGTTGGATACATGTGCTGTATTAAAAGAACAATCAAACACCATAGTATTTCTATTGGTGTAGAAAGAACATGGAGTTCTCAGGCAGACACGGTTGCGGGAATTATGGTGTCATTGTTTGTGTAAGCTACAGAGACTCCTTGATGTAGACAGAAGGTGTAGGTCTTGAAAACACTGTTTGAATTTTAGCCAACACATATATATCCCACACTGTTAAACTAAAAGCTAAATTTGTATTTCCATTATCCACCCCAGTTTTATTTTACAGGCATTTCAGTTTGCATTGGGCTGAAACATGGCCCATAAATTATCACCTGTGGTGGGGTGACTTGAGTTAAAAGATGAGTATAAAAAACCCTAACTTTGGTTTTTCTGGCTTCTCTGAGTATGACAGAGATTAATATAGTCATAGTTGTTTTCTCTTTTCTTTCTAAAGAAGTGTATTACATATGTTTCAATAGCTCTTAGTTGAAAGTCAATATAGGTCAGTAAGATGTTTGTCATGCATGGTTCTAATGTTAAGGTTGAGTGGGATAGAGGGTGATGCCACCCCCTATTTCAGCAAGTGTGTGGACAGCCCTCTGTGCATGGGGAACAGTTAACTACTGAAGGGGGGGGGGAGAATTGTCCAGAAGTTCTTCAAATCCTGCAGGATTCGGTCTTATCATTATGGTGAATCCACCTGTTCCTCATGAGGAGAGGAAGTGCTCTACCCTCCTCACCACAGACACAAGGCAGTAGGATTTTCCTCTTGCTGTTTTCACCGATGAGCCTTTGCCTCCTGCAGCAGTCACAGAAATGGAAAGCTAAACGGATTCCCCAACACACCGAGAAGAGAAGGGCAAGAGTGAACAGACATGTGGCCTTTCAAAATGGAGGGGGAAAGACTGTTGTCTGGAGGGGGTGAGGAATCAGAGATGAAAGACTGGGATAAGGGAGGATGAATGGGGTTGGAGAGAAATAATTAGAGTGAGGGAAAGGGAGGCAATCTGAAAGAGATGAAATGTAGAATTTGGTGAGGCTAGGGTACAGTGGAGAGGGATCCATCACTGCAATTTAATGCAAGTCCTGAGAGGTAGCAAGGCCTCTTTCAAAATGAATCTCCAACACTTGGTAATGGAGGTGAAGTGCTTTAAAGCTGCAATTCCCAGCTGGGTAATCACCATCCTGATGTCTTGGCTGTCTTGATATTTTTTCCAAGATATTAATCCTTCTGTGTTTCATTATAATTTTTAGCTTAAATTTAAATAATTTTATAAAACTTTAAATTTTGCAATTATGCTATTTCCCAATACATCGCACCTTGGTGACTCAAGTCCATGAGGTTTTCAGTTACATCCAGCTTCTTAATGATGCTTCTTTTGGCAATTGTCACTTCATAGTTCACCTCCTGAATAGTGATATTGAATATATTAAAATTAGAGACTTAAAGTATTGTTGAACTACGCCATCCCAATTAAGGCTAGTTTCTGGGCAAGGAGGTACTGAAATTACCCATAAGCAAGATGGCACCTTCTGGGAATGTTATGCCCCAGAACTGCATAAATTTAGATAAATCATAATTTGAGTTGGGGAAGGGATTTGAAAATATCTAAGGGATTTTGGCCCCATTGAAAATCAATATTAAATCCCTCAGGTACCCCTGGAAAATTTCCCCTTCTCTTCTTTTTGTTTTGCTCACGGGCATTCAGGTTGCAAGTGTCAAAGAAGCTTAGGAGAAAGTAGGTGCCCCAAACTAGAACTAGGCAATTTTTTTGGATTAATATTTTATGCAACACAAAATGCAGTTTTAGTCAACTGAAACTATTCACTAATTTGATGTGAATTTGCCAAATAGTTCCAGCCAAAAATAAATAGAATATTTTGGGCTATATTCACAGAACTAGGTATGTTCCCTTATATGCTGTAGCTAGAGCATTCAGGAAGACTAGTTTTTTTTAAATCCCCACTCTGCCTGATGTGGCGCAAGAGCTCAAAGTTGGGTCTTCCATCTCCCATGTCAGTGCTGTAACCTCCCAGTCTATAGACTATTCAGGAATTCAGCTTTCTTAGTCTTTCCTGTAGAAAGTCTTCTACTCTGTATAACATCATTTTAATAGTCATCGGAGCAGTGATTGAAACCCAGATGTCCCCACATTGAGGTGAGCTCCCTAATCACCAGACTATAGAGTCACTCATTCAGTGACCAAATGAATATTTAAGTATTTCAGACTAGGTGGAACAGCCTACACAGGAGTGGATAATATAGACCCATCTGTGATGGGCTGTACTTGTCCCGCACTGGAGAAGGAGGTAACCCCACATGTTGGGTAGAGGAAGCAATGCCCTTCGCCTCTGCTGACCATGATTGAACTGGAGACTCAGTATAAGAGGCAGTAGCCCAGATCTGTCAGGGATGGTCACTAGCAGGCATTGTGAGAGACAGCCCAGTCTGGAGAGAGTTCAGGGGCACAGTGGTCCCACAGTCCCAGACTGCACCCCACGGGGATCCTGCCACACAGGGCACTCCCCTGAGAGTTGAAGGCCCACATCCAAGTTCCTGCTACATATCAAGCAACTTGAATCTAGGTCTCCCACATCGTAGGTGAGTGTCCTAGCCCCTGTGCTGTTGGCTAAAAGGGGGCTGCTGCATTTGATTTTGTGAATGGTATTTCCAGATTTCATTTGCTTTTAATAAAAGTACAATTTAAATTACCCAGAAGCCAAACTAAATGTTTAGTTCAACCCAAAGCAATGTTGTGGGTTTTTTGTTGTTGTTGTTTCATTAAGAAAACCAAAATATTTTCACTTTGGACTGATGCAAAACAAACAAAAAAATGTCTATCCAAACCACCTCTAATTTCAATGGGATTTATCCACTTACCTTTAGAAGCTGAGAGTTTCAGAGGGAGTTATGTCTACACTACAAAGAAAAACCCACAGCACTAAGTCTCAGAGCCTGGGTCAACTGAGGCTGCAAGGCTAAAAATAGCCATGTAGATATTCCCTCTTGGGCTAGGTCTCAGAGCCCAGGTTCCAGCCTGCACCCAAACATCTACACTTCTATTTTAGCCCCACATTCTGAGCCTTTGATAGTGATATAGATGTTATACAGGTTAACTCTGTTCCAGTTCCTGGGTCCTTTTCAGTCATGAAGAAACATCCTCAATTTTTTTTTCTAAATAAAATAAATCCTAAACTTTCAGGAGATTTAATGACACCTTCCTCTTCTGTGCTAGTATGTTCTGACCCCTTCCTCCAATAATAAAACAAAAACCTGTCATTGAAATTTTAAGCTTATGGAAAAGAAACTGAGACCATGCACATGCTCCCTTGAATGAAGCTGTCTAGTCTTCTTCTTGTTATCTATTTACTTTTTGTTTATTACTTCATTTGAGGCCTGTATTACTACTATTAGAATGAGGCTGAGATAAGAAGTGAAAAGCAGAACAAAAATAAAATGTTTGTCATGCACAATAGTTGGAAAACTGATAATTGATTCTCTGATTAGGTGTAATCTTTTATCTTATGTAACCACATTTAGTTATGCCTTATCCATCCATAGGAATGATTTAAACTCTGGGACAAATCTAGCAACTGACAGTTACATTGTACAATCCTTCTGGGGATATCTAGCCATAATGGCAAAATATATTAACTCTTCAATGCATATTATCCTTTGATGCATGTTTAGCTCCTATTACTGTTAATGGGAATTAAACATGCTGAAAGAAGGAAATATTCTCCGGTGTGTCGTTTCTAAGGCAAAAGCTTTTAAGCATCTTGCTTTATGAAAGTGGCTTATGTATTTTGACCGATGTTAAGAAATCACTACAGCTAATTGTACCATCTTACAACTAGGACTGTTTGGGGGCCTTAAGGTGTCAGTGAGTAGCATGCACATGCACACACAGACACACACTAAAAGCTAAAATCTGTTAAAAGGTTTGGTTGAACAAATACTACCTGCTAAGGCTCATCTCTTCCTCAAATTGGGGCTGTCTTTGATCTGGGCTATAATTTGTTCTGTATCTTATTTAAAAGAACAAGGAGTACTTATGGCATCTTAGTGACTAAAAATGTATTTGAGCATAAGCTTTTGTGGGCTACAGCCTACTTCTTCAGATTCATAGAATGGAACATATAGTAGGAAGATATATATACACAGAGAGAACATGAAGAGGTGGAAGTTGCCATACCAACTCTAAGAGGCTAATTAATTAAGATGAGCTATTATCAGCAAGGAAAAAAAAAACTTTTGCAATGATAATCAAGATGGCCCATATCAGACAATTGACAAGAAGGTGTGAGGATACTTAACATGGGACATAGATTCAATTTGTGTAAAGACCCAGCCATTCTCAGTCTCTATTCAAGCCCAAGTTAATGGTATTCAAATTGCAAATACTTCTAGTTCAGCAGTTTCTCATTGGAGTTTGTTTTTGAAGATTTTCTGTTGCAAAATTTATACCTTGAAGTCTGTTACTGGGTGACCAGAGAGGTTGAAGTGTTCTCTTACCCCTTTTCTGAATGTTATGATTCCCGATGTCAGATTTGTCTCCATTTATTCTTTTGCGTAGAGACTGAATGGTTTGGCCAATGCACATGACAGGGGGGCACTGCTGGCACATGTTGGAATACAGTAGACTCTCGATTATCCGGAATGATTGGGAAAAATTTAATACTGGTTAATAAAATCCCGGATAATCAAGCATCTACGGGAGGAAGGGGGGTTCGCCGGCAGCCCTGGGGATGGGGTGGGGATGGGGGTGGTACCACCACCTGCCCCAGTCAGCTCCCCTGCTAGCCTGGGTGTGGGAAGCCCAGGCTGGCAGCTGGAGCTCAGACCCCAGATAGCAGGAGCCTGCGGGGAAACTCTAAAGCGGCAGCTGGCTGAGCACTCAGCCTGCCGCCGCTTTGGGGTTTCCCCCCAGGCTCCTGCCAGGCAGGGGTGGGGGGTCTCAGCCTGCTGCCAGCCTGGGCTTCCTACACCCAGGCTGGCAGGGAGTTGAGACCCCGGCTGGCAAGGATCCACCAGGGGAAACCCCAAAGCAGTGGCAGGCTGAGTGCTCAGCCCGCCGCCGCTTTGGGCTCTCTCCCCTGGGTGTAGGAAGCCCAGGCTGGCAGCGGAAGCTGAGACCCCCGCTGACAGGAGCCCGCGGGGAAAGTCTAAAGTGGCAGAGGGTTGAGAAGTGGCAGCGGCCGAGCTCTCAGCGCGCTGCTGCTTTACAATTTCCCCCCAGGCTTCTGCCAGCTGGGGTCTCAGCTTCCGCTGCCAGCCTGGACTTCCTACACCCAGTCTGGCTGCAGGCTGAGACCCCAGCTGGCACGGGGCCAGCGGGGGAAACCCCAAAGCAGCAGCAGCAGGCTGTGCGCTTAGCCAGCCACCACTTTGGGGTTTCCCCGGCTGGCCTCTTGCCAGCCGGGGTCCCGCCACCTGCCCCCGTCTGCTCCCGGTGTCAGCCTGGGTTCCCTACACCCAGGTTGGCAGTGGGAGCTGACTGGGGCAGGTCCCAGGACCCCCGGTGGCAGGAGCCTGGGGAGAGAGCCCAAAGTAGCGGCGGGCTGAGCATTCAACCTGCTGCTGCTTTGGGCTTTCCCCCCCCAGGCTCCTGCCAGCCAGGGTCTCAGCCGGCTGCCAGCCTGGGCTTCCTACACCCAGGCTGGAAGCAGGCTGAGACCCCAGCTCATAAGGGGCCAGTGGGAGAAGCCCCAAAGTAGCGGCAGACTAAGGTCTCAGCCTGCTGCCGCTTTGGGGCTTCCCCTACTGACCCCTTTAGACATCCCGGTTAATCCGCAGCCCTGTTAACGCGCCCAGATAATCAGGAGTCTACTGTATATCACATTGGTAGATGTGCAGGTGACCATCAGGCCATAGCAGACCCTACCAGTAGGGCTGCGAACTGGGGAGGGGGGGGGGAAGGCAGGGACGTTAAAGCACTGCCACGGAAGCACTTTAATATGAGGTGAATACAGCTGTACAGGTTCTTACCGCTATGCTGTACCAGCCCACTTTCATCCTCGGTGTCTCTCACAGAGCCACAGGATTATGGCTTTGACCCATAAGAACATAACATAAGAATGGCCATACTGGGTCAGACCAAATGTCCATCCAGCCCAGTATCCTGACAGTGACTAATGACAGATGCCGTAAAGTGAGTGAACCTAACAGGTAAAGATCAAGTTCTCTCTCTCCTACCATCCATCACCCCCCTATGACAAACAGAGGCTAGGGAAACCATTCCTTATCCAGCTTTGAAATGGCCGCTGGGGGAACCTCTTCAGTGAGTCAGGCCCCCGAGGGACTTCTCTTCCTTGGGAGGAAGTTCCAGGGCTTCACTGCTCCCTTAGGCTGGACTTCTGGTCCTATCATGAGCTCAGTTCAGCAAGTCACACTGAGGTAGATCTCTGAGGGAAACTTGTACAATTTTAGGAAGCAATGCACCTCTGACAGCATCTGCAAGGACCTTCCCACAGCGTTATCAAAACAGAAGGCTTTATTATTCAGTTGGAACACAGCATAGAAAGTCCTTGATTAGCATAGAGAAAAGAGAGCTTCAGCATGGCCTTCTTCAGTTACCCCCAGCCCCAGCCATGCAATGTTCCTCCTTGGCTCCGGCTTTGTGTCTCCTCCCCACCCTGCAGTTCATCTGTCCAAATGTATGGGCCCATCCCACATGAATCTGCCTCAGTTCTTTGTTCCAGCTGGTCAAGCATTAATGATTTTCTGTGGAGGAAAGGTGGGCAGCACACCATCATCATTAGTTACTAAGTAGCAAACCTCCCTGGGATTGGATTTGCCATTGTCTCTATAGACCCTTCACTGACCTGGGCCCAAACCTGAAACATCAATGCAGTATTCACACATTTGTTATAGCCTACCCAAGAATAAACAGTCTTTCCCCACCAACTAGTTATCCATGAAGGATATAAGGGAAACTGAGGCACACACAGAGTATTCATACAAAATATTTACAGAAAATTCCCACTACTTTAGTGTCCACTCCCACACAGAGCATGAATAGATTAATGTGGACCACAAGGGGCCAATTAACCTTAGCTGCTGTACTTTGAGGGCAACCAAGGATTAATAAGGCCTAATGGCAGATGAAGACCATCTGGGGGAGGACCTGGGACAGGATTACATGCCAGGAAGTGAAATCATGAAGAGACAGCAGGGAGGAAGTCTGTAATCATTTCATGGAAGGAAATGAAATTGATCAGGAAAAAGAAGGAAATCTATCTGGAGAGTAAACCCCGGACTCCTGTGATGTATGAGGCAGCTTAATAAGAGGCCTACAGAGGTGAAATAACTACAGAGAGAAGTAGAGACTCTGGGGGTAAACCCAGAGAGAGCCTAGGCAATGGAGAGGTGAGGTAGGATGGGGCCCAGGGAGACAACACCACAATCTGGCACTAAGTAGATCTAGGTTGTTAGTCTTAGGGTTCCTGGGCTGTTGCCCAGAATAGTGCATGAACTCTATTTTTCCTACTAACCATTGGAAAAGTGGCTCAAGACCTGGAGAGTTGGAACAGAGGACTTTCTGAGACCATGATGGGACCTTGTTATCCTAGAAGGAAGAGGAACTACATAGTGACCTGGCCAGAGGTCCAAGTCATAAATGGGGAGCACCCTAAGTAACAGAGAATGATGGGACCACAGTAGAAGCAATGGATGGAAGGGGGTGTGAGACAGGCCAAAATTTAATTCCCAGTTGTAGCCACAAGGAGTTGCCCCTGAGGTGAGTGAATATCTGTACAGAAGACCATCTGGAAGACTGCCACAATTTTCTTCATATACCTACACTATGCTTTTAATTAAAAGAATATAACTTGCTTTTAACACTTTGTCAGGACACAGGTTTGTCTGATCGTATGTAGTGTTATGATCAGTTGTGGTCCACTATGTGTTTAATGCACATTGGCTGTGTCAAGGAGTCTGATTCTTCCTGTAAAGGCTGCAACAATTCTTCTAGTTGAGTCCTCTTGGCTCATTGTCCAGTGCACAGTATATTACACTTTTATAACCAGAAGTAAAGTCTTTCACAAGTATGTGCAGTGTCTAGATCATCATCTGGCTTTTCTTCAGTATTGTTTTTCATCTAATTATTATTTTTTAATTCTATAGGAACATTAAACAAACATTACATGATCCAGAAGAAGGTTGCAGGGTGAATAATATAGATGCCTACAGTGTCGTTGTCTGGCATAGGCTGAAGATGTGATAATTAGTTAGCCAATTTGTCCTCTCTCTAATGTAGGTGGTTAAGGGTTGAAGAATGACCTTCCAGATGAACAGAAATAGAAGTAAAGTGAAAACCAGAATCCTGCATTTGAAAGCTGACTGTTAAATTGCCTCTTCCTGGATAGAGATGTAACAAAGGTGTAAAATAAAGAGGCTTTTTTAATTAAGTGTCCATTTTCTTTTGCAGCCCATGCCCTCTGTTTCTGAGGCAATAGTCAGAAATGTCACTGGCAGCAGCTGGTCTCTGAGACTGAGAACCCTCACTGTATATTCCATCAGCTGGCCTCATGCTGAGATTCACAAGGGCAAGGTTAGAAAAACTGTTACAGTCTGAAGCAGCTTTTTCATGTCCTTCAAGGTGCAGGATTTTAAGGATGTTCTTTAAAAAAATGCTCCACTTCTCATGCGTTAAACTTTTTTTCTAAAGGGCATGATTCTTAAAAATAAAATGCATTTTAAATTGCTGTAGCAAAAGTGCAAGTAGTTCTCGGGGGGGGGGGGGGGGAGAGAAAGAAAGGTGGTAACCACTGTCTTAGACCATTCCCTGTTTGCCATTGTGGGCCACATCCAATACTACCTGTATGCCCCTGAGGATGTCACATGGACCACAGCTCTGAGCTGATTTGAGCTGCCTGAGGGCTGCAGGTTGAGAACCGTCCGGCTAAGGGAATAAGCATGGTGCCTGTGAATAAATCCATCCTGCTGCATCCAGGTTTACAGTTAGAGGTCTATGTTCCAGGATTAGAATGAGGTGAAACTTTTGGCATTCTTTAGCATTCTTTCTAATTGTTTGCAGGTAGCCTCCCTCTAATGGCTTGTCTCCACAAGGGGAGAAAAAAGTGATGAGCTAAATTAAGATAAAACTACACTGTTCCCTGTCTACTATAGACTTTTTCAATAAGTTAACAATTAAACGGTGAAAGTAACATGTTCTTTCCTATGTAGACAAAGAATAGTGGACACTGTAAAATCTACATAATTCAGTTTAGAAGCTGTCTTTAGTAGTTCTGCTTTGAGTGGGTTTAGTGGGAAAAGGGGAAGGATTCTGATGGGAAGTTTCTCTTCTTTTTGGGCCTCCCTCAAAGTGAAATAATCTGGATTACCAAAGCCAGAGACCGGGACCCTTTATTATGCCTAGCACTCAACTTCTCATATGCTATTTAATTGGCATGACCCCACTTAATTTTAAATATTGGGCCTGATTCTCAGTAACCCAAAAGCCTCCTTACACCTTAGTTCCCCATCACATTACATTAATGAATGTGAGGCATTCCGGTACTATGTTGATGGAGGGCATATAAGTACCTGAAATATCAATACAGAAATAGTTTACTCTTGTCCACTAATGTTAAGATTTTCACTTTTATTTCTAAACTTGTTCTTTACATGGAGAAAAGAAGTTCTATGCCAAATATTTTGCCTCTCTGTTCTGAGGTAGAAGTATCAAACACCTGCTTGCTGAATCTTTTCAACACTGCTGAGAAAATTTTTATTAAAGAAATAAAAGCTATACCCATTGTTAATATTTTCTGTGCCTTAGCTAATAGTTAAACTGTGAGCAGCTATTGATCTTGTAATTTCAGGCTCTTTCTATACAATTTTGTCTTTTGTTCAGATTAATTTGAGTAGCAAGTAGGAAGATGTATTTAAAATGGGGGTAGGGGGGAAGAATCAATTTATTTTCCTACCAGTAAAACAGAATGCAGAGAGGAACAATATAAGATTTGTCTTCTGCACCATCACCTTTCATGTAAACCAAAAGAGACAACTGCTGCATTAAGCTGGAAAGAATTCTCTAAAGATAATGATACACTGGGACAAAGTTCATAGAGGTTTTCATCCATTAGAGACAAAGTTGTAACAACTTCCTAAATGGATGACTTTCTTTCTTTCTTGGTAACAGACTACTGGCATGAGTAATACGTGTGTGTGTGTGTGTATACATACATATATACACACACAGTGGCAAAGCTTTGACCTTATCCCCATGGGTCCCATGTATGTGTATATAGATATAGTGATAGACCCAGGCTGTCTGGATGTAGGTGAGGGCAAATATTCTGGCTACTGGATCAACAGTTTTCTGCTCCCTGACTGATCAGAGCAGGGACTGCTTCAAGCTAATGAGAACACCTGACTCCAATTAACCTGCAAAGAGTCAGGTGAGGCCATTAAGCTAATGTGACCACCAACTCTAATTAAGGCCTCTCTGGTATTCTAAAAAGGGCTCACTCCAGTGAAGCAGAGGAGAGGATGTGCTGTTGAAGGGCTGGATACAGAAGACAACCTCAAGCTATTGGTAAGGGCGAAGCAGGAGAGCTGTGTGGAAGTGGCCCAGGGAAAAGTAGCAACTCTGGCAGTGAAAGGTTGGCTGCCAACAGCTGATTTCATTAGGGTCCCTGAGCTGGAACCACAGTAGAGGGTGGGCCCAGGTTCCCCCCAACCTTCTCTTACAGAAACACCCCCTGGAAGGGGAAGGCAGGCCTCCAGCAGTACAGGCGGCTATTCTGTCCTGAAATAAGACCAGAGGGACAACAGACTGTGGGAGTTCTTTTCATCATAAGCCAGCAAAGCAGTTGGTGAGAGGAGTCAGTAGACTGTATCCCTGGCCTAGAGAGAGAAGGGCTATGTGGAGGGTCACAGAGACTCTGAGGCTAGCATAAACTGCCTGGAAGCATGGGACCCATGGGGATAAGGTCAGAGCTTTGCCACTGTGTGTGTGTATATATATGTGTATATATGTATATTCTTGCAAAGAGCTTATCTGTTTGAGGAGGAAATTTAATTTTCAATCTTTTAACCCATTATTTCCACACACAAACCTCAGCACTGAAAGCTTGTACTATTTGTTTTGATTACTTCACAGTTATGACTGGCAGTTGAGTGGGACAAGGGTGGTATATTCATTGTGGTCAAGGCAGAAAAACAGCATCTATAGCTTTTGCCCCGTGCTGCCCCCAAGAGCAGACTTAGCCCTTTTCCCTCCTTTGAGTAGCAACGTGAAGTACAAAGGAAAGTGAGGCATACATAGGCTTTGTAAGAATATTATAGGAAAATTCCTACTTCTCAGTTCTACAGTGAAGTAGTTTGTAATCTCTCTATGGGCAGAAAGATGCTGGCATAACTGCACCTCTGACCCTCTCCTGATCTCTTCAAGTGCACCCTTCTCCAGTGTCAAGCCCTCATCTTTGTCTTGGGGTGGAAGCACATGAGTCTTCAACTCACCAGGTACATGTACTCTACAGCTCAAGGTGTAATACACTAGCACTGAGCCAGCATGCTAAAAATAAATCGTACTAGATGTAGCAGCAGTGATGGTGAGTCAGGATAGCCACCAGCATACAATCCTGTCTGAGATACAAATGTACGCAGTCAGTGAATTCAAGCCACCATATCTATACTGCTATTTTTAGTGTCTTAGCTGAATTAAAGCTAGAATGTGTACAGCTACCTGAGCCAGTAATTATACCTCCACATGCAGCTTAGACATACACTCAGACGGGGCCTTGACTAGAAGCCCTTTGTGATCAGCCATGATAATTCAGCACCGTGGAGGTAATCTTCAATGCTGTTCCTTCTGGGAGCAATGGGAGTGGTATCCAGTAACCAAATAACTTTTCTACATCAAAGTAGGATTCAAAACAAAAAAGTTTGATAAAATAGGTCTTAAAACAACAAACTAGCCAATATCCAAGCCTCATTCTCCCTATTCCCTGGATCTGGGAAAGACTCAACTTTTTAGACCGCATTAGCAGAGTTTCTCTGTCCAAAAGTGTTCCTGTTGTAAAAGATTCTCTACCCAACCCCCTTTCAATAATGACAAGTAGTCTTTCATGTCCTCTTGATCTTTGGGCTCCCAGCCTGGCAAAAGAGGGCTTGTGCCTTTGTTGGAGACAGGATATAGGCTGCTATAAGTGAATAGTTTCTCCCATTTTCTTATTACTGCCTCCCAATGATTCATACATTCCAAGAGCAAATGGCACCATTGTGATAATCTAGTCTGACTCCAGGCCACAGAACTTCCCCAAATGATCTGTAGAGCGGGTCTTTTAGAAACATCCAATCTTGATTTAAAATGGCCAGTGGTGGAGAATCTTCCATGACCCTTAAAGTGTACCACTGACTAATTACTCTCACCATTAAAAATTATGCCTTATTTGCTATCTGAATTTGTCTAGTTTTGACTTTGAACCATTGAATACTGTTATGCCTTTCTCTACTAGATTTAAGAACCCATTATTAAATATGTTCCCAATGTAGGTAGCTATAATCAAGTCACCCCTCTATCTCACCTTTGGTAAGCTCAATAGATTGAGCTCTTTAGGTTTACCATTATATGGCATATCTTCTAATCTTTTAATCATTCCCATGGCTCTTTGATGAACTCTCTCCAATTGATCAATCTTCTTCTTGAACTGTGGGCACCATACCTGGATACAGTATTCCAGCAGCAGTTACTCCAGTGCTGAATACCAGGGTAAAATAATGTCTCTACTCCTATTTGAGATTCCCCCGTCTTTGCATCCAATGATTGATTATCTTAGATTTTTTAGCTACAGTAGTGCAGTGGGAACTCATGTTCAGCTAGTTGGCCACCATGACCCCCCAATTTTTTTGAGTCACTGATTCCCAGGACAAAGTCTCCTATACTGTAAGTATGGCCTACATTCTTTATTCTGAGATGTATGCATTTACATTTAACTCTGTTAAAACTCATTGTCTGTGTGTATCCATTTTACCAAATGGTCAAGATCACTTGGAATCTGTCTTCGTTATTTTCCACTTCCCAAATTTTTGTGTCATTTGCAAACTTTACCAAGATGTTAAATAGTGTATGATGGGGGACTGATTCCTGTGGACCTCCACTGGAAAAACACACACACACACACACTTGACAATGATCGCCGAGTTACATTTTGAGACCTATTACTTTTGGTTTTTAATCCATTTAATACATACTATGTACTGATAATTTTATATTATTCTAGTTTCTTTAATCAAAATGCCATGTGTTACCAAATCAAACACTTTAGGGAAGTTTATATATATAGTGTGCCCACACTATTATCTTTAGCCACCAAACATGTAATCTCATCAAAAAAGGTATCAAATTAGTTTGATGTATCTGTTTTCCATAAACCCATGTTGATTTATATTAATAGGCTGGGTGTTTGCTTAGCTATAGCTATTGCCTGTTTTCCCAACAACATCCTATTAAGCTAGATCAATATAATCGTAGAGGAAATCTTATGACCTAATATACAATAACTTTACCTCACTGCCCAGATTACACATCGTGTTCATAACATTAGCACATATTAGTGCCACATCTATCAGATCAGAGTCCCATTGTGCTGGATGTTGTTAGCACTTCCTGGTGCTACTCTCATTAATACTAGAATTCATAGGGCCTCTAGATGCAACCACAAAACTAGTTAAATAATAAAATGACAGTGTTACAATGATTTCACTGTGTATAGGCAAAAAATATTTTTGATGGAAAATGGCCTATTTGGGAAATGTATGTTTTTCACTGAATTTTCATTTATTTTTAAATGTTTCACTTTTTTTTTCATGAAAAGCTAATCCTTTTTTGTGGTATTCAGAAAATGACCAAAATCTTCAAACTATGTGCTATTTGAAAACTGAGAATTTTTGACTTTCAGTTATTTTGTGAAAATGGACATCATCACTTTTTTTATTTTTTCAGCAAAAATGTCTTAATTGAAAAATCTTATCACTTTCTGACTGGTTCTAGTATGAGCAGGTATATGCCTTGGAATGCCCTGTTAGTGGGAATCTACATGGCTACAGTATAAGCTAAAGGAGGCATTATATGGCAAGCAGCTCATAGTATATATGTTGTTGGCATCTCTTAAGGGAATGAAGTGTACACTCCCCTCAGTTGCATTGACTAGCAGAGCTGGCAAGCTGCAGAGTGGGACTGAACTACTTCTGTCTCCTCTTTGGGATAGCTAGCAGTATCTGCCTTTGCAGGTCCCTGCTATTGTGGGCAGCCCCCCTTTGGCAAAGACTGGGCAAATTCTGATCCTAAATCAAAAAGCAGAATGAAGAGTTTACTCTGTGCAGTTAAGAGCCTTTTTAGGATAGCAAATTGTTAGTTGTGGTGTAACTCGTGGAATACACCATGGCATAGCTAGGATATGTTTCCACAATTCCTTATCCCCATATTGGCATGGGTTTCCTTGGAGATAGTAATGGCTGCAGCTTCATACAGTAGTGGCAGTAAACTAAAATTAATAAATTATAGGTTGCCTTCCACACTGAGCACTTACTGTAAATTTCTCCAAATAAAGATGGTTTGTGCCAGACACATGGCACAAGTACTGTCTCCCTAACACTATTTTCCATATTTCCAAACCCAAATGGTCATGAGTGGCTTCATCACGAGACTTCTAAAAATAATAAATTTTGAGTTCATGTTCTCAAGCTTCTCCGCAACCAGGAAGACTAATATTTTTTTATCTAAGTGTTTCATTTAACTGTCTGTATGAGCTGGGCCTTTACGGAAGAACATCACATTTCATGGCACTTGATAAAAACACGAGATGGCACCACTGATCAGATATAAAACAAGGGTTTCATGTTTAAGAGCTATTACCAGGAAAAACAATGCAGTATTGCAAAAACGCACCCAAGAATTCTTACTAAAAAGAACATAGCTAACTGTATTTCAACACCACATAGTGAATAATATCCTAATGACTGTTCTAATGAAAGCAACTCCTATCCACACGCTGTACTTTTTGTCTTAATGTAATGCCCCACGTGTGTATTGCAGGAACCATTGCTTTCTCTGAGTGTTGGTGTACACATAAGCAACAACTTTTGATCAAGTATGGGTATGTGGGTTTAATATCAGGTCAAAAACAACCAGAAAGTTATGTTGGCCTGGTTATTTGGATGTTTACTGTATGAATACTCCTTCTGCCTCCAGTCCCCCTTGCCCACTGGGTGCTCCTGTCAGGGAGTGAGGTCTGGGCATGGAGGATTCCCCCACCTGGTTGGTGTGGGGCTTTGCCCTGCCCAACCAGCACTCCTGTCATGAAGTGGGGGCAGAATATGGGGCTTCCCCACTTCCTGGCAGAAGCACTGGGTGGGCACAGTGGGTCAGGAATGGGGGGTGCCCATTTTTCCAGCCCCCCCCAATTAGTGGGGGGCCCTAGGCATAGGCTCCAGTGGCTAACATTCCACTGCTCTCAAGAGAGGGGAAGTAGTTGTATGAGTGAACTGGACTGAGGCCATGTCAATGCTACAAGCACAACAGGGGCACAATTATGGTGCCGTTGCTATGCCCCTGTACTGCCATAGTATAGACCATTCCTGCAGCAAAAGAAGAGGTTTTTCCATTGCTGTAGGAATTTCATTTCCCTGAGCAACATTGGCTAGGTCAATAGAATCATTCTTCCATTGACTTAATTGCATCTACACCAGGGTTTAGGTTGGCATAGCTCTGGGACTCTGGGATATGATTTTTTTCAGATACCTAGACTGACATTGAATGGAGCCCATCTTTTAAGTGAACTCCAGACCTCAAAGGAGATTACCATTATGGATTGGTAAACTTTTACATAAGAGGTGTGTATAGCCTGGTTTTGTTTTTGTTTTTCATTCATTTTCTTCTCTTATATTTTGTCTCTACTGCATACAGGGAGTACTTATGGCTTAAGAAGGCTCTCTGATCACTGTATACCACAGATCAGACTACTGAAGGGAACTCCATCTGCTTTGCTAAATGACCACAGTTGATACACAAGTTGATATTGTAGCCCAAGGCCTGGCCTAGGAGTGGGAAAACCATGAAATTATACACATAGATAGGTAATGGCAGGAACCCTGAGACTTTGGGATGAGGGGTGCACTCAGATCAGGAAGTGGCAGAGGTGCAGTTACCTCTGCATCCATGGCACTTATACTCACAATCAGGCAATCCATAATCTTTCAAGTATTATCTCTTGTGGTCTCCTTTTCCCCTCACCCCACCCATGTGTGTGTGTCTGAATTTGAGTACAGCCAGAGTTTGAAGAGGCAGCTGCAATGTTATGGTCCTTGAGAGAAATTCTGAAGGGCAGCTACTACTTACTGCATCCTTGTATTCCTATGAAAACAATTTCTTCTGGCAGCTGCAGGTCAGTGTGACACAGCATGAAACTGCTCAAGTTTTCTTTGGTTGGCCTAGTATATAATGTGCATCGCCATAGTGTATACATATCAGTCAGGATAACAAATAATGGGATTTATGAGCATGTCTCCTACTTACTGCTTTGAAAATGTACCCCTCGGACTTAAAAGGAGAGAGGCAGTAGCATGGTTTGAGAATTACTGTAATTGGAAATATACCCCTGAGGCCTGAAATGAAAAATATTAGTATGGTTTGGGAATTAAAACAAAGTTACAGTACTGTGTGTGTATAATACATAGCAATGCCAGTTTTTGAAGAACAGTAAGTAAATGTTTTTTTTTTCTTCATATATTCTTCATCATCCCACAGAAACGGAGCATTCAGGACAACATTTGGATAAATTTTCTGTCGTGCCTGTGTTGAGTAGTGAGGACCAAGTATGAGTAGTAAATGAAAACTGTGTGTGAGAGAGGAGTTCAGAGTGGAACAAAATAATAATAAAAAAACTTTGCCAACATGACACTAGAACTGTCAATATCTTTTAACATTTCACTTTACATAAACTATAGATTGCTTTTATACTGTACTTGCTGATGTACACAAGAGAAATGGTATTGAACCCCTTTACATCAGCACCAAAGAAGAGAAACAAATTTTTTCTCAGTAAAATTTAGACTCCATTCTTATTTCAGATTAACTTTCTTTTAAACATAGAATATGCTAATATTCTACAGTATAGTGTCTGAATAAACAGAGAGGGACATAAATTCTGTATTCAGGTATCACAAGATTATTATAGTCTGTTCTTGTGAGACTTCAGGAGTTAAAATCAGAGAATCATTTGGATATGAAGGTGTCTTTTATTGGGTAATCTAGTCATCTTCACACCAGAATTCATTTATTTAGCCATGATAGGTCGGTGTCAAATTTAACTTTAAGTATCTCCAGTTCTGCAGACTTGTGGCAGGTTGCTCCGTCTTGTAACTGTTCTTGCCAGTTCTAAAGGCTTTACTAATCCACATAAATTTTCACTTCTACAACTGAAAAACATTATTTCTTGTTCTGCTTTCTTTGATTTTACTCTTTAACTATCACTTTGCTTATCTATAGATAATCATCATATCTCCCCTTAGTTTTCTGTTAGTCCCACTTCTACAGTTCTGATTCTAATCTTGCTTACCATGGCTCTGGGTTTTGTCTAGTTCACTTAACAAAACAGAAATGGTTCTCTTTCATTCTTCGTTCACTTCTATTATCTCCCCAGTTTGACTGGTTTGCTTTTAACCCTTAATACACCACTAACCTGGTAGTAGTCTATCTTCAGATCAAGGGATACAGCCTTGATCAAAGCTGCTGCATATGTAGTGGATGCCCATAGCACCATATCACTGTCATTTTTGTGGATATGGGCCAAATATCCATTGGATAGTGGAAAGCTCAGTGGTCTGTACTGTAAACTCAGTTGCCTTTATTGACATTGGTCTAAATATACACAACTCAGAGAGAGTTTTAATTTTAATGACGTTTAGAAACAGAAAAGATATGGTGAGCAATTTTTACAATCAGCCTGCCACAAATTTAAGGTTTAGTTTCTCACCATCTACCAGAGTTAAAAATGAAGCACTAATCCTGAAAATCTTTACTCGTGTGCACAGTTATTCCATGAGTACTTCCACATTTTTTAAAAAAATGTTCTAGAGATTGGTCCCAGTGTATTGTATCCTATTACAAAGGGAACATTTATGGCATTCCTATAAAATAAAATACTACATTTCTGACTGAAAAGGTGTGCAAATTATTAGTCCTTAAAGCTGTCAAAGAACTGCAACTTCACACTGATAGCTCTTTAGCAGTTGTAATTTTGGAGAAACAAATAGCCATTTTTTGAGGTAGGCTGTCGTTGGCATATATCTATAAGGCATTTATAGGCTTGGAACAATGATAGAATTTAGTCCCTATGGGGAATGTATTCACACATTTAAGGACAGTAGAAGTGGTCAAAGGTGCACAATAAATGTAGTTTATCTCTTAGGATTCTGAGATTGTCCCCACCATATTTGGTGTGTCTAAATTACCCTGTTCTTCACATTCAAAACCAAACCTACTAAGACTTGTATGCTGACTCTGATGCACATCCAGTATGAGTTTCAATAAAGTTTTGATTATTTTTGAATGATACCCTAAGATACTAGTCCATTCAAATACACAGAGGGTTATTCCTGAGAATAGTAAGATTTAAATTTGCCAGCTGGTACAGTGTGTGTGTTATTGTCTGCTACTAGAGAGACTTTTTAAATTGTGTGAAGTGACCCTCAAGTGGGTTGTGAGATGTTGTGAACTGTGTTGAGAATTTTGCTACCTTTTTCCTGGTTTATGTGGTCACTCGGGTCCTAATGGAAATGGGTGAAGGGTGAGGAAGAAGCTGTGGTTGGAATGTCAGAAGTGCTAAGAAGGGTCATAAATTCTAATATTGCTGTAGCTTAATTAAAGTTTATAACCTGTGTCTAACATCCCATCCATTAAACAGTGCATGTACTCAAGAGCCACTAAACTATCTTTATTTGAGATCTCCCTTTGGAATAGAATTGAATTGGCTTCCCTTCCCCCTGGTGCCCTGCATCAAATCCTGTTACAACTGTGTCACCATCTCTTCTCTGTCAAATACATCTCCTTTTTCAACCCCTCTTCATCTTCTTCCTTACTCTCTTTGCTCTTGTATAGCTTTTTTTTTTGTCCTGATATTTGACTCCTTTGCTTCCTCTTCTTTCAGTTCCCCCTCCCCTTGTTATACCTTTGATCCCAGCCCCACTCACTGAAAGATAGGGTGAACAGACAACAAATGTGAAAAATCAGGACAGAGGGGTGGGGAGTAATAGGAGCCCATAAAAGAAAAACACCCAAAAATCAGGACTGTCCCTATAAAATCGGGATATCTGGTCACCCTACTAAAAGTATGTGCTTTTGGGTGGAAGTGAGGAAATGTACATTGATTTGTGTCATCCAGAGTTGAATTGAGTGCTATAGAAGCAAAACAAAGAATATACCTAGACATGTGAGATGCTTTTCTTTACAGCCAGCTACATCGGAGGCCACATTGGAAGTAGCTGGATTTAAGGGTATTAGACATCCAACCAGGTTTAAGGTACTGGCTACCCTTGTTTAAGTGCTACAGCATTACACAATTAATTGGAGTTTGGGCCTGTGCATAAGCCCATCTTTGGCTACTTCCATTGTAGCAACTGCCACTTAAAGAAAGAAAGCAAACAACTTTGTTGACCTTAAACACAAAAGGACCAAAGAAATTGAAACAGGAATAATGAAGTTGAATTTTCATTTTAACAATTTCTCTTATTCTATTTTCTTTAGTTGCATGGAATTTTATGCAGGGAAATTTCTTGATTGACAGGGTGTAAATGCTCTTGTGGAGGCAAAAATAGAAAGAATTAATGTAGATGGCAGTTGCCATTGTTGAAGTCTGATCCTGTTCCCTTTCAGACAAACTTAGACAAAGGGTATGTCTACATTGTGGAGCTGGGCTCGAACTAGGATGCTAGAAACAGTGTAGCCAAGTGGAGCATGAGTGGTGGGGTTGAGCTAGCTGCCTGAGTATGTATCCAAGATGTTTGGGCAGGTTTTTACTCAGCCCAGGGTCACCCTTCTTCAAATCCCATCTAATTCCGCAGTATCTTCTTTGAGATGGAGTGCCCAGTACTGCACAGAGTTTTCCAAATGAGGCAGAGCTGTTTTTTTTATGTAAGATGTTATAATCCTGGGAATGGAATGGACCTCAAGAGGTCCTCTAGTCCTGTCCACTCATGGCAGCACTAAGTATTAACTGGACAATTCCTGACAGGTTTGTCTAACCTGGTTTTAAAAATCTCCAATGATGTAGATTCCAAAACCTAGTCTAATATTCTCCAACCCCTTCTTTATGCATTCTAACAGCTTATTTGCTCTTTTTTTTTGTTTGTTTGTTTTTTGTTCAACTGTAACTGCACACTGAGTGGAGGTCCTTTTTGAACTACCCATGTCAACACGTAGGTCCTTTCCTGAGTTGATAACCCTGTAAGATGCATGAGTAGTTCATTTCCCTCTCCTTCAATATATGAATTAATTTGGATTGGCACTGACTGTTATTTGACATTATGTAGTTTAGGTTTTTCTGAAGTTCCTCAAAGTCCTTGCTCCTCCTGGCCAACCTAAAGACCTTTGTGTAATCTGAAAACTTTGTTACTTCAATACTCACCCCTCCACACACACCCCATCGCTTTCCAGGTTATTAAACACAGGGCCTAGTATAGAACCTTGAGGCACCCCATTGGTAACTTTCTGCCATCGTGAAAATTTTATATTGCAGGCTGAGTCGGACTCTGACTTTTTCCCACTTTGGGGGCTACTTAGCAGATAGGTCTAAAGCAAAATAGGGAAAGTACAGGTGGTCTTTAGAGAGATGCTTGTCTTTGCTGGCAGATTGTGACATGACTATAATACGTGGATCTGTGGCCTTCCAATTTTTTTCCACCACACTTCCCTGTGCTTTCACTGAACTAGCCTGTTAGCCCACATCCATTCATGTCACCTCTCTCTAAGCTGAAAAATGCTAAGCTTTATACTTTACACAGTTGTACAAAAGAATTGAACACCATACGTCCAGTCTCTTCTAGAGGCAGTATTTCTAGTTTAGTTCCAACAGCAGCAGCATTTGTTTAGGAAGCAGGTTTAAAATAAACAAAATAAACTAATTCACACAACATACAGTCAACTGGGGGACTTGTTGCCAGGGGATGTTGTGAAGGCCAAAACTATGACTGGGTTAAAAAAAGAATTAGGAAAGATCATGCAGCATAGGTCCATCAACGGCTATTAGTCAAAATGGTCAGGGATGCAATCCCAGGCTCTGGGTGTCCCTGGCCTCTGACTGCCAGAAGCTGGGAGCGGATGCCAAGAAATAGATCACTTGATGGTTACCTGTTCTGTCCATTCCCTCTGAAGCACCTACCCTGGCCACTGTCAGAACACAGGATACTGGGCTAGACCCAGTATGGCTGTTCTTATGTTGCTATATAGCTGTCTTTCCTATCTTAATCTGTGCTCAGGTACAAATGATTGCACCCTGCACTGTGTTCTATAGAGGGGGTGGAACACAACTTCTAGTCAGAGAGGTCTTTAAAACTGTGATTCTAGCTCTTCCCAGGGAAGTACCATTGCTCACAAAGCACTACAAAATTCACTGCAGGCAGCAAACTTTGATCTGGCAAGGAAATTATTAGATGACTTACTGTCTCTTTTTTCCACATCATTTCCATATAATACTATGGAGTAACTATTGTAACTTCCACAAGGACCTAAAACAGACTTCAGTGTTGTGATTATGATTATGCCTGGACCACATCAAAACAGTGGAAGAGGTAATAGGCCAGCCCAGCAGTGGATGGAGAGGACATTAGGAGTATTTAATTGTTTTTAGCAAAGACATGGTTAGAACAAATCTAACTTTCTGCAGAAATTTTGTCAGGGTGTTTTTGTTTTTGAAAAATGTATTTACAGAAACTTCTACAAATCTGTGACCATGCTTGTTTATTCCACCACAAACTGTACAGAAAGCAAGACAGGAGTTTGTTCAAAGTGATTCATGAGTATGAATTGTCATTTGCTGGAATAATTCCTCACTCTTCAGTTGCCATTTTCAATAGAGGGCCTTGGTCTTCAAAATTGACAATCAAATCTCATGGATTTGTTAAATGTACATTATCTTAGGGGGAAATGTGTGGTTTTATTAGGCTAAGAAATAAGTAAAAGACTTAAAGAAACCTGGACTATATATATTTATAGAAGAAAAAAGTAAATTTCAAGGTGTACTCCGGACCACCTTCTACAATCTGTGCCATTGTGGAGCCTCACTAAAGTCTTAACTCAAGTTGCAGGATTGGGATCTTGGCTCGTAAAATAGGAACCCTGCTGAATGGAGCAGGGTTTCAGTGGTTGACCTTTGTTAACCAGAGATGGTCTATTGTGTAGTACATTGTATTTTCTTCTTTGATGCTCTTTTGTTATGTGAATAAATGCTCATTAGGAATGTAAGAGAACTTGACAAACTTGAGATTTGTGGTCTTCACAGAGGCAAAGCCATTAAATAACCATAGATGTTTGTAACTTCCTTAAGGGTTTCATTCCTGTTTTAATGAACATAACATTCGTTTTCATCCACTCAGTTTTATTCTTGCCTAATCCTGAAGCTAAAGGTTTAGTAAGAAGGGCACTAGCCATAGTAACTTTTATTCTGATATGCAAAGGGTGCTTTTAGTGTGCATTTTACCTCCAGTTCTGCTCTGAAATTGATAATGTAAAACGCTCAGTGATGATATTACATTTTGACACTGAATTACCAGATAAATGACTTGTCAGAGTTCATTTATGTTTTTGAATGTTTGGCAAAGACTGACAGCTGCACAGAGCTTATAATTCGGTGATGCATTATATTAATGAAATGAAATAGCTTCCCCAGGAAAATATATGCAAAATTAAATTTTGGGGGTCCAGAAAAGGTTTTTACTAATTCAAAAAGTGAGTGTGTGCCAAATGAGAGGAGTATTTTTATAATCAGATAATGCCCAAGGAAAGGAGACATAGTGACTTGCCACCTTTGAGCTAAAGAAGAATTCTGGATTAGTATCCGGGTTCAGCAACTGGAAATCTTTTCTTCCTTCAGAATGGAAGGAAAAGGAAGATATTACCATCATCCATACTTCAGTTCATAGTGCACACCAAGAATAACAACAATATGCTTCCAATGTGTGATCCATGGAAGCTACTGTACGCTACTGTACCGGGATGACATGATGTTCCAGTAAGAGAATATGAAAGCAGAAAAACAATCAAAACAAAAGAAACACATCTGAGAAATTGAAGTAATATTGGTTGTCAAACCCTTCTCAAAGAATTTACAGCAGATATTTCTCAGTGTGCTGTGGCTATGATGTGGCACTCCAAAGCAGCCCTACCAAGTGATAGTTCTGGCACTAAATTATTTCTCCTGTACCCATACCAGATGCTGGTGTGGGTCATATGGCCAGAGAGAGAGAGAGAGAAGGCAGATGTGGTCTGGATTTCCATATACGGTATCTTTCTAACCCCAGAGGGCATTGGCAGCTGATTCAGATGAGAGCAGACTTGAAATTGCTCTGACAGGGAACTGACCATGTTCCTGGTGGCCTCTGAACTGGGGAGGCACAAACGTTTTTTGGTGCATTTTGGTTGGGCAGAATGAGGAAGCTTGTTTCACTTTTGCCTGTGTCCGAGTATTGATGTGTCTATTCCATATAAAGGACTCCGTCATCAAGTGTGTCAGTCTATCATCTTTTAGTCAGCACTAGATATACCTTCCCCCTCCCCCCCCAAAATGGAAGAGGATTTCTGGTTATAAAAAAAACCATTGCAAATTCATAGGTGCATGTTTTTCTATTTTTAGCTATTATCTGGCAAACTGGCAGTATGAGAGCACTTGTATTATTATGGCTCCGATTACTGGATTTTCATCCCCAACTATATTAATTTGCAAGAAAAAAATTATAATGTATGTTCATCAGGTCAATTCATGAAGGACATAATAAGACATACAGTAAATTAGAGTTGTGGAGATAGCAAACTCTCCCTCCCCTCCCACCACCACTACCACCACCTAGATACTGTGTAATTAGAAATGCTCATTTAGTGGATCAGTTCTCAATTATCCAGTAAGTGCAAGTATTTGAGTGAGAGATGGTCTCTTGTCTAACGTGACTGAACATAATTTAACTTACAGAGTACATGATGAGATGTTAGCAACTGAAAGCAAACTGACAGATGACATTTCATACTCAGAAGCACAATTTATGTAAAACTTGCTGTGTGCAGTCAGGTGTTTATTGAAAGTAAGTTAGTAGATAAAATCAAAAAGAAATAATAACCTCGCTGCATGGATTATTTCTGGGGATGTCCTGCATTGCCCATATCAGAGCTTCAATTTCTTATAAGGAGGTGTTATGCAATTTACGAGGTTTTTTTACTATAAGAAATGGGAGGGATAAGATTTATGTTGGTGATAACTGAGAATTCAGTTTATAGGTAGGTACAGATCAGGATTCAGTTGTTGTTAGTCTTGTGTTCAGGTGGTATGGCATCCAAAGAAAATCTCTCAAATATCTTTCTCCTGTTTAAAATTGTTTTAGACAATGTTTTAATTACTCTTTGTTCTACTTGTAGTTTATTTCCATATGTTGGAATTCCCTCTTGTTAGATTCTGAAAATGGGTGTTATAATGCCCACAGACCTCCTGTTTTAAATTTTATAGTCCTCTTCTTCATCATCATCATCATCCACCATCATCATCATATAACACCACCTTGCATTTCTTTACAATTTCTGTCCATGGTTCTTAAAGTGCTTTATAAATTAATGGATTGCATTAATGAATGATCTAAGGGTCCAATCAGATTCAGGTACAAGTGAGCAACCATTTCCATGTAGTCCACTCTCCACCTTAGTATCTGTGGAGAGAACATGATGGAAGGGAGCAGAAGGAGACTCCACTGATTGGAAGGCATGAGATGCACAGTCCTAGGGATGTGGGTTCCTTTGAAAACTCATGGCGATCGGGGGAGGTCCTGGATGACTGGAAAAAGGCTAATGTAGTGCCCATCTTTAAAAAAGAGGAGGAGGATCCAGGGAACTACAGGCCAGTCAGCCTCACCTCAGTGCCTGGAAAAATCATGGAGCAGGTCCTCAAGGAATCAATCCTGAGGCACTTAGAGGAGAGGAAAGTGATCAGGAGCAGTCAACATGGATTCACCAAGGGCAAATCATGCCTGACTAACTTAATTGCCTTCTACGATGAGATAACTGGCTCTGTGGATGAGGGGAAAGCAGTGGATGTGGCGTTCCTTGACTTTAGCAAATCTTTTGCTATGGTCTCCCACAATATTCTTGCCAGCAAGTTAATGAAGTATGGGCTTGATGAATGGACCATAAGGTGGATAGAAATCTGTCTGGATCGTTGGGCTCAACGGGTAGTGATCAATGGCTGCATGTCTAGTTGGCAGCCGGTATCGAGCGGAGTGCCCCAAGGGTTGGTCCTGAGGCCGGTTTTATTCAATATCTTTATCAATGATCTGGAGGATGGTGTGGACTGCACCCTCAGCAAGTTTTCAGATGACATTAAACTGGGAGGAGTGGTAGATACACTGGAGGGTAGGGATAGGATACAGAGGGACCTAGACAAATTAGAGGATTGGGCCAAAAGAAATTTGATGAAGTTCAAGAAGGAGAAGTGCAGAGTCCTTCACTTAGGACGGAAGAATCCCATGCACTGCTACAGACTAGAGACTGAATGGCTAAGCAGCAGTTCTGCAGAAAAGGACCTAGGGATTACAGTGGATGAGAAACTGGATATGAGTCAGTGTGCCCTTGTTGCCAAGAAGGCTAATGTCATTTTGGGCTGTATAAGTAGGGGCATTGCCATCAGATCGAGGGACGTGATTGTTCCTCTCTATTTGACATTGGTGAGGCCCCATCTGGAATACAGTGTCCAATTTTGGGGCCCACACTACACAAAGGATGTGGAAAACTTGGAAAGAGTCCAGAGAAGGGCAACAAAAATGATTAGGGGCCTGGAGTGCATGACTTATGAGGAGAGGCTGAGAGAACTGGGATTGTTTTGTCTACAGAAGAGAAGACTGAGGGGAGATTTGATAGCTGCTTTCAACTAGCTGAAAGGGGGTTCTAAAAAGGATGGATCTAGACTGTTCTCAGTGGTAGCAGATGACTGAACAAGGAGTAATGGTCTCGAGTTGCAGTTGGGAAGGTTTATATTTAATATTAGGAAAAACTTTTTCACTAGGAGGGTGGTGAAGCATTGGTATGGGTTACCTAGGGAGGTGGTAGAATCACCTCCCTTAGAGGCTTTTAAGGTCAGGCTTGATAAAGCCCTGGCTGGAATGATTTAGTTGGGGATTGGTCCTGCTTTGAGCAGGGGGTTGTACTAGATGAGCTCCAGAGGTCCCTTCAAATCCTAATATTCTATGATTCTTTTTAAGTCCATGAGAATCTTCACTGGGTATTGGATCAGAGCCGAAAAGACTTGCTCAGGGTCACAAAAGACATACTTTGGCAGAATTAGAATTCAGGGCTCCTGACTGAGTCACGTGCTTCAATCAAAAAACAAAGCTTGTACCTATTTTGCTACTAGCTTATTTAATTTAGTACAGGAACATCAATTCCCAAACAGTGATCCATGGGATCGCTGTATCCACAGAATATTGAATGATAGATCTGTGAAGAGCTGATATGGCAGTGGGCTAGCATTGCCTACTCCGTCTCCAGCTCCTTCTACTGGCTCTAAGGCAGTGGTTCTCAGAGATGCATGTACCCCAGGGGTACACTGAGGTCATACATGGAGTACTCAACTCGCCTAGATCAGTGTTTCCCATCCTGGGGGTTGCAGACCCCAAGAGGATTGTGGGATGGTTTTAAGGGGGTTGCAAGGGTAGGGTTTTGAAGGTGGCAAGAAGAGCAATTGCAGGTGGCAAGAAGAGCAATTGCCCCAGGTGCCATTTTTCAGGGGACCCCACAAAGCTAAGTTCCATGTGTCAGCTCTGGGTGATGGGGCTCCAGCTTCAGACAAGGCTCATAAGTGAAAAACAGGTTCAGGTATTGCACTGAAATGTAAGTACAATATTTATATTCCAATGTATTTATTTTTAATCGCATGGTAAAAATGAAAAAGTAAGCAATTTTTCAGTAATAGCATTGTGACACACACTTGTATTTTGTATTTTTATGTATGATTTTGTAAGCAAGCTTTTGTAAGTTTTTAAGTGAGGTAAAAGTTGGGGTACTCAAGAAAAATCAGACTTCTGAAAGGAGTACTTTAGTCTGGAAGGTTGAGAACTCCTGCTTTAAAGTGTGCCTAGGACTGGTCCTGTGTGTGATATATGCAATATTTGTTTCACCCCAACAAAGAAATGTGCACCTTTCACTTCAGGAGGTATCGATGGTTTTCATGAATATACAAAATATGCATTTGAATATGGTTTCAGAACAACTCTCTTCTGGAATAAAAGGTACAGTGCATGAAAGGGAGCAAAGCTCGGTGGTTGTGGTATAATTTAAACATAATGACCAGGAATTAGGCATGGTCTCCTCCCTAGTCCTCTTTATAACTTTTGCAAAGACTTGTCTATGCAATACTTTTTTTTTTCTTCAGACCTTTTGTTCTGCTACAACTGATAGTATTAATGTAGACTAATTAAACATTTTATACTGATCATTAGCTTTCATTTTAGACAGATTAATTTCCTCCATGCGCCTTTCAAGTCTATACAAAGAGTAATAAGAGAGAGTGCTTACTCAAACACTTAAACAACAAACCAGCTGTCTCGAAGTGTGATGTTGGTCTCAACTTTTTTTTTAATTACAAAATACTAAAAAGCAGAAAGTGTGTGCTGATTTTGAAACCATATTTTACCCTTGTTCTGTGCATTTTTACTGCCTGATATTCAATGTGCTCTCAGATTCTGGAAAGTAGTATTCTATACAATAGAATACAGCTGCAAAATGAGGGCACAGACTTCTGCTGTTTCTCTTCAAAAGTTTGGGTGAATTATTTCTGACCATTTAATTTTCTTAACCTTTTGTGTGGGATTTTTGTTGTTGTTGTTTTCCCCAGCCCCTGTGTAAATTATTCCTTGGTGGGGGAGCACCTGTTGATGTATAATGATACAAATATTGCTGATAACTAATCCTGTTGACTTCACAAAAGTAGACTTTGCTGTTTCATGTGGCAATGGATCAAAAATGGAGCTCAATGCAAAATTTTTTTAAAAATTGTTATGAATTTAACTGCTTTTTCTGTGCATGGAGTATCTATTCGATATTAGCAGATAGCTATTCAAAATTTGTTGCAACATTTCTAAAGCAATATGGTTTGATTGCAATTTGTAAAAATTTTGTCTGCAAGTATCTGATACTTGTTGAAAGTTTTGGGGTTGGTTGTACCTAGCTAGTCAGATAAATCACCTGACATTGTTTCTTTGACCCAATGGTATGTGCACTCAAGCATTTCCACAGATTGCTGGCATGCACAAATTTAAAATTTGGATTCCACAAATATTTGTAAAATATTGCTTCCCTTGAGCATTCACACCAGTAAAACTCCTTTAGATGAATATCCATAAGAAGTGATGACAAGTATGTGTGAGTCCATTTAAGAATTCAGCTGAGTTATTGGAACAGAATATTGCAAATGAACAAATTTCTGTGAAAACTGACGATTTGGTTGGATGATGATTGTGCAAACCAGGAGCAATTCTTCCTTCTCCAAGTTTTTTGGTGGTTAGTCACCAATAAATAGAACACATGATTTCTTAAGGAATCATCAAGGCAAATGCCACAGCACTGTAGCCTCTTTGCATAGTGAGTGCCATCTAGATCAATCTCTACCTAGATCCTTAAGGCTGCGTGGCTGGATGTGCAGTCTGCCATTTGGATGCTGATGAAGCATCTTCTGCATCATTTTGTTGCTTTCATTGTACTTTTTGCCCACTTTTGCACTGACCACAAACTTCATGGAGCAGGCCATGGTTCTGAGAGATGCACCCAGCCCTGAAGAGGTAAACTGTAAACCAGAAGGCTCACATTGTTGCGGGGACTTGGAATAATGTGCAAAAACTACTGGGAAGGCTTGGGGAAGAAGGCACTAATTTCAGCGGTGTCAGACAGGAGGTCTGTACCTGGAATGCATGCCTAGAGGCCCAAATCCAGGGATAGTACCTAAATTCTGTTCATATACAGCAAGTGAGGGTATGTGGGATTCTGCATTTGGACCCCCTCACAGCAGTATGAGTGTCCAACAGGAGGAGCTCAACCAGCTTTGTGACAGAGCTTGTGTATGCATTAACTCTCTCACAGATTCTAAAGCACATCACAACCTTTCATAGTGATAAGGTCTCATTACTTAGTGTAAATGAGAGCAGAATATAGTCCACCGTCTTCAACTTCATAAGGAGTTAGATGGGCCTAAGGAGCTAGAAAAAATTGCCTGAGCACCCAAATTTTTGGAGCTTTGTTTGAGCCTGGGTTTGCATTTTGATCATGCTTCCTTTCATTGTTCAGACTTCAGTTTCTGGTTTGGCACATTAAAGAGAGACGCCCTAATTTAAACAAAGAAAAGAGGTTGGAAGTTGAAAGATCTCTGAATAGTAGCTTTGCTCAAAGATTATAGAGTAAACGTATCAAAGTCAGGACTATTGGTATGCATAGTTTAGAAAGCTGTTAGACAAGTATCTGCGCTGAAGTGGGAAAAAATAGTTTGAAGTACAACTGATGAGATACAAGGTGGTTTCCAGTTCATCCTGTAATCTGATATTCCTGCACCTTTCATTTTGACAATTACACCATGGGGAGGAAATATCCCATTATACCAGCATTGACATGCTTTGATTACAATTTTCAAGATGTGTGACAAGTGAAAATTCCTCCACATTATTTTATGCCAAGAATCTGCAGGGGGGGTTACATATCTTCCTTTAATAGACAAATAATCCTTACTTTACCAGAACTTCTTAAGTAAGATGTTACATATTCAGTCTACAAATTCACTTGAACTCTGGACATTTTTTCTCTGATCACTATGGTGATTCTGTAGTTTTCAGTTATCACAAAGCAGATCTTCATTTATGAAGAAACTTGAAAGAATATGGAAAACTTCCCCCATCCCATTGTTGTGAACTTCAAAACCTAAATAGGCCCCCAAAATCCTTTATATCGGAATATCCCTGAACTTACTCAAGTTCAGGTCTGAACCTCAGTTTAGCAGCTCTGGCTCAGCTTAACTTTTCTAGTACATTAGTAAAGACCCTGACCCAGCAAGACACTTCAGCACGTACTGAAGGGCATTATGTTGTTTCTCAAAATAAAGAAAATGTAAGTCTTTCTGTCATATATAAATCCTATTAACCCTCACATTTTCTATTGCAGTCTACAGTTCATGGTCTCCTATGAGCTTTCATAGTCAGGCAGTCCTGGTGGCTTACTTGGATTCCAAACTGGGTAGTTCCCTCAGAGCAGTCATGAAATGCCAGTTCAGGGATTTCCTGACCATATCACTGCTCTATTCTCTGGGTTGCCATATGGAACAATCAGGTTCAGGAAATAACAGTATGATGTTTTACAAAGCATATTCATTGAGCAGAAGCCCTAATGTAGGGATATTCCTCTCTCATGATCAATCATTGAACTGGGAGGAAATGTGAGTGGAGCAAAGCACAAAATATGGTGTCCTGAGTTGAATGTGTTAATGGAGCTGTCATCCAGGGAGATGAAGAGAGGCTGTGTTCAATGATTTCTCATCCATCAAACACCAATAACTGGGAATGAAGGGGCTCAAATAAGACTTCTATTCACCAGTGCTAACACCAACCCCCACCTTCAGCAACAAAAATATTGGTTGTAAAATATTATATGTATATATTATAGTTTAACATAAGTCAAAATGACACTATCAAACAAAAATTTAGTCATTATCAAAATGAAAATTTTTGACTTATTACCATCAAAATGTCATAATCATAAACACTACCCCACAAAACATTTTGATTACAACATTGTGATTTGCTGGTTTTGTTTCAGTTTTTTACTGAAAACTGTTTCACTGAAAAACTTTTAGATGGGAATAAATCTATTTCCTTGGGGCTATCTGAGCTCACAGGGCTGAATGTTTCAGGCAGGAAGCAGGACAGATCTTGAGCAGATGTGGGGCATTTCTGTCCCCGGGAAGTTTTGCAAGACCTTAGAGAGGAGATTGGAGATTTGATGATGGAATGAGGGTTTGACTTTTCAGAGTCAACAACATAGATGGCCTTCTGTGACTCTTGTGCCCATGTGTTTTTGTTTTATGCTTGAGAGGATACTAAATGAAAATTAATTTAGGTACATTTTCTTGTTTTACTTCTACTTGTTGCAATGCCCAGTATTCCACAACACAGCAGGGTTTTTTCAGAATCTGAAATTTTAGGAGCTCAGGAGGACAGAGAAAATGTATTATATGAGGATGAAAAAAGAGACATGTTTGCAACTTGGTGCAAAAATGGAAAAATGTGATTTTTATCATAATGTTCACCCAAGATTTTCCAGACAACCTGGAATCAAGATGGCTACAAATCTATCAAGTGTTCAAGAACAAACAAAGCATAAAATTGCAGGAATGACAGATTCAAACCTAACTAATCTGTAAATCTGTTGGCTAGATGACGGATTTCATAAAAGGAAAGGCTGAAGGAAGAAAGTGGAAGGGAAGTAGATAATAAAAGAAACCCAATCTGTCCATGAAGCTGGGAAAATGAAATTAGTTTGCATGTGTGGCTATAAAATAGAATGGATTTTTAAAAAAAAAAATGTAAAAACTGTGTTCTGCTAAAAGGTTAAAACATCCCATGGAAGAATGTATCAAAAATGAATGTAAGGAGAGTTAAGGTCTATAGTATATAGCTGGAAAAAGAAATGGTAGGAATGTAGGCCTGACCCTTTACCCTCTTATTGAAAGTGGGTAGTTTGGCTATTTTGCTATTAGAGTGTGTCAGAATGGGTTGTATGGCTTTCAACAAAGAATTTGACTGGAACCAGAGCAATATTTATGCGGTGTTTTTTATTTTTATGGCTACAATGGAAAGGCTAAATGTGGCCTGAGGTATAAAGTTAATCAATCCCATTGAAATTACATTCATGAAGTGTACTTCCAATTAAAGCATAATTGGGGTACAATTAAAAATGTGAACTGTGTTCAGCTCTCCTAAATAAAATGCAAAGGGGCCAGCAATGTACTTGCACATATAGCAGTATTGGACACGGAGGGAAAGGGAGAAAAGTTTCCTCTGAGGTTGCTACTCTACCCTTCCGCACAGATAGTCTTGAATGCTCTGCCTCCCCTCACACTCGTTAGTAAATCTGAACTGATGTGGTGGGGAAACCAGTCTGCACTAAAGCTGTACCTACATTCATGCCACAATTAATACCACTTTGTTGCAAAATATTTGGCAATTTCTGCTTACACTTTTCAGTGCTTTCCCTCAGAAGGAAAGGGGACATTTTCCATCTATGAAAAAACAAACAAGCTTGGTTTACCAGCATAAAACAATGAATATGTTGTCTGGAACAAATGTGTCAAGGGTTGCTATTGTGCTTTGGTCAAATCATGCTGCTATTGTAATTAAAAACTGCTTCTTTGCCAAAATGGTATATCTGCCCTCCATAAATTGCAAAGCAAAAATTTTGTTTCATATTTTCATTCTTTTCCTTTATGAACATCCACTGAGCCTAGTTCGATTGCACTATTGACAAAGGAGCAAGGCTAGCTACCCTTCTTACTCCTCTGTGGTCTCTGAGTGCAGTCCTGCAGATGTCAGGCTTCATGCCTTTATTCTCTTAGGGCGGAGCTCAACCATTCTCCCATTCTTAGAACAGGCCGGGGGTGTAGCACCCTGTATATTAACTAAGCTTATCAAGCATGTCCAATTTGGTTCAGGCACCTATGGTTCTTCCCTTCATGAGTCTGTGATCATTGGTAGTATCCTCATATGTTCATAGTAACATCTGCAAATAATAGCATCTACCATACACAGTTGGCTAGAAGTCTCTGTCTCCTCCTGGTGAATGATTACCTGGCCTCAGTTTGTCATCTCCCATGTAGACTACATTCAATGCTGCATCTCTTAACCTGAAGCCATCATCCCTTAGGAAACTCCAACCAGTACAGAATATAGTCATCCTATCAGACCTGTTCTTTGGTCTCTACACTGGCTTCCTTTACAGTATTGAGTCAAGTTCAAGTTCTCTGCCCTTATCTTCAAAGTCTGTGGCCTGGGCCCAGTATATCTAAATGATTACCTACAGCTCCAGGATGAAGACCATGACTGATGCCACTTTTTTGGCACAAGTGAGCTTTCTATCATAAAGGTAAAGACTATCTATGCTGGAGACAGGGACATTCCTTAGGTCCACTCTGGGACTGCGAAACAAACTCACGAAGGAATATCACAAACCACCATTTCCTACTCCATGTATCACATGTACTTCTCTGACCTTGCCCTCTCTAATATAAAAACATAGCAACATGTACATTAAACAAAAACTCTCCAAAAAGCTACATTGCATATAATTATTCTACAGAGAAGAGAGAGATAATGAGCCCTGTGTGATAGATGTTATTTACTTTCTTTAATGAACTTCGGGAAAGTGCTCAGATATTAATGATGAGAACATAAGAACCTATACAGAATAGAAGTTTTTGCTTGAGTAAAGGGGCACAGGATTTTGCTAATAGTTCCAAGAACTGGTGTCTGTTACATTTGTGATCAGAATGAGGTGCATGTTAAAAAGAGGAAAAATTCTTAAATTCTCTAGTTTTACATTTCTTTTCTAAAGGGAAAGAACACACAACTAAATATGCAATTTTAATAGGAAGCAATTTTATTATCATTATGTACATTTATAAGTGACCCCATAAATGTGACATCTGGGAACACTATGTGGTTTAAATTGGGTCATTATTTCCAAATAAGAAGAGCCAACACAATGTGCTCCCCTGTAATACATAACTTAGAAGTGAGAACTCTGACCTGTTGGACAGCAGCCCATGGTTTCATAGCTCAGAGTCAACTGCAAGCCTTAGCAAAGAGGTGTCCTATAGCTTTATGAACATAGCCAGATGTATGCTTCTTTGTGTGTGCAGTGAGCGCAAATTCCGGTGGTGTAGGCTTGCTGTTGAAAGTAGCTCCGTGAACTTCATTCTTGGAGCAGTACATTACAACATTCAGGATGAGTATAGGTTATATAGAAGTAAGACATTACAGACAGAGTTTCTAACTTGGGCCTAGGCCATGTAGGCATTGCATATAGGAAGTATCATCTTGAATTTTACTTGGAGTTGATTGGTTACCAGAGTAGAGATGTGAAATGCATTAATTGGCAAACTTCTCTGAAAGTAGTAGATAGGTGTGTATTGTGTACTAGCCAGATCCTCCTCACAGCTTTAATGGTTTGTTCCATGTAACAAGAGGAATGAGGAAGATTAGATCTGCATTTGAAACATTGGAGCACAATTCATTTGCTACCTGCCAAGGCCTATGGGGTGGGGTGGGGATGAGAGGAGAGGGGAGGGAGCATTCCTGGCTGCTGAGGTAGTCTGGGGTAGAAACACAGGATTTGTGGCTCACAAGGAGTTACAGTATTTCAAAACTTATTTCCTTCTGCTTTAGAAGGAAACGCATTTTTTTTAAATGTTCATGAATTGGAAATACCCCTCAATGGTTGCTTTGGATATATTGACACATGAAATATAGTTCCCAGTACCCAGCAGTTGCTGACTGAAATGTATGTTCTTGTCATTTTAACTGATGCTATAAGCAGCTCAGGGAGCCAACTGTCCTGGGAATCTGGGAGCCCTGGGCTCCCCAGCCTAGATTCCTCTTCATGGTGAGGTTGCCCCAGAGATGAAGTCCTTGGAAGCCCTCTCCAGAATCTCTTTGCTTTATGGCAGGAAGCACAGGTCCTGGCTCTTCCCACCACTGCTCTGCCCCACCACACTCCTCCTCCCACTTCACCCCCACCCCACCTTGTTCCATCTAGTTCTGTGCCCTCTCCCAAGTGCACCCTGTCCCCCCTCCTTCTGCTCCCCCTAGAGCCTCCTGCACACCATGGAACAGCTGATCACGGCAGGCGGGAGGTACTGGAAAGAAGGGGGAGGAGTTGATGAGTGGGTCTGCTTGCGGGTGGGAGGCACTGGACCGGGGGGGGGGGTGTGTGAGGGAGTTGACTTCTATGGGTGCTAAGCCCTGTAACACTCAGTCAACACTTATGGCAGGAAGTCTGGAAGTACTGAGAGCCCCAGCTTGAGCTGGGGTTCTTTGGGCTTCTGAGTTCACTTGCGTGGGCCTGGGAACCTAGACCCTGAGAGCCCTGGCTGAAGCTTCATCCTCCACAGTTTCCCTGCTGTCTGCTGAAGAGCCAGAGTAGCGAACTGGTTAGGCACAGCTTTTCCAGGACTGCCAGTCCCCCAGCTCCACAACAGGGAGCCTATAAACCCTGGAAGCCTGGCCACAGCGGGACTGCCTTGGAGCTGCAGACCATGGGAGCCAACATGTCCTTGGTCCCACAGCAGCCCACATGGTGAGCTCTCAGACAGGTTTCCTTTGGAACCCTGACCATGATTTGACAACAGTTAATTGAAACAAAGACCTTTTCATGAGACATCTTGACACTTCCTGACAAAATCTTGCTTAGTTAGAAAATTTCTGACCAGCTCTAGTCTGCAGTTCTGGAAGCAGTGATGAGTGCTCAAGTACTCCGAGATGATTATGACAAGGGTGGGGAATAGGAATGCCCTATTTTAGCTGATGAAATAGTTTTTAAAAAAACCTCCTCAGATTCTCCAAGATGCTCTGCTAGCAGCATCACTTCAGGTTTTCCCAGGTTGAACTTCAAACTGCTGATCCACATCCAGGTCTTAATCTACGCTACACACTGGGGCACCTTATGGAACTGGGGAAGGCCCCCATGATGTGAATGTTTTTCAAGGCTGAGATAGAAAAATTAAAACATACACGCTTTCTTTTCTTGACAAATACTGAACACTTCTGTCAGATACTATGGAGGTATAGTGGCTGTGACTCTCCTCTCATTTATATAGATTTAAATCACAGGAAATACATATGTGAAAAACTAGTTTTATGTGAGCGGAGACTCAAGCCTATAACTTTATCCTACTTGCTCATTAGATGCATTTCTATTGCTCAATTTTCCCCCACATACATATACAGTTTCAGATTAATATCTATGGTTCATTTAGCAGGGAGGAAAGTGTGCTGATACTTTCTTAATACAAAATGCAGTCTGTAAGTATCATGCACCCTAAAGACAGAGGCTTATCTGTGAAACCTCCATACAATTATTGTATAATGAATTCCGACCTGTTCATTAAAAGAGAAAATCACCACAGAGACCTTTTAAGGCTAATCATGTATGCTGTATGATAGGACGTAAGTACAGTGTAAACTGAGCAGGCCGATAAGAACTTGTCTCTGTGGTGATCTTTTATTGTTCAAAGTTTACACATTTTGCATTCAACCTATTTTATTTAATGAGAATTTTGGTAGAATGACATAGAGCAAAGAGGGTTTGATTCAGGTAAAATTAACTCCAAACAATCAGCCTTTCTCATTGTTTTTATTCAATGAAGTGCTCAATGCCCCATTGCATTTTTGACCAGTTGAGCTGAGCCTAAATAAAACTCACAAGCAAATTGAACTTAACTTGGGTAGATTTTTATTACCTCATGTAGAGGTGCTAGTGTTTACATAGGTTTTTTCCCCCCTGAATCTAAATGTGTAGTTCTTTTTAAAATGCCAAATGATTTTCTTGATAGAAAGTCATTCACCTTTTATATGAACAAAGAGCTAGAATTTGGCAGAGTCCCACACCAGATGCCAATAAAGAAACTTAACTAGTCACGGGATGAAAGGTAAAATACTCAGTTATGGAAACTCAGACAGAAAACAGAGTAAGAATAAAGGTTTAACTTTTGACAAAGCAAAAATGTTGTTAGTGTGGTGTTCCAATTATAGTATTTATCATATCTAATTGTATTTACTGTAAAAAAGGGGTATGCAGCAAGGTGGCCAAGTTTACAGATAAGTTAGGGTTTTCAAGGCTAGAAAATACCACGAGGAACTTCTGAGGGACCTACCGACAAAAGGAGAACATGCAGTATAATTAGAAATGAAATTTTATGACCAATGCAAGACTATGCATGCTGAGAGCTATAATTTCAACTATTCATACTCATTGCTGATTTCTAAAGGGACTGCAATTGCACCGGAAAAAAATCTGGGTATCGCTGTGGACAATGTAATGAAAATGTTTGCTCAATATGCTGCACCAGTCAAAAAAAAGTAAATGGCTTTTTTTCCTATGTAAAACTCTGACTAAAACAAAACAGTACACCACAATCAGTACACACACAATAATCTCAGACATCACTCTGAAGCTTAGAATGTTTGTTGAGTCAATGGGATTCAATGGAAACAATTACAAGCATTTGTTACAATTGTAACAAAAGGAGAGCTCCTTTTGTTTGGAATATCACTAAGCTAAGTCATCATTGGGAACTGCAGTCTGCTACCACATCCAGTTTTTAAGTTCTCTGTCAATTTTGGGCTTTTTCACAAACATGACTTTATGAATTACACCAAAGCAATGGTGTGTGGGTGTGTGTTTGTGGGTTTGTGTATACACAAGAAGTACCTTTATTTACCTTCTTATAACATAACAATAAGAAGACAGTAAACCATATTGAAAGACAACATATTTGACAATGATAGGTGGAAATACTTTTTTTATGTATTGCATAATTATCATTTTGTAACTCAGTGGCACTGGATACCTTTTGAGGCTAAGAGCTTAAAGTGATTCACATAGTCCAGAAATTTATATGGATAATGAGAACATTCACAGATAAGATATATAAACTTTCATGCTTCAAGGTACAAGTCAACATATAACTGACAAGAATTAGGAAAATAACTTCTCCTAGGACCAGATATCACACTTATCCTGAAACTGAATCTGTACCTTCCTCTCCAGAGACCACTCCTGGAGTATATAGTCCAGTCTCCAGCTGTCACCTGTCTCTGGACAGGGACTCCTGTCCCACATCTTTCTGACTGAAGTGTTTTAAGATTACACAGTTCCTTGCCTCATGCTACAGTTTGAGCCCGTATATGTAAACCTCCCCAGTGGGTGGTATAGCGATGGCACCTCTCAGGGAATAGGAAGTTACAACTTGAGTGATTCACCTTAATCACCCCTAAGCCCTCCCCCCATGTTCTTAGTTCCTGATGCAGCTGTGGCAGGCATCCTTCCCTGGCGTTGCATACATAAACCATTCATACACTGAACACACTAGTCTCCCAAAATATCACATGCAGTTGCAAGATCTGTCACAAAGTAATCATATGTTCATTCACTATGGGGATTTTGTATTTTCTTCTGAAATTCTGGCTACCATCAGGGGCAAGATTCTGGAATAGATGGACCACTGGTCTACTCCTGTATGGCAACTTCTGTGTTCTACTAAACATGTAATCTAGTTCTGTAGCAAAGGAGAATAAAAATTCAAATAAGACACTATCCCTTTACTTCCATCTCAGAAGTTTTACAAATTACTTTTATTCAGATGATCTGAAGCTTTGATTTCTTTCCCTTTGCCCCCTCTTTCTTCCCTTGGGTTGTATTCTCATTTATTATCATAGTCTAATCAAGGAAATTACATTCTTTCATAAAGAGGGGCTGAAATAGCCACAGCTATTCATAAGACACTAGTTTTCAAGAGACCACTTAGTAGTCAACTGCTGGCACATAACAAAGGATTTGTATGTTACCGTCACAGGCAGAAAACATAATAGTGTTTCCTCTATGTTCTTTAAAGCCTGCAGTGAAAACAAGATGATACTGTATTTCTATTTTTAACATATACAAAATGTAGTGTGTGCATGTTGTATTCAGTAAACTAATCTCCTGAAATTAGACTGCAGCTATCCTAGTTTGATGTTCAATAGCAGAAGTCCATGTAATTTTTAACAGCGTTTACACTCAATAAAACAATAGGTCAAATTCAGCCCTGTTGTAAGTCAATTGAAATAGAATTACACCAAGTTCAATCTGGCCCACAAAGGTGTTTTTTTTAGTAAATGAGAGGTTCACATTCTGGAAAACTCTGGTCAAAGAAGAGCTGAATAGTTTGCAGCTTATTTTCCATTATTTAGTTATTTAGTTATTTTTTAATTTGAAGCATAACACTCTCACGGGCAGCTACTCTCCCATACTAACAGCTACATGCCCCCTTCACCCAGGCCACTTCTGCAGTTTACATACTGGTTGGCACAGGTATTAGGGTGATTGGAGGATGTTCTACACTACTTCCATAAGCGGGGAGCTCACAAGTAAGATGTTTGACACTGCAGTTTCAGCAAGTGGAGAAAAAGCAGGAGAAGTATCCTAGCAATGGACAAGCTTGTCCCATTCCTGTTATGAAAGTCTGCTTTTTCCTGTTTCCTCTAAATCTGAAAGCATCTGGCAACTCGTTGGAGCAACCTCTCTTCCTGTTACTACCCATTTCTCTTCCTCCCATGTCCATGACAAAGAAGACTGCTGTGAATAGGACTCTAGATTGGGCTTCTCTTTCTCTTTGCCAGTAATGTCAGTCTCCATTGCCCAGTCCTCTGCTCCTCTTGGGAGCACATGCATGCTGTCTTCCAGGCTTCCCCTTGTATATAAAAGTGTGTGTGTGGGAGGGGGGGGATAGGAATACTCCTATGTAGAGAGCCTTCATGAAGCCTATCCAGAAGTGAAATACACTTAAACGCACTTTTCATAACGCCAGTGGTGCATAGACCTTGTTCAAACAATCTACTCGTAGCTGAATTTCATCTAGAATGTTCTCCTTAAAACAACTTGTAAAAATCACTATCCTGTTCTCCAAATCTCTCCCTGAGGGCTACTTCTATTGTGATGTCTGTAACTGACAGTCACTACTGGGCAGGCAGGGTGACAGTGGGACCTTCTGACATTAATGTTTATGTAAGTGGGCGCTCACTGAGATTTGGAAAGCTGCGGTTTTCTTACTGGATTGCCACTAGGGTTGACACAACTAGGATTGAACTAGGGATCTCCGGAACTAAATGGCACTGCTTAAACTACAGAACCAAGGCTCTCTAGGGAGGGCTGTCACAGACTCTCATCCTCTGTGGATCAGTGCAATGGGGACCTTTAATGCATATGTGGTGGGGCAATGCACTGTATGAGGGTATTATTTCTGAAGAGCACTACTGTGTTGTGCGCTAATTGGTCCGTATAGACTCTGCTGGTGTTCTTTAACATAGTGCTGTTTGAAACAGTAATATGTTAAAGTGCACTAGGGAGCTGTTAGTATGCACCAGCAAGGTCTACCTGGATCATTAATGCTCAACACATTAATATACTTTAGAAATCATACCTCTGCAAACTAGTGTCTATGAGAAGGACTGATGGTTATATCAAGTGCCCTTTCCCTCATAGCATGAGAGAAGTGTGGTCACACCAGCCAGAAGTTCATTTCCTATCTTGAGATAAACAACTACTGGTGTCAAAACTTTTATATAGACAGTGAGCAATTGATATTATGTCTTCTCAGATGGCATTATTTTGAAAATCCCTCAAGTGTGAAAACTATTTTTCTTTGTTTTGTTTGTGTTTTTTTTTTGTGTGTGTGTGTGGAAGTTCCTTCTTTCAATTTGAAGATTTTAGATAAATTGTTGTTTCTATCTGATACAAAATATACTGGTTGGAAGTTTTGCTCAAAAGATGTTATGGGTTCATTTCTTGTGGTCTGGGGATTGTAACTTGAAGTGCAGGCATGATTACTTCATGTAATGCACTATTCTGATTTTTTTATATGTATGTGATAAACACATTTGTAAAAATGAAAACCTGGTTGTGAATAATTCAAACCAAAAAATGTGCTGAATGTGGAATATGAATTGTTAGCCCAGGTCTAGAATTTATATTAAACAGAAAAGAAATGTTAACATTTTCTAGGCAGCCATGAGTTGAAGGTAATAGCAGGAAGGGGTTGCATGGGCAGAGATGGAAGAAATGATCAGATATAAGACATTCCAAAATCTAAACTCTGCAGACTAGCATCTGTCAGTAGGGTTGGCTTAATATTGTATGTCAGGTTTTTTGGGGGGGAGGGGGAGTGTGGAGGGGCACTGTTTGTCAGATAAGCTCTAGATTCACAAAAACTTAGGAAAGGAGATCTTGAGTGTCTCCATGCCTGAATTTTATGCACCTATAAAATCATTGGGATTCACAAAGTCCGATATAGGCACTTAGACTCCCTATACAATGAATAAGGAGAGATTGGCACCTTAGAATGGGATTCATAAAAGTCAGCACACTAGGCATCTCCTCACCTAAGATGGGCCGTAGAAGATGCCAGGGAGAGGGAATTTGGAGCCTAAACCTGGGCTGCAGGGAGCTGCCTCCCTCTGCTTGAGATTCTCAGCTGCAGTCTCCTGGAGTTAGGTGCCTATAGCATTTTTATAAGAAGCTAGGGGTGTGGGGAGAGGGAGAGGAGACCCTCCCTCATAACTTTAATGACATTCATTATGGTACTCACCTGGGTGTAGGAGACCCCTGGTTCAAGTTCCCCCTCCTTCTGCAGAGGAGGGTTTTGAGCAGTGATCGTCCACCTCTTCGGTGATTGCCCTAATTACCGGCCTATGAGATAGTCCTATGTGGGGTGGGAGGTCCCTCAGTTACTCCTGTTGAAGATATTTCACTGTGACTAAGTAATTAGTCATTGCAGCCAAGGGACTGGATCCTTGGTTTCCCATCTTTCAGGTAAATGCTCTAACAGGCAACACAGATATTCTCACATTTACACACTTCCCCACTTTCTCTCTCTAGCCCGATAATTCTTTCATTATTGATCTGTTTCTGAGCCTGCAACAGCCCCATGCCAGGTGCCTAGATACCTCAGCCCCAATGCAGTGCACAAACCAGAGGAGTACTTCTACTGTAAAAATTTGGGTGCCAGGTGAGTTTAGTCACCTACAGTATTCAACAAGAGCTTTTCAGGAGTTGTGAGAATTACAAGTGAGGCCTGCTTCTGGGATTTCAACATCTAAAGTGGCAGGCTCTTAAGTGCTCTTGTGAACCAAGCCCTAAGTGTGTGCCAAGTTTTTCAAGCATTCAATTCTTGCCATGTAATACCATGATAATGAAGACAAGATTCCAAGAACAAAAAATATGGGCATCTGAAGCCAGAATTCTGCCCTCACCTACAGGATACAGTTTGCACCTTGTTAAAATATGGCAAATGAAATGTCACGTTTGTCCCCTAGAAGGCTGGATTATCAACTCCATCCTCTTATGAAGAGACGCGGGTGTATTCACTCATCAGTAGATAGCTTGTGTTTGAGAGAAGAGTCCATAGCAGAACCCCATGAGAGAAAGTTTATTTGGATGGACCCATTCTAATAATTGTGGTCATTTAACCAAGCCCAGCAGCATATAACCTAGCCACAAAAGTCAGAAGAGTGTTTCAGAAAAAAACATTTACCAGGAAAGGGCACAGTCCTTTTTGTGTGCAAGGGGGGCGGGGATGCGGAGGAGGAGAAAATTTCTTCAGGCATGGAATTCCCTGGATTCTATGGTTCAATTGACTTGTTCTGTGTAGTACACACTGTGTTAAACAACCTAGGGTTATATTATTAACTTTGAGAATGAAAGATAAAGTACTGTAAAAAAATGTGAAACTGCGTAGTAAATAGTGAGGTTGCTGCATGAATTCTTAGTAATTTGGGAGGGGTATTTTTATCTTGATAACATAGTACAAGTCATTTAATTGAAACTGGAGTATTCTTTTAAATATTACATATGAAATTGAGAGGGACCCAGATTGGGACCTTAAGTTCAAATGCTTCTGAAGGCTCGAGATCATCCCACTTTTGCCGTTAATAATTTCATCCCAAACCTAACGAAAGAGAGACCTTGTTTCTTGTTCACATATGGTTGAAATCATGCACAACAGTTCTCAAAGTGCCCCCTTACTGCAGAAATTTCATGGGGAAAGTTGAGAATGTTGCATTCTATCAATCAAATTATTGAATTTAACTTATGCTTCCTATGTTTTTCTGATAGCTTTTAATGGATTTGGTTTCTTTGAATTTTGCTAAGGGATTTTTATTATACCACTTACCAGCTGATCCAACTGCATTGAGGTGATCTCAAGAAGCTGCATTAAGATCTTGATCTAGGAGAAGATTAGGTTTGCTCCCATATTGATATTGGATTCAATAGCATCAAAATCACATGATCTTTTTCACAAAAATCTCACGAGTTAAGTAATGACCCTAGCCCTGATGATCCTGCCTAATGTATATTTTAGATTTGTGTGAAAAACTTCCGTCAAAACTCTTTTTCATATGCCCAGAAGACCTAGTTTAAACAAGGGAGCCTGATCTGTAGAGGGGAATGGGAACAGAAGTTAGCCATGAAACGGTTCCCATGAGGCATCATGGTGACATTTCTGAATTGAACTATTTCAGAACTAAATGAACTAAAACATTTTTCGTTCTGATTTTCTAAAAAGATGAAAATTTACATGGAACAAAATCCCAGTATTCCATGCCCAGCTCTATCATACACGGCATTTTTAAGGAGCTATCTATCATCTGCAAACTTCAGACCCACTCAGCCCTGTGGCATCCTCTTTACAGAAGGTATATGGAGCATATCATCACATTGCACTAGGATTCCATATGGATTATTGCAGTCATACAGGAAGCCTATTTGATAAAAGAAGCATAGTTCACTAGTCAATTTTTTTAAAAGCCACTTGACTCACCCTTAGAGATGTGCATTCCTCTAGGCACATCAGCACGACAATGGGAAGAAACTTGCACTGTCATGAAGTGAACTGCATCTGTTCTGTGAATAAATTGGGGACTTTCGTTTTCAGGGCTGTCAAAGCAACATCTTTTATGAATACTAAAACTATAATGTAAATCTTGTTGAGAAATTAAAGCTGCTAATTCTTTTTCAGTATTTTAAGTGCCCCTCCCTTAAATTGGTGTTACATGAACACTGTCCTAGAATAGCTTAATTGGTCATATTGCCTACTCTTTTAAATTTATTCTTTTATGTTGCTACACGCTCAATTTTCATATTGAACTTCAAAGGCCGAATTAAGTCTTCTTCAAACTGACCACCTGAGCAATAAGATCAGTTTTATTCTGTTATCTCTTATTTTCCACCATCAAAATCTCTATTAAAAGAAAGGGAAGGAGTAATGTGTGCATTATTTACACTTCCTCCCCAGCTGGCAGAAAAATGTGTAGGTGTGGTAAATTTGAATTTGTTTTATTTTATTTTTTTTGCTGTGTACGGTGTTGATAATTACTGCATGTGCTACAGTTCAACTCTTTAACTAGTTTGCTTCCCGTCATAGATGATAAATAGGGAGACCCTAATCATTTACACTTCGTACTATGGAAATCTAACAAATCCTTTGTGTATGTGACTGAGCCGTGCACAGCTGGTGCAACAGTAGATTAAGTTGGCCATGCACTAAACTGAATGATTGATGGCCCAGGTTTTCAACTACTAAAGTGCAGTTTTCTTACATAATTACAAGAATTCTATGCAGAACTAAGTTTATTTCCTGACTCTAAATGGAAGGGTTGTTCTGACTGAGTTATGAAAGAAAATATAAACACATTTAAGGAAACAACATCTGTTGTACACATGCAAACAAAAATAAGCTATTTTAAGAAAAATTATTTCTCTCTTTGCAGCTATTTATAAGAAAAAGGTGAAAAACAAAGAATTATAGTCTATGTACACAGCCTTTTTTTACTGAAAAATAAGTGTTAACGTTGTTAAATCCAGTGACACAAAATGTAAAAAGTGCATGCAGAATGAAATACTGAGTTTTAACTTTCACAGCCATTTGGTGCCTGATTTTTGATGGCTATGTGAGATCTTGCTCATTACAATCCTAACTGTGGAGTATCTAAGTGTGATAGGTCGTGCTCCCCATGCTAGCCCTGAAGAAGTGAATTAGGTCAGCTGGGTCAAATCAGCTGATTAGGCTGCAAACAGGGGAACTTTAGGTGGGAGGCAGCTTATTAGAGACAAGCTCACCTGCAAGGGACAGGCAGGGCTTCTACAAAAACCAGGAGGCTGGCAACAGAAAGGATAGTTGGGAAAGGTTGTAATCACTTCTTGGGAAGAGGGATGAGTGTTTGGAGGCTGCAGACACAAGTTGCCAAAAGTTGCTTTTTTGAAGGAGTCAGTAAAGAGAATGTCATACCAGAGGAGGGGGAGAACCAGGAGTTATGGGAAGGCTCACAGAAAGGCAGCAAGGTGCAGGGAATGGACCTTGGCTGTTATGTAGAGGGTTCCAGAGTTGGAACCCAGAGTAGAGGTTCTTCTGTCAGTTAGTGTTGGAGTGGCACTGCAAAGCAGAAGACTACCTGAGACTGCTGGAAAATAGGAACCTTGATTCCCTCCCTGAGAAGGGAACCCATAATAGGGACTTGGCCAGAGGGCTGAGTCATGAAGAGGTTCTGAGACTGAAAGGGGCTGTAAAGTAGAAACTGATAGGTTACAATACCCAGGAGGCAGTGCCATCCAGGGGTGAGCAGAGAAAGCCCATCTCACTGAGTCTCTTCTGGTAATGCATTGAGAGACTGAGGGACCCTTGTGGTCCCATGAGTATAGGGAGTGGAATGTTGCATGGCCATTCTGTGGCTGAACAAAGGAGGTGGTGACTGTCCTTTTACCTCACTAATTCTCCTCCCCCCACTGACCCAATGGAGAGGGCAAGAAACAGTCTGTCCTTAACTGAACCATTCCAATGAGCTCCCCCCCCCCTTTGTATTGCAAATCAGTAACCCAACAAAACCAGCCCTCATCACTGCAATTCAGAACAATACAGGGGCATTTAGGGCTTGATTCAAAGCCTACAAAAATCAATGGGAATCTTTCCATGGATTTCAGTGGGTTTTGGATCAGACCCCTAACAAGAGGGTTTGTTTCTGGTAGTGCTCTTATGGGTTAGGCACTTAACAGTCAACAAATCATATTTACTGTCCTGAGGAACTTAATTTTATTTTAAGGTACAGCTTATAATGTGTTTGTGACAGGAGGATTACAGCATATAAGTAGCATAGTTGTTAGACTGGTACTGGACCACAATATAGGTTTAGGGACTTTGTGAATGATTTTGGGTAGGACATACAATGAACATAGGACATCATGGAGGAAAGCACAGAGATGTGTATTGCCCCAATCCTGAACCACTCTCGCCAATTACAGCTTCGCCTGATTCAAAGGATCAGGCCTTGTGCCACAAATTGACAAACATACAGACAAAATTAATGGTGTTCACAGAGTAAAGGAGGTAGGGGTTTGACATGAAATGAAACAAGAAGGCAGATCAATGGGAAGGTGGGCGTGCTAGGTTTTGAAGACAAGCACAAGCAGCTTGCATTTGATGCAGGAATATTGGGGAAAAATTTAAAGTGGGGAGTGACATGGCCAAAATGATGGGAAAGAAATAAGATTTAAGCAGCAGCACTGTGTATGGCCTAAAGAGGATTAATGTAGGTTTTTAGGGCCAGTGAGGATGGTATTGCAGTAGTCAAGGTGGGAAATGAGGAGAATCTGTACAAGGACTTTCTTTGTAGGGATAGAAAGAAAAGGACAGATCTTAAAAATCTTATGAAAGAAGCAGGAGAAGGATTTGGATAAGGACTGGGTGTAAGGAACAAGGGGGAGGAACAAAACCCAGATTATGAGCCTAAGTGATGGTAAGGATAGTGCTGGTGGTAGTGTTGACAGTCAGAAATATGGTTCAACCAAGAGGATTAATTCAATTTTGGCCATTTAAAGTGGTGGTGATCTCCAAGACGAGACCTCAAATGAAGGGATGGAATGGTAGAGTAATCCAGCTAGATAGGAGCAGAGGTGTAGAATTAAACCATGATGGAGAAAAAGTGATACTCTTGATGTTCATCTGTTTTAACAGTGTCTAGCATAATGGGTCTTTAGTCTGAATGGAACACAAAGGCCCTACTGCAATACAAATGATGATCAGAAACTGATTTTTTTAAGGGTCTGATATTTTTAAAATGGGTTTTCATGGTTTGTGGGTACAATTTACTCCTGCATGTAACTGAATCTATAATTTTGTGTCTTCACTTAACTTTGGCCAGAAATGCTAGCACTTTGACTACCAAATTTGGAAGCATGACCAGCTAGCTAAGCAGTAACGTTATTTTCAGTAACTATCTAAATCGCAGCTGCAAACTGGACGCCACATTTTTTAAAAAAAATAAGAATTCACATTTTTGTTAACAATTTCTTGAGAAGTTCCAAACTGACACCATTGTCCCTTGCAAAACGTGAAAGAACATTGTCTTGAGATATGAAAAAAACATTTGGGTTTCTCTCATATCTTGCCTGTAGCTGTCTTATTTATGGTGAAATTGTCCCCTACCCACCAATACCTTATAATATTACAGTATATTAAAAAATATAACAGGAGCCACATATTTTGAATATAGATTTTTTATTTTTCAGTCAACAGCTGTCTTTAGAAAGTTTTGTCAGAAGTCTCCACACCTCAACTGTTTCAATTTTTTATAATGTGGTGTGCTCGTTCTCTCTCTCATTACTGCTCACCCTCTTAATACTCATATGAAGACAATTTAAATACAGTCTACTTGAAAGAGCTTTGCACATTTTCTCCATAAATGAGTTTTGCAATATACTTTAGGGGCAAGTACAATCGCTGTTTACAATGCAGTGGAAATTTCTCAAGTGCACAACTCTGGGGTACAGCGAATTATTCCCTTAGTAGTCTAATTGATTTGACTTGTATCTGTTCTATAATCACTGAAATAAAACTCTGCTCGGGGAGAAAAATTCCTATATAGCTTCCTTTTCTTTTTCCTTGCTTTTTTCACGTAGTCTGTGTGCAGATAAGCATTGTAATTGAGTAAAAAGAGGCAAATTCCACTATTAAATGCTGGTAGGCCTTGTGTATAAGAAGGTCTTCCAGAAGTGGTTTGCCTTACACTTTTATACCACTTGTCTAAATAGCTGGATGTGTGATAGCTTAGATAAAATAAACAGAGGCCTTCATCTAGCAACCCCTCTAGCCCTATCCTACAGAGCTCAGTGAACTCCTTGGAGTTTGGAAGTTAGAATGCTAGAAAACGCACTCACTCTCTCCCCTCCACCCACCCCCCACACATGTAGGGTAATCCTAGGAGAAACAGGAGACCTGCTGCTTTTATGAATAGTTCCCAGGGAAAATGTGGAGTTCTGTGCTAGTAGCAGTGGCAACTGGTAGCACAGAGTTACCCTGCATCTAGTCAACAACCGCATATGAGGAGTTGTGCCAAACTGAGTCCTGTGACATTAAAAACTTCAGAATAAGTGATTTGAAAAGACCTCAAAGTGGAAAAAGTCAGGAAATTAAAATCCTTGAACTCAGCAAGGGCGTTTTTGATGGGTTATACAACTCCCACACTGGACAACATGAAATAATAATATAGGTGTCTTCAGCCTGTGATATCTGTGGGAAATGTTGGTGTTTGAGGAAGGAGCTTAAGAGGAAGAGCCCCAGATCCATTGACAGCAAACCACAGAGAAGAGCAGACCTTCAGGCCTTGAAGAAAGGGATGACCAAAGGCAAGAGGTCCTAGCTGACTGCTGCCCAATGACCACTTCTTACAGAAAGGGAATGCCAGATACTGACACACCTAAAGAGGAAACCATTCCCCCTCTGTTACCTGTAAACTCATTTTATTTTTCTTAATTTCACTTAGTTTTGTTGGTTACGGCTTTATCACCCTGAACACACCCGATCCCATCTGATCTCGGAAGCTAAGCAGGGTTGGGCCTGGATAGTACCTGGATGGGAGACCTCCTGGGAATACTAGGTGCTGTAGGCTTAACACCTGGCAGTAGGTATAAAATGCCTCCAACGACAGGTGGAACGACACATGGGTTGGAGTATACCCCGGTCGTATCATTGGTTCTAAGTGGACCCTGCCATAGTGCGGGAATAACACTAAGAAAAACACACTTAGTTTTGTTGGTTGACGAGCCCTTAAATGTGGAGACATTAAAGTGATCTGACAGGAGGGTTAAGTCCAGGAACAGGCAGAGCATCGCAGACCTGGAGTGACCCTAAGCAGGAAGTACCTGATGAGGGAGAGGACTGCTACACCCCTCTGGGCAGCAAAGCAGATGCTAGTGGTGACTACACCCTTTCACAAAGATACTTAACCAGGTCATAACAGTCACTGAAGGAATACACCTACCCTTTTAAAAAAATGAATGGGGAGAGAAATATGGATACAATCCTGATTGTATGGTAGTCAATGGCAAAACTCCAACTGACTTAAAAGGGGCCAGGATTTCACCCACTGTTTAAATGACAAGGTTCGTGAGGTTATTGATACCAAAAAGATATTCTTCATGTAGTGCCACTATAAAACCACTCTGGGTAGTCTTTCTAGGGGGAAGCTGGCATAATTCAGGGCTGAACTGCCGTAGACTGAGATGATGTCGCTAGAAGTAGAAAAAAGGTCACTCTTCCTTTCAGGATAAGTTATTGTTTATTGTCCATGACTAATAAAGATGCCAAAGGTCTGATTCTGCAGCCATTTTAATTAAATTTGAAAAATATGTTTCAAAATTCCATAAAAGTATATTTTAGATTTAAAATCTTTTTATTAAACTTTTCCCCCTGGTCAGTGCAGATCAAAATTGGAGTTAATGAGCATTTGCCTGCGTATGAACTGCAACTCTGGACTCTATAAACTTGTAAATTAAAGATTTCCGAGCTGGATAGAGCAGTTAAGTGTTTCAACACCTCTATGAAAGGGACTAAAAACCTGATGTGTGAATATGAAACATATGGTTACCATATCTATGGTAGTGTTGGAAAAAGAAAATGTTAACTACAGTATTTGAAAGTGTTACAATTGTCTTTCATAGAGTAACAAAATATACATTCTATTTTTTTTGAAATCCTAACTATTTTAAAAATAAACACCAATGTACTAGTATGCTCACATAACTTATCTAATGGAAGTGAGCCATCTTTAAGAGGATTTAATCTATTTTTCTTAATTTTAGACTTGTTCAGGGAAAAAAATAGAGAATTGACATTTTGTTTTCCATATATAACCGATCTACAGCCCACATATTCTGTGACATCTCCCTTTTATAAAGCCAAGTTGTACTTAGCACCAAAATTGACATGTTGGAGTACTTTAAAGTAGTTTATTTTTTTGGGGGGGAGAGGGGATCAAAGCCTCAATAAGAGGCTGCTAGTAAAACAGGTGGTGCTTGGCTGGAAAAGCATGATTTGGGGCAAAGGCAGCTCTATTTCAATTAATCCCACTGGAATCCTAGCCTTGCCGGATGGGCAGCTTTTTAAAATTAATTGTGTAGAGGGAAAGGAGAGGATGACAGACACCAGCAGGGGAGGATGGAAGTTACTCAGGATCGGTTTCTCTTCCCCTAGAACCAGTATATTTTTAGTGTTCAAATTATCATTCCAAACGAACACATTCTTAGGTTAAAAGTGTGGAATTGAGCCCTCAGTCTAACACTGAAGCTAAAATTCCATCAGAAGAATTGATTTGAATGGGTAGGGATTTGCATCAGTCATTCTAGAGATTACTTTTTGTACGGTACTGCCCTTTGTTCTAGTAGTAGGACCATCTTTTGTTTGTGGTTGTTTTTTTGTGTGTTTTTTGAGGGAACATGGAAGAGACATTGAAGCACATCCCTAACTGTGTGTTTGCTCCCTTCCCAAGTGTATTAAAATTGTGAATAAAAGCTGTAACACTCCTGTTCCAGATGGTCACAAATTATACTTCAATGCTATTATATTTTAATGGGTAGACTAAAAAAGGGAGGGAAGGACCCATTTATACAATGTTTCTAAAGTCACTTGTGAAATAGACCACCTGTGCTCTACCATGTTTACTATCCCCAAGAGACTCTGTGAAAGGTCCCATATCTGTGAAGGTAACTCTCTGCATCCATTCAGTATCTTGCCTTCTTGGATGAAACTTCTATCTAGAGTGTTCATTCCAAAGATGGTGTTTGTCATGTGGATATCTATCTACAAGGCTGAGATTCCATTTCACATCAGCCACTGAGTAGCAGTCAGAGGGTAAAGCATTTTGATCACTTCTGTCTATTCAGAGGTAACAAAGAGTCCTGTGGCACCTTAAAGACTAACTATAAAGTATTGAAGCATAAGCTTTCGTGGGCTAATACCCACTTCGTCGGATGCAAGCACTGTCTATTCAGATAGTGATGTGGGTTATGAGTAGTTCAGCTGTACACTGATCTCCTCACCCATCTACTTCCCACCATTGTTTCAAAACTATCTCCCATGAGAAATGCATGTTCACAAATCTTGAATGCTTTCAGTTTTCATTGAACTTGGATGTTAATACCCTATAAATATGTCAGTTATAGCTATATGATTGAGTGGATGATACTAGAAGAAAAATAACTAAGGTGTTACATTCTATAATTTTTGTGTTTATACATGATTTCCCACTGGTAAATGGAGAAAATGAATGTTGGTAAACTTATATTTATATGACAGATCTTCATCAGCACATAATAATTTTGAATAAATATCATAGCACACCTGTCACAACTTAAATGAGCTTCTGTCATCTTGCATTTTGTCAAAATGGTTCTACTCAACTTAAATAAAAATCTATTTGTTACATTTATTGTTTGCTTCAGTGTTGGCCACACTGGATTCCTAAATGGAATGTACTGATTTTAATATCTTTGCAATAAAGAAGCATAATTTAAATACAAATTAGTAGATAACTAAGTGCCTGATCCTGCAATGCTCAATTATATGATTAGTTTGGTTTAATTAATGGGGGGCTTCTCACATCAATAAAGTCTACTCATGTGAGTAATAATATTTAAAAAGGGGTCTAAACTTTCCTCAAGTGTCTTTTAAACTCACTGATTACACTGCTGAATCATTTTCTTATTACACATGCATGCTTCAAATGCCCCCAAATCCTACTTTACTGGGATTCCAATGATGATAAAGTATAGATATGGCCCACAATCTTCTGAGACAGAATCATATACAAGGATAGCAGAAAAGTAGAAATTCTGCTGAAGCAGCAAGGGGGCTCTTTAGGGAAATGATAGGACATTTTGCTTAAAACAGTGGAATAACACATTTCCTCTTGAGGAGGAATTGCTTCACCTCAAAGTCCCTTTTCTATTCAATTTCTTTGAGTAATTGTAAATGCAGTGGTTTTATTTTCCTTCGAAAAATGTATTTGTCTACAGCTCATTTAAAGCTTATATATGTTGTATCTAATAGTTGTTTAGGTTCATGAAAGATGATGGAAATTTCAGTTGATAAGTGTGAGAAATTGATTACTTTCTGTTTTAACATGTCAGCTTCATAAGCTTCATAAATATGCCTAATGCTCTGTTTGAAAATAGTACTTCAAAATACCGATGTTGTGTTGTAATCTTGTGTGGTGTTTGTGATTATTTAGAGTGTATTGAGTAGTGCCTAGAGGCCCCAATGAGGGAGCAGTAATCCATTGTGCTAGGCATTGTGTACACATAATGAAAAGATGGTCCCTGCCCCAAGGCATAACTCCCTTGTGTTAACTCCCATAAAAAAATGAACTTTCAACAAATGAAATTGAATATTCCTAGCCTATCTTTAAAGTTGTAAGTTATAGTTTTTGTTTTGTTTCCTGAATGTTCTGCAGGAGACATTTTCTGTGTGTCATCTTTGATGAATAAATGCACTCACTCCCATCAATGGGTGAGGGAGCTTGATGTGGCCAGTGGTGAAAGATGGACCATTCCGGTAGCAAGGTTGGGGGAGGGGAGCACTCAGCAAGGTACAGTAGGTAGCCTCTCTCCGTGAGAATCTCGGGCACCCACTGGCCAGCTTAGGGAAAGGATTTAAATCTGTGCACGGGTCATTTTGAGCCTCTTTGGCTCTTTTGGCTCTGTTCCAGCAGACCTCCTCACAGCACCTCAATGGATTAAGTAGGAATACAGTACCTAACTGAGGTATTCGAGTGGAGTTGTTTCCTGTAACTTCCAGCTGGATTCCAGGGCAGTTAAGAGAATCAAATGAATGCTTCTTGGAGGTAAAAGAGCTGGGAATTTGGTGTTGGGCCTTGACTCGTGCCAGGGAGGGTTGGACCTTGTGGCATTCAAGGGCAGAGGTCCCTACTCTGCTGCACCTTTTTGTGGAGGAGAGTGCTAGTACTCAGAGAGAGCTGAGTCCTAGGGGATAAGCCAGGCTGACCAGAGAGCAAATATGAAAAATTGGAATGGGGGTTTGGGATAATAGGAGGCTGTATAAGAACAAGACCCCAAAATCAGGACTGTCTGTATAAAACCGGGACATCAGTTTATCCTAGGGCAGTGATCTTCAAAGTGAGGTGCGCGCACCCCAGGGGGTGCATGAGACCCTCCCCCCGCCCACAGGGACATGTGGTGTCCCGGTGCCACTACAGGATTGGGCCTGAGATGCCTCCAAAATCAGAAGCCTTCTATTTGTGTCCCACCGAAATGCCACTGAAAGCGGAAGCTTTGTATTTGGTGGCATTTCGGCAGACACACCCCTGGGCTACGAGAGGACTCAAGAAATTAGAAAGGAGCCGCAGATGGAACACTTTGTGTCTAATCTATACGCAGAATTAATAAGTCAGATCCATTCACATGTGTAACCACTTCAATGAAATATTGTTTCAGCTCTTTTCCTGATTTTTTGTAAGTTGTCAATTTTGGTTTAGGCACTATTTTTTAAAAAAATATTTCTGGTTTTATTGCATAAACTCTTGCAGCAAACAAATTCATGAGCAAATTTTGTACTAAAGTTTCCATCCTGACAAGGGTGCACCACTAGCTTTTTACTAGATGAATCCATATAGTTTCCATAGAGCTATAACCTAATTGATTGTATGTGCATGTGATGTTTTAGTAGAGGCATGGTGTCTGAGAGCTCTGCCTGGTGATGGGACACTAGAAAGGGAGGGCTCAGAGTTGCTACAAAGCATTCTATTATATCTAATTGTGCTCAGAGCAGATAGAGAAGACATTGTGGGTTAAAATTTGGCATGTGGCAGCATCTTGTCTACATTAGTGCTCCCACCATTGAAGCTGCAAGGCTGATAGCAATGGTGGGAATTTTTTGGCGGAAAATACATCGGCTTGTAAGTAAGCTCTAGGGAAATAAGTCCCCTTCCTTGAAAGAGTCTAAGTAGACAAACGCAAACATTGTGGTAAAAAAAAATACAATATGTAAGCACATCCAGGGTGTCTTGATTCTGGGATTGTAGCTTTATGTACATTACATAAATCTGCCCCTCTTCTCTTTTTCCATCTCCTCTGGAGAGCTGAATTTCTCACACTCCATTGCCACCTATCCTTAAATAGACAGAGGTAAATGAATAAAGTTATCTTAGTATTTGAAAAATTACCTGTACTTGCAATTGGGATTATGCAAAATAGTGCAAGAACTAAGACAATGTTATCTCAGTAAGAAAAGCAAAGGGAAGATGTGAAGGTGATCACTATAATATTGCAAGACAAACTACGAACAAAGGTGACAAGTTTTGTGCTGTAGAATTTTCATAAAGATCCTCCTGCTGAGCAGTCCCTGCTTATTCCTGACTTATTGAAGTCAATGCCATTATTTGTGTGATTTTTTTTTAAGGCAAATAGGATCCAGCTCCATAAAGGAAATAATTGGCATATGCCAAGTTTGGAGAAATGGACGAGGGGCAATAGCCCGCTTATACTGCACAACTGTGACTATCTGCCACAGAACTCTCATTTTGTGTTTAGTACAGCAGATAGCTATTACCAACCAAATGTAGAGATCATCATAATTAGTTAGTGCTTTTTGTCTATCAAGCCATTTACAAACATTATGTGAATGGTATAATAGGCTGTTATGACTGAGACTAATACTAATCAGGTCTCAATCTTTCTTAGTGCTGTTTATAACCACTGCCACTTCCCTTACTTCTGAAGAAAGGGAGCTGTTATGCGTTAGTCATGTCTAGAGGCCACAGTCTGCTGTAGCTGTCGGATTATCTATCTGCCCTGCTTCACCACCAAGGAGAAGATTTTAGCTAAATATGCAATGGACTGATACTGGTACGTACTTCCTTATTATGCCATTTAAGGATCTGCAATGCCATATGTTGGAGTTCATTTCCCTAGTAGAGGTGGCTTTTTGTTTTTGTTTGTTTGTTAAATATCCAGTTGAGGAAGAAGAGGCCCTTGGTGACATTAATATATCACTGCTGTCCTCAAACTCATGCTGTGCCTTTAGGAGGTGGTGTTTGGCTGGACACTCCCCTAGCAACACTATTCATAGCAACAGCAGTACAGTATCAGTAATGTGAGGGTTCTCTAATAGACCGTTGATATAGTGGTATCTGAGCTGTCTGTGGGAGTGAGATCCCCCCCCCCAATGCCCCTCAATGGTTATTGTGACCTTTAACGTCATGTTCTATGACTTTCCCTCTTTTTTTCTTTATTGCTGATACTCCACTGAGCTTTTGTATAAGCTAGATGCTTTTGTTAGCTGCCTATACAGATGAGACATCAGTAAAATGTACAACACAGAAAACAAATGTATAACAAATAGCAAAGGCAATGTTGTGCTGTTACTTGGAAAATTAAATACCCACATAATATCAGGCATTATATAAAATACAGGGCATATGCATATATATGGGTTATAACTAAACTCAAGCATTTACTAAGAACTCCCACACTCTGGGATCGGAGACACTGGGATATTATTTTTTTTCTATACCACTGAATGAAAAAGAACTTCTCTCTCAGATACCATAGTGTGATGAATGTTGGAGTATGTTGACTTGAATTGTGATAACTAACTAAATTCATGATTTGCATTAGTGCATAGAGACCTCAACTGAGATAGGATTCCCTTCATACCAGGCACTGTACACTTACAGAAGAGGCAGTCCCTTCTGTGAACAGCTTTCATGTTAAGCAGCAGCACAGAGAAAGGAAGTGACTTGTCCAAGGGCTGATCTATAGCAGGGGGAGAGAGGGTTGACCTAAGATATGCAACTTCAGCTACGTGAATAATGTAGCTGAAATAGGCACATCTTTGGCCGACTTACCTGTCATCCTCACAGCGGCAACGGACTCCCCTGTCAACTCCAGCTTGCACCTCTCAGCGAGCTGGAGTTCCGGAGTCAATGGGGGCGCTTTTTGAGATCAATTTATTGTGTCTTAATGAGATGCGGTAAATCGATTGCCAAAAGATCGATCATTACCCACTGATCCAGATAGTCCACAGCAAGTCAGCTAGTGAAAAACTGGGAATAGCATATAATTAGGGGGTCACCAAATGAAATTAAGAGGCACCGGGTTTAAAATAGGATTTCTTCACACAACACACAGTCAATCTGTGGAACTCTTTGCCAGAGGATGTTATGAAGGCCCAGACTGTAACAGAGTTCAAAAAAGAACCAAAAAACCCATGGAGGATAAGTCCATCAATGGCTATTGGACAGGATGGGCACTGATGGTGTCCCCAGACTCTGTTTGCCAGTAGCTGGGAATGGGTGACAGGGGATGGATCATTGGATGATTACCTGTTGTATTCATTCCCACTTGGGCATCTGGCACTGGCCACTGTTGGGAGATGGGCTAGCTGGACCTTTGGTCTGACCCAGTATGGCCTTTCTTATGCTCCCTGGGGGAGGGTTGGAAACCGTAAAACTGTTTGAAAAATCATCAAAAAAAATTCCTTTCAGTGACTATAATGTTTGAATAAGTGTTTGTAAGCAATATGGCTCCCTTGAACATAATTTGATATTAGGAAATAAATTAATCAATAAATATACGGGAAAATTCAGAACAAAAGCCGTCTCTTGTCCAGCATAGGTCTCTTGATCCCGGGAACATATTATAGCCCTTTGTCTGGCCAGATATTTTGGGAGGCGTTTTGCCTTGAGTGCTAAACAAACACGCTTAAAAGTGCTCCATGTCCACAGTGGATGGATAAATGTGGCCATGGCTAAGGGACATGCTTGGCTTCCATCACCTGTGTGGAGACTAGCAGCAGGTGCTCGTGGACGTGTGCTATGAACTTTCAGAAAGCAGCTGTAAAGATGAGTATACTGCCCCAAACCCTCTTCAAACCACATTCACCTGTGCAGATACAGTGAGTTTGCAAACTTCTGCTTAGCTGCTACTGACCCCAAAACTCTGAGAGCTAGTCAGAATTAAGCCAGCACTTATGCAAAAGAATTTATTTTACGTTTGAGTTCCCATCTGTGTAATATCAAGGAGCACGGGACCTTGTACCAGACATGTCCTTCAGATACCAGGTGCAAACAACCAGCTGCAAGTAATGAACATCTGCATCAAAACACTTTCTCCTTCTGGCAGCTGAATAGGTTTAGAGTAGGAGACTATGTGCCAAGATTCTCAAGTTCCCAGGTTCTGCCATTGTCTGACTTCTTGTGTTACTTTGAGCAAACTGCTCAATCTTCGTGCCTCAGATTACAAGTCTGTAAGTAATGCTTACCCACAATGCTTACCTCAGCATTCTGAGGCTTAATTAACATTTAAGAACTGCTTTGAAATCCCTTGAGTAAAGATGTTTTTATATTGGTGCAGCATTGCACCTCACAAACTCTGCTCAGCTGCTATGTGGGTACGCAGTATTTCCTTTTTATTGGTCCATGAATACAATCATGACAGAACAGTTTATCTTAAAGACAGCAAATCTTCATACAAGTGAAGGTGGTTGAGCATGTAATGTATTGATAAACATTGCCCTTAGTTTATACTGCACTAATTTCAGCTGGTAGAATCTCTTCTGACTATGCATATCATGGCATATGTTCTAATATTGGAGTAACTAGATTACAGCATTTTCAGTATGATTCTCATAAAAACTGAGCCCCAGCTTGAGCAACCTTGGTTCTGTTAAATTTAAATAAATCATTAGAAACATTAGCCTGAGTTTAACCAACGGATCATTTTTCTGCCACTCTTCAAGTTCCACTCCTAATATTTTTGTATTAAAACATCAATCTACTTTACAAACTAGAAGACTGAGTATGCATTTTGAATTTACTAAGACACTTATCCCTAATGTTGACTATAAACTGCTATTTAAAAAGAGATAACAGATAATTTCCAACGCATTTTTTGCTGACAGTCCTCGACCAGATGGCAGCATGTGTGGTTGTAATTGCTATGGCACCCCACTATTGCAAAGAAGCAAATAATCAAAGCAGCCTTACACAAACCAGCCATGTTTCACATGGAAAAAGGTTGTATATAGCAGATGATAACTTGAGAGAGCTATGAACACCACCTGGTGTGTATGGACATTAGATGAAATACATATCTGAGTAGAAAGATGCTGTCAATTTGGAGAGAATTCAGAGACTGGAGCTAGAGGGAAAGATTTATAAGAACAAATTTAAAGAACTAGATACCAGTATGTACACCTTGGCTAAATAATGACGGTGAGCCAGATTGAAGTCAGTGTGACTAGTCATAGAAGTAAGTACTCATAAATGTGAGGAAGGGGTCAACAATGTACCCATAAAGAAAGTGAGAAGTATAACTACCTAGAAATATTTGAAAAGCATAGCAGAGGAACAGAAGAATTGTTTAGATTAGTCTATGGCAATCTAACTAGAAGTAATGGCAGAAAACTGAACAAAAATGGCTGATACATTTCCTAGAAATATTCCTTATTTAGATCATGGAAGAGTATTTCAAAAGTAGCAGTGCATTGCATCTTCACTTATTTAAAATTAAAACCAGAATATAGACTGTCAAAATAACAGTCCTCCTTGGTGGCAGATAAGGGACAAGGACATAGTCCAGAGATTTAGTGATTCTAATGCTTGACTGAGAGGATGAGGGCTGTGTATATAGAAATGTGTGTATATGATTTTAGTAGTACTCCTATTAATGTGCATGATGCTAGTGTTTTAAATTTAAAATAATTGTCAGTCTGGCCAACCAATATCCCATCTCACCGTAGTTATTGATCAATATTAATTGGAAGCAGAGGGTTCTCTGTCCAGGAAGGTAGCTGCCTCCTCCAAACCTATGGCTAAAAACAAACTAAGGAATTGTCTGATCTGTATTGTATGTTGTCCTGGATTATGGGGTCCCTATTGTGCTTGTACTCTTCAGATCCTTACATAGTATAAATATTTACTATAAATAATATTCCAAAAAAATGGAGACACCAAGACTGAAGTTTTTAGTAATACAACCACATTGAAAAGGACATAGGATACCGAAAAGCAAATTGAAGGAGACAAGACTTCCTCATCTTGTCTCCCAGTCCATATCTCCCTCACACTTCCATCCTCACATCAAGCAATTGTACCTAACTTGAAGGGGGTTAATACTGGAAGATATTTAAGATTTGTAAGTAGGATTTTTCTGTTTGCCCCCAAAACACTGAAGGAGCATCCTCTGCAGTTATGTGCAGGATGGAGTATAGGACAAGAGAGAAGGTGACTGGATGCCTGAGGCTCAGCCTGCCACTCCAGCACCATTTCTGAAAATAACATTCAATTTGTTAATAGAATACACTGTGCCTGCCACCAGTGATAAGGCCAAAGAATTTTGCCACTGTCAATCTATATAAGCTTAAAAAACCAATTTAATAAGTACAGTTGCCCTGTTGATTCTCTCAGTGGGCTACATATTTTGAGTAATATATCATTGGATCAACACCATTTCAGCTTCAAGGTGCTGTAATTCCATTTGCTTGCAATGGCAAGTAGACTATACTCTGAAACTGTTCATCTCAGGGATATGACACCCCCATGGAAAACAGATTTTAATGGGGGGGGGTGTGTGTCTATAATGCAGTTCTTTGAACTGATACTTCATCTGTGGAGAGCTGAGATCAAATCTTTATACATAGGAACTAAAATAAATTAGGTCTGTTTTATTCCTAACTCAACTTTTGTGGATAATGCAATACGGACTTCTAGTTTGGCATTATTAGATGAAAGCCCACAATTAGAACAGTATGGCCTATGGAAATGATTATGAACATCCCTTTATAAATCATATAAGAAGTTCCCAATGTCAGAACATATAATACTTCAACCTAGTGCTATTGAGTAAGGGTGAAATTCTATCTGCAAGCACACAGTCTGAAGAAACAGCATTATGTGGGGAACTTGGCCCAGTAACTTTCTCTCTCTGACTGTTTTCTCCTCCGTATAATTGGAATCCTAATGCTTCCTTACTTTAGAGATGTTGACATTAATTAAACTTAATTAATGTTTGCAATGTGCTTGATCTTTTTGGATTGGAGATGCTAATAATATGAAGTTTCCGTAGAGTAGGATAGGAGAGCTAGGTTTATGGGCTGGGGAGCTGAATGTAAAAATTAGAAGTGAAGGGAAAAACACTCCTCAGCTTGCTCAATAAGCATTTGCTAACACACAGAGCCTAAAGAATCCCCATCCTCTACCAACTTAATCTATGGTATTGCTGCCCGTTTGCAACCTAAGCAGCTGATCAAAGTTTGGAGCCATGGAGTTGTTCCATTTGGAAATAGAAATTAATGGAGTCTGCTATTTTTATTTGATGCAATCTTATTTACAAGGAATGTACAAAATCCTGAGTCTCGGAACATAGAAGGAACCAAGAACAAAGGTGAGTTCTTATTTTACAGCCCAGAAGACTTGCTATCCAACACCGTACCCAAAAGCAATCTTTCTGGATTTTTTCCAGGATCATATTGTGCCTACAGGCTCTTGCTTGGCTTTCTTGCCTCTGCACCTTCTCTATTATTGTCTGTTTTCAGCATTTGTGTGACACACCCATCCCACCCAATAATCAGCCAAAAACTCCTGGCAGGTTCATACCCACCCTGTTTTAGGTATAATTATGTTAATGGATCACTGTGAACTCCCTTCCATCTCAATGGCATTTTAACACAAACCACAACAAGATGTTACCTAGCTCATAACTGTATCCAATCTATCTACGTTTTTCTAATAACACCTGTTCCTGCTATCTAATCACTGGTGAGTCCAGAATGCACATTCACTCAGAACAGCATAATGGATTCAGGGATTTTGCCTTCAAGCTACTGCTGACACTAATTGCATGAGGTAGATTTTAAGTCTCTCATTCAAATGGGAAATGGGCTTAAATGGAGCTTTTGAATCCAAAGCTCAGTTTGTTTCAAGAAAAGTACTGATTTGAATTCCTAGATCCATGTTTTTGATTACAATTAAATCCCAAAGCAAAAGAGGCTTATTCAGGGTTGGATGCAGCTGAAATCTCAAAAGTTATGTCAAAGTTTTTGCTCAAGTTGGTAGAATGGATAAGATTTTAGTTTGATAGTGAGAATATTCCACCATGAAAGAGAGCAAAACGTCATTAAATGGTATGGTTTACTAAGATCACTGCCACTTTGGCTAAAATAATGAAAGAACAGTTCATGATATTTCAGTAAGGTAGAATCCAAGCCCAAGTCACTTGCATTGATTCTATCTCAAACCCGACTAAATCTGAACCTAATCTCATTTTAGATTCATACCTTGCTGCTACTACTACTGCCCAAATCCAGCTTGAAACACATTCAGGATGCCGTGAGTCGGATTCTGTTCTCACATACAATTTCACCCCTGATTCTAGTTGAGGTACTTCTGACTGATTTTGTAAGGAACAGGAGAATTAGGTTTTACATTGTTGTTTTTCCTAAATTGTGGTGATAAAGCTGTTGCAGTGTAAGTCAGTGTGCTATTGCCTTGTGGGCCTTGTTTTCTGGAATAATCTATCGAACTAAACAACTGCAGCACCAGAGATAGAAACCCAGCCCTTTGTTATCTTGTTCTCCTTAAAAAATGAGGGTTTGAGTTTAATCTCATTAACACTTGTAGTAACTCCTGGGAAGTTAATGGAGACACAAAACTGGAATAAAGGCAATCAGAATCAAAATCTCTTTGTTACGAGTTAAATAAGTAAAACTGACTTTTTTTGCCATTTTTAAGCATTTTTTTTTTTAATTAAAAACAAATATGGAGTAAGGTTGGATCGTTTTAAAAAAATTGGGAAATGCTCAAGTTATATTTCTTACAGCATCAGCCTGAATTTTTTTTTTATACATCTTCTTATCTAGAGCTAGGGCTTTAAGGTGCTAAGGCTGTCCAGGATGTGGTAGGAAGCCTGGAGGTTGTGCAGCCAGGAGTCTCTCAGCCTTAGTAGCCTTGGGTAAAGCCAAGGTTTCCAGGTCTTCCAGGATCCCTGTTCTACAGTTAGGGTGGGAGGAAGCTGGCTGACCCATTTCATTTTTGGGAAAAAAAAAAACTTTTTTTTAATTTAAAAAGAGACCTGCTCAGCATTTGCTTTATATGGGAAATTTTGGAATGTCTAATTTTCAAAATGTTGGAATTTCCTGTAGAACAGTGTGAAGGGGTGACACCTGATATAAGGTCTGAGAGGATAAGTTAGGCCAATTAACCTTAGGCTTCAACTGGAGGTAACCCAGGGAGTCCTAACTGCCCACGAAGTCCAGCTGAGGGGAGAGTTGGGTGGAATTTATAAAGAGAGGAAGTTGTTAGGCTGTAAGGAGGAAAACCCTGTAGTCATACTCTTGGATTCAAGGGGGGAAAGTGAGAAGGAGTGCTAGGGGCTGGGCGAGGAAAAGCCCTGATCTGCCGCATTGAGAGTTCACGGGCTGCAACCCAGTGTAGAGGAAGCACCTGGGTTCCTCTACTAGTCACTGCTGGAGGGACGCTAGAGATGGCCCATTTGGGGATGGCTGGAAGCAGATTTTGATACCGTGGAAGATGGGAGAACTTTTATGTGACTAAGCTGGAGGGCTAAGCCATGAAGAGGAAAGTGTGGCAGCTCCCAGAACATGATTCCACAGAATAAGGAAGTGGAAGAATGGGCTGTATAGCCAAGTAAGGGGTGTCAAAGCAGGTGTCCAAGCTAATTGCCCTGGGGACCAACTGGGAGGTGTTGCCAAGTCGTGAGAAGAGCAATCTCCATTACAAAGAAATTCGAGTTTTGATCAGCTATACACAAAACTAGGAATGACGCCACAAACCCGGAAAAAGCTTCAGTTCATGCAAAATACAAAAACTGTTTAACATGGGCCCCAAAGAACATATCAATGTTGGGTCCTGCCCCCCTGCACTGGCTCACTAATGAACACAGAACCCAGTTCAAGATCTATGTCCTAATATTTTAAACCTTCTGTAGAACTGGTTATAGCTAGGAATTACTCCTCCCTTCACCACCATGGTCTCCCACTACAGCTATGTTTTATGAGAAATGTGAAAATGTTGGCTAACAGTGGGGACTGAGGGGCAGAACAGACTTTCACAGAAGATGGACCTAAACTAGGGAATTTGCTGTAGACAGTGTTCCTAAGATGCTAATAAATACAAAATTCAATTCTACCTAGCTTTCCTTCAATAGTTTCTTTATAGGCACTGCACGTCATCCAAACAAACAAACCAAACTCACTTGTCAAGCTATTTCTCCTACAGGTTGGGAAAACAGGAGAGAGATCATTGTTTTTTTCCTCACAAATATTTATCTGAGTGCCTTCCACGAAGATGTTACCTAAAAGTGTTGGGACAGACAAATTTTGACTCATACATAAATTATGACACTGCATTTCATAATTGTTCCCAGTTTATAGTATGCCTAATTAGACATCATTAGTGAAATCAAGTATATTAATTTGGTGGTGTGAATATTGTTTGTTAGTAAAGAGGTGACTGATTAGACATATGACTTTACTTCCATACTGAATCTATGGTCATGAGTGTCTTGTTTTGGGGGGAACGTTTGCACTCAGAATAGTGTGGTATCTTTACAATGGACTATGTATGTTGACAGCATTGTTTCCTGACATGTTAGGTGTAGTGAAATTGCAACTTTTAAAAAAATCCATTATGTTCACAAAGAGATTTTGGACTTTATTTACAACAGTTGGCAGTATCATGTATTCCTTCAATGAAAGCTATATGGACTCAGCTGGAGGAGAATGTACTACTAATTTCATATTAATCACAATGAGTTCTGTGTGGGCAGATCCTTCAACCCATGGAGCACCCCATTGATGATAATAGGTCTTATTTCAGGATTGGGACTCTGCTTCTGTAACAATATATGCACTAAAAGACTTAGAAAATACGGGTATAAATAAAGGTTATGAATAGAAACTCCTTAGAACTACATGGTTGCCCTGTAGTGCTGTGACTGACATACATTTGCAATTATGTAGCTAATTTCTCTCTCTAGAAATAAAATATTCAACTATGAGAAACTGTAATTTGGGAGGGGCAGAGTTAATTACTTTTCCAGCAGCGTAAAAACATTTTGCAAAAGGGGAAGGAGAGACTTCGTTACTATTGACTGTGTGACATAAGGGAGGAGAAGCATGTAAATTGGTTACTCTGTTTGTATTTTCCCTATGTGGTAAAACCAGAGCAGGCTGCCACCAGAGGGGTTGGTGGTAGGAGAGGTAACTTCAGGTTAATTGGGTTCAGCTGAGCAGGGTTGCCAGGGACCCAGGAAAGATCAGCTGATCCCAATTGCTGTCAGAGACCTCTTTAAAAGCTTCTCTGGCTAGGAAGAGGGGTGGAGAGAGATGGAGTGAGGCTGCGAGCAGGTTGGGGGTAGCAGTACAGGGAGCCGCTCCCAGAAGGGAGACCGCTTTCCCTAGCCAGAGAGAAAAAAAACCCAGCCAGAAAGAAGTGCTTAGGGGAAGGGAAAGCCTGCCCTTGGGCTTTCTAGGTGGCTTGCCTGGATGGCACTTGCCTAACCAGACACAAAGGACGTGATCCTGGTGAGTCCAGGAAGCCACTTTGCCACACCTACAAGAGAGAGTTGAAGCAAACCAATTAGACAAAGTAATGGTGACAGATCAGGTTATTGTACTTTTGGTCAGGTGATCTGGAATAGGTTAGCTAAGGAGTTAAAAGGGGCAGGGGGAGGATAGAACTATACACATTCCAGCTGTACATGCTGCTTGGTTCAAGCAGAGACACTGTGATATGCCATTATGTGTGATGCTTTTAAGAACCAACTTACCTACCTATGCTATAGTTGCAAAATAAAAAATTGATGAAATGTAGCTAATGTATAAATCAAGTGAGACTACCTAGGTATTATGTACATCCATTTTAATACTCAGTGGAGCATGTTTAATTTTTTTAAGAAGCCATAAATGGTGTGGTGTGGGGGGGGTCCTCTTCTGGTAGAAAATATGTGGAGTGACTCCCTCCTGACCCTTGTTTTTTACAGGGAGTGTCAGGGTGATCGGAGGAGGGGTAGGGAGAAGCTGTGGCCGCAGTTCACTGCACTCTGGCAATTCTCTGGTTCCAGTGGTCCCGAGGTTGCTCTACCTTCCCCAGAAATTTTTGGCAGAGCTTGGAATAAAGATAGCCAGCAACTTTTATCCTCCCCACCTGCTCTCTGTTCCTGCAATAGGCCCAAGAATAGAGCAATTCAGTCAATATTTATTGGAAATATCATTTTTTGAAGCTTTGACATTTCTAAATTTTAGTCCACACACTGTAGCAATTTTATCTTTGCTAGTTCTGCTGTTTGAGTCATTGTTGAACTTCCTGATCATTCTACTTACTGATTAAACATATGTTGGCAGTAATCACAAAATAGGTATAGCTTCTCAGAAGTGTAGTGATAAGAGTTCATAGACTATCAAATGTCGGAGCTGTCCCTCGAGGATACTGATGGAAATGTGTAAGGTCATGACTGACTTGATGGTGTAGTTAGAAATTTCTGCTGAACATTAAATGTTATCTTTATCATCACTGTTGGGTTATTAAGGAAACCGACGAACATCACTTGGTGTCAAGAGGGTGGCGTGAGAAGGAATATAAGAATGCTTCAAGAAAAGGTCAAAATCAAAACAAAAAAGAAGAGCTTTCTTCAGTTGCTCAGGGCTATACAGTAATACAGCTTTTTAGGCACTGATTCCTATGATTAATATTTAGAATGGTCTCAGACCCAGCTGTTTCTTTCAACACTATACAGCCAATATAGTATAAAAGTATATAGATGATGAAGATGACACACAAATGCAACTGCAGTAACTTGGGTTTATTTCAAAAAGGCACATGACCTCAGATTTAGGTTCCAGTTCAGGAAAGCACTTAAGTACATGCAGGACTGGTGCAAGGATATTTTGCACCTTAAGTGAAACTTCCATCTTGCGCCCCCTCTGATGTCCAGCCCCCACCTCCTATGGCTAAGCTCCTCCCCCACCAGGGGCCCAGATGTTCACAAAGTGCAGGGGACCTGGAGAGGGGGGTCATATGGGGGCTCTTTCAGGGTGTGAAGGTGGCAGAGAGGGAGGTGCAGGGGTATAGTGGCAGCGAAGAGATTGCACAGAGGCAAAAGGACTTGTTGCAGGGGGGTGCAGTGGCAGGGAGGGAGTGGCACAAGGGAGAAGTGGGCAGGAGGGGGTTGTTGCAAGGAGCTGGCAGGTGGGGGGTGTCTGTGCCCAGAGTTGTTGCAAGGGGGGTGAAGGTGACAGGGAGGGGTTTGCACAAATGAGGAGTGGGCAGGAGGGAGATGGCAGGCGGGGTGGGGGGTCCCCGAGTTTGATGCAGGGGTGAAGGTGACCTTGGCTGGGCAGGTTGCCGGGTGGAGGTTGCCCAGAGGCAAAAATGTCAGGACAGGGTAGATTGTTGGGGCGAGGTGGGCACAGGGGAGAAGATAGCTGTTTGGTGGGTGTTGGAGAGGGTGGCACTGACAGGGGGAGGGTTGTTCCCACGTACACCATTCCCCAGGCCAGAGACTGGATCGTCCCACCCCTTGGTGCTCCATGGGCCTGTGTGGCTCCCCTTGGCCTGGCTAGGTATCTTGCAGGCGGAGTAGACGCCCAGCTTCTCCAGCTTGGCCTGAAGAGCAGAGCTCAGCTGCACCTTCTTCCTCACACCGTGGGCCAAGCTGGGCTCCTCGGGGCTCTCAGTGGTGGTGGCAGCGGCAGCCCCAGGGGAAGTGGGGAACCCAGCTTGACCACAGCATGGGGAAGAAGGCACAGCTGTTGAGCACTAGACCCTCCACTTCTCCCCTCAGCCACCAGCTGCTCCCCTGGGGGAGGGACTGGCCATTCTGCGGGCGGCCCTTCTGGAGCCGGGAGCTGGGGAGCAGCAGCAGCCATGTGCTCTACTGTTTAAAAAAAATGGGGGGACCACTTTTTAGCACCCCCAACCACTTGGCACCCTAGGCAGCCACTTAGTTCACCTAGTGGTTGCACTGGCTCTGAGTACATGCCTAAATTCTATTGCCATCAATGTGACTTAAATACTTCAAGTGCTTAGCCGAATCAGGTCCTCATAAAGATCCTTGAAGCAACTAGAACTGCCAGGATAATGCTCAGTAGGATAGTCACCTGTTGTGGCCGAGCCATTTATAGATGAGGGACCTCTTCTGAAAGCATTAAGCCTGATGGAAGAAAAGCTTCAGTTGTATCCTCATTCAAGCCCCAATTCAGTATGTACCCAAGCTTAAGCATGTGATTAGTCCCATTGAAGTCAAAGCTAGGTGCACGCTTAAGGACGTTGCTGAATTAGGGCCCGAAAGAAGGAGGTGCCAGGAGTTTCTAGGAGTGGACAGGTGTTTTTTTTCTCTCTTGCATAACAGCATCAATTTTGGGAAGAAAAAAATAAACTCTTAGAAAATGAAAATGAAGAGATAGTGAAGTTCTGAGAAGGAATAAATAGAGCTGGCCTAAATTTTTCACATGAAACTTTAATTGAGGAATGCAGATTCGGAACACCCAAAATATTCCATCAATTTGTTGAATTTGACTCTGAAAAATTATGTTGGGGATGGTTTGGTTTTTTTTCCAGGGTATTTAGGTTTTTTCAGTTTCATTTTGACATTTTCTGGATAATTTTTAAAATTCAAAATGGCTTTCCATTTCTAAATTTACTTTCATTAAAATAAATGAATGTTTTGTTTCAGCTTAAACAAAGCACTTTGTCTGACCCAAAGCAAATTTTATTCAACTTATCAATTTGTTGAAAAATGAAACTTTCATTTTGGGGGGAACCCAAAACAAAGTTATTTTAATTTACAAGATTAAATCTTTGTCTAGACCAGGAGTCGGCAACCTTTCAGAAGTGGTGTGGCAAAACTTCATTTATTCACTCTAATTTAAGGTTTCGCGTGTCAGTAATACACTTTAGTGTTTTTAGAAGATCTCTTTCTATAAGTCTATAATATAGAACTAAACTATTGTTGTATGTAAAGTAAATAAGGCTTTTAAAATGTCTAAGTAGCTTCATTTAAAATTAAATTAAAACGTGGAGTCCCCCAGACCGGGGGACAGGACCGAGGCTGTGAGAGTGCCACTGAAAATCGGCTTGTGTGCCACCTTCGGCACTCATGTCATAGGTTGCCTACCTCTGGTCTAGAGCATGTCTGGTGTACGTGGAACCTTTTGGAGATTTTCACTGTGAGGGTCTAGCAAGTCTCTACTGAACATGTGCAAATCTGTATTATTTTTTTCCCAAAGGCTTGCAACTTGAATGGATTTTCATGAGGATGGCAAAAAGTACATTCATCACACACCACCTGCCAAATTTCAAGTCCCTGTTCCAAAGTCTGTATGTGGGGGAGGAGGGCTAAATCTTCCCCAAAACAAAGTCACCAGAATTTCTTTTAACATGGACAAACCAATGTATTTTTTCCCTCACTGCCTTCTCAGAAATGGCCGGATCATTCTGGGTGAAATTTTCCCATCCTGTTCCCCCACTTTTACTCCTTACCCCAAAAAAGAAATAAGAATTCGGGCTGAGGCAAAATTTGGCATAGAAAAAAAATTGGAACATATGATTGACATTTCTGGCAAATGTATGAGCAACAGGAAAAGGGGCTTTACAATGGAAAGTGCAGGGCAACTTTAATAGGTGATGTTGCCGCCCGCCTAAAGTAAAACTGGATTGTCTCATTTTAAAAGATGAAGGGTAGCTATAGGAGATAGGATTTATAGGTGATTTCTTAGAATGTTTATACTTGGAATATAGTATAGAATTTTGCTAACCTGATCAATTTTAAATTACTCCCGAACATTAAACACTTTTTTTCCCTTCATGGTTTGATTATTTAATGTCACCATAAGAAGTGCATTTTACAAAATAGTGTGTAAGCATAATTAATACATTCTGGTTTTGTACTTCAGAAAATAGTGTACTTACACTCTGCCATGTTATCACTGCGCCATAACTAGGACACAGTCTGATTGTTTTAATGAAAGACATTAGGCATGATCCAGTGAGTTTTTTGTTTTGTTTTTAAACTGACCTTTTCCACCAGGTCATGTGGTAAATGGCAGCTGGCTATGCATGAGAAAACAATGATACCTCACAGGGCAACTGTTCATACACTCATGACGTATTCATTTTTTTCCTGGCATCCAATATGAACTATACACTGGAAAAGAACCAGATTTTATAAAAAGACTCACAAATATTTTAGGTCTTTTTTCAGGGGGGAAAAACAATGAAATTGTGTGTGATTTGGTTTATATTCTATAGTATTTCCTAGAAAGAATCCAGTACTCGTCTATTAAATAGTTCCCTTTATCCAATAATTTAACAAATCATTGCATTATTAAAAAAATCCAACAACCACCCTTTAGAATTGGTTGAATGTTTGGTGAGGGGTGATTTTTTCCAAGTCAGAAATAAGAATGGGCACCAAACTCCCATGTGTTAGGTTGAAAATTACCCCCCCCCCCGACAAATAATTGAATGACAATATTTATGGAATAATTTGACATTTTTTCTGTATTTGGTTTGATAATTTTATCATTGAGCAATATATATCTGATGAGCCCACCTTATGATGACCAATATTGGTCCCTGGTGAGTACTCGTATAAGTGTGTCTTGGGGAGAGAATAAGAACCACAGAACTATGTGACTGCTGCTAGTCATGTTGCTCTACTGCAGGGGCCTTGGGTAGAACAGTGATGAAGGTGGTGTAAGAAACTTTACCATCACTATGCTGTTCTATATATTAGAGACAATTCTGGATCACCATGACCTCAGTTCAGGCAAGCATCTCTATTTAGGAAGGGCACATAAGCATTTACCTCAATGCCTTATACATTAGTGGTTCTTAAATTTATGTTTATATCCATTCCTCAATCAGAGCCTGTAATAATTTTTTTGCCACTAAGTCCTTTTGAAATTAGCTACATTTTGGCACCTCGAATATCTAAATATTATACATAGCAAAATGAGTAGATTGTCTGTCTGGAGAGTGGTTTCTACTACACAAAACCTGTGTAAAACGAGGATCGTAGTTTCAGGTCCTAAGCTGAATGGCAACGTCAGTTATATTTACAATCATGTTCATTTATGTATCCTTTCAATGGGAGTATTGCTGTATCAAAATGAAAGAATGCTGCAGTCTTTCCATAAGTTTTAAAGGAAGTTATTTTCCTATTTCTCCTTCCCACTCCCCAGGAGCCACAAGAATGTTGTATAGTTAATTGTTAAATAGGAGAAACTAGCACCGTGATGCCAACTAAAATTTGAAAACTGCTTTAAGGTGCCTTCTTTACACACCTTTTGTAATGAAGGTCAAGGCAATTTTTGAGTCTATTACTGAGTGTTCTATTCCTTTGCCTGTGTTTGAATAGTTTTTTTCTCTTAATTTTTCTTTAAACTTTGGATTTCCACCAATTAACAACCTGTTAAAGTCTAGAAATCCCACCTGCTGCCTATTTGGTTTTACCATCTTTTCTACCTGATCTGTGGTGTTACATGAATATTTTACATGGGTACATACTTTATTACATGATGTTGAGGTTCTGGATTACATTTTTCATGCACCTGTTTCTTTCTTGAAGGGCTTGGTCCTGCATGTGTGTATCTTAAACATGTGAACAGTCACATTGACTTCAAACCCTATTTAAGTATAAGAAAGGAAAACAAGTTTACTTATGCACTTATATATATATACTTAAGTAATTTGTTGGACTGGAACTAAAGCACTTAGAATCTTACAAGTTGGAGCCCTGTTTTTGCTCTTGTCCAAAACTTACTAGTGTTCAGGACTAGTTTAAGCATCTAGTACCGTAGTGTTAAAATGACATCACAGAATTATCTTGGCAGGGCTACAATTTTTAAAAAATGAACAGTCTCTTATTGCTTTTCCTGGCCAACATCTCTTCTCATCCTTTCTGATTTCAATTGACACAGTCACTAAAAATCTTTTAAATTGGTAGACATGATAAAGTAGAGATCCGATATTATGGATAAAATTTCCATTCAGCTGCTAGCTATTGAAATGTTTAAGTCAAAGGGCCTTTTTAAAAATTTTAAGAACTAGATGATCTTTTGTATCATTAAATAGATACGAGCAAATGAATGAACACTCATGTCTGACTGTCGAATGGAAGGTTAATATTTTTAAAACACTTGGAAGCAATTTGTAGTGAATAATGAAGTTGAAATTTAGCCCCTCATCCATTCATGTCCAATGTCCAAACAGACTTTGATTTTTTTACAGATATGCTTATTATTTCACATTTTCTAAATGCTGATCACAGTCCAAACTTGATGGCCTTTCAAGAGTGCTTCAAGCTATGTCTGTATATGCAAGGATATTGCTAGAGTCTAGAGGTTTTTTTTCTTCTTGAGTTGGGGTTAGATAGGAAAAGTTGGAATCTTTTACTGACCATTAGACAAATTCAAGAATTCTACATCAGCATGAAATATATGATTTAACCACATCATTTCTTATACAGTAACTCCTCACTTAACATTATAGTTATGTTCTTAAAAAATGCAACTTGAAGTGAAACGATGTTAAGCAACTCCAATTTCCCCATAAGAATTGCTATAAATGCGGGGGGTGGAAGGGGAGTTAAGCCAGGGATTTTTTTTTTCCAGACAAAAGGCATTATATACAGCTCAAACAATTTTAAACAAGCAATTTAATACTACCATCATTGCTGAGTATGAAACTTGGTTGAGGTGGTGGAGTCAGAAAGTGGAAGAGGGTGGATTGTCTGGCTGCTCCTCATGCTGAACTCGAAAAAAACACATCTAGAGATTGTTTTCCTTTTTTTTCTTGGTAAATTTCTTTATAGCATGTCATTAGATGACCAACTCCCCTAATCACTTTGGAGCTGCGTTCCTTGTCAGGATCGTCATCACTCAGGATTTGCAAGCTAGGATTTAACCTGACTCCTCTCCTCGCTTCCCCTCCTCCCTCCTTTACTTCGCACACCACATCCTTGCTCCTCCCCCATCCCTTTCCTGCACACAGCAATCAGCTGGCTTACAGTGTTCAGAGGGGAGGAGAAGGAGCATGGAGGAGGCAGGTAGGCTCCTCCTGCCTATGGCAATCAGCTGGTTTGCGGTGTTTGGGAGGGAGGGGCAGTGCTTGGGAGGGAGGGAAAGCCTGCGTGCCATATCCCCATTTCTTCCCCCCTCCCTCTTGCCTCCTGAATGCTGCAAACCAGGGGATTGCCATGGGCAGGAAGCTGTTCAGCTGAACAAATGTTTAGTCACCCTAGACACTGAAGCAAATGGAAAATGCCTTTTAGTTGCATCAGTGTACTGTAAATCCAGCTTTAAGAACTTTTTAAAGACACAACTTTTCTTGCCTCCCAACTCATTTGAGTTTGTGGACCAAGTTCTACTTGGAAGCCTTGCTACTTTGTGGCCAAAGACTTGTACTCGTCCAATGTATAGTATATGTAATTCTTCTTCCCTTTCTAGAAAATAGATTTTAATACCAAGCAGGCAGAGCATTATCTTCCATCTCATTAACTCATGGAGGACTTATCCTAGAATTATGTGGGTTGTGGGAGTGAGGTATAGGTGAGACGACATTCCACAGGCTAATCATGCAGGGATTTTACTCACAATGTAACACAACCACATAAAACCTTCTGCAGCCCCTCACTGCTGTGAACACTTTTCCTTAAGTGGAATTTCCATGGGCAACAGTTGACAGAGTTGTCTTTGGTAGAGTAGAAACACAAGTGTTTCTACTGGAGTCATGGTGTTAACGAGTGGGACCAGATCCCCTGCAACTACGACGCTCTGTATTCTTAAACCTATGCTTGCCTGATGGTTTTAGGGTATCTAGAGAATTAATGGGCTAGATTCTCACTCTCTTTGCTACAGAGGAGGGCACACCATTCCTTCCAATAGAATAATATGGTGGGCACTTCATCGGGGAGTTTTCTATTCTTTGCATGGATATTATTGCACAAGTGGTATGATCTGCTCAGTTACCCATCTCAGTTTATTTCACGTCTGCTCTCCAAAAAAAAGTTATAGCGTAGGTATGGGAGTATTTTTTATGAGTGCTAACAAGCAAAATATAAATTTATATACTGAAAATTACTCTAACCATTGTTGAGGATCTAGGAAGTTAATGAAGCTTATGAGCCACTGTTCTGTAATTGTAATAATAATTACAAATTTATTATTGTATTTCATTATTATTATTTATTAACTGTCCAACAGCACTTACCTGTGTTAACCAGTTTCCAAAGGGGAGGTAAAATCCAGGTGTTCTGACACATTGTTAATTAAATTCTATAGATTAGTTGACAGTAATGACTACATTTTGTGTTGATACTAGCATGTCGAGAGCTCTTTCTGGACAGGTTGATAGAGCAGTAGAAAGAAGTCAGTGAGATGAGCCTACACAGCAATTCTATTCATCTTAGTTAAATCTACAGATTTTGTGATTTTTTTTTCCCATTTGCTGTGAGGGTAGATTCTCCAGAAATGAAGAACAGCAAAATAGAATTTTCTGCAAAAATTCACATCTTTCTAATTGTTTACAAGCTTGGCATAGTGGTCATCTTATTGAGACTGAGCCTGGCAGAATTTTATACATGAAATATAATTTTTACTAAATATTAGCACATAATTTACAAAAATCACATAATTAGTGCCACTGAAATTAATGGAACTATTCATGTAAATCATGGCTTGGTAATGTGGGTCAGTGATTCATAATTTGACCGGAGAGAGAATTTGCCCATTGACTTCAAAGGGCACAGGATTGGACCATACAGGAAAGTTTTCCCAAAGTGTTTTTGTACAGTATAGTACTGGTCTGTCTTGCGTGCAGAATATGTCTTAAAAATAATTGCTCTCTGAATCTGATTCAAAGCCCAATGAAGTTTTAGAAAGACTCCTATCCACTTGAATGAGTTTTGGATAAAGCCTTAACTTAGGTGTGTATTAGGGTGACCAGATGTCCCAATTTTACAGGGACAGTCCCGATTTTGGGGTCTTTTTCTTATATAGGCTCCTACTACCTCCCCTCCCCCATCCTGATTTTTCAACACTTGGTGTCTGGTTACCCAGTGTATTTCCAATCTTTTTAGACAATCAAAAGCCTTTTCCTCTGTATAAGTCTTGAATACCTAGATGTATATTAACATTTACTTTCAAAGAATTGTGGCAGTATATGGAATACACAAATCCATTCAAGACCATCAGGAACAAGTTAGAAATTGACTTACATAAAATAAAAACTGGATTTACAACCGTTAAATGGCTTGGCACTTTTGAAATTATATCTTCATTTCAGGATATGAATTTTCATGATGTTTGGATCACTTGGAGAGAGAATCTTTAAATAAGGCATTCATTCCATGTATTAGAGTTTAGATGCTACATCTATTCTTAATACACATTTAGGTCAATCAATGTTGATAGCTTACAGCAAAAATTGATAGTCTTTAATCTTAAAATTTTGTCTAAAGACCATCATGATTAAAATTGCTAGCCTTACAGCCTGTTAGATAAATGACTTATAAGCCCCTTTTCTAACTTTTCTAATTAATGTAAGTGTGACAGGGAGGGAGAAAATCCTGGAACCAGATTGTTGCAAATGTGTTTTTATTCAATGTCAACTAGCAGATAATGCCATCTGTACTAATCCTTAGCCCTCTCTCCTCTATGGTGATTGAAGTTGTCTTTGCCTTTGATTTATAAGAAGGCTGACCCTGGCCTAACCCTGTCAGCTTTAGTTCAGAGGGACTCTCTCAAAAGATAGGCCACTGATATGACAAATTGATTGGCTGCAAGGAACAGTTTAACTGCAAAAGGATCTCCTTAACAAGTGATAAAGCCCTTTTCTTTAGATCATACAGCTTTCAGTGTGCAGGCAGAATTAATAAACTGCCCTTTTGCAGGCAAAAACACTGTGTGCAATCTGGAAGACCCAAGTATAAAGGATAATAATAAAAGGCTCACAACTTCTCACCTAATGATAGGTCTGAGAATAGCGGGGGAAAACCCCATTTAATTTAAAAAGCTGGTAAGTGGAGGTTAATTACAAATAACTGTCCTAATTAGAAAACAAACATTAAAATTCTATTAGAGTTCAAAATGGACTCCATTAAAGTAAGATGGGTAGGCACTAGAACTGTTAATTAAATTCTATAGAAAGGTTACTAATTCAGTTAAAGGCCAGGTCAGATAAAAATACCATAATGAAATGTTTCTGGTGAGTAATTTATATAATTCTTTATTTGGCAGGAAAAGTTTATTTAATTTAAAAGCAGATGTTATCAGTTAAAATCAATAAACCACTAAAATGATTATTTTCTCCCACAACTGTAAGTGTGGGATAGAGACTAATTTTAGATTTATGGACCTATAGCTACTAAGCACACATTGTTTTAAATGACATGTTATATAAATGTGAACGTGACAAATGCATTTGTACAGTATATGGAGACAGTAGTACTCACCATTCTCTCCCTCCATGCTCATAAGATGTATGCATCTTTGCATTCTCCACTGACTCCAATGTCAGACTGGAGTGCACTTCAAGGTTTTTGTTATCATAATAAGCATGGGACCTAGCTTCTCTCCTCAGAAGCAGTAATTGTAAAATGGAATTCCCAGGGACAAACATTTCAGTGAATATGAAGACTAAAGGATTAATTTTAAGAATGGCGAGGTTCAGTAGAACAATATTGAGCCATAACTGCATCTGCTGACAATAATATTCCAACAAAAGAGTTTGTCACTGATAACAATTATTTTTATACCTTCATTCACATATGAGGCTTGTAAGAATATTTTTTAAAAATCTGTAATAACCCCCCCCACACACACACACACAAATGACAGGAGTTGGTGTATAGTATTGTTTTTTGTTGTTGTTGTTTGTTCAAGTAATCCATAGATTCATAAAGCAGATATTAGGCTAGGTTTTGTGCCCAAATACGTTACTGTTAGAGTCCCCATTTGACATCAACAGATGCAGGATTTGGGCCTATTATCTTTTATATTTTAATTGGGTACTCTGAAAAAGGATAACATTTTGAGTCACCAGCAAAGAAAATATTTAAGTTGCCTCAAACATGCTAGCTTTCATGTACAAATCTGAAGTTAATCTGTATTATTACTTTTAATGTGTGCTATAATTATCTGTATCTTATGCTCACCAAGTCTAAACTAATGTATGACATTTCATTGCTCCTTAGAGTCCTCAAGACAATAAATTGATCAGGAATATGTGTGGCAGTCCATCTCAGCTGATGTTCATATACACGTTAAAACCCTCGAGGAAAAATATATACAGTAACATGAGATAATAAATGTTCATCTTGTCCTAAAGATAAAGGATGTGATCAGCTGCCTGAATACATGAGTGTGTATGCTGGGTCATCCTATGCATTGCAAACAGGATGAAAATTCATTTTCTTTGCTACTTTTGCTTGTGATCAACCAAACATGCACCAAGTCTTGCAGCCTTATTCAACCAGTTCTCAGTAGTACATGCCACATGAGAGTGACAGTCTATTACAGAACCATGAAAATTGTTAGAATGTTTTAATAACAAAAAAAAAGGAATGATAATCCCTTTATTTTTGTGTGAACTTCAGAATTTTTCAACCACCTTCCATTGTTACTAATAAATGAGGAAACTTCCCAGCTGGTGCAGGATGTAGTTGTTCTTTCAGTCTTAGCCTCCTGCATGTTTCCCTCTTAGAAGTCTAGTAGATTTGCCAAAGCTATATAACATGAGGTGGCATCTGCTACTATCTAACTCTTACTTGCCAGAGAGATTGTGATCCAAACAAGGTGTCTTGACACCTACTAGGTTCACTAACTCATCCACCGAATTCACTCATTGCACATCCTTCCCTGGGTGGATCCATCTTTCATCCACACTAAAGACAACATTTTCCAAGACAATCATCATAAATTATGATCTTTTATAGGGCTGTATCCTTAGCTGACTGAAGTCTCTTCAAGACACATAACACACAAGTATTTGAAGAGGAAGAAAACACTCCCTTCCCTATCCTCATGTCAAACAAAATACACACACAAAATACAACCACAGGACAGACCTAGGGGGAGAGACCCACCACTTGCCTCAATGATCAGACAAATTATCATACACAACTTACCATACAAAGTGAAAGCGTAAAAACTTTCAGTATCCCATAACAATTAATAGTAAAACAACAAAAAATATTCTGACCACAGACACTTTCTTCAAAGACAAAAAGCAAAATGAAAATAAACCATAAACTCAAGCATGGAGACACTGTTGTGGAACTGAAGGCAAGAAATCGCAAGGACAATTAAGAAAAGTGTTAGGACTACATCTTATCACCAACTCTGTGTGCCAAACCGTTGCAATTAGCTAGTACCTCTATGCATCTTTGATCAGGGGTCATATGTTGCAGGATGATCCTGAACATTTCAGCATAATCACACCCAATTAAGGATATTTTTGATTGGTTTTCCCCCACTCCATAAATTGGCATGGTACATACCAACAACTGTCAAAGATCTATCATTTCTACTGTGCATGTAGCTGCCAACTTTTACCTTTAAGATGTCTGTCTGATGGCAGGACTGCATGCAGGTTCAAGATGGAGTATCTTGCAGGGTGAGAATGAGACTTTGTCAGAGAGATCTTTTTCTTTCCTTTCCTTCATCCAACATTGTCTTCTAGCACAAAAGTGCATGGAATAGAAAATGATCCAGAAAAGACATCTGAGGTACTTTCATGCTCTTAGTAATTTTAAAATTGTAAGTTTTCCCTAACAATCCCCTGTTTTTACCTCTCTGCGTACACCCCTTCAGACCTGAGGGTTTATCTTTTTCAAACCATGATTCTAGCTACGCGATTAGATTCTAAAGTGTAAGCTACTTGAAAAATCAAACAAAGATGGTGAAATTTTTAATACATGTGTTTGTTATTGAAGTATTGAAATAGGCAATATAGCTTCTGATAGCTTACCATACATTTAAAAGTTTCAAGTGGCAATTAGACACAACCACATCCAAAAGTTTCTCGGATGTGTAGATATTTTTGAAGCAGCTTTTTCTAATGTGCTTTTAAAAATAGTTTGAACCATGTACCTGACTAAACCATATTTTACCCCATTACTTTTCATCTGATTTTTCTGGTGGTGTGATGTATCACATTAAATAGTTTCAATCTTGCTGGGTTTGATCCACAAGGTTTTCGAACCAGTTGTTATTTTCAGCCCAGCATAAAAGGGGGATTTTCACTTTAATCACATCTATTTGCCATGTTTAATGTCAGTGTCTAGGTGACAGTGTTACACAAATATTGCAAAAATACATAGAGTAATAAAATAATGGAGAAATAAGGAGTTGCTATTTCTAGCGTTGCTGCAGCTGAGCAGAAATATGCAGGCATTAAAAATACTTGATGGAATATAATCTGAATACTTCTGGGTAATTTTGAAATGCCAGTATTATTATGCTATTTGGACTGGTTGCAATTAGGATAAAGTCTTGTATATAAATTGCTAGATATTCCCTTTGGCCCTTCTTTATAGCCATTCCCTTTATACATAATGGTGATACATTTACAGATGATATATTAACTTGATAGCCATGATAACTTCCATCATTAGAAGCTATCCTTGTTTATTCTGCTGTAATTACAGATTCCCCTTAGCCATTCATGAGAGACAAAATAGCTCCATGATGTACATAATATTATAGATAGGTATTCAGGAAATGCTTTCTTCTTGCTAATCTCTGCCCTTTCTTTTATCAATGTAATGGTGTCTGGTAGATTTAGGATTCATTTACGAAGTAAACTATTTAACAGTATTTTAGTAAGTTGGCAAAACATTACTAGTAAATCTTGGGTTTTGCAAAATAATGTTCTATTCTACAGTGAGTGCCATTAAAATTAATATACTTCACAGGTTTTTCTTATGCTGATTTGTTCTAGTCCTTAAATTTAAAGTTGGAGAATCCTTGAGCATTGAACCCTGAAACAGATACAGTGCCTATTGCACTAGTAGTTACATTTTCTCTGATAAATACATAGCTGTTACGGGTGGTAAAACATTTTTAATGGTTCCCACTCTATCTTACTGTCCAAATGTAAGTGTGTTTCTAAATGACAATCAGTTATCTGCACTTAAGGAAATGGTAGATCCCAAAGCATTTCCAAACAAACATAATATATTGTTACAGTAATTTCTTTTTAAAAGATACCATGCAGCTTCATATGGAAAACAGAGTTCATCCTCCTTCACTGGCAGATTTTATACTCCTGCCCAAGCTATGGGAAGTTAAATGTTGAAGAGTTACTCTGAATGTGTATACATAATTTAGGATCAGGTTATGCCCAGTCTGTCTGCAGGAGCACCAAGCAGGCACAAGCACATTGTGTTCATGCTCAGTGGTATCGTTCAAGTCAAAGGGTTCTGTAGTTTCAGTTTTGGTGCTACAGCTGGGGATGGGTAGAAAGAGAAAGTAGTACATGAAGGGACGTGACTAGCCTTTGTCATATATGGGCCTTCCTTTCTCTTCCCCAGGGGAATATGGCATGCGGATTCTAACAACAATATATTTTTGTTTCTGTATGATGTGGTATGTATTTTTGTATATATGTGTATATGTATGAAGGCCAAGGTCAAAGTGTGCCCTGCACTTGGACTAGAAGGTGGTGGTGGCTCCTTCAGGAAAGCCTGGCTCCTCCATGAGAGCTTTACCCTTACTACAGGGTAATTCCATTTGCACTCACTTGGTCTTGGAGGTACTGTGTAATGGCCCAGTGCACTGGCATAGTTTATACCAGTTGCTTAGCATCCTCCATTGAATGCCAGAGTAGAATGGAGTCTTTTTCCCTGGCTTTGCCCTATACACTGAACACAGGGAGGAAGGTGTTGTATGAAGCATTTTTCCTGTTCTAGATCAACAGATTCCCTCCACACTAAACTTGCCATCCTATGCACAACTCCTCCACTTTTAGGGCCATTTCACAATAGCATACAGTAGCCTGCATTTCAACCAAGGATAAGGAGCATCTTGTACAATGCTATCTTGATATGTAGTTGTACTTAGTTTTCAACCATTTATTAATACAGTGATCAGACTTTGAGCTTCATTTTCTTAATTCAAGGGAATGCATGAAGAGTTTCTCTCTTAAAATGATGTACCTGTTTCTCTTAGTCCTTGAATAACAAGTTCTTCCCTTGGCAAGATAATTCTCAGCTGACTGTTCAAGACAATAAACTGTCATTGGAACAAGATGGAACAGAAGAAAGTGTAGCTAAGAAACAAAATGTTGCAAATTTCAACACCTTTGATTAACTTAGTGGTAAAAATATGACTTTCTGCCAGAAGCAATAACACCTTTCTCCTGTGATTAAAAAAAATAATAATAAAACAGAAAAATATAAAAATAGCTTTCATTAGCTCCACAAATGCTACAACACTTACATAGTATCAAAATTAATAATTAAAAATGGCCGTGTGTTAGAGCAAACCAGGAAGTGTGTGCTTTACCTTATTCATTCTAAAATGGAAAGAGAGAAAGTTACAGTAGCACTTTATTCCAATTACTTCTACAGTCTCTGTCAATGTAGTATATTCCCCATTAGGTAAAGAGAGAAAAACAGTTCTGTAATCATTATGATAACCTATTGTCATGTGTTATTCATAGTTGTTTAGTACTAGATAGTTATGTACAATTATTGGCTATTTGTGAGATTCATGCATGTATGTCCTTAAAGCCAGATTACCCACTGCAACCATTTTGTGCTGCTCTTTTAATGGATTCTGGCTCTAAAGCCAGTGTGACCCATAAAGATCACTTCAGGGCTATCGGAAATCCTTTGAGAATGTTAACACGACTGGTTAATTGTGACTACAATCACAATCTCTCAAAGCAGTCATCATGCCAATCTCTGTTAGTCATTTCGTCCTGTTGTGGTCTGGAAGGGGAGTGAGTTGTGTGCTGATGTATTTGTCAGATGCCATTTTTTTAGACTGACTGCCAGCAAATTCAGCATACTATGTTTGTGCTGGGGGGGGGGGGGGGGGATATGGGTTGCAGAGTCATAGAAAAAGTGAAGACCGGAAGGGCAGAAAGGTGTCCATTAGTATTAGAGAAAATAACAGAACTAACCATCCCATTAAAATATATAATTTAATTTACAAAGTGACTCAAGATTTTGCATGCTTGGGGATGGCAATACTGCAGTGATACATATATATGCATTTCATATGTAATGTGAGTACATATCTGCTGGGACTCAGACTAGTGTTACTGGATAAAATAACTTGTATTAGAATATAAAATATGCAAGGTAGTTTTCATACTGTGTAAAGAAAGTTAACATGTTTTTGCCTATCTGTGCCTTGTGTGGCAGGGTGCTGGCCAGGAGTGCCTGAGCCAGCCCTGCCGGCCTTTTAAGAGGGAGAAAAGCCCTCTGCAAACCTCCCTTGCAGGAAGGCTAATCAGCCACCTGGCTTGCAGGGCAATCAACAGGGATGAGTTGCACCTGGCAGCCTCCTCAGGGGGATAAAAGGCCTGCCAGGAAGCAAGCCCAGTGTGGTGGGGATGGTACAGAGTGTGGTGTGGTTTGAGCTAGTCAGAGCTGTGTGTTTAGAATTGTATGCTGTAAGCTGTGACCTGTATACTGGACAAACTGTATGTATTGGTGGTGGGGGCCTGCACTGTGAATAAAGAGCACTGGTTGGAGCAAAAGAAGGGTTTCCTGCTGTGTTCCTGAGGGGAGTGAGAAGGCGGTCTGTTACAAGTGGTGTCAGAGGTGGGATCGCCACACCAGCAGCACAACTGGTGGCCCCGAGATGGAGGGAACCCTGCAGTGGCTCGTGGAGCAGCAAAAACAGACCCAGCAGGCCATGCACGCCTTGCAGCAGGCCCAAGCCGAGCAGCAGAAGACGCTGCAGGACTTTATCCAGGAGCAGGCAAAGACCCAGGCAACTCTCCTGCAGCAGCTGGTGAGTCGTGGGGCAGGAGAGGGCATGCGGCTGCCGGGCTGGGGGCTCTGTAAGATGAGCCCGGTGGATGACCCCGATGCCTTCCTGGGGACCTTCGAGAGGGTAGCCACCACAGCCGGGTGGGAAAGGACCACCTGGGCCCTCCGGCTTGCTCCCTATCTTGCGGGCGAAGCCCAGGCCGCCTACATGGCCCTGGGGACTGCAGAGGCCCGAGACTTTGACATTGTAAGAGCGGCCATTTTGGACCGGGTCGGATTATCACCGGAGAAGTACCGACAGAAGTTGCGGGCAGCCCGCTGGACGCAGGCGGTGCGGCCCCGGGCGTTTGCCCAGAGGCTGAGGGACTGGGCGACGCGTTGGCTGAGGCCGGAGGCCCGGTCAGGGGAGGAAATTATGGACTCCCTGATCTTAGAGCAGTTTTTGCTCAGCCTCCCCGAGACTGTCCGTACCTGGGTCAGGAGGCACCAGCCGGAGACGGTGGAGTCTGCGGTGCGCCTGACCGAGGAATACGTCGAGGCAGAGGGACCTTGGGGAGAAGACCGACCGCGACGGGTACAGGATTTGGGGCGCCAGCCCATGGACTCCCCTCCAGCCAGAGGCAGAGGGATTAATGGGGCGTCCAGACAAGTGCCAGAAAGAGTGGCCCGGCTTACCTGCTGGCAGTGTGGGAAGCCAGGGCACATTAAAAGAGACTGCCCAGCCATGGAGTGCGAGTACTCTAACTGGTGTGGGTGGACCGAGGTTTGGGGGCAGAAGCCGTATAAGGGGATACCCACTCTGCGGGTACAGGTCGGGAGGAAGTCCCAACCGGGGGTAGTGGACTCAGCCTCCCCCTGTACGCTCGTCCGCAGAGCGTTGGTACGCCCCGAGTGGCTGATCCCAGGGGCTACCATGGACTTACGGTGCGTCCATGGGGACAGGAAGACCTGTCAGGTGGCACAGGTCCCCCTGGAAATAAGCGGCCGATTCCGCTGGAAGCGGGTCGGAATGCCAGCGGGGTTACCTTGCCCCGTAATCATTGGGCGGGACTGGGGCCCGGTGGGAGGTACGAGGCCCCGGGCTGTCCCAAGGCCGAGCGTGAGAACCCATACGGGGGGCTCGGCCAAGCGAAGGGGCGGGTCTCAGCCCACTAACCCTGCGAAGGACCTAGACAGCCAGGAAGGGCTGAGGCCAGAGCAGGAGGTAAGCTCCACAGAGGAGGCCCTGGGCCCCTGTGAGAGCTTGGGGGAAACTGAGGCAGAGGGACGGTCAGTTCCACCCTACTGCCTGCAGTGTGAGGAGTGGACAAGGCTCCCCCCCGAAAAGCAGGGGGGCAAAGTACCACAACCCCCTGCCCAGGCGGCGCCTGTGAAAGAGGAGAAGGCAGTGGGGTTCTCTGCCACAGCCAGGCATGACACCCCAAAACCTAGGGACCATGCGGCTATGGTGAGAGAAATGAGGAGAAAGGGTTCAAGGGCCCTGTTGGATTCAATTGGAAAATATTGAAGGGTCCGAGCCCAGCCTGATGGGGCTAGGCTAAGGGGGGAGGTGTGTGGCAGGGTGCTGGCCAGGAGTGCCTGAGCCAGCCCTGCCGGCCCTTTAAGAGGGAGAAAAGCCCTCTGCAAACCTCCCTTGCAGGAAGGCTAATCAGCCACCTGGCTTGCAGGGCAATCAACAGGGATGAGTTGCACCTGGCAGCCTCCTCAGGGGGATAAAAGGCCTGCCAGGAAGCAAGCCCAGTGTGGTGGGGATGGTAGAGAGTGTGGTGTGGTTTGAGCTAGTCAGAGCTGTGTGTTTAGAATTGTATGCTGTAAGCTGTGACCTGTATACTGGACAAACTGTATGTATTGGTGGTGGGGGCCTGCACTGTGAATAAAGAGCACTGGTTGGAGCAAAAGAAGGGTTTCCTGCTGTGTTCCTGAGGGGAGTGAGAAGGCGGTCTGTTACACTTGTCTGAAGAAAACATTGTTATGGTTCTCCTCCAGGAGCATTCTCATTTAGATTAGGTAACTTGTTACCTCTGCTATTCCAGAATAACACGGCTACCTCTCTGATTCTTCTCATTTAGATTAGTGTGTTTTCCCCCTTTCTTTTCTGTCTCAGTCATGCCCATGCCTCCAGTGCTTTTCATCGCCCTTAGCTTTAAGCAGCTGATCAGAGCTGCTGTTTCCTGTGTCATTCTGGCTGTGTCATCATAGCAAGACATGTCAGAATTGCCTGAACATTGATTATATGTAGACCGTGGTAAAATATCCATTGGGAGTTGCTCATGATTATTACCATACCTGGGTGGCAGAGGATCCCCTTCTCCATAAGATTCATTTTTTCCTTTGCTAAATTTGTGATCTTGACTCCACACATTGGGAAAGCACTCTGGAAGATATCTAACCACACAGAGTCGTGATAAGAGGGAGAACTGGCTGAACACAACAAGTTGTAGTGGCATAATTTGTGTGCCCATCTACAGTGTAAAATAACCATGTGCTTATACACTTAAAGGATTTAAACAGTATGTTAAACTATGCTACTAGCAAAGACAAGGTATAGTTCATTGCTTACCAGTTATTAACTGGGTGTTGTGTGCAGTGGGTGGTAGTGAAGTAGAGAGGCCTATTCCTCCTTTTCCAATTTCTTAAGTATAAGAAACCATCAATCAGATAAAATCTACTCTATCCAGAATGAATCCTAGGTAAACTGAATCTGAAAAATGTTTTTACACCCAATACTGTATACAGTAATAGTGTAAATATGAAAATATAAATTGCTTCGTTTTCCCTTATAAAAGTGGTGATGCAGAGCAATGAGAGAGAAAATACCTATTTTGTGTGTTGAATAAACTAAACAGATGTTTGGGGGAGGTGGGAATCTCTGCAGATATTAGATATGACTGTCCCAGATGGCTTCCTAGAAGAAAATTGTTTGATAACATAGTGAATTACAGAAATAGTGACAGGTGAATCTAACACCTTTTGCTTATCTAGCAATAGATTGGCATGATAAAGAAGAAATGAAATTCTTAGCTGATATACAAGGGTCCAACTGTTTCTTTGATGCAGCTGTTCATCATCTACACAGGAAGCTTTATTTATGTTTTAAAAATTAATGAGTCTGGTATCCCGTAGAGACTTTTCTTGGCTGAGAATGTTGAACTATTGTCTGATGGTTGTAGGGAAAGCAAAGGTGGCTTCTAAAAGGGTCCAATTTTGATCAAAACCATAATAGAATCTTCAGATCCTTAAAATAAGAATGTCTTCAAACTAACCTGACAAGTGTGAGGTAATATCTTTACCACTTAACCCCACCATTGAACCTGATACCATGCTAAAATGGAGACCTGTAAGAATTATATTTTGCCTTCTCTGCCTCAAGTATTTTTTTCACATCAATGACACCATCCATAATTACCATGTCCACAATGACAGTCAACAAGAAAAAAATCACCTGACTGGACACCCCACAGTGGACGAAATCACATATTTGATCATTACATTGATTACTTCAGGGGGGGAAAATTGACTGAAATCCTTATGAAACATCAATCTCCTCCACTGCCAAGAGGACATCTACACAGTCTCTGAATCCAGACACAAGATACTGACCACATCAGCAGACAAAGGGGGAGCCATCATAGTCCTCAACCATGTTGATCACATTAATGAAGCCAGCCAACAACTCTATCACACCACCTACTGTACTGAACTCAAAGATGATCCTGGAATTGAAGGATCTCATCAAATTCTTCCCAACAATGACAAGATAAATTCTACAATCTCATCTCCGACAGACCCATCCCAGGGAACTTCTGTACACCTCCCAAGATAAACAAACAAGGGAACCCAGGCAGACCTATAATCTGGTCATGTTACTCTTCTGAAGGAATAGCAGGTCACACAGAAATCATCCTCAAACCACTCACCACACAAAGTGCCATCTTCCTGCAGGACAAAACAGTCTTCCTTCCGAAATTATGCAATATAAACCACCTCTCTCAGAACACCATCATTGCCAACATGAACGTCACCTCCATAAACACCAGCATCCCTCAGACTCTCATCACTGTGTACCTCAAATAACTACAAGACAATGAACAACACTCAGATATTCACCCCAAACATATTGCCAAACGTATCCATTTCATCCTCATCCATAACCATTTTTCACACGATAACAAATACTTTTTATCTAAACCATTGAAATAGACCTGGGCATTAGGATGACTCCCCAGTGCACCAATATTTTCATGGGCCATGAAACCAATGATATATATATATATATATATATATATATATATATATATATATATATATATATATATATATATATATATATATATATATATATATATATATATGATAAGATAATGATATTTTCATCCTCTGGACAGAGGACCTTCAATTACAACTTCAACCACCACCACCGATCCATCAGACTCTCTCTAGAACAGCCCCACCTCGGCAACAATTTCCTGAACACCAGGATGAGCTTCAACAATGGAACCCCACAGAACACTATATGCAAGAAATCCACAGATCACCATACTTACCTTCACATAACCAGTAACCATCCCAAACTAACCAAGAAACCTGTTATCTATAGCCAGGCACTCAGATACTGCAGAATATGCTCTGAGGAGAAAGTCTGGGATAAACTCTTGAATACTGCCTTCACAAAACAATAACACACCACCAGAGATCTCATCAGGGAACACCTCACCCAAATACCTAGAGAGAACATGCTTCACTATTGGAGGGTGGGGGCAGAACCCCCTCTTAGGACACACCCCAAGTCACATAACTCCCCACACTGGAACCGATACAAGGTATTATTAAACAATTACAACCAATACTCAATGGGGATCACATCCTGAAATAAATCTTTCCCTAATGCCCTCTTCTGGTCTTCAAACAGCCTCCCAACATCTAACACAGACCAATTGAAAGTGGACATGAGACTGCCATAACAATGGATGCAAAACTGCAGCCATCCCCTGACTGCTCTGATGATCAATACCCTTCACAATGCATCTTACCACAGATGTCTATATCAAACATTTGGTGTTCTTTATCCAGTTCACTAAATGCCCCAATGACAACTACATGGGTGAAACCAGACAATCACTAAGCTCTTGAGCGAACTGACATAGAAAAATGAGAAGATTAAAAACACCAAATCACTTATGGTGAACATTTTTCACAGAGCAATCGATTGGCAATCACTCATGATCTTACAACTTAGTCCTCGTTCTTAAAGGAAATCTGCACAGCATCATCAAAAGACAAGCCTGAAAGCTTAAATTCATAACTTGGCTAGACTAAAAATCATGGACTTAGTAAAGACACTGGATTTATGGCTTATTACAACAATCTGTAACCTACTTATCATCCTCTGTCCTGTGACAGCAGATGTATTAATTGTCCACTTGCCTTTGAATGGTCTCTTACAATACAACTTATTATAAACTATCAGTTCCACCTTGTATTTAGCTGTGTAAGAAGCTCTGTGTAAGGTTGAAAGTGTGTTTCTATCACCAACAGAAATTGGTCAAATACAAGGTGGGTGAGTTAATATCTTTAACCAATGTAGCTACAACACTTTAAACTAGCCTGTGAGATATGGTTCTTGCAAATAAATTGATAAAAATAATAATGTCTAGTTGTTAAAGCCTACTTTGAACCATTAATCAAAAACCTTTTGTGCAATCTTTTTGGTTATGTAACTGCCAGAGGGAGTGCTATTAGTTTTTAAGTTCACCTTCTTAACCTGTAGCTCATTTGGCATCAGACCCTGCAAAGATGTAAGCACAAGTAACTATGCATGTGAATAATTCAACAGGATTACTGTTATGCTGGACTGTGCCCCCTGGCTCCAAGAGTTGATTCAGTGCCTATTGAAGACAATAGGAACCTTTCCACTGACTTCAATGAGCACTGGATCAGAATTTACACATCCATATTGACCTATACCAGTGCCCATATCAGTACTGTTTTGGAGGTTAAGATAGTAATCTCTGCTATGCCAGCTACCTTGACCTCATACAATTATCCATTTCTGTTTCTTGTCTTCACTGAGGTCAGAGCATAGTCTTTTTCAGAGGCATCTGTCAGTAACTGTCATCACATTCTTTTTGAAAAATATTTATTTTCCGAGTGTCCAATCAGGTTGCCTTAAATAACAGCAGACTTGTTTTAGAAAATTATAGAAACAGAGAATTCATAAAACAAAAGGATAGAGTCAGCCAACTGAACATAGGTTTTTATCTTGGACAGATTTCTTTAAATAAATTCTACATGATGTCCTAAAGTTCATCCAATAAAAGGTATGTGCAGATTAATTGAGTAAGGTGATGGTTCAGGAAGAGTCTAGAGACATGTTTACAAAAAATGACAATCATAGAGTTACTAAATCTCACATTTTCAATGGGGTTATCTTTGCCCTACAGTCAGTCACAACTCCCAAAATACTTTCTGAAAGAGGTCACCCCATTTGTAGGGTCTAATATCTGAATTTCTATATTTGAGGAATGAGAAAATAAACAATACTGGATCTGGTATTATGTGGATTGGGGGGGGGGGGGAAATCTCTCCCTTTTTCCTATGTAAAATATGAGGGGTCTGGTGCTCAACATTAATATATTTACACCGGTGTAATTCCATTGACATATGTGGAATTAGTCCTTATTTACACTGGCATAAATGAGAGCAGAATCAAACCCTAGTAGGTGACCACTCAGTTTGGTAATTCATTGACTGTACGTGGTTCATATGTTGTTGGTGAGATTTATAGAAGGCTAGTTCCAAGACTCATTTAAAGTCACAATTAATTACTATGTTAGAGAGGTGAATAGTCAATATGACCTTCTGAATGATGGTAGAGGGAAAAAAAGCCCTGTCGTAATCTTATTGGAAGAAGTCAAATGATTCAGAAAGTGACTGAAAGCTAATCAGCCCTGGGAATTGCAACAAAGCTTTTGGTGATTAGTGCTGTACTTTTAATTTTTTAAAAGGGTTATGCAAGCCTTCCTGTTGGTATGGCAGAAATAGAAAATAATGTGAGCTGTCTGACCTAGCCAGTCACATGAGCCTAATCATGTTGTTAGCTGAATGCGTATTTCCTATATGCGGAACGTCTGCACTAATACTCTGCAGAAGATGCCTGCTTTCATTGCAGATTTGCTATCAATTATCTTTTTTAAAACCACCAGCACGCACACACAAACAGCTGTATAAAATGAAAGAATAAGCTTCAAATTCAGAATTGCAATTATAAAAAATAATGTAGTTAACAGTATTGTTAAATGAACACAATATAAAAAGTTTCACTTCATTTGTACATGACTTCACTGTCTTAAACATTAAATTTAGCTATATTTGGAAGACAAATTTGGGGGTGGGGAGATTTCCATTACAAGCTATTCAGGTCTAGTTAGTGCTTGAATTGGAAAATGTAGTGTTCCTTTCTCATACTCCATTCATAAACCAAACTTCTCTCACTTCGTATCAATTCATATTTTAAGCTTATGCAGGATCTGTGATAAGGCAGGCCCAGATGGGCTCCTGGGGTTTGGCTTTGCATTAGTGAGATTCAGATGTACTCTTGTTTGCTCAGGGCCAGATTAAGGCCTGTGTACAGGACACATGCAAATAGAGTCCCAGCTCCCAGTGATGTGGTGTCTCAGTTTTTAGTCTTTTTTAAAGTTTCAATTCCTCTTGGTTGCAAAATAAAATTTACACTTAGGACACGTTTTCATCCAACGCATTGATGTCTGAGGGAGGAGCAGTGACCATTAGATCCAGGAAGAAAACCTCCTGGCCTGAAACTCACCATTGCAGCAGACCTGGTCTGCTCTAGGGTGGGGCTGGCTATATGAAGGACCTGGATGTTCCATTGAAGTGTACAGGATTGGTGGTTCTTTGGTCAAGTTCAGATGAACTCCATTCCTCTTATCCTCCTCTCTGGCCTTTTGGCTCCACCAGTCAGATAGGGTGGAAGAAGTGAAGGTCCTCTCCAAATGCCATCCACTCATAGCACCAAAATGAGATGCCACTCACAGCAGATTATGCATATCTGTCATCTTCCCTTTCTATTCTTTATACTGTTTGATGAGCAGTGAAAGGTTGACTGGCAGCCTATGGTGGGACAGGTTAGCACCCTTTCTACTGGACCATCCTTCCTCTTAACCTCAAATTGGGTGTTCATAAACTCACCCACCCAGAATTAGTGGACATGTTTGAAAGTTCAGGCTTTTGTATCCAAGTACCCTGCCATATCAGCACGTTTGAAAAATTACCAGTAACAAATTAATTTCTAAATGTCAAATTCCATTTGTAAATAATTCACAAACAGAAAAAAGGGAAAAAAAGCATAGGATAAATTCTTCATAATTAAATGTGTTCAACTCTAGTTAAGACACATTGCCAAAAGACATAAGATATTGATCCTGCTGCCTGTGATGTACAGTTTAATATATAAAGGGAGGACTTGAGTTTCCTGACCGGTCAGATTTTGATCTTCTATCCCCATCCCTTCTTGCTCATTTTTAGTCCCCTTTAATGTGTTCATTTCTAGGTTCTGTGGCCCTTCCCACATGTGAGTGTGGGTCTTATTTGTTGCCTTCCTGGTCTCCACCCACCTCTTCCAGTTATAGAATAGGCTGGTAGATGTTGCAGTGCTTAATCCACTGTGATGAGGTCCAGATTAGCAAATGAAGGTTATTCTGACTACTTCTGCATTTGCCATTAGGAGATGATCCTACAAAATTAATTGGACAGTATTCTGGATACTGTGTTTAATACTAATGAGTTTTATTGTCTTATTTCCAGCTGTAATTATGTGAGACAGATCATATGAATACCTTCAAGTTAAATTCTACTCTGCAAAAGGATTATGTGGAAAATGGCACCTTGTAACTCAACACACAGATCTGCTCCTGGTGTGTATTCAAAATTAATGCTGCTGACTTCAGTGACAAAAGTAAGAATTTTACTTCTTTTGGCTATTGTCATCCCAGCAGAACCTCTGGGAAAGTAGATCCATTTTCTTCTGACTCACACATAAAGAGAATTGTTAAGACTTTGAAGTGGTAGGACCACCTGTGTAAATCAGTTGTCTTCTAATTTTACTTCCAATGCCTGCTTAAATTTTGTTTTTGTTGAATCTGCAAATTTACTCATAGCCAGTCAAAAGGCAAATGGTTTTTTATAGGTTTTTATTTGTGTTGCAGAACTTATGGTTCTCACAGTGTTGTCTTTCTTTTCATTTCTCCTTATGTGAAAGTGAGGGAACAAAGGACAGGAAGCACAAAAAGCATGAATTATAGTTAACTACTATATAGTGCCACAAGGAACAGAAATTAAATCTGTTAGGTGGAGCAGTATACTAGCATCCATGAGACAGCAATGCATTATGAGACTGAGCTCAGATGCCTCTGGGTGGCTTGAATTCAGGCATCCGCTTTCTTGATCCCAATATGAGACATATTTCACAATGAAAGGAGACAAGGCAAAGAGGAGACTGGCCATTTATTTAAAAAATGATTTATCAGAGAGGAAAAATTGAAAAATTAGACAACAAGCATCCAATAGTAAGGCTAGATTTTTCACCCAATGGCTGCTATTTTCAGTCAACAACAAAGCTGTACAGTAAATTAAATATAATTTTCCAAAGGTCTTACACTTGCCCAAAGGTGCACTAAATCTAAATCTCATGATTTTAAAGTGACCATATTGAATCATGTTAAATGGCAGCTCTCATAGTTTTACAGGCTTTATTATGCCCTGGCTTTTGAACAGTCTCCTGACAATAACCCTTTTATTGTATGCCACCCCAAGGTTCCACTTTTTTTCTCCCCCAGAAGAGAAGGCCATCCAGCCCCAGAAATTGCTGGACTGGGACTTCAGGCTCTAGGAATTCCTATTCCTCCGTGTGGACTCTTACAGTGAGTGCCCTTTGGGTCAAACTTCTGTAGAGACTTCTAAACCTTTGGGAAGCAACGCAACTAGTGAATACCAGCATTGGAGCAGGGCAGCCATTTCAAAACAAGGTAGCATTTATTAGATAACTGTAGTACAGCTTCTGGATGTTCTTATGTTAGCATGGTAAAGTCATGTTCATGTCAGAGTCCATATTGGCAGGAGCAATAGCATCAACCTCTCATGCTATTCTGAGATCCAACTTGGGTTCCAATCTTGTTGTGCCTTTGCTGTTTTCTCAATAGCAATCTCAAAAAAAGACACCTGTCTCCTTGTCTCACTGTAACCATGTTGTGTTCCTATATTCAGGCTGCTTTAGATTCCCAGTCATTAAGCATTAACATTCTGTCTCTGGGGCTCTTACTGTTTCTTTCAGATTCTCTATTCATGTGTGTTGATTCTATTTAATTCTTGATGGAACCTTCATACCAACTCAAATAACCTAGGGCTATGTCTACAGTTACAGTGCTATACTAGCACAGCTGCATCTCTGCAGAATAGATCATTACTACAGAGACAGAAGGGTTCTCCTGGTACTGTGGTTAATCCACCTCCCATTAATCTAGCTACCTCCTCTCTGGAAGAATTCCTCTGTAGATTTATCACTGTCTGCACCAGAGGTCTCTGTCCCTTGGGGTCTGGATTTTTCACGTGAGATGAGAGACGCATCTACTGATGTAACTTTTCAGTTCAGAGCAGCCCAATGTGATGCTTGTCCACACCTCACTCCTCTTTTACACTCAGTGTATAGCAGAGCAAAGTGAATGGGGTAAAATGAGATGTACAGCTGATTCATAAAAATATTACCCAAAATTCCCACATTCATCACATCAGCTCTGAGGCATTTGAGAAAGCGGCCTTGAATTATAAATTGTAGCCTGATTTTACAAGGAGGTCTGAACAGACAGACTCTTGTAGCTGCACAAAGACCTGTTCAGAATCAGAGAGGTAGCTGTGTTAGTCTGGAATAGCAGAGGTAACAAAGTCCTGTGGCACCTTAAAGACTAACTATAAAGTTTTGAAGCATAAGCTTTCGTGGGCTAATACCCACTTCGTCGGATGCAAGAAGACCTGTTGGTGACCAAGGAGAGCCCCAAGGACCACTCATGGAAAATTCCTTGCCAAACCTGGGTGAAAAAACAGCAAATTAAATAACATTAATAAAATTACAAAAAATAGCATAAACACAGTATCCAATAATTTAATTTTGATATTTAATTCAATTTACTTTAGTCAGTCCCACATTTCCAATTTTTGATATGTGACAGACTTTTGCATTGACATTACATAATTGTACCATAGAAGCTATGTGGGGGAGAAATAGTGCACATGGCATTCTAGAGTTACTTTGACTGCTCCTCAGAGATTTTCTCCCAGAGTTCTCAAAGTTATAAAATCACTCCTTTAAAAAAATTTCCTCAGAGAGACCTTAGTGTTTTGGCTCCTCTAATACACAATTTCAAAAGTGACACATCTGAAATTTCACAAAGGGCTTCATGTTAACCTAGGGACATTTTTCAAAATAAATTATTCATAATGTAAACAGTTATTTGGCATTCTTCGCTCTAACTGTTTTATGGCTTACCACAGAGGCCAATAGATTCATAGATTTTTATGACCAGGAGAAACCACTATGATAATTTGACCTGACCTCCTGCATAATGTAGGCCATTGAATTTCACTCTGTTATTCTTGTAGTAGAGGAAACTATTCTTTCCTTCTATTGAACCCAATAACTTGTGGTTAAACTAGAGCATATATTTTAGGAAGATGTCCAGTCTTCATTAAAAAAAACTCCAAGTGATGATGAATTTACCACTTCCCTTGGTAAACTGTTCTAATGATTAATTGCCTTCACTGTTAAAGGGCTGCATCTCATTTCCAATCTGAAGCTTTTGAACTTCAGCTTCCAGATTTGCTGCCAAGCTGAGCATGTCAATTTTTGGATGGCTGACTTGAGATGTCTTAAAGGGGTCTGAGTTTTTCAGAGGATGAGTACTCTCTGTAGAACTGGTCCAAGAAAACAATTTGTGTTGGAATTTGCCAGTTTGTCGAAATGCAAATGTTGCACAGAGCTGTCTTGATTTCAGTGATGTTATGATGAAACACACTCAGAGGTCCACTTAGGTTTTTCAGGCAGGATTCAACTGCCAGTTTTCCTGACAACTTGCTTGCCCAACTCCTCGGAAGCTTTCCTGCCAGGACTTCCAGGGTCCATGGCTCAGGGCAGCCCTCCTGGAAGACTATAAAAATAAGGGATTCCAGGGCCTTCAGGGAGAATGAGTCAGGGTCGTGCAGTCAAGTGTACTGCCCTGGAGCCTAGCCTTTGACAGAGAACTTTTGAAATTTTTGGTTTCAAATCAGACCAAACCACATTTTGAAATATTTAAATCCTCCATAAAACAGAATTACCTTCTCCATAAAGTGCTAGCTCAGTGCTTTCTGGGGATCAGGTCCATTTAAGGTGTCTTAAGTTGGCCACCCAAAATGACTGACTATTTTTGAAAATATTAGCCAGCGGCAGTTTATCTTGGTCCAGTTGAGGTTAGAATGAGGATCTGGATGGGTGCAGTACAGGTGGTTCTGTATTGGCACTGAAAGTGGCTTGTTGTGGCTCTAAGGAGGATGTCTGTGTGACACGGGTGGCAAAGAGTGGGACTTGAGGTTGCTGTGGATGTGAATATTGGCTTTGCTGTTAATTTTTTAAAGATTGCCTTGGCAGGAAATGCATCTGAGCAACCTAAAATCTAAGGTAATGGAGATTCTACCCCCTCTCCCCTGACTGGGATCAATATACTAAAAAGCAAAACTAGAATGAGTTTCCTGTTGTAGATTACTTAGATTTTACTCTTTATACTTCAATTCTTAATGGGCTCAGCCTGCCCCCATTGAAGTAAATTGCAAAACTCCCAATAATTAAATTTGTCCAAAATAAAACCTGATAAGAGCACATTTCTCCTTTCCCCATCTTCACCATCACTTGAGGTCATAAAGCAGCTTCTTGCGATTTGCAGGAGAACTCCAGATGTTCACATTTTATATTCTTAATTAATCCCCAACATGTTAAGCTAAATGGATAAATCTTGGAGCATGACCCATGAGCCTTTCACTTTGAAAGACAAATCTAAAATCAACTGGCATCTACTTAACTGCAAATTCAGATGTAATCCTCCGTGTTTAAGTACTGTGATGATTTTACGTACTGACACCAACCACCTGGGTGATCCAAAATGGTTATCAATTCAGAAATAAATATCAGAAGACAATGCGGGCATCATGGTTGGCACAAGGGAGTTATTTTTTCCTGCTTCAGTGTAGAGAGCTGGATTTGATGACTTCTCAAGGTCCCTTCTACATATCTATGGAAAACGAGATGAAGGTGGGGGGTGGAGGGTGGGGGGAGGGATAGCTCAGTGGTTTGAGCATTGGCCTGCTAAACCCAGGGTTGTGAGTTCAATCCTTGAGGGGGCCATTTAGGGATCTGGGGAAAAAAAAATCTGTCAGGGGACAGTACTCGATCCTGCTAGTGTAGGCAGGGGACTGGACTCAATGACCTTCAAGGTCTTTCCAGTTCTAGGAGATTGGTATATCTCCATTTATTTATTTATTTATTTATTTAGAGCTCTTACTAAGACACAAATATTTTAAATAATAGAAGGTTGGGTATTGGAAATCATTTGCCATGTATATTTTTATTACATTTGCTCCAGTTTGTAATTTTTTGGTCTCAGTCACTTAAATCCATCCACTGTGGTGAAATACAAGGCTTTGGAGTTGGCCATTGGCACCAAGGCTGAATACATAGATTGTATTCCTCCTTGGAAAATGTGTTACGGTGCAGGATTTGGTGTCTTTGTGTAATTCTCTGTATTCCTGGGCAAATTCTGCTGAGTTATGATTCATGTGGGTTTCAGTGAACCTTTCCTGCAGACAAATTCTGTTCACTTGCTTTTGCACCCTGTCAATATCTCCAAGTTTGTCCAAAACTCAAAGAAAAAGTCAGAACAATTTGTTGATAGGGTTTTTTCCCATTGCCTCCTTTTGATGTGCTCCTTAATTTCCAACAAACCTAGTGCCCCTTTTCCTTTAACTTACCCTATTAGGGAAACCCAGTCATCTACTTCTATTTTCACTTGCACTGCTTCTAGCAGTAGACCAGTGCCTATCCTGTTTGAAAGATGGGGGAAGCATCAGGACTGTCCCTACCCAAGTTTTCCCAGTGTGGGTTCTTCTTTGGGACTGAAATTTCCTCCTCTGTCTGCAGCAATGACCAGGATCCAAAAATGCTCTTCCTGTATCACTACAGTCAATTTTACTGAACTTTAAGTTCTTAATTCTGAGGCTAACATCCCATATTTCCTATAACAGGATTGCTTTCTGGGGCATCTCAGAGTTAGAGTGGGTTTGAAAGCCTGTACAAAGTAGCAGCAGAGAAGTTGGGGGAGCAGTTTTTAGTTTTGTTGCTGCAGAAAAGCTGTGGATGAATACAAGACAAGCCTTTTCTTTTCCTCTCCAGGAAGAAGCTGCAGAGAGGAATTCATAGATTCCAAGACCAGAAGAGACTATTAGGATACGGTGAGTCTATCTGCCAGTTCCCTCTTCTCAAACAAACAAACAAAAAACAAAAGAAGAAGAAAAGAGTGATATAGGCATCTAACCAGTGTAGAACTGGGATTAGGGAGTAGACCAAAATTTGCCAGTGTAGGGGGCCTGGGTGGCCTCCCTCCGAGCCAGAAGGGAAAGAATCACTCCCTTTGCCTGAGTGGGCAGGGCCAGAGCAAGGTGGCTCCACCCCCAGGAAGGGGAGGGGTGGGACAGGAAGTACAAAGGGTGGGGCTCGTAGCTCAGTCAGGGCAGCACAAGGGAGGGAGACAGATGCAGGCTGCTCCCTCCACCCCTTGCTGCAGAGCCAGAGAAGGTCCTGGACCCAGGAAACCCTCCTCTACAGGAAGGACTGGGGTTTCCCGACCTGCCGGCTGCGAAGTACCCCGAGGGACTGCCGGAACTCAGCGGGGACCCATGCCTGCCAGAGGCCCAAGCTGAGGGAGAACTGCAGCTGCCAGGAGCCAAGTACCCTGGGGGACCGCCAGAGCCCAGCAGCACTCTGTGGCTGATGGAGGCGGATGCTGAAGGGGATCCAGAGCTCCCTGCGGCAGACGACCCTGAGTCCTGCTGGTGCCCCCTCGCCTGCGGGGTACACCCCCGGACTCTTGACGGCGCTCCCCTGCCTGAGGGGCCCGCCGTGGACTCTTTTTCTGGCCTTCCCCTTCCTGAGGGGCCCGCCGTGGACTCTTTTTCTGGCCCTCCCCTTCCTGAGGGGCCCGCCGTGGACGCTCACTGGCCTGCCTCCCACTCTTAAATTTTCCTGTGCCGGGGAGGTGTGGCCAAGGCCCGGCAGTAAGGCCGGAGCTCCCCTCCAGTCCCCGGGGCTCGGGGGACCCACAGACCTGCGTACAGCCAGGCTGCTTGAGGAATTAAAATTCAAGGTTGTGGTGCATCCAGTTGCAAAAGGGAGCTTTAGTGCTTTTGGTTGCATTTAAAGAGGATCTAAGAGTCAGTGGGTTTCAAAAAAATTAAATGCATTTTTCTACTTGTGTTTTACTGAAGAAATATTAGGAATGTAGCTCTTCGCTATTGTTTTGCTGAAGGATTAGTTTGGGGGTGTTAAATCATTAACATAATTTCTTTGAAATGTTAATTTGTCACTGTAGTTAGAAATGTTTAAAACAGACATTTAAACTGTCTCATACCCCTCCCATTTCAACTCAACTCCCACTTTCTTGTGAGGTGGATTTTTCATTAGTTCTCCCACTCTCTGTGCAGACTTCCAGTCCAGATAGGACTTGAATTTTTAATATAGAAAATAACTGGGGAAGAAGGGAATTTCCAGAACTTCTTTCTACCTCTTGTTTGTATTTTTTTTGAGAGCCATTGGATTGTATGTTACTATAAAAATGTTAGAAAACAATTTAATTCAGCAATCTTTCAGTAGTCTTTTTAAAACACATAGGGGGTGGTGATTACAGTGTAGATAAAATAGAACCTGGTCTGAGCCCCTGTAGCTTTCCCAATAACCAACCCCATTTTAAATGAAAAACTGAATGAAATTTGTTGTTCATTTTCTCTTTATTTATCACATAATGGTTCCATCTATAAGCAGACCATCCTCCTTCACCCTCCCCAAAAGCTAGTCTTGCAATATTTTTGCACTTAATTGGACAGATCAAGGAGGCTCTAAATAAGCACCCGAATGTTGGAGTATTTTATCTGAATTGTGTGGCAGGGTGGGCTCGACCCAGCCTGCTGCCCCTTTAAGAGGGAGAAAAGCCCTCTGCAAACCTCCCTTGCAGAAAGCCTAATTAGCCACCTGGGCTGCAGAAGGCTCAGGCTGGATGAGCTGCACCTGGCAGCCTCCTCAGGAGGATATAAGCCTGCCAGGCAGGAAGCCCAGTGTGGTGGTAGTATGGTAGTGTGGAGTGAGAGAAAGAGCAAGAGCTGTAAGCTGTAGAGCTGTGTTTAGAGCTGTAGAGCTGTGTTTAGAGCTGTAGAGCTGTGTTTAGAGCTGAACTATATAGAGTTGTATAGAGCTGTAAGCTGAAGAGCTGAACTGTATGAAGCTATTGGTGGTGGGGCCTGCACTGTGAAATAAAGAGCACTGTTTGGAGCCAAGGAAGAGTTTCCTGCCTGTGTTTGAAGAGGGATGAGAAGGCGATCTGTCACAATGGCAACTTCTGGACTATTCAGATAAAAGTTTGTCCATCATGAGCTAAAAATGCTTTTAAGCATAGATATGAATAACTGTGCTACAGGGACTATGCAATGTCTTGATACTAGACATTAGTAGGAAAACTTTCCTACTGATATGCTGTCTTTGATGGTCTTGCAAAAACAAACAAGACCTCCTCTCCCCCCATATTTGGTTGTAAATAAAAACAGCTGTTGCAAGATAAGTGTGGGATTTTTTGTAGTTGTGGTGATGAGACTTTATTATAGTAAGGAAGAGGAGAGTTGCAGGTAGACAAAGGATAATCTTTGCATTGGTCAGAGATTCAGGCCCTCTTTATGGCTGCGTGTGTCCAGAGGGAGTAGAAGGTGCAAGGTTAACTTCTCTCTCTCTTGCTCCTCAAGGCAGTAGTAATGCAACTTCTTACTCTTTATTTAGACTTCTTCCTGTTCTCTTTGATACGAGTAGTGAGAGATCAGGTCCCCTGGCCACAAGGAGAGGTGCCAAAGTGCTGAGAAAACAGTCATAGCTAGGACCTCCATCTCTGTGAATCCGCTGTCATAGGGACAGATCCTTGCCTGATGTAAATTCATTATAGCCCCAGTACGGTCAAAGGAAAGTCTACCATTTGATACCAGGATCCCCATCCAGCAAAACAGTTAAGTGCATGCTTAACTTGGACAGTTGAGTTGTCCCACTGAATTCAACAGGACTAGATTCATGTTTAAATGATCCATTGAATCAAGGCCCATCTGAAGATTTGAGTCTTTATCTTTTGCCTACAGTGGTGGATTCAGAATGATCAAATAGGGAGCTAGTGGAGTCATTTGTGGATAGGCATGTTACCCACACTGCTTTGTATAGTTTGAAAAGGAGGCACATTTCTTTCCTTCCAGTCTGTTAGCACACTAAACAAATTGTTTTTGCAATTTGTTTTCATTCAGGCAAAATTATAAGGGAAATCCCTATGATAATGCATATGACATGCCAATGAATATAAAATGAATTAATTACCATCAATATTACTACAGCAGATTCCAAATTAATTATGACAGAGTATTCAAAATAAAGTGGTACCACACTTTAATAAAGACATAGCATACTGTTAATGGCATGACATTATCAAACGCATAGCTGTTCAGAGTGTTAGAGAGCAAGGGATTGATTTGCAACCCATTACTCACAAGAATAAAATTTTGCAGGACTGGGATGAGAATTGAGTTTGGGTATGATTCACTAATGCATTTCTGCAATTTTAAACAAATGTAATACCATTAACTTCAGTAGTTACTCTGACGTAAAACTAGAGTAACACTATGGTGAATCAAGCCCATAGATTCAGTTTTTCTCAGTACATTAACTGAAGGTGAACTCAAAGTGAACTTAGATGTCTTAAATTTCTTTATACTATATGACAAATTGTACTATGCCCTGAACCTCTGTTTCTTGATATAGAACTGATCCCTATGGAGAGATTAACAATTCGACAAAAAGGAAAGCTTTGAACACAGGAATACAAAAATTGCCATACTAGATTAGACCAGTGGTCCTTCTAGTTCAATATCCTCCATCTGTCAGTGGTGAGCACTAGAAGCATTAAAGAAAGATTCAAGAAACCCAGCAGTAGATAACAAGAAATTTCCACTATGGGCAAATTATTCTATGTGTCAGTCAGTAGTTGTCTTATGTCCTGAAGCATGAGTGTTTCAGATCCTATCTACATTTTAAAAAGTCTTATCTAAAGTCATTGTGAATCCTGTAATTTATTATATAAATGTCTAATCCTTGTCTGGATATTCCAATCTTTTGAGCTTGACACCTAGTGTGAATAATTTCTGCATAGTTGGAAAAAATATTTGATGGAACTATTTTTCATCAGAGAATGCAGTTCCATTGAAATCAAAAGATTTTGTGATATTGTGTTAATATTGCCAAAAGATTGTTTCAGGGGGAAAAAAAACTGGGAGGGGAAAAAAGTTACCACAGTGCAAAAATGTTCTATTTTTAAATTTTAGAATGAAAAATTGAATTATTCCTTTTGAAATTACTTTTCATTTAGATTAGTTTATTTTGTTTTATAATAGGCAATTAAAAAACCCTCAATCAAAATGCATTTAGATCTGAAAGAAAATATATTTTCAGATTTTTTTTCAGAGAATTTTGACATTCTCTGATTTCATTCTGATTTTGAACAAAGCAAAACTTCCAATTCAAAAATTCTTAACAAAACAGGCTTTCTGTCACCCACACAGCTAAATGTCCCTAAATTAGTTAGGCATCAAATAAGAGTTTCCTTTTATCTCTCTCAAATTTGTTGTCTTTCAGTTCCATGGACCTACTCTTTTGTTGTTTTATGAGAGAAGGGAAATGGAACACCCATACCCAATGGGTTTTCCCTATACCATTCATTATTTTTATAAACCACTTGCCCATCCATTCTTATTTGTCTCCTCACTAAACATTTCATATGGGGGAAATCTTTTCATGCCTCAGGGTTTTTTAGTCACCCTTTCTATCCTACAAAGATGCTACAGAAACAGGATGACCAAAACAAACAAAACAAAACAAACAGCTCTGCCCAGTGTTGTAAGGCTTAAGTGACTCACTGAAGATCACACAGGAAGTCAATCTGTGGTGAGGCAGGGATGCCAGCCCAGGTCTTCCAGGCTAGTTTCTTAACCATTGAACCATCCTTCCATTCTATAAAGGGCTTCGTAAGACACTCATTTGCTGAAGTTTCTGAGGTGATGATCAATAGTGACATAGTTAACCATTCGTGGGCTAATACCCACTTCCACTGCTTGCATCCGACGAAGTGGGTATTAGCCCACGAAAGCTTATGCTTCAAAACTTTATAGTTAGTCTTTAAGGTGCCACAGGACTTTGTTACCTCTGCTATTCCAGACTAACACGGCTACCTCTCTGATAGTTAACCATGTTTGCCTTCAGAGTGCAATAATTAGCCAAACTTGTGAATTATCAACTCCCTTTGAGAATAAATTTACACTTCTTTTAGTTTTATTCTTTGTCTGGCTACAAACTGAAAACAACACTGCATCACTTTGTGCATTAAAGGTTATTTTCACAATCAGGATCGTAAAATTTTTTAAACAGTTAAATCTTTTAAAATATGAAGAATAGACATATGTATTAAATAAAGAAACATACAGGAACTGAGGGCTGGACAAGAAGTGGTGTGAGGCAAGAGAGAGCAATATCAAAGAAGCTGGGGAAGATGTTCCAGAAGAGAGAGGTCATTTAGTGTATACTAGTCTCATGCGGTGGATGGGCCCTGCCTGTTTTCCTGGGCCCTGATGGTTCCAGTGACTCTGGACAGCCCAAGAGATTTGAACTCATGCCAAAAGAATGCCCCGGAGCAGTGAGGGAGCTGAGGCAGTGATGTGTGTTTAGTGCTTTATACAATCTATACTCTCGTGTGCTTTACATAATGAAGTATAAAAGAGCCTAGAAGTGTTCTACTCTGCAAAGTGTGTGTGTTTACTACTTTACAGGTGCTATGTGGCCCTGAGAGAGTTGCACTGTAATCAGAAGCTTTGTACCTTTTGGGTAGAGTTCTGGAAGAGTGGTGTGTTTTATGTATTGGGAAATCTGAAGAGTCAGTGCTGGATCCAGAGGGGATAGGCAGCTGGACAGCACATTTCAACACTAAAGGGAAGTTCCAGATAGAATCTCTACATCCTGAGAGTATACCTTGGGACCCCCAAATTAGGGCAGTAGCTGGACTCTATTCAGGCCCTGGTAAGGTAGGAAACTGAGTCACAGATCCACCAAATTTACATTTAATCAAATTTTGCCTTTGTTTATACATTTTTAGACAGGATCATTGTCACTTATAATTGTCTGTACATATGTTTATGCCATGCAGTAAACAGATAAAACAGAACAAGTAGGGTCTCAGATTACCCCATTCCTTAGTATCAGGAAGCTCTTCTGTACTTCATGGTGGTTGCTTCAGCCTCTGATCCCTGCTCTGGTTCTTCAGTCTCGTTACTTCCTTTTCTGGTCTGGTATTTCTTCAATTTGGACCCCTCCTTCACTTGGATTCTCTCCATGCCTGAAATCACATATTTATTAGCTTTTCTCCAGTTAGCATTAAGCATTGTATTTTTCATAATCTGTACAATCTAAAATTCAGATTACACATCTTTTGCTGATTACACAATTTCTGTGCCATTCTGTTTCATGTCATCCTGCTCCTGGATTTTCCTAGTAAAAGGGACTTCTAGAATTACAATTGTGTGTTTGTTATATTAATTAATTTGTTTCTTTTCCCTAAAATCCCCAGTGTCACATATCACCAGAAGCATTACTTATCAAGCCTAAGTAAAATAAAATTGTCAAAGTTAGTCTGAGGCCATGGCACAAATGTTACTTCATCCAAACTCAGTACATGTCCATAATTAAGGCTATGTTTTAGTCAAGGGTATTTTTTGCAAAAGTCATGGACCGGTCATGGGCCGTAAACAAAAATTCATGGCCCGTGACCTCTGACTAAAACTTGGGCTGGGGACGCCATGGGTGCTGGGTTGGGGTGTTCTGGGGAGGGCCTGGGGGAAGAGGGAGCTCCGGTGCTGTGGGGGTGTTGCTCATGGTGGCTGCGGTGCTGGGGGGGGGGGGGGGGGAAGCGGGCAGCCTGGAACCCTCGCTAGTGCTGTGGGGAGGGAGGGATGGTGGGCCTGGAAGGCTCCCTACCAGCCTCCCTGTAGTTCCCTGGAAGCAGCTGGCATGCCTCGCACCTCAAAGGGGGAGGGAAGGCTAGGGGGCTTTGTGCACTGCCCCCTCCATGAGCTCTGGCTCTACAGGTCCCATTGTCTGGGAACCACAGCCTGTGGGAGCTTCAGGGGCAGTGCGTAGAGCTCCCTGTCCCCTCCGTCTAGGAACTGCAGGGACATACTCCGATCTCCTGGGAATAAAGAAGCTGTAAACAGCTCCACCCCTTAACAGTTTCCTATTTACTTCCAGTTTCCAAATCTTGTGCCAAAAGACAAAATACAGAAAAAGTGATTGTTGTCTGTCTTCTGGGGAAAAATGAAGGGTACAATGTAATATTGTTGGGGTTATCATCAATGTTTTCCAGAGATGATGTATGTTGTTATGGCAGGTTCTAGTAAATGCCTGCTGCCTGACAATCAACCTAAGAGAGTAATTTCCAATAAGCAAGTTGTTAGTAAGCACAGAGTAAGCACTGAGATTTTTTTTCTCTTTTAGTTGTCTTTTTAATTGGTCTTCTGCTAAATGTACTTTGGGTGGCGATTAGAGTTACATGTGTTACTACACTGTATTCACTACCCTCTTTGGAGGATGTCAGATTAATTAGAAACTCTGAAGTCTCACTTGTAATTTATAATCTGGCAGGAAAGTCAAAGATATTTAAAAAGATTCTAAGAGACCCTTTTGACACAGCACTTCTCAAAAGAGAGGTCAGTATCACTGAAAGGCTAAGATATTATAGGCCAAACTAACCCGAGACTCACGCTTCCAGAACAGTAATGAGTTTCTTAGTCTGCACTCAAGGGACTTGAAAATTAACCTCATACCTGACCTCAATCACACCAATTAATTAACAGGCACTAAAAGAACTTTAACAAAGAACCGAGTGAGCAGACTCCTATGAGAACAAGAAGCATTTGTATTTTATACTATAGCACATTCTTTGCTTCTTCAAAATTGTTTTGGAAATGATGCTATTAATAATATACTTGTATGGCCAAATTCTTGTCTCACCCGAGTAAATGGCTTTTACTTCATGTGGACCAGGACAGATTTGGATACTGGTGTAGATCATACAACTTGGCTCTACACTCTTTTAAAGTATGTTTAGTGCTTATGGAAGAAAGATGCCATGCTGATGTTTCTGGAGTCTGAAGTCCCTTTATTAACCTGCAGAAAGGTATAGCTTTTTCAACAGTGATGCAAACCTCCTCATAATTCTATGCTGAACCTCCTGTACTACCATGGCGCAGACAGTCCACTGCCAGAATGAAAGTGTTGTTTAATTACCATGCCTGTTCAGTCTTTGGTACCTCTCCCGAGATTGTCGACAAGTCTGTTCATTAGTACCAGTTGTGATTCTGGCCGTTATAAACATCCACTCTACTATGATTTGAACGGAAAGACACACATACCCCTGCCTTACCTTCCCCCATCCCCCCGGCCCCCACAAAGACCATAAACAATCATGAGATGAAAACATTGCTGGGTACTAGCAAAAGCCCCAAACAAGTCTGGGGAAGTTCAAAGCTGACTCCATGCTTTGAGGCACTGGTTTGTCATTAGTATGGATGGGTAAATGAGTTTGTTTTAGTTTTGATTTCACTCAACCCCACTAACTCACAATTGGACCAGGACTTCAGATCACTTTTCTGTGATCATGCTAAACTAGGATTGATCAAATATACAAGTTTACTTCCTAGTCCAAAGTACATGTTACTTCCTGCAGACAAGAATTCTTCTTTGGCCTGCTGTCCCAACTCTAGTAGTTGCCAATCAATCTATCACCCCAGACAACGTCTTCACATCTTTACTAAGCAGGACTTCTCAGTTTCCATCTTTCATTCTTGCCAGCTGCTTGGCCCTGTTCAGAACTTTGTCGCTGATATCACTAGCAAGGTTGGGATGTTCATTATGCTACTTGAGTCCTTTGTATTGGAAACTCCTACACATACTGAGTTTCAGTCACTGAAGTCCATGAGGGTACTCATGTGGTTCAAATTAATCGTGTGACAGATGTCTGCAGGATCAAGGCTGTAATTTCCTTTCCCTATTATACTCTGTACACTTTCTGTTTCTAGATGGTTAATTTGTACTTACTGATGTCTCTTTTTTTAAGAAGTCTTTTCTCCCTCTCTAGTTTCTTAGACCAGTTGGGTAAGGTTAAAGGAGGATAGTGATATAATCCAAAGTACCTTCACTATAGTTGATTTTTGAACCTAAAGGCATACCATGTAGAAAGGTTTTGGTTGCAATTTGTGCTTCTAAATTCCAATATTTTGACAATATTGCTATGTCAGTTGCTGGTCAGTTAAACACCATGAATAAGAAATAGGAATGTTGTACAAAATGAATCAGAAAATATAAAATTCCTGATACTTGGACCAGTTTAAGGAAAAGAGGTAGAATCTCTTGAAAACTTCTAAAAGAAATGTATGTTGACTTACAGATGTTAAGTTTAGTGGAGCAATCTGATTGTACTAAAAGTCCTACATTGATTTTAATTGAGGCTTTGTTGGAAGAAGAATGTTCCCCACCTTTACAAATATGCATCTGGGGGAAAATATGTAAAACATTTATCAGCACTAATATGGTCCTACTTGAACTGTACTTTTGAAACAATGTAATTCAAAAAGAAAATATTTCGTTTTTGTCAGAGTTCATGTTTCCTGACTATCTAGAATTACTTTTGAAAGGAGGGAGAGCTTCAATCTTTCTAAATGTGAATTTAGATGACTAGATGCTGATAGTCCAGTCTTCTTTTAGGCTCTGTTTGTGTTGTTGTCTTGGGAGAGGGGGAAAGAAGGAGTGTTTATTGATTTATGATGAAACCATATATTTGATGGACAAATGTTAATTGAAAAAATTACCTCTGCAATGGGAACAATTTAGGCATCTGGGAATTTAAGTGGTAAAAGAAGATTGTTGCAGTTTTCAAAATGACTATTCTAGTAGCATTCAGATTGAGTAGGAAATATTTTATTGTTTAAAATAGCCTTACATTTTGACAATTTTTTAACATTCTAGATTCTTTCTTGAATTGTTTTTAAATATGTTTAATATTTCTCATTTTTCAGCAGAATTTCTAAATGTTAATATTTGTAATTGTTTGATGTTAGCGTTTTATTATTGCAGTGTTTTTTTAAATAAAAAATAAAAACACTTTACTGTTTTATTAGAAAGTGTATATGCTGTGGTTCTAGATTAATATTTTTGTATATTGTTTGAATTAAAAGTCTTGTTTAAAAGGACACTATTTAATGGGTAGACCTAATGGGGCCTAGTTCTCTGCTAAAGTATCTCAGTTGACTAGTTACACCAGAAGAAAATTTGGCCCAGCATGAAAAAATGTTATCTCAAAAGCTTTCCAACCCACATGTTCACTGCCATGGCAGGGATTCTTTGTGTTAAAGGGGTCTGAATTGAGAAAACAAACACCAAGGGGGAGAAGCAGAAAAGTACAAAGCTCTTATAGGAGAAGACTATTGCACTAAATATTTAAAAAGTAGAGAGGAAGAAAATATTGTGTTTGGGGGAATGGGGTTGCTGTAAAAGGAGGGAGAAATAAGAGAAAAGGGTAGTGTGGTTGTATGTGGGGAAATGTATGATATTGCATTATTTGAGAAATAAGGTGTGATCATGGGATCAAGGGCTAGGTTATAACTTTACCATTGGTCCAGAGTCAAGGGTGATAGGCAGCCACACTGGTCCAGGAGGAGACTAGAGAACAAATTATGACTCAGTCCAAGTTCTTGGTTGTTTTTTCTGGTTGGGGACTAGAAGTTAGGTCCATCTCCCTTTTGGTTTTGTGATTTCTTCTCCACAAAGCACCTATTCAGCCATTTTGACTAGCAGATAGAAAGGGGAAAAAAGCCAGGGCTCCTCTCACTTCTTACCCTTTTTTTTTTTTTTTTTTGCACACTTGCTTACAGAGGAGAGCACTGCACTAGCAGCCCAGATCATTCACAATATAAGTAGCACTTAGTCAACTGAACAAAAGAATAAAGTGCATGGGGATCAGGGCAGTGTGCCCCTTTAAGGGGCAAGAGGCCTGTGGCAAACCAGCAGTCTTCAGTTGGTTCTAACTTGCTACACCTGAACAGGCCGTTGAACTTAGAAAGGAAGCCAGGCACAGAGCTGGCTGGGAAGAGAGGACAAGGCTGGCGGAGGCTAATGGAAGATTTTAGGCAGAAAGGGCTGCACAGGAAAGAGCAGGGAGTAACCCACGGCAACCCAGGAGGAGCTGAGGGGAGACACAACAAGGAGTGTGGGATGGGTGAAGGCTGAGTCCAGAGGGTAGGTAGAAGATTGCTTGAATTAGAGAGGAAAAGACACACCCCTTGGGAAGGAAGGGTTGGTCCCCACCTGAATTTAGGGCAAAGACTGTGTTGTGTTGATTTTTGGCATTGGATGCCCTGGAAGGAATGGGAATAAACATAACCTGACTTGAGGGCTGAGTCACAAGAGGAGATAGACCACAGCAGGGCTAGAGGAGGGGTTCCAGAGGAGTAGAGCCTGTTTCCATATCACACTATGCTACCAGGGTGGGCTCTGGGATGGTCAGTCTCTGCCATACACTTGGGGAGGGAGGTCCTTACTCCATGGCCATGTAACGGCTGTGACAAGAAGTGTGTGCGTTGGGGGAGGGATGCTTGGAAAGAAGTGGTGGGTTCTATATGGGGACAGTGAAGAGAATTCTATTCTGCCTTGCCACTATGTTTGCAGCAGCTGCCTGAAACAATACTAAAAGCTACATTGTCCTGATACAAAGTCCACTGAAGGCACAGGACAAATCCCATTACCTTCAAGAGGCTTCAAGATCATGCCCTGTACAGCGCTAACCTTAATGACAAAATACTCACAATGGTACCAGTTATGTGATCCTGATATTTTGATGCTGCTCAATTATGTTGCAACTGCTGTGAAGTACTAATATGGGAAATTAGAGCATAGCGCATGCATTTGTCAGTGACACGGAAAGTCTTCTGGGGGGTAAGTCTGGGCTTCATTGGTGAGGTACAACACAGTGGTTATGCTAACCTTCCGTTGCCTTCTAGCTGTTTGTCTACTGCGTCATGCAGCTGCCCATAGCAAGGTAAATGTTTGCTCAATGAGAGTCCACTGCAAGGTGCCGTGAGCCACCCTTTCTATAGCCCCTCAGTTGGGCCTGAGGTTTTCCTTGGATGTATATAACTGTTTCTGTATCCTCCCTATAGCAAAAAACAGCCACATACCACTTCATAGTATGCCTCATTGTCTTGTCTTGCTGACTCCTTATACACTCAGTCTATTAGAGAAGGTGTCCTATGTTTGTGCTGGCTCTGCTTTTGCAGGGGCGTGCATGGCTATGTCCCTTTATCCTTCTTTAAGAAAATGCAGCACACTGTCGCTGTTCCACCTATTTTACATTTCATCCACATTTTGCTGGGTTTTTACTCACTACTTCTAAATTATATTGTTCCCTGCTATTAGATAAGCGAATCTACTTGAGCCTTTGATGCTATTCCAGGCGATGGAGCTATGTTCCTGCTAGCCCTGCAAATACTCTTGCTTAGCCTCCTTTTCTAGCCATTTGCTGATGCTATTGCTAAGGTGAAGAACAAACCAGGCCTACGAGTTGCCGAACATCCTCAATTGCTTTTGGCTTCAATGGGATTAAGGGTAACCAGCATCTTTAATATGGGCCCCCTTTTCTATCATCATTCCCTGCTGCACTTTTTTGATGGGTCACCCCCACCTGAGGTGGATTGTGGTAGTTGTCACACAAATTCAGCAGACATGCTGACCCCAAATTAGAGCCAACCTGATTAATGAAATGTCTTTTGGTGGTGATCATGGGAGTGCCAGCAAAGGAAATAATACCATATCCAGGAACAGCCTATTGCTGTATTTATGTGGCTGGAGTTTTGTTTTCCAGTAAGTGAACAACGTACTGGGATGGTTAGCAAGAACTTGCCCTCAGCTGCTAGTTTATTCATTTGGGACATTCATGCTGTTGCAGGGGTTGGAAGACTTGCAGCCACAGCTACTTCTCGTAGAGGTGGTGATAATACGATGAAAGAAGGTGCTGTGATGGTTTGTGAGTCTTATGTGGCTGATATGAAAGGTGTAAACCTTAAATTGTTCCTTAATCTGAAGATCAGTCTCCCTGTGAAATACCTAATGGGAGAAATAAAACCTGCTATTTCTCTTCCTTGAGACAAAATTGACACTCCTATAATTAAGTTATAGTTTCCTGCAAGGGGTAGAACAAGTATACTAGTGCAGTGTTCATGCTTTCACAGCCTCCAGATGAACTGACAGAAGTTGTACATGATAACAGGATTGTTAAGGATAATCAGGCTGGATCGAAAAGAAATGATCTCCACAAACCCATCTGCAGAATCAGACACTGCTAATGACAGCTCTTTCAACAGTTTCCAGTCGTTTGCTCCATTGGTGTATCCTAGAAGTGGCCATAGTAGTAGTTTTCTGTAACTCTTAACTCCTAAATATCAGCCTTTGGAAATGCTATGTACAGGCTGCTTTTAATCCACCCAGCCACAGGGTAAGTGATCCATTCCTGAAACTGTTGTGCTGTCAGGCACCCCCATGGACCACTAAAACATATCGTGAGCTTCCCACTTAACATATAGGAAGAAAAAATAAAATCATGCTGGCCCAATTTTGCAACCATAACTTTGGGAATCCAAAGTTGCTCATCAACAAGTAATGAACATATGCCAAGCACAGCAAGAGGTGGTTTTATAGATATGAGAACCAGATTGCAACAAAAAAACAACACATTGGGAGAATGTGTTTGTGTGTGTTTGTCTGTGTGTGTGTGTGGGGGAGGGGGGGGGGTTGAAAATGAACCTTGCAAGATCAGATGCTTTTGAGATAGCTTCTTACAAAGGTGTGTAAGTAATTGCTTATGTACATATGTAATGCTAGTAGATGCAGTGAGCAATAAAACTAATATATAGTTGGAAAGTTCAGGTGTCCTTTGTCTCTGTCCTGCATGGTGGCTTTCTCTCTACTCTGATTGGTGTCTTTGGATTCCAAAAGGTGATGACACTGGGGATAAAAGCTTGTCTTGCCTACTGTTTCAGGGACCTATTACATTTATATAGTGAATTCTCTCTTTTCTGCCTCAGTACCACAGATCAGAACAGTTCAACAGCAGGGTGCTGAAATCCTAGATCAGATTTACACTCACTTATCTTTATTGACAATGCCCCCAATCCTGCAATTATTTATATTTAAGCTTAATTTTCTGCTCTGTAAATCATCTCATTCAAGTCAGTGGAGCTACTCATGGTGTACTAAGTTAAGCAAATTGTGAGCCTATGGTGAATAGGGGCCTGCGACTCCTGTGTGTGGAAATTCCAATTGAAAAATTGGCCAGTTGACAATTTAGGTTTTGGATCAGAGAAGTCAATCAATTTGTACTCCACTCCCCCCAAGCTTCTGGCTCATCAACTCCTCTAAGAGAACCCAATATACTGTGCTTTAATTTTTAATTCATGGGATAGGCTCTCACAGCCCTGGATGGCCTCTATAGATGAATGTAACATTTTGAATAAATAAATATCAGTTGAAAGATTGAGATCAGGTCTACTAGGATTTCCATTTAATTGGAGAAAATAAAAATAAGGAGAAATTGCATTACACTATACCATGAAACTAGTGTTTTTCTTTGCAGGAATTAATATAAACCATTAAAAAAGAAAATATAACAACTAGCTTGAAACAAGCAGGCTTGTCATAGAATATAGTGCTCTGGCTGACATTCACCTTCACTGAACACTGCCTTTGAAAATTACTATTTAAAAATCAGAGCTGATTAGATAAGTTTCACTGTAAGGCTAGGCACAGAGGGGGTAAGTGGCTGCTAAGATAACTCCTTTAGTAAGGGAGTTGAATGAAGACCAGCTCAGAGTGAAATGAATATTTCATTCTTCATGGTGAAATTTAATACCGACAGGATATTTAGATCTCTCCCTCACAACCCCATAGTTTGCAGGGAGCATGTGAACCAAATGCTGTTCCTGGATGAGTAAAAATAGCAGGAGGGTTGCCTTCATTGCAAATGGTGGGATGAAATAATTGCCAGGGATCCCAATAATGGACACATGTGACTAGGCACAGCTGAAGCAAATTGCTCCATTAAAGAAGCATAGTCAGGAACAATAGAAAGAGTGGGGAGGAATGGGGATCCCTCTCATTTTTGTAAGTTTGGGGTAAGTGATGAGCTAGCCTCAATATAACCTATTTTTTGATTGGCAGAATCAACATTTGTTCTTGCCCTTTGTTTCCTATCTTTTAACCAGTTACCAGTCTGTGAGAGGACCTTTCCTCTTATTCCATGACAGCTTACTTTGCTTAAGAGCCTTTGGTGAAGGACTTGTCAAAGGATTTCTGAAAATCCATCTACCCTATATCCACTGGATCCTCCTTGTCCACATGCTTGTTGTCCCCCTCAGAGAATTCTAGCAGATTGGAGAGGCATGATTTCTTTTACAAAAAACATGTTGACTCTTCCCAAACAAAACTGTCTCACAGTTTTGTTCTTTACTATAGTCTCAACCAGTTTGCCCAATATTAAGTCAGGCTTCCTGGCCTGTAATTGCTGGGATCACCTCTGGAGTCCTTTTTAAAAATTGCAATCATGTTAGCTATCCTCCAATCATTTGGTACAAAAGCTTATTTAAATGGTAGGTTACAAACTACAGTTATTTGTTCTGCAATTTCACGTTTGAGTTCCTTCAGAACTCTTGGGTGAATACCATCTGGTCCTGGTGACTTACTGTTATCTTTAGCTTATCAATTTGTTCCAAAATCTCCCCTAGAGGCATCTCAGTCTGGGGCAATTCCTCAGATTTGTGACCTAAAAAGTATGACTCAGGTTTGGGAATTTCAGTCACATCCTTAGCTGTGAAGACAGATGCAAAGAATTCAGTTAGTTTTTATGTAATGGCCTTATCGTCCTTGAGTGCTCCTTTAGCACTTAGATCAGCCAGTGGCCCCACATGTTGTTAGCAGGCTTCCTGCTTCTGATGTACTTAAAAACAATTGCTATTACTTTTTCTGTCGTTGGCTAGCTGTTCTTCAGATGCTTTTTTGGCCTTCCTAATTATATTTTTACACTTCATTTGCCAGAGTTTATGCTCCTTTCTATTTTCTTCACTAGGATTTAATTTCCACTTTCTAAAGGGTGCCTTTTTGCCTCTCACTGCTTCTTTTACTTTGTTGTTTAGCCATGGTGGCACTTCTTTGGTTCTCTTACGATGTTCCTCATTTTTGTGTAGTTCCCGTTTCTGAAATGAAATGCTATAGTGTTGGGCTGCTGTGGTGTTTTCCCAACCACAGGGATGTTAAATTTCATTATATTATGGTCACTATTACTGAGGGGTCCAGCTATATTCACCTCTTGGACTATGCTCCACTTAGGACTAAATCAAAAATTGCCTCTCCTCTTTGGGTTCCAGAGCTAGCTGCTCCAAGAAGCTGTCATTTAAGGTGTCAGTCCCCTATTGTTGTTGCTGAGTTGTTTTTTTTGTTTTTTTTTAAATTTTAATAGCCTCTCTAATCTCCCTGATCATTTCACAATCACCATCCTGGTCAGGTGGTTGGTAAGATATACCTATATATATCACATTTCATATCAGCAGAGGTATTGGTATTTTCAACAGCTTCTCTGTAAAAAGAATGTAGAATGTCCCACATGACTGGCTCTTTTCTTTTTGCATTGTTGATCACTCATCTTGTCTCTATATCATAATATGGATATAGAACGAACCCTAGTCTGGGACCAGACTCAAAGCCCATTATACAGTGGGAGTTTTGCATCTATGTGCTTTGGAGCAGGCCTCTATTGTGCACTAGGTAATCCTTAAAACAAAAAGGAAAGATTAAGTATTAGTCTTTTGAGCAAATGGGGATAATTGCACAAATACCCATAATACTCCACAAGAGATGTAATGCTGTGTAATCCAAGTCTTACTTTGTTTAAGATACAGCCTATTATAAATCCTCTCCAGCATGCATGAAACACCAAGTTCTACAGCAGTGATTCTCAAAATTTTGTGGTGACCCCTTTCTCATAGCAAGCCTCTGAGTGTGACCCCCTCTTATAAATTAAGAACACTTTTTAATATATATTTAATACCATTTAAAATGCTGGAGGCAAAGGAGGGTTTAGGAGGGAGGCTGAGAGCTCACGACCTCCCCCCCCCCCATGTAACCCTCCATGTAATCCCCCCTTGTGACCCTCTGTGGGGTCCTGACCACCAGTTTGAGAACCCCTGTGTACAGAATGAAACTGCTAGGATAGAAATTGTGATATTGAACATAACGTTTGCCCTAAAGGATTGTCCAGAAGGCATCTGATTGTATGAGTACATGAGTATATTTCCAAACATCATTCTCTCAGATCCTTCTACCTATTTTTCTGTGAATTTAAAGAAACAGCTGAGTCTCAGCAAGTCTGCAAATGATGTTTAGCAACTGGACTGACCTTTGCCAAGTTACCTGGTGTGGCAGCTGTGACACAGGGATAGGCAAGAGGATTCAATCTGACATCTGCCAATGACATTTTATTGAGGATTTGGACAATTTACATAACATCTCCTAGTCCTCCGCTGTCAAGTACAAATGTGCTATACACTTGTCTTTGTAATATGCTTTTGGGATTTTAAGGTGTACATGTACCATACAACTGGTTAAGTGCTCAGAGTACCTGGATATTTCTGCTGCAGTCTTTAGCAGTGAATTTTCAATGTGTGCATCTAAGAGGTTGTCTTTTAACACATTGGTTTGAATACAGGTAGTCTGCACCCATATAAAAGTAGTTTCTGCTTTTTAAATCTCTCTCTCTCTCTCTGCAGGTACTGAAAAAAGTGCATTAGGTCACTCTGGGAAGGGTTTTCTTCACTACTAGAACCATAATTTTTTTTTTAATTTAAATTCTGCAGAAGTTGATAGGGATCACCAGAAAAGTGCTGATGTCCCATTTGTCTGCACCACTTCAAAGGCCACTTGTCAAAGGTGAATCAGGCTTAGCCTGGCCTTTGAATTGGCAGCTGTCCCCCAGCTGAAGGTGATATGGAAACTTAATTTTCATGAGTGAACCCAGCTGTGGGAGTGGGGGGATCAGACATGACTATAGAAGCAGAATGGAGAATCTTGGTTCCTGGTGCACTCCTATGAAAGAGAGAAGATGGACTCAGGGTGGGCAGTTGCATGAACAGACTATGGTAATAGAACAAGGAACATAATTATTTTTGATTTTTTTTCTGAAGAAATTGGGGACTGTACCCTGGAAAGACCATAACAGTCTTGAAAAGCTGGGGACCAGGGAAAGGGCCTGAAATTAATAAATATAAAACAGCAACATAATTCTGAGTAGTGCTTGAATGTGTTTGTGGGGCAATTACTAAGGAGAGAACAGAGGAGAGCAATTCCAGTAAAGGGGGCTGTGGGAGCATACTTTGGCCAGCAGAGAGAAGACCTGGGTGGTGATGGTGACTTACACCACTGCTATATATGCTAAGTATGCTGTGTAGATGTAGCCATTGCTGGTTGACTGATTCATGTGGCTAGCTAACAGTACTATTATTATTTAGACTGTGGTAGTTTCCAGAGTTAGGGGGTCAGGATCAAGGTCCCCTGTTCAGAAAGCTGTACAAATACACATGAAACCATTGTCCTTGTTTCCAAGAGCTTACATTATAGCTAATGAGGCATTACTGCACTTCAGTCACAGGAGAGTGTTCTTCTGATGTGCTTATTTTTAGGTTGTCTCAAAGGCAACTAGAATGCATAGATTTTTTTTTTCTGAAGTGCATACATTAAAGAATTGAAATAAGTAATAGATTTTTGGGAATGTCCTTATAATGCACTTCTGATGCATACGCATGAATGGAAAGTACAAAACCACAACTCCTCTTGTGTTGCATTAGAAGCAATTGTATATTTTGTAACTTACATCTTTCTAGTGTAGTATTAAAGTGAAGTGCAATTTGCTACTTGAAATTTAAAGGCAGTTAATTTCAATTGCTGAGTCAATTGAAAGAAAATCACTAAGCTTAATGTGGTCTTTCTTTACAGAGCTCTTAGACTTTTTAAGAATCCCCTGTGGTTATCGTATACGAGAAACATTTTTACTTTGCAAAGGTTTTCTAAAGGCAACCTTTGATGTCTAACTACCAGTTCTGAATGATTGTCATGGAACAATCTAAAGCAAAGGATGAATGCAAATCATGATTAAAATATATTCAGCTGCTGATTGCTCCTGTCTAATGTCCTTCACTACAGTATTTTGTTTAATTATTACCTCAAGAGAAAAAAGGACTTGATCTTGCTTTGTGACCTGGAGTGTGCACTGCTGCATATGGTTATCTTGTGAAACTTGGGGACAGGGCTTGAAGATGTATGTTCAATAGTCAATCTTGTGTCTTGAGTGATGATGACTCATAGGCATGTATTCAGGTATGTATGCATATGTGTTTAACTATCAAAGGTAAAGCCAAAGCCTAGAGAACATGAGTACATTTAATGCAACCCTTTAGTATTATTTTTAAAGTAACTGTACCATATGTAATTACTTGTTTTTCTGTGAATTTTTGTGCTTAAAAATATCATCCTTTGCTTTATTTCTTTATTGTTATTTTTATTGAAGCACATGATATAAAACCAGCAATTATTTTAAAACCACAGAGGGAAAAAAATAAAAACAAATTGGAAGGAGGGGGGGAGAATAGACTGCATATGCAGTGTTTTCTCTGAATCGCGGAAAGGATAAGCCAGAAAGCCTCACAGTTGTACTCAGGTTCACTAATATTGTAGGGATTTTTCCCAAACCATTATCTGAGAGAAATCTGTTATTCTTGATATCTCTTAAAAAGAGAGGTAAGAAGTTAATAAATGTTCTCCAACTGTCAGAAAACATCCTTAGTGATCCTTTAGCCATCACAATTCACCAGTGAATTTGAAGACATTTTACTGTTTGTGCCAGCCATAGTTTTCATGGGTGAAAATAATCTAATCCAGTGTCTCATTCAAACGAGTGACACAGGGAAGTTCTCTTGAGACTTGCTCAGAAAACTCTGAGTTCAGATATAATGGTACTGAAAGTGTGAACCAGATTTATCAACTAAAGCCATCTAGTATAAAATGTGACAGAAATAAAATATTCTTATTATAATCAGGTGGAAGTCATTTCATCAAACAAAGACCTGCAAGGAAATGAGTGCACTGTGGACTTTAGCGTAGTTCTGTCTTCAGTTTGATTTGTAGCTAGATGGTACAGCCACAGCAATCAATCTGTAAGTAATAGTCTACCTTAATTTGCAGTGTGCCAATGCACACTTTTTGGAGCCAAAACTGAGTATTTCAGTGGACTGTGAACACCAGCCCAGGTATGCCCCTTCCCCACAAAAGTGCAAAAAATAGACTCCTGAATCCATTTTTAAGTACCTATACTTATGGATATAAGAAAATATGGATTCTCAAGAGTTCAGGGCACACAACAGTTTTATTTGATGTCAGTGGGAGCTCTTGAGTACTCAGCTCTTTGAATTTCTACATTCGCTTCCTCCCTCCCATGTTTTATATGGGTAATACTTACCTCGGAAAAAGATAAGTCCCTTTCCCTGTGTTGGGTATTCCACAAAATAAAGATGCTCAGTAGAAATTGTTCTTTTGCAAACTTCCTCCTACTAATGTGTGTTTGAATGATGCTGATCTATGACATGCCTGTTTGTTCAAAATGCTGTTGTGCCGAGTCATATTCGATTTACACGCCACTGATGGTAGCAGGTAGTGTGCAAGTATCTACAAGCTGTGGTGAAATACAGGCTATATCCATGCTGTGGTGTGTAGCTACCTGTGTCAGTGAGAGGCACTGGCACAGAGGAAGCACAGAGAAAGGCTGAGCCTTTCCCCACTCCCAATGCCTTTGTCTGCAGATCAGGACACTAAAAACAGCAGTGTAGATGGGGAGGCATGACTTGGAAGAGTAGAGAGTTGTGTAGAGTATGTACTCGAATACATACCCACGCCCTTCAGGTCTGTCTTTACTCACCTAAGCTGTGCGGAGAGCCTATTGCTGGTGGGTGGGTGTTGGGGGAGGGTGCTATGCAAGTAAGTACAGTACCTCATGATGAAAGAAACATGCCGGGTAGACGTACCCTTACTGCTATTCTCATTTGTTGACTTGGAGAGGTTTCTGGAAAATACATTTCACCTCATCACCACAAGTGACATGAACCAACCGTCATGTGCATGTGCCATCTTTGCAGGAAGAAACTTGGACAGAAAGGAAAGAAGGCAGGGATGGGAAATGAGTATTTGAGCAGTGCCATTGGTAGCAACCTTCATGGAACTTGGAGGGAGGAGTACAGGTTACAGGAGGGGAGAATTTGGAGGAAACACAAGGAAGTGCAAAATGCTAGCTGCAATTGTAGTAATCTATGTAGATAGGGGTTTTTTTTGTTTTTTTTTTTTTAAATGTAGACCAGTTTAGTTTTACAAGCATGGGGTCCTTTAATTTTATTACCCAGCATGAGGTGTATGAAGCATCATCCAGTATGTCAGCACTTTGTGTGCGTGCAGTTTTCAAGAGTCACTTACTGCATGTAATCAAGAGCACAAGCTGGTGGACAATCTGCTACATGAGTGGTTAATGAGCTTCTGTTCCTCTCCTCTTCATTCATGGCCTCAGATAACTGAACCAGTATTAGAGTGTACAGCGCTTTCTAAAGGGCCTATGTGTGCACTTTGTATTGCACACATCATAAGAAAAAGAATGAACCCACTGAGGATGAAGAAGAACAAAACCGATCACTCGCATCATTTGTGGGATTAGCTTTTTGATGCATCATGATGTAAAAAAATAACCAGTACCAGGAAAGCCACTTATCTGGGGAGCTTGGGGGCGATTCCCAGCTTTGCCAGTAAGATGCTCAGTAACTTTGAGTGAGTCACTTCTCTTCTCTCTACCTCTCTATTCCCCTTCCTACTGTTTGAGATTTATTTAGACTTCAGAGTAGGAACTGTCCTTGTTTATACAGCACCTAGTGCAGTGGGGCCATTACCTTTATTGGGACCTCTAGGAAATATGATAATACAATAACTTTAAAAAAAAATCTCTATAAACACCCCAGTATTTAGTGAAGCATTTAATATTAAATATCAGGTTTTTTAGTTTTACATGTTACAAAAATCTCTGTCTTTGGGTTGGATTAAACTGTCTGAACTGGCAGAGGATAACTGGACTACATTTATCAATATCACAATTAGGTTGAGTAGATAGACTAGTAGACCCCTTGAACTATCTACAATCTGCCCTTGGCTTAATAAGAACGTGAGATACACTGAGATACTTGACTCTCTAGAGTTCCTCTTCTGTTTTGCAGATTGAAATTCCACAAAGACAAGCATGATAATAGGTAATATTCTTCACCAGAGAGTTGCTGCTTTATATTTTGAATTAATGTTAGCTTTGGACATGCTGGTAGAAGCCTAGATAGCTTTGTGAAATAAGAGTTACTATTTCATACCACAGCCTATTCTCAACAAATGCTACATAGACTTTCAATCAATTATATAAGTAACACTATTATCATGTTTTCATTCATAGTTAAGAATGAGGGGGATAACTTTTAAGTTATGGAATTGACAATAGTTAAGCACAGGTCCTGAGACACAAGATAGTGGCATTAACATTTGTTTACCATAAGTGGATTGTTTCTTCAGGATCTATGTGCATACATTCATGTAGGGGTGGGGGCATGTTAAATGCCTCTGTGGCACTGTCCTTCCTGGGTCCAAACATGGAGAGGAGGTGTTTCACACACTGTTCCCCTACTCACATTCAACATGCCCCCTGAGAATTGTGCCAACAATTGTGTATTTTCTCTTATGTGGCTTCCTTTTGTTCCCCACATTCTCAATTGAAGGGGTGTACCAGAAACTGAGCTAGACAGAAGAAACCCTAGGACTGGAGCCTGGAGCAGTGATGCAGGTTAGGAGGAAGAGGAAAGACACATGGTTCAATCCACAAAACAACTTAGCCACTTAAAGTCCATTTTTAGGCACCAGTGCTATCCAAAAGACTCCTGGTTAGCTGTTACCTAACCCTGTTGGCACCTCAGCACACTCACATCCCTTCTTCCCTTTGGAAGGAAGTGGGGATTTGAACCAAGAGTCTCCATATTCCAAGAGTGTCCTATCCACTCTAGGGGAAAGGTTGTAGGGGAGCTGCTAGTCCTCTTTCACCTTTCCTTCCCCTATTTTGTTTCAGGCTCTCATGCAACTTAGGCGGTCAAGCACCTGTTTTCCCTCCAATTTGTGAATCACAGGCCGAGACTGGTGTCTCCCTGCAGCCTAGACTACAGCAATGATCTGTAAGAAAGAGGCAGAGCGTATGATGCACCCCTCTGGCCAACATCTCCCACTGGCTAGCTCCAAAGTTGCCAGTTTTGATTGGCTCTATTCCTGGAGGTTTTATCACATGATGATATTTAATTAAAGATTAATGCCTGGAGACTCCAGGACAAGCCTGGAGTGTTGACAAGCCTAACTAGCTCAGGTGGGGAGCCACCTAATGGTCTTGCTCTATGGATTGGTCTAAGGCAATTGTCTCTGCCTATTCATTGTACAGGAGCGTGGGTGCCTCGCTCTTACTTTGTGGATCTCAGGGTTGTTCCTATGATTTATTTTTCTAGGTGCTTAATAGTTAGGAGCTATGATGCTCGACACCTAGGTTCCTTTGTGCCTGCATGTGATGGTTCTAACCTGCAGCACATCCCCTGAGTTTTGAGTGCTTGAACAAAAGCCCCAATTTATTCTACACCTGTTAAAACTGGTAGCCCTAGAAAATACTCAGAGGGAAACTGGGAAAATGTTGCAGAGTATCCTAATAACACGTCTCATGTGGTGGTGCAGGTTGTGCAGGGAGCTTTCCAGGAGAGGATGATACCCTTCCATTCTCCACAAGTAAATATTTTACCATTTTTCCCCCAGTGAAGTTACACTAGTGTACATTGGGAGTAAGTCCACTCACGGTGTAAAATCTGTGTGACTGACAGTAGAATCACAATGTACAGTTTTGCCTTGATTCTCCTCTCCCCCATCTATAAAGTGGAAAGGTATGTTCTGATGCAGATAAAAGCCTGTAGTGTCTTTCACCCTATATCAAAATATCTCCGTTATTGCCAGGAGAGATGCTTATGGCAAAATAGTCAAATTGCATTTCTCGATATTTTCTGTTTTGTGTGAAATTTTATGGATCAATCCTATGACCAAATTCATAAAGAAATTGACAAACATTTTGGATTTCACTAATTTTCCATACCTGATGGTTGCCACATTGTTACCATGTAATAATATGTATTGTTAAGTAGTAATGACTTGTTAAAATAGCTTATTACTAAAGTATCCATAATACTGTTGATTTACTATTATTGGTTCCCTGCTAACTATGGGGAATTTTTAATTTGCTATACACATTACAGGTAGCTAATTCAGATGTCCTTTCAAGGTCCTTCCAGCTCTGAGATCCCTGTCTGTTTTTGGGGTTAACCGAAAATTACTATTCATGAAAGCCTGTTGTGTAAACTTCCTGCAAAATATGTTCTGTCAACTTCCTGTAAAAGAAAAAGAAAAACTCCCACCCTACATTTCCAGGTAAGTTTTCTTTGGGTTTTCTGAGTAAGATTCAAGCATAGCTATAGAAAGACATCTCAGGTAAATCACTACTTTATGTTATTTTCTATCTTTAAAAATATAAAATAAGAATCTATTTATAAGTAGAGCAAAATAGATAATTCATTTCAAAGAGTTTTTATCCCAAAATGTTTCCCCTGTTTGAAAAGTGGTGGGTTTTTTTAAAAAAAAATTCTGTAGAGTTTTCTTTTTTAAAAAACTTTCTAGACTTTGAAATTATTTCAGACACTATATATATTTGAATAAAATATATTCAGATGCAGTGATTCAATTGATAAGCAGTATTCCAACAAACTATATCTCCAATCTCAGGGGTGTAGTTTAATTGTGCCTCCTTTTGTGGTTTTAAAATATAAAAATATCATATATTGGAATTATGAAAGTCTATTTTAGTCATACTAAATTACAACTATTACTATGTCTCTCCATATATAAACTTTTCTTGGGAATCTAATCAAGAAGTATTCTATAATAAAGTTAGGTATACCTTTGCCAGTATTTTCCTGCAAATTACTTTTTAATTTTCTGTATTTGATTTATTCTTGCCTACCTGCCACTCCTATACTCTTAGGCCCCCACTGAACTAAATTTACATAATTCAACACTTTGGACTGTATACTTGAAAGACAAAGGAATAGGAAGGCAAGTTACAAGTAACAACTTGTGATCACTATACTGTGGACCAAATCCTCAGCTATACCAATTAACACTAGCTGAGGATATGACTGTATGGGAATTCTTCAGAGTCATGAAAAACAATTAAATGCCAGACTTGTCTTTACATTCAAAGGGAATTGGATACCTAACTGTTCGTATAAGGCTAAGTGCCATGCACTCTTCAGGCAAACAGCAGGATTGTAAGTGAGTAATGGATGAAAAGTATATTGGAGAGAGAGAGAAAATGGGGGGAAGGGGAAGGGATAGGTAGAGGATGGAATGACACTGCCTGTAAAGCTAGCCAAGAAGAGAAAATACATTCCACATCAGCAGGCCCAGAAGGCACGAATTTCAGAAGTGCTTTGTGAACTCGTACTGCCACTTGGCATGGTTTCCAAATGGTTAATTTTAGCTCAGTCACTGCACATTGGTTAATCTTCCTATCTAATCAGTTAGCTTCTCCTCTTCCTAGGAGAAAAAAAGAGTAACTGTCTCTGTTTTCTGTTTTGTTTTCCAAATTACTGTTGCATTAGCACTGGCAGATGACTAGGCTTTTCAAGTAGCTCCTGCTCTAGTTAAAATGCTGATAGAATAACATATGTTGGCAGCATTGCATGAGAAGTGTGTCAAAAGCAAATGTGGTGAAGAAAAGAAAAACATCTATCCAATGCAAACATCGACCACTCTGTGATGTTGAATCAAATGGACCATGGGCCTGGTCAAGAGCCCACCAGAGTTAATGAAAGAGGTCTCTTCACTTCAGTCGGCATTAGATTAGGTCCATAGAAAGAATAAAATACAGATGACAATAGGTTAACTGGTTCATGTTTTCAGACAGTACGTTTTATCTCTGTTGTCCAAACAGCCTGCATTGATTTGAAGAACATCCAATTATATTCAAAGCTATGCATGGAAAAAAAAAAAAAGATGATGGGAAAAACCAAACCAGCCAACCCAGATCTAGCCCCCCCAGTAGAGAATTCTCCTTAATGTATATGATTCAGCATGTGTCCCTTTAAAGGAAAGGCAGTTTCATTTTCAGGTGTATGCTTCCATCTCAGTAAAGAGATGTTCATAGAGTCTGTGAAGAAGTGAGTGGTCAGGGTCGGGGGACAGGTATCTCAAAAATATATCTGGCTGTTGGAGTAGCTGGAAACTTTAAAATCTAAATGTTTTATTATGCCAGATAGTAACAGCTGTGCTTGTGACACTGCAGATTCATCTGCAACACGTGACAGTCGCTGTGTTAAAATATGCTGGGACTCAGGATGAATGCATTGGAGAAACAGCCAGTCCCCAACTACTTCTAAGGTATATCTTGGAAATGTTTTATCTGAGTGTGTGCCAGTGTCAAGCAATCATAATTGCTACACAGCAATTGCAGTACAAACTCAATCAGGTTTCTGCCTATGCTTTTCAAGAGATTACAAATCAGAGAAATTTAAATGTTTTTATCCAGTCATATTTAGAGCTTAAAACCTGTCTACACTCTGACATCTGATAAGTTGGCTTGCTTGCAATATTAAAACAAAACCCATTTCCTGAGGCCTTGTCAAGGTGTGTTTCCCCACTCTGAACTCTAGGGTAAAGTACTGGGGACCCCACATGAAACAAGAAGTCACCCCCAAGCTTATTTTACCAGCTTAGGTTAAAACTTTCCCTCAGAACATAAACTTCCCTTGTCTGGGCTTGGAAAACATTGCCACCACCAATTTAAGCCCCCAAAACCATGTGTTAGGGTAAATTGGAACCCCTACCGTAACACCCCTCAAATCTCCTCCCTTCCCCTGGAAGAGGTTTGAGAAACAAGAAATCCCTCACTTGCTGTGAGACATGCCTGATCCAAACCAGGATCTATCCAATGGAAACAGACAGAATATTAAAAGGAAGATTTTAATAAAAGGAAAAGGAGGAGCATAAACCCCTTGTACAGAAATCAATAGAAATACCACTTATCATCACTCAACCTCCTGACCCCCTCCCTTGGAATTTTTCCCTCTGCTACAGCTTAACAGCAAGGAGCACCATGGATCAATTATCAAGTAATACAGTTCAAGTATACAATTCACTTACTACTAGGCTTGACTTGGTTAGAAGATTATAGAGAGATATGAAAGGACAGAGCTGTGGTTCTTCCCATCCAGGCAAATGGCACAGACAGACGAGAGAGATGAGCGGGAGAAAACGAAACTAAAAAACACTCCCTTTGTTCTTGAGGTTGATTAGCATTTCCGTTAGCTCATTCCCTATCAGGTTCCTTCAGATTAACCCTTCACAGGTAAAACAGTAATTCTAAGCTACTTCATACTTATGACAGGCCTACTTTTGGTTATCGAATGGTGAAGGAAATGGATTCCACACCATGTAGAGTCAAACACAGGAGTTTATAACGTATAGCGCTGGCGGAGCGTCACTTTGCTTATTAGGCTCAGAGACACTGCAGAACAATTAATTACAATAGATTATATATAGAACTCATTGGGTGGAGAGAAGCAACGGGGATGGTTTTTCCCAGGCTAGGGATAGGTTCTAGCAACAAGACAAGATAAGCACAATAAGACAATGGTCTAAAAGATTAGACAATGGCTCTGCCCAGGACCCAAATTAACATATTGCTGACACACAGGCAAGTGCCCCCAAACTATATCTATCTAAAGTGTATGGGTTGAATCCTAATTTTTGGGTCGAGGACAATGAGGTAACAGTTCTCCCATGCATTCCTGGAGATTTAAAGCAAGAAGGCAGTAATTAGTACTTAACAATAACAATTGTTTATAAGTTTACCCTTGCATTTCTGTGGGCTAGGATTTGTATTCATCTGGGAGGGGAGGGCATCATAACCCATGTCAATCATATTAGGACTCTCCCCAAATTCTGTCTGGGATCTGTGAGGTATTGTATCTCTGTCTCCTCCCTGCATTAGGGAGTTAACTTTGAGGCATCCCTCAGAGCATCATGTGTCTGTAACTCACGATGAGGACACCCTATTACATTCAGAGTTATGCTGACTCTGCTCACTGACTTGAAACACACACAACATTGTCTGTTTACCCCAGCTTTTTCTTAGGCACATCTTGTTCTCTGTTAGCTAGATCTTATGTCCAGGCCAAGCTGTGGACTCGGGGCCTATATAAAAAGTTTTTAACAGAAACTGTAGTTAAGATTTTCCATCCACCGCAAATGGATTTTGGCCCTTTAAACTAAAACAGGTAAATGAGAGAGGGAGTTTGGGAAGCAATAGGAAGTTTGATACTTGGCTGTTTGTCTTGAAATCATAAGAATACTATTAGGATACATGTGGGGATGAGGGGATGTGCATGGTTTAGATTCCATAATTCAAAAAGATGAGGTCATGCCTCCTAAATGAGGATAACAAGTATGTTGTAGGCAAGATGTACCTTTTATTAAACAAAAGAAATAGGCACCCCATTTTTTTCCGATTGTAATCGAAAGCCCTTTCAATTCAGAGCATTTGTCAAGAATAAATATATGCCAACAATATAACTGAGGAATATGATAGATATCGATCCGATTCTCAGTTGGTGAAATTCAGCATAGGTCCATTGACTTCAATGAAGCATTGCCAAATTACACTAGGGGACAACCTGGCTGAAAGACTGAAAAAAACCTGGGAGTTTCAGAGGAAGAAAGTTTCCAACCTTAAATTACTTTACAAGAGCAGTTTGTTTGTTGTATTGAGTTCAGTTTAATAAATGCTCCTGACTTTGTCAATTGAATATACAAATAGTCTACAGTTGTCGTTCTTTAAATTAAATCTTTGCCAGTAGATACAACATTGATATCTGATTTACTGCATTATTTCCCAATGCTTAAAACAGGAAACAGTTTACGTCTCTCCGATACAGTAGAGTGTCAACCGTTATATTTCAAAGTCGTCCCACTATACTTCAAAGTTAGACCATAATTCATTGAACGTAGGCAACAGCTAAATGCTGTATATTTAGACAAAGAGTACAGTGAACTAGAACAAACTGCTCAATAAATATGTTGAAGATCATGATAGGTAACTAATACAGAGATAATGATACTGGAGCTTTCTGAAATCAATGTATGATTAAATCAGAGTGAAGCATTGATAGCATACAGCTTTTTTTAGTCCATGAAATGACAGCAAGTGACGTCTCCTAGAGAAATGAGCTGTAGTACTATTTTTTCCACTTTATTTTCACCAATTTCTTTATTTTTCAGCTTGTATGATCTGTAGTGGGTAACAGATGTGTATGAAACTTTGAACCTCTGCATTTGGTACTTAACTGCACCCATTCTCTGCCCTTGTTATAGATCGGTAGTGTGGTTCCCAAAGTTTGTATGTCATACCTGTAATCAACACACATTTCTAAAATAGACTTGAATCAAGCTTTTAAGGTTCTGAAGTGTCTAATTTTTTTTGCATCATTTTTTATTTTCATCTGCCCTTTGTACCTAAAGCTTTGAGCCAGAACTTGAACTGTACAGCATGAAATACCAGTAGAAAAGCATTTCCAACTAGACCAGAAACATTAGACTGAGCACATTTCTGGTTTTATTCTTGTGATATTTCCAGTGAACATGTGCAGACTCAAGAGCTTTAGCTAAGCTCGAACAATGCCAAAACTGCTTTGTGCTTATCTGGACCCAGCCCCTTCTCTGAACTTCAAGTTTGATCCCTTGCTTTAATATACTTGTACAGTTTCCTTTGTTGTGGTTGCCTTCTTTCTCTTTGCTGCCATGAAACTTACAAAGTATCGATGGCAGTGTCTTCAAGATATCAGTCTCCTTTTATCCTTTTATCTTGCAGCATTTAAAATAAGGTACAAAAGGGAGAACTCTAACATTGTGTACCAGACATGCAAGATTATTTCACAGTCACAAATGTTTCAAAAACATCTGTGTCTTGTTCAGTAAAAACTAGATTCCTTTGAGCCATTTCTCTGCTTCTGGATTTGGGAAATGACATTTATTTGGGGGAAAACATTGTTTTTCCTCTTATATTTGTGTACCAAATTATAGATGGATTTAATACAGGGATCTCAAACACGCAACCCACAGGCCGCATGTGGCCTGCTGAGTTATTTGCTGCAGCCTGCCAAGCTCTCTGCCCTTCCCCCCCCCCCCCCCGAAGTTATTTCCTACAGCTACCAACCTCCCTTCACCTGTCTCCCTCTCATCCCTGCTCCTCTGCTACCTCCAGGTGCTTCCCACTGCCAAACAGCTGTTTGACAGTGCTTAGTGTTTTCCAGGAGGGAAGGGGGAGAAACGGGGAGCCAGGTGCTCAGGAGGAGAGGTGGGGTAGGGGTGAGGACTTGGGGAAGAGGCTGGAATAGGGACAGGAGGGGGTAGAGTTGGGGTGGGGAATTTGGGGAAGGGTTTGGAATGGGAGTGGAGAAGGGGGAAGAGGTGGGGCAGGAACTCATTAAAGGAATTGACTTGCTGAAAATTGTAGTCGGTTGGTTAGCTGAAGATAGATGCAGACTGAGTCTCAGTCCAATGTTTTAACCATAAGCTTACTCTCCATGTCAGACTACTGCAGTCTGTAACTATTTATACGGTATTTACAAACTTTGTTATGAAAGCAAGGGCTAAAGCTGAATGAGGTATTGATAGCTTGAGTCAGGAAATTCTATGTTTACAAAGAGAGGGTCATGAGATTTACCATCATTGGCATCTGATGTTTAAAAATGTTTTGTTTCTCTTCTTTAAAAAGCTTGGAGACTACATATAGGATTTATCTTTTGTTCTTACCTAACACATGAATAAGTTTATAGGAGAGCCTTTGGGGCCTCTGGTTTAACCACTTTTTAAAGTGTTCCTATTAAAGTACTTTAAGGGCTTTTTTTTATAGGCACTAAATTAAAAATCATTAATGCTATTAATTGTCATGGCAATAGGGTGGAATCCTAAGGGCCTTATTCAGCTCAATGTGGCTGTAGTTTTCTGAGTTCTTCAGCCTATGGAAGGATCTGGCTCCATGGCACAGTGATCTTTTCAGGGGGGAGCTTCTGCATTCTAAAAGTCAAAGGGACAAATGATTCACTCCTATGAATATGCCCAGGGAGGAGGAGAATTTTCTCCAGCTCTTCCCCTCTGAGAGCGTGGACTTCAGAGAGTTGGCGTGTTCCTGCCTATCTTGTGGTGGGTCTCAAGGTACCCAGGACAGAAAGTCAGCTTGTTACTCCCTACCTCTAATGAGAGGGGATCTTTCTTATGATAGCTGAGTATGAGCTTCCAGTCCGTCAGCCACTGAAACACTCTCCTCTGGGCTTATACCAGCCTTCCTTCACCACACGGGTTAACAGGTGCATCCCAATCCCTGAATCATTTTGAATAGAACCCCTGTAACATCTAACCCCAGACATTACAGGGGTTCTATTTCTGATCCTCTGCACTCAAAAGCACAGTGTACCCCCAGATTACCAGTTTTACCTTAAACCAAAGCTCCTGTAAACCGCTCAGCACTTGTGAGAACTTGCAATAAAAGGGAAAAACGCTTTACTTAAGAAAGAATAAAGATTTAACTGGAAACAAGGAAGTGGTGAAAACAATTGGTTATAACACAGTATAAAATCATAACATGCAAACCTGGGTCTACACTTGTCAGTGGTTACCTTTCCTAGCTAATAAAGAAGATTTTTTCCCCAACAGTTCAGAGCTGACTGGTTTTTCAGAACTAGGATCCAAATGTTCAGGAAAGCACTTTTCTTTGACCACTCCTCATTAAGTGTGACTCACAGGTGCCTTTCCCTACACTCTGTTCTTCCCTTTACCTTGGGATCTCTTAGATTTATGAGACTAGGGTGTATAACAATGAGACCACTTGAAAAAAGGTCCCCTTTTTTTGGTGGGTTTTTTTTTGCAAACAGGGCCCTGTAGAATCAAGAAGCCAAGTCTCTTTCATTTAAACATTCTTTAAGAAGTCAGTTTTATCATCTTTTATTATACAAAATGGTCTTCTACTTCTGAAATTTATCTTTAGCTTTAAAAAAAACCTCATCAGCTTAATCAAAATGATTCTTCTAAGTGGCTTAAGAACCAATTGATCTCTTCACAGTTTTGCACAACTGCTATAACACTGAAAACAAATAAAGCTCCAGACTAGATCTGGATGAATATTTTTTTAATGAATTCACAAATATTTCTGCAGAAATAGAGCAATTTTTGTGTTTTCCTGTGTAAAGTGTTTCCATCTACCAGTTAGTGGACAACACCCCACCCCTCACCCCCTGCAAAAGCCATATGACTTTAATAGGTCTCCTAACAATTCATAGCTAATATTTCAATTGAAGATTTTTTTATTTCCTTTCATTCATTCCAACCATTTGGCAAATACAAATAGCAAACACATTAGAACAAAGCTCAGGATAAGTTTGCAAACAACTTGCTAACTGAAATAAGGACTAATTTGTGACTCTTATTTGTAACAAGTATTTCAACTTCCTTTAGTCAAAGCTCATGTTCTTCCATATGCTCAGAATTCTGGGTTATATTCTCATCTCACTTACAATAGTATAAATTATGAGTAACCTAGTCACATCAGCCACACCATCAGAGGCTCATTCACCTGCACATCTACCAATGTGATATATACCATCATTTGCCAGCAATGCCCCTCTGTAAATTGTATGTAAATTGGCCAAACCAGACAGTCTCTATGCAAAAGAATAAATGGACACAAATCTGACATCAGGAATCATAACATTCAAAAACCAGTAGGAGAACACTTCAATCTCCCTGGCCATTCTACTAAGACTTGAAGGTGTCAATTTTAAAACAAAGACTTCCAAAACAGATTCCAACGAGAAGCTGAGGAACTGGAATTAATTTGCAAATTGGACACTATCAAGCAAGGGTTAAACAGGGACTATGAATGGCTTTGTCATTACACTAATTGAATGTATTTCCCTAGTTAAGTCTCTTTTACAGGTTCTTATCAACTTTTTGTGCTTTCCGTGTGTATAAATGCACCTTACTTCTGTGTGTTACATTCTATGCATCCGATGAAGTGGGCTATAGCCCACAAAAGCTTATTCTGAAATAAACTGGTTAGTCTCTAAGGTGCCACAAGTATTCCTCATTTTAGCTACTAAAATCAGTGAAGCTATACTGTCTTCACTCTGCCAGTGCCAGCTTTCATTGCCACTTGTTACATTTTCTAATAAGCACCTTTTCACTTTCTACCAAGTTGTCTCTGACATATATGACAAGCTTCCTGTTAAAACCTGAAAAATCAGGTCAGAGTCCTCCTTCAAATCCCTACTTAAAACTCTTTGTTGTGATGGCTACAAAAAACTTGACAATAGGTGGGCCACTGGTGAGCTAAAACCTCTGCCTGTCATGCCGACCAATAAAGTCTCATTGTTTCCTTCTGCTTTGTCATCTTCCTTTCTGCATATACTTGTTGTCTCTTGTAAACTCCTTGGGCCAGGGACTATTTCTGTGAGATCTCTGGTTGAATATCTGTATTTTGGTGGAGTGAAGTCAAGGCACAGGCCATGGAGATATTACTGGCTCTCACAGGCGCTGACTTTTACTATTCCCCGTGGGTGCTCCACCCTGAGGCCCCTGTCCCATTCTGCCCCCTTCTCCGAGATCCCCTACTGGCCTGCCACTCACTGCTCTCCACCCTCATCCCCAGATTCGATGGCTAAACTGGCTCCGTATAAACATGTAGTTTGAAACAGTCTCTGCCTCAAATTGCTTAAAGTGGTGGGTTGGAAGGAAATGTGTGATGTGAAAGAAAGTGATGTCAAAGATTACATATCAGGTCAGTGGCAGAACTAGGAATAGCTCTAAAAGGTGTGATTCCCAGTCCAGTGCTCTATCCACTAGACCATACTGCCTGTCAGGGAAGAGTTGAATGATTATGCTCTTTCCTGGCCACATTACTCATTCTCCAGAGAGAGCTTCCCCATATATTAAATGTGTCCATCTCATTCTTGAAAGTGCTTGTATCAAAACAATAATCAAATGATGAAATCCCTCTGAAACAGACACCCATAGAGACATGACATATAGCAAAGCTTTGGTGGTGCCAGCTAGTTGGCAGCCTCCTGGTAAGCCATGCACAGTGACCTGTTTGCACAGATGGATACAGTTCTCTGACAAATGTAGTCATTTATATAAAAAACATCCAGGATATCTTTTTAAAGGAAGTACTGGGCACAATTAAGAATTTAGAAAATCCACACACTGAAATAAGAGCCCATCTAAATTTGAGGGCAGAAAAGGAGGACAAAAGAATAATCTAAGAGAAGAGTTGGGGCTTGCACTGGAATAGGCACTTATATTTGTATTTATTAATACAGTGAAGCATCTTGAAATATATGCTAAGGACAAAGGTAAAAATAACTTTTCCTAGTTAGAATTGAGAGCGACAGTTAAATTTACTTGGCTGTGTTGAAAATATTTGATCATAAGTTTCCTGAATTTCAACACTATTGTTCAGTTCTTCTTAGCATATGCACAACATGCCTCAGGTAGCACATAACCAGGATGCAACATCAAATGTGGTCTGATGGTTTGATCATTCACTTCCCTGGCTTGGGCCAGATGCTGACAAAGAGAGAGATGTGAATGCTGTGATCCATGCCCGCCCCCTCTCTCTCAGTAAAATAAGAGCATCACAAAAGGTATTCTTATAGCCTGGCTAATGGCAGGATAGGTTGAATTTTAAAATATGTAAGAGAAGATAACTTAAATATCAATTGTTAGAAAAATGCAACAGCCAAAACATAACTTTTACCATTTGGTGAAATTTCCTGTCACATTGTCTTTTTTATTATTTATCAGGAGTGTATTTCCTGTGCTAGATTTTTTTAAAATGGACACAAAATAAAACTGGAAGAAAAAATATTACTCTAATTTTTCCAAATTCTGTTTTTAGGTAGGCAACTTTAAATCTGAACTAAATATATAGACATTAGTGGATTTATTCCAGGTTTACACTGGTGTGACTAAAGGCTTGTCTTCACTACCAGGATATTGCAGCAGGTGTTGATTTAGGTCTAATGAAGGCCCACTAAACCAAAGGCAGAGAGCTCTCCGATGGATTCCAGTACTCCAGCTCCCTGAGCATTGTAAGGGAAGTCGACCGAAGAGCATCCCCAGTCGATGTAGTGAAGACAGCGCGGTAAGTTGACTTAAGCTACGTCGACCCCAGTTACATTATTCATGTAGTTGGTTTCTCCTAATTTAGGTTGACTTACTCCAGTAGTGAGGAAAAACTCTAAGAGTAGAATTTGGCTCGTTGCTATCATCATAAGTTTCTGAAGCTCTTCAATTTTTTTGTTGCAAAAATGTGTCCAGATTACAAAAAAAAAATAACTCTGCCCTCTTCCTGGTATCCCTCCCTTTGCAGATCCAATTCTGGTTAGTACTGATGGTAATGCTAAAATGAATGTGTGCAAACATAAAAACAAAAAAAACAGTAATTATTAAAATGGAAGTATGGAACTTTACTGGTGCCAAAGGCTACGTTTGTTTCACTTGTCTTTTGCTTAAAGAAATTTTGTTAATGCATAGTAGTTCAAAAATGAGCAAAATATAAAGTGCCTGACAACTGAAATCAGTGCAGTGGTAAAGAGGAATCAATATTTAGCTGATAAAACAAGACATGAAGCTGATAAACAATGAATAATAATCACTCCCTCTAACTTTAGCAAGCAATGCATTAAAATCCTAAATTTATTTTTTATGAATACATTTTGCAATTGCTGATCTTCGAGGCCATATGTAACTAATTTGTAAAAGGAAGTGTCTTATCAAATTGAGTTGCTCTGCTTTTAAAATTAGAAACATTATCTTTCACTGTGCAGGTAACAGTTGTTTAGTTAATCATTCATTATCAGTCATACAGAATTTTATTCCCCCAGTACAAAGTAACAATGCACATTTTGAGCACATCCAAGCAAATGCAGCAATGGTTCTTGTCTTTCAGGAAAATTCTAAAACATTTTTGGAATCAACTCCAGGTAATATAAAGCACAGTCAGAGCTGAATCCCTTTATTAAACGTTTTGAAAGTATACTTCTCAAAGATGTGCTTCAAAACAGCCTCCCCTCCCCCAAAAAAAGTTTGTTTTACCCTTAAACAAGTTAAGCATCCAGGAGAATAATTTAATCTCTGTATGAATAATATATTATAAAATTTAATTGGGATAGATGTATTTAGAAAGTACTGTATTAAGCATTTTGATATGATCAAAATAGATTTCATCAGAGTAAAAACTGTTTTGCAGATTAAGAGAAATTTGCATATGCATTTCCCCAAACAACTGAGAAGACTTATTAGAAATCCTTCTTTATTCCTGCAGCATTTGAAAAAAATCAGTCAAGGTCCAAACTTAATTTTAGTGAGAACATTGGAGTTATTGGGAACTATCTACATCCAAGGGCAGAACTTGGTGTCAAGATATTTTACAATTAGATGGATAAGGAATTGGATAATTGGTTCTGGGGAAGAAGAAGCTATGGAGAGTAAGGATGAAGACTGGATTTGACATGGAGACATTCTGGAAGGAGAGATCTTACAGAAAGCTGGGAAATGGAGGGAAGGAAAGAGTGAGAATGATTGATGTCATGCATTTTTTACATAAAGTTTTCAAAGGGGTCTATAGATTAGACAGGGTCTCCAAACTTTATGAGACGAGGGCCATATTAGATTTTTGAAGAGGCTTCGTGGGCCAAAGCAAATGTTGAAAAAATTAAATACATGCAAACATATGCAAAATATATGCAAATTGTAAAACAACACTAATGTGTCAGTGTTGCATTAAATTCTAAATCAGGTTGGGGGGCCGGACAAATCGAAGCTGCGGGCTGGTTCCGGCCCTCTGGCCGTAGTTTGGAGACCCCTAGATGAGAGTAGAGGTAGTTAAATACATAACAGATGCTAAGCTAGTCAGTTATATTACTGAGAAAATTCTTATCCAATGCACAGGATTTTTTATATGGACAATGAGCGAGCCTGAGTCAAAGCCCATTGAAATCAGGTTTTGGATTGGTTTCAATGTGTTCTGGATCACACCCATAATGCCTAACTGTTCCAGGCCTCATACGTTTCAGAAAGGAGAGGATGAAGAGCTAGATATAGTTTCACACAGACCACTTAAACATAAGTACCTTGTGAAAGGTGAGTGTGTGATGAAACAATGAAAGCAGGGCTATGAGGCTTCTTAAATAAATGAGACTGACTTTGCAATAGCTGTTGGGGTTACAAATGGAGCCATTAAGAAATGACTGACCTGATCTAAGAACATACTGAAGATCTGGGGCAGCTGCTTTTTGACTGCCCCTTGTGTTCATCAGTGACATGCCCATACCAATAGGAGAGCAGCAAAAAACAGCAATCAGCTGTTCCACAGTACTCCATCCTGGTGGGCTGCAAGCAGAGAAAGGTTATAAAAATGTTTTTTTGGTCAAAGGAGAGTGGATTGGGTGCAGATGAGGGAGAAACTTTTATGCCTAATCCAGGCGAGTGGTTTCCATATGTGCAATGATGTTTTTCCCCCATGCTATCTTTTTTACTGAGAAACAAGATTACATGGAAAATACAACACAAACAGGTCAAATATTCATTTTTTTAAAAAAATTTCTCATGAAAGACACCAGATTCACCATCCTGGAGTCAGAAGTTGTCTAGGTGTCCACAGAACATCAGCAACAGAGGCAGCGACATTACATGTTTCTCCGTAGTACCCCAGCAATACCATCCAACCCTGGCCTTTAAAGCCCTCACTTTCATTAGATTCTTTGCTGATACTATCCATATGGGTTCCAGTTTTTTCTGTTGACATGGATGCTTTTTCCCTAAGTGAAGAATGACCGTTCATTTCACACTGGATGTTGAACAGCTGACAGATAGTTATGATTGTCATGTAGTTTTTAGTAAAACTTAATTCGTACCATGACCTAAAAATGTAATTATATCCAGTTGCCTGTCTGTGGCATCCACTGCCAAGTAGGAATTAATGTCTTGTTCATTTCTTTTAACACACCTTTTTGTCTTTTCCCAGTAAACACAAACTAATACAAAGCATAAACAAAATGGGATAGACCTAGAATCAGACTAATAAAACACAAAAACTGGATCCCATCTTGATAGCCATAATAATATATTCCTATCAAACTTTGCACTTCCTTAGGTATCATTTATAATCAAATCGGGGTGTTAAATATCATGCTGATATAGTTTTAGAAAGATTGTTTCATTATATATTTAGATTTTTCAACTGTGCCTGTCAGTTGCTATCCGCGTGTGTTACATTATTCATGTGGAAATCACCTAATAAAATTGGTCCTATGTCCCCAATTAAAAACCTCCCAGTTCAGTAACACTCAAATGTTCCCACCCACTTATCCCCAGTCTCAAACAAACACAAAGCTTGCGAGGATAAATTTATAACCTGCTTTGAAAGTCAGCAGATTCAAGCTATGACAGGCCAAGGGGAAAAACACTTTATCATCTGGTCTTTCAAATGTGAATTGTTCTTTTATATGCAATAACACCTACCATCGATTCTAGACACTCTGTGCATATTGCTGGTGGATTGGCTTTCAGCTGCGTGAAAATGATGTATTATTTTTCCAAACAGTCATCGGTTTTGCAAAGATTTGTGGTCTCTTGTTACCCTGAAATATAAGCCTAATGGAGGTTCTAAATGAATACCATATATACAAGGTGACCAAACCTGCTCGTGAGCCACATGTGGCTTCTTTACCATTAAAAGTATGACTTGCAGAGCCCCCAACATCCTCTGCCATTTCCCACCTATCAGACTGGGGTGGGGGGTGGGGTGGAGATCAGGACCTCTGCCTTGCAGCAAGGTGGTGAGGTAGGGGCTTCTGTCCAGTGGAGAGCGGGTTCTCAGGGCTTGTGCCCAGAAGGGAGGCGGACGCAGTGCTTCAGTTCCACGGGCACACCTGCCAGAATTCGAGGCTTCAGCAGGAGTGGAGCCAGAGCCCTGAGCCTCATCATGTGTCTCCCAAAGAGCTGAAACCCCAAGCCCTGGTAGGTGTACCCCGGCTCTCCAATCTCTGAAGATTGTCCTATGTGTCTGGGTGGATCAGTAAGTTTGGCTGCCCCTGACTTGTGATAATCTCCCAATAAATAATTCTTTTTTTTTTAATTTAGATTTTACTTTTTATTTTTATGTTGAAAATGTGTCACACAACTAGGATTGGGATGAAAACAGACTGCCACTCGATCCTGAAATAATTAATTTGTGACCCAAGTATTCCCTTCACCCCCCCCCCCCCCCCTCAAAATATGGATTTTTTATTTTGGTGGAGAGTAGAGTAGAGGTAAAAGGGTTGAAATTTGTTAGAAATGAGAAATTTGCTTTTATTCATTAGTTTCTAATTCCTTATTTAACTGGCCGGAACAATGTGCATTCTTGCTCCCAGTCCCTGTGGCTCCCCTACTCACACCTACTGACTTGCAAGTAAGAACACTTCTGCAAATGTCTCATTGCATCAATTTGCAAGTCTTTCAAGATAATACCTCACATTTCCAATACCTAAAATTATTTGGGAATTATTAATTTAAATGTATAATGTGTATCTGTATATGAGCCTGTTTCTTCAACTGCATGTGCCTTACGTTGCTAGTCTCATATACTGCATTTGACATAACTATGGACCTTGCAACAGAACATATAGATACAGAAATATCTCATGACTACATTAAACTGCTACATTAAAGAGCAATATCCAGGTGTAGCGTAGTGTAACTTGGAGTGGAAGGTTAAAACGTGATTAAAAGGACATGGAGAACTCATTGAGACCACACGTAACATTTGTTGCTGCATGATTGGGACTAGTAACCCTGGGTCCTGAGCCATAGCCATCAAAATCAATTTCTTTACCAAAGGCTTTGAGCTCATTGCTGTTCCAGGAATCGAATGTTAAAGGACCATAGCTTTATCAAATAACCAGCTCCATTTTCATGACCACCTCTCTAAACCTTCCTCCCTCCCCGTCCCGACCATGATGCATGTGCAAATCAGGCTAACTACATCTGATATTTTCTAATTCTAGAGATGAACTTTTGAACCCTTTGACTTGGAGCAAACAGTTAATTGTTAATTAGGAGACCTTGAACAGTATTAGTTCTGCTAATTTTATCCAAACTCCTTTCTCCAGTTATTCTTTCCAGAAAATCAAATGGCGAATTCCCCTGCACTTGCGTCCATGTAACTCATTTTAGCAGCAATGGGAGTTATGTTCATGCACAGAAGGGAGAGCAGTAAGTATGAACTGGATAAGCATAAGAGGCTATGACGCTGTAGGGATTCACTTTGGCAATCTCAGTGGATGGGTTAGAGTAATCTCCTGGGCACTTGTGGAGTGAAGATTGTTTTAATGGCTGCAAATGCACTATGAATATATGTTAGTAAAATACATGTGAAATTCTCATTTGATTCACTCCTCCCTTTCCCCATTCATTGCAAATTAATAGCTAGTCTTCTAATGTGGCATTTTGAGTATGTCATGCCACTAAAGTAGTTCACCCATTTATTCACTCAGAAGATATGACAATCCAATAATACTTCAGATATGTTGGAATAACAATTCTCCCTACCATTTATTACCCCAGCTCATGGAACAAGAATCCTATTAATAGTATCCTATTAAAAAGTACTGCTAATGACCAGAATTACCGAAACCGAGGAAAGAAATATAGCTGTAGTTCTTTAGGGCTCAGTTGCTCCTGATAGGCCCACCCCTGCACTGGAGGTGGAGCAGAACTGCCACATGAAAGGGAGATTCTGGCAGCATCCTCCAAAATGCCTCCAGGAGCTCCAACTGTACAGAAGTAGGGTCCCTGCTGCACTGTCCCTATGATGGCTGAGGGTTTTCCCCTATTTGTGGCAGACCAGTTTCCAAAGCTGCCAAGTTTTGGTCAAGAATCAGAGAGGTAGCCGTGTTAGTCTGGAATAGCAGAGGTAACAAAGAGTCCTGTGGCACCTTAAAGACTAACTATAAAGTTTTGAAGCATAAGCTTTCGTGGGCTAATACCCACTTAAGCTTTGGTCAGTTCTGTGGGGGACATTTTATGCAAATTAGTTAATAAGCTAATTTACAGCTGCTCAGTACTTGGCCTGGGGTGTGGCTGAGGGGATGGCTGTCTTTAGGTACTGATGTAGGTAATAGGGTGTAGTGAGAGGGGATGCAGAGGTGTCACCTACTCCTCCTGCAGTTTCACGTGGTATCAAGACACTTCTGCATCTCAGCTGTGTGTGTAAAGACTTAGCTGGCTGTGGGAACATCTGACAGGGCTGGCAAATGTATGAGTGTCTCATATGGACTCTGACATCATCTCCTCTCTATTCCCATAGCAGTGCCTTGCACTCCTAAGGCAGCAGCCTCTGAGTCAGGGAAACACAGAACTGATGTAGCTGGCACCTGTGACACACCTTTGTACCTCTGGGTGTCAGGTCCTGTTGGTGGTGTGGCCTGAGCACTGTTGCATGCATCCGACGAAGTGGGTATTAGCCCACGAAAGCTTATGCTTCAATACTTTAGTTAGTCTTTAAGGTGCCACAGGACTCTTTGCCAGTTGTGCGTGAGCTATTTTTAACTGACATACTGCCTCCTAACAGCCAAAGCATGCTTTAGATCAGCCATTCTCAATGGGGGCCATATGGCCCCCAAGGAGGCCCTGGCACGTTTGAAGGGGGTCACAGACTGAAAACTGTGAGAAGGGGAGCCCCAAGGGTTTATGGGGGCCCTGGTAACTGAACCGATGAAATGCCCAAGCAGCAACCTTAACTGGAGTCAATAGTTTCCCTCCCTCCCTGGAAACTGAGAAGAGCTCCTAAGGGGGCCGTGGCCAAAAAACAGTTGAGAATGGCTGCTTTAGATAGACCCAAGATGGCTTTAAAATATTCTGTAGCCAGGTCAGCGTAGAACCAGCCTCAGGGTCAGAGAGCCAGAAGCGTCACCTTCATGGCTCTCCTTCAGCTGCATGCACCAGATATGAGGCACAGCTGAGATTCTAGCCCATTCAGTGGTTGCAGGATGCCACCTCCATGTTGGAGAACACACTTTGAGGGCATGTATTTTTTAAAAAAATAAGAGGATTGTTTCTCTGATATCTCCCTTGTTCTGGGGTCCAAATTCCATGTCTTTTCTGGGGGGGATAGGAGGGGTGAGGGAAGGGTGTTGACAAATGCTGGCCCTCAACTAACTGGAAGAATTTATTGACCTCGGGAGATGGGTATTCTTTTGAAGAAAAAAATTCTTGCTTACCCATCTAATTGTGGTGTGTGTGTTTATAAACAAACTTCCCAGTCAGTTTGATTGTTCTATGCTTCCACACTACAAGGATAATGAATACAAGCATGTTGCGTCTTACGGGAGGGTTAGGTTCTGTGATTACCGCGTAAAGCGGAAATTGCGTATAGCCAAAACCCATCGAGTTTAATGGTGGGTCCCCCCCCCCTTTTTTTTCCCGCCGATCACGTAAAGCTGAAATCGCACATGTTAAATGCACATAAGATGCAACTTGCCTGTATTTTTATTTCTCTTATTTGGAACAAACTGTTGACCTAATAATTAATATTCAATAACTTGGCTAGAAGTAAAAGTATAGTTTTATTATAGAAAAATGGAAGCATAGCATGCTCTACTTTCTATACTTTGGAGAGATGAGGCTAGTGATGTGTAATAATTTTTAGCAACTATAAGAAGGTTCAAGAGATCAAAAAAGAGAACCTGTAGAATCAAAACATAAAAAATTGCCACTTTACACAACTATTTGTCACTGGCTGACAGTTAGGCCTGTTGGCAAAAATGTTCATTATGAAAGATAAGTTGAAAGCTCAAAGCAAAGTAGATATAAGCCTTGAGGATTTGTCCTTGATGGTTAGTGATATACAGTTTATTATCTTCCCTATTGTAAAAAGAAGTTTAACTGGATTAAAATTTCTGTAATCAAAAGAATTACAGAAAGTAGGATGCTTATTAATTGAAGGCTCTCCATATGGCAAATATTCATGAAAGCCCATTTTTCCATAAACGTTTTCACAAATATGTTAGACCTAGTAGAACAAGGTGTTGCAGATACTGAAGAACTGGTTAAAATATAAGAGGTGGAAAGTAAAGTTATCCCAGTTTTCAAGCAGATTATTTTTCATGCTTACTGGTGAATTGGTTTTAAAAATGTGTTTGAGATTAACATGTCCATATTGGTTTATAGGTTTTGGAGCCTAGCAGTAGTTAATTTTGTGGGGGAAAGGTGAGTCTTCAAGAATTTGCATTATCGTCACTCACTGACTGTCTGCAGTTTAACATACTGACAGGTGCTGTAGATCAGGTTGGGGAGAATTGAACATTTCTGGGACCACCTCTTTCAAATACAAATCACAGCATGTCATGTGCTGATCATTATAATAATGCCAAATATCTGCAATCGTCATACATGATGTTCTTGAATGCCGCAATCCTGCAATCCTCATACATATCTGCAATCCTTGTACATTGCAATCCTGGATTGCAATGTATGAGGATTACATATCTGCAATCCTTGTACATATCTGCAGTCGTCGTACATGATGGTCTTGAATGCTGTATTGGAGAAGGGGAGGGAAAAAATGGTTCCTTCCAACTTTTTCTCAGGTTTCTCCATTTTTTATACTTAACAGCATAAGAGGTGAAGACATGACATAACCCTGCTGCCCTTTTCACACTACACACTCAGAACTGAAGCACTACATACCTAGAAGGAGCCATGCTTGTCTTTCAGTTACAAAACACTAGTGGAAATGAAAATATAATTTGGCTCCAGGACCACAGAAGTAAATTTCAACTTCACCCTTAATATATTTTCCCCCTCCAAAAGAAGTCAAATTCCCAATAAAATGATGTCTTCATAGTGAAGAATTTTGAAATCCATGAGGAGTGAAGTAACCCATCTACTGTACACATTTTTATTAGTTTATAGTATTTTCCCTTTTGGTTTGGTTCTTGCAACATCCAAATAGGCCTGGATGAGCTGCTACTCCCATTTCCATCAGATCGGGGACCACCTGAGGAAAACAAGTTCTCTAGAATGTTAGGTAGTTGGTTCCCTCGCAGCTGGGTTCTAAGTGTTATGAGACACCTTTCTTCCCACACATTATTGCTAGGACAAACAGGGCCCAGACATTCATCTCCAGAGATGATGGCTGTGTAAACGAGTGAGTGGTACTGGAAAAGTAACTTGCAGAATACTAGGGAATGGCATAATAGGAGCTCAGTCACTAATTTCTATTAACTATATTTCATTAAGCAGGCAGAGACCCCCATCTTCATTTATTCTACCTGGAGCCAGTGGTTGTTGATCTTAAAATTCTCTACTAGGCAGAGCCGCTCTTCACTCTGTTCCTTCCCCATTAACAATGTTTCTTGGTATCTTTTTTCTCTAGTCATGGAGGTGAATAGTGTATCAAGGATCTCTGCACCACTGTCATGATCTGAGATCCTGATTATCTAATATTGCAGATTACAGACAACACTTTTAATTTTCTCTGTTCTGACAAATAGAAACTGCTCTTCCTTTTGAGCACTATATTTGTCCTTTTAGCAACTCCCATTTATGGCCCTTGATCCTGCAATGAGCTCTGTGTAGGAGGACAGCTGTCAGTGGAGTTACCCTGTATCTTGCCCTTTAGCAGGGCGGCGACTCACCCCTGCGGCGTCTCCTGCTGGTTCATCCGGGAATTAGCTCGCCAACTTCCAGATCGCACTCTGCAGGCTGATGTCCCGCTTGCTGCTCTGGCCCTGTGTCCCTCCCGGACCCCGGTGCCCTTTTACTGAGGGTGCTGTACCCCCACAGGTCTTAGGGTCTCCCCTCCCTGGGGAACCCCTATTCTCTAGCCCCACCTTGCCTCAGTCTAGGCAACTGCCAGTCACCACTTGCCCCCATTCACTGAGGCAGACCGCAGTATCATTGCCACTCATCATTGGCAAGGGGGGGTTGGCCTGCTGCTCTGCCTCTGTAGCCATGGGCTGCCCCCTGCAACCCTAGTACCCTTTGTTAGACCTTCCCCTAGGCCCTGCAGCCTGGGGGTTTCTAGGCTAGAGCTTCCTTAGCTCCCCCTGCCTTGCCCCAGCCCTGCACCAATCTAGGTACCTTGCTCAAGCTCCCAGCAGCCAGGCCTGTCTTCCTCTGCAACTAGAGGAGACTCTCTCTCTTAGGCCCCTGCCTCTCAGCCCTTTTATAAGGGCCTGGTCTGTTTGGGGCATGGCCACCCAGCTGAGCCTGCTTCCCCAATCAGCCCAGCTTTCCCTACTCAGCCTGGGAGCTGCTTGCCCCCAGTCATAGCCCTTCCCACCTTTTGGGTACCTGAGAAGTGGGCGGGCCTAAGCCCGCCCGTTACTAAAGTCACTCCTCCAGCCTGGTGGGAGGGACACTAGACCCAGGGCCAACTAAATACAGGGGACAACTAATGAAAAAAAGGCAGGGGAGTGCATGAAAGTCATAGGTTCAAAATGAGGGTACAGGATGGGGATACCGAGCAGAGAACCCCGCACAGCGCCCACTGCTCCGCGAAGCTGTCAAGGGAGCCAGTGGACGCTGCCCAGTGGAACTCTGCCCGGATGCGTGACTGGAGAAGTGACCTGAGGTAGGCCCCACAGTCGCAGCGTACCCCCTCGTCTAGCATCCTCCTCCTGGTGTTATAGATGGCGACTTTAGCAAGCGCCAGGAGGAGGTTGACGAGGAGGTCTCGTGACTTTGTGGGGCCACGGATGGGGTGCCCAAAAAGAAAAAGGTGGGGGGGAAAAGTGCAGCCAGAACCTCAATATGATCACTCCCCATCTATATTCTCTTCTAAATATTACTGCTGTTTATTTCCCTGTAAGAATTCACATTGCTTCATTATCCACTCTCTTTTTGATGCTTTTATAGTTATGGGCTGGATCCTGTGTTCTCTCAATATGAGGTTCTGGAGGAGCCGGAATAGGGGCTGCAGCCTCGAGGTGGGCGTGCGCCAGGTCCTCCCTCACACCGCAGAAGGGACAGGTGTCAGGCACGGGAAGGAACCGCATCAAGAACACGCCCATGCTCACAGCTCTGTGAAGGAGCCGCCAACTAATATCCCCGGTGGGCCGTGGTCATAGCCCTTCCCAGGGCTGTTTTAAACCTTCTGCACTGGAATGGGGCAGTCACCCCACTACATGCCCATTCCAAGGTCAGGCCCTGAGAGATTCAAATTTTGCCTCTTCCATCACTCCCCATCTATATTCTCTTCTAAATATTACTGCTGTTTATTTCCCTGTAAGAATTCACATTTCTTCATTATCCACTCTCTTTTTGATGCTTTTATAGTTATGGGCTGGATCCTGTGTTCTCTCATCATCTTAAACTTCCCTTCATTCTAGTGGAATTTTTTGGCTAAGGACCACAGGATCAGAACTTGTAAAAGAAACAAAGAAGGGAAAGGAGGAGGCTAGGTGGTGAGATAAAGTTCTGTTTGGTGAATAGTTTGTGGTAAGTAGTTATGCTGTTCCAGTGGGTTGAAACATGTGAATATGCAAAGAGGCTAGATTGTTTTGTCATCAATACTGGCTCTAGACTTGATTGTGTATGCTCAGTTATGGAACTTAATGAATTTCATTGGTAATACACCTCCCACCCTTTGCTAGTGCTGACAGATTTCATTTGTATATATTAGGTGGATACTATATTTACAGTGAGACAGAATTGCTCCATTTTTTGTGTGAACATATTAGCATAGCAATGATACATATTTGACACCCCCCCACACACACACAAACACCTTGGTTGCTTGTTAATTGATTAATTGGTTTTTTCAAAAATTACTCACTCATGTTATATTTAGAAGCATTTCTAAATTGAGCATCATGAAATCCATGAGAAAGTCATCCCTCCGATGCATAATAAATATGCCTAGGCCATCTTTATATAAGATATTGACATGCTCCAGCAGGATTGTCTGTGGCTCTAGTAGTTTTGGTACTTAGAAGAGAGAGAATGCAAATAGACTTCACCTCTCATCCCATCTTGTGCGTTCTGTGCAAGTGACAACAACTGCCCCTTGACGCTCTGCTCTGGAGCATAAGAGCTCCAATAATCCCAAAGGAGGGATAGGAGGAGATGGGACCATGGATCCTCCCTCTCTCTCATGCCCAGCTCCAGAACATGGCTGGGCATGTCAGAGGAGTACATTGTGCTGTCCAAAGGTGTCAGGGAGCTGACAGATGGTTTGTAACAAGCAAAACAATCCCTCAAAATCTCTCTAGAATGGTACAGTTCTGCCACTACTCTTCACTCTATTCTATGGTTATCTGTCAAAATCTAGTCCTATGACTCTGAACACTGTTATATGCTGCATCATTTCAGTTTGGTGCTTTGGCTCATCTTTGAATAACTGGTTCACAAATGATCTAAGGTAAAAAATATAATGAAATCTGACAGTGGCTTTTTTTTCTCCTGCTATCAACCTTGGATGATTTTGTCAGGATTTATTATTGTGGATTGCTTGCAGGAAATGGGGATGATCATGCATCTTGTTTATTTGGGTTGTCTAACCATCATTTACAATACAAGGTACCAGCTGTTATAATACATCCAATCATTTTATCCTGTGTACTCTTCTGTGTGTCATGTGGAGCCTATGGAAAATACCTAATAATAACAGCATCTCCTACTTGTTGCATAGATTTTTCAATATACACCGTCCTTTGTCTGCCAGTTTTATTATGATTCGTTGATCTCGTGATCATTATTCTAAAGCTTGTCATTGTTCTTCATCTTACTTTATGATGTATTGCTTTCCCCCCCTCACTTCACATAATTCTTATGTTCTTCATCATTTGTCTCTTGTACATTTTGATGGTTACATTTCTAATAGGAGACTTGCATCTACTTTCCAATTTTGATGTCAAATAATGTTTTATAGAACACTGTGATTACTGAGTGTTAAATAACTGTCTCCTCTCTAGTTTTCATTGCAAGAATTGTAGGATATATGATGCTAAAAGACCGGCTACTAAGTTCATTAATCTTTTTGAAGTTAAGAATATAAATTACATATTATTAAAATTACTATTGACCTTCACGTCCTATTTTTTTTCTCATTCTTACTCTAGTGTCAGTTTCCAAGGAGTTTCTCCAAATGAAGAATGGTGTACCTGAAACCGGAATTTGATGCCAAATTGTCAACTTGAAAGGGCAATTGGGCACAAAAAGTGTGGAAGCCCTTCAACTTCAGCTAAAGACACTAAGTCTCAGATTCTTAGTCCCTTACAGGGGCCTGCATTGCCCTCACTTATCACAGGGGATATGGAGGAAGAAAACTCCAAAAGATATCCTTTTAGGTGTTCTGCACAAATATTTTGTTTGGTGAGCAAGGTTTGTCCTATAGAAAGAGTTGTGGTCCTGCTTCCAAATGCTGAAGAGCACAATGGATTTTCAGGAGGCAAGGACTATACGTGCAGTGGGCCTGGACATTGATGCCAGTGTAGGGCTTTCCAGCACTCACTTCCTGCTGCATAGAAGTGTGAGTCCCCTTGACACCCTCTATAGGGAGGTATGCAGTGCTAAGAGGCTTTGGTAACTTGGTATATCCACAGAACAAGTAGGGTGCAATGTGGTCTCACTCAAAGTCCACCTAAGGCCCCAAAACTTGCAACCCTGCAATGTCCTGTTTCCACCTACCTTTGGATCTTGACCACATAGAGAATGTTCTGTTGGGTTTTGGGAAAGCACCATAGAGGCAGTTGACTCTGTGTGGACTGAGACAAATCCCCACTTGGATCTCGAGAGATTGAACTAGGGAGGCCCAAAACAGGGTCCTTAATTGGTACACTTGATCTGAATAATACCCTCTGAGTAATGCTTTTTTCAACAAATACCAATCCAATGCATGCATATTTAACTCCCTGTGTTTCTGATTAAACTGACACACAAATAACTGCTTGCACTACTCAATTTCAAGTTGACAGTAGCATTTACTAACAAAATACTAATATTAATAGAATAAGTTCTTTTTGGGGCGGAGGAAGAATGGAGGGGGTAGAGACGCAGGGTGTTTCTCAGGGTTTAGATAATTTTCTTCCCACATCTCATATTTATCCAATCTACCTAGAGGATCAAGTCTAAACTCCATTCCCAAATGGCATCCTCAAAATGCCAGCTTATTATATTGCCACTGGGCCTTTGTGCCATTCACACTGATGTTGTTATAATGAATACAAAATATCTGATCAGTGAGAATAAAAAAAAACTTTTGAGAATATCCTAACTCAGGGCAAGTTGGGCATCATCTCAGATTCCTTGCAGCTTTATGATTTATGATCAGTCTACATTTTAAACTTAAAGCTTATAAGGAAGGCTGATGACAAAAGGATGACATTTTCACAGGGTTTGACTAATATCCGTGGTGGAGATAATAATATATCAGTGATATTAAAATAAACAAAAAAACCAAAAAATGAACAGTTTGTGTCTCCCTAGTGCATCCCCAGTTCCAGCAATATCTTGAAAACATCCTGCTAACAGACTGACGATAAGTTAATGCTAAGCCAGCAAGATAACGTCTTGCCAAAGACAAAACAAGGGTAGCATCATTGCATGTTGCAAAATTTCAGCAAGTCACACTGAAACCTTTTGAAGGGGCAGGTTGCTTTTAGTTACCACGTGAGCAATTATGACATATCGTAGGTATTTATATGGCCCCAGAAACTGGCGTACCTGGCATATCCTCGTAATCTTTATTGTAGTTGTCCTCGCAACAACACTGCGAGGTAGGGAAGGTCTATTATCTCCATTTTACAGTGTCTTGTGCAAAGTTACCCATAAATCCTTTGGTAGAACAGGGATCTGAGCCCAGCACCTACCCATTGAGCCAACATTCCTTCCACTTATAATAAGTAAGAGTTTCTTACAGCTTCATAATACAGATTAATCTGGACCATAAAGACATAGCTAATGACCAGTCAATGCATTGCCTTTCATTTTAACCTGCATACTCCCTAGCCAAAGGAGTGTCCTGTATTACTCTCCCATTCAGTGAATTTTCCACCTGTAATAAAGCATCATTTAGTACACCATTCTCCTAACACATTTCTTTATTACAATATAAACCTTCTATAATTGGAATGCCCCTTTAGCTATAATCTTTTTTTAACTGAAAGTATGTGAACGATAAAGCCATAAACTTGAAGATATTTTCATGAAAACCTGTTATCTCCTCCTATGTAAAATGGAGTGAGGATGTCCTTGTAATTATTTTTATGGACCTCTTTTTAATAGCCATGGGGAGATATATAAACATTTAATTATTAAGAAAGGAGTTAAGGCAATTGAGAATATCATAATAATGAAGTTATTAATACATAGAATTCATTAATTGATAATTATGGTAAGAGATACGTGTAACTGAATTGTTTTGCTTGAAACCAGGCACGCATGCCAGTATTTACCAAAAAAAAGCATGCAAGAAATCACATTCTGTATCACTTAATGTAATTGGCTTACTTCTTGTGCCTGTAAAGGTCTTGACCTTTGAATATTTTTTCTTTTCTAATCTTGACAATATTATTACTATTTCTTTGCATAAATAGCGAATGTGTGGACAAAACAAATGTAACAGAAATAGCAAAGAATAAATAGGCTCGGCCTCTTTGCAGTGTCTTATGGCATCAAATACAACTTGGGAAGGAGGTACAGCAGCAAGGCGAAGATGGCTGTACCAGCTGCCATTGTGGCTCCTTGCTCCTTGGGTGGCAGAGTTTAAGGGGTGCTCCAAATTCAGCCAGCTGCAAGAGGCTTCAAGGGTTAATTCTTGGAGCCAGGGACCCGGGTTTGCAGCAGTGCTCCAGTTATCTCCTTGAATGCATCCTCTGTACTGTGAATTAGGTAGAACTAAGCAGTTCAGAGCTCTGGTTTTATGGCAACTGGGAATTCCACAGTCTCCCCAGGTACATGATTTGATTGGTTTTTAAAGCTGCTTTTTACTGCTAGAGTCACTCAGTGCTGCCTTAGCCATTTCCAGATTTACTTCCCATGTGTAAAATACTTTATTGTTTTTAGAAAACAGCATATATATGCATCAGTATAATTCCATATATTTTTTTTCCTCAGCGTTATTTTACTAATTTGAATTAAATTAATTCAGCCTCAAATATAAATCAAACAAACTTTTAGAAGTGTGACACTTAGGAAAACTGTCTGTACAATTTACAAATTGGGAACTCTGTATCTGTGTCAGGCTGCAGAAACTTTCTGGTTGTTACTTTGTTTTTCCGTTTTTCATCCTATCACATTCAGAAGTAAAGTATATTTAAACTGTATAGGAGAAGGATAGGGAATTGTAGTCACTAGTACCTGAATGGGGGGATTATGCCACAGTTCTGGGGAATGTATAGAGGTAAATTATGTGCGATCTGGTAAGATCTAGTTGTAGTGAGAGGTAGAAGGCACAAGGATAAGACAGAAAAGGTTTAAAACAAATAGAATTAAAAACAAACAGTAAAGTAAAATGAAACCGTTTGTGCTGTTTCATTGAAACTGAAATCACTGGGATGAACATGCTTAAAATTAAGCACGTGCTTAAGTGCTTTGCTGGATCAAAGATATGGTGCTCAGTACCTGACAGGGCCAATCTATACTTTTGTAAAGTGCAGTATATAAATGTAAAAAACATTGTTATTAATTAAAACCAATAACTTTGATCATAATAATTACCCATTCATTATTTATGATGAAGACACATATACCTCTGGAAGAACAAGTTGTTTGTATCTTACTCCTTGGTAACATGCCAAAACAACAGCAGCCACCCTACCACTGGGTTACCAAATGTGGCCTGTATGAATTGTTAGTTAAAATAGTAATGGGGTCTGTCCTTTACCATCATCACGTACAGTACACTAATATTTATATGTTCTAACACCAGCTTATCAAAGTGTTGCTTACATCTCCACTTCCCACCTACGTATTTGGCCAACAGAGTTCAATTGATAAACTTTTTGTGAAAGATGTGAAAAGTGCTTGGTTGAAAACAAAGGACGGTGATCATTGTATAATTTATAAGCTCTATTAAGTTGCTTTTGAGGAAGTGTGTAGTGAGAAAATTGAGGCACTGTAGCCATGGTGGATGATTTAAGTAGTTATTCCAAAGGCTATTTAAGAGCTGAAACTCCTTTTTCTCAAGCAGAAAGTATGATTTTTGTCAGCATGTAAACCTAAGGCCTAATTCTCTACTGCTTTTTATTTTTGTGTAATCATTTAGGCCCTGATCCTGGGATAAGTTCCCTATGGACAGACTCATGTGCCCTCACAGAGCCCCGCTGAGAAAAGCAGGGCTCTGTATAGCACAGGCATTTACCTTAACAGGTTTGCTCACATGGATATAATTGCAGCAGGTGACGTTATACCCATTCAAAGTGAGTGTAAAATGTTACTCCTTGTGCGAGTGGGCCAAAGATTCTGAAGTATTTTCCACCAGCTCTGCAAATATACAATGAATGACACAAATTGCAAGGAAGTGATAGTTCCTTGCCCTATCCATCCATTCTATGTGTGTTGGAAGCACATGCAGACAGTGGTTAGCTGATCATTGTCAAAGCTGGACTTCTGACTAAAAGCTGTATTGCAGTTTTATGTAAAAAGCTTGCATACTGGACTTTTAGATACATTAGAGCCTCCTATAGGTTTATGAAAAAACCTCCTCCTGAATGTCCCTTTTTCTATATTTACCTGGCTTCCTTTGCAGTAAATACATATTGTCTTGAACGTATTGTAAAGAAGTTCTAACCAAATATCCTAGTAATGCAAATGATCACTCCCATTATGCTTATACACTATCAAAACAACTATCTTCCACTATCTCATCTTTTTTTCATATCATGAGCAGATGGCTCTGAGCTTTATGTAGGTGATTAATTTAACTACACACAACAGCAGTATTTTGTGCATGAACAAATTCCTTTTAACAAGATTTTAAATTATTTTAGGAACCAATCTACTCCAGGGGATGGGAGTATATTTTTCTCTTTTCCATTTTTCTTTTAAACGTATGCAGTACCTGCCTTAAAACTAAGGTGTGAATGTCTCATTCCAGGAACTAGAAAAGGGCTTAGGGCTTGATCCTGCTGACTAGTGACTGCCACTGAAAAAGTAGAGATGCAAAGCAGTGCTGCTGAACATTCACAAACTGCTTGGGATGTTCTGAAACAAATTCTGATGAGGATGAGTATGGAGTATTGGAGGAGGGTGTGGTCAGGGCATAGGGGCTTGCATTCAGTACTGTGCAGGCAAATGTGTGTGGCAGTCATTTTTATTCTTTTAATAATAAATTTCAATAATAGGGATAGCTCAGTGGTTTGAGCATTGGCCTGCTAAACCGAGGGTTGTGAGTTCAATCCTTAAGGGGGCCATTTAGGGATCTGGGGCAAAAAATCTGTCAGGGGACATTACTTGGTTCTGCTAGTGTAGGCAGAGGACTGGATTTGATGACCTTTCAAGGTCCTTCCAGCTCTATGAGATGGATATAGCTCCATATATGCTGTACCTGAATGTGCAGAAAAGATGCCCCCAGATGAAAGTGAGAGTAGAAGTATTCATGAGAATGGCTGATCTGCTGAACATTAGCATAGCTTTTAGACTCTTGTTCCATCTTTATAAAGGTCATCTGCATGCTTGTGAGCCAGGGATCCTATGCTGACTGGGTAGAGAGAGTTACTGAGCTTCTCCCTTCAGGGAGAAGGAAAGTGATGGGGTCAATACGGAATACTCAAAACAAACTGCTTGAAAATGAGTTCTGGATACTAGCCAAGACTTATTTGTGAAAACTACTTATCTAATAATGAAAAACTTCAAGAAAATTGTAATTCATTCATGGACAATTTACAAATGGCGAAAGAGGTAAAATTGGTTAATACTTTACCTGGTACCTTATTCAGATATTTCTAATAACAGTAATTCATTATTTTGCTGTGCATTTTTCTTTATTATATAATTGAAGCACAGCATCATAATTTATAAAATTAGGTGCTTTCTTGGCATTTGGTGTTTCAGTGTGCCTGGTACAGTAGTCGGAATTGGTTGCAGGCTGCATGAATGCAATGTTAAGGGGATATATATACACTGAAAGGCTCCTTCGAAGATGTCATTCAGTATTTCTGACAATGTAAGAAAGAGAGCTCAAGGGCAGCTTATCTTCCTAGAATAAAGTCTAACACCAAAAGGGGGTTGATTCTCCTCTGAGATACATAGTCAAAAATAACCAGATATCTTGAAAAATCTGCTAGTGAATTCTGTGGTTTTCCTGTATGCTAGTGAACAGATATCCATGATATCCAACTGTAGGTGCCTGTGTACCATAGTGGAATTAAATCAAGTGGGGTTAATCCATTTTAAACCTCTGGCTGACATCTTTCAAATCTTTTTCTCAAAAGTTTTAGACTCCATGGGAAATCCTTACACAACCTATTTCTTTTGCCACTGATAAGACTAAGTGGAGTTTAGATGTTTTCAGGAGGCAACAGCTGTTGGAAACCTTCCTTTTTTTTGTGGGTTTTCCCCCTCTGTTTCTTCTTCTAGATAAACGTTGGATATTACAAGATCTAAAAGAAGATGCAGTTAAGCCTGGAAGAGGTGTGGCCTTTGTGTGAGATGACTGCAGCAAGGTTCAGTTTGGGAAGAAAAGCTGAGACTTAAACTGTGAAAATGGAAGACAATTGTTAACAGAAAATCTGAAATGCAGAAATTCAAATAAGAAAAGATGGACAACGATTGCCGTTCTCATCCTTGTCATTTAAGTGACAAGTTATCCAAGCAAATAAACATCCAGCCCTAATTTGCTGTCAGCCCTCTGCATTTGTTTCATACTTTGCTGTATAGTTTATATTGGAGAGGGTTGTTTTATGTTCGGCACATCCTGACCTATTGTATTGCACCTTATATAATTGCACTATAGAAATAATAGATCTTCCTGTGATATTTTCTCTCCAAAATTTTAAATAATTCTTATTCTTATACTAATCAGCATTATTGATAGGCCATCTCTACAACCCATATTTGCATTGGGGTGGATGTAACTTTTTCATCCAGCCTGAGTGAAGGATGTTAATCTGTTCTCTGGTTTCCCCTTGCTTCTAGGGGCTGGTCTTCACTACCCGCCGGATCGGTGGGTAGCGATCGAACTTTTGGCGATCGATTTCTCGCATCTGGTGAAGACACAAGAAATCGATCACTCGCAGGGCCCCCGTCTACTCCGGAACTCCAGCTTGCCGGAATGCGCAAGCTGGAGTCGACGGGGGAGAGCGCCGCCGACTGCCACCGCCGTGAGGACGGCAGGTTAGTAGGTTGCAGATACGCAAACTTGAGCTACGTGATTCACGTAGCTGAAGTTGCGTATCTGCTGTCGTCCCCCCCCCCCCCCCCCCCGGTAGTGAAGACCAGGCCTAGGAGAAGGTAAAATGCAACAGTCCTCTTTCTCACTTCCCATCCTGCCTCATGCTGGCCTGACTGCACGCTGGCACACTGGGAATGTCGTGCCAGGACTCCATGTTTTCCCCATCCTGGCCTACATATTTCTTACCTACCTGCAGAGTCAGGGAAAACCTGGCAGCTGTAGTTTTTCTTGCCTCTGCAGGGAGTCTGGCTATGTGAGTAACCCATGCCAAGGGATCAAAGGGGACCACTTGCAACTCCATACTCCTTTTTAGACCTGGTTGGGAATCAAAAATTACATTTTCCAGGAAATTCCAATAGTTGGAATATACAATTTGTTCACAGTCCATATGAAAAGATGAAAAGAAAATTCCCGATAAATTCATTTCAGTACTATTGAAATGTTCCCCTTTGACAGTGTTCAATTTAATTATTTGCGTTGTTTCTTCAATATTAAAATACTAAGCCCAATATTTTCATATAGTATGAAAGTCTAAATGTAATTCATTGAAACAACACGATCAAAACAAAATGAATTGAAATGTCACAAATTAAAACAATTTAACTTTGATATTTTTTTAACAGAAAACTTGACATATACTAGCTATATATTTCAGCTTTGACAAACCTGCATTTTTCGATGGAAAACTGTTCTGCTGAAAAACTTCCAGCCAGATTTTCTCTTCTCACAGTACAGGCCTCTAGATTGAGTCCACTGAGTGATTCTTTCTTGTATGAATTTTATTTCGGCCCCACTGAAATGAATTACCTCTCACTGTAAGTAATGGCAGCAGAATCATGCTCTTAGAGTTACAATTCTTCCAAAAGGCCTGATTTGATATTTTCATTCTACAGCATTCAACCTTAAAAGGCTGTGAATGTTTTCTGTTAAAATAGTATATGAAAAACACTTTTGCTTCTGATGTTTAGATTTAATCTCTTTGCTGTCGTTTCTCTGTAGCAGTAGATTAAGTTGAGCTTTCATTGAGTTATAGATTCCAAGGCCAGAAGGGACCATTGTGGTCATCTAGTTTGACCCTAGGTGTAACCCAGGCCATCAAACATCCCCAAAATAATTTCTAGAGCATATTTTTTAGAAAAAATATTCATTGTTGATTAAAAATGATCAGTGATGGAGAATTAACCATGATGGTAAGGGGTTTTTTTTTATTAATTATTCTTACTGTTAAAAATTATGCCTTAAATTATTTGTTTATTTATTTGTTTATTTACTGGAATATTAGTACTTCAAACTTATCTGAAATGAATTTTGCATAGTGCAAAACATCATGAAGCAGCTGCGAAGTGAAAATACCCATTAGCCTAGACTTTAATGTGACTGGCCCAAATCACCTCAAAACTCCTGTAGTACAGAAATTGCCCACATTGCAGATAAATCAACCTTCCTTAAAAAAAAGGATTACAGTGGTCTATTTGCCAGATGGATGGGCAAGATGGCCTACTCTAACTAGATACCTGATTTAAGTAGAACACTCTTGTTTAATACAAACCTCTTTTTTATTATCTCATTGGTATTGTCAGGGCAACCCATTTGTCTCAATTTCCTTCAAGCAGCAGTTCTTAAACAATACTATAAAAGCAGCAAGTTCAATTGTGCCTCAACAAAATCATACACTGTGGGTTTCCTAACCTTTTAGATTTCATACAAGGTGACTATCTTTCTGACTTGAGTCTTCTTGTTACTAATTTAGGAAGACAGTTGAAAAATTGTCATCCCCGCATCTGAAAAAAAATCTCTTTGCTTTTGGATGCAATGTCCTATATTGGTATGAATATTACCATTAACTTTTAACATTCCCAGTGCTACCAACGTGACTTCCTTAACAAGCGTAAATGACAAACCATCATATAATTAGTCAGTGTAATAATATTCTTCACTTATTAAAAGACAAACTTGTTCCTGATTTTGCAGAACAGGAGACAACTAGCTTATTCAATAAGCTAATAACAATTTTCAGATGGGAAATTAAAGGAGCATAATTCTCTGTTTGTTTGTTGTTTTAGAAACAAATTGATATTCTGTGTGTAGCAAAAATAATACTTAACATTTTATTATAAAGTGTTGTACTCACAAGAAAGTGTTCTATTCAACACTTTATGTTGTGTTATTTCAAGCCGTCATCAGTTATACTGATGAGTCTCTGCCTTCGAGCCCTGGCCTGCCAACACAGCTACTATCATGTATCATAATTCACCCTTCATTTAATTAAGGTGTCTGTCTAGAAAAATGTATTTCAGTATTCATTCTTCTTTTCATATTTACCAATATACAGAACACAATAGCATTGTTTTTTCTAGCATGGGGTCTAAGCCTCCATTCTATTTGATTGCTCCTGTGGAGTACCAAATGCCCTCACTCCCACCGATCTCTATAGGTTTTGAGGGCATTAAATTCTTTGTAGGATATGCTCACAATATTGCAGAATAGGGTTTGTATTTGGTTGCCAGGAATCTGGTCATCACTGATCTGTATTTTTTCCTATAAATGATCCCATAACTCTAAAACATAAATGTGTATTGGATTTATATATGTGGTTCATCAGGGCAGAGACTTTTTAACTCTTTCTATGTATAATACACTGTCCAGCACAATGAGTCCTTGATCGGGGTCCCTAGGGACTACTGAAATACTAGTAACTGAGTGTGTGAGACACCATACAGACCACCACTGGGTTGTGGAGCCTTTTCTGGTGGTGCTCAGAATGAAATTCATTGAGAAGCATGTAGAGAGGGGATTGGGTATTGAAGAAAGATGGGTCCATGAGAGGACGTTATCCACTTTGAAGATTTCAGTAAATGAAAGCATGACATGAGCATGCAAGCTCTTAATTGGCATCCCTGGTAACAGCTGACATTTGTTTAACTGACAGGAGATTGAACATATCTAAAGCTTGAGGCACAGATAGAGAATGTAGAATTGGATAGGGGAAAAGCGTGTTTAGATAAAAGCTGTGATATTTGTTTTTAACACAGGGGTCAAGCTGGGTGAGTTGTTTTTTCCTCTCCTCGGATTCCCACTAGGGAGAGTGCTTGAGTAGCTACTAAAAGTTGAGTGTCATGCTACATACTAGTTAGTCTCTAAGGTGCTACAAGTATTCTTGGCTTTCTTTATGGATACAGACTAACATGACTGCTATTCTTGAACATGCTACATACTGAAACTCATGTTTCTAGTTCTCCACACTTACACCTAATAATGGATTAGAGAACAGTGTACAGTTTCTTATTCTTTCTATAAGAGCACATTTCACCCCCTTAGAAAGACTCCTAATGATTTCAATGTGAATTAAATCCTCAAACAAAAGGTTCAAAAATATTGAAAGAATAGATAAGAAGAGACCAATTTACTCATCTAGATTGACCTCCTGCATAACACAGGCCATACAATCTCAGCAAGCAATTCCTACATTAAGCCTCCAAAATGTGGTTGAACTGGAGCATACCTTTTATAAAGGTATCTAGTCTTTAGTTAAAGACCACAGGTCATAGAGAATTTACCGTATCTCTTGGTAATTTATTACACTAGTTAATTACCTCACTGTTTTTAAAAGAAAAAAATACTTCTTACTTCCAGTGAATCTTTCAGGCTACAACTTCCAGCCGTTAGAGCATGTGATACTTCTGCTACTAGACTAAGGAGTAAAGCTGGGTGAATAACTGTTTTTTGTTTTTTGGCAGCAGTTTGGGGGTAATTCAATAATTTTGAAAAGTTGGAAAAAATGATTTCAGGTGGGATTTTAAATGATTGTTTTTTACATCTACAGAGAATTGAAAATCAAAATCAAATTTATTTAAGGAAAAATGAAGCATTTTGTTCCAATAACTGAAATATTTTGTTTGATTTTGACTATTTTTACATATTATTTGTGTGGGTTTTAAAATAATATTTGAGGAGATTTTGAAACAAAAAGTGCTTCAAACATAATGTTTAGTTTCAAAGATGTTGAAACAAAATGTTTTGGTTTTTTAGGGAAATTTGGGTCCCCCCTTCCCCAAACAAACAATTCAATGAATTTTACATGAGTTTGTGAAATGTTTCAGTGTTGCTGCATTTGCTTTGCGGGGGAGGGGGCAAAAATATGTTTTGGGCTCAAAAACTTTCCCCAGCTTTGCTAAAGTGTTCCCAAGTATCAGATATCATGCCATTACTGCATTTTGAAATGTAACAATGAAAGATAACACCTTTGTGCATAGAATGCCTGCTCCCATGAACACTTTATTTTCTGAGAAAACTAAAACACACGGAAGATCAACATTTCTGTTCCAGTATGACCGTTGTCCTGGGATTTTTCATACTTTCCAACTTCAACTCTGACATATCTGGGCCCAATTCTGTTTAAATATTGTGCTGGAGTTAATTATTATGCTTTGCTTTGATTTAATTATATAGATTTGATTATCTTTTTGATGTCGTGGAATTGTGCCTGTTTATGCCAGGGTGGAATTTGTCTTAATTGACTTCAGGCAGGGGCAACTTCAACACGTAATATTTTGGCTTGACGAGAAGGAGATTTGACTTTGCTAAGCGAGACCCAGTCTGAGTCTCCAATGTGGCAATGTGTAGGCTGTGCACACAATGAAATTAATCTAACCAAGTTTTGAACTTCACCAGTTGATTAATTCTAAGGCAGTGTCTTGCCACCAGCTGGCAGAGGCAACAGCTATAAAGTATAGATTAACTCAAATACCAACTCAGTTCTTTAAAGTAGTTGAGTACTTGCTGAATGTAGGTAGTGTTAGATCATGTAACTTAATTTTCTGTGGGAAGTATATCTTCGCATTCTCGAACCTCTCCCATAATATCAAGGGTATAAGTATTCATAACTTATCTAGTCAGATATTCTATGTGGATATTTTTGAAGGAGCTTGTTAAATGTGTTAATTTTATTGATCATTTAACAACTCATGGCTTGTGGCAAAACACTTCAGTACAGATGGGCACACATTGATGATATTAAAATATGAAACATGGATTACTGCTGGTTAGGGACACCATTTATTATCATTTTACAGTAAAATAATTCCATGCAAATCAATCTGTGACATATGGGGGGCTCGGACTGGAGGGGGGGGGACAGATGGGGGGTGAGAGAGAGACTAAAATACCTCAGTGAGTTTTGCAAGCCAAATTGGCTGTTGTTGATGTGTTAGTAAAAAATTACATTTTTTCTCAACTTGTTATCATTGCAAAAGATGTCTCTAATTTTTAACATCTATCTTTCATAAGAATCCCACACTTTAACTGCCAAACTGGCAGGTATATGAATTGTATTTCTGGGCAGTACAAATGGAATAAAAGTCATACATGGAAATCACTCCATGTATTAAATAATGACAATAAATATAACAAGTGCACTGTGCAGTATGTGATGATGAGTTATCATGACTGTGAAGTTATAAGTAATCATAAATAAAGTGAAGAATACTTGTAGCACCTTAGAAACTTACCAGTTTATTTCAGCATAAGCTTTCGTGGGCTATAGCCCACTTCATCGGATGCATAAAATGGAACAGAAGTAAGATGCATTTATACACACAGAAAGCAACAAAAAAAAAGTTGTATATTAGCATACCAGTTCTAAGAGACTGTTAAATCTGTATGGGCCATTATCAGCAGGAGAAAAAAAATACCTTTTGAAATGGATATCTATCAGGCAGTACATAACACCTCTTGAAGGTAAATTTAAAAGGGAAATGCAATCAATTAGTGTAATGAGAGAACCATTCACAAGTCCTATTTAGCTCCTGGTTAATTGTATCCAATTTGAAAATTAATTCCAGTTCCTCAATTTCTCGTTGGAGTCTGTTTTGGAAGTTTTTATGTTTCAAATTTGACACCATCAAATCTTTAATGAAATGGCTTTGAAGGTGTCGATTTTGAAACAGAAAAACTTCCAAAACAGACTCCAATGAGAAACGGAGGAACTGGAATTAATTTTCAAATTGGATACAATTAACCAGGAGCTAAATAGGACTTGTGAATGGTTCTCTCATTACACTAATTGATTGCATTTCCCTTTTAAATTTACCTTCAAGAGGTGTTATGTACTGCCTGATAGATATCCATTTCAAAAGGTATTTTTTTCTCCTGCTGATAATGGCCCATCCAGATTTAACAGTCTCTTAGAATTGGTATGCTAATGTACAACTTTTTTTTTTTGCTTTCTGTGTGTATAAATGCATCTTACTTCTGTTCCATTCTGTGCATCCGATGAAGTGGGCTATAGCCCATGAAAGCATAGGCTGAAATAAACTGGTTAGTGTCTAAGGTGCTACAAGTATTCTTCACTTTATTTATGGATACAGACTAACACGGCTGCTATTCTTGAACCTGCAAATAATCATACTTTAAGATAATTACTTTGGGCCAGAACCTCGGTTAGTGTAAATTTCTTGGTTCTGGGATCAGTGCAGCTACAATGATCTATGCTAGCTAAGGAACTGACCACATTTATCTGTGAAATTTTCATTTATGTTTCTTCTGACAGTGAGCCCAAAATATTGCCCCAGAGCCCAAACTGAGTAACTCAGCTCCATGAAAGAAAGATCTTCCTTCCAGACAGAGCTCCTCTTTGGCTGACAGTTCAGCCTCAGGGCTGGAGTATTCTTTGTGAAACTAATGCCTCCAGCCCAATAAAAACACCCAGGAAGAGGGACTTGAAAATCAATGTAGTTGTGAATCCCCTCACTACACTCCCAAAGGGAAATTTTGCATAGACAGAGAAAGAATATTCATGTGGAATACACATATAATCTGCAAAGTGCAGGGAATGAATGATACCTGCTGATTACTTGGAATCCTGTCCCTATCTCCTCCCATGGAAAAGGATTACAGATGTTCACATTGTGAATCACATTTTGTTGTTCACACGTGGAGACTGGAGAGGTTTTCTGTTCAGTGGTGAATACTATAGCTATATGCAAGAAAATAATGATATATATATACCTCCTATAAGGTGAACAATGCTAATGTCTAGAAAGTTGTCAGCCAGCCACCTTGCATATGCATATGAGTGGAATGAGAAGTTATTCCCATTTAAACAATCACACCTCATATTTATAACCAAAAAAGGAGGTAATACCTTGATGGTGGCAGAGCAGGTGCCGGCTCAAGCCAAGTTCCCCAGGCCTCAACTGAATACAGGCATGTCGCGTTTTATGTGAGGGTTCGGTTCCGCGGTTTCCGTGTAAAGTGGAAACTACATATATCCAAACCCCATTGACTTCAAAGGCGGGCGAAATTGCCCACTCTAAAGAGGTTTTTTTAGTTTTCCCCTTTTTTTTTTTGGTCGACCGCGTAAAGCGGAAATCATGCAAGTTAAATGCGTGTAAAATGTGACATGCTTATACTGACAAATACATAGCTGGAAGCAGTTTGGCTCCACTTCTGTGTTAGCATGGTTAAAATTGGTTTTAGAAGTATAAGAATGTCTTTGGTGGTTATACTTTATTGAATGCTTGTCAGTTTCTGGCTGAATTAATCTCACTGATAACATCTGTATTCTATATTATATAGTAACATTTGAGTGTTTACATTGGAAGCTTCTGTTACTGTATGTAAATCATCAGACAGGAGAGAGAGAGACATTAATTAGTTAAAATGTTGATCTTAAGCAGAAGGTGTTAAATCCTGGCTGACAAGGAAGGCCGGTTTAATGCCAGATGGACTAGAGTGAAACATAAAAGAGGACAAAATACTTTGTTGTTTACTCATCTCTCCTGCCCTCATGAAGATGAATACTGCAAATGAATTCCTCCTGTCAACCGAGTTTGCAGCTGAAAGTGGAAGGGAATTAAAAACCCCTAACATAAAGGAATTGTATCTTTATGCTGCTTTGACTCAGGGAGGGTTGGGGGAGGATTACTAGGCATAAGCAAAATATCCCCAGTATTTAGCCTGGGTTAGCCATTAAGGATACACTGAGCTTGCTTATTATAGAAGCTTTTATTACTTTTTGAAACTTAAGATTGGGTAGGCTGACCATACGTCCCGTTTTGAACGGGACAGTCCCGTTTTTTTAATGTTTTTTAACCGTCCCGTCTTTTTGACCAAAATATCAATTTTGTCCCGTTTTTGGGGCAGGACTCAGAAAAAACATGGAATCATAAAATGTCCCCCCCCCGCCGCCGCCGCCGCCGGCTCGCTCGGGCCCCCGGCTGCGGCTCCTGACAGCTCTGATCTGCCGCCTCCTCCAGCCCGCCGCCAGCTGCAGCCTCCTCCTCTCTATTCCTCCTTCCCTCCCTTCTCTCCATCCCCCCCTTCCTCCCTGCTCTCTCCCTCTGTCCACTGCCTCCTCTCACTCCCTCCGTCCCTGCTCTCTCCCTCTGTCCACTGCCTCCTCTCACTCCCTCCGTCCCTTCTCTCTTCAGAAAACCTGGCCGGCAGCCCCCCCCCCCGCCGGATCGCTCCGCTCCCAGCTGCGGCTCCTGACAGCTCTGATCTGCCGCCTCCTCCAGCCCGTCGCCCGCTGCAGCCTCTTCCTCTCTATTCCTCCTTCTCTCCATCCCCCCCTTCCTCCCTGCTCTCTCCCTCTGTCCACTGCCTCCTCTCACTCCCTCCGTCCCTTCTCTCTTCAGAAAACCTGGCCGGCAGCCCCCCCCCGCCGGCTCGCTCCGCTCCCAGCTGCGGCTCCTGACAGCTCTGATCTGCCGCCTCCTCCAGCCCGTCGCCCGCTGCAGCCTCTTCCTCTCTATTCCTCCTTCTCTCCATCCCCCCCTTCCTCCCTGCTCTCTCCCTCTGTCCACTGCCTCCTCTCACTTCCTCCATCCCTTCTCTCTATCCCCTTCTCCATCCCTCCATCCCTTCCTTCCTCCCTTCTCTCTATCCCTCCATCCCTCTCTTCCTTCTCTCTATCCCCCTTCTCCATCCCTCCCTTCTCTCTCTCCCTCCGTCCACTGCCTCCTCTTCCATCTCCCTTCTCTCCATCCCTCCTTCTCGCTGTCCCTTGCCTCCTCCATCCACCCTGCTCCCTACCCCCATCTTCTCTCATCCATCCATCCTCTCCCTTTCTCACCTTCGTGCCTTCTCTCCCTCCGTCCCCTCCATCATCTTCATCCCTCATCCCCCCTTCTCTCTCTCTCCCTCCATCCTCTTCATCCCCCATCCCTGTTCTGCTTATTCCTCCATCCATCCCCCCCAACCCCCCTCTGCCTCCCCCCCGCCCGGTGCTGGGGGGCCCAGGTGGGGCCATGCCCCCCCCCCCACACCCTGTCCCATTTTTGCCCTCCCAATGTCCCGTTTTTGTCTAAAGGAAATATGGTCAGCCTAAGATTGGGACATATTTGTTTGTTTGTGTGTGTGTATGTGTACATATACACTTTCAAAAAGTAATAGAAGCTTCTTTAATAAGCAAGCTCAATGTATTCTTAATGGCTAACCCAGGCTAAATACTGGGGATCTTTTGCTTATGCCTAGTAATCCTCCCCCAACCCTCCCTGAGTCAAAGCAGCAAAAAGATACAATTCCTTCGTGTTAGGGGTTTTTAATTTCCTTCCACTTTCAGCTACAAACTTGGTGGGCAGGAAGAATTCATTTGCAGCATTCATCTTCATATATATTCAATATATATATATATATATATATATATATTGTGTGTATGTGTGTGTGTGTTTATCTGCTTTATCCTTGTAAATAGCTGCTTTTTTTCCATTTCCTATATAATAAATCTTTAGATAGTCTATTTTGGGATTGGCTACAACCATTGCTTTGGGACTGGGAGTAACCTGATTATTGCTGTGATCCTTGGTGTAAGAGAACATCTATCACAAAGGTAGGCTCACATAGATGGTAAAACAGTTTGAAGTACCCGAAGGGACTGAATATGACTCCATGGTTAGGCTGTAATAGTGCCTGAGGCATTTACACTTGATGCTTGGTTGACGAAATATAAGTATAGCCTTTACATCCAAATTGGGGTTTGTGCTTCAGTCTGCCCTGAGGTTGGTACATCAACTGTTGAGTCACTGCAAGACAGCTTGACAAATACCAGTTAGGGAGCAAAGTTATGAAATGTTTTGTCCAATGAATAATTAGACTTTGCTCTTCAAAACTGGTGGATTTCGGTGTCTCCTCCTTTGGGGACTTTTTTCTCTCTCTTTAAATACACATACAATTCAGTGTAAAAAAGTTAATAATTTGCTCTGAAAATATTTGTATTAATTCCAGGGACAAATTCTCACTAATAGGGATGCTTTATTAACATCAAGTGAAGTTAACTCCATCAGAGGTAGGGAAACCCTTCAGTGTGATGGTGGAATTATAAGAAAGGCCCCTCAAGAGATTCCTCTGAGTTATGACAGCAGTTGGATTCAGGGGTTGGGGGGTTTTTGGGTTTTTTTCTGGACCTCTTCTTTCTTTGTAAAACCTGCAACATTTCTGAAATTCATGGCCACAGTGGAGACTCATTTAAAAGGTTCTGATGAAGAATTCAGACTATATACAGTAATACACTAATACATACTGCTATTACAGCTTGAACATCAAGATTTTTTCTGGTGTAGTGCATATTGGCAAATTTTGGCCTTTGGAATCAATACATCTTAATACTCCAAAGCCCAGTAGCACACGGGTTGGACTTATCTTGTATTTATATAGCAATGTGGTGGGAAAAATTATGAAGCACACTGCTGGCAATCCTTTTAAAACTGCCCCAACTTTTCAGCTTCATAATCTATTCTGTCATCTTTAGGTTCGATCCAAAGCCTATTGAAGCAACTGAGCGTCTTTCTGTTAACTTCAGCATGCTTTGGATCATGTCCATTTTGAGCATAAAAGAAATTTGCTTCCTTGTGAGCTGTGTGGCAAATGTAGTAATCTATAGTTACACAAATTTAATTAATTTTGGAAAACTGTCACCAATGAATGAGTTGGCATGAGAGTTCAACCTCTAATGGAATTCCAGTTGATGAGTTTCATTATATATTTTAATGGACTCAGAATGCAATAAAAATCTAGGTAAACTTTTAACACCATGAAAACCAGATTGTTCGTAGCAAAACTATTTGCAATGGCCACCAAGTGCTGCAGTGAGATGAGTATAAGGGAAGGAGTGCTATCGAGAGCACGATTATCTGTCTTCTGTAATTGAACTGCAGTACTGTGCACAAACACAACCTGTAAAAAATAGCTCTATGGAGAGCCAGTAAAGTCTAAATTAGTGTTCTGATAGTTTTACTTGAAATGGTTTTCCAATCTCATTAACATACAGCCAGAGAATAATAGTGATTCAGTTGAACTTGGGAAGTTATTTAGTTTTTTCAAGATATATTGGGCTGTGCATACCATCAATACTATGCTACCGCACATCAGAGTTAATGATGCTGTTAGTGTGATCTGTCATGCCAAAAAGGATCCTGAAAATAATCAGAAAGTGACTATGAATATGTAGATAGGGTACAGATTAGATATGTCACAGTGTCTTGTAGGAGGTACAAATTTGCACTGAAACAGTCAATGACTTCCAGCTTCAGTTATTCTTAAATAAAATATCTGGACTTCATGTCTATTATACTCACAGTATTTTCCTAGTTCAATAAAATATCTGCTCTTCTCAGCTTCTGTAATGCATCCCCTAAGGAGGTACAATACTCATTAAAAAAAATCTTTTCATAGACATTGTTATACAATGTCAATATTTTTCCAACTGGATTCGGCAGGAGGATGTTTCTCGACTTTTTCTGTACTTAATGGTTACTTAATGTTGCTTGGGGATACTTGAGAGAAACATATTAGGATTTTAAAAAACTATTTAATATAGGTACTTGTGAGTAAAGCATTGAATAAGCCATTTTATATTTAGAATATAGATGGCAAAATATACTGTATGGATAAACATTTAACATAGAGTAAACTGGATCTTAAACTAATCAAAATGCATTTGTTTAGGAAAATGATTTAGTGAAATCCCTTATGAATGTGAATCTCAACATTGTCATTTCAAACTAATATTATGATGAGTTTACAATGTAGTGATGTACACAATGTATTGATGATTAGTGTTAAATAACAAAGAGAAAAAATTAAAGGGACAAAGTCTCAGTATGGTTTTATGATAGGGTATGGGTTCAGAGGGTTACAAAATGCATATAAAAGAACTATCAAAGCAAATGTACCTCTCAAACTTCCTGTGTTGATACACAAAGTGTGCAAAGGACATAGATGGATAAGTGGGGGACATGGGTAAAAAGGGGTGTGTGTGCTCCTAGGGTCTAGGTAGTGGACTAGGATTCAAGATATCTGGGTTCTGAGCCCAGGCCTTCATATGTTCTTTGTAACATTGGCTCAGTTTCTCATCTGTTAAATGGGGACCAGTGATTCCCTAGATGATAGGAGTGTTGTGGGAATAATTTCCCTGAGGCTGCTCTAATCTATGCCAAAATCCAAACCAGATCTTGATTTGCCCATGAGATTGGGATTATAGAAGGCAGCTGAAATGTTGAAATGGATGTTGATGTCCAAAGGATTAGAAATATAGATGCTAGTTTTGTTCAGGATAAAAACATAAGAATACTGCATGCTAGAAAAGTGCAATGCAAGTATAGGAATGCTAACTAAGAAGGACAAATATAGTTGGTTGATAGATATGGTAAGATCTGAAATGTTTAAAGGCCAATAAAGAAGTGAAAGAGTTTAATCAATGAAGATTGTTGATTAGTGATCAGTAGGAAGAAAGTTATATAGTAGTCATGCCACTATTCATAATTAACAAGAGCCAGAAGGTCATTTTATGGCATTCTATGTGAATGATACAAGAATGAAATAAGCACATGATATTAAATCTGTGGATTTTTAAAAAGGTAAGGTAGCTATAACTGCAACTTCTGTTTTTATGGAAGAAAAAAGAAAACTGGTATTGAAACAGGAGCATGTGTCAGTGTTATTTATATGTCTACATTTACGTATATAACCTTTCAGTAATTATGAAAGTGTTTAGAAATGGAACCAGAAAGGAAGTTAAAGTCCAGATCCTATTTCATTTGACCTACAAAGATAAGGGAATTTGAATATAGGCAAATAAATGATTCCACTCTGGCTCTCTTACCATAACGCCATACTCCCATAGTTCTGTTATGATACTCTACAGGGTTAGAATTCATTATATTAGTAGTAAAAATTGTGCTCTGAGAATGCAGTGTCCTCACAAGTCTAGATATCTGTCATAGTTCTTTTTTTGACACAAAAGAACACAGAATATTTGGTGTTAAATTTGCATATTAAGGCTTGTTGAAAACTACAAGCACATGTATTCTGAGTTTTCTCACACTACTCATAAACAATAATATTTTTACAGCTTGTTAAACTCTTTTCTATGAGAAAACAGTTTCTCTCTGGAATGTCTTTTGAAAAAGAATGTTAACCAAGAAATCATTTCATATACCAAACCTGTATTCATTAAAGACTCAGAAAACATAAGTTTAGGCTGCCTAAGGGGGATTTAACTTATCCATCAACAAATAGCATCAGTGTTATGCATGTATTGAATATCAGAGCAAGTGTGAATCAGTTACCATAGTAACTGACACACGGTAAGGCTGCATTGTAAGTGCCCGGGGTCAATGAAGGACAAGCTCAAGCTTTGGATTTGGCCAAATAGCTTCAACTTCACAACTTAATAAAATGAATGTGGCCCATCCTGGATGCAAAGAAGAAGGATCGGGGAACATACAACAGCCTTCTTTTTATCCAATGTTCAAATGCAGAGTAGCCTCACTGTTCAGAATCTAACTAGCCTACTTCCACCCAAGGCCATGAAAGACTTCCGTATTTTCAAGGCCTAAATTAGAGTACTCTATGAGGACATTCTAAACACATCTGTGGTCACTCTTGCAAATATATTAACTTGATAACAGTAGATTGATTCATGATTAATCAGCATGAAAAAACATTGGATAGCCTTCCTAATTAAGGAGAGATGTTATTAGATTGCTGTTGGCCTGGAAATATGACAAGTTCATCTGTGAATACTGTGTGTGTGTGTGTGTGTTGTACATAATAAAATACAACACAAAACTTTGTTAAAACAAAATAAAATTTCTACTTGACCTACTGAAAAAAGGACATGGTGATTAAAACTGCTATTCCCAAACTTATGTCCACTTCTCCTGGCTGTGTAAGGCCATTGTGTAAAATCAGTGACTGATACTTTGAGTAAGTATGAATGAACCGAATTCCCAAAAGTTTGATTAGCGTTTTTCACCATTGATCTCGTTTCTTGTTGTAACTGGGATGAATAAGTGCTGAAAAGCAGTCAGGAAAACTCCCCCCCCCCCCTTGTGCAGATCTCCAGTCCACTTTGCATTACAAAACAAATTCATCTATCCTGTTTAAAGTCCAGACTGCGGAGATTTCACGTGAACCAAATTTCCCTGGTAATTTTGAGGTTCATAATCACTAATTTTAAGCTGTGTTATTTCTGCTGCACCATCCTCTTGTGCTCTTTTGGGGCTAAATTGTGGTCCCTCTGAGAGCAAGAGGAAATCCCCCCTTCTCCCCTCACTGTTTTGTGTGCAACAGGTACACACCCTTAGGCTAAGAAAGAGGTACCACATCAGACCTAGAAAGCTCTCTCTACATATAATGGAGTTATATTCTTAAAACACCCAACCATCACATTCCTAATGTTCTGGTTATTACACCAAGTCTTCTGCTTTCTTTTCCTGCTCCTCTGGGGCTTCCTCAGATCCACTGCTACTTTTGATGTCCACACTATCAGGATTATCCTTCAGGCACACTCATTTAACCCCTTCTTCCAGTAGGAAAGGGAAAATGTGCTTTGGTCACACAATATTACTTTAAAAGTGACATTGGGTGATTCCTCTGCATCTTCTTGTTTTAAAGAGAGAGTGCAGAATTGGGGTCCCCACAGAAAGACTGTGTGGAATTAAATCCTCAGTGCTACTGTCTCTGTGGATGAAAAGAGCAATTGATCAAAGTTTTAAATATATGAGGACTTAAAATAGTAAATAACTTTAGTTGAGAGAACGCCACTGATCTTTTAAGGGAGATGATTGGAATACAATCATCACATCTACTGATCTCCATCCAGTAGAATAAATGATGATGGAGACCTTGGACAGGAAAGTCATCTAAAATGAGAAGAATAAATCAATTCAAGGTAAGTGGCAAAGTATCTACTACAAAAGAGATAAACAAAGTGGTTCCTCCAAATAGAATTGTTTTAAGGAAAGAAAATATATCTGTAGTCAAAAAGGTTAAAAGTGTGTTTCGATGGGGTTACATTGTAAATGCAGCAATTGAATTACATATCAGAGTATCTGTCCCATGGAGTGAAATATATTATGCAAAGGTTTTTGACCTTTAAAAATATTGTGATGATTTTCTTCTGCATACAGAAAAATGTTAGCACTTCTATAAATAAATGTCACTAAAATTAATTTTAACGTTTATATTGTATCCTAAATTACCAAGTCTTAATGCTATTCAGACACCTGTATGAGGAGCATTAGAACTGTAGAGTAAACTGGGAGACTTTTATCTGCTTAAACTGTCTTGAATACGGCAACCTTTCACATCCTGCAGAGATGACAGGTCCATATTAGTTGTAAAGAGGAGGAAAGATTGATGTGACTCAGCCTCTAAACAGTGTCCAGAGGCCTCTGGACACTTCCACTGCTTGCATCTGATGAAGTGGGTATTAGCCCACGAAAGCTTATGCTTCAAAACTTTATAGTTAGTCTTTAAGGTGCCACAGGACTTTGTTACCTCTGAATAAACATGACCCTCAAAAAGATGGCTACAAACAGTCTGTTTTTAATTTTGAAAATGTGGTCCCCTTCTATATAGATCAGTGATATACTACAATCAAGAAATACCAGAATAGCATCTTTTAGTCACAAGGAAACCAATTTAAGGTTCGAATATAGCTCCTTTTTTAAGTCTGTTATGTGTGTGTATGTTGATCTCTTACTTTTATTGTAGCATAGTTACTGAGAGTAAAGTCCTTTGCATTTCAGTAACAGTAATATGCATAAACAATTGTTACCAGACACCATTCCTGCAATCAGTACTATCTCAATGTATGATGATTATGCTGATGTTTATTAATTGTATATGAACTACTTTTCAGAGGAACAGAGCACATCCCAGCTCCCGCTGAAGTTGATGGGAGCTATGAGAACTCAGCACTTTTGAAAATCTGGTCACTCTTTTTTAGATGCTTAAATATGGATTTTGGAGCCTACCTTTCTGGACTCAGGTTTTAACACTTCCATCATAGTGACTGAAGTGTATGGGGAAACATGCATGGGTCACTCCTTGTGCCAAAGAACTTGTAGTCAGGAGGGTTTGATTTTTAGTAGGGATTGGATCCTTCGAGGTGCATCCAACTGTGTTGAAGTTTATTGTAGCTCTATTTCTCTCTGATACATCCTCAATAAACTGCTGTGTGAAGCTTTGTAATGATGCATAATTACATTTCAGAGCTGTTACTATGTTCCTGTCAGCCTGCAATATGTTTGTTTGTTTTTAAAGAGATCATTGACACATTCTATACTATGCTAAGTAGAGATTAATAAGTGATTCTTTGATGGAGTACTTCATAATGGTTCCTCTGTAGCTGTTTATAAATTATTTCAATCCAATGCATGGTTTAATATATGGACTTGAGTTTTAAAAGCATAATAAAAACACTTCTATACACACTAACTGATTTTTAAAAACATTAATAATGGGACTATTTATTTTATATCAAATGCACCTTTCCTGAGTCAGTTTTTGTAACAGCATGTCTGACTTCTGTGCTTAGTTTTGTTCCTGGCTCCTTGGGTTGGGAGTACTATGGAGGCAGCTCATTCAGCTGCTGAGCAGAGAACAAGCAAATTGCATAAACCTCTCTGTAGCTGGAGAAAGTGACACTCCACTTTTCTTGGAGGCAATGAAGATGACACTAGGGTTGGGGGGAGCTGCACGGCATCCTAAAGGACAGCCTGCAAAAAATCTATTGTGATGAATTAAGGGAGAGGCTTGCAAAAGCACTAATAGGATTTAGGAGCACAGTTGCCATTGTTGTATGCAATTCTTTGTCAGTCCCAGGATATTAGAGAAATAAGGGGTGAAGCGGTGATAATATCTTTTTTACTGGGCCATCAGTAGTTGGTCAAATAGAAGGTATTACCTCACCCAGCTTGTCTCACAATTCCCATTGATAGTCAGGAAGTCTTTTGCTTTGTAAATGGCTTTGGTGTTTTTAAAAATCTCCCCCTCATTTGGTGCACATTTTTACTTGAAAGAACTTAATTTCTTACAAGTGTACAGAAATATAATTTATATTCTCATCGCTCTAGTGACTTAAACATGACTGAGCTCAAGTATTGTATTTTTTGAAGAGGCAAGGAAAAGAATTATCCTGTTATGTCATTTTTAAATACTAAAATGAATTATTACTACTGCACCTTAAAAATCCAGCTCAGAACACTGTTAGTAATGACAATGTTGCCACAACACCACTATCTAGTGGCAACTGCAAACTCTGCCAGAATGTCAAATATAATTGTCACCAGTTTATCCAGTGAGCTTTATAAAAAATGGACTCTATCTTTGTGGGGTTTAAATTAGAGATTGAGGGAAACTACAAAGGGGTTCAAAGTTTTGGTTTGGATATTTATCAAACAGAAAAGCAAAGTGTTTTGGTGTGAAAAGTGGTCTGGAACTCACCTGCTTGTATAAGACGTTACAGTTTAATTAATGTGTGAATGTCCATGTAGAGCAGCCTTGATTGGTAAGTTCAGTGTTGTGTTCCTCAGTACTTTGACTCCAAGAACTCCAGTGCTAGGCCTACACCTTGGGATATTTTTTACGTGCAACTAATCTTCCAGGCTTTTTTTTCTTGCCATGGTGCAGGCATTGCTGGTTAAATATACAGCACCACAATTAAACAAATTAGTCTACAGTTTAGGAAGACTCCTGTACTGCTCATGGGCGCTGAACTCTCATGTATCTGTGTCCGTCAACATATGTTCTACAATCTCTGACTGGCTAGAAAACTCTGTCCTGTCCTCGCAGGAGATGATGATGATACCTTGCACTCATGTAGTACTCTTTCTTTATCTATAGATCTCACAGTTCTAATGGTGGGCAGTATCATGATCCCCATTTTACAGATGGGGATACTGAGGCAGAGAAGTAAAATGACTTACCCAGATTCACCCAGCAGGCCAGTGGCAGAGCCAGCAATGAAAACTAGGTCTTCTGAGTTCTTTGGAAGTTCTGTATTCAACAGGCCACCTGCCCAGTATATATATTTTTACGTTCCTGCTGGATTACAATAATCTACCTAGTTTTTAAAACTCCATCCCTGATGAAACTACAGAAAACAGAAGAGCATCACAGATTCCCTCATCTTTCAGGATTAAGACTGCACTCATTAGCTCTGTTCCTCTAGGACAATGGGAAAATCTACCAAAAAGGTGAAGCTTGATTATTCAAGAAACAAATAATACTTGGGTACTGGTTCAGGATGGTGGAACCCACTCCTATAATAAATAAGAACTACTTCCCACCACTTTAAATTCCAAGGGAAAACCACTTTTCTTCAATCCTGCCTTTGCCAATAAAATCACATAGAACTTCAGGAGAGTTGTACAAATGAATGAAAATGAGACACACTGAGGAGAGAAAAGAAGAAAGACCCAGACCTATCAGATGCTTGTTGTGTTGCTTTGCTTAATTCATTATTGGAAGGCACTTAGATATTACAGTGACTAGAACTCACACTCCCTCTCCCTCTCTTTCACTACCCCCACTTTCTGTTTCCTGGGCCAGGGATCCTGCCTTCTCACACAGACAGGAGCCTTCAGCACTTTGAGAGCTTTCTGGATGAGTGGATCTGTGAGTGTGGGTACGCACATGAAGGCAACTCCCAGTGCTCCCTCCCCACCATCACATTCAGCCATGTTGGATAGTGGAGAAAAAGCTACTGCTTCACTTTGTTGCATCGCCATGATATGATTAACATGCAGTCATACTGTGGTCATGCAGCATCAGCAGGTTGTGATGCTCTATCACAATTTGTTGAAGCAATACCATGACATGATACAAACACTTATTAGCTGGAGATGCTAAGTTTGTGGGTCTGTTCTTTTTTTATATGATCCCACCTCACTTATGTTATAAATAAAGCATTCTTACTTCCCAGCTCTTCCATATATTTTCCTCAATTACTGATAAAACTATTAGAAATGGTAAGTAACTTAGAAGGAAATTTGAGGCACGTTATTTTTAATGACTTTCCTACAGTTTCTTATAATTTAGTTAAATGCATCATTTGGCTTAATTTTTTAGCATATTTGTTCTCAGTGAATTTACTCCCACAACAAAACTGTAACACTTGTTTTATAATGGAAAAATATGGAGTAGATCCTCTTTATTTGCATCAAAATCATTGACCATTTATTTATAAGTTAAGTAGTAGGTAGAGGCAGGAGATTAACATACTATGTACTTTGTTACAAGATAAATACGTGGTTATTTATGTCTTCTGCAACCTCTCCTTTTGGTGAGGGTAATTACTTTTGGGCTTACCACACTAAGCATAGTTATCAAGTAATGTGTGGAAACGTGCATTTAATTTGTAGTTAAACAGTATTTTCCAAGTCATACCTATTAAGTAGTAAATATTTAAGAAAAAAATCCCATATACTATATTTGTCCTATTTAATTTCAAACATTAATCCAACCTTGTGGGTAAATTTTTTTAATAGTTTCCCATACCTTCACTGAGCATAAATTTGTATTGGAGTAAAACAGATGTATTTTTCTAGCACAAAGCCAGGAGAACTTTAAAAAAAAGCCTATGTGATAAAGAAATGAAAAGGCCCAATGGCTTGTTATCATCTTGGGTTTAAAATAAATAAATCAAAATGTAAATGACATTTATCAAGCTGTACAAGTGTGTTTTATAAGATGACTTTCCTCCATTTGGATATATTACTGCACAATTGTATTCAACATTCTGCTATGAGAATTTCTCTTTTGACCTCTTTAAGGTTCACAGTATCACATGCGTCCTCAATGTGAAAAGTAATGCTTTCTAATCAGTGAATTTCACTGTTAGCTATTCCTGTCTTCACTTGTCAGACTTCCAATCCTTTACAGCCCTTCTGCTATTATATATCTGTAAAATGTCATTAAATGAATAAGGAACAGGGACAGGATCAAATTGTCAGTTCTTACAGTATTTCAATAGCTATGGCCCAGTTTCACTCAGAGTAGTGGTTTGATATTCCTTTTTGAAATTATTTTTTTAAAAACAGGGTCTTGCAAAAAACCAAAACCGCACACTCAAAGCAAAAGCAAAATCTCTCACACAATTTCACAGGATAAATAATAAACATAATCAAAATCAATTTTCAAAATAACATCATCATCCCAGTTGGAGATACTTACCTTAATATTTGATAAAGGTTATGGGACTCTCTTGTACATTTTATTTCCTTTCTCTTATTTTATTATTCCTATAACATAATTATTTTGAGCCAAACCGGACAGGTGCTAATGTGGTATAAGCCAGAATTAGCTCAGGTCCATGTGAGCAGTGCCTTATCTATTCCCAAAGGGCTGCTCTAACCACTGGTGATAGCTGCAGTGCAAAGCACTCTGGCCACGCCTCCTTTCCATCAGGAACACTTCACTGGGAGTGGACCTGAGAATTTCCTATATGTGGGTGTAAGAGGGGGTACCCCCAGCCTCTATGCTCTTGAGTACAAAGGCTGGGCCTCTTCTATGCCAGACCAACAAGTCCTTTTCCCCCCACACCCCTACCTTGCCCGTTGGGGTTCTTGGGGTCACCAATCGCTGCCACCAATCGGGTATATTTCCAAAACCTTGGAGGGGCCCCAGATCTTCCCCTAACCCTGACTTTGTACCCCCTCCTGGGGTTTTAAAGTCAGACACCAGAAAACTGCTTCCCTTCACCCTGACCAGCTGAAGGCAGACTTCCCTTAACCCTGTCTCTCTCAACCTGAGAGCCAGACCCTAACCTTGTACCCCTTCCTGGGATTCAAAGTCAGATACCTGGAGGCTGCTTTCTGTCCTTCACCCTCCCCGCCTGAAGGCAGACTTCACCCACCCCTGTCTCTCTGTACCTGAGAGGCAGACACCTGAAGACTGCTTCCTCCCTCCCCTGTCTAACCTGACGGTAAGGAGAGACAGTCTTCACAATCCAGCTAGGCCCCTAGCTGCCCTGGTTCCTATTCCCTTCCCATCCCCCTTCCCAGACTGGAAGCAGAGAAAAACCCTAAGGGAAATAAACCAGACGGTTTTATAACTAGAAAATTTAATAAAGAAAAAGGTTAAAGCAGAAATACAGACACTTTACATTTGGGATTTCCCACTTTGGTCTGAAAAGGAAACAACACCCCAAAAGGCACGGCTTATTAGAAGAATCAAATGGTTATATTCACGTTAGCTAAGTAGAAGTATCAGAAAAAGGTAGAGCCATCTTTATAGCCAAAGATGGTCTAGAACCCTTGCCAGCTACCTTGGCAAGCTTCCTGCCTCATGTGCAGCCAAGATGAAACTCTCCTGGCCCTGGCCTCCTCCCTGGAGACCAGCCAAGATGGAACTGACTGTTTTGCTCCTCCCTTCTTCATGGGCTCGAGGCTCCTCCCTCCCCCATGGCAGGGAAACTCCTACGTTACCTGTCTCAGATAACAAGCCCCACCCAGGCAAGGCACACTGTGTTAGATAACATAGTCCCACCCAGGCAAGACACCCTTCACACTTATAACAGTGGGAAACACCTTAAGGATCCGATTAAGTTATCCTTTTATTTTTTTTTTTATTTTTTTACCTAAGGCCATTTACAATTTATTGCGTCTGGAACACCCTTAATGGTCTCTATTTAATATGGCCTCTTTGTACTACAGGGGTAACAGAGATATTTGGTCATCAGTGAAAAATTGCATCTTTGTAGGTGGAATCAGGTAGTTAGATGTTTAAATTCCAGTTGATAAGAAACTCAGCATTGGGCCACTTAAAATAATTAGGTACTTTATAATATTGTTTCATCCTGGGAGCATTTTTCCTTGTATGCAAAGTTGGTTTTTTTAACTGAATTATGACAAACAGCCATTATGGCCAAATCAATATTAATAAATTGCTTATCAAAAAGATTATTGAAACTTAAGTGTAAAGGCTACAATTTATTAAACAGTCCCTAAACTATCCCATCTAAACTGGAAAGTCAGATAAGCAATGTCCTGTTTCAGTTTAAGAATAATTATGACCAGCAAGCACCAAATTCACATTCTGTTTAGGTGGTAGGTTTTTTGGGGGGTGGGAAGTGCGGGAGGTGTAGGTTCAGGTGCGATTAAATAAATATTTATTATGCAAAATCTGTGCAGAGTGGGCCTATCTGACCTGGTCGAAGGTCAATGCACATTCCCTTATGCAGGTTTTCCATGCCACAGACAGGAGTCATATGTGTAAAATGTGGCGTCAGGAAGCAAAATGAGCTAGCTATTTATTCATGTTTATTTCAGTAGTATCTAGGGACCAAACAAGAATGGGGGCCCCTTTGCCTTAGGCACTCTACAGTCAGAAGAGTTAATAGCCATTGCCCCAAAAGCTTACAATCAAAGTAGCTTCCATTTGATTGTAGCCCCTTATTTTAAATACAGTCCTCTCCCTGCTGAGTGGAGGAAAAAGATAAAAATATTTTGTTGGTATATTTTAAGAGGTGCTCTGATACTGTGTTGATTGACACAATATAAGAACTGAGACAGTAAAGATGAGACCCAGAGAGCTGTGTTGGTCCTCAGTTTGTATCCTAGTACTTATTTCAATTGTGGAAGGAAACTGAACGTTGCAACCTTCCCTCCTCCCCCCCCCCCCCCCCAGTTTTTCACATGTAGTTGAACACTCCAAAATCTTGCAACCCAATAGCTCTGCTCACAGGGAGAAAAACAAACAAGGATAGATTTTGTGATATTATATCCTCTAACTATTTACTTAGGGTAAATTTCATATGTGAGTGATGCAGCTTATTACAAGGAATTTTGTTGATGGGGATTTGTTGTAGGACAGGTGCTTTTTCCATACAAATAGGTTTAATTTAGGAGTAAAATGTTTGTGTCTCTTTCACACATCAACTCTCACTCTGAATCATTCAAAATAATCGGTATTGATTAATTTTGTAGCAGTGGCAGCATGAACATTTTTATCTGTCCATCTATCTAGATCTGTCTCTGTTTACTCCAGCAGAATTACTACATGACCTTTGAGTATATTAGGAAAAATGAGTATCCACTCTCAGCTGATGTGAATTGTTGCTATTGAAACACTGTGCTCTCAACTGTGAAAATAGTCTCACAGCCATCTGACTTTTTTTAAAAATCTTGATGTGATATTCACAATGCCAGTTACTTTTTCAGACAAATAAAAGATCATTTGTGAAAATATTCACATTGGTTCTTTTTTTTCTCCCTGGTTTGAAGAAATTCAAGAGAGTCATTGAGAAATATTGAATCTCATGAGGAATGATAATTTTTTTCAATATCAAATAATTGTGAAACCATTTGGATGATAAACCATAATTACATACTTTAATGCAGTGTTCCAGTTTCATATCTGTATGATATCTTTGGGTGCACATTCTTCAGGTCAAATCCATAGAGAACTTGTGATCTAATATAAATTGAAAATAGTATTAAAGTTCTACCTGAGCAGTTAGATAAATTTCCAGTCGTTATACCTTAAAATAAAACTTTATGTGAATCCTTTAGTTCTCTTTTTACAACTGAATAACCCAAAATAGCTCATTCAGACATTACAGGTTTTTAATAATTGGAGACTTAGTCACCCAAAAGTCTTTTTAATGTGCTTATTTGCTCCTACTCACTTTCCTGTGGGGTTTTTTTTTCTAATATAGTTTGTCACACGCTCTGGAGTGGCTCACAGCTCATACCACCAACCTCAGGATAGATTGTCAAAAAGCAGGCCAGATGCCCCAAATTGGTTGTATGTTCTATACATGGATTCCAACAACCCAGTAACAGATGTGAACTTCCAAAGTAGAACAATAGTCTTATAATAGAGTCACAGTCACCTTGAATACTCCAGTCTATTTTTCCATTCAGGCAAACTGGATTATGTGATCAATGGTCATTTACACCAAAGATTACAAAGTATTCAGGTTTCTCTCAGTCCAGAGAGCTCAGTAACTCATCCCCAGTCAATTTGTACCTTAAATCTCATGCCAAAGACAACACCTATAGCCAATAATGTAATAAACTAACTAAAGGTTTATTAACTAGGAAAAAGAAATGAGTATTTACAGGTTCAAGCAAGCAAACATAAATACACAAATGAGTTTGTATGTTATTCAAGAGGTGACAGAGTTGTACTAGTTTGTCAATTCAAAATGCTTTTCAGGGTTAACCGAGGCTAAGTACGATGGGGCTTTCTCTGCTTATGTTTTAGAATCTTTGCCCCTCTGAGTCCATCCAGCATGAAAAAGATTCAGTTTATCCTTGTCAGGGATTTTTATCCCCTTCACTCTAGAATTCAAATTGATGGGCTGCGTTCAGGCATAGGTCTCTGCTTCCAAGAGGGAATGAGGAATCCAGACCACATGGCCTCTCTCCTTCAATGCTATACAATATCTCATTTTCCTTCAATGGGCCATCTTGTACGCAGGCCAATGATTTCACCTTAATGAATGCTGCTTTTCCTGTTTGGTGAGTTACACAATTACAGAGACTTATAACGTAAACAGTCAGTATTACTTTATACTATAGGCTATATAAGTTATAAGTGAGATCAGTATATGCAGCATCCAAGAACCATTTTATAAAATCAAAACACTAAACGTATTCTTATCATCATAACATCTGATATCTCTTTTGACAATGCTAACACACACCTAAGAGAGTGTTTTCCAGCTGTGCATTTTTAAGTGTTCAGTGAGGCTTGGGGCTTTGGCATGAGCTGGCACCTGGTCTTCCCATGTCACATTTGCTGCTACTCACTTTCCTGTGTTTTTTTCTAGTGTAGAGCTGTAGGCTAAATAGTTGATTTTACAAGATTTTTGTGGAATTTCTTACCAGAATTTATTTAGAGCATTTTTGGGAACTTTGATTTTTTAAGTCATATTTCACTTAATCAAAACAGAAAAAAAAGTATACCATAACTTAGTGTTTTGTAAAAAAACTATGCAGTGAATAAACATGATTTCATTGTTCCTACCAGAAGTGAACATGGGAGAGCTGCTATCTTTTAAATGTTTTCAGTGAGTTGTTAGGTTCCAGAAGTGGCTTCTGCTTTATTTAGGGAAGATAGATAGATCAATATAGATATATAATACACATAGGCAGTGAATAGGGCACTGGGATTTCAGGGACCTGGGTTATATTACTGGACATGCTTTATAACCTTGGATAAGTCACTTCACCTCTCTGTAACTTGGAGATGATAATTTCCTTCCTTTGTCAAGTGCTTTGCATTTTTTGGATTAAAAACTCTTTACTGGGTTTTGGATTAGGCCAGTATAGTTCATAGGGGTTTGAACCTTTAAGGGCTGTACATGTTGTTATCCTTTACATATGCATGTTTCCCATTTGGTAGAAGAGAAAACTTTGATTGCAGCTGATAGTGGGAGGAGTAGGGCAGAGTGCATTCCAGATTATGGGGCTATTTTATAAATGATGAAGACTGGTGAATGCAATATGGCCAAAGCATGTGTAGATGGTAGGAAGGAAGAGTGAACCAGGGTATTGGGGCATGGTAAAAGGCCACACAAATATGGATGCACATCCAGAGAACCCACAAGGAGATGTACACCACCTGACATTAATATCAGCTTTATTTAACAACTTGTTTAATTATTAGGAAGTGTTTCTAACCAATGTATTCAGGGCCTGGCTCTGTTATTCTATGCCTTTTACTTTATTCTAAGACTAACCCTGACTTCACTTGGTCTACTCTTGGCATAAAGTAGAGCTCAGCATGATTAAGGGTGGAAGAATTATACCCTAAATTACCAGATTATAAATTCAGAGAAAGGAAGTGTATCTTGCAAACATAAGTGGGGACAGTCATGGCAAGGGATTCCCTCCCAAGCTGGCTTATGTTCCATGAATTGGGTTATATAAATACCTACACTATCTGTATTTTGTGAAGTTATATGCCCTGGAAAGGGAAGACTTTCTCCAGTTTGGCCATAGGCCCAAGCTACTTTACCTGCTAGAGGCAAACAGCACAGATCCAGGGGAAAACTGAAGCAGTAATTGGACCCAAAAGAAAGAGGTAAATCACTTGTCCATAGTGTACATAACATTTTAGCAAAGCTTAGGTTTTAAAATAATTTTTGTGACACTTCAGTTTACTTTAAGCGTACTTTATCTTTGATCTTATAGCTCAGCAGACTGTTTTAAAATACTATACAACTAGGGCACCAAATTCTCTGCTGACCTAAATGAACAAAACAGCACTGAAGTAAATACAGCTGCACCTATTTTCATCAACAGAGAATTTTTCCTAGGATTTCTAGGAGAGAGATGCAGGTTAAAAATCTACTGGATATCATCTTTATGTATCCTCTTGGCATATGATATCTAAACAGAGCCTAACACCAAGAGTTTTTCTGTGGATAAGTCAATGGGCCTACTCCCTTCATAATAAGTCTTTGCATCATTGGGGTCTTGGAGATAAAGTGGTAAATGATGATAGTTTAATGCTCTTCTTTGACCTCTCTGATAGATTTTTGTTTCCTCCACCCCTTTTTCAGTATCTGATGCAATAGCCATTGATGTAAATGGGAAGACTTCTTTCTACTTTAGTGGGCATTATATCAGACCACAAGATATTTAATAGTGAGGGATTCTGGAATAACTGGACAAAATGTAAGGTTTTGTCTGTCATTAATGTCCATTTCCATTTTGCAAGCTGCCTTTTGGGGTGGTGTTTGCAATGCATTAACATATGCTGATGTTCAATATTTATATTAGAAGCCACTAGGATGTTAACATTTGCTAGGTCATTATCACACAATAACCTAACCATATATCATATACTCAACACTGAAGGCCACCATAAGTACCTATATAAAAATCATTGTGTGATAATTCATGACAAATGGTGACTTTTTTTTAATGATAATCATTGCATCTTACCTTGATTTTAGGGCAGTTTGAATAATGGGAAAAATCTTTCTTCTAGCCTTATTCCCATCTTTATGGTGTTAGTTAGCTCTTTGAGTCCTCCGTCTCCATTCCAGTCTGTTATAAATCAGTTCCTCAGAAACTCTTCAACTAATTAAATCCTTTTGTATAACATCCACCCACCCAGTTTTGATTCTTCCAACCCTTCTCTGACCTTCCAATTCTAAGTTTAACACCCTCTTTCCTATATTTTCTTGCAATCTTCTTTTCACATGCACAAACCATCTAAATGTGGATTCCCTCCGATTTTCTATAATTGGTATCCCTTTATGCTTCCTCTATATGTCCATCCATATAACTTCAATCACCCGTCTTAACATTGTCATTTCCACTGTATTCAAGATCTGTTCCTATATCTTCCTCAGTGCCCAGCATCTGGAGCCCTACAAAAATGCAGGATTAATTACCATATTATATATCTTCATTTTGATAGGCATTCTTCTATCTCCCCATTTAGTCCATACTTTTCCTATTCTGCATAAGTTCATCACTGAGCTCAGCATCATCCTGTACTATGAAATCTAGGTACTTGAATGTCTGTTCCTTTGATTGTGGCTGGCCCCCTAGACTTGCAGTCTTGTCTTCTTGCAAGATATAATTTAATCTACAGACCATGTACTCTGTTTTATTTCTCCTAATTTTAATGACTTTTTTTTGTTCACATCTACATTTATAGTCTAAATCAGCAGCAAAAAGCATGCACTAGGGTCCCACACTCTCCAGATGTTTTCTGTAAGTGCATCAAGCACCACCATCAATGTAAAGGGACTTAGTGTCAAACTGCGGCGTACTATGACTCTTAGTAGAAACTGTTCAGTTTCTCTGTAGTGTGGTAACAGAACCCTCACATGTCCTGGACAAATCCGATTTTTAGTCCTCTGGTATTTGTTTTATTCTCATACACAGAAAAATAATTTATCTTGGAAAATGGCCATAAGCCTTCTGAAGATCAATGAATATTATTTACAGGGGTTTTCCTTTTATTATTATTTTTTCCACAAGCAATCTTAGAGCAGATATACCATCCATTGTTGATTTGCCTGTCATGTATCTAAAGTGATTGTCAGTGACATCTACTTTTCTTCAAATTCTGTTATCAATGATTTTTTCAGGGTTTTATAATATCTTTTGAGAGTTTAATGCCATTTTAGTTATCATAGTCTTGCATGTCTTCTTTTCTCTTAAACATTGGTACTAATGTGCGTTTTCTTCAGGCATCAGGCAATTTCTCAATCCTCTTGCTGAAATTAAACACTTGTGTCAATACGTTCACCTCGACTTGGCCCAGGCATTTCCATACTTCCATTGGTATGCCATTGGGGCTGAGATCTTTCATAATTTTCATGTTCAATGCTTCTGCGACTTTTTCTTCTAGGACTGGTGCCACAAGATCCTGGCTTGGTTTTATCATATGGTATGGTTCTCTTGGATTTGCTTAATTCATAAGCTTTCAAATTCATTTCTCTTGTTCCTTAATCTGGTTCTTATTGATTAATGTATTTTCAATTTCATCTCTAATGACTGAAATCTCACCAGTGCCTTTAGTTCTCTTATTGTGAGTATTTGCCAGTCAATGTACTTCTTTCTCACTCTCTTTCATTTCAATATGGCATAGAAGTTTTCCATGACTTTAGCTGTAGCAGCTGCTACCGCTGTCTTCGTTATCTTTTTTGGCTTTTTAATGCTTCTGAAAATCTTGCTGTTGAAGTGCCACTTGCCAAAGTTTAAAACACTTTTTCTTTTCTTTCACGACATCTTTAGGGGAAAAGGCTCTTGCTTTTTTCATCAAGACGGCTCTTTGAACATTCTTGAATTCTGCTTGCAATATGATTCACCATTGTCTTGTATTTTCTCTTAATCCTTCTACACAGATCTTCTTATAAATGCCTTGCTAACTTCATTAAGTTTCCACCACTTGGTTGCCTGTACTGCTTTTAGACCATTTTTCTTCCATACTATAAGTATCCATAGTCAAAAAACTGTTATACTGCATTGCAATTCTTTCCTCTTGGATGACCTTTCAGTTTTTGGTTTTTCAGCTCAGTTTGGTTTATAAGAAAGTAATCTAGCCATGCTCTCACACTGTCATTCTTATAGGTAATCATAGTTTCTTCCTTCTGTTGAAAAATGAATGAATGACAACCATATCATATATTAGGGCTTTCTTGTTCCTCTGTCCATACCTATGGTTGTCATGGTACCTTGTGAAGCCTTTACCTTCTCTCCCTATGTGACCATTAAGTTTGGCTCCAAGGGTGACTCCTTCATTCTTTATCCCTTACTGTACAATCCTCCCTTGGAAGAATATTTTAATACTTAATATCCCTATGGTTAGAAAGCTTTTCCTAACCTAAATCTCTCTTGCTGCAGATTAAGCTCATTAATTTTTGTCCTACCTTCAGTAAAAGTGGAGTCCAATTGATCAGTCACTTTTATAACAGCCCTTAGCATATTTTAAGACTGTTATCTTTTCTCAGGACTAAATATGCCCAGTTTTTGTAACCTTTCCTCACAGGTCAGGATTTCTAAATGTTTTTCATTTTTGCTGCTGTCCTCTGGACTCTCCAATTTGTCCACATCATTTCTGAAGTGTGACATCCAGAATACTCCTAGCTGAGGCCTCACATGTCCCAGATGCAACACTTATTTTAATGAAACCCTGAATAATATTAGCATTTTTGCAACTGCATTACATTATTGACTCCTATTTAATTTATGATCCACTATAACCAGCATATCCTCTTTAGTATTACTACCTAGCCAGTTATTCTACATTTTGTAGTTGTACATTTGATTTTTCTTTCTTAAATATAGGTCTTTATACTCTTCATTATTGAATTTCATCTTGTTGATTTCAGACCAATTCTCTAATTTTTCAAGGTCAGATTGAATTCTAATCCTGTTCTCAAACATTCTTGTAACCCCTTCCAGGCTGGTGTCATCCAAGAATTTCATAAGCATTCTTCCCATTATCCAAGTCATTAGTGAAAATATTCAATAGTATTGGACCCAGGGCAGACCCATGCAGGACTCAGAACCCTAAGAGATAAGTTCTCCCAATTTACAGCAAACTGTTGATAACTTCAAGTATTTTTTTTCAACCAGATGTGAACCAGCTTTATAGTAGTTTCATTTAGACTGTATTGACTAGTGTCCTTATGAGAAGGTCATAGAGACTGTGTCAAAAGTCTTAATAAAATCAAGATAAATCGTGACTACTCCTTCCCTGACCAATGAGCCCAGTAACCTTGTCAAAGAATGTGGAATGGGAGAGTAAAAGGGTGTGAGATCTGTCCACTAGCTTTCATAGGGCCATATGCTGCCCTCAGCACTCACACCCAACTCTTCTTGACATCCTTAAGATCTCCTCTAGAGATCCAATGTAGGATTTATCCTTTGATTACTTTCTGAATGTTTTTCTATGAGACCCAAAACAGCCCTTTGTTTATGCTGTTTATTTTTTAGTGATTTTAAGAAGGTTTGAAAGAAAATAACGTGGAGCCATTGACTTCCTTTTGAGGTGCACCTGCTCACAACAAGATTGTGTTTGGCCAGAATCTATCCTCATTCAGTCATGTCACTATTCCCTGCATTACAACTATGCCTCATGGTCTTCTGGCCAAACTCTGATCCTTTAACACATAACTGGCAGCCCAAAGGAAATAGCAGGCATAACAAACTTAGGATAGGCTTTCATTACCACCAAATAAATAGTGACAGTGAATGACTGCATATACGTTGTATCTGATTTTTACATTTTGAGATGGCCTTCTCACTGAGCCTGAAAATATATTTCAAAACTTTGAGTTGTTTTTTGCATGCTATTAAAAACAATGCTGTTGCTACACATGCAAACCTACATATGTAGACTGAAAACATTAGCAATACCTTAAAAAGTCAGTTTAAAATTGAGAATCTGCTTGTGCAGTGTGCAGTAATTGAGATTAAGTGGGGGATGGGGGAGAGTTTGGAGTAGGAACCCCTGATTTTCTCTTGACATTAAAGGGGAAATAATATCCTTCCAAATGACATTGCATATACTCTACATGAATGCAAGATGACTTGATGAATGGAAGAAAATTCTCACTAACCACTGAGAGATCTAGTTAGGATTACTGAATTAGCAAGCAATTGAACAAGCATAATAACATACCCGCAAACCGCAAAAAGCAAAAAAACAAAAAAAAATCCCCTACTGTAGCACAATGAGTTCTTTGTTTCTTTGTGTGAAAAATAAGGTGTAGTTTTAGTTTGTTGGTACTTCATACTATACTGGTAAATGTTTGGTCATATATATTTTTCAGGATAATGAAGTCTTGGTATTGAGACTTTACTGCTGCAGCTGCTGTTCCATCTTTGCTGAGGAGATGAATTGCTGAATTGTACTTCACTCAAGAAGTAGTCCTTCTGAAACCAATTGGACCACTTGCAGAGTAATGTATTATTCAGTGTGAGTGACAGCGTCAGAATGTGGCCTAATTTGTTGGATAAATTGGTGGCAAATTATTCCCTATAAGTACCAATCAAGGAAGAACCATAATTCTGATCTAGCCCTGAAGAACGCCCTACAGTCTACACTTATGCCTGCGAAGGATGGAAGCATGGAGCAGTTCAAACATAGGCAGAATGCAAAACAATAAGAATTGTACCTTTCAAACCACAGCCTCTTCAGAGGCTTTCAAATTACAGATAAAAATGTCTTCTAGAAATCATTTAGCCAGGGCCAGTTCCATCACTTCCTCTCCCTAGTTTCTTTGGGGTTTTTTAAAGTTTGCTCTAGGCTTGCTGTCTCCAAATATAAAAGACCCACTCTTCCTTCCCCCTGACACTTAAATATTTTAGGGGTACAGCTGTAACAACAGGTTGTACTCTAAAGGCTGGGATTGTAATTTGAAAGGCATGGGCTCGCTGATTAGTGGAACACTAACCTATTTGTTGCTCTTCAGTGTGACTAGAATAAAAAAGATGAGACTGAACATAGATACCTTGTCACCTGTGTGAGCTACTATCTGAAGCGTTATAATGAGAGGAGAACTGAGCTGCAGGGAAGATGTTCTAGGAGCTTTCATTATATTTCATGCATCAAACTGTAGTTCTGTTGTCAGGGAAACCACTTCTCCTATCTCTATGTTCTCAATAGCTGCCACTGTAGCATCCAATAGATTGCAATAAGGACAAAACATAAAAGAGGCGTTTAGACAATACATTATTAAATCACTTTAAATTAATATTTATAGCAGGAATTTGTTTAGATAGGTATTAAAGGAGCTGTGATATCCACATCCCTCCAAGTGAGTCAGCCTCCTGCTTTCTCTAATGAAAGAGGCAAAATTTGGTACCTTTTAAAAAAAAAGACTGTTCTAAAGTTTTCAAAATCACCCTACTATGAAAGCTTTAAAGGATAGGTGTTATTACTATACTAGAAATGAACCATCACAAGGATGCCTCCCTGGTTGGAGAGATCATGTAATATCCTCAGAGGGTGTGGTAACATAGTTAGGGACTGGAGATTGGGATGGGGTACTGATTTGCTTTAAAACCTCGTACAAATTACTTTGCTCCCATTTTCAAGAAGTTCACTAATGTTAGGTGGTTCATTTTGAGGGCTTCTCTTCAGATGCCTGTTCCTGCCAAAGTATGGACACCCAGGTCTGAGGAACATATCTTTAATGGCTATTCTTGAAAAATTCAGGCCCTAAGGCCTGATGTTTTCATTACCCACTATTCCAGCTGAAATCAGTGGGAGCGATGGGCATTCACCACCTCTAGAAGTTAGGCTCCAGGTAATTTCAGCTGTCCACCAAACATTGAGAAACCCATCATTAATGGTTATGTCTGGAAATCTAAGCCTTACTCAATTTGGTGCCTCAGTCCATGTACCTATAATCTTGCACAAATAACGTTTATGAAGTTTGCTTAACTGCTGATTGTAATGTTTCTGAAGATTAATAGATCAGAAAGTCTATAGAAATCCAAAACGTTTTCCTTATGAAATTAGAGTGATTTTTTTTCAGAAGAGCAAGTCCATAGAGTATGTGTGCTCAAATAAAGTATAATCATATTGTGAGGTATGCTCATGCCCAAAACTTAACATGCAATCTTGTGTAAGAATTTTTGAAAACTTGACCTACTATCCCTGAAATGGGGGATTTCCAGAACGGTCCTGAACAATCAGCCTTTAACCCTGGAATATACATTTCTAGCAGTCTTTCAAAAAGAAATGAAACTTAACTTGACTCTATTCCACTGGAGACTGCACAATTTGCAAACGACCCAAATACAACATAGCCTTCCAAAGACACCAAAATATACTACATATATATTGTTAAATTGCTCATTCATTATTTATATGTATATTTTATCTTCCTTGTTTTCTTCTTTGAATATGAATTAGCAAGCTTCAAAGACAGCCTCATTAGACTTTCTCTACTTTCTTAAATTAGTACAGGTGTTCAAAGCAGAGTATTCCTCACAAGGTAGAGTGGGAAACAGAGAAAGATGTACATTTATTTACAGAGTATTGTAACTGGAATAGGTAAATAGATCTATGTAAGCTGAATAGAGAGCTAGGAATGGGGTGGGGAGAAATTTTATCCCTCAACTGAGTAAGACATGGGCATCGTATAGCCATAGTGATCTGAAAATGCCATCATTCAGAAGCCCCAAGAGTCTTACCACAGCATAGCCTTTCACTTCCTGAGAGGGGAAGCTTGATGTTTTTAGCAGAGTTAACAAAGTCCTGTGGCACCTTAAAGACTAACTATAAAGTTTTGAAGCATGAGCTTTCGTGGGCTAATACCCACTTCGTCGGATGCAGGCAGTAGAAGTGTTCACAAACAGGCAGTTATAGAAAAGTAGGTAAGAGCCAGGTGGGAGGTGAAAAGGTTAGTCCAATTAAGCTGAGCCAGCTTGTTATCTCCGATCAGGGAGTGTGGATTATTCGTCTAGCATTTGAATGGGGTGTGTGAACATGGAGAGACGAGAAACAATGTCTGTAATGAGCCAACCATTGTAGATCTCGGTTCAATCCCAAAGAGTGTGTGCTGAATTTGCAAATGAATTGAAGCTCTGCAGTCTCTCTTTGCAGTCTGGATCTGAAGTTCCCTTTCTGCAGAATGGTGACTTTTAAATCTGTAATAGTGTGTCCAGGCAGGTTGAAGTGTTCCCCTACAGGTTTTTGTATATTGCCATTCCTAATATCTGATTTGTGTGCATTTATCCTTTTTCGTAGGGACTGTCCAGTTTGGCCGATGTACATAGCAGAGGGACACTGGTGGCATATAATGGCATATATGACATTGGTTGATGTACAGGTGAATGAGCCAGTGATGGTATGGTTGATCTGGTTAGGTCCTGTGATGGTGTTGCTGGTGTAGATATGTGGGCAGAGTTGGCATCGAGGTTTGTTGCATGGATTGGTTCCTGAGTTGGAGTTATTGTGGTGCAGTGTGCTGTTGCTGTTGAGAATTTGTTTAAGGTTGGCAGGTTGTCTGTGTGCCAGGACTGGCCTTCCTCCCAAGGCTTTTGAAAGTGCCATCACCTACAGTCCTCAGTTAAAACCTTTGCAACGCATCATCAGTGACCTACAACCCATCCTGGACAATAATCCCTCACTTTCAAAAGCCTTGGGAGGCTGAGAACTCAACAGCCATACACTGAGAACAAGCATTAGTATTTATTGGCCAGAAAAATTTTCAACTGTTTTCCAGGAAAAATGTGTCTTTGTTACACTCTGTTTGTTCTGGTAATGGTGGTAATTAGAATGATTGCAGACTGGCCGTACGGTTATTTTATAAATAGAGAATAATATTTCCATTGTCTAAAATAGGAAATCTCTATGTATTGTAATGGAAAGTAAATTATAATGATTGGATAGAGAAAAACGGTTTATTCATGGGTATTTTATTAACATGCTACTTTCAATCCAGCTTAGGAAATTGGTCAGGGAATGTACAATACTTCCCATCTCGGAAGGTGAAAGTCTACTATTACAGGTGGTTTATCACACGTGAAAACCAATGACCATGTTCTAATCCCATATGAAAATCATCCCCCCGGCAGATAAACCAAGACATATAAACTAAGTGGCAATTTTTGCTTAAAGAAGGCACAAGACTGCACAATGGAATAGCAGAAGTGTTACACTTCACACGGGAGGAACATTAGGAAGATCTGCGTGAGGGAGCTTGCTCAGTGCTTCCCCATGTAATGATTACCTCTAGCTAGTGTGCTTCATCTTTCACTTCTAAGAGCGCTAATTTTACTCAGAAATTCTTTTAAACACGTTAGCTTCTTTTAAAACGTACTATATTATTCCTCAGTAATGATCTAAACTGCCTTAATTTCCATTATTACAGTAATATTTTGGAGTAGATTGTCAGGTCTTTGGGGCTGGGACTGTCTTTTTGTCCTATGTTTGTGTTTTGCCTAGTACAATGGGGTCCTGTCCATGGATGAGGTGCCTAGGTCACACCACATACAAATAACTGAAGCATGGTGTATACATTTACATTTAAATTTCCATAAATACTATGCAGCTCTTTTTTATTTTTTTAAAGGATACGTTTTCATCTCAGGTGGCTAGGTAACAATATTATGTTATATGAAATGTAACAGTAACCCTTGGAATTGGTGGATATAGGCCCCTGTCACATGACTGTAATATTGACTTTAGAGATCTCACAAGTTATGTTATGATGGGCCACGAAATAATGTTTAATTTCTCTTAGTGTAGTTTTCTTGTATGATAAGAAACACACACTGTATTTTCTGGTTCCAGTCACATGACCTCCACAGGTCAATAACGTCTGCCGCATAAGGATCTACATTCAACGACTTCACTAACCTACTTTTAAAACAAAATTATGTGTCAGTTGTATAGATCATTTACATTTTCAGACTATTGCACACATTTAAATTAATCCTCCAACACATATGTGAGATAAGGGAATATTCAGTCCAGTTTTACATGTAAGGAAACTGAAGCAGAGTTTGTGATTTGACCCAGATTACATCATGTTCAGTATAAGATTTGAGCTCAGAACCAACATAAATGAATAAATCCCTATCCTGTACTCCAACTACTGAAAAATACTGCTTAGGAGTTGGAAGACCTAGGTTTAATATCTTGCTTTCCCACAGATTTCCTGTGTGATCTCTGGCAAGTCACTTAGCCTCAGTACCCCATCTGTAAAATAGGGATACTAGCACTTTTTACTCACAGAGGTGATGTGAGAATAAGTATACTAAAGACTGTAAGGTGCTCAAATACTACTGTAATGGGGGGGGGTCATATAAACACCTAAGAGAGGTATCTAGATAGCCATTTTAAAGATGATATTAGAGAACCTATTTGGGGAATCTTCTTTATTTCACTTCTCCCCTTTAGGACACAAGAGGAAGATTGAAGTGTCTTTAGATTATATAAAAACATATGAGGTGTTTCATTTATTTTTATTTCTACACTTCACATTTCACCCCTAAGTGGTACAAAATGATCACAAAAGCCATTTCCTTCCCTTCCTCTGTATATACAAATAGAACAGAAACTTACACATGCAGAGGGAAAGGAGAATTAAAAAAAAAGAAAAAAAAAAGACAAGGGAGAAGGATTACATCTTCAGTAGCTTCAGTTTTGCAGCTTGGAGGCTGTTACCAAGCCAACGTTGTGCCTTTTAGTCATTGAAGAAGAGTGAAGTCATTTAAGTGAAGTGAAGAAGTAATAAAAGTCAAACTGTTTGTTAAGGACAGGTTTATAGCATCTGCTTCAAACTTTGTCAAGGAAACAGCAGAGCTGTTTTTTGTTTGGTGGGTTTTTTTTTGTTTTTTGTTTTGTTTTGGCACGGCTGTGTCTGATAATAGAACGCTTCTTTCCTATGTGTACCTTTCATTTTAAAAGTATATAAGAGATCAATGCTACTATACCATTTGCTGACTGTTTGGCTGCATAAAGAATGAGGACTCAAAGTGAAAGAAGGTGGTGATTTTATAACCTCTGCTGAGAGTCAGATATTACCCATACTTGCATATTTTACAGAGTTCAAAATTTTTGATTTTGTTTGTCTAAAGCAGTCTTATTTCAAATCTCACCTGACACAAGCCCTGATCCTGTTGGCTATATACAAAATATTCATTTTATTCCTGATTGGTTAACATGGTCTTTTGAAGGTTGTGTTCCTGCCTCTTTGCAGCTTATCACTTACTCTTATTTTTCATTTGAAATTAAATTGTATTTTAGAGAAATACAAGATCCAACTTTGGAACACATATGGGTACTCGCTCAGTGGTTCTGCTAGCTACTTGGTATACTGAGTCAGACTCTTCCTCCTTTACTACATTGGGACCAAGACAAAATGTGTGAGGGAAATACAACATAGCTTTAAGCCACCTTTGCACTTCATGAATGTTTATCTTGTTCCCCATCAGACTCAAGATTGCTGTATCTTAAGCTTGTTTGGAGCCACTTTCTGTGGGCTGTTATGCTGACATGGGATAGTCAGAGTACAGCGTGGTCCAGCTTTGATCCTCCTGCCCCCTTCTTGGTAACTCCTACACCAGGATCCGACAAAAAGCTCTTAATGCACCTTTACACTGTCCATTCAATCCTCAATGAAAGGGATAGTCTACAGCCCCATTACACAGCCAAATGGTGTAAACTGGCTATATCATAAGAAAGTATTGCATCCACTGACTTATTTTATTTGTACGGGAGTGTTTCAGAATAAATAGCATGACATATTAACATTGACATTTTGTTTTTAAAAATTCTACTTCCTTGGTTCTCATCACGAAAGTCAAGACTGTTCTCATGGTTCTTCCTCATTGTGTTTAGGTCAGAGTTAGGAAGGGAGTTATTATATTGAGCGTATCTGAGCTAGTTGCGTATGTGCAATCAACTGTGAAGAACAAGAACAAGTGACTCGAAGCAATTTTTCTGTCATGGGAACATGACTCATGCATTTTTATTCACACCCACCATCTTGCCAACACTTTCTTTTTAAGATCTTGAAGGAAAAAAGAGAGATGTATAAATATTTCTAAAATTTCTAGTTAAAAAATGTACATGGATCAGCTCCTAAAAAATTAATCTTAATTCATAAGTATGGGGAAATAGCTGCAGGAAACCACCCCCCAATAATATACTTTACTCAATCTTGGAAATGTTTATCAGACCTAACAGAATTAGCCAAATTAATATGATATATTATGATTTTTTCCTCTTATTTGGCTAGCATTTGGGAGTGATGAACATCTCCCATTCCTATCCTGTAAAATATCTCTTGTACATTTGGTTTTACTGCTATTTGTAATGAATTTATTCAGAGAAATTTGTCTCTTTTCCTACTCATTAATTGACCCTGAGGAGATTTTCTTCAATATCTGTTCAAAACTATTTGCCATAGAGTATTTAGGAAATGATTACTGGCCTGTAGCTGCTTCATGAGCACTTCTTTGAGTATCTGATGATCAAAATAAGACTTTTTTTTTCAATTAACCTCTCATGATGATTCTATCAAAGGGAGTTCTGACTGATTGCAAGCTTTTGGATTGGGCCCTAGATTAGTGACAACAGGTGTTTCTAAAACGATAAGATTACCTACTAGGGCTCACTGTGTTGTATAATAGATTAGTACTTTTGACAATTAGGCCCTAAGTGACTTAGGTGCACAAGTCTCATTGATTTTAATAGGGATTCAGTTCCTAAATCACTTGGGCCCTTTTAAAACCCTCTGAATAAAAAACAAACAGTTAAACATTAAGCCATAATTTAAACATAACACTTGGAGATGCCGGTTGTTCTAGAGTAAGTCGGGCTTTGGGACACCCAAGTTCTATTCCTGCTCTGCCACTGAACTGTTGTGTGACCTTGGGATAATCACTTCATTTACCTGGACTGTTTCCTTTCTTATCCCTTGTCTGTCTCATCTGTGTAAGCTGTAAGCTCTTAGGAACACAGTATCATCCTGATCTGCACAGTGCTAGAAAAGTGGAGCCTTGAGCCTGACTCTTGTTTTTAGGGGCTACTATAATACAAATATAGTATAGCAATGTGTCATGTCAGTGATAATGATGGGTTGTCTACACTGAAAACGCTCCTGTAGCACAGCTGTGCCACTGTAGCACTTCAGCATAGACACTATCTATGCTGATGGGAGGGATCCTCTCGCTGATGTAGTTAATCTAACTCCCCAAGAGGCGGTAGCTCCGGCAACAGAAAAATTCTTTGGTTAACCTAACACTGTTTCACGATGACTTAGGTCTACTTAACTGTGCCTCTCAGGGGTGTGGATTTTTCACACCCCTGAGAAACGTACTTATGCCAACCTAATTTTCTAGTGTAGACTAGACCTAAGAGTGAGAAAAATGAACAATCATCACTGTGTCTAGCTCTGAAGCAACATATGTAAAAGTTTCTGTAATATACTTTCAGGCATAATGGAAACCCAGATGGTACTATACTATTCTGAATACATTCAGTAATGTTTATTGACTGTTCTGGCCTGAAATATATGCACCAGGCTGTACTATAAATACTTCAATTTTACTGGTGATTAGTGGGAGCTGTTTTCCAATTCCATTGGACTCTAGGCCACTAGGGAGAAAACACAGTATTTTATTACAGTGAAATGTTCGTTACAAATACAAGAACAATGACTTTTACAAGACCAGTCAAAATGGTTCTCTGCCCTCTGCCATTATTTAAACAGCCATAGATAGTACTGCCGGCTTGCTATGAAGCAAGCTAGAAGCTTGATAACCATGTAGATACAGCTAGAGAGAAACATATTAATTTAGTGTTTCTTAACAAAAGTGTCCCTAATGGAAGAATATTTTAAGCCTATTTGCATGGGAAAAGTGCTGAAGGAAGATTTATTAATTAAATAGTTGATTTCATGATGTCCTTCAAAATCAAGAGAAGGAGCCCTTGCTTTTATTGCCATTTGAAACTGGATCCTGATAACTAATATATCACCTGTATATCTTATGTCCTGCCATCTGAAGGTGAACATGATTAAGTTTTCTGCCTCTCCTTTCTATTATGTAGTGATATGTTTTGTGTGAAAGAGCATATCAAGAATGTCAAGAGGGGGAAAAAAATAGATGGATCATGCTTCCACATTTTTTTGTCTGACTTACCAAAAAAAAAACAAGTTACTCCGGATTTCTGATGACATTTTCCCTCAAGCATAAGTCTAAGAAGTGGGAAGGTGGTTTTGTTGACACATCATAGAATCTTACACACTGAAGTTGGGAAAGACCCGCCAATATGAGGCATTTACTCTATCTCTGTACAGTTGCAGCATTGTTTACTAGTGTTCGATCCAGTCTAATTGTTAAATGTTTGAAGCAGTGGGGATGCAATTTCTTTGAGTGACTTCCACTTAAAACTTTCCCCAACATTCTGTTACATTTTCTGTCTTTTATTCACCTTCTTTGTTGTATCCTTTTTCTTATCCACAGCCATATCTTTCCTTTCTGGTGTCTAAATTCTTCTACTTGCATTTAGTGCAATTCTTTGATTGCCTTATTGAAATCAATGGAACTGTTTATGGACCATGACCAAGGGTGTTGGATCTGCCTCTGACTGTTTATGCCCTTCAGTTATGTGTTCCCTGGTATTATGTACCCCTTGTTCACAGATGTGTCAAGTTACACACATTTAAATTTTACTCTCTCCTCAACTCATATTTTGTGATATTTTTTGTTCTCTCCTCTTAACTCCCTTTGTCTTCTCAATATCTTTTTGGTAAATATGGAGACAGAATCGAACATATTGCAAATTGTGCTGCCCCAGTGCCATATGAAGGTGACTAATATGTCCTTGATAACCTAATGGTTTCTTATAGGCAGCACAAAAATATATTTGCTACTTTTTCTGCCCTACTTTATTGCATGTTCCTGTCTTTTGTCTATCACTCCTAAATCTTCATCAGCAATACTGCATTCAAGATTTTGTGAGAATTTGCTTAACACAAAAAACTCTCAAGACATTGTACTGTGAAAATAAAATGGTGTAACTGTTCGCATCATTAAAACACTCTTCTGTAAGGAGTGCAGTAGAGCCAGTTGAAACAAATAGTTACCCTTTCCTTCCTATTGAAAAATAACCTTTTTTTCAAAACTGATCATCAGCATTGCTGAAGTTTTTCATCTTTTCTTATCAACATGGGTATTGAGAAGCTTTGTATGCCACACCCCGGTTTTCAGTCAAATGAAAAATATTGATAATATTATATTAGCCTCCCATTTCACAAAGAATGGTTCTGTGTGAAATCAAATTAATTATTTAATGAGAAGTTGTAAGTATTCAAAAAGCTAGTGGGAGCAGTATTTTAGGCAGAAGGCTTTTATTTTTTAATTCTATCTTGGCATCCCTGCCCATCCATAGGCCAGATACATTAAATTTACGCATCCTACATCATATACATATCCAGGATTAGCTTTAAAGCACTATCCACCTGCAGACCCAACTACTAGTAACAGATAAAGTATACAGGAAGAGCAAACTAGGTCACAGCATTGGGTGGTTGTACTATGTCCGTAAGACTCAATGCAATCCAATAAGATACAATTTCTGAGTGGAGAGGACCATACTCTAGGATTCAATTTCTAATGCTGAGTAAAATTAGACCACCAAGGTTATATTACTAGCTTCCTTCTCAGAAAAAAGATATTATACGTACAGTGTAGGTAAAATTTGACTCGCACAAAGAACTGTGGATATAAGTCTGAGTAGATTCCCTTCTAACTGCCTGTTTTGCTCCCATAATTTAATGGTCAGTGCAAAAATGTGGGCCCTCAATTTCTGGGCAGAACTATCCTCCTTAATATTTACCTTAATAAGTTCTAGAACATTTTTATCCTTTTGTCCTCTGCCACCAGTGCTGCAGAAAGCTGCCTCTCATCTGCAGTGTGAGCTGTGTATTAGCAAAATATTTAAATGGAAAATGTTTTATCTTCTACTGTTCAGTCTGATATTTCCATCTTTGTTTTCACCCCCAGTACATAGACACTGTTTATTCTATAGACAGATCACACCTCTTCCAGTGTTCCTCCCGGACTGCCTGCTATTTTTCTTTACTTCTATTTTAAGTGACTGTTTGAACAATCACTGTGTTTAGCAGTCTCTCTCCTGCACCTACCTGAAGCATTCAGATAAACTTTACACAAAAGAGAAGGTAAGCCTAATGGTTGAATGTAGCACTAACTGTATGTGTATGTGCTGTATGTGTGTTCTACTTCTACTAGTAACTCCAGTTAAGACTCCACAGTGTGCCCTGTTGGCCCTCAGTTTGCTCACCCCTGAACAAGTAACATGCAGGGCTGACTCTAACTTCTTTTGCCGCCCCCAAACAAAACAAAAAAACAAACAAAAAAACAAGCACCGCCCCACCAGAAGAAAAAAACAACAACAAGCGCCACACCACTGCCTCAAGATTGGCCACCCCTTTGAAGGCGCCACCCCAAACACGTGCTTGGTGGGCTGGTGCCTGGTAAAATGCCATGCTTAGTCTCCTAACTGAGCATAGATGAGGAAGGAAGACATGGATTCTTTTGGTCGGTTTACTCTTCAGACTAAAGACACCTCTCAGACATATTCAGTCTGAGACTGCTTGAGACTACTTCTCTACAAATTTCCATCCAGACACGAGGCTTTGACACACTCAGTGTCCTTACGCATTCTGGTGAGGTTGTGCTTGCCTGCTTTCTGAGGTCCTTTCTAAAGCCTTTTTAAAAAAATCCTTTAACCCTTGCTATGGAGACTTTTATATCAAGTGGTTGTATATCCATAATTCATAACATGCATTTAATTACAATTTTGGCATAACAATATACAGTTCTAACTCTAACCTTCCAGCTCATGCAAGTTTAATGGTGGTAAAATATTAAATAGATGAACACATCATGATAACGCTTCTGGTAATGGCAAACTTTAACTAGGGAGCCATTATCTACACCTTCATTTTGTGTGTCTGAATTCTCAGAAAGAAGCAAAAGAAAAAAGGGTAAAAAAAAAAAAATCGTGACCTCCCAATCATGCTGTGCCATCCTAATGTTCCCTGGAATTATGCTGTTGGCTATACTTTACTATTCCCTTATCACATGTTTGGTGTGGGTGTTACAGAAAAATTGTGCCAACTTTAGGTTCTATTAATAAACATGGGACATGATTCAATTCCAATCGGAGCATTACAGATGGATTTTATATGCACTTGAATCTCACTACATATATGCTGAAATTAAAAGGAATGTGCATTCCTCCAGTGCTCTGTGTAGTGAAAACAGCAACCACTGCTACTGTTTCTCCCCTCCCCCCCATACCACAAACTTTCTACTCAAATCAGAATAATTAATGAAAATAGAAGGCATTGGCAGAAGGAAGAAACATCTGGGGAATATTCCAAGACTGTGAAGACAATATAAGTATTCATAAATGCTGTCTAGCTTTGAATGTCTACCATGGTTATCTATTATAGTTTTTTAAAAGTAAAAAATGACATCTTATAGATGTATTCAATAAGGATTTGGAGTGAAAATACTACCTTTTAATGAAGAGTAATTTTTAAGAACTAAAACTGTTGTCATGCTTCTGAAAATATGATTTATGGAGCAACCAAGGCAGCACTAGGTAAAATTGATTTTAAAATAAGTATCTGGCTAACTTAGAGTACATGTGGGTGAGTGCAATGAGGTAAACAAGTTAAATCAGAGTAGATTTAGCCTCCCTAGTGTTCCTTTTTCTAGGATTGAGGAAGATGGACATGTAATTTCTCAGCAGCTGCTCACCTGTTAACTCCTCATTACCCTAATGTGATTAGACTCGCAACAAGATAGTCAATATTTTCAAACTGTTTCCACAGCTATCTCCTCTACTGTTATAAAGGAAAAGTATAGTTCTTTAAATGCTGATCCTGATGTGTATTCCACTGTGGGTACACATGCACTCTATTTGCTTGGGACTAGAGAATTCTTGCAAGCAGTGGTCATTGGTCTATGTCTGTGCCCTCACTCTACTTCTGCTCTGTGTCAAGAGTAGAAGGGGCTGGGAGTGCAAACCAATGTCTCTCCAGTTCTTTCTACTGCTGTATGTGGCCTAAGTAGAATCTCTGATGTCCAGAACTGATCTTATTTCAACATTTCCCTGTAAATATTTCCATGTGTCATATGCAATTAATATTGTTAGTTTTACAATTTTAGCTACTAGTTAGTTTGAACCCCCAGCCTAGGGCATCTTCTAATGCCCTGGGGAAAGACTTAGACTATGCCCAGGCTTCAAAAACTGTCTTCTATCCCATTCCTGTTCAGCCAGTGATAAACACTTGGAGAAGCTCATATCTCCTCTAAGTGCTGTATTTTCCACTCCCTCCCCAGCTGAAAGTAGCAAGTGTGAGATCTTCAACTTTGGAAGCACTTTACAGAATGTGCCGTGAGGCTCAGTCAGATTTGGAACAGGAAAACCCCCTGCCCTGGCCCTGACTCATTATGGGATTGCACCTCCTAGCTTGCAATCTGATTTAGGAGCAGGAATGACTAGAATGAAATACCCTTAATTTGGATCTCCCCATGAGTGTAAGGAATACTCTCCTAAGCATAAAAGCTGATCCCATCCAAGGTCTACTAAGAGAGGGGGTCCTTTTCCAACCAATCCAGGTCAGGCAAGTCTTTGAGCGCAAGACACAATGACCTTAGATCCTACTAAGCCTCATGGCTATGAGCAGAAAACACAATGGAGCAAGACTATTTCAACATTGCTATTGACATCAACCACAATACAGACTAAGACAAAACACTGGAAGCCGCGGGACAGTGAACTATCTGTACCAATGAAGACCATGCCATCAAAGCTCCTTCACTGGCAATACAGTTGCAGCCCCATAAGTAACCACCAATTACTCAGATTTGCTTTGCACTGGCTCTACTAATGAAAGGCAATGAGTCGTAGCCTTAGAAGGCTCCAGTATTTTACATTCCAGAAGATATCATTATCCTCCTGGACCCACAATCTCCCCTGTTCCAGGACCAATCCTCCCTATGGACATTTTAGCACCAGTAGAAATCAAGGAAAAGCCCATCTCCCAACCTATCCACTAGCTGTGGTTTCTTGTCACTGGAACCGATAGCACCAGTGATGGAAACAAATCCAACATTTTCATCATAAGAAGAGTCTGACATATTGGTAGAACAATCTTCCCCTCTACCAAGAAAGTTCAGCCCAAACAGTGGATTGACAGTCTCATGGTACCAGTCTTGTGTGTCCAAGTGGGGACCTGCTCCTCAGGACCAGCGGTGCCAATGGTTATCCAACTACTTTCAAATACGCAAAAGTTCACAATATAAGGTTTGGAAGGCAGCTCAAGCCTTTATTTTTCACAACTCTTTGCTTATTGCTTTAAATGTAATTGTGTGCATGAATAAGAAAAAAGTAACTATAAAAGCAGCTAGATATATTTTGCAGGTAACGTTTGCTGATCCCACATGCAACATCTATGACAAATAAGTGATTGCTTGGGCTTTGGGAATGTGGATTTCAGAGCCCAAGCTCCAGCCCCAGTGGGAATGTCTACATGGTTCTTTTTAACACCATAGCACAAGCCCGAGTCTGCAGACATGTTGCTGCAGGTTTTTTCCCCAGTGTACAGGCCTCAAATCAGACCGGAGGCCCATAGTATACACAGTGTCCCTTTTTAATTCCAGTTTTTTTTCTTGAAAAATGCTGATTCATTAAAATGGAAACCTTTCATGGGAGAGAGTCAATGTTGACAAAAGTTTAGTTGGGAGGGTTTCTCTGATACAGAGTAGAATTTCTAGTCCAAGAGACCCACTGCACAATAGCCAATAGAATACTCTTGTGGTTAGGACATTCACCTAAGGTGTTGGGAGACCCTACTGTAGTTGAATTCCTCCTGCTTTGAATCAAGCAGAGAATGAATTTGAACATCGGTTTCCCACCCACGGGAGTGCCATAATGACCAAACTGTTGGCTACTCTAGGATGGGTTTCTCTCTCTCTCTCTTTCCACTGTCCTGCAAATCTCAAAAGCTCTTGAGTTTGTCTCATTGGAGCGGGAAACTTTTTGATATAAAAGAAGTTCTGCAGGATGGAAAAAAAAAAACATTTCCAATCCAGCTTTATTTATGAGCTCTGAGAACAGTACAGCATGAAGTAAAATGGCTGCTAACTGGTGGTAGGATCTCTCTTAGATTATCAGCATTTGACATTATGGATCATTATACTATATTTAATCATTTATCTTACTTTGACATAATTAAGTTAAATTTCAATTACTTACTTTATGTTTTAAAGACTTTGCATACATTTGTTCAAGATCATCTTTCCCCTCCCCCCACCTTCTTGAATGTTATCCTCTTCTGCCTTTTAGGACTTTGTTTTGAGGCCATTTTATATTCCATATATTGTATTATTTGCAGAGATAATTAAACAATCCATTATAATACCATCTGCTGTGAAGTACAGCCATGCTTTTTTGTGGAATGAAAAAAGGAATTGATTGATACTGACACTCTTTACTTTGATAGAATCAAAATCTGAGAATGGTAAATTATCTGGAATTAAATTCAGACAAAGAACATGAGATTGCCAGCACACCCACTTTTTTCCAATTGTATTTCAATTTTGTGCACGGCTAGAAGCTTATTAAATTATTTAAAATATTTTTAGTAGAGATTTAGATAAGAACACTGGAATGAACAGAATTTAGCTGAAGTTGATTGATATTTAAAATACAAATTCGTGAAGTATTTTTTATTCCTGAATTAATAAAAGTAGAATTAAATGATGACATTTAACTTTACTGATCATTTACTGTGTTTATTAAGGAGATCATTCCTGCTTATCTCTGCTTTCATTGTTAAATATATGAACAGTAATTGTGTTATTTTTGATTCATAACTGGTCTAGCACTAATGACTTGGGAAATGTACACATCACATGTATCATTGTCTGTTGGGTGAAACCCGAACTCCTCCACTGCCTGTCAAGAGCAATAGACTGTTAACCTCTAATGGACATTCTTCTTTAGTTGAAGTGTATTTAGAGCAGATGTTCTAAGTTTTATTTAGACAAATCAAACTTTGTTTAGTGACAGTTAAAGAGGCATTAAGATCATCCCACCAACCAAATTTTTAGAAGCCTGGAAATAAGTTAAGAGAAATGTCTCCTGTATTCCGGGACACATTCTTATGCTGTAAAGATGATCCTTAGTGCATTCCAACACTTCACAAGTCTTTGACAGTTAACAAAAAGCAACATGTACCCTAACTTCATCAAACTCATGCTTTCACACAAAACTTCAATGGCAGCCATAAACACTCTTGCAGCTGACTGTCACATTCTGCATTGGGTAGCTATTCTGCCTTAAAAGGTTGCCATTAACATTTTGTGCGAGCATAAATTTGAAGATTGCACAATTTTGTTAAAGTATTTTTGGTTTTCAAATCCTTATCTAAATGTGAATTAATCATAACAGCTTCCTGATGTAGAAATTGTTATCCCCGTATTACAGATCGCGTGGGAAAGTGTAGCAGAAAGAGGTTAAGTGCCTTAGACAAGACCATAGAAGGAATCATTTGCAGGAATCATGATTGCAGCTCTACAATTCCTATCCCCCTGCTCAACCCACTAGAAAAATGTTTAAATTTAGCTAATCTGTCCCTTCTACCATTGTATCTGGGCACTTCTCAATTATTTATCTATTACACTGGTATTTCAGGAGTTGATCTGACTATAAAAAATAGTTTTACATTTTCAATGGGCTTTCCATAATTTAGCTAATACCTACAGAATATTTCCTGCTGGCTGAAGTCTTGTAAGTCAGTGCCGCCTGCAATCAGTCACTGTTAATTTATTAATTGTTCTTATGTTAAATATTTGCTAGAACTCAAATGTCTTTAAAAAAAATCACATGCACAAATCACAAACCTAGCAATTTTCTTCCCTAACAGGGAAGTATTGCATAACATTGCTTGAGAGGGGTGAGAAATGGGTGGAGCCTTGCTTTCTACAGCCAGTTCAGCTGAGACAATATGGAGATGTGTCCTAACTTACTTCTAGTATAGTATCAGCAAACCACTCCCCACCCACCCTTTGCAAGGGGGAAGCAGGAAGAGAATTGTACTTCAGAGGGGTATCGATATATAGAGCCCCTTGAAATGACTACTGAGATGATACAGTTTATGTATTATCTCTTGCTCAGGGCTATGCGTAACATCGAGGCTATGTCTACACTGCACATCACTTGCATCAGTGTGTAGGGTACATGTAGCCACAAAGCAGGCTACTGTCATTTTTAGCTACTCGGGAGCAAGGAAAGTCTCTGACAGGTGGGGAGGGAGAGCTGCCAGAGCCTTTCCCTGTGGTGAGGAAAGGCTCCAGCAGTTCCTGGAAGCAGGGAAAGCCTCTGAAAATGGGGTGCAGCAGGACACTACACTGCTAAAAATAGCAGTCTTGATGGGGCAGTCACTGCTTGGGTGTGTACAGAGCCATGTACAATACCTACTTGGGTACGTATCCACAGAGTTCAGGTGTGTCTTTACTTTGCTCACCTAAAGAGTGACTCACCATCTAAACTGCACTTTTTACCTGTTAGCGGGACAAGACATATGTTCTCTGCACACTGCCAGAAGTGTGCAGAATAGATATACCCTTGAATAGCAACCACCACTCCAAAAACATTTTCAGGTACCATTTTAAAGGCCGGAGGTGGGGAGAAGCTAAGGCTAACTGTGTGGGTGGAATTAGTTCCACAGCCTGGGGCCCTCTCCACCAGCGACTCAGTCATCCACTGACTGAAGTGATGACAGTAGAACCTCTAAACACTGGTTGTCGTCAAGGAGGAAATACCTACCAAGATGAAACTCCCCTTTAAGCTAGTCATCGTCTCCATTTAAAGGCCAATATTTAAGAAGTTAAGGAAAGTCAGATAAACATTTAATTATTCCTCAGTAAAGTGAAGTTCATGAACTAAAGAGTTTTAATGTTCTTTATGATTAGAGGGAAAATATCATATTCATTTGACTTCATTCCTGAAATTTGTTGGCCTTGAAGTACATTTGGTTAACTAAATATTCACTAATAAGTATAGATGTTCCTGGGCCTCATAGCTCAGATATAGATCAAAACTTCCCAACATCTGGGTTTTCAGATGAGGGATGGTGGTTTTGGCCTTCTTCTGTGAATAAGGGTGTCTTTGAGGATCAAACTGTACAAATATCAAGTGCCCATGGCACTAGAACATCATTTCAATTATATGCCTAGGTCATCACAAAGACTTTCTATCAGAATTGCTGAAGAGATCTGGTTTGTGGACTTCGATGTGGGAGGAACATGTGTGCAAGCAGGCAGTGTCCACCCAAACCAAAATAAATCCAAGAGCAATAAGTGAGTTGGATAAATAAAGCAGTGGAATTTAGTTTGCAGAACTCTAAACTCTTATCTTTGCAGCAAGTGAATCTCTTCTCTTAGCATCAGAACCCTCAACTTATATACATTGGTGTGCTTCTACTGAAGTCAATAGAGCTATATATCTGCTGAAGACTAGCTCCTTAGATCAAAAAGGTATGATCCAAATACGTTTGCATTTTTGCTGTGTTAGGAACATAGCTTTATTCATCAAGGCAATTACCAAGAGGTTGCGTACACATTTTTACACATTATACACATTACACATTGTACATTATGTACACCTTATAACTATATCTGTTTAGCAAGTGGAATAATCTATACAGTAATTAAGCAGCCTTATACTGGTAAATTTGCATCCCCGCTAGGGATTTTTGCAACTTTAACAATATCTGCTTCTCAGCAGGTAAATTACACCATTACAAACACTAGACCAGCCAGCTTGTCATAAGTATAAAGTGCTGGAGAGGGTTAATGTTACCTGAGAACAAGTGACGTAAGAGTTTCCCTGCCATGAGAGAGGGAGGGAGGGAGTTCAGTTCGAGTTTTTGGCTTGCCATGTAGCTTGGCAAGGGTCCCGGAGCATCTCTGGCTATTGAGAATAACTCTACTTTCCTTGTTATATTCCTAATTAGCTGACTGTAAGTAATGTTGATTTTCCTAAGTCTGTACCTATTTGGGGTGTCTCTATCCTTTTCAGAGGGGGAGTTATAGAACTCTAAATTGTAAGTTGTACTGTAGCCTATGTTCTAATCTCTTTTCTTTATTAAATCTTGTTAGTTATAAAAAAGCGTTTGGTTTATTTCCCTTAAGGTTTTCTCTGCTTCCAGACTGGGAAGAGAGGAGGGAGGGGAGTAGGTAAAAGGACCAGCTCAGGGTAGGAGTTGAGAAGCGGAGTCTGTCTCTACCTTCAGCGAGATGGGTGAGGGGGGGAGGGGAAACTGCCTCCAAGTGTCTGGCCCTCAGGGAGGGAGACAGAGCTAGGGTTTTGGGGAGTCTGAGTACCCCACTCCAGGGCTTTGGAGATTTACTCAGATGGTGGCAGCCTGGGGTCCCCAAGTTCCCAGATGGTAAAGTGTGGGAGTCTGGGGGTGTAAAGAATTAACTTAAGCTGGGGAGCAGTTAAAGTTAGTTGGTCTGGCATACAAGAGTCCCCTTCTCGGTACTCAAGAGCACAGAGACTGGGTATCACACTCTTACACAGCCCTAAATTGGATATGCTATCTTTTGTAGTGGCAGATATGTGAAGTTTCAGATGAAGGCCAAACAAACCCAAAACACTCACCCTATTGTGCAGTGCTGTGCATACGAAAGAGACTCTGAGATATTCCTCTCTTGTGATTCCTGCTGAGGCCATACAGCATAAGATTTGACAGCACTTTGTTTAATTATGTATGTGTAGAGATTCTATTTGGTAAAGGATTAATTCCTCTCTACTTTGTCATTTGCATTTTCTGGTACATAGCTTTAGACTCTGCCAGGATACTTTCTGTGGGGATTGTACTCATGATGGTGTGTCGTCTGAGTGTCAGAGCGACTATTCACCAGATTTTTGTCCTCCTTGCCTTTTCACCTTATTTTAGAACAAAGTGGTGTGTAATTTCCCTGCAGTCATGTCAATACTTCGTCCAGTAGGTCTTACTCAGTCGTGACTAGATTGAATAAAACATATATATGTAAATGGTGTGATCAGAGGAAAGCACACAAAAAGTGTTTAATATTGACTCAATTAATCAGAGTCTAATCAAGGTTTAGTAAAACTACAAAACACTTTTGGTTACATTTCAGAGCATATTATGCTTAGACCATGCATATGGCTTTCCATTTTCACTGGATGTTTCTTTTCAAAGAACTCCAAATGTGATTGAGATGTCATTCTGTGGGTATTGTGGAAATCAGTTCGGCCAGAACAATCTCTGCACTTTCAAATTAATTCCAAATAAATAACTCGTTACCAGACATGTATTGTTGCTATAGTCCTATGCTGTGAATAAACCTGCCCTAGAAGAGTCAGTATATTTCTACCGGAGGAAATAGGGCAAGTCTTGGGGACCCCACACATACAGTCTGAACTCCCTGTGTCCTGTGAAGCTTAGCTCTTTGGAAACTCCCTGTTGTGAAACACTGATGGTATTTTGTTGGGTGGGGTTAAGGTGAGGCTATTGGAGCTACAACTCCATTGATACACTTGCTATGCTCCCCCATGAAGTGGAGAACAGCAACAATAAGGACTACATTGATCCTAAAGCTGTAGTAGCAAACATAGTTTGACTTCCTTTCCTCAGAAAACAGTCAGATCCAAGGGCTAAATTACTGATTTGAAGATTTGGCTTTCCTGGAATAAGAACATTTTTGGCAGCTTTCTGTGGATTTGTGTTCCTCCTGTACTAAGAAGGCAATATGAATAATAAAAAACCCTAGGATGAGAAAATTGTGGTTTGCAACCATAGCTACACAATTTCTAGTAGCCTACAGATTTGAACTTTTCTGAGTTTATGTTCCATCAAATACTGACAAAGTGCAAATTGACTCTGTGACACACCAACTCAACATACAAAATACCTCCTGATGTCATAAGACATTACCTCATTGTGGGTCAGATTGTGAGTGAGGGAAGTCTTACAAAACTGCTCAAAGGGACAGCACGACTGACTTTGAGGTAAGGCTGAATATAGCTTAGCTAATGCATTACTTCATGGCCAGTGGTTGCCTTAGGCTGGCTTATTGACATTAAAACTGTGTGCTTCTAAGGGCCCTACACAACAAAACAAACCAAGCCAAACCTACCAATTAAACGTCCATCTTCCTTTTTCCCATCCACAATCAGAATTAGTGGTGTCAGCAAGACAAGACACAGACATAATTCCTTAACTGCCCTTACTTGCTCTCTGCTTGATAGGTTGGGCTTCACTTCAACCTCCTTTCTTTCTGTTGCCATGAAGTGATGTCACTAGAGGCCACTAACCTTTGTGACACTGGGTTCTGCTACCCCAAGAGGCTAGATTGTGGCAGCCAAAACCCTGAGTAGTAGACAGTGCTGTCCTACTGCGCCAGAGGCAGGTGTGCCTTGATTATGGCTCAAGTTACTTTAACTTTTTGGAGGATTCTCTTTTGCACTTTCTTCTTTCCATCCAGTGCATGGCCCCTGAATCTTGCAAAGGAACCTCTGCAGGGTTCAGGGGCAGTGGCAGCAATGCTGGTGTTAGTACCTTTCCCCACTTTTTGCACAAAAATAGAAGTGGTGCATTAAACTGCAAAACAATCTCCAGCAGCTGCCTGATTTCTAAGACACCAGATCATTAGTTAGTGTCTTCATAAAGTCGGTAATAGATAGAACAAAAACATGCAAGCAATTTTAATGTGGGGTTGTCTGTTAAGAATTTTTGTCTATGATTTTGGACCCAGTTCATATCCCAGGATGGAAGGAACTTTTATTTGGAGGCTGTCAGGATTGCCTCCCCACTATGAACTCTAGGGTAAAGATGTGGGGACCCGCATGAAAAAAAGAAATAACCCCCAAGCTTATTTTACCAGCTTAGGTTAAAACTTTTCCCCAGAACACAAACTTCTCCTATGTCTGGACTTGGAATATCGCTGCCACCACCAATTTAAGCCCACAAAACAATGGGTTAGGGTAAATTGGAACCCCTCTTATATATACCCCCCCAAATCTCCTCCCTTTACCTGGGAGAGGCTTGAGAAACAAAGAAAATAATCCCTCACTTTTCTGTGAGACTTGCGGATCCAAACCAGGATCTATCCAATGGAAACAAGCAGTCAGAGTCTTAAAAGAAAGATTTTAATTAAAGAAAAACAATTCTTGTACAGAAATTAATAGAAAATAAACCCACTTGCATACACACAGCATCCCTTTTCCCTCCCTGGGAATTCTTCCTCTGCTAAAGCTTAACAGTATAAGATCACCATGGATCAATTATCAAGTGATACAGTTTAAGCATACAATTCACTTACTACTGAACTTGACTTGTTAGAAGATTATAGATAGGTAGAGTAAAAGACATAGGTGTGGTTCATCCCATAGCCGGAGCGAACAGCGAGAGAGAGCTAAACCTGAAACTAAAAAACTCTCTTTGTCTCCGAGGTTGATTAACATCTCCGGTTCGTCATCCCCTCTCAGGTTAACCCTTTACAGGTAAAAAGTAATTCTAGGCTACTTTACACTTATGACAGAGGCCTTTATAATATAGTTGGAAAAGGTGAGAGAGAGACATTTTGCGAGGTACTGTCCCTATTGGTGAATGAAAATTCACACTGTGATAGTAGAAATACATGCATAAAATTGACTTTCCATGCAAACTGAGTGCAGATTTAATTTGTGGAAAATGGAAAGGTCACATACAGTGCAAGCTCATGTTGTGATATCCACTGTGTTCAACCGGTCCCTTTAAAAAAAACAAAAATATCCACATGAGAAGATTGCTATTCTGAATTTGTTAAACCACAAACTTCATAAGTCTCTCCTACAAGTGGCAATTTCTCTTCTTGCTTCACAGTAACTATTTAACTGCAGAGTGCTGTAGCAAAGTTACCTGTTTATGAAGGTTATTTTTACAAGCTATCTTACAGAACATTTACCAGATGAAAAATGAACAAAACATTTATGCAGAATCCCTGCTTTATTTTGTTCATTAACTTACTAGTTCACAAAAACAACCTAATCATAACAGCTACCCAAGTTATCAGTGTGAACTAGTAAGGTGATTTCTATATTAACAAGAAAATGAAAAGCAGGAATTGAAAAACAAGATTAGAATGTTGAAAATAGATTTAGAAAACATTAGATTTTTTTTGTTCCTAAACTTGAAAGTAAATTAATTAAAAGAGTACCTGGCTGTTAAATATCTGGTTTTACATTTTACTTCTGCTAATTATTGCACAAAGTGAATTGAACATAGTGTAAATAGAAAAGGATAATGACTCAAAGGCAATTAAAGATTCTGAAGCTTATACAGTAATTATGATTATTTTTTTGTGAAGATAAATACTCTCATTTTCCAATGTATGCTATGTAATTAAGTCCATATGCAATTATCCTCCTTTTATCATACACTTTCAATGGGAATTCATTTTAAAAATATCAGGCAAGGAGAAGGTGTAATTGTATGCAATGGGACCCTCCTATATTTAAGTCATTCTTGTAATGACTTCAGTATTATAGTGATTCCTAGCCTTTCTTTTTCCTGGAGTCATTTTGAGGGGGATTAGCAGATTACAATCTCCATTTGTCCCTCACATGCATACCTGGCACAGTTGCTGCTTTCTCCTTTTCTCTGTCCATTTTTTTCTTATTTTTGAATTGTTTTTATTTTTGTTTCCATCTTTGTAATTATGGCTTTGACAGAGTAGGTGCCAGCTCATGCCTAGGTCTCCATGCCTCAGTTGACTAATGATAAATACATAGTGGGAATCACTGTCTCGCCTGTGTGCTTAGTATTGTTATAATAGGTATTAGAATTATAATAATGTGTTTAATGTTTAGACTTTATTGAATGGTTGTGATTTGCTGCCTGCATTAATCTTGCTGATAACATCTAAATCCCATATTGTAAAGTAATGTTTGAGTATTTGTATTGTGAGCCTCTGCGACTGTGTAAAACAACAGACAGTGGAGAGACATTAACTAGTGTAATGTGCTGGTCTCCAACACAAACTGTTATATCTTTTGACACCAGATGGACTATTGCGAACGATTAAGATAAAAGCCCTTTGTAGCTCTGTTCTTCCTCCCCATGAAAATGTGTCATGCAAGAGGTTTCCTCCCATCAGCCAAGTAAGTTTGCACCTCAAAACACATGGGATAAAAACCCATAACAAGAAGGAATTTTATCTGTATGCTGCTTGGACTCTGAGGGGTAAAGTTTTCTAGGCATAAGCAAGAGGTCCCAAGTGCTTATTCTGGGTTAGCCCTAAAGGGCATATAGAGCTTGCTTGTTATATAAACTTCTGTTATCTTTTGAAATTTAAGATTATGACTCGGTTGTGTCTGTGTTTACTTGCTTTAACCTTGTAAATATCTCTCGTTTCCTTTTCCTACTTTTCCTTTTCCTACTTTTCCTACTCTTTAGATAGTTTATTACAGGATTGGCTACAAGTGTTCTTTGGTGTGAGATCTAAAGGGCAATTGACCTGGGGTAAGTGATTGGGTCTTTGGAACTGTAAATAACCTGAGTTTTCTTTTAGGATTAGCAGCCGTGTTAGTCTGTATCTGTAAAGAAAACAAGGAATACTTGTGACACCTTAGAGACTAACCAGTTTATTTTTCTGAGTTTTCTTGTGATTCTTGGTGTAAGGGAGCATCTATTACAAAGGGTCACCTGGGTGATGAGACAGATCAGAGTACCCCTGGGGACTGTCTGTGACTCCATGTTAAGGCTATTATAGTTCCTGGGGAGTGGTTGGTACTCATGTTCTTGAGTTACTGGAGGACCTTGACGGTAATACATTTAACTCTTGTGCTGCTTTTCCTCAGCCGGCTCCATGTCAGCAGCGTACAGGATGCTCAGAGCATCCATGGTGGAATTCTAATGCAGGGTTGCATGTGCTCATTCCCCAGAGCTGGGTGCTACAGAGGCAGAGAAGAGAAACATGGGATTGAGGGGCTTCTGTCAGATGCTGAAATCCTTTGTACCTGAGCTGCTCCCATAACCAGCTGCATTAGGAGACCAGAGAAGCAGCAGGAAATGAAGGGCAAGTGTCTTTCAAAGAGCTGCTTGATGCTTTATCTGAGAATCTGCTTGTAGGGTGTTTTGTTTGTTTGTTTGTTAGAGGTGGGAGGTTGGAGTGGGACTGGGTAGATCCACAACTTCCTGCCCTTTTTGCTTTTTCGCTCCTCTGACCCTGCCTTTGTAGGTTAGTGTACGCTCAAGGAGGGCTTGCTGCTGGTTAAATACATTGGTATAATGCAAGATATAGTATGTTCTCACAGTAGTGAGACAACAGTTAGGGTTATATCAAAATTATGACTCTATTTGCAGTTTGCATATCAGGTCAACATGGACCTGATCCAAAACTCCATTGAAGTCAGTATAGCAAAGACTTCCACAGAAATCACTGAGCTTTGGATCAGGCCCTGGAGAAGGGATGCACTTTATCAGTTACTGAGCCAGGGAGTGACAAATACCATGAATACCATAAATGCAGAGAGTGACCCAGACTCTGCACTAACTCTATGTTAATTTCCATGAGGCTCTCAGGTAGCCAGCTGTAGAAGAAGGCACAACTGGCGACCACTGGCCCATATTTTCCCATCTCTATGCATGTGCCGCTCAGCCCAGCCACTAGAATATGGGTAGGCTGCCCTTTTGTAGCCACCAATAGACACACCCATAACGAATAGCACAGACTTCGGAGGATGGGCTTCAGTAAGAAAAGGGAATCACAAAACAGGCGAGAGTGAGACTAAAATATATTTCCCCCTAAAATGATGATTCAAAACCTAGAGCAGCAACAGCTACCCACAGTAGGGGCTCGTCTTCACTAGAGCCGGCAGGGATCGATCTTCTGGCGATTGATTTATCGCGTCTCATTAAGACGCAATAAATCGATTGCCCGCGGCTCTCCCGTCGACTCCAGAACTCCAGCTTGCCGGGAGGCGCAATCTGGAGTCGACGGGGGAGTGCGCTGCTGACTGCCGCCGCCGTGGGGACAGGTGGTAAGTCGGCGGCAGATACGCAAACTTGTAGCTGAAGTTGCATATCTGCCGTCGATTCCCCTCCCCCCCCCTTCCCCAGTGAGGACAAGCCCTAAGAGTCTGTGCAAGATCCCAGCCAATGCCCTTTGGCCAGGGTTGCCTCTGGAGGCAGTCATGCTCCAATCTATGCCATTACTTACTTCCTCTGCACTGTCAAAAAATGAGTCTTTTGGAGCTTTCAGTGGGAAATGCCCACAGTTGTGGAATACTTTTAATGATATGTGCCAGTATCTCAGTCTTTTGTTATGCTGAAGTGCACTAGTGTGCTACATTATGAAATGCAAATCAGAAGGAAATCAGATAGTACTTATGTAGCTTTAACCAGTTGAAAATCCAGAGCTCCAGAGACTCTGTTAATTAGCAGGGTTGATGAATAATCACACCTATTATCCCTCCAGTATCAAGGGAATCCACATTTTCCTTCAGACTTGGTAGCTGATCTTATAACAAACCATTTCTTAAATGCAGAGCCACTGCTCAAACTGCAGAAAGCAAAACATGCACTAACTCTGTTTGGGATACTTACATCTAGCACTAAACACATGATTATTGGTTCCAGAATCAGCCAACCAAGGGAATCCCTTGGTTTGCAAATATTAAAAAAATAGTGGCAAAACACCTCACGCCCATTATAGCTACAATCCTCAGCTGGTGTCAGTAGGCTACTATGCACAACAGAGCTGTTCAAATTTACACCAACTGAGGATTTGTTCCTCAAAGTACAGGAAAGTTCTATAGCTAATAATCAACCCCATGTTCCTTTCTTTGGCCAAATGTCAGGGCAACCTTTACATTCAACACTTGCATAAAAGCAAGAGCAAAACGGCACTATGAAAATACAGGATTTAAACGGTTTTGCACAATTGGTAAAGAGACACACTGTGACTGTTTTGCCCTAGATGCTGATGGCACAAATGAAGCTGATGTGTATGATGTGTATTGCAGTAACTGTGATGTATTAATCTATGAATATTCATACGGACTAATGGTATGAAGACTGTTTGTGACCAGGTGAGTGAGGGGAAGTTATTCTGTATTGGGTTAAAAGACTGTCCTGTGGGAATGCTTTGATTTAATGTATATGGGAGCTGTGAGAAGAACAAACAGGAACATAACACCATGATTTCCAGATAAAAACATTTAGGTACACACCAGAGAGACAATAGGTCCCAGCTGTTAACTTCAAAGATCCTATATCTTTTCTCCTACATATTGTAAATCTCATTTTGCAATGCCGGGATCTACTGGATCAAAAGGCAACTAAGAGTTAAAAATTGTCTCAATTCCTGTGAAGGTTGGGATGCTTGTCAGAGGCTGTCTGGAGGGAATGGGCTGACACACATTGAGAGGTGAGCTCTGTGGATGAGTCTAGAGGAGCTAGCCCTTCCCATATCCAGGGAATGCTAAATGTTAGGGGAAAGTAGGCAATGCATTCTATATTGTTAAAATATGTTTTCTCTAAAATGCTTTTTGTTCTAAATGAATACTTTTCTCTAAGATGACTGTTTGGTTACTTAATGCTACTGTCATTGCCCCAGGGGAAACAGAACAGTAAGATCTGAGCCTAAACCTAAACTTGAGCTGCTGAAGTTACCATGGTAGATGTACAAGGGACTACAACCCAACACCCAATCTGAGAGTGAAAGGACTGGGTTAGTCTATCCTGAGAGAGGTAACAGCATGAGGGCTAAGGGGAGGGGGCACTCAGACTAAAGGGGTTCTGAGGTGCAGTTCATTTAGTAACTGTGATAGTACTATTTAATGTTAGAACTGTACAGTAATTAGAGTCTATTATCTGTGCCACTCATTGCTTCAGAGGGATGGGATGGGGTAAATATTATTTGCACTGTTTCACAAACTGAAAGAAATGTTAGTTTTGAGAAGCAGGTAATCACCTGGAAACAGCTGTAGAAACAGGTTATGGATATTTCATGGCTTTAGTTTTTATTTTCTAGACAACAAGAATGAAGCCATAAAATGCAGTACAGAAATAAATACCACATGTTAAAGTTAATTTAACTTCCATGATTAGTTATCTTTAATGCTTTGTTCTTTACATATTTCTTACTGCTACTCTTTCACTTCCTAAAGCTAGAATTCTTGTTCATAGTTCTGAAATGCCTGACATCCAGTCTGATAGCAATCCTACTAATCACATTTATAGCATACATTTTCTTTGAAAGATATAGCAACATGGAAGATGTATAAGCACTAAAAATAAGAGCAGAGATTTGCCATTCTGAACGTCTGAGTCAATATTGAAATAAGATGTCATATTATGCAATATTTGTGTCTTAATTAATATCCCAAAGAAGTTATTTAATAAATGGTTATGCTACTCTATTTGCATAATCTATTATCTACTGTTATAATTCTGTGAGAAATATTCCCCTTGCTTCAGATTTATATATCCAGCAGACCATACAGATTTCTGGACTTCAGCGCAATAATAGCCAGTATCATGCAAATAGGATTTGGCATATGTAAAATTGATTTTAAACCAAAAAATAGTTTTCCATAGTGGTTAAATGAGTATAAAGTTTTTATCACGCTTTACTCAGGATCTTAACTGGTTTGCTTCAATAAATATATGCACACACAAACCATAAACTTAGTGCTCAATATCTCTTAGCAAAGTTACTGATCTTCAAATCTTATGTTTATTGATACATAAGCCAGCACTTTCCAACTGGGGTACTTATAATTGATAACTAAATTCATACTTATACACCTTTGTTTAGAAAAAAAACCAAAAAAGTCACTTATTCAGAAGTACTAAGAACTAGCAGAACCTATTGACTTCATTGGGGTGGGAAAAGCTCATTTCTGAAAGTTGTCACCTTGATTCAGGCACCTGAAGTTAGGCACCATAGTTTGAAAGTTTTTCTACATTGTATACTTATTCAGAATAATCAAACTGTAATTTGGTCATAATGTAATTCTAAGTGTAGTTGGATTAATCAAGGACTAAATAGATTACCACTGTAAAAGTGAAATTGCAGGTTTTCTAAGCATCTGAAAAGAAAATTTTATTTAACAATCTCAGAGACTCCTCTTTAATCAACTTGACTATTCTTACCAGGAAAACTTAAGGACAAAAAATGATGGTGCCTTTCTTTGGATCTCTCAGTTCATGTCAGCCTGTGGTGTGTGCCTTACTTTGCGGGGAAGTGGGAGAATTATCAAACATTTGAATAACATGTATTTTGCAAGTCATAATGTATTAATAATCAGTTGAAATGGAATATGATAGATAACGACTCCTTTATAAATGAAGGAAGGAGTACAATGTGGAAGAATATGTATCTTACATTTCAATCAACATCATACCATTTTATTCATAGCAGGTGTTGATGAACCCAAATATGCCTTGTTACTGTAGACCTAAAAGAATGAAAGAGGAATAGCCCAGGACATTTATCACTCATTATGCTCTGCCACATATAACCAGTTCAGGCTTTAATTGTGTCAGGTAATCAAAGACAGTGTGTGTTGTGCCTTATGGAATGGAAGGCCTCCCAAAGCTCCCAAATGTACAGAAGATTGCTACTGCACCCCTTTTAAGGGTGCAGTTTATTCCTCCCATGTGATCAGCTATTTGTTCTGGCTAGTGGGTGGGGGCGGGGAGAAAGGTGGAGCCATTTCACTGGCCCCTTTACAGCACTGGTGCACCTTTCAGGTAGAACGGAGAGAGTAGCCCTTATACTTCCCCTTCTTGAAGTATTTTTCTTGGGTCTTAGGGCTTGTCCTCACTATGGCAGGGAAGCATCGATCTTTTGGCGATCGATTTATTGCATCTCATCAAGACGCGATAAATCGATCACCAGCGGCTCCCCCGTCGACTCCAGAAGTCCAGCTCACCAAAAGGGGCAAGCTGGAGTCGACGGGGGATCGCACCGCCGACCGCCACTGCCTTGAGGACGGCAGGTAAGTTGGCTGTAGAGACACTGATTTCAGCTACGTTACTAACGTAGCTGAAATTGCGTATCTACAGTTGATTTCCCCCCCTAGTGGAGGCCAGCCCTTGCACAAGATCACACAAGGGAGAGGGAAGGCTCCTTAAACCTTCTCTCATTGCCTCTGTGAAAGAGCTCTGTGGCTAGACAAAGAACGTAACTTCTTCACTATGGCTTTCCAAAGATATGGAATTATTGACATCCTGCATATGTAGAACTACCAATTGCATGCAAATTGTATCTGCCTTAAATTATGTTTGTCCAGGATGAATAGAATTTTGTAAAATCATAAAATACTTTGGTGGCTCTGTTTTCGTGGTAAATAAATAGATGATATGCTCATATTAGTGTTTGAGGTGTTAGAACTTCCTTATACTTATTAAAGGGAATAATATCCGGAACAGTGCAAGTACTAAGGAAATATTATTATATTAGTTATCTGATAACTGACAAGTTTTTCTTTTAGGGGAACCAATGTATAGCAGAATCAAGAACAGGTAGAAGTAATCTGTAGGATGGGAAAGAGATGGTATTAAAGCATATTATCAGCATGGCATTTTCACCGTGTGCCACATTGGTAGCATTCGTCTCTGTGACTCTAGAACTGACACCCAGTTCTCCAAACTGAATGGTACAATTGTACACTACAAAAACATTCCTGTATTGAGATTCCTTAGATCAAGGTAGAGAGCTGGTGGAAGAATTGATTCAAGCTGGACTGGATGAGAATGAGATCAGTCTTGCAAAACTGTGGTCATGTCATGCTGAATAATATCTTGCTGTTCTGTGCATAATCACTATTATTGACTTCCATATCAACTTCATTCAAAATAATACTTTTTTAACCACATGCACTGACTGCTCAAAGTGGGGTGTGAAAATGGAACTGTTTTCTTTCTAATGGTTTCCATCATCGTGAACAATAAAGATAATGCACATATTAATTTAGCTGTCATTTTTATGGATAATGCATGTGACTGGAAAGAATGTGGCTTGTTCTGCCCATAGTTGCTTGACATAGGCTTAATTATCCTTTTATTGTTATACTCCTACTGCCCCAGTACAATAGACAAGAAGGAGGAGTGCAAGGAATAGGAGGAGTCTTGGTTCTACCCACTCTTTTTGCTGGCCAGCATGAAAGAGGATGTGGTAATTTGATGCTGGTACAGGTTTGCTCACCCCAATACTTTGGGGTATAGAAATCACTGTGTCTGTAAATGTCTGATTCACCTACAGCATTTGTTACAGAAACTGTGGCTGTTCTTTTCTCTTTAGAGGACTTTGAAATCAAAACCGTTTTTTATAGCAAATAATAATTTCCCATTGCCATGCAAAATGAGAAACTTTGGGTTGGGAAAAAAAAGCCCAACTAATCACCAAGTATCTCAATTTATTCATTCAGTTCATTTATCTAAGCTGATTACAAGTATTTCCAACAATAGCATAGGGCATCTTAACTGGCTGCAAAGATCTGTGTGCTCTTTATGTTTCATTCAAAGATGCAAATGTCTTATGAATTTAGATGGAGATGAGTGAACGCTGAAAGATGAAGGCAATATTAGGAGGCTGAAAAGTCCTAAAAATGTTAAATTGTTTAAACATCTGGACTGTTCATTGCACTTAAATGACACATTTTCATATTGAAATTAAGTTATGAAACATTGCTACCTTTCATCTGAGCTCACATTTGTAGCTGTTTTTATCTCACAGATGATGTTCCTAATTACTAAGTGAGTTTCTTCTTAATCTACATTAGTTTAATTTCTGTCAGTCCTCCCTCTATCTTCTTAGTTTGTCCTCAAACAATAATCTTTGTATTTCTATTTCTTTCTTTTCTTTCATCAATATTTTCTAGAACCTTAAAACATTTGAATAATTTATTTACGCATGCATTTTAATGAAACAGTTACAAAATGTTATTACCTGAAATGGTACTTTAATTGTCCCATTTATTCTACAATCTTTTAAACATGTAATACATTATGTGATTCACTTTTTAAAGTGATATGTGTACACTTTCAGCACAAATCCTATTGCATAATTATCTTCCAAGCTGGCAATAGTCCAGCAAAGAAATTACTCTACAATTGATATCAGTGGCAGAGAAAGCCGGGGCTGGCAGTTCAAAGGAGACAGTGTTTGTTAAGAGCTGGTGCTGGCATCTCAAAGAAGCTGGTACTCATTCTCTCCTGCTTTTTTATTGGCTGATGCCAACAGTAGCAAAATTGCCACAATGAGAAGCATGAGTCTAGAGCCCTCCCTATTTGTGAGTCACATAGAGCACTGTATCCTGACCTCTTGACAAATGCTTCTACCGTGGGTGGAGAAGAGAAGACCCTATTACTCTGGTAAAGAACCACAAAGTCATTTTCTATAACTACAAAACAAGGAACTTTGTTAGAACGAAGTTGCATTCTGCTTCACTGCAAAGCCCATGCCTAGAATCTTCCTCGACAATCTAAAAGAAAAGCTACACATTATTTACATTCAATAGATTATTGCTCAGTGGGTCTGTGATGTTATCTGATTCAAATATGATCATATAGATCATTGTTGCAACCACTGTTCTATATCTGCAGCAAATATTGTACAAAGGTTGTTGAGTGAGGTGTCTATGAAAAGGTTATGATTATGCTATCTGTATTCATGTATTATTTTTGTATTTGAAGTGATAAGTATTGGCTCTATACCTGGATTTCAAATGTTTGCCTCTTGGGTAACATCCACAAGGTAGCTAGCCAGCACATCTTGGAGGCACTATTTGAATTGAGTGGCCCATCAAAAGAACATTTAAGTGACAATGGACCATAGGAGATGCCTATCTGTACTTAATGGAATTTCTTGTTGTGACTAGGTGAAATGCAGGCATGGACATAGGACTTGCCCACATGACTCCAAACTCCCTCTTGTTGTAATTGTCCACAGTAAAATGCCCTCCACATGGCAAAAGCTATAAACCCCCCTGGAAACACCTATATTTTGTTTTCAATCCTGCTTCTTACCTTTGGAGGAACTTTGCTACAAACTGAAGCTCTGAACAAAGGACTGAATGACCAATCCTAGCTGTGGATGTATTCCAAAGACTTGACTTGAGCCAGCAGTTTATTGCATCACTGCTACAAGCCTGAACCAAGAACTTTGCAATTACTATATATATTTGAGTCCTGTGACCAATTTTAACTCCCACCTTTCTTTCTTTTTATGAATAAACCTTTAGATATTTTATACTAAAGCAGGGGGAAGCAACCTTTCAGAAGTGGTGTGCCGAGTCTTCATTTATTCACTCGAATTTAAGGTTTCATGTGCCGGTAATACATTTTAATGTTTTTAGAAGGTCTCTTTCTATAAGTCTAGAATATAGAACTAAACTATTGTTGTGTGTAAAGTAAATAAGGTTTTTAAAATGTTTAAGAAGAGACCTGTAATGGTTGGGTGAGTCTATGGTTAAGCCCTGAAAAGACTCTCACTCCGCCCTTCTTCCCCACCCCCAGACACTTGGGGGATTGTCAGGGATCGGTGTTCCTCTTCTGCATGGGAAGCCAAAGAGGGAACCTGGATGAGGGTTAGTGGTCTGGAAGGAATCCTGGAATGTCTGATAGAACAACCAAAGGAGCTGCAACAGGCATTGCAGCTCATCCAACAGTTCCAGCGAGCATGCCAGCAGGCCTGGATGGTGAGGTAGGCAGAATAACAGAAAGCTCCCCAAGAATTTATCAAGGAACAGACAAATCACCCCAAATTGCATTCACAAAAACAGTTTGAATTCATGATACTATTTCTTTTAAGTTAAGGCCACATCAGCCAGGAATTCACAGAACTGGGGGATCTAACTTGTTCTTGCTAGTGATTTAACTACAAAAAATTCCTGTCTTTCTCCACAGGCAAGGTGTCATGGGTGCTCTCTTGTCACGCCGGTGATTTTTGGAGGCCAGTTGCTGGTCAAGCAAGGAGGCTCAAACTTAGCCTATAGGTGGTGCATACATTAGTAAGTCAATATACTACAGTGTAGCGTAGCATTCAGTGTAGTGAACATTAATTGCCAATATTCAAGGTGTACCATTAGTTGTCTTAAATTAATTTGTCTTCTTGTGGCACCTTCAGTAAGAGCAATGCATTGCAGTGAAGAGTTCACACCCATGTGCCAAAGCTACTGAGGCAAAATCTGCTAGGTAGCTGCAGCAGTATGGATGTCAGGTATACCTTGCTTTTGCATAGTGGTTAAACTAGTTATAAACAGACTTTTTTTCTGCTCATTTCTTTACCTTTCAGTATTAGAATTTTTATTAAATGTAACTTGAACTTTACATTTCATACATGGGTGCATTTTTATTATAACTATCTACTAGAGCTGTTTGCCTTTAAGATATTGATACATATTTAAAATCTTAAGTAAGCTTTTTTTCCCTTTGTTGTAGAGCCCCTTTAAAAATGTATACTCAGAATTTCATAGATTCATACACTATATGGCCCAAAGTGACCATTATGATAATCTAATTTGACCTCCTGCATAACAGAAGTCAAAGAACCTCATCGAATTAAATTCTGCATCAAACCTAGATTTGAGCTTCGTTTCAGCTATAGCTTGTCTTCCACAATGATATCCAGTCTTGTCTTAAAGACTTCAGATAATAGACAATCCACTACATCCTTCATTGACTTGTTCCACTGGTTAATTTTCTTCACTGTTAAATGTGTGCCTAATTTCTAGTCACAATTAGTCTAGTTTCAATTTCTAGTCATTGTGTCTAATTATGCCTTTTACTGCTAGATTAAGATTGTTAGCTCATGTTAATATAAATTTATTGTCTCAGAAGTTCTGTATTGGCTGTTCCAGAGTTTGAAAGCATTACACGGGCTAGTCCTAAGGTTGCTGTCTTGCAGCCAGGCAAAAACTGAAATAATCTTAGTACCCACAACAAGCTTTGCCTCCTTTAATCTATGGTCAGTAATTTTCACATCTGTCAAGGATACAAAGAAATGCACACAGCACTTATAGATGTTTTCTTCTTATTAAAATTGTTAAGTATCCCCATCTGCCCTGCTACATGCTATCATTACCTGGCTGATTTCTTGTAGATATTGTACAATAGGTGGGTCTTTGAAAGGCCAGAGGCTTTCTGAGTCAGTTCAGGAAAAGCATCTCATGCATAAGACCTCAAAATCAAGACATAGAGAAAGGGTGGGCTAACATTTTGGCTTGAGGTTCAAGTGAGGTTCAGAGCAGAGCCATGGTGAAAATCCCAGTATATCGCCTCCTCCTCTCCTTCCATAAACTTCTGTATGTGAGGTTGATATAGGTATGTTGTGCTCCACTGGGAGTCCTTCAGAGGTGTCCAGAAACTGTTTCTATCTCCGTAGCAGCCACCTGGGCTAGTAGTGGCTGTCAGATGGAACTCTAGATACAGGTGTATTTGTTAAGAATCATAGGAGGTACTTTCATATTTTAAAGCATACATTGACAATTTAGTCTTTGTCTTTAGTCTTGCAGATTAGGCAATATCTAAATCTTTTTTTACAGTGAGGGTAATTAACTGCAGGAATAAATTACCAAGTGTCATGGTGGATACTTCATCACTGGCAATTCTAAAAACAAGATTAGATCATCTAAAAGATACACTCTAGGAATTATTTTGGGGAATGTCTGGTCTGTGTTGTACAAGGACCAGAATAGAGGATCACAATGATTCCTTCTGGCCTTGGAGTATACAAATCTATAAGGAAGAAGAAGAAAGGAGGGAAGAGAAAGGAGGGGACATGGTCTCTCCCTGTGAAGGAGGAGGGGGCCCATTACAGCACATGCACCCCTTTGATAGGTGTATCCTCTTTGCCTGAACAGACACACTTCCACATGTGCATGCTGGAAATTCTATCAGGGCCAGAGGAGCCTGTGACCTTTGAGTCCATAACATAAGAATGGCCATTCTGGATCAGACCAATGGTCCATCTAGCCCAGTATCATGTCTTCTGACAATGGCCAATGTCAGATGCTTCAGAGGGAATGAACAGAACAGGCAATTATTGAGTGATCCATCCCATTGTTCACTCCCAGCTTCTGGCAATCAAAGGTTAGGGATATCCCAAACATGGGGTTGCATACTTGACCATCCTGACTAATAGCCATTGATGGATTTATCCTCCATGAACTTGTCTACTTCTTTTTTGAACTCCATTTAGCTTTGTCTTTCACAACATCCCATGGCAATGAGTTCCACAGTTTGTGCATTCTATGAAGTAATACTTCATTTTATTTATTTAAAACCTGCTGCCTATTAATTTCATTGGGTGTCCCCGGATTCTTCCGCTATGTGAAAGAGTAAATAAAACTTCCTTATTCACTTTCTCCACATCCATCATAACATTTTAGCCTTCTATCATATCCTCTTAGTTTCTTTTCCAAACTGAAAAGTCCAGTCTTTTTAATCTCTCCTTATACATAAATTGTGTCATAACCCTAATAATTTTTGTTACCCTTCTCTGTACCTTTTCCAGTTCTAATAAACCTTTGTGGATATGGGGTGACCAGAAGGTGCGGGCATACCATGGATTTATATAGTGTCATTATGATACTTCCTGTCTTATTATCTAGCCCTTTCCTATTGGTTCCTAACATTCTGTGAGTTTCTTTGACTACCACTGGTAGTAAAATGGTTGTAGAATAAGTGGAGTGCCAAAATGGGCTTCCAGACCTCAAGTATCTGCATAAATACTGTTTCTTAGAAAGAGAAGGGGGTTCCTGGCACATGAATATCTGAAGGAGGGCACAGAAAAAAAAAAGGTTGGGAACCGCTGATATATGGGCCAATCCTTAAGTAAAACAACTACTATCTTACTTAGTATCTGAAGTCTTAATCAGAATGAATCTTCTTCTTCTTCTTATCCTCTTTGCTCCTGAATCAGAATGAATATTGCCCAAATAATGCTCTTATCAAGTGACTGCCTCCTCCAACATCTGTAACCCTTCTGTTCCAACTTGTATTTAGCTGAGACACACTGATCTCCTTCCCCAGACCTAAAGAGCTCCACGTAGCTCAAAAGCTAGTCCCTTCCACCAATAGAAGTTGGTCCAATTAAAGATGTTACCTCACCCACCTTGTCTCTTTAATGCACTACTTGTAAATCAGGAATTCCGAAAAGAATAAAACAAACAAAATGAAAATACTCAGCTCGAAGTTGTAGAGTTATTTTTAAAATTCTTGGCAACTACTAATGAGAAAAACCCATCTGCTTTCACTTACTAATTGTCATCATTAATAGACTAGAGAGCGCTCAGTCATTAGAATGTACACATTTTATTCAAAGTTCTTAAAACACTTTGATCTAAAGGTAGGACAGATGAACAGAAAAATATTATTTGAATTTTTTGTGATTTGGCACAGCTCTAATTGTAAATCACAGCATAGCTCTAAATCTCCAACTTTGACTGTTCATATCCTTTGCTATAGTATGGTATCCTGGGTTTTCTCTCAAGTGCTGTGCATTAATGCAGGAAATGTGCAAGAGAATGCTACCATTTGTCAAACTACCAGAATACTGTTTCCATCCAGCAAGTACAGCTGCTATCACAGCTGCTTTCAACTAAAGCATTAGGAAGCTCCTAGCAGCAGATTTATGATGTTGTGTAAAGCGCACATCAATACAACTTGATGACTCTATTCTACTGTATTATGAGTTTTAATAAACTAAATCTATTCTCTCATCCATGAATGTTCATAAGTCTGTTATATGTATGCCTGGAAGGGCGAATAGACCTTAATATGTTTACATTATAGATTGAAATAACTGTGTACATGGTAGTGGCTCATGACTGTCAGATTAAAATACAAAGTTTAAAATGGAACTTTTACATCCCAGTCCTTGTGTTACTAGAAACTGAATACGTCACAGAAAAGCCACTATTGGTCTCAAGGGACGTATGCCATTTGCATAGCTCTTTACGAACAGTCTCTAAGTTTGGACATCATTATCAAGTTGAAGAGTCTGCTTTTCACTATCACTCTTTGCTGGAGATGGGATTATTGCAGTGATTAAGAAGTAGAATATTTACAATCCCAATTCAGTAAGGAACTAAACCATGTTCATGAAACTTAGTGGGGCTACACATGTACTTAAAGTTAGCTATGTGCTTATGTAGCTTGCTAAATACAGCCTCTATGGGTTGGAAAAGCTGATGAAGTGAAGGAAACACTGGAAGGTGTTTAAGAGAATCATTTAGAAGGAGTAATAATAATGGCTATAAAAGTTGCTCTTGAAATAAGACATACTCTGTAGTATTCCATATATTAATGGCTGTCTTGATAAAAATGTGTGTCAAATTCCTGTATATACTTTAATTAGAGGTAGGTGAATAATGGAATTTATGTCAAGAACTTGCTGAATTCTGAACTGCATTGGACATGTTCACACCTTTTTTTTTCTTTTGCAAACATTGCTGTAGACTTTACCTATGTGGGTGTTTGAGAAGGAGCTTTTATTTGTACAAATAAGAGCATGACTGAGTGTATTTCTATGTTAATTAGTGTTTCTGTTCACATAGCATTGCACAAAGTTAATGGCATAGTGAAGAGGTAGTCGTAATGTAACAAAATGGAGACCCAGGGATTCAAACAATGCATGTGGCAGATATCTAACATAACCTAATGTGGCAGATATACAATATAACCTATTGAATATGGCAGGAAAGGAACATCAGTGCACTGAGCCTTCCTGAAACTCAGGGAATTCACCAAGATGGAGAAGGAAAAATCACCTTTCACATTTAGTGCTGTACATACACATGCAAATGTCGGTCCGGTACCTTGTTTCCTTTCATCCAATTTCCAGTGTAAATGACTAATGTGATATGTGTTTCACCCTCAGTCATTAAAGAGACAAGATATTTTAAGTCTGTAAATTAAGGGCTAGTGCCCAATGCCACTATAGTTATCTATGGGCTGGTCTCCACTAGGGGGGGAGATCGACTGTAGATACGCAATTTCAGCTACGTTAATAACATAGATGAAATCGGCATCTCTACAGCCAACTTACCTGCCATCCTCACGGTGGCGGCAGTCGACAGCACGGTCCCCCATCGACTCCAGCTTGCACCTTTTGGCGAGCTGGACTTCCAGAGTCGACGGGGGAGCCGCTGGCGAACGATTTATTGCGTCTTGACGAGACGCGATAAATCTATCGCCAAAAGATCGATACTTCCCTGCTGTAATGAAGACGAGCCCTATATCCAACATTTAGACATTACTGAGATCCTCAAAATCCCTCCTCAGATGCCATCTAACTCTGTAGTCCTAAAGTTCCTAGGCACCTACATTTATATTGTTAAATCCCCCTAGGTTGGCTCAAAGTCTGCCCTGTGCAGATATACAACCTCCTCAGTCTAGACACATCAGTGCCTACCTCATGCCCGAGCCCCAGTGGAAGCCTAAAACAATGAGTCTCTCTGCCTATCGTGCCAGTCCCTACGAAAAAGGATAAATGCACACAAATCAGATATTAGGAATGGCAATACAGTAAACCCTCGATTTAACGGACTTCGGATGCAACGGACAAAATTTCCGATGCATCCGAAATCCGTTACTGGGGGCTGCCGGCTCCCGCCCCGGGGAGCCAGGCAGGGGCTGTCACTCCCCTCAGAGGTTGACAGCTCCCGCCCGGCTCCCCGCAGCGGGGAGCCCGGCGGGCGAGTTGACAGCTCCCGCCCAGCTCCCCGCAGCGGGGAGCCCGGCGGGAGCTGTCAACCCCCCCCCCCGGCTCCCCGCAGCGGGGAGCCGGGCAGAGGGGGGGGTTGACAGCTCCCGCCAGCTCCCCGCTGCAGGGAGCTGGGCGGGGGGGGGGGTGTTGACAGTTCCCGCCCGGCTCTCCGCTGCGGGGAGTCGGGCAGGGGGGGGTTGACAGCTCCCGCCGGGCTCTCCGCTGTGGGGAGCCGGGCGGGGGGGGGGGGGGTTGACAGCTCCCGCCGGCTCCCCGCTGCAGGGAGCTGGGCGGGGGGGGGAGGTTGACAGTTCCCGCCCGGCTCTCCGCTGCGGGGAGTCGGGCAGGGGGGGGTTGACAGCTCCCGCCGGGCTCTCCGCTGTGGGGAGCCGGGAGGGGGGGGGGGTTGACAGCTCCCGCCGGGCTCCCCGCTGTGGGGAGCCGGGCGGGGGGGTTGACAGCTCCCACCCGGGTCCCAGCAGCCGGGGTCCCGGGCGGGCGGGTTGACAGCTCCCGCCCGGCTCCCCACAGCGGGGAGCCGGGTGGGAGCTGTCAGCCCGCCCGCCCGACTCCCCAGCTGTCAACCCCCCCGCCCGGCTCCCCGCAGCCGGGACCTGGGTGGGCGGGTTGACGGCTCCCGCCCGAGTCCCAGCAGCCGGGGTCCCGGGCGGGTGGGCTGCTGGCTGGCGCCGGGCGGGCTGCTCACGGCTCCCGGCCGTGATAAAAGTAAAACCTCTATATAACGGACTAATTCGGGTGAGGGGGTGTCCATTGTCAGCTGAAAGTCCGTTATTTAATAATTTTAAAAAATTATTAAATAACGGACTTTCGGCTTTAACGGACACCCCCTCGCCTGAATTAGTCCATTATATCGAGGTTTCACTGTATACAAAAACCTGTAGGAGAACACTCCAACCTGCCTGGACACACAATTACAGATTTAAAAGTCACCATACTGCAGCAAAAAAACTTCAAGTCCAGATGCAAAGGGAAACTGCAGAGCTACAATTCATTTGCAAATTCAACACGAACAATCTCAGATTGAACAAAGACCTAGAATGGCTTGCTAATTACAGAAATAGTTTCTCCTCTCTCCATGTTCACCCCCCCCCATTCTAATGCTAGAAGAATAACCCACCCTCCCTGATCGGAGATAACAAGCTGGTTCAGCCTAATTGGACTAATCTTTTTACCTCCCACCTGGTTCTTGCCTACTTTTCTATACCTGCCTCTGGACACTTCCACTGCTTGCATCCGACGAAGTGGGTATTAGCCCACGAAAGCTTATGCTTCAAAACTTTATAGTTAGTCTTTAAGGTGCCACAGGACTTTGTTACCAATCTGGTAGGCACTCTCAGAGCATGCCTAGATCTACACAAAACAACTGCAGAAGGTGGGAAGCACTGTAAGAACAGTGGTTCAGGTTCTCACACAGGAAGTAGGAAATCTGTGTTTAACTCTCCTTTCTGCATAACATGGAGAAGGGATTTGAACTTGGGTCTTCCCAAGAGTGTCCTAGCCATTGGGACATAAGGAATTCTGTAGCAGGTGTCTCTCATTTTCTCCTCTTGAAGCTGTTCCAGGCTTTATTAATATTAACTGGACCAGAGCCGGAGTGAGTGACTGTATATCCCAATGGTTAGGTTAGTCATCTGGGAGGTGGGAGATCCAGCTTCTAGTCTTCCTACTCTGACTAATAATGAAACAACTTCAAAGGAAGAGACTTGCCCAAGAATAATTTATATCTCAGTGGTTAGGCACTCTCCTGAAAGGGGAAAACCCAAGTTGAAATCCCTTCATCAGGTCAGATAGAGGAAGGAACTGAACCAAGATCTCCAACGTCTTTGGTGATTAATCACTGGGCTAAAAGTATTAAGGCAGGGGAGGCATGACCTCCCCTTTGCCCTCAGCCTGTGTCTTCTGGGAGAAAGGGCTTAGGTGCCTGAATCCATGAGAGGATTCATGGGTGTGAATCCCAAATGGAGATAGGCACCTCTCTCAAGCCTGGAACTTAGAGGCCTAAGTTCCTTTAATGGGTAGATTTTAGATAACCCTCCACCCCTTTGGTGATCTCTCTCCAGATATCCATCACCATCCTCTGACACACAGAGGCTAGGGACACCATTCCTTACCCATCCTGGCTAAAAGCCATTAATGGACTTAATCTCCATGAATGTATCCAGTTCTCTTTTAAACCATGTTATAGTTCTAGCCTTCACAACTTCCTCAGGCAAGGAGTTCCACATATGCGTTGTGTGAAGAACTTCCTTTTATTTGTTTTAAACCTGCTGCTCATTAATTTCATTTGGTGGCCCATAATTCTTATATTATGGGAACAAGTAAATAACTTTTCCTTATTCACTTTCTCCCCACAACTCGTGATTTTATACACCTCTATCATATCCCCCTTTAGTCTTCTCTTTTCCAAGCTGCACTCTCTAGTTCAGGAAGTGGCAGGGAGGAGTGGCTGAAGCATGCTACACTCTAGTTATGCTTATCTAGTAGTTGGTCACTTGAAGACCACAGACACAGGTTGTAGAAACCCATAGGCTTCTCTTATATTGCCCAGGGCCATGGGCTAGGCAGAGAATTAGGAGGCCTTAACAGGACTCCCTGACTGCTTCTCCCTTCTTTCATTTGCCAGGCATAAACTCACTGAATCCAGAAATCTAACCCTCAGCCTTTCATTTTTATAAAGCTAAATATAGTTGTCTAATCATAGATGATTATGAAGTTATGTAACTAACAAATAGATAAACAACTACTTTCTGTGTTTCAAGCTTAATTCAAAATAAAAGTTAAAATATCTTAAACTGCTGCACCATGTTGTGTGCATAGATATAATGTACATAAACTGTGACTATACATGTCCTTAACTCTCTCCCTTTCCCTTCAAATTGTTCCACTCTTGCTCTCTGTCCTCCTGGAAATTCTAGATGGCAGTCCCCTACTTATTGCTTTCTCCTTTTCCATTGGCAGGTGGCACACCTCATCCCAGAAGGCTTTCAACCAACTCAGTGCAGGAACCTAGCAGGCACTCACCTGGTTGACCCCAGAGCACTGGAAGTCCTGGCTGTTAAGATTTTACCTTAATTAATGGAGTATAGCTTATGAATATGTGTCGAAGATGACTTTTCTCCCCCTCCCCCCCAAAAAAATTAATAGTAACATTTTTTTTTGCAACACATTTTTGCTATTGCAAAATTTCCTTACAAAAGATTAAAAAAAAACCACACAAACGTTCTGGAACATTTTTCAGACTGGAAGATTTCTTTTTCCCAGTAACTTAGTGTTCTAATTGAAATTATCATGAAACACAGAATAAGTGTTGTTACCTTCAAAAATGTTCTCAGAGTAAATGTTATATATAGGGCACTGCAACTTTTCTCTTCACTCCAAACAACACTGTTCATCCCACTGAACATTCATTCCACTGAGCAAACACAGCAAATTCTGTTAGGTGCACCAATAGATCTTGAACAAATAGTTTTTAAATCAAAAAACCTTGAACATTTTGATTCTTGATATAGAGTTAAGATTGAGAGTACATTTAAAATATATTACAGGCGAGCTATAATTTTCCTTAAACCAGCATTATAAACCCAGGAAATTCAGAATTAAGGTTGACTTTAAAGAAATGCAAGCATGTTGAAGTCTGGGAATGCACAGCTAAGGCACAAAAACATCCTTAACTCTGAACTCAGGAGTTAGTCTAAACATTTGGATTTTTTAAAAATATTAAGTTTATACATGAACACTAAACAAGAAACTGGAAGAAAATGTTACCACATTTCTAATGATTTGAAGGTTATGTAGTATCCACCTTGAAGATTCTTCCCCTCCCCCTCCTCTATTTTAACATTTTAGATACTGACTCACCAATCCACTATGGATGCTTTTATGCTACTCTGTACTGTACCAGAGTGTAATAGCCAACTAAGTTGGTTATAGTCGCTTTGCACCACCGAGCTGTACATCATTTTTCCATTCCCTCCTGCATGCCCCACATTGCTCTGTATGCATGCCCACACCAGTTTTTTCTGTTCAGTAGGTCAGGTTGAAAAGGTGGCTTTTGAAAAGCAGTGACTGACACAAATATCTTGAAGAATTGCTCTTTCAAAATGGCCACATCAGCATCGCCTCTCCACTGAAAAAAATCCCCATCCTTCTCTAGTGGTCAACTAGTTACATGCAGTATTGCCAATTTAGTCATTTTCCACGCTCCCCTCCCTTCTCTAATTTCAATTCCTGGAGAAGATTCTGACCACACCATTTCCCCCCCCCCCCCAACTGGAGTAAAGTCAAGCTGCCTGAAGGGAAGATAGGAGCTCCCTATGCTGTCAGTACATAGAGAAGCCAATCAGTGGAGAGGGTGATGTTTGGTATCTAAGGCCTGGGCTACACTGGGGGGGGGGGGGAGAGAGGGAGTGCGTCGAACTAAGATACACAACTTCCGCTACGCTATTCGCATAGCTGAAGTCAAAGTAGCTTAGTGGGACTTACCTGCCATCCTCATGTCAGCGAGTCAACCGCGGCGGCAGGTTGACTCTGTTTACTCTTCCTGCCGAGGTGGAGTACAGGTCGATTCAGGGATCGATTTATCACATTTAGATGAGACTTGATAAATCGATCCCTGATACATCAAACACTGCCTGCCAATCCGGCGGATAGTATAGACATACCCTCAGAAATGAACTTAAGTTCCCAGGCTCAACTTTCAAACACGTTGCACAGGTTTCCTTTAGGACTGAGAGGTCAGATATCCAGTGATCACTTTGTGAAAAGCATTTGCCCCCAGGTGACCAAATGTTTTTGTCTTTTCTTTTTTTCCTGTGTGACTTCATTCATTAGCATAGTGATTATCTGGTTTCACCCACATAACTGTTATGGAGGCATTTAGTGCACCGGATAAGGTACACCACAAGTTGTGATAGACATCTGAGGATCCATCGATCTTGAAAGATGTGTTGTCAAGGGGGAGAATGTTAATCACTGTAGCAGTGAAGATACATCTGGAGGTTTTGCATCTGTTGTTCTGGAAAAGTCGGGTACCACTTTGAGTTGGTGTGTCTTGGTCTGCGGGAAGTTTCCTTCTGAGGATGAGGCTGGCAAGATTGGGATGTTTGAAGGCCAGAATGGGATTTAGGAAAGATTTATTTCAGGATGGGATCCTCTTAGAGTGTGGGTTGTAGTTTTTTTATGACATCCAGTGTAGGGAGGTGTGTGTGGGCACGTAGGTGACAACCAGCAGTGTGCGGTCAGAGAGGGTTTCATTTCTGTACTGACCACGCACCTCTAGTTGTCACCAAAAATCATCGACTGAACAGAGATACTGGACTTATGGTTTATTACAACAATCTGTAACCCACTAACTCCTTTTTTTTGTCCTGTAATTGCAGAGATGTTAATAGGCCACTCTACCTGGAATTGTTCCTTAGATTAAAATATGTGATAACTATGCCAATCTGTCCCGCTTTGCATTCAGCTGTGATGTTCTGATTACCTTTCCGAGACTTGAACAAGAGCTCCATGTGGCTCGAAAACTTATCTCTCTCACCAACAGCAGTCGGTCCAATAAAAGATAATATCTCACTCACCTTGTCTCTCTAATATCCTGGGATCAACACAGCTACAACTACATTGCATACATCTTCCTGAATATACATATTTGCATTCGAGTGGAGTATGTCAAACTACTAAATTGCTGAAATTCTTTCCCAAACAGTTCAGTCTTTTTTTCCCTAAGAATATTCTGGGGGGAAATAAAGCTCTCTTAAAGCATTCTTATGGATAATGGGAGAAATTCATCCATGGCCAGGAGTCCAGCACAAGCCCTGTGCACCAGTTAAATCTGACTTAATTCTCCAAAACAGTATTTGCTAAGTATAATTGGACATTTTACTTTCACTTTAGTTTTAAATAGCAAAAATATTTTCTTTGATTATGGCCGTTCTTGAGCAGACATAAATCCCCCTGGTTGATAACTATACCATTCTATCCATTCCTGTCCCTGACTCTGCAAAGAACCAACCCTTAATTGAATCCCTGAAGTCAAATCAAGACAGAGAACAGCTCATGTTCTTTGTGTTCCCAGCTTCTTAAGCTGTACTCAGTTTTCTTTACTGTCTCAACCATGTTTAGCATTTCCCACTTCCTCTTTTCTGACTGCTCAAGCATTCCTTCTCAGTACCAATCCTGGATGCTTTCATACATTCAGAATATAAACATGAACACTCCCAAAAAAGGGTGGGAGGAGGACTATTAATGATTCTGAAGAGCTGCTGAGCTGTATTTTTCAATTCTCAATTCGTGCTGCTTCTCTTGATCTCAGGAGGACTGACCTAGTGGCACTGAAGTCAATGGGAATTCATCTCACTGGAGTGGGATCAGGCCCAAATTGCACAGATAATGCTCCCTGGTGAAACTGAGAGGGAATTAAAATCTAAGCAATTTTAGGCTAACACAAATCATATACTTTAAGACCACAGATATGATCACTTTAAATCTCTGCAGGTAGTTCTAGTTTATAATTGTTTGAGCCTTTAAAAACAGAGGAAAGGACAATTTCAGTTTTCTTATGATTGGGTACAGCTCCACTGTAATAAAACATACTGTAATTCTTCTAGGAAGAGCTACATCCTTATTCCAGTGATGAATTTGACCCAGTCTGCTATGAATACTGACTTCTTGCTATCTGTATTTTTAATTATCTCATTTTTATTTGTTCACATACAATGAACCTATAATTGAATCACTCTATTGTACTTGGTTGTTTAATAAAAACATGGGAAACAATGGGTAAAGTTTCTGAAGAAGTTGTCCGTAATGTGTTATTGTTCTCTTAACCAACTTAGCCGTAATGAAGTGTGAAAAAAGCAGCTTGCATGGTATTAAGAGATGTGACAATCAGCCCCAAACATGACAGCAATTAGTATCTTTCACATTTGTTTTAAAGATATCCTCCTGTAAAGATGACTTGCAAGCCGCTCTTTTCAGGAAAGATTTTTTAAAGCCATCTTTTTGTATTTTCTTTCTTTATCTGCATGGATTAAAGTAACTATGTGACACCATGGTATTTTAACTTCAAAAACATGATCCATAAATATTCAAAAAACATTTTTGTAGTCTTTACACTTAAATCTTTTTTTTTATTTTCTCTAAACTCAGTGCAAAATGTTATGCTTTTCTTAAGATTACTCTTTTTTAATACTCTCTTTGAAGCCCAGAATTTTAGAATTCCACAAAAATGCATGTAATTTACACATGCAGATACTTAGAGCTGGTTGGAAGTATTTCAACGAAAATATTTTTTGTTTGAATTTGCTGATTCAGTGACATTGAAACATTCTGTGGAGCCATGTCAATTTTGACAACTTTCCTCTGGAATCCCGGAAGGTAGGATTCCACCAATTTGCCCAGATCTTTGACAGCCCACTCTGCAAGGTGACAGGGAGCTGAAAGCCCAAGTGTGTGTCTACAAAGGAAAGAAAAACCCAAGGTTGGCCTTTGCCAGTTAACTTGGGCTTGCAGAATTTGGGCTGTGAGGCTGTTTCATTGCTGTGTAGACTTCTGGCCTGGGCTGGAGCCAAGGTGCTAGGGCCTTGTTTTAGATGGGAGGGTCTCAGAGCTCAGGCTCCAACCCAAGCCCGTAAGTCTCCATAGCAATGAAACAACCACACAGTCTGAGCCCCGGAAGCCTGAGTCAGTTGACATGGGCCAGCCACTGGATTTCTTTGCTGTGTAGACATACCCTAGGAGTCCTGGCTCCTAGTAGAGTTGGGCAGACAATGATGATTTATTTTGCAGAGAATTTTAAATATTTTTGTTTCTGTTCTGAATTGGAATGAAATGAGATTCCAAAGTCTCGAAATCCTCCATGAAACAAAAGTACCATTCTCTGCCTGGCTCCACTTACAGTGCTCATGAATTTGTGATAATTGCGCAAGAGCGATGACTGACATTAGGGTCATTATTGAGCTGGCACGAGTGTGTGTATGCAAGCTAGGAATCACACCCATAGCTCCCGGTGTAGACATTGCTTTAAAGAGCTCAATCTGTTTAGTTTATCAAAAAGAAGGTTGTGAGGTGACTTGATTAGTGTCTGTAGATACCATCACAAAGAGAACATCAGGAACTAAAGGACCCTTTAATCTAGCAGAGAAAGTCATGGACAAGATCCAATGCCTGGAAGTGGAAGCCAGACAAGTTCAAATTAGAAATAAGGCATACATTTTTAATAGTAAGGGTAATAAACCACTTGACCAAACTGGGTGGATTCTCCATCTCTGATTGTCTTCCAGGTGATATGCCTTTCTGCAGGATATGCTTTAGTAAAACACAAGTTATTGACTCAGTGCAGGTATAAATGGGTAAAATGTAATGGCCTGTGATGACATACAGAAGGTCAGACAAGATGATCTAATTGGCCCTTCTAGCCTTAATATTGGTGAATATGTGAGTGTAATGCTGTGACAAATCGAACTGGGTTTCTCAGCCTAGGTTATGCTTTTTTTTTTTTTTCCTAATCTGAAATAAAGAAAAAAATATAAAGGGTCAGTTTGAGAAAACACAGTGATTCACTAACTTTCCATATCTAAACTGAAACACATAAGAGCAGCTGCCTTGTAGTGCTTCTGTGGGACACAGGGAGACCCCTTTTTAATTTAAAGAATCAGTACGGGAAAAGCAATGGCATCTCCTTCCAATTACGTCACAGTTTCAATCGTGTTTTCTTCTCAGATGTACAAGATGTCATGCAAATACTACCCAGTAGTTCTGCAATTAAGAAGTTTCCAACTTGGCTATTCTTAACCAGAATGTCTGTTACTTTGTCTAATGATTTGATATGCTGTTATTTTTATGTCTTATACAGTATGTCATTAACAAGGCTACTGATAGAGGCAGCGGGAGCTTAACAAGTATGTGTGTGGTTGGTCTACAAAAGAAGGAGCATACTTGCTGGAAGAGAACCAATCTCAAGACTCACAATGGAAAATCAAGGTCTACTCACAGGAAATGTCAATAATCAGACATACCCAGGTGATAAGAAAACAAGATGCCTGTTAGGGAAGGATAGCAGAAAGAGAGAGGCAAAGATTTACTCAGAATTTCCTACTCACAAACAATTGGGTATTTATTTAGAAAATGGAAGGGTTTTTTTTTAAAAAAAAAACAACAACAATTTAGAATGACTCTATAGCTTCAGTTTAAGCAATTTCTTTCTATTTCAGTATGAGGTTTTTCCCATTCAAGAGGCTAGATTTTAAAAATGTACCAGTAATCTCAAATATTTCCTTAGTCCAGGTATTTGAAAGAAATACTAAAAATAATGTATAGTTCAAATGGTGATTTGGGGACAAATTTACAAAGAGAAGAGACTTCTGTATCAATTGCACCAATTTCTTCAGACGAAGGAACAACATGTTTAATTTGCCAGCAGTCAATCTGTTTGTATATTAGATAAGAGTTGTTCATAGATATTGCAAATCTGATTTTTTTAAAAGCCCTGTGTTATCAAGGACAGCAAGAAAATAAGGATCAAATCCTCAGAGGGTCTAAATCAGCATATTTCTACTGAAGTCAATAAAGCTATGCCAGTTACATCACCTGATAATCTGAGTCATAATAGTTAATTTCTATTGATTCCTCACTTTTTCTTTCTCGTGTTAAGGAGGATGTTTCCTATTTAATTCATCCTCCTGTGAATGGCACCCTAAAATATGATTTATAAACATTAGACAGGAGTAAAAACTGCACCGTTTATTTGGGTTTAGAAGTAACATTCCCATTCTGTTTGTAAATGGCAAGAATAAATCTGTCAGCATCTAATTGCTTCATTCCATATGCCAGGATTTTTCTGACTTTGTATCTCATAACACATCCCTGTTGCCATAAATAGAAATAATTTGCTTAAGCTTTTTCCTTCTGAATATTTTATTATTCATCTCACTGTCTGTGTTGGTTTTCAGGAGGTCTTAATCAGATATATCAGTCTCTCTCTGGATTGCCTTTTTACTATTCCATATTTGTATGTGTTTTTTTTCCCTTCCCCTAGACTTCAAGGATGCTTCTTAGAGAAGGTTTTATTTTTCAATTTTTAGGAGGTGGGGGTTTGCTTTTTTCTGAATGTGTCACTCTGATGAAGGAAAATGAATTATTATTTACTGAGCAGATGAAGTGTTCAATGCAATGCAGATAAGGAGATTTCTCTGCCCCAAAGAGCTTTCAATTTAATATGAATTAAACTTGCAGCACTTAGGGTGGTGGGAGTTGGATTTCTCCCTTCCCCTCAGAGTGATGGTTTGTGTCTCTATTCTGAACTCCCAGAGTTGGGCATGTTAGGAACTGGTCTAACTCTTTGACTGTAACAGTAGCACTGAATAATATTCTAACTGGAATTTGAGTCCTCACTAAAAATGCTGTCCTCAAATGTATCCCTGATATCACTCCATTAAAGTCAATGGAATGATGGCAGAATTGATCTTAGTTCATGTTTAGAAAGACACTTCAAAGTAACTATAGGCTATAGAAATTAGATATTAGTAAACTAATTCACACAAAGAATGGTGCAAAGCTCATTACACTAATGCTTGAGATTGTCATGTGGAAGTCATGAGTGTGAAGTATTGTAAGTATTTTATTAAACAATCTCATCAAGCTTCAGTATGGCATCCAGGATCAGGCCATTAGTTTGCATGGGCCAGGTCTAGTCAATGGAAGCTGAAGGAGTTCAACATAAAATGTTCAGCTTCTGGGAGACTGGGCCCCAAACTATTGTTTTCTGCTACTCTTTGTCAAGGTCATTGCATAGGTAGATCCTTGACTATTACTAGGCTCATGGTGTAATGACACCACTGCCTATCATTGCTAACTAATATGGTCTCACAGTTTCCTAGCTCTTCCCAGCCAAATTAGGGTAGCATCTTAAAACCACAGTGCACCACAACCCCCTTCTGGCAACAAAATTACTTCACGACCCCAGGAGGGGGACTGAAGCCTGAGCTCACCTGAGTCCCTCCCGCAACCCCAAGCGGAAGAGCTAGAGCCTAAGCCTGAGTCATATTGCCCTGGGCAGGGGAGCCAAAGCCAAAGCCCACTGGCTTCAGTCTCAGATGAGGGCCTATAACCTGAGCCCAGCCTTGGGCTTGAACCTTGGGCTTCAGCCTTGTGTGGAGGGGTTTCGGCTTCAACCCTGGGCCCCACCAAGTCTAACACCAGCCCTGATGACCCCATTAAAAAAAGGTCACTGACCCACAGTTTGAGAAACACACTGCTACAGTGCTGCCAAGAAAGGCTAATGTACACAGTATACCCAGTCCTGCTACCATTGACTAACACTGAACTTTTATCACCGACTTACAAGAGAAGGGTATCAGACCCACTATTTAAATATGTTTTTGAAAAGGAAAATAAAGCCTTTAGAGGCTATGTAAACTCATGCTGGATCTTCCTTCTCATGAAGAGGCAAATCTTGTCTACTCCTCTGTGGGTGTGGAGAACCTTTGAACAAGATAAACTGGTGTGGTTCTTAGAGTTGGCCAGAACTCAGCATTTTTGTTTCAGGGAAACTTTTGACCCCCTTTTTGACAACTTCTTCAAACTTTCCCTGAAACAGAGATTCATAACTTTTTTTTTCCTTTTTAGAGACACTGACTCATGTTTCTGAAAGGAAATATACTCCTAGGAACCAGAGCCTGTTGACTGAAATTGGTGAGATTCTTAGCAGTTTCACTGCTGCCCACCATTGAATAGCTGTAGTGAAACTGAGCAGTCGGCCTTGGAGTACTGGGCTGTCACGCCTTTTAAGCTCCCTGCCACAGAGTTGAGAGCCTGTGAAACCTGGAAGGACTGGCTCAAGCAGGTTCCTAGGGTCTAGGCTCCCAGCTCCATTGCAAGGAGCTTGGAAACCCTACAATCCCCTATTCAACACACGTTGTCTGACTCACTGAACAGCTGGAACTCTGTGGGAGTTGTGCCGCCCAGGGAGCAAATTAGTCCAGGAGTCTGGAAGCCCTGGTGCTCTGGCTCCTGATGAGGCTGGATCCCAGAGACATGGAGAATGGGCTCCTGAACAACTGTCCAAGATGAGCTAGCAGGAAACCAATCAGGGTTCTGTTGGAATCCTACTCGTCAGTTGTCAAGGGTGATCAAACCCAATAAGGTCTCCAAAACATGTTGTGTTTGAATAGGTATGTTATCATGAAAGGCCATTCTGATTTGCAAATGAGAGGCAGGACCTGGGAAGGCTGTGTCGATTGTGTCCTGTTTATACACTTCTGCAATGGTGTGAGGCCCTTTCTGTGCAGATTTCTAACTGATGCCTCACAGGGAAATGAGCATCAAGCAAGGGAGGATTAGAGAAAGGATTAGGAGCTAATACTGAACAAATGCAATAGCTTTTTCTTCTTATGGATGCTACTGCAGTCTTTACACAACTTCCTAATTTTCAATGTTGCATCCATCCTGAGGCCAACTCTGTTAGAGTTTTGACAGGTACAGAGGAATTGATCACAAAACTAAAAAACTGTGCTAACTTAGCTACAAGTGATAATGACTAGCAAACAGTATAATATAAAAACCCAAACCAGTAATATAAATATATAGCTTTAAAAAGGCCAGTTTCACAAAACTGGAAATAACTATGAGCCAAATCTCTTGTGAGGGAGAATTTCAAAAGAAATATATGAATGATAATTGGAACACTAAAAACACTTTGTGGCTTTTGAGGCATCTAGCAATCAAGACAGAAGGCCACACTGATTTTTTTTTCTTTTAAAGAATAAAAACTGGCTTAGAGAGGAAATGAAAGCAGATATGGAAAACCATTTATAACAAAGGGAAGGTGAATGATAATGAATATAAATCAGAAGCTAGGAAAGCTAGGAATTACAGAAAACTGAAAAGGGAAGCAAAAGAATGAAAGAAGAAATCCAGTGAAGGTATAAACACTAGGAACATTTTAAAAGTATATGAGAAACAAAAATAATTCTAATGATGGCATTGATCTACTACTACATATAAAAGGTATAACTGTCAAAAATAATGTAAAAAAGGCAGAAGTGCTCATTAATGGCCTAGATGCAAATATAAAATATCATTGATAAAAATTGCAGATGAGACAGAGATTGAGGTTATGGTAAATAATGAATAGAATAGGTCACTGATGCAAAGTGATCTGTGTCACTTGGTAAACTGGATGCAAGCAAACAATGTATGTTTTTCATATGTTCAATGTAAAGTACTAGGAACAAAGAACATAGATGATATTTACTGGACTCCTACCTGAGAGTGAAAAAGATTTAGGGATCCTGGTCGATATTCAGCTGAACAATTCAAAAAGGATGTTGAAAATTTGGAGAGGGTTTCGACAAGAGCCACAAGAATGATTAAATGATTGGAAAATGTGCCTTATGGTGAAAGACTAAAGACTCTCAATCTGTTTATTTTATAAAAAGAAGGTTCTGGAGTGACTAGATCAGCCTATAGTATCTACATGGGGAACAGAAATTTGGGTTTAGAGGGCTCTTCAATCTAGCAGATGAAGGTTTAAGAAGATCCAGTGAGTGGAAATTGAATAGAAGTCAGAATAGAAATAAGGGTTGCAGTGGATTCTTCAGTGAATATTTTTAAATCAGTGTTGGATATTTTTCTAAAAGATATGCTCTAGATCAAACTGGAATTAATTCAGAGAAGTCCAATGGCCTGTATTATACAGGAGGTCAGACAAGATGATCACAATAGTCCCTTCTCCCCCTCATAATCTATTAGTCTACATATTAGGCAGGAGTAGCAGCTGCAGAGCAGCTGTTACTGCACAATAGACAGGAAGGAAAATTATTCCCCAACACAATCCAGAGACTTGAGAGTAGGTGCCAAGAGTGAAGCAGGTTAACTGACAAGACGAGTGGATCTCCCAGGAACTTGAAAAATCCTTAACTAGATGTTGGAACATTGCAATGCATTTAAAATGGTGACTACGCCTATGAAAATGTTCTGTTTATTGCTAAAAACCAAAGTAGTCCTGGGAATGTAGAATTATTTCTTTTAAAAACTGATCTTGTTTAGGCAATTATCACAAATCTTATCACAAGTCACAAAAAATCTAGTTTATTAGCAAAAATAGTGAAGTGTGTTTAGTCTTATGGATGTTGTTAATTCATCTGTGTACTAGGTTGAAATCCATTTATTTACTTTGGAGGGTTTATACCCAGAAGGAGAAAATTGTCAAAGTATTTCGAATGAGAATTTAGCCTAGTGACTCCAATTAACATCAATGGGATGCATGCCACTAAATCCCTACATCCCACTTTAAATGTAGGGGATAGTGATTTGACTTAATATAGACAGGAACCTGAAGTCAGAGAAATGTCAAGACTTTGAAAAGTTTCAAGGAAATATGCCGTTTATCCCAGAAATTGGACAAAGGAATGGCACTGATATCCAAATGTTCATTTAGTGTTTATGTATTTATTTATCTCCTGAATCATTAAAAACTTTTCCCTACAAGAAAGTTGACAGCTCAGCAAAGGTTTGTAATCGTCTTTTCACAGCTGTCATGCACAAATGAATACAGAGCTCTGTGTTATGTACAGCCTGTCAACAAGCTGTAGCTAGACTACAGATCACAGTAAGATACTACAAGTAACCTGTGTGTTTATGGCTGAATCTTACATCTTTTAAAAAAAGGATTATTCAAGCCCTTAACTTTAACAGTACTGATTTTGTAAACTTCAAAAGCCAACATGCAAGTTGCATGGCTTGCAGCGCCCGCTATGGAAAAGAAAATGGCAAGGTCTGTGTTCTCTTCGATTCCCATATATAAATATCAAAGAGAGATGTAATGTACAGGAAAAAAAAGTAACTATCCAACCAAATCAAACAATTTGCAGAATAAACATCAGAACAAAGAGATGCAAAAATTCTCCAGAGAGACAAGGTGAGTGAGGTGATATCTTTTTTTGGCCCAACTTCTGGTGGTAAGAGAGAGACAAGCTTTTGAGCCTACACAGAGCTCTTCTTCAGACCTGAGCTGTGCGCAAGCTCAAAACCTTGCCTCCCTCACCACCAGAGAAGTTGGGCCAATAAAAGATACTAACACATCCACCTTGTCATTAATATCCTGGGACCAACATTGCAGCAATAGTCCTGCGTATAGGAATTTTAAAGATATTTATTCCCTTTCAATCAGCCCTACTTAAGATGACATTTCAAATCCTCCAAATCTTCATCTGTCACTAGCCAATGACCTTCACTAGATACTTACTAGTATGTTGGCATCTGGACAGTGATCTCCAATGAAAACTTGCTTGTGTTTCTCAAAGGCAATGCCAGGCTGTTTACATTGGTTTGTATAGAATTATTAAAACTAGTTTTCTAGTTTGTAATGTATGTTTTAATCAAGTGTCTCAATATTCCACTGAGATTCTGAATTTTTTGTTCTTTGTCTATATCAAAAGTAGCTACTCATTTTGAGTGCCCAATGTCCTGAGGTGCTGAGAACTCTCTCAACTCCAGCTAAAATTGGGTATTCAACACACCTAAAAAATCAGGATCCTAGATGTCTCAGGCTGGGCACCTAAAACTCAGGAATCCAAAACCAATAACATTTTTTAAAATAAACAACCTGAGCCATGATGACCAGTGCATTTAGCACCATCAAAAAGCAGAGTGGTTTTATTTGGTGCTTATACGTGAATGAAAATCACCACAAATGTAACCTTGGCACTGCCAAACATGGAAACATGTGATTCTGCTATTTCCCAAAAATCCTCCCAACACCACTAACAGCATCAACTGTTAAAAAATGCAGTTTGCCATCCAGGTTGCAAATAGTCACCATGGCCCCAATTCAGAAAAGCTCTTTGCCCTAAATCCTCCAAGATATTTGTTTTCAGTGGGAGTTAGGAATCTAAATACCTTTTGAGGATCTGCATCTTAAAGCACATACTTAATTGTTGTGGCCTATAAGAGTTAGGGCCTTATTCTGGAGCTTTTACTTCCATTAAGTAACATCCATATACTGCAGCCAATAGGACAACACGTGAATAAGTGCTACTTTATGCAAGTAAGGGATGAAGAATTGGATCATTTGATATGACTTAATATTTAAAAAGTAGAACTGGTTGGGAATTATTGAGAAAATATTTTTTCCTTCAAAAATGCCAATTTGTCTAAGACAAAATGTCTCAAAGGAAAAAAAATCTGTTTCCAACACATTTTTCAACTTGAAAGGTTTTTGTGTTTTTTTAAAACTGAAGAATTTGTTAAAACATCCATTTTCAGATTTTCAAAATACAGTAAAACCTCGATTTAACGGACTAATTTGGGCGACTGGGTGTCCGTTAAAACCAAAAGTCCGTTATTTAATAATAACAAAAACCCAGCCTGCCAATTAGTCCTTAATTCAAGGTTTTACTGTACTTCCCCTCCGCCCGAAAAGCCGCCGATTTTTTTTTAAACAAAACAAAAAAAAAACGTGCCCTGGTCCCCCATGTGCCCCAGCCCCAGTCCCCGCTGGCGGCCAGGGCTCGGGGATCCAGCTGCCGCCCGTGGATCACAGCTCGAGCCTCGCTCCTCGGGGCTCCATCCGCCACGCTCCTCGGGGCTCCAGCCGCTGCCCAGGGAGCGCGGCTCGATCGCGTTCCCCGGGACTCGGGGCTCCAGCTGCCGCCCGGGGAGCGCGGCTTGATCTGCGCTCCCCGGGGCTCGGGGCTTGCTGCTTGGGGCTCCAGGCGCCACGCTCCCCGTGGCTCGCGGCTCGATCCGCGCTCCCCGGGGCTCGGGGCTCGCTCCTCGGGGCTCCAGCCGCCGCATTCCCCGGGGCTCGCGGCTCCAGCCGCCGCCCGGGGAGCGCAACTGCAGCCGCTGCCCGGGGAGCGCGGCTTGAACCGCGCTCCCCAGGGCTAGGGACTCCAGCTGGCTGCCAGGACCCGGGCGGCAGGCAGGACCTGGCGGGAGCCGGCAGGCAGCCCGCCCGCTGCCGGGACCCGGGCGGCAGCGGGGAGCCGGCAGGCAGCCCGCCCGCTGCCTGGACCCGGGCGGCAGCAGGGAGCCCGCAGCCGGACCTCGACAAACGGATTTCAGATGCATGGGACTTTCTTAAAAATTTTGTCCGTTGCATCCGAAGTCCGTTAAATCGAGGTCCGTTAAATCGAGGTTTTACTGTATTCTGGTTTTGTAGTTTGAAAGTAATTTTCTAAAAATAAAAGAAGTCAAATTTGAATATTTTGACCAACCCCTCCCCAAAATTCATCAGTTTAGTTGTAGTTTAGTAAGTGCATTTTTTTCTCTTGAGAAAATTTCCATGGAAGAGAAACATGTAGCCCCTACTTTTGTAAGCAACATGCTCATTGATTAGGTGATTATTTTTTTTAGTTTAAATGACAATGGTACACTTGTTTACAGTAAACTAAACTATAGGTGTATTGTAATTATCCAGAAAACAAGCATGGAAAACCAAGGAAGTTTACGGTTATGGCTTTTTTAAAAAGTTTATTTTAAGGTCTAGAAATGAATAGAAAGGCATCCAAACAATCTTCTCTGCCCTGTCACAGACTCTTCATGTAGTTAACATGTAGTTAAATCTTACTGAAATCTTGAATTCATAATATCATTGTATGGAATCAAAGGTAATGCTTCCCTCTGGTTTTCACAGCTGAAAGTTTCTCCTTCAGCAGAAATCTTCACTGTATTCTGTAGAGCCACCATGCAAAACCCATTCAGGCATTTCAAGTTTTGTAAACCCAGTTTTACTTTTTTTTTTAAGTGTTTTTAATATTACTTTTATTTCCCCTTTCCCATATGATGTTACTGTGGGGTAGAATTAAGATAATCTTTGTGCCCTTAACATGTTTGGATTTCTTTTTAGTGTACCCGCTAACCAAATCTTATAAAATGTTGGAAAATTCAGTTATTGGGTTAGTTACAACATCTCTGTAATTTACTTCACCCTAACTTATCGGTATGTAGAGCTGGGTGAAAAAATGAGATTTGAAAAGTTTGTTACGGTTCATAAAAGTTGACATTTCCAATAGCAAAGAAATTATCTGCTCCCAGGGAGTTGTGGGCAGCAAGGAAGTACTCTTGTGGAGCAGGAAGCCTAAAGCCCTGGAAACTCCCATGGGTCCAGATTCCTAGCTGCAAAGCCAGAGGCTGAGCCCCAGTTAGGGCCAGGGTTTCCAGGTTTCCCTCCTCTGTATCAGGGAGCCTGGAAATCTTGGGGTTTCCAGTCTGCCAGGGCTCCCCTAGAGCTACAGACACTGAGGCCTAGATTCCCCAGCAGATGTGCGGGCAGGAAACAAGGCAGACTTCTGGCAAGCAGGGTTCCATCAGGAAGCTCATCAAACCCAATATGTTTCTGCTGAACATTTTGGATTCAGTTAATTGGCATTTTCTGACAAAACAGGGCTTCATTGGGAAATTCCCAACCAGCTTTCCTCGACTTCAACTTCATGTAATGCTTGCCTGGAATGTAGATTGGCCTGACCCATTGTGCATTGTGAATCTGCCCCATAGAGAGGCTTCTTTACTTCCCATATTATTTCTCCTTCTCATCCCCAAATTAAGCTTAATTGAAGGCAATCCCTATCAAATCTCTCTCCTCCAAACCCTCACTTGCATAAACTTGAAATAAACCCTTTTCATATGCCATTGCCAGACAGGGTTTTGTTTGTTTGTTTGTTTCTTTGTTTTTTTAAGATTCTAGAGGCCTGGATAATTCATATCTCTTCAGAACTTTTGGATGCTCAATCTGAGCCCCCACTCTGAACTCTTTGAGAATCATCCATCACTGTTTGGATCTGTGGTTCTGATTCACAAGATTTGTTCTAAATCTTGAATTTCCTTGTGCTTGTGAAGGGTTGAATTCTCTGCTAGTTCCTAGGATTGTTTTTGAGGATGATTTTTTTGTCTGTAGGCATTCATGCCTATAATAAAAAAATTGAAGCTCTCGAACAAATGGCAGCCATCTTGTGAGCTTTGAAACTCTTATTTGCCACAGAAGAAGCATGTAGTTCATCTTTAATATTCTTTATCTATCCTCATTTGTTAAATATTCAGGGGACAATCTTTTCTTTAATGATTGAATGGCATTAGAACAAACATCTGGTTCAAAAAAAAAATTCCACCTTTCAGTTTGTCATCAGCATACAATTAATGAAGGTCAGGTTTCTACCCTTTAAAATTCCCAATGTTTTTATTGAATTATTTGAGGCCATCTTTTATTTGCCAACTTGTAGCTGAATTTCTCCAAAACTTTTAGCAACACAAACTTCAACAAGTTCAAACTCATCCGAAGTGGAACCCTCTCCCTCACCAAAACCAAACCTAATACAGTAAAACCTCCATTTAATGGACTAATTTGGGTGAGGGGGTGTCCGTTAAATCAAAAAGTCTGTTATTTAATAATAATAAAAAAAGAGCTGTCGGAGCAGCAGCCCGCCAGCCACAGGGTCGGGGCGACAGCTCCGCAGCCCGCCCGCTGCCTGGACCCGGGCGGCAGCTGGGAGCCGGCAGCCAGCCTGTCTGCTGCTGTGACCCGGGCGGCAGCCGGGAGCCGGCAGCCAGCCCGCCCACTGCTGTGACCTGGGCGGCAGCCGGGAGCTGGCAGCCAGCCCGCCAGAAATGGATCAGGAATGCATCAGACTTGCTTAGAAATTTTGTCCGTTGCATCCGAAGTCCGTTAAATCGAGGTCCATTAAATTGAGGGTTTACTGTACATATGTTCTACATATAGTGGACTGTCAGAATGGCTTATCAAAACAAAAATCCAAATCCTCTATACTTTGTTTTTCTATAATATATTTCACCATGAAATGTAACATACTTACTTTTTAGCTGAAAGTCTATCCTAGACCAGAAATAGATTTATGAAGGTTAAACTTAATACAGTCTCCTTTTTTTTTCAGTATTACTGGGACTATTTCTCTTTCCACCCAACCCCCCATTTTTTGCTAGATCAGTTTTCCAGCAGCTTCTTTGTTATAGGAAAAATATTTGATTACCCATACATAAGGATATGCAGAATAAAAAATGACTGTTTCTCCCCGTCCCCACTGGCCACTCTTCTATAGGAAAAAATCAGTTCTGGGATGGAAAGGATGCTTTAGAACTATTTTTCCTCTACCTTTTTTCCTCTCACAAGTTCCTGTCATGTTCTGATTCTTTTATGCATATTAGCTGCTGGTCTGGCAAGCAATATTCTGATTTAGAACAATCCTCACAGACTTCACATTTTCTCCTCTGCAACACAGTTTTCTCCAGTGCACAGTTGTCTGCTCTGCTTGTCTACTATCCTTTTTGTCTGTTCCCTAGGACTTCAATATTCTGCTGCACACAGCTAGCTTTCCAGGTCTCTTGAGTTCTGTAGCTCTGAGTCTTCTCAGGTCCATTCCTAAAGTAGTCTTGTCAGCTTCCACAGAATTAATATGGCTAGTCCTTAGGTTCCTACTGTTCTAATGAATACAAGTCCAAATAGCATACAAATATCATGGTTGTCAGCAACAACAGACCGAGACGTTCAATACCGTGTGCAAGCTATGTGCTTTAGAAGCTACGGGAGTAACTGCATCAGAATATCAGATATACTCAGTGTAGTCCAGCTATTGTAAGGCAAACTTACATGTCCACATATTCTCACCCAACAGCTGGTGCCAGTCTGAATCCTCAGACAGTAATTACTAGCTGAAAATGTCACCAATCTGGACAGCAAGTCTAGATTCTTGGGCCTTCTGCTCTAAAATCAGAGGCATCCATTCTAATTTCATGGACTGTTAATTTGCCACATAAGATGGAGATAGACTGCTAAGGTATATATACCATATGTATATATGTTAGTTTGGAGGTGGGTAACTTTTTCAGTGTAAAAAGTAAACAGTTAGCAAACATACAAGAAAATAGCAAAACAGACCCAAAGAGCCTTAAACTTTGTCTGTTTCCTCTGAAAATAGAAGGGCACCCAAACGTATGTGTACAAATGGGGGGAAATGTGATAAGCAGTTAATATGATGGTCTGAGTTGTGTTTACCACATTTTAGTCATTATAAAACATTACAGGTAGAGCATGTATTCACCAAATGGTTTTAGTAGTTTAAACAATATAATTCATAAAAAAAAATCCACCTTCTCTGCATACCCACGTAGGCAACTTCCTAAATTACATAGGAAGGTTACACAGGTTTACAGACCAAATTGAGTAAATTTAATCAATTTCAGATGAATTGGCAGTGGTCGAATTCTACCAATAGAGAAATTAGTTGAAACAATAGTAAAGAATAAAATTGTCAGACACATAGAAGAGCATAAATTGTTGGGCAAAAGTCAACATGGTTTCTGCAAAGGGAAATCGTGTCTTACTAATCTATTAGAGTTCTTTGAAGGGGTCAGCAAACATGTGGACAAGGGGGATCCGGTGGACATAGTGTACTTAGATTTCCAGAAAGCCTTTGACAAGGTCCCTCACCAAAGGCTCTTACGTAAATTAAGCTGCCATGGGATAAGAGGGAAGATCCTCTCATGGATTGAAAACTGGTTAAAAGACAGGGAACAAAGGGTAGGGATAAATGGAACTTTTTCAGAATGGAGAGGGGTAACTAGTGGTGTTCCCCAAGGGTCAGTCCTGGGGCCGATCCTATTCAACTTATTTATAAATGATTTGGAGGAAGGGGTAAACAGTGATGTGGCAAAGTTTGCAGATGATACTAAACTGCTCAAAGTAGTAAGGACCAAAGCAGACTGTGAAGAACTTCAAAAAGATCTCACTAAACTAAGTGATTGGGCAACAAAATGGCAAATGAAATTTAATGTGGATAAATGTAAAGTAATGCACATTGGAAAAAATAACCCCAACTATACATACAATATGATGGGGGCTAATTTAGCTACAACCAATCAGGAAAAAGACCTGGGAGTCATTGTGGATAGTTCTCTGAAGGCATCCACGCAGTGTGCAGCGGCAGTCAAAAAAGCAAAAAGGATGTTAGGAATCATTAAAAAGGGGATAGAGAATAAGTCGGAGAATATCTTATTGCCCTTATACAAATCCATGGTGCGCCCACATCTTGAATACTGCGTACAAATGTGGTCTCCTCATCTCAAAAAGGATATACTGGCACTAGAAAAGGTTCAGAGAAGGGCAACTAAAATGATTAGGGGTTTGGAACAGGTCCCATATGAAGAGAGATTAAGGAGGCTAGGACTTTTTAGCTTGGAAAAGAGGAGACTAAGGGGGGATATGATAGAGGTATATAAAATTATGAGTGGAGTGGAGGAAGTGAATAAGGAAAAGTTATTTACTTGTTCCCAAAATAGAAGAACTAGGGGCCATTCAATGAAATTGGCGTGCAGCAGGTTTAAAACAAATAAAAGGAAGTTCTTCTTCACACAGCGCACAGTCAACCTGTGGAACTCCTTACCTGAGGAGGCTGTGAAAGCTAGGACTATAACAGGGTTTAAAAGAGAGCTGGATAAATTCATGGAGGCTAAGTCCATAAATGGCTATTAGCCGGGATGGGTAATGAATGGTGTCCCTAGCCTCTGTCTGTCAGAGGGGGGTGATGGATGGCAGGAGAGAGATCGCTCGATCATACCTGTTAGGTTCACTCACTCCGGGGCACCTGGCATTGGCCACTGTCGGTAGACAGGATGCTGGGCTAGATGGACCTTTGGTCTGACCCAGTATGGCCGTTCTTATGTTCTTATGTTCTTAAAAAACAATAACAACGTATGCTGGTTTTGTTGTTGATGCAGACAAAACTTAATGAATACAATAAATCAAGTGAGAACTGCATCTTTAAACCAAATGTTTATTTCATTGCTTTGGTAAACAGAGGTCTATTCAAATGTGGAAATGTGAATATATTGAAAAGCTTCTGAATAATGCAAATGAAACTTAGACTGAAAATTTCACCACTTCCGTGACAGCTGGCATGAGTCGGTCCTTGTCATTTGTATTTGCACTAACAAGACAAATTTGGCAATTACTTTCAGGTACTTGCTCCTGTACTAAGGATGTGATAAAATGATTTTGCAGATCCTAAAGTCTGCTATCAGCCTGGTAAAAGTGCAAGGTTATAGTGTACTCTATCTGTGCCACTGTTTAACAAAATACATAGTGGAAAAATCACTTCCCTTCATGAGGACCTGATCCAAAGTTCATTAAAGTTATTGAAAAAAATTCCATATATTTCAGTAGGCTTTGGATCAGACCCTTAGGGCCTGGTTACACTGGCACTTTATACCGCAGTAAAGCCTCCCAGAGTGCTCTACCTTACTACACGTCCACACTGGCAGGGCACGTAGAGTGCTCTAACTCCCTGGCTATAGCAGTACTGGTAATCCTCCTTGCCATAGGATTAACAGCTGTTGCGTATTGGGTGATAAACTTTAGCTCCAGTGTAAACGGGCAGTAACAATACTACACTTTGAGTGATCTCTGGAAACACCCCCTAATCTACTTGAGCCAATTGACCTCTCTTCCCTTTATTTTGAACTGGGCTGGAGGAATGCTTAAGTACGTTTCCAGACCTTATCTGTAACTGTGCAAATCAACAAAGCAAACGTTTACTGAGTGAGTGAGTGAGAAGCAGAAGATTAGGAGGGTCTGCATTTAAAAGATAGTGTGCTGACTATCCACTCAGCACTCCAAAAATCTACTCTCTCTCTCCCTCCGCATACACACAACACACTCCACCCCAATCCCCTCATTTGAAAAGCACGTTGCAGCCAGCTGAATGCTGGGATATCTGCCCATAATGCACCACTCCCAGTGCCACTGCAAGTGCTGCAAAGGTGACCATGCCAGTGCGGTTGTGGCTGTCAGTGTGGACACACTGGAGCACTTTCCCTGGAGCTGTATCCAAAGGTGGGTATAACTGAAAGCGCTATAAAGCCACAAGTGTAACCAAGGTCCTAGTGTTCAAACCTGTGAGGTAATTAGAACTCTGCTCCTACTGAAGTCAGTGACCAAAGTTCTGTTGTCTTTAGTGGAGCAAAGGTCCATTGGCTCTGATGAAAGCTCTTGTTGATTAGATCAATAGCAAAATTAGTCTGTTAGAAGCTAAAGTTCTTGAGCATTTTGGGAGAATGTGCATAACATCTTGCAAAATTAGGTACTTTCCTGCTAAGTACCTCTTCACCAACTGAGTTTATTGCCAAAAGTATCATCAACTTAAATGGAAACAGAATTGTGCCCCATTATCTCCATTTAGGTTTGTGTTGAAGAACTGTTGACCCCTTCTAGTTGATGCTAGCAATGTAGTGGAATACAGCATCCTGCTCTGCTTTAGGTGCTAGGAAACCTATGTGCAACCGAAGATAAAACACAGGCTTGGAATTGAACTTTGAAAGGTAAAAATCCTTTCATGTTTTTCCTTTTAAATATGTAGTTATAATTGAAAAAAATCTATAAAATAGAGGTAAATCACAACTTTTATGCCTCAGTTGTGAGTTAGGGGGTAGTGGTGTATGGAGAAGTACTGGGTAAATTGTACCAGATAGTCTGGGAGCAAAGGGATTGCATAGTTTGCACTTTCAAATTGTCTGGCAAAGATTGTTCCTTCTGGTGTACTGGTCCCGTACAGTGAGCTAGTAAGGAAGGTGGGCAGAGTCATGACCTTAACTCCTCCTTTTCCAGCTCCCTTGTCCAGTTGGTGTAGGGGCAGGGAGCAGGAATAAGCCATCCTTATGTTTTCCAGAACGCAGAAACCCCTTTTGTAGGAGGCCCACGATAATATGTCCATGTAAAGGACAGTCACCTTCTGGCCCAGGTTCTGTTAATTTGGGATCTGCATAATTTCAATAGTTTCAGGTGTCAAGCAGTTCTTAATTGGCTTATTTTTTAAAAAATACACCTTAAATTACCCCATCTACAGTGCAATGTTCTCCAACCATGTTAGGCTTCATCAACATTATCTCAAGTACTGTCATTATGAGAACAACGTGCCCTCTGTTCCAGAGCAATGTTTTAGGCGGACATTGGTTGAGCCCTATCTCATTCCTGCAGAGTGCCAACAATGGCCATTATAAATGAATAAGAGCGATCATACTATCATAATGCACATAAAACCTTTTAAGGACCTCCAGTCTTTATTGACTGAATATACTGAAAGAACCATTTCTCAGACTCCTTTTTTGCACACAACTCTCTCTTGTGAATGCTACATGACAGTAACACCATTCTGAATGACTATTGTATGTTACAGTTATATATCAAGGCTACCATGGTGATGATGTCATGTGAGGTTAGAATCAAAGCTTCAGCTTGCTCAGAAAGTGATACTTGGAAGGAATATAACACCATTCTGAATGACTATCGTATGTTACAGTTAGGCTTGACTCATAAGCACTAATTGAAGATGGAGCCCATCTGGGCAGGAGTGGGCAGAGCTGGTATAAAGCTTGATAGGGAGTCCAGAAGGGGGCTCTAGTCTTTCTGTGGGCTTACTGAGGCAAAGGAGGAAACACAGGGAATGAGCAGAAGCCCTGGGATCCTGACCCAGAGGGAAAGGGTTTACCCAGAGTGGTGGTGGAGAAGACAGCCAGCAGAGGGAAGAATAGGAAGAAGCCCAGGGAAACAGGAGCCAGCATTGAGACTGAGCAGACCTTGGCTGCTGATTGTAGAGTCCCTGGGCTGGAATCCAGAGTAGTGGACACCTGTGTTCCCCTGCTAGCCACTGGGAAAGTGGCACAATCTTGGATAAGAAGAATCCCTGAATGGCACCCAGAAGCTGGTCTAGGAAGATTTTTCTTCCCAGAAGGAGGGAACCGTATAGTGGCCTGGTTAGATGGACAAATCATGAAGAGGAAGAGCCAAACCACAAAGAAAAAGCACTGTGACTCCTAGAGAGCAAGAAGGGCTGCTGTGAGAATGAAGGAAGAGGGTATCGGAATGGGTCAAATTAATTCCCAGATGTAGTCACACTCCCCACTGGGCTGCCTCCTTGTATTTCATTACAAGGTCCTTGGGAGATAAGTAGATGACACAGTCATAGCTATATGGACATTTTGGGGGACACAGCCTATTGCTCCCCCTGAATCCAGTTTGTCATTAGCTTCAGTGAAAGCAGAATCGAGCCCTTACTGGTGCTACTCGGTGTCCTGCCTCATAAGGATCTGTGCAGATTCTTATATTAGGATTCTGCTTTGACTGCCACTTAAATATATAAGTCATAGAACAAAATACCATTTAATAGGGCAGAGTGGTATGCTTCAGTTAATATTATACTAGCTGTGGGGAATACCAGTTTGCATTGGCTGTATGAAGACTGACGGTCAAATTTACATCAGACAGAGATGTACCTTTAGCAGATAGTCAGCATATTACAACCCTTCCTGCAGTGAGCACACCAGTAGTCAGTGCTCCTTCTCCTCACAAACTCTCTCTTGCTTTTATGTTGCATCTCTTTCAACTAACTGCCCAGTTCAGCTTTCAGAAGCTGCCCAAGACAAAAAACACATGCAGATGTCTCTGAAGTCCAAATATGCAACTGGTCACTTAGAAAAAAAAACATTTACATACAAAATATCTCTTTGCCACTCACACAGCCTAATCAAGTAAAAAATGACATCAGGCCCCTTTTCCCTTTGGATTGGATTGGCTAACTATAATCCCACTATCAGTTGTAAGCGCACACCTTTCCTTAAGATCTGCTACTTTCTAAATACCTTTATTGACAAATATGTCCCTTAAATCTTGGTGACGCTTTGGTTCTGATACAAAGTTCCAGATATTAAGAAACTCTGGCATTCATTAGATCCAGAAAAATCAGTTGGAGCAAATGTAACTGCTTTCTATTGTCTGTCTGAAAGTGGCATACACATTTCTAAAACGTACAGACTATTCAAAATTTATTATTTCAACACATAGTTCATGGTCTCTAGAGCAATTTAGAACTATTTGACATATCAAGAATCAGAGAGGCATCCGTGTTAGTCTGGAATAGCAGAAGTGACAAAGAGTCCTGTGGCACCTTAAAGACTAACTAAAGTACTGAAATATTGACATATGAAATTCACACTCTGACTGGGGCTGGTTTCATGAGAATATTCAAGGAAAGCAATTATCAAAAGGATCATCAACACAGTTAAAGGGGAATCATTTATGTTATTAAAATTAACATAAGCAGAAACACTTGAGCTAGTAGTGCCATAGCTGTAACTGATCTCTGTACACCTGTTTTCTATTGTTTGTAGGCTCATTTGCCTTCCTATGTTCTTGGCTTTTTGATTCATCCTATCCCCCAAATAATAAACTTAACTTGCCCCAGCTCCCTGTGTACAGAAAGAAATCCAGTCTTCTGAACTACCAAAGCCCCACTAGTCCTTTATGAAGGAACCTCCCTGACCCCTCTCCTACAGCTATTAGCAATGTGATATTTGCAGCATTTTTCATTACCACCACAAAATTTGTAAGAAGTGCTTCATGTTGGCTGTTCATAGAATAAATACCAAAAATCACATTTAGATAATCGCATGCCATTTTCCATTCCTCACATGACATTTTATTTCAACACATAGATGGACGTACTTTCCATTGATAGCCAGTGATCTAGGAACTATCGGTGGAAAGTATATCTGTCTATGTGTTGTGTTGTGTTTCATATATTAAAAATATCTCTTTGCTCTGCACTAATTTACAGTATTATGTAAAGTACTACAAATTCTAACACCATTCACCTTAGTGAGAGACTTCCATGGTGTGGGCAGTAGTTTTCAGTACAAAGTACTCAAAACATCTTCATCCAGCTTTCCTTTTATGCTGCCTTCCAAGCTTAAAATCTAACTTTGACTTTTGTCAAATCAACCCCTCCAATATATCAGTTATATTACTTACTTTGTTTACAGTAGCACTTATGATGTATTAATTGCTTTCCAAATGCCCAAGAGGGCTGGTTCTGGCTCCGAGGAGATTGCTATCCAAGTACAGACAGACAAGTAGACAGAGGTAGGAGGAAGGGGAACAACAAGTACTTATGTGCAAATAGTGAATTAAGGTGACTTGCATAAGAAGTGGGCCTAGGGGTATGTCTACACATTGAACAAGAAGTGTGATTCCCAACTTCAGGAGACATTCACCACATGTACTAAAAATAGTGTGTAACTACAATGGGGCAAACGGCAGGAGAGGCTCACCACCTGAATACATGCCTAGCATCCCAGACAGGTACATATCCGGGACAGCTCGCTCCTCGTGCCATTCCAGCTATACTATGTTTAGCATAGTAACTAGTGAGGATATATCTCATCACACTGGGAATTACATCCCCCAGCTCAAGGTGTAGGAATCTCTGAGGGACTCAAATGTGGAAAGTGGGGGGGCTTGCAACTGAGTTCTGGGAGGTTGTACTGTACATACAGGGCAGTGTGGTAAAAGGCACAGAGGTGATTGAGAGGCTGACAAAGGAGCAGACAAGACTGGAAACATTGTTGGCATGAAAAGGTCAGGAAAACATGTTGATAAGATCCTTTGCAGTATAAGAGGGATAATACATTGTGGGTTTAGGTAATGGGCATGATGCTCTTGTTAAAAAGGCTGTGAAATGTAGAAATACATTACAATATTTATCAAGGATTTTTTCCTGGCTTCTGAGTTTTAGAATTTGCTAACTGCTAATTAATGTAAATTAATTCTTTGTTAAAAAGAAAATTTTAAATCCACTCACAGTGGTTTCAATGAAAATGAAAGAGTGGCTTGCTGCCTTCACCCTCTGGGGGGATTTGACCAAATTAATTTCTTAAGTAACACCATAAATCCAAAGAAAGAACAACACAATTTAGATAAATGAAAGTCTGTCAGAGGCCACAGGGCTAGTAGTGTTGAATTGGACAATTAATTATGTATTTTGTGCATATCATAAATAGTGAGCAGCTCAAAGGATGATGACTCAATAATACAGCAAGGAAGAAATGAAATAGCGTGAATCTTTTATCAAGATTTTTCCCTTATGACCCATGCTTCACCCAATACCATTCTAGCAATATGATGAAAGGCTCATAAGGCTAGGGCTTGGAAACCTACTACCTCTTTGAAACCCATTACCTCCCACCACCATCAAAATGAAATAAACATAGATAGGGACTAATGGAGAAATACAGGGATGGCTCTTTTAGCTTAAGTCTCCTTATGCAAAAGACCCCATGCACAAACTTGCTCTCCTATAGTATCAATATGACAAACCAATGTTGCTTTGAAAGCCCTTTGATGTCCTTTTATCAAAGACAGATGATTCATGCTGTTCTTGTTTCAGTATTTATGTATACGAAACTGAGAACACTCAACACTTTATATATGTGTCCACAGGAAAGGCACTTTCATGCTTACCGGGCTAGTTGGAACTCTGCCTGCCTTTATCTCTCCTCCAGTGGAAATCTGCAATTCCCTCACTTTTAGAATGAGCCCTGTATTACAGAAGCCTATGTATCAGTCAGAGTTCTGGTACGTGCAGTTCTTCCCTCCAGGAGTCTATGTCCCAGTGCTCTATGAATAGGACAACACAGCCTTCTTACAACAAAAGCGGTGTTTTATTTTTAAAAGTAGGAACAAAGCATTTAGAGAGGACTTAGAAGCAGTAGCCTGTACACATCTCAGTCTTGGCTGAGGCCTGCCATGCCCTGATGGGTAACCTAGTCAGGCCTAACTTCCTCATACACCCCAACACTTTAGTCTGGTTCTCCCAAGAACAATCCCCACGCACCTTTTCAGAGGTTTATCCACTTTATCACCTTTATCCACTGCCAAATTTTCCTTTGTTCTTCTGTGTTCCCAGGCTTTTGTACTTCTGGACAAAATTGGAGTTGCAGGTGGGCTCTGGAGGAGGCACATTTCAAAACTAACTCTCCTGTCACTGTCCCTTAAGAAACCTCAAGTGTTGGCTGAGGGTTAGTTCATCTTGAGCTGTTCTTTCACTTCCTGCATGTTTTTCCTGACAGCTCCCTCTTAAAGCTAAACCAATATTGTCATAAGTCAAAATCCCAGTAACAAGGTCAACAAACAGTAGTCATACATAATTACAAAGCAGTTCCACACAGTGGCCTATTTAAACAAGAGAACAGTAAAGTTGCTGTGTATTAATGAAGCGAGTTTGAATAAGAGGATGTGATAATGCCACTTTGTTGCACTCCGCTTTTGAAAATGTTGCCATGTCCCTTCCAGGTCCAGATCTCTTCTTACTGCTAGTTCAACTTTCTGCTCTACATGTGCAATTACCAGCAACATATATGAAGCACCAGTTTGGGCACTACAAAAATTCATTGAACAAAACGCAGACTCAACAGGATTTAGGTGGGAAAACAAAGGGATGCTGGCAGGGGTAACACCCGTTTTGGGGACAGAATTGCTCACTTGGTGAAAGAGCTATTGGGAGACTTTAGTCAGGACCCAATCGTAATGCGATCTGACTATTATGGTTTAGCTTGCTTGTGGATCTGTTGTGTCCAGAGAGCAAAATTACAAAGGACCGAATAGGCAAGATTTACTGTCAGGTAGAGAAGGGAATATTGTTGATTTAGCAGTCTGAGCTAGTTTAATAAAAGTTAGGGTTTCAATGAATGGCCTCAACCATAGGGAAACTTTATTTGTAACCTTCCATGGTGACGAGGGAAGAGAAGTCACTAGCTATAGCAACAGTTGCAAAAGAGTGATCAAAAATAGTGTTCATATTAAATTCCAAAATTCCTGCCTCTGTAGTGTTGTGTACACAGGTGTGTGCGTGGGCAGGAGGAGGAAGGAGGTGGTAGTAGTTAGTATCCCATTATTTGCAATACTTGTAAGTGCTCTCACACTTGACAGAGTTGTGTATGGGGCTAATAACTCACTTGGCACACTCTACATCAGTCTTGTGCTGTACTTGTGCCAGCTAAATCTCAAGACAAACTGAAATCTCACAGTTCAAGTAGCAATTGTGATTCTCTTGGAGGGTGATGCAGTCAAATCTTTAGACATCCTGCATCTTTAAAAGCCCTAAACTGGTTTCTTCTAAAACAAGCATTAGCAGCTTTAGCAGCCAGCAGCATTTTAAGTGCACCACCATTTTGTGTATGCAGTGTTCAAAGAACCAGATGTGCTACAAACCCAAATCCTCTATTTTAAGCCATGAATGGTGCAGGCAGGCTCAAAGGAGTTTCTCTGCACTGATATCAAAGGAGCCTTTCCATGATCCCAAGGAAAAATGACATTTTATTTAAAGGTGAGCTGTGGTGAATTTCCTTAATATGTACGTGTGCAAGCAAGTAATTACCCACCTTTGGCTGATTGTGACCTCAAAGAGCTAATTATATGAAAATCACTGCTCGAGCTGGGCCATATAATAACTTATCAGCATTCAGTACTGCTGCTGAGAAAGATGGGAGATGAAAAGAGGTCATTAAGAAGAAATACTGTTTCCCTAACTGGTGTAGACTCTTTTTGAACTGGATTCTGACCCAAACCTGCCATCAATAAAGAGATTGGTATGTGCTGCCAAAGAATCAGCTGTGCTTCTGAGAACATCACATGAATGCAGCATCTGTACAGGTGGATGCCAGCAAACTAGTAAAGTGCCTGAAACCACTATGGCTTATTACTAAAAGCAGTCAAGTCAGCAGGCTGTAAATTGGCCAAGTCACAGCCTCAGCTTGACCAAGGCAAGAGGAGAGGGGGTCTTTGGCTGCCACAGAAAGGGCAGCTTGACCCCGCATACTTGGAACTAGAAGCAATCTGAATATGATGTGATTTCTGGGCTAAGTGACCATTTATCACTAAGTCCAGCTTGCCTGCATGGCCAGATAGACCGGAGAGCCTGAGGGAACTTCCTATGATTCCAAAGTAAAACAGATATAGTGATCCAGTTCACGTGTTACGGGGTTGGTCAACTCTAATTGTAGAATATATCACTAGTTTCATAGCCCTGTTTTTGACAGGCTGTTCTAAGGTAGGCACTCATGGTCACGAACCATTCCAGATGGTGTGACCATAGTATTGTCTTCTTTAATTCAGTAGCATAAGAATGCTACAAAGTCTAATCAGCACTGAATCAAAGTGCTAGAGTGCTTACGTTTATTGAATTGTCTCCCACAACCAATAGTTATGAAGAATGCAACTTGCATTAGTGTATGTTAATTACAAGAAAGCTAATTTCCCTTCCCTCATAATGAATTGCAGCTTCCTGCAGTTTATGCCACTTCAATAGCAAAACAACATTTAAATCTTGGTAACCTTGGTTTAAAGTATATTTAAGCATTCTTTCTTTCAATTTAACTCACCACAAGGGATTTTTAGCAAGTAAGATATGCCTTGAATTGCACATGTGTACCAAGAAGAGAAATAGTAAATGATCCTGCATTCATACAAGAGATCATCAAGAAAAAATTCCTTGTGATAAAATTAAGCACAAGGAAGCACTTGGCTCAGAGCCGGCAAACCCCCTATGTAGGATTGACTCCTAAGGAGGAGATGTCATGCATTTCAGCTTGTAGAACTCTCTTGATCACTCTGTCAAGGGAGGTGGGCTTTGTCCCCGCAGAATAGGAATGGGCTTTCGAAACCAATGGGACGCACCAGGATCTGTGAGGATTCTAGTATGTCCATGGAAGAGATCCAATCCAGAGTCACAGCGCTGCTACACAGCACCTCCAGGCATGCCTTACTCCCATGGAAGCATCAGCCATACTAGCATTAATCTATGCTCACAGGACTGAAGTGAGATGATGTCATGTAATCCGCCCTCTCTTGACCTGGACTTGAGTCTTTAAACCTGTGGATTCCTGAAGGGTTTCCTGTAGGATTTAGTAAAAGGGGGGAAAGTGCTATGGATCCATTGCTTCCCCATCTTCAATATCATTCACTGCCTGATCATACACAGTATCAAAGTGGATGAGCATAAACTATATAAAGATACTTCCAAAGACTAGCTTCCTCTGGAGTGACATAACCGAACACCAGGCATCAGGCTTAATGCAAAAAGTAAAGAATACCATATCCAGATTTTTAAAAAGAGAAGGAATTCAGGTAGGAACAACTTAGAATTTTGCCAGATTCCCTCCTTCCTTCAAAGAGATGTGAATTGTAATGTCTTCAAGCAATGAGGAGCTCTGTTTTAAATCCCATTATCCCCAGTTGCAGTTCTCCACAGCATTCTGCTGGTTCTGTGGCTCAATACAAACTCAGAGGGGAGAATAACACTACCTGCTAATCAGCACCATTTCCTAGTGCTTTTGAGTTTTCTCTTGAGGTCTCCCATTACAGTAATGCCCTAGCCTCAGCCCACCTGCATTGTGTGATCTGAGAACTACATGAAAATGATATAGTTACAGGATATAGATCTTTATAAAGCCAGCTCCAACGCTCCAAAAAGCAACAAAAATAATTTTGTCTGGAGGTTAAGTCCATGAATATTTGCAATAGACCGTACCATCAAAGAGGGAAATTGGTACAAGGTATTTATTTCCAGAAAGTAAATCGCTCTTAACAAATTGTCCTTTTTTTCTGAATAGTTCACAGACATCAGGCCCATAAATCTCACAATCTGTACCCATAATAGAAGAATTTTACACCGGCAAATTCAGTTGCCTAAAAAATAATGCACAATGTCATGTCCTGCAGCAAATTTCTGAGATGTTATGTGAAGGGGCAGAACTATACCATTGTTGTTTATCATTTGTATTACAGTAGTACGTAGTGGCCCGACTCATAAGCTGGGTCTCACATGAGCAGCTGTACAAATGTATAGTAAGAAACAATCCTTGCCCTGGAAAGCATATGTCATAAGTAGAAAGTAGCCTGGAATTACTTTTTGCCTGTAAAGGGTTAACCTGAACCAGGAGGGGGAATGACATAATCAACCTCGAGAAAAGAGTTTGTTACTTTCATTTTCTCCGTCTTTTTTTCTCTCTCTCCTCAGCGTGCATTCCCCTGGTCATGGGAGGAATCACACTTATGTTTCTAATCTACATTTCTATAAGCTTCTAAGAAAACCAAGTAAATAGTAAGTGAAGTGTATAAGCTTGAACTGTATCACTGATAATTGATCCAAGGTGTTTCTGTTACTGTAACCTGCAGAGGAGAAATTCCAAGGGAGGGGGTCATTGTTACTATATGATGCTAGTAAGTTGTTCTATTAATTTCTGTACAAGGGGGTTAGGGTCCTTTTCTTTTCCTTTCATTAAAATCTTTCTTTTAAGAACTGTCTGTTTGGTTCCATTGGAGGGATCCTGGTTTGGATCGGGCACGTCTCACAGCTAGTGAGGGTTTGTGGTCTTTGTTCTCGAATCTCTCCCAGGTAAAAGGTGTGTGTGTGTGTGTTAAAATAGGGGTTCTAATTTACCCTAACCCATGGTTTTGGGGCTCAAATTAGTGATGGCAGCTTTTTCCAAGCCTCAACTGGAGAAGTTTGGGTTTTGGGGGGAAAGTTTAACCTAAGCTGGTAAAATAAGCTTGGGGGGTTATTTCTTCTTTTATGCGGGGTACCCACTTCTTTACCCTAGAGTTCAGAGTGGGGGAAATACACCTTGACAGCATACAATTTAAATAACCCAAACAGCTGTGCAGGGAAGAAACATTTCCAAGGTCACTACAGTTCAGTGGCAAAACTAGGAATAGAATCCAGGTCCCCTGAGAGCTCTCGTCACCAGACTGTACTGTGCCAGAATGGTTACATGCTCTGTGCATTTCATGAGAACTGTCAGGCTCAAATCCCTTTATGACAGATCCTGTCTTACCAGTTCAGTTTTTACAGATGGACCCGAAACTAAATATTTTCCAGCTTTAAAAAACTTTATTGGAAGAGGCACTCTCCATCAAAATCCCAATTGCGATTGATTTATTTTTAAGTGAAACTTATAAAGGGTCCTAAAGGCATTTTTTATAACATTATGATTCAAGAGGAGTATGGAGAGCTGTCAGACAACATAACTGGCTGATGACACCTAAGAAAGTTAAACGTTATACACATGTAACTAAAACTGAGAGAGAAAAGGTGAATCAATTTTGAAAGTAACAGATTTCCTGGTTTGTCATACTCTTACTTACCAGGAGCCTTATGCAGAATGATGCCTCAATGTAGTCCCCACTTAACAGCAGGTTCTTTTCAGATTGTGGCAGTCTGTTTTAGATTTTTGTAATGTTTTGACTTTACAAATGTGGACTGAGATGAGAATTAAGTAGATAAAGAGTCATATTTGTTGTAGTGAGATCATTTAGAGCGCTCTTCTGTATGTTATTAGCTTTACCTCACATTGTGGACTTGGTTCTTCTCTTAATAGTATAAATCTGGAGTAACTTCACAGATGTCATATAAATTATTTTGGAGTAACAAAATCAAGCACTTGGATGTATGGTTAGAGTTCATCGAAAGGCTACCAGGTAAACTGCCTGGGTTTCACTTCATAATTTTGGTGATTAAATAGTATCTGTGCTTGTTCCAATTCAGTACCGGGTGAACAATTGATAATCCTTTATTAATAATTATTATGATTCTAAACTTATAAAGTCAAAAAACCAATTTCAGTAAGTTATACAAAACCAGCACTCAGTTTTGAGGACTGAATTTTTAGCAGTAACACCCAAATGCACTTGTGCCTGTGCACTTGTATCCCTATTTATGTACACCCACAAGTCAACTTTAAGAAATTCAAAATGGTGTGAAAACTACACAAAATACAACACTGCAAATATTTAGTTCTGATTGTTACTGTTCCAAAGTTACAACTTCTGGAAGTTGAAACTTACAAGATCTTATAGTATCTTACACTTACTAAGGGTACGTCTATATCACCCGCCCCTCTGGCGGGTAGTGTTTGGTGTATCGGGGATCAACTTATCACATCTCGTCAGGACGCGATAAATCAATCCTCAAACGCGCTCCTGTCGACTCTGGAACTCCAGCTCCGCAAGAGGAGTAAGCAGAGTTGATGAGGGAGCCGCCGTGGTCAATTCACCGCCATGGGGACAGCCAGGTAAGTCGAACCAGATACTTCGACTTCAGCTACATGAATAGCGTAACTAAAGTTGCGTATCTTGTTTTGAACCTCCCCCCCCCCCCCGGTGTAGCCCAGGCCTAAGACTCCAATCCTTCATTGAGAACTATGAAAGCAGACCCTTATGATTGCTGAGAGTACCACAGAATTCAGTGAGCGTCCATTAGTACTTTTTCTCTATGAAGAACTGGGATCCAAATTAAGCTTTGTGGACAGTCTTTATTCAGCATTTGTATGGCACTTATCACAGTGACAGACTCCTAAGCACTACTGCAGTACAAACACATAGTTCCTCCAAGTCACATTATTATCTATCTTTTTTCACTCCAGGTATTTATATATTTTTCCCAACACCATTCATAAAAATGCAGTAAATTCAAATAAATTAGGGTTTGCATGAATATTGACTTATGCCATTATGTCTGTACAGACTTTGTAGTTAAAAGCTTTCCATCTGTTTTACATAAATTAAATATTGTCTTAGAATTTCTGGTACTTATAGAGAAGTATAGTGAATGCTGTAAATACAGAGATAACTTTATCTGAAATTGCTGGCAAGTTTTAAAATGCATCCTCTATTTCATTCCGAGGCAATGCTGAATTTCTTAAAATTAGGAATTTGTCCTAGTCTCAGAATTCACTTGAATACAAAAGTTATGCTGGAAACTATTACACAAAGAATATTGCCATTTTCAATTTAAAAAATGCCATTAGGAAAACCACAAACACTGGAAATTCCCAATCTTTGGACAGGACTTAGATGACTGACAGCCAAAAATACACAACTAACACTGATATAATGTTTCTGCCTTGTGCCACTGGCAGCAACCAGGGTCAGATCCAACATGATTCAGGGATCCTTTCTAAAACAGAACATGTACCTCCAGCTCCCACCTAAAATCGTATCTGCTCCCAGGCTTTTAAGAACTTAAAATGAACATTGCTTGGTCCTCTTTACTGGTATCTTCTCCCTACTTGTAAGCACACAGGTGTCCTTGGGACTATGAAATCATAAACAGCTTTTATTTGGTAAAACATAATACCTATTTTTACATAAAAAAAATAAAGGTGAGCAAAACAGAAACAGTACAATGGGGCTACAGCTGACTCCATGCCCTAACTGTTAGGCTTACTGAGGCCTGGAACTCCTATCCACAAGACAGTCAGCTAACATCTAAACCCTCACTCTCAAATGCAAAAAGTCAAGTGGGTATTGGGGGGAGGGGCTCTCCTCTGGTTCAGACAACCCCACAGTACCAGGTTCTGCTCTAACCTGCTGGTCCAGTCCTGCAAAGTCAGCTTTCTATAATGTTCAGAATCTCTCAGAAAGAAGCCTAGAGCAAAGCAAGACCCCTTCCTGGAGCCTGTGGTCTCATCAAGACTCAGATTATCTACTTGTTGAATTTGAATTTCTACCCAACCAGAGTATGATTGGAGAGGAGGGGAGGGATAGCTCAGTGGTTTGAGCATTGGCCTGCTAAACCCAAGATTCTGAACTCAGTCGTTGAAGGGGCCATTTAAGGATAGGGGCAAAAATGGGATTGCTCCTGTTTGAGCAGGGGGTTGGACTAGGTGATCTCCTAAAGTCCCTTTTAACTCTGAGATTCTATGATGTTGGTCATCTCAAGATGACTCACTTTGCCCAGGCTATGCCTTTCTGTTTCTCCTTCTTCTGTAAATGTATTTACGTGCATTATGTAATATTTCCAAAACCAGAACACAAACTCCTAAAATGTCAGAACACTGTAGAATTGCACCGGGGCAGAATTATAATGTATGTAAATGAACTCTTCCAAAGAGAGTTTGTTCTTTTCTCCTATGAGAGAGCAGAGAGGTGTTTTGGATTGTTTTTTGTTTTGTTTTTTAATCCTTTTAGCTCTGGGGTTCAGATTAATAATTCATAAAACAAGGTTTGTTATATAGACCCAGGCTCGTTGCAAGTTTTCATCATAGTGGATTTCTAAAGTTTCCCTGAGAAACAGCTTTCCAAACTTCAGATTCCAGGTGCATTCATGAAAAAGGAATTTCCATTTTTCATTAAGTTATTTAAATGACACAAATGATATAAAATTGTGCTTTATATTTTTTAATGTAATGGTAACCTACTGATAGAAGGCAAATATAATTTTGAGAGGAAAGAAAGGAATTGATCACATGTTTTAGTGTAATTCCATAGAACAGTAAGGTGATGGTAATAGAGTCCCTTGAAAGACAAGGATCAGCTTAAGAGGAAACTCTTATGAGGCCATACCCAAAAATAAGTTCGTTACAGTCAATTTTAAGTAGCAAGGAAGTGAAGCAATAGTAAATGAATGTTTGTTAATGTACCCAACCACTAATAAAAAAAGGGATCAGAAGTTTTTATGCTATAGCAAAGAAGAGTCAAAACATTTATTTGCTAGAAAAGTAAATATGAAATGAATATCTTCTCAGCAAAGGCTGGGCCACACTACGTGGGGGGGGGGGGGGGAAGAGTGCCAGCCTTAGGGCTTGTCTTCACTAAAGCGGGGAGGGATCGATCTTTTGGTGATCGATTTATCGCGTCTCATCAAGACGCGATAAATCAATCACCGGCGGCGCCCCCGTCGACTCCAGAACTCTAGCTCACCAAAAGGCGCAAGCTGGAGTCGACAGGGGAGAGCGCAGCTGACCGCCGCCACCATGAGGATGGCAGGTAAGTCGGCTGTAGATACGCCGAATTCAGCTACGTTACTAACGTAGCTGAATTTGTGTATCTACAGCCGATCTTCCCCCCCCCCCCCCAGTGAAGACCAGCCCTAAGATAAGCAACATCAGCTACACGAAGAGCGTAGCTGAAGTCTCAGTATCTTAGGTAGACTTATCTGGTCATCCCCATCTTCTATAGATGAGACGCAATAAATCAATCCCACATACATCAAGCGCTACCCGCTGATCCAGCAGGTAACATAGCAGTACGCTAAGGGTTATAGGCATCTTAATAGCTGCCTATGCAGTTCAATTTCTTGATTAGAATGACATGATAAAATAATTCCAACATATAAATCAAACAAGGAAAATAAACTCTTATGAATAAAGGTTTAATATTTATACAGGGGTTCATCTTGATTATGTTGAATCTAGTCAACACTACTGCAGACAAATTACTCAAGTCATTTTATATGGCTCTAAATTGGATTGTTTGAAATAGTTTTATAAAAACATAAAGGAATGGGAAGACACTTTACATAAACACGAGAAATACTCAAAATGAGCTTTGCAGAGAAGAGATGCTGCGTTGTTCAAAGGAACATATTTGTGCAATATTAGATAATGAAATTACAGCACATCTCAGGGAAGCAGGTACCATAGGCAGGAGGAGACTTGCCTCGCCAAACAGCCAGGCATGGACCCACACATGCTCTGCCCCAGGTTCTCCCTCACACACGTTTCTGCTGTTCTCCCTACCCTCCAGGGCTAGGGAGGCTGGGGCCACGTCACCCACCCTCCTGTCGCACTGGGGCAGTGTTATCCACTGTGGGGCTAGGTGGAGGCTTGGGGCAGTACCCTGGGTCGGGAACAGTGGCTATGGTGGATGGTGTGGAAGGGGCGGGGCTAGCCTCCCCCAGCCACCAGTTCAAGCACTGCCCTTGCAGCACACTGAACAGAAGGGGAACAAGGAGTTAAGGAACTTTCCTTTTGCATGACCTGTGTAAGGATTAGTGCCACAAAGAGACTGAGAAGAGGTTGGAGAAAGGCTTAGCCATAGCTTCACCTACTTCCTACGCACCAGTGGACAAAGCTGTCTGACCACACAGATGAGGATAAGCTATGCACAACAACGGAGCATAGCAGTGTACATGCTGCCTCTGGAACAGTCAATAGTCAATAGTACAGCTGGTAGAAAAGTTTCCATCAATGTTCAATGAAAATTGGCTATTTTATCATAACTGGGATGTCTGCAAGAAATGTCTTTTTTCTATAAAGTTGTGTTTTCATCAGATCCTCCTGCCCCAATGTTTGGTTTTGGGTAACCAAACATTTTTTTGATTTGGTAGCTGTAGCGGGGTGACCATCCGCTCCCTGCCCGAAGGGGCTTGAAACAGCCCAGGAAGGGGGTTGTGGCTGGGAGCCAGCAAACTCCCAGCTTGATTGGGAAGTAGGCTCAGCTGGGTGGCCACGCCCCAAACACTTGCAGGCCTGGATAAAAAGGCTGCGGGGCAGGGAGACAGAGAGAGAGTCTCCTTCTCTTGGGAGAAGGCAGACAGGCCTAGCTGCTGGGAGCCTGAGTAAGTGTCCAGGGTGGTGTAGGGCTGGGGCTAGGCACGAGGAGCTGGGGAAGCTCTAGCCTGGGAGCCCCAGACTGCAGAGCCTAGAAGAAGGCCCCATCCAGGGGCAATGGGGTTGCGAGGGGCAGCCCGTAACTAGAGGGGTAGAAGCAGCAGGCCAACCCCCCTTGCCAATGATGAGTGGCAATGATACTGCAGTCTGCCTCAGTGAGTGGGAGCAAGTGGTGACTGGCAGTTGCCTAGTCTGAGGCAAGGTGTGGATAGGGGGAGGAGGGTTCCCCAGGGAGGGGAGACCCTTAGACCTGAGGGGGTACTACTGGGGTGCAGCACCCTCAGTTAGAGGGCACCGGGGTCTGGGAGGGACACGGGGCCAGAGCAGGAGCGGGACATCAGCCTGCAGAGGGCACTCCAGATGCTGGGACGCTAATTCCCAGACGAACCAGCAGGAGGCGCCACAGGGGTGAGTTGCCGCCCTGTTACAGTAGCCAAAAGCCAAAATATTGACAATTTTCAGCCTAAGTCATGGAAAGTTTTCAGATTTTGGTTGCTAAAAAACAAAACAATTCAAGTGTTCAGATGAACCCCCACCCCCAAAAATCTGGAGACAAAATTGACAGAAATCATTCTAATTCATTTTCATATTCATTTTTGCATGGAAACATTTCCTGACCATCCCTCTCCAAAACTGTTCTTCCCTAGACAGTAAAATTCCATATCATTCTTCATATTTACTTGAGGTTAATGTGGGAAGAGTGTGTATCTTGATTTGTATTTGTTCTGAATTCTCATTTGTCTTGGTAATGCAAATTATAATTGAATTGACATTTCAGCAGTTAACTGCTTGCATTTCTAAATAGCTAACTTTAAAACTCTTTGGCTGAGTTGGCACCAATTGTCCCCTAACCTCTAATTGGTCTAAAGCTTGTTGGGCAAATAACACGGGTGTTTATTAAGGATGCATAACTCCAACCTCATACCAAAATTACCACCACAATGATTGAATTGGAATAAATTTATTATTGTGCAATTGAACTTAGATTTGTCATAACTTCATTGATTGCTTTACAAGTTTTAACATTCTGTGTTAGGGGGTCAGTTAAAATTTATCACAGGACAAGCTTTATTAAACATTAGTTTCTGTCCTTAAAATCTATATGGGTTAATATGAATTTATGAGCTTTAAATATATTTCTCAGCTCTTATGCAAATTAACCAAATAAATTAGAAATATGGTAGGATAATTTGTTAATTAAAATTACTTAAACAAGATGTTTCAAATCATAGCCTTCCGAATATTCTCAACAGTGAAAGTAAAGAAAAAGTTGAGAGAGAAAAAGGCTAGCCAAAGCAGAAAGTCTAATGCGCAAGGACCTAGCGTAGTTAAGCTCTGTTTATTGTTTAAGAGTGATAAGGCATTAAAGAATGCCTCTGATCCATTTATAACAGGTATAGAAATATATTGCTTATTGGTTTAATGTAAAATATAGTGTCACATTTGTTTCAGGGTGCTGCCTTCCGCTTTTAACTTCCATACCATTTTTTTGTAATGGTTTGGCATATCCCAAATCCCATACTAAAGCTGTAATAAAAGGAAAATACTATTAAAACAATAATCTAAAAAGCTAAGCTTTAAATTCCAATCAGCTTTGGTACTGGTACAGAGAAAAAAAAGATTAGAAAAATAATTTTAAACCCAACACTCAACAGGAATTTTTTTTGCAGAAAAATAAAAATTCCATACCTTGTAATAAAGCTTTATGAAATTATCTATAAACCCTTTCTGAGATGAATACTTAGGACTGTTTCTGGATATTGTTGTTACATTAAATTGAAGGTTTCAAGTGTTTTCAGACAGCTTAAATAGAAGTATTTGTTCCCACCCACATGAACATGACAACAATGAAGACACCATTAAGTTACACACTGGGTCAGAATCATAAATAATTTATTTTACAATGGCATTGTCTGTAATTATTGTAATTTAAAGTAAATGTTCAGACACAGGCTTTTTATATTTGAAGTAGGGAGTAAAATGTGAGAGGTAGAAGAAATGTAAATAATTTCAATTAAATTTAATAATTTTATAATTTTAAAATAATTGTATAAAATTATAATTTTATAATTTTATAAAATTTTATAAAATAATTTTATAAATTTAAATTTAATAATTTAAAATGTAAAGTTAAGTTTATAAATATTATTCAGATGCATATGAAGAATATTAAGAAATAGAAGAATATCAATGAAAAGGTTAATGTCATCCATGGACATGTGCAGTATTTAATTAGTTAATATGAAGGTGAGCAACAGTTGTTCTAGGAATTTAGAGGTCTTTTGATGTTCCAAGTGCTTGCAATGACAAGTCAGCAACTTCACTTGTCTGACAAGTGTCCCTGCCAGCAGGTATATGGGATCTTGGGGAGCAATTACCACACAGGTGGGGTGCAAAATAAACTTTATTAAGAAAATGCAAAAACATGGAAAATTCAATAGTGAGGGGTATGGGGTTTGTTAAAGTAGACAATTGGGGAGGGGTTTCTTTTAGTAAATGGGATAGGGGGTTTCAATAGTGGGGTGCAATACAGTGGGGTACAATACAGTTGGTAACCAATTAACACTGAAGTATAAATGTAACAGGTAGCTAACAATTTCTATGTAAAGAGTGTGTCACAGCAGCATGTAACCGACTAACAGTATGGGTAAAATGTGTTAAATAACCAACAATTTTAGGTAAAAATGTGTCTCAGTGGTGTAAATGTAAAATGTGATGTGTGTTAGAGAGAAAAGGGGTAACCAATGGGGTTTTATGCTAGAAAGAGAGAGAGAAGACATGCTGTAAGTTGAAACAGCAGAGAGACAATTATACAAAACACAGCAAAATCTTATCTATGATTTAACTTAACCAAAACTACACAAATTAGCAAGTAACAAAACACAATGCAACAATTCTTTAAGGCTAACTTACAGGGTACAATGCAAGCAATTTCCTAAACCTAACTTACCTACAGCTATGCAAAATGAAATTACAACTTATCTAGACTAAAAGACAAAATCTAACCTAATGGGTGCACCTTATACTAGGGGTAGTTTCAGAGGGCAGAGTGGTGAGTGCCCAGGATACAGCTCCAAGGGGGGAGGGGGATTTAACTAGTGGTGGCTGCAAGCAAGGGAGGGGGGGGTGGCTGCAAGCTGGCAGCCCAGGATACAGTCCAGGAAGGCACAGGCTTATTTCTAGCAGCAAAGGCGCTGCAAAGCAAGAAACAGATACAGATACAGACCAAGGAGTTTAAGAGAGGTTTTAAGACACAGACCAAGGTTTAGTTTGAGTCTGTGTGCTGGGGAAACAGAGCCAGCAGCTAAAGTAATAAAAGTATAGAAAGTTTCACAGAGGGATTCTCACCAGTCCCCAAGGCAGCAGCAAAGGCAGAAGCAGCAACAACATCAGAAGAAGCAAGGAGGGCTCGGTACGGTCTTGATAATCAGGAGGTCTCTCAGGCAGCAATTCGTTCTTCGTGGGGGGGGGGGGTTAAAAACGGGGGTATGCTCAAAAATAAAACGAGAGCGGAGAAAGGACCCCCCAGAACCCCTGGCTGATCAGACCAGGTAGCAATGCAGGAACCTTTCTGATGTTTGTTTCAAAAATGCCTGTTCTTAAAGGCAAACTCAGGCAGTTTCCCTGCCAGTAATCCTGATAGGCTCCTTCTGTCACAGGGGAGGAGCTACAGGGAAAAACTGCAGGTGAGCATAAAGACATGCCTGGGCAGAGTCCTGGATCATAGGCGTGAGTTCCCGCCTCATGACTCAAAAGCACATGAGGCCTATGACTCATGCCCAGGATCTCAAAAAACACATTAGGTCTTGCAGCTCTGGACATTGCCTACCCTACACCGAGCCCAGGTTTAACAAGGTGATAACAGGACCAACCCTTTGAACAGGGCAGTCGTCCCACTTAGCACATAGCACAAGTGGCCATCCCTTTGAGAAGGGCAATGGCTCTTGGTAAACAACTTAAGGGGCCCTCCCTTTGAGAAGGGCAGTGGCCCTGGTAAACAACTTAACAGCCAGGGAGGGGCGGCCACAGGAGGAGAACAAAAACAAAATGGAGTAAGGGGACAGCTGTAAGAAACAAAATGGAATGGGGGGAAAGCTGTAACAGACAACAAGATTCTAATCTTTCTTACATACTTTCAGGCTAAATCTCTGGTGTGTAAGTCTCACAGAGTCCTGTGCACTGCTTAAAGCCCAAGGTTGGCCTGAAAAATGTGAATCACATGGGCTGATGGAGAGGGCAAAATTGGCCATGAGATCAGTGGGCTATAACCAGTGTTTCAGACCATAAACTGGAGTAGCATTGGTTGCACAGTTATCTTGCAGTACTGATCTGTAGCTGCGCTGGAAAAGAGAATTTGGGTCCTAATGTGGAGGAAAAAGTAGGTGCAGGCCTGCTTCCTTCCTCCATTCCCCTCTGACATAGGTCTTGCAGACTTTGTCAGAAGCGACCATCATGATCATAATCCGACCTCTTGTACATTGCCCTACCCTCTGGCCAAAACAGCTGAACTTGTGGAGTGATCTTGTAACTTGCTTCTGATATGTGACAGCTTCCTACATCTCAATTTGGGCCAAATTCTGCTTGCTTTAGTCATAAGTATTATGCTGCATAACAGTTAAGGTGTGATTTTCACGTAAGGCATTTTATATGGGTTGGTTACTACCCGCTTTTTACAGATGGACATACGGGGGTCATGTGGTGTTGAGGTCTGTAGGAACTATGGAGCTCAGCATCACTGAAAATCAGGCCAAAATGACTTGTCCAAGGTCACACAGGACTAGGCGGTCAGTTTATAATCTACCCTAGGTGCAGGGCAGCATGTAGCTGTGCGGCCCCAGGAGAAGAACACAGAATGATGCCTCCCTTGCTCCCAATTAACTCTGGATGATGAGGGGATGCTGGGGAGTAAATTGCTTTACTCTTTTCAGGAAGCAGTCTACTCCTTTTCCCACTCCCCACGCACATTTGGATACTCTGATATGCATATAGGGATGGGGGCAGAACAGAGTCATTGCTCCTCCAGTTTCCTGCTTCTCTCCACCATCACCCCTCCACGCTAATTTACAACAGGGAAGTAGCACTTGCTGTCCCATATGTAGCCAGTGTCATGATCTGAATGTGGGGGGCTGGGGCATTAGTCTATCTTATTTCTTATATGCCTGAAAATTGTTGTGATAGTTTAGCCCACAGCATAAATGATTACTATCTGGCCCTGTGTATTCTGCCTCAACAGGCCAGGACAAATTCTCTCATGCAAAGTCGCCCATATATTCATTTTTAGGATATATTAATTCCATTGTTTTTTAGAGAATTCCTTCAATGACAAATGTGCAGATTAGATTTCAAGAGTTAAATGAAATGTGGAAACGGATACCTCTGTTACAAAGTGAGACTGGAAACTTAATTGGGAAAAGACATGGTTGGTGTAGAGATTTTGCTTTATATATGAATTTATATGACTCTTTAGTTAACTCCCTGTACTGTAGTAAGTCTCAGATTTTCAAAGCAGCAAAGATATGGCAGGATGGGTTATGCACAATCATGAGGATTTTTTTTTCCAAGAGCTTTTTTGCAGGGGTTTATTGGCCATATAGATTGCTTTCCTCAAATCAAAAAGACTTGACAAGTCATCATATACTTGCCGGCATGCTACAAAGAGACTCATTTTTGGAAATGTTTCCCAAAGGGGGATATGGGATCCAGGATTTGGGGCATATTACTGCAAATGAAAGACTTACCACTTGGCTTTGGGGAAAGTAGGATGACTTTGAATAAGCCTGACAACCCTTTATGGAACACAGAGATTAGGAACTGATTGATTTATCTCCCACAGGATTGTTGGTATGGTTTACTGTTATGGTCTTTTAAGGCAGAGCTCTGAAGTAGCTCTTCTGCTATATTGTGTACAAAATTAATAGCTTTCTGTCAATTTAAAGCTGTTGTGGCTATTTTTTAGTTGTCAGAAACACTATTCTCCATCTATACAAGCATTGGTCTATTTTTGCATGGCTTTAAACATGCTAATTCCTGCATGTGTATCAGTATTACTGCAGTAGTTCATTAGATGTTCCATGGTTTGGAAGTCTTCTCCATATTCACATATTGGGCCGTCATTCATTTTTCCATTTATGTAGAAGTTAATCTCCACACCTGCTTGAGGTTCTAATGCTTTTTGGAGGAGGGCTCAGAGATCTTCATAGGTAAGCAAGTCTGGGTTTGTTATTATAGGGTCATATTCTCATATTATTGCTTCTTCTCTTCATAACAAGTGGTGCCATCGTCTCCGTCAGGGTATCAAAGTCTATTACAGAATCCGGCTCCTACAGCTTGAAGAGTAAAAAGCCTGTATGAAGAAAGCAGCTCCCAATGAAGGTACTAGTTGCAGTAACTGCCAAAGATCATGCAACTCTTGAATTGGATTATTCAGTCACATGAGACATTGTGAACCATCTACGTCATATGCTGAAATTCCCACCATCTCTCGTAGATGAAAGGATGCCAACAGTTTTTGAAGGGGTGGTGATCAGAGGCACATGGACAGGAAAATAAGCAGACAGTATCGACTTCAAAACTCCCATGACAATTTTCATAGCAGTATTCAACTATATATTGACAAGTTTTTAAATGTATGGTACTTCCCCATATTCATACATGATATTCTACTGCTGAGAAGATGAGGGCCAAGATCGTTGTTTGCAAGATGTGTCTGTTCCCCAACTGTTCTCAGTTAGTGTCTGGGTGATAATATTTCTTGTCTTTATCTTGGTAGTGGACTTCGTCAAATGGCGGTGGTATTTCAGGCTATGATCCAAAACCACTCCAAGATATTTCAGGAAATCCTATGACTGAGTGTTTGCTGCAGAACGTGACATTCGGGCACTTCTTTGTGTGATGGACTGCAGAAACAGCTGCTTTTTGAGGGGTTGGTCAGAGTTCCCATAGCCAAGAGAACTACTCCACCCCCCCCCCACACACACACACCCCCAAAAAAGTTCTGTGAACATGCATTCCACTTGACTGAAAGTGCTGGCTTGGATATAGATACTTAGACTGATCGAGTCACACCTTAATTTTCTCTCTAGTAACCTAACAACGAGCTCCTTGGGTAGAATTCAAGAAGGCAATTAGGCTTTGCAACACATGTGTTTGTAAGTTCGTAGCTCAAGAATTGATGATTCTAAACATCAAAAGTTGTCTCAATTTTCTTTTAATGTATTGATTCATTTGTATCAATTATGTCAGCAATTGATTAATTTAGAACCATTCTTGAGTTCTGTTCTGACACATAATTGCTCAATGGTATGTTGCATACAACGAGAGGTGTCTGAGCCTGTGCTGTCTTTTCCATTGGTGGTGATAGCTCTTTTAAGCCTAATGGCTAATGCTGTTTTTCTAGCTCTTTATTATAATAATCTGTCATAATTCTTGCTACACACCAGCACTGAGTTCTGCATCACATATGTCATTTGGCAGGTGGCTTATTCATACTCCTGAGCAACATAAGTTGTATGGGCATAAGTGCTATACATAGCCTGAGACTGACTTTACAGTTCTGTTTTGCCATGTTTCTGGAAGTCCTGTCCAGCACTCCCTTATCCTGGGGCTCTATTTCAGTATAGATCCACCAGATTTTAAATACCATAAATTTTTTAAAGGAAAGTTCTGAATCTCAAAGCTTTGAATGAATTCTTTTACCATGTCAGATACCATAGACTAAAAATTTTCCTAAGTGATATTTAATGCTAATTACTTCAGGGCAATGAGCTATAACCAAAAAATCGTTAATAAGACTTCATTCTTATGAGGGTCATAATAAGTATTTCCCTTACCCATAATAAGTATTTAACTCATTACATATATCTATTCACTCCTAACCCGGGCTTGCAGCTACACTACTGCATAAGTCAGTACTTTGGTTTCCAAGTTACACTCATCAAATATGCCTCCTACTCGTGCAAAGAGCTTTTGTAGGAGGCGTGAATAATTCAGTTCTCTTTAACACGATGGCCCCATATTCAATATGATCCTCTAGTTTAGTTGTCTCTGTTCTCTCTGAAATTAAATAGTCTAAAATGACAGTTTTCACCTGCAATAGGCTGATGATTCAAATTTGTGAAAAGACTAAATATTTTGCCTGTGGACAAATGTGAGGTTTTTTTCCAACTTGTAATACCACGCTACTGTATTACTAGTAGAATTTGTTTGTTTGTTTTTGCTGTCCTCCTGTCACACTTCAAGGGTCCCAACCACCAATTTATTTTTCTTGTTAGTGCCATAGGTAGTGGCTATGGTTCCAATAGTAGAACCAGATGACTAACACAAACATGTTTCTGTGAGTATTCACTGGCATTTAAAAATGAATTTGCTTCTGTGGAGTTTGTGCCATCCCTTGACTGTGTGTTTTTTTTCAAACATTCAGACAATTGGCCAATGGTTCAAATTTCATTGCTCTGGTGCATGAAAAAAATTGAATTTCAGGGTTGCATGTTTGGGCTAAAATACAGAAATTATTGGGTGAAATTCCAGTGGTTTTTATGCAAAGAGTCGGATAAAATTATCCTTGTTCATTCTGACTATAACATCTCAGATGCAGAAAAGGATCTAGGGGTTACAGTGGATGAGAAGCTGGATATGAGTCAACAGTGTGCCCTTGTTGCCAAGAAGGCTAACGACATTTTAGTCTGTATAGGTAGGATCATTGCCAGAAGATCCAGGGACATGATCATTCCCCTCTATTTGGCATTGGTGAGACTTCATCTTGAGTACTGTGTCCAGTTTTGGACCCCACCCACAGTAAGAAGGATGTGGAAAAATTGGAAAGAATCCAGCAGAGGACAACAAAAATGATTAGGGAGCTGGAGCACATGATTTATGAGGAGAGGCTGAGGGGACTGGGATTATTCAGTCTGCAGAAGAGAATGAGGGGGGATTTGATAGCTGCTTTCAAGTACCTGAAAGGGGGTTCCAAGGAGGATGGATCTAGACCAGAAGTGGGCAAAGTACGGCCCGCGGGCCAGATCCGGCCCGCGGGCTCCTCCAAACCGGCCCCCGAGGTCTGGCTGGGGAGGCTGCTCTTGCCCCTCCCCCGCGGCCTCAGCTGCTGCACTGGGGAAGTTGTTCCCCCGTTGGCCCCCTCCCGCGTGGCCTCGGCAGGACACGGTAGGGAAACTGCTCCAGCCCCTCTTGCCCTGTCTCCCTCCCCCGCGGCCCCAGAGGGCCGCGTGAGCAGCGCTGTTGGGCGGGGCTGCGCGACAGCGTGTCCAGCTCCCGGCCAGACACGTTGCACGCTCTGGGAGATCAGCGCAGCCGTGTGTCTGGCTTTGGGCCAGACACGCTATTCTAGGCAGCGGCGAGGTAAGAGGACCGGGGCCAGGCAGGTTACCTAAAGGGGCAGAAGGTGGGGGGGGGGGGAGGGAGGAGGTTGGATGGCACATGGGAGTCCCAGGGGGCCTGTTGGGGGTGGAGGTATAGATAGGTGTCAGGGAAAAGGAAGCTTGGATAAGTGGATAGGGTCCTGGGGGGGTGAGTAAGGAAAAGGAGACCTGTGGAGGGGGTGGTCAGGGGCGAAGGAGCAGGGGGGCTTGAGGTGGGGTCTTGGGGCGGTGGCTAAGGGCAGGGGGTCTCTGGAGGGGGCAGTCAGAGGACAGGGAGCAGGGGGGGCTTAGATAGGGGGTGGGGCTCTGGGGGGCCATTAGAGTAAGGGATCTCCAGATAGGGCGATGGGTTGGGGGTTCTGAGAGGGGGTAGTCAGGGGGCCAGAAGTGAGTGGGAGTTGATAGGGGGCAGGGCCAGGCTGTTTGGGAGGGCACCGCCTTCCCTACCCGGCCCTCCACACAATTTTGAACTCCGATGTGGCCCTCAGGCCAAAAAGTTTGCCCACCCCTGATCTAGACTGCTCTTAGTGGTAGCAGATGACAGAAAAAGGAGCAATGGTCTCAAGTTGCAGTAGGGGAGGTTTAGGTTGGATATTAGGAAAATCTTTGTCACTAGGAGGGTGCTGAAGCACTGGAATGGGTGACCTGGGTAGGTGGTAGAATCTCCTTCCTTAGAGGTTTTTAAGGTCAGGCTTGTAGGAAAAGTGTAAATTATAAGTAAATGTATTTAAAATGTTGTAACAGTATTCTAAGCTATTTCTTCTCTCTCACTAAAGGAAGGAGAAACTTAACTCATCTCGGTACATACATTCCTGCTCCTCTCATGTACTTCAAGCTCTTATCTTGTCTCATATGTCTTTGCTTATACGTCTTGTCTCATACGTTTTGTCTCTTGTCTCATGTATGTCAAACTCTTATCTTGTCCTGTACATTTTGTACGTTTGTCTTACCTCATATATTTTAGCTCATATCTGTATGTATTCTTACCCCATATGTACCATTTCAAGATAGGAACTTTGTGTTTGTATGTCCTGTTCTTTCCAGACAAATAAGTAAATAGACAGGGAACAACATCATAAAACTTTTTCACCTGTTAATTTGCATGGGTCCCCTCTAGCCCCTCCTTCACCTAAAGAAGTGTATAAAAAGGTCTTGGCAATGTATAGGGCCAAGCCACAATTTGAGTGTTAACTCTGTGGCTTCAATTTGCTGAGCAAATAAACTTGTATTCAAGATCTCCTGTGTCTACCTGTTCTTTGAAGGTAAATTGGGACAGGCCTCCAAAGAAACGAAGCCATTTGTGCAACAGGCTTAACAAAGCCCTGGGTGAGATGATTTGGTTGGGGATTGGTCCTGCTTTGAGCAGGGAGGTTGAGCTAAATGACCTCCTGAGGTCCCTTCCAACCCCAATATTTTATGATTCTATGATTGCCAAACCTTCATGAATCAGGCCCCAGATAATCATGAGATTTAATTAAAAATAGTAAATTTGACTATATTTTATTTACCCTCTGATTTTTGAGTGGTTGAGGTTTCCTGTTTCAACTTGTTTCTCCCGTCATGAGGATTAGAAACTTCTGCTGCTGCTGCTGCTGCTTCTGCTTCTTCTTCTTCTTTCTTTCTTCTTCGTCCTGATATATCTCAGGACTAAAGGAGCACAGAGGCTTTAGGAAAAATACCAACTATTGTGAGCCTTGTAATAATTCACAAGAACTGTTAATGGTAGAATCTATGCAGTGTTCACCATTAGCAGAATTGCCAGGTTGTGAATGCTAAGCTATTCAGGAGCCAGTACTCAGAATGGTGCCTTGTCATTTGCTTACATCACAAACCCCTCTGTTTGAAAGACAAATTTCTCTCTTCTGTATTGCTGTGACTATTTCTCTTAGTTGTGTGCTGAGGAAAAGTAAAAATAGTTGGTATTTTAGAAATGGGACATTAACACAGCAGGGAAATGAAGTTCTCAGAGTTGCTTTCCAAAGTCCTGGAATGGAAGGATTTAAATAAACCATACAGAGATAACTAGAGCTGGGTTTTTTGTTTTTTGTTTTTGTTTTTGGTGACTATTAAATTTGCTGCAAAATGCATTTTTTAGGGGTACCAAAACTATTGCCAAATTCAGCAAATATTTTTGGCCCAAAAACAAACAAATTGACATTGAAAATGTTTCATCAAACCCAAAAGATTTTGTGAGTTGTCTTAGTTCTTCATTTTGATGAGCAAAAAAATAAATAAATGCAGTTTCGTTTTTAAAAAAAACATTTAAAAAAAATTGTGGCTAGGCTACCAAATTGAAAATATAATTTTTTTTGTTCTTCTCTAGATTTAACCACAGCTCAGACCAAACATAGATGTGCAATTACTTTGTGTGAATCTATTAATAGAACATTTGATTTATACTGGTCTGAAATCACCAGGAATTCTTATAGTAGTCTTTGGGCATAATGCCTTTGTGTCCCAGAAAGATCAACATTTAAATCTTTCTAAGATTCTCTACTTCTGTTTTATGTGTTCAGATTTTGAATACTGCGTATCTAATCCTTGGTGACTTGTTCCTGATCTACAGTGAATAGAAATTCACAAAAAGTGTGTGGCATAATTCTGAATAACACATCAATTTGAAGAAACTGCACTTTGCAGAAGTTAATGCACAAACAGAGAGAGGCTAAATTTATAAAATAGATAATTTATTGTGAATCTGTGGGCTGTTGCCAACTGTATGGACCAATTCCTCTACAAATCATTGATACTGACTGAGAATTTTATCAGTTCTTGTGAATACTTCCAAAATCTCTAAACTTCTGGTGATGTGTGGCTGTATGTATTATGAATTTCACAACCATGAACGTGAAGTTGACTAAGCAGTCGGGCCCTGAGCTGGCTCCAAAGATCACACATTCTTCCCCATTGCTGTTTTCCATATTTCCATAAGGGAAGGGATTATGTTTTTCAGATTTAAAATCAAGAATACTTCCTAGAACATTTTTCAAGTTGATGGAAAATTCAGCATGGAAAATGGAGACGGTGGGTGGGAAGGTGGGGATTTCAGTCCAAAGGAAAATCTTTGATTGTTCAATTTCTCTTTGTACGCAGCTATGATATGAGAGTACTCTCTGCAGCATTCACATATTTTCAACTAAATCCAAAATTCAGACAATTGGAGTTCCATGCTCCAGAGCAACTACAGAAGTAGGCACTTGCAAATATTATGTTTATTTTGTTGGTGTTTTGGTCATACTTAGGAATCACAGTCATGGACCAGAACTCCATTGTGCTAGGCACTATACAGGCACAAGACCCTGATACCTGGGCAAGAAACCATTTATTTCACTGGAAGAGGCCCATTGGTGCAGAACTTGCTACAGGATCAGTGATGCTGAAAATATTTCTATGGTGGAGCATAATTTTTTGAAAAATCATGTTATTAATTTTAGGCAAAGAAAATGGAGATGGTAACTTTTTAGAAAAAAAATCTGTGAATAATTCTCAAAAAAACTACTTATTTTGAAAATGTATATAATTCACAAATGCTTAAAGAAATGAGAAGTCTATTAACCCTAAATAACACCAGATGTCGTTAGAAATTACATTTCTCAGGCACAGGAAAGATGAACCAGTCACCCTGACACAATTTAAAAAGTGTGGCATGCCATTACAGTTATCTCTCACAGTATATTATGGCTAATTTCTAATCATTAATCTCAAAATGAGGAAGCAACCAATATACAATGTAACAGTCAATAAAATTTTTATTTCTCCCATCCTACAAGTTACAGTCTTTGGAGAACAGATGAGAAATATCTATATTCTATAATTTACCTGCTTTATAAAACATATCAAGCAATTTGAGTTTAGGATTAATCTAATTCATTGACATTCATTAAACATTGACATTTTGAGTGGGTTCATCTTCTTGTCTTCATTAAATCAGATAAAACTTGCATCACTAATTCATACACTTTCTATGACTCAGCTGTACTAACACTTGCCCATCTATAGCACTGTTAATCTGAAATCCAATTACAAAGCCTAGCATAACTAATGATGAACCCGAGAATCTAGATCTGAAATATTTTCTAGAGTTTTGGGGTAAAAAGAAGACTTTTGGGATTTTATTTCAGTTCATTTGGTTCAGAGAAAAAGCAAGCTGTAAATATGGATCCAAAACTTCTACAAAGATTGGAGGTATTCAGATTCATGCTTCTGAGTTCAGGACCATCTTAATTAAAATGGACTATATCCTGCTCTTGTGATTCATGCAAAACTAAGATTATAAGTAATAGGAGTAAGAGGTGCTAAAGCCTGCTTACCATAGAATTATTTACAATTTTCTTTAGAATTATTTTAATTTATTTTGCTAGGAATCCACAATAAAAATACCTAGAGAAGAAGAAATAATTTATTTTTCCCTATTCACAAATGTAATTTTATTGTAGCAAAGCGACAGACATTCTAAGTCACTTTTAGATGCCATTGAAGAAATCAGACCTTCATGAAATACACTTGAAAGTTAAAGATGTACTTAACTTTATATATTCATTAAACTGGAGCTTTAATTTAATACAATTCTGTGCATTTTAAAAGTTGATTTTTATAAGAGAGTAAGAACCAGTTACATAAAGTATTATGATGTCTCTTTAATGACACAACTTTTCTGGAATTTAAGTTAATCACCATAATTGTATGCTGTGCACTTTATTAACATTACAGTATGCTGCATTAAATTACTATAATTTATAACACAATTTAGTTCACTCGTCCTTTATCAGAAGTGCAAATGTATGTTGTAGTATTAAAAAGACATTTGAAAAGCTAAGGCATATTTTGAAGGATCTATTTCTACTTTTGTAAAAATCAGAAGCTCTCCACCAGCTGCAAAATAAAATTAAATATGGGCAATGTGTGCTTCCACTGTTTTATAGACTTTGCTTAGGAAATTATGAAGCAAATCTGTTGTGTGCATGACATAAATAGCACACTGATTTAGTATCAGTTTCACCAAGTAGAGAGACAAGGGAATGGAGGTCATATCTCTTATTGGACCAACTTCTGCTCATGGGAAAGACAACATTAGAGCTAACTCAAGTCCTGAAGAAGAGCTTTGTGGAAGCTCAAAAGTTCTCTCTCTGTCTCTGTCTCTGTCTCTTTGTCACCGTCACCCTCACAAATTGGTCCAATAAAATATATTACCTCACCCACCATGTCTCTCTTCTATCCAGGAACCCACATAGTTGCAAATCAATGTCACCAAGTACACTTTCACAACTAATATGTTCCACTTAAGTCCCATGTAAGCCTTAAACCTTGTAATTACTGTGGTCAGGGAGTTAATTTCACCCCTCCCCACCATGTAGAGGACCTGCATAAGATTCTATGTCATGTACCACTTCAGATATTGTAGGGGATGAATTGCATTCTAAAGTAGTGAGACAATATCTTTTAGGCACGTGAGGCAATATCTTTTATTGGGCCAACTTCTGTTGGTGAGAGACAAGTTTTCAAGCCACACTAAGCTTTTCCTCAGGTTTAGAAAAGTAACTCCCAGCATCACAGTGAAATGCAATGCAGAACAGATTGGTTAGCACAAGCAATTAGCACATACTCTGAGGGACGATTTGAGGTAGAGTGACCTGTTAGTGGGCTACAGATTGTTGTAATAAACCATAAATCCAGGGTCTCTGTTCAGTCCATGGATTTTAGTGTCTATCGGAGTAATGAATTTAAGCTCCCAGGCTGGCCACCATAGATGTCACTTCTCTATATACCAACATCCCTCACAAAGATGGCATAGGTGCCTGCCTCAGATATTTACAGGACAATGGACAATCATCACATATCCAACTCAAACACATAGCCAAACTCATCCATTTCATCCTTACCCATTACATTTTACATTTAACAATGAACACTTTGCCCAAACCATGGGTATTAGCATGGCTCCCCAATATGCCAACCTCTTCATGGGCCACTTTGGAGATGAATTTCTGGACAAATGGACCATGAAACCAATGATATACTGAGATAGATTGATGATATTTTCATTTCCTGGACAGATGGGTTAAATTCCACATAGCATAAATTAAAAATCATCCCAGGTTCAATTAAACATCATTCACCAAGCTCTTTCATGGATCCTAGACTGAGACAAACTCCTAGTTCTGGTAGATACCCATCTTCTTGGCTAATGCACCATAGGCTGAATCAGAGTCCATCAAAGTTGAAAGTATGACTCTTTATGGTTTGATCTAAAAGGCCAAATTCTGTAAGTGGGGGCTGCAATAGACTCACCCTCTTTGGATCAAGAACAGGAGGGGGACAGGTAACACACAGAGCAGTAGACTATATTTGTATAATGTATTTCTCCAAATCCGCATCTCAGTCTGAGGCAGAATAACAAAATGCAGAAGATAAACTGGAAGAATATGACTGTTTTCCCATCAACTAGTTACATCATATGGTTCAGATGACAAATTTTTTTTATGGAAAAACTTACGACACTGGGTCCTGATTGTAAGTTCACTTCTAGAGCTGTAAATTGCAAGTAACTCCACGGAATTGTAAGCAAGATCTGAATGAGCTCTTCCCTGACACCTAGTGATGCACTGGGAGAAAATACTTTAGGAAGAGACACTCTTAGCATAGACACACCTACTCTGCCTAGGTGCATAGTATGATGGAGCTGCTTTGCCAAAATGACTACTTTTGATGGGTGTTTATTCAAAATATAATCTTCATGTGAATATGGTCCACTAGTAGGACTCCTTTGGTAGCTTTAAATAGAAAAGAAAAATAACGAGGCACTTTAAATGCAACCTCTTCAGATTCAGTGATCAAGAAAGGGGTTTTAAAGTGGATAGAGATGAGCAACACTTTCAAGCAGTTTACTTCCTAAGATACAAGCAACAGTGCAACACAATACACTTAGGAATTTGTTGTATTAAGATACTGACACTGCACTGCTATTTTCATGAAGCTCCAAATTATTTACAAATCAAAATCTTATTCTGATACATGAAATAGCCATCTTCTTGCAAAATTGGATTTAAGTTGCAAACCTTTTCAGTAATAGTTAGTGAAGATAAATCTCTTTAAGGAATCTTCTGAACTTTTAATTACAGTTTTACTTTTCCAGTAGTTACTTAGGGCATGGTTACACTTACAGAATTATAGCCCTTTTGGTTATAGCTGTCCCCATATACAGCAATAGGTATAGCAATATAGTGTGTCCAGACTTAGACCCACCAGCGGTATAGCATGGCCACATTTGTGGCACTTCAGGCGGCATTAGGAGCAGTGCATTAGGGCAGGTATACCACAGAGCACCTCTTCCCGATCTGGCACAATGCCTTGTGAGAAGTGGGGCCTAGCTTGCAGGGCATTCTGCATCCTGTTCCAACTCCCCGTGATGCTTCACCTCATATCCCAGCAATCCCTGTGTTTCCATCCACCTCAGGTGCCATCTTTCAATGGTTTCAGCAAGGACTCTTCGTTGTCCATTTTTGTGTGCCATAATGGCCAGGGCCGGCGACAGGGGGGTACAACGGGTACAGCTGTACCGGGCCCCGGACTTCAGGGGGGCCCCCTGAAGTCCGGGGCAGGCCCAGTACGCAGCTGTACCCCCTTGTCGCCGGGCCTGTGAGCAAGGCGTGGCTCCGGGCAGCCACTGCAATGCTCACCAACCCCCTCCCCCGGCACCCAGCAGCCTCCGCCCACCCCCCTTTGCTTTTCCCGGCTGGGCCACGCGGCCACAGCGCATGCAGGTGTTGGGGCCCACAGGCGGCGGGAGACCGGCCGGGGCGTGGGGGGCGCGGGCGGCGGGAGACTGGCGTGGGGGGGCGGCGGGAGACCGTCGGGGGGGAGGGGGCACGGGTGGTGGGAGAGCGGGGGGGGGCATATGATCTGCCATATGGGGCCCCAAAATTCCTGTCGCTGGCCCTGGTAATGGCTTTCGAACTGCTGAGGAACATGCTGACGACTGTCACCAGCACATCTCTCAGTGCAGCGGAGTTAATCCTTGACATGCAAAGTGACAGTGATGGGTCTGAAGACGAGATCGAGCCGATTTGACACGAAACTGCTTGTCTCATTAACGGACTTGCTCACAGCCATGGAACACTGCTTCTGGGCACGGGAAACGAGCACTGACTGGTGGAATCGCATCTTCATGCAAGTCTGGGACGATGAGCAGTGGCTGCAAAACTTTCGCATGAGAAAAGACACTTTCATGGGACTGTGTGCTGAACTCGCCCCTGCCCTGCGTCACAAGGACACCAGATTGAGAGCTGCCCTCCCGGTGGAGAAGCGGGTGGCTATTACAATCTGGAAGCTGGCCACCCCAGACAACTACCAATCGGTGGCCAACCACTTTGGGGTAGGAAAGTCGATCGTTGGAGTCGTGTTGAGGCAAGTGTGCAGGGCTATTAATCGCCTCCTGCTATATAAAATAGTGACTCTTGGTAACGTGCATGATATCGTAGCTGGCTTTGAAGAAATGGGTTTCCCTAACTGTGGAGGGGAGATAGATGGGACCCATATGCCTATTCTGGCACCTGACCACCTAACAGATGAGTACATTAACAGAAAGGGGTACTTCTCCATGGTTCTCAAGGTGCTTGTGGGTCACCGTGGGTGTTTTACTGACATTAACGCAGGCTGGTCGGGAAAGGTGCATGACACACGCATCTTCCGCAACACCAGCCTGTTCAAGAAGATGCAAGCTGGGACTTTTTTCCCAGACCAGAGGATCCCCATGAGGGAAGTCGAAATGCCCATTGTGATTCTTGGTGACCCCGCTTACACTGTAATGCCCTGGCTCATAAAACCCTACACAGGGAGCCTGGACAGCAGCCAGGAAAGATTCAACTACAGGTTGAGATGCTGTCGAATGACTGTGGAGTGTGCTTTTTGGCATCTCAAAGTGTGCTGATGCTGTCTTTATGGGAAGCTAGACTTGGCTGAGGGAAGTATCTCCACAGTTACTCCTGCATGCTGTGCCCTACATAATCTTTGTGAGTGGAAGGGTGAAGGTTTCACTCAGGCATGGTCCTTGGAGGTTCAACACCTGGAGGCCACATATGCACAGCCAGAGAGCAGGGCTCTTAGAGGGGCCCAGCGCGAGGCTGCATGGATCAGGGATGCCTTGAGGGAGCATTTTGAGACTGAAAGCCAGTTCTAATGGGAAGTGCAGAGGGAGGGCACATTCTTTTAATAGGATAAGACATTTGGTTTTCTGTAGCCATAAATAATCTATGTACTCTGAATAAAGAAACCCATTTATTAAAACGACAATTCATTTATTGAACAGCTACTTCAGTTGCTGAAATAGAGGGTTATGAAGAATGTGTGGGGTAAACGGGGGGTGGTGGAGTGGGATGGGGTCAGTCAGAGACTGGAGTATGTCCGGATCTCCTACTCTCCAATGCCCTCCGAGTTGCTGTGTCCTCCGAACCCCATTTCTAGAGGGCAATAAAGCATGTTATTAGGGATTGAGTGCAGTGGATAAGGGTTTGGGGGTTGGTCGGTGAAGTCACAGGGGGTTGGAGGCAGCTGTGGGTGGTAATAACCATGTAGCTGAGGATAGTGGCCAGGAGGGGACAGAGGGTCAGAAGGGGAAGGGTGTTGAGGCAACTGATAACGGGGGCGGCGAGCGCGGTGCTTCTCCTCCTGAATGGCGGCAATCCACTGCATAGTCTCTACTTGCAGCTGCAGCAATGAGAACAGCTTATCAGTTGTTTCCCGACGGTGACTCGCATTCTCCTGGCGCGACTTCTCCCTCAACTTGCTCTCATTCTCCCTCAACTTGCTCTCATTCACCCTCCATTTCTGTTCAATTTGATTCTCGTTTACAGACTGTGCATTACTTGCTGTACTAGATCCTCTTTCGTGGCCTCTTCCTCAGTCACCTCAGCCTGTCAGCTGGTGATAACAGTGATGGCATATTCAAGGTCGAACCTAGAAAGGGAAAAAAAGGAAAAAGTATAAACAGAAATGGAAGAAATGGAATATAACAAGATCAATAATTGAGCTTGAATAGTTATATTAAAATAATTAAAATCATACTAGCTTACTCTCTTAAAAGCTAACTATTCTTCATTGATAGAAACCTTGGTCGAAATCTTTCAGCCACCAGTGAAATAACTTTGGTGATATTAAAGTTGTATCAGTCAACCAGTGGCCAGACACATCAATTTTTAAGTCCTTCATTTGGTGTTTAGATTCCCATTGTGTGCATCTTACATATTACTTCATAAAGGAGAAGTTGGGGCAAAAGACCTCTCTGGATTCAAGAATAAGCTTGGTGAGTTTATGGAGGAGATGGTGTGATGGAATAACCTAATTTTAGCAATTAGTTGATCTTTCACTATTAGCAGTAAATTTTCCCAATGGCCTGGTGATGGGATGTTAGATGGGATAGGATCTGAGTTCTTTCCTGGGTGTCTGGTTGGTGAGTATTGTCCACATGCTCAGGGTTCAGCTGATCGCCATATTTGGGGTCGGGAAGGAATTTTTCCTCCAGGGCAGACTGGGAGAGGCCCTGAGGGGTTTTTGCCTTCCACTGCGGCATAAGGCACAATTCACTTGTTGGAGGATTCTCTGCGCCTTGAAGTCTTTAAACCATGATTTGAGGACTTCAATAGCTCATACCTAGGTAAGAGGTTTACCACAGGAGGGGGTGGGTGTGATTTTGTAGGAGGTCAGACTAGATGATCATAACGGTCCCTTCTGACCTTAAAATCTATGAGAAGCAATAGCTTGGAGTGTCAGGTGAAACTCAATGGAAACTTATTCTGACCTAGGCAGTAGGAGGACTGCCAACCTTGTCACTTCTGACCTTGCCTAGCCACCTTGTGAAAAATGCTGTGTTTAATCTCTGCTTAGTATTTTAGTGAGCTGTCATCACTGTATTTTGTTGGCTTTAAAAAAAACCAGACACCTTTGTGTCAGTGAAGGCAAAAGACCAATACGGAAACTGGAAACTGTATACCCACTGAACTCAAATAAGAAAAGCTTTAATTGCTCACCTGGCACTGGGATTTCCTATAAAAATGCTTGAAATGATTATTAAGATAATTTGCTGTTTAAAATCAACACCATGTTATCATTCCCTTATTATGTTTAAATCCTTTCCATACATTCCTTAATAAATAAATCTTTCAAATGGATGCTTTGAAAATTCGATAGTAAACTTCATTTGAGAAGATTATATGGTGAAAAATGAATCTCTGAAAGCATTGTTTCTCCAAGTATCTTGGGCATCAACATTTCAAAAAAACCCTCATATTACTTGAAAAGAAAATTATATCCATTGTAAAGAAAGTATATTTGGCCTCTGAAAAGAGCAAGTAGTGCGTGATTATAAGGTTTCTGACTTAGTGAAGCAACCTGCTGCTTGTGTCTCACACACTCAGCTGTCATTTCAATTGCATTCAGCTTTAAGTAACCTCTGTCTAGCCCATTCTGAACCTTAGGGAATCAGAACCAAATGTTTCTCAAAGAACAAGGACATTCTGTAATCATTACACTGGGAATCTGTCTATCAAGCTGAACTGCCTATTTGCTTGACTATACAAAATAAATACGAATCACAAATAATGGAACAAAAATTAGCATGTTTAATTTGTCATTTTAGAAGAACTGTCAGATTTTCCCCCATGCCTTCTCTAGTTTCACTGTTCTGTTAAAACAGAGAGACTAATCAATCATACAGGCATTTCACATCTGTTTTGGAATAATAACAAGCTAAACAGCATCTTTGGTATGAAACATCCTTTCTCATAATTATATCTATATTAGTAAAAGAGTTAAAAAATGTAGCTGCCGGAAGGTTGCATTTTACCAGAGATTAAGAATTTACAATTCAAATGTTTTATGTTGTATTCCCATAATAAATCTAGAATGCATCTTTGAGGGTTTTTCTTAAATCCTAGCAAACCAAGGTATATATTTCATATATAATCTCTCCTCTGGTTTGTTTAATTTGGCAGCCTTGCCATTGTGCTTTCATCTTAAAAACAATGGGACTATGAGGTTGACTATCATGTCTGTATTCATTTTAGAACAGTTATTGTTCAAACAAATTTATGGCATATATGGGAATTCATTTTGCCCTCTTCAGAATACAGTAATAAAAAATCACATTCTACTTTTGTGGTAGAAAATAAAACAAGCTGTCTAAAACTGTAAGCTCTGTGGCTGTTTTGTAAAATGCAAGTCTGGGCTGCCATATTCTCTTTTTAAATTCTGCTGTCAGCCTTGAAAGCTGGGGAAAAAAGATCAAATAAGAATCCATATTGTTTTGAAATATCCCAGGTTTCATTTAATTAGAAACATGTTTGTTTGTTTTTAAACCAAATTGCATTTGGACAACACACACTTTAAATTTAGAGTAACATTTCATGCAAAAATTGAAGTTTTCACCACCTCCATCCTGAGTAAGTAGATGTTTCATGAAATTCAGGACACTGCTGGGTATTTCCATCGGCTTGTTCACCATATAGCAGCATGCCTTCTAGATAAGCAAGTGGACAAGAACACATCATTTCAGTGTATCACTCCAGATGTCAGCCTGTTATCAGATTCCAAATCCACTTGCAGGTTCTGATACTAATCTTTAAGAGTCCTCAATGGACTACTCCTTCGGAATCTCAATAACTCAGCAAAAAAAAAAAAAAATCCCATGACAGTTTCATTTCATAAAGATATGGCAGGTGATGGAGTTCAGGCTCAGACATGCAAGAATGGTTTGATGGAAGGCACTTGGATATGCGACACTGTCACCAGGGATCAGTATGAGCCTGATTGTTTTACTTTTCAATGTATAAATTCTACACTTATAACACGAGACCCACCATTTTGCACAAGCTTTTCCTCTAATAATGAACGACAACTGCAGAATGCACTGGTAACATCCTGCACAGCTGACATGGAGTCAAATATCTGTTTAGGAAGGAAATGCCATAGAGAGGGAAGTATAGGGTCTGTCACGGAGGTCATGGAAGTCACTGACTCCATGACTTTATGTGATTTCTGCAGCCCCTGGTGTTGGCTCAGAGGATGCCTGAGCTGGGCAGCCCCCGGGTCAGCGGCAGCAGTTTGGATGTGTGGGAGGGGGCACGGAGTTGGGAGGGGAGCACTTACCTAGGGGTGGGGAGCTCCCCAGCTCTCACAGTCTTCAGCTCCTAGGAAGCAAAGGGGCCAGGGGAGGGCTCCATGCCGCATGCTGCTTGCGCCCACATGCCCTGGCCATGCAGCTCCACTACCTGTGCTTCTTGGCCAATGGGAGCTGCGGAAGCCTGCACTTGTTGCAGGAGCAGCCTGCCGAGCCCCTGACCTCTCTGTCACCTAAGAGCTGCAGGGATGTGGAGTCAGGTAGAGGGCCCTGCCAACCCTCCCCTCCAACCCAGACTCCACCCTGCCAGCAACAGTGGGGGTCCTAGCCCCACTGCCCAGCCCCTCCACCAGCAGGATTCCCCAGGCCATCTGTGGCGCCCTGGATTGCCCCCTTCCCTGCACCCACAGCCCCCCGCCCAAGTTTTAGTCATGGGTATTTTTGGTAAAAGTAATTGACGGGTCAGGGGCCGTGAATTTTTGTTTACTTCCCGTGACTCTCCATGACTTGGACTAAAAATACCAGTGATTAAAAGATAGCCTTAAATATTATCCTTTCAGATTTGCCATTATGCTCTTAAATTAGATATATAATAGAGCTGGGATAATGTCAGAATACTGAGCGGTAAAATTACATGTCTTAAATTAAACTCTCCAGACTTCAAAGGGAGTTTTGCCTGAGTAAGGCCTGCAGGCTCCAACCGGCTGTCTATATCCATTTCTCTTATGTAGCTGCAGCTATGTTGGTCCCAGGATATTAGATAGATAAGGTGGGTGAGGTAATATTGTTTACTGGAGCAATTTCTGTATCTCAGAAGATATCACCTCACCCACTTTGTCTCGCCATTTCTTTGAGCGTCTACTTTAAATTCCCTGCATGAGAAGCTATTATCAACATGTGGCATTTGTGAAAGGTATTAAAATGTATAAAGCTCTTGGGAATGTTTTATTCAGGTTCTATTTGGTTAGGCATTCCTACACCTGTATTTTGATTATTTTTTAAACAAATTCCATTGTACAGTGGCTTTTAATTTGCACCCATGTGGTAAAATAAATCTTTTTGAAAAGAAGTTTTTAATAGTATTTACATATGCTATTTTATGAAAACCCAGCTGCCACAATGTGAAACCAGAAGAGATCTTCATTCCTCTACTGACTGCCTAGGTAAGCACTATTCCTCTTTTCCAAACTTCAACTCTACCCAGGCTGGGGGGGGGGGGGGGAGGGGTTGGTCTTTATTGCACATACTGCTGTGGCTCATGTGTCTGTCTTTGCTATGAACATTGAGGGTGCTGTGGCACACTTCTTCTTTCTCACTGGGGCTGAGGACTTAATAAATGGTTGAAAATATAAATATAGATCTATTTTAAATCTCTAATGAGCTTTGTGCTTCACAGAGAAATGCTCGCCTGTTACAAATCTGTTTTTATTCTCTATTTGATTCTAAGAACTACTCAACTGTAGTTAGTGGTACTTGCTACGAACCAAATTCACAAGATCATCATAAATTGCCACACTTGGCTCTTGAGTATTATAAGTTGTGGTGATGAGGCTGGGACTAATTTGGAATTCACATTAACTGAAACATTTCCATAGTCTGAAGATACTTAAATTCAGGGGTTTGGTTTGAGCCCTCCCCACTGAATACAGAATAATTTGTAAATCATGTGACATTTTTTGCATAGAATCATGAGCATCACAAATTCTAATACATAAACAGTGAACTGAACTTGTTTAAACACTCACTCTAATCACAGACATTATTTTCAGACTTATCTTGCAACATATATGTAGTGAAAAATTACTTGACTAAATTAATATTCAAATCCCTCCGCTAAGCAAACAGACACAGCTTTCTTCTAAACCTCCTCTTTCTACTGTTGCAGAACTGCTCATTTCTGTATCTTGCAATTCTGAAAAATAGATAGAGATTTTATTTGAGCTTCCATAAAGTCCCAGAAAACCAATATGAGCTCCTGTGTCCCAAAGATTCTATCTGAGTACCATACTCTGCTGGGAGCATGAATGCTGTCAATACTGTGATGGTGAATTTTAGTCAGCAACAATATGGTTCAGCAAGTAGAATTCACACTTTGACCTTAATGTGTTCCACAATTAGGAAGCACAATTCTTGTTTTCACTGAGTTAAAAAGAAAATGTGTTGGTAAAGTCTGTATTTTCTTATCTTTATACGCCTTTACTGACCCACATACATTTTCAACATTTTTTGTGAAAATATTTAAAGTTATAGTTGCTATCTGTCTACAGGGATAAAACTTTAATCCACATGTAAGGGAGTGCTCTCTTAAAACAACAAAAAGACTGAGTTCTGGAGTAGGAACTTTTTATGAATAAGCCATCATTGAATTAATTATAGTAGTAAGGACATAATCTAAAGCAGTGTCTGTCAAAGTTCTCCCACCGTGGCCTCCTTCTGCTTCCCAGAGTCCTCCCACGGCCCGGGGGTATGTCCGCCAAAATGTAGCTGAATTTTGGTGGCATTTCGGCAGGACACAAATAGAATATTTCCGCTTTCGGCGGCATTCTGGGGCAGATACTGCGGCAGCGCCGGGACACCATGGCCCCCCATTGGGGGGTCTCACGAACCCCACTTTGAAGACCAGTGATCTAAAGCCCCATGAAATCCATAGAAAGACTCATTGATGTCAATGGGCTTTGGATCAGGTCCTAAGTGACTGACAGCTATATCGTCTGTGTTTGGGCATATTTAGGCTCTCATTTCCATAGTATGTGATCACCTCACAGTCTTTAATGTATTTGTCTTCATAATACCTCTGAATATGTAACTACTATCCCATTTTACAGAAGGGGAACTGAGGCAAGGAGTCTTAAAATATGTCTACACTATGATGTAGGCCCACAGCCAGTGAGACTGTAGTCCGCAGCCCCTGGGTTTGCTAGTCTGGTCCTCAGCGTCCACATTGTATATTGATCCTTGATTTAGAATATCCTAACCCACATCTCACACCAGTGCTCTGGCATCTACACTGCATTACGTCAGACCTAATTCATACCAGTGTATCCCAGGTCGACAGCCTTAACTGCACATTACAGGAAATTGTTGCAGCCCACCAATACGTCCTGCCAAGCCATCTTCTGGTTCTGTACATTTCTGGAGTTTTCTGAGGAGCTTGACTTGACTCTGCAGCATCATAATACACGTATGAGGGGAGGCATACCAGTGCAGAAGCGGGTTTCTATAATCATTAGAAGCTGCCTGCACCAGGCTTGTACAGATTCATTGCTAGCTAGTTTGATGGAAAATCAACCATAGGGATAGTGGTGGCAGAGGTTTCTATCAGGCATGTGATTTACCCGAAGATTTTGGTCATAAATAATATCCCTTATCTAATTGCTGGCTTTGAGAGAATGGGGTTTTTAGACTGTGCAAGGGCCACTCATGGGACTTGTGTCCATAGTTTGCCCCCCTCAAGGAGCACATGGGTAAATAAACCACAAAGAGTACTACTTCATTGTTATGCAGGCCCTTGTGGATCCCAGAGGCCTATTTATGGATGCCAGCATGGGCTGTACTAGAAAAGTTCCTGATGCCTGTGTTTCCCACTAGTTGAGAGTCAACTTGAGTAATTTTCTACTATAGTAAAGAACAAAATTGTCAGACACACAGATTAACGTCATTTGTTGGGGAAGAGTCAAATTGATTTTGTAAAGGGAAATCATGCCTCACCAATCTATTAGAATTCTTTGAGGGGGTCAACAAGCATGTGGACAAGTGGATATAACCCAGTGGATAAAGCGTATTTAGATTTTCAGAAAACCTTTGACAAGGTCCCTCACCAAAGGCTATTCAGCAAAGTAAGCAGTCATGGGAAAAGGGGGAAAGTTATCTCATGGATTGATAACTGGTTAAAAGACAGGAAACAAAGGGTAGGAATAAATGCTCAGTTTTTAGAATGGAGAGGGTAAATAGTGGTGTCCTTCAGGGGTCTGTACTGGGCCCAGTCCTATTTAACATTCATAAGTGATCTGGAAAAAGAGGTAAACAGTGATGTGGCAAAATTTGCAAATGACACAAAATATTCAAGATAGTTAAGTCCACGGCAGACTGCGAAGTGTGACAAAAGGATCTCTCATAACTGGGTGACTGGACAACAAAATGGCAGATAACATTCAATGTTGATAAATGCAAAGCAATGCACGTTGGAAAACATACTCCCAACTATATATATAAAACTATGCAGTCTAAATTTACTGTTACTATTCAAGGATCTTGGACTCATGGATAGTTCTCTGAAAACATCAATTCAATGTGAAGTGGCAGTCAAAAAAGCAAACAGAATTTTGGGAATCTTTTAGAAAGGGATAGATAATAAGACAGAAAATATCCTATTGCTGCTATATAAATCAATGGTATGCCTGCATCTTGAATACTGTGTGCCGATGTGGTCACATCTCAAAAAAAGATATATTGGCATTGGAAAAGATTCAGAAAAGGGCAACAAAAATGATGAGGGGCATGGAGTGTCTGCCATGTGAGGAGAGATTAATAAGACTGGAACTATTCACCTTGGAAAAAAGACGATTAAAGAAGGATACGATAGAGGTCTATGAAATCATGACTAGTATGAAGAAAAGTAATTAAGAAAGTGTTATTTACTCCTTCTCATAACACAAGAACTAGAGGTCAAGTTTAAAACAAACAGAAGGGAGTATTTTTTCACATAACGCACAGTCAATCCATGTGACACCACTGCCTCCATACTCATGTTCATTGACCCCATACAGAGCGCAATGCTGGAGACAGTAGCCTTATGATGGAATCAGTGAGGATAAAATGGGAGGCTGCTGCAGTCAATAAGATCATGAATAGAGAAAGTGAGTCACGGAGGATCATGGAAAGTAAGGCTGGAGGTAATGGGGTCATGCAGAAGTTAATGAGGAACAATTTGGAAGAAACCAGGGTCAGAGAGGTGTCAATGAGTGTGAATCTGAAGGCAGTGAGATCACACAGGATTACAGAGATCAAGGCTTGATGGCCTTCTGGCTAAGAAAGCATTATCTAAAGAGTTATGCAGGGTTCAATGAGGAACAATTTGGCAACAGCCTGGGTCATGGGGTGGGGTGTGGAATTGAGGGCAAACTTGGAGTCAGAGTCAGAGTGGGGGTCACATATGGTGACAGGGTGCAAGGCTGGAGGTAGCGGGTCAAGGAAGCACAATTTGGAGGCAGCTAGGTCACGGAGGGGATAACAAAGGTGAGGCTACAGGCAGAGAGGTTATATGGGGTCTCTGAGAGCCAGGCTGAATCAAGAGGGGTTATGTGGTTAGGAGTTAATGAAGAACAATTTGGAGGCAGCCCGGCTCCTGTAGGTGTCAATGGTGGTGAGGTTGTGGGTTCACATGGGGGTCACAGAAAGCCATGCTCGAGATAATGGGGGTCATGCAGGAGTTAATGAGGAGCAATTTAGAGGCAGTCAGGTTCATGCAGGATTCAAACAGGGTTAATTTGGAGAAAGAGGGGTCACATGGGGTTACAGAGTGCAAGACAATGTATTGGAGAGCATGCAAGCGTCAGCAAGGACCAAACTGGAACAGCCAGGGTCATAAAGGGGTCAAAGTGAGTGACCATGGAGGCAGTGAGGTCACATGAGCTACAGAGATCAAGGCTGGTGGTGGTGTGATTATGAAGGGTTCAATGAGCAACTATTTGGAAGCTGCTAGGGTAACTGATGGGGCAACCAGAGCGAGTTTGGAGGCAGAGTGGTCAGATAGGTTCACTGAGAGCAAGGCTGGATCAAGAGGAGTTATGCGGGGGTTAAAGAAGGGCAATTTAAAGGCAGGTAGGGTCATGTAAGTATCAACGGGGTGGGGACATGGGTTTATATGGAGTCATAGTGAGTAATGCTAGATGTAGTTGGGGGGGGGAGCATACAGGAGTCAATGAAGAACAATTTGGGAACAGCCAGGGTAACAAAGGGTCAATGAAGGTGTGTATGGAGGCAGTGAGGATCACAGGGTGGGGGCATAGACATCAAAGATGGAATAAGTTGGGTCATGTTGGTGTCACTGAAGCACAATTTGGAGGCAATGAAGGGCACATAGTCAATTGAGTGAGTTTGAAGGAAGTAAGGTTACAGCAAGCAAGGCTGGAGGTCATATGGGGTCACTGGGAGCCAGGCTGAATCAAGATGGGTTATGTGGTGTTATAAGTGTGAAGGGTGTCTTGCCTGGGTGGCACTATGTTATCTAACACAGTGTGCCTTGCCTGGGTGGGGCTTGTTATCTGAAACAGGTAACATAGGAGTTTCCCTGCCATGGGGGAGGGAGGAGCCTCGAGCCCATGAAGAAGAGAGGAGCAAAACAGTCAGTTCCATCTTGGCCGGCTTCCAGGGAGGAGGCCAGGGCCAGAGAGCTCCATCTTGGCTGGTCTCCAGGGAGGAGGCACAGGCCAGGAGAGTTCTATCTTGGCTGCACATGAGGCAGGAAGCTTGCCAAGGTAGCTGGCAAGGGTTCTAGACCATCTTTGGCTATAAAGATGGCTCTACCTTTTTCTGATACTTCTACTTAGCTGATGTGAGTATTACAATTTGATTCTTCTAATAAGCTGTGCCTTTTGGGGTGGGGTGTTCTTTTCCTTTTCAGACCAAAGTGGGAAACCCCAAATGTAAAGTGTCTGTATTTCTGTTGTAACCTTTTTCTTTATTAAATTTTCTAGTTATAAAACCGTCTGGTTTATTTCCCTTAGGGTTTTTCTCTGCTTCCAGTCTGGGAAGGGGGAAGGGAAGGGAATAGGAACCAGGGCAGCTAGGGGCCTAGCTGGAGTGTGAAGACTGTGTCTCCTTACTGTCAGGTTAGACGGGGAAGGGAGGAAGCAGTTGGTTTTTCTCTCTTCACAGGGAAGAGAGGAGGTAGGGGGAAGTGCATCGCCCCTGGTATCTGACTTGTCTTCCAGGGAGGAAGACAGAGTCAGGGTTAGGGGAAGATCGGGGGCCCCTCCAAGGTTTTGGAAGTATACCCGATTGGTGGCAGCGATTGGTGACCCCAAGAACCCCAACTGGCAAGGTGGGGGGGTGTCTTGGGGTGGAGGACTTGTTGGTCTGGCATAGAAGAGGCCCAGCCTTTGTACTCAAGAGCATAGAGGCTGGGGGTACCCCCTCTTACATGTGGTTAGGGGCTAATGAAGAAAATTTGGAGGCAGCCCGGCTCCTGTAGGTGTCAATGGAGGTAGTGTGTCATTTGGGAGTCAGTGAAACAGTATTTGGAGGCAACTTGGGTCATTGAGGCAAATTTGGAGAAAAGGGGGTCACATGATGTTACAGAGAGCAAGGCTGGAAATAATGGGAGTTGTGCAAGGGTCAATAAGGAACAGTTTTGGGGGTCGGGGTCACAGTGGGTTAATGAGTGCTAATGTGGAGGGCTACATGTGGGTCACAGAAAGCAAGTTGGAAGTAATGAGGAACAATTTGGAAGGAGCCAGGGTCATGGCAGGGTTAATCAGCATGTGTCTGGAGGCAAGCAGGTCACATAGGGTCACAGAGCAAGGCTAGATGTAGTGTGTGTGCGGGGGATCATGCAGAGCTCTATGAAGCATAATTTGGAAGCAGCCAGGATCATAAAGGTGTCAACTAGGGTGAGTTTGGAGGTGAACATCTGATAAATCTCAGTTCACAAATGCTCTATAGCAGGGGTAGGCAACCTATGGCATGGGTACCAAAGGCGGCACACGAGCTGATTTTCAGTGGAACTCACACTGCCTGGGTCCTAGACACCGTCTGGGGGGCTCTGCATTTTAATTTAATTTTAAATGAAGCTTCTTAAACATTTTAAAAACCGTATTTATTTTACATACAACAATAGTTTAGTTCTATATTATAGACTTATAGGAAGAGACCTTCTAAAAATGTAAAAATGTATTACTGGCATGCGAAACCTTAAATTAGAGTAAATGAATAAATGAAGACTTGGCACATCACTTCTGAAAGGTTGACAACCCCTGCTCTATAGAGACTTCTTAGATTTGGCAGCTAAATTCTCAGAAGATGCTGTCTGTTCTGAGCATGCTTTAGACAAGGGATGCTGGGGTTAAGCAGGACTTCCCCAGCATTTGCTCCCCTCAGCAGCCTGACACAGAAACTAAAGCAGGGAGACTGTTTCTCCTGTGCTTCCTATGCCCCCACAGCAGGTGCCCAGGAAGAGGAGAAAGCCACTCAACTGTAATGCAGAGGGCTGGCTGGGGAGTGAAAGGAGAGCATAGACAGGCTGGGGGTGGGGCAGAAGAGGAATAAAGACAGGCTACAGGGGGACTATGGATAGGATAAAGTAGATAGACTGAAGTTGGGGTACATAAGGGCAGAGGCGGAGAGAGCTGATGCAGTAGCCAGGGAAAAGTGCATTGAGAACGCACAGCACACTCCCTTTCAGAACATAAAATAGAACACAGGAGTCATGATCCTCTGCATACCCCAGCTGTCTACCAAACAGCTGTGAAACCCATTGGGAAAGGGTATTTCTCATCTGCCTCTATCCCACAAAGGCTAACAGCCTGGTACTGCTCTCAGTTATGCCATCAACTGAAGTGGTAGAGGCCAGTGTTGTGGAGCTAAAGGTTCCATTCTGCCGATGAGCCATGTAGGGGTAAATATAATTCCAGATAAAAGAATTTGTTTTTTCAGTTTTTTTAAAAACCTTGGAAATTCTATCCAAGAATGATTTTAAGAGATTGCAGCCTTATTTTATTTAAGTCAAGCACTCAAGTTAGGATACACTCCAACTAAGGTTGTTGATGCAATCTTAATTTGTCTCTCTTGTATTATGATGCAGTCTTTTAATTACATGATCTCATACTACCCACAAAGGGGCTAAAATAAGGTTGCACAATTAGCCTTAAGTTTGGCATTTCCTGACTTTACAGTACTTATCTTTGCAACCTTAAAGTTCTGTACATACAGTTGTTTTGTATGCACTATTGAATCTGTCATGCAATCACATAGTTCTGTCTGTGTTCTATACACAGGTACCTTGATCACAATAAAGATTCTACCCCAGTTATTTTATTTCTAATTTAACAATCTTATTTCCTTATCTTCTTTTCTTGGCCTCTGAATAAATTAACAATAAACCTCTTAAGGGAATAAAGTGTCCATACACCAAGTATGTTCATTGAGCAAACTCCATCTATGATCAAATCTTAAAGTTATTTGGAAGAACTGGGACAATCATGAAGAATTTCCAGAAGTACTGTATAGCTTAGAAATAAGGGGTGTAACTACCGTATTTTTCGTCATATTGGACGCTCCGGCGTATAAGACGCCCCCGACTTTTAAAGTAAAAAAGCCGGGAAAAAAAAAACAAAAAAAAAACCCACCACACACAAAAAGCGCCCCGGTTCCCCCCTCCCCGCCGCGGGCGGGCTGCCGGGGGCGCCCCGGTTCCCCCCTCCCCGCCGCGGGCGGGCTGCCGGCGGCGCCCCGGTTCCCCCCTCCCCGCCGCGGGCGGGCTGCCGGCGGCGTCCCGGTTCCCCCCTCCCCGCCGCGGGCGGGCTGCCGGCGGCGTCCCGGTTCCCCCCTCCCCGCCGCGGGGAGGGAGGAACCGGGGCGCCCCCGGCAGCCCGCCCGCGGCGGGGAGGGAGGAACTGGGGCGCCCCCGGCAGCCCGCCCGCGGCGGGGAGGGAGGAACCGGGGCGCCCCCGGCAGCCCGCCCACGGCGGGGAGGGGGGGAACCGGGGCGCACGCACTGTTTTTTTTTTTTTTTTTTTGTGATGGGGCGAATAGGTATATTCGCCCTATAAGACGCAGCAACTTTTTCCCCCCCATTTTGGGGAAGAAAAAGTGCGTCTTATAGGGCGAAAAATACGGTAATTGGTTCATTTGAATATTTATTGATTGAAAATTCAGCTGGTTAAGATCAGGTTTGGATTCTAATCATAGAGTACGTATGTAAGGTCAAACAACACAAACAAAAAAGACTAACTTACCAATTCAGGAGTACCAGGCCTGCACTGGTGGATTATGACACTAAGGGTTTATGTAGACTTCCTCTCCCTTGTTTATTCTATATTATATGTTTTGCAGTTAGTTCAGTCACCATTACCTTCTAGACAAGTATATTTTCATTGTGCCCTAACATTTCCAGTGTACAAAAGGTTACAAAAGTTTTGACCTACTTTTACATGAGTTATAGTCCATCATGTCTGCCTTTACTGTTTTCCTTTTGTTTTCTGTACTTATCCCCTTTCTCTGGTTTTCATTAGAATATATAACTTGTTATTCAAGTTGCTTAGCCCATCATGTGTTACCTTGCAAATACATATGACGTTAAAGACAACTTTAAGAGCACAACCTTTTGTTATAACTGTATACAAATATATTTTCACTTGACACACACTTGAGCTCTTATTTTCTAGTAATTTTATATTACATCTTGCAGAGCTTTATGGGAGTTCTTTATTTTAGCCACAATGAATGATTAGACCTTAGGCCTTCATATGTCAACAGCAGCCAAATTGTCTGTTGACTTGACTCTACTGAGGTCAGTTCACTTTAGCCAGAGCAAGTGAAAATTGGCTACCAAATCATTTTGTACAACCTCCTGATTTTAATTTCTGTATTCAGATTCACCAGCAACCCCCTCCCCCCCAGTTCCCCCCCACCCTCAAGATTCAGGAAAACAATGCTCAATGGGCCAAATTCATGCCTGGTGTTACTCCACTGACATCAAAGGGTGAATTTTTCTGCTTGTTTTAATTATCATTGAAAACACCTGCAGATTCATCTTGCTATAACTAGTTCTAATATGGAACACTTTATTCATAGACACAAACAAGACACTTGTATTAATATATCCTAAGTTGCAATATAATCATCGGTAGGCTTATTTCTTTAATTGGGGCACTACAGTCCCAGTAAGCATTTAAATTACAAGACGTACCTAGCAACAGGAAGAGTTTTTCATTTTTCAGTTCAGTTTTACTTGAACTCACTTTTAGTTGTGTCATACTTTTGGATGCATGCTACTTCTTCACCAGAGTTCTCACAAGGGAATATACTAATCAATATTGATGCACTTGCACTAGCCAGAAGCAGCTTTCTGAACATAAAACAATAAGGAGTTTAGGGTTTTTTGCGGGGGAAATCTTTGTGGCTAGGGGTTTCTCTCAAAGCACTAATCCTGCTCAGAATCATATTGATGGCAAAACTGAATAATCTTTTGGTTATATTTTGTGCACAACTCGCCTGCAAATGAACCTTTGAGCTAGGCTCATTTTAAAAAAGTATTTGGAAAGCAGCAAAGTATTGTGAACTCTGATTTTCATGTGTAAATATTTATTTTTTCTTCACTGACTTTAGCTGCTTAACTCAGTAGAGACTGTGGACATATACAGCATGGTTTCTTCATTCAATTTACTGAATAGCACAATGATAGTATATTTAATACACACCAAAGCTAGGTAGAAAAGAACATTGAAGTTGCAAAGTCAATCACTTAGAAGTTGCCAAATGCCAGAATTAAGGTTGCAACAAATGAGAAGGGACACTATCGACAACAGTACTCTTCACTATCCAACCCTGATCAATCCCCAGAGTATCTCCATCTTATGCACAAAATGGCACAGGGATCTTGTGGAAAAAAAATAGCACATCATGTAGACTGTATCATGACACATATGTATAAGTGGGCTAAATTAAAGTTGCACAGGCAACCTAAAGTCTAACATTTTCTAACTTTTGAGCATTTGACTTTGCAACATTAATAATGTTATTTTAATGTACTTATCTATGGTGAGTGTATGATTGTCTAAGTTAAAAGAATGAACAATCACTAGTTCAATGATGTGACATGATATCGATACCCACATGAAGGGTCATCAGCGGAGTTGGGACATTTACAGCCCCACACAGGCTTCTGCCACTTGAGGTAACAGAATGCTGTGGCACCTATGGACTAACAGAGATATTGGAACATAAGCTTTCATGGGTGAATACTCACTTCATCAAAGGCATCTGACCCACAAAAGCTTATGCTCCAATACCTCTGTTAGTCTATAGGTGCCACAGGACTCTTTGTCACTTCTGCAGATCCAGACTAACACAGCTCCCCCTCTGGTACTTGAGGTAACTGACAGCAAGTTGTCATCCTCTGTGTGGATCACCTTCGCCAGTGGGTTCACAGGTAGCTACTGGCAGCAGAGGAAGGGTGAAATTCAGGAATCTTGGTTCTTCTTCAGACTCTGGAGGAAAACACACACCAATGAGCACACTCTTCTGTCCAACCTTGGACCTTTCTGCCTCATCCCCTCCAACATGTCTGTCTTAGTCCTGCCCCTCTCATCTTTGGCTCCTTGTCCCTGTACCATTCTCCTTGCCTACTAGGGTGACCAGATGGGAAGAGTGAAATATCAGGACACACTCCGTGAGCGGGGGAAGGGGGGCGGCGAGCGGGGGGGCGGGGCACAAGCAGGGGGCGGGGCATGAGCGGTGGGGGGCGGGGCACCACAGGCAAAGGTGCAGAGCCCTGATCGGAGCCATGAGAGGGGGCACACAGCCCTAGGAAGCTGAAAAAAGCCTATAGAAAGCACGGGGTCAGGGGCACAGGGCTCCGGCTCCACCCCCCGGCCAAAGCTGCAGGACAGACATGGGCGCAGGATCCTGGTTGCAAAGTCAGACCCAGTTGCAGGGCAGGGGAGTGAAGGGTCCGAGTTCTAATGCTGGCTCCAGCTGCAGTCACAGAGGGGAGGCCCATAGTCCTGCCTTCAGCCCAGCTTCAGCCATGGACAGCTGAAGCAAACTATATATCCCTCTGGTAAATTTGCATTATACTGGAAAACAACCTGAAAAACCAAAATTTCCAATAGATCACAATCAGGTTTAATGGGACATTCCCAATCAACTAATTTTCTATGTCACTACCAATTTTTACATTTTACCTGAATATGGGACAAATGGTGTCCCAATTAGTACCTCAAACAGATGTACATGGCTAGGTGCAATCCCTGCTTGACAATGTGGGTGAGTGAACTGGGCAGCAGCTTAGCAGTGCTCAGCCCCAGCCTGCTCTGGGTAGAATCAGCATGTGCAGAGCAGGTGCCTCCTTTCCTTGGCTCTGCCATGAGCAAGGTGGTCTGCACACACTCTGCTGGGGAGGAGGATGCAACCTCTGACACTTACCTATGCTCAGAGACTTCCCCCCAATACATGCACAATGTTGTTCACACTACCCCTCCTACGCTCCCCCGCCTGTAGATAAATCTCTGCATTATGCATTTTTGTTTAACTTTTATATGACTTTTGTATTTGCCTTTTCATATAATCTTGTTTTAGAAACTCTGTATTGAACTTTGGTAATATGTTATAGCCCCTGAGGTAGTATAATTAAGGTAAAAGAAAAATGTCTCTGCTAGGAGTAGAATAAGATCTTCCCCTCCACTTTATAATCAAGTGCCCTGTTGAATGAATGAGGTGTGAATGAGGAGGCATGGAAGGCAGGCACCTCCAGACAGTACAAGGGTTGGGGGAAGAGAGACAAATCAAGGACAATCAAACTTGTCAAGTGGGCTGACTAAGAGCAGACATAACCCTCAGGGGTTAACAGCAGCACCAGACCAGAGAGAAGCAGCAAACATGAGCAATGGACACATACCCAGATTTGCAGGAGAGGGAAGCTGCTATAAAAGTGAGATGTCTTGCAGAGGACGGACCCCTTCCTTCCTGGGGCAAGGATAGTGAACTTAGCAAAAATTTTACCTTGCGCCCCGCCCCCCATTCCCTTTTCATGGAGCATTGCTTATTTTAAAACTTTTTAAAATGAATATTGCATAAGGTAGCATTGTATAGTAGAATGAATATATGTTTGGTTAATTTCATTTAGTTTATATATTTAATGAAAATAAATGAATAATTTGATAGTCTTGATATTGTTGTTATTTTTATTTTGAGCCCTCCACCAGACATCCTCCACACCAACCCTCTCAGACCAGCACCCCACACACCTCCCAAACACTCATCCACACTTGACCCTGCCCCCCTTCCCTGGCCACACTCACCAGCTCTGGAGGTCTCTGGCTCCTAGGGTGAGAGTTAGAGAGTAGTGGGCTCTCCCCCCCCCCTCCTTACAGGCAGCAAGCAGCATGCTTCTGAGGCAGGCAGGGCAGAGAGAGAGAGCTCTCCTGGGCTGGCCATTGCTTGCTGCTGCCAGCCCACCTCCTGCTACCCCTCCCCCCCTTCCTGCGGGGCGGCCGGGCGCTGCCTGGTTGTGTGGGAGGGTCCTCCCCAGTCTCTGCCAGCCGGAGAGGTGGGGGGAAGGACAGGAGCAGGCTGCGATCTGTCTCAGGGCAGGAAGCTAGCTGCCTGCAGGACTCTCCCGATCCAAATTCGGGACTTTAGAGATGAGCCTTGCCTGGGCAGGGCTCACGCAGGCAGCACATGGCTGCCTGGGGCAGTGGGCGGGGCCATGCGCGCGCAGGGATCATCTACAAACTCCAAAATCGGGACAAGACGCGTCCCGACGGGAGTCTGATCGGGACTCGGGACAGACACACAAAAATCAGGACTGTCCCGATAAAATCGGGACTGTCCTGATAAAATCGGGACGTCTGGTCACCCTATTGCCTACCCTACCTCACACTTAATTTCTCAGGCTTGCCGTCCCATTGTTCATAACCAGTCAATCCTAGTTTCCCCCTTCAGACTCATGGCCTGAGTACAATTATTTCCTACTCCTCCCCTGTGATGCACGGTACCTCAAAATAGGACCCAGTAACTCCCATGTTCATCACTGGTATATAGTTGTGAGATTTCATACAAAGCAACCTTGTAAGATACCATATGAAAGATCAGATGAGGAGATGCATATTTGGACAGAATGAGTTTCAGCAGATCATATGCATATCATTGTTGTGTACGAAGTTCTGAGATTTTACTATCTGGTTGTTATTGAAATATGCTTGGGAGATGCCCACTGCTAGCTCTCCAGCGACAACCAAGGAGGTGAGCCACACCAAAATGAGCATTAAGTGACCCTCATGCGCCACTGACCAGCAGGGAAATTGTAAACAAGAATCTTACAATTCTGTAAAAGATAGTTGTGCAAGCACCATCTAATGGGGATGCTCAATTCTGTGATTCAGTCAGATCCACCAAGACATGCCTGAGCCTGTATCTTTTCTGGGACATGAATTGGAAGTATAAAGGACAGTGGCATCATCAGTCCACCTCTCCACTCCCCCACCCACACTGAAGACAACAAGAACACTAGGAAGACAAAGACTTTGAATGGAGGAGACTGGTCTCAGGCGGATAAGGAAATTCAGCCTGTGTATTAGAACTGGAACCTACCTGCAACATCCAGTAGGAAAGCTGTTTGATTCAACTCTTGCTCAGTCTGATAAAGTGTAGATTTTAAACTGCAATTTTACTTCTTTTCCTTTTGTAACCATCTTTGTCCTATATGCCTACCACTTATAATCACTTAAAATCTTTCTGTAGCTGATAAGCTTATTTTAATGTTTTAACTTAACTAAATGAGTTTGTCTAAAGTGCTTGAGGAATCTGCTCAGATTACAAAGACTGGTGCATGTCCACTATCTTTTTACAAAGTGACAAACTAAATAATGAGCTTGAATTATTGAAGAGATGGTCTTGTGCAGTCTAAGATGTTACATTAGCTCAGTAGTTTGAGCATTGGCCTACTAAACCCAGGGCTGTGCGTTCAATCCTTGAGGGGGCCATTTAGGAACCTGGGGCAAAAATCTGTTGGATGATTCAATTGGGGATTTGCCCTGCTTTGAGCAGTCTGTTGGACTAGATGATCTCCTGAGGTCCCTTCCAATGGATATTCTATGATTTCTGGGGGTGCAGGGCTGGGGGGAGTTGTTGGTGTTTCCCACTGTATAATTCATGAGTGGTTTGGAGACTATTCATGCAATCTAGGTGTGTCACTGTATGCTGGTGTCTGAGCGATAACCGATCCTCAAGGTGTTTTCTGTTTGTGGCTGGCAAAGCATGGTGAGAGACAGCACAGGCTCGAGACTTAAGAGGGAAAAGAGGTCCCAAAGTTCCACCATGTACCCTGAGGATCCTCCCACCCCAATTCCCAGGCCTCCCCTCCATACCCAGTCACATTCTCTTCTCCCGCCAGAATCAGATTCCTCTCATCCAAACTGTCTATCTGTCTCCTCATTCCTCCCCACTGTCATGTCCCAGTCCCTTTGCCTAGCCAGTCCCAGTCTCCCCTTACCTCCTCATCTGATCTCATTGTCTCCGCACATCACTCCCCGATTCTGGCATTAGCACATGATTCCCAGCACCTCTACCTCTCCCTGCTTCCCATTCTCCTTGCCCAACCAGCCTCAATCTACCCCCTCCAGTTCCCAGTCTACCCCCTTTCTTCTGCCTGGTCTGGCATTTGTTTTCCTGCATTCAAATGCAGATGGATTCTACTGCCACGCTACCTGGATGGGGACCATTGGAAAGCTCTGGAGAGGTAGATTCTTATCTGTTCACTTGGTATCTATTGAACACGTGCAAACTGCAGTTTTTAAAATGCTTATAACCTGGTAAAATCTGAGCAAGTTTTCACTGGGATGGCAAAAGGCCCATTCCTGTGGCCAGGGGTGTTTTACTCACTGCAGCTGGCGAATCTTCCTGGCTATTCTGAGGACTAACTTTCTTCCACCTCCACCTTTTCCCCCTCTTGCACTGCAGCCCATCTCTCACTCCAGGAACTGCAGCTTCCTCTTTGTGATCTGGAGAGCCAAGCTACAATGTGGTCTTCCCTTCTGAGGTACAGAGTCCCACTGGGACGTTGTTGAGGCAATGCCACTGTGGCTGGTAGGCTAACCGAGGCCCACCCTTACTGTGGGTTCCAACCGAGGACCCAACAACATGCAGTAGGGGCTGATCAGGCCCCAAACTTGCTACTCTCTCCCTGGTCTGCTTCCTACTTTTCTCCCATAGGCTTTCTTCCCCATCCTTTCTCTTCTGGGTACACCTTTCTTTCAGGGCCAGGCTCCCATGGTCCTACTGTTTTCCTCAGTTCCCTCCTTCCTTCTCTAATGCATGGAGGATGGCTGCAGACTTCCTCACAGCAGCCATTTCTGTTGCCCACTCCTTGGCTTTTTACTAGTCTACCTCCTACCTGCTCAGGTACGATACATCTTCCAGTCTTGGGTTGTTTCTCCAGCCTAAATCCCTAGTGTTTCTCAGCTTTCTTAACCTTTTCTGGGTTGGTATTGCGTGAACACCCCATCACACCCTGATAAAGTCCACTCTTACCAAATTTCAAATCCATATATCAAAACATGGATGTTTTAGAGCATTTCATATGAAAGGTCTCAAGAATTTTTAGCTTGAGAGAGACACTGTACTTTCCCCAGCTTAGTCCTCTGAAATGGCTCTTTTGGCTGAAGTTGTCCAAATAATTCAGTTTGGGGTAAACACTTAGCATGCAAGATTTCAGCCCCCAAACAGTTAAAATTTGACAGTTACAAGACCTTGTTTTCAAATGATTATAACAAGTAGTATTGGGCAACCTTAATAATAGGCAGTGTTATCAGCCTCAGTGCAACTAGAGTTGCAAAATCTAAATTAGCTTTATAGAAGAGTAGCCTGTGAGCAATACAGGGGTGTGTTTATCTTTATGCACAAAATGTTGCTCTTTAACTTGTAGATTTTCAGCCTCCCCATAACACTGATTCCCTACCTCTGCAGTGTAGAGTACATGGAAGATGGGAAAGTTAAGAGTTTAGGTCAATAGAAACACAGAAATTGTCAGTGACCTAGTACAAGTGTCTTCTGTTTTAACATTGAATATTGTAACAAAATTATTTCTAGTACATTATGAGCTAAACCTGGATTCTCCTCCTCTAGTCTTAACCAGTGTAATTTCACTTACTAATGACTCTGATGAGTGTGCAAAGAGAGCCAGGTCCCTAATTTGGAAAAAGGTACGTGGCACATTAGAAACTAAATATATAAACAAAGATACTATAAACTATTTACTAGGGGTCCATCATCATGGTATCTTGGCATGATAGGTGGGAAGGTGAGAGAGGGATCTGAAACTCTCTGAAGGAAATCAGCACTATGCAGAAAGCTCTTTACAGTTCATTGACCAGTGTATGAGGGTGTTTTACTTCACAGCTACTGTAGGTGGTGGATACGACAATCCTTGATGGTTTCTAAGGTGGATTTTTTCCTGAGTATTGCTGTCAATTGAAAAGGGAACATTCTGAATACATTTATGTCAGGTGGATGAAAGCAAACTGAACTGTCCACAGATTTTGGGAATTAAACACAAATGTGGCTCACTGACAACTTGGGTTACTTTTGGATGATTGACTATATCTCCACTAGATAAAGTATTTGTGGAAAACAAGCACAATAAGAAAATGTGATGATTATGAAGCAGTTTTCAAGGCCTGGAGCCCCACAGGATTCATGCCGCTGTGGTAGATGTGATGGGGGGAAAGAACCCACAGAACCCACAATAGCCCATCAAGAATAGACCCAAGGCGAAAACAACATGCAAGAGAGTTTTTTTCTTCTTTTAACATCCTGTTATGATTCTACAATGCTGAAACCTCACATTGATTTTTTCCTTATGTAAGAAAAAAAATAATTATCTAGGTATTTGCATCCTGCTCATCATGGTGATACCTGAGCACAGTGCATGGATTTAGGAAACATGTCAAAACTTGGTATTGTAAATATTAACACCAAGCTACCAGGTATGGCTATCGAAAGGTATAAATGATTCTGATAGCTTGATTTGTTTCTGCAGAAGGGTCTGAAGTTTGATGAAGGGGAAAATAAAAGCAGAAAAGTTGAGGTTTGTTAGACCCTGGTATTGGTACACTGTCTTTAACATTTCTTGTAGCTTTTTCACACTATTACTTGTTCACCTAAATATTTGATTATTCCCCTCTTGTTAATTCATATAGATAATATCAGTCTTAATGATAAGGCCCATATAAAAGCCATTGTCTGCACATCCGATTTATTTTTCATGAAATAGACTTTTCCCTTTTCCCATGATATCCACTCTATATAAACTGGCTATTTTAGTCAATGAAAGCTTTTATGGTTTCAGCAAATCAGACCAAAGAAGAACTCTACAGATGAGTGAGATGAGCTGTGAGGCATGATGAGACACTTCCCTAAGGCTTGTAGATGTGAAGCAGACCAGCAGAGCTATCGTATTTGATTGATATTGTCATATTTGAAATGAAATGCTAAGATGAGCAAAATGAATGGGCAGACTAAAAGACCTGTTTTATAAGGCTGAACACGAATGTCAGCAAATTGCATTCCTCGTTCAGTGGCAGGATACAAAAGCCATGGCCAGCAGAGCTGATTAAGGCCTTGGCTACACTTGCAGCTGTAGAGACCTTTGGGTTAAACCAGCCTTCGGAGAGTGCAGTAGGGAAAGCGCTGAAGTCTGTCCACACTGACAGCTGCAAGCACACTGGCGTGGACACATTTGTGGCACTTGCAGGGGCATTGGGAGAGGTGCATTGTGGGCAGCTATCCCAGCATTCAAGTGGCTGCAACGTGCTTTTAAAATGTGGGGGGAGTGGAGTGTGACAGGGAGTGTGTTGTGTGTATGTGGGGGGAGACAGAGTGGGTTTTTGAGGTGCTGAAAGTGTGTCAGCACGCTGTCTCGTAAGTTCAGATACCCCTCCCCCCTCTCTCTCCATAAATGTTTGCTTTGTCTCAGAGCAGATAAGCAGCCGCTGTCAGAAACAGAGATTTGAAAGGGCACATCCGCATTCCTGCAGCCAATTTCACAACAATGAAAAGAGAGGCCACTTGATTTAAGGGGATTATGGGATGCTTCTGGAGGTCAATCAGAGCACAGTAATGCAACACCTTGTTCACACTGATGCTGTGGCGTCTCACCCAGTATGCATCAGACGTTAATCCTCTTGCCGAGGTGGAGTACCAGGAGCGCTCTGTGTGCCTTGCCAGTCTGGCTGGAGGGTGAGGTAGAGTGCTCTGGGTGGCTTTATTGCAGCATAACTTGCAAATTTAGGCAAGGCCTTAGAAATACCTAAGTTTCATGCATGTGTGAATGTGTACATCTTTCTATATATCCTAGATTCAATGGCATCCTAAAAAAGTCTTAATATATCTGTGGCAGGGCTGGGGTAAAAACACCAGGATTGCCCTGCCACTTCAGGCTAAAGCCTGCTTGCAAGAGGCAAGGCTAAAGGCAGAGGCTAGTTCAGCCCAGCTGGGAGCCCTAATGAGGGCTACCCGGCAGTGGGTAGCTGGAGCAAGTGGCTACAGCTGGGGCTGGGAGCTGTGAGGGCTTGAAAAGCCTCCAGCTCCAGTTAGCAGGGAGGCAGGGGGGTTGCTCTGTCTCCAAACCTGAGGGCCAGAGAGCCTCAAGGGCCAAAGGCTGTGAACCAGGGGGGTGAAGGTAACAAAGGTGGGGGTCTTGGGGTGCACTTACTGAAGGTGATAAAGCTGCACTGTAAATAAAGGACACTGGAAAATCACCAGAAAAGGTGTGGACAGTGACTTTGTTGGGGGCACCAGGCCGTGAGACACAGGAGGACACAAGCCACAGGAGGGGACCCTGTGACAATATCCATGGAGTTGTAGGAAGGTTTATTTCACTAGTTATATGATCACAACTGTGAAGTGATACACTTCTAAACTGTGAGAACCCCAGGTAATAAAGACAAGTGCAAAGTACTTACTTAGGAAGCTGGGAGGGAAATAAAATATACAGGTACAAAATGGGGAATAACTATCTAGGTGTAGTGCTGCTGAAAAGGATCTGGGGGTTACACTGGACCACAGAGTGTGTGATGCAGCTGCAAAAAAGGGTTATATAGTTCTGGGCTATATTAACAGAAGTGTTGTGTGCAATACACAGGAAGTAATTGTTACTCTTGACTCAACTGTGGTGAGGCCCTGGCTGGAGTATTGTGTCCAATTCTGGGCACCACTATTTAGGAAGGATGTAGACAAACTGAAAAGAGTCAAGAGAAAAGCATATAAAAATGATAAAAGGTTTAGAAAACCTGACCCTATGAGGAAAGGTTAAAAAACGGGGCATGTTTAGTCTTCAGGAAAGCTGACTGAGGGGGGACCTGATAAGAATCTTACATTATGTTAAGGACTGTTATAAAAAGGATGTTGATCAATTGTTCTCCATGTCCACTGAAGATCAGACAAGAAGTAATGGTCTTAATCAGCAACCAGTGAGATTTAGGTTAGATAGTTAAGATAGAGAGAGTTAAGATAATCGTTCTAACTGTAAGTGTAGTTAAGCTCTGGAATAGGCTTCCAAGGGAGGCAGTAGATCCCCATCAGTGGAACCTTTTAAAAGCAAGTTGGACAAACAGCTGTCCGGTTTACTTGCTCCTGTCACAGCGCAAGGATGCCAGACTTGACTTTGAGGTCCTTTCCAGCCATACTTTTAAATGAAATGCCTTTTACAGCACTTTGACCAATGGGATTGCATAATTGTGATCAACTAAGTGAATTGTATGATGACTGGGTTTCTTATCTCCCTCTCAACAATGACTTTTTCATAAGTGTTTTTTGTTAAAAAACAACAACCCCAAAAACCATATAAAAGGGTAAAGCACTCTTGCCAACATCCTAATGGGGGAACATTCAGCCAAAGACATCCAAGTGCTGTGTGTGTTCTGACAGCACTTAATCAGAACACACAGAATAGCAGTGGTTCCCAAACCATGAACAGACTTCCCCCTTTCTTCTACAGATATAGTAAAATGTATCACCCCTAATATGTGTGGCTTTTGAATCAACCCTAAAGGCCAGTCTATCTGATTTCTTCTTCTGCTCTTGGGTGCTATGGACTATGGAATTCTTTCCCCTACAGCTTCCAGAAAAACCAGTAGGGAACGACTGATTTCAGTGATTAGTTTTCTACTTTATTCCATTGCTTAGCAGACTAAACACCAGGGTTTTTGTGCAAGATGGTTCCTGGCTTCCTGGACAGAAACTACCAGAAAAAAAACCCAGAGCTGTGAATACATGGATTTTTCCCCCTATGCAACTTGAGACATTCATGGGAACACTTTCAACTACATTAGCAATATTTTTGTTTACGTTTTAAACAGGTCTAAACACATTTTGAAAAAAAACAATGTTCTACTTTCGGACAAAATCTAATGAGCGGTATCTAAATATTTTCTCTGTAGCTTTTAGTGAGAGCCATCAAATGCATAGAAAAGTTGTGCATGATGGTGCAGCAGTAGCTGGCTGACACAGTTAAAACTGAACCCTAACACAACTTGAACAGCAGCTAACCAACCTCTGCAGTGTTAAAGCAGAATGACATCTCAAATGAATAGGATGTGTGACAGTTGGATATGTTGATCTGTTGGTATAATTGGCATAAAACCATATAAGGTCAATGTGTAGTTTTGCGTTAGGCTGGAAGTTTAAAGTTGAGGAATGAATTGCTTTTTTAAAATCTGGAGATGGAAGTGAAAGTGTCATGGAGCATTGGAGTGCATTATTGGAGACAATAGGAAGGTGGAAAGGAATGAACAATTATTCCTCCTTAATTTCTTATTTTCATTTTGTAAGATTTTGGGTGAATTGGGTGTGCCATGCCACAACATTAACGGCCTCTCTAAGACCTGATCTACACTGCAACTTAAGTTGATGTAAGTTACATCAATTAGGGGTGTGGGGAAAAAAATACCTTCCCCCTGCCCTCAAGTCCCATAGATTTCATCAGGGATTGGCAACCTTTGACACATGGTCCGCCAGGGTAAGCCCCCTGCAGGGCCGGGACAGGTTGTTTACCTACTGCACTCTCAGGTTCAGCCAATCACAGCTCCCACTAGCCACAGTTCACCATTCCAGGCCAATGGGGGCTGCTGGAAGCAGTGGCCAGCACATCCCTCAGCCCGTGCCATTCCCTGCAGCCAAAGGTTGCCACTCCCTGGTTTACATCAACCTAAATCAGTGTCTACTCTCTCGCCAACTTGACTTCTACCTCTTGAGGAAGTGTAGTACTGAAGTTGATGGAAAAGCACTCTCCCATCACATCTTCACCAGATGCATTGCATCGATTGCAGCAGCACCGAGTTAGCAAGTGGTATAGAGAACCCAAAGTATTTTGTTTGCTAATATATACATATTTAGGGTTTTATTGACAGAACTCTGTTAATGACCCAACAGTGTTGGTCCTTCTTTTGAGATTAGCTCAAGGCTAAACACGTATGCGTACACTTAGCAAACAAGGGGCTACATTGACTTCAATAGGATTACTCACATACTTACTCTTTAGAGCATTCATAAGCATCTGCAGGATCAGATATTTATAGCTGTAAAGTATACCCACAAGTGGTAAGATCAGTTACTATTTGAATACCAGTTAAAGTCACAGGGGGATTGCCAATTTTGTTGACGTTTTTATAGATTAGTTACCTGCCAGAAGACTTGTGAAGTTTGAATTATCACAAACCATCCTATTGGATCCCTAATTCAATAAAGCACATAAGCATATGCTTACCATAAAAGCAGTCTACTAAACTGGAGCCCAGAATATCTAACCTACCCAAACTTTATTTTGTGTTGCACATTATCATCCCTCTGAGACTTTAAAAATAGCTTTTTAGAAGGGATTGGATGACACATTTATGATGATTGGGCTGGGGCACATGATGTAAGAGGAAAGGCTGAGATAACTGGGCTTGTTTAGTCTGCAGAAAAGAAAGGGGGGGGGGGATTAGATATCAGCCTTCGACTACCTGAAGCACAGATCCAAAGAGGATGAAGCTCAGTTGTTCTCGGTGGTGGCAGATGACAGAACAAGGAGTAATGGTCTCAAGTCACAGTGGGGGGAGATCTAGGTTGGATTTAGGAAACACTATTTCATTAGGAGGGTGGTAAAGCACTGGAATGGGTTAACTAGGCAGGTGGTGGAATCTCCATCCTTAGAGGTTTTTAAGGACCAGCTTGATAAATCCTTGGCTGGGATGATTTAATTGGTGTTGGTCCTGCTTTGGACTAGATGACGTCTTCTGGTCTCTTCCAACCCTAACCTTCTATGATTCTATGATTAGTTACTTTAGTAAACAAGCTTTCCCCCCTCCTTTTAGCAAACATGACATCTTACAATACATATTCAATTCTCTAAATAGGCAAGCAGTTATCAAACAAATGGAAAGAATTCACCCCGTTTGTTTCCCATGTGATATATAGTTCATTTGGTACACAATTACTTTCAACCATTCACTGCATTTTATATAACCAGCTTGGATTATGTCAGAAAAAGTGACTGACATTCCTGATTTTAATAACTCTTCCAGACAGATGATTTGTGAATAACAAAAGATTTCCATGTCAATTAAACTTTCAGCCAGTGTCCTCCCAGAAAAGCCAGCACTGACATTAACAGCTGCTCCTGTTAGTCTGGAAAGGAAAATAAAATATTACATCTCTAGAAGTCACTTCCCTCTGATAAGTCCTGACACAATCAATACCGTGTTTCCCCGAAAATAAGACAGTGTCTTATATTAATTTTTGCTCCCAAAATTACATTACATTATATTACAGCGAGAGGCAAAACTGGAAGTACGTCTTATTTTCGGGGGATGTCTTACTTTCGGGGAAACAGGGTAATAGGTCACACTCATCCTTGAAACACCCCCTTGTGTCTGGACACAACATTGCTAGTATTTTTGGCTTGTGAAGGCCATCTGGCTCCATGGGTCAGCCCTCTGGCCAAGTCCACCATCTTCCAAGGTAGCTGAATGGTCCAAGTGAAACTCCAAACATATCTATATAATTCTTCTTTCCCCTTGAGCTAATGAAGTCTTCTGTGACTACTTACAAACCCTATCTCAGCACTCCCTTCCACAGGAGCTTACTCTGCTTCCTCGGGGTTTCTTTTCATAGGAGAGTCCTGCCTCCTGTGCAGTCTCTCCCTGGAATCTTCCCCCTTTTCAGGTCCTGCCACAAGGATCATTTTCTGTCACTGAAGCGTTTGTAAGCCTGCCTACCTCCGGCCCTTCCCAGCGAGCCAGCAAGCAAGCTCCCTATGGCCACTTTCCTGACTCATCCCATGTCAGCTGAACTCAGCTGTGTTTAAATAGTCCATTACACCCAGCTGGCATTATTAATTGGCATCATTAATTGCCCCTACATGTCTAGATCAGGGCAAGATTGAAGGGTAACTGCTAGATCATGAGCTAAAGTAAGCCCAGCTTGCCTTAAAGAACCAGGTAGCCTGTGATACCCTCTGCTGTGTCAAAACAAGTCTGTCTAAACTCAAACCCAGGATCAGGTTACATCAACATTTACCTAAAGGAGTGTGTGATCTGGAGTACTGCCTGGAGAAAATGCCACAGTCTATGACTCCTATACATCATTACTTCTGGAATGCCCTGTCCCCTCTTCCCCCCACCTCTGATAATCCAAAATCAGCCTTTAAAGGGCACCTTGATGTCCACTTCATTAGTCATTCTTTACCACTCAAAGAGATGTACTTCTGATGTGCATGTTAATTGCTCTGGGTTATAGTGTTAGAAAGTGGATATATCAAGCATGAAGGTGTGATCTATCTTTACTAATCAGATGTAGCATGGATTTGCCTATTTTAAAATGTTAGAGATGGCCAATTTCACTATAAAGGAAAGATGAGGCAATTTATTTTCTAGAAATATTAGTAATAAAGAACTTTAGGATTTTTTGTTTGCTTGTCTTTTCTGCAATCTTTTCAAGAGATGGAGTTTAGGGGCATCTTTCATCAAAGGTTTAGCTCTTTTGTCCAAAATGGCCTGAAATGTATAAAATATTTTATGGGCCTGATCCAAAGCCTGTTGAAGTTGGTAGTAAAACTCCAATAGACTTCAATGGGAACATCTGAATCTTCAGAGGAGGGGAGCCCTTATGACCTTAATGTACTTTGCATATACAGTATTGGAGCTGGATGAATACTGAAGATGGAGGCAAAATCATGAATATTCAATATATTTTAATCAAACCAAAGCACTAGTATATATTTGAGTCCATTAGTATTCATGTACGTGAAAAACGCTGAAACCAGTCTTTATAATTCAGTCGAATATAAATAGTCAGTCTACTAGTGACTTTGGTATCCTAGTCCTTAGCTTAAATACCAACATTGCATGCTTTGTCATATTTTGCTTACACTGTCAAGTATTTTCAAATACAAAATAGATTACCCAATGACACACAAATGCTTCACAAAATCAAAAAAGACCCAAATCACCAAATTGTGTTCACTGATATTATTAATACACATCAATATACTGTACTTTGTACTTGTTTGACATCTGCATGTTTTTCCTCTCAGAATTATAATTAATTATAATTGCATTATAATTAATTATATTAATTATATTATATTATATTTATAGTTTTTTTTATCTTCTGGATCTAATATAAACAAATCATTCTTCCAGTTGCTCTATCAATGATTGGAATGTCATTATAATTGTTGTATGCACTGTTGTAGCCATGTGGGACCCAAGATATGAAAGAGACATTGTGGGTGAGATAATATCTTTTACTGGACCAGCTTCTGTTAATGAGACAAGATTTCAAGATCCACAGAGCTCTTCTTCAGGTCTTATCATTTTAATGACTGTTTAAGTATCTGGAAGAAATCAGCTTGGCCAGTCTCCATGTGTAAGTGTTTCTCAGAAGAAAGTGAGCTAAGATATCATAGTGAAACACTAAGTATTAGGTTTGGCACACCATAAACATAGCCTTAAAAATTCAATGACACATGATTAAATATATAAGAAATGAGGGGGGGAAATTTAATGTTATTAATATTACAGAATACGTATTCAGGCTAAATTTTCATGGCTTTACTCATACTGAACTCATTATTCCATAAGCAGTCCTACTGAAGTCAATGGAACTTCCCTGAGATAAGATGTGATTCAGTCTCTGCAAGAATATCAGAATCTGGCTGATAGATTTATTACATCCAGCAAGATCTAAGTGCTCACTTTAAAAAACTCATTAAATCAAATACGGCAAAAACATAGCTAAAAATCTCTCAAAGAGACTTCCCAGTCTTAAAGCAAAACTATCCCATAACCTCAGCTGTCATCTGCAGGATATAGGTTCTCTGACAACCTATGGAGAATATTCCTTACAAATACTTGCACATCCATAAAACAAAATATACTTCCATTGTGTCACTTGTCCCCAACGTCAATTCCAGAATAAATTACAGAAAGCTTCCTCGAAAAAGAGATGGGTCTTGTAGCATTCCCCTAAAAGTCTCAAATTCTAGCTTTGATGAACCAAGAAATGCTAGTGAACTGTCTACCTATGTTCAAATTATTGAATTTATTCTATTTTTGTTTGTTCCATGGTGTGACTTCAAAGCTCTATAAAAGCTAGATACGCTAAGATTGAGAAACTGAAATTAATTAATATCACAGCCTATACATTAGTGAACTTTGAGAGGTAAATTTCTACTTTATGGCTTTGGGAATTTAACAGTGTTACCATGCCATTGAAGCTATTGCCGATATATGACCACAAAGTGTTCTGTATCGGTTTCTGTAAGCCTGATGCTTTCTTGGTTCCCCATCCTATTCATGAAAAATACTTAAAAAAAAAAAAAAAGAGGTGTGCTTCTGTTCAGAAATCCTAACTGAAAAGCATGCTGCACCACATCCATGCACGGTTCACCACATCCATCAAATATGATCAATCAAGATGGTTACAGCATATGGCAACAGTGAAATTGTCACTGCAGGGCCTTTCAACACTCAAGTCACATGACTGAAAAAGACTGACAGTGTTTGCAGAACTGACCTTAGTGAAAATGAGCAGAATTTACCTCCAGGTACCATTTGCTAACTTGGCTTAGTATATCCCATCCACAAACTGGCTCAATGCCAAAAATACACCAAGAAGGGTTTTCCTCAAGGTTTTATTAGATGAATTATTTTGAACGTTTCTGGCCAAGAGAAGACTAAAGAAGATAGATGGCAAAATGGGAAACTCTTTCAAAAGGAAAGGATGTTTTTCTTCCCTCATAACTATTATGCAACTTCATTTAGCAAAATTTTAAGGGCTCTCAACATGTTAAAAAATGTGGGAAAGCTCACTTTTCATATCTCAACTTTTCCCATTTATAAACCATTTTTAGTGATTAGCTTTTCATAGGATCAGACCAAAGTCTGTTCTGCATACACTTCTACCATTTATTATTTGACTATAGAAGGGAAAGAGAAAGGAAGTACAGTATTGCTCCTATTTTAGAAGGGAGAAATGAGGCACCAATTAAGGCCCTGATTCAGCAAAGCACTTAAAGGTCCTGACTAGCTTTAAGGGTATAAGTAGTTCCACTGAAGTCAATGGAGTCGTTCACGCTTACTATGAGGCACATATTGAGCACTTTGCTGAAGTAGGTCCCAAGTGACTTGTCAAAGGTCACACAAGTACTCTGCAGCAGAGCCAGGAACAGAACCCAAATCGCGAGTTCAACATCTTAACCTCAAGACCGTCCTTCCCTAAAATTTTGTAACTTGCAAACAAAAGATGATACCTTCTTCCATGGGGAGAAAAAAAACAGTGAAAGGGCCTGTAGACGACAGACTATACAAATCCAGTATGATGGAGGGTGATGGACCAAGTGCCTGTTTTGTGGTGGGGCATATAGAGGGACATAACCCTGTAGCCCCGATGTGTCTGAGGCTGTATGGCAGGGGTGGGGAACCTTTTTTGTGCCAAGGGCCATTTAGACATTTATAATGTCATTCGTGGGCCACTGCCCTGCCCCGCCCCCTCCCCCCCCCGGGAGCCCAGGCTGGCAATGGAAGCTGAGACCCCAGCTGGCAAGGGGCCAGCGGGGGAAGCCCAAAGCAGTGGCAGGCGGAGTGCTTAGCCCTGCACTGCTTTGGGGTTTCCCCGCTAGGCCCTTGCCAGCCAGGGTCCTGCCGCCTGCCCCAGTCAGCTCCCGCTATCAGCCTGGGTGTAGGGGGTGATGTTGCTTTACCCCCGCCCAGCCTCCCCCCATCTAACTGTCTTTCTTCCCCCACCCCTGCCTGGCCCGGCCCAGCCCACCCCACCGAAGCTAACCTCCTCCCCCCTCCCAACCCAGCCTCCTGCCCCCCATGCCTGACCCACCCAGCCCAGCCTCCCCCCACCAAACCTCCTTCCCTCCTGCACCCACACCTCGCCCACCCCGGCCTCCACCCCCACCTCATTGACCGTCGGCTCCCCGCAGTGCCGGCGCCCCCCCCAGGTTCGAGCTGCCCCCACCTGGCGGCCCACGTGTGCCCCTGGCCAGCGGCTCCCCCAGGTGCTTGCTGGCCCCAGCGCAGAGCCACCCCCTCCTGCCAGCCGGAGCGCATCCCTTGATGGCAGGTCCCCCAGGCGCTTGCCGGCCCCAGCGCGGAGCCACGCCTGCCTGCCAGCCGGAGCGCAAAGCCGCCCCCACGCGTCCCTGGCCAGCGGCTCCCCCAGGCACTTGCCAGCTGGAGCGCGGAGCTGCCCCCGCCTGGTGGCCCGCGCGCGTCCCTGGCCGGCGGCTGCCCCAGGTGCTTGCCGGCTGGACTGCGGAGCCGCCCCCCGCGCGTCCCTGGCCGGCGGCTGCCCCAGGAGCTTGCCGACCGGAGCGCGGAGCCGCCGCCGCCTGGCAGCCCGCGCGCATCCCTGGCCGGCAGCTGAGGTGTGTCTTCGCCCCACGCCCCAGTGCCTGATTCAGCCCTAGCCCTGCCGCGGGCCAGACGGAATCATTTGGCGGGCTGTATAAGGTCCGCGGGCCGGAGGTTCCCCACCCCTGCTGTATGGAATACAGACCCAAATAGGATTTCCATAGAGCGTATGCCTTTTTATACTATTCTCCAGCACCCACTTCTTCATCCTGGTAGCATGGCTGATGCATGAACAAGCCTGCCACTGGCTCCCTCATAATGGTAGCTCCCCACTCTCCTCCTGCAGTGGAATAAAGGCCATGGAGCCATTTATTGCATTCACTCAGGACTTTTCTATGGAGTATGATATTCAGAGCCGCTGACCCTTAGCTTGGTGTCTTCTAAAACCTTTGCACTTGACCTTGATGATTGTGTATAAAATATGTACCATAATAGTGAATTGAAACTTAAAAAGGTCTGTATGTTACCACCAACATTTAGTTATATTTATTTTGCTGTTGATGATGAATTACGTGGTTGAGAATCTGAGTGTTCCCTGTCCAAAAACAATTAAAAATCCTAATTAAAGTTATTATATTTTTAAAGAACTATCCTTTTTTTTACATTCAACCCAAGATATTCAAAGTCTGAGTACTTCTGAGTTGATTTTTCCACTGAAACAACATTTCTTTCCAAGGACCAGATGCTTCTGTTTTACCTGAGCCTGGTACACCACAAATAAAATGAACTACAATCTTGTTTGCAATAAACATATACATTCATTAGTCTTAATTTCATAGTCTCTTTTAATTGCATGAAAATCATTAAGCTTCCTTTTTATTTCTCATCTGCGTACTACAGGGAAATAACACAAACACACATGTTGTGTTTGTTATGACAGAGTTGTGCAGCTGTGTGAGATATAAATTGAATTTAAAATAAAAAGTAATTCCAACTAGCCAATTATAATCTAATATTTTCTTATTATTCAAAAATATTTCCTTAAATCTCTCCTATCTAGTGCTTCCATTTCCCAAACCAGAATATTAAACCTCTTTTTGGATTTTCTGAATTTCAGTTAGACTAGTTAAGCATAGAAATTACAGTTGACCACAACTTTTCTTAGTGTCCTTTATTATGATGTTCCAGTCTTGTGGTTACCTCACAAATAAGGTTTAGGGGCCCAAAATCCAACTTGTAATTTGTAGGTTGAATGTGACAGAGAGCCAGAATGCTGTGTGGATCTAAATGAGCAAAGGGTTAACCTGAGCTCAGTTTGCCTCTTCCTTTGCCAAGGTGATCAGGAAAAACAATATACGAAATTGCATGCAAGATTGGGAGAAAAGTCCATCCCCGAGGAAGGTCAGACTCCACATGAATGGTCTTAGGACATAGTTGAACCTCAACATGGGGAATATTTTGTTTACTTTCTGCTTATGTTAACTTATTGCACATTCTTGTTTTGGGCCCCAGTTCATCAAAACACTTAAACATATGCTTAAGTCCCTCAGATGGGCTCTGCTGAATCAGGGCCACAAAAATTAACCATTGAGAGAGAAACTTTGCTTGCTGCAAATGTTTTATTTTGTGCTGAGTCACTCTGTCAGCTTACAATAGGGTGTCTCAAATACCATTGGACAGATGCTGACTTTCCGATCATTTTAGTTTAGTAATTGAAATGTGAACATTATCACAAGTTATTATAGCTACATTTTTGTTTTCTATTTCAAACCTTGATAGTTTGTGGAAAAAACTAATGTGCTGTACACAACTCCAACTGTTCAAGTACTTGAACATGCATTGTAACACAATAGATATAATAATTTAGTTAATACTTAAATTTGATGTAACTAGAGCTCAGACATGGATTTTTGTTTGGGGTTTTCTCCCATTAAAAATTTCAACTTTCAATCAGAACCTGAAGAAAAGTTAAAATTATGGAAAATAGACACTTTCTGTGGAGATTTTCACTGTTTTTTTGACACACTCTTCTGTTGAAAATCAGTTTTGATGGAAAACTTTCAACCAGTACTAACTAAAACCTGAATGCCATGAACTCTTAACTATAGTCAATGGGAGTTGAGAGCACTCTCTCTCTCTCAACACCATGAAGCTTCATGCCTTAGGTTGGCATAAATCAAGAAAAAGACTGCTAAATATCTCCAGTGAAAAGTTGTGAAACTAATCATTTCCCCTCTTCCATAGATAGAATAGATTAATTATAAGGCCTCTATCACCTTTGTATTCAGGTACTTAATATTAACAAGGTAAAGCTTTCTTCTCTACTGGGTATTTCCTCTACAGCCGATTAATTTAATAAGCATGGATTTAATTATTCTTGGTAAAATAATTGTAGTATGCCCCAGAATCATGACTCCCAAGAGGAAATAAGTATTGCTTCATGTTTTGAAGAGTTGATATAAACTGTAAGGAAACTAGCTTAAAATCAAAGAGGTTTTTACACTCCATACTTGATGAAGGTAACAAAAGGTTTAGGGATAGTCCTAGGTCAAAAAAACCAATAGCAGCCATATGTTTGATAGCTGAATGACATGGAGAAATGAAGTATGAAAAATCTGTTCTATGGAAAAAGTGAAAACACTTGATAGAAGGATTGAGCAGATTTTAAAACATCTGACTACCATTGTTCGAGTTTGAACAAAATTAATACAAGGATAAGATTGACAAAAGATCTTCTAAAAAATGTAAAACAAATGCAGGTTACAAATCAGATTTGTTTTTATATATGAAAAGCTCCTGTGTGTTAATGATCAAAAATATAATAGCTTTCTGTTTTCTATTTTTAATTAATTGTTAGTAAAACAACTTGCATCAAATGCTGTAGGGAAAACAATCTATTCTGTGCTATCTGAAATGGTGAGTATCAATTCATTAATATTTTAAAGCAGTTGAATTAAAAAATTATGGCCTATATTGTGTTACCAATTTTCTGTGCAGAACTCATGGGTTTCAATGGGAACTTCTGTTTAAACATTGATGTTATGACATAGCCCCATGTGCTGATAAGTAACTTGTATTGAGGTGCTAACTGCCAGCGTAGCACTTTGACAGTGCTTTTCCACAATGTGCTATGCCTCCAGCTATGTCTAACATATGAAAGTGTACAATCAGATCCATCTCTTGTCATAAAAAGCCATTATAAACTGCTGAGTGAATGCCTATTAGAAGTATTATGTATGCAAATATGACAACACGTTATAGTAATGAACCATGGATAAATGTTCACTGCTGAGGAGACTGCGAATCCAAGCTGCTTTAGTTTACAAGGGCTTTCAATCCTGCTTGACTAAGTCAATGTAACAAAAAAATCATGGGCACACTACTAGTATTAATAGGAGTAGGCTGAATTACACTAACAGCTAGTAACCTCTGTCAAGGTCAGGGCTCCATTGTGGTATGTGCACATACAGTAGCTGTCCCCAAAATATATAATCAAAATAGATAAAAACAGATTAAGGATAGTAGACAGGAAGTACTATCTTAATTTTATAGATGGGAACTGAGGCATAGAGAAATTAATTACTTTCCCTAAGTCACACAGGAATTCTGTTGCAGAACCTAGAATTGGACCCAGATTTCCAATATTCCGGGTCACTGTCTGAGCCATAGGACCATTCTTCCTCTCTGAAGGAAACTGACCCCTTATGTAAAAAGGAGACTGCATTGCTAGAAAATGGCATGTATTGAAGTACTTTTAAAATGTCTCATAGTACATTGCCTATGACTTTAAATACAGGAACACTGAATGATTAAAATGAGGAGAGAATAAAATTATACATACAGTAGACTCTCAATTATCCAGGATTGGATTAACCAGGATGTGGATTAACCAGGATGTCAAAAAAAAAAAAAGCGCAACTCGTAGCGCTGGCTCTGGCTTTGCTGCCGCCCCAAACACACACAAAAAAACCCCACCAGGGTGCAGAGCATCCAGTGAACCAACACCCCCTCCCCCGGCGCAGGGTGGCTGGTGAACTAACCTCCTCTCCCCATATTTCCTATGGATGGTGATTATCCGGGACTTTATTAACCAGAATTAATTTTTTCCCTATCATCCTGGATAATCGAGAGTGTACTGTATAATGCAGAAGCAATTCCTCTGATATAAATAAGGTATCTGGGATCCAGTTTCGTAATTCAAACCGTCTACTGCTAAAAATGTAAGGTAATATGGGATTATAATGCTGTGTAAGGGAATCACGGTAAAATTAGGTCTAATGTTGAATATGCTCTTCGGGGAGGAACACTTTAGAGGCATGTTTGGTTCTTCCGTGTCTGCAGCAAGAAATGTTCCCTGATACTAATTCAATGAGACAGTTGCACCTTATGAAAAAAAAAATTCCCCTCAATCAAATCCAAATAAAAAATATCTAGTGCTTTGCATCACCAAAGACACCACACCCGCTAAATACTTCATATTATGGAAGTAACTGCCACAAAGGAATTTTTTGCTAATATCTGTTTCCATGCTAATGTGAATTTGGGTGTTGGGGGGGGGGGGGAATGGTGTGGCAAAGAGAGCAAAGTATGTTCATTAAAAAGGACAGAAATTTCATATGATGGTTCCCAAGAGCACTGCTATGGCTTAAAAGCATTCTTCTGTTTTGTAGAAGCTTGTGTGCATGTTTGATTGAGTGGAAGGAGAGCAGGAGGGAAAAATGAGATCACAAATGTTTGTTTTGGCTGCCATGAAGTCAGTACAGTAATAGGTTGGCAGAAACATCAAAACACAATCAAGAGCTGTCTTCAGGGCTGTGAGTGAGTAGAATTCACTGGGCAATCAGCCAGAAGAAAGGAGAAGAGGTATACTATACTTCGCATAGTTCATCAACAGGTGTTGAAGAGGCAAATTGGAAACCTTTTGTTGAAATTTTGGAATCTCCTCTGTAAACTATGTGCAGTTCAATGCTCGCTGTATACTGTTAAAAAAGAAAGTAGAAATTGCACATCTAAGGGAGAAGGAGGAAACACTTCATAGCAAATTGATTTAAAAGCAAATGGCTACTAGTTTGAAGCTGTTCAGAAATTTTGAATATGAAAATAAATCCTGTAGAGGATGGATTAGAGGGCAGAGGCCAAAGATGTATTAGAAATTCATCACATGGCTCTTATCTCATGATGTCACTCCCCTCATGTGATTAATGTTTGTATGTATCTCATTAATTTGTCAGAAATGTGTATTTCAGTACTGCCAGGTGTTTATACAAAATCACTGAAAATAAACTGAAAGGAAAAATTCTGTACAGGTTATCCCTTGGGATCATTTGAAAGTGTATGCTACTGCAAACCATGGCAGCCTACAGATTATGTGAATACGACCTTTATGTCTTATTATCTTCCACGCACACCCCCCCCCCCCCCCCACACACACACACAAACGCACTCTACCAAACATCACTCAACTATAGTTCAGGATCTGTGCCTTTAGGTTTATCAAACATGGCATTCAGTCTCTTCCACAAGCACTCTAGTATTTCCATCTTGCTTCATCTGTTGCAGGTCATTTGTAACGATGGTGGCCTGTGAGGATGAAACTGAGAAAGGAAGCATTTAGAGGCTCTGTATTGAGGGATAATGACAAAAGACTGTTGAGGTGGGATTTTTTTTAAAAAAGCACTCAAGATTGTTCCAGTTCTGCTCTCATTGAAATGTATGGGAATTTTACAAATGACTTCAAGAGGAGTGGAGTAAGATTGATACTTTAAAATAAAAAAAAATCCTCATTCATAAAGACCTACTTTGAGTACTCTGTCAGTCTCTGGATCATACTGTCTTTTGGACTCTGGTTCAATTAGCCATGAGAGAAGGACACTGAAATAGATTCCTTACTTCTATGTAAACATATGCCTATACACAAGGTTTCAACTGCAAAATTCCTATGAAAATTGATAGATCAAAACCTTGATCAATTCTTTGAAAATGTTTCACATGGTATGAAAGTTACATAAAGTGCTTTGAGAGTCCATACATCTCTTCATTATGAAGTGTCCTATAGAAAGGAAATAGGGTTTTAAACTAATACCTAGAATGTTTGTCTCCATCACTGCATGGAACTAAACTGGCCACAAGTTACTTGTGTCATGTTTGAGGAGCTGGGATCAAACCTGTCTGCCCTGCTCTCAGACAATTGGACACAGGACTTTCATGATCAGACATGAATGTGAATCACTGAGCAGGTATCAGAGAAAACCGTCAAAAGAGTCAATTCAAGGTACGTCTCCAAAGCCCATGGCAGCAAGCCTTCCAGCCCAGGTCAACAGATGTGGTTCATGAAGCTTTCACTAGCTCTCTAAAAATAGCAGTGTAGACAGTACCTTGAAGTCTCAGCTCATGCTGCATGCCCACCCCTCTCCCCAAGCTTCAGAGCTCAAGCCACAACTTCCAGGTGCTGTCTACTCAGCTATTCTAGCCCTAACACGAGCTCTGCTAACGCAAATCTGTCAAGCTGGGCTGGGAGGTTCACGACTACAAGCTGTGTAGATGTACCCTCTATGTTCTTTGGAAACACCACCTGTAACATCATGCCTTTCCCTAGCCAGTCTTTGACAGGAATAAAAGGAAACTGCAGTGTTTATGACGCCATCATTATTTAGGAGCTGTATACATAGAAGCCGTCACAGCCATGGACTAACTTCTGTAAATTTGCTGATTCACCAAAACAGTACTTTATGCAGATGAATAAATGGATGAGAGTTTATAACTCGAAAGGACTTGACTTTGATATACAAGTTATCTCACTGAATACACCAATTTACAGTGCCAGAATAAGTTACAAAAGATTCCCAGTATACATGGATGAATTATTACACCATCACCAAAAAACAACACGTGTCATTTTATGGAAACTGTGAAACTACAGTACCATATAATCTCCAGAGCACTATTTCAAAGCCCACATTGGATGGGGAATGTGGTCATGTGATACAGGCCGGATTAAAATTTAGAAGGCCAAGATTCAATTCCCAGCTCTGCCAAAGGACTTCCTCTTTGACTTTGGCCAGGTCACTTAATATCAGTAAAGAGGGGCTAATACTTCTTTCATTTGTCCCATTTAACATCCATGTTACTTCAATACAAGTAGATAATTGCTTGGAAATTGCTTGGAAATTTTTCTATGAAAAAATGGATTTTCAAAAGACATGCACATTTTGGTGAGCATTTTTATCATTTCAGATTTATCAAAAAAGAAAATATATTTGAGTTTGTTTCTTCAAATTGTTTTGCTGAAAAATTGAACTTCTCCCTAAAATATCCCAAACACAAAGTTGCCCCCCCCCCCTTTCATTCAAAGCTGTTTCACAGAAAAAATGTTTCCCTCTGCCCCCAGCCAGCACTAACATCATTTTAGGGGATGTTCCACTAAGTAGTGTAAGCCTGCTGGACAGCAGGGTCTATTAGGTCTCAGATAGCACAGTATAATAATATTTAACCATCAAATCATTGCAAATTCTTATTCAAACTTCACTCTTTTTTTCCAGGAACCACATAAGGGTACTGCGCAGAGAGCTGGCTGGTTACATGGTGCTGTCTCTCTTACATTTCAGCTGCTAAATTGTGATTTTAAAAAGCTAAAAATACATTGAAGATGTTCCTAATATTACACTTTTGTGGAAGCAATTTCTGCGGTTGCCACAAGATGGCTAGTTGGCAGGGGAAGTGGTTTGGAAAACAATCTCTACTGTGTAAAAAAAGCTTGAGAACCCCATTTGGAGAACACTCGTCTCCAGCTCTCATAGGCCCTTTATTTTCAGCTTTAATTTTGCTTTGCCCAAATTGTGACTAAAATTTGACCCAACCTAGCCAGCAGTTGGTAATATACAAACTGGGACATTTAAAAGTGTTTTACTAACAGCTCATCAGGAATGCTGATCGCACCACTGGAGTATCCCATTTGTTTTGGGAAGTTCCACATGCTCTTTCCATTCCTATTATATGGGAAGGCTTTAACCCTAAAACTACCCCTCACAATTATTTTAAAGACTATTTTTAGGGCATGCAATCATCAACTAGGAATGTCTGACCCATGAGAAAGGTGCACAAATTGTTTCCTTGTGGAAATAAAATATGGATCTGCTTTCTTTTAGTGTTCCTTCTCCTGAGTAAAAGTATAAAAAGGCTTGAGACTTTCAGTGCTAGTAAGAAATTGGATTCTTTTCCCTAGAATGCACATGACCTGGGTCAGTGTGACAAAGGGTAACAATCCTTTCAACTAGCAGGACTCAGTATCCATAGCCCCTAACAGCTACAGGTACAAAAATAGTACTTAAACAGCTTATGCACTCCGATACGGCCATGGAATCATGTATGTAGCTAAGAGATAATTCATGGTGATAAGCCATTTAGGATAAAATACAAAATTGTATTAAAGTGACAGCATTTTTAATATATTCACCAAATATCAAGGATCTTTAAAAATATGGGATGTTTCTTTTTAATGTTCATTTAACATTCCTATTTTTGACACTTTCAATAATGGGTTTTCAGGAAATTATAAACTCACTTCACTTTTAGTACATTATTATCATGACATGTGGCCTTTGTTTGCTGAGACAAGCTGTGGGTGGTCATGCATTCACCCGTGAGCAAGACTTTGAGTTGATCAAAAACAAATTATTGCTCCAAGTACCACCTTTATAAAATGATAAATTCCAGTTCTCTAGGGTCAGACACAAAACGCATTGAAGACAGTGGAAAAACTCATTGGCTTCAGTGGGCTTTGACTCAGCGCCTTTGCCAATGTTTGATTTAAACAGGCTTTATAAACCTTAATACATTCAACTTTTTAACCAGTTGGGGGGGGGGGGGTTGGATAGGGTGTGGGAGTCCCGGGGCTCTGTCAGAGGGCAGGGCTGTGGATAGGGGTCAGGGCAGTCAGGGTGAAGGGAGCAGGTGGGGTTGGATGGGTTCCAGGATTCTGAGGGGGCAGACAGGGGGCAGGAAGTGGGAGGAGGTCAGATAGGGGTGGGGCCAGGCTGTTTGGGGAGGTGCAGCCTTCCCTGACCAGGCCCTCCGTACAAGTTTTAAATCCCGATGTAGCCATTGGGCCAAAAGGTTTGCCCACCCTTGGTTTAATACATTGTAAACCCCTATTATATGGTGCATCCCCTAGGTCAGGGGTGGGCAAACCTTTTGGCCCGAGGACCACATTGGGTTTACAAAATTATATGGAGGGCTGGGTAGGGAAAGCCCCCTCCCTCCTCCCACTTAATCTGTGTAACTTTGTGTAACTTTTATGATTTTTGTGTTAACTTTTCATATAACCCTGTGTTAGAAACCCTGTGTTAAACTTTTGTAATATATATTATAGCCCCTAAGGTAGGATGATTAACGTAGAAGAAAAACGTCTTTTTGCTAGAAGTAAAATAAGTTCTTTCCCCCACTTTGTAATCAATTGCCCTGTTGAATGAACGAGGTGTGAATGAGGAAGGCATGGAAGGCAGGCACCTCCAGAGAGCTGCAGCTTTGGAGAGGGGATGGGAGCCCGATGCAAGGACAATCAAATGTGACAAGTGGGCTGACTAAAGAAGAGGAGACATATTGACTGCCTCGGAAGTTAGAAGCAAGCACCTTCTTTTGGGAACACGCCCCTCTGCATAGGGTGACCAGACAACACGTGTGAAAAATCAGGACTGGGGGTGGGGGTAATAGGAGTCTGTATAAGAAAAAGACCCCAAAATTGGGACTGTCCCTATAAAATCAGGACATCTGGTCACCCTACCTCTGCAGCACTGGGACAACACCCAGAGACATAAAGGAACAAATGACACACACCTGGAGTTTGAATCTGGGACAGATTTGCATGAGAGGGAAGAAGCTGCTATAAAAGTGAGCTGCCTTGCAGAGGACCCCCGGGTCTCATCTTGTCAACATCGGAGCATCGATCCAGATTGGCAGAAGCCCGGCTCCACCCCTCCCCCATCTAACTCACCTGGCCAGTGCAGTTAAGGGGAGCAACTCGTTGGTAACAACAGCAAGACAGAGTGTGTTTGTTTGTGTGAGTGTGTGAGTGCATGAGTGTGCTATATATATCATATGCATATGATAGTATTAATTATTGCATGTATTATCAATAAATGTGGCATTTTGCCTTATCCTCCCTGAAAAGATCCTGTATAGTACTTTAAGTACAACAGAGGGCTGGGTAGGGAAGACCCCACCCCCCTCCCACTTCCCACCTCCTCAGAATCCCTGACCCATCCAACCTCCCCCAACCTTGTCCCCTGACTGTCCCTTCCAGAAACACCTAACCACCCGCCAGGGACCCCACCCGCTACCCAATTTCCCTGCTCCCTGTCCCCTGACTACCCCAACCCCTGAGGCTGTGCAGGAGAGGGAGGGTCCAGAGAAGCTTCCCCAGTGCGGCCCGCTGGGGCTCGAGCCTCCCCCTCCCACGCGGCCTCATCACAGGGAGTGGATGGGGAGGCTGCTGATGTATGACTGTTGTTCTTTGGCAATGTACATTGGTAAATTCTGGCTCCTTCTCAGGTTCTGGTTGGCCACCCCTGCTCTAGTGGATTAAGGGGTGGAGAGAAGCTTCATAGAAGATCCATTGGACTGAGGTTTCTGGGGATCCGTTAGGGTTGGGAAGCTGCTCCCTGTTTTCTGGATGGTGGCATTCTAACTCCTACACTCCCCCTAAATCCCTGTTCTCCCATGGGAAGATTGGAGAGAAGTTCATGAGATTAATCTCTGTTCCTTGCCCTTCTGACTCTGTCCCACAGGCGCAGTGTCTCTGCCAGAGGCCATAGTTTAATTTTCATTAGGATGACCACATGTCCCGATTTTATAGGGACAGTCCTGTTTTGGTTTTTTTTTTCTTATATAGGCACCTATTACCCCCCCAACCCCGTCCCAATTTTTTACACTTGCTGTCTGGTCACCCTAGTTTTCATATTTCCCTTAAATGTACTGTACTATGAACCAGTTTCCTAACCACAGATGTTTCTGCAACTGTAATTCCCCAGGAATAGAGGTTTGCTATCTATTGTTTCCCCCTTTTGGACTTGAGTGGTTAATCAGAGTGAAGCGTTCTGCAGGTGTTCCAGTTAGAAGCAGAAATTGGTGGTAGCCAACTATTGGGGTGCTGCAATCTTGTTTAGTTGCAAGGAATGTACAGAGCCCTGTGTCTCTGCAGACAGAATGAGCCAAGTCTAAAAGGACTAGTCTCTGGGCTTGTCTACACTGGCAACACTAAACGTTGCTTGTGTGGTCGCGGCGCGGCACAGTGCTTGGAGAGCGCTCTCCCTGCACTCTAAAAAACCAACGCATCTCCATGAGGGGTGTAGCTCCCTGTGCTGGTGCACTGTCTACACTGGCACTTTACAGTGCTGAAACTTGCTGTGCGCGGGAGGATGTTTTTTCACATTCCTGAGTGAGAAAGTTGCAGCGCTGTAAATTGTCAATGCAGACAAGCCCTTAGCTTGCAGCAGCAAGTCTCATTAGCCAACGCCAGACGCAAAAGCTCTCTGCAGCTTTTTCCAGACCCATACTGTGCTGGGAGGCTGCTCTTTGGCTCTGGCTCTCTGACCTCCTTCTGTGTGTGTGTTCTCTCACGCTCCCCTACCCAAAACAATATTCAGTCAAAAGCTCCTGAAATATAATTTGTCTTAGGTAAGGGCTTATGTTTACAGTTATCTTAACTGAAGGGGGAGTTCACACCTCCCAATCTCAATGGGGTTTTAAGACAACCTATAACAAGGTTTTATCCAGCTCATAATGTGTTGTATTGCCTCCTGGAAGGTAATAAGGAACTACAGTTAGGAAGCACTGAAGGTAACATTTCTATTACTGAAAATTGCTTAGCCCCAGGTATTAGGAAATGTTAGTGAGAGACAAAGAGTTCTCAGAACACAGTGTAGTGCAAAGAAAAAATGTGAACAACATTCAGTTTAAAAATCTTAGAAGCCATAAATATAGGTATTAAACTAAAATTCACATCAATGGCTTTTAAAATATAAAGGTTATTCTTTATTCATTATTATTTTACATGAAGATACTTAGTTGTGTTGGAGCTGCAGATTTATAGAAGACTGAGCCAGTGAGAGAGCATGAAAATGACTCTCTAGTCTACTGGCTTTGGTGCTGCTTTGAGATGTTGCGGTCAGTTCCTCTTTCTAGGAGTATTTACTTATTTTATACAAAGTGGAATGGCTTCAACAAGACGCAGTGAGACCCACCTTAGCATAGCCCAGAGGTTAGGTCATTCAATTGGGAGGTAGGAGACCTGCTCCACTTCAGGAAGAATGGGGATTTGAAACCAGATTTCCCATTATGCACACAACCTAGCCATCCCCCAACCCTGTTTTTGGGAGAAAGGGCTCACCTAATTCCAGGAGAGGCTCCATGGCTGAGAATCCCAAGCAGAGAGAAAAAGGCCTCCCTCCAGCTCCAAGGTAGTTGTCCGAGTCTTTTGAGGGGTGGGGTTTAAGCTATTTTAGGCAGCTCCTCTCTAAGTTTGCTGTTTTTTGTTAAATCCCATTTTTAAGAGCCTACCACTCCCCATGCAGTGTACAGGGAGTTTGGACACCTGACCCAGGACAGTGGATTCTATTAGGTGCCTAAGTAAAAGTTAGGTTTTGCAATATTAAGCTCAAGTCCCCTTTCTTGATCTAGCCCTTTGTGCCTTCATTCTCCATCTATAAAATGAGTCTACTATTTCCTGTGTCTTGTCTACTTAAAATGCAACGTTTTCAGGACAGGAACTGTCCCCTAATTGAAGTATGCATGATGTTCGCTTAAATGTAAATGGTTTTTCATTTAAAATGAAGAATAATAATGGGCCAGAGCCTTACTTTGCATAAGTTTAGTTCCAAACCACTATCAATTCTATTTACCTATAGATTTTAGTTGTAGCTATATAACTTGCCATTGTGACTCTGGTAATCCTTACTATAATGCATTATTAAGTCTTCCTTGAATATTTTATCATCACACCTCACACAGTGTATCAGATAAGATCCCAAGATATAATCAAAATGAATTAAACATTAATACCCTTCTGAAAAAAAATATTCTACATTTTGGAGACAGAAGCATAGAACAAAGAAATTGCAATAGTTCTTGAGTTTATGAAGGACAACTGTTTCTGAGAAATGGAAGAAACAAAGTGGTAATATTTTCTAGATCAGTAAATAACTAGCTGGGAATGAGAGTGACTCAGTTGCTCTGCTAATATTATTCTATTTCAGTAGAAGATAATTTGTGGGAGCAGGGGAGAAAACAAAAAAAAAATACAAAGGTAGTTCACAAGCAAGTTTATGTACCTGTGTGCAGATGCTCAGAAATTGAGTTTCCAAAAGAGCATGAACTTTTGATAGAAAAGGAACTTCCATTTATATAGATTGGAAATATTTTGTACTGCAGGCTATTTTCACATCATTGTCCTAAATTTTCAGAAGTGCCTGGAGATTTCAGATGACTCAAGATCTTAAAAGTGCCAGATCTGAGAGGGTGAATTCTTACCATTTTCTAAACAAATAAGGACTGTGCAAGGTGGGTAGATGCCCCCCAAAATAGACATTTCAAATCTCTAAGCACTTTTGAAAGTGTAGACCAACCTATATTTGAAATTAGATGCTATTCAGCAATTGGTGGCCAGCAAATGATTTTTCTCCACGTGGAAACTCCAAGTATAAATGAGGAAATACACTATTTAGCCCAGCTGTGCCAGGCTTCAAGCACCATAGCTGATAATCAAGGCTTTCCTTCCTTGTTCATGTTGGGCCATTTACACCATTTTTAGGCCCCTCTTCCGAACATAGCAAGTTAGAGAGAAAACAGCAGGTGATATTTGCAGCCTACTGTGAAAATAGACCCTTTTTACATGAGCATTCCTTCTTTCTCGCAGTTTAGATTTCAAACCCGATATTCACAGTATGCTGAAGGAGTGCACACCTTACCAATACCACATGGCACAATATTAAATATGGTGGGACAAACATGAATCTGCCTTAAAAGTTCTTACTTAATAAGAGATTGTGGAACTCTTGTTCACTTTTGGTAGTACTTACCAAGATGCGTAGTCCCTGGTGACTTGAATTCAAAGATCAAAATTTGAACTGTAGAATGCCATGTCATGGGATAGGAGAGAAAGTCCTCTCATGGATCAGTAACTGATTAAAGGATAGGAAACAAAGAGTAGGAATAGATGGTCAGTTTTCACAGTTGACTGAGCTAAAACAACAGGGTCCCCCAAGGATTTGTACTGGTACCCATGCTGTTCAACTTATTCATAAATCATCTGGGAAAAGGGGTAAACAGTGAAATGGCAACATTTGTAGATGATAAATAATTACTCAAGAGAATAAAGTCCAAAGCTGACTGAAAAGAGTTCTAAAGAGATTTCACAAAACTTGCATGACTGGACAACAAAATGGCAGATGAAATTAAATGTTGATATGTGCAAAGTAATGTACTTTGGAAAACATAATCCCAACTATACATACAAAATGATGGGGTCTAAACTGGCTGTTACCATTCAAGAAAGAGAACTTGGAGTCATTGTGGACAGTTCTCTGAAAATATTTGCTCAGTGTGCAGAAGTAGTCAAAAAGCTACCAGAATGTTAGGAACCATTAGGAAAGGACTAGATAATAAAACAGAAAATATCATAATGACACTACCTAAATCCATGTTACACCCACACTTTGAATACTGCGCGCATTTCTGGTAGGGTAACCAGATGTCCCGAGTTTATAGAGACAGTCCCAATATTCAGGATTTTTTCTTAGATAGTTGTCTATTAATCCCCACCCCCTGTCCCGATTTTCCACATTTGCTATCTGGTCAACCTAATTTCTGGTTGCCTTTTCTCCAAAAAGATATATTAGAACTGGAAAAAGTACAGAGGAGGTGAACAAACATTAGTAGGGGTATGGAAAAGATTCCAGGTGATGAGAAATTTTAAAGACTGTTCAGTTTACAAAAGAGACAAATAAGGAGGAATATGCTAGCGGATTACAAAATCAAGAATGGTGTGGGAAAAGTCAATAAGGAAGTGGTTTTAGCGCTTCACAAAAATCAAAAACCAGGGGTCACCCACTGAAATTAGTAGGGAGTAGGTTTAAAACAAATATAGGGAAGTACTCTTCACACAACATACTGTCAACCTTTGGAACTTGTTCCTAGGGAATTTTGTGAAATTCAAAAGTATAACTGAGTTCAAAAGAGAATTAGTATGTTCTTGGAGGATAGGTCTCTCAATGACTATCAGCCAAAATAGTCAGGGATGCAAGCCCATTCTTTGGATGTCCCTAAACCTCTGAGTGGCAGAAGCTGGGAGTAGCCAACAGGGGACGGATCACTTAATAAATTGCCCTGTTCAGTTCATTCCTTCTGAAGCATCCAGGCACCTGCCACTATTGAAATACAGGGTAGTGGGCTCGATGAACCATTGGTATGACCCAGTGTGGCCATTCTAATGTTCAGATTAAATGCCCAAGCACAAGAATTAATGACTATGCCATTCACACACTTCCTCTTCAGAAAAAAAAAATGTTGGAAAGGATGCTTTTAAGTAGTCTCAGTAAAGGTATGGAAACCATTTATTGAAGGCTGAAAGTACTGGAAATTATGTGGCAGTACTAGTTGTTTTATTGTATAATTGTAGGAAGAGATAATAGAAATTCCACTCTGGTAACTGAAAAGTAACTTATTGCAGCAATCAGGAGTTGTTATATCTGCTATAAAAGGGCATATGCTAACACAGTTGAGATTTAACAAGATTTTTTCCAACAAATGTGGAAAGCAAGAACTCCTGAGAATGCCTAATTACAAAAAGGCAGCTGGTTTACTATGACCACTGTTTTATCTGATCAGTATTGTCTTATTTCCTCATGCTCCCCCTTTCTGTCTGTATACACCTGTTGTATCTTCTCCTTCAAGGGTAAGCTCTTCAGGACAAAGACTGTCATTTTGTTACATGCTTGTACAGTGTCCAGCAATGTGTCCATTATTCAGGCCCTGGGCCCTACTGTAATAAGTGAGAAATAATGTTCAGTATTAGTAGACAACTGAGGCCATAAACTAACATTATTATTAGTTAGTTGTTAATTGTTAGAAGTTGCAGTAACTGCCAAAGCCTTAAATGCCATTTTTGTTTCAGTTATTGCCAGAAAAGTTAGCAGTGATTGGGTGACTAACATAGCTAACAGTGTAAATGGGGTAGGACAGAGGCTAAAATAGAAAAAGAACAAGTTAAGAATTACTTAGCCAAGATAGAGGTCTTCAAGGCAGCAGGGCCTGATGAAATCCATTCTAGAATACTTTAGGGACTGGCGGAGGAGATTTCTGAGTCATTAGCAATTATCTTGAGAAATCGTGGATGATAGGAGATATACCAGAGGACTGGAAAAGGGTAAATATAGTACCTATCTATAAAAAAGAAAATAAGGACAACCCAGGAAATTACAGACCAGACATCTTAATTTTGGTACTAGAGAAGATAATGGAGCAAATAATCAAAGAATCAGTCTGTAAGCACCTAGAAGAAAATAAGATAAATAGTCAACATGGATTTATCAAAAACAAATCATGTCAAACCTTATTTGACAGCATAACAAGCCTTAAGGATTGGGGGAAAGCAGTAGATGTGATTTATCTCAACTTTAGTAAGGCTATTGAAACTGTCTCACATGACCTTCTCATAAACAAACTAGAGACATATAGCCTTGATGAAGCTAATATAAGATGGATGCACAATTGGCTGGAAAATTGTACTCAGCTAGTAGTTATCAATAGTTTAAAATCAAGCTGGAAGGGGAAATCAAGTGGTCCAGTTCTATTCAAATTCTTCATAAATGATTTGGTTAATGGCATAGAGAACACACTTATAAAATTAGCAGATGATGCCAGGGTGGAAGGGTTTGCAAGCATGTTGGAAGACAGAATTAGAATTCAAAATGATTTTGATAAACTTGAGAAATGGTCTGAATTAAATATGATGAAAATCAGTAAGGACACATACTAAGTACTACACTTAGGAGGAAATAATCAATTTCACAAATAGAAAAATTGGAAATGACTATCTAGGATGGAGTACTGCAGGAGCGAACATTATTCTGGGATATATTAGCAGAAGTGTTGTAAGCAAGACATGAGAAGTAATTCTTCCACTCTACAAAGCACTGGAGTATTGTGTCCCCTTCTGGGTACAACACTTCAGGTAAGATGTGAACAGACTGGAGAGAGTCCAGAGGAGAGCAACAAAACTGATTAAAGGTTTAGCAAAATGACCTATGTATGGGAATTGATTCCAGCACCAGAATAGCAATAAAATGGATATCTGAAGGCAAGCAAAAATGAGGCCATCCAAAAACAATATGGTGAAGATCTGTTGAAGCTGAGCTGAAAAACCTGGAGCTCAGCTGTGGAAGCATTGAAAGACTTGTCAGAAACTGACAGGAATGGAGGAGCTTTGTCACTGTCCTAAACCCCAGAGGCATCATGGGAATATGATGATGATGATGATGAAACATGACCAAAAGGAAAGATTGAAAATGTTGGGTTGTTTAGTCTGGAGAAGAGAAGACTGATGGGGGACATGATGACAGTCTTCAAGTATGTAAAAGATTTTTAAAAGAGAAAGGCGAGAAATTGTTCTCTATAACTACAGAGGACAGGACAAGGAGTAATGGGCTAAAACTGCAGCAAGGAAGGTTTAGTTGGACAGTAGAAAAATCTTTCTAACTATAAGAGTAGTTAAGCACTGGAACAAATTACGTAGGACAGTGTTGTAATCTCCATCACTGGAGTTTTAAAGAACTGGTTCGACAAACTCCTGTCACGGATTGTCTAGAAAATACTTGGCCCTGCCTCAGTGAAGGATAGTGGACTAGATGGACTATTGAGGTCTCTTCCAGTCTGACATTTCTATGACTCTGTTGTTTATTATTTATGACATCATTAATAATATAGGAAAAATGGACCCTAGAAACATTATATCTTGTTTTTTAACTATTTTATTAATATTTTCACTAGAGTGTAGTCAATAAAATTAGATCTCTCTGTGTTTAGAATTTAGATGCATTTTCTTGCACCTTTGCACTTCTTTATGCTATTAGAAGCTACAAAATGACAAGAGAGAATTATCACAATATTTATTATTTGTCCAGAAGAAGAAAATTAGGGAAAAATAGAAAGCTCATGAGAAACCTATTCTCCTGAAAGGGCAGTCTAATTTCTGGAAGAGAGAGATTCAGCTGAGTTTGATCAAGCTTCAGAGATACCATAAGCATTCAAATGACTAGCTGAATCTAGTCTAGATCAACTTCCAAATCATCTAAGTTTTAGCTCTGATTAATGAAGAATGAACATTCATTCCCACAGCAAAACTGAGATTCCTATTTATATTAGGTAATCTATCTGCCTTTCTGACTTAAGGGAAGGAAAATACTTTAAATGATTTTTCAGGAACTGAAAAAGCTTGACTAGAGCTTTAAAAGCGATTTTGTAGATTTATAAAACCTCTGCTCCCTATGAATTGAAACTACTACTATCATTTTAAGGCACAGTGCCCCCTTTTGTCATTTCTTTGCCACTTACACACCAAAAGAGAATTATCTTCAGATTTCAGGTCATGACACAGAAATCTCATTCTGAAATGTACATTCTCTTTTTTTTTTCCAGTGGTGTGGAAATACTTTAGTTCTGATCATTTCTTTGCTTGCAGCAGTATGAATTTTTCAAGTTAGGACTTTCTGAAGGAGCCCGAAGATCACCTTTTCATCTCAAGCCTAGAAGATAAACTCTGGGGGATAGAAATTAATATGGGTGGAAAAAAATAATTATTTTCCTTATGGCAAAAAGTTAATAGTCACAAGGCAATATACTATGTTTGCTGTTAAATATGTTATCTGCAACAGGCAGTGAAAATTGGGGGGGGGGGAGGCAAAATCTGAAGATGATGCAAAATTGAAGACTATGGGGAACTTCTAAGGAATCTAATAGATATATGAATGGCTAGCATAACTGCACATGAAAATTGTGCTGACAAATGCAAGGTAATGCATATGGACAACTACAACTTTAACTACTCAGACCCAAAGCGGGCCAAAATTTTTAGCACCAATTATTTCCCCCCAAAAAAATGTAGTTTGGGGTCAACTGAAAGTATTTAGGAAATCAACATGAATTTGGCAAACAGTTTTGTCTCCCTTACTTTTGTGGTGGGAGTGGGGGACTAAATTCACATGGTAGTTGAGGGGATTCATGTGGGAGAGGAGACATCCTGGTTCCACTCCCTCACCCAATTGAAACATAAACATATTTATACAGAGTGGAACAACTTTAACTGGAGAGAATTTTAGTGAACAGGGTTTCAAATTTTTCTTTTAATATTAAAAAATGTTTTAACATGCCCCAGAATCAAAACAAAATGTTTTCAATTAGGTTGACTAAAATTATTATTATTTTTTTTTTTTTGGTTCTTGTTTTGAAGAAAACCTCCCAAAGATTTTTTTCAGGTAAATGTGAAACAAAGAAAAAAATGATTTTTCAATTTGGCCAATGAACCAAAAAAATACATAAATCAGTAATTTGCACAGCTCTGGTCACATATCTTTCTGGGTTCTAAATGATCTTAGTTATGCCAATGTCTTTTTCCTGAGAAAATCATTGTTCAGTGTATGCTGGCAACCCTGCCCCAAAAATATAATAAAAATGTTGGGATTCATAAAGAATGGGGTTGAAAAGAATACCGAAAATATTAGAATACTGTTAAATAAATCAATAGTATACCTTCACCTACAAAAATAATTTCTGTTCTCATGCCTTTATCTCAGAAAGAGGAATGCAGAAATGAAAGGGACTTTAGATTATAAGCATGGTATGATCGCCCTATGAAGAGATTGAAAACATATAGATTGTTTATTTTATAGAAAACATCAGGAAGAGGAGACATGATAGAGGCCCCAGAATAATGAATGGTACAGAGAAAGTAAAACTGGTACTTGTAGTCATGCTGTATCCATAGTACAAGAAGAGCATATTCCATTGAATTAAAAGGCAAGTAATTTAAAGAAAATATTGTTTTACACTCTGAACAGTTAACATGTGGATCTCTTTGCCTCTAGGTATTATTTTGGCTGGGAGCATGATGGGATTAAAAAAAAAAAAGACCTAGGCCAAGTGAGCTTTCTTCAACAAAACAATGAAGGTGTACACACTGTAATGCTCCTCCCACCGATTTAACTCTCCTGCTACGTCGATATAATAAGACCACCTTAATGAGAGATATAGCACTTTTTGAAATGCAGTGTCTGCGTAGACATTGTGTTGCTTATGTTGCCCTTGGAGGCCTCCGGGACATATCCTACAATGCCCATCATGTCTGCTCTGGCCAGCAGTTTAAACTGTGATGCCCAGGAATTTTTGAAATTCAACTTCCTGTTTGATAGCCCAAAGCATTAGAGAAAGACACATTTCAGCTTCCTATACAGGCAATGTTCTTGAAGATGCATTTTTCAGGCACCTTCCCAGACCACCCTGCATTGATGTTGGTGAAACAACCATGGTTATTCACCAGTACTTGCAATACCATAGAAAAGTAGGCATTTCTGTTGAGGTACTCTGTTGCAAGGTTGTCTCGGACCAAAATTAGGATATACATGCCATCTCTCACCCTGTTGCAGTTAGGGAATCCCATTGCCGCAAAGCCATCCACTGTTCCCTGCACATTGTCCAGAGTCACACTCTTTTGTGGCAGGAAGTGATTAATGGCAACGCACACTTGCATGACTGCAACCCCCACAGTGGACTTCTCAACTCCAAACTCATTTGTGACTGATTGGTAGCAGTCAGGAATTACCAGCTTCCACACATCGGTCTACACTCACTTCTCCACCAGCTGAGCAGCTCTCAGTTTGGTGTCCTTGCATTGGAGGGCAGAGGCCAGCTTCGAACACAGTTCCAGGAAAGTGGCTTTGTGCATCCAGATGTACTTCAGTCACTGTTCATCATACCATACCTACATCATGATGCAATCCCACTACTCAGTGCTTGTTTCCTGAGCCCAGGACCTATGGTCCACCATGTGCAGCTGCTTCATGAATGCCAATAGCAATTTTGACTTGTTTCCATCCATGTCACATAGCAGGGAAGACACAATGTCATTATCAGATTCATAGCTCCTGAAATACTGTAGGATCAAACACATTATGTTCATAACACTCATCACAAAATGAGAGCAGTGCAGGATCCAGGCTTTCAGGCAGAGGTTGTGGGTGCACAGTTTACAGTGGCTGTTGAAAAGCGGCACAAAACATAGTTACAAGTTCATGAACTGATGGGACAGATACAACTGCATCATGGGAAAAGCCACTGTGATCCCTTTCCAGAACTCCTAGCGGCAGATGGTGGTGAGCTGCACAATGGGTTAGCTACCCATGATGCACTGCTCTCTCTGTTAAGGCAAAAGCATTAACTGTGTGGATATGCAAAGCAGTTTAATGATAGTGGTAGATGATCACCGATGGAATTTAAATTGACCAAACTGTGTAGTATAGATGTGACTTTAGACAGTTATCACAACTCTGAGCTATGCTGAGTTATACTAGCTAAGGCTCTACCTTATATCAGAGAAACAAGTGACATTTGCAAAGATTAAAAAAATCCAAATGAATGGAAGGAATATAAACCTTCATGCTTCAGGGCATAAACCAACTTCTATGAAGAGAATTATTCAATTCCTCGTAGGTGTGTTATGAGGATAAATATATTCAAAATCGTGAGATGTTTTGATCCTACGGTAATGGGGCCATATAAGTACATTTAATTTCAAGGTTTCTTGCACCCGCCTCTGAAGCATGTTATGGAACAAGGTTAGAGACATGATACTGGAACAAATCAACTATTGGTCTGATCCATTAGTGCAATTCCTCTGTTCCTATGAAGGTTTTTAATGAGATCTTTATTCGTTAGACATTAAGATCTAGACTGGGATCTTGCATACAGTTGTATAAATCTGGCAAAGCTTCATCAGAGAAATACATGCCCTGGAATGAAGAAAGGATCTTGGCTTGACTGGTAAATGATCAATAATGGCTGGGCTTTTCGTTTTTTATTTTTTTCCTGGCAGATGAAACAGTGATATAAAGAAAAATGGGAGACTAGTGGTGATCAGACAAATAATTAACACCACCAGCCTATACTGTTGGTCCAAAGATCATGCTCACATATAAATGAGTGTGAAATGGTACTTGGGACCTGTTTGAACATTAATCATCAATTTAAAGCTTCAAAAATCATATAAAAGCACACTGTTTAAAGAGACAGAGGAGGAAGAAAACTAACCATGGATGAAAGGGCACTACAATGTGGATGAGAAAATAAATACACTTGCTCAGAAGATCAAGATGATAGAAATACTTCAGTATAGCAGCTACATGTTTCTGCATCTGAAATAGGTGCTGACTTGTCCATACAATGGATACTTTGCTTTGTAATACATATTCAATAATATTTGTCATTAAAGTGACTTTGTACTGGGGGTGCAATGGTTAAAAAAAACACTCCCATTCTAACATAGCGGGTAAGAGAGATTCCTCATGTAGGCATAAAAGGCATGTTACTATATCTTCTCTTGCAACAAATTAATATTTCATCTCTTTCAAAAATCACATTCTAGAGACAGAGTAAAGAAAATATCCCATTGAGGTTGTCAGCAACATCCTTCACTACTCAAGTGGCTTCTTTTGAACAGCTGTTAAGATACCATTTCAGCCTCACATGTGCTCAGACGGGACAACAAATAATGATTATAAGTTGAAGAACCATTTAAATTGCTAGGCAGACAACTTATTTATATTGCACTTGTGGTATGTCAGCAACAGTGTCCATTTCTTTTTATCTGACACCCTCGGACTCTGTGTCCCAGTGTGTCAGATAAAAAGCTGCTAGGAAATAATCATTCCCTTCTCATACCTGGAGGCAAAAATGGCAGACGTTCTTGCTCAATGAGTCACAGGGGAAAAACAAACTGAGCAGCACATTTTGCAGGATTATACACACACACACACATAGTGTAAGCATAGAGCCTATTCTAATGCCAATAAAACCAGAACCTACCCTGATCCAGTTTCAGGATTTCTGACATAACTCCTACTAGTAGGCGAATGTCAATTATTGACTAGATTCAGTAGTGAGCATTCCAGCTTCTGACTCTGATGCTAGACCCTGGTTGCAGAAAATTCATTAGAGGAGTCTAGAGTAGTGATGAAAGAAAGCATCCTTACCTTCTGGAACCTTTGGGGAGTGGGAGATATTGACCAGGAAAAAGCATGGCCAAAGATGTAATGGCACATACCCTTCCTAGGGGATGAATCTTTCTGGGGCACAGAGATATTAGCTGTTACAAAGAGATGTAATTATACCTCCCAATGTGGCCAGTCATAATGAGTCAGGCTCTACAACTTCAAGAAGTAGTAGTAAGCTCAAGATACTTAATATTTATATGACTCCTTTGAGTAAAATCCATGACAGAGTAGAAAAAGGAAACCAATAAAAACCCATAAATAGCTGAGAAAAATCCTATCACACAGTTCTTTTGCAAGGGCAAAACTGGAATGGGGGGCAGGGGAAATGTTTTATAAATTATGTAATACTTATAAGCAGCCTTGAAGATGAAAAGTGCTATAAAAATGCTAAATAACGGGAAGTTCTACATCAAAGCTTTGTAGTCGTCATTGATCAGATGACACTTTCATACTGTTTTTTTTTAACCAGGGTTTGGGTTTTTTTGGTAGCTGTTCACAGTGCAACTTGAATTTATATTTCATCACAGACTCTGAACTCCAGCAGTGTTTCCTGGTAGGTTTGTTAAGTCTAAAGCAAAGATTACTTATGAGGAATAGTCCATCTCCAGAACCACAATATTTCTCACAGATCTAGTTGTTAATTTGACAGAGAAATGATCTTGCGAAAGAATATCCAACTGTGAAGAGAAGCACACCAGGTATAATGTACATTCCCCTTGTCATGGTTTGGAGTTAAGGTTCATGATTGATCTGATTCTCTGGTATAAAAGGAACAAAGTTAAATTATATTTTTATAATGCTGACACATGTATATCCTGCCCTTATTCTAATTGATTAACAGTATTTATTAAGGACCAGATTGTCTCACCTTTACATTGAATAGAACCTTGTTCCACAAGTAGTCCCATTGACTTAAAAGGTATTACTCATGATATGGTACTATTCAATATGAGTAATGGTGTCACAACCTGGTAAAGGAAATTAGGCCAGATCTTGACACCATAATTCATTTTGTGCCTAGATGAGGAAAATGGGACTACACATAGGTTTATTCAAATGACAGTAGAAGAATTGGTTCCTTAGATAGCTGGATAGCTATAGATTATATAAAATATATATCTCAAAATTGCTCAAATTAATCTACAGTCCCATGCATTATTATTTGAAAGGGAACAGTAACAGTACAATCTTTGCTGACACTTTGAATATGCAACATATATATTGCAGAACTTGTCAATTGCAGTCAGCTTTGTGTGCAACACTGAACTTTTATGAAGTGTTTTATTATTAAGGATTAACGACAACATTACCTTTTAATAGGATCATAAATCTTTAATTATAGTTCAATATGGTCCTTACTAAAATTGCTTTTGGAGTGAAACAATTCTATTACAGGTTATGAAGAAGCAATTTTTTTCAGAGGTAAGAAATCATAACTGCTCAGATGACATCAAGGCCCAAGGTTTCAGCATGTAAAACTCTCATTTACTGCAGTAAGAGTTAAACTTAGAAATGCAGGTTGCTGCTACTTATCTTGTCATTACCGTTGGTTACTGGGAGTACATCTTTCTCTTTTGCCAATCCTTGCTTGTCATTGAACAGAACCCATTCCCAGGTTGCTGTGCTGATTTTCCCTCACCCTCAAATCTCTGGGATAGTATTTGCCCCAGTTACTTGAGACCTAGTGACTTAGCATGACAGCTTCATTGCACCAAAGAAATCAGACTATGGGCAAATAGGGGGAGACTCTGTTCTTCAAGAGACAGAACTTTCATGGGAGCTGAACTAACACTATACAACATCTTGCCAGATGAAATATGAATGTCTACCATCCTCACCACTTTCTCATCTTCCATGCTAGCCCCAGCTTTTCAAGTTAGCTCTCCTGTAATGACTCTTTCAAACACATAATTATCCACAGCTGGAAACAAAGGGTGTTCCAGCTGGAAGAGAAAATGGTTTGTTTCTCATGAATGGTGCTCAGATACCACAGTAGTGCACAAATGTATCAACACCTACATAGATAAGTACATAATGAGATGACAATATATATACTAAGATTTTTCTACTTTGCCTAAGAACATCCAACTTCTTTAAACAAAAAGATCCTGGTTTCTGCTTATATCATTCGCCATTCTGATCCTCACCACCACCACACAACACACATACTCCCCCCCCCCCCCCACATGCTTTTCAAATAGAATATCCAATATAAATGTTAATAATCCAGCAAAGATATCATACAAATAAGGGGAACCTTGAACAGGTGTTCATTAGAAGCAAATCCTGTGTGTACAGATTTAGCATATATTTTCCTCCAAATTGTTTGTACATATTGATAGAGTTCAGTAAACATGCACTGCATGTGCTAAGAGTGACAGTGGGTTGAATAAATGAAATCCGAGTATAAATAGAGACATTCTGAGGGACTAGGGAAGAATGAGAGGTCTTTATTGAGCTCTTGATATAAATGAATTGAAAAGGGTCAAATACCACCATTCTTCGTAAAAACTGCTCACACTGATTCCGTAGTAATTGTTTGCCTTCAAAAAAGTCCAGTTGCTTTGTACTCAGCAGCAGCCTTGATGTATGAAATAATAACACTTTATACTTAGTCAACCCTTTCTTCTAAGTATCTGAAACAAATTATATATATATAAACTAAATAAAGAAGTACGAAAAGAACTAGCTTACATCAGGAATACTGTTGCCACCATCTGGAGGTAGAAACCTGTCTGGTGCTGATAATGAAGTTAATTATCATTCCTGTCACATGGAACCTTCTTTGATTTTAGGTGAGCCTTAGTTTTAATTATTGCCAGATCTTGATGAGAAGAGACTTGTCCCTTATGCCCCCTCATATTGCTGTAGAATGAAGTCAGGCCAAGGTGGTCTCTGCTCCTCACACTGCAGCCCTTCGGTTATGTTTGAGAGAAAAGCAAGTTAGTTTATAGTCTAACCATGATGGTAATTCCCCCACCCCTCTCTATGGCCACGTCTCAGGTATACAGATATGCAGACATGCTGAAAAGAGCAGATGATTGTGTTCCTCACCAGAAGATGCGCTGCCGCTGTGTCACTTGAGAGCCACACTCAGCTTTGGTAATTATTGAGGGTTGGGGGTGTTTTACTAACCTGTTGCGGACATGTGTAAGTACTTGGGATTAAGTAAAGTTTAGCTTTAAGTGAAAGCACCCTTGTCTTGCGCCAGCTCTCTATTGGTCGGATCTCCCTTGATTTATTTCCTGATACCACCACGCACAGAGTAAAAGTTACCAAGAACTTTGGGTTGAAAGAACCCCAGGTAACAAACCAACACCTGCTTGATCCTGGCATGTCATTTCCATAGTCTGTTCCCTCTACCAATCCATGGAACGTGATAGTTTTTTGTTACAGTACATAACAAAAAAAGTAGGTAGTCCAAAGCAACAATTTGTTGCAGTGTTTTATTTTCTTTTTTACTTCACTGCTGCCTTTTGATATTTTCTCCTTCTGAATCTGTTTTGTTCCTCATTCACTGGGCTATCACATCAGGAATTGACTGTGGATGAATCTCATTGATTATGCAAGTCTAGTTGGAGCTTTATAGCAATGTGGTTGTATAACATATGGCACACCAGATCAGAATGTGTCTGGTGCCAGGCCAGTGGGTTGGGTAATGGGTCATTCAATTACCTGATTACTCTCTTGCCGTCCCATTGCTGACAGATTTTTCTTTTCTTACAAATAAATCTATGTTGCCTTCTGTCCTGAACTCCTTCCTGAAATTGTTTATAGTGTCAAAAACAACAGAGAGGGCATTTCTCACTCTATTTCCTCTGGCTATAAAATTTACCACTGGACTGCTGATGTGTATAAAGCACAATATAGAGGAAAAATTACCATTACTCATTATATTGATGCTACTGTCTGGACTGTGTAAAATGTTAATTTAAACACCAAGACAGGTGAAACTGTAGGACTTCTAAACTTGTTTCTTCCACTAAATTAACTTTTCCTTATGACAAGTATTAATTGAACTGGGCCAAATTCTGAAGACAGGCCTGTCTGCATAGAAGTCAAAACAATGGACTACGTGCAATTTATATGAAATGTGCAATGTTATGCTGGTAGTTTTATGTTGGAAGCTCAGCTTCTGGTGTGCTGAACTGTCAGACTGACAGGAAATCTGCACGTAAAATTTAGTGTATAATTTGTTTGGGAGGGAAAGTTGGAATAAAGCTGGTGCATAGCACACAAGGTAATTCTTGGTGCATCTGGTACCGAAAAGATGTTTTCTCTAAAACAACAAATAGAGATGTAACCTTAACAGGGATTTGTGGGGGGCACCAACATGTTTCTGGATGGGAGTTGAGTGCCGAAATACCTGAGAGGATCTGGGTGTCAGTGTTTACTCATTTGTGGCATTAAAACTATTTATCCTACCACAGTGGACAACTAGTTTGAAACTTGCCAGCTCATAGTAACAGTCTTGGACACATTTGAGACGGTAACAATGATATTTTTTTTGTTCCTAGTCCCTCAAACTGAGGAGAGCTGCCTCTGTTACCTTCAGTACACATGCCATTCTGTGAGTAGATGAGCCAGAAACCAGGCCTGCAGTTCTGTGGAAAGTTTTACTGGACATTCTGTGAGATGAATTTACGGCAGACAAAAGCCATAATTTATGCCAGTTATCTCTTAGCTTCAGGCAGTTGCCTCTATATTGACATATCTGACCATGTTATTGGGAAAATCAAAGGCGCGTCACCCCCTTACCTGAAACTCTGGGTAGAGCGGAGTTAGAAGGTAAAAAAAATCTCACAAGCTGTCAGAGACCAATGAAGAGTTAAACAAACAGCCATTGATCAAGGCTTAACATTCATGCTCCCTCCTTTCGGGGGAAGGAGAAGGTTCAGTTTATTTTAAGACATCATGAGAGATCTATAGAGTTACAGACAGAAAGGGAGTGGTCTGAGTCAATACATTTGCTAGGGGCATGCGTACTGAAAAACAATTACATAAACCAGGGGTCCATGACCTGGGTCACCATCTGTTTTCTCAGACAATTCAGCATTCATGCAAATACAGGAGTAACAAGCGCTAATCTCAAAAAAGGCAACACCGACTAAAAATCAACAATCCGTGTGAGAACAGAACACAGGGGCTAAATACATGGCCAAGCAAAAGATGCTGACAGAATACAATAACTCTTAACATAACAGAGAAACTTTTTGCTTAGCAATCATAAACAAAGCTGTGAATAAGTTTAACCCCTAACAACTACATTTTACTATACTTGACCCAGGACTGGGATTGCTTCAGACCAAAAAGCTGGACTAGAACCACACAAAAGCATCCCTAATAACTTAGCTTCACTTTCTTGCTCAGATTTGCCCCTGGTTTATCTCCCCCACATATAGTGATGTCACACAGAAGTCCCTTAATTTTTTGTTAAGGGTCCCCTCCTGCAGGATGTAGGGCTGTTTTTGGATCCCACCCTGGGGAAGTACACTATTCCTTCAAGGCAGCCTATTTTGAAGGTTCCTCAGCTATAGAAAATAAGGCATTTGTTGTTCGGGCTGGGCCTGGCCCTGGCCCTGATGGGAGTGCCCTTGTTAGGGGGAAAATCAAAGACCGTGTCACCCCCTTACCTGAAACTCCGGGTAGGACGGAGTTAGAAGGTAAAAAGCTCAAAAGCTGTCAGAGACCAATGAAGAGTTAAACAAACAGCCATTGATCAAGGCGGACCATTCATGCTCCCTCCTCTCGGAGGAAGGAGAAGGCTCAGTTTATTTTAAGACATCATGAGAGATTTATAGAATACAGACAGAAGAGGAGTGGTTTGCAGAAGAGGCGTAGTCTAAGTTAATACATTTGCCAGGGGCATGCGTATTATCAACAATTACATAAACCAGGTGTCCCTGACCTGGGTCACCATCTGGTCTCTAAGAATCATTCTACAGCTAGGGAGTCTTACAGATACAATGTGTGAACAGAATGTGAAATGAACACATTCGCTAGGCTAGACAAAAGTAACTAATACCTCACCTTAAGCTACACAAAAAACAGGCCACAACAGCAGTTTGTACAAGACCTCATTGTTCTAATCAACATACATAGTCTAATGTAGGGGAGAATAAGAGATACTGACACAGGCACTTTTATCTACCACGCACATAACAGAGAAACTTTTTGCTTAGCAATCATAAACAAAGCTGTGAATAAGTTTAACCCTTAACACCCTCATGTACTACTTTTGTTTCTGTTGGTCCCCAAAAAACAGGCTCACTCACACAGAAAAAGTTTATCTAAAAGGAGCCAACAAAACCCAACTCCACTAGTTTTCATTTTATACCTGCTTATTAGAAATGGACAAATATCTGTTTTTCCTATCCCTTCAACAGAGGAGACAAATATTCACAGAAGGAAGTGACCGTACATTTTGATGATGCTAACAAGTCTGAGATGCCCTGTTGTGGTTTTTACATCTTACGTGTTGCACCTCAGCAGAAAGTAGAGGGGAGGGAGGGATTCTTGATTTTATTAATGGCTTTGGGAAGTGCTCAAAAATGTTCATTTAATGTGATTTAAAGACTACTTACATGTCCTAAAGGGTTAGCTGTAATTAAGCAGCAACCAATCTCCAAAGCACAGTAGGATAATGAAAATATATATATAAACGGACATTGTTTCATTATCCCCAAACAAAAACAAATTGTTCTGGCAGTGATAGGCATAGGCTACATTAATGGCCATAGTGGTGTGAAAGTAACATAAAAGACGCCTACAGTCATATCACCTTGAGTGATGATTTCATCGGTTCTTTCAAGCTAAGCAGAGCTTCATCTTGTTAGTAGTTGTATAAGACACGTGCTAAGAGGAACCCAGCATGCTTTTAGGAATTGATATTCATTGTTCAGGGTTCTAATTCCCCCTGAGTAAGTGCTGAACTATTACCACAGCATTCTGCTAGTGAGTTCTGTTGCTGGAGTGTGATGTAATAATGAGATCCTGGTCACCAACAGGGAAGAGTAGAGTATTAATCAGGGCTACCCTGGTGAACTTCCAGAATAGGTAATAACTCTCCTTGTGAAGTTTCAGTTATTTGGAAATCTTTTAAAAACTGTATGTCCTAGATTGTTGTGCAGTGTGTCTGTGCTCTCATACAAATCCCCACTCCAGGTGTAGCAGCATTTGTGTAGAAGGTGAAGTGATTCCTTCTGACAAAGTCTGTTTGCAGTGCTGGTCTTGAAGACAGAGTTCCATGGTGGAGGCCAAGCGTTGTCTCTCTCTGGTGGTTGGCTGGCTGATTCTCGTCACATGCTCAGGGTCTAGCTGATCACCATATGTGATGATGGAAAGGATTTTTCCTCCAGGTCAGATAGGCGGTAACTTTGTGTCCCCATTCCCTCCTCCCCATACACACACACATACACCTCTTCCTCTGGAGCATGTGGGTGTGGTTCACTTGCCAAGATTATTTGGGTATATCTCACATAATCATTTCCCCACAGCGCCCTGCCTTGGGCACTGGTGCACGTTGGTCTCTTCTATTGTCTGCTTGTTGCACGTAATAGTCTAATCTCCTGCGGGCTGTAATACTTTGGTATAATTTTTGGTTGTTGTGTTTAGTATGTGGGTGCTGGGTGGTGTTAGAAGAGGTCAGACTAGATGATCTGGTCATCCCTTCTGGCCTTCAACTCTATGACTCTAGTTAGAAAAAGTGTGTGTGTGAAAGAGAGAGAGAGAGAGAGAGAGAGAGAGAGCTGTTTTGATATATGTTCTTCTCCAGCTTAGTCGAGGACAAATAAACTCTTTGTATTTCATCTGAGAGAAACTCCTGTGACTTTTGTTTTATGAAATCCAGAGGCACTGTTCAAGGTGTCCCTGTGACGGTGCCACTAAACTAGACCAACAGGCACGATTGCCTGCATTTATAGAGAGTCTAATAGTAATAAGGAAAAGGCATACATGCCAGTGACATTCTGTTCCAGACAGCAGCACTGCATCAATAGCCTCTTGTTGGAAAGCTCCACAAGAGGATAAGTTGACAGGTGAATTGTTTTGCCCGGTTAGGTCTTAACATATACACAGTGGGGTATGTTGGCTCCAGTGCAGCAGAAAAGTCTTTGGACTCCCACAGAAAATCATTGATGTGTTCAAGTTATATTTTTAAGTAAACTTTAGATACTGCTCTGAGGTTATCACTGCTCAAAGCCAGAGGGAGTTTGGATATTGGGTTTTACTGTGACAACCAGCGAATGTGATCATATCAATCCAACACACAATCTTAGACCACCTGTAAAACTGAACAATCTTTTTCTAGCATTTTTTTTTTAAATCTGCCTTTCATTAGCAACTGGCCAGTTGTAATGAAGTGCAGATCTGGAAGAGAATTCACATCCAAACTTCCCCATAACAGAGATGAGAGTGAGTCACAAAATTTGGATCCATGTGGATTTTGTGTGTGTAGTCGGATGCAAGGTTCTGATTCAGGACCATTTCTTCCTTTTACTGCGGTTTCCTGAACTTAGCTTTCTTCCTTTTCTCATTCTCTGCTTACCCTTTATAGTATTAATAAAAGAGGCTTTGTTCGAAGGGGAATACTATCTATTTCATTTTACTATAGTGATTTATATAGCACTTATCACAGGACTGACACATTTAGTACGTTAATCACACACACATGTGATTCTTAAAAGCTAAGATGGGGGCTCCAAAGTGAAAATTAAGTAACCAGAGCACAGGATCTACAGTTTGTTCACATAATTTTGAAGATCGGAAGAAATCACAAAAAGCAGTATTTCAAAACAACTGAGAGTGGACCTGATCCTCTGTTGCTTTGCATCGAATGGAGTCATATACAACCTGTGCATATGGAATATAAAATCCTGTCACTGTATACCCACGTTGCACAGGTGTAAATAACTGACATGTGCAAAGCTGTGGCCAATCAGTCCTGTGTCTGTAGGTTAGCTTTTAATACATTTCACATTATTCTATATAATTGAAACAGCCATTCAGGTGTTTCAGACTGAATTCTCAGGTACTCTAAGGGCATGTCTTCACTACCACTTTAATTCGACCTTAACGACGTTAGGTCGAATTAAACGTGTACCTGTCTTCACATACATGCCCTTAAAGTCGATTTAAAGGGCCCTCAAAATCAAATTTGTAACTCCTGCCTGACGAGAGAAGTAAGGCTAAAATCGACTTCTCTATGTCTACTGTGAGTAAGTGAAGAGGCATCTGAAGTTAAGCCTCCGACCTCCGAGCAGCCCCGCGCCCCCCCCCACCCACCTGAACAGTCCCCCCGCCGGACCCCCCCCCCGCCCGCCCGAGGGGGGGGGGGAGCTGCGCGGGGCTGCTTGAGCGAGCGGGTCAGCTGCTTGGTCAATTTCAGGTGAAACTGACTAGGCAGCTGACCCGGTCGCTCAAGCAACCCCGTGCCCGCTCACCCCCCCCTCGGGCGGGCGGGGGGGGGGTCCGGCGGGGGTGCTGTTCAGGTGGGCGGGGGGGGTCCGCGGGGCTGCTTGGGAGGGGGGGGGGTCTGGCACGCATTGCACTGTGGGCTACCTACCCAAAGTGCAATGCAGGCTATGTCGACCCCTGCAAAAGTTCTAGGACAGACAGTGTCGACCACTGTCGACCTGCTGTCCTGGTGGGGACACACTGATTCGATTTTCTAAAATCGAATTTAGAAAATCGAATTAAGGGAAATCGACCTAGTCCTGTAGTGAAGACATACCCAAACTTACCCTTTATGCTACTCCAACTTTATGTTGATATGCCAGTTACACTTACATCCATGTTAAGACCCCCTTACACTATCAAAATGGTGTAAAGGGCCTTTACCAGAACTGAGAATAAGGTATCTCAGGTGGTGGTGTGGGCAGAGAGACTAGTGTCTTAATAACCAAGTTAGCTTGGTTTGCTACTTTATACCATAAAGGGAGTCCAAATAAATTTAAAAGTGTTTTGTTTCTTAACCCACATACCGTACATTTTTTTCTTCACTTCTCTAATAATGCAATGCTTCTTGTAATCCTTTTTCAAATGTAACTGTAAAAATGAGTCCCCAATAAGTCCGTATTCTTTTTGCCTGTCATCACATACCAAATGTTATACGAAGCTGTACATAATGCACCCGTGTCTTTTCAAACTGATGTATTCAAAATTATAAGGTTAGAAATGTTCAGCCAGCTGAGAAACTTGAGTGGCTTAACATTCCTGAGCACTTTATAATTCACCTTATTCATATCATTCTTTTTACAGACTCATTTGCATGATGCAACAGACCACCTAAGGAGACTTTTCCTTAGGGTAGCACAAATCTTGTTAGACTCTTACTTGTATACATGTAGCATCTTCTGTCACAGTATGACTCATAAGAACTCAGATACTACAGTGATGAGTGCAGCATAAATGCCTGGGTAGATTAGCTAGAACAAGTAGCATCTTGCATGATTTATACATCATTTTAAAGAAATGAACTAATTAGTAACCATCCCTGCTGCCATGTAAATGAATGGTTTGGGGGCTTTTTTTCCCCAAACAGTGTGTAATACACACACTTGAAATAAGTGACATACCAACTAAGCAGACTGAATGCTGCAAAAGATATTTGGTCTATTTTTTCCTGGATCTGTGTCCTAAGGCACATGAATGTGGGGTTTTATTTCCTGTGGCTTTTCCTTTCAGCGCACATCACTATAGTCAAGCACCATATGCAGTAATTACAGACAGCCTTTGTACTGTTTGACATCTACTGTATATGTTTTCATGGATACAGCATGGCTTCTCTTAATAGTCAACTTATTCTAAACATTTTGATCACCACAAAACATGCTCTTGAAAAAGACAAAGGACCTGTTTCTTCATTGCCTTACATCATCATAGATTTTAAACTCAGAAGTGTCAGGATCAAGGGCAAACCTGAAGCTAGGAGTAGCAGGGGAGTTCCTAGTCAGATTCTAGACCACAGTCAGAACCAACAGTCGGTCTGAGCCAGGTTTCAGGGCCCAGTCATGGATGTCAAGCCAAGGTCAGTGCAGGGATGGCAGCTACAGGAGATCTCCTTACCTGGATGCTTCTGGAAACATCGCTTGGGTTTATATAGGATGGGGAGTCATCGGAAGACATAAGGCTGCTGCCTATCAGACCAACTGAGGTGGGACTTCCCATACTACATGTTCCCTGTGGGTCATGGGCAATGGAACACAAGCTGCATACAACTACTGCTAGGTGGCAGCATGGACACACTAGCTGCTTGACAGGATCGCAAATTGTGGGTTCTAGACTTGTGAAGCTTTGTAGAAGGTGATCATTAAATCTTCTAATTTGGTTGCCTATATATTACAGTGAGCCCAATATTTTGTGCTCAGCTAAACCATACCTATCATAAAGGTATCCAGTCTCACTCTGCAGACATCAAGAGATGGATAATCCCTCACTTCCCTTGGAAGTTTGTTCCAATGGCTAACTACACTCCCTGTTAAAAATCCATGTGCTGTATTTTATTTGACTTCTGGCTTCAGCGTCCAGCCATTGGTTCATGTTGTGCCTTTTTGTACTAGAAGATCAAGCTACATTTTAGTACCTGGTATTGTCTTCCCATGGGTTGCTTCTCAATCATCTCTTTCATAAGAGACACATTGAACTCTAAGTCTTCCACTGTCAGGCAATTTCTCTGGACTTCAAATAATTGTCTGATTCTTCTTTGCATTATAACTTATTCTCCTGCATTCTTTTTAAAGGGTGGACGTCAGCCCTGGACTAAGTATTTTAATTCAGTCTCGCCAATGTTGTATACACCTTTTATTTTCACGTATATCAGTACATAAAAGTGCAGCTCACTACCAACCTCATTTGGCCGTGTGTCACTTTCATTCTGCAGTAGTGTAAACTGACTGCACAAGAAGCAGGGAAATGGCGAATCTTATTCAAACAGTACAGCGAGGCTTTTCTTTCTCTTTACTCACAAATGTAGCATCTGTACTGAGAAGACAATCATGCTTTGATATCAGTGCACATGGAGATCTTACACTGGTTGGAAGAAAGTGGAGTCTGGACTTTTCTAACCATTTACTTTGATCTCCTGGGCACTAGTGGAAGGCAAACCTTGAAAGATTCTTCAAAGCAGAGAGAAGGCTCAAGCTGCAAAAATTCAGATCCAAATTCTGAATACTTTAAGGCTGGGCAGATGTTTGATTATGGGACATGGGTTTGGTCTACTGTGAGTTATAGAGGCCCATTGCTAAATTATGGTGGGGGGGATTGGATGTCACAGAACCCCAGAATTCAGATCTGGGGTTTGGGCTCAGATGTAACTTTAACTCATGTTAAGTGTAGATGAACCCTGGATTTTATTAAAAGCCTATGAAGTCTTCTTCCTACTCATTCCCAGTCAAGTTAGCACTCTCTTCCTTTCCTGAATTAATCTTTTTTTAAAAATGTATTCCAAACTGATCTCCCTTCTCTTTCTCCTCGCACACACAGTGGCTAACTGCTGGCTTATCTCTTTCACCCTGGTTTAGAATTCTGGTTCTCTCTGTCCCCAATCCTCCCATCCCCAACATTACCATCATGCTGCTTTTCCCTTCCGACACTTCCTTCAAGCCTTTCACCTTCGTCACTATTTCAATTGGAGGGTGCCAGAAAGTCTACAGTAGTCTCAGCTGGCCTTGGACTGGAGTGGGCATCAAATCTTTTGCAATCCATGATTTCTCGGGGTCTGAATTTTGAAATGAGGTTTTAGCAATTTCTCCCTCATAACGAGTCCCTCTGTCATCATTCAGAGCTGAGTTTTACACTCTGGCTGTAAATCTGGCAAGCTGAAGATCCCCCAGTGCTAGAGATTCCCGGTGTGGTGTAGCACTGGTGTAGACAGAAGGATTACCCCACTGCAGTAACTATTTACAGTAACTATTGGTCAAGATGTGTGGTGCACATTCCTCCCACTTCCCCAATTGTGTCAGTTTTAGAAGTACAAAGGAACAGAGACAGATGCAGTGACCACACCCCTTTATATAATCAGTTCAGCTCACGAGGCTAATGGGGGGTGCATGCTGGTATGACTTGCCAACGTCTCCAACTTCAGTGCACTGGGTGAACATACAGCTACATTGGAATGTATATGTGCACAGCACATCTCAATACCAGTATTTCTACAGCTAACTGTTTTTCTTAAAAAATATGAATAACTAGAACAGCCAAGGTTAAAATAATAAGGATTTTAAAAATCCAAGAGTTTGGAAAAGTATACAAATCTTTATGCTTCTGAACATAGGCTAGTCTTTAACTATTGGGGGTTAGTCTTTCCCTGTGAGTAGTTTATTTCAACAACAGCCTACTACAGCAGGGGTGGGCAAACTATGGCCCAAGGGTCACATCCAGCCCATGGGACTGGCCTGCCCAGCCCCATAGCTCCGGCCAAGGAGGCTATCCCCAGCCCCTCCCCTACCTTCCCTCCTCCCCGGAGCCATGCAGCACTCTGGGGGGTGGGGCTGTGTGCTACTGCGGGGCAGCGTGTCTGGCTTTGTGTGGCGTGGTAAGGGGGCCAAGGCTGGTACCGGAGCTGGGGGAGGAGGTAGATAAGGGTCAGGGAGTCCCAGGGGGCAGTCAGGAGATAGGGAGCAGGGGGGGCTTGGTAAGAGGTGGGAATCTGGGGGGGGGGAGTTAGGATGGGGGGTCTTTGGAGAGGCAGTCAGGGGACAAGGAGCAGGGGGGGTTAGAGGGGTGGAGGATTCTGATGGGGGCAGTCAGGGGGAAGGAAGTGGGAGGGGATCAGATGGGAGCGGGGGCAGGCTGTTTGGGGAGGCACAGCCTTCCTACCCAGCCCTCCATACAATTTTGAAACTCTGATGTGGCCCTCAGGCCAGGAAGCTTGCCCACCCCTATACTACATGATTTCTGGCACTGAAAGATCTAGGTCTCTCTCATACTGCTGGAGACAGAATAATGGACTAGCTGGACCCTGGTTTGGATCCAGTCTGGACATTTCTGTGTTCCTACAAATACTGGAATTTTATTAAGAATTTTATTAAGACAGTTTTCACAAAAAGACATACAATGAACACATAGTAGATACACTTCTACTTAGAAAACAGTCAGCCAAGAAATCTTCAAGGAGGAGAAGACAAAGGGGGAAAACACCTTAATTCAACTTTTAAGTGTACTTAATTCAGAAACAATTTGTGATATACTTCTCTAATTGCTGTTCAAAGGCATAGCTGTCTGCAAAATAAATATCTTCTTAAATATATATAACATATGAGTGTTGAGAAAATCCAGACCTTAGAAGAAAATTAGATTATATAAAACGATTAAAGGCCAAATCCTAAGGAATGCTAAGCACCTGAAGGAAACGTTGAAGTCAAATGTTCTCAAGTCTTGTTATATGCTAATTTCTAGTCTCTACATATTATTGTTACAGAAAATTTCTTTTTTTTTAAAATGTGAAATAAAGGGTTTTTTTTTCAGTTTACACCCTTGGGGATTTTTTTAAGACTACGGGGCACTGAATTTGCTAAAAGCATATTCTGCATTTTCTTTCCTTTGTTTGACTTAAAATAGTATCTTTTCCTGACCTCTAATTTATTTCACATGTTCTCTTAGATATAAATTTACCTTGTTGGACAGCCACTGTGTCAGATTTATATCAACTGTTCATTTGTTGCATACCCTTGTTGAAATTTCTTTATTCCTGGTGCTGAATCCATTAAAAAAGAACCTCTCCCCTAAATATCTCAATTACTTTCAGGAGTTAGTGCTGGCTAGAAGGACTCCTGGCTCTCCTAAGCAATTAACCTGACAGGTATCAATTGCAAACACCATACACACACAACATAAAAAAAATACTATTGAATTTAAAGCCATAGGTAATGCGCTGCACAGTATTAGCTAAGGGGGAAACATAATTGTAAAATTCTGATTTCTCTGACCCTTTGGCAAGTGACAGACTGAAGTAAAGTATTCAGAAAGCTCTTTCCTGCTGGGTGCCAAGCTCCTGAATAGGATTTTTTAAAAAACAACAACAACTGGCATGACTATTTTTAAAGTAAAAGAAAAGGTGGTTAATCTAAACCACCTGTGTGATTTAGTACGAGTGCTCTTATACTTAAAATACACTTAAACTTTTCAGGAGGGAAAGTGGGGATTATTAAAAAATCAAAATCAAACAAAAATTAATAAGAATAATTAATATAGAAACAGTAGCCATCAGGACAAATTCCTCCCTCATCACAACACACTGCTCTATCTTCTTTTCATTGTGCTTCAGCTTTCATTGCAATTTTCTCTCCCAGAGAAATCACCCCTAGAGCAGGGTGGGAAAAGGTTTTCCCTCCCATGACAATCAGAGATGTTTTCCATTCTGAATCAGGATGGAACTACTTTGTTCTGGGGATGCAGGGATTGGAGACGGGAGAAGAGAATGAGAAAGAGAAATCAACCCACCTGTGAAAAGCCAAGGGCCTAGGTTCCACAAGGATGCTTAGGCTCAGTATTGCAATGCCTAAATTTATACACCCTGCCAGTGGAATCCACAGCCCTGAATCTGTGTCCTAAACCCCATCCCTTAAAGGAACTTAGTTGCATATCTCCACTTACATTTCACAATCACAAATTCTCTTAGGCAGCAAACCCATGTCAGTCCTTTCTCACAAAAAAAGAAAGGGAATAGTAGCTATCCCCTTGTATCTAGTCATCCACTAGTTAGAGACCGTGGGATCAGGGAGACCTAGGTTTGAATCCCTGCTCTGTTTGATATGCTGCTGTGACTTGAACTTACCTCTTCAATATCCCAACTGAGTAATATAATGTAACTCCCAGGCAGGGTCGGCGACAGGGGAGTACTACGGGTAGAGCTGTACCGGGCCCCAAACTTTAGGGGGGCCCCCTTAAGTCCGGGGCCCGGTACACAGCAGTACCCGTAGTCGTCCGTCCCCCCTTGTCGCCGGGCCTGGAGAGCGGGGAAGGGGCGGGGAGGCGGCGCGGCTCTCCTCCGGATGAGCGCGCATGTCCCTGGCAGGAGCAGTGAGCCCGGCCGGCGGCAGCAGCACAGTCCAGGGGAGAAAGGGTGGGGGGGGAGCAGCAAGGGTGGCTCGCACCGCTCCCAGGCTTGCGCTCCCTTAGGACCCCGCACTGCCGCCAGCCGCTGTCAGCTGGGGGGGGGGCACCGGCTGGGCTGGGGGGCCCCCCAGCTGGGCTTCCCCCCCCCCCCGGCCGCTGTCAGCTGGGGGGGGAGCGCCAGCTGAGCTGGGGGGGGGGGGCCCAAATGATCAGAGTAGGGGGCTCCCAAATTTCTGTCGCCGGCCCTGCTCCCAGGCAATTGGCTACTCCAAGGTGGAAAGTTCTCCTTTTGGAGCAGGTCCTCTTTTTATAAGTAATTAAAGATTCATTGGACCAAAGAGCAAGAGCTTGACTCTGTAGTCCAGAGGTTAGGACATCCATGTGGGATGTGAGAAATCCAAGATCAAGTTGCTGTTTAAATTCATATTTAATTATTTTTACAACTCAATTTAAATCAGTGAAGTTACACTGGCATAAAGCTGTTGAAACTGAGTGGAGAATCAGGCCCTGTGCCTGTACTAGACAGGCTATCTGAACCATTAAAATAATTAATGGGATGCTGGAAAACATTATTAACTTTATGAAACATTGGACCAGAGCTTAGTAGCTTTGAAATACATAGTGTAGTATGTAACTTCAATTCCTAAAATTACAATTATATTGCAATATTTAAGAAGTTGCAGCAAGAAACTCCTATTGTAATTGTGGTTGTATGCAGTTATTCAGATTTATTCAGGCACCTGAATAATTGATATCCTCTACAATTATACACTAATTCCTAATGTCAATAATTAATAGGAATATGTACTGTATATTTAGGCTTGGAAGGATTAGATTTTCATAGGTAAGTACTAGTAAACTTAAATTTCACTGAACACACACAAACCAATGAAAAAAATATTTCAATTGATAATAATTGATATTTATTAACAGGAGAAGTAAGAAAAATGTGCTTAAGAACTTAGTGAGTTTAATGTATTTACTTTGTTTATGTTGACATGTGATGTGGACAATTTGTTTGATAAAGGTTATAAAGATTTAAACTCTTATACATCTCAGTATCTACTGCCATTACATAATTATTGTCTCACCCTCACCCCCCCCCCATAATTTCCTGCAATTGTGCAAATGTAAACCAATACAGATTTTAAAATGCTTAAAATAAACATCAGTATTATCCATCTAAATTATATTTAAAAAATGAATTCTGCCAAGCCTGTGTAGCTAAGTAAAAGTTAAGTTTCTGGAAGTGTCCGTGATCTCAAAACCCACAATCTGACTTTCTATTAAACAACATATGAAGGTCACCACAACTTGTCTATGATTAAAGGGAAGCCTATGTTTAGCACTGTATTTTGTGCTTTGAAAGTGTAACAGCACTAACGTATAACTTTATGAAACTGCATGGTTACTGCATATTATGTTAACATCAGTTAATAGGGAATTAGTGCCACCTAATGTAAAAATGAACCCAAGTGTCTCTGCTACTGAAAAGAAAGATTTTTTTGCAATAGGCACTAATGGAATAAAAACCCCATGAAATATGGAACTATTAAATACTAGAAATCCCTATTATATAGACTGTACACTAATTAGCAACAGATAATATGCTGTTTTATTCTAACAGCGAAATCAACCCCACTTCAGAATGCACTAAAGGATCAATGTGCTATAATGAAATCCTTCTCTGACAATTATGTACAAGTATGTACTGCAATTATTTTGGCCCTGATCCTGCAAACCCTTACATAAATGCTTAAATTTACTCATGTGAGTAGAGTTGAGACTATGTTTATTTATTAGCAGGAGCGGGTCTTTTATGTATAATTTTGCTCCTCTCCTAGACCCATAACTCTGAATCCCAAATTCCAATAAATATCTGCAGCTATTTAAAAAAAATTACAGTAGAAATCTAATTCTTTAATAAAATCAGTAATAAAGATGATGACTAATGAAATATGGCCCTGGTTCTCCAGGAAGTGTCAACTGGATGTTCTCGGCCTGAATCCAGTTCTGCCCCCCCAAAATGGAAAGTGGTTGAGCTACGCTAATCTTTAAAATTTCTCCATCCATTTCTGTCCCTCACACATTCCTGGATCCTTTATTCGTTGTCAATACTGTGGCCAGGCCTACACTACCCGCCAGATCAGCAGGTAGAGATCGATCTTTCGGGGATTGATTTATTGCATCTTGTCTAGATGCAATAAATCAATCCCCAAGCATTCTCCCGTTGACTCCAGAACTCCACCGTTCCAAGAGGCACAGGCGGAGTTGACGGAGGAGCAACTGAAGATGCCGAAGTAAGTGTACCTGAATATGTCGACTTCAGCTACGCTATTCGTGTAGCTGAAGTTATGAATGTTCTGACTTGCATCTCTCTTCAGACATGTGAGGGCTTCTCCATCAAGTGGGCATCTGTTCAGGAAATTCATCTGCTTCCCTGGGTTTTCCTGCTCTTCCTCCTTATTTTCTTCCTGCCATTTTGATTTTAATTAAAGGCTAAAGGGCACGCTTGGCCAAACATTCTGTCCCCCCGAGCTGCATATGACAGTCTTCAGAAGTTCAAGACCCCCCAACTCCTGCTGAAGCCCCGAATCCCAGCAGGTGGACCCTGCAGGATTAAAGCCCTGAGACACCACCTCCCCCCAGTTCCTCCTCTGGACAGAAGCTCCCACCCCACTGCAAAGTTGAGGTCACAATCTTCCCCCAGCCACAATCTGGTAAGTGAAGAATGGTGGGTGGGGGCTCAGTGAGCCGCATTTTAATGATAAAAGCCAAATGTGGCTGGTGAGCCAGTTTGGCCACCCCTGCTATAGGAGAAATACCTCCTCACACCTAGAATGCAGGGAAGAAATCCTGATGAACTGAGGGATGAAAAGTCATGTTCTCAGGAGGCTTAATTTAAAGCCATGAGGTGGGACTTTGCTGACTTTGTGCCTCAGTTTAAGGGTCTCTGAGAATGGAACTCCCATGAGTGACAGGTGCAATGCCCTCCCTTTTCTCCCCTGAGGATGTGAAGAATTTGGGTAGGACCTTGTTTTATGAATGTTAATTTGATAATACTGAATGGGTGCGTGGGGGGAATCTATCCTTAAGATGTGAATCTGCCTAGCTGTACAGACTGCTGAGAATGAGAGCACTTCAGAAAGCTCCAAAAACCTGGCTACAGTTGGAGGGTAAATCACCATACACTATGGATGAAACACATAAGGTGAGAAAATAAATGCATTCTCTATATCATCATATGCTTTAATAGAATTTTTTGATCTTTGCGAACTCTTACTGCTTTCCCATTTCATTACTAGAAATATGTTTTTCCATTTGTAAATGAGCACCGGAAATGAGTTTTTAGCCTTTAGTTTAGCCAGTCAAGTATTTTCACCTTTTTGAAAAAATGGGAAGACTGGCCAGGCAGATTATTTTTTAAATGAGAAGGGACAACTGAATAACTTTAATTATTAGAGGAATACATCAATTGCAGCAGACACTACAACAAAAAAGTAACAAGGTAAGGATTAAGGTGGGAGATTAAAAACCACTCTCTCCTCCCCCCACCAAATCCCTCTATCAAAACCAAAAAGCAGAGATTCTTGCACTATGCTAGTAGGGTAGCATGTGTTGACAAATCCAATTAGTACACATTCAGCCATATCCTATTGCCCTTCTTCTATTGTGACTTTTATGGTGAAGAACAAAAATGTAAAGGATATTTATTTTTAAATCTGAGGTTTTTCTAGAGATCAGTGAAAAAGTGCACAAGGCCACACCAATCATCCCAGTTTTGCCAGGCTGTGATCTTTTCCCACAGCAGGATCAATGAATGCTTTCCTAGCAAGATGGTTCTTCTGTGTTCAGAGTCTTTTAGTTAAAAATAGCCTTTTTAAGTTAGAGAGGAAAAATATTTTCAAATATACTGGAAGATGCATATATGCCAGAAAACATTTCCTCTGTCATGCTTTTTAGCTCAAAGTATAAACAATGGATGAAATTCTATTGTACCATTAAACACCATTTTGAGATGTAAGAGGCAATTAAAGTTTTTTTGTTTATTGGAGTGGAGAGAGGTTCTGCACAGGGGTTATTGCACCCATTATGAGCTACCTGCCACACACACTAAGTATCAATCAATACATTCAATGCTGCTTAAAAACTTTATTTTTCGACACCTAATGTCTGCATGAATCAATTTGTTGCTTACCCTTTGGGGGCTTGCACATTTATCAGGAAATACCTCCTTAATGTGCCATAGAACAATAAGTAATGCATGTTATTGAGTATTGAGTATCTGAAAAATACTCCCAGAAATCACGTTTCAGGTTTGTTGGGGTTGTTGTCTATGTAACTTACACAAACATTGATGTTGAGGAGAAATGAGGTGGTAGGAAAAAAGGCCCCAGGTATAGACTGATAAAATAACTATCATGTTTAGCAGCAGCATAATGCAATACACTGCCAGCCAAGAGATCAAGAATTTGAGTGATTTAATCCCCAGATTCACTGGAATTGAGTATGTCAGAAACGTCTCAGACTCATCACCCATTGGGACTGAGGGAAGGTGTGAGTTCTCCCCTGAACTATTCATTGCCCATTGTGGGTGGAGGCTCACCAACCAAGCAGTATTGATAATTTATTGTGGGAAATACATTTGATCTTCCTTTATTGCTGACGGGAAGGTTCCTGTGATTAAGGCCAGATGAGGGGGAGAAAAAATGATAGTATTTTTCTATATCCACCTGCAAAATGGATAGATACTGTGGGCTAAATCTTCAATTGCTATAAATCAGTGCTGCTTCATTAAAGTCAATATAGTCACACTGATTTACACTGGCTGAAACTCTGGGTCTACACTCTACACGTATGTATATGCCCAGTTATTTATATATTGTGGATGCAGGAATTTCAGCCATATTTCTTCCTCTTAACTTTCCACCCTTGTTAGCTCCACAACATGACGCTCTTCTCTCCAGCGATGAGCAACAGTTACAGTTTTAATTTTCTTTAACTGGAGAATATTGAAATATATTCCATTTCAATTTTTTTTAACAGAATAAGTGTGGAAAATCACTGTTCATATCTATAAAGGACACCACACAAAGAAATACAAAAATGTGAGAGTCAGAATTGCTATCATTTTGGATTTTCTCTCAGTCTAAAAAGGACTTGATATTTTTATATAACGTTTTATTTATTTATGATTTAATCAACTACAGGTATATTAGAACATAAGATATGGTGAAAACAATATCACAAGTACATTTATATCCCCTCGTGCCTCAAATGATAAAACACATGCCATTTATCTCTTTCAGCACTGTGCAGAAAATACGATTAGCATTGAACTATATTTTTGTTCACCCATTGATTTTTATCTCATAAGAGTTTGCATGAAAGTATATTATATGCATTCAAATTTCAGAAAAAATCAGTCAAATACTTGATTCCAATATTAACATTCTACTGTATATTAGGAATTAAGTTCAGAGCTTAATGCAGAAGCTTTTTCATCAGAGCTTTATCTTTAAAGACAAAATTCACAGTATGATTCATTTCTATTAAATTAGTTATTTGTCCTCCATATTGTAATCTTTTTAGAGAAATATCTAACACAGTTTGAATGCAAATTCAACTCTAGGGAAATAAAACACACTGGGAAACCAATATAGTCATATTCCAGTTCTATTAATTCCTTCATTTGTAAATCTCAAATTTGTTTCAGTATAGTTTGCCGTATGTTACAGATACTAAGGCTGCTATTATTATACTTTATTAGCTTGCTCAATATGTTCTTTTCCTGGGATTAAATTATGGTGGTTTTTTCCTTGGGAAATAAGTTCAGAGAAGTGTTGAGAAAATCTTTTGTACTAAATATCTACATTTATATTTTGTGACCATGGCATACAAAAGCCAACACTGATTCATGTATTCTTGAGAATGAAATAGGTCTTGGTAACATCAACAATGTGTAGATTTATGGATTAATTCTAAAGCATTCCAGGTAATGTAATGTCATAAGAGAAGCTACTTTTACCATTTCACTGAGGAAAAGAAAATAATGCAACTTCAGGCATCTTCATTAACGTTTATTTAGGTCCCAATTCAGCAGAGCACTGAAGCACATATTTAAGTCCACCCTTATATAGTCTACCACTTAAGCATGCTTAAATGATTTGCTGAATTTGGGGCTTATGTCATTCCTCCAAAGACTTGTTGTTTCCATTAGAATGAGAGGAACATGAGCAGAAATATTCTTTCACCACCCCTGGGAAAATGGCACAGCAAGTGGTCCTTCTGATTCAGCCATCTGGGTGCACAATCTTCTTTATGTGGCCGATGTAAATGTAGAGCAACAACTATAATTTTACATTTAGATGGTTAAACCAGATAATTGCGTCTAGAGTAGTGGAGTGTATTGTTGTGATGCCTCCTTCCTATTTGTGAATCAGGCATTGAGTTGTTTTATGTTCCATGGTCTGTTCTGAGTGAGTCTTTAATTTTCCATTTGTGTATCTGCACCTGCCATGGTTGGTGCGGATACAGTTTAATGTTGTCCATAAGCTTTGTGTGGGTGCACAATGGGAATGGAGCAGAGAAACACTCCATGCAGCTGCTGACACTGCCTTCCTCCCTTCACTGCACAAGCCTGCACTGGCATGGGAGCAGCCATAGTTATGCCCTACGTATATTTGACTAATTCTTTTCTTGCTCATGTTGGCCAAGCTGACTATACAGCCCATTGTTTGGATATAGTCCAGACTCAGATAAATCTTGGTACCACAGGAGAGGCCTATGAGTATGCCTAATTTAACAGCTGTGATTTATGGGAATATATTGTAACTAAAGAGACTGGTTGCCAGAGGTTTCATCCTTGTAAAACATTCTAGCAAAACAACTTCCATCTAGTATGGCTGTCTTAAAGTGTAGGGAGAACCTTGGAGCCGCCCAAGAGTAAACAGATCCATGACAATATGGGGACTATCATGTTGGCGCCAGCTGAGGAAGTTCCTGGCTCCACTGGTACAGCAGGATGGTGAAAAGTGCCGGCAGGTACATCCCACTCAGAAGCACACGCGCTATGTATCTTATGTCCTCATATTCCATTCAGATGAATGGTTCCTAACAAACTCTACTTGGATTTCAAATGTGCAGTATGAACAGCACCCAATGAGTACATTTTCTCATGTGTATGAGAATACCGGCGAATAACAAAAATCTAAGACAGGCCTGTACTGATTACTATTTTAGTGTATTATGTGTATTACCACAGTGCTTAGCAACCCTAGGTCATGGGCCAGGGTCCCATTGCGCTAGGCATGGTACAAACAGAACAAGAGGGTGGCCCCTACCCCAAAGAGCTTACAACCTAAGTGTAGAACAAGAGATAAATGAATACGGACAGGTGGGAGCGGGGAGAGCACAAGGAAAGAATGGGACAATATTGGTCAGCATGATAGGAAGCGGTCTCAGCATTCCAAAAACTGTTGTCAGGGAGGAGATGACTGCAAAGCCCTGTCCCAGCTGGAAACCCATATCCTGAGCTCCCTTGAACAGGGGTGGCATCTCCCTGTGTCCAGCGACTGGTTAGAGCTACAGCCTACAGTGCCACTGTATTAGAAAGGGCTTGGGGAAACCCCTCATCACAGGAAGGGCAACCTCCCTCCAAGCAGACCCCCACATATACCAATCCAGGCTTTCCTATATCCCCCACTTCTCTGTACATGACACTTCCAGGTTGAAACCCAACTTTCCCCCACTGAAAATATAACTGATATCTAGAATGGAATAAATTCAGGTCTGTTGTGCCAATGGGAATTCTGCATTGTGGCCAACAGGTTTATAACAGATTTGCATTAGGGTAGTTGAGAACAGAATCTGGCCCTGTCCAGCAAACCTCTATTCTAACTAGTTGCACTGAAGTCAGTGGGTGGGGGGGCTATGCTTAGAAATAAGCATACGGAGAGGAGCAAGGATTTTCAGAGTCTAGCCTTTTATCACTGTCTGAACTGAAGCTATATTACAATGTAAGCAGATTTGCCAGCAGCATTTCCCAGATTTTCCATGGTTGCAAGTAATGCCCATAGTACCCCCTCTCCATGAATGGATCCCCCCACCCCTGGGATCCACAGATAGGTGGCACAGTGCTCTGGAAAGACTATTAAAAACTATAAAGTGCTCCGCAATCAATTGCTGAAAAGGTGACATATTAGGTATTATTATGAAAGCAACAGAGCCTCTTTTATCACAAATGGGTGAAAATTCACACATGCGGATCTGATGGGAACGACCTAGCTCCCGAATTGGTAGTTAATTCAGGACTCTTGCATCGCCTTCACATATATTAATCTGCAGTCTGAGGGGAAGACACAAACAGCATGACAAGCCTTTAGAAATGGCACAAACACAGTGTAACTTTTGACTTGCTCTGCTACTAATTTCAGCTCTTGGCACGTATGTGCCCACCCAAGTAATGACCAATTCTGCTGTGTTTCATGAAATCATCCTCCTTTGTATAGGACAGAACAGCATCTGAATGAAACCTGTCACAGAAGGACTGTATTATGCAGACTATTTCCATGTCAAAAGCCTCTTTCCCTTGACCACTGTTTAATTCTGAAGGGTAGTAGCAATAATAACTACTTACTGTGGCAGGTTTCCATGAATTTATAAGTATAAGTAGCTGACATGAAAATTGAACAGCATTAATCCTCTCTAATTCGACATGTAATTGTTGCAGGCAGGCAGTCTTTCCTTTTATTTCCAATATCTTAATATGTGCTATACTGTGTATAATCAAATATATATGCAGGAGGCAACTTCCTCTGAGCTTTAGTTACATTACTTTTAAATGTTTTATGGTGGAATAACAATTTAAAATGTTGTAGCCTATGAAAATGTAATCAGTTGTAAAATATGTTCCTAATTGAGTTCAGAGTGCTCAGTGACTTTCAAGTTACTACACATCAAATTTCAGCCTGAAAAACATGCTGAAGATTCTGTGCATCCAGCATGAAGAAGCTAGATATAGCTATGTATGCTGCTTCTTGTTGGGACACTAATCTAATCTATATTTGGGAGATATTTTACTATTGGCAGAGGCACTAAATCTCTTTTAAAGCTCCTGTTTATGCATACTGCTGGTAAAATGGTTTTGTATGTACTTTTTTTTCTTGTTTAAATCCTATTGATATACAAAAAGGGATATGGACATAAATTGGGGGGAGGGGGAATTTGCATACTGGCCTTGGCAGATCTCAAAAAAAGACCTATAATTTACCAAGTTCTCATCTTTGATCTAAAGATGTCTTAAAGCAAGTAGGAGTTCACTTGACACTCAGTGAAAGAACAAGATTAAGAGCTTTGAGAATGGAGATTCTATTTCAATTGAAATATCAATTCATCTCACAGCTATGGGGATGCACGCACCTGGCAATACTTGTGTCTATCTTGAAAAGGCAAAGTCTATGGGGAGTCTGAACTTATACATCTGTTTAATGTTTGCTGATTGTTTTTCCAATAACCTAAAATAAACCAGCTCCTACTCTGATGTTTGTTGCTTTTGGCTAAATAAAGGAAATTAAGATGAGGTGCTGTTTTTCATTAGTGGCCTTGTACATTTACCATAAGTGAATTTAGAACCAGCCCTACCTTGGGGCAGTACATAGTTGCACTATCGCAGGGGCAACACCAGGAGGCGTCTAGCTATAGGTACAATGATTCCTGGAAACTCACTAGTCTGTAGACACATGGTGCTGCACTTCTTTAAGGGGTAAAGAATATTCTCCCTTGCATAGCTAGCTAGCTCCACTGGGCCCTGATCCAAACCCCATTGAAATCAAAGGAAATCTTTCTATTTAGTGGACTCTGAATCAGGCCTCTAAATATCATGGGAGTGGGGAGAGAAATAAATTCTGCCTATCCTCTGCCCCTCTGATCCCCTTTAGGGGACACTGTGGGCTCCTAGTGGAATAGTGAAGGACTTCAATCCTTTCCAGTCCTTATATGTACAAGGGGGACAGATCCTTATTTCCCTCCCCTCACCCATGTAAAGACCAGGGATAGGCTGATTCTGTGTTTGTTTAAAAATGAACCTTGTCTGTCCCAATTCAGAAAAGAACTTATAAACATGTTTAAATTCTATTGAAATCAGTGGAACTTCAACACATGCATAACTGTTTTGCTGAATGATGGCCTTATGGTGTAGTTTTAGAGTAAAAGACTAAGATCTGTAACTTTTAGTTCTATCCATCACTCTACCTTTGACTTACTATGTAGCCTTAGGCATTTCACTTAAACTCTCTGCACCTCCATTCCTGTTCTGTAACATCTATCGATCTTAGGGTTGTGCACTGCCTGGTATCTGAAGACCCCTTCCATGCAAAATCGATATTGAGAGTGTAGTTCCTCATGGACTTAATGAAGTCTCTGGCATTTCTTCTCCCTTTTCAAGGTAAAACTCTGCATGGGGTAGGGTTTTCGTTTGTATATTTGTTTTGTTTGGCTTTGTTTTAAATTCTACTTATTTTTGTTTTAGGTTGATTTTGTTACCAGTTCTTCTTTTGGTCTGGGGAAAAGGGAAATAACAACACCTACCTCACCGGGATTTTATGGGGCTTAATTATATTAGTAAGAAGCTTTTAGATCTTTAGGGAAAAAATGGCCTTTGGCCAAACTTTTTGAAACTTTGAGATCAAAAAGTCAACACATAAAATCATATTTAGACACCCAAATATGTGGCTTAATTTTCAGTGGGGCAGAATTATTGCAGTTGTCCTGTCTGGACTCCCTCCCTCCTGCTTACTTCAGTCAGAGTTGTGCATGGGGTGAAAGAACAATTTGTTTAGTGGGGGTACTGAGAGTTATTGGACCCTGTATATAAACCCTGTATATAATGGAAATCACTTCAAGCCAGGGAGTGTGGCACCTAGCACCTATTTCTAGCACCTACGGTTGTGGGTGCTTGGCATCTCTGAAAATCAGAACATTTAGTTGAGTGCCTAACTTTATGCACCCAAGTTTTAAAATATTGGGCTACATAATATTCATTCTGTCCATTCATAAACAAAAAACAGAGGATTACAACATTGTATGGTAAACATGCAGAATACTGCTGTTTGCAGTACAGTTGAAGAAGTGTCTTAGGTGTTACCTGTAGGTTTCCTTTTTTGTAATAAAGGGAAAGTAGCTACTTTAAATCTACTCTACAGTAGACAACTGAAATGCTGATACATATGCATCTGCTAGTATGGTTTTATCATGAAAAGGTGTCCAGATGTAAAGTGTGTAATAAAACTTTCCATTTAGAAGTGATACTTTCTTGCTTCAGTTGATTATTTTTGCTAAATGTAAAAAATGAATAAAATTTTGTAACAAAGGGATTTTTCATACGTGCTAAATGGTGAATACCTAGATAGGGTGACTGCTAACTTAATAGGGAAATTAGGCCCGTGACCTGATAGACATGTGTCATAAGTACAAAGTAGCTTAGAATTACTCTTTTACCTGTGAAGGGTTAACCTGAAGTAACCTGAGAGAGAGAATGAGGTAAGGGAAATGCTAATCAACCTCAGGACAAAAGGAGTGTACTAGTTTCGTTTTCTCCTGCTCCTGTCTCTCTGTCTGTGCCGTTCATCTGGCTATGGACGAACTAACTTTCTGGCTCTATTCTACTTTTCTATAATCTCTAAGAAAGCCAAGTCGAGCCGTAAGTGATTTGTAAGCTTGAACTGTATCACTTGATAATTGGTCCACGGTGTCTCTTTGCTGTTAGCTGTAGCAATGGAAGAATTCCCAGAAAGGGGGGAGGGAAGAATCAGTTATACTATGTGATGCTAGTGAGTTGTTCTTCTATTTATTTCTGTACAAGGGGTTATGCTCCTTCTTTTCATTTTATTAAAATCTTTCTTTTAAGATTCTGTCTGCTTGTTTCCATTGGAGTGATTCTGGTTTGGATAGGGCACGTCTCACAGCAAATGAGGGTGTGTGGTCTTTGTTCTTGAATCTCTCCCAGGTAAAGGGGGGAGGTTTGGGGGATGTTACAATAGAGGTTCCAATTTACCCTAACCCATGGTTTTTGAGGCTCAAATTGGTGGTGGCAGCGTTTTCCAAGCTCAGACATAGGGGAAGTTTATGTTTGGGGGGGAAGTTTTAACCTAAGCTGGTAAAATAAGCTTGGGGGTGATTTCTTCTTTCATGCAGGGTCCCACATCTTTACCCTAGAGTTCAGAGTGGGGAAAGACACCTTGACAACATGTAAATTATTTGTGGTTCAGGGAAGCATGAAATGTAGTCTTTCCCCATATTTGGTCACCAGCATATTGTTGTGCTGACATTTGAACATAACTGCATTTTTTCCCCTTTTTCCAATGCATGTTAGAAATTCAGAAATATTATATACATTTGTGAGGCAGATCAACTAACCAATGACCCAAGTTTGCCAACTATTCACACTACAAAGCTGCCCTTCATCTAAAAAAGGTCTCATTTACATTAATAAGACTGCTTGCCAAGAAAGGACTACACAACTTGAGTAGGGATGGCAGAATTGGGTACTTACTATATATTGTCTGGAAGCATTAAGAAAGGTAGTGTTAAGGGAATGAACATGAAGAGCAAATATATTCTCTCTATGTATTAAATCAATAGTGGCTAGATTATGTCTTTATGGCACAGACCTGCTTGGAGGCAGGTGTAGAAGCATAAAGCCCCAGGATGAACAATGGAAGACACTCTCATTCAGTTCTCGGAGTTCACTAGGGTAGAGGAGTAACGTGTCACCTCTTGAAAGGGTACAGCTTATCCCACCTTGCTGCATGTCCAGCCAGCTCTGCTCTATCCTTCCTTGCTTCTGCTTGCTTCAAGTCAGTTCTTCTCAGGAGGAAGCAACCTGATAGCAGACCCTGCATTTCTATGAGCTTGGGGCTGTGATTCTGGATAGCATTTATATGGCCTGCAAAGAGGAAGTGGAGAGGGAGGAGCCCTCTTCTTGTGAAACCACAAGCCATAGACACAATCTAGTCCTTCATAAGGTCCCTGTTGCATGGCATCTCACAATCTTACAAAAATACATGCAAAACATTAGTAGATATAAAAGACTAGGCCAAAGGCTAAGCACGTTGCTGAAAAGAGATCAACTAAAGCACATGCTTAAATATATGCTGAAATGTTTTATGGAGTTGGGGCCTGTAACAGGGTGCTGGCTGGGAGAACCAAGCCAGGCCCTGTTAACCCAGCTCCAGGGAAGAAAGGCTACTAGTTGGGGCTGGCTGGGAGGCCACACCCTAATTATCTTGAGGGGTTGAACCTGCTGGCCTGAGTAGCCAGCTTGGTTTAAAAAGCTGACAGGCAGGAAGCAGAGGAGACAGGAAAGGGAGGAGTTTGGGACTCTAGATCCCTGCTAGAAAGGTGGTTTCTCTGACTGGTTGGTCTATGTCAGGGGTCTCAAACATGCGGCCCGAGGTCTATGGTCTATGTCAGGGGTCTCAAACATGCAGTCTCAAACATGTGGCCCACGAAGCCCTTCCCTGGGGCCTGCGAAGCTCCCTGCCCCCACTCCCACCATAGCAGTTTCCGGGAGGGGCCAGAAGAGAAGCTTTTCTGCTGCCTGGCTGGGCTACTGCCGATCCTCAGCTACCAGGCACTGCTCCTGTGGCTTCAATGAATGAGCTGGGGCGGCGCTTCCCAGGAGTCCTTTGCAGCGGCGGCCAGGAGCAGTAAGTCAGGCTCCCCGCCACTCTCCCACCTCCCTCTGCAAGAGGCTTACCGCTCCTGGCCGCCGCTGCAGAGGGCTCCTGTGAAGTGCCCTGGTTGGGTCACTGCTGATCCCCAGCTTCCAGGCACTGCTGCTGTGGCTTCAATGAACAAGCTGGGGCGGTGCTTCGCAGGAGGCCTCTGCAGCGGCATCCAGGAGCTCAGAGGAGGAGGCAGGGCAGGGGCGGGACCTCATGGAAGGGGTGGAGTGGAGGTTTGGCCAGGGGCAGTGGGGGGGGGGGCATGTCAGTGATGTGGCCCTTGGGCCAGTGCACTAGTCTTCATGCGGCCCTCATGGTCATTTGAGTTTGAGACCCCCTGGTCTATGTGTATTTGTAAATACAAGTGGTGGGACTTGCTATCTACAGTTCTTAACAACTAGAGCTCCATAGTAGCAAAAAAAGAAGTGCATATATTTATTAAATTCAGTACCGATACCTTTAGTGACCTGCTTTGGCAATAACAATCATATAGATTGCAATATTAGCTCCCCTCTCCCACCCAGGTAGTAGACAGGTTTTGAATATTTGGCCTTCTTTAATAATAATGTAGCTCAGAGCCTGAAAGAAGGAGTTTGGGAGAGATTTCAGAAGTGACAGGGTTGGATGTCTCATGATTGCTTCCACAAAAGCTGGAATAATATAAGTTTTGTGCACATGCCAATTAGTTTGTTACTTGCCTACTCACCATGTGGAACTGAGTCACTCCATTTCATAGGCATTATATAAAGGACAACATCTTACAAATGAGGAGAGAGCATTCTCCAGCTTAAATATGAAATGAATCTGAACTAAGTTATACAAAATAAATTATTTTGTGTTCTGTGTATGAACATCCTTGCTGACACCTATCATCCTGTCTGTCACACATTTCTGTTATGTAGCTCAATAACAGGAATAGAATAAGAACTTTGAAGTCATAGGAGTTCTGTGGGGAGTCATGCTTCTGCAACTTTTCTTGCCATGTAATAGTCGGCAGCACAGAAGTCTCACAAAAGGATCGAAAGTGAACCCAGGTTAAACGGGTCCATACAGTGGTGCAGGAACCAGGAGTGCACCCCGTGGCTTGCAATATTTTCCATCATATGCATGGTTTACAGTTTTGATTCAATGGCTCTCAGCACCCTCACTATAAAAATCATTCCAGCACCCTTGGGTCTATACGTAGCCTGACAAGGCACCTCCTTTGTCTCGTGGGGCTTAGCATTTCTCCCTCAGACAATGGGGGGCTGAAAGGTTTTTATTAATTCCTCAGTCTGGTTTATTTCTCAATATTTATGAATTGGGTAGGCCCAAGTAGTAGTCTTAAGCCAAGCCAAAGAAATAAAATTTCATAACACAAAAAGGGGATACCTTTCCATGCTCCCTTTCTAAGATATTGCCTTACGCTAGGTCCTGGTTACCAGTCCTTCCCCAAATAGCAGTTATTGTAGGTGTTTCCCTTATAAAGAGAGAGCAGCTTTTTCTCCCTGCTTCAGCTTGTTTCTCCCCTCTCTCTCACAGCACAAAAGAGGGTGGGGTGGGGTTAAGATCAACAGCAGCTCTTAATTGGACTTAGGTGTCTCTAGTTCACCTGACCTCTTTTCAGCTCATAGAGAAAAAAGCTTACACCATTCTAGGACTGGTAGACCATCTTATAGACAACAGGTCTGACTTGGTCACAGTAGCTAACTAACAAAGATTTTACATTTCATAATTTCTGAGAATTATTTTACTATAGTTGTATTTGTAAATATGAATTATGGGTGAAATCCTGCCTAACTCCATATATATCTATGGAGTTAGACCAGGATTTCACTCACAATTCATATTTACAAATACAACTATAGTATAGTATATATATAAACTGATTTCACATTTACAACCAAATCAAATCCTTTACACTGCCTGAACAGCCAGTAAGGGGAAGGTTTTTTTTGTCTGATTGGGAACTAGGCTTGTAAGCTATCATTTAACATACTGCATGAAACAGAACACTTCTCCTTCACAGAGGATCCAAGGTACTTGAAATGAGGGCCACTAATTGAACCAAATCAAAAGTTTTTAAAAGCTGCAAGCGGGGAGGGGATTGTCTCATGGAACCCTGGATAGTGCAAGTTTTAGTCTTTTCTTTGACTTCTCAGAAAAAAATGCAATGTTTTGGGGGAAAGAGTAACATTTAGGTATTCTATCAGTATCAGATGCATTTCCCTCCCCACAGCCCCATGCCAAAAAAAAAGAGAGAGAGAGAGAGAGAAAGAACTAAAAATATTTTACGCAAATATGTTTATTTTTACTGTTTTATTTATTGTTTCTTACATTCTCTAATATTGCTATTTTCCTGTTGTGGATGCTACTCGTATTTTAGCATTTGCTGAAAATCAGCTCTCTGCAGGCATTCTTTTCAGAAATCATTTTCGTGTTACAGTAGAAGCTACAAAACCAGCACTTCAGACTCCCTGGTTCTCCAGCCTCTGAGATCGTACCGTTTCTGTTAAATACTTTATATACATCTCACATAGAAAACCAGAGCCCAGGCAGTGATTTTAAAAAAAAACAATCAAAAGTGAAGAGGAACAGAACTGTTGCCGTGTCTCACTCTTTCCATGTACTCCCCCGCCAGTATGTCTTTATCCATCTGTTGTGTCTTCTACTTAGGTTGTAAGCTCTTTGGGATAGGGACTGTCTTTTTGGTCTGTGTTCGGACACAGCACAACAGGGTCCTTGTCCAAGATTGAGGTTTCTAGGTGATATGATAATACAAATAATCATCAATCAATCATCATCAATACAATGCTCTGAACTGGCAAGAAGCTCATGTTCATAACTGTCCATATTGTCAGCTGTCTGAAATATTTTAATGTTAGTCAGCTTCAGTTTAAGTGTAGGCACACATTCTTTTTTTTTTTTTTTAAGGAGATATTCCAAGCAGTATCAGGAGGAAGGAATGAAAAATGCCCTATGCTGCAAATCACAGAACAAGATGTGGCTCATGTAGTATTTATAGCTGTGATGGAAAATAAGGACTCAGTTAAGCTTCCAGTTCTGTGGGTACTTTAGAAGGGAGAGCAGATGCTAGGAGCTGTTTATCTTAGCCCCACACAGAAGACAGGCTCTCACCACCCCAGATACAAGTAGGGTGGTTAACACTAATGATGGTACTAATGGTCCCAGCGAGCCGAGGAAGGAGCCATGGCTCTGCACCCAAGTGACCATGCCGGGGGAGAATTCTTACTCTCTCCCCTCCAAGTGTTGAGGATATTTAGGCCTGGTCTACACTGGGGGGATCAATCTAAGATATGCAACTTCAGCTACAAGAATAAAGTATCTGAAGTTGACATACTGAGATCCACTTACCGCAGCGTCTTCATGGCGATGAGTTGGCTGTTGCCGCTCCCCAATAAAGACTAGATACGATAAATCAATCCCCAATGGATCGATTGTTACTTGCCAATCCGACGGGTAGGGTAGACATATCCTTAGTGCCTTTAGAAACTTCTGCGTGGGTGGGGCACCTCTTTACTCTCCCCAGAGTGGATTGGCTCCCCAGTGGCAGAACTAACATATTGCCAGACACTCAACTGGTACTAGGGTGACCAGATGTCCCGATTTTATCGGGACAGTCCCAATTTTCGGGGACGTGTCCCGCGTCCCGATCATCCTTTGGTCGGGACGCCCTTTGTCCCGATATAGGGACCTTCAGAGGCCGGCGCCAGACTCGCGCCTCACTAACCGCTCCTTCCGGGGCAGCCGCAGCACCCTCCTGCCTGCAGGAGCAGGCAGCAAGCCTCACTGCCCCAGGCAGAGGCTCTCTGCTGCTGCACATGGTGCAAGGAGGGGGAAGGAGGCTGCTTGCAGCCTGCACCGGCAGAAGGGGAGGGGCAGAGAGCCCCCGGCCGCCGCCCCCCCAACCCGGCTCCGAGTCCGGCCCCTCATCAGCCCGACGCCCACTGCCCCCCCCCGCCCCCCCGCATGGAGAGTCAGGGGCAGGCGGCAGCGGCCAGGACAGCTCTCTGCTGCTGCCTCACATGCTGCAGGGGTGGGGGATGGAGGGATGCTTGCCACCGGACGGTGAGGAGGGTGGCTACAGAGAGCGCCCAGCCGCCCCCCCCCAAAACCAGCCCCTGACCCACTTGCCGGCTGCCCCCCGGCCCAGCTGAGAACAGTTCCCCAGGGTAAGCAGCTGGGGCCCTGGATCCCCAACCCCTGCACCCTGACCCGTGACCCGTAGCTTCCTCACACTCTGCCCCCATGGGTCCAGGGGGGGGGGGAAGCCTGTGGCACCCTCCCCTCCCCTTCCCCCTCCCTCCTCCCATCCCTCCTCCTCCCATCCCTCCTCCCTCCTCCCATCCCCCCCCCCCCCCTTCCTCCCCTCCCCCATGTGTCCCGATATTTTTTTCTTGTCATCTGGTCACCCTAACTGGTACAGCTCCAGGTAATTCCTCTCCTGTTTCCCCTTGGTTCTGTGGAGGGTTTGTAAGCTACTAAACCCCTTTTTATGGAGCTGTTTATTCTATCCTGTGTGTTCTGCCAGTTGCTGTAAATGGCAAGAAGGAGGTGCTCTTCAAATCCTTGATTGCAGCTTGGGTGTATGATGTACCTGTTCTCACCATAGCCAGAGTAAAAAAATCAAAATGAATACAGGATAGCTGTAAGTATGCTAGAACCTTATAATTAGACTGCTTTGAAAATAATATTCTGGAATGAAGGATCTTGACAAACCTAAGATCAGTGCTTTTCTACTCACTGGGAGATGCTTAGAATGAACATTTTAGTTCACGTCTAAAAGATTTAGGGAGTTGTTTCTGATGGGGGAAAGACAGCCTATAGAGAAAAACAAATTGCCTCAATTCTTCAATTTGGGCTATTGTCAAGATTCACTTATATGTGAATGAATTTTATTTTGTACATCTTCACTGCAGTCTGTGCAGTGGTGCTACCCCGCCTGTTTTTTTTAATATTGGTAAATTTGAAATTGAATCAAATTGATTTTTTTAATCATCCATACATCCAAGTCCAATATTACCTTCCTGGATTTTAAAACTCTTGCTGGACAAGAATGCATTGAATACGTTAGGTGACTGGTAATAGGCTTTGAAATCGTTCACCTTGAAGGGTCTGGTTTGAATCTGACCCAAGACAAGAGTAACTTAGGGTCTGATCCTGTGAGGTTCTGAGGGCTTCAACTTTCCATTAACTTGAGCAGGAGTTGAGAGTGATCAGTATCTCAGAAGAGATAATCAGCAGACTGAATGACTGAAAAAACATAGTCCTAAATGGCTTATTTGGTGGCAAATGCTAAATAACATGCTGGTCTAAGCCAATTTCCAGTGTGTTTCACAGATGCCACCATCATTGACAAAACTCTCTGGCTCAGAGAAGCTAAAGAATGATGGGCATGGAGGGTGCCTAAAGGGTCTGATTCTGGCCTCCGCACATACAATTTTAATATTCTTTTACTTGGACGTTATAAGGAAATAGCTCACACTTGAATCCTATGTCCTTGCATTCAATCTTAACCAAAGCTCAATTTTAGGCCTAGTTACCTACAATTGAATCTGAGATGCTCTAAGGAGGTTTAGTGACCCTTTTTCTTGCCTCCTGAGCTGACGACTTTTCTAACTATAAATATTATCGTGTGAGCTTCAAGAGAAATGTGTGGTTTTAAGGGAAGGAATAAACAAATAAGTGACACAGAGACCTGGAGTGACACTAATAAGTGACACAGAGACCTGGACAAAGGGTGCTACAATTTATTTTCTCAGTAGCCATTCAGGTAATAATATCTCATTCTTAAAAGAGTCAAAATCCCAGCAAAGTGAGACCTTAAACCTGAGTGTCTGAGGATGTTTATTTCTTATCTTGGAGCAAACTAGATGATTCCATTACAGCCATTAGTGCACCTCTTAGCAGTACAAAAAGGAATAAATTTACATACTAAGTAATCTCTGAACATTCCCTAAATCATAAAATGAAGAAAAGTAAACCATCAATGTTTTAGATATCTGGGGAAAGTAAAATACTAAGGCTGTGTCACATTTTATGACATTTCTGTTAAAATTTAAAATGTTCAAACAAAGGCTTTCATAATTAAGTAAGTTTTGTAGTGGTGGATAACTTTTTATGTGTGTTGCTTGGGTTGTGAAATATCTAGAGCAATGCTTAAAGTAAGTTAGGCTATTCTTACCATCTGGAGTTAAAATATGGAATTTTTAAATAACTTGGTGGTTGTTTTCAAATTAGAATTAAATTTGGAATAATTTCTTGCTGCATTTGGAAGTGGAATGGATTAAAACTCTCCCTACTCTTATGAGCATGATGAGATAAATTCTCTTCAAATTAAAGTGAAGCATAATGACAGAATCCTAAATGCCACCACAAAGAAGAAGACTGCATATTGACCAACTGAGAAATTCACCTGCTTAAAAATGCAGAAAGATTTAAGAAATTAATATTTCTTACTAAAAGTTCCACAAGGAGTTTCTGTGCTTCAAAGGAAGTCAGAATTTGGCCTTGGAGAGCATAATTATTGTTTTAACAGAACACTGAACTTGCTAGAGTTCAGACCTATTCCATAAAACCAGACCTTTGGGCTGGCAGGAACTCTTAATTGAAAAAAGACCAAATTAATAAACTTAACAACTTTAAAAGATACTATTAAGATATCCTGATTCCAAATAAATACAAGAAAGATTGTACTAGAAATAGAGAGGAAATAGAAATTCAAAGTAGCTTAAAATTGTGGAAAATGTTCCTAAGAATCATAACTGCACTAAACTGTAGGATATAAATCTGACAATGTAGTAGCTAAGATTGATTTGGTTCTGATTTAAACTGCATTCTTTCATCTGTAACTGCCACAGCCATTGTTTATACCTTATGTATAGTGCTTAGCTCATTTCACTTGGCTTATTGAATTATTTGATTTACTGATTAGACTGAAAGAACTAACCTTTAAATCTTTGGTTTGATGAATACATACCTAAATCTCAGCTCTACTTGCGCTATCATTTCTTTGTGGAAATACATTGTTTTATGGTTAATTTGGTTTTATTGTCTTGCTCCACCTCCTCCATTCCTAACGTTAAGTGCTGTTGAGAACTAGCAACTTTGTTAAATCTCTGTTTTGTTCTGCCATGTGTCTTACACTGACCCCTTTTGCAACAGCATTGTCTTTGTATTTGTGAGTGAACATTACCTGCCAGGGAGAGAAGCATCCTTACATCTCTCTCCTTTGTAACATTACACAGTGTGTGTGTGTGTGTGTGTGTGTGTGTGTGTGTGTGTGTGCGTGTGTGTGTGTGTGAGTGTGTGTGTGTGTGTGTGAGAGAGAGAGAGAGAGAGAGAGAGAGAGAGAGAGAGAGGCTATCTGTGAACTTCAGAATCACTTCAGTCCTTGTGAATGTGTGTTAGAAATTTTAGAAAACTTTTAAGCTAACTTTAATTGTGTTTTAACTAGGGTTATCTAGAGTGTTAATGACTTTACACCCCATGCTAGCCTTATTCCAATCTTGGTGTTGTAATGTAAACAACCACTATTTTACCTTATGTATTTAAATACCCAAAGTGGTCTACTTTGTGATATGTCTGTTCCTGTATTTGAATGATACAATGTTTACCCATTGGTGTCTGTATGTTCTTATCTTTAATAATATCTTCAAAATAACTCCCTCTTATGTTAATAAATGCAAACACCAGTATCTCCCTAAGGTACACTAATTATCATCAACTCTCTAAAACTGCTCCTTCAACCTGTTTGGGTCAATGTTCATTTTAACACATTTGGTTAATCAAACTTCTTTTTGAACTTCTACAAAACCCGGAGTTAGTTTATTAACTCTGCAATGTTACGGTAACAGTCACAGTGTTATTGTCTTTTCCTTCCATGTTGTCATAGTAACACACTTCAAATATACACTTGTCCCTAAACACTGCTTAACTTTGGGATGCTGTGAGCATGTGACTGTGAATTTGCATTGAGATTAAAACAGAAGTAAAATATGTAGTCAGGGTTTTTCTAGCTTTTGTTTAAGTGACACCACTTTCCATTATATTGTCGTATACAATCTATCTAGTTTCATCTTAATTCTTTCTTTAGTTTAATTTTTTTATATCATAGTGTATTATAGCTATTGAAATCTAGTTACTTCATTATTTTTGGTTGGTTATATGATACTTTTGCTTTAAGTGTATCTGTTTCTTTAATGCTTAGCTATTAGTCTACCTTAATGAGGTAAACAACCTTATTATGCTAATAGTATCCTAAACAAATTTAAATGAATACTACGGTGGTTGATGTATAGAGCTTTTTGAGTTTATACTTAGTTTTATAAAACTGGTCTATTAAATATGGTTAACCAATATTGTTTTACTTTACTTCTTATTTTATACTTCCATATATAGTATGAAGTACTAAGTTTTTGCACATAAACACCTTTTTCAGATTTTTTTAACTTTTGACATTGAGGTTTTCAACATTTTCAGTTTTTCATGAAAATCATGGTACCCTTTTCAATATTTGTTTTCAAAAAGTTATCCAAAATTATTCAAAACAATCAAAATAGATTTGTGTGTACAGTAAATCATCATTTACCAAAACTGGTTTAGGCAAACAAAAATCAGCTACTACAACAATATTTGTTATAATTTGTCAATTCAAATTTTGGGGGAAAAAAAATATTGAGAACATTTTAAAAATAAATTATTTTTCTTCTATCGCCTCTAACGGAAAACATTTTTTAAAAGTTTGAATGTTTACACAATTATTTGTGGATTTTTTTGCCCAGCTCCAGTACATTACCTCTTGGATAACCTCTTGTAGTTGAAGGCATAATGGTGCCTAAAATAACTATTCCAGAATCACACTCTCCCAGCAATGAGGTATTAGCACAGAGAACTATTACAAGCTCCTGGAAATCGATAGCATGCCGCAGGTTACCATTCAGCCTTCTGGTTTATGTGTAAGCTAGGAAGGATTGGATTTGTATTGGTAAATTTCAATAAACAGATTCCACTATACACACCAAAACTGATTAAATATTAAAATATATTTCTATAAATAATAATCAACATTTAAAGATAGGGGTAGTTCCAAAGTATGTGTTTATAATCTTTACTGACAAAGTTTAAATATACCTCATTATAGATTGATTGGTGTAGGAAAGTATTGGCCCCGTGATCCTTCAGACTCGTGACTGAGATAAACGTCTTAGGAGATGGGAGATGGCCATAATGGGAATGCACAGGGATGCAAGTTAAGTGACAGAGTACGGAATGCATAAAAATGGGTTTCCTAATTAAGAAGTAAAATCTGTTATCTTTAAATGCAATATTTAATTTTACAAACTGAAAGGGGCACATTCCGCAGCTGTGCAGTTGGAGAAGGCTGTAAAGTTTCATTTTTACCCAAGGTTAATTTGGCCTTTACTACAGAATGTGTTGAAACCCCTATACTAACCCTTTAATATTACAGCTACAGTATATCTCCTTCAGAGACAGCGTGATTAGAACTGAACACAGTATTGCAGGTGCAGGTGCACCATTGACCTGTGTATTGATGGTAACATATTTTCAGCATTATTTTCCATCCAGGTCTTTATATAGCCTAATGCTTTGCTTGGCTTTTTTGACAGCTGCTGCACATTGAGCAGATGTTTTTCACTGAGTTACCGAGAGTTACCTTCACACCATTTTCCTTGGTGGTTACAGCTAGAACGATGGCAATGCTTGGGATAAGACTGTGTAATCTGGTATTGTACAAAGCCATCACCCACAGGAACGAAAGATGAATTAGATTTTTATTCAAAGTAGGGACAAAATTTCTATAAAAAAATGCAATCAAATTATTTGTACAGTATCTCAAAGCAAGAAATAGAATGGGAACAGTAGCATAAACATTAGACATTGTTAATTATTCCAATTACATAATCAACCAAACATTTCTAAGTGTGTGATTCTTTTTTAGTAAAATGTTAAAAATCAATTTGAAAACTAATAACTTTATTAAAATTAAAATTAGTCATTCTATGCTATAAATACCTCAGTTAACGTACTTTAAAGTAAATAATAATTACCAATTCTCTCATTCACTGGATAACTTAAAATAAAATGTCAGGACTATCAGGTTCAATTTAAAGTCAGTTGCTATGGGTCATATTAGATGCTTCCAAGGCAGATGGACAGAGATGCCCAGGAACTCCAAGTTCACTTCACACAGATGTTACAATGAACACACCCTTCGGGGGCTGTGAAGGAGTCACACAAATAACTATAGCCCTTGTGTTACAACTTCATCAAAGCGGCTGAAAAATCATTGAGGTGCTGTGCTCAGTAGCCAGCTGGGGTGCCGGGGAGGAGCGGCAAAGGAACCAGTTGTACTTGCCTGAGTATGGAGCCAGTGATCTTCCTGCCAGGGTATACTTGAGTGCTGCCTCACTGATGTTCCAAAATATGCTAGTTTCTAACTGGGCCCATCTGCCAACTGGAGTGTGCCAGAGTGATGCAGCAGGGGGCTGTGGCATAGCAGCTAGCAAATTTTTGACTCTAAACCAGCTCTGGGGGCTTCCCCATGCAAAGGTATCCCCAGCTAGAGAGCCGGTTGATTTCTGGCTCCTTTGTACAACCATAGCAGCCCAAATTCTGGCTTGAAAATGTAAAAAAGCAATGAAACCATGTTTCCTAATGAGTACTTTTCATTGGTATGTCTCAGAAGAGGCAAATATTATCCCAATTTTCCAAATGGGAAAACAGAATCAACGAGTGTCTTGCCAAGGTCAACAGCAAAGCCAGGGGTAGAACATGGGGTTCCAGACTCTCACGTCATCCTCTTATCTCCTGGCTCACACTTCCTTTAAAATTACACTACCTGCAGTTGATGTAGGTTAAACCTGGACTGTTTGTTATGTGCATTTTTGTGTTTGCAGTTACCTGCATGCACATTTTCAGTATTGTCTCGGCGGAATTTATATGCAGAAAATCCATGTAGCATCTGGAGAATTTAAAGTGAACGATATATTGCCAGGCACACATGATAATATTAGTTGTGCATTCAGGTGCTAGTGTGTTACAAAAATGATGTGTAACAAAAAAGATGTAGGTGCTTTACACAAAGGCAGATCAGATAGAGACTCCTTTCAGTCCTTCACTTTCAGTTACTCAACCATTACTATTCCACCATTCACTTCAGAGGATTTCGTCATGCTGGACTCCACTCTAGAATTAAGGAGCCAAACGTGATTATTTACATATCATTACAATTCTAGCAGTTTGTATTTCTGTAGGCTCTTAATGTATTCTGGCTGCCTTTTTTCCCACACTCGTCTTGCCTGTCTTATATCTTGAGTGATGAAAGGGTGAGAGATAAAGGAACTTGTCAGAACATCACTAAATCCAGATCTATAAAAGTCTGGTTAAAGATTCTGTATTAAATATTCAACGTAAGTAGCTACTGCAGCAGCTGGGATTCCTGGGAAACAGTGGTAAAAGTTAACTGTTTAACTGACCTTGACCGTTCAGTAGTGGAAGCATGGAGTACATCTTACCTATTGTTTTAATGTCCCTACAATACAGGCTATTCCTATTTACTCATTGCTTCCCTGGATCAACTGGCCCCGTGCTTCTATGATGATAGCCTCACTATATTTTAAACTGTGGAACAAATTGGGTCCAGACTACTGTGGCAGTGGTGTACGAGGTGCCCCATGACACGCTGTGTTGGCTACCTGAACCATGAGTGTGGCAGCATGGGAGGGAAAGTTGGCTCCTCAAAGCAATTCCCCCTTCATGCAGGTGGGTGGGAGGGGATGGAACAGAATGAAGATGGCTTTGACTTTTCACACATTACAGCCAATGTATGCTGTGCCAAACGTAGCTCCAATGCAGTTTACTCCTTCCCCAGAGCCATGGGGAAACAGCGAGAAATTTTGAATCTGAGGCAGTGCAACAACAGGATGCCCCCTATTGTAGGGCTGACAAAGATTAGGCCCTGTGCTAATCAATCTTCACATTTAGTCTACAGTGGTCCCTATTAATTCAGCATTTACTAACACTAATTACAATTTGATGTGTGGGATTATCACTAATTTCCTCCTACTTCGGACAAGACAGATCAATTTGGCAGATTTTAGTTTATTGTATCTAGTCATCTTTTTGTATCTAGTCACTGGATTAGATAAATGTTTCAGAAGATCAAAATGAATTCAGAATAAAATGATGCACTAGTCAAGTAGCTGATTGATGACTGTTAAATAATACCTCAAGTTTAGCAGTCATGTGCAACTCAGTTTGATACTGTCTATGTGAACAGTTCCTTTGCAGTTGGTGTTTGTGGAATTTAGCTCTAGGTGAAAATAATATGGGACAGAGAAAAGAATGACTGACTGAAACTATAGTAAATGGATGTCTGAGTATGGAGGACAGTAACAAAACTAGAATTCTGAAATGAGTGGAAGTGTGTGTTTATGTGGGAGGTGTATCAGTATATAGAAATATTGGAGAAGTCACTTTTTTTTTTTTTTACTTTTACCACAGGTAAACTCACAAGTATTCCAGAACCTTCTAAATGAAATAGTTGCATCTCAGAGCTTTCTTTTCATAGTGTGTTTAGCTAGAGAGTATGTTATCAGGAAGTGAAAGATAAGCTTGAAATTCATCAGTAAATGGTTAGTTTTTGCAGGAAGGGATAAGAGCATCACTAAAGGGGCATGAAGGGGGTGGGACTCACCATTGTGGAGCCTCCATCTGATCATTCGGGGAATTAGCTCTGTCTTTGCACAGGATGCCCTTCTCCAGTGGTGTCTCGCCACTGTTACTTCTCATCTGGACCACGTCGCCTCAGATTTCTTGGCATCCTCTTCAGGAGGCAGCCCTCTGGCCATGCCCCCTTCCGGGGGAGCTGCAGTCCTCTGTCCAACCACTTGCCTCTGTGGCCCAACTGCAGCCCAAGGTTCTAGCCACTTCCTTCAGTGGCTAACTGCAACCCTTCCCTGGCCACTCCCCTCAGTGGCAAGGCAGGAGGGAGGAGGAGACTCAGGCCCACTCACTACTCCTGTTCCCAACCCAGGGACCCTCTAGGTGGCAGCCACAAGCTGCGTCTCTTTCAACGCCCGCCGTCCGTTTCCCTGGGCCACTTCCCCATAGCCCTACACTCAGTCTTTCAGCTAGTCAGGCTGGAGCTCCCTCTTGCTCCCCTGACCTGGCCCAGGACTGCTCTTTCCAGGGTGCTGGCAGTTCCCTCAGCCCTTCAGGGACCCAAGAGGGAACTGTCCCCTCTGTTCTCCAGCTCTCTTTATAGATGGGCCTGATCTATCCTGATTGGCTTCTCATTTCAGCCCCTCTCTGATTGGCTGACTACTGCACAGCCTCCCCAGGACTGCTTTAAACCCCTTCTCCACAAGTGTGGGTCAGATATCCCATCACAAGGGGCTAGACACTGTCTGTTCCCATTTATTTTCAAAAATTAAATCCTGACAGTTTGACCACCTCTGGACATCCCACTGGACATTTGAGTATCTAAACCAAAGTTATATATCTGAAACATTCACTTTATTTCCCCAGCCATATTGTAATATAATCTCAATTGTTGAATGTTGTACAAATTAATCTTAAATTGTTATGATAAGCAAACAAGAATATATCTTGAAAAACTGTAGATTACCATGCACTTGTCGGATCCCTGAGGTGGGTCATTAAACATTTAGTGTACCCAGATGATTCCAAAATATTGCTTGTTCCAGACTCACTTTCTCTCTATAGTGCTCCTCTGTTGAAATGTTTATTCTTGCACTCATCTCCTCTTGCCTTCATTATTGTAATTGTTCCACTTCTGATCTGCCCAATTTAATTTATCCTACTATTATTTTAAATCCATAGCACTTTACCAGTACAGGAGTCACAAAGCCAGCTCCAGGGTGGTGGAACAAGGTGACAACCAAAACAGACTAGGTTGCACACCCATTGGGAAGGAGAACGCTGTGGTAAACCTGGAATCTAAGAAACAGTAGATGGAATCTTACATTTTAAGTGTTCTGGAGCAGATGAAGCTTCAATTTAAGTTACATTTCAAAGACATTTGGAAGAATTTCAAACCTATGAGCCTAAAGTTAGGACCCCAAAGCTATATTTTGCACCTATATATAAATGGTCTGTTTTTCAGAGGTAGCAAGCATGAGCAAATGTCATTGACTTTGTTCGGAGCTGGATTTTCAGCACTTACGTAGTTACATACCTGAATCTGGATTTGGGAGCCTCACTATAGGCATAGATCTGAACCCACTTTTACCACCACAACCATGGCCATTTTAAGCAGCACTCAGTTTACACCAGTTCTAAAGATGACAGGCTCTGTTGACTCTCCAAGGATAAGAACATATGACTCCAGGAAATCTCAGAAATGCTTAACATTAATCCATCTCAACACTACATCCAGTGTGCTATTCATCAAGTTTGTCACCCAGGATCACATGTACGAAGATGGCACCTTTCTCATCTTTTTCAGTCTAGTTTGTCTATACTGATTATAGCTCTGACATAAATTATATTAAAAGAGCTAGAGCTATCTGCTGAGATCAATGATCGCAAAAGAGAAAATTCTGTAAAGCAGCATAAATCTGTTCTGTCATCCAAGGTCTAAATCTTTATGCAGAACATCCTAACAGAGCATCAGCATTACCAGCATTAAAATAAATATCCCTGTACAATACAGCATAATTTCACGTTGCTCTTACTTTGAGGACCGGAGAAAATTGCAGATGAAGTGCTAAAGACTCCAAGCATAAGTGCCAGGCTTTTGATATAATTTGGCCTAAGCAAATAATTCACTAAAGTTTAAACTTTTGTTCTTTTGAAGGAAAACCTGTCTTGGCTTTCACTTCGTTCCCAAGTCATGCTTGCTAAATAATTTCTTTTACTCTGAGGTACTAAAATCTCCATTCTAGAAAATCTGTAGGAAACTCTTAAAATACTGTTGAGTTTTCCCCACTCATTCTAGTTCATTTTTCTCAACATCCCACCTACAGAAAATTCAAAGATATAAAGGAAAAATAGAAAAATATCAAATGGCTCTGCGGGGGAGGGGGGAGGGGGAAGAGAGAGGGGCGCGGGCACCAGAGGGAAAAATCTTTGACACATCAGGCTAATGCAGTAATGCATATAAAGCTGGCTAACTGCCTGGTGTTCTTTGTTAGGCACTTGCTAAGACTTACTTGAATTTCAAATTGTTCTCTTTGCCTGTGAATACCAAGTGCTTCCTAACCAGCCCATAATGAGTACAGAGGCCCTAATCCATGGAATCATTGTTATCTGCTGCTGGGTGGTCTCCTGTAGTTGTGAATGGTAAGCAACAGAACTAGAAATTTTAACTGATTACACATATGCCAGGCAATTTTATAAGCCTCTTTCAAATTCTCTCTCTCTCTCATATGCAGACCCCAGAGCTCGCTGTCTAAGTTCTATAACCAAAGGATGGCCTCTGTATCAAGGGCGACTAGACACTGTAGACTGCCCTTTAGATGCAGGTTGGGCACTTCTCCCCTCACACAAGCTATTGTCTCTGATGCTGCGCTCCAGTCATGGAGGGAGGAAACAAGGCCAAGCTGGTGCAGGATTGTGGTAACTCTGGTCAAGCCAGCGAGCAGTCTGTTGAGCCTGGTCCCAGATCTGGGATCAAGTGGACAGGGAGGCAGGTGTGACGATGGGCTCCTGAACTTAGTTTCTGTATTAGACTCTCTTTCCCACCCATGCTTCCACTCTGCAAGGATGTACTTTTCTGCTCCCTGGCAGCCCTGATCATCCCTGCGTGGCAAAGGACCATTGGGGCGCTTGTCCAAGAGTGCAGGAGAGGCCATAGAAAAGGGGACTCAAGAGATCATCTGTGGGACACAGTCCAGACCCAGAAGTGACATTCTTCCCCTGAATACAATCAGCCCTTCAAGTAGATTCAGCATGTTGTTCCCCGTTTGAGACTGAGGCGTCAGTCAACTGGAGATGGTAATAGACTGGTTTCATCTATCACCATTCTGCAAGTAGACTTAACAGTAATGGCATCTCATCGAAGGCCTGGCAAAGCCATGTGTGCTAGGACGTACAGACCGGAGGTTGAGGTATAGTTCAAACAGCCACAAACAATCTGAGTGGCTGAATTCAGCTCCATGTTGACAAGCTGACTGTGGCATCTGCAGTACTACCACTACCCCACCCCGACAACAGAGCAGGGTTCAGTTGGAGCCCTAAGCGCTCACTAAGGTATGTTTCTGTGTAGCCATGCAGTAGGCCACCAAGAGCTGCCCACTCAACTCCCCCAGCCTCGGGGCTGTGATGGGGAGAGGTGCCCCCTCCCTCCCAGTTCCAGGGCTGCAGCAGGGAAAAAGAATTTCTCCAGCCCAGGGGCTGCGGTGGGAAGAGGTGTCTCTCCCCCAGCCAAAGCCCTCACCCTTCTCCCACATCCCAATCTTCTGTCCCAGCCCAGAGCTCTTCCCACATCCTGAAACCCTCATCCCTGGCCCGACCCCAGAGCCTGCACTCCCAGCTGCAGCCCTCACTATCCCAGACCTAAACCCTATGCCCCTGCTCCACACATGGATGGGAAAATTGGCTGGAGCTAATGTCAGAGCTAATGCAGTTTGTGAAGGACCAATGGTATACTCCCCCAAGAGGTTTTTGAATCAAGGTGCTACAGGATGAGCTCTTCATTTTCAGATGTCCTGGGTGAGGCTTCTGGGTTATGCCAGGCTACAATCGGATTTTACTCCCATGTATGTGGCAACTGGATGGAATGGTAGTGGCTGTCCTTGGACTTGGATCGAGATGGGTTGGTTGGCAAGACAGTAATTTAGGTTTAAAGTAGTTGCCACAGTCTTGGTTTCATTGAGAAATAGTCTCCATTGCTGGAAATAAGTGGTCAAAATAGTCATGTCTTGGCTGAGATTCCCTTTAAACGCTTGGGAGTTGTTTGCCGTGTCAGCAACACAGGTGTTTTCAGCATACACATACTTCTCTACCTGTATTTCAAGAAGGCTGTATGTGTATGTATTGAACCAAAACTACCCCTTGTGGAAGGCCTTTGTGGAGACATTTACGGTAACTGATGCTCTCCCTGATTTACAGGATAAAACTTGGGTTGCTACTCTTTTCTTGGATGAACCATGCCATCAGCCTACAGGGAATAACTTGCAGTATCTTGGCAGTCAGACTGCTGTGCCTCAGTGTGGTAGAACACCATCAGCTCAGTAAGACTGCACCAACTTTCTTTCCTTGCTCAACTACATCTTGTGTGTCTTGAATCAGATGAAGTACATGATCTTGGGTGGATTGTCCCTTCCTGAATCTAGCCCAAATGTGAGGCAGCTGAGGATCAACTACCTCATTAATCTGAATCAGGATTATGCTACGTCTATACTACAGCACTTATATGGGGGTGGGGTCAGCTGCACCGCTTGTGGCAGAAACGCTCTAACCTGATGTGAGAGAGAGTGTTCTCAGCAGCTTAATAGCTCCTGCCTCCATGAGAGGTGGTAACTATGGTGTCAGGAGCCACTTTCCTGATGCCGTAGCCCTGTCTACAACGTTGCTTAGGTTGGTATAATTTACATAGCTCCCAGGTATGGCTTATTTACACCCTTGAGTGACATGAATTATACCGAAGTAACTTCAGAAGTAACTGAAGTAAGCATAGACAAGATCTCCATCTCCATCAATGTATAGGTTGCACACAGCAGAGAAATTGTTTGGCACATCTTTGAGTCTGTCAATGGTTTCTCTGATTTAGGAATAGCTATGATCTGTGTACTGCAGCAGGCTTTTGGGATACTACTGTCCTGGGTAGAACAATTCAGAAATCAAAGCAGCCAGCTGTCAATGGTTGGTCCAAAGGGAGAGACAAACTCATTGTTGATTATATCTAGACCAGGAGCCTTAATAGGCTGCAGTTAATGTATGACTAGGTCAAACTCCTGATGAGTGAAAGACACCAACAGCTTTGTGTCTTCACGTTCTACCATCTCTCAGCAAACCCCATTTTCACTGCATAGACAAAAGCTTTGTCAGTTAGGAGTTCTGCCATTGGCCACCAGCTCTTTCCAACAGAGAGAAAAAGAAAACATGAAATTATTCAACACACATGCCAGGTTGCTGTGGGATGTATCATCTGCTGAAATCATCTGTTGAAAATAAACTTCCCCTGTGTTCTGCCTCATCAGTACAAAGTTCATGTAAGTATGCTATATCAGCACAGCTGTAGGGAACAGTGAGAGATGGCCAACCCAGGAGAAAGGCACCCGGGATCTTTTGTCTTTTGTCTCTTCCCTCAGCCAGCTGTAATTTCCAAAATACAACTCTACTTTAATGGGACTTATTCACGTCCTTAGCTTTAAGCACATGCTATAGCACACTTTGGCGCTTTGCTGAACTGGGTCTTTGCCCTTACCCTGAAATTTTGTATTCTGGTCATTTTTTCCCCTGGGCTACCCATGACTTGGCCAAGCACAGTGAACTATAGAATTAGAATGCACAAGCCCGAGTGAGAATTCGTGGTGCTTCAGCCCAGTTGGCAATAAGTTTTCATCAAACTCAGGCTACTGTGAGTATGATAGCTGAGTAGGTAAAGAGGCCAAAAGGCTAATTAGGCATGTAATGTGATTAGAATAGTTGGGCTTCTGAATTATATCTTCGCTATGCCAAAGAATGGGAGCAAGTAAATACAGACATTGCCATTGAATTGAAAGAAAAAACCTGTTTTCGGTGTTCACATGACTGGCTCCCATCAATAGAAGTGGGTAACAAAGTCCAGGGAAGTAGGAAACAGACACATAGTGTCCCACAATATAAAGTCAACCTAGCTAGCTAGTAATGGATAAAAATATCATCAAATGGCCTTATTTGTTTATCAAAAACAATGGGCCAGATTCTCAGCTGGGGTGAATTGGTGTTGCCCCACAGACTTCAATGAGGCTGTGTTGATATACAGCAGCTGAGGAGCCAATATTAACAGTTCACACTGTAAATGTACAGTACACTGGGTCGGGGATTAGTGTATTCTCATGAAGGAGGAGTTATCCGGAATACTTTATTAATGTTCTCCGCTGGCATTATTAATTGTGGCTATAAATGGGTAAAAAAATTAACTGAATTCCAACAGATAAGTTATTCTATTTTCTAACCAACACTAACTGTGATGTAATAGAAATTTTTAGTAATTATATCAGGCAACATAGGAGGGGGAGCTCGCCATTTTGATGGCTGTCATCATTGGTCTCAAACTAAAGAGATAATTTGCCACTCTATCACCGTTGGGCAACTGGGTGCCCTGAGGAGACAGAGTAAGGATAATCTTATTTCTGCCTAGCAGCGGCAGTGGCTTTACCGATTTTTTATGGCTTCATCCAGCAAGAATCCAGTCCAGAGTTTCTTCATGTGAAAACATAAGCACAGGAGTCAGGCACATGCCCTGTGATTAGGGACTGACCCTACTTGAAAGAGACCCTCTCTCAGCAAGAAATAGTGCAGCAAGAGAAGGACTTGAACCAGAGCTCTCTTAACATGGTGAGAAAAATAGCACATGTTCTCTGTGAGGGTCTTTCTGCCTTGGCACCTGCTCCATCCCTGCTGGATCTCCTTTCAGTGAAAATGCCCAAGGTTGGTGACTTTGTGCATTCAAAAAAGCTCATATTTCCTGGGGCTTTGGGGGAGGTAAGCCTGATGCTTTTAGAGTTTGGGCCTGCTTTTTATGACGGGTGAAGCTGCTGGTTTTTATTTTATTCTTCATAATTCATGCCACAGTCCCCTAAATCAAAGGATAGGTGCTTTTGAAATACTCTGATATCTGAAAATACACATTTTCTTGGTTCTTAAAAATGCATCAACTACAGCTGCCTCCCCCTCAGCTTGGTTGGCCACTTTCTTGTACATGTCACAGAAGAAGCAGGTCTTGAGGCGGGATTTGAAGGACAAGAGGATAATGGCTTTGTGAATGATTTCTGGAAGGATGTTGCCTGTATGAGGGCCAGTTTGAAAGAAAGTGGACAGACAGCTATGTGACACACCAATTTACCTCATCTTATCTTCTGCTTATGAGTACTCCAATTTCACCTGTGCTGGTGCTTTCTACAACTGCCTGATCTAGTTATCCTGCAGCAGTGTCCAACTTTCCAATATTTCCAAGTTAAATAACCTTTAAAAATTGTTAATTTTTATTCATTAGGCATTTCTTTATATTAAAACTCAGTAAGGAAAGGATTGCTTGGACTACCCCCATTCTTATTTGCTAGTATGTCATTACCTTAAATTTTTACTGTAGGGAAAATAATAAATAAGACTATTTTTGCATCTTGTTGGCTTATTTTTCCTTCTGGTATGAGACAATGCAGATTCAGTAAACAGATCCAACCATGTGTAATGAGAGTGATTCCAGTGCTTCAGGTTTATTATTCTCACAGTGTGAACTTTAATAAAAATGAATTACTTAGAATGTATACAATTACAGGAACTGGAACTACAAATTGTGTACATATATGTGTGTACAGTTATAAGAATGAGCTTTATTTTTAAGAATCAGAGAGGTAGCCGTGTTAGTGTGGAATAGCAGAGGTAACAAAGTCCGGTGGCACCTTAAAGACTAACTATAAAGTTTTGAAGCATAATCTTCCGTGGGCTAATACCCACTTCGTCGGATGCAAGCAGTGGAAGTGTCCAGAGGCAGGTATAGAAAAGTAGGGAAGAACCAGGTGGGAGGTAAAAAGGTTAGTCCAATTAGGCTGAACCAGCTTGTTATCTCCGATCAGGGAGGGTGGGTTATTCTTCTAGCATTTGAATGGGGGGTGTGAACATGGAGAGAGGAGAAACTATGTCTGTAATTAGCAAGCCATTGTAGTGGGTATTAGCCCACGAAAGCTTATGCTTCAAAACTTTATAGTTAGTCTTTAAGGTGCCACAGGACTTTGTTACCTCTTTATTTTTAAGTGTTTGAATAGCTATTTAATATTATGCATATTACCATAGCACCTAGGATCCCTAGTTCTAGACCCCATTGTGCTAGGCACTGTACAAACTCTGACCAAAAAGTCCCTTTCCCAAGAAGCTTACTGTCTTAAGACAACAGTTACATGGACAGACAGGGAAATACAAGTAAACAAAGAGACAATATTGGTTAACATGATAGGCAGTGGTCTCTGCATACCAGCAGCATAAACCTTGTTAATATTTTTGGAGTCATTATAGCCGGGGAGTTTTGTGGAGAGATTTGCGGACAATAATGTAGCATTGCTGACTGAAGAAGGTAACTTGCCTTAGTGGGGTCTGTGTCAGTCATTGGAATCCCTTGGTTAAATGAGTGGAACTTTCTATCAGTTGGTCCAAGGGCCATTTCACTGTGATATTTGTCAAACTGATTGATGACGAGAATTCAGAGTCCTGTTTCAGCGAGGCACATACCTCATGGATAACTTTAAGCACAAAATTAGACCCAGTGACTTCCATGGGACTACTCATGCGCTTCACCTTATGCATGTGCTTAGGTAAGTTGCTGAATTTCTGCCTAAAATTAGAGTCACTAATTGAACTTATTTTTTTATTTGTTCTTTCATCACGCCCACTTGTGATGTAAGCTCATTGATGATATTAATCATCTGACCTTGAATAGTGCAAATATGGACTGATGCTTTTTATAATTGTAAGGTATGATTTGACTAGGAGAAGTAGTACAGGATAACCTGCTACAGTTAATGACTGCTGACTTTTGAGTTACTAGTGTCTGGAAGGAAAAGTAAGGCTAGAGAAAAGCGTGTAGCAGGATGGTTTGATTTAAATCACGGCAATTTAAATCATGATTGAACTCACCAAAAGCAAAATCTTTATTTAAATAATTGATTTTAATCAACTTTTCCATTTGTACTTTAGCTATTTTCTAAAAAGAGGTGCATTCTCTTTATCATCATTAAAACTTGTTGATTTATAATTAAATAGAGCCTTTACACTAGATTTGGCACATATTTTTGCTACCTGGCAGGATACACTATAATTATATACATTTGTGTTAGCAATCACATATTAAGCTATTTGTACATTTTAAGTATGTTGGAAAATGGTAATGCAATATATTGCTTATTTACTAGATAATTAACTTTTTTACTTATGATGTGTTTCAAGTTGCATTAGGATGGTAACTGGAATTTAATTAAACCTAAAAAACATCATATAAAATTATATTTTTGTAAAACAAAACAGTATTAAATGTTTTATATGCATAAACTTCTCTTATCAAAGGATGTTTAACCTTTGCACCCAAATGATTTATTAAACAGAGGAATTAACTGTAGTCAGTGAAGTAATGTGACTTTCTTTTCCCAGGCTGACTGGAGTGACTGGAGCTGAAGTTCCTACTTGCCTTAGCATGTGTTCACTAGAAACACTATAGCCACACAGCCAAACTGATATAGTGTAGACACTTACTATAGGGACACAAGGGGTTCTTTCATCATTGCAGTAAATCGATCTCTAAGAGCTTATCTCCACTATGGGGGGGGGGGGGGGGAATCGACTGCAGATACGCAACTTCAGCTACGTGAATCACGTAGCTGAAGTTTGCGTATCTGCAGCCAACTTACCTCTCATCACCACAGCGGCGGCAGTCGGCGGCGCGCTCCCCCGTCGACTTCAGCTTGCGCCTCCCGGCAAGCTGGAGTTACGCAGTCGACGGGGGAGCCGCGAGCAATCGATTTTTCGCGTCCTCATCTGACACAAGACATCGATCGCCAGAAGATCGATCCCATGCCGCGTGAGTGAAGACCAGCCCTAAGAGGGGATAGCTAATGGTGTCCACACTGAAGCTTAGGTCAAGTTAACTATGTTGCACAGGGTATAACCTTTTTCACAGCCCTGAGTCATGTACTTAAGCATACCTAACTGTATTGGAAACCAGCAGTAAGTCTCTTGAAACTGAGACTGTCTCCTTAGTTACTCCAGCTGTCCTTCAACTTTATCTCCTCCTTCCTCATTTTTATTCATAGGCTAGAAGATACATTTTCCCGCTTTCTGAACTCCCAGTCGATTTCTCAACTTTTAATCAATTATTCCAAAGGAAGAAAAAATTATCTCTATTCCTGCAGAATAGGCTAGTGCTGTCAAAAGCTGGTTTAGCACTTCAATGCACTCTAGTTCCAGGTGCTTAGCTAGTAACAACCACCAGCTGATGTTCTTTAAATTGAGAACTTAGCCCATAAGAGTTCAGGTAGGAGAATCAATTATAAAATAGGAGTCTGAAACCACCCAGCTGAGCTCAGTGGATGATCATGAGGAGTTACATGATGGTGTCTCCTGGAGTCACAGGCTGCGTCTAGTCCCTATAACAACTTTGCCAGTCTCACCCAGTAGTATAGGATCAAACCCTTCATACAGAGCATGACCTATTGTGCTGTATTTATAAAGCTTGATAGTTAGAAAAGTTAGAAAGTTATATAGAAAAGCAGCCTTGAACTTAAAGTTAATGAATTCAGCATATTTTTTTTCTTTAAATGTTTTAAGAGATTATAGTAGGTTTAGGCTTTAACATATTTTATATTAAATTCAAATTTTAAACAGGTTTATTTTTAAAAGAAAAAAATGTATTAATTTAAATAAAATAAATGATTTAAAAATACTCTTTTAATCCATGCTGGTGCATCGTCAAGTGAGTCATTTGCATGCTGAAGATTCAATTTAAACCCAAAAACAATGAGGAGTCCTTGTGGTACCTTAGAGAGTAACAAATGTATTTGGGCATAAGCTTTGGTGGGCTAAAACCCGCTTCATCAGGTGTATGGAGAGGAAAATACAGTAGCAGGTATATATACACAGTACATTAAAAGATGGGAGTTGCCTTACTGAGCAGGGGGTCAGTGCTATTGAGACTTCAATTAACAGCAGAATACCAGGGAGGAAAAATCACTTTTGTAGTGGTAATGAGAGTGGCCCATTTCAAAGAGTTGACAAGAAGGTGTAAGTAATGGTAGGGGGAAATTAGTATTGGGAAATTACTTTTTCTAGTGACCCATCCACTCCCAGTGTTTATTCAGGCCTAATTTGATGGTGTCCAGTTTGTAAATTAATTCCAGTTCTGCAGTTTCTCAGAGTCTGTTTTTGACTTTCTTGGCTGAAGAACTGCCACTTTTAAGTCTGTTATTGAGTGACCAGGGAGATTGAAGTGTTCTACTACTGATTTTTGAATGTTGTAATTCCTGATATCAGATTTGTGTCCATTTATTCTTTTGCGTAGAGACTGGCTGGTTTGGCCAATGTATATGGCAGAGGGGCATTGCTGGCACATGGTGAGATATATCACATTGGTAGACGTACAGGTGAACAAGCCCCTGATAGTGTGGCTCATGTGGTTAGGTCCTATGATGGTGTCCCTTGAACAGATATGTGGACAGACATGGCACCGGGGTTTGTTGAAGGGTTTGGTTCCTGGGTTCATGTTTTTGGTGTGCAGTTGCTGGTGAGTATTTGCTTCAGGTTGGGGGACTGTCTGTAAGTGAGGACTGGCCTGTCTCCCAAGGTTTGTGAGAGTGAGGAATTGTCCTTCAGGATAGGATGCATACCTTGATGATGCACTGAAGAGTTTTAGTTGGGAACTGTAGGTGATGGCTAGTGGCATTCTGTTACTTTCTTTGTTGGGCCTGTCTTGTAGTAGGTGAGTTCTGGGTACCATTCTGGCTCTCAATGTTTTTCGTCACTTCAGCATGTGGGTATTATAGTTTTAAGAACGCTTGATAGAGATCCTTCAGGTGTTTGTCTCTGTCTGAAGGACTGGAGCAAATGCAGCTGTATCTTAGAGCTTGGCTGTAGACAATCGATCATATGATGTGGTCTAAATGAAGGCTGGAGGCATGTAGGTAAATATAGCAGTCAGCAGATTTCCAGTGCAGGATGGTTTTTATGTGACCATCACTTATTAGCACTGTACGGTCTAGGAAGTGGATCTCTTGTGTGGCCTGGTCCAGGATGAGGTTAATGGTAGGGTGGAAATTGTTGAAATCCTGATGGAATATCTCAAGGGCCTCCTTCCCATGGATCCAGAATGATAAATATGTCATTAATGTAGCACAAGTAGCGTAGGGGCATTAGGGGACAAGAGCTGAGGAAGCGTTGTTCTAAGTTAGCCATAAAAATGATGGCATTCTATGGAGCATGCGGGTACCCATAGCAGTTCCCCTTACTTGAAGGTATAAATTGTCTCAAAATCTGAAATAGTTGTGGGTCAGGACAAAGTCACAAAGTTCAGCTACCATGTTTGCCTGTGACATTATTGGGGATACTATTCCTCACGGCATTGATGGCAGTTTTATACTAACCTACTTTCACTCCAGCTTTCATCCATGTATGGAGAACTTGTAGTTGCTCTAAGGCTACTGGAATGACCTAGGACCAGGCTAAACTGTGTTTCCAAGAGGGACTTGACAATTTTCAACATTAACACAGCAGGCCAGGAAGATGCAGCTAGGAACAGGCTACACAGGAGGGCGATGATGCACCCGGGAATTAAAGAAACTGGAGATGTGACTGAGAGAGGGGAAAATGAAGAGGAAAGAACAACAGGCCTCAAACTCTCAGTCTGCTTCATCTTCGGGCCCTGTGCCTTATGACTGTATTATCTCTGGCAACGACTCATAGACTTTAAGGTCAGAAGAGACCATCAGGATCATATAGTCTGATCTGCTACACATTGCAGGCCACAGGACCTCACCCACCACCTCCTGTAATAGACCCCTATCCTCTGTCTGAATAACTGAAGTCTTCAAATCATGGTTTAAAGACTTCAGGTTACAGAGAATCCACCATTTACACTAGTTTAAACCTGCACGTGACCTGAGCCCCATGCTGAAAAGGAAGGTGAACCCCCAATCTCCCCCCAGGGTCCCTGCCAATCTGACCTAGGGAAAAATTCCTTCCCAGCCCAAAAATGGTGGTCAATTAGACCAGGGGTGGGCAAACTACGACCCACGGGCCGAATCTGACCCACAAATTGTTTTAAGCCGGCCCATGAGCTCTTGCCAGAGAGCCAGATGGGGGGGGGGGGCACACCACATGGTTCCGGAAAGCCGTGGCATGGCCCTGCTCTGAGATTTGATGGCCACTCCATGCCTAGGAGCTGGAGAAGGGACATGCCACTGCTTCTGGGAGCCCCCTGAGGTAAGCACCGGTAGGAGCTTGCATCCCTGAGCCTCTCCCCACGCCACAACCCCTGCCCCAGCTCTTATCCCCTCCCGGTCTCCAAACCCCTCAATCCCAGCACAGAGCACCCTCCTGCATCCCAGACTTCTCATCCTCAGCCCCAACCCAGAGCTGCACCCACAGCCAGAACCGTTACCCCTTCCTGCACACCTGCCCCAGCCCTGATCACCTCCGAACCCATCGGTCCCAGCCCAGGGCCCCTTCCAACATCCCAAACTCCTCTTACCCAGCTCCACCCTAGAGCCTACACTCCTAACCAGAACCCTCACCCCCTCCCATGCCCCAACCCCAATTCTGTGAGCATTTATGGGCCACCATACAATTATATTCCCTGATGTGGCCCTTGGGCTAAAAAGTTTGCCCAACCCTGAGCATGTGGGCGAGACCCACCAGTCACATACCTGGAAAATAAGTCTCTGTAGTATCTCAGAGCCCTCCCCATTTAGTGTCCCATCACCGGCCGTTGGAGATATTTTCTGCCATGGGTTGACTGTTGCTTGAGAACTGGACTCTAGCCTCTCGCGATGCTGCAGTTCAGTACATAGTAACTGAACTTCCTTGGCGCTTACACTCTTGTCTTTCAAGATGGAGCAAGTATGCAAGGCTTAAAACTTAATTCTATTCAATGTAGAGGATTACAGCTAGAGTCATATTCCCACAAACTTCCTCCATTTATAGTTGCACTGGAATGCAACCACTCAATACTCCCTACTGAGCACAACACAAGGACTTATGGGATCAAGGTCAATATGTACCTTCATTTCTGACAAAGTACAATAGGTCAACTGGTTAATACTACTTAATGAGCTTTTCTACATCACCATTCTGCAAGGTCTCCGTTTTATTACTAAGGCTTTTTCCCAAGGTAAATTACAAGTTACTGTCCAAATGAAAAAAAGCATTTAATTTTGAAGCTAGGATTAAACACTGTGATTTTACATAGTTATTTGGTTATTTTCATATAGCACTTCTATTAATTGATTATGCAAGGAGAACAGAAAGGGCATACTCGTCTCATTAAACTGAACCTCCTGTTTAACAATCCTCATTTGAAGGTCATTTAAGGTGAGAAAATGCCTTTACATTGATTTGCAAGTTGCTGCTCTCTCTACCACTTCAAGCCAACCGATCTTACGAAGACTATTAAACCATTGCTAAAGACTAGTTTTAATACAGAAAGAATGCCTGACCTTAAGATGCTGAGAGTGCCTTCTGGAAATGCATGAGAACTTAATAATGCAGTTGATTAGAAACTGTGACTGCAAGCAAAAGTGGAACTAACTACTTTTGATTGTCCAAGCTAAAAGAAATAAAAAGAGTAAACGGCTGAAAAAGTGAAAAGTAAATCAGTGTTTACAATTTCATTTAATATAACGTCAAATAACAGAACATTTTATTTAAAAAATGCTCTAATTCACAGAATCCTTTTTATGTGTTGCCAAAAAGTTGATCAAGTTCACTTCTGCAGAATCAAAAGTATATACTGTGTATATGTGACACAGAAGCCCCTTAGTGGTTTACTACTCTGTGTAAGCAATTCTGGTCAAGCCCAGCATACTCACCAAACCTTACATACTGTTATGAAGTATACCCGAAAGGTGGCATGTAATATATCACTGTAAAACAAATAGCTCGCTGGTCATTAATAACTGTGTGTGATGCATGTGCTAGAATTATATTCTTAAAATGTTTGGCAAGCCATGAATAAACCTGGCATGACAGGGGTCTCCAAACTTTTCAGCCCGAGGGCCGCATTAACTATCAAATAGCAGTTCAGGGGCCGACAACACACTCGAGGTCCAAATAAAAAAGAATCAAAACATGGATGTTGTTTTTAATTATTTATTTAATATTATTTTATTCAGTTATTATTTAATAACACATTGATACACTACACATGAACACCTGTTCACTACACATGAACACTACACATGAACACCTGTTCACTACACATGAACACTACACATGAACACTACACATGAACACCTGTTCACTACACATGAACACTACACATGAACACCTGTTCACTACACATGAACACTACACATGAACACTACACATGAACACCTGTTCACTACACATGAACACTACACATGAACACCTGTTCACTACACATGAACACTACACATGAACACTACACATGAACACCTGTTCACTACACATGAACACTACACATGAACACTACACATGAACACCTGTTCACTACACATGAACACTACACATGAACACTACACATGAACACCTGTTCACTACACATGAACACTACACATGAACACCTGTTCACTACACATGAACACTACACATGAACACTACACATGAACCCCCCAACTGACCCACCCAGCCAGGTCTCTCCCCCCAAAACCTCCTTTCCTCCAACCCCCAACTGACCCACCCAGCCAGGTCTCTCCCCCAAAAACCTCCTTTCCTCCAACCCCCAACTGACCCACCCAGCCAGGTCTCTCCCCCCAAAACCTCCTTTCCTCCAACCCCCAACTGACCCACCCAACCAGGTCTCTCCCCCCAAAACCTCCTTTCCTCCAACCCCCCCCCCCCCAAATGACCCACCCAGCCAGGTCTCTCCCCCCAAAACCTCCTTTCCTCCAACCCCCCCCCCCCAAATGACCCACCCAGCCAGGTCTCTCCCCCCCAAACCTCCTTTCCTCCAACCCCCCCCCCCAAATGACCCACCCAGCCAGGTCTCTCCCCCAAAAACCTCCTTTCCTCCAACCCCCCCCCAACTGACCCGCTCAACCCGGTCTCTCCCCACAGACCGTTTCGCCGCCTGGCAGTGGGTGGCTCCTTGTTTCGCCGCCTGTAACTGGGTGGCGGTGCGGCGCGTCCCGGCCCCAGCTCTGAGCCGTCCCTGGCTGGCGGCGGCAGCGGAGCACACGGCGCGTCCCGGCCGGCGGCGGCAGCGGAGCATGCGGCGCGTCCCGGCCCCGCGGCTGGCGGCGGCAGCGGAGCACGCGGCGCGTCCCGGCCCCGCGGCTGGCGGCGGCAGCGGAGCACGCGGCGCGTCCCGGCCCCGTGGCTGGTTCCCGACCCCTGCAGACAAAAAGATCTCCACGGGCCGGATGAGAGGGCCTCGCGGGCCGCATCCAGCCCGCGGGCCGTAGTTTGGAGACCCCTGACTTAGACAAAAGAATGTGTATTGGCTTGTCTGAACAGTTTGGTCATCAGGCAGAGACAATGAAGGAACATTACCAAAAATAAACAAAGCTGGGGAGGAATCAGCATGAAGCATTCACCAGACCACATGGTGTCTCTTCCCAGCAGGAAAAAAGGAACTTTCTTGGAGAATACATTCAAAGGTTTACTGGTCTATAAAGACAGAGGGTCTGAACCTCAAATGATAAACAAGTGAATCAATTGACTGTATACAATATCACTGTATTATAAAAGTGTATCTTGTAAAAATATTTCAGGAAAGCCTGTTACACACTGGTGATTAATATTATTGTGGACTATATGTGTTAACATTATTTAAGGCCTTTATGGATACTCATTGATATTATGGTTTAAAGTCTGTGGCCAAACACAGAGAGAAACAGGTTTTCTCCCAGACAGAAGAGAAGATAGCCATCTACTTGTCTCCAATGTAATTTAAGCATTATGGAATTAAGACAATGGAAGCCCTATTCACATACTAACCAGCAGGAGGATGAGAAGAACAGCAGGAACCCTTCCTCATTCTTGAATCAGAGACCATGAACTTTGGGGTGATATCAGAGGGGAGAAAGACAGGTCCTTCACCGGAGGAGACAAAGGAACTAAGCACTTTGAGTTCTGTGAAGGGTCCTGGCCAGAAATTCTGAGACTTGGTGAGAAACACTTCTTCAAACAAAAGACTTAAATCAGATTTTTGTCTTAGAAGCATTTTTCTTACTTTTGTTTGCTTGTAACTCTTTCTATCTTAATCCTATGTCCTTGTGCTAAATAAACTTGTTTTATGTTTACTACATACCAATTCAGTGCTGTGATTGATTGCTAATCTCAGTTAAATCAATGCAATGCAGTGTATTGTCTCTTGGAACAATGCATTTTAGAGCTTCTGCAAATGTTCCAGAAGATAGCTGGACATCTCTGGGGAATTCAGGAGTTGGAGATCACTGTTTGTTACCCGCCAGGCAGACTCACAGATTTTAAAGTCAGAAGGGACCATTATAGTAATCTAATCTGACCTCCCGCACAATGCAGGCCACAGAACTGTCACAGCCCTGAAGCGTTGGCTGGCAAGGAAGACATGTTGGTGTGTCAGGGGGTTGTCACACAGTTTAGCAGTAGCAAAACTCTCACAGAGGCTGATAGGGTAACACAGTAACACAATTCTGGAAACCCTAGAAAATTGTGATATTAGATGGCTTTGGGAAAATTTGGGACAGGGCAGGTGTTGGGTCATTCTTCAAAAAAATTACTGGGCAGGGGAACTCAGGGTGTGATCTTCATGCTTGTATGCTGGCTATCAGTGTCAGGGCTGTGAGCCATAGCAGAAAGCACTTAAGGTACCAGAGTTTTACTTAAGGTACCAGAACTTTCACATCTGCACCTGTTAGACAACAGATCACACATAAAGAGGCAAACCTGCTCCCAGTACACATATTGACTTCAGCGCAACTGCTCATGTGAATGAGTTAAACACAGTTTGACTCAGCAATCTTGAGAATAAGTCTCCACCTGAAATAGTTTAAAATTCAAGCATGATTAGGAACAGCAAACACAAATCCACGGTAAAAGATGAGACAGATTAAGCTTTTCAAGTCTAATGATCAAAAAGTCTTTGTGCCTATGAGCCACAACCCAGCAAGATAGTGCTTAAATTGACAACATACTTGAGACAGTAACAGATTTAGATCTTGGTGGATAACTTGGAATATGAACTAAAAGCAGTTCGGAAAGATAAACCGATCTGTCATTCGAGGTCTTACAAACCATCAGTAAAAGTTTAAAATTAGTCCTTGTCTCTGTAATTTTCCAGCTGGCACTAGTCACTTCTCCCCATAACTCAGGTTCATTAGGGAGATGCTTGCTTTACTGACGGCAATGATGAGCAATACGAATGAAGTGGCAGTTAAGTTTTGAATGAGGAAGAATACAAGTCACTAAGAAAAGTAAGGAAATGGTGAGTGTATGATAAAGATATGGGGAGGAGGAAATTGTGCACACATTTTCATAAAAATACCTAAGAATAAACTAAGTGTAACTGTGAAATTAGGAGAAAAGATATTTCCCTCACTTGAGTGTTTTGAGGATTGATTGTTTGTAAAGTGCCCTGGAATATAGTAGTGAGAATAAATAGCATTTGAGTGTCTCATTCATTATAAACAACATTTAGCACATTAATTAAAAAAAAACAGAAAACAAACTGAGCTTCTTAACCATGAACTAGAATAGATTCCCAGCTCTCTCTTTTGATTATGATTATTTCTTTCAATCCCACTATCCCAAAACAAACCACTCAGCTTCAGCAGAGTATGTGGTATTGTGCTGAATCCAGTACAGGTTCCGTCCTGCTCCCTGTATCCCGAGGCAGTGTTCTGGGAGCCATAAGATACCGGGTAACAGATGAGGGGAAAAGGAAACTTTCCAGGGTCAGCTTTGAGCCCCCTGCTACTTTCTGCCCCTCCCCTTGCTGAGACCAGAAGCTGAGCTGCCCAGGAGTTTTCAGGTGGGAGGGGAGTGAGGGAGCAGGAGAGTGACATATTTGTAGCAGGAGGGAAGAGCGGAGGAGGGAGCAGATTAATCTCTGAGTTGCTGGACTCTGCCTCTTCCCCCCCCACTCATCTGGTGAAAGTGGTATCTTTTCCACTTCCTCTCTCCCTCCCTATCTCATTTCTCTGCTATGAAATCTGTGTGCTCTGGACCAGTTTCACTCACCAGCTTCTCTCTGCACAGAGCTGGACGTTTCTAAGTACCAGGGGCGAGTAGTTTGCCTATCTCTCCTGCCATTGCTAGTTATAAAGTAGAGAGGACACAGCTGGTACTAATTGTGTCATTTAATTGTATGCAAAGGCAAGGGCAGCCTGGACAGGGATAATTCCATTCTGGGCAGGGCTCTCCTCTTCCCAACCCTATTCACCTTACAGCCTAAGCCACAAATGGCAGACGTCTGGGATTCTGGTGTTTTGCTGCCTATTGTTTTATAAAACAAGATTCATACTTAATCATTATGTTTAAAGGATAGTTTTTCACTGAACAAAATCCAATTGTGCAATCTGCATGTTATTCACAGGATGAAAGACCGTCATCTAAAACTGATTTTATATTTGCAACCTGATGCTACTGGTGCAGTGCGCACCAAAATATAGATGTCTGAGAGTCTGACCATTTGTCATGCACTTTGACTTGTGGCACACACTCACATATAGGAAGGCTAAAAGGTGTGTTCCAAAGAGCTAGCTATATAACAAAATACCCATGTGGCAAGCAAAGAATTTAGAGTACTAGGGCAGGGGTGCTGGAACAATTTGTATAGAGGGGGGTTCTGAGAATGATTAAATCAAGCTGCAAACCCTGTATATGATGGAAACCACTTCAAGCCAGAGGGTGTGGCAGCACCCCCAGCATCCCTAGTTTCAGCACCTATGTACTAGGGTATTATTTGAAAGTGTATCCATCCTCTTTAACTTGTTCTTTTTACTTCTGGGTCACTACTGTATGTATAGGTAACAAAGAGTCCTGTGGCACCTTAAAGACTAACTAAAGTATTGAAGCATAAGCTTTCATGGGCTAATATCCACTTCGTCGGATGCAAGCAGTGGAAGCCCACGAAAAGCTTATGCTATTAGCCCATGAAAAGCTTATGCTATTAGCCCACGAAAGCTTATGCTTCAATACTTTAGTTAGTCTTTAACGTGCCACAGGGCTCTTTGTTACCTCTGCTATTCCAGACTAACACGGCTACCTCTCTGATTCTCTACTGCATGTATAGTTCCTGTATCACCTTCTGGGTGCCTGGTAGTTCACACAATAGGCTTCTACATGAAAAAGTATGAACTCATAAATATGGGCTAATATAACTAGCTGTCTACAATAATTGATAATTGAAACCTATTGATATGCCTTTTATTGAGAGGGATGATATTCTTATGAAAATTAGAGAGAGACAGAATCAATACTGGATGCATACATGTGACCCCGATAAGGGAAAGTAGTTTGCCCAATGGGCCATTGAAAAGCTTCTGCCAAGCTGAGGAGAAAAACTGTTTTGTTCCTGTTTGACTGGGGCTCACTTCTGAGTGTCCTTAGGCATCTATAAGCCATTTCAGAGACCACCTAGAGAAAGGCATTAGCTGCTCAGTGCAGAGAATGATGTTCATAATATGCTGTAGTGCTTACCACTGGTCACTAGTGAGGCCACTGAGAAAGATGGCTTTTAAAAAAACATAATGCCTAGTTTACCCAGAAAAGCAAGTTCTTCTCTCCTACCCCACACACTCTGCCCCCTATCTGCCCCCCTCCCCCGTGTTATTTATTTATTAAAAGCTCTGATTTCCTTTATTTTGATCTCTTTTCCTTCAAGCACCCGGGAAGCTGGGTTTTTAGAAAGCTGGCTTTGGGGCTAATCCAATTCCCCAGTGCCTATAATGGGAGTCTACTGACTCCAAATGGACTTGGATCAGGCCTTTTTCCCACAGAAAACCCATACCCCGTCCTTTCTATTATAAATACAATTTAAATCCTGCATGGAATTTTTACTTAATTAAGTTTGCAACTTTGATTTCGATGCATAGAGTAGGGATATTTGTTTAAAGGACATCACTTTCCCTATCACATGAAGGACCTGATTGTGTTATGAGCTTTGCATGTGGAAAGAGGGGGACATGGACCCCTGTGTCCATGCAACACCATTCTCTATACAAGTGTTGCTAAGTGATATTCTGTCTGTGGGGACTGACAAGGAGGCTAAGTATTGAAGGTCTCTGCTGAAGCTGAGGCATGCTTGTGGGGCATTGTGATGTGAGCAGTTATACATTTCTTCCCTCTTATGTAGCAGGAATCCTTTATTTAAATCTGGCAAAATAGTCCCTTTCACTCGCTGCATTTTCAATATAAACAGTATAAGAAAGAATAAACCTCACCTTATGGGAGCTCTTGATATATCTACTGCTGGGGAAAATCTGACTCCTACTACCAAGGTGTCAAAATAATGTAGGTCAAGATTGGTGCTTGCCTTATGCGTCTGTGCAAGGAAGAGAGGAAGCACCAAATGCTTCCTTACTCCCCTGTGTTGGCTGTGCGCTCCATGGCATGCACCATGGGAGAGATCAACATCTCATCATAATCATGTTCCTATTATGCCTCTGGTGTTTAGGGCAGTGATGAAGTTCCTCCACTCCCGTCTGTTTCTGGCAAGTCTTTCAATGGTTCCCCAGCTGTGCCCCAGGTTTTTCAGGTCAGCTTCCACAGCTCTTTGCCATGTTGTTTTTGGGTGGCCTCATTTTTCCTTATCTTCAGATGTCCTTCTTATTGCTACTTTGGTGATGGAACAGTTTCCATCCGAATCACATGACTGATCCATCTCCAACTCCTCCTCGCAATGATGGTGCTCAGATTCTTTTGGCTGCACTGTGTTAATAGGTCTCGGTTTGAGATTGTTCTGGGCCAAAAGATAGGGAGGATTTTTCTGAGGTGGGTTGTATGGAATGAAGACAGTTTGGACATGTCATACTTTCTCAGTCCCCAGCGTTCTGCACTGTAAAGTAGTGTTGAAAGTATGCAGCTCCGATAAATCTCAAGCTTGGTTTTGGTGGTGTATTTTGATGATATCCAGACTGTATTTAAGCTCCTGAAGGTGATCCTGGGTTTATTGATTTTGTTCCGGATGTCCTGGCTGGTTCCACCGGCCTGGCTGATGGTGCTCACCAAGTATGTGAATGTTTCTACATTTGTGAGAACATAGTCGTCTATCTGTCCTGGTGATGGTGATGTAATATTAGAGGTCAGATATCTGTCTTATTGTGATTAATTTTCAGTACAATTTGCTGAGTTGAGTTGTTTTTTTTCTTGTATATGGGGTCGGGTATGTGATAGGAAAGAAACATCATCTGCAAAGTCCAGGTTTTCAAGGGATGAAAAGAGTGTCCATTTAATACCTCTTGGTATGTCTTCTGTTATATGCTGCATTACCCAGTCAATGGCAATGTTGAAGAGGATTGCAGAGATGACACACCCCTGACGTACTCTTGTTTTGACTTCAGACCTGAGCTCACTATGATCAACACGACATGTAAAGTTGAAATAGAAGCTTTTGATGATGTTGATTAAACAGTAAGGAATTCCATGTGCCCGCAGAATGCACCATAAGCTGGTCCTGTGAATGCTATCATAAGTCTTCTCAACGTCTATGAAATTTATGTGGAATTGGTGTTGCCATTCTAAGCACTATTCTATGATGTTTTGTAGAGTGAAGATGTGGTCTGTGCATCCATACACTTTCTGAAAACCAGCTTGTTCTTTTCTGAGAACGCTATCAACTGCCTATGATATACGCTGGACTATGATATTACACAATACTTTGCTTGGCATACATAAAAAGTGTGATACTACACCAGTTATTATAATTACTGAGACTTTCTTTCTTTGCTATCTTCACTATAGCCCCATGAGTCCACTCATCTGGTACTTTTTCCCTTTCTCAGAATGATGTAAATAGAGAGGCCAGGATAGATGCTGCTAATTTAAGATTTACCTTGAACAATTTAACATTCAAGTTATCCTTGCCAGGAGCTTTCCCATTTTTTAAGAAATGATGGTTTTAATGATCTCTTCTTTAGTTGGTGTGTCTGTGTTGATATCAAGATCATCGTCTGTCTCCTGGATGTTTGCTTCCTCTTTAGGTGGTGTTGCCATTTGCCATTCATCATGATATGGTCACTCTGGTTCTTATCTCTGCCATTTGGAGAATACCATGTCAGTATGTGGCTATCACAATGTTCAAATAGGGTTCTGCTGATGATCAGGTCATTCATATTACAGAAATCAACAAGCTGTTTTCTTTAATAGTGACACACCATGTCTTCCCATTGCTCTGTCGTTGTTTGTGTTGTCCTTACCAACTTGGCATTCAGGTCTCCCATGACAATAGTTAGGTCGTGGCGTGGTACTCTCATAAGTCTGCTGCTCATGGATTTCCATTCAAGCTGGGAATGCTCCACTCCTTTCTTCAAAAGGCTGGCAACACCCTCATGGTGTTGCCCGTCTTCTCTGTAACAGGGCAGTTACCCCACTCCTCAGGAAAATGGTAGGCTGATTGGGGAAGTGGCCACAGATGGCCCTGATATAAGGGCTAAGGGGGGAACTGGATCGGTCTCACTCAGGCCTTGGAATGGGAAGAACCTAGCTGCCTGGGACCACAGGGTACCTGAAGCAGAGTAGTGCTGAGGAAGGGGAAGAGGAGCTGGGGATCTCCAGCCTGGCAACTCTCCAAGTTGAGGCCTTGTTAACGGCCTAAGCAGGTGCTAGGACTGCAGAACTGCAGCCCGGAAGTAGGCAGAGGCAACTGGTCCAACCCCCTTGCTAGTGATGAGTGGCCATTGCAGACTGAAGTCTGCCCTAGAGAAACGGGGCTAGATGATGACTGGCAGTAGCCATTGAGGAAAGATGGGCATGGAGGGGGAGGTTGCCCTGGGAGGGGAGACCCAGAGTCTGGGGGTACTGCTGCAGACAGAACCCCAAGGTAAAGTGCACTGGGATCTGGGGGGGACATGGGGGCCTAAGGCAGGAGAGACACTGGCCAACAGGAGGTGTTCCGAGGGCTGAAAAAGAGCTAATTCCCGAGGCAACCAGCAGGAGGTGCTGCATCAGTGAGTCTTTGATCTGCTACAGTCCTGTCCAGAAAACAGCAAAGTTTCTCCTAAGGCAGATGTTAATCTTCCTGATCCCATCCATCTGCTCTCATTGACACCCAGGATGTGTAAGCTGTAGTGTCTCTTCTCTCCTGTGACCTCAGCTAGCTTCTCTGCTTCATACATTATCTGTACATTCCAAAAACCAAGTTTGGTTTTTGTTTTGGTGCTGAGCATTTGAGTCTTCATGCCAGTGGTTTCCTTTCAGCTTGCACTGCTGGCAGTCATACGGGTCACTGACTGCTGACAGCCATCACACACAGTAATGGTTGACTTCTCCGTCGCTGTTTCCGTAACATATTTTGTTTTTAGTCCTGTGCCTAACATCAACATCTAGAGGGATGCTATTCCCTATTCCAAGCAGGTTCATGGAGAGTTAGGGAGGCAGGGAATGAGCAGAGAGTTAGCTCCATTTCAGGGATACCTGCCAGAGAGATGTGGTGGTGCAGAAGTGGAAGTATTCTGCTGATATATATGTACAGTGAAACCTCGATTTAACGGACTAATTCGGGCGAGGGGGTGTCCGTTAAAGCCGAAAGTCCGTTATTTAATAATTTTTTAAAATTATTAAATAACAGGACTTTTGGATTTAACGGATACCCCCTCGCCCGAATTAGTCCGTCAACCCGCCCGCCGGGGTCCCCGGCTGCTGGGACCCGGGCGGGAGCTGTCAGCCCGCCCACCCCCGGCTCAAACTGCGGAGGCTGCTGCGAGCGGGCAGAGAGCCCGCAGGGTCCCGGCTCCCGGGACCCTCCAAGGAGCCTGCATGGTGCTGGGGGCCGGGCGGCAGCCCGCCCCCGGCTCAAAAGCGCAGCGGCCGCTGCGCGCGGCCTCAGAGCCCGCAGGGTCCCGGCTCCCGGGACCCTGCAGGGAGGGTGACTGCTGCCGGGGGCCAGGCGGCAGCCCGCCCCCGGCTCGATCCGCGGCGGCTGCCGCGCGCGGGCTCAGAGCCCCGCAGGGTCCCGGCTCCCGGGACCCTGCAGGGAGGGTGACTGCTGCCGGGGGCCAGGCGGCAGCCCGCCCCCGGCTCGATCCACGGCGGCTGCTGCCGCGCGCGGGCTCAGAGCCCCGCAGGGTCCCGGCTCCCGGGACCCTGCAGGGAGGGTGACTGCTGCTGGGGGCCAGGCGGCAGCCCGCCCCCGGCTCGATCCGCGGCGGCTGCTGCGCGCGGGCTCAGAGCCCCGCAGGGTCCCGGCTCCAGCCTCGGGCAGCAGCAGGGAGCCCACAGCCAGCCCTCCAGAAACGGACTTCGGATGCATCAGACTCTGAAAAATTTTGTCCGTTGCATCCGAAGTCCGTTAAATGGAGGTCCGTTAAATCGAGGTTTCACTGTATTAGTAACAGGTTACTTCCCTCATCTGGCCCTCCAGAGGAAAGACAGAAACCAAGGTAGGGACTTTGACTGAATCAAAATTCTCCCATCCTGATCTGCTCTGTGGCCACTACAGCTAGTGGCTTACCCAGGCAGATCACAAAGTGGCTATGTAGTCTTTATAGCTCATCCACTACTGTTTTGATAGTTGTAGAAACCACAAAGGGCTCATTATTCCTATAGTCAATATAGATGCACAGTTATGAGCCACATTCATTTGTGGTATAACACCATCAACTTCAATGGAGTTACACCAGGGATGAGGGTGTCTTGGAAAGTGAGAAGTGTGCATCTTATTACACTGTGTATACCTGGTACTTTGAAAAGGCAGCAAAATAGTGGAAAGCTATGGATTTTCTATCTTTTTTCAGTGGCACAATAGACTGAGTGCAGTTTCCTACGTTTGTTTTATTAGAATGACTTGTCTCTTTTCTCCTAGGGACTGAATGAAGATTGAGCATGGATCTTTCTTTTCTATGACTGACAGAAAGTGAGGTTAGACAAGTCTATTTAGAGAAAGTCATAACCCTAGCGTAAGGAAGCTTGGAAAATATGCAGACTCCACTGTGGTGCATACCTTCCTCTCCCCTGAGTACATTCCTATTCTAGTCATCGCTGACAGAATAAAGAACTATCAAAATAACAAGGTTCAAAATAAAGCCCTGAACATTCTTTCAAAGTTAGTATGAAAGTACTATGCTTCAACATCTTGTATTGGAGAAAGTGAAATGTCTGTTGTGTGGTGTTAGGATAAAAAATAAACCTTGGCAACTAAAACATAAAGGAATAAATACCCGTTTATGAACACGTGTGTTTACTTGATCAAAGATGGGGTGAAAATCCCAATGCTTTTGACACAAATTGTCCAAAAAATTTACAAGTTCTGGGCAAGCACAATGTCTTTCTGAAGTGTTTGTATAGTGAAGTCTTGATCCTGATTGAGGCTGCTGCATGCTACTATAATAGAACCATTAAGGTTTTCATATTTCCAAGTAAGCTACAGTTTTCAGGTTCTGAAAATGTTTTGATAAAAATATGTGTACTGCCTCTTCATAAACTAACCAAATGTAATAAACTGTACCTTACTTATAATTAGACATGTAAAAGCAACATACAACCAGGAGAAGCTATGGAAAAAAAAGTTGGGGGCAGGGAAAACTATGAGGAGCTGAAAAGTGGATTACAGCAGCCAAGGTCAGAGACAGAACAGCAGTCAGTGTGCATCACTATTCAGAACCCCGTAGCCTGAACTGAGGGGCAGTGTAGTACTGTGGGGCAGTAACTTAAAATGTGAATGCCCTGTGGTCCTATATTTTTGTTTCCCCCCCCAAAAAAAGTGCTACCATAAACTCTAAAAAGTGGGAGAAATTGGTTACACATTGAACAAAGAAAGGAAGACCCTTTCCTGAGTCTTGATTCCTGAAACAAAATCAGTTTACATGAATATAAAACATGTTGAAAGTAGCTGTTTGCAAATCTGTTCCTGATGAAGTTTGACAAGTGTCTAAAAGAGAAGACAATTTGTTGGCTGACATTAAAATGAATAATAGAGTAGAACAAATGCTGTTTTGCGTTTAAGACATTGATTTGAGACTCAGAAGATATAGTTCATTTTCCAGGTCTTCCCCAAACTACCTAGGGGAAATCACTTAATTGCCCTTCTGGATAATAAAATATGGGCGATGGGAGGTTGTGAGGATAAATTTGAAGTTTGAGAGGTATTCAGAGACTCTCATGAGATGAGCCATATATATACCTAGACAGTGATTTCTCCAGGTTAGTATTGTCTTCAATTACTCTTTATATAATTTACCATCAAGTGGTTGTTGACTTACTGTCTGGCATCTCTCTGACCGAACAGTTTCACAGTCACAGCACTGAAGATGTGAGGAGACAGCAGAACTTCCTCCAAATGGTCTTGTTCATCCCAGATCAACCTCTTATTGGGGATTAAACTGAAAAAAAAGGAAATAATTATGGTTGTGGTCCAAATTCAGAGGTGTCGCATAAGGTAATGTAAATTAGAGTCCTATACACATTCACAAACAGAAAACTTTGTTTAATGTTAAAGTTGCACTCATCAATAAACTGAATAATAAAAAATTAGGAAACACAAAGTTTAGGATTAACAGGTTGCAAAATTAAGCACCTCTCAAATTAAGAAAAAACAGAGTGATAGTAGCTCATGCAATCTTAATTTTGCCCTCTTGTGTATATGTATTGTGATACAGCCTTTAATTACAAGCAGAAGTGACCACTTGTGAAATATGGTGTAAATGACTGGCCCAGCGTGATATAGAATTCTATGTCAGAGGCAAAGGTAGAATTCAAGTCTGAGAGTACACTAGTCTAAAGAAGAGAGATTTACATATTTTTGATACTGGAACTAGCAAACTAGTTGACACTAGGAGTTCAGAACTTGATAAAGCATGAATGGTCTACTCTTTAAAAGAAAGTAACAGAAAGATGACAAGTGAAGGTGTTATTTTCACCCTGTACATATGTTAATCTGAAAATAAGGGTCAAGTTTGGAAAAGAACAGTTCTTATGTATCATAAAAAATGAGAAAAAGAGCAGCTAATTTTAAGAAACAACAAAAGACTTGAAACCAAGAACTTACTGTTTCACACCTCCATTGAAACCTGTCAAAATCCATATTCTACAGTAATCTATTTAGCCAGTTTCCTATATTGTACTTCTCATTGTAGACCTGAACACTTGATTTTCTAGTACACAGATTGCCATGCTCTTACAATCTAATATACCTGGTATTTAACAGTGCAATGGTGGGATGCTACAGGTGCAAGCAAAGGGGGTGGGGGGGACAATCTTTGATCAATGTGTTAAAAAAAAGCCAACAGATCTCTCTCTCATGAGCAGGAATGGATGTTATGTACATATTGAAAATATGTCTGTTTTTAGGTTGCAATGCAATTTTGGGAGGTAAGAAAACAAATCTACTGACAGAGAGAAACTAAAATCTTTGTATGTACAACTTTTAGAATTTGTCGAGCTCAGAGAATTTATGAGGATGAGCACAGTATACCTGGATGGATGGATGGATGGATGGACAGACAAGTGCTATTATTGTTTATTCATGTGTCACCATCTCTTCAACACAATTTGTCATTACTGTAAAGAGTTCAGAACTGCCAGTTCCCAAAAATCTAATATATACTGCTACGGGTGGGTAGTGACAATAAGCGAAAGAATCAATACTTCCCATGCTCTGGCTAGGGGTATTAATGATCTAAGTTTTTCAAGTATAATAGATCTTAAAAAACAACTTACAAGTTGTTCAAAGACATTTATAGCTTTTGACCCAACTTGCTCTCTATCAAAATAAATCACATCAAGAGCCTACATGGCACAAACTGTACACAACTATATAGTGACATGTGATAATAATATTAAAGAAGGAAAGCATCAATCTTAAGAAAGAAGAGATAGATCAGATCTTGAGATGTATAGTGACAGATGCTAGTGGAAAAACGCCTTGTTGACTTTTTGAGATTTTCTTGTTGTATTTTTATGATAATTCTGCAGACATCTTTAATGCCGCCTTTTCCAATATAAAATTAGATCATTTTAGCAAACGACAGACAGAATCAAACAGTCTATTCAGAACTGATGAATGCTCATGTGCATACATGGATAAAATCACTTATTGAGTCTAATCCAGCTCTTACTCTGAGGTAACCCCCCCCCCACCCACCCCCCCGGAAGTAAATGGGAATAGGTGGAATTTTATCCACTTGGTCTGATAACTCCATTGCCTGGAATCTTGTGAAGTAGTTACGTCTCCACAAAATGGATGTAAATGTGAGTAAGCCCTTGTCTACACTATGAGCTAACATCAACTTTCTACAGTTCAAATTAAGAAAGCCGATGCTATACATTTGATTGTGTGTGTCCCCAGTAAGTGGGTAATTCAGTGGATCGCATTCATAGTTCCGTGGCTTGTGTCGACTCTCAGAGCGGTGCACTTTGGGTAGGTATCCCACAGTGCCCGCAGTCCCCGCAGCCCCTTGGAATTCTGGCTAAAGCCGGCATTGCATGATGGGGGCAAAAACAGTCTCACGGGTTTTTCATTTGCGCTTCCCATCACTCGCCCGTCCCTCCGTGCAAGATGCGGCAGATAGCTGTTTTCTGCCTTTTGGGAATGGAGATGCCATACTGCTTTCGGCAGACAGAGCGGTGGTCAGCCAGCCACTGCTCCTGCTAGAACTCTGCTTTCTAGCCGCTATGAAGCTACCTTGGAGGTCCTCTCGTTTGTAGGCCGGAATTTCTATTCTCGTCGCATCAGCATGTCTTGCCCTCCGGCTGCTATTCTACTGTACTCCAGGCAATCCTGAAACTACGTCACGTTGGCTGCTATCCTTCCGTGCTCCAGGCACTCATAAAAAGTATGTCAAGTCTGGTGGCTTCAGTAACTCCCGCTGGGTGGCATCTCTTCTCTCACCGAGTGGCATCTTTTCGCTCATCTTTCTCCTTTCTTCCTTGGTTGAACGCTTCCACTGCCAGCTCTGCCCTCCTCCCTGGACTGCCCATGAAGATGCCCTAGTAGTGTGGGCATGGAGCCTGCTAAGCTCATCGCAGAAGTTACGGGCATTGTAAACAGCTCGCGAATTATCATGCAATGTATGCAGAAAGAGAAAACCCATGCAAGAACATGAAGGCAGGGTGGTCACGAGCGTGAGGAGGACATGAACACAAGCCTCCCCAAATGCAGTGCCACCTACAGCTTACGGATCCTGGTGGCAGTGGGGCAGGCTCATGCAATGGAACAGTGATTCTGGGCCTGGGAAACTAGCAGACTAGTGGGAACACATAGTGCTGCAGGACTGGAATGGTTCCCAGTGGCTCAGAAACTTTTGCATGCGCAAGGGCACCTTTATGTAACTCTGTGACTTGCTTTCCCCTGTCCTGAACTGTCAGAATACCAAGATGCAATCAGCCCTCACAGTTCAAAAGCGAGTGGCAATAACCCTCTGGAACCCTGCCACGCCAGACAGCTACCAGTCAGTGGGCATTCAGTTTCGGAGTGGGTAAATCTACAGTGGGGGGGCTGCAATTACGCAAGTGGCCAACGCAATCATTGAATGATGCTGTTATGCATAGTGACTCTGGGAAATGTGCAGGACATAGTGGATGGCTTTGCAGCAATGGAGTTCCCAAACTGTGGTGGGGCTATAGACGTTCTGCATATCCCTATCCTGGCACTGGACCACCACCAGCACTCGTGTCTTTAAGAGCTCTAGCCTTTTTAAACAGCTGCAGGAAGGGACTTTAAAATAATAGAATATCAGGGTTGGAAGGGACCTCAGGAGGTGATCTAGTGCAACCCCCTGTTCAAAGAAGGACCAGTCCCCAAATAAATCATCCCAGACAGGGCTTTGTCAAGCCTGATCTTAATAACCTCTAAGGAAGGAGCTTCTACCACCTCCCTAGGTAATCCATGCCAAAGTTTCACCACCCTTTTAGTGAAAACATTTTTCCTAATATCCAACCTAAAGCTCCCCCACTGCAACTTGAGACCATTACTCCTTGTTCTGTTGTCTGGTATCCCTGAGAACAGTCTAGATCCATCCTCTTTAGAACGCCCTTTCAGGTAATTGAAAGCAACTACCAAATCTCTCCCCGGTCTTCTCTTCTCTCAATCCCAGTTCTCTCAGCCTCTCCTCCTAAATCATGTGCTCCAGGCCCTTAATCATTTTTGTTGCCCTCCTCTGGACTCTTTCTAATTTTTCCACATCCTTGTAGTGTGGGCCCCAAAACTGGACACAGTACTCCAGATGAGGCCTAACCAATGTCGAACAGAGAGGAACAATCACATCCCTAGATCTGCTGGCAATGCCCCTACTTATACAGCCCCACTGTTAGCCTTCTTGGCAACAAGGGCACACTGTTGACTCATATCCAACTTCTCATCCACTGTAATCCCTAGGTCTTTTTCTGCATAACTGCTGCCTAGCCATTCGGTCCCTGGTCTGTAGCAGTGCATGGGATTCTTCCATCCTAAGTGCAGGACTCTGCACTTGTCCTTGTTGAGCCTCATCAAATTTCTTTTGGCCCAATCCTCTAATTTGTCTAGGTCCCTCTGTATCCTATCCCTAACCTCCACTGTATCTACCACTCCTCTCAGTTTAGTGTCATCTGCAAACTTGCTGAGGGTGCAGTCCACGCCAGCCTCCAGATCACTGATAAAGATATTGAATAAAACCAGCCTCAGGACTCACCCTTTCAGAAAAGGGACTAAATATGGACATAGGGGACTAATCTTAGGCACCTTAGTCTGAAAATTTTTGACCTGTGTGCATATATTTTTTTATTCTGGAATTTTACATTTGTCATTGGAGTATATTATGTAGATTGCCTGACAAATCCATTAAAACTCCTGAGCTTATAGAATTCCAATGCATATCAACTCTTATTAGCACCTTGTGTTTATTTCAGTAGTAGTCTTTCATTCTGTTGTAGTTAAAGAAAAAGGTATATGCTCAATGGGTATTCAAGAAGTTCTGATGCATGAAAGCTACTCTTTGTCTGAATATAACATTTATTCCCCGCTCTTTCTTCTTTCTCATACAGTGTGTATAGACCAAGGAATTTCCTATACATTTTGTCTTTTTTTAAAAAGTAACCCATTAAAGTGGAAACTGAACAGAAAGGTCTATTAATTTTTGGTGAAGTGCTTGTACTTTTGACATTCTGTAATCAAAGGTTTCTTCCACTTTGGAGCAAAATATATGTTGTACTGCACAGCTGAGACAACAGCGATATTTGCTTCCTGAACAGTTACTTTAGAAATAAAACCTTAATAGCAAGTGTGACCAATATTTTATAAAGTTAAAGGTTATAGGCATGTTACAGATATAAGTATATTTTATACAGGATTATAAATAAAACAATAGAAGGTGTTACATCGGTATAAGGCATGGGTATATTCATTTACTCACCCTTAATAAACTATAACCATGCCCTTAATATAAAGTGACCAAATATATCATAGGGATAAAATTGTGAAAAAGTTGCAAAATAATTTGAAAACTCAAACTGTAGATGCAGCAGGAATTTTCAGTGGCTCATTCATTATATAACCCTTATTTGACTGGGTTACTGGTCTGGTGAATAGAGAGGAAGACAGTAGATATGATACATCTTGATTTTAGTAAGGCTTTTGCCAGTCCCACATGACATTCTAATAAACAAACTAGAGAAATGTGGTCTAAATGAAATTATTGTAAGGTGACTGCACAACTAGTTGAAAAACCGTATTCAGAGAATTGTTATCAATGGTTTACTGTCAACGGTTTGTTATCAGTGGGGTCCTGCAGACGTCAGTCTGGTACTATTCAATATTTTCATTAATGACTTGGAAAATGGAGAACGTGTGTGCTTTTAAAATGTGTGGATGGCACCAAGCTGGGAGATGTTGCAAGCATTCTGAAAGATAGGATTAGAATTCAAAATAACCTTGACAAATTAGAGAATGGGTCTGAAATCAGCAAGATGAAATTCACTAAAGAAAACAAAGTAATTCATTTAGGAAGGAAAAATCAGATGTCTAGCTACTACATGTGAATAACTAGCTAGGTGGTAATACTGCTAAAAAGGATCTCAGGGGGTTACAGTGAATCACAAATTGAATACAAGTCATGAATATGATGCAGTTGCAGAAAAGGCTAATAATATTGTGGAGTGTATTAACAGAAGTATCATATGAAGACCAGGTAGGTAATTGTCCAGCTTGACTTGACACTGGCGAGGCCTCCGCTGGAGTATTGTGTCCAAGTCTGGACATCACACATTAGAAAAGATGTAGATAAACCGGAGAGAATCCAGAGGAGAGCAACAAACATGATAAAAGATTTAGAAAACGTTATCTATGAGGAAAGGTTAAAAAACTGCACAAGTATAATCTTAAGAAAAGACGACTGAGGGGGGACCTGATAACAATCCTCAAATATGTATATGACTGTTCTATACAGCACGGCGATCACTTGTTCTCCATTCTCCACTGATGGTAGGAGAAGAAATAATGGGCTCAATCTGAGGCCACGGAGATTTAGGTTAGATATTAGGAAAAGCTTTCTAACTATAAGAATTAAAGAAGAGAACGAAATTTCATCTTTTCAGAAAAACTAGTATCTCCCTGTATATATTTTATCCATTAGCTACACAGAAATGTAGTTCTGGAAGGGACCTTGAGAGGTAATCCAGTCCAGCCTCCTGTGCTAAGGCAGGACCAAATAAGCCTAGACCATCACTGACAGGATTGTCCAACATGATCGTAAAAACCTCCAATTATGGGGATTCTACCACCTCCCTTGGACACCTATTCCAGAGTTTAACTTATGGGAAGTCTTAAAAGAGCAACATTCTGATGCAGAAACTACAAAACTCTAACCAGCAAAAATGAAAATCAACTCATGATGATGAAAATGAACATGCATCATCTGCACTGCTGTGGATCATTATTGAGCAGCACTCGTCATCAGCATGGAAGCATGCCCCCCTCTGAAATGATGGCTAAATAATGAAAGGGCATACAAATGTTCAGCATATCTGGCAAATAAAATACTTTGCAATGCCAGCTACCAAAGTGTCATGCCAATTCCTGTTCTCACTTTCAGTGACATTTTAAATAAGAAATAGGCTGCATTATCTCCTGCAAATGTAAACAAATTTGTTTGTCTGAGCAATTGTCTAAACAAGAAGTAGGACTGAATGGACTTGTAGACTATTGTTTAACAGTGTGATTAAAACTGTGATTAATCACAATTATTTTTTGTGATTCTTTTTTTTTTTTTAGTTAATCACATGAGTTAACTGTGACTAGGTGACAGCCCTAGTGCAAACACTTCCCTGTCTCTACTGGAAATACCTCGCCTGATGCATCCGAGGACTGCATTAGCTTTTTCACAGATGCATCACATTAGTGTCTCAGAATCATCCTATGATTAACCAATACACCCTGGTCTTGCTCCTCTATCTCTTTCACTGATAAGTCCCCAGTTTATTGCAAATATTCTTCTTGTTAATTCTTCTTGTTAGTCTCTAAGTTCTGATATTGAACTTTGCACTATTAAATATCATCCCATTTCTATCACTCTAATTTTCAAGATTGTCCAGATCTTCGTATATTATATTCTGGTCCTCTTCCATAATGGCCGTATCTCCCAATTTTGTGTCATCCTGACTCCCACCTGTTATGCCAAGGTCATTAATAAAAATGTTAAATAAGATAAGATTAGTACCAAGACTGATCCCTGAGGAACTCCACTAGTAATCTACTCCAGCCTGAGAGTGACAAAGAAAGCTTATGCTTCAGTACTTTAGTTAGTCTTTAAGATGCCACAGGACTCTTTGTCACTTCTGCAATTCCAGACTAACACGGATGCCTCTCTAATTCCAGCCTCAGAGTTCATCTTTCAGTGTGACCCACTGTAGTCTCCCCTTTAATTAGTTCCTTATCTACCTTTAAATTCTCATTAAATTGGAGAAGATGGAAATTAACTAATGATTTCCCAGGTGGTACTGTATCAAATGCCTTACTGAAATCCACGTAGATTAGATCTACTGCATTTCCTTTGTCTACCTTTATAGTTAAAATTGCTGAATGAAAGATGGACAGAGATGGGGTTATTATTAGAGACATGCAGAGTGGTAGTTGTGGGCATATAGCAATACTTAAAAATCAGCCCACTTATTTTTGTATCTAAATTAAGCCACCTCCATTTGAAATCTTTGACCTCTGAGCATATATATTATACTGTATCATCTTCTCCAGACATTTGATCTCTTTAGATTGCATGGAATCTTTTAGGTATCTTGTAACTCCCTCCATCTCTACAGCCTAATCTATCCTTCTAGCTTGGTTTATAACCAGGTATTATAGTAAGCTTTTGTCATTCTACTATGTTTATTAATACCCATCTCCCATGGCCATTTTTTATTACCATTCATCCTGGTTTAATCTATTTTTGCTTCTCAGCTTGTTGCACTATTTAGCTACCTGAAGTTGCTGTTTTTCCTGATTCCACCCTGCTCTGAAATAGCAAAAAAGTTATCTTTGTCCATTAGGTTACTCTGTAATAATAAGAGTCAAGACTCGTGTTTTTGTTGCTTAGGTATTTAGAAGAAATAACTCATTATCTTTCCTTATGGTAACTGGTAAAAAAGATTCTTGGCTTAGAGAATGCATATAAAAATTTAGTATTCCTAAACAGATTTTTCCTTGCTCTTAGATTCTTTGACCTATAACAGCTGGTGTAAGTTAGCACTTCTTTTGTTACCAATATCATCTCTGGATAACAGTGTTTCTTCATATAATATTTGATATTCTAAAAGGAATAACTCCTTAATAACAGGGGTTTAAAGACTAATAAATTCATTTGATTGCTTATTATTAATATACCATTCACATTATGAAGCAATGTGCTTTACAATATTTTTATGTATGGATCTCTGGCTGCAAGCAAGAAAACTACTAATCCTACCTTCCTAAAGCAATTATACATAACTCCCATTGTGTAGCATAGATTGGTTATTATCACACCATGCTAAGAAATCAAATATGTTTGCATTTATTTTGTCCACACTGCACTTTCATCATTAAAACTTTTGTCACTTAGGGGTGTGAAAAATACACACCCCTGGATGACAAAAATTTTAATGATGAAAAGCACCAGTATGGACAGCACTTCGTTGGCGGGAGCCGCTCTCCTGTTGACAAAGTTACCGCCCCATTGTACGGTGCGCAGTATAGACATATATAAGATTAGCAACCATGTTAGTCTGTGTCCGTAAATAAGACGAGGAAGACTTTGTAGCACCTTAGAGATTAACCAGTTTATTTTAGCGTAAGCTTTCGTGGGCTATAGCCCACTTCATTGGATGCATAGAATGGAACAGAAGTAAGATGCATTTATACACACAGAAAGCAAAAAAAAGTTGTACATTAGCACACCAATTCTAAGAGGCTGTTTAATATGGATGGGCCATTATCAGCAGGAAAAAAAACACCCAGTAGATAACATCTATTAAAGGTAAATTAACTAGGGAAATGCAATCAGTTAGTGTAATGAGAGAACCATTCACAAGTTCTGGCCTCTCCAACACATCATCAAAGACCTACAACCTATCCTGAAAGACGATCCCTCACTCTCACAAATCTTGGGAGACAGACCAGTCCTCCCTTACAGACAGCCCCCCAACCTGAAACAAATACTCACCAGCAACCGCAAACCACACAACAAAAAAACTAACCCAGGTACCTATCCTTGTAACAAAGCCCAATGCTAACTCTGTCCTCATATCCATTCAACTGACACCATAGGACCTAATCACATCAGCCACACCATCATAGGCTCTTTCACCTGCACATCGACCACTGTGATATATGTCATCATCTGCCAGCAATGCCCCTCTGCTATGTACATTGGCCAAACTGGCCAGTCTTTATGAAAAAGAATAAATGGACACAAATCTGACATCAGGAATCATGACATTCAAAAACCAGTAGGAGAACACTTCAATCTTCCTGGCCATTCCATTAAAGACTTGATGGTGTCGATTTTGAAACAGAAAAACTTCCAAAACAGACTCCAATGAGGAACTGGAATTAATTTTCAAATTGGACACAAGGGCTAAACAGAACTTGCGAATGGTTCTCTCATTACACTAACTCAGGGGTCTCCAAACTACGGCCCGCGGGCCAGATGCGGCCCGCGAGGCCCTCTCATCCGGCCCGCGGCAGGGGTCGGGAACCAGCCAAGGGGCCGGGACGCGCCGCGTGCTCCGCTGCCGCCGCCGGCCGGGACGCGCCGCGTGCTCCGCTGCCGCCGCCAGCCGCGGGGCCGGGACGCGCCACGTGCTCCGCTGCCGCCGCCAGCCGCGGGGCCGGGACGCGCCGCGTGCTCCGCTGCCGCCGGCGGCCAGGGACGGCTCAGAGCTGGGGCCGGGACACGCCGCACCGCCAGAAACAAGGAGCCACCCACTGCCAGGCGGCGAAACGGTCTGTGGGGAGAGACCGGGTTGAGCGGGTCAGTTTGGGGGGGGGGAAGAGACCGGGTTGAGCGGGTCAGTTTTGGGGGGGGGGGGGGGGAAGAGACCGGGTTGAGCGGGTCAGTTGGGGGGGGGGAAGAGACCGGGTTGAGCGGGTCAGTTGGGGGGGGGGGGTTGGAGGAAAGGAGGTTTTGGGGGGAGAGACCTGGCTGGGTGGGTCAGTTGGGGGTTGGAGGAAAGGAGGTTTGGGGGGGAGAGACCTGGCTGGGTGGGTCAGTTGGGGGTTGGAGGAAAGGAGGTTTGGGGGGGAGAGACCTGGCTGGGTGGGTCAGTTGGGGGTTGGAGGAAAGGAGGTTTGGGGGGGAGAGACCTGGCTGGGTGGGTCAGTTGGGGGTTGGAGGAAAGGAGGTTTGGGGGTAGAGACCTGGCTGGGTGGGTCATTGGGGGGGGGGGTTGGAGGAAAGGAGGTTTTGGGGGGAGAGACCTGGCTGGGTGGGTCATTTGGGGGGGGGGGTTGGAGGAAAGGAGGTTTTGGGGGGAGAGACCTGGCTGGGTGGGTCAGTTGGGGGGGGGGGTTGGAGGAAAGGAGGTTTTGGGGGGAGAGACCTGGCTGGGTGGGTCATTGGGGGGGGGTTGGAGGAAAGGAGGTTTTGGGGGGAGAGACCTGGCTGGGTGGGTCATTGGGGGGGGGGGGGGTTGGAGGAAAGGAGGTTTTGGGGGGAGAGACCTGGCTGGGTGGGTCATTTGGGGGGGGGGTTGGAGGGGGGTTGGAGGAAAGGAGGTTTTGGGGGGAGAGACCTGGCTGGGTGTGTCAGTTGGGGGTTGGAGGAAAGGAGGTTTTGGGGGGAGAGACCTGGCTGGGTGGGTCAGTTGGGGGGTTGATGTGTAGTGTTCATGTGTAGTGTTCATGTGTAGTGTTCATGTGTAGTGAATAGGTGTTCATGTGTAGTGTTCATGTGTAGTGAACAGGTGTTCATGTGTAGTGTTCATGTGTAGTGTTCATGTGTAGTGTTCATGTGTAGTGAACAGGTGTTCATGTGTAGTGTATCAATGTGTTATTAAATAATAACTGAATAAAATAATATTAAATAAATAATTAAAAACAACATCCATGTTTTGATTCTTTTTTATTTGGACCTCGAGTGTGTTGTCGGCCCCCGAACTGCTATTTGATAGTTAATGCGGCCCTCGGGCTGAAAAGTTTGGAGACCCCTGCACTAACTGATTGCATTTCCCTAGTTTATTTACCTTCAATAGGTGTTATCTACTGCCAGACACATAAATCCATTTCAAAGGGTATTTTTTTCTCCTGCTGATAATGGCCCATCCATATTAAACAGCCTCTTAGAACTGGTATGCTAATGTACAACTATTTTTTTGCTTTCTGTGTGTATAAATGCATCTTACTTCTGTTCCATTCTATGCATCCAATGAAGTGGGCTATAGCCCACGAAAGCTTATGCTGAAATAAACTGGTTAGTCTCTAAGGTGCTACAAAGTCTTCCTCGTCTTATTACTGTAGACATTACTTAAATGATCCTTGTGAATATAATCTATGGAGTGTCAAGACAGTGTTTCTAAAGGAAATACAATTATTTTCTTTATCTGTTTCTGATTGGACAAGTATTTAATGACACAATGTTGTTCACTATAGTGTTCAGATAGTGATTATTATAGTTACGCATGCTTAGACTGGGGGTGGGAGGAATTGATGTAAATTACGCAACTTCAACTATGTAAATAACATAGCTGAAGTCGACATATTTAGATCTACTTACCATGGTGTCTTCACTGTGGTAAGTCGATGGCTGATGCTCTCCTGTTGACTCCACCTGTGCCTCTCGCCCTGGTGGAGTACAGGAGTTAATGAGAGACCGCTTGGTGGTTGATCGATCACATCTTGACTAGACACGATAAATCGACTTCCGCTGGATTGATCGCTGCCCATTGATCCAGAGGGTAATGCAGACAAGCCCTAAGTACTGAAACAAAATGCTTTTTTTTTTTTTAATGAAGCCTAAATCTGAAAAAAATGTTAACAATAGTACTTGGAAAAGCAAATCAAAGTTAAAATGAAAATGGGCTTTTTACTTTAAGGTCTCAAGTTTTGAGGTCTTAATTTTAAGGATTTTTAAAAAGCACTCAAAAATTTTACTTATAGTCAAACTCAACATCAACAAAAATAATGTTTTAGTGCTCACTTCTCATCAAACGTCAAGTGAAACTTGAACTACTAAGTCACTTTTGACGACTGAACCTCCATCTTCAGAACAGAGCCCAAAGTAATTTTATGTAGATATCTGGGGACCAAACCTAACCCACAAAACTCTCATGAAGAAACAGTTTAATTTTCAAAATTCCTTTAATAAATTGGACTAGCTTTTGTTAGTCATGGAAACATTGTTTGAGAAGCTTAAACTAGAAGTTAGCACTTATGGGACAAAGCTGGAAATATTACAACTGAGAGTACAGTTAGTCATTTCAGCTACAAAACTACAAGAAAATGTTGAAGAAGTCTATAAAAATCAACTAGTTTTATTTTCCTAAAATCCGATCAGTCCTCATTTAAAAAAAAATCTTACAAAAAATTGGGTGTTTGTAGCTGTTTTGGCAACCCCAAAACATCAAGACTGTTTCATGGGGGACAACTGGAGCACCTCCTTGTGGCTGCATTTAGGGAATAGCTCTGCCCAGTCTGGCACATCCACCTCCTTGTTCATGCTGCAACCCCTCTCACGCTCCAGGAGTTGCAGTACTTCCACTTTGTGAGTTGGTTACTCCTTTTTTTTGGCTTGGCCTTTTGGCCAGGTCACTTCTATTTTCCCCTTCTGGGGTATCAAAGTCTCACTGGACAGCTGTTCCCATCAGTTCTCCAATTTCAGGAGAAAGCAGCCCCCTTCTCCCTCCAGGTTTCAGTTCATGGACCCTTGAATCAACAAACAAGGTCTCCAGCATCCCCATCCTTGTCAGTGTTTCCCTGATTCTTTTCCTGCTCCACCCCATCAGGCTTCTGCTTCTCCATCTTCCTGGGAAAGCCCTTCCGTAAGAGCTACGATCCCAGGGCTTGTACTCTTCCGTGTTTCCTCCTTTCCCTCTAAATCCAGAGAGAAGTTCCAGGGTTCTAAATTGCAGCACCCTTTCTGCTGCAAACTTCCTGACTTTATACTAGCCCTGCTGTGGCTGCTCAGCTGGGCTCGATCATCAATCAGTGCTTGCTCATCAAGTCTAGCTCCCTGAGGTGAGAGTTATCAGGTACTGAACCCCTTCTGACCCACATTCACCCTTTCCATGATAGTTTGGGATGAACACCCCACCAGAGACCCAAAGGATGGATGTACAGAAACTTTGTGTATTGCTTTTTAAAAAATAAACAGCCACTTGGGAGAGTGATGCTATTAGTTTCATTTCTGGTGTTTTATATGAATCATAAACACACATAGGGTATATCTACACTTTGATCTGGAGATATAATTTCTGGCTTGGGTAAACATATGCATGATAGCTTTGATCATGCTAAAGTAGATGTGTAGTTCTGGGAATATGGGCTAGCTGCCGCAACTAAGTTCCTTGGCTCTTGGGCAGGATTGTACTTGGAGTGGCTAGTCCATCCCTTTGCAATGTGGCTTTGGCAGTGAGCTATTTTTAGTGTGGTAATTCAATGAAAGCTAGCACTCATACATCTATCCGAGTTGGGCATTACACTCCCAGCTCAAAGTGTAAATATACTAATAGCGGCATTTATGTACTGGTCCAAAGACTGGATGGAGCTATACCGCCTGATAGGGAACTCCGAGGGATCATGCATAATTGGGGACAGAGAGGTGGCGGGGCACCTTCATGGCAGGGGAGTTTGTTGGAACCATAGCTCTTCCTTCTTGTCTCTTCTCCTTGCCCCCTTTGATGTACACCAAGACAAACGCCTGTGCTCAGGGACTGCAAATGTAAGTTGTCCCTGCAGAGGCCATGCAACCAATGGAGAGGGCAGTATGTCCGTCCTTCCACCTTATATATCTGCATAAGGACCTGTCAATCTAGTTCTATTTTTTTTTTTTTGGAAGCACAGCAGGCTGAACAGACACACTAAGCCACTTTGATTAAAAAAAAAAACACACAGTAGTAATAGCAAAAAGTGTTACCAAGAGAGTTCAATTGCTGAGTTCAGTTGAGCTTTAACCCTTTTCTAATGCCAGCAGAGTGGGAAATCTCCCACTAGACAAACTAATTCTTCCTTTTTATTGGTAGAAGAATATGTCTGATGAAAGGTCTACAGGTGTCTAAGTAGTAATGATGGGTGAGATTCAAAAGATTCAAAGGTTTAGTTCATGTTTGTTAAGATTATAAGACTAGATTTTCATCTGATCTTTACATGAACTGTGTAAACCTCTTAGGTCTGCAAAATTAGTCTGAAAGTCTGGTGAGAAGAGACTCTCATAAGACTGCTGGAATTGCTGCTTCTAGCTAGGTAAGAGAAAACACTACTTCATTATTTTTGCCCTTCTGCTTCTAGTTCCAGCTAGAAAGTGAAAGGTGCAGGGCAAGGAAAAAAGTTTATAAAAAAGAAAAAGGTTGAGAGAACCTTTTCGAACTTCAGGGGTGTAGAAGAAAACAAGTCTTCACTCTGCATTTGTTACCAACAAGTCAGAGCCACTTTTATTATGAGCGATTGCAAGGGAAGACTGCAGTTGGACAGAGGGTCTCTTGTCCTAGGGCAGATCTTCAAAGCAAGCAGCTTAAAGACAAGTATTTATATTCTCCTGTCACATACATCAATGTCCAATGGCTATTTCCTGTTTATACTTGTTCCTTCCTGATAGCCTACTCATCTCAACAGTTCTTGCTCAATGTCAGCATTCCACCCTTATCTTCCTGAAGTAATGTATCTTAGGGCTGGTCTTCACTGGGGGGGGGGGGGGAGGGGGAAATCGGCTGTAGATACGCAAATTCAGCGACATGAATAATGTAGCTGAATTCGGCGTCTCTACAGCCAACTTACCTGCCGTCCTCACGGCGGCGGCAGTCAGCAGCGCACTCCCCCATCGACTCCAGCTTGCGCCTTTTGGCAAGCTGGAGTTCCAGAATCGATGGCAGAGCCGCTGGCGATCGATTTATTGCGTCTTGACGAGACGCTATAACTCGATCGCCCAAAGATCAATCCCCCCCGCAGTAGTGAAGACAAGCCCTTACTTGGACAAGTCCTTCTTGATGCTCTGTCTCTAAGTCAGCTAAGATGGCTGCACTTAGATCCCCTTTTTCTCTTTTTCCACTTCCACCCTGGTTCTGTTCAGATTCTGTTTAATTTATTCCTAGTTTTATCTAGGTTGCTTTGCCTGCCCTTGCTAAGGCTCTTTACTTTACTGAGAACTACACGGTGTCAGCTGTGAATAGTTATGGCTATAAATTGTCCGAGTTAACATCCATAGCATGCTCAACGTATATCTTCAGTGTTGTTGGTTGCATTGTTAGTGACAGGAGAAGGGTATTTAGTTAAGCCAGTATCTAATGCAATGTTTTTAAAAAGATGAATCTGGAAAACTTCCAAAATTATATAGTAATCCCTCTAAATTACACCTCAGAAGATCGATTGAACAAGGACACAGTGAACATGGCTGATCTTATCCACAGTAAATGGACAGCTCCCTGATTAACAGATGGAAATAAACTAAACAATGTCCATTAGCCAGTGGATATCTATTTATCCATGGTACTTATATGGCTCCCATCACTGTAATATCTGAGAACCTCCGAATCTTTAACGTACTTTAGGTCCCATTGTGCTAAGTACTGTATACACACAGTACAAAAGCTCACTATCTTTAGTACAGGGCAGGGATCGGCAACCTTTGGCATGTGGCCCACCAGGGTAAGGTCCCTGGCAGTCCGGGGCAGTTTGTTTACCTGCCGCGTCTGCAGGTTCAGCTGATCTCATCTCCCATTGGCTGCGGTTCGCCATTCCAGGGCACTGGGGGCTGCGGGAAGTGATACAGGGTGAGGGATGTGCTGGCCACCCCTTCCTCCAGCTCCCATTGGCCTGGAATGGTGAACTGCGGTCAGTGGGAGCTGCGATTGGCCGAACCTGCAGATGTGGCAGGTAAACCAACCATCCTGGCCCAGCAGGGGGCTTACCCTGGTGGGCCATGTGCCAGAGGTTGCCAATCCTTGGTATAGCGATTACTGCAGTAACATATTATGGTTAACACTCAAACTGTAGCATATTCTAAACTTTCCATTTGATATTATCATCTGTATTTACACACTTTGGTATTGTCAACCTAGGAGTTCACCCATTTTCTCATTCTTATTGTGTACATGCAATACTTACCATAATATGACCTTGATCTCCCAGCTTTGAAGTACTTCAAGTACTAGTTGAGAAGAATTCCACATCTTCTGTGAAACTCCCTGGCTACATGCACTGGTGTTTCCTGCTTCAGATATGGTGAGAATGTTTCTTATGTGAATTCCTCAGATTATTCTGAGCCTGGATCTCTGTCTTCCATTAGAAGTTGCCTGCTACCTCCTAAATGTTTTGTGACTGTTTGAGTCTAATATAGCTTCCTGCCCACCTTTCCCTTCAGTGACATTTTGTCTTCAAAGACATGTTTGCATAGGAAGGGGGCATCTCAGAAGTTTCTCTGATTCCATTGCGCAGAAGGTAACCAGCCTTAATTAGAACTCTCGTCTGTCAAAATGAATTCTATGAAATAGAGCAAAAGTTTTAAACACATACTCTTTACTCTGACTGTGTAAATGAACCACACACACTACAAAGCCTGCTGGTCTCTGTTTGAAACAGCACTTTGAAAAGAATAGGCTGTCATCTTAGGATAGGCTCAAGGAGTTCCCAAATATGCTAGGGAGCAGTAGGGGCCAAACCTAGAGGGGTCCAAGCTCTAAGCAGCTTAAATACATGTTTAAAATGAAACTTCCTCAGCTTGGAGGCCTTCCAGGTGACAAAAGAAAAGGCAGCAACTGGGAATGGATTTTTTTCATTGGTTATGCAAAATTCTGAATCAAGCAGCCCTGCATGAGGAGAAGCTGAATACAAATGGGAGGGAGAGCATACCATACTGAGAGGAGCCAGCAACTTTTAAAACTGTGGATGGATTGATTCTGTAGCACTCTCGTTTTGTTAGGGGATCTGTAAGAATCAGATTTAACAGGCTGGAGGATCTGGTCTATTTTGCTATTCCTTCTCCCTCCAAACAAAAGGAATCTGGCTTCTCCTTGGCTAAATGGTATAACCATAGACACATACCAAATGCACTAAATGGACAACCTATGGGAACATGACCCAGGTTAGTTGTCTAACTTAGGTTGGAATGGATTAGCTTAGAAAGGTGTTTTATGGGTAACCAAGGCTGTGTTGTTTTAATTAGATAAGCCAAATTTCTCAGAATTTCATAGACTAGACTACATCTGCTTTAGGTGGGGGGAAAATCTCCCAAGGAGAGGGAGTCAAAGACTTCTCCAACCTGGTCACTCCTATGATATACCTTTTCAAAAAAGGGGCTAAGATCATCTGTGCAACTGTTGCACTGGTGGGTTTTGAGTGGATGAAAAAGGCATTCACTTCATCCCCCATTTCAACCCAACCAGTCCCCACAAAGACCTTCATAGTCAAGAATATTGCCTTGGACTTTGTGATAGGTGCGGTTACTGGTTCTTGCTCCACCCAACAACTGTTTCCACACCAGCCCTAGTCTCTACCCTATTCAGAACCCCCTGATTCTAACTATTTACTTTTCTCCTGACCATGACTGGTTCTGTTCAGAATTCCAGCTCCAACCATTGGCTTGTCTCCTAACCACAATTCTAATTTCAACTTCTGAATCTTCTCTGACTGGGACTGCTCACTAGGTTGTATTGTGTACACCTCCATTGTGTGCAGAAACCAGGGCCATTAGGAAAAGGGGTTCCTGTAGGGATGGAAGGAGGTGGCTCAGACTTGGATGAATTTTGGCCAAGGTTCTTCAGACAACTTGTTGGCTTAGTTTTGGGTTTGTAACAAAACATTAAAACAAGTGATTTTGCATAATTTCCTGTTCGGGTCTGAAAGTTTTGTACAACTTTTGTACGGCTTAACTAAGTTAAGTATTATATGGGGGTGGGTGACTAAAAACAGTGAGTGATATTAAATTATGTGAGTGGCAACATACCCAACCATGAAATGAAAAGTTAAGGTATTCTAAATTTCAAATTAGAACAAAGGCAAGGAAATTTATTATTATTTCAGAACCTTAAGATTAATTTAGTTTCTTCATAACTTCAATATGATGTTGAGAAGAAAGGATTACTTTTATTTATTTATGTGTTTGAAAGGTATTGGCATTATTTTATTCATATGGCTCTCCCCAATCTCCAGCATTTTATTATGTGGTTAATGTAGCTTTGCCATTAATTTCTGATGAAGAGTCTTGAGTGATTGTATATGTTATAAAGAATGTTGATTGCCTTCTTGTGAGAGATGGCAAAAATGTTTTATAGAGTCTCTGTCTACACATGAAAATTGAATCATTCGATTGTTAGGGGTTGAAATAGATTGGCCATTCTCTGGGTGGGATTTTATTTCTGCTGTTGATGCGTTCTGTTATAGTTCATAACTTTAACATAAATGAGGTTAAATTACCTGTCCTGATGATTTATAAAAGATTCCAGACCACATCTTTTGATTCTAAACAAAAATAAATCTCTTATGTTTGTTTTACCAGTTTTAATATTCTCTAATACTATGAATTGTGGGATTGATTTGATTCTCCTGTGTGCCTTTCTTACCTTTTGAAAACAAATATCTGGTTTAGACTACTTTTGATATTTTTTCCAAATTATATGTTGATGTATTTATATTACAATACCATTAAGGTGCCCCAACCAAGATTGGAGGTCCATTGAGCTAGACACTATACAAACACCTTATAAGACACTGATAAAAATCTATATAGTGTTAGTTATAGGTGAAGGAGTAATATTTCTGGTAGGCGCTGACCTTGTTCTATTCTGTTGTAGAGCCTAAATTCTGTTTCTCATGCTATTTTATGAGGAGATTATGTTCTAGCAGCTTCTTGCTCAGTGCAGCACTTTGGAAATCCTTAGATAAAAATTAGGATTTTATGTTGATGGCTTTTATTACTGATACTTAACTTTTATATAAAACCCCTTGACAGGCATTAGCTGCTCTGGTGTTTTCTTGCTTCTTTGGGCTTAAGTGACTAAGTCTTCACCCTGCTTGAAAACCTTTTGGGAAAAGTGATGTATTTCATGGCCTGCTCTAACATTAACACTGTAACCTACTAAAAGAAAACATATATTTCAATGTGAATGAGAGCAGAGTTTGATGCAGTGTTTCAGACATGCATATTTGAAAGCAAAAATGTGAGGCAAATCCTCTGTAAATGTATTGTTGGAGAGCGGTTCACATACCCTACAAAATATTTATCTAAATGTTGAAATTTTTAGTCAGTGTTGCGGGCTCTTATGATGTTATTGTGCATCTCATGATGCTTGCCATTTCAGGTCTTGCAATACCGTGAGTGTGAGAAGCTCTACTTACCTTTAAGAAGAGAAGGTTTCTAGTTCTCGTGGATGTTGAGAAAATCCTAAAAACTTGAGCCCTAAAAGCTGACATGCCAGAAGGTAAATAAGATTGACACACTTGGCTTCAAAAGATAATCACAATGTTTTTTTTAAAAAAATCATAATTTTTGAATGCTTGAGGATTAAATACCAAAATATGTTAGTTTTAGCTGATTTCGGGCCCTGGGAGTGAGGGCAGTGTAATCTAACTTTGCATTGGGCTGACCAAGCCCAAAGATGGTCAGCTTTAGGAGCACAGTATAGAAGATGGATATTTACTCATTCCAAAGGCAGGTGGTAAGTATGCAGATGAGCTTTCTGGGCAGCCCTATGTGACTTCTCTGTGCCTCTATCAGCCCCATTCTGGTGCTGTGCAAATTGCTGCAGTCCTGGATCTGCAGAAAACCTTGCAGTACTCCCACAGTATTCTTTATCTGGGGGAGTGGGAGGCTATGGAGAAGGTTCTTGTGTATTTGGAGGTGGGGTGAAGTCATTCGGAGGGCACTGATCACCTGGTGGTATTGCTGTTCTAATTTTAAATCTTTTATTTCCCAAAGGGTTTCACTCCACCATTTTACCCTCTTTACTGTCTCCTCTCAAAAGCTTTTGGAAAAAAAACCATATGTCTAACTAGAGGTCTCAGGGCTGCTCCATCTCATGCCAATCCATGGCACTGGTGGGTCCAGACAACTGGAGTTAAGTGATAACATACAAAGCTGCCAGCCCAATTCCATTGCCAATTTCTAGTACCAGGAGCTGAGTGCACTCTTGATTTGGGCCTGTGCTGAACTGGAGATTGGGATCAACCTCAGATCCCTGATGTCATGCTACAGCACACTTATTAGCCTAGCAGTGACTCCCATAATCCTTAAGTGTCAGTAGTTTTATAACCTATCTTTTGAAACTCATTTTGATATTACATTTCATAGAAAAACCTTAGTTGGTAAAATGCTTTGAGTGAAAGTTGATATAACAGCTAACACAAGGCCATACAGCTATCTCTTCTGGGCTGAAATAGAACCATGATTAATAATATTCAGAAATTAAATATAGCCATTTTGAATAGGAACTGAGGAGGAAGAGTAATTTAGTCAACTGAAATGATAAATAAGCAGAATGGAATAATTCAAGTTGGAAGTTGGTCACAATATATGCTTAACAATTATACTTGGGACACCTCCATGGGACTAAGTGACCACAAGTATTCAAGAGTTTGATAGAACACACTGGAATATAGTAATTTTTCAAACTAAATCAATGTCCCGTCATGGTGTTGAGTGTCACCTAATCAATAAACATTATTCCTGAGAAGTCTGAATAGTTTGGGAGGTCTCCAAGCCAAATGCTGACCCAGCTTAGTTTGTGGCTTCTCATTGGGTCACAGCATAAAGTAGCTTGACTGCACACAATTGGTTTAAATGTCATTTACATTGGTCTGAATATGATAACCACATTTAATGTTTTGCCATTTCAAAGGTTGTACAGTACCAGTTTAAAAATACACCTTTCCAACCAGTAGAAGCTTCTACGATTTGCACAGTGTAGTTGGGGTGCAAACCAGGTGCATTTTGGGGGAACAATATAGTTTCTCTGTTAATAAAAGCTTTGTGTTAAAAAAGAATAAAAAACAGGCTATGAACAGTCTTTGGTATGGTGTGGAAAAAGGTGAGGTCATCTCACAGTGGTTAGAATGAGTAGTAACTCCACTGGACTCAATGGAGTTACCAACCTAGCACTGTGCACAGAGAGAGAACAATCAGGCCCAGAGTTAGCCAGTACATTTCAGTCATGAGGCTATATTAGGAGAAAAGAAAAAGATTTAGTTAATTTGCTCACTTTAGTATGAACTAGCCCCTTCTGTAACTTGTGTAGTGTATGTGGATGAGTTATTAACCTTAGGGGAAAGGGTGGTGGTATGTACTTTGCAGAATGTTTGAGTTTTGTTCTGGCATGCATTGCACATTAGGGAGTCATTACAATGATGATAATGAAGAGCTCATTAATTTCTATGGGGCTTCTTGTATTATTATCATAGCTTCTCTAATATACAATGCATACTGCTCTTAGTAAGCACTGAAACCTTACACCATAAAGACTATGATTGTGTTGCATCTCAGGAAGCAATTGCTCTACTATACAATGTTAATTCCTTAGGCCTGGTCTACGCTATGTGATTATGTCGAATATAGCCCTGCTATGTCCAAATAAAGGTAGATCCGTCCACACAACCAAGGCAGTTTTGTCAACATAAAGGCCTCTATACAGTATACTCTATACTGGTTTCTATACTCCACCTCGGCAAGGGGAGTAGTGGCAAAATCTGTTCCGAATTTGAGTTACTGTGAACACAATTCAATGGTATTGGCCTCTGGGTGCTATCCCAGAATGCTCCATTGTGACCACTCTGGACAGCACTCTCAACTCAGATGCACTAGTCAGGTACACAGAAAAATCCCCGGGAACTTTTGAATTTCATTTCCTATTTGGCCAGCGTGGCGAGCTCATCAGCACAGATGACCATGGAGTCCCAGAATTGCAAAAGAGCTCCAGCAGGGACCTAACAGGTGGTACTGGATCTGATCGCTGTATGGGGAGAAGAATCCATGTAGCAGGCAAGTGTCCTGGGCGGCTAGTATTAGTGTTATTGCCATTCTACTGCTCAGTTAAATTTAGAGTAAAGGCTTAACATCTCTCAGGTGATTTTTGTGCACTACAAATTGCATACAGAGTGAAATTAAATGGATGAGTGTGTGTGTGATGTAAAGAAAATAATTTCTTATTTTTGGAAGGATCCATTTTCCAAATTATTGAGAAGAGGCTGAAGATGAGCATGCTACAGCCTTGCCTTACAGAAGTACAGTAGTCTTCTAGTTCATGTAGCAGACGCTCATGCTTTTAACTCCAGAGGTCCTACTTCAGTCCATGCTGCCAGTGACCTGCTGGGATGGGTTAGATATGCTAGGGTAGTGTGTAGGAATTGGGAAGAATGCCTTTCAGTGGCTTAAGCAGGCTTCTGTTTGGAAGCCGTCATGAACAGAAGGGTGTGTATATAGTTAGTAAACATTGTCATTTGGACCCCAGCTGTATATTTGTTGTATGAACACAAAAGACTGTAGACGTTAGGAAGGATGAGATCCTAATTCAGCAATAGAGTGAAATAAGAGGGATTGTAAAGGCCTAAACTGAAAAGGAAATGGCAGCCGCTAGCTACCAGCACTGACTAAACCCCGCATGCAGGAGAGTGGGGGTTAAATATGTGTCTGTTAGGGAGAATAGAGTCACATGATAACTCATTAGAGGACTGTCTCATCTATAGCAAGAGCCTGGAACTGTATATAATTGCTAATGTGACAGACCGCTCTCTCACCCCTTGTCAGGAACAGGCAGGAAACCCTTTTTTGCTCCAACAGTGCTCTTTAATTTACAGTGTAGGACCCCACCACCAATATATACAGCTTAAAACAGCTCATTAATATACAGCTCTGGATACACCGCTCTAAACAGGTACAGGGGGAGGCTGAGTCCACTACCCCCGGTTGGGACTCTCTCCCCAACTGCACCCGCAGAGTGAGTATTGGATAGCTCAACAAACACACACAGCTCTTGATAGCTACACACACACACACACACACACACACACACACACACACACACACACACACACACACACACACACACACACACACACACACACACACACACACACACACACACACACACACACACACAGAATAGCTCATGCCACCTCCACCACACCGGGCTTCGGTCCTGGCAACCTTATATCCCCCAGAGGAGGCTGCCAGGTGCAACTCATGCAGGCTGATTGGCCTGCACCGCAGGTGGCTAATTAGCCTTCCTGCCAGGGAGGTTTGCAGAGGGCTTTTCTCCCTCTTAAAGGGGCGGCAGGCTGGGTCAAGCCCACCCTGCCACACTAATGATATAACTGATGAGATAAAGGGGGCTGTTCTACTCATTATAGAGGCGCCTAAGACCTAACTTGCTATGCATCTGAACAGCTCCACGGCATTTGCTGAGATGCTGGAAATTCTACGAAATCATCTACCACTAAAGGCTGTAGTTGTAGTAGATACAAAGTATTCAGTTTTTATAAAGTAAATCTAAAAGAAAGTTTAACAATTTCTGAACATGGATGAATTAAGGAAATAAGTAGAACACAGAGAGTTGAAATGATGCATTAAGGGAAGCAATCCCAAAATATTTATTGACTCAGGCTGATCTGACTCTAAAGTGTGCACTAGAAATGATGCATCAATTAAGACAGTTACTAGAGTTGCCAAGAAGCTGCAACAGCATTGTAAAATCTGTGCAACAGAGTAGGGGATGAAGTTGCACAAACAGTTTAGATTACATTCAGACTGTGTGCTTTTTCTTGTAGAAAACAGCCTCACAAAGCAAATTATTGTTGGTTCAAGGACAAACCCTGTAAAAATGGCAAGAAACTGCAACACACAGACACTGTGCAGGTCAGTGCAAAAAAAATACAATAGCCACCACACAGGGGCAGAACCAGAAAATTTCAGTTTAATCAGCTTGCAGATGACATGAAATCCTCTGAGAATGTTATAGCATATCTGCTACTGTTTAATTTAAAAGACAAATGATGTGTTTGGATGTTTTGCACAAGTAGGGGGATTCAGACTAGATGCGGGGTCTGCTGTTTGTTCAATTTCATAGCAGGATTATCAGAGACCACTTTTAAAAAGATGATGTTGCAGAAAACCTCAGTGCTACTAAAAACAGATTTTTGCTTCACTGGACGTTATAGCAAAGGTAGCCACCTTAAACAGCATGTGCTTAAACTGCTATGTTGTGACTGAAGGAATCTTGCATTATTTGGTAGAGAACAGCTGAGTGAGCTTCAGATAGATTAAAAAAGCATAAAATGTCTGTGGGTTTAAAAAAAAAAACTCCAGCCCAAATCAAAAATTTGCCTTGAAGAAAAATTCAGCTACTCTGCTTCAGGATGCTAGTGGAACTTTAAAACAGAGACAACTGCAAATTGTGGTTGAAGAGAAAACAGTTCCTACATGTTGCAAAGCTTGTCCAGTATATTTGCATGACACAGCCAAAGGCAGAGGCAGAACTTCAGCAATTACAGGATTTGGGAATTTTATCCTAGATTAATTGAAGTGAATGGCGCCACTCCTATAGGGCTAGTAATGAAAAAGGACAAATGGGGCTGTCCATATCTGATTTCCAGGTTACCATTAGCCCAGTATTGCATGCACGTTAGTATCCCGTACCTAGAATAGAGAATATATTTGCCATATTAGCTGGTGGTCATTTCTCCAAGATCAGCCTAACCCAATTTTATCTAAAAATGGAAATTGAGGACAGTGACAAGAAGTGCTACCTCGCAGTTTACAGGACTTATTTCAATATAGTAGGTTAGTGTTTGGAATGGCAGTGAGCCGGGGCCAGGTATTCCTGGCACTCAGTATTACTTGGACAATATACTGGTCCTGGGGGATAGCATTGAAGAGTCACTAGAAAACCTCCAACCTCTATTTGTGAAATTGTCCTAGTATGGTCCTAGAGCAAACAATAAAAAAATGTACATTTTTTGAAGATTTGTTTACCTTCTGTGGCCATACAATTGATAAAGGTGGCTTGCATGAATCACAAGACTAAAGTGAAGCCATCCTTATGGCATGTCAAGCACAGTGTCAAGATTAAATTCATTTTGGGGGATGGTCAGTTATTACCATAGATTTTTGCCTAACCTGGAAAGAGTGTTATATCCTCTAAATGAGATGTTAAACAAGGGACAGAAGTGGTGTTGGGTGCTGGTTTACACAGTGTATTAAGACTTTTGAGGAGCTTGAGAGGTTTATATTTTCTGAAGGGTCCTCACACGCTACAACGTGGGACTTTTTTTGCATTAGATTCCCATTCTAAATGATCCAACTATTCTACGTGAACTCAGTTAATTAAGCCCAGACAGTGGAGGTGTTAAGACTATATCCATAGATAGTAGCTCTGAACAAATTGTAAGACACACTGGAACTCTATTCATATATTAAGAATTTATATATTTTTTTTTGTTAAAAGAAAGAATATCTAACTCGTCACATCGGCCCCTTGCCATCCTGCCACATGTGGAATAATGGAAAGGTTTATTCAGATATTTGAACGAGTGATTTGTGCTATGGTTCTGGATAAAGTTAGGGTGTAACACATTTTCTATTGGATGTTTTACACCAATGATACGTATTGAAAATATTCCACCTACAATACAGTCACAGACAGTGACTTGGTGTAGGGTCACTTGTTATAGACTCACTGCTATGAACACTACAGAGCCCGGAAGATGTGGCTGATACTCCAGAAGGCACATACAATGTTCCCGTTGCTCTTGTGATGCCTATAGCTGTGTCCATACTACAACCACAGGTTGTGATTGCGGCTTGAATAGGTGTACCTGAACTTTTAACCAAGCTAACTTAGGTACTGGAGCAGTGAAGCCATGGCAGCATGCATGTTTGTGTGGGATGTGCAAACCTACCAGAACCCTGGCTTACTACTCACAGGGCTAGCCCATACTGAAATGCACTGCTGCAATGGCACTGCTGCTAAGAGCCCACCTTAATTGATTTGTCTCGTTAGAGTTGGTATGGCAACCCCCATCTTTTCATGTTCTCTCTCTCTCTCTCTCTCTCTCTCTCTCTCTCTCTCTCTCTCTCTCTCTCTCTCTCTCTATATATATATATATATATATCTTCCTACTGTATTTTCCACTCCATGCATCTGATGAAGTAGATTTCAGCCCACGAAAATTTATGGCCAAATACATTTGTTAGTCTCTAAGGTGCCACAAGTATTCTCATTCTTTTTACTGCTCCAGTAGCAGAGCTAGCTAGATTAAAGCTATCTTGAGTATGTCTACTGAACCAGCAGTTATACTCAGTGACTATAGTAGGGTTGCCAACCCTTCAGAATTCTCCCAGAGTCTCCAGGAATTAAAGATTAATCTTTAATTAAAGATTATGGCATGTGATGAAACCTCCAGGAATATGTCCAACCAAAACTGGCAACCCTAGATTATAGTATATGAGACATTATTCAGATAGAAGCCCAAATCCACCTTTTAAACTTTTTTGTAACATCTTGTACATTTAATAATACTACCGTATATACTCGAGTATAGGTCGACCCGAATATAAGCCGATGCACCTAATTTTACCACAAAAAGCTGGAAAAGTTATTGACTCGAGTATAAGCCGATATCAAATCCGGACAAAAAAAAAAAAAGCGCCTCGCTCTCCCGTCCCCGCTGCACGGGCGGGCTGCCGAGGTTCCCCCTTCCCCGCCGCGGGCGGGCTGCCGAGGTTCCCCCCTCCCCGCCGGACCAAAAAAAAAATGTGCGCCCCGGTTCCTCCCCTCCCCGCCGGACAAAAAAAAAAAAAAAAAAAAAAAGCGCCTCGCTCTCCCGTCCCCGCTGCGCGGGCGGGCTGCCGAGGTTCCCCCCTCCCCGCCGGACCAAAAAAAAAAATGTGCGCCCCGGTTCCTCCCCTCCCCGCCGGACAAAAAAAAAAAAAAAAAGCGCCTCGCTTTCCCGTCCCCGCCGCGCGGGCGGGCTGCCGGGAGCGTCCCGGTTCCCCCCTCCCCGCCGCGGGCGGGCTGCCGGGAGCGCTCCCGGCAGCCCGCCCACGGCGGGGAGGGGGGAACCGGGACGCTCCCGGCAGCCCGCCCGCGGCGGGGAGGGGGGAACCGGGACGCTCCCGGCAGCCCACCCGCGCGGCGGGAACGGGAGAGCGAGGCGCTTTTTTTTTTTTTTTTTTTTTGTCCGGCGGGGAGGGGAGGAACCGGGGCGCACATTTTTCACTGACTCAAGTATAAGCTGAGGCGGCTTTTTTCAGCCCAAAAAGTGGGCTGAAAAACTCGGCTTATACTCGAGTATATACGGTAATTGCACTTGTAACAATCTTTTATACCTTAAGAGAAGGAGGATTATACAGGTATAGGAATGGGGTAATATCCTTTTAAGTAGGTTGAGCTCTCTATATCAGCGGTCGCCAACCGGTGGTCCGCGGACCACTGATGATCCGCGAGAAAATTTTGGTGGTCCGCAGCGCCGGGCTCCCTCACAGCCGCCGTGCCGGGCAGGCAAGAGGCTGCGGGCGCCTGTCCCGCCCCATCCCCGGCGGCCAGCAACCGCCGGCTCACTCCTGCTGCGCCGCGCCACGGGGCTGCGGTGCCTCCCCACTCAAGCCGGGGCTGCGCGGGCAGCCGCACTCGGGCCGGCCGCCTGTCCCACCCAGTCCCCGGCGGCCAGCAACCGCCGGCTCGCTCCTGCCGCGCTGCGCCGGGGGGATGCGGTGCTTCCCTACTCGAGCCGGGGCTGGGCGGGCAGCCGCACTTGGGCCGGGCGCCTGTCCCGCCCAGTCCCCGGCGGCCAGCAACCGCCAGCTCGCTCCTGCCATGCCGCGCCGGGGGGCTGCAGTGCTTCCCCACTCGAGCCGCGGCTGGGCACACGGGACCAGCGGGAAGCCGCACTTGGGCTGGGCGAGTGCTGCTGGAGGTGGCCGCTCGCCGGCTGCTGCAATTTGTGGCGCAGGGAAGCAGGTAAATGGGCTGGCTGGGGGGGGGGGGGAAAGGGGAGAGACATATGTCCGCGGACCACTGGTCTTTGTACCTTTTTTAAAAAAATCATGTTAGTGGTCCGCGGGATTCAAAATTGTGGCTTTAGTGGTCCATGAGGTCCAAAAGGTTAGCGACCACTGCTCTAGATGTACTCTTTTGTTTAGAAACATTCCAGAGTAACAGTGTGTACATGTAGCTGGGCCCTGAATATTGTCGGTAGTTAATACAATGTTTTATTAAGATACCATCAGCCTTAGGTCATAGAGCACAATAAAAGATAAATACAAATTTTAAAACCATCACAGTAGTGTGTAGTTAGAAAATGTGGTCATTTGGATTCCACTATGCACATGTGGCTGTTTCCCATTTCATTTGTTTTGTAAAAGGCAAAACAAACAAACAAAAATCCTACCCAAATAACCTATTAAATGTTATACTTCTATACTATCCTTTGTGTTCAAGTAAAATAAAATGTCTTAGAAATTCAGTGTTTCCCAGTACATTGTGACTTTAAGTGATTGTGTTCCTAGCCTATCAAGATCAAAGATGCCTTATTTTTTGATCAGGCATACACAGCTGGTTTTGTGGGTTTTTCTGAAGTACAGCTGGTTTAAAGACTCACAAATATTGGCAAAAATATCTCCCATTTCTATCAAAGTTTATCATTTCAGCACAAAAAAGTCATCAAAGTTCTGAAAACTTTCAGCCAGCCTTAATAATCCAAAATCTCTGCAACCTGAGAAGCAGGTTGAAACCGGCATTGCAGTAATGTGGAGGGGAATGGCCCTTTAAATTCATACAACCCAATAACTGAGGGGACCTCTGCTTTGCTCCATGAGGATCTTCAGTATGTCTGCAAGGGAATGTTCAGGCAACTTCTTCCTCCCTCCCCCCCCCCCCAATAGCTTTTGGAACATGGAATTGTACGGCCACTGGCTGCTTAGCATCATCTAAATTGTAGCCCCTCTGAGAGGCTTTGATAAGGGGGAGACGGTATATGCGGCATGAGCTTCATCAGTTTTTCGCCGGTAGTAATTCCAGTGAATACAGAAGGGATGATGTTACATAAAGCACCACCTAGATCTCCCAAATACACCACCACACAGAGGTTAATTATGAGAAAAACATTTTTTTAACAGTTTTAACAGCAATATTTCCTTACCTAATCCCTACCATCACCCCACGACCACCACAACTTCTTCATGCATGCATACGCCACAAGATGGAGACCAGATATGCACCTTGTGAATGAACTCATGCAGCATCTTTATTATTAGAAAGAGTCCTGATGGAGCCCTAATCGAGACTAGTAACTTCTCTGCTTGCATAGTTTGAATGCTAACCTCTCAAAAGACTGCATAATCCCTGGTAATTTATTTCTTATGTAAACACCTAGAATGTAAAACCACCACATATTTAATATGGACAGTAAAATCTCAGAGTTACAAACACCTCGGGAATGGAGGTGTTTGTACAAAACATGGTTCTTTCAAAAGTTTAGAACTGAACATTCACTTAACACAGCTTTGAAACTTTACTTTGCATAGGACAAATGCTGCTTTTAACCATCTTAATTTAAATGAAACAAGCACAAAAACAGTTTCCTTACTTGTAAAATCTTTTTTTAAAATGTTCCCTTAATTATTATTATTATTTTTTAGTAGTTTACATCTAACACAGTGCTTAACATAGTATTTGGTGTGGTTTTTTGTCTCTGTTGCTGCCTGATTGCATACTTCCAGTTCCAAATAATTAGTTCATAGCTCTGGTATTCGTAACTCTGAGGTTCTACTATATAAACATATTTTCCCCCCTTTCTGCTTATGTCCTACAGCATAGCTGGAAAATCAACACAACAATGGTGTCAGTATTTAGTTGTATACATATACATACTTTTGTATTAAAAGGAACTTGTGAAAGAAACAATCATTATATCACAAACCAGCTAGTCACAGAAAGTATGAATTTTCACCTGTCAACACTTCAACCTGAACTGGTGACTGCTATAATATTAATATGAGGCTATAGATTACCCTGAAGTCCCCAGATTTTCAAGTAATAAGGGCTAGCTTTCATACCATTTTAATAAGGTAAAATTCACTCCCTCTGCAGAGGAAATGAAATCCACTTAAAACCTCAGAATAGGGAAATTACAATAGTAATTAATAATTATTACAATAAGACAGAAAAGTAGTCTAAATACTTTTCACTTGGGGGACTCATGGGGTCAAATCTATAAACCCTATTGGGAAATAAGTAATATCAATTATAATATCTAAATGATGTCTAGAGAAGCATAATTCCAAATCATTTGGTCCACCAGCCCCCTTTCATGGGGTAATTTTCCCCTAAAGACAAATAAAATGAGGCTTTATATCTACAGTATTTCCATTTTAGACACGAATGCAAATGAAACCAAATAGCAGCTTGCTGGTTGTTCTGAAAACTATAATAGGTTTATGTACACTGAACAAAGCATTTTGGAGTCACAAAAATAAAGGTAGTGAACATCCCCCAAGGTGACCCTACCTTGAGTAGGTGGCAAGCTGTTATTTCCTGCATGTCATATCTGGGCTGACTGCTTAGACCGTACAACAATCAGGGGGAAGTAAGCATTGTGATGAGACACATTTGACAGACATCTGATGGCACATGCAGTTGAATAAGGTGCTGTTAAAAAAGGTTATCAAAATATTGTATACTTATGGGGAGTGTCATTTTAAGCATAGCTCTGATGCACTTTTTGGAAAGTATAGGGCAAAGCATCTCTAAGGAAAACAAGGTAGATCACAGTATCTTGCCTGGTAAGTAATGGTATACAGATGAGACTCTTTTATATGGTATATTCTGTAGGATAAAGGAAGAGATTTCACTAGGACATAAATACAGAGCAGTCAATCCCTCCATTAGATAGAATTTCACAGGGTTTTTACACTCACGCTGGGGGAAAACTTCAGCCAGTGATGAATCTAACAAATTCTCAAACCATTTAAAACCACAGAGAATGGTTTGATTGTGCCACCCTGCTATCTACTTAACTGTTCTCTTTGAGCAAAAAACTGTTGCTTGGGTGCTTATGTCCATCCAGTCATCATGTCAGACACTTCAGTAGCACTGGATTAGTTTAAGTTTTGCTCTGTACTATGGCATTTGCCATTGGCAATGGTTCAGTCTGTGCCATCTAGAACATATTGACTGTCTCTAGTTCTGCTTCAGAAGCCTTTTCTGTCACCTCCATGTCTGCATTCTCATATTGATGGGTATTTTGAACACAATAACCTACGAGCGTGCATCCAATAATTTAGTGAGTTTCTGAAACTCTGCTGCAGCCATTGCTTGGTCCGCCTTTCCTTGGGTTAAAACTTGAAACTAGAGGTTGATCTATAACCTGAATAAATCATTTTCCCTACAGACATTGGCGGAACCTTTTATCTCCCCAATATAAACTCAGAGCTCTCTCTGTCAATATGGTTGACAGCATTCAGGCATTGGATGAAGTGATTTCTGTCTATAGTTGGTATATTTCGCCAAGTTTGAAAAACAATGAATTATTTTGGGATGAAAGGATTTATGTAAATACAAAATCATCATCATCTCCACTGTTGCATAGCAACTACTCAGGGAGATCATATATTGCAACAATAGCGCTGTCGTCAGTCTGTCCTTATCTGTATGTATCTTTACTTAGTATGTATTGATGGGGCAGAAGTGCCATGTTGAGATAGGGCGACCGGGTGTCCCGATTTTATAGGGAAAGTCCAGATTTGTGGGTCTTCATCTTATATAGGCTCCTATTACCCCCTACCTTCGTCCTGATTTTTGACATTTGCCATCTGGTCACCCTATTTGGTGAGTTCTCTAAGGTTTGGTCTACACTATAAAGTATTACTGGCATAGCTATGTTGGCTAGCTGTGTGGAAAAAAAATATCACACCATCTAGCTGACAGAGTGTAGTAAGCGGAAGATTAATGTGACGGCAGTTGCTAGGGGGCGCAATTACGCTTCTAAGTCATCTCCAGGGTAATGCATAATTAAGGTTATCAGCCTGGGAATGGCCTTGTGTTCCTGTTATCTCATGTGTGTGTGTCTGAGAAGAGCTTCTCAGCTGTGTGAGCTGTTTACTTGGTCTGCGTGAAACTCGGCTTGTGTGAAACCAGACAGGTAAACTAAGGCAGGACTGAATAACATGTCATTAGTTATTCATGAGTTATGCATGAGATGCAATGAGCAAGTGTATTTATGAGTCTGAGCCCTCATGTATGACAGGATTTTTTTTAATTGATATTTGATATTTCAAAAAAAACATTGAAGTAGTTTTTAAACATATTTGGGCAATGGTCGTGTGTTGAAATCTCTAATACTCGCTGGGAGACACATGCAGTGGCAACAAGTGCAATTCTGGAGTCCTACTCAAAGATTGTGGATGCATTAGAAAACATAGCTGAAGACCAATCACAAAAGGGAGAACCTATACAAGGGGCAGAAAACATAATATGGAGATATACCTATCTGATACAACTGGAAGGAAAGGTCATCAAGTCTAGTCCCCTGCCTTCACGAGCAGGACCAAAGTGCTGTCCCCTGACAAATATTTTTTGCCCCAGATCCCTAAATGGCCCCCTCAAGAATTGAACTAAGAACCCTAGGTTTAGCAGGCCAATGCTCAAACCACTGAGCCATCCCTCCCCTCTATTGCAAAGAAGATGCAAGAACTAGAATTTGTACTCATGTTGACCATGTGGAATGAAATTTTACAACACTTTTATCACACAAGTAAAGCTCTTCAAGAAAAAGAATTGGATTTGAAAATGTGTGCAGACCCCTGTCAATCATGAGCAGACCACTTACACACTTTGAGGAATGGTTTCAAAAGATTTGAAGACATATCAAAAGATATCTTGCCTGATACTAACTACAAACAAGCCCAGCCCCATAAGCAAATCAGGAAAATTCAAGCACATATTAGTGCAACAGAAACAGCATTGAATCCTAGAGACAAATTTAGCATATCTACTTACTACGCTATAATTGATATACTTGAAGGTCATGTGAAGAGGAGAGTGAACTGTACAGAGTAGTATCAAGTAGATTTTCTTTTCTAAATGATATGGACTTATCTGACATACAATATTCACAAGGTTCCAAAAAGCTAGTTGACTCATACCTTGTTGACTTGAACATGAATCTTTATGGAAACGTACAGCAGTTCCACTGTTATATGTGAGCAAAGTTTAATGAAACAGGAAAAATGAAATTTAGTCACATTGATCTTCATGACACAATATTGAAAGACGGAATACAATGTGTATTTCCAAACGTAGAGATCGCACTACGTATTTTTCTAACATTGATGATTACTAACTGCTCCGCAGACCACTCTTTTTCTCAGCTGAAAAAAATAAAAAACCCTCAGAGAACACCACTGTGTTCTCTTTCCCTATTGTGTATGGAAGCAGACATGCTTCATCGAGTCAGCTTCGATTAACTTATCCAAAATTTTGCAATCAGAAAATCTGGAAAGAAGCTATTTTAATTTCAGCACACATGTAAGTTTTGTGTCATTTCGAAAAATAAAATTTTATTTTATGGGAAAGTATTGTTTTTATTTTGAATAACATATGGGAGGGCACCATAATCTTTTCAGTGCTTAGGGCCTCTAATGGTCTTAATCCGGCCCTACCAATTGGGGCATCAGGAGATATGTTTGGTTGCAGTCATGTGAATGGGACTCTCTGACCAAGAAGAAAGGACCTAGAGCTTGTGAGGATGAAAGTGCAGAGATACCCAATATTTTCTAGCAGAGAAGCTGTTCAACCTCAGTGCTGACAAGAGACTCCAAGTGGAATTAGAAAGTTTTCAACTCCAAACTCGCCAGAAAGTTTAGAAATTAAAATACCAACCTTTTTAAAAAACACTAAGTGAAATCAATTAAAATTGTATACGATTTAAAATGAGATTAAATGGAATTTTTACAACTGCTGCTACTATTTATTCTATTTTTGCACTGCAGAAATATTTTAAGATAATCGTACAAGATTAGTAACAGTATATTTATGTCAGTCTACCTCTTATTTGTTGCTCTTATTTATATATTTATCATCGTTTTGTACTATTTATAAATAAAGCATCACTTTTTACTACATGGCAACCTATTGTGGTAGTGATTTGTATTAAATACCTATTTAACCAAATCAAAAGCAAACAAAAACAAGAAAGAGAACCAAAAAAAACCTGTCGTTGTTCAGCCTTAAAGTCTGAACTCCAGAGAGTATTCATATGGACGACAAAAAAATATCCTGTGACCCTCCCACTGATGTTAGTGCTTCACTTTGGGAACATACTTAAATATAGTTAGGAATCAGTGTTCCAGTTTACAGTAGTTCCATATTCAAATAAATAGTTACTGAATGATAATTCGTCTTTCCATTCTACCGGATCACGCACCACACCTGAACTCTGACTCCTTTTCCTCTTCAACCAGATTCCTTCTTCGCTCCTCCCTCCCCCAAGCAAAATTGACATTTTGGATGTTTGATGTAATAGACAGTTGTCTTGGAAGAGGCTAGATTGGTGCCCTCCTCCCCACTAATCAATACTGCATTCACCCCTTAACACACGCCAGGTAAGAGAGTTTGTAACTGGTCTGTCCATACCCCATCTATCAGGTTCATGTGCATTCACATACTCTTCCCCCCGCCAAACATCAAATCAGGTTTCTATATTTCCAGCACCGACCCACATCACATTTACAAGCAGTGCCCCCCAAATATTAAGGTGGTACTCACATGTACTCTTCTCAGGTTTTTGTGGTCCCACCGTCTGATCCCATTACCTTCTTATGTGCCCAGACCAAATTCATTCTTGGCGTACACCACACTCAAAATTCCATGTGCATAATGAGAGCAGGAAGAGGCCATTTTGTATTAGGATTGTCAACCTTTCACTTTGTCATCTCTAAAATGCAGCTCCCAATTTGAGTCAGTTAAGGAGCAGCCATGCCTGTGGGGAATCCCTGCTTGCACTTCTTAAAAGAGATGAAAAATGTGTAAATACCTCCTCTGAGATTCTCCCACAGGCAGGAGGAAGGAGGGCGGGTTCATCCACAGACGTCTTCATGGAAGTGGCTGTGGTTCCATCTCCAGACTCAGCAGATTCTGCGATTTCTGCACTGATCCAAAAGGTTTCTCCAGAGACAGAGAACTGCAGCATCTGTCTCAGCTCTGGTCCCTTTAGATTCCCTGCTCCCATGTCCTTTCAGTGCCAAGAACTACTATCCACCTCCACAAAACTTAGTAGAGAGGTGGATCCTCACCAGATCTGATGCCACCGGCAGGTTTATTATTATAATTGTAAATGTTGAATTTAGGTAGTTTTTAGGAATTGCTCATTTTAATGCGGCCAGTGGGGGGGCCGGACGGCCTGCCGCAAAGCCATCCCTCTTTCCAACAGTGGTTCCCTTTCAATCCGGGAAGGAGCACTTCTTCTTGGATTTCTCTTTCCAGGAGTACTGTTGTGTCAATGAGTGACAGACAATGTTGCTTCCAACAATACTTCTACAATAGGACAGTAATAGGAATGGCAAATGTCAGGGACCCTTCGTATATGAAAATACATTTGAAGGAAGCAGTTTACTCAGGCGTGCTGCCCCCAAGAGCACTAAGGATGCATCAGCCAAAGTTAGTGTTTTACTTATCCCTACACCACCCCTACATCACATGCAGGAGTTGGAAACATTTATTGCAATTAGGCATTTGGATGAGGCCAGTATGATCAATTATGCAAATGAATGTTATACCAGTTAGCTGAATTTGTATGAAAGGAAAAGAATGGAATGTAGAATCTAATGCTAAGTACCTTTTGTAATGTAATTACACCAACTATGACCATAGATTCTGGCTGTCTTGCCAAATGATCAGGTGTATGTTCTATCAGTTTGTCATAGGTTTGGATCACCTCTCAAATGTCAGTTAGCCCATTCAAATGGTCCTAAACTATTTTAATGTATCAGTTGTTTGATGGATATGTCAGTTACTTAATGTCAGAGTGGACTTTCTCTAGTAGTTGTAGCACAGGCAGAGTGGAAAATATCCTTAGTAGTATAGCCAGTAACAGAGAAAAGGGTACTGTAACAGCCTTGATCTCACTTACACACATGCGTGTGTGTTTAAAGTTTTCACACCATAAGCCTTTTCTAAGAGCTACTCATCCAGTTAGGGATGGGATACATACTAAGCTTGAACTTAAAATATTGAATACACACAAACAGCTTACAAATGAGCTACAGATCAGTGGGCATACTTTCAGCCACAATAAATCAAGAGTCAATGGAGCTACAGCAATTTAAACCAATGGATAATCTGGTCATTTATTTGCGATTAATTATTTGATAAATAATATTGAACAAATTAATTCAAATATATTGCAGTTGCTTGCAGTCAGTTTGCAAATGAGGCAATATCAAGTACATTATTTATTTTTTATTCACCCATTTCTACTGCTCTATATTCCTGAAATGATTGCATTTTATAGCAGAAATCTAACTCTTCAATTTCCTAGACAGATGTGCAAGACCAACACAGAAATTGAATATGTTTCTAGAATTCCTGTGCACCATTTTTCAGAATTTCTGGTCTATATCCTTTACCATTTCTATGTTGGCAGGCTCCTTAAACGAGAGCACTGCCCAAGGCCAAGCAGTATAGAAGCACAGGTGAAGCTAGTTCAATCTGCAGCTCACTGCAGGGCAAAAATTGGCAGCTAGGAAGGTGAGAATGTATTCTCCACATGAGGAGTAAAGTATATACAGATTACAGAAAAGATCTGGATTGGATAACTCAAGAAAGGCTTATGCAGATGTTCTTCCATGTACATACAGATGTCAGATTTATTTTAACCAGGTCATACACACATGATACAAGAGACAGTTGACGCAGAAACAAAGAGCATGTTGCCTTAAGGAAAAGGAGGTTTAGCCGAAGCAGACTTTGTAATTCACCTACTATGGACTTGGAGTTGCTCTCACTTAGGTCTGGTTTACGCCTAAAATTTAGGTCAATTCAGCTAGGTCATTCAAGGATGTGAGAAATCCGCACCTCTGAGAGACCTAATTACACCTTATAGGCAGATGGAGTTTGATGTTGAACTGACGCTGAATGAAATGCTTCACTTCAGCAAACCAAAATATTTCAAAGCAACTTGCAACAAAATGATTTGTTCAAGGTGGAAAATAGAAAAATGTTGGCAAAGTTGAAAACTTGCATTTTTCATTGAAAAAAATCAGTGATGAAAAGTTTTTGACCAGCTCTACTTAAAACCATTTTGATAACCTTAAATGCTGATGTAATGCTCTTCACTTCAACCACATTCCCATTTTCAGAAGAAAATAATTAACTTGATTGTTGAATGGCATTCCCCTTTTTTATTGTGTCTTGATTAGCGAAAAAACAATGCAAGGCAATGCATCTGACATCTATATACTTTGGCTCTTGATTACAACAGTGCAACTCCAGTTTTATACTAGTGTAACTCTATGAAAGTTACACCAGATATAACTGCAATGGTTAATCACGTCTTCTAAAGTTTAATTGATGACTGTCATAGTTGTCACATCCTCCAGAGAAATAAATCAACCTTTCATGAGTAATGCACCACATAAACATCCTTCTTTTGGAAAGTAGCTGTTTAACAACATTTTTTAACTATACTCCTACTGAGTGAAAATTTTCTTCCAAACCACTCCTGCCATATAAAATTTGTTAAGTTTCCATTTCTTGGTCAGTGAAAAATACTTTTACTTCTGAGGCTCCAACCAATTTCTCTATGAAAATGGGGCATCTCTAAAAAGCACTATGGAAAAACAGAGGTAACAAAGAGTCCTGTGGCACCTTAAAGACTAACTAAAGTATTGGAGCATAAGCTTTCATGGGCTAATACCCACTTTGTCGGATGCAAGCAGTGGAAGTGCCCAGGGGCAGGTATAGAAAAGTAGGCAAGAACCAGGTAGGAGGTAACAAGTTTAGTCCAATTAGACTGAACCAGCTTGTTATCTCATGGAAAAACACTTTTTTGAGTAATTCTGGGGCCTCAAAACAGGCCTCTTTGAATAGGTTGGAGTGGGTTACCTATCTTTCTAAATCATATTCAGTTGTCTAATGAAACACCTGTAGTATCAAATACTTCATTTTAGCTAATGTGTATACCAATATCTTTCTTTGAAAAATCAATACCATGTTCTTTGTTTCATACAGGGATCCTAACTTCTTTCATAAATCCCATTTTAGGAGTTCCCTCCACCCCACACAACACATGTATAAATGGCAGAATACATGAGTTTTTATCTATCTGGGATTCCCTTAAGTTTTTTAAGCCTTCCAATCAGTTAGGTACCAATTGGTAAAACAAAACTTGTTCTTCTTTTAAATCAAACACTTTCAGGACAGACATCCTGGGTTTTATTCTTCTCATTTACAAAAGTTTTATGTTGTTTTAAGTGCACTGAGTTCAAGTTTCCTGTGATTTGCCTGACTGGGAGAAGAGAATCAAGCCCCTCATTTCTCTTGGCTCTTTCAGCATCATGGAATGTACGTGCACAACATAAAATGTAAATATGTTACTATATATTCTTAAAATGCCCATATTGGAAAAACAGGGAAATGTCTTTTTAGCCAATTCAAAGATCACTGCAAGAAAGCTAAGTGTATTCAGTCTCCAATATGTCATAATAACCACAATTAAGACCATTGCAGTCTTTCCATTAGGGTTTCACACAGCAAAGTAACATAATACTAAACTTGTTATCCATTTAGGATATTCAAAATATTCAACTGACCTTGGATTAAATGGCAAGCCAATTTTCAGTGAACTTCTCCCCCTACTTCTAACGTGCTTTGCACTGCAGCCTCTTCAGCTGTCCGGACTTATGCCTTCATATTGCTGTTTTCTTGCTTTCAGTGATTAGCATGTTTTATAAGTGGATTGTAATTCATTTCCTGTAGCAAAATGCAACTCTCACATTATGGTATAAATCCTACTTGTATACAGATTATAAGACCCCTTTTCCTCCTTAGCAACAGGTTGATTGTCATTTACATACCCCCAAAAAATGTTCCAAGCAGCATGTCCTAGAGATAACCAGAGAAGCATGATTTACTGATATAAACAAAACAATTTTCATGGGGAAACAAGCTACCTGGAGGGACAGGTACACTTTGTGGCAGTATTGAGCAGCAGGTACTGACACTGAAAATCAGCAAGGTACTAAACTGCTGAAATTAAATCCCCCTAAAATTACTCATTTGTTTTAAAGTTAAGCTGGTGTTTCAGTACTTTCCTGAATAGGGGCCTAATTAAGGAAAGGGACAGTTATTGTAATTACTAACAAATGTTTGTGGGTAAGATATGCTAACTTTCTCTGCAGAAAAACCCCTTTGAACCTACTAACCTCTCAGGTATGGTGTCACTCATGCCCATACAAATCCAAGACAGCCAGGGTAAGACACTGTGCATTCTCTGTTACCGGTACAGCACAGAACTCACAGCTCTCAAGGAAACAGAGTTAAGGCCACTTTTTTACCCTTTTGATTCTGGACTATTCCCCATCCCCTCGCATCTGTCTAGGTTGTCAGCTTGTCTCCACCTGTCTGCTGGCAGCAGCGCTGCCCAGAATTTCTGCACTGCTATGTACTGTAGCCCCATGCCAAACATACTCCCTACACCTGGGGAGTGGCTTGAGGACCTGGAGGGCAACTTGTGGCTGTTTTCTTTAGTTTCTGTGTCAGAGGGAATTGTCCCCTGGCCAGATACAGGACTTTAAGAGCCCTTTATGTGAACACATCCCATTTAGCTGGTGTCAAGGGGCCAGAGCATGGGTGAGAATCTCACCTCCAGTGCTTGTTAAATGAAAGATGGATTTATAACTCTATCCTATATAATAAAAGACTAGAAAAGTGTGTGTGAAGCCGTCATGCGCAGTAGAGATGGCCCTAGATGAATCGCATGCTGGGAGGTGTAGTTCGGCAGCACAACATGGCCGCCGCGTGTACGCCGCTGAGAGGGAAGCAGGGTCTGGATCAGGGGCCTAGAGCAGGAGGGTAGCTGGGCACAATAGGCGCAGGCAGGGGGCTGTGGCCGGGCAGGGCATGGGAAGGGGGTGCTGGGCCGGCGGGGCATAGGCGCCCGGGTATGGCCCGGCCAGCTGCGCCCAGCCTAGCCGGGGCCTTGGAGTGGGTGGGAGGGGAGGCTGAACCAGCGGGGGGGGGGGGGGGGAACGTGGCGTGGTGGCTGAACCAGTGGGGGGGGGGGCCTTGGAGTGTGGGGGCTGAGCGGGGTGGGCTTGGAGTGTGGGGGGGGCTGAGCGGGGGGCGCGCTTGGAGGGGGGGCTGAGCGGGGGGGGCCTTGGAGTGGGGAGGCTGAGCGGGGGGCCTTGGAGCGGGGGGGCACACCTGGAGAGGGGGGGCTGAGCGGGGGGGCGCAGTGGGGGGGCTGAGCGGGGGGGCTGAGCGGGGTGGGGCTTGGAGTGGGGGGGCTGAGCAGGGGGGGCGTTACTGTTGGCCCGTGTCTACGGGCTTTTACACTAGTTAATGGATAAATGGCTAGACTTCCCTTCTCTCCTGATTCCTGCCGTGTCTAATAGGAGTTTGATTTTGCAAAGACAGGCCCCAATCCTGCAATCACAACCTTGCCGCTGCACCTCTGTGTTCATGCGGAGTCCCGCTAATGGTGGAGCCTTATTCAGAAGTAAGGTAAAGGCTTGAGGCCAGATCTACACTACAAACTTACATCGGGATAACTACAATGCTCAGGGGTTTGAAAACCACATGTCTGAGTAGTGTGTAGCTATACCAACTTTATCCCCAATGTAGACAGCGTTATGTCGATGGGAGGACTTCTCCAATTGACATAACTACTGCCTCTCACAAAGGTGAATTAACTAGGCTGACAGGAGCACCTCTCCTTGTAGATCTTCACTGAAGCGCTATCGTGGCATAGCTGCACTGAAACAGAGTTTTAAATGTAGATCTCCCCCAAGTTTGAGATCAGAGCCATGGGAAGTACAATAAAAAGAAGAGATTATTTTATTCTATTACATCTATCCAAAGATTCCAGAGCTTTTTCATGTTTTTATTTCTTAGGCTATACGCACATTTTTCATTGGTGGTACACTTTGGAATCCCTTTAGTGAATTCAGTATTGCAACATGTCTGGGCTTTATGGTTTTTATTAAGAGTACTCAAAGAAGAGTCTGCAGAAATGTGTTATTAGAAGTAAAGTCCCCTTCAGAAGCACTAACCAGTAAACAAATCCTTGGAACCAACAAAGAAATTTCATTCTGTGCTGACAGTTAATTCACAACCTATCATGTATTTTGCCAGTATTTGTAACATATTCTTTTTTTTCTTGCTTACTTCTGGGAATCCTAAAGTTTTCAGGAAGAAAAGTCAGACCTGGACTGATGAATTCCCAGCTTCATACTTCACGTATTATGTGTAGAAGCTGAAAGGGCAAATACTAGCCTTCACTGGATGTAGGATTTAATAGATCCTTCATATCTACACACTGTACAGTTTATTGGTTCTTTGTTTTAGCAGCCTGAAGTGTCACTTGGCTTTAGTACAACAAATATTGTGAAATATTAGAAATTAACCCTGCGTTTCTCCTCCAAACAAGGCTTAAAGTGGAATCAATAACAGTCTTAAGTAGGGACTAAATCCTGATGTCTTTACCAAGGTCTCAATCCAGGAAACTGCTCCTGGCAGACTGACTGCTGCACTCAGGCAGACTGCTGAGCCCATGCAGAGATTTATCAAAGCTCATTGCAGAATCAGGACCTGTTTTTACTCTATGGCTTGTCATTTCAGCCACTAACAGCATGCATTCCTTTACTGTGGTCCTGGTCCAATGCGCATTAAATCAATGAGAATCTGCAAGGCTCAACATGTTCTACGATGTTAACATATACACATTTTGCATTAACTGTGATCCTAATTCTACCCCCCCAAAAAGAGGAATAAACACAGAAAAATGTGAACACACCATCTGTGCCAATACTATTTGCAGTTAGTATTGTCCGGATGTATAAAACGTGCGAGGCACAAAAATATCCAAAGGTCCTTCAAAACCAACAGAGAATGTTAATGGTCGCCTTAATGGGTAGCACAGCAGATAGTAGTAATAAACTAAATGCCAATAAAGGGAATCTGAGAATAAGCTTTAATGGATCTGCTACAGTAGCAACTGCAGCACAGACCTTGAAGGCATCCAGTAAAGCTCAGTTACCTGCTTAGCTAATATTGATCCTTTGCATTTGATTAACAAAGGTGAAACAAGGCATCTATGAAGACTTGTCTCTGTGAAGGGTGGATATTCTTTAGGACTTTAAGACAGATTCTTTTTTTACCCTTCTTAGAATGTTGTTACTGAGCTTCAAATTCTACTTATTTCTGCAGGTTAATGTAATCCCTAATGGGTATTCAGTCACATCCAATCAACCTTATTCCCTCAGCTATGCTTCTAAAGAATTCTCTCCAGACAAACACAAACTTTTGCTGAAGACTGGTTGATAACACAGAATGTAGCTTTTCTGAAAAACCTAATATGGTTATTTCAAATAAGCTTGATTTGATTCAGGTGAAAGAGTGAAAAAGCTAACACAATTAAGCCATATTTTCCATTATTTCTGATGATAGTACCTGTGAAACTAATAAAACAAACCTTACTGCACCTCAGACAGACAAGGTATCATCATTACATCATGACATTATTAATTACACTTCAAAGTAGTTCATGTGAGAGAAACCAAACTTGTTCAAAAACATACAGTGATTTCCAGCATGAGGCTAACAACATCCCATAGAATGGGTATGGGGCTGAAGAGATAATAGATTATTTATTTATTGTAATTTCTTATTCTTGAAAGTCAGGGTTTTGTATCAGCAAGATACAATGACGTTCTAATTCAAAATGTTCATTGTAATACCCTTTTAAAATACTGACCAGTATCTTCAAGAATGACTAGTAATTTTGGCTACACAATTTGACAGTGTAAAGAGCCCTGATATTCAAATGGCAAATTCTCAGCACTTTCTGATATCAGGTCCCTTTAAGATGCCTTAGGTTGAGCAATTGAAAATCACTAGCAGGTATTGTTACCACGATTGTGCATGAACATTAGATATTTACCAGTTACTGTAGATGCATAATTGCCCAGCTGCATGAAAAAATTCTGGATTTGCACAAAAGATGTTTGTTGTCTAAAACTTATGTTTGGGTGTCTATATGAGTGATCAGGCTACACCTACCCTGCAATTTAAGTCCCAGGTTCAAACTCAGGCTCAAGCCTAGCCCCCTTCAATCTATACACAAATTGCATTAAACCAGGGCTCAGTTCCAGTATCCCCAGACCCCACAGGGGTGGAGTCCAAGCCTGGGTCAAGCTGGGACTCAAGATTCAAGTCCTATTGCTTTGCACTCTAGACACAACTCTGCTCAACATTTCCTCTGGTATTCTGCCAAAAGAATCCCACAATCCCACGTGCTGACTTTCTTTGTCCACTGGACAAAGTCAAGTTTGGTGAGTAGTTGTGTTTTCCCACACTGCACCACAAACAAAGGGCTAGAGAGGCCACATTTTGGGAGAGTTCTAGGAAGTCTGAGTTATGGGTAGCTGGATTTGGGCCTGCATAATGCGGTGTAGATGCTGGAGCTCCAGGTTGAGACTCAGAGTTCGGCAATTCCTAACCTGGGGTTACAAGTATGTGTAGAAGCTCAAGTTAACAAACCATGGCTAACTTGAATTCTGCTAACCAAGGGTTTACACTACAGTGTAAAGTTACTCAATACGTCTTCTGTGTCTGAAACACATGGGCCTGAACATTATTTCTGAAGTTAATCTACAGTACAGTGGAGAATTTTGTGCTATATCTTGAGTCTTCTCTTGCATCCTGTAAAACAACCTTGTTACAGGGTTGCTAAACATAATCTTGTGTCCCTTCTTGAGCCACTTTTTAATATTAAAGCTTCTATGTGGTAGTATCACGCCATTGCCTCATTACTCAAGAGTTCTATTTTGGCCAAGTTAACTAAATTTCATCTGTTGGTTGGAAATGCATGAAATGTCCAACAACAACAACAACCCTAAACACATTTTTGTCTGGATGAAGTGAGGGAAGGGCCTGGAACAGAGATGTGGATTTGTGAGTAGCATATTCACTCTTAATTTTTACTGGACTTTAACATTGGAAAAGGATACTGAAGATAACAAAAGGGATAAAAACTACCTTTAAAAACTGGGCATACACATTTTCCAGGACAGCATGAAAATTAGATTTTATTTAGCACTTTCTATCCCCATTTTAGTTATTAGAAATACAATTAGAGTACACAATACTTTAGAGATTAATTCATGCAATAAAAGTAAGTGTATCTAACAAGCTGTAATCGTAATAAGTCACATAAGTTCTCCCTTACTTAATTGCATATTTGCTTACCAAGCAAAGGTTTTTTTGAGTACTTTTGGCTCTATAACATGCACATAGTAAAAAATAATAATCCAAATGATCAAAATATGGATATTAGCTCAAATAAAATGAGTTTTACATCAATGCCTCCCACTTTTTATTTTTCCTATTCTTCCAGCCATATATAGGGGGCAATTCTGTGGAGTTCTGTAGATTTTTTTCCCCTTCTGTAGAGAAAGTTTTGAAGACACTGAAGGATTTTTTTGGAAGTGTTCAAGCCCGATCCTGGTATCAGCTCTGTGTGGGCAGATCCTTGCACCCATATGTAGTTCTCCTGAAAATGAGACTTCATGAAGATATAAGTTCCACCTTGAAGGATTTATTTACAGGATCATGGCCTCACTCAAAATCTATAGCAACATACTAACATTTTCAGCTATTTACTGAAATTGTTTAGTGGAATAGCGTTCAGATAAACTCCTTGGTTTCCCCTGTGAAGTCTATTTAAAAAAATCGTCCTCACCTCTGGCATCTTTCATTCTCCCTTGACTTCTTTCCCTTAAGATTTTCCAGTATCCACTATTCTTCGCATCCCTTTCTGCATTTCTGCTCGCAGGAACTCCCCATTTCTACTCCAACACCTAAAACTAAGATTACAGGAGAACACAAAATCCACAGCCCAACCTGCATGGAGCAGCTGCCTTCCCTTTGCCAGCCTGAGTCTACTGCAATAAATGTTTCAGTTTTCTGAGCACTAACCCCCATCCAAATGAACAAATATTTTTAGGCATCAACCTGGATCTCATGAGCTCATTGCGACAGATTTGTCAAAGCTAATAAGGTGGTGTTGAGTCAGGAATAATCATTAAGATGTCACAGTTCCTGCTAAAGCTACTTCTGGGTTGGTGCAGCTTAAACACCACCTTGTTTAGAGCTGTGGCTAAAGTCATACGCTAGCCCTTATTCATTACATTCATTAGGGATGAGAAGCCCCCAAATAAACTAGGTGTCTATTTCAGAAAGTTACATGTTTAGCACTGATTATGAGCACTGAGACACAAAGGAGCATACAATCTTAAAAAAAGAAATGTAGGTAGTTTAGGGAACTGGCTATGAAACTCTTGTTAATCTTATGGTTGCATTGGCTCTGTTGTAACATTGGTTAGGATTTCCAGAAGGACCCATCTCCTTCCTTTGGTTGCTTTTGAAAATCTTAGCCATATTGTTTAAGGTCATGTGTCAGGTATCATAACCCGTCCTTTTATTAGAAATATTGAACACATATTTATAGCTGAGAAAAATATGGTAAACAGTGACCTCAACCAGTAAATGGCTCGTTCAAAATGTCTTTAAAGTTTCATTTAGGAGATCACACTGAGTTTCAAGCAAAATGTGACCTATTATCATGAAAAATATTATTTGTGTATGTAGGAATTAGATCTATTCATTAGCTGTCCTTAGTTGATAGGACAGACATTGATCGCCAGTCTATGAGCTAATCATTCTCAATAAAAAGTATTAGAGGAAGAAAGCAGGAATGATTACACAAGTGTGTGATGGGAGTGTCATATAGCAAAAGATCACAAATTAAGACGCTCGATCTTAAGTTCACAGATAGTGCAGGATAAAATAGGCTCAGCAGATGCTCATAAATCAAACTTATGAAATGAAAGTGAAGAACACATATAACAGATGGACAGTTATATAGAGAAGGTTAAGGTATATTGCTTCACACTGCTAAAACAAGAAGAGAGGAATATACCAAAAGCAACAGAATTATTTCAGAGATCAGTGAAGTGTGCATGTGACACCACTGAATAAATACTAAGCACAAAAACTTAGTATCTACTAGGAAAATGGAGGACGTTTAACATCTCTATACATAGTGTGTTATGCAACGTTTTAAAACATCACTTACTTCTTAGTGAAGACACAGTTAATTATGGGACAGCTTAAGGTTGACCATGACCAGCTAAAACATTTTTAAAAGTGTGAATCCCCATCTACAGTTGGTGCTAAATGGTGTTTAATAATGTTTTGTTTTGTTTTAAGAAAGAGATTAAAACTAGGAAGAAAGTTAGACATGGCCTAGACATGCTAGGTCTTTTTAAAGCTAGGGTGGCAGTACACTGTGAACACATAGTATCATTCTATTTAAAGTAGTAGGAATTCAGTACAGGTCTGATTAAATAAGAGAAAATGTAGAATATACTTTCAGGGATACCAGATCCATTTACATTTCAGCAATGCATTTTCGAAGTGTTTGAGTATTCTATTCAGATATAATTTATAACCATTTTACATGGAATTAACTCAATGAAAGTATAAATTAAAATCAGGCCCAGGATTTGTCTGATTCATTCCAACTCAATAGAAAGGCTCCCCTTAATTTATCTAAGAGTTCAAGTGCCCCCTTAAGTAATTTTAATCTTTACATTAAGTCTAAGATTCAATTTATGGGAGATATATTCACGAATTTTTGTGACTGCTAATTGCAAGTTTGAAGGTAAATATTAAACTCTGTAATTTTAGAATAATTTGAGGTATTCATTTGTTAATCAAATATAAATAACTGCCTATCAAGAAAATGTGTTTATGATGGGAAATAAGGGCAAATAAATCTTTTGCCACTGCAACTCATTTTCAATAAGTTAATTTACAAAAATCCAAGATGTCTAACAAAACAAAACAAAAAAAGTAAATGTCAGGGAGAGTGAGCAGGGAGAGAAGAATTATTACAATCTGTATCCTTATAACTTTAACTAAATATTTGACCCTAGAGGTCTTCATAGTCAATCTAGCTAATTGTGCTTCTGTTAAAGACTAGAGACGTTAGATACTTTAAATCTTGTTGCATAGAATAAAGGAACTTTTCCTTAACATGTTTATTTTAGTATCACTAGAAAAGCCCCTGAATGTGAATGGCTTGTGGAACTGAATACCGTGGAGGGACAACAATAGGAAGGAGGATCTTTCTAGGTCATTGGTTCAAATCTTATCCAGATTTTAATGAGTGAAAATTCTTAATAGTTAGTGGTCATTTAGCCTGTATGAAATGAGTTGTTGGGCTCTCTTCAGTTCTCTGTGGACAGGTGTCCCCATCAAGACAGCCACTACATTTGGCAATCTTGTTGGAAGTTTCAGCTGACAGGCCAAAAGCTTATTGGTCATAGAAACAACAACCATTTTACAGACATTAGTATAACTGTGTTGGGAGTATTCACCTGCTTGTCCCTGTGCTGTACAGTAGTCACCTGTGAATAAGGAAAAGACTTCGGTCTCTAGGACTGCAAAACTGGCACTTCATTTACTTATATGCAGTATTCATGAATTTTCCAAATGACTTTCAGTATTAGTTTATCAGTATGGTGCAAGAAGGTGATATATTGAGTGTTATTGACAGGACATCCTCTGATATTTGCATTTCCTTAATTGTCAATATTAGATTAGAAAAGTGTCTAACAGGAGAAGGCATAGTGTAAATATAAAGGTGCCATTTTCTAATCTGCAAACTCCAATGCCTGGAGAGCAAGGCAGGGTTTAATGTTATAATTTTTTTGTAAAGTTCAGACATCTTGGGAAAAAGACAGAAAATCTGCACTGAGTTTCATTTGAGCAGTGTAAAATGCTCTCCAAATATATCAAGTGGTATAGTTCGTGGAAGGAAAAATATTAACTAGGTTTAGATGTTAAAGGTTAGGAATGAGTGTTCTTCAGCAGTCTGTGAGTATAATGTGCATGATATTCCCACCTTTGTCTGCTACTTGAGATAGGGCTGCTTTGTAGCTCTTTCATTGCTTAGATTGTGAAGATGACAGTGATCTTTTTTGTTCTGGTGTCTGATACATTCTGCTGCCACAAAAGGTCTCTATAGTGGGTTTAAATCCTAAGAATAGAATACACTTACTTCTCAAATGATAGGTTCAACTTCAAGAGAGATGCCCTGAGGTGTGCTGGAAACTCTTTTGGAATGCATTCCCCGATGATAAGGGAAAGAAAATTGAGAACTCGGGTTCAGTCTAATCTTCATCAAAAGCATTTGCATGAGAAGCACTCAAAATTTAATGAAATTGTTGAAAAAAATGGTGTTGTATTCTAGGGGGCAGTTCCCCAGATGGTGGAAATCTTTACATTGATTTCAGTAGCGCTACTCTGCTTTTCACCAGCTGAGGATCTGACCTGGTGTTTCTGTTCTGGAAATGAGGTATTCACATCACGAGGATAGGTGACCCATTTCTCACAGAAGATGTTCACCTGAGTTAATGAAAAGAGGGTCTGCAAAACAGATGGGCTCTTAGCCAGAAAATATAGTTTGACTGGATTTTCCTCTGTAATCTATTACAAATCTAGCAGGTATTCAGCATTTTACAAAGAAGATTGCCTCTGTTAGTGTTGCTCTTTATTCTAAGGTAAGTGGCTCATTTCCTCCAGGAATTTCCTTAGCAGTTTCTTTAACAACTTCAAAGTCTCCCTGTACTTACTTATTCAGCGTTTAATTGATGTCCTAATGTGTGCTGTTATCAATTTATTTATTGTTTAAGACAAGATAATTCTTCAGATAAATCCTCAACAATCAATAATAAATGATCAAATAAACCTTTGGTTAATATCTCTGCCTAATTCATATTAGTGCTTTGCTCAAACTTTTCAGGGTTGGAGATCCCTGGACAATAAAGCCAGTATTTTCGGAATGGCTCAGCACCCACTGGCAGAGTCAGATTTTCAAAATAACCCAGCAACATATTCATTACTAAGCATTTTTGAAAATCAGGCCTTAATTGTGGGTACTCAGCAATTGAAAATTTGACCTCCTGGATACATACCCTTCTGTTTTGGATGTGGTGGGTGACAGTTGATATAGGAGAGAAAGTATCTCATAGCTAGGATATGTATCTCATTGTTTAATAAGCTAATGGTTTCTCCTATATATATACACACTATACCAGGGATTGGCAACCTCCACATGCGGGACCACAGGGTAAGCACCATTAGCAGGCCCCGCCAGTTTATTTACTTGGCGGTTCGCCGATCGCGGCTCCCACTGGCCGTGGTTCGCCATCCTGGTCCAATGGGGGCTGTGGGAAGTGGCGCAGTGCTGGACTCTCCAGTATTTCAGAAAGGATGGATGGTACACTTCAAGTTTGTTAAACAAGTATAATGAGCAGACAATATTTGGGATTGTAGGTGTCATGAGCAAACACTTTTGGGGAGTGGAATCTGTGTAAATGGGGTGCATAGATTGGGGGAGAAGAAAAGAATGGGAGGGGACCATTTGGAGGGTCTGGAAATACCTTTACCTTCATACACCATACCATGTAGACCGGGGTGGGCAAACTTTTCGGCCCAAGGGCCACAGCGGAGTTCAAAAATTATACAGAAGGTCAGGTAGGGAAGGCTGTGCCTCCCCAAACAGTCTGGCCCTACCCACTATCAACCCCCACCCACTTCATGCTCCCTAACTGCCCCCTCAAAATCCCCAACCTATCCAACCCCCATGCTCCTTGTCCCCTGATTGCCCCAACTCCTATCCACTCCCCCCGCCCCCTGAGAGACCCCCAGGACTCTCATGACCTATACAGCTCCCCCATTCTCCATCCCCTGACTGCCCCACACAGAACCTCCACCCCATCCAACAATCCCTTGCTCCCTGTTCCTGCCGACCGCCCCCTGGAACCACCTACCCCTTATCCAACCCCCGGCCCTGGTCCCCTTACCATGCCGCGCAGAGTATCTGGCTACACGCAGGCCACGGGAGCTAGACAAGCTGCCCCACAGGAGTGCAGAGCACACAGCACCGCTGAAGCCGTCAGCAGGAGCTAGAGGCCAGAGCGCTGCCCGCACGGCACACTAAGGCTGCGGGTGAGGGGGGATAGCAGGGGAGGGGCTGTGGGGAGCTTCTCCAGCTGGGAGTTCAGAGGCTGGGCAGGAGGGGCCCATGGGCCAGATGTGGCCTGTGGGCCGTAGTTTGCCCACCTCTGGTTTAGATACTATAGGTGATTGGTGCCTTTGAAAAACCATACGACACAGCAGATACTTGAAAGAGCAGATTAATCATTTTATCAATATTATGGTGGAGGGCTTTTAGGTTTTGCATGGCTTTGAATGGAATAATACCTTCTATTTGTGCAGGGTGATTATGGTTCCTGGATCAGCCATTTCTCCATCTATATTCTCAGAATCTGCTGAAGCCTTTGCTTGAGGGTCAGCTGTTACTTACCTCAGTCCCATTGCAATTCCCTGTAATCAGAGACATTCATAGCAAAGAGGTTCATCTCAGCAGTGCCCATAAGAACACAATGCATTTTTCTTTAGTGCACTGACTCTCGCCTTCTTAACAGGCACTCACATTGTGCAGACACGTACACACTTTACAAATTGAATATCATACCAAGGCCATCATTCCTCAAACCCTAAATCTGGGAAATTTACATTAAAACATTTTTCAAATTAAAATAGGAGCCTCGCTGTTTTGGTCTATCTTGGGCCAAGTTGTGATCCAGCTAGCGTAACGTCCCCTTACACACCTTTGCCAGCTACCTGCATCAGAAGTAGCAATGTGGAAGAGGAAACAGACTCCACACAAGCTCTGTCTCCATATAGGAGGAGGGAGGGAGGAGTCAGAACCGGTCATGCCAGGGAACGTAGGTTGTAGCATATACCTGGTGCAGTTTACTCCCTCCCTGGAGAATTGTTTTGGTGGGTTTGTAGTTAAGGAGTGAAGATTGGCTCTTACAATCTACCTTCCAGGTTGCTCCTGGGGCAATGGAACAATATACTGCCTCTTACTTTGGGTGCATGGCAAAATCATCTGAGACTTTTCTGACCAGTTCTATAGAACAACAGGGGACAACAAATCAAACTGAAAGGAACACATCTAAATTTGCTAACAGGTAGCTTGTACATAATTCTCCCACAGAAGTGACCGGCCACAAGAGACTCAGACCAAGAGCTTAATAGTATTCAAAAAGGGTTAGTGATTTATACAATCCGCAATCACTTTAAATTACTTGAAATTACTCACAACCACTTTAAATTGTAATGTAAATTAAGTTACAATTACATAAAAAGGAAAGCACCTGTAAGCCACCATTAACTGGTATGTGTTAGGAAGAAATTCCCCCTATTCTATTACAGGCTTTCTACCATTGTGCTGTGAAGTATCTAGGTTGCAGATTAAAAAACTGACTAGATGGACAATTGATCTGTTCCAATATGGCAGTTCCCATCCATTTCACATTATTTTGTTCCTTTTAAAAACATGATCCAGCAGTGTCTCAACAAGCTCTCAGCGGTTAAAAAAAAAAAAAAGGCTCCCAGTGGTTGGTGCCACATAGTTCCCGATGTTGTTGATATTAAGATGCTCTTTTACAGTTATATAAAACACAGTCTTTAAACAATAAAGGGGAGAATCATCTTCCTTCTCTTTCATTTTATTGTTTTATTATTCCTTCATTCCTCAAGCCCCCAAAGTTTGGGCCTAGAAGGCCGTATATCTTAGTACGGCATCAGCCAGAATTCCCAGGCCCCAGCTTTAACCATTAGGTTCCATCCAGACAATTTTGCTATAGTGGTTGCTACTCCATGAACTCCCTTAGGTCTCTGCAGATGCTAAGAATACACAGAAGGATATAGCCACAAAGAAAGAAAAAATACTGTAATTGTAGCTACTGGAGTTCTTCATTACTTGGCATAATTTCTAGAATAGAAAACTGTGTTTGATTGTTTGTTTTTTTAAGTTAAACATACCTGCAGGGACGGTCAGGGTGAAGACATCCATTTCACTCCTGCTTATTGGCCTTTCAGGGAAAGCTTGTACTGTATCCATCAACCAGGAGGTCACTCAGCTGCTAAGCTCTGAATGTGCTGATATCAGCTAGATACTGTTTTCTATCCATCATTTACTGTGAATATGATTCTGTAAAAAGTAAAACAAAACTAGGAAGCATAGAAGGACTATACTGCTGTGCTTCCATAAGACATCAATTTCACAGATTAAAACAATTGACCGTGCTACATGCTGGAGTGTAGATCCCGATCTCTGCCACACAGTTGGATCTCAGATTCACAGGCACTAAACAGAGCTTTATTTTCTCCATATGAGATTAAGAACACACTCCTATTGTAACTTACAAACTCTCCATTGTCCACTAATACAAACATAAGTATAGTGATTTCTATGGTAGGATAAAAGTTCTGCAGACTACCATGGGCAAGGGTGAGGCAATGTTCAAATGTACAATTCAGCAACTAGAGTGCACAAAGATTCCATCTACTATTTGTAATGCCTTTGCACTTGGAAAAGCTGCAGTTGTATTCTAGCAAAAGTTGCATGCTTATATGTTTCCTTCAATTTTTGAGCACAGCATAAACATGTTGCCCCCAAATAATAATCTGCCGCATGACCTTCCTATTCTCTTGTTCCTTTAAAATAAATGTCTTAAAGAGTATCGGGCTGGGTAGAGTATGTCTGAAGCTCATAAAATCTACAGGTCAGACTGTTGTTTCATTATTTGGTTTATCTTCATGCCAGTGCAGGACTGTTCTGTATTGAACATTTTTGTTGATGTTTTGTCCTATCTAGATTTCAATGTGTTGAACCAGAGGGCTTCAGCCACTGTGCTTCAGAGACCAATCTGCAACTCAATCCATTTCACTGACATGATTTCCCCCCCCAATATCCAGTCTAAAATTATCTTTTTCTTAATTTCATCAAATTACTGCCAGTCATATCCTTTTTATTATGCCTAGTAATTGCTCTCTCTGGTGTTTACATTCTTCAAACATTTGTAGGCCATCACTTACACCTTAGTTGTTACTTAGAAAGGTTATAAATACTGAGCTCTTGTTCTTTCCTCCTAAATCAATTCCGCCCATTCCTTACCAGTCTCTCTTCTCTGAGCATCTTTTAGCTTAATAATATCTTTCTGGTGAAGAGATGCCCAGAGATGCATATAATATTCCAGAATCTCTTCTTCCCTGGGGGGGGGTTCTTTCCAAACTCCCTGTCATCACTGGTCTGTCACACATATCTTTCCTTTTTTGCAGCCACATCTTATTTCAAAATCTTTCTTTGATGGTGAATGCTAGTACTTCCTAAGTCTCTTACTGTTCATTAGGTTTCTCCATTGAATACATTTGTTTTAGATTATTTCTTCTGCCCCCCATCAATCTTGCACACATTAACTTCTATTATTTTACATTTAATCTTAATTTGTAAAATTTCTGCCGGTGTTTCTAATTTATTTAATATACTTTGGATTATTTCTTTCCTCGCTGGTGCTTTTAATTTCTCTCAATTTAGTTAGCATGATCTGTGAATTTAATTACTGCTAGGGGGTCAGCAATATGTCCCTACACAGACATAAGGGTCCATGGCAAAAATGTTGAGGCCTGTGATTTTTCAAAAAATTGAATGACTGAATCACATAAAACTACCCCCTCCCCATGTCCGTTACTAAGTATGATAATTTTGTCAAGTGTCCGTCACACAACATGGTGGTGCCGACCCCTGACTACTACATTCTTTACTTCTCTTTCTAAGTTAATAATGAAGGTGCTAACAGAGCTGGTGGGAAGAATTTCAACAAACAGTTTTTCATAAGAATTTATCAGTTCATCACAATTGAACCTAGGTTTCCAGGTTCTGATCTTCTGGGGTAGCCAGCCAAGCTAATTGTCCCAAGGACCCTAGGTAGGTTTCATGAATCCATGGCCCTGGGGCAATGAGCCAGGCTGACTGTCTCTGAGTCTGTAAGACTCAGGCGGCCAGGTGTTGTAGTCCCAGGGCACCCAACAAGGTGGATTGGCCCAGATTTGTGAACCCCAGGGCTTCCATTTTGTGGAGAATTTTGAAATGTAGGGGTTTTGTTCCTAATTAGAATTAAACCAAATTTCAAAATATCTAAATCTGTGACAAAATTGAATTGCCTTCCTCAACACAGCTCTAGGTGTTAATAACACAAAACCAACTACAGATCCCAACAGTACTTTGCTAATCACGTCCTCCAAAGCAGTCATTTGTTTATGGGTCATCAGCCAATTCTCAGTTCAGTGAAAATGTGGGTACTCAAAGTAACATTGAAATAACTTTAATAGAAAGTGTATCAAATGCTTTATTAAACTCCCAATATGTTACATCTGCTACTAATTTTCCTTCCTCAAGAAAAACTTGGTAATTCCATAAAAAACTGAAACTGTCTGCTTAGAACTATTCTTTTATTCAGATTTTTCATGGTTCTGTTACCTCCTGACATTTGTTTTTGTTTTTAATCCTTCTTTTATTTAAACATTAATGGACATTAGACTTTCAGGATAGGAAGTTGTAGGATCACTCTGCTTTCATTTTATGAAGTTTGATACTATGTTTACCTATCTCTAAGCTCCTGGGATATACTCACTTTCCAGAAATAATTGCCAATAGCTACAGTAAGCTTGTATACTATTAATTCTTTTAATACCTTAAAATCTGTATTAGCAGAACTGGTTGATTTAGGGCTAGATTGTGCTTTTGCTCAATACCCTGAATATACAAAGGCATGTAACTACATCAACCCAGGAAGGACATAATTCTTTTTTCACTTGCCCTGGAGGGGAGGGCTGGAGAATAACTGCATCATCCCTTTACTATGTGCAACGTATTTTTCATTCACTCCCCTTCCCCACTCCAATATGGTGTCCAGTTCAGTTCTTCTGGCTGGCTAATTGTAGGCACTGAATCAAGGCTCCATCCATTCTTCTATGCCTTCTTGCTCGGAGGAAGAGAAGGCGCTCAAGAAGCCTGCTCATGTACCTAGACCTGACATGCATGAAATGACCAGTTTACAGTCACAGGCTCCTCCCAGTATATAAACTTAGATTTTATGTATACTCCTATACCAGCTTTTTAACAATAATGTCTTCTTTATTTCCTATTGACTGACAACGCCTGAGCTATGGACTCAAGGCCTTTGTTTAACATTTCCTAGGAATTTATTAATGCTTCTTACAAAAAAGGGTGAAAGTCAGTGGAAAAAGATTAACTTCACGGTTTTCTTTTTATTTATTTATTTTAGATGACATATAGCAGCATTCATGTGAATGTACTAATGAAACTAACCTGTTCTCTCTGTTTAATTAATTTTTTGTAATCAAAACAGATGATGATGATGAGTTATTTATCTGACATAATCTTTCCTACTAAGGAGACTTTATTGACATTTATGTGATTGCACAGAAAACAACTGCACCTATAATTAGATGTATTCTATCTCTTTATGGAATGTAAAGGGCACAAGGGGTCAGTGTCTTTGAAACTGGAATAACTTACATTTTGAAATTGCCTTATAGGTGCTTAATTAAGGATAATGTTTTGGTGGAACAATGAAAGCAGGTTTTGTAAATTTTAAGCATAAAGCTCATTTTGTCTTCATAGCCATATTTACACCTACAGACTTAAAAACACTAAAATGACTTACCAGAATGTGAACTTCATTGTACATTTAAATCTTTTAAATAATGGAAAGGAAAATGAAGCTGTTGGCATCAGCAATAAGGATCTATTTGAAGTCAGCAGAACTCTTAATATTTCAAGTTTGTCATTCAGGAGTGACAATTACAGTAACTAAAACAAGTTAAACTATTTTTTTCTCAAAAACAGGGATTTGGATTAGCAAAATAAAAAAAACCCTCTGAAACTAGAATTATCATTCATAGTTTTATTTTTGATACTCTAACAGTAAATTTCACAAATACTACTCTATGGTCTAGAAGCAGTTGAATTAAATCAAACAGACAAAGAAGGCAGGAGGCAGTAGAGATGAGAATTCTTCAAAAGATGGCAGGTATAAAATGGGATGATTTTAAGTTAAATGAAGAAGTTAGGAGGGTAGGATGTGAACTGGGGGTACAGGATTGGCTACAATTGAAAAAAAATGGGATTTGGGGGACATGCTAAAGAAAATAATGCAAACACAACCAAGTTCATTTTGACTTAGAGGCTGACCACCTACTAGATAGTGGTACATTATACACAGAGACATGACTAGGCTGACCTTAATGGGATAACAAGCCATGAACAGGAACGGATGGTGACTTGTACAGCTTCCTGGGTCTGCAAAGATACTCTGGGATGAAAAGATTTACTTTTGAATGTTGAAGAAACATATATAGGGAAAGAACTGGATGAAACCATGTCTGCTGTGCTTGTGGGTAGCTCATATGGGCGCACACTGCTTGTTTTTCATCCCTGTTTCAGGAACAGGATAGAATTCCCCATGAGCATTCACATGAGAATACTGCTTTCCTTGAAATCCCATCAATGTCTGTCCCTGACATTTCTCTGCCTGATTTGGCTTTCTCAGCTCAGAGAGGATTTCCTCACAAGAAAATACCAGCATCCGGCCTTATCAGTTCCCCTTGAAGGTCAATTGTAACTTTCCTATTGACTTCAAAAGAAATTACATTGGGCTCTCAATCAATAGTAGACTGTGCAGCGAGTTCCCACAGTTGGCCCTCCTCTCCAGTGTTACTCTGCAAACTGTAGAGATACAACCCAAAAGAGGGGATTTCCAAGGCTTTTGCTGGAAGGGAGATGATGCCATTTTCTCCACTTCCTTCATCCATACTTGCTAGAGTTGATTAAATCGTTTGCCATTCCTCTGCCCACTCTATTTTTTTTAATTGAATTTTCAAAAAATTCTAATCACGTCTCATTCCAAGGAACTTTGCTGGTACTGGTGTGGCCTGTGACCTCTTCATACACAAAGAGTTCTGATTTTTCAGGGTTTGACTCGTAAGCAAGAGTATTCCTGTGTCTGCAGTAGAAGCGTCTTAGTGCCTGCTTCTGTGACAGCTCAAACATCCTTAATTCCCAATTAAGTCAATAGGAGTTCAGGATGTTCAGCACTTCATGGGACATGGGACATGGCCTTTAAGATACATTTATTCATGTGACTATAAAATAGGAGGGCAGATTCACAGGTGATATGTAATGCAATTGAAGTTCACTTTCTTAAAACTAATTTGGTCATGCTTACACTCATGGAGAATCTGTTATACATTGTAGACTTACATGCTGAGCAGTTAAAAGAAAGTTGGGTGAGGCTACTTTTGCATACCTTCTTCCAGCTCCTTGACATGTTACCTTAGAAGCCATTATACATGGGTAGAGTAGTCATGAGTAGGTTTAAGAGAATCTGGATGTAAGGAAGTCTGAGTTTGTGTAAGGAAGTCTAATATACCCAGCCTTACCCATCACCTCTGAAATGGTCCATTGCAATGAAATAGATAAATTAGTATTATTAGTATTAACTTTTATTTGACAAGAGGATATGGTTTTCTTTATTTACACTTTATTATATCATCAGTAAACTGCAGAGCATATTGGAAATGAGACATCTTTTTAACAGCCAGAGTAATCCACTGGAAGAATTCCCTGGTGAAGTTCTTGGTACTGTATTATTAGATCATAAGACTACATGATCACAGTGGTTCATTCTATCTCTATCTATGAATCTCAACTATTTTTTTTCAAGTGGCTTTTCATATGAGTTAACATTTCAACTTAATAGATTTTTATGGCAAGGTTTCAGGTCTGTACAGTTTCCCTACTTTTGTTTATACGAATGTCTACAGATTTTTAAATGCTTGACAAGTGCACCTTGGTAAATAATTCATATTTTATGCATAAATGAAAAGCAAATAATGAGTTTAATGACATTACTGACTGATGTCCTTGACAAGTAATACATGCATGAATGATATTACTTATGGAGAAAAAGCTGACAGTTTGTTTGCCTTCATTTAAAAATGAGAAAATGTGAATGCCTAAACCACTTATTTTATTTGCATTTTAAAAAGTACTGCTAGAAATAAACCAGGTATCAACTGTCCATTACCTGAGGCCAAGTAAATTACTGATGCTCATTTCAGTTACTCACACTCTAAAAGCCATGGTTTCTGGGGATGATGTTTGCTGTTTAGAGCTACACAATTGTATTGAGTGGTTCATATGGGCCCAATCTGGCAACTGAGACCCAAATGAATAGTCCAATCACATCAGAGTTTGATTTTTAGTTAAACCAGGATAATTCCAGAATGACTCCATTGCTTTCACTGGCATTGTTCCATACTTACTTCAATGTTACTGAGATAAGACTATGGTCCATCGTCTTGAATGGGACTATTTATGTGAGTAAGGGCTGTCCATAAGATAAACTGTTGATGGATCAGGCCTCCTTGGTCCTGGGCATTGTCTCATATTTTCCTGAAAAGCCACGTGTATATTTCTGACATGGTGGGCCAGATTCACCCCTGGTGTAAATTGGCATAGCTTCATTAACTTCAATAGAACCATACCAATTTACACCAGGTGAAGATGTGGCCCTATAAAAATTACAAACAAACATCATTCTTGCATCTATTTCACTAGAAAGAACTTGCAGGCAGATAAAGAACGTCTTAAGAAATATTGCACATATGCAGATCAGGAGCACCACCTGACAGCAAATAAATAACTCAAAGGCTTTTCTGAGTTTCATCTGTGAAACCGTGGGCCACGTTCTCAGAAAGACAAGTGCAGCTCCATTGGCTACAATAGAATGTTGTCCATTTACACCAACATTGATTTGCTTTGTCCTATATTAATGGAAAAGCAAACTTGCTAATTAATCAAGAGAGTCAATAGGCTGGATTGCATTATGTGCTTGTTTAAAAAGAAATCTTTAGCACCCTCCCCCCCCCCAAAAAAAAGCCTTCTCTTTTTCAGGTTGATGGCTCATAACCCCAAATGCATTATTACCACCTTACAAAATATAATGTGATGTGACATTTTTGATTTGTGCCGAACCTGACATTCACAGGATAATATATAGGTATTAATGGGCGAAATTCAGAATGACAGTTGCTTGACTATAGTTCAGTTTTCAAGATTATTTTTAATAACCTGTGTAAAAAGAGGGTAGCCTGGTAACTGTATGATAGCTATAAAAGAAATGTGATCACTGTATGAATGAAAGTACCCAGGTTAACTCGGTGTTAGAAAGTGGCTGTGTTAGAAAGTAGCTGACAGGGTTGGAGGGAGAAAAATACCTTTTGCTCTGATATAAAATGTGGTTCTTCTCACAGATTTGACAGAAACCTGGCAAAGAGCCAGCTTCACCAGCTGTGGCAGATTTTGTCGTGTCCCCCCCCCACACACACACATTACTTTAGCAAATGTAGGGCTTAACTGTGTCCTCTAGGAACATCATTATTCATATAAGGCTCCCTAACCCATGGTATAAGGGACACTTCAGCGTGTATATCCACAAAACGTAAGGGCGCTCGATGTCCTCACCAATGTTTTCCCATCATCACTAGCTTAACTGTAATAAAACTTACTTTAACACTGCAAGACTCTTTCCAAGACATTGAGAGAACTGCCGTTTCCATTCAGGGACACCTGAGATTTCTGATGAAGTATGAGAATAAACAATGTAATGAATAAATAATTAACACATAATTAAAAAGTTATTAAAACACAACTGCATTAGCTGTCTCCATATTATTGGTCTCTTAGGTCTGCTGTAGGCCTGTTGGACGTGGATCTCCAACACCTTGCACAGCTGCACAAAGTGAGTTTCTCAAATGCTGCCACATTTGAATGACAGCATTTTACACCCTCTCAGCACTGGTGTAAATGACTACACATTGATGGAAGACTGTGGAGACTCAGGCCTATACTTTTCAAATCACCGTGTCTATGAGCCTGAGTTAAGTGTGTGTCTGTGTTATGAAATTGCTTTCCTCTATATTCTGAGATCACATTGATTTAAATTGGAAGTAATTTTACTTTTCAGTCTGCTGACTCACACTGGTGTATACCTGAAGCAACTGATACCAGAATCAGGCCTCAAAAGAGCTAAAACCACAAGGCCATGGGACTTTTAAAATCATAGCTGATGTGGTGATTAGAGATCACAGAGGAACAGGAGTCCTCAGAGACATTCTGTCTCACTCTGGACATCAGGCTAGCAGGAAGAATGATCCTGTGATTAGGATGCCAGCTTGGGATTTAGGAGACCTAGGTTCAATTCCCTGCCTTCCAGAGTTCATATATGACCACCTCTGTTTTCCAGCTGTAATGTGTGGATACACACATACACCCATTTCCCTACACCCAGAGGCACTGGGGGGATAAATATTCTAAAGATCGTGAGGTGCTCATATACTATGGCAATGGGAACCATATAATTACCTCAGATAGATCTGTGCTCCCTTCTAAAAGGCTACATCATGTTCTCCCTTCTCTTCTCCTAGCTGGTATTGAAGGGACTGGTGCACTAGAATCCCTTGCTCCCAACAGCCAGGAAATGCAAGAAGGGAGGGGGAGGAGGGCTCTTTTCTCTCATAGATTCACAGACTGTAAGGTCAGAAGAGACCACTGTGATCATCTAGTCCGACCTCAGGCCATAGAACCTCACCAATCCATTGCTGAAATAGACCCCTAACCTCTGGCTGAGTTACTGAAGTCTTCCAATCATGGTTTTAAAGATTTCAAGTTAAAGAGAATCAACTGTTTACACTAGTTTAAACCTGCAAGTGACCCAGGCCCCATCATGCAGAGGAAGGTGAAAACCCCATAGGGTCTCTGCCAATCTGAGTCCAGTCAAAATTCCTTCCCAATCCCAAATATGGCAATCAGTTAGATCCTGAGCAGCTGGGCAAGACCCACAAGGCAGATATCTGGAAAAGAATTATCTGTAGTAACTCAGAGCTCTCCACATCTAGTGTCCTATCTCCAGCTGTTGGGGATTTTTGCTGCTGGCAGTCATCACTGGGCCACATGCCATGGTAGGCAGTCCCATGATACCATCCTGCCTCATAAACTTAATCAAGCTCAGTCTTGAAGGCAGGTGTTTTGCTCTCACTGCTCCCCTTGGAAAGTTATTGCAGAACATAACTCCTCTGATGGTTAGGTAACCATGCAGAGCCAGCCATAATCTGGCTGAAAGTATTTTGGACTAACACATTTTTCACTCAATTTGATAATTCTGACTTTACAATAAGCTTGTCTATTGTGTGCCTCAGACTTCATTAGAATTATTTGATAGAAAACCTCAGAGTTTCGAGGCTTTGTTTCATTAGAGAGGCAATCAGAAGTTTGGATGAGTACCTAAATGTTGTCCAAATTGTCCTAAATTGTTCTGTGTACAGAATAAGGCTAAACATTCTGATGAGATTTCTAGTGTTTCCTTCTATAATGGACAGAACCAAGATGTGAAGCACATGGAAAACAAAATTTTAAATAAGGTTCAAACCACTTTTGTTTTCAGGGTAGGGTGACCAGGCCTATTGAGACTAACTCTCTTTTCTACTAACTGCTACAAGAGAACAATTTAAGCCTTGGATCCAAAAAATCTACCAGATTTGTGTATTTATAGCTCTAGATTTATATTTTATGTTTACAAAATTGTTTACATTTTTATAATGAACTGAATCAAGCCCCTATATCCAATCATCTCCATACTTTATACTGTAAAAAAATCTGGACCTAGATTCAGATCTAGCCTTTGTGGTTCAAGCCATCTCTGACTGCCCCTGAAAAATGCACTGTTCTTTTATATGGAATAAACATATTTCTATAATTATGATTTTTTTTACCCTATATTTAAGTTATTGTGGCCATAGCATGAGATTGTCATTTCTTGGCCTCTGATTGATCCTGCCCCCAAAATCAGATTCTCTGCTAACCACATTCCTTTTACGTGTGATAGTTCATTTCCATAATTTATTAGGGCCAAATACTTTTGGTGAAGTGGTCATATTCCTGAGTGAAACCTGATGGGGACTGATGGCAAAATGCCATTTATCTACATACTACCCTGGCTTCTTTATCTCTTGCAGTAGCAGGATCAATACATATGAAAACACATAGAAAAAGCTAATCAGCCTAATACCTATAATGTAAATGATCTTTGACACTTTTGGCGGGCTCTGCATGCAAGAGGAAAGTTGTGATTAGCAAATAGCTGTGCTTGCATTATCCAAAGTTCATTGAAATCAACGTACCATTTCAGTGTACTTCGGAACAGACCCTCACCCCCATTCTTTTCATTTGCTTTGCAAGCTAAAAAGAAAAAATGCACATTTATCAACTGAAGGGAAAAGCCAGTAGGAATCCCAGTTTATGGACTACTATAGATTCTTTCCTGGTAATCGTGTGCTTTGACAATTTGCCTCTCAAAAACCTACAGAAGGCACAGCACTGACTTAGAAACCACCCACAGTTTTTGCTTTATAGCTGTAGCTGAGTTTCCTGTGTGAGCAGTAGATAAAAATCTATATAGTCTCTTCAGTAAAAATAATACAATTTTTTTCAATGAAGCTTCATGAAAGCTAGTCCTTTGTACATTGACTTCTGTGAATTCTATCAAAGAGAAAGGCAGGAGTTCTGAAAGATGGAAGGGATTCGTAAAATGTACAGCACCAGCTGCACTGCTTTTTCTTTTGTGCGCTGCCATATAATTAAAATGGTGTATTAGGGTTCCCCTCTTCCCCAGTTGCTGCAGATTAGTGGTTGTACATTACTGATACAAAAGAAAGGGATTGTGAAAATAAACTAGGCAAATAAATTAAATGTCATTAACACCCCCCCCCCCCCCCGCAGAAGGTTCTAGTGTAACTTTCTGTTTCTTTCTTTTATATCTGACAAGTTCTTCAATGATTCCTCGAGAGATGCAGCTTTGGATTCGCTGTGTGTGCGCATGTGCTTTTACTCTCTTGGACCTTATTCGTCACTCTGTTACACCAGCCTAAACCAATAAGTCCACTGTCTTCTGGGGAGTTACATCATGACAGTGAAGTGGGGAATAAGGCTTTGTAGGTATGTATTCATATATGTTGCTGTATGAATGCCTCTACTACTAGCCAATGTTTGTTTTATTAAAGCCCTTGATTCTTCTCTTTCCTTTTAAGATTCCCAAGCTGTTTCATACTGTTCTGACACCATTATCTCCACCTCTTCCTCTCTTCTCTGTCCTCCCTAGCCACATGTTCCATCCAACCTATCCAGCTCTTAGTCTCCTATCAACCTTCACACTCCTCTGACTAATATTCTAATTAAAGTTTTGAATGGAAATTCCTTCCCGTTGTAACTCCACTTCAAGTGTAGTGTGCATTGTGCCTCAAGAGATGGCTCCAAACCAAAACCATAGATTCAAACACCCTGAGTATTGCAAGCATTTGAAATCCTTGACTACCTCTGGACCTAAAAATTTTAAACCTCCATTATCTTTAAAACTGACCAAACAAAAACTCTGAATCATAACAGCACAAAGTTTTATATCCAAATCTGAGGATTGAGCCAAACCCTAAACTATTGTAGAACCAGAACAGAAGACATTTTAAGTATTACAGCTTTCTTAAATGACAATACAATGTCTTTGACATGCTGTCCTATGACTATGTGCGGGTTTTTTATTTTTGTTTGTTTGGTTTTTGGTCTGAACTTCAGTTCCAACTGCAGTATTATGCATCACCTGAAACTGTCAAAGGCATGAAAACAGCAGTCAGTGGCAATGAGAGCATGGCCAATCTTCATTTAGTTTTCGTCATAATGTTGGTATGACAATTGGTGGCTGTAAGAGGACGACACTAGGGCTCGTCCCCTAGCAGGGCGGTGGGGCACTGCACTGCCTCGCTATTACCTCCTGCCGGGTTGGCGCATAGTTCAAGAGGCCCAGGCCGTGGGCAGGGCGGGCAGCAACCACACACAAGAGAGTCCGCACTCAGGCCCTCAGGCAGGGGCTGAGCGACAATAGTTCAATAGCCCTGGCCCCAAGGCAGGGCGGGGCAGCAACAAGCACAAGATCCAGGGCTCAGGCCCTTAGGCAGGGGCTGAACAACAATAGTCAGTAGCCCAGGCCCTGGGTGTCTGGTAGAGGGTGAGACTGCCCCCCACATATAAGGGTGGCAGGGGGGACGCAGGCCCACCCACTCCACTGCGTCCGAGCCAGGGGTCCTAGCAGTGGGAAAGGACCCGCTGCGTTCAGTGGGGATCCCGACCGCAACACACTGACATGGGTTCGGGGTCTCCCCCCAGGCTGCTTGCAGACCCCCCCTCAAACGGTACCTGGGTCGGTCCTGGATCCTCAGGGTGCTCCAGGGTCATGGGCTCCTTGGGGTCTCTGTCTGGGGTCAGGTCCGGCAACTCCTCTGGGTGTGGTAAGAGGTACCCGGCCGGCAGGACGTATGACTCGGCCTCCGGATAGACATCGGGGGGTAGGCTGGGCGGCCACTCCGCATGGCGGTTGCTCGATGGGCTCGGCCAGCCCTCCTCCAGGCAGGCGGCTTGGGGCAGGCGGGGCAGCCCCTCCGGGTAGCGGCCGCTTGGCAAGCTCAGCCAGGCCTCCTCAGGGCAGCCGGCTTGGGGTAGGCTGGGCGGCTCCTCAGGGTAGTGGCCGCTCGGCAAGTCCTCCTCAGGGTAGCGGCCACAGGGTAGACTCAGCCAGACCGCAGGCTCAGGCTGGCTTGTGATGGCTCCCCAGTCAGAAGCTCCACCGGGAGCGTCTGGCTCCTTTGGTGTCTGCCTCCTGAGTGAGCTCTGGCTCCAGGCTTTTATACTTCCGGGTCGCCTCTGTGACCTCTGGGGGCAGGCGCTAGCCTCTCTAGCTCCGCCCGCTTTGGTGTCTGGGGAGGCTCGTCCCCTAGCGCGGCGGTGGGGCACCACACCGCCTCTCTACAGTGGCTTTTAGCCCTGAGGATCCTGGCCAGACTCCAGAGGCTCGCCCTGGAGTTCTTCTGGCCAGGACTGCACTGGGTCTCTGCAGGGGTTCTGAGTCTTCCCCTGGCGGAAGGAGGACAGGGCCAGGGCCATGTCTTCCGCCTGCAGGCCCTGCAGAGACTCCTTTATGGTGTTGGTAGTCCGGCATGGAGAACGTTGGCGCACGCCTTCCTCCGCCGCCTCCGGGGGCTTCGCTATGACCGGCAGCTCTTTTTTCTCCACTGGAGGGGTCTTCCGCAAGATCTCTCGGAGCTGCCGGCCTTCTACCAGGACCTCCTCCGGACCTGGAAGCTCTTCGGGGTAACCAGGTCCTTTGTGGCCACTGATGGAGAGGATCTCCTCGCGGAGCCCCTGCTACACAATTCCAGTCTTCGTGTGCAGGTGGCGGAGTCTCCCTCAGTGCACCAGAGGTTGGTCCTGGGAGAAATCACTAAAGTCGGAGAACTCCTGGACTACGATAGAGGGGACTGGGTGGACCCCCATGTGCTTGCTCGGGGCATTGGGCTCTCCACCTTTGCGACCCCCCTGCGCGTACTCCAGGAGGTGAGGACCGCTCTGTCTCCCGTCTCTCTCGGTTTCCTGCAGCAGGCCCTGCGAGAGGGTTCTCCCCGCCCGCCCCTCACCCCGGGCCCTCCGGAACTGGTCCTTGGGCCCCGGCTTTGTGAGCCCTCCCAGCCTCCCCACTCCCATACCCCGAGCCGGCTGAACACCTTGCAGCCGGTCCCATTTCGAACCGCGCTGAGGGAACAGCTGTACACGCTCGTGCTTCACACGATACATCTCCTCGCCCTCGCGTCCCGCCCCGATACCAAGTGGCAAGACTACCTACCACCGAACGAGGGTGAGCAGCCCCGGTGGGCCACTTTCTATTCCACGCTGATTCCACGGCCCACCGGGGATATTAGTTGGCGGCTCCTTCATGGAGCCGTGAGCACGGGCGTGTACTTGGCGTGGTTCCTCCCCATGCCCGACACCTGTCCCTTCTGTGGCGTGAGGGAGGACCTGGCACACGCCTACCTTGAGTGCGCCAGGCTGCAGCCCCTATTCCAGCTCCTCCAGAACCTCCTATTGAGGTTCTGGCTGCACTTTCCCCCCCACCTTTTTCTTTTTGGACACCCCATCCGTGGCCCCACAAAGTCGCGAGACCTCCTCGTCAACCTCCTCCTGGCGTTTGCCAACGTCACCATCTATAACACCAGGAGGAGGATGCTGGATGAGGGGGTATGGTGCGACTGTGGGGCCTACTTCAGGTCACTTATCCAGTCATGCATCCGGGCACAGTTCCACTGGGCAGCGTCCACTGGCTCCCTCGACAGCTTCGCGGAGCAGTGGGCGCTGTGCGGGGTTCTCTGCTCGGTGTCCCCATCCTGTACCCTCGTTTTGAACCTGTAACCCTCACGCACTCCCCTGTCCTTTTTTTCATTAGTTGTCCCCCGTAATTAATTGGCCCTGGGTCTAGTGTCCCTCCCGCCAGGCTGGGGGAGGGACTTTAGTAACGGGTAACCAAAAGATATAATGGCTTTTATGTAAAACAACAAAAGGCACTGCTGTATATTTTTTAAAGTTAACCATACAAATGGCTATATTAAAGAGCCATAGCAAAGAATATAATCTACCCTGAATACGCCCGATCCCATCTGATCACAGAAGCTAAGCAGTGTTGGGCCTGGCTAGTACTTGGATGGGAGACCTCCTAGGAATGCCAGGTGCTGTAGGCTTAACATGGGTGTGGGGCTAGCAACTCCACCCTGTAGGGAACCAACTTGCTACTGAAATGCCAACAACAGAGATGGAGTGCTCTGTGGTTGGTAGCCCATACCCTGCCTGGGGGGTGACGGGCAGAGAGAGAGAGATAGCAAAGAATATAATTGTGGCTTGAAAAGGCATAAAAGCCACCTAAAGAAAAGTCTCAAAATTTATTCAAGGATTTGAATCTCACTACTATTAAACCTGATTTTTTTTTAAAAGAAGGAGTACAGTATGCAATCTCTGAACATGAACTACCAATCATGGCTTATATTCATCTTTTTGAAACGCTACGTATACTAACTTTCATCAATACATTCCAGACTTTTTAACATGAAAATCCTCTTTATTTTTTTTAATGAGGATATTATTCCCATCTGTATAGATTTTGAAAGGCCTAAGCCCGATTAGCAGCATTTATTGAGTAGTTTAATGTTTTAAATAATATTAGTGCCTATTCAGTGCCTGTAGCCCCCGTGCCTGGATGCCTTCCGCAGCTTAAGATGAAACTTACAATATCTGAGTACCAGAGATCGTGCTCCCTTACTGCCTAAAGATTTAGCAGTCAGTTAGGAGGCCAGGATGTAACCAGTGGGTAGGCCAGGGCTAAGAGGTTTATCTTGCAACTCTTTCTGAAAGTTACAATGTTCATGCTTAACAGTATGTCTATATGATGACAAGGTTCATACTTACCATATATCTATATTTTGGATTTCTTCTTTCTGCACCCACATGCCAAGTGTTATGGTTTGGGCAGAGCTTGGAGTCAGAAGTAACAAGTATCAGGTGTGTTTGACCATTGTAAAATGGCATCCAACAGTTAACAATCCAGCTTGTCAGTGTCAAAATTCCTCCATCCTGCAGGGGACTTCCTATCTTCTGGGGTGAATACCATTGCATAACAATGAGTTCCTGCAGAAAACAAACTCCCTGCCTGTAAGACAGATGGAATTTGAAGGCTATGTGTCATTATGCAACATTTCCTAAGAGCCTGCTCCCACTCCCTTTGAATACCAAGAGACTTTTGCATCTTCAGTGGAAGCAGGATGAAGTTCTGAGATATTTAATCCCTTGTGATGTTATTGACATAATCTGGGAACATATAGATCATTGTTGCAACCAAGGCCCTGTAATGGCACCAAATCTTATATAAAGGGTGCCATAATAAGGTGTCTAAGACCAGGTTATGGTTTGCTGGTTATGATTATGCTGTTTGTATGCTATGTGTGTGTCATTTTTGTAGTTGAAGTTATGGATATTGGCTCTATACTGTCTGTATCTCCAATTTATGCTGTGCTTCTGGTTGACATCCCAGACAAGTTGGCGTTAGCTCTGCTTAGCCGGATTGATGCCCCATTAAGGATCATCAGCTATACAATGAACCCATTGTGACTCAACAAGGTATGCAGGAACTTGCCCATGTGACACCAAACTCCATTTTGCTGTAATTTTCCACAGCAAGAACAAAGAGGTCTTCTTACACCTGGAAAAGACTATAAAAGGCTGATGCCTCATCTGCATCTTGTCTTCAATCCTGCTTCACATCTCTGGAGGGACTTTGCTAGAAACAGAAGCTCTGAACAAAGAACTGATGACCCATCAGTGGATATACTCCAGAGACTTGATTTGAACCTGTAGTTTATTCTATCACTGCCACAAGCCTGAACCAAGAACTCTGCTATTACTGTATGTAATTGATTCCCTTTAGTCAATTCTAGCTCTCATTTACATCTTTTTCCTTTTATGAATAAATCTTTAGATTTTAGATTCTAAAGGATTGACAACAGTGTGTTTTGTGGGTAAGATCTGATTTACATATTGATCTGGGTCTGGGGATTGGTCCTTTGGGATCGGGAGAACCTTTTTCTTTTACTGGGGTATTGGTTTTCATAACCAGACATCCTCATAACGAGTGGCACTGGTGGTAATACTGGGAAACGAATGTCTAAGGGAATTGCTTGTGTGACTTGTGGTTAACCAGTGGAGTGAGACCGAAGTCTTCTCTGTTAGGCTGGTTTGGTTTGCCTTAAAGATGGAAAAAAACCCAGCCTTCTGCTGTAACTGCTCTGCTTGAAGCAATTTGTCCTGAATTGGCACTCTCAGCTGGCTCCCACCAGAAACAGCACTGTTACACTCCTCTCTTGGCATTTGTGTAAGTTTTACTATGCAATGTCACCTTAATTCCTTTAGGACAAATACACTTCCCTGGGGACATTTGCTTACTTTTACACAGAATGCCTACAGGATCTACATTTCTATCTTACAATTGCATGAAACCACATGTTTTCTTAAAGGATTTCCCCATGGGTTTCTGAAGCAACCTCCCTCAAACTAAGGGGATAACAGAAAAAAATACAAAAGAACAAAAATCTAGAGGAATGGAATGGGAGGGAGGGAGGAAGAAAGTCTGGAAGAGTTAAAGAGAGTGACATCTTTGTTTCCATCAGACCCCAGGCAACCTTTTCCCCAGTGATAGCTATCACGAAGAATTTCTTGTCTTATTTTGTCTCACTTCTTTTGTGGTTCTTTTCTAGCACATATTTCAAGTGTCAATAGATGTGATCAAGTGTAAAGATTCATTTGGCTACAATAAGAATGAAAAAAAAAACCAAAGAGACCATGATCAATAAGAGCATGGATCTGTGAAAAACAAGTTATGCCAGGCAAAAAGATATCACAAAATTAGTTGGGGGAAAAAACACAGTAGATAAAATATATCTGAACTCTAGTAAAACATTTGATAGAGTATCTATGAAATCTTGCTACAAAAGGTCATCCAAATTGGCTTAGCTATGGGCAGTCACGTGGACTGGAGATGGAGGATGATATGGGAAGTGAACATAATGATCAGCAGCAGTGTAACGAACTAGGAAACAGTGATGATATAAGGTGGAGTGCTACAGGGATCAGTGTTGTGCCTATATTTAATTTCTTTATGAAAGAGCTGGAAGTTACATTTACAGATTATCTAAATTGAGCTATGTTGCAAACAGCAATATGGGCGGGGGATCTAGAGGTTACAATTTGGAGAGGAAATAAGTGATCATGGAAACATTCAGCTAGTACATCTGGGGACTAATAATCCAGATGTTCAATAAGAGGCAGATACTTGAGAAGCAGGAATGCCAGAAAACCTCTAGGAATGACAGTACAGCATAAATTGGATATATATATATATTTCTATGACGGTAAAAAAAAGCTGGCGTGGATGTGGGCTTCGTATTCAGATAGACCACACTTCAGTCCAGACCTTCAGCTGGTATAAACTGGAGTAGCAGCATTGATTTCATTCTTGTCCTAATTTAAGTGGTGCTGAACAAATATACAGCTGGTGTGGTATCCCCAGATAGGTACACATCCCTCTCCAAAGGGGACTTGGGGCATGTCTTCACTACGACTTAACGTCGACTTTAACAACGTTAAGTCGAAATAAACATGTACCCGTCCTCACATCCATGCCATTAAAGTCGATTTAAAGGGCTCTTAAAATCGACTTTTTTACTCCTCCAAAACGAGAGGAGTAGCACTAAAATCGACCTCTCTAGGTCGATTGTTATCTAGTGAGGAGGCAAACAACTTTCAGCCTCCGACCTCCGAGCAGCTCCGCGGACACCCCCCCCCCACCCGAGCAGCCCCGCGCCGGACCCCCCCCCGCCCGCCCAAGCAGCTCCGCAACCCCCCCCCCGCCCGCCCAAGCAGCCCCGCGAACCCCACCCCCCCTGCCCGAGGGGGGGGGGAGCCGGCGCCGGGTTGCTCGGGTGGGCGGGGGGGTTCGCGGAGCTGCTCGGGCAGGCAGGGGGGTTCGCGGGGCTCTTCGGGCGGGCGGGGGGGTTCGCGGGGCTGCTTGGGCGGGCGGGGGGGGGAGGGTCCGGCACTCCCGGCCCTGTGGGCAACGTACCCACAGTGCAATGCGGGCTATGTCGACCCCTGCAAAAGTTGAAGGACAGACAGTGTCGACCACTGTCGACCTGCTGTCCTTTGTGGGGACACACTAAGTCGATTTTCTAAAGTAGACTTTAGAAAATCGACTTAAGGGAAATCGACCTACTCCTGTAGCGAAGACATACCCTTGGTCACTTAGAACTCTTCATACAATGCTGAGCATGGTTGGTGTATTAGAAAGGACTGCAGAGATGAGCAACATAAGTGATTAAGGGTCTGTCTTTAAGAATTAAAAGAACTAAAGATTGTAGCTTGACCAAATACAAAATATCACTGAAGAATGCAAAACAGGTAGAAGAGGGATTGTTTAAGATGTTCTGAAGAGGAATACATATTTTGTAGTAACTAAAAGTCTAGTTGAATATAAGGATGGATTTCCCATGTGCCCAGTTGGGCAGCAAGATGCAAAAAAAAAGGAGATTGAGAGGAGGCAAAATCACTGTTTCTTCCTCACATCAAGGCCAGTCCATGCAATGAGGATGGCTCACCAAGGATGCACAGAACTTCTCCTGGCTCCTAGTTCAATACCCTGACAGCTGGCCTTAATCATTGTGTGAGATCATGAAATAAAGGATTAGCTGCAGTATGGCTGTAGCAGATGTCATTGTTAGCAGAACAACAGGAATTTGAAACGCTGAAATCCTGACTAGATTGTGTTTAGTTTTTAGAAGGTAAGTTTCACTTGTGATTCAATACCAACAGGCTAAAGAGAAAAAAGCTCCTATTGTTGCTTTTTCAATATAGATGATGAAGAAATAACATAAAACAGCATTAATATAGTCTGACACAGATTGCAACAATTACTACATGGTGACAGGAAACTTCTGAATGGCTATTGCTGTGTGTGCTCTTGTTAAAATGTTGCCCTAGAAATAAGTCTAAGTGAATATAGTTGTATATGATCCTGATGAAACTAAAGCACCATTTAAGTGAAGTCTTATCAATTACAGAGCAAACTAAAGTTGTCATTAACATTATGGGAAACAAGTATATTTGCTAAAGCCAGCTGAAATGAGCCCTAGGGTGAGGGGAACAACAGAGAATCAGCATTTGGCATCAAGGGAATGTCCACACTACAAAATTAAGTTGACCTTACTTATGTCAGCATACAGCAACCATAGTAATTACATGGCCTGTGCGTGTCTACACTTTGTTCCTTGTGTTGGCAGTGCGTGTCATCACCAGGAGCACTTGAACTGATTGAACTGTCAATATGGAGCATTGTGGGACTGCTTCTGAAAGATGGCAACAGTCGATATAAACAACAGTGTCTAAACTGACACTGCATCAATCTAACTACATCAACATTGACTCTATGCCTCTTGTGGAGGTGGAGTTATTAAGCTGGTGTAGTGGGAGAGTTGTGTTAGCGGGAGCAAAATTTTAGTGTACACACATACATAGTTAGGTCAATGCAAGGCATCTTAAGTTGACCTAACTCCAACTGGCCAGGAATAGGGAACCGCCTTGTGAGGTATCATTTGAAAACTCATAATTTGCTGGTCATTGTGGTCATGAAAAAAGAATGAGGAGTCCTTGTGGCACTTTAGAGACTAAGAAATGTATTGGGGCATAAGCTTTCCTAGGCTAAATCCCACTTCATCAGATGCATATAGTGAAACATACAGTAGGGAGGTATAAATACACAGCATATGAAAAGATGCACATTTCCTTACCAAATGGGGGGTCTGTGCTAATGAGTCAATTCAATTTAAGTTGGAAGTAGACAATTCTCAACAATTGACAAGAAGGAGTAGAAATCACTTTTCTAGTGTTAATGAGGCCAATGTGAACAAGGGGCCCATTTTAAGCAGTTGACAAGAAGGAGTGAGTATTTAGCAAGGGGAAAATTAGTTTTTTGTAAAAACAACGAAGCATACTTGTGGCACCTTAGAGACTAAAAAATTAATTTAGTTTCTGTAGTGACCTATCCACTCCCAGTCTCTATTCAGACCTAATTTGATGGTGTCCTGTTTGTAAATTAATTTTGGTCCTACAGTTTCTCGTTGGAGTCTGTTTTTGAAGTTTTTTTGTTGAAGAACTGCCACTTTTGAATCTGTTATTGAGTGACCAGGGAGATTGAAGTGTTCTCTACTGGTTTTTGAATGTTATAATTCTTGATGTCAGATTTGTGTCCATTTATTCTTTTGCATAGAGACTGGTTTTGCCAATGTATTTGGCAGAGGGGCACTGCTGGCATATGATGGCATATATCACACTGGTAGATGTGCAGGTGAATGAGCCCTGATAGTGTGGCTGATTTGGTTAGGTCTTATGATGGTGTCCCTTAGATATGTGGACATAGCTGGCACAGAGGCTTATTGAAGGGTTTGGTTCCTGGGTTAGTGTTTTTGTTGTGTGGTGTATAGTTTCTGGTGAATATTTGCTTGAGGTTAGGGGCTGTCTGTACGCGAGGACTGGCCTGTCTCCCAAGATTTGTGAGAGTGAGGGATTGTCTTTCAGGATAGGTTGTAGATCTTTGATGATGCGCTGGAGAAGTTTTAGTTGGGGGCTGAAGGTAGTAGAGTGTTACTTTCTTTGTTGTGCCTGCCTTGTAGTAGGTGAGTTCTGAGTATCCTTCTGGTTTCTTCGCTTCACCAGGTGGGTATTGTAGTTTTAAGAATGCTTGACAGACAGGTGTTTGTCTGTCTGAGGGATTGGAGCAAATGTGGTTGTATCTTAGAGCTTGGCAGTAGACAATGGATCATGAGATGTGGTCTGGATTAAAGCTGGAGACATGTAGCTAAGTATAGCAGTCAGTAGGCTTCTGGTATAGGATGATGTTTATGTGAACAGCTATTAGCACTGTAGGGTCTAGGAAGTGGATTTCTTATGTGGACTGGTCCAGGCTGAGGTTGATGGTGAGGTGGAAATTGTTGAAATCCTGGTGGAATTCCTTAAGGGCCTCCTTTCTGTGGGTCCAGATGATGAAGATATCATCAATGTAGTGCAAGTAGAGTAGGGACATTAGGGGACAAGAGTTGAGGAAGCATTGTTCTAAGTCAACTATTTTATATGGAGATATACCTATCTCAGAGCTGAAAGGACCTTGAAAAGTCATTAAGTCCAGTCCCCTGCCTACACTAGCAGGACCAAGTACTGTCCCCTGACAGTTTTTTTGCCTCAGATCCCTAAATGGCCCTCTCAAGGATTGAACTCACAACCCTGGGTTTAGCAAGCCAATTCTCAAACCACTGAGATATCCCTCCCCCATAAAAATGTCGGCATTCTGTGAGGCATGCACATAGCTGCCCTGCTGACCTGAAGGTATAAATTGTCCCCAAATGTGAAATAGTTGTGGGTGAGGACAAAGTCACAAAGTTCAGCCACCGGGTTTGCCATGACATTATTGGGGATACTGTTCCTGATGGCTTGTAGTCCATTTTTGTGTGGAATGTTGGTGTAGAGCAGGGGTCTCCAAACTTTTCAGCCCGAGGGCCGCATTAGCTATCAAATAGCAGTTCGGGGGCCGACAACACACTCGAGGTCCAAATAAAAAAGAATCAAAACACGGATGTTGTTTTTTATTATTTATTTAATATTATTTTATTCAGTTATTATTTAATAACACATTGATACACCACACATGAACACTACACATGAACACCTGTTCACCACACATGAACACTACACATGAACTCCTGTTCACTACACATGAACACTACACATGAACACCTGTTCACTACACATGAACACTACACATGAACACTACACATGCACACCTGTTCACTACACATGAACATTACACATGAACACTACACATCAACCCCCCAACTGACCCAGCCCGGTCTCTCACCCCAAAACCTCCTTTCCTCCAACCCCCCCCCCAAATGACCCACCCAGGTCTCTCACCCCAAAACCTCCTTTCCTCCAACCCCCCCCCCCAAATGACCCACCCAGCCAGGTCTCTCACCCCAAAACCTCCTTTCCTCCAACCCCCCCCCCAAATGACCCACCCAGCCAGGTCTCTCACCCCAAAACCTCCTTTCCTCCAACCCCCCCCCCCCCAAATGACCCACCCAGCCTGGTCTCTCCCCCCCCCCCAACTGACCCGCTCAACCCGGTCTCTCCCCACAGACCGGTTCGCCGCCTGCCAGTGGGTGGCTCCTTGTTTCGCCCCCTGTAACTGCGTGGCGGTGCGGCGCGTCCCGGCCCCAGCTCTGAGCCGTCCCTGGCCGGCGGCGGCAGCCGAGCACGCGGCGGGTCCCGGCCCCGCGGCGGCAGCCGAGCACGCGGCGGGTCCCGGCCCCGCGGCGGCAGCCGAGCACGCGGCGGGTCCCGGCCCCGCGGCGGCAGCCGAGCACGCGGCGGGTCCCGGCCCCGCGGCGGCAGCCGAGCACGCGGCGGGTCCCGGCCCCGCGGCGGCAGCCGAGCACGCGGCACGTCCCGGCCCCGCGGCGGCAGCCGAGCACGCGGCACGTCCCGGCCCCGCGGCGGCAGCCGAGCACGCGGCGCGTCCCGGCCCCGCGGCTGGCGGCCCGCGCGGCGCTTCCAGGCCCCAGCGCGGAGCCGTCCCAGTGAAAAGCTCAAAAGAGCCAAAAATTCCCTAAATAGCCAAAAAGATCTCCGCGGGCCGGATGAGAGGGCCTCGCAGGCCGCATCCGGCCCGCGGGCCGTAGTTTGGAGACCCCTGGTGTAGAGAGTTTCAGCATCCATAGTGGCTAGGGTGGTGTTTTCTGGAAGATAATCAAAGGACTATAATTTCCTTTGGGAGTCTTAAAGATAGCTGGGAGTGCTGGTAGCGAAGGGCCTGAGGACAGAGTCTACATAACCAGGTAGTCCTGCTGTCAGGGTGCCAATGCCTGAGATAATGGGGCATCGGCCGAGGTTATGGGGCGACTGCTAGGCTAAGCGGACAGTCCTTTACTCTGAGACCCTCCCCATCACCAGGAATCAGCCTGGGCTCCAGACTGATCCCAAACATCTGTGCTTCTATTTTTAGCCCAGTATCATGAGCCTGAATTGAGCTTTGAGACTTGCTGCTGCAGGTCTTAGTTTTTGCTGTATAAACATACCCTAACTGCCTTGCGCTGTGTTAGGAACAGCTGTATTGACTGGTGCAACTCACCACAGCTCACACTGCAATATGAGAGAATCAGAGAGGTAGCCGTGTTAGTCTGGAATAGCAGAGGTAACAAAGAGTCCTGTGGCACCTTAAAGACTAACTAAAGTATTGGAGCATAAGCTTCCGTGGGCTAATACCCACTTCGTCAGATGCAAGCGGTGGAAGTGTCCAAGGGCAGGTTCCACTGCTTGCATCCGACGAAGTGGGTATTAGCCCACGAAAGCTTATGCTCCGATACTTTAGTTAGTCTTTAAGGTGCCACAGGACTCCGTTACCTCAATATGAGAGAGGATCACAAACCCTCATTTCTGTGCTATGTCAACTGTGCAAGCAGAGGAGCATGGTAGTGTATTCCTGTTGTGAGGACTGGTAGCCATCTGGTAGGGTGAACCTTACCAAGTCCATATAGCCCTGAGACAGACCTTGCAACGACTGCATAGTCCTGGTGTCAAAAGTCAAAATGGGGGAAGTGGCAGGCAAGGAGCCAATATGGGATGTGGCCGGAGTCTTATCTGGGGCTGGATAGGAGGGAGATATACATGGGTAGATTGTGATTTGATAGGAATGTGGTTTTGGGGGGTCAGAGTGGTTATCACTGTGTGGTTTGGAAGCGCCTGGACTGCTCATCCCTATGAAGACTGTAAGCTGTACACTTGCTACTGAGTATGGCTTAAGTAGTATTAGGCTTTTTTGCTCTTTATATTCCAGCCAACAAAATAAAAAACAAAAAACTGATCAGCAGTGGGTTGTGCTATAAAATACACACCACTCCCATACACATGCACAATACCTGATCTGTCTGTGTATTTACCTAGGTTCTTATTCTTATAATGGTACCCATTGACATAGCATCTAAGTACTTCACATGTAGGTGCTGTACATTCACACAGGGAAAAGGCCAAGAGCTTACAGTCTCAGACTAATACAAGAGATATACAAAAGGCACAAGATAAAAGTGTGACAGTTATCATTAGTATAATAAATAGGCAGTATATCAGCAACCTTGCTATTGTCAAGTGTTTTGCAAACACTTCAGTAGAAGTGATTAGGAGATGAAAAACAAGGTTACTTACCTGTAACTGTTGTTCTTCGAGATGTGTTGCTCACATCCATTCCACTATAGGTTAGGCACGCGCTGCGGGCCTGGTTGCCGGGTAGATTTTTCCCCTAGCTGCAGACTGGGTGAGCAGGGGGCCCCCTGGAGTGGCGCCACTGAGGCACTCTATAAATACCCCTGCGACACAGTCTGGCCCTCAGTTCCTTCTTTGCCGGCTAACCCGACAGTGGGGAAGGAGGGCGGGTTTGGAATGGATGTGAGCAACACATCTCGAAGAACAACAGTTACAGGTAAGTAACCTTGTTTTCTTCTTCGAGTGATTGCTCACATGCATTCCACTATAGGTGACTACAAGCAATACCTAGGAGGTGGGGTCGGGTTGACCCATTGCTGATCGTAAGACCGCTGACCCAAACGCCGCATCGTCCCTGGTCTGCTGGACTATGGCGTAGTGGGCGGCGAAGGTATGGACGGAGGACCAGGTAGCCGCCCTGCAGATGTCCGTGATAGGGACTCCCTCCCGGAAGGCCGCAGAGGACGCCTGCGCTCTCGTGGAGTGTGCTGTTACTTTCTCAAGCGGCTTGCCCGCGAGTTCATAACAGGTGTGAATGCACGAGGTGATCCAGGAGGAGAGCCTTTGGGCTGAAACTGGCTGGCCCTTCATTCTCTCTGCAACTGCCACAAAGAGTTGCGTTGTTTTCCTGAATTGCTTTGTTCTGTCTAAATAAAAAGCAAGAGCCCTTCTAACGTCCAACGTGTGTAATTGCTGTTCCCTCCCAGAGGCGTGAGGCCTAGGGTAAAAGACTGGAAGACAAATGTCTTGATTAACATGGAAGGGAGAGACCACCTTAGGCAGGAAGGCCCGGTGGGGACGTAGCTGCACCTTGTCATTGTGGAAGATAGTGTAAGGCGGCTCGGAGGTAAGTGCACGGATCTCTGACACTCTACGAGCCGAGGTGATAGCTACCAGGAATGCCGCCTTCCAGGAGAGGTGCATTAAGGAGCACGTGGCGAGGGGCTCGAACGGGGGCATCACGAGGCGTGAGAGCACGAGGTTGAGGTCCCAAGGTGGGATGGGATGCTTAATGTTCGGGTACAGCTTATCCAGGCCCCTGAGGAAACGGTATACCACCGGATCGGAAAAGACTGAGTGGTTCGACTGGCCGGGGTGGAAAGCTGATATGGCCGCGAGGTGGACCCGGATGGTGGAGGTAGAAAGGCCCTGATTTCTAAGGCCTAAGAGGTAGTCCAATATACGTGGGATTGTAGCCTCACTTGGGACTGTATCGTGTTGTCCGCACCATGCAGAAAAGCGGGACCACTTGGCCGTATAGGTACTTCTGGTGGATGGTTTCCTACTTCCCAGAAGGACATTCTGTACTTCGGATGAGCATAAGAGCTCAGGACCTCTCAGCCATGGAGTAGCCACGCTGTGAGGTGAAGTGACCGCAGGTCCGGGTGCAGGAGGCGACCGTGGTCCTGCGAGATCAGGTCTGGCCACAGCGGGAGGCTGATAGGAGGGGCCCTGGACAGCCGGAGGAGGGACGCATACCAGCACTGCCTGGGCCAGGCCGGGGCTATGAGGATGACCTGTGCCTCGTCCCGTCTGATCTTCAGGATCACCTTGTGGAGAAGCGGGATTGGAGGGAACGCGTAGAACAGGTGTCCCGTCCAGGGTAGGAGAAAGGCATCTGTCAGCGACCCCGGGGAGCTGCCTCGGAAGGAGCAGAACTGGAGGCATTTCCTGTTCTGTCTGGAGGCGAAGAGGTCGATGTGGGGAAACCCCCACCTCAGGAAGATCGGTCGGATGACATCCGGCCGAAGGGACCACTCATGAGACATAAATGACCTGCTGAGGTGGTCCGCTAGGGTGTTCTGGATTCCGGGAAGGAAGGAGGCCACCGGGTGAATAGCGTGGGCTATGCAGAACTCCCAAAGGAGAATCGCCTCTTGACACAGGGGGTTGGAGCGGGCCCCGCCCTGCTTGTTTATGTAGTATTGGGCTGTGGTGTTGTCTGTCAGCACCGCCACACAGTGACCCTGTAGCGTGTCCCGGAACACGTGGCACGCAAGTCGGACGGCCCTCAGCTCCCTGACATTGATGTGGAGGCCGAGGTCTGACTCCGACCAGCGGCCCTGGGTCCTGAGATCCCCTAGGTGAGCTCCCCACCCTAGCGACGAGGCGTCCGTCACCAGGGACATGGACGGGCTGGGGGGGAGGAAGGGGACTCCTCGGCACACATTGTTCTGGTCTTCCCACCAAGCCAGAGCGGATAGGGTGGCTCTGGGGATGGAGAGGAGGGTGTCCATACTGTCCCTTCTCGGTCTGTAGGCCACTGCGAGCCACGACTGTAGTGGGCGTAGCCGTAGCCTGGCGTGCTGTATGACGAAGGTGCACGATGCCATGTGGCCTAGCAGGCTGAGGAAGACCCTGACCATAGTCATCGGACAGTTTCGGAGTTGTCCGATGGCCGACTGGATGGTGAGGAACCGAGGCTGGGGCAGGGATGCCCTTGCTACCTTGGAGTCTAGTAGGGCCCCTATGAACTCTATACTCTGGGTAGGCTCCAGGGTGGACTTCTCCTTGTTGAGGAGGATTCCCAGGCGGTCGAACGTGCTGATCACGAGACGCACGTGTGCTGACACTTGTTCCCTGGAGGTGCCTCGGATAAGCCAGTCGTCTAGGTATGGGTATAAGTGTACCCCGCGGCGTCGTAGGAACGCCGCCACTACCGCCATACACTTCGTAAACACCCTGGGCGCGGTGGACAAGCCGAAGGGTAGGACGGCGAACTGATAGTGTTCTCCCGCTATCAGGAAGCGGAGGTAACGCCTGTGTGAGGGTTTGATGCTCACGTGGAAGTAGGCGTCCTTCATGTCGAGGGCAGCGAACCAATCTCCCGGATCCAGAGAGGGAATGATAGTGCCCAAGGTGACCATGTGGAACTTGAACTTGATCATGTAGGTGTTGAGTTCGCGCAGGTCCAGGATGGGCCGGAGGCCCCCTTTCGCCTTGGGGATTAGGAAGTAGCGGGAGTAGAACCCCTTTCCTCTGAACTCCTGTGGTACAGGTTCGATGGCTCCTAATGCAAGGAGCGACCTGACCTCCTGTACGAGCAGTTGCTCGTGAGAGGGGTCCCTGAAGAGGGACGAGGGAGGTGGGTGGGTGGGAGGAGTGGAGGAGAGCTGGAGGGAGTATCCTACCGCCACCGTGCGGAGGACCCACTGGTCTGATGTAATGTCCGACCATGCACGGTGGAAGTAGGACAGACGGTCTCCGAAGGGAGGATCCAGGACTATGGTTGGTAAACTGCCCCCGGGCGCACCATCAAAAGTTGGGCTTAGGCCCTTGGGGAGGCTTAGAGCCTCGCTGTTTCCCGCCTTGTCTGGGCCCCTGCCACTTGCGGTAGGGGCGGCCTCTCCTACTAGAGGAGTCCTGGGGCGGGCGAGCAGGTGGGAAGAACCTCCTTCGTGGAGGGACGAAGGGGCGCCTTTGTGGGCCTGGGGTGTGCATACCCAGGCCTTTGAGGGTCACCCCTCTGTCTTTGAGGGCCTGGAGCCGGGTGTCCGTGTCCTCTGAAAAAAGGGCCTGTCCCTCAAAGGGGAGGTCCTGGATCTTATATTGCATGGCCGGGGCTAGGCTGGACGAGGAGAGCCATGCTGCCCGGCGGAGGGCTATGCCCGAGGCCATTGTTCGGGCCGCAGAGTCAGCTGAGTCCAGGGCCGCTTGCAGGGCATGTCTAGATATGTCCCTGCTCTGGAGTAGTAGGGCCATGAACTCCTGTCTGCTCTCCTGGGGGAGAGCGGTCTCAAATTTTGTAAGGGCCTCCACCGTGTCGAAGTGGTGTCTACTTAGTAGTGCCTGATGGTTGGCCACTCTAAGTTGTAGGCCCCCGGAGGAATACACCTTCCTGCCAAAGTGGTCCAGCCTTTTGGCTTCTTTGGCCTTGGGCACCTGCGCTTCCTGACCATGGCGCTCTTTATTATTCACCGACTCCACCACCAGGGAGGAGGACGTGGGGTGAACGTACAAGTACTCGTAGCCCTTGGCCAGAACAAAGTACCGTTTCTCTACCCCCCGGGCCGTGGGGGGGATGGAGGCGGGGGTCTTCCAGACCGACGCCATGTGTGCCTTGATGGTGTTAATGAACGGCACCGCCACGCGTGCCGGGGTGCCCTTTGTCAACATGGTGGTGACAGGGTCATCCACCACCAGGACCTCCTCTAAGGGCAGGTTCATGTTCTTTGCGACCGCCTGGAGGAGGTGCTGATAGTTAGAGAGCTCCAGGGCGGGCGGGCTAGTGGAAGAAGTGCCCGCCACTGCCTCTACCCCTACTGGGGAGGCGTAAGGACCCAGCTCTCTAGGGCTGTGCACCGCCGAAGGCTGACTGGCCGATGGTGGTCCCGCCAGCTCCTGCCTAGCACTCCCTGCACACACTGGGAAGCCCGGTTCGGATTGGGTTTCCCCAGGCTGTTCATACTCCCATGGCACCCATTCTGGCCAAGCAGGATGTTGGGTGGCTGGGGCTGGTCCCGTTAGTGGAGGGGACACTGAGGCAGAGGAGTGCCATGGGGCAGCCGCAGTAGCCGACTGCAGGGCCTTGGGCGGAGAGTCATGCCGGGTTTGCGTGCCGACAGACTCTCTACGCTCCCGGTGCCGAGGGCTTCTCGACCGGTGCCGGGAGAAGCGATGGCCCTCTGAAGAGCGGCTACTGCTGGATCGGCTCCGCCTTCGGGATCCATGGTGCCGCGATGACGACCGGCGCCGGGAAGACCTTCGGTGCCGAGACGGGGTCCGGTGCCGAGGCGAGCGTCGGTGCCGTTTAGAGGTGGAGCGTCGACCTCTGCGGTGCCGTGACGACGATCGGTGCCGAGGCGACCGGTGCCGGGTCGAGTAGGACCGGTGCCGTGACGCCGAGCGGTGCTGGGATGACGATCGGCTTGGCGAGCGGCGTCTGGAGCGGTCCCTGCAGCAGCTAACGGACCGGTGCCGGGAGTGCGACCGGTGCCGAGAGTACGACCGGCACCTGGCTGTACATGGGTGCCGGGACTCCGATCGGCGCCAGGACTCGGACCGGCGGCCAGAGCGCAATCTGCGCGAACGGCCATGAGGAGACCTGGAGCATGGTCTCAACTCCGTGCGGCGCCGAGACTGCGACCGGTGCCGGGAAGCTGACCGGTACCGGGAGTTCGATCGGCGCCGCGAGATCGATCGGCGTCCGTGCCCAGCCGGGCTTCGAGCCGCGATCTCGGTCTCGGTCATGGGCGGCTTGCCCCTAGACCGGACAGGTTGCTGAGGGGTATCCTCTGCAAGCAACCTCCTCGCAGCAGCAAACGCCTCCGGCGTGGAGGGAAGCTGCTGCGGAATCGGCACCCTGAGTGGCGAGACCACTGGCACCGGACTCGACGGGGCCTCCTGCGGCGCCGGAGTCATCGGTGCGGGTGCAGGCGGCTGGGCCTCAGGTCGGCTCCTAGGCGGCGACGGCGGACGCGCAGGCGGTGCCGGCGGCTGCACGCGGTCCGGTGTCGGAGCGGAGCGAGGTTGGGCGTCCTTCCTACGCTTCGCGCTGGGGGAGCACGACCGGTGCCGAGGCTTGGATTTGGCCGGCTTGGGTGCGGGGCCCGGTACCGCACTCGAGTCTGGAGTGAGAGCCGCCTCCATTAGGATCTGCTGCAAGCGGGATTCCCTGTCCTTGCGGGTCCTGGGCTTAAAGGCCCTGCAGATCTTGCAGGAATCTGCCAAGTGCGCTTCCCCGAGGCACTTAAGGCACTTGGAGTGTGGGTCCCCCGCAGGCATGGGCTTCCCACACTCCGCACATGGCTTGAATCCCGGAGCCTTGGATGACATGGCTCCGGTGGCAGGGAACCCCTGCACTTAACTATTTACACTATAAAACTATGCAAACCAACTAACAACTACTTAACAAGAACGATATAGATAACAATAGAATCAACAGCTAGGAGATAAGGAGAACGCTTAAGAGCAGGACTCCTGTTCCGACTACCAGCACGAGCGGTGAAGAAGGAACTGAGGGCCAGACTGTGTCGCAGGGGTATTTATAGAGTGCCTCAGTGGCGCCACTCCAGGGGGTCCCCTGCTCACCCAGTCTGCAGCTAGGGGAAAAATCTACCCGGCAACCAGGCCCGCAGCGCGTGCCTAACCTATAGTGGAATGCATGTGAGCAATCACTCGAAGAAGAAACATGGTTCCTATATATTCCCAAATGACACCAAGACCCCTAACTTTTTAAAATAATATGGCCTGTACTTTAAGATATTAATTGAGTCAGAGATGCCACAAGAACAGCCTTTTGGTACTTCCTCTATGACTCCCAGCTGAAATCAGGAAGCGCAAAGTCACATGAAAAGGCAAAATTAATTTTCCTTCTTGTAATTTTAGTTTCTTCTAGTACGGAGCCACTGCTCTGCCTAGGAGCTATAGTTTATAGGTATAAATCACTTTAGAAGATAGAAGTGTGGGGTTATCTAGAGCCTATTGGGAAGGAATAACTATGGGAGGGGAAGGAGTGAGGGATTGTGTGTGGAAGATGGGACTACTTTTCGAAAGAACGTAAGGTCAAGATCAATAGGAGTTAGCTCCTCAAAGGTATTTACACATATGGGCCCTAGTGCTCATGAAAAGGCTGCTCGACAGGAGTAGTGTGGAAATCCACCTACTGTCCCTGATCAGGATGCAGTGGATCAGCTGTAGGATTTATTCTCCTTGTCCATTAAATCCATGGCATCTCTGCTGAGACTACCATCAAGTATGACGTTTGTGGTGGTATGGTCTGGGACATGAACGCTCATGAAAGATTTATGTAAAGACGTGCCTGACCACCACCAAACTCATTCCACATCAGCCGTCAACAGATGTATCGACTTCCAGTCACTGCTAAGCCCAAGGCAACCTACTGTAGAGGAAAAAAGGATCCCTGTCTCATCACTACTCTCGTATTGTTCCATTTCTTCATCTGCAGACAGACAAATGAAGAGCACAGATTCTTTTTTATTTCATTTTTCATATTTGTTGTTACACACTCATGTAACAGCTAACTTATCTGAGAGCATGCTAATTATCAAGCATTCTTTGAATAAGAGATGAAAATGTTCTCTGACGCTCTAGAGCTAAATTGCTTATAATGATGGGAGGAAAGAAAACGTTCCATTATGATTTTAGGGAAGTAATCTGCTTGTATTCTTGCTTAGATAATGTTTGCATTTAACCTAAGTGCTAAACTTGGCATTACCCTCTGGATGAGAGACGAACCATCATTAAGTTTGCATGGAGATTTTCTCTCTCCTTATTGATGTGTGTATCTGAAAGTGTAGATGAGCATGTACACCATATAACATTCCCCAGCATTGGGAAGACTAATGCCGGCTTGTATAGTGAAGTTTCATCAGTTTATGATGAAAGGCTTTGGGACAGCAGACTTAAAAAGCACATACATGTAGAAAGAGTGAAAATGTTACACCAGTAAATCAAGTGGGAGTGTATAATTGCCCTAACACAAATCCCTAGTGTGTTTCTACAGGTATATCAATTCTGCAATATTGAGTATTTGGCCAATTATATTTTTTACATGTATCAGGGGGAAAAGGTTAGGAAACTACTTGGGGGTGGGAAGGGCAAGCAGGTCAGAACTTCCTTTGGGATCTTTTTGGCCTTATAGTAAAATAGCAATTCAAGTCACTATGGAGGAAGCCAATATCCTATTGTAATACCACAGACAAGTTGACAGTTTGATGTAAAAAAATCCATCAGCTGACATGGTTTGTCTGACATTGATTCTGTGGAGATGCTTATAATGACTGTGACCTAACCATCCAACAGAAGTTTTATGATATCAGACAGCAGAGGTTTTGACTTTACGTGTGGAACTGTGCAATAGAAGAGCTTTCGTCTGATTCAGTTCATTGGGGTATCGATTTTTGGGTTTGATGATTTATTAACATTACATTCAGCACAACTGGATCCCCCACAGAAAATAAATCATTGTAAATGTTTAAGCAAGCAGTTGCTTGGCTAACAAACTAGGTGTGCTAGAGGTTCAGGAGCTTGGGACATCCCTGCAGTGCAAAGTTAATTTTGCTTTTCTAACAGCAGGGCTCTCCCCAATTGAAAGCATCACAGGCAAAAAGGCAAGTTTATTTAAACACAATGAGACGCCTATGGGCCTACAAGTTGTGCATACAACTTTGTACATAATTTTCGTGCATAATTTCAGCAATTGCATATGTAAATTGGGCAATTATTTAGAGATTTTAACACATTATCTATATAAGTGCATATTAATATGATTTTCTTGCATTACCTATGCAATTCAGTGCACATTTGGTTGCAATGACATATACCTATGGTGTCTGCTAGTCAGGCTATATAACTTCTTAAAGTAGCGTATTCTGAAGATATAAATGTTGTTGTGGGACATTGTCAGGGCTGACCTTAGCATGAGGGAAATTGAGGCGGCCACCTCAGGTGCCAAACTGGGAGATGCCACTAGGACCCAGAGTGTAGAAAATTGTCTGCTGTTAGTGCATATGTATTCTCTCTGCTCTATATACACAGAGATGGTGGAGTGCTGTGCTTGACATAGGAGGGCACAAGAGACATAACAGGCAGGGAAGAGAAAAGGTGGAGAGGGAATAACAGAAAGCAGCCAGAGCTGCAGGGAGAGAGGAGGAGCAGCCTCTTATGTACCTCTCTAGCACCCCCAGAAGCCTGGACTGATTAACACCAGCTTCTCGGGGAGCTTCCTGTTTCCCGCTGCTTCTCTGAACCAACCTGAGGAGAACAGGCAGTCAACTGAAGTAGTAGGAACCAGTTAGGCCCATAAGACGCTGATATCTTCCCTCACTCAGGCCCTACTACTAGCCTGATTATTTGTCCCCTTCAACTGAGTGATGAGAGCCACTATAGCTGGCAAAGAACAGCAGTCATGAGTGACAGAAGAAAACACCCCTCTGGGACAGCATTCAGAAAAAGAAAGACAGCAAAAGAAGCTTTTCTATCTAAGCAGAAAGGAGCTCTCCTGAGATACATAGACACAGGTGTTCATGGTGAACCTTCCAGCCCCACTGAGGATGTGAGTGGTGAGGAGATGCCTGATCTTCCAGATAGTCAGAGTGCAGGTGACCTGACAGCTGCTGCAGCATCCATATCTCCATCCCAAAATGGATATAACATGCACATTCCTGAAGAAAAGTATAGATCAGAGAAGAGTGTGGTGGAGGCGCAAGAAACAGAGCTGCTGAGTTTAGTTCCTTAAGTCTAGATGATCCAGGACTGTGGACCCACCTGAGAAGTAGCCTGAGTGACTTCTTGTACTGCATGGGCCACAGCAAGTGAAAAATGTCATGTTATCCTAAGACAATGAAAATAGAAGTTTCCATCCAACATATTACTGGTGTGAAATCCCCAATGGTGACAAAGTGATGAACTGAAAACCCTTTCAAAATACATATCAGCAGGATCAACTCCAAAGGCTGTTCTGGAATAGAAGTGCATAAATAAGATGACCACCCTCTTTCCAAATGTTTTTGTTGCTCTGCACATACTTCTAATACTTCCTTAACAGTTGCCAGCAGAGAATGCAGCTTCTCCAAGCTGAAGTTAATAAAAACACATCTACACTGAACAATGACACAGGAGAGGCTGGTCGGCCTTGCAACCATTTCAATAGAGCATGACCTGGCCCAGACTGTGGACCTTCGGGAAGCAGTTCAAATCTTTGCAACCAAGAAGGCATTACTTTGATTATTCAAACAGATAAAAATGCCAGTGTTTACTATGCAGGCAAGAAAAGTTAACTTTCAAATGCATGAACAGCAAATGTGTTACTTAAAATTTTTGAACACGGCATTAAGTTGTTAGTTCTCCTTTACTGGGCTAGGTAGCAGAGCAGTACCATGAGAGGAGCAGAACAGTTAGAAGGCAGAATTGAGACCTTTCTAAGTTTTGGCCCAAGCAAGGGGGTATGAGAGAGTCATTTGAGCTCCTCACCTCAGCTGCTAAAATGTTGTGGACCAGCTCTGGCTGGTACAGAAGGAAAATGGGGACATGGAGTGCAGAGGAACTGGGAAGGAGTAGTCCCTGTGCTCTGCAGAACCTCTGGTAGGCCAACCCACTGGGCATCTGCCAGCTCACCGTGCAGAGAGCAACAGCCACTTCCGGGTTTGCAAGAGCATAAACTTTGAGGAGCTTCTTACACCAGCACTTTGTGCAGTTTGCTGTAAATGCTAATGTGTAATCTAGATGATTTTTAAAACTCTACATTTCTAATTAAAGCCTCACCATGAAGCACGTGGGCTTTTGCTTTCTTTTCAGGGGAAACAAGAGCAACTGAGGTCAGCATGATTCTCCATAGCACGAAAGTAATAATGTTTTGGCCATCAGCCTGAGGCATTTCTAGTTCATAATCTTCATACTGCACAAGTATGTGATCTCAAAGGCAGGGAAACACCATCCTCTGAGGGTAAACAAAAATGCACAAAATGCAGCGTAGCACTACACAGTTTATGAAAATACATTTCTATGAGCTAAATTATAGGAACTTAATAGCTTCACAAGGGACAGTTAATAGCTTCACAATGCACAGTTTTGCATTGGCGAAGGCCAACGGTTTCTTTTCCTTTGTAACAAACTATACTTTCAAACATTTTAACATGAGAAAATAACCTTGGTAAGCATTGCCATCAATTTCACCTGTTGAAATGTATTCCCAGGATGCCTGTAAAAGCAGAGCACATTAAAAAATCTGAGTGGTACTTAGAACAGTAAACATCCTACAAAACCAAGGGCTAAATTTTGTGGCATTTAGCCACAGCCCTGATAAAAGGGATCATTAGGAGGAATCTTCCTTAGGAAGTATAGTTCCACCCACCCATTGCCAGGGTTCCTCCATCTCCCGGAGTCCTGCCCCTCCATAGTAATTTGCTACAGTCCTTTAAAGGGTGCAGAATTCTCTCCCCACACACAGCTGTCCTGCTTATCTGGTCAGCAAGTGGGAGGACAGAGCCAAAGCACCCCTATTCTCCACTTTTTCCTGCTGCCTTCCAGTGAGCCACTCCCAGAGGGAGCAAGGGCTTAATCTTTCAAGATGCTGAGCAAAGCACTTAAGCATGTGTTTAAGTCACTGAAGTCAATGGAGGAACTCCCCTCCTTACTGTTAAACAAGTGCTTAAGTGCTTTGTTGCACTGAACCCAGAGCACTCAGTACCCTTGCAGGATCAAACATGCAATTCTGGGAAGCCTTTATGTGGGCTGTGTGAGTAAGGGGCCCTCTGTGCAGACTTGTAAATTAATCACAATCTAGCCCATAGTGTTTAGCAGCTCAATAGCTCAGTTAAGTCTCCTGAGTACTGGAGTGCATGCAGCTTGAAACTTCAGCAGGCGGAAAAAATGAAAATCTTAGGAGGGAGAATCAGGGGTCCCAAGCAAAGTCCTGGTGTGATGCAGCAAGCAGGCATTTGCATGGTGCATACTATGATTCAGGATTTGACAGAAGGGACAGAGATGCTGATTAATTTAAAATGTTGAGGGGCTAATCCTGATGTCACACCAGTCGTGTAACTCCAAGTTCATTCTGATTCTGACCAATGTGAGTGAGGTCAGAATCTGTCTCTGAACTTGTTTGGGGTTTTAAATCCCAAATGTATCTGGACATTTTAAGATGCAATCTGGAAACATTTTAATTCGAAAAAGAAAGTGATGCCCTTCCTTCCCCTCTTTCTTTAGTCTCGTCTTTTTCCTTCTGTCTTCCTACCTTAGGTCAGATCATTTTGGGTTACCATTAGCACAACCAGGTCTGCTACCTGTATATTTCAGAGTCTTTGTGGGTAATAGGTAGAAAGAAAACACCAAGCAGCATTTAATTTCTACCTTCTGCCTGTGTATGCTTTTCTATTAATTGGAATGCATGTGTGGCTCTATTGCACATTTGCAAAAATGGACCTTAATGAACAACAACAGGACTTGATAAAGCTTACATTTAAAAAAGGGGGGGGGGGTTTAAAGAAAAAACAAGGAACGGAGGAGATCTCCACACCTGCAGATATAGAAAACCTACTGATTCAGCAGATATGTGCTGCTTGGAAAGTGTTTCAGGTTTTGCTGATTGGGCAGGTCCAAAGTTTCACTTTAAATGTGGTTTGAGTCTTTTTCTTTCATAAATCAAGGGTGTTGGGGCTGGCTGAATGCATGTACTTTGGGTTAAGTGAAGAGAGCAAATTAGCTACAGCAAACAGGAAACAGCAGCAGCAAAGGCATAAATGATTCTCACCAAACCCAAAAAGGAGCAATTGTGAAATACATTTATCTTAAGCCCTGAGGGTTCTGACTGAGCCCCTCTGTGTGCCCATGCAAGGGAATAGGGGTATGTCAATGCATCACTGGAGACTGAACATGGGTGAGAAGAGTTGCCATCAGGCTTCTGCTGCCTCTTTTGTGGAGGTGTATGGGAGCTGAGCAGTGCAGAGGGAATCCCTGCATTGCTTACATCCCCATGGAACAAGGAGGAAGCAGAGACCAAAATATTCTTGAATTACAGTTTGCTGCCTTCCATGTTCCCAGGACAATGCAACTACGTGCCGCTTCTTACCTGGGCTGATCTGTAGGGTTACAAACAAGTCCTGAGGATTTTCTTTGTTTTGTTGCTTCTGCAAAAAGATGCGTAGCACATGCTCACATCTAATGCTGAAGCCCCGCTGTAATTCTGAAAACTACTGAGCCCTAACAAGTTGAAGCCAGTGAGACTGGGGGACTTTATGTGAGTGGGAAATCGGGTGCAGTGGAGCTTGGCTCCACCATGCCTCTCCCTCATTACCATGCCAGGGGAATTTGCAGTGCAGAGTTGCCTTAGGAAAACGGAGACCGGCTCTGTATGTAAGTGATAATCTGGGTGTGTAAGGGTTGCACAGCCTCATTCTAAAACTTGATTCTGCACCCTCTGTTCACATGAATAGCCCCAGTAAAGTCAGAGGTAGTTATAGTAAGTTATTTTTTATTCCAGATACATCTGTCACAGGATGAGACAAGGTAATCAAGCCATCCCACATTCATCTAACCTGGATGACTATGACTTTTCAATCTACGAATTTCACATGGTCATTTCAACCAGATTCTGCTGTCAGTGATACCAGTGCAAATCCAGGATCATTCAATTTGTCTGTGCTATTGCAGATTTATACCAGTGTAGCTGAGTGAATAGTCTGTCCTCATGGGTCTTCTCAAAGCCTAGTCCAAAACCAATGTAAGCCAATTAAAAAAAACTCTTGTTCATTCCAGTGGGCATGGATCACACCCCTTAGGAGTCAATATTGCTCCTTGTAAATATGGCTTGCAGGACTGGGCACTGGACAAGGACCTCGGGAAATTATAGATCCTTATTTGTTTCAGTTCTGGCCTCCTTATGAGATTCCTGGTTTGGTGAGAAATGTTTTGGCCCCTGACTAAGCCTGTTGCAATTCCAGGGACTGCAATGAGACTATCTGCATGCTTAGTGATAGGTATTGTGCTTTCATACCTTGCTGAATCTGGGCCTCTAGTGAGAAAAGGGGGAAACAAAAGGTGATGACAACCCTGTAGAACACGATTTTGCCTTGGCAGGCACTTGACTGAATCATCTGCTAGACTCGGGAGTGACCCATAATTATGAAGAAGTCACCCCATGAGTCTGTGAGAGATCAATTCCATCTTAAAATAGGCATCACTACAGTCAGCAGGAATTACAACAGGAGAACAAGAGTCAACTTGAAAAGTATAAACAGATGAAAAAGGAAAAATTATTATTTTAGTAATTAAACATTTCTTAACTGAAGTTGCATAAAATGCAAAAACATCATGGAAGGTCAGGAGAGATTTTTAAAAAGTGCTCTGGAGTAAGGGAAATAAAAAAGCAATTAAACACAGAGATAGAAGCTTCTGATGCATATAAGATTATTCCATAACAGTGGCTGACAGCAACTAACTGCATTGTTCTGAATGTTTAATTAATAGAGGGGGATTTTTCATTAACTATTACCAGTGGGGAAGATAGAGTGGACAAATATGTACAAAACAAAACAGATCCATTTCTTTTCCATGTATATTTACAAAAAATGCAGATATCTGAATGTCAGTGTCAACAGGCAAAAATTAAACATTCTGTTTCTTTGAAACAAGTGATCAGCATTCACTTAGGAAAGCTGCATCTGCAGGAGGCAGGGCTTTCACGGTCCATAAATCAGGAATGCAATCTTGGAAGAAATAAACACAACCATGAACCTCGGTGGTTTCTGGGCCAGATGGAAACTCCATTTCTAGGCCTAGATTTTTCAAGATCGTCCCGCACAAGAACAAATCCAAATTGTGTGCATGTATATGGATCTATGGGCTTGTCTACGGATCTATGGGCTTGTCTGCGTGGCCAGTTAAGGCGTGGCAAAACAGCGTGTCACTGTACTCCTGTCACACTAACTGACTGGGTAATCTGCTATCGGTCACTGACAGATCTGTAGTGTGATTTCATTTATTGCCGTGCCAAACAAGCAGCAAGGTGCACAAAGCCAACTGGTGCATGGCAGGCTAGTGCACTGTACATTTGCCCACCCTGGCTTGCTGCAGACTGGCTATGTAGACAAGCCCTAAATTAACAGACCTCATCCTGCTGACAAGAGGAAAGAAAAGGAGACAGACCCATTGAGTTGTGTTCACTTAATAAATATGGAAGTTGTTGGGATATGGGGTACCTGCCCTATTCCCCAACCAGAATTTAATGGTTCAGGAAGGAATCTCTCAGCTTAGCTCCAGAAGAAATAATTCAACTCTCCTTTTGTGCTCTAGTATTAAGAAAATTTGGGTTCCATTTATCGATCTGAAAAATTTTGTTTTGCTTTTTAAACACAACACTAATATGTGAGCAGAGGAGGACTGCTGGCAGTGACCAATAGCCGATGCTTAAAAGGGAGGTGAAAACACCCTATAATGGACCTGGCCAATTGTGTAATGCTGTACATTCTTTGGGGCATGCACGGTCATATATTTTTGCCTAGCACATTGGGGTCCAGCCTGATTGTGGATTTAGGGCACTACTGCAATAGAGAAGTTAATTAATAATAGGGAGAAATCACCTTCTCAATCCTTGCACTGATTCAGTTTAGTCCCTGAAGCAGGAGATGCTTTGCAATGATTTTGCGGCTTATCTTGATTTCACTTAGACACAGACTGAACACATTTTAGATAAACTATAGTAGCTTCAAACACACTGGTGTTTTGGTATCTAACATGATACTTTCTTCCAGCACACAGATATTGTTAGAAACGCAGTGGAATTGTGAGTAAAATATGTTCATTAACCATGTGATTTCTGGAAATGCTACCTAGGGCAGGAGTCCTATTTGTTTGTTTGGTACTAGGACAGCATACTCAAATGCGGTGCCTTCTAGATATATTTCCAGAAGTGACAACACTCCTGGACATATTATTATTATTGATATCCCTGAAGTGAGGAAAAGTGAACTATTACACTAAATCTGCTGCAGAATTTTGCTATGTTTTCAAATGAAACAGCATAAAAGTATTGTACATCCAAACTCTTAAAATTTGCAAGTACATTTGGCTCTAGTAGTTCACTATACCAAACTGTATGATCTGCTAAGTTGGTCTGTGATAGGGTGCACATACTCATCCCTATGCGAACCAGGAAGAGGTTAAATTCCCTAGCCCTTAAGGACTACCTGGGCTGCCATACTTAGACCTGTGGCCGAATGAAACAACCCTTGGTGGATCTAGGTGGAATAAAATCAGCTTGTGTATTTTCTGAAGGCTTGGGGAGATTTATGGCTGAAGGGAGCTGTCTGGACTCCACCCACCCACACCCACACCCACACTCCCCTGGCCAAAACTAGAATGGTTTCCTCCTTGGGGACCTGATATACAGGAGCTATGACTCCAAGCCTAGGGTGGCCTGTTATTCTGTTATGAGGTCCAACACAAAGATTTGGAAAGGAGGAAGCTTAGTTTAATTCTTGAACAAAAAGAAACTAAGATCGCAAAATGAAATATTTAACCACGTGGTACATGAAAGACTATTTTTAGTTGTAACAGTTTTATGCTGTCTTGGCTATTATGAAAAACCATTTAGGATTCTAGAATTGAAACTTGGGATGCTCTTTGGTGCTGTTTCATCCAGGACTAGTCTCATGTTCTATGTATGAATTAAATATACATATACATGTTAAAAGGACATTAAAGACTCAAAAATTAAGAAATTCCAAAATTAACATTGTCAAGGCAATCTTAATTTGGCATTATGCCTGTCTTTAATTACATTATCAAACTATTTTCCACAGTACCCGTGCCTCATTCAGCGTACAAAATGCATAATGCTCACTTCAATATTCTGTCTTCTCCTCATTGCTCAGGGTGTAGTCCTGTGCTTTAGTTACTGCACCCTTATCAAACCCTGCCTCTGTCTTCCCCATCTGTGACTCATCATCCCAAACATATTCTCTATATCTAGCCAGTCCCTATCTCCACTCCTCAGGATTCTCATGCAATCCTTACCTAGCAAGCTCCAGTGCCCTCCATTCTGGCTTCCCAGCCAGCCTGTCTCCCAGTCCCAGTCTCCCTTACTATACTCCCTGTACAGTTTCAGTATTCCCTTGCTCCCTTGTCCAGCCAGTTCCAGTTCTTCCCTCACACCCTGATTCTCATCACATCTTCTTCCACTTGCTCTTCTGGTTCTCAGACCCGGTCTCCTTGCCCTGTCAGTGTCAGCTCCCACTCCGTTTTCCTCTTCTCCTCCTCCTTTGCCCCATCAATGTTAATGTTTAGTACTTTAAAAATGTCATTGTGTGTTCTCTGTCAATCTGTGTTCAGAGTTGTAATTTGCTATGCTGACACGTGCCTCTGTTCGGCAGTGGAGAAAAGCTATTCCCTACCATCTTAAACATTTAGGTCACATAAAATGATTAGCTGTTGTACAGAAACATGCACTGTTATACATGTCTGACTTTGGCATGATCTATGATTAAATCGAGGTCTTGATCAAATACAGTTGGGATTCAAAGTTTGCTTTTTCATGAAAATATTGCTTTGTTTTGCATGCATTCAAAAGTCCAGCTGTGTCCAATTGTAAATCAAAACACTTTCAACATAATAACAATGACACTATGATCAAGCTATAGTTCATAAATTAAAATGTCCTTTTCATTCTCCCTTCTTATCTTCACTCCAATAAGGAACGTGAGAAAGCAAAAACCAACATGGAACAGTAGAAAGGAGGCACTGAAGGAAAGCCAGGCAAGTAAACAAAGATTAAGAAGAGAGGGGAAAAATAGACTATACAGAATAAATACAAAAACCTACTGAGCTCATGCCCTAAAGCTTAACCCAATTCTCCAGTTAAACCACTGAAAAGCAGAGTCTATAACCATCTGCAGAACACAGATACTTATTTGTATTTATTTCTATCCCCCAAACCATATGAACTCTCTATTTTACCAAAGATCCAGCAGTTTTATTTGTACTGAACACAAATATGTGCGACAGCAGCATAGCATAATGTTCTCCACCTGAAATGGATTGAACATTAGGAAAAGATGCACATTTATATTTCCATGAAGCCCCAAGACAAGCATGTCTTCATCCAAAGGATAAAATGCAGTTCCCACCCAGTTACAGATCATCTGATGATGATTCCTCATCTGTAAAATGAGATACAGTAGGATGGCCACCTGCATACAAGAGTAATGAAACACTCCACCAGCGCATTCAGGCACACACACAATTTCAAAGGAGCAGTTAGTTTTAAGTGTCTAGTTGGCTTCTCTTAGTAAAATACACTTGCTTGCCAGCACTTGTGCTGTGGGTTTACTTAATAATGCTCATTATATGGTCACATCAAGGTGAGCTGAGACTTAAAGCCTATGCCTAGAAAAATCCATAAAGATTCTTTCCTCCATACACTCACTTTGGTATCCTTATTTAATTTTTCATTATTAAAGGAATGTTGATTGCTCCTGCTTGACTATACCTTGCATTCATGTTACTGCTGTAATTGATCCACTAAATAACTGGTTTGGTAGCAACAACAGATGTCATCCGCTCGATTTCAGATGCTGGCTGGGGAGGGGGGAGTTGGAGTAGAACACATTTCTGTCTAAGTAATTCAGAAAAGGTAAAAACAAAAATGACTTGCTCTTTCATGGACTATAGTGTAGGTTATAAAATAATTTTGACCATCTTTGTAAGAGTAGGGATTTTATCAGCAGACACTGAAAAGCAATATGGTTATATCCAAATTAGACATGCCTATAATGTAGCTTGTATGTTTTGCCAGTAGAGGTCACACATACTCTTGAGGAAATCAAACACCACTGCCCTCTAGAGGTGAATATTGCACACAAATTCTGAATATAGTTTTCAGCTGTGAAAAGTAGAATATTTTCCCCCATTTTTTGAATTCCTAACTAGCACAGCTGTACTGAAATGAGGGCTAGAATTGACTAATGAATTTAGTAACTTTTGGAGAGCCTGGGCCTAGTTTAAGCCTTGTTGGTATGACAAACGGTTTTTAAGAGCTGCTTTATCCATTACACGCAGATGGATACTGAAGCCTTGTGCACAGGATTCAGCATGGTCTCCCACATTGAAAAAGAATGTATGTGTTTTTTGCTCACAGCATTGCATAATGGCAAAAACTTAACTAAGCCCCTTCAGCTGCATCCCTTCACAGCCTTTCCCTCTACCATGTAGGCAGACAAACTTGTTTCATTTAAGAGTGCAGCACACAGACTGGAATCCATCACACAGTGCAGCACACAGACTTGAACACATCCCAATAGTTTACGCTCTATTTATGCTTGTCTTACCTCCTGGTGTTCAGACTGCTGTTTTCCTTAAAATGTGTTTGTTTTATCACAGTGACTTCTATGTTAGTCACTTTCATTGACATATATTGTGAGATTATATTGTCATGTCACTACTGTAAACAGTAGTTCTCTGAAATACCATCCCCAACCCAATCTCAAACAGGATCTCACCAGAAAAGCCAGGACGTTAATAAATCTAATCCTCCATCCCATTCCCCTCCTCCTTTTTTCTCCCTTTATTTCCTGTTGCACATTTTTCTCGGGATTCAGCTTCAGTGAGTTCACAATTGAGTGGCTAAATGACAAAGAATGGAACTTTTCATTGCACTACTCCTTTGTTTACAGGGCTTTACTGGGTTCCAGTAAAGTGGGGAATGGATTTTAACATCTTAATGTTAAATCTGTGACTTTATATGCCATAAATCTCACCTGTTAGATTCCCTACTTCCTTCTTTACTGGGACGTTCTCTGGACTCAGCCTTTATGGTTTTGTCTGTCCATAACACTTTGACATATTGCTGTCACATACTAGGCTCTTAAACTGATCAAATTTAAGTCTACTCTAAAGAAAAAGTATGTTTTAAACTTCTTAATGCTGCTTCAATACATATTGAGAGAGTACAATCTAGTTGTTACAGCAACCACTACATTAGCAAACCACAATGATTGTTGTTACCTCTTTTAACACCCACATAATCAAAATAAAAAATACAAAACATACTTGAAAATATCCACAAATGTTGCAGATAATACACAGTAGGAAACAAAACCATTGTCATTGAAGAGTAATTACAAAGAGTCATGTGGCACCTTAAAGACTAACTAAAGTATTGAACCATAAGCTTTCGTGGGTTAATACCCACTTCGTTGGATGCATGCAGTGTATCCAGGGGCAAGTATAAATCACTTCTCGGCCTTCTGGCTCAGATCATGGGTAGGCAAGAACCAGGTTAGAGATAACAGGGTGGGTCCAATGGGGCTGAACCAGCTTGTTATCTCTAATCAGGGAGGGTGAGGTATTTTTCTAGCAGCTGAATTGGAGGTGTGAACAGCGAGAGAAGAGAAACTGCTCTTGTAGTTAGCTAGCCATTCATAATCCCTATTCAGTCCAGAGTTGATTGTATCAAATTTGCAAATGAATTGCAGCTCTGCAATTTCTCTTTGCAGTCTGGTCTTGAAGTTTTTTTGCTGCAAGATGGTGACTTTTAAATCTGTAATTGTGTGTCCAGGCAGATTGAAGTGTTCTCCTACAGGTTTTTGAATATTGCCATTCCTGATATCTGATTTCTGTCCATTTATCCTTTTTCGTAGGGACTGTCCAGTTTGGCTGATGTATATAGCAGAGGGACATTGGTGGCATATATTACATTGGTAGATGTGCAGGTGAATGAACCATGGATCCAGATGATGAAGATGTCATCAATGTAGCATAGATAGAGAAGGGGCGTGAGTGGACGAGAGTTGAGGAAGCGTTGTTCCAGGTCAGCCATAAAGATGTTGGTATACTGTGGGGCCATGCGGGTGCCCAAGACAGTGCCACTGGTTTGGAGATATATATTGTCGCCCATGGGAAAGAAACTCTGGAAGAATTCCACCATGATTTCAACAACTTCCACCCCACCATCCACCTCAGTCTGGACCAGTTCAACCTAACCTCAGAAATGTCAATGCCAAAATAGTGCAAGAAAAGCTATACTTGCAACTTAGTTGCCCTGAGAAGGATGAGGACATAATAAGAGGAGAGCCTCTCTAGGATATTTCAGAATTCATTTCAGTATTTGGTCAGTATGCAGTATTGGTGGAGTTGTAGACTCCAGATGTTGATCTATCTGGTCTGGTACTGTACTTTTCCTCTAGCAAGGCAAGCATTAGTCTGGCTCAGTTCTGGTAGGATGAAAGTCTTTCTCACACCTTAATAATGAATTATAGAATATGACAGAAATTGGGAAATTTGGGAAGAAATTGGAAGTTTTTCCTTGCCTGAATCCACTTTCTTGTAATATACATTATACCTACATTGCTTGTGTGCTGTAGTTTTCTCGGTGCTTTATGGAACAGATAACATTCAGATCTTAATAACAAAAAAGCAAAGTTTAAAATAACAATATTTCAAAGTGGAATATCTACCAGGCCAAATGCTTCTTGCAAATCCAAAGTCTTCAAGTTACTCTTAAAATAGAGTGTGTTTATATGGAATCTTCAACAAACATGGTAAGTTCTGTGGGTACGGGACCATTTCTTCCTACTTGCTTGCACAGCACCTCACATGAGCCTCTAAGAAATAAATCCAGCTGGGTTTTTCTGATATTGCCTCATGCTTGCCATGCTTGAAATATGAACTATAAGCAGCTTAGTGCTCTTCTTAGGGAAACATCAGATGCACCGTACCTTGGAAAATATTAGTTGCCTGGTATCCTATCTTATTCTGATTATTCTTAAAATATAGAGGTCTAATGCTCTAAATACTCACTGTCCAACACAGTGTTTACTACCATGAGTAGTTTCAAGAAACAGTTCCGCAGCCCAAATTGACTGGCACAGGCCTGCCATGGGTGTTCATTTGCAGTGTAGACATACCCATTGAAGCCTGCTCAGACTAGTAAGCACTAGAGTAAATGTTTGTAGGATGAGGTCCTTAAAAAAAATCACTAAATGAAAGCGGGGAAAGAACTTAATAAAATACATAGAATCATAGGACTGGATGGGTCTTTGAGAGGTCGTCTAGTCCAGTCCCCTGCACTCATGGCAGGACTAAGTATTATCTAGATCAGGGGTTTGCCATTACTGGCCAATGGGAGCTGCAGGAAGTGGTGGGTCAGCCCGCGCCGCTTCTCAGAGCTCCCATTCGCCAGGAATGACAAACCGCGGCCACTGGGAGCTGCGAGCGGCTGTAGCTGCAGACGGTCAGGTAAACCAAGCGTTCCATGGCCCACCAGGGTCTTACCCTGAGCAAGCCGTGGAACAAGTTTGGGAACCCCTGATCTAGACCGCCCCTGACAGGTGTTTGTCTAACCTACTCTGACAAAATTTCCAATGATGGAGATTCCACAGCCTCCCTTGGGTATTCCAGTGTTTAACCACCATGACCTAAACCTTCATTGCTGCAGTTTTAGCCCATTGCTTCTTGTACTATTCTCAGTGGTTAAAAAGAACAATTTTTCTCCCTCTCCTGGAAACAATCTTTTATATTCTTGAAGCTGTTATGTCCTCTTAGTCTTCTCTTCTCCAGACTAAACAAACCCAGTTTTTTTCAATCTTTCCTCATAGGTCATGTTTTCTAGATCTTTACTCATTTTTGTTGTTCTCCACTGGACTTTCTCCAATTTGTCCACATCTTTCCTGAAATGTGGCATCCAGAACAGGACAACACTCCATGCTGGTTAGCCCTCAGTTGGAGAAGAGCAAAATAATTACTTTTTGTGTCTTGCTTACAACACTCCTGCTAATACATCCCAGAATTATGGGGTTTTTTGTTTGTTTTTTGCAACAGTGTTACATTGTTGACTCATATTTAGCTTGTGATCCACTATGAGTCCCAGATCCCTTTCTGCAGTACTCCTTCCTAGGCAGTCATTTCCCACTTTGTATGTGGGCACCTGTTTCACCAGATATAGGATAATATACATAAGTATTAGTTCTGATAATAACAAGGACAATTTGCCAGCAATGATGATGCAAGCAATTTTCTCTCTCTTTCACAACAATGTAAACAATATTTCAAGAGGCAGGCAAGCAGCTGTGTTCAATATATTTAATAGCAGACCATTACAAATACAGTAAACCCTCGATTTTGCGGACCTCAATTTAAGGGACTTCGGATTTAAGGGACAAAATTTCCGGTCCGTATGTCATATGTGAAAATTAACACCCTGTTAATTTTAAAATGCTTTTAACCAAGATTTGCTTATAATTAAATTAACAGGTTATTTTTTGTTATTAATTCACTGTTACAGTAGACTCCCTATTATCCGGGCGTGGGTTAACCGGGCTGCAGATTAACTGGGATATCTAAACGGGTCGGTAGGGGAAGCCCCAAAGCGGCGGCGGGCTCAGCCTTAGCCTGCCACTGCTTTGGGGCTTCTCCCACTGGCCCCTTAGGAGCTGGGGTCTCATCCTGCTTCCAGCCTGGGTGTAGGAAACCCAGGCTGGCAGCGGGCTGAGACCCTGGCTGGCAGGAGCCTGGGGGGAAAGCCCAAAGCGGCAGCAGGTTGAGTGCTGAGCCCGCCGCCGCTTTGGGCTGTCTCCCCAGGCTCCTGCCACCTGCCCCACTCAGCTCCCACTGACAGCCTGGGTGCAGGGAACCCAAGCTGACAGCGGGAGCAGACTGGGGCAGGAGGCAGGACCCCGGCTGGCAAAGGGCCAGCGGGGGGAAACCCCAAAGTGGCGGCTGAGCACTAAACTAACTAATTTGTCAATTTTTTAACATATGCATTCAGAAAACCTACTTTATTAAATAACGGACTTTCGGCTTTAACAGACACCCCCTCGCCCAAATTAGTCCGTTATATTGAGGTTTTACTGTATTACTGTTAGGCTAGGTTGAACTACAGATACCAATCTGAAGCCGGTAGCTTTAAAGGGTTTATTAGCTTGACTAAGTGCTGAATTTTTGAACTGTACGGAGTAACTGGTAACTAATGTAGTTCATGTACATTATTTAGAATTTGGGCATCAAAATATACATCCTTTTCAGCTAAGAGATAACCCAACTCTGCATAATGCTTGGTACCCTGAACTCAGCATCTTGCAAAAGGCATTTAGCTTCATAAGATCAAACCTATAATACAGTGTCTGACTATTCCTGCATTTCATTGTTCACCAACACCATGTATTAGTATGCACCCTACCTCAGAAAGCAGGGGTCATTTCAGCCACCTCCTTGTCAAGCCAGCTCGGTACAAACATTTAAAAGATATTAATGATTGGATTATCAGCTGGTCTTGTATTTATAGCAAACAGAGACATCGTATCTTTAAATTCCATTTTAAATTAGCTTTAGCTAGTCTTTCTAAAGCTGAATGTTTCCTATATGCTTCACAAAGTTATTATTGTTGGTCATATGTAGTCTTCTGATAAGAAATGTAGAATGTACAACTCTACTGTCCACAATTAATATGAGGTTAATTTCTTCTGCTGAATTCAGTGCTACAGTATCCAATTTTTTTCTGACAAATACACAATGCCTTGTAATACTTAGAATATATCCAAATGGACAGTCTGCTGCTAGGGTAGTCTTTGCATTTCAGCTGCATTAAGGCCAAATTCCAATACTATACTCATACTTGTGATGGATAGCATGTTGCTCCATCAGCAGTGCCATTGACATCTGTAGCAATCGCTCATGATACTCGCTGTAAATAAGAATGTAAGAATCTGACACTAAATGATAAACTCTGTTATTAAACAAAGATGCAGCTGCTATTTATGGAGCATCATGTAGAGGAGGGAGTGAAATACACCTCACCGACTGTGGCCAGCTATAGAGCCGCAATGTAGCTATTCCAGTTGGCAGCAATAGCAGCTACAGTTCCACCTTGCCGCATGTGGGCAGTGCTGAGGTCACTGTATTGGTGTAATCAAGTATCCAGCCCTTCCCAGAGTCCACCCACATCACCATCCTTGATGCCAGTCAGTTCAGGGAAAGAGTCCTCTCACAAACAAGAGACTTAGAGCCCAATGTGTAGCCAATTTGCCTGCAGCCCCTTATCCTATAGAGGATAAATATTGCCTGTTTGGTGTGTGATTTGTCTCAGAATGGAAGCTTTTAAATTACTTAGTCATGTGTATATAAATAACTAAAGAGAAAAACAAGACAAAAAATGAGAGAAACAAGTAAATTGCCAGATAATCTGTTCTGTAGATTGCACTTTAGCTAAATTACCTGTACTGATCTTAATTATCCAAATGGCTCCATTACACAAATTAGAAGTCTGAGAACCACACAGGAATATGCTTTCTGATTTCCCCTCTTCCCCCATTCCCTCAGTTTGATTAATCATGCAAAAAAGCAAATTAATCTTAAGGGAAATATAGCTTTATACTCCACATTGCATAGGTTACCACTTATTGAACTTTTAGCATGCAGAAAATGACTTTTAAACTGAAGGGCATATCCAAGCTTATATATTTTCTATATAAAACTTTCCATCCCAGAGCTGTTTGATGCAGTAATTAAAATGAGCCAACAGTTTACTTATAAACAACTATTTATAGTTCAGTATTGTACATTCAAAATATTCCTTACTCCATAAACTTTTTATAGAAGATCAGCTTTGCAAAATTCTTTAACAGTCTATAAACCTGTAATAGCAAACTCCAATAATCCAGAAAGGGTCTGGATTTTGGATCTCTCTAAATAAGGAACAAATATTCATGAAAAATTTTTCAAAGAAAATGTATTCTCAATTATAATTATGCTATGTTCCCCCAGTCTGACACTTATGACTGGTTTTCAAGCCTCTCTGTGCTCTATCGCAGTTAGGAGCAGGCTGATATCTTACAGATTGATGACGTAGACCTCAAGTATTGAGTAGACAGGCTGAACCTGAAATAGAACAGCGAGTACCTACATGGAGAAAAGATTTTGATCATAGAGGGCTCTTTAATCTATCAGAAAAAGACAGGTGAGATCCAGGGTCAGGAAGTTTAGGTTAGACAATTCAAACTAGAAATAAGCTGAGAAATTTTAAGGAGGGTAATAAACCATTAGAATTAGATATGGAGGATGGACCCTCCATCACTTGAAATCTTTAAATTAAGCCTGGATAGCTATCAAAAAAGATATGCTCTAGCTCAAAAAACATATGGGCCTGATGGAGAAATTACTGAGTGGGGCCCTGTGGCCTGTGTTATGCCACAAGTCAGACTAAATGATCACAATGGTCTCTTCTGACTTTAAACTATAACACTGAGGCCAAAGAAAAATGATGTTTTTCACTGGGGATGAGGCATAAAAGGTCACTGCTCCTAAGTGAGATGTTGTCTGGCGTGTGATAAACAGCTAGAACAATAACTGTCCACTTTTGAGGGGCTCTGACAGATGTATGTGTGGTGGTTGGGAGGTTTTGCACTATGGATGCAATGTAGCCATGTACAAAAAGATACGGCCTTGGTACTACAAAAGAGAACCCAGAAGAAGGCTTACGTGTTTTTGGTCCAAGTGGCTGCTTCTTGTCTAGCAATTTCTTATGCCAGCCAATGTAGAGTAGAAGAGATGTACAAGTGCGTTCGACTGCATAGTTGTACTAAACAACTGTTATGAGATTTGGGCACATAAAACTTACCAGCCCCTGTAAGAGTACTGGTGTCCTGTTTTGGGTAGTAATCTAAACTGAATGTTTTACAGGAAAGCGAAAGCACCTCATAATGTGCATGAGCAACACTGCAATGACATGACACATGAAGGAAAATTCCTTCCTGAGCCGAGTATCTGACTATACCATGAAGCTTAATTCAATAGATGGGACAAGTGACATTAGATAAGTTGCAACTTCTTTGGGATCTAAACGTGCAAGTTTCAGGACATAAGCCAACTACTAGCTGCATAATGCTGAAATAAACTTTCCAGTATGCATGTTAGTTTATAATTCCCAGTTATGGAGGCTGTACACGCCTTTGCAAAACATCCTATATTGGCCACTTGTAGGGGAGAATATACTGAATTGACAGACCATTGTCCTAATGTGTTAATGCCAGTTTCTACTTGTAAGGTTTAATTTCCCATTGACTTACCTTGTGTTACGCAACAGTGTTGCACAACAAATGACCTTAAAGTGTTTTAACTGTTTAAAAATGCCTTGATCACTTCCTGTTGCAGTGAATTCCACAGGTTAAATAATCCTGCTTTAATGAACTCACTGTTATTTTAATGTTAGGCACCAGGGCAATTTCTTAAAGGACTTCCTAACTCTATTCATGTGGACTATCCGTTGTTGAGTTTATATACTGGAGAATTAGCTACTGTTTCCCATTTCCAACACGGTGGTGATCTTAAAAACGGTCATGTATTTGCTGGCATCCTGCAAAGATGCGGTAAACTAAATTATATCTGTAATACTTTTAAAAAAACATGTATCCAAGGTGTTACTGTTGTTGATGAGCTTTACAGGCATTTCTTTGGCCAGCAGCCAAACGTAGATTGCCACATACAGAAGCTTTCATATAATTTGGCACATTTCTCCGGCTGGGATGTTGTTTTAACTGTCAATGCAATGTACACAATAGAGATAAACAGCAGATGGGATCAGAACATTGGTTTGCTAAGCCAACTAAAAGCACTCATATGAGAGGAAAGTCAGAAACAGCCAGAGTAAAAAATGGTATTTTGTAATCCCAGTGCGGAAGTCCATAATACAATACACAACATGTCCTTGTCATTTTAGTATCATGTTTCTAAGCAGATTTCTCATCCCATTCTTTATTTCTCTCTCTAATCTACATTATCCTGCTGTTGGAAAAAATAAAGCAATTGACTATGGTAGAGTAAATCTTTTTAAAAAGAGGTTAGAAAGCTGTTTTCTCTCTTTCCAGCTTCTTAGGACTGTTGAAACATACTAACAAGCTGATAGATAAAGATATTTTTTTTCTAAAACACAACTTTTCAATTACATACATTTATCAACTAAATATATATAGAAATAGAGGTTCTCATTCTAGAGGAAAAAAGTCTTGACAATTTCTTCTAGTCTTAACAATAATAAATAGCTACAGAAGAGGAGCTGTTCAAGAGTGAATGGGGCAAAGATAAAATATTAAACCTGAGATCTGCTCATTTCTTAAAGACTTGAATAATTTACTATTTAGTGAGACATCTAACTCTGCTGACTTGGTGTAAGGAGACTGTTGTCCCCTTACTTACTAAAATTGAGAGGGGGTGTTTTGATTGGCTAGCTTCCAGTACCAAAGGAAAGGGATGGGAAATCAGGACCCTGAGACTGGCAGTACCCAGGAAAAATTGGGAGAGGCCAATGCTCCAGGTCAGCCTGATTGACAGGGCAGGCTAATCAGGGAGTCTGGAGGCCAAGGAGTCCCGTCCTGCCCGTGAGCTGGAATTGCCTGGGTCAGTTTCAAATTCCCTTTGAAAATTAGGTGGCATGTCTACAGATACCTATGGTAGGATTCATATTACTTTGAAAAGGACAGAATGGATGAGCAAAAGAGGTAAATTGGGAGAGGACAGATGGACTGAAGGGGATGGAAGGAGACAGGAACAAAAGGGAAGAATGGGAGAGGAGAGACTGAAAGGGAGAAAAGGGGATGGGAGAAAAACAAAGAGGGAAGGGGCAGAAGAGTAACAAGAGGAGTCAAAGGAGCAGAGTGTGAAAGAAATGGATTGGAAAGGTAGAAGAACTGGGTACAGAATTATAATTTGCCACTCTGCAGTCATTTTCCTATTGTTCTCATTTGATCTGTAGCCATATTGTTGGAGTTGTTATTAATAATACAGGGTATTACTACAACACCAATTCAACCGTACATACCATTATTAAATCTGAGGGCTGAATGGTATTTTGCAATTGTGGTAAACATGTCTAAAAGACTAAATAATAAGCAATTACTACACCTATATTGTAACACACATTTATACACATTTGATCGGAATACTCACAAAAAGGACTAGACCAGGGGTAGGGAACGTATGGCATGCATGCCAGAAGTGGCACACAAGCTTCTGGCAAAAATGAGTAACACAGAGGTGACTGGAAGCAAGGTGTCAACTTCCCAGCATGCAACTTTCCCCATCTCATAACGTAAACTATAGTCCATAATTTTGCACTTTAAAAAAATCCCACAAACCCACGTGACCCTCCCTGTTCCAAATCTTCCACAGAAGCTAGGCGGCTGCACAGTTCTGCACTATTGTCATAAGCATAGCAAGCACAGGGACGCATTCTCCTCTACTACAGGGGTGGGCAAACTTTTTGGCCCGAGGGCCACATCTTGGTTGAGAAATTGTATGTAGGGCCGAGGCAAAGGGCTGGGGCTCAGGAGGGAGTGTGGGGTGTGGGAGGGGGTGCAGTGTGCAGGAAGGGGCTCAGGGCAAGGGATTGGGGCAGAGGAGGGGTGTGGGAGTATGATGGGGGCTCAGGGAAGGGGGCAGAGGTGAGAGGGGGTTCAGGGGAGAGGGTTGGGGTGCAGGAGGGATGTGGCAGGGGCTTGGGGTGCAGGAAGGGTGCGGCAGAGGGCTCAGGGCAGGGAGTTGGGGTGTAGGGTACAGGAGGGGTGGGGCTCTGGCCCAGCACCGCTTACCTGGAGCAGCACCAGGGTTGCAGCGGTGCGCACCGGGGCCACAGTAGGCTCCTCCCTGCCTGCCTCAGCCCTGCGCCACTCTGGAACGGGCCGGAACCGCATCTCTGTGGCCCCTCCCGACCAATGGGAGCTATGGGGGGTGGTGTCTGGAGGTGAGGGCAATGCGTGGAGCTTACACCATCCATGTGGTCAGGATGACGAATAGATTTTTTAATGACGTGCGTGTGCATGTAAAATCCTCCCGCAAGCAAGTGGTTCTGTGCTTCAGGATAGGGCTGATTATTGCTTCCTCACATATTCCATCCCAAACTACTGGATTTTAGCTTTTGCCCTTTTCCCTTTGTCCCCTTGGCTGTCCACCAAAAAGAAAAAAAAAGACCCATAGGGATGACCATTTTATCCATCTATCCAAAGATGTTAGAGGACACTTTGCACAGCACTGATTTTTCCCTTGCGAGAAGGCAACACTGAACAGCACAAGGAGGAGAGCATGTGGAAACAGGAGACTGTTGATACGGATCCTTATTGATTAGGGTAAGCTCCTGATCTCTGAACCCTTGTTGTTTCTCCATCACTAAATTTACGGCTAATATACTGCATGTGGGGGGGCCTATCAGTTACTTTTGAATAGTTCACCAAAGCATCTACCACAAATTTTCATAATTCTTCCATTCCTAGCTTTATATGTAGTGTGGCTTTGTTGGGTCTGGTTTACAGAGAAGTTTAACAAGTAGTTTCATTCTATGCAACACAAAGTCAGGGATGAATTAGATTCTAATTAGAATATGGCAGAAAGTTTGCATAAACTTCAAACAGACATGTAATCTTTACACAAAATGAATTGTGGATGCATTTTGAGGTTGATCCATCAGTAATGTACAAAACTGGGACTTGCTCAAGGAACGATTCAGGTCTCTGATTCACACCTTCAATACACGTTTCCAGCACACTAATATGTTTTTCCCATCCATTTCTCAAACACAGGAATAGGAGAACTCCTTTCACAGGAGTTGTGACTCTATTTAAAACCTGTGTGAATTTGCTTCATGCAACTCTATCAGCAACCAAAAGCAATGCTACCTGTCATCTTTCCCTCAGTCAGGCTTTCTATAGACACGGTAGCATGACTACCTGCCCTAGTTTTGCAGAACTGCCGATGCTGGTGCAACTCTAACTTTCTAATATGTCATACTATAGGCATTTATCCAGAAAGACAGCTAAAGTTTGCATTCCTACTGATATGTCTTACATCCATAATGGGCGTAGAAGAATCACAGCTGTTTTAGTAGAAGAAACAACCTCTCTCTAGGCTCTGAGGAATAGGAATCTGAATTGAATAAATGCTCCTGGTATGCAGTTACTATTCCTCTGTCTTTGTAGGTTTCTTTCTTCCCACACAGTGGTGATCTTGCGTATTTTAAATCCTCTCTGAACGTAAGAGGCTTTATCGCCCATTACAGTTTAAAAAAAAAAAAAAAAACAGCACTAGCATCTCCACATATTTCCCTTAAGTCTCCAGGATGCCTCTTCTTGCTTTACTCTCTCATAACCTTCCTAGCTACCTTAACTTGCTTTTCTTTCCAGCTCTGTTTTAAAACTCAGAATGCTGTGCTGGTTCAGCTGGGGCAAGCCATAGCCCTCATGTTACCTGGACCACTCTACAGCAGTTGTCAACAAACTGAGAGTTTCTTAATTATAAAGAACTTCTAAACATGACATCAAAAACATTATTTGAAACAACTTGAAAGGTTTTAAAAGCAATGTCCTAACAGAGAAGGACCCATTGACAAGACACTGAGTATACAGAGAACAATATATATATATATATTCATATAATATGATATTCATATTATATGAATATATTCATCTCTCTGAGATACATCTCTCGCTCAGATAACTCAGAAATATGAATATATTCATATTCAATATATATATATTCATATAATAAGAATATAATTATATATTTCTATGAGTTATCTGAGAGATGTATGAAATCCTCAACTTTACCTTAACATGCTCCCATTATTTCTAAAGGTACCTATTATTTATATGTGCACAGCTGTTTTTCTGTAGCCACTTTAATGGACAGAATACAAATAAAATTTTGGCCTGATGGTTAGGTGGGGGGGGGGGGATGGAGTACAGTGACATTTTATACGTAATGCAATAATGAGAGGAGAACAGTTTAGCAGCACATAGCACATTGCTAGACAGCATCAAGCATATTATTACTAGGGGAAGGGAGGGAGAGAGAGAGAGAAAGGGGGGTACAAATAAAGACACTCTGGGATCTTAAGTAAATTGCTCATTCTGCCTATAGGCCTCTGAACAAATCCCACTCCATTCAGAGGTACCACTCTGAAGTTAGAAAAACATGCTTTGATCCAGTCTCATTTTGATCTGTTTGAGTAATGCTATTTCAGCTGCCCTGCAGTCTAGTAAGCTGTCTCCATACTAAAACACTCCATACATCTTAATGCATCAATGCTGTATTACCTGTCTGCCTACTTTCTAATTATGGCCACAATCACATCTGGATTTCAGTCTAATTGTATTCTCACAAATATTATATGGCTTGATAATTAGCTGCCATTGTCCGTTTAAAAATTACTCCTCCTACAGCCAAGTGAAGCTAACACCTCAGAGAGAATGTTAGGATGTTGTACACAGGTAATTGTTTTATCAGCTTTTCCATGACAGTCTGATAGGGTGAGAAATAGTAAGTTTGATTCTTAAAACCTGATCATGTACCTTGACCACCCCCCATCATCACTATGCTTTTTCTCCTCAAGTCTCAATTTATCCTCAAGTCTCATTTTTTGAGAACATTTTAAAATCTTTTACTTTTTCCTCAAGCCTGCAAAAGCCAAATTTCACCTCAGCTTGCCATGGCAGTGAGAATTCTTGAGTATAGTTCTGGCTGGGAGTCCCAGCCACCAAAGCAGGATCCGCCCAGAAAGCAGCACAAAATGTCTTTGCTACTGTGTGAAGCTGGCTGAAATCATTATTTCCAAAAGATGTTTTCAAAACATTTTGGCCATTTCTCTCCCATTGGCCTGAGTTAGTGAGAAGGAGCAGTTTTCGCCAGGCCTGCCAAAAATGAAATTTTGCTAGTTTTCACCTACTGTATTAGTTCAGCTTCTATTTTTAATTTCATCTGATCTCCCAATCTCACTCTATTGTGACTTTCACTTTTCTGCTGCTTCTTTCTTTTTGGTTTGAATCCCTCTCTCCTTTTTCACCTTTCACTCATTCATCCTTTTCAGTACTGCCAGCCCTCAAAAGGTGAAAACCCATGGGCAAGATCCAAAACAATCATGAGATTGGCTTAAAGAATCACAAGGTTTTAAAACAAATATTGCTTTTTTGTGGTCTGTCTCCTGGTTGTTTCAAACAATTAGGAGGAATTCTCTCACCCCCATCGGCAAGTATAACATTTCAGATTGAATACTCAGGCTTAAGTGGACATATAAAAAAAATCAGGCCTTCCCCAGACCTCGCTGCTCAGAATGAGATCTAGATGCCCTCTCCTGGATTAGAGAAGTTTCTTTTCTATCCCTCTCTCCACCCCCTCTTTGCTATTGTTGTCCTGCCTCCCCCATCATCTTAGCCCCTTACAGTCTCCCCCCATACCTCCCTCTCCATGTACCTTCAGTGTCCTACCCCCATCAGTATTGACCGGTATTCTGCCCCATTTCCCTTGGGCTCTTATCCCTTGTATTCTCCTTTTCTGCCCACCATACAATCATCCTGTCTCCCCGCCACCCCAAACCTTCCCCTACTCCCCCCAGCCTACACTTGCTAGAAGTCTCTCTCTCCATCCCCACTCACCCAGTTTCCCTCTGTTTCCCATTTGTTCCCCACCGCCATCTGCCTGCCTCCTGCATTCGTCCTCATTCCTTCCCCTAGTTTACCCTACACACCCTCCTCTTCTCTGCTCAGCCTCCTCATTTTCCACATGCCTTTCCCCATACTATTTCTTCCTTGATCTAGTGGTGTAGTCCTTATTGTGAAGGTCCCAGAACACCAGAGATCGCCACCAGTCTGGTTCTCTTAACCCCACTCCACCCCATCCCCAGCCAGATGCGGCCCTGGGATGCAGCCAGATGGGTCTGTAGGATGAGGAGGGTCAGGTCAGGTGGTTGTGCTATGGGGGGATGGGATGTGTGGTTGTGCTATGGGGGGCAGGGCAGGCATGCAGTGTGTGTGTGTGTGGGGGGGGGATATTATGAGCATTCTGGCTCGACCACAGTACTGAAATGGCATTCTAGCTACACTATACCACTCTTTGCTCCCCTCTACAGTCTGCCTCCCAGCACCCCACAGTCCTAGCTTCCATATTTGCCAGGCTGAGTTGCACATTGTGACTATGGGGGCTGCCACCCTAGGTGAGAACAGTCTAGCATCTATCCAGTTGGGAACAACAGAAGGTGTTGACCATATTTACTAGAGACAGGCTCACTTCCACTTACATCTGTTGAAGATAATCCATGTGTAGAATTAGATAGGTGTAAAAAGGGCTAAATTAACTTAGTTTAATGAAAAAAAGTGTTTTGTAGTTTAAGTAAAACAGAATGGATTTAGCAGCTTTAGGAAGGCTTTGAAAATATAAGAAAAAATAGCTGGCAACATAACCTGTGAAAATGGTGAAATCAAAATGGGGCTGAGAAGAAAACAGATGCCTTTCATTATCAGACTGCTTACAAACTAGTTCTAACAGACAAAGATGTAAGAACCCAGTTATGGCAAACCAGTAGCACCACCTCCTCAAGTAGCAATGAGACAGGGTCAATGTATTGAGGAGTATGCAACATGCTTAGGGACACTGCATTATCTATGTTGACTCTCACAGTCCTCCAGGAGCTGTCCCACAATGCCCAGCAATGATTGTGCTTGTCACAGTCATGAACTCCACTGCCTGGGAACCCTGGACACTGGAAGCCCTCCACACACTTTGAAACCCCACCCATTTTTGAAATGCCTTTTCCTAACAAGTACACCTTGAACCTCTCCATCGTCGTGTGCAACTTCCCAGCTGACATTCCAGTTGTGCTCCAGCCAGGAGTAAACAGGAGATATAGGATCTCCTGGGAAAGGCTAGGCAGGCACAGCTACAGACCCATATTTGAGGTCCCTGATCCCCTGCAGGCTGTTCCTTGTGAGGATTTGCACATCACTTCTGCTGAACAGTACAAAGAGTTTATAGACACCAAACAGAATTTCCTCTCTAGATCTTAACAACCTGTCACAAGCTGTTTTATAATTTCCTCTAATTACTCAATTTTGCACAATTTTTTTTGCCAGCTCTTTTGTAGCTCCTACACAGCCTTTTCATTAATTTCCATAGTGGAAATTCCTCTAATCATATTCTTCTGCACTATTATTTTGCTCATAAGGATCCTATCAAGTAAAATTGAGTGAACCATGAAATCTGGAGCTGTTCATATTTCAATTCAGCTCCTTTCCTCGTTAAAGTATCCCTGTAGCCAGGCTCCTAAATATTCCTTAGGTTTTGGGGGGGTTTAAGTGCCAAATACACTCTCAGCTGTCTTGAATATTTCTAACTTTTGTTGAAAGAAGTAAGCTATAACAGGTAAAAATGACACTCACCTCACCATTCCATTATAAAATGGGAAAATGGAAACATGCAGTTTCCTTTCAAGGAAATCAAGTTGATGCAAACACTTTTATGCAATTAAGTCGTTTCTGATATATTCTCTGAAAAGGTTGTCTCCTTCACAGAAGGGGCAGCCAGAAGCCTCCAAGGTATAGTACCTCCTTTTTCCTGAACTTTAGAGAACCCTCTTTGGAGTTCTAGATCCATATGTAAGGCAAGAGTCTGGCTGGTCTATGGCTGGATTGGAAGGAATAGTTGTGTGTGTCACTGTGTGTGCGCTTAATCTTAATGGGGGGATCCACACACAGTATAATACTGGGCTGTATTACCTTTTGCATATACAGTAGACTCTCGATTATCCAGGATTGGATTAACCAGGATGTGGATTAACCAGGATGTCAAAAAAAAAATATGCGCAACTCTCAGGGCCGGCTCTGGCTTTGCTTCCGCCCCAAGCACACACACAACCCCCCCCTCCCAGGGCGCAGGGCAGACAGTGAACCAACACCCCCTCCCTCCGGCGCAGGATGGATGGTGAATCAACCCCCACGCCCCATATTTCCTATGGATGGTGATTATCTGGGATTTTATTAACCAGAATTATTTTTTTCCCTATCATCCTGTATAATCGAGAGTCTACTGTACCCTTTTTGTGCAGTGGAACCTCCAGTGTAAGTCATGCTCTGGAGACATCGATCAGCTCAGATACCTAGTTGGCACAGCTATAGTAGAGCTGGGGAAGAGGCCACAGGGACCCAGTTTTGGTGTGGTAGGTCTCTGCACAGACAGCTCTGGCATCCTGCAGGTCCCACTGATTTATTATTTATTAGACCACTTGCAGGGGTAGCTAAGGACCCCAAACATGAAGTAGAGCCACAAAGATAGACCCTGCAGCCAGTCTGTGTGGGGGTGGATGGTTGCCAGTTCTGTGGAGCTGGGATATGGCCAGGAGCATGGAGTGGTAAGCTCATGTTCAAGAGTGGATATGTCTATTGTGGCAGACCCAGGGCAGACAGCTGCCAGTAAGGCCTGTAATTAGAAAGCTTACCACAAGGGAATCGGGTCCAGCTGAGCAGGGCTGCCACAGCCAAAAGCAGGGCCAGCTGAGGCCAATTAAGGAGGCTGTCAGAGCCCTTGAAAAGAGACTCCTCCTCAGAGAGGCTTGTGGGAGTTTGAGGAGTGAGTTTGGTGAAAGCAGAGGGGTGTGAGGAGTGCGTTGGAGGAAGCAGGCACGGAAAGGCTGCTGGCAAGCAGGGGAAGAGAACATAGGGTCTCTCCCGGGGGGAGGGGGAGAGAGAGAGAGGGAGAGAGAGACTAAGGAGCAGCGGAAAACCGGGGTCTGATGCAGCCTGGTCAGGGTGCCAGTGCCGCACCAGAACCCCAGAGGACTTGAGTCAGGGGAGCCGAGGAGCCACCTTGTCACACTATACTGCACACTAAGCTCAGGCCTGTAGGACATGAACTTGGTTGTTCCAAGCCAGTGTCTGAGCATCCACACTACATTGTAAACCTGGGTTTACAATTGCTGGACCTGGGTCTCACAGTAATGCTAATGTGTCCAAACTGTACTATGTAGACTTTCTCACTCAGATCTGTGACTTGAGCTGCGTCCGCACTGCAAATGACAGAGCTTGGACTTGAGTCACAGCAGGACTGAAGCTCTGACTCACACTCCAAGCAGTGTCCTAGAACCTGAAGACCTCCGTGGTTGCTGACCCTGGTCAGACTGATTTGTGTGTGGACAGAATGTGGGCTTGGGGCTTAAACCTAAGAGTTTGGGCTCTGTGCAGATGTACCCTCTGTGACTTTCTGGGAAATTCAGTAAGGGGAACCCGAGTTCTCTCTCCCCACCCTGCCAGCCCCCTCTCTACATATATTTCTGTGTGAGAGGATGATCCTAGGCAGACAATGCACATTCCTCCTTCTTGAGCTTCTGCTCCTACATCTGAACTACATTAGGCAGGCTCAGAAATCAAGAATCCTATATTCACATAGCAGCAATAATCATTTTGTAAAGAATCTGCAGAGCATGCACGTGTATGAGGTACATAATGTTATACAATTGCAGAGGTGGAATTTCATGCTTTAGGTTCCTCTGTATTATGTAATCCAGTCATGCAGGGATGTATTAAACATAAGGCTTAAAAAAGCATCTAAACTATTCTTACAGACAACAAGAGGCAATCAACCCTGAAAAAATGCTAGAGCATGAATCACAGCTGACCAGAAATTGTGAGGTAAGCCTTTTCCAACCACAGCCATTTAGCAGTATGTGAAAATACCATTGAAGAAATCAATCAATTTCAGCATTTATCAAGTTCAGATAGATTTCTGTTGTTCCTGTCTAATTTGGATATTACTCAGGAGAAACCCCAAGTGGGATATCAAAAGAGTATCTGAAAAGGTATTTCCTCATTTTATTGAATCCTTTGCCATTCTATCAAGGAATAAGATCTGTTGTTAACTTCAAAGGACAGCCACATTCTTTGAAAAGAGAACATTATTGATTATGGAATCCACGGCTGTATATAATGCAGTATAAGGCTCAATTTACACACTCCTTCTATGGTGCTCACTAATTCTTGGTGTGCACACTTTATTTTCTCCTTTACACTGAAATGCTGATTTAGATGATGAGAATGAAAAGGTATTTAAAGCATCAAAACAGACTTTATGTTGGTTTTGGTTTTGTAGGTTTTGATATTTATGGAGTTGGGGAAGGAAAGAATAACTAAGCAGATAGGAAATGGCAGAAAGAACTTGATATGAACTTAAAGGGACAATATGAAATCCCACCCGTACTCCGAATAAAGGTGGCAAATATGGAATTTAAAAAAAAAATCACTTTTAGAATATTTATGGAAGCTTTTTCAGGAATAAGAGTATGTCCATCCACTGAGTTAACCAGGGTCAGTTAATCAGGTATAACTCCACGTGTAGACAAGCCGTTACAGGGCTTCGACTCAGTCCTACAGTTAATCACACCGGATATGTCTACATTGCAATAAAACACTTAGGACTGGCCCACATCAGCTAACTCAGGCTTGTAGGGCTTGAGGTGAAGGGTAGAAGTTCGGGCTGGAACCCATGATCAGGGAACCATGACATGGGAGGGTCCCAGAACCCAGGCCCAAACATCTACACTGCAATTATATAGCCCTGCAGCCCAGTCAGCTTATGCAAGCCAGCTCAGAGTGCTTTATTGAAGTGTAGACATACCCTTAACGGAACACATGAATTTTCCCATTAACTTCAGTAGTATTCAAGTACTTCAAGTTAAGCAAACATGACTGTTAGCAGAAGTAAGGCCCTAACAGCTGATTCTCCCCTCACAACATAAATCAGGAGAAACTCCACTAAAACTAATACATTTACACCAGTGAGAAGACAAGGTATCTCTGGGTGGATATGTGCATAGCAAAGGATTTAGGCTGATTTTGATCAGCGTTTTTTAAATGGCCACTATTTCTGTTACACTTGTGGTGGAAAATTAATTGATTTTTTTAAGGATGAAATTTACTGTTGTGGAACATTTTAATTAACCAACCATACCTAATGAAAAGCACATTGCATTTATAATTCTTTCCCTTTTATTAAATCTAAGATGTTATGCTACTGTAATAGAGGTAACAATTAAGGAAAGAGAGAGGAAAATATATGTATTTTTAAATGTAGATTATTTTTAAACGGGTATTTAATCATGGCTACCTGAATGTCTTACCTACTATTGTTACATATAACACCTAAAACTAATAGGTGTTGAAAGAAGAAATATTAGTCAGTTAAACTAATCATGCAAACTTCTCTGTCCGGATGACTCTCTACTGACTTTATTGGAGTACTGTATCATGTGGGCACAAAGGTCTGCCTATGATGAGCATTGTGCGAGATCAGTCCTTTGATTAGTTTCTCCTGTTCATAAGAGTCTCTCTCAGCAACAGGAGATGCACAGGGAAGTAAATTTTGTAAAAAAAAATAACAAATTAGCAGAAGAGTCTCAGAGGTGGGTTCACTTTAACTAGAACTTTTTAAAAAAAATAGATTTCAAGTTGACTTTGTTTCTCTTTAAACTGGCAAAGTCTTAACTTCTACATGTGGAACCAGCATATTTAGCCCTGTTGAAGAGCAAAATCTCTGGCTGTTTTCTTATCTCCTCTCCTTTTCCAAGCTACAGTGTAATTTGGAAGTAGAAAGGCATTGAAAAATTAGCTAATATTTTACTGACTGGATTTAAGGAGCTCTTCAAAGAACTTGGCTACCCTTGCGAGTTAGAGTGCATTAAAGCAGCCTAGGGCACCCTAACTCCGGATGTGTCCAAACTGGCAAGGCATGTAGAGCACCTGCACTCTGCTGCTGGAGTGCTCCTGGTAATCTACCTCCATGAGAAGCATAACGCTTGCTGTGCCCTGGCTGAAAAGCCCAGGCATCACTGGGGATGAGGTGTTGCATTACTGTGATTGGCCACTGGAAACATCCCATAATCCCCTGAAGTGAGGTGGCCACTCTTCTCATTGATTTGAAATTGGTTGTAGGAATGCAGATACCCTCTTTGAAAGCTCCGTTTCTGACATCCGACATGCTTATTTGCTCCGGGACAAAGCAAACCATTAGTGTGGAATATTGCTGTTGTGAGTATGTGTCGAGGGGAGGAGGGGTTGGAGAAGAGGGGTCTGCTGCTGTCTGAACTTAACAAGGCAGCATGATGACACACACTCTACCCCCGAATACACACAGTCTCTCTCCCCCAAACATACACGCAACACACTCCCTGTCACACTCCACCTCCCCTCCCCCGCATTTGAAAAGCACCGCTGCAGCCACTTGCACACTGGGATAGCTACCACAACACACTGCTCTTTGTGACATGTCAAGACCTGCTAATCTGGCCATTCCAGTGTGCTTGCAGCTGACAGTGTAAACACACAGCAGTTTTCCCCGTTACAATCTATGAAGGCTGATTTAACTCACAGCGCCTTACGTCCGCAAGCGTAGTCATGTCCTGAGTGAAGGTAGCTTCCCTTCTGCCATGCAGTCAAAACATCACACACACAAGACTGCCCTTCCAGATATTACAGATTTTGCCCCACTTGAAAGAATTTGCCAACCAGAACTACAGAAAGCAGGGCCAAGGATTCCTTATACACAGTTTGTGCACTACTCTGCTTTGCCACTGAAGAATGTCCAATGATCCGGTAGAAGATCAACAAAATGCTTCCCCCCAATGATTTAAGGAAAAGAATGAGCTCTACGTGCAGATAATTACTACCTGCCTTAGTCCTTAGCCGGTTCTTTTATTGATGAGAAGGCCCAGTTTGTGATTGTGTTTTCTCTTGATATGTAGAGTGACCATAGGTCCCCTTTTGGCTAGGGCAGCCCCTTTTTAGGCCCCGTTCCACACATCCCAACTTTTTTGACAAAATTGGGCATGTGTCCCAACTGATCATCAGTTCATAAGAACAAATGGGACACATGCCCAGTTTTGTCCAAAAACAAATAAAGAAGTGGGGTGGGACCCCTAGCACAAAGGGATGTGCTGCGGGGAAGGATCAGACTGAGTGGCAATACCAGTCCCATGCTGGTCCCATGCAACACCAGTCCCATGCTGGAGGAATAGGGAAAGTGGCTCGGGCCAGTCAGCCTGCTCCACATGCAGGGCAGAGAGTGGGGGTCTTGGGCAGTTCTGTGCACAGGCATGTGGCAGGGCTCTTGGACCACCAGCCCCACACACAGTATGGCAGCAGGGGGGCTTGGATGGCCCCATGTGTGGGGCAGCCGTGGGAGGCTGGGGCTGAACTCAGGGGTGGAGGAGGGACCTCAGCCTGGCCCTGCACCGGCGGGAGGCAGGGAAGGGTTGGGCCGGCCCCACACAAGACAGAGGGGGGTTAGGGCCAACCAGAGGGTGTCCCATTTTTCCTTTGGAAAAATATGGTAACCCTACTGATATGGCTGAATGCAGCATGATACAGAAGTACCACTGTGGCATAGACTGAAAAGAATCTATTTTTTTAAATAAACAGATGAAATCTGTTCTAATGTAAACACCCATCTAATAGGCCTAATTCTGATTTGAGTGTGTATAGCCAAATGTATCACAACAGGATTACTGTTACTGAATCGACCACTTGACTCTGGTTGAATCCCTATACAGTTATTTAACGGATAAGAATGAGGTTGGTTTCAGTCAGCAGCTTGCCGGTTCCAGGGAGCATTTTTTGTTTTGTTTCAGAAACACCATGTAACAGTGTTTCCAAAAGGAAAAAAAAATGGAATCTACAGCTTTCAAGAAATCACAAGTTTTGGAGTTTTCCATGAATTCCGAATTTAGCCACTACTGCTCATTAGTTAAGGACACTCCTTTCTTTGCTGTGGATAAAGGTTGTTTGCTCATGGCCTACTTTGGCCCAGTCATTTGGAATATGTGTATGCACACTCTGTATGAAGGGACAGTATTACAACTGCCCTGGCCTGGATCTTTCACATGGAATGGCTAGTCTGTTATATTGCTCACTCTGAATATCGAGATGAAGTGGGATGAGGGTACATTTAACGCCACATGACTTTGAGTGGTACAATTCAAGAACTCGCTCTGAGTGTCTGATCACTACTAAAAGCATCTTTAAAGGACACAGTCCTGTAACATAACGCTATCACAGAGGAAAAAGCAAGTGCAGTTTTACATGAAAGCTAAATTGAATCGAGGTTAGTTGCAGCTAAATAAAGTAAACGTAAGATTATCAAACTAACTCATTCTTACACTGCAATACGTGTGTTTCTCTGATTGTGCTGTAGCTGCCAGACCTGTCAGGCTAGCGTTCTCTCATAATAGCTTTAACAGAGACAAAATGTCATTTTCTTTTCAAATGCCATCCAGTGTCCATTGCTCCATGAAGAAAGGGTATAAGATCTTTATCTAGGAAGACGGAACCCATGTTCAGCCAACAAAGCATGATATAAAAATCAATCAGACTCCAAAAGGTCCTTAATTCTGAAAGCAAGTTATTTTTGCTGTTTTACCAATGATCACTAGCTGAGAATACAAATCGCTATTTATTTTGTACAAGTCATAAACTCATTATCTTAAAAAAAAAGTAGATGTTGAATTGCACCAATATGTTGCGAAATATACACTGTGACAATTCATGAGCCAATAATTAAACATTAACTGCTTCCCATTGGTGCTCAGTATCAGTAATCATCTGTACAAAATGTGGATCGTTACCCACAGGGGTAGAAATGAAAGCAAGTATCTAATCTCTGATTTCCTTTCAACAACACGGTAAATTTCAGTGCTCCTAAAAAGAAGTGCTGATTGCATTGGAAAGAGCCTCTCACACTCTAAACATAGATTCTATAGCAGGATAGCTCATTCCTGATCAGACCTTTTCTAGTTGACACTGAAAGTGTGTGAACAAAAACCTGACATCAAATTCAATTCACTTTCAATCAACTCTCTTGAGGCAATGCTAAATTAATCCTCTATTATGCCATGTACTGAGGGTATGTCTACACTACAAGCTCTACAATTATACAGCTTTAGCACAGCAGTTTTGGTGCTGTAACCCCATAGTGTAGCTACTTAGTACAGCAAAGGAAGGGGCTTTTCCACCACTGTACTAAATCTCCCCCTTCCACAGGCACTTGCTAGGTGAATGGAAGACTCTCTGTCAACCTTGCAGTGTCTATACTGGGGCTTACATCGGCTTAAGTACATCTCCCCAGGATGTGAATTTTTCACAGAGATGTAGCAAGGTCGACCTAAGTTTCAGGTGTAGACCAGGCGCAGTCACATCAAAAGCTAGACCTGTGTGGTTTTCTTAGAGTCCCTAGAAAAAAAATGATTCAGTGAAAGTTTTATCCTGACCTAAGCAGATAAAAATAACACAAGATGAGAGGAATATTTCCTCTCCAAATATTTACTTCTGCCTCTGTCCTCAGTATTATGGTAAAAAATCCATGTCTAAAGTCAACTAAAGATCTATATTTAAGCATAATCTCCCTCATTCTAATCACTTCAGTAGCTGTCAGCAGTTCCAGGACTTCTCCTGTGGCTTGATTATGTGAATGCTAATAGGCCTATTGAATTTTGTTGGACTTAGCAAAATCAGTCCCCTCAAGGGAGCCCATTGCTAAGCATCAAAAATGGAGTTTCCAACTTTTCCGCAGCCGATGGCATCAGTGCGGTGTTCACTGACTCTGATGCTCAGTGAGAAAAGGAAGAACTGGAAGAGGAAGGGAGATCTAGATGAGGGGGAGAAGCTGGAACAATAGCCTTGGCAACATGGAAGGGAATAAAGAGAAGTGAAGTTGGGGTTGGGAAGGGTTGGTATCATAGAAAGGATTTATTTTAAAAGTCGAAATATTTAAGAGGTTGTCTACCCAGTAATGAAAAAAGCCCTGCAGTCAGCATTGGCTGGCAAAGGCCAGCCACAGATCTCTAAAGCATTGTGTCCAGGCCTGGGCACCACATTTCAGGAAAGATGTGAACAAACTAGAGAAAGTTCAAAGAAAAGCAACGAAAATTATTTAAGGTCTAGAAAACATGACCTATGAGGAAAGATTGGAAAAATAGGGTTTGTTTAGTTTGGAGAATAGAAGACACAGGCATGACAGGATAACAGTTTTCAAATACACAAAAGGTTGTTATAAGAAGAAGGGAGAAAAATTGTTCCCTTTTACCTCTGAGGATAGGACAAGAAGCAATGGGCTTAAATTGTATCAAGGGTGATTTAGATTGAACATTCAGAAAAACTTCTGAACTGTGAGAGTAGTTAAGCACTGAAATAAATTGCCTAGGGAGGTTGTGGAACCTCTGTCATTGGAGATTTTTAAGAGCAGGTTAGACAAACACTTGTCGGGGGATGGTCTAGATAATACTTAGTCCTGCCATGAGTGCAGAGGACTGGACTAGTTGACTTCTCAAGGTCCCTTCCAGTCCTACACATTTATGGTTCTAGGATTTGTAGCCAGAGGAGAGAGAGTTTATGGATCTTTATTATAATTTGTATTGCAGTAGCACTTAGAGGCACCAACTGATATCAATGTCCCACTTCTAGTTAGGGACATTCACTGTCCTGGAGAGTTTACTCTATAATTAGACAAGACAGACAAAAGGTGAAAGTGAAAATAGAGGCGTGGGGTGAAGTAAGTTGCCTGAGGTTACATTGTAAGTCATTGGCAAAGCCAGAATTGAACCAAGTCTCCTGAATCCCTAGTCAGTGCCCTAGCTGCTGAACCATGATGCCTCTGTGCGTTGAAATACATGGCTTTACTAAGGTTGCTAGCCTGTGCAACACAGCTATACCACCAATGCTAATAAGTTGAAAGCTAACATAGGTTTGCCTACCTGTGCTACAATCACACCTTCACTTTGCAGTGTAGACAGACACTACAGAGGGTTAGAAACTTCCTTTTTATGAAAGCTGAATCATAAATGTGGGAGGTGGCACAAGACTCGTGATGATATTACAACAGTTGGCAACAGGACCGGCGACAGAGTGGTACAACGGGTACAGCTGTACCGGGCCCCGGACTTAAGGGGGGGTCCCCCTTAAATCCGGGGCGGACCCGGTACGCAGCTGTACCCCCTTGTCGCCGGGCCTGTGAGCAAGGCGTGGCTCTGGGCAGCCGCTGCAGCGCTCGTCAGCCCCCTCCCCCGGCACCCAGCAGCCTCCCCCCGCCCCCCTTTGCTTCTCCCGGCCAGGCCACGCGGCCAGAGCGCATGCAGGGGTTGGGGCCCGCGAGCGGCGGGAGACCGGCCGGGGGGGGGGGGGGCGCGGGCGGCGGGAGACCGGGGGGGAGGGCGCACGATCTACATACGGGGCCCCCAAATTCCTGTCGCCAGCCCTGGTTGGCAACACTGTAACAAGTTGACATTTGTTTTCATTTAAAATATTTGTTATCCACTGAAGGAGGAGGAACCACACCATATTACTTAGGGGACCAGCCATACAACAATAACAGCAACTAATCAAAGGAAACAGTTTGTGAACAACTCATTCTCAAAATATCCATCCATTCTAGTCAATTAACACTTGCAGTAACAAATTCAGACAAAACCAGGATAAGTTTACGTGTGACTGCATGGTCAGGGCTAGTGGGAGTTTTCCCCCATTATAATGAATACTGTGCATAACAAATACCTACACTGGCTCTAAACAATATCATTGGACTTAAGTGACTAATCATAGACTATTAGTAACAAATTGCAAAACAGAGTAGATTTCCAGCAGCCAGGATGCTGAAGATTGTTCCTGTAAACAGCTGCATTTTCTTAAGGCCAGGCCTCCTTTTGCACCTACAATCTGAAGGAACCAGTTGGGTTAAGAACATAAGAACATAAGAACGGCCATACTGGGTCAGACCAAAGGTCCATCTAGCCCAGCATCCTGTCTACCGACAGTGGCCAATGCCAGGTGCCCCGGAGTGAGTGAACCTAACAGGTATGATCGAGCGATCTCTCTCCTGCCATCCATCACCCCCCTCTGACAGACAGAGGCTAGGGACACCATTCATTACCCATCCCGGCTAATAGCCATTTATGGACTTAGCCTCCATGAATTTATCCAGCTCTCTTTTAAACCCTGTTATAGTCCTAGCCTTCACAGCCTCCTCAGGTAAGGAGTTCCACAGGTTGACTGTGCGCTGTGTGAAGAAGAACTTCCTTTTATTTGTTTTAAACCTGCTGCATGCCAATTTCATTGAGTGGCCCCTAGTTCTTCTATTTTGGGAACAAGTAAATAACTTTTCCTTATTTACTTCCTCCACACCACTCATAATTTTATATACCTCTATCATATCCCCCCTTAGTCTCCTCTTTTCCAAGCTAAAAAGTCCTAGCCTCTTTAATCTCTCTTCATATGGGACCCGTTCCAAACCCCTAATCATTTTAGTTGCCCTTCTCTGAACCTTTTCTAGTGCCACCATATCCTTTTTGAGATGAGGAGACCACATTTGTATGCAGTATTCAAGATGTGGGCGCACCATGGATTTGTATAAAGGCAATAAGATATTCTCCGACTTATTCTCTATCCCTTTTTTAATGATTCCTAACATCCTGTTTGCTTTTTTGACTGCCGCTGTACACTGCGTGGATGCCTTCAGAGAACTATCCACAATGACTCCCAGGTCTTTTTCCTGATTGGTTGTAGCTAAATTAGCCCCCATCATATTGTATGTATAGTTGGGGTTATTTTTTCCAATGTGCATTACTTTACATTTATCCACATTAAATTTCATTTGCCATTTTGTTGCCCAATCACTTAGTTTAGTGAGATCTTTTTGAAGTTCTTCACAGTCTGCTTTGGTCCTTACTACTTTGAGCAGTTTAGTATCATCTGCAAACTTTGCCACATCACTGTTTACCCCTTCCTCCAAATCATTTATAAATAAGTTGTAACTATCGGTCCCAGGACTGACCCTTGGGGAACACCACTAGTTACCCCTCTCCATTCTGAAAAAGTTCCATTTATTCCTACCCTTTGTTCCCTGTCTTTTAACCAGTTTTCAATCCATGAGAAGATCTTCCCTCTTATCCCATGGCAGCTTAATTTACGTAAGAGCCTTTGGTGAGGGACCTTGTCAAAGGCTTTCTGGAAATCTAAGTACACTATGTCCACCGGATCCCCCTTGTCCACATGTTTGCTGACCCCTTCAAAGAACTCTAATAGATTAGTAAGACACGATTTCCCTTTGCAGAAACCATGTTGACTTTTGCCCAACAATTTATGCTCTTCTATGTGTCTGACAATTTTATTCTTTACTATTGTTTCAACTAATTTTCCCGGTACGGACGTTAGACTGACTGGTCTGTAATTGCCAGGATCACCTCTAGAGCCCTTTTTAAATATTGGCGTTACATTAGCTATCTTCCAGTCACTGGGCACAGTAGCCGATTTAAAGGATAGGTTACAAACCCTCGTTAATAGTGCCGCCCTATAATAAATAGGGTTATTTGAGGTGCAACCCCTCAGAATTGTTCCTGTAATTCTTTTAGGGGAAGGAAGGAGGGTTTAGGACATGACTTTTTCAAGGTTCAAATTACACCCAGAGCAACAATGCTCAGGCATCTAACATTTGAAAACACACCACTCTGCTATTCAGTTAATACTTATGAATAATGAATACTTTGTAGGAAACAGGGGGAGGCATAGTAAATATTATTTAACGTGAATAATTCATACAGCTCTAATTAGGAGTAGACATTTTAAAACTAATTTCACAGGCAGCATACTTGAAATAACTGACAGACTGACAAGGAAATTACTATACTCTTGCTGCATAGTGTGTTGATGCAAATGGTAATGGTTACTTTCATATCTAGGTATATAAGAGTTCAGTAATGGCCAGTATGTATGTGGAAGCAGAGAACCGAGGAAGAATGGTCTTGTGGTTAAAACCACTGGGACTCTGGAGATTTGGGTCCAGTTCCCAGCTCCCACAAGCCTCTGGGGTGAACTTGGGCAAGTCACTTAGTCTCTCTGTGCTTCAGTTCTCCATTTGTGACATGAGGGTAATAGTATTTTCCTACCACACAGGGATGGCAAACCGCAGCCAGTGAGAGCTGCGATTGGCGAACCGGAAAGCTAACAAACCGGTGGGGCTCTCTAAAGGGTGCTTACCCTGTGGTGCCACGTGCCAAGGTTGCCGATCCCTGATATATTCATTGACATTCACTCTGATTTTAAGTAACAGGATTGAAGCAGAGTTGCATCTGTTTGGAAGGAATCAAGTAAAAGACAAACACCAAGTGGCTGCCCCCCCAAAATGAGCAAAGTTACTAGAAATTTTAAAAATGAATAAATGTCAGCATTGTTAAAGGAGGAAGATTTTAAGTTTTATGGGGCATTAAGTGAAGAGACCCAAACTATTTAAACTAGGTCTTTCATGTTTTACAATGTGCTTTTTTGTATGACATGACCATAAAATAGCAGATAGCATTGCTATGTTACTATCACCTCTCACTCCTGTCTACTACTACAATGTCTATGGAAGGATTAGTGAATGGCATTGTATTGCTGAACCCTGCCAGTCATGAGAACTGGGATGGTCATCTTAAACCATAGGTTAAAGACCTAAAGAACATAATGTGTCACACAAGGCCACTATATAAACAGATTGTGCCTTTCCCCCAACTCCAGCTGCTTTTCTCAGAGCATGTCGATGCTGCACAATTTAAAACATATTAGTAGCCACTGGTGCATTACGGTACCAATGGTGGAGACTAAGTAATGTCTGGTTCTGATCAACATCTGTTTTCATTCTTATTAGCAAAGGGATTTCAGCCCTACTCTTACTGAACACGTTATCCAACTTTCACTATGGAGTGCATTTAAACTCCATAATTACAAGTATTGCATAGTTCTCAGTAAAACAGTAAATCACAATTGCAGGTGTTAAAAGCATCTTTTGGAGGGGAAGAGAGAGTCAACAATAAGGAACTGATATGCATTACTGAAGGAATTGGTATTAATTATTCAGAATAGCAGTATTAGTTATATTTTGTAAATCTGAGAAATTGAAGCAAATTAACTCCTTTCTCCCAGGAGGCTCAATTATAGACTGGGTTATATTTATAGGATTTGCCTTTATAGTTTATATTGAGTGTACCTTTATCCTCTGCTGCTCTAGGCAGAGGCTGCAGGGGAGGGGAATATAGTGACAGAGCTGTGATATTAAGAGACAAATTAGTTTGGTCCATGCAGAGAATACTTACCCCAATAAAAATGTCCACTGTCTCTAAGTTTGACTGATGAACAGCTCAATAAAATATGTGAGTCTAAACAAAACCACAGCAGTGAGGTCCCAGTGCAGTTTACATGCCTGCTGGAATGATCAATAGTTTTACAGCCATCATATCACAGACGCTCGGTAACAAATGTTGGTTCTAAAACTTCCAGTTTTAGAAGCCCTGGTGCTCAGGTATCTTATTTTCTCATCAAACCATACCTAATTACTGTGTAAAACAGCTGCAACAGAACAGCTTTGGGTAAATGCTTCACAACGGAGTGCACACCCCCTCAAATTTCTGCTTATTCTATTCTTCTGTAGAGTTGATAATCCCATTGTTTTGGGATTGTGGGAATCCCACAAGCCCTTAACCTTGAACTCATGGTAACCACCACACCAAATCATGGCCAATTTGAAGGATTTTCTCCTCAGAGGGAGCCTCTGTAAATATTTTAATATTATATGAACTTTGGGCCACATGCTCTCATCCTGCTAGAAAACGTGCACATGAGGAATAGTACTTAGAAAATCAATAATGCTTAGAAAATTCCTTCAGTTTTCCTCCCGGAGTTTTCTCATTTATGGTCTCCCCTGGGGAGGAGGGGTTTACAAATTTCTTCAGGATCAATATTCAAGGCTTGAAAATATGTAAAGTCCCAGGCTCCATCTGCCCGAATCTTGGGAGAGTCCCTCCTATTAACGACATGGCTCCCCATCCCTGACTCTTTGTGTGCATGACTCGTTGTGTGCTGACATTGGGAAAAGGTCTCTGGTCAATGGGAGTTTTGCTTGAATGCAGACCAAGGTTCATGGCCTTTCATCTTTTACCCATATCCCATCCCCTTTAGAGAGCATTAACTCCTCGCTGAGTCTTCTGGTTGGCCAAGACTAATTGCTGTTTGGATTCTGGAAAATCTGATTGTAGTTCTGAGGAATAGACATGCAGTGCAGAGAGACTTTTGCCGGGGCCTGGTCTACAAGTTGGGGGTGGATTTAGGGTAGTTGTTTCAGAAGTATTTAAATGAGTTGGAAGCACAAATCCCCTTGATTTTCACAAGGGATTAGTTTCAATGGGTCCCTGTCAAGGATTGCCTCCCCACTCTGAACTCTAGGGTAAAGATGTGGGGACCCGCATGAAAAAAGAAATAGCCCTCCCAAGCTTATTTTACCAGCTTAGGTTAAAACTTTTCCCCAGAACACAAACTTCTCCTATGTCTGGGCTTGGAATTGCTGCCACCACCAATTTAAGCCCCCAAAACAATGGGTTAGGGTAAATTGGAACCCCTCTTATATATATCCCCCAAATCTCCTCCCTTCACCTGGGAGAGGCTTGAGAAACAAGAAAATAAACCCTCACTTTCTGTGAGATGTGCCCAATCCAAACCATGATGTATCCAGTGGAAACAAGCAGTCAGAGTCTTAAAAGAAAGATTTTAATTAAAGAAAAACAAAAGCATAAATCCCTTGTACAGAAATTAATAGAAAAAACCCCATTTGCATCACACAGCATAACTGATCCCTCCCTGGGAATTCTTCCTCTGCCAAAGCTTAACAGTAAAAGAAACACCGTAGATCAATTATCAAGTGATATAGTTCAAGCACACAATTCACTTACTACCGGACTTTACTTGTTAGAAGATTGTAGAAATGTAGGAAAAGACATAGGTGTGGTTCATCCTATAGCCAGGGCGAACAGCCAGAGAGAGACAAACCAAAACTAAAAAACTCTCTTTGTCCCCAAGGTTGATTAGCATCTCCATTTCATCATCCGCTCTCAGGTTACTTTCAGGTTAACCCTTTACAGGTAAAAAGTAATTCTAGGTGACTTCCTACTTATGACAGTCCCCAAGGATCCCTCTCCATGGGACTTGTCACACACTTCTGAAAGTCCCACACTGAAGCAATAGAGAAAAATAACTGGGAATGGCCCCCAAAATAGAGCCCAGCCTGGATATTAAAAGAATTATGCTGGGGCCAGAATGAGTGGGCAAGTGGGAGAAGGGGGTCAGAAGCTGGAAGATTAGCATGGGCATAATGGAGGGTGTGAGGGTAATGGAGCAGGGCTGGAGTGGAGGTTTAAGTAGACTAGTACCAGCCCACACAATCTAACCATTTCAAACTGTGAGGATCCTGTGAATAAATACCCACAAAGGCTATTTAAATGTATTTTGGCTTTTGACAGGCTATAAATTAGTTTTAAATTAATATTGCTTGGGGTAGGAAGAAGGGAAGGGAAGAAATAATTTCCCCTGATTTCCACTCTTCAGTTCTTCATACCATCTTTAGAGATCTCTCTCCATCTTCCCTCAGACTAATTTATCTGATGTTAGATATTCCTTTTTCCTCCCCAACCCTTATTTTTGTGTTGTGTTCTTGTGTCTTTACTCTTTCAATTACTCTCCTCCTCCCTCCCATCTCTCTTTTTATCTTCAATTTTCCTCTCATTTCTATGTTCCACTATATTACACATTGTTGCCTCTTGATCCCCAATCTTACACCTCATCCCCAAGTCTTATGTCTCACCTAAAACAACAACCTCCTTCCTCCTCACACTCACCCCCTCCCTCCAAATACTCAGGTGTAAGTTAATGAGCTCTAATTTTCCATCTGCTACCCAAAACAGTAACTGCCTTGAGGTAACCCAAGTATTGTTTTAATAACATTGGATCAAACCCAGAGATCCTTTCACAGATTTTATTCAGTTCTTATTTGGCCTAAATTCCTATGAAGTCAATTGGAATTTTGCTTCTGTCAGGACTGAGCAGGGACCTCAGGACTTGATCCATTCAACAGATTTACGAGAAAATGAAATGGGGGTTGGGGAAAAGGGACCATGACCTGGGCAGGAGATAGAAGGCATCATGTTCTTTTAGTTACCATTATAATTTTACCTGTCTTATACTGTGTTACCAAAAAAAAAAAAAAAGTCCATCAGCCAGCCAGCCCACTCTCAATGATACTGGATTTCAGCTACCATTGCAGATGACGCAGCATTGATACACATACAGCTGTTTACATAGGGTGCACTGATGTCAAATTTGGTATTTATTAGCCAGCTTTCAGCAATATTGTTTAATTACAGTTATTAATTCTAAATTAAAGAGCTACTCCAGTCATAATTGAGGAAAAGGACTGAGCCAAGACAAACTGCCAGTGTATGTACCCAAGTGATTTTGCGCCTTGATCCAGTAAAGAATAGAGGCATCCTGAACAGTTAGACTGGTGGGGAGAGACTGTTGTGTGGTTATCTCACAAAAGCACTCTCCTCTCCCATGTTAAAGAAATAGTTCTCAGTCCCTTTCAGAAATTGCTGAGAATCAAGTACTCATTTCGGAGTCAAGATCATATGGACTGTCTGGGAACTTAGAACCTTTTCTTAATTATGCTAAATCGTCAAAACATTTTGAAAAATAAATTAGAGTCCAAACCAAAGGTGAAGTTTGGAGCTGTTCAATTCCAAATCTGAGATAACCTTCTCTGAGGAACTTATGGAAAAAGAGATGTTTTGGGTTGGGTGCATGCGAGAATCAATATGACTTGAACCTGGGTCTGCAGGATTACCAAGCAACCAATATCATCACATTGCCACCCAGTGTGAATCCCTGTGGCCCATAATCTACAGTGCTTAAATACCACACAAAGTCGCACCTTTCATGATATGAGTGACAGTGGTCATAGCGATCCTTGCTTGCCACCATGACCCTCTCTAAGTCCATGAGGCACATCACACAGTGCCCAGGCAACAACATAAATCCCTAGCTAGTTGCCATAACTGCCTTGAACTCCCAGTACTGATCTCAGCTCTGACTTGGTTTCTGACACCCAGTCGACCCCTAGAATCCCAACATAGGCCCTAAAACCTGGCATTGACCCTCAGCTCAATTCCTGACTGTCTCTGGCTCTTACCCTTGGCTTAATACCTGACTCTGACCCAGATTACCATTTACTCGTGTGACTAAAGATTATAAGAGAGATACCCCCTTCCCAGCCCCTGTTTTGTGTGGGTTTCGATATGCTCAGTTTGGGCCCCCAAAATAGATGGGGGAACATCTAGTTTGTTAATCCTTCTGTGGCTTAAGAGTTAACTGCAAGTTAGGACTTGGTGGCTGTGCTCATGCCCAGTTGCTGAAATTAGGCATCTTGGGGACTTCAACAGTAAAAACTTAAGCATCTCCAGGGTTATGCGGCAGCTGAACAAGGGTTTTATAAATGCCAGTGGTGCCTAAGTGTTGGACTTGGGCACCTAAATTCCCTTTGTGAATCGCACCCCAAAGCCTTAGTAGGATCCAAAAAAAAGGTTAGACATTTGTGTATAAGAATATCTAGAACTAAGGTTTTAAAAAATTGGAAGGAATATAAACCCCACTCTCCCAACAGATCTGGGCAAAAAATGCAATTTTCTGATGATTGAGGTTTTCCACATACTTCAACAAAGATTTTCACTTGGAAATTTTACACAGGGCAAAAGTTGAAACGTATTTTGGCAAGGTCATTTTAATTTGTGTTGACTTGTATGTATATTAAAATATTAGCATTAGTATTGTTTATTATATTTAAAATGAATACATATTTAATATTTTAATAAGTCTAAAATGTTTTGACACTTGAAAATCAAAACATTTTAATGTTCCCTAGTTTTTTGGGGGGTTTCAAATTTTCATATTGGACAAAATTTCAAATTTTTCGGCTTTGTGTTTCAAATCAGAGATTTTTTTAAAAAAATCTTATACTTTCCCATGGAACAAAAATTCCAGTTCCTAATTAGTTCTACCCTCAACCTTGAGGGTAGAAAGGATAAGAAAGTAGTAGTTATGGTAGCATCCAATCAGGATTGGTATCCCACTGTGCTGGACCCTGGTTGAACACCAGAAGGAGCCGATCCCTTCTCTAAATGGCTTATAGTCTAAATAAAAATACTCCTTATAAGCAGATGGTTCTATAACTGCAGTGTTTTCTTTCATATTCTACTGAAGCTAGCTGGTACTGGTTACTGCTGGAAATAGGAACCTGGACCAGATGGAGAACTAATCTGCTCCAGTAAAGCGATTGCTATGTTCTTGGGGATCCATCATCTTCACTCAGATGGTAGATGATGGAATCTATGATACCAGCTGGTGGTGCTTGACCTTGTGATGCAATTATTCTGTATTTATCACATTGAAGAACATTTTAATAAAGAGTTAGTGTAGAAGCTTTATTTTTATAATTTACGTTTTTTTTATAATCACTTTTATTAGGAACATACTGACTACTTAGCTGGCATGGTTATAGGTAGCTACAGTTGCCCTAGAACAATGCATATAAGAAAACACTAAATATTTTCTCCACATATTTAAAAATACTGTTTATTGCTTTGTCTCTTTGAAGATGAAAGCAAATCTCTTGGCACCCGTGTGGGGTGGTTGTTGTTTTTACAGCACCTGCCTGTGATCAATGCTAGAATAGATATAGATAGATATTCTCATTCATTCTCTCACTCTCTCTCTCTCTCTCTCTCTCTCTCTCTCTCTCTATATATATATATATATATATATATATATGTGTGTGTGTGTATATATATCTATATTGCAAAAGATTTTTCGGGTTATGGGAAACTTACCACTGGGCTCTGTTCAGCACAAATGTTAATATCTCTGTGTACAAACCTAATCATATAGAAAAACTGCTGAAAACTTTGGGCTCTTTACCCTACTGACATATCCAGTAGAAAGTTGGTTGAAGCATCATCAATAGATTTGCAGGATGCCTGCAAACACAACTGGAAGCATGAAAGGTCCATTTAAAATGTGATGGTCTCTCCACTGCCAATATGAAGCCCAGTGCAATAGGCCAAAAATTGTTATGCATTAATACTGGTTGAGGCAATATCTTAATGAACCAACTTCTGTTGGTGGAAGGTACAAGCTTTCTAACTACACAGAACTCTTCTTCAGGTCTGGGGAAGGAAATTAGTTAACTAACCAATTCTCAATTACTCTCACTATTAAACAGGTACACCCTATTTCCAGTCTGAATTTCTCTAGTTTAAACTTCCAAACATTCATTGGATCATGTTATAGCTTTCCCTGCTAAACTAAAAAGGCTATTATTTGGGGAGGGATAGCTCAGTGGTTTGAGCATTGACTTGCTAAACCCAGAGTTGTGAATTCAACCCTTAAGGGGGCCATTTAGGGATATGGGGCAAATATCTGGATGATTTAATTGGGAATTGATCCTGTGAGCAGGCGGTTGGACTAGATTATCTCCTGAGGTCCCTTCCAACCCTAATATTTTATGATTATTAAATGGGTTCCTCATGTATGTACTTATGGACTGTAATCAAATCACTCCTTAACCTTCTCTTTGTTAAGCTAGATAGATTCAAGGGCCTCAAACTGTCATGATAAGAAATGGTTTCTCATCCTTTAATCAATCTTGTGGCTTTTCTTTGAGCCCTCTTGTAAATGAGCGTTGGGCTGCTCGTGGCACAAATCAGTCAGAGACCTCTCTTTTGCAAACACCAGTCCCCTTTATTTCCGTGTGTCAGTACCCAGCACCATCTATATACAACTCTGTACACTTCAATATAACTCAGGTAGCCTCTTAGGGGATAGCTAGCTCCTACAGCTAGCAGGGAACAGCACCCCCTGGCTCCTCCCTTTCCTGTCCCTTCCTTCCTGCCAGCTTTATAGGCCCGCTGGCCTATAAAGCTCACAGGTGATTTCCTTTAGGCTTCACCACCCTCCTAGTGAAATAGTGTTTCCTAATATCCAACCTAGACTTCCTCTACTGCAACTTGAGACCATTGCTTCATGTTCTGTCATCTGCAAGCACTGAGAACAGCCTGGGTCCATCCTCTTTGAAACCTTTCTTCAGGTAGTTGAAGGCTACTATAAAATCCCCTCCCCTTTCCTGCAGACTAAATAACCCCAGTTCCCTCAACCTCTCCTCGTAAATCATTTGTCCCAACCTCCTAATCTACATTTTTCCCCCCTCCTTTGACTTCACTTCAGTTCAGACTACTATTGCCAGCTAGTTGTAGAGCTTTTCTTTTGGGTATCTGCGTTTTCTACTGCAGTAGCATAACTAGTTATGATCTATTGTGGCAAAGAAGAAAACCTCACCTGCACACAACCCTCATGCTACATTCGACAAGTCCAGCAAAATAAAGATGATACAAATGAATCCATTTTAGAGCTGAATTTAATGTGTTAGCCCTCAATGCTGTATATAAACAGCAAACTAATATCTAAATGTGTGGTACAAGTCAGAGCAGAACTCAGTCTGCTGTTGTAAACATATAGGGCTTGATTCTCCACCGCCTTGTATTGTATGTAATCATTGACATCTCTGCAGTGTATCTTTGTACACAAACGCTTTGGTATGATAGATGACTTCACAAAATGCAAGGCAGTGGGGAATTAAGCCTGTGAACTATGGTCCATTTCTGGAGAGAAAATTCTTGTTAATGTCTTGAGGTCAACGTCTGTTCCCAGGTAAAGTAGTGAAGAACAGAGTAACTCTATTGAAGAAAGTGGAGTTACTCTAACTCTACCTAGTCTATTTGGGAGTAGAACTTGACCTTCTGTCTCAGTTGAGTGACATCTAGGTAGGTAAAGATTCTCACAAGCTTAATTGCCTTCTCAGTGTCAAAGACAACTAAGTACCATCTTCAAACTCTCTCAGAAATAGTTTTATTAATTATTTATTTTGTAACTAGCAGTGCCACCAGCAGTTAGTACTGGTATGTGCTAGGTATGGAAGTAAACATAGTAAGAGAGAGCCTCTGCACTGAAGAGTTTACAGTCTCAGTAGACAAGTTGGAGAAAGAGTGTGAAAAACATGCTATCCTCATTTTACAGAGGGGAAATTGAGACACAGATTGCCTGAGTTCCAGTCAAGTGCTTTAACCTTTAGCCTTTAGGACACGATTCATGTCTGTGCTTAAACAGGCAGCTAGATTCTGATCTTATTTACACTGGTGTAAACATGGAGAAGCTCAAGTGAATTCAAAAGTCACTTTAGATACACACAAGTAACAATCTACTTCAGTATGGCTACTGCCTAAGAAAGGACTCCAGTATTCCACCTGTCTCCTGAGTTGCACAATGAAGGTACAAAGCCATGTGACCACCAACTGCTCTAAGTGTCCAGCTCAGTAATTTCCATAAAATCAATAATCTGTATTAAAAATATAGTTTTGCCCTTACCTATGATTGTCACTTCATTAGTAAAACCATTGACTTGGCAAGCTTGGATCTGGAAGTCACATTGTGGGGAAGTAAGGTGGTGGCATTAAAAAATACAGTTTGAGCAGTTTTAGAATAACCAAAGCAGAATGTTTCCCAGGCTGGAATTCAGAGATTATCAGGTATTTTAGTTTAACAACCCCGCATTTGTCAGGGCAGTCATCAAAACTCCCTCACCTCCCCCACCATCTTCTCTTTATGCCCTGTTAAAATAACACTGTCTACAATTACAGGGACATTTTTTATGCATGATATAATAGACTGCAAATATAAAAAGGCATTATCATTACTTTTGTCCTTTGTTCTTCCAGGCCAGAATATTGCATAGTTCTTTACTTTGACATTTATTGCTTTTAGATTGGTAATAGAATGGTTTGTGTTGCTCATTATCTTGAATGATGATAATATTAGAGGTTGGGGAGCCTGAGTTCCCTGTTAAGTAAAGTAAAGGCTTCTTATAATTTAGCAAAGGTTATTACTGGACAATTACCCACAATACAATTCAAGTCTAATAAACTTTAGCCATAGTCACTTAAATTCCACATTTATAGTATGGTCTCTAGGAAACTTTACAGAGAGATTCATGTTGTATATAATTTTTCAGAGCTGACTGATGGGTGCCTATAGAGCAAGAGCCTTGGTCAGAGAAACTTCCAGTGACCTGAGAGTTTGCTTACATAAGTACAGAGGGAAAAAATGAATCATGAACCCGTTTCCAGTAATTCCATTGAATCCAATGGCATTAATCTGGATTTATATTGGTGTAAACCCCTTTGGGGATAGAGAGCATGGCACCTTTTAAACACTATCCTAAGGCAGAGGAAGTGCTGTTTTTTCCAGGGTGAAAGAACGTGGAGAGAAAGGGAGTGATAGGGTGGGAGGGTTGACGGCCTACAGTGAGCAGACCTCCCCATAATGGTGCAGCCAAGAACCAGTTCAGGAGAGATGTCCCAGGACAGGAGCTAGGAGGAGCACTTGCCAGGGAGGAATCAGCTGATAAGCCAGACTCAGTATCACCGTCACTCAGAGCCGTATGGGGCCATGAGTACTGGGACTTGTGACTTTGCTTTAGGAATAAGGGAGTCTGTGCTTAGTTAAGTGAGGAGGTTGTGTCTCCGTGTGTGTGTTGCAGTGAGTGGCACCAGAGGAGTTTGTTGTGGAAGTTTATAGGCACCAAAGATGACCAGGAGTACTCAATTCTCACAGCTGGACTGGATCTCTGCCCAGGTTTCCTGAACGCTGAGTTTAGACACAGTGCTCAGCATCTGTCCTTTCACAGTGTGGTACCAGTGGGCCCATGGATCCATGTGTCCAATGTAACCCTGCTTTACCGCTCCTCCGTCTTCTCCCCCTTTTTCCTCCATACATCCTGTGAAACTACACCCCATATTCTTCACAGAAATGTTATGATATGAATATGGCATAACTAAGATGTATTTTATGCAGGTCTCTGTGCAGTGCAAGACAATAGTTTGGGTTTACACTCCAGAGGTGGTGTGCACATGAGTGCTGGGCAAGCAATCCCCTAGCTGATTCTTTCCATGCAGGGGTGATTTCAGTGTCTATATCTTCCTGTAGCTGGGTCCCTACCTGTGTGCGTGCTGGAGAAGGTTTGAGTGCCTGGCTAACAGGACAACATGAGGGAAGCCCAGGTGGAAGGGGTGGGCTCAATGGTACCCCAGTACATCAGATGGCACCTGGGGGGGGGGGAGAGGAAGGTAACTCATCACACATCCTTCTTTAAATAAATATTTCCATTTCCTATAATTTATTATACTATTCCGGTATGTGTCTAGAGGTTTAAATTCCAGGAGGATTCGAGCGGATGCCCTGTGATGGAAGGGCATTTCCCTGCTGCATTCCTCTGCATTTTTTTTCTTGGCCGGAGCTCCTAGCAGAAAGGACTCCATATTAGCCACATCGGTGCTACAGTTACCCTTGTAAAGAACATATTGTCTTTTTTTATAGTAGGAAATATTCTAAAATTCAGCTTTTTAAAGATCTTGAATAAATAGATTAGCAGGGACTAAAATATTAGTGAAATTCGGAGCCAGATTTGGTTTCTCCCTCCTTTAAAATGGAGGGAACAAAAACCTGAATCTGAACAATACAAAACTTTGGACCACATCCAAGAAGTGCTTCATGCTCAGAAATCCCACTAGGAACCCATGTCAACACTGATTTCAGTGGGGGGTGTTTCACTGGGGCAACTTGCTTGAACAGGCCTCTTCTGGGATTCAAAATTCTATACAACATGAATCTTTCTGTGCATATAAACTTTGCATTTCAGTCCATTTCTAGAGTAGGTCTGAATACATTTGTATTCACACATACTGTTTTTTAATTGAGGTTTCCTTTCCATTTGGTACTCTCCTTTGCCTGCAGCCATTTATGTTCAATCAACGTTCATAAGTTCATTTCTTTTGCAGCAGCATTGGCCACGTAACAGTAGCTAGAATTATTTTCCCCATGAATCTTGGTAGAATGACTTTTGTAATTTGCACACGCTTGTATTCTATTTCAATCCAATTTTCATGGACAATTTTCTCTCTGGAGTTTTCTTTCACCTATATTTTTAAGCTATAGCACTGGTTCAGAGTCAAAGCTGCTTGTAAACTTTATGATGTACCCTCCATTTTTAGAGTTTGTCAGTAATGCAAGATGGAAAAACTTGAAATTCTAAATATAGCTGCACTTGTCAGAGTTAGGGTTTTATGAAACAAATATTCCAATATGAAAAAATATATAATCGTTATGGAAATTGGCTCAAAGCATTAAGTACAATTTTTCTAACTAAGAAACTTACTATACCATATACGACCTGTTTGGTCACTAGGCTCATCTCTGGAGATCAAAAATAACTAATAGTCTGACAGCTCCATGCAGGATACACTAGACAAGGAATAGTTAGTCAGCACAGATGGAGCAGCTAATGTACCGGTGTCCTGTTTGCTTTGAAGAGAAAATGTACTTTATTTCCAACGTTGTTCGAACAAGATGAGCAGTAAACCAAGAGGATGTGCCACCATGCTGTGCTAGAGATGCTCAGCAGATGTTCAAGGAAAATAACCACATGATCATTGCTGCTAAAGTGCAGGATATTATAATTCATGCAAGGTGTGGATGGAACATGTGCCCTGTTGGACTGAACTTGTATGCTCAGCATAGGATCAATTTATTTTTCACTGAAGTCAATGGCAGTCTTCCCCTAGACTTCAGTGAGAATTGGATAGGTCTCCAGGTGTGTAAACAGAAACTGCACAGAGCGGTTCAAAAAACGTTATGCTTAGCAGAGTGACTTTGTGCCTGCACTAGTGCTCCCTTTAGCATGGGTGCACAGCACAAAGAGGTATGTTTGGGGCAGGTGTGACATGGCTATTGCAATGGTGGTGGTGTTCATGCTTAGCAGGTATGCGCCAGGAAAATCCATATTCCTGTAAGATCCTGAAGAACATCTGGGGCTTTGTGGTTCCTCCACTGATCTCCCTAGGTGATGATTCATGGTCAAAACACACTGAGTAGCCCCTGCATCTACCATAATAAAGAAGAGGCTTGATTTTCAATGCTGATGAGGAAACTTAGACACATACCTTCCAATGCGAAGCAACCAGGGATAACGATATGACCTGTTTAGGTGTATACTGGAATATGAGGGACTGTAAATTCTTAATCCCCAAAAAGCTGGACAGTTCCAACATTTTCCTTCTAGATCAGAGGGACAATGTATCACTAGAATCACACAGTGGTAAACTGTATACTGTAATGCTGATCTTTTACGAAAAGTTTTGCATGATAGTTCTTCTACAGTGGATGTTAATATGATCCTTCAAACTAAAATGCTTTTCAGTTTTTAACATTTGCTTTTAGAAGCTCTGCATAGCCCGATAACAGCCTCTCAAAACTGACATTTTATGTTAATTATGTATAATCATTTTATTATTATTCAACAATGGAAAGATTTTTCATAATTCTACTAGTTAAAACATTATAGAGCATTTTTAATTTACAATACTTAGTCTACTTAATGCGGACCAATTGATTAAGTGAAATTCACTTGCAGAGGGCCTGTGCTAGACCCTTTGCACCAATTAAGACTGTAGCCATAAATCTTTGGCAGCAGCATGCAGCCTGAATTTTCAGTACCAAGCATTTTGTTTTGTTGCTACAAGTTGCAGCTGCAATCTGTGCCCTATATGTCTAGCTACATTATATGAGTGTAATCAGATGTCTAAATAATCTAAGATGTGCCTGTAGTTGTTTGTTTAAAAGCTGCAGAAACAAAATTGGAGGGAGGATAATGACTGGTCAAAACGTAACTCACTATATGCCTCATGCCATTGTACACCGATGGTAGAAAAAAAATGGGAAAGAGGGAGAAATGTCAGGTATAAAGTAGACTTTAATCTGGACATATGAGTGGAGAAGATAAAAGAAGATCAAGCATTGATCAGAAAACACTATCGCTACAACTGCTGCAAAAGTTTGAGTGCAAAAAACCCCTCATCCATTATTGCATACTATGCAAGTATCTTTATTGTACTTTCAAGTACCCAGCCATACTACATACTTTAATAGCTGCCCTTACATACTTTTACACATTGGTGAGTTTGGTGGTTTGTTTTTACACCTCTCCTGCTTCTATTAGCCCCCTATTCATCTAGCAAAGCTGTCAGATTTTTTAAATGAAAAAAATAGTGTGTTTCTCAAGTGCATTTTTCTAGTTTTGCTTAAAGGCAGGTGCCCTCTTACATGTGTTATACTGGCCTTCTGCACAGGACTTTCACTTCATTCAGACATTGTTATTCTTTGTTTTTATTTTTATTCTTTTTTTCTAATTTATCAATATTTATGTGAATATATCACTTTTGAATACAGTATTTCCTCAATTCTTCATCCCCCAAACAATCCACAATTTTGAAGTGCACTGACAGACATTGGCAATGCTGAGAGAATGAATTCTGTTGTTTCTTCAAGTGCTTTTTTACAGGGTGTGGGATTTATAACAGCAGCTTTGAAAGGAAAGGCAATGCTGCATTGAAGCAGGGGAGGGTGAGAGTATTTACATTATATGAGAGCAATCTTCTAAAACTCTTGTGATGCCCAATTGTTGAAGGCCTGGTGTCCTTCCTCCCCAATGAACTACTGCGACCAAGGATAGTACTTGCAGTCCGTGGATTCCAAGCCATGCAATGCTATTGGGAAATGCAATACTGTTAGGCTCAGTCCTTTATTTTTCGTAATTATTACTCACTGTAAAGCTATTCATAATCCACAGAACTGAAATAAGGTTTGGTGACATTTGCCACTAGCATTTATAGTTCAAGGACTATGCTTGTGTTTTCTGGGCATTCAATGAGTGGAGAGTGACCTTTAAGCGGTTATCCGGCTTCCATGAAAATATCCAACAAGTGAGGATGCCACAAGCCAGCTCTCTTGAGTAACAGCACATACAGCAGCTGGAGCATTATTACTAACAACCAGCCAAGTATGGTGGTACATTTTTTTCTGTTTTCTACTTTCAGAAAAATGCCTTCGAGGTAACAGTTTAGGTTGTCTATACAAGGTTGTCTCATCTACCTACCTAGTTAGTGCTTGTACTATAATTTGTACCCCTTTTGGAAAAGTGTAAACATTGCTACAGTTCCTGCATATTTCTTTTTTGCCCAAAGAATAGTTTACTATATGAAAGAAGTTGAGAGTACAGCTGTGGGCCTGATCCATCAAAGATTTAGAAGAAAGCATGATGGGATCATCCTTCAGTTAGTACTTAAACATAAAATGTTCAACCAAAATGCAGGCAGTGGTAGACTGGAGTGGTTCAGTAGTAGGTGGTCATCTTTTCTCAAAGTTCCTAATGAACCACTAGCCCTAGCATGGTATTAAGGAGCCTTATGCAGGTGCCCCTATCAGCTTAGATGTAAATTCATAGTTATTCCAGACTGGCATTTAGCTCACAAAATTCATACCTTTTAAGGCCAGAATGGGCCATCGTCTACTCTGATCTCCTGCATAATGCAGGCCATAGAATTTCACCCAGCACATTCTGCATCAAGCTTATAACTTCTGTTTGAGCTGCAGCCTATCTTTGAGAAAGATATTCAGTCTTGATTTGGAGACTTAAAGTAGTGGAGAGTCCACTATATCCCCGGGTAAGTTTTTCCAGTGCTTAATGGTTAATTAATCTCAATATTAAAGATGTGTTCTTATTTTTAGTCTGGAAGCTGAAGCTATACAAAACTCAACAATGGTGATCTTCTCTATTAAAAATGTAGGTGGCAGTCATCTGTTCTAGAAACCAGATTGTGTAAATCAGCGTGGCCTTTCCTCATCGGACAGTAATATGTCAATTTACTTCAGTTGATAATTTGGCCCTCACCCGCTGCTTACAAGATAAATGCAAACATTATGTGAAAACAATTAAATGCACTGCTAGAAACTTAAAAACAAAATAACTTCCAGTTTTGTCTTAGAGATTCTATCTCCAAAATAAAGAATGACTTTCTATAATAGATTAATTTAATTACACAATATAGAGTAGAACAGGAAATACATCCAAATCCACATTTTTCCAAAAGGGAGCAAGAGCAGCTACAAATGAGGACCACACCTGAAGAGATAAGAGTTGCTTCATTAGAATGACTTAGACCAGATAACAACAAGCTAAGATATAAGCAAGGGGTGGCCAAACCATGATTTGCAAACTGCATGAGGCTCTTTTACAGTTAAAGTGAAGCTTGTTGAGCTCCCCCAACCCCATTCTTCACCTACCAAGCTGGGGGGTGGGGGCTGCTCAGGGCTGGATTGTGGGGCTAGGGGCCTCTACCCAGTGGGGAGGAGGGCTAGGGGCTTCAGATCCACAGGGCTTCAGTCCCACTCTTGCTGAAGCTCTGAACACTGGCAGGCACCTCCCATGGGGCTGAAGCCCAGAGCCCCACCACTCGGCCCCCGGCTGGAAGCCACGAGCAGGTGCACCCGGCTCTTGAACTTCTATAGATTATCTTGAGTGGCTCGGAAGATCAGCAAGTTTGGCCAACGCTGATATAAGCCATTAATGTATCAGAGATGCAACCAACAACAGATCACAATTTCCCTTCACATTTTTACATAGAGCTTCTTGAAAAAAATTGCAGAGCCAGCTGAGTTCCCCCAGCTTTTTAACTCCCATGCTGTACCAACGTCTTTAAGAAAAGATATTGACTCCACTTTAATTGAAATCCCCAAAAAGGGTCACTAAATAAATAAATTGCAGACCCTATACAATATTCTGATTGAAGTCAACAGGAATTTTGCTAGAGTAACTTTTGCACAATAGGACTTTTTTGATGCAGGATGGGGGGGGGGGGTCATCTTGGTTTCCAACATACAAATAGTGTAAATATATTATGTAAAGAATAAGGCCAAAGTGATGCACGTTATTAGCCAATTCAGAACAAAGAAAGCTAGAAAATCCACACAAAGTAGCTAAACATTACACAAATATAAAACCAATTCCACTGTTCTGAAACGTGTGTTTGGGGAGTAAAAAATCCAGCAAGATGACATTGAAAGTCTATGTTGTGTGATTTACAAACCTCTATAATTATCAAGCCTTCAGTTATTACTTACTATTGTAAAATTCTCTCAGCCTCTTGCCACAGATCTGAAGGGACCCACACATTATTGTTGCCTCTCATTTTCTCTCTTTTGATTTTCATTATGTAGGAAGGCTCCCTAAGGAGTCTGAAAACCATCCTGACCCTGTTTCAAAATAGTAAAGCAAAAGCAGCATGACTATACAGCTGGGAGGATGTCATGCATCTTAAGTGGAGACACTAAAATACCCCCACTATATAATTAATACATGAAAGTCCATAAAATATTCTCTTGTTTTTATCACCTGGGTGTAAAGTCGCTCCCAGAACTACCCTATAGTGGTCACTAAATGTAGCATAGAATAAGTATCTAAATATCTAGATCTGTGACCCTATACATCACTTGGTTACAAGCCAGTAATGCACTGTCCATGAATAGTCACATCTTGCACAAATGCTCACTTTTTAAAAATAAAGTGCATGAGTACGGGAAAATCCAGATGTGGTTCCAAACTAGCAAAATCTAAGATGTAATTTTTGTTTGTACCAGCACTGTTGGGTCTGACCTATTTTTGTTCATAAAGGCGATTATGGAAAGAAATATATTATAGGACCGGGGGGGAAGGCAGAGCTGGGGGAGGTGGGAGAGCTGGCACTGCTGCATGTGTAAAGATTTGCAGAAGAGGCATTTAGGTGTGTGTAATCACCAGATATGGCTAATCCACCCTGAACATGCCCGATCCCATCTGATCTCAGAAGCTAAGCAGGGTTGGGCCTGGCTAGTACTTGGACTAGGAATACCAGGTACTGTAGGCTTAACATGGGCGTGGGGCTAGCAACTCCACCCTGTAGGGAACCAGCTTGCTATTGAAACGCCAACAACAGAGATGGAGTGGTTGGTGGCCCATACCCTGCCTGGGGGGTGATGGGTGGAGAGAGAGAGACTCACCAGACAATCATTCACAGCATAACTGAGAATTATTCACTGATTTAGTTTAAATGTTCCATGTATTCGTATTTACCTGTTCGAGTATCAGCAAACTGTTCTCTTACAGATTATTATTATTATTACTCAGCACTGCATAGATTCTATAAGGAACATATCCATTTTATCATTGTTTTTAATTAGGTTTTCTTTGCTTCAAACCAAATGTCATGTGTAACTGAAGTGCTATAGACCTTAAAATGCTTCATTCAGGCATATCCCATGAATTCTAATATTTCAAGCAAAATCCCGAAGGGGATAAATATCTTTTCATCCTCTATGGGTCTGAACAATCTTCCAAGGAGGAATTTTTTTCCCTTCTCCCAATGACTGAAAATATTTCTGACTCCAACCAGCCTTGAAAATGCTTCCCCTGGAAATAAAACCCGCTCTGCAATTGTAAGACTCCTATTCAAAACCCATTATGGCAGAGGTATGTTAACAACTATCACTTTCCCATCTGTGAATTCTGTAATTCGCTGGTCACACACAGTCGCTTGCTTACATATGTGCACAGATATTTTATTTCAATAAAAAGAGTATAGCCCATTATTTTGTAAACGGGGAAAAAAATCTGTCAAGTGGATACTTAAAGTGCTGCCCCACCAAAAAAACCCAAGGTGAATCCATAATGGTCAGTGCCATACTAATACTAGCCTATGTATTAACTAACTGCAAGGAGGGGAATTCTAAGTTCTACTGATTTAGAATATGTATTATAGAATATGTATATAATATCAGACTATTCAAGATCCCAATGCATATGAAAACAAGTGAGCCATGATTTTTCAGAATTGACCTGAAACTCTGCCTTAGCAACATGACTCAGTTTCCCCACATAGAGAAGTCCTGAAGGTTAACTGGATTGCACTGACTCAGGCTCCACAGGTGTAAGTGTTCATAAGCTCTGCTGGCACTGTTGAGTGCCTAGGTTCTTCAGGAATAAAACTGAGGAATTCCTGAGCAGGGCCTATGCTCAGCAGGAGTGGGGTTCCCTTTCTCTCCAACTTTGTTCTTGCAGACCTTGGGAAACTGACAGGACTAAAGCTTCACACTGTACAAATTCCATCTAATTTTATTTTTGTCTTGCAGGTAAAGTCTGTCACAGGATAAATTGAAGCCACTCCTGTGATCAGTTGTAGTTCTGAGTAAAAGCAACGGTATATATAAATACACACACACACAGTTATTCTATTGCCAAGGTTATGGCAGTGGTCCAGTATGTCATGGCAGTCACCTATTAATCTTGAGACAATAACCAAGGAATTTGGTATTAAAGACAAATACTTGAGCTGACTGAAAAATTTCCAGTTGAATGTTCCTCTTCCGGAGAATGTCAGTTTATTGAAACTGACATTTCAGATGACCATATTGATTTCAATTTAATTTAAAAAAAACAGCATTGTGAAATTTGTTGACGTTAGTTGTCATTGAGTGGGGAAAGAGAACCCTGGTCTTCTGAAACACAACTGCAGGTAGTGGACTACCCCATAACAGCAGAACTATGGGATAGTCCAGCGGAATCTATTTAACCACTAATTCCCCCAAAGGCTTGTGGGAATGGGAAAGCTGAGGATCCTATATAAAAGTCAGCCCAGCTAACAGCAGCAATAGCAAGGAGAGACTCGATCCAGGAAGGGTTTGTTCTTACTAGTGAAGGATTAGTAATAATGAAATTGTTGATTTAACATTTAATTTTTAAAAGTAAGAAAAAACAAGTTGACATTTTTAAAAAATGCATTGAATGTTTTTGTTTGTGGGAATTTTTGATGTTCTATCCAACTTGACATGAAAACAATTTCCAGAATTTCCCATGAAACAGAAATTCTGGGACCTGAAAATATCTATTACATATAAAATTCTGCTGGCACAGGCCCTCTGGAGCAGAAAGTCTACTCAAAGCATCCTCCTCCCAGTAGCAAGTCAGCATGGTTAGCATTCAGTGTGGTGTCTGTGTACAGACAATTAAACTGAACACACACCACTCTGAACCTGAAATTGCTGATACTGCTTATAAAAGGAGAGAGACACAGAGAGAGAGACAGAGGTTTTTTTTAAAACACACACTGGCCATTAGAAGGGGGACAGCCAGATCTGCCTGAAAGAAATTGCTCCATGCTGAAAGTTTGTTGCACCAAACAGGAGGGAGAGTTAGATTTTTGTCATCTGTTTCAGTTGCCTCTGTTAATCATACCCCATTCTGACTTAAGTTCATGCTCTTGCCATTTCTCCCTCTGTACTGCCTGTCACAGGCCTTAACATTGCAACTTCTGGAAGAAAAGCCCTCTGTTTACCATGCCGTTTGCTTTGAGCTAGGACAGTTTTCAGATGTTAGAGCTCATGATCATCTCAGAGGATTGTCTCAAAGGCATTTCAGAAGATAGCTCCTAACATGTGTTACTAAGCATTTGTATTCTCTGTACCCTCCAGAAGATGGTACAGGGTGGGGAAGAAGGTCCTGAAAGCATTTGAAAGACACCGATTTATATAGTCACTAAGGGACCTGACTCAAGTACAGCATTTCACATCATTGTCTGACTAACCAGTTGATCCATGACTCCCAAACTGGAATTCCCATTGAATACATCATGCTCACATATCTTTACTTCTTATGAATTAGTGACAGACACCAGAGCATCCCTTGACCCCTGTTTAAGCTAGGAAGAATGGGTGTGTGTTAACTAACACCTTAAAATCCTATCATAGATAAGACACTCCTTTTCAACATGTTAACCAGTTGAGTTAGTCACTCTCCTATGGCTTACCTTAGCCAACTAACTAATGTATTTAAACTACACACTGCCTTGTTTAACTGAGATGTTAACCAATGTTAGGTGTTTAACAGGTTAGCTTTTATATTGCACTAGCAGAAATACCCGGCGTTGCTCGGGTCCGTCGGCGGGGGGGAAAGGGACCCAGCGTTGCTCGAAGAGAGCTGAGCGAGTGGGTGGGGTCCGTTGGAGGGGGGGCAGGGGGGAGAGAGCTGAGCGAGTGGGTGGGGGGATTGGAGTGGGGGGAGGAGGGGGAGATTTTAAAAATTTTCAATTCTTTCCTGAGGGGGGGAGAGCTCAGTGAGTGTGGGGCCCCTTGGATTGGGGGAAGAGAGTTGAGTGAGTGCCGGGGCCATTGGAGGGGGGGGCGGGGGCAGAGAGCTGAGCAAGTGCGGGGTCCGTTGGAGAGGGGTATTATTACATCATAACCATATCACAGAGAACAGCAGATGTTAACCTGCTGCCCAGCTGATGTGAATGGGCTTTAAAGAATTTCATCCCTGGGGGGTGTCAGAGGTGAGATTTGAAAAATTTTCAGCTCTTACCCTGATTAAGACCCTAAGGCCTATAACTGTACCAAATTTCAAGTCTCTAGCTCAAACGGTGTGGAAGGAGTAAGGGAACGTACATACACGCACGCAGGCATACACCATTTGACTTTTATATATATAGATTTTGTGCTGTCAAGGCATTTGCACTCTAAGCTCAAGGATTTCTCCCTGTTGGTGCACTGTAAGCAGTAGTTACCCCAAAAGTGGTGGAATGTGGCATGGAGGTAGCTGGCCATGGCTCCCAACCTGTCTGCACCAGCCTATACTCCTTAAGGGGAAAGGTAGCATCAGGTATCATCCTTCCCTAATCCTGGGATTTCAGGGAGGCATTGCGCTTCCTGCAGCTACCAATGGGGAAGTGCAACTGTATGCCACTCCACCTGCCCCTGTCCAACCTGCCCCTGGACACTTCCACTGCTTGCATCCGATGAAGTGGGTATTAGCCCACGAAAGCTTATGCTTCAATACTTTAGTTAGTCTTTAAGGTGCCACTTCTGCTATTCCAGACTAACAGCTACCTCTCTGATTCACCACTCCAAAAGCAGCTCCAAGTCTAGTGAGCACAATTGAATCTTAAAATTCTAAACAAAGAAGATGAGCTACCCAGAAATGGTGTGGATCTCCTTTAAATACACTGCATTTTGCAAGCACTCTATTGCCTGATTATGCATTTCCTGTGTTGATGGATTTTATTTCTGCTTAGAGCAATACTAATTGCTGTCAACACAATAAAATGAATTATTTTTGTTTAAATATTTTCTTACTCAGGTTTCACAATGCAGGCACTTTGCAGATCCAAATATCAACACACAAGTAAATTCCTAGTCTATACAACAAGCAAACTATCAGATGGAGCGAGAGACTGAGAGCTCCTTTGGCATTCTGGAAAGCAAAGGAATAGCAATATTAGAGAGGCAATCAAAGATTCGTTTTCTAATCTTTCACAATGACATTGAATTGTAGCTGTTGGTTGGATGCTCTTCCAGACAACAAACAGCACACAAAAATAGATTTCCTGAAAATTGTAAAGTCAATTGCTCTTTATTCACACTAGAGATGTCTTTTGCAGACACCTTTTTCCTTGTTCACAAACACACACAGCATCCAGTCAGCTGGTACCCCTTCTTGCAAATAATGGTCTTTGCTACGACTACTGTCTTATTGACTTAAAATCTTATGCAAAAAGCCACCCACTTCTTAGTTTGTGTGTTAATGCAAGTGAGTTACCATTATATAGTACTTCACACCGGTTCTAGATTACCTACAGATGGCAGCCTCCTCTTAATAGGACCTACTAGTATATGAGTAGGTATGGAGGGATTCGATTTAAATCAACAGATTTTGGTAAACGGTGATTTCAGCTGAAATGCTGAGAATTGGCAACATCCATCGGTAACAGTCAGCACAATTGCACTCCCTCCCCACCTCCCAGCCCCCGTGCTCTATGCCTACAGGGCCTAGTGACCAAGAGTCCTGTGGCACCATAAAGACTAACTAAGGTATTGACTAGCAACTAGGTGTCCTTGCGGGCAGAGGCTCCTCTGCAGCTCCACTGTCATGCGGGGAGGAACAGAGCCAAGACAGTAGAGCTACAGAGGGCTCCCTGCACAGCATCACAATCCTGGCCAGGGATCTCTGCTCTGCCCTGACAGGATTGCAGGTCGCCACACCTTGCACCTGCAGGGAGCTGGTGCCACCAGCCCTACACCCACACAAGGAACCCTCTGCAGCCACTCACTCACTCATCAGGCAGGAACTGTTCAGAAGTGGGATGGCCTCTCCCACAGCCAGGGTTTTATCCTCCTCCTTGCAGCCCTGACCAGGAGTCTCTTCTCCGCTGGACCAGGACTGCAGCCTCCCTAGGGTAACCAGATGTCCTGCTTTTTAGGGACAGTCCTGATATTTGGGGGTTTGTCGTATATTGGCACCTATTACCCCCCAATTTTTCACACTTGCTGTCTGGTCATCCTAAGCCTCTCCACATCCTCCCCTGCACCTCGGTGTCTTGAGCCCCTCCACACAATACAGTCCTACGGTTAGCACTGTCCTTACTCCCAGCCCTGCTCCCTCCCTCAATTTCCCACAACAGTAAAAATTAAAAATAAGAATTGGACTTAATCATCAAAATTGCAAACAAAAAGATTGTTGTTTCATTTGATATAGTTCTTTCTACAGCCTACACTTTGCAGTGTCTGCTCAGGCTCACTTTCTTTGTTTTGCTGGTTTGATGTCACCGAGAATCATTAAAGTTATCAGTATTCTGTATTTAGCCACCTTTATTACCCGGTAAATAACTGCCTTATATCTGGATGAATCATTCTTCATTACATGAATTTACCTCACCTCCATCATCTACCACTGATGAGCTATTTTCTACTCTTCATGCTACTGTCATGAATGAAAACTGAGCAGATGCAAAGCAAAGCAGATGGGAGTTACAGTGAGAAATCCTTCAATGCCCTTTTTTCTCACTTTAGATGCATGAAGTTAGATTTCAACATGAAGGTGAACTGATTCCATAACCAGGAAGTAATGTGGTATGAGAGGCATCTTGTAATTCAGAGAATGAAAATAGAGGTGACAGAAGCCCAAATAACCTGCAATTATTAATTGCATATTTTCAGAATACATATTTGGGGCCATCAACTGAGAATTCCTTTCACATTCTTTTCTACATGCACACAGATTGCACAATCATGGTTTAAAAAAAAAAAAAAAAAAAAAAAAGAGAGAGAGAAATTCACACTCACCATTCACGGGCTGTGGTGTGTGGTACAGAGTCTTCAGGGCCCCAAAGAGGGCCTTTGTAGACATAGACTTTAAGCTCAGAAGACACCATCATGATCATCTAGTTTGACCTTCTGCACATTGCAGATCACAGAACCTCACCACCCATGTCTGTAATTGACTTACCCCTAACCTCTGGCGCAGTTACTGAAGTCCTCAAATCACAGTTTTAAAGACTTAAAGTTACAGAGAATTCACCATTTACAGTAATTGAAACCTGCAAGTGACTTGGTTTCTATGCCGCAGAGAAAGGCCCCAAACCCCAAGGGTGTCTGACAATCTGACCTGGGAGAAAATTGCTTCCCAACCCAAAATATGGAGATCAGTTAGACCCTGAGCATGTGGGCAAGACCCACTAGCTGAACACCCAGGAAATAATTCCCTGTAGTAGCTCAAGGCCCTCCCCATACTGGCCACTGGAGAAATTTGTTGCTAGCAGTCATAGATGGGCTACATGCCACTGTAGGCTGTCTCATTATACTATCCCTTCCATAAACTCATCAAGCTTAGTCTTGAAGATAGTTAGATTTTTAACTCCCACTACCCCCCTCGGAAGGCTGTTCCAGAACTTTAGTCCTTTGGTGGTTAGAACTCTTTGCCTAATTTCAAGCCTAAACTTGTTGATGGCCAGTTTACATCCATTTGTTCTTGTGTCCACATTAACACTTAACTCTTCTCCCTCCTTGATATGCATCCCTCTGACTTCCAAGAGGTAGCTTTCCTTGTTCCCATATTCCATTATTCACAGCCTTTCTACCTTCTCTTAATAACCTATTTGAAATGCTTGCTCATCCAGTTTGGTCTGCAACCTTTCCCTACAATTCCTTCCCCCTTACCCTCCCTCCCCCCGTATTAGAGATGCAGGCTTCCGAATAATGCCACACCTTCTCCATAGTCAGACCCTTGAATTCTGCAGTTCAGTCCACTTCTCTAATTAATTCCCTTGATTTCAAAAGGGCAATCTTTAAAAAATAATAATCAAGGACTCTAGTTGCAGATCTGTTTTTGTTTATCCTGACATTTAGTTTAAATTGAATTAATTTCTGATCTCTCTAACCAAGGTTGCCTTTTACAACCAGTTCTTCTAGGAAGTCCTTGCTACTTACCCATACCAAATCTAAAATGGCATTACCCCTTGCTGATTCAGTGATTATTTGATGAAGAAATCTGTCAGGTATCACACCCAGTGATATCCAGATCCTACCATTATTTGTAGCACTTGCCCTCCACTCCATCTGGGAAATTAAAGTCTCACAGAATCTCAATTCCCAGTAACACTTTTCATTAAAATATCAAGTTTTGCAAACCTCAGACTTCTGAAAACCAGGAGATAAAGAATAAGTTACACACTAATGCAACCTTTTCTCTGCTCAGCATATTATATCATTTCTCAGAGCAGACACATACTCTCCACCTTTGCAGATAGTACAAACCACTCAGGGAATAGACTACATGACCACTGAAGGACAGAGTTTATCACCTTCTCTTTGCTAAAGAAAAATCAAGCCAGTATTGTGATGGAATGCACCCTGGATTCACAACCTACACTACTGGAATAATCTTTGTACGAAATATGCCTTGTATGTTATCATTTGATAATAACTTTCTGGTCAATAACACCATGGTGAAATGTAGGTAGCAACATTATACATAAAGTTATGAAACAGACAAATATGTGGAATGAGTAAGCTTGTTTCTCAAAGATGAAGGACAAGTTGATGCCTCTAGCCACATGTCAAAGCTGACTGGCCATCATAAGATCACTATCAAGCATTCTTAAAACTACAGTACCCACCTGCTGAAGTGAAGAAACAGATTGAAAGAGCCCAAAGAGTACCCAGAAGTCACCTACTACAGGACAGGCCCAACAAAGAAAGTAACAGAACGCCACTAGCCATCACCTTCAGCCCCCAACTAAAACCTCTCCAGCGCATCTTCAACGATCTACAACCTATCCTGAAGGACGATCCCTCACTCTCACAGATCGTGGGAGATAGACCAATCTTCGCTTACAGACAGCCCCTCAACTTGAAGCAAATACTCACCAGCAACCATACACCATACAACAAAAACACTAACCCAGAAACCTATCCTTGCAACAAAGTCCAGTGCCAACTCTGTCCACATATCTATTCAAGTGACACCATTATAGGATTAATCACATCAGCCATGCCATTAGGGGCTCGTTCACCTGCACATCTACCAATGTGATATATGCCATCATGTGCCAGGAATGCCCCTCTGCCATGTGCATCGACAGTCCCTACGCAAAAGAATAAATGGACACAAATCAAATGTCAAGAATTATAACATTCAAAAACCAGTTGGAGAATACTTCAACCTCCCTGGACACTCAATTACAGACCTAAAAGTGGCAATTGTTCAACAACAAAAAAACAGACTCCAACAAGAAACTGCAGAATTTGAATTATTTTGCAAACTAGACACCATCAAAATAAGCCTGAATAAAGACCAGGAGTTGATGGGTCATTAAATGAACTAAAAACTATTTCCCCATGCTAATTCCCCCCCCTACTTTTACTCACACCTTCCTGTTAACTGTTTGAAATGGACCACCGATTATCACTACAAAAGTGATTTTTCCTGCTGCTGATAATAGCCCACTTTAATTGATTTGACTCCCTTAGAATTGGTAAGGAAACCCTCATCTTTACATGTTCTTGGTATATTATATATGGAAAATACAGTAGGAAAATGTGTGTATGTGTCATATATATATACACATCTTCATACTGTATTTTCCACTCTGTGCATCTGATGAAGTGGGTTTTAGCCCATGAAAGCTTATGCCCAAATAAATGTGTTCGTCTCTAAGGTGCCACACATACTCCTCGCTCTCTTTGCGCAGGGTTCCTGGCCCTTGCCATCCAGAAGCCAGTCTCATTCAAACAGGGCAGTCTCTGGTGAAAGTACGACATACTGCCAGCCAAACAAGCTTTACCTATACCATTACCCCATCCCCAAAAGTTGTCTGAATGATGTGCAGATGTCCATTACCAGCTGAACAGCATAAACGGTCTTTATTTTCTTCACCAATGAGAATCAGGATAGTAGAGGCAATCCACACTGTTAGACTGGCAATGGTTAGACTGCATAAAGTTCAGATTTTTTAGAGAAAAGGTAAGGCCTTATCTACCCTAGAAACATCTACTGGTTAGTAATGTCAGGTAGAGGTCGCGGGGGTGGGAAGGAATGGGCGGGGGGGGAGGGAAGTCAGGGGAATACTTCTAAACAGGCAAAAGCCAAGGAATTACTTATAACAGCATAAAATTGCTTTGGCCAGTATAAGTTGCTTCTGTACTAGGAGGCTTCTGCTAGTATAGATATCCCAACAAAACTTAAGTGTAGTCTAGGATAGGTACAGCTCCTACTTTAGTTGGCAGCAAGTTTGGATGAAATTAATTTATATTTCATATACAAGGTCAATGAGACCTGCCAACAAGATGAATTATGGGAGCAGCATAACCTGCTAGGAGATGCTCTGAAGGATAATCAATTGGCTAGCTTTCAAAAAAGCAGTTTGATACAGTCATAGGGTTCTTAACTCAATATGTGCAATGCTGCCCTTCAGGATAATAATAAAGCAGCCTCTGTCTCTGCCCCTTATGTTGGCTAATGACCATGGAGGCATTAACCACGAGCAGTCTTTGCAATTGGGAGTGTGAGGGAACCACTGCTGTGGTGAAATGTATCAGGGTGAGGAAGACTCCCTGTACAGGGATAATTCTCCTATAAGATCTATTTTATTTTGTCTAGATTCTTTCAGTTGTTGCTTTGTCGACGAACTGCAAGTCTTCATACCACCCTAGCCAAAACGTCATATAGTGCTATACATGCTTGCATCCACACTAATTCCAACTTTTTGGCCCGAGGGCCACATCAGGGTTGCAAAACCGTAAGGAGAGTTGGGTAGGGAAGGCTGTGCCTCCCCAAACAGCCTGGTCTCCTCCCCCCTATCCAATCCCCTCCCACTTCCCATCCCCCACTGCCCTCCTCATAACCCCTGACCCATCCAACCCCCTTGTTCCTTGTCCCGACTACCCCCTCTCGAGACCCCCATCCCCTTACTGCCCCCCAGCACCCTACCCCCTGTCCAACCCTCCCTGCTCCCTGACTGCTCCGACCATTATCTGCACCTCTGACAGGCCCGCCGGGACTCCCATGCTTATCCAATCCCCTGCCCAGTCCCTGTCCCCTGACCACCACCACCCAGAACCTCCACCCCATCCAACCGCCCCCTGCTCCCTATCCCCTGACTGCCCCCCAGAATCCCTGTCTTTCTCCAACCCCCTGACCCTGGCCTCCTTACCATGCCGCTCAGTGCGGCAGGACTGGCAGCAACACGGCCCGCCCAGAGCCAGACACGATACCATATTGCCCTGCAAGAGCACGCAGCCCTGCCGCCCAGAGTGCTGCCTGCGCGGCAGCATAGCTGCGGGTGAGGGGAACAGCAGGGGAGCTGGCGAGGGCTAGTCTCCCTGGGTGAGAGCTCAGGGCTGGGCAGGATGGTCCCATCGGCCATAGTTTGCCCACCTCTGATCTAGGGGAATTAATTTAAATATTAAAGAAATATTCTGTGTGTGGTGTCTATGTATTAAGCTGCTGTAACTATAACAGGACTGTAGAGGCAACCATTAGAACAATCACAATGGGTGTATCACTGCGGCCTGAAAGTCAGATACATTAACAAAAGCAAGTGAAGTACTAGCTTTGGCCATTTACATGAATCTCTAATGCAAAACATATGGAATAAAAGGCAAAAGGCTGGGATGTGTAGCAGCCTGCAAGTGTCTGTTAGACAAGTAACATTCAGTTTGCTCAAGGGGTTTGTGACACCTTGTTCAGTACCATTCAGAGATACCCATTTTCCCCACTGATTGGGACTGGGTGCTAGCTAGCCTTATGTAAAAGAGATGGCATTTGTCCCTTAGCAGCACATCTGGTACATGTGGATAGCATTCAGGAGAGGCTTAGTTTTCCAATAAATGTCATGCTAATGTCTTCACAGACAGGACTTACGCTTCACGTCAGTCATAACAGGTTTTTCAGTCACAACCAAAAGAAACCCTCTGTTGCACAGCCAAGTGGGTACAGTCTTTTATTGTCTTGGCAGCTGTCTCTTATCTATGTGCCTGTTGTCTTTGTTAATTTCATTTTCTCTATATACAATGTAAATCTCTTCTGCAGTGCTACCAGAATAGCTAATTTTGTTTCTCACTTGGCAGCATATGGTATTGAGCTCATTCAAAGCCCACGCATTTCCTTTTGCAGGTAGCTACCTTTCTGTCTCTATATAGTACTGATGCCCAGAACTGCTCATTTTCTCTTAATTTTTTTAAAAATATTTGGAGAGAAGAAATGCTTCAGTCCCCAACTCTCAATAAGTCACACATGCTAAAGAAGGTCTTTATGGGAAATAGTACTGCTAACATGCATAAACTGGCTCCCTCCTTCCTCTCTGATCTCATTTCTTTCTGCTTCCCTTTCCATTCACTTTGCTCTACTCGGGCCAAAAAAACAAAACAGTGAACTTCCCCATTTATGTCTCACAGATCCTGGCCTTTTCTCCAGTGGCCACTCACACCAGGAGCTACTTCTCTGGATATGGTATTCCTTCACTGAATTCTCCCTTCAGTTCTCCTTCCAAAACAAAAAAATTACAACAAAAACCTCAGTCCTCCCTTCAGAAAAGCCTCATTAAGAAAGGATGGATCATGATCTTTTTTTTAAAAAAAAAAGTCAAAGTCAAAATAAAAACAACAGGACTAAATAAACCATATTTAGTCTAAGTCACGGAACTGATTCAACATACAGATTTTTGCTGGACTCCATCCATTCCCCATCTGTACTTTTATTATTTGGGTCTTGATCATGCAAACATTTTCTAGCGGTAGTAGTGCTTACTACCATGAAGGATATCATTGGTGCCAGTGGGACTATTGATGGCTGACGAGCTTCATTTCAGTAATAAGTGTCTGGATAATTGGGCCCTTAGATTTTAAAGTTGCAGAGTATGGACTATAGCTATCTTTATAAGATACCCAGTACAGTGTTTGCACTATTAGGCTAATCAATAAGAAATTTTTAATAGAGAGAAAGCTTGTTATATAGTTTCAACTGTGTAGATAAACTGTCTAAGAAAAATGGAAATAAAATACCTTATTTTCCTGCTTACTGTATTTCAGAACATATTTTTCTCTCTCACATGTACACCCCAAAAGCTTGCAATTTAGAGAGAAATGCTCCATGAATGGGATGTGACAAGCTCCCTAGTTAGTACTTTGATCCTACCTATTTACTTTGCAGCCATTAAATTTTCAAGTGCTGATGAAAGCTAAAACGATAACTCTGAGGGAACTAAATAAAGGGCAATTAAAAGCACATGTGGAGTGGCCCACCTGAGAGATACATTTATGTAAGGAAACAATGCAACAACTGGTTGGGGAACTCCTCTCATGAACATTAGTATAATAATTGCAACTGGAAGATCTAATTATGGCATAAGTGCAATCGGATTTAAAAAAAAGGATTCAGCATATTCTTCTTAATGGCAATGTAGTATTAGCGTGCCCAAAGTAACTTTTTCCTTTCAGAAAAGATGCAATACCTTTTCTTTGTACTTCATAAATCATCGAGTGTGACTATAAGTTAAGTGTCAACACATTCACCCATCTCTTGAAGTACAGTAATTGGAGATTTCCTCTTGAAATGAAGCAAATGGTTACTGCCATGTAACACCGTTCATCTCTCTACTACTAGCCTCCCAGCAGTGGCAGGTTTCACTTGTGTAGCTAGTAGTAATAGAACATTGAAGAGACCAGTTGTGACTGAGGCTAAGATTTTTTTCCCCTGGATATTTTTAGTAAAAGTCATAGACAGGTCGTGGGTAAAACACAAAAATTCACTGAAGCAGTGACCTGTCTGAATTTTACCAAAAATATATGGGACAAAATGGGGATCTGCAGGTCCTCTCACCACCTGAAGTGAGGCAGCTACACAGGACTAGAAGCTGCCTGCAGCAGCTGCGGGCTGCGGGGTACCAGGGGTTTCTGGTACCTACAGGGGCCAGAAGCTCAGGGGTACCCCCACCGTCCACAGCTACATGGGTATCCTGTAGCTCCCATCAGACAACAGGGGACCCTGAAGCCATAGGCACCAACTCCTTGGGTGCTCCGGGACTGGAGCACCTATGGGGAAAAAGGCCAAGCTCCCTGCCCTGCCCCAGCTCATCTCTGCTTCCTCCCCTGAGTGTGCCGCGTCCCCACTTTTCCTCCTAGCTCCCAGCACTTGCTACTGCAAAACAGCTGTGTCACGGTGGCAAGCACTGTGAGGGAGGGAGGGAGGAGTTCAGCATACTCGGGGGAGAGGCGGGCCCGGGTGGGGATTTGGGGAAGGAGTCCAATAGGGGCAGGGAGGGGGCATAGCTGGTGTAGGGATTTTAAGGAAAGGGCTAGAATGCGGGGCGGGGCAGGGACGGGAGGGGGCGGAGCAGGGGTGGAGATCGGGCGGAGCCCAGAAAAGTTGGCACCTATGCCTGCAGCTTTTCCTGTCTGCTTGCAGCTCCTGAATGCTGAAGTCATGGAGTCGCTGGAAGTCCCAGGTTCCATGACTTCTGTGACCTCCATGACTAAATCATAGCCATACTGATCTTAAGTAAAGTTGGATGCTTATAATAAATAGTTCTACTTTGCAATAAATTGCTGCCTCTAAAAAGGACCATGTCACGGAGTTTCAGTTAAAAATCTGAAACCATCTTGGCAAAATGAAAACCAAAGACCCTAAAAAAAAATGCAACTTACATGAGGTCAATATCCTCACAATTTAAATAGATAATTAGGAACATGAATAGAACTTGGAATGAAATTAGCAAATTATACTAAGTTTTAGTATACTAAGTATACTAATTATACTTTGGTTTTAATTTGTCTCAAGGTACATGGTGACAGAAGAGCCATGTGTCATGTGTCAGCGACAGATAGAAAATGTTTTAAAGGCCGGGGTGAAGGTGTCTAATTTATCTCCATCATTCTTGAACTGGGGAGAGGGTTCAGAGAACTAAGTGTCATTAGAATGAATAAAGGATTAGTAAGCTTGCCATATATTGACAGACACAAAGAGATCTATCTGTTTAGAAGAAGGTTAAGGGTTAGCTTGATCACAGTCTAAAATATCTATGTGGGGGAATAGAAATTTAATAACAGAAGCCTGTTCTATCTACCAGAAAAAGATAATGAGATTCAGTGGTTGGAAGCTGAAACTATACAAATGCACACTAGAAATAAGATTCAGACTTTTCCTTGATAGTCATTAACCTTTGGAACTATTTACCAAGTTTCAGGAATTCTCTATCACTGGCAATTTTAAAATTGCCAGATAGGATATTTTTTCTAAGATGTTCTAGTTCAAACAGAAAATTATTTGGGGAAACTCATATGGCTTGCGTTATGTAGGAGATCAGATGAGACGATCACAATAGTCCCTTCTGGTCCCTTAGCAACTACAACTGTATGAAAAATGTGATAGAAAGGAGTTCCTTGAGGGAACTAGAAAGCTAAAGTCTACAAAGTGGACAAAGGAATTTAGGAGATGTCATTTATCTGAACTTTGGTGTAGGTTTTCCCCCACCTTCCCCAATATGTCATCTCAAATCTTAATTGAAAAATTAATTCCAACTGACTTTGGTTCACTACTGAAAAATAGCTCTCTACTGGAAACAGTGGAAGCCTTATTGCCGGAGTCATTTAAGACTAGACAAAGACCAGTACTGGAACAATGTACCCTAGGGAACAATCTATTTCTATCGGGGAGCTGGAATAGTTATCCTCTTTGTCTTGTAGAATATACAGGGACTACATCTGGAAATCACAAATTCAGGCTCCTGTCACAAGAACAAATACATGAAGCTGATATATAATAATGTTATGGATATGGGGATGAAAATGTTATGAATGCTGTGTGTGTCCAGGGAATTGTAAATTGTTTTAAAGAATTTCTTGTATAATTTTACTCAACCAATTTATGCTTGGGGCTGTGGGAATAACAAATTAAGACAAAACAATGGCTTCCCAGTGAAGAACACCCAAGCACATACTTGAGAGACAGCCGGCAAAACTATTAGCTTTAAGGACCTGCCATCTTGTCTCCAAGGAAGATTCAAGCTTGTTTTGCCAGGCTGGGAGCTTGTGAGCAAAAGGATACTCAACAGTTTAAAAGCCCTCTGAGAAGAGTTAGGGAGTCACTTGTCAGAAACTGTCTAGGGAGACAGGCTGACAGAGACTCTGAAGGGAGAGTCTAAAGAAATTGAGCCATCCCAGATTCAGGGAACAGTAAGCCTTGGGGGCAAAGCTCAATATACATAGGGGACAGCAGTAATCTGTATCAGCCTGTGTGTGCTTACTGAACTCGTTGCTGAATCAGGGGCTGGATGAGGCATTGATCCCACCATGACCTTCCACCCTTTAGATCTTCAATGATCTGCCCATGTTGCTTCTTTTCAGGATGGCAGTGCCTAGACAGCATACAAGAGGAATTCAGAGTATGTGGCAAGTATCAGCAAAGCATTTCAATACATGCCTAATTTTATACACACGAATATTTCTACTAAGTCAGTGGGATTCTTCCCAGTGCTTTGCTGAATCGGGGCCTAAATTTGGAGCCCAGAAAAGGCAAGAGACCATGTTAAAAGACCAAATCCAGTGCAATCTATGGGGAGGCTCTTTTTGCATTCTAGGTACACCACTGTAATAGCTCTCTACCAGTATTACAATTCTGTAAGTCTGTATTCTCAACTATTCTATTTGTCTTAAATAGAGTGAGAAAATACAAAGCCTAGTCAGTAGCATTCAAGCTTAAATCTATCCACACTCAGAACAGCACTTAAGTATATTCCTAAAGTTAAGCAAGCACTTAAGTCCAAGACTTAGCACATGCTTAAAGTTAAGAACATGTCCAAATGCTCTCCTGAATAAGAATGCTTTGCTAAACTGGGGTCTAAATAGTTCTCATGTTGTCTTTTTGGTAATGTAGAAAGAATCTAGGAAAGAACTAGAGGAAACACTGAAAAGCAACTTACTCCACAGGCAAAGTCAAAATTTGTACTGCAACCCACAGAGGAGATTTTTTATCCCAATAAGCTAATTGATAGGAGACCCAGGCACAAGTAGTGATAGACTTGCTGCTTTTTAATGTTTAGGAAACGCCTATATTTTACTTTTGAAAGTGTATAAACGTTAAAGAAATGTCAGACATGTGGTGATCCCTCTCCACAGGTTACCAATGTAGTGCAGCCAGTCCAATTACTGTCAAGTTCTTTAAACCATTGTTTGATACTCCAATATTTGGAAGATAAATCTACTGAAGCAACACAACTGCTTGTATGAATTTATAGTACTCATCTGCTAGGTGTTGTTCACTGGCCACAAGAGGCAATTTTATATTCTCCCTACTGACAAATCATTCATTGTCTGTCTTTACTTCATATAAACTCTTCCTCTTTAGAGGACCATGCAGTGTCAATCATTGATATCCGAGATGTCTGGAGCTGTGAAATCTGGATCCGTATTCAGAGTCTTGCTTCTCCGAAGCTTAGAATTCCATTTCAGGACTGTATGCAGATAGGCCCAAACTCTGGGCCTCAGACCCAAATCTGGATCCAAACTTCCTCAATGATTTTCAGTCCTACCACCACCACCCAAGATCTATTACCAGCACGGTCTCTAACCTGAATTCTTTCTAAACAATACTGAAAGAAACTATATGCCACCAAGATCTGCTATCAGAACTACTCTTACCAAGAATTCCTCCTTACTAGAGACAGAGACGAGGGGGGCGGGGACCACCACAAGCAGCATATTGTGTTCTCTTCCTGGCCTCCCTGCTGTAATAATGATGCAAACATTTCCCATGCCCCATAGCAACAATTCAGTCCCAATCATCCCTTTTCCTTAAAAACACTCTTCTCCATGCTAAACAATTCATCCCCTTTGTTTCTGTTGTTCTGCAGAACAGTCTCCTCACTAAAATGATGCAATTACTTTATTCCCATTTGCTCGAGCAATGTTTGAAAACCACGGTTCTTTCTTTTATGAAATAGGGGTCCAAATCCCAATGCATCCAATGGAGGACTCCCAAGCTGACTTCAGTGAGAGCTCAAATGTGTCCTTGGTATTAAAACTGGTGCCAAAGAATATAAAATGAATATTTACATGTTCAGGAATCAAACTGAGTGCCCAAATGGGAATCTGAATGTTCTACTTAGGCTGCCTGTTTGAACTCAACAGCTACAAATATTTCACTGAGTGGTAGAATTATGAGATCGGAGATGACCCCAGCGAGTCATCACACAGTTTGCAGATTCACTTACATACTGATGTTTTATTGATTAAAATTCTTCGCAAGACCTTTTACATTTTAATAAAATCATAAATCACAGCTCTGTCAGATTCACAACTCCGAATGCAACATTCCAGCCAGGAGGTGTGAATTTTTGCTTGCTAGCAGCAGAATTTTACCCATGAGATAAAAAGATTAGATATTGGAGACTGTGTATAGAAAATATTATCAGTAGTCAAGTCTGGAACTAGATAGCTTCAGGGACATGACAGCTTGAAAATAAGTAAGTAAGAGAATGTGTAGCATTGTCCTGAAACTAATATCTATATCCAGAAAATCACTGTATCTATGTCAGAACAACAGCATTGTTGTACATTAATTGGGGTTCTCTCACCTGACCTGTTCTGAGCAAACATTTGTTAGATCAATACAATCTTCATTTCGCTTCATCGTGAAGTCATGCCTAACTGAAACGGGTCTTAGTGGCCTTAAAAAAAAAAAAGTCAGCTGTATTTTGTTTTCAAGTAATATTTGTGAAAAATCCATCTGATGTATGAATTGGAATATTCAGTTACTGAGAAACTCAAAAGGTTCTGAGCATTTTAAAATTCAGACACATCAGAACATATTTCTGTTTTCAAAAGTACTGTACTTTTTTCCTAGGATGTTAACCTTCGCTTTTTCTGTGCCCTTCCAACTTTTTAAATTGCCATTTGAGCTCTCATACAAACTCTCCAACTTTGCTCTTGCACTACATATCCTGTGTTGTGGCTGTCCACACTTCTGTAGATACATATTTTAGTCAGTGAAACTGCAGCATCTGATGGTGGAAAGAGACATGTAGTCTGAGATCTCTTATAAGATGTATTTTCCCCTCTTTAACTCTTTGAATTTGAGATGTGTCCAAGACAGAAGAGTACAGATCCATAGTTCCTAAAAGGCTAGGGATGTTGTATCCAGGTTTACCCCACTATTGAAATTTAGGGCAGTAGAGATCAGAAATGTCTCAACTTCCACAGAATTCAGAGGTGCTCTGCGCAGCTGCAAGATGACAGTTCAGGTTTGTCTATGATGGAAATATTTTGAAAGCTTGGTATTCAGCCCAGACCACTAAGGAACGTCAGTATTAGTTAATATATTTAATTATTCATTCAGTATTATTCATACTGGGGCCTTTCATTTGGGAATCTCAATGTACATGAACACATATTTAAGCCTCTTGGAAAATATTTTAAGGATATCCTGTGGTGAGAAGTCAGAATTTGACAAGTTACCTCACGGTGGTACCCAGCCTTATGACAATTTTTTCCATGTAGATAAAAGGTTGTGTGTGGTAACACTGGCAAAATAACCCAACACTGAAAAACAGTCACCTCTGAGATGGATGTAACATGTCACCTGTTTGACATTGCACCGCAACAATATACACACCGCTTAGGAAAAGAAGTGTCCTTAGTCATTAAAATTGTGTTGGGAATTTTAAGTAGACAGAATGGAATTACCTGAGTTGAAGTTTGTTAAAGAGACCATGTTTATCATCCCTCTTTGATAGAAATAGGGTCTAGATCTTTGGTCACTTACAGGGACTAAGACCTTAATTTTACATTTTATTAAAAAAAATGTGTAGATGAAGTAATTGCCTTTGATTAGACAACATCACATTTAAACACAAATAAAATTATTAAAGGCATTAACAGACTGATAATTAGTTTAATGCTAAATTACAGCATGATTTAAAATTTGAATTTGGAGGGCATTACTCACTAGATTTTTATAAACTCTCCTGGTGACAACAAAAATGAAATTAAAGCTGTATTACTCTGTGGAACCTACAATGGTATTTATAGGCTCTGTCAAGGAATAGGGAAGTGAAAAAAGTGGGATGAGGGAAAATATCAGCAAAAATGCATAAAGTTGACTAAGTTCAGATATGTGTCTTAGAAATAGCAACTCTAAGCAAAATAGTTTACTCTGAAGTGTATTTTGCATTACTGATTGCACAGTTTAACATCTTTTCTATTGTAAGGTGTTTTTAGACATTTAAGAAGGAACCATACCAATATTACTTCTGAAGATAGCCACAAAGGACTTATAGTTCAAGGATTAGCATACAGGCACTAGGCTAATGCACCAATGTTCCCATCTTCTTTGGGCAACTCATATTACTATATTATTTCTCCATGAACCAAAGTATTTACAGGCTAGAAGGTTCAAACTTCATTACTAATCCCACGGAGGGGAAAACCCTGATCACCTGTTAAAACAAACCGTCGGAAATGTGCAGCATTTCCTAGTCCTATACAAACTTTTCCCCACATAAGGGAGAATATGTCCCATATCTTTTAAACTTTTTTGGCCATTTCTTGTATTTTGCAAGCTGACACCAACCAAAGGTTTTTCAGCAAACTCTTAAAAGTAGTAGAATCTCCAGGGGAAGAAAGGGTTGGGAATCAATAATGACACCAGAGAGTCTCCTCGGGCAGGAGCAATCAAGATACTGGAGGAATCAAATCTTGTTAGTATTAACTGCTCCTGACATTTCTCTCTACTTTGGGGCTTGGGCCAAATTACAGCAGCCTGGCTTTAAGAGATGATGATCAGAGAGTAAATTATAAAGAGACAAATACTACCAGGCTGCAAACTGTTCATAGTCTTTGTAAAAGCTGATTTGAACAAAAAACCTCAAACAATCTCATCCCTTTCAAGTGAAAATGAAAATAATTTTCAAGAAATAATCTCATTTTCAACTGTAACAATGCACCATCCTACTAATGTAGGAGAACCAGCAAACCAAATCAGTTAGAAATTGATTGGAAACAAGGGTCCTAGCCAAAACTATGAGGAGGGCAGGGAAAGGTGGACTTTTAAAATTCCTTCTCTTATAAGCACAGGCACCCTCAGAAATACAGGTAAAGAAATAGTTTTCTTCCCCGTTACTTGATTAATTTTATCCTGTGTAACATGCCTCACTCATTTCTGACATGCCCACATGCCATAAAATACATCTGACTTTAGATTACTATTTCATTTGAGCATGATCACATTTTATCAAACAAAAATGGAAGATATCTGATTACTCAATAACAAGATGGTCTTCTTCTGCTTCTTTCCCATACACAAAAGATGTTTGAGACTTTAAAGTACCATGAAGCTGCTTTGCAACAACCGACAAGCGCACATTTGGCTAGCTAGTCAAATGACACGAATCCCTTGTTCTGGCTAAAGCAGTGGAGACATTTTCCAGGATTGGTTCTTCCATCTAGAAATATACTAGATTAGTGTGGACAAGATTTGGGTAATTACCTTCACAAGCACTGACAGCATGATATTCAAAGGCAGACTTTCAACTGAGACAAACTCAGCACCTCAACTACTCTTATGGATGGGGAAATCTTTCAATTAATTCACCTGGAAGATCCATCTATTTAGCCATTTTTACAGTGCTCCTAAACCTTAGTGTCTGATATTCATGGCCCTGTTTAATTCGAAGATGCCAGAATGACACAGAGTCTAGTCAGGGGATGGAGGAATTTGCTAATAGTTTGATTACACTGCTGCCTACCCACCACTTGGCTAGCATTTAGATATGGCACAAAACCTAAAATAGAGTAGACAGATTAGATAAATGGTAGATCCAACATCAGTCATGTCAGCTAACTCTGCTATGGCCTGAAAATATACAGCCATTTCTCTCAGTATTCCACCCCACCCCACTACCACCCCTAAAATCATCAAACCTCCCTTCTACTTTGATCCAGATCTTCCCCCCTGTATATAATGATTTCATGTTTTCTTTTTTCAGCACGTGTCCCCAAAAGCCATTACACTTTTGAAGAAAAATACCAATACAACACAAACCTTAAATATGAATGCATGACAAGCATCTTTCCCCACTCCCCCCAGCTACTAATCTTGTGTAAGACTCCTCAATATGCCTGCATAAATGAGAGCAAAATTAGTCTGTAAACTTATGTAACTTTGAAATTGCACATCCAGTGCTCACTACTACAGTTGCCTCTTTAGATCTATGTAGTCCCACTAAAATGCATCAATTAGCCCAAATTAATCCTAATTCAAATGAGTATTAAAGAGCAGCAAGGGATATATCATTTAGCTGTTGTTCTCCATCTCATTTATTTAACCTTATAACATCACTTTTTCGGATACTAGCAGTAAACAAATCCCACGTGAAACCTGATAAAATATTTCTTTGTAATGTTAATGTTACGGTCTCTATAAATCTCAGATTCTAGCCACAGCTTCAACTCATTCCTGTCTTTGATTTAAGAGTGGGCTAGCCTGCTCCTAACCCTGTCAGCTTTAGTTCTGTCTTTAGGATTATGGGTCTCTGATCTGGTAAATTCCTGTGAGGGAAAATTTAACTACGGAAGGCTCCTTCTGACAAGTGATAAGGCCCTGTTCCTTTCAGGTTCCCCCAGAGACTAAGCTGTGGGCAGAATTAATTGAGGAAGAGACATTGAAACAAAATACAGGAGAGAAAAAAGGTGAATAAAGTGCTCATGAAAGACTTATTGCAAAAAGAAAGGAAGGTGGGATGGATGGAAGCAATTATAAGATAGGGAGTCTAGTAAAGTAATTACCATCAGATACAAGTCAGTTTTCTTAGACAAAGTATTTTATTAGATTGTTACATGACAGGATACTAATTAAAAATGATAGGCCTAATTAGAGTAGCATTAATAGGTATGGCAGGTACTGGCAGTAGCATTGCTTTGTCCATGACCTTCCTTAAAGATACTGGAAAGCCACCACACATAGTTCTGATTTTCAGTGAATGTTTTGTAATAAGCCAGCAATGTGATTGCTACATCTGTGTACAGGTTGAGGCTTTCCTGGCATGGCAAAGTGGCTAGAACAAGAGATACACAGAGCATGGGGAACAATGATGCTATTTAAATATATATATATATATATATATATATATATATATATATATATATATATATATATATATATATATATATATAAATATATATATAAATATATATATAAATAAACGAGGAGCCTGATTCTCCCTTGCCATGCACATTGTGTAGTCATTTTCACCTGTGCAGAGTGTGGAGTGCAATTAAGAATGGTTGCACTTGATTCCCACTTTGAACTGGTGAAAATGACTGTACAGGGTATGAAAGCGGCCGGGGGGGGGGGGGGGGATGACAAGCTCCCTGTGTTCAGTGCATCGCAGTCACTGGTGTAAATAATGACTACTTCTATTTCTGCACTAAACACCCTTCTTCACAAGTTAATCTAGTGTCTGCAGGAAGAAAAGACAGTCCCTAACACTTGTGCAAACAGGCAGCCATTTATATGTAAGATCATGAAAAAACAAACAGCCCATTCAGAACTCAATGAGATGTTCTCAAACAGTGCTTTGGAGCATTCACCCAGCTCTATCTGTAGTGCAGATGTTATCCTCTGTAATTCTGTCACAGAACACACTCTACATGGAATATTTTTAAGAGGTACCATCTTAGAATGAAAGCCTAAGGGTCCAGAACCACCACCATTTGCCAACTTTAGATCCAATACTTATGCATCTTTAGATGCCTTTGCTGTGCACTACATTGATACATCTGACCTATACCAGTCACTGGTTGATAAAAATAGCTATTTATTACTCAACTTCAGCAATGATTTGAAGGGGTGAGAAGTGGAGAGGAGAAAGCACTTGGCAAAGTCGATCCAAGCCACAAATTATATTCATATACATTTCACATGGTTATAACAAATGTTACTATCAGAAAGACCTTAACAAAACAGTGGTCACTGCTGTGCAAAAGAATGGAAGCCTCAGATTTTCTTTGGGAAAATTATTAAAAAAAAACACCAAAAACTTTAACATCCAATAAAATTTCAATACAGTGTAAATGATTTAAGATAAGCAAGAAAAGCAAATGTTCCCATTATCCTTCCTTTCGCCATCCCCATCTCATTTTGATCATGAAAACTCCAGGGATTTCTTTTCATATCTCAGATAACTATTTACCAAAAAAAAAAAAAAAGGCACCTCAAATGGGAGCAAGACAGGTGCTTACAGGTCAAGGGGATAGAGAATTTAGACATACTTCAGATAAGCAGGTACAACCAGAAGCCTTCTAAACTGAAAAAGTTGTTCTTTGAACCATTAATAAATACTAATCTAAAGTTATCTATGACAGTAATAGTACTTGAGTGATATTATGCTGTGTCGACACTGTGTATTTAATACAGTGCTGCTCACTGCCAAGCAGCATGGTCCAAACTGGAAGTGAAGGAACAGTGAAGCATATACCAGGATTAGTGGATCCATCCAGTCACGTATGACTCACCCGTCCCAGGGTCTATGAATTCAAATGCCTCTTGTTCAGAATTTCCCTCTAGAGAAGTGACAAAAATGGTAGAGCCCGCATTGATCGTAGAAGAAACCACAAGGATCATGCTGGTCATCATTTCAATTATTATAATACCCATATGTTCATTTTATTTTGCAACAATTTCTCCATTGTTTTTAAATAGATATCGCTGATTATCATATTTTATTAAATATAAACATATACCAAGGCAAGGGACACTATCAATCTATTAAAATGTATATGGCAATTAGTGGGTTTTAATATTTTAAGCATTGCAAATTAACTTTACATTATTAAATTCCATATAAATTATTCATAAATGAATATAGAAGAAAGGTATGTATGCCCTGGGGAAGAAATATCTGCCATGCTAACATATTCCGGTCCCTGAAGTGAGACTGTGGAAAATCCAGGGCAGCTGGGATTTGGAGAAACACCCCTCCACACACACACACACACACACACACTCCTTGCCCTTTGTGGTCTTCCACAATGTCTCCTGAGTGCCGTGGTGAGAATTTTTTAAATATAGTTCTCCATGATAATATGGGAGATTTGGTTGGCATGCGTTCAGAGATGTCTGCTTTACTCATGAGTTGGACAACCACAAATGAATTAGGCAGGCCACTATAAGTGTTCACATTTCTGAAAATAAGTCTCTCATTGATTTGGTTGCCTAAATATAAATTTGAGTGCCTATATTTAGGCACTCACATTTGAAAATTGCGATCCAAACCTTTACACCACCTTCCAAAACAGTTATTCCAGGTTTACTCCAGAGAGACGGCAGATTTTGGCATTTTGCATTTAAACTGATAACAGTTTTTAAAAAATGAGGTTGTGGTCTTAATTCTACCCTCATTCATGCCTGTGCAAAACACATACTGATTGTATGCAGTTTTCACAGATTTAGCCAATAGAATTTGTCCCGGTATTAAAAAATATCAGAATATTTTGAAGTCTGTGCCTTTGAGTTATACAGTAGGGATGTTTTTGCAACTATCTACAGTGTTGCAAAGTATTACAGCTATTCAGAGTTTTAAAATACTTTGTAAAGACAGCTGTCTTCTTCCACAGCCCCCAAATGTGTGTTAAAATGCCACAGGAAAAACGATTATAAAACAAAAAGTGCATAAAATACATAAACCAGCAAAGTGCTGATGGGTCTGAAATTTGAGAAAATAGAATCATGGTTTTCAGCACTTTTTAAAAGAAATAAACCACTAATGCACGTTTACTACAATTTAAACATAGACGACCAGATCCTCCACTGGCAAAGTCAGGGCATGAAGTACAGTTTTACATCAGCTGTACATCTGGCCCACTATGTTGCCCTTATTTCCGATTATTCATTTCTCTTCATAATTCCCAGCCTGCCTGCTCAGGGCCTTCAATGTTGTGAAACAAGATCCAGGTATCTGAAATCAGCTCTTATGTATCTCATTGCTGAAAGTATTATTTTTTCCTATTACAGTTAGGTTGAAATTGGTGAGATGTTTTGCTGTTTTAGAAGAAAACTTAAATATCCACTCTCCAATGCCTCCGGATATAAAGGTTTACATGATCTGCTTTCTTGCAAAGATTGAATGGTTGAAGAGAAGTCACTCCACAGAGAATTTCCCCTTTTTATGGGAAAGATGGGGGTTGCACCTTCACAAGAGTTAGTCTCCCAATCTCCCTCATTTTTTGTCTATCAGTAGTCTGGTGGCCACCAAAAAAAAAAAAAAAAAGCTACATAGACCACTAGTGGTTTGCAGTTCATAGTGTGAGATCCATTTGCCCATTTGTTTTTTAAATACAAAACCTTGTTATTCATTTTTCAATGACTACTTGCAACTTGTGGCCAAATATGATGAAAACCACAGGCCAGTGTCTGTGCTGTAATACTTAGTAGTGGTGCTCTGCAGACCATCAAGCTAAAGATGGGTCTTCACAGCAGAGTTCACTCAAGTTAGCTTAGCTCGAGTGAAAGTGGTCATCCTGTGAAGTAACACTTGAGCTGCTGTGTCCACACTGGTTCTGCACTCACTTGAATTAAGACTTCTGGGTGCATAGGACCAAGTAAATCGAGCTACACTGTGACTATGTCTACACTTAAGATGGCACTTGCAGTAAAGGCACTACACATATAGCTACACACCACAGTAGAAAGCAATGTACTTCAATACTTGACACTGCAGCATGTGGCAAGACATTGCAGTGAAAGGATCCAGGACTCTGTCCTGCTAAAAAAAATAGCAGTGCAGATGTGAGGGGCAGTGCTTGGATGTGTAGAGAGCTAAGTAGAGTACATGCTGCCTTAAGTATAGACATAGCCTATGACTACTTGCCCAGAAAATTGTGGGAGAACTGGTCTGTCATTTTGGGGCAGATGGAGGGAATTGTGGGATAGCACTAGAGGACTAGACACACTCACATGGAGCTAGTCTGAATTCACACTCTAGAGAGGTTGTGTTGACAGCTGATGAACTGTGCTACTTCGAGCAGTAGCCTACATCCCCCGCCAGGCCAGTCACTTCATGTTAAAAGCACACACTCGAGTTAAGTGATTCTGTATCTGAACAGGATTCAAGTTAGGAGCAACATCCAATTTATAGCTCAAACGAACCCTGCCGTGAAGACTTTCCCTGAAGACAGTCTCCTAACAGGACTTCAGAGCTGCACTCTCTTGTGACTGACCTGAGACAATGTTCAGTAATGTTTAACTGAATTCAGTAAAGTTCATCTTAAATCCAGAGTATTGTCAGTCTGAATTTGTTTTATCCAGAGGGTATGAGGGAAGCTAATGGGCTCAAGAAAACTATCTGATAATATATTATTTCCAACTTGCTGGGAAAAGCTGTTTATAGAATCTGTGAAAACTTGATTTCTTTGTGGGTTCCTCGAATGGTCAGAACTTTCTGACCTCCTAAGTGACTGTCTGCCTCAGCTTACCTGAGCCATGAAGGTATAAAGCAAAAGCAGTCATGACAGGATCAAAAGCCCTCTTGAAGCACTGGTCTGCAAATAGTTATGCAAGTGCTTAATGTTACATCCTGTGAGCAGTCTCTTTTGAAGACAATAGGAACCCATACAGTGCACAAGAGGACCAAAGTCTGACTTTATAAGATTAGGACCTTTGTTTGTAAGAATAAACAAAATCATACCATAAAGAGGACCCATACTATATTAGTCTTCCTTTGATCATATCCAGACTTCTTACAACCCTTAAGGTCTACTGAAATTTCACAGTATTGATTAAAGCTGCACAAGTTATTCACTATGCATAATTTTAGAACTTGTCAAATGGTTCACACAATTGTTTTTAAAAAGCTAGTTGATCAGCACTATCATCATTTTGCATAGGGAGTCATGAATTCCAGATATCCTTTCCTGCGATCCAGGATGTGGATTCATTTATGATTGTGGTACTCGATTTTTCTACAGTAGTGACACCAAAGTAAATGTCTGTTGGTTTTAATCTTCATTGGCAAGCTCTCTTTTGCATATGGGGTCTGATCCAACTCATACTGAAAGCAATATAAACACTTCCATGGGTTTTGACTCCAGACTCCAAATAAAGATAAAAATGTAGTTTTCCCACTAATCATAGCAGTGAAAAAAAAAAGGCAATAAATAAATCTATATCACATTCCAAACTTGGCTCATTGCTATGAGACTTGGCATGTTGGACAAACAAATACGCTGAGTCACTCCTTTCCTCACTATCCTGAGCTACAGTATATCATGTCAGCACATTGCATCAGAAGAGGACTGTCTGGCTGAGGCTGCACGTTGATTCTGTAAATCTGTCTCATTACTGGGAGACCTTATTAAATAAGAGACCTTTAAGAACATTTCTGTAACATATAAGAACTCGGATAGCAGAAGCTTACAAATGGATCTTTAAAAGTAATGGAAAGTCCTAGACATGTTCTATTTCATTTCATAAAGGGAATAGGCAGCATCCACTTGCCAGACTAGATTTTCTATTCATATAACAAAAATTGTAAATGACACTGTAGTGGGCCCCGGTGGGCCCCCTCCGATCGGGAGGACGCTCCGGCCGGGGAACCAAGATGGCCGACGGAGCCGAGGCGGCCCCGCCCCCTACCCCGGAAGTGCAACCGCTGCCCCGGAAGCACAAAAGGCGGGGCCGGCCATCCAGAGGGGGTCGACCCGGCAGAAGGGAGAGGAGGTAGAGGAGGTCGGCCCGACGAGTGGGAGCCAGCTGAAAGGAGCCCCGGCCCCAAACCCGCAGCCGAGGCAGACTGGCCCGGCGTCCCCGCGGCCACATACCCCGTGGCCGACGAGGACGGTCCCGAGACCCCGGCAGCAGAGTCCCCGACCACGGGGAGTGATTGGCCCGAGAGCCCAGCGGCCACCAACCCCCCGGGAGCCAGCAACGAACCCGACGGGGCGACCGCAGGGCTCCCCGCAAACCCGGACGACTGGCCGGGGGTCCCGGCTGCCACGTACCCGGAGGAGCAAAGCATGGACTGGACCCCTGAGGGCGCAGGACCCTGCTGAGGACCCGGGACCTGTAAGTAGCTTCACGACCGTGTACCCTGGCTGCCGGTGGAGACACCCGCTAGAGCCAGTAGCTTAAAGACTCGGTAGTACGAGAGAGACTGTATCCACTGGCTGCTGGGGCGAGACAAGCCTCAGCTAAAGCCAGCCCCCGAGAGAGAGACTGTATCCTGGCTGCTGGGACAAGACAAGCCTCAGCTAAAGCCAGGCTAAGGGAGAGACTGTATCTCCTGGCGGCTGGGACGAGACCAGCCTCAGCTAAAGCCAGGCTAAGGGAGAGACTGTATACTGGCTGCTGGGACAAGACAAGCCTCAGCTAAAGCCAGACTCAGAGAAAGACTGTATCTCCTGGCTGCTGGGACAAGACAAGCCTCAGCTAAAGCCAGGCTAAGGGAGAGACTGGATACTGGCTGCTGGGACAAGACAAGCCTCAGCTAAAGCCAGACCCAGAGAGAGACTGTATCTCCTGGCTGCTGGGACGAGACCAGCCTCAGCTAAAGCCAGGCTAAGGGAGAGACTGTATCCTGGCTGCTGGGACAAGACAAGCCTCAGCTAAAGCCAGCCCCCGAGAGAGAGAGACTATACCTCCTGGCTGCTGGGACAAGACAAGCCTCAGCTAAAGCCAGGCTAAGGGAGAGACTGTATCCTGGCTGCTGGGACAAGACAAGCCTCAGCTAAAGCCAGCCCCCGAGAGAGAGAGACTATACCTCCTGGCTGCTGGGACAAGACAAGCCTCAGCTAAAGCCAGGCTAAGGGAGAGACTGGATACTGGCTGCTGGGACAAGACAAGCCTCAGCTAAAGCCAGACCCAGAGAGAGACTGTATCTACTGGCTGCTGGGACGGGACAAGCCTCAGCTAAGGCCAATCTCGGGACGACTGTGTGGGGGTGTACGGGCTACCGTGACAGGAAGGAGGCCCTGATCAAAACCCCCTGAGAGAGACGTGGAGATCGCCCTGTAGGGGGCGCCCCCGGGCTGCTGGGAAACGCTGATTCCCCTACGATCCCAGCAGGAGGCGCACCGGGCAGGAACGAACACGTCTACAGACACATTATCTACGTTATCATCTTATTTGGAAAGCAGAAAAAAATCCATTTTATTGAACTGGATGCTCACTGCTTTCTCACTAATGTAATATAAAGGGCCCTTTTATATTACTAGAGTAGAGTTTTAAATTAAATGCAAAATATATTTTGTCAGTTGAAGCATGGCAAGTGTGGCCACACTTAAAGAAAAGCTGACAGTTTTTTCTCTGCACACTGTAAGACTATCTTCAAGCATTACTGACTAATGTATCACTGCTTGAGAGATCACAGTTCTTGTCCTCTAACCAATATAATTTTTTTCATAGGGGAATTGAGATTAAATTTAGAAAATAATTGTTAATAGGAGAACCCATCAGCAAGTTTCTAAATAAATATGGAATAGAAAAAAAATCTTTCAGGATTGCTTTTAAAATTATTTACACTTAGTGCAAAGTACTCCTGTGACCCAGATGAAAATACATCACTGGAATGTTCATTGAAATTGAGGCGAGGGTTTAAAATATAACAATAGTTTACAAATGTATTTGGTTTTGATACAAATATGTTGTATAGAAGAATCAGACGTAGGATTTTTTTTCCCGTTTCCATTAAAGTCAGCTCCTTCACAAGGACTTTGCATTCTTTTTTATGTCTCTATAGAATTGTGATAACTACAATTGGTTAATGAAGTTAAGGTCACATTATGCCCTTGGATACCCATGCAGGGTTCTTACTGAACTCAGTGGAATTCTCAGGGATACTACATGAGAAATAATTTGGCCCTTTATTTTCAACAACAGGCTTGGTTGATACTGGAAAGTTTTAACTGTATATTTATTTTATTTAAAGGTGTAAATTTGGGGTTTTTTTTAAATCACAATATCAGTGCAAGCCCTAGAAAGCATACAGTTTACTATAGCGCCATGGCTGCCACCCACCTTTATTTCCTCTTCACCAAGTTGGCGACAGAGCTTGTCCAAAACAGAACCCCCAGAAGAACCAAAACAAACAAAGTCTTCCATCAATTCAGCACCACAGTCTCCTATTTCCCAGCCTGCCTTAGCTTACTGCCAGGCAGCCTCCTGCCTCTAACAGTCCCAGCTACTCTCTCAACCACACCGCTCCCCTGCAGTTTCCTGTCACTTGTTATATTGGGAAGCACCTGATTCCTCTCAGGTGGGGCTCTGTGACAGCGTGGGACTCACCACCGCTGGCACCTCCTGCCGGTCGCTCCAGGAATTAGCTCTCAACTGCGGCAGAGCTCCCTCAGTGCGTGGTGTCTAACCTATCATCTGCTTTGCTGCCATGGGACCCGCGTCACCTCTCGCTCAACGGCATCCTCCACTGGACAGGATCTTCTCCTACTTCAGGACACTGCCCTCTGGCAGTGCCCACTACTCCAGTCACTCCCACTTCCGCGGGGGAGGGGGGGCATGAGGATTGTTGACAGCAGTCCTCCTATTTGCACCCGCCTTGGTAGCCAACCACAACCCTATAGTTCAGTCCCTTGTCTCAGGGGCAGGTTGTGGCATACTCTGGCCCCTCTCCTCTATGGCCTGGTGCTACGCAAGGAGGAAAGGGGGGGGGACCCAGGCCTGCCCACTACTCTGGGTCTCAGCCCAGGGACTCTTTAGCGGCAGCCTCTCTCTGCCCTGCGCTGCTTCCCTCTTGTCTGCCAAGTTTCCCGGGGCTACTTCACCTTTAGCCCTATGTACCTTTTCAACCCTTTTTTAGCAAGGGCTGCAGCCTGGAAGGTAATGGGCCAGCGCTTTGATCAGCTCCCCCAGGCCCACCTAGCACTGCCCTGTCCAAGGTGCTGCTTCTTCCAGCAGGAGCCCTACAAATCACAACACTGTAATTTCAGATTCAAATAGCTGAAATTATGAAATTTATGATTTTTAAAATCTTATGGCCATAACACTGACTGAAATGGACTGTGAATTTGGTAGGGCCCTATGTGTAGTATAGTACTGCACAATATAGTATCATATTGCTTTCTACTGGTATAGCTTATTCCCCTTCTTGTATAGGAATAAGTCATACCAATATAAAGGCATGAAAATATTTATAATGGTGTCCACACTAGCTGGTTTGTACAACTGTCCTTATACTTGTATAGTTAAAGCAGTACAGTTTTCTGGGGTAGATAAGAGTTAAAAGCATGCTTATGAGCACCACAAAATGAACGTGTCCAAAGTGTTAGTGTTGGTATTTTATGATTTTCTCTGAAGACAGCAAGAACCCTTCATTTCAAAAACACAGTTATTTTGGGTGCTCACATTAAGGCACCCAAGAAAGTGACAGGTACCCTAAACACTGAAAATCAGGCCACTTTAAGGTGTCCGGAGTTGGGCAACTAAAAACTTAGGCACCCAAAACCCACTTGGTCACTTCTGAAAAGGTAGGCTGAGGTAATTGCTTACAGATATAGCAGCAGAACATAGATGATGATTAAGAACTTGTGCAATTAGAGTTCACAGATACCCAAAGTTTTGAGCAGTTTAGTTCTGTTCCCACCCAGAAATATTTACTATATTGATTTCTATCTGTACATAAGGTAGTATTACAGCATGGCAGACAGAGACACATACCCTGTGTGAGAGAAAGATGGGGGGAAGGAGGCAAAGCAAAAAGAGAAACATTTTATAGCCTAGACATCTAGCAAAACATGGTATGGAACTGACAGTTGCCAAGAATAGGCCTAAGCATTATTTATCCGGTCATCAGGTACACAATGAGGCAGATGAAAACAGCTTGCTATTAGTTTCTGGCTGTTCTATTCAAAATCTGCAGGTGGTACGTGTTCCCTTAGCTTCTAGATCACCACAGGAAGATACCAACATTAGCCTGAATATAAAAGTAGAGCTAAACCAGCTCTGAATGTGCATCCTCTCACTTTCTGCCGCTGCAAGAGACTTGTGAACACAACTAATATAAGTCTCTGTAGTGCATAACCAACACCGTGAGGTATGTCATGTTTTTCCAATCATTATCCCTGATGTACAGTGTGAGCCATTAAAGCCACAAAAGGCTAACTAGAGATAGCAAAAAAATTCTGTATACTCAGGGCAGATCTACACTACTGAAGGGGTCGACGCTGTAAGATCAATCTATCGGGGGTCGATTTATTGCATCTAGTCTAGAAGCGATAAATAGGTCCCCAAGCACTCTCCTGTCGACTCCTTACTCTGCCACTGCGAGAGGCACAAGGGGAGTCAACAGGGGAGCGGCAGCAGTCGACTCACCACCGTGAAGACGCTGCGGTAAGTCGATCTAAGTACGTCGACTTCAGCTATGCTATTCTCATAGCTGAAGTTGTGTATCCTAAATCGATCCCTTGTCCCCTCCCCCCCCCCGACTGTAGATCAGGGCTTAGAGTAAGTGCGGTATCTTAAAGGCCATTGGGTAATAACTGTTACCAACCGATGACTTTTAAGGGCTGTATACTGTAATTAAATCCTTTCTTTAGCAGTAAATTAGAGACTATAGCCAATTTCCTGTTTTGAGTATGAAATAGTAGTTTTCTGTAACTAATTTTTTCTTCTTTAAAGATGGAGTTTAGGGAAGTTATCACTCAAATTTTTGTCATGAATATAAGAACTGGGCCTAGGTTTACAGAGTTTCAAATACCTTCCAAGTGACATGGAACTATGTGTCGGTCAGCCCCTTCTATGGTGGTTCCGCTTGGTCTGGACACAAAACCAAGCAAAGCTAGATAGATTACGTGAGTTTGCTTCATGTTATCAGATGGATTTATTCAAACCCAAGGTGTAAAGTGAAATTTGGAGTGCGGGAGACGCATTAAATTAAATAAATCAAAGGTCTGAAGAGACATGGGAGAGACATGGTTCACCGCTCCAGGCCAATGGGGGCTACAGGCAGCAGTGCGGGCTGAGGGATGTGCTGTCAGCCACTTCCTGGTATATTTTGTTATATGCACTAATAAAAGTATGTTTATGACTAATTGTTTCATAATTATACTGTCCTCTGTGCCTTGGGGAGAGTCAACAGCTGCAGGGGGCACCTACACTGAACACTGTCCCAACATTTTCCACAGGGAGTTCGTCCTTAAATAGATCTCGCTGCTGAGGGTGACCAGGGAAGCAAGGGAGGGTCTTCTACCACAATGCGGCTGCTGCCATGGCCCATATGCAGCTTGCCTGTGTGCAGCAGTGGCCCCCTCATCCCTCATGGCAGAGTGGTGCTGACACATTAGCCTGACTGGGACAAGCACCACGCTGACTCTCCCAATAAACCTGCACAGGCGCATTGCCCAGTTTCTGGCTGAGACTTTTGAAGAGATCACTGATGCCGATTACCGCAATGTGATAGACCACATCAATGCGCTATTCCGCATCTAGGCATGCATGCTGGCAACCCTTACCATCCATGCCCAAGGAACCCTCACCTAAGAACTTCTTCCACCCCCCAAACATCTACTTACCAGGAACCTCCTTTGGTTGTCCTTCCCCAAGCACCACACACTACCTTCTCCCTGGGTTGAGAAGAGCTGGCTGCATGCCTCAAGGGATTCTGGGGATTCCTCAGCACCCTCGGTCATGCTTTCCTCCTCCCCCCACCCCCACCCATCCTTGCTGTGCTCGGAAGTGTCCATGGTGGTTGTTGGAGTGGAGGTGGGATCACCCCCAAGTATTGTATCCAGCCCTTTGTAGAACTTGCAGGTTGCAGGGGCAGCATCAGAGCAGCCATTTGCCTCACGGGCTTTGCGGTAGGCATTCCGCAACTCCTTTACTTTTACCCGACACTGCAACGTGCCCCGGTCATGGCCCCTTTCTGTCATGGCCCTTGATATCTGCCCAAAGGTATCATCATTCCCATGGCTGGAGCGCAGCTGGGACTGCACAGCTTCCTCCCCCAGACACTGATGAGGTCCAGCACTTTGCCATTGCTCCATGCTAGGGATCGCCTGGCACGTGAAGGCAGAGTCACCTGGAAAGATGCGCTGAGAGCACTCGATGCCTGACTGACTGAAGAGGAAGGGGATTTTTAAAATTCCCAGGGAATTGAAAGGGCGGCTCTGATGGTTAGTCACCTGAGGGCAGAGCAGCAGAGTTCAAAAGTGATGACCAGAGTGGCTAGAACAGCCATTGTGGAACACTTCCGGAGGCCAGAGTGCATTAGATGTCTGCACTGGTGGTGCAGCGCTCCAGTGAGAGCTCAACAAATGCTATTCTTCTTGGGGAGGTAGAGTACCAGGACCGCTGAATCCTCACCGTGAATTCTTCTCTGCAAACAGTCCTCACACACACCAATGGCAAATCCAACATCACAGGTTTTATTTACCGTGTGCCATACAAGACCGTGTCTGCCCACAGCAAAATACTTTTACCTTCTCTATAGGTATAGGACAAGGGATTTCAACTCCCTGAGACCTGGGCTTCTCTGGCCCTTCCTTCCTATTTTCCCCTTTCTCTTAACCATCCTCAGCTGATGAGCTGAATCACCTTGTTAATTGATTAAGGACAGGCTGATTAGCCAGTTATCTCCTCAATCTGGTCCACCTGGGAATGCCTGACATGCATAGGGTAGTGAGTCACTTCAAGCTGCTCACACTGTCACAAATGGAACAAAGAGTCCTGTGACACCTTATAGACTAACAATACCAATACCTTGTAGACTAACAATTCTCCAATATGTCTATTAGTCTATAAGGTGCCACAGGACTTTGTCACTTCTGCAGATCCAGACTAACACGGCTACCCCTCTGATACTGAACAACATTTATGTACTGTAATTTTGTAAGTGTGAGAGGTGTGTCTGAGTGTACTTATCCCTTCCTGTTTCTTCTTCAGAATACATGTTAGGGTGAACTTGTGAACACACAACATTTTGATACTCCGAATTACAAAACTCAAGTTAGCTTTAAACAGATGCATTACCCCTAATTCTTCCATGTTTTTCACCTCCCTATCAAGCTCCAAAAGCTTCAGTGGAATTACACAGGATATAGATCAAGTCGCATTGAAGGTATAAATTCTTGTTCCCATACATGCATGAATGGGTATCAGCATGTGTAACCATAGCAGCCACATTTCTACCATTATACCATAGCAACCAGTTAGTGGTACTGATAGATTTGGAATTATCCAAGCTTTGACAAGGACTGTGCCCACAAATATTATAACAGAACCTCTGAGTTAGAACTGACTGGTCAACCACACCCCTCATTTGAAATTGGAAGTACAATCAGGCAGAAGAAGGCACAAAATGAAGGAAATGTAGCACAATACTGTGTTAAAAGTAAACTACAAAAAAAAGGGATTTTAAAAAAAAGATTTGACAAGTTAAGGAAACTGCTTCTGTGCTTGTTTCATTTTAATTAAGATGATTAAAAGCAGCATTTTTCTTAGGCATTGTAAGAGTGTCCTCCCCTCTCTCTGAACCTGGGGTACAGAGAAGAGGGACTCTTCTATGCCAGACCAACTAACTCCAGCTGCTTCCCAGCTTAAGTTAAGTCTTCACACCCCCAGACTATACCAGCTGGGAAATTGGGGTGCCCCAAGCTGCCACCATCTGAGTAAATCTCCAAGGCCCTGGAGAGGGGTACTCGGACTCACCCAAACTCCGTCTCTCTCCCTGAGAGCAGACACTCAGAGGCTGCTTCCCCTCCCCCTCACCCTTCTAGCCTGAAGGTAAAGAGAGACAGACTCCACACTTCAGCTCTCACCCTGAGCTTGTCCTTATACCTACTCCCCTTCCTCCCTCTCTTCCCAGTCTGGAAGCAGAGAGAACCTTAAGGGAAATAAACCAAACGCGTTTTATAACTAAAAAGATTTAATAAGGAAAAGAGAATAGAACATAGACTACAGTACAACTTTACAATCTAGAGTTCTCTAACTTCCCCTCTGAAAAGGATAGAGACACCATAATAGGTACAGAGCTTATGGAAATCAACATATTATACTTACAGAACAGCTAATTAGGAATATAAGAGGGAAAGTAGAGTCCTTCTCCATAGCTAGAGACAAACTCCGGGACCCTTGCCCAAGCTGGCACAGCAGGCAAACTGAAAACTAAAAACTAAACTCCCTCCCTCTCTCATGGCAGGGAAGCTCTTACGTCACTTGTTCTCAGGTAACATTAACCCTCTCCTGCACTTTACACCTATGACAGGCATGGTAAAGTTTTAAAGCTGTATTATGTCAATGTTCAGTTGTAAACTTTGGAAAGAACCATAACGTTTTGTTTGGAGTTATGAGGTTGTCATAACTGAGATTCTACTGTATCCCCTTAATAACAAAGAGAAGATTTCCACATAGAAAAGGGACCTGCATTTATTACCATTGTATAGATAACTGCTGAATAATTGCTCTACAGCAAGGTAATTAGTGTTTCTTTTGGCCCTGTATGTCTGATAATAAAAGTCAGTCTCCTTATAATAAATCATCTGATTAATATGGGTGTGTGGTAATTTCAGATTATTAATTCCCTAAACATAGTGATACCCATGCTCTAGCATAATTGATGTAAATTGATGCTGATATAAATTATCTAACACAAATTGAAATTTACAAAAATCATTAAGCACCACAAATGTGAAGATAAATCATATTCAGCAATCCTTTGGACTTTGCTGTCTCTTTCATAATACAGATTACTAAATAAGAATTATTCAAATTTTTGGATCTGGCGCTATTAACACAAAAGCTAAAGGTCACATTTTTAATGGATTTATCCAATCATTGAGCAATAGCAACCACTGAATCTTCTTTAAGAGTATGCTCTATTAAACTATTCAGTTCTCCAGAGATTTTGATACAAAAAAGGTGTATAATGCATAGAAATCTCTTCAATTAACACTGAAATATTATTCACTAATCCTAATTTATCATTTTAAATGTTAGCAATAATTCAAGAGTCATTCTTACATTCATTCATATTGCAGCAAGCTAACATACTGGAGATGGGAATTATACTTTGTTCCACTCATGCAGCAAGCCCAAGAGATTCTACAGGTAAAAGGGTGATTTCTAAACCAACAATGTGATTCACTTACACCAGCATAAATGAGTGATGTCAAGCCACTGTTTCATCACACACCCCACAGCATTTCATAGGTTTGATATAGAATGTGTTCCACTGTTCTCCAGCCTGTGCTGGCTATACATGCTGGATTTGTGCACAGGGAATGATTTGTGGGAGCATTGTGCTCCCTTTTGTTGGAGTGAGAGGGCACATCTTTGGGCTCATCTAATCCCACTCTTCATAGTTTTGCACTTGCAGAGAACAGAGCATAAATTTCTCCAGTCACTGCCCTATCACACAAACCTACCTTGTACTGAAAGAAAATACCAGCTACATTTTCAAAGCACCATAGTAACACTGTATGTGGTAAGTGACCCATATGTAAATGCTTAAGCTCTGGGCCAATGTATGTGTCAGATCAAGCAGTCTCTGGCAACTAGGGAAGAAATTCTTCCCTTTTGTTTGCTCTGGGACTGAGAGGTGTGAAAACTGTTTTTCCACAGAGTTAGCAGACTGGGGTGGCTTTAGAGGAAGAAAATCTGGACACAGGCACAGGGACATTTGTCCTTAACTGCATTCAGGGTATGCGGTGGAGCAGGTTTGGTCAAATGAATGGGGGGGGAGGGGTATTACACTGCTTTATATGAATCCATGCTGACATGGGAGTAGTCTGGGGCCATCCATAATACAGACTCTGCTACCTCTGTCAATGCTTAGAGGGACAGCAGCAAGGGAAGAGATGCTGTTAAAAGGAGCTTGTGTGAAAGCACCATAAACTACTGCCTGCAGGCCGGATCCAGCCCATCAGTACTTTGGATCCGGCCCATTGGATTGCCACCCACCTGGTGCTGTGGGGCTAAGGCAGGCTCCCTCCCTGCCCTGGCCCCGTGCCACTCCCAGAAGCAGCCAGCACCACATCCCTGTGGCCTCTGGGGGAGAGGATGGCAGGGCGGAGCTCCACATACTGCCCTCTCCCGCAGACACTGCCCCACGCAGCTCTCATTGGCTTGGAACCGCAGCCAATGGGCAATTTGGGGAAGGTACCCACAGGCAAGGACAGTGCACAGAGCCCTCTGCCCCCCTCTCTCCCAGGAGCCACAGGGACGTAGTGCCACCCGCTTCTGGGAGTGGCACAGGGGCAGGGCAGGCAGGGAGCCTGACTTAACCCCACTGTGCACTGCTGCCACCCCAGAGCTACTCAAGATAAGTGGCACCAGGCTAGAGCTCATACCCCAAACCCCTCCTGCACTCTGCACCCCAAATCCCTGTCCTGAGCCCCCTCATACACACCACACCCTCCTGTACCCCAATCCCTTGCTCTGAGCCCCTTCATGCACACCACATCCCCTTCCTCCCACACCCCAACCCCTGCCACAGCCCTACATTCACGGCCCCACATGCTATTTCCCCATCCAGATGTGGCCCTCGAACCAAAATGTTTGCCCACCCCATCCTACAATGATGGAGAAGAAAAGAAAGAGAGAGAGAAAAAAAAGACACCTTTTACTGGTGTAGACCGTGTCTACATTATGGCATTATGCTAACATAGCCATGATGTTATAGTCTCCATAGTGATACTCTCAGAGCTTTTGAAAATCCCCTCCTAACAACTGTTAGCAAACTGCTAAATCACAGATATCTCCTACTATAAGTGTAAGGAGAAGTAAGAATATCAGATTTTAGTGTGCAGCAAATGCTGAATTTTTAATTGTGACACTTTTATTCTGATTTCAAGAATCAGAGAGGTAGCCGTGTTAGTCTGGAATAGCAGAGGTAACAAAGTCCTGTGGCACCTTAAAGACTAACTATAAAGTTTTGAAGCATGAGCTTTCGTGGGCTAATACCCACTTCGTCGGATGCCACAGGACTTTGTTACCTCTTTTATTCTGATTGTGTGTTATCTTCGAGGGCACTGGAAGCCAGTCGTTGCTAGATTTTTAAAAAACAAAACAAAATAAAAACACACCATGCCACTCATTTAAGTACTTAAATGTAGCTAAAGGACACTAATATTGAGTTTTGTTGTTTTTTTAAAAAAATCCTGCCAATCATGTTTCCAAAAGTCCACATCCGTGCCTCACATGCTGAGTAAGAAAAGTGTGCTAGAAGGTTACTATTCTTAGTTCAATTAGTGTAATTGTAGTGTTACCTAGAATCCCCAGTCAGCATCACAGCCCCCTTGTGCTAGTTGCTGTACAAGCCCTAGTGTTGCCAACACAGGCAGTTTTATTGCAAGTCTTGTGATTTCTTTTTAATATGAATTTCCTAAAGCTGCCAGTGCTGACAGCAAAAGACTGCATGAGATGCTCTGCTTTCATTTCAAAGTACATTTCTAGCCCTCACAGTTGTAGACAACAGCTTGAAAACATGAAGTGAGTGCCTCCTAAAGGCTCAGCACAGAAGGGGCACCATCCCTTCCCAAGCACCCCCTTGCAGCCAAGTGGGGCTCTGCTGTGACCTGCCACAGTTCCCCCTCCCACATGGGAGTGAATAAACAGCCTGGTCAAGGAGAAGCCAAACATTCTACTTTACAGCAGGACTTCTACAAGTGTTTAGAGGCTCTTACCTCAGAGCCCACAGAAAACTTAGAAGTCCCAAAACAAAAGTTTCTACGGTCCAGCAGCAGCTCTTTCTGCACAGAGGCTCCATTTTTTCATTGTCTGGAGAGCTCCACCACAGTCTTTCCACCTGTTTGCTCAGGGTTTCTCCTAGGCCTCCCTATACAGAGAACTTTTGTCTAGTTCAGGCTACCTAGGAACTCCCTCTCCTTTGGAGCTTCCTCTCATCTCAGGAGTGTGTTGGGTTTTTCTTCCCTCCCCCCTCCAAGCCTTTTACTGGGCCCAGCTGATCCTTCCTTAATTAACTGCCTTCCAGCTAATTAGGTAGTTAACTATCCTTAGGTGGATCTGGGTTGGCAATTCCCTTCAGTGGAACCTGTCATAGGTACACTGGGCTTTTCACTCCTTTGAATGTCCAGACCAGTGATATTTAAAAACCAGAAGACCAATAAAAAAACTGCAACATTTATTATGGTTATTTTGAAGTCTCATGATCTTTAGGCAAATTTTCGGATGGGAGGAGGGGGATGACCAGTTCAGACACATTCATGAAGCCTGCAAACATGCTACAGCCATGCTTAATCTGCTTGGTGATGAAAGAATGGGGGAACCTACTTCTGTATGAGTACAAAATACTCTGTGCTGGGGTAACACTGACAGACCCCAGTCACTAGCAGGTAGGATCAAACCTAGGATCTTAGGTGCATGAGTCTCTCTACTGCATGAGCTAAATGCCATATATCTGTTAGCTAAAGCTATAGAGCAGATTCATTAATTGCTCTCTAAGTGGTCTTGCTGGCACTAGATGGGACAGAGCATCACACCCAGGGTGTGTGTGGATTACACTGGGTTGCTGCCTTTCACACAACTTCTGTATTTTTGTGGCTGAAGGAAATATCCCTTAAGATGTGAGTGAATGAATCCTTCGGTAATTGCTCTCCTGGTTCATTTTCTTCTGCACAGTCTGTGTAGGGAAAAGGTTTAGCAGGTCATATCTTTAGTGTTATGGATGTCTAGTAACTTTTTAGAGAGCCAACTAAGGTGCTTATTGGATGCTTGAAGTAGAGTTCCCTTCTTTTACAACCTGAGTTTGTTTGTTTTTAGATCCAAGCCATTTAGAAAGAAGTTAATTCCCATACAAATTGTATAGAAAAAGAACATTCCAAACTGCTCTCTCTCTGAATTCCTAACTGTGCCATAAAGTGTCCAGAATTCCCGTGCAATTTGAGAAACTTGGTTTTATTAAAGTGAATTAGTCTGTAATTTTAAACCAATCCACATACAGCCACAGACCAAATCAGTGTTCAATTTGACATCTTATGTGGATTTGCCTTTAACACTTTTCACTGCACCTCTATGTCACCCTATTTATTCTTTAAGTACATCATTATTTTGAATTAGATTCTCTTTTGTTCTCTTGTGGAATGCCAATGGAAGAGGCTAGTTAGCAGGTAAATTAGTTTTGTACCATGTGGTTATACTAAGATATGGTGTGGCTCATGATTAGTGTGGGCCAAATCCATTGCCCAGTTCCTTTTAATAATATCTGAAATATAGTGTCACCCTACAACCACATCCTGTGTTATTCACACACAGAGATGACACAGTAGGAAATTTCCTGCAGTCCTTCCACACCCCAGCCTCCTATAGCCCATAATGGGAATTTGGGGTTGCAAAGACTTTAAACTTTATTTATGAGAAGCTAAAAAGTCAGTTACAATAATTTCAAAGTTGAGAAAAAAATGTAGAGATGGTAAGTGTGTCCAGGTTTTTAAACCCCTTCTTTCAAGTAAGCCGTTTACCTAGATCATGTTTCATGATACTAGTTCACACCTTCCTCTTTTCTTTGCACTTTCTTCAAAATGTGAATTTCTGGTGTACATGCATTTATTGCATGCATGTAACTGTACTGTGGATTTATAATTGAAGAGCATAAATAGTAAGCTCCTTGGAGAGGGAATTTCTTTTTATTATGTGTTTTGTACAGCACTTAATACAATATCTAGCTGCTATCACAATACAAATAATGAGTAATCATATTTGATAAGTTAGCCAAGTGATAGAGGACCATGTACTTTTCTCGATGAAAGCAGATAGTAGCAATGAGGAGGGGGGTGATTATGGATAGATTATAGTAAATTGTTTGTTGGCAAAAGTATTTTTTTCAGGTATAGAGAAAACATGTGATTACATCTTCTGTTTTCATGCTGCTCTAATAAAGCAATGCAGTAAAAAACATCCTGCAAGCTGATTCAAAAAAATCTCTGTGTAAATTTATATTAAACTCAAAACTCAGCAGGAATCTGTTCCGCATGGCCCAGAGAAGAATTGAGTTATGGAGTTTATGGCTTGAGGCTATCAACTGAAACTGGGCTTTAATTAAAATGGATTTGATAGAGCTGGAAAATCTTGTACAGTAGACTTTTAGATTACCTTCAAATCATTTTCATAAAGTTGATGTGGTTTGTAAGTTTTAATGTGAAGTAACTACTATATGGGTATTCTGATTTTATAATGAGGCTTTAAAAGATAGAATAGAAATTTGAGCTAGACATTAGAGATAGCATTTTCCCACCCAAAAAGCTATTAGCACCACATCTGCAGCATGTGGAATTTGCTCATGCTATATATGTGGCTATCAGCTAAACAGTGATGGATCTGTGGCTTGTCAGAGCATGTGGTTTTGGAGCATTATCAGTGGGCGTGTATTGACTAGTTTCAAGTAGAACTATGGCCATTGTTTGAGTGTGAATTCTGTATTGTATACATTCAAAGAATGCTTTACAAATGATAACAAATAATGTAATATAGCTGCACATTGGCTGAAAAGGCGAGTGCAGTCCTAACTGGAATGTATTGAATGTTTATTGTTTGTATTGCAATAGTCCCTAGGGGTCTCACTGGATAGCAGATCCCCATTATGCTAAGCACTGTACAGTCACATTGTCAGAGTTAGATTGCCTCTGAAGAGATTACAGTCTAAATGAAAAAGACAGGCAAAGAGGAAGGAAATATTATTATGGGAAATAAAATGCCTCAGCCCCTTCTTCCTAAAACTAGATCCAGGTTATGGACAGTGGATTTGAAGGACTGAAAATCTCTGGCAACATAGTAGAGGGAGAAAAAATCTAAAACTCCCCTATGCATGAGAATTTCATTGTTATTGCTCAATAGAACTTTTTTTTTCATTTTATTTAACTTTCCTTGTGTATCAGTTCTCTAGATTTCACTAGTAAATATTTGACAGGAACAGCTCAATTAAAAGAAACTGCAAGATATCAATAGCTGAGCCTCACCTTGATATCCATGTTGAGAGAGTAGATACCAAAGTATGTCAAACTCCCAAGCAGTCTGATTGATATATTCAGCCCCTGTAACAGATTAAAACTCTGCAAAATACAGAACTTCTGTTTGAAAAAAAAAATTCTAATCCTTATGCTCACAAAAATAACCTTCCCAAGGTGAACAGATGCCATGCTAATGTAAGCTCCCTAAAACAACAGTTCAAAGAGAAACTGGCATCTAAACTGCTTCTGTGTTTAATCTGAAACTTAACGACACAGGCAGATTTTCAAATTATTTTAGGAACACAGTTGTGCACCTAATTTGTTCATGAAGTTACTTACAATTGTGCACACTTATTGGGAAATTGCATTCTCAAAGGCCAAATGAACAGAGGGCAGAGATATTGCCCATCCTAAAAGTGCCCTACAATCATCCCCCCAACTAAATTATGTTTAGTGCATCGGTACTTCATTCATTAACAATGTACTTACTATCTAAAGGTCAAGTTTTCCCCTCCCTCTTTTTGCCAATGTCCTGTTGTAGCTGGTGAGAAACACACGGTGGACCACAGTTGCTAAATCATCTCAGCTTGGTAACAGAATTCTACAGACCATAATTAAAAGTGTAATGAGATCCTCTCTATGGAATGGAATTTGACACTGCCACTCTAAGGTGAATTAAACATTGTTGATTAAAGATGTAAGGTTCCACAGATACATAAGTTTAAAACTGTCTCCTGTATGTGCAGTACCCACAGTACTTTCAGAGTCACTATAAGGTTCTATTCTCTAAGTTTTAAAGACTGTGAATATTCAATAACAATACTTTGACCTTTTATATTGTCCTCTAGCTGAAAATCTCAAAGTACTTTGCAAAACCTGTTAAATTAAGCCTCAGTACCCAGGGGAGTTAATCCACATAAAAATTTAGCCACAAAATAGCTAGGTGACTTGCCCTGTGCTCTATGTCTATTGCAGAGCTAAGAACAGAACCCACGTATCTGGAATCCTCTTTTGAGATCAAAAGATGTAGGAACAGAGGATAGAGAATGATTGAATGAGTCAAGAAGGAGGCAGGTTTATTGTGGGGGTTTATGGCCATTTAATAAATTAGGCCTTTGGGAAGCTTAATTCTTGCTAGCATTTTTATAGGGTAATTTCTTCAAGTACAAGGGACAACACAAATGTTTTAACTGTTCTAATAAAGGACTCTGGCTTGACTAGCTACCATCCTCACTTTGGAGGGAAGTGATAACTATAAAACAGAATTACAGTTGAGCAAACTATTCTCCCACACTGCTGGGGGAGCCAGCCCTTCCTTGTCTCCCCTCAATTCACTGGCCAGTGGAACAACATCAAACGTAATTAAGGCACCAATTCTGCAATGGAATCCTTATTCAGAGCACTAGTTAGAACTTTTATCAGGACCCAATTCAAGATCAAGGCCTAACAAATGAAACTAAACAGAGTAACTACTATCTACCATAAGTATTAAAAGGCACTGACGACTGTTCATAACTTCTGTTTGGAGTTGCACTAATGCATCAGTTTGTATCATTTTAACTACAATATCGCAGCAGTCTTACATGCATGTAACTCCACTGATTTCAATAGTTTTTCCTACTTCAGAATGGTGTCACTTAAATCAGAACGAGATCCTAGGTTTCTCTGAACAGCCACATTCATGCACTTTGAGAATTCCAGAGGCAATTAATACAAGATAATTTACTTGACTTTATTTATGTATTTTGCTTAAATTTCATAAAAAGCCACTTTCTCTACCCACACTGGCTACTGGGACATGTGTAAAAAGTGACTATGGATCTTTCTTATCTAGCTCAACATTTAGGAGAAAAAAAGCATCCAATCTCCCTGTTATAGAAAAGTCTTATCATTCTCCATTTAATTCAACACAAAAGTTTTTAACTAGACTATAGGAGAGACTTAATTCTTTATACATTTTTGTAAAGAAGTATAAATGTTATCTATAGCAATCATTGTAAATTCTAAAGATAAACAGACTTTCATTGGCCTATTTAATTCAATGGGTGAAATGCTGGATTCACTGAAGTCAACGGCAAAATTCCATTGACTTTAAACCTATAGGTTTAATCACTACTAAATTGTATCAGACTTTCCCATAAAAATACTGTGGTATTATCCTTCTGTGCTTAGAGTCTGTAACTGCTGCAGCAGACATAAGATATGGTGTGCCCGTCACAGAATCCATGGGTTTTAAGGTACCTCTTTAAAATGTGTAATCGCCATTCCAAAAAAACTCTGCATCTTGATTTTTTTTCCTGTTAAATTGCTGAAGAACTTTGGTAACTTTTAATTAGATACCATTATTAATCATGTTAACACGTGAAAATCTGAGTCCTCTGTGTTTTTTAGAAATATATATTTTAATTAGTATTGGCTGTGAGGCATCTCTGTTTATTTAATTTTTAAAAAGTGGGATTGCAGCAGGGCTAGCTGTAGTGGAAGAATCAGATTTTTAATAGGTACTGAAGATGTAAGGCATCTGCACTATCAGCAGCAGGAGGTCTTTTGTCCTAGGTACCACAATATCCAATCACTTAATCACATGCTGAAATAAGCAATTAGACACCTCAGTTCTACCCAAAAGTATCATCTAAAGCCAGATTGAAGATTGTTGCTACCAGAAATTCCAGTTTAATGTTCACAGGAGGCGTGAAATTGATAGAGTAAAATCAAATCAAAATGTAAAAGCACATGATGATTGAACTAGGAGAGTGCTAGGACTACCACCATTCTGATCATGCTATAGATCAGAGAGATGTGTTCTAACGCGGGGAAGGGGGCAAATCACCCTCTGCAGGATTAAGTTAGAGTATTTAGTGGAAATTAATATCCCCTGGATATTGTTTTCAGACAGACACTGCAGTTATCAATTTACAAGCTGACACACAAATAAGCGATTTGTCACGAGAAACAGCAGGAAGGAAAACATTGTGCATGTGTGAGCCAGGGAAGATTAGAGCCAATTTATACCAGCAAGTAAAAGGCTTTCTGGAAAAATTCATTACAACAAAAGATTCACACAGGGAGGGAATGTTTTTGAAGACTAGCATAATGCACTAGTAATATGTCAACATCCCTCCTACAGCACTTGCCATAGTGTAAGCACACAGATGAATGATTGTGTGGAACTCCCATTGTAGTCCAGCAAATGAAGAGTTTACAGGGTTGAGCCCAAGGTAAGTATAGGTAGCTATCAAAATTAGTTTTGTGTATTTGTGTGGTTTTGTTTCAGAGAAGTTCATATGAACAGATAAGTTTCAACCCATGTGTAAGAGGGGTTACCCCCCAGCCTCTATGCTCCTGAGTACAAAGGCTGGGCCTCTTATATGCCAAACCAACAGTCCTTCTCCCCCCACACACCCCACTTTGCCATTTGGGGTTTGTGGGGTTACCAATCGCTGCCACCAATCGAGTATACTTCCAAAACCTTGGCGGGCCCCCCGATCTTCCCCACCCCAACTTTGTCCCCCTCCCTGGGTTTCAAAGTCAGATATCTGAAGGCTGCTTTCCTTCACCCTCTGTCTCTCTGTACCTGAGCCAGACACTTGGAAACTGTTGCCCTTCACCCTCCCCGGCTGAAGGCAGACTTTCCCCACCCCTGTCTCTCTCTACCTAAGAGACAGACACCTGGAAACTGCTTCCCTTCACCCTCCCCGGCTGAAGGCAGACTTCCCTTAACCCTGACTCTGTCTTCCTCCCTAGAAGCCAAGTCAGATACCTGGGGGCTATGCACTTCCCCCTACCTCCTCTCTTCCCTGTGAAGAGAGAAAAACCTTAAGGAAAATAAACCAGATGGTTTTAACTAGAAGATTTAATAAAGAAAAAGGTTAAAGCAGAGATACAGACACTTTACATTTGGGGTTTCCCACTTTCTTCTGAAAAGGAAAGAACACCCCAAAAGGCACAGCTTAATAGAATTAAAATTGTTATACTCACATCAGCTAATCAGAAATGTAAGAAGAAAAGAGAGTTATCTCCATAGCTAGAGACACACTCCTGGAGCCTTGCCCATGTTGCCTGGCAAGCCTCCTACCGCATGGACAACCAAGATGGAACACTCCTGGCCCGTGCCTCCTCCCTGGAGACCAGCCAAGATGGAACTGACTGTTTTGCTCCTCCCTTCTTCCTGGGCTGGAGGCTCCTCCCTCCCTCATGGCAGGGAAACTCCCACGTCACCTGTCTCAGACAACCTAGCCCCCACCCAGGCAAGGCACACTGTATTAGATAACATAGCCCAACCCAGGCAAGGCACCCTCCACCCTTATGACACCATGTAACTTCATCTTTCCCCACAACCCATGTTACTCTTTGAGTAATGGGTTTGAACAAACCCCAACATGATATAGAGAAACATTGAAACTACCTCGTGTCACCAAAACTCTGTGAAAAATGTCAATTTCACATAAAAAGAAAGCCAAATTGAAAGCCAACCCAGGTTTATGAAATTTAGAGGTCCCAATCAGAATTCTGAATTTGTAAAAGTCCAGGACCAAATGAGTTTTTCCATGCTTATTGGATTCTGTAACCCACATTCTGCAGAGCTCTAATGAGAAACTAATCACCCACAAAACCATATACCAATCTGGATTTCTCCATGTGATTTCTGTCCAGAAAGGAATGTACTAAACAAGTACAAAGGAATATATACTCTAGTAAACTGAGACTTTGATCTATATGGGCAAAACCTTATAGATCAAAGTCCCATTGAAGTATTGACGGGGCCTACCCCTGCAGATCCAATAGCACACTAATGCCTGCACTAAACTGTAAATCACTGTACGGTACTAAGCAATGTTTAAATATATAGCTTGCTATTTTATTATACAGATGACACTTGATCTGTACTCACCTACTCTTTGGGTTAATAACAGATATTTATGCATGCTCATAAGTAGTGTGATTACTTCCACACTGGTTCAGTTCATTTGAAACTTGAAATGTTTTGGTTGTGAAGTGTAAAAGAAAACCAAACATGTTAAAGGTGTGGAAGTGCTGGAATATGTTCTTTACTGCTCTTGTCAACCACATCTAGTAGTTCTTGATAAAAATCAGTAGTTTCCATTAGGTTACCTGTTACAAGCAATAAGGCTACTATTTATTTTTAACTGCTTCTGTGATTCTTGAACAGAGCAGTGAGTTTTGTGCAACCATCAGTCTTTTAAGGGTGTGTTTGCTTCTGATTGCTTTAGACAGCAATGCAAAAAATCATAAGAAAATCAGGAAGACTAAAAAAATCAACAGACTGAAATGCACATACTTGACCACAAGTTTCAATACTCTAACTACCTGCCTCTCATAGATTGCTTTGTTCTCCTCTATCCAATTCAGAATCCAATTAAAAGGCCTAGTTTTCATCTTCTAATCTACAGAGCCCTATATAGGCTGGAACCAGGCTCTCTCATGGACCCACATTCTCTCTGAACCCAAACACGACAGCTGTGCTCAGCTAAGACAGGGAGGCTGACAGAACCTAGGTTGTAGGGGCCGTAGGCCCAACATTCTCAGTGAAGGACCCTCAGCTATGGGCCCTGCTTCTACAGAAGGGAAGGCTGAGTCATAGTCTTGACACCTGCAGGGCAGGTTTAATTACTCACCTTTCCATGCACTAGTTTTACTAATGCACAGAAGGGTATTCTCTTGATTCCACTTGGCCTCTCACCCTTCACATAAGAGACTATGCAGAGGGTGAGGAGTAATACTCTACTGCAGACATTCCTTGTACATGAACTTTCATATACAAGTTCTGCAGGTGCTGCATAATTTCCAGTGTCTGTATTATTCAGTATGGGAATATTGCAGAAATCGTGAGTCTTACTGAAGACTCGCATTTGGCTTTGTATACACACACAACCAGAATCTATCCTAAGTTGTACTCTTTCCAACTCCTATTTTCCCTAGAGTATACATGAGCAAATGCACGACCCAACATTCAGAACTGCAAATGTACTATTGTCATTATTGGGTTTTGTGCACACAATAATCAATGAACGTGCACAAGCCAGGCTTGTGATTATAAGATCTTAGAGGCAGGGATTGTCTTTTGTTCTGCGTTTGTACAGCATCTAACACAGCGGGGTCCTTGTCCATGACTAAAGCTCTTATGGGGCACTACCACAATGCAAATAACAAAAAGTGCTACGTGTGCATATATATGAGCCTATACAAATCATATCTGGCACAGGCGCCTCTGAAAATACAGTCCACAATGTCCAGTCAGGTATTAAATTGTTCGGAATCACTGGGTTCCAGAACCATCTGCAGTGTAACACACAATTCCCCTTATTCCCCAGGTTTGCTACTCAGTGTTATTGTCAAGACTGGCTAAAACATTACCTTATAGTAAATCTACTGCCACTCTATTGCTTTGTCTCTTTAATACAGCCATAACGTATATTTACCTCCAGTAACTGAACTTTACCTAAAGGGGAAGAAGAAAAACAAAGTAGCAATTCCCCAGTGCTGAAAAAGTTGCAGCTGCTTGTTTTAGCAGCACCTTCTGAACAGAAAGTCTCTGGGGGGGATTCTGATCTCACCCTGGGGAGAATATAACCCCAGGAAAGAAAATGTTGCTATACCAATGTCATGTCACTTAAAGGGAGGTCAGATTCAGGCCCTCCACATTTACCACTAAATGTCTTATTTGGTCTAGGCATGTGTGGTATTCTGAATTGATCATCAGTTAGTTGTGACATTCTGTGCTTCTCTGAAAACGTGTGCTGAATAAACACTGGAAAGATGACAGCTTAATATCTGGAAGCAGTTAGAAAGAAGGTCAGGCTATATTTTTCATTTCCAAAAGCAATAAACAAAGGGCCATCCCAACTGCTAGTAATCATTTAAGTAGATTTCCTTCACATAAGAACCTGGCAGACTTACAGCATCTGGCCCTTTTTCTTCTAGTGTTGTTGTTTTTTTTAATGCCAAAAAATAACACTTTCTTGTCAGCTCTGAGCCACAACTTTGAGAAGGAATTGATAATAAAAGTAGGACACCTAGGTACATTAGGGTGTATCTGGCTTGTATCTTTCTTCCCTCCCCAACAACTATATCCATCCTCTCTTTTTGACAGAAAGTCGGACTAAACACTTTTTCCATCATACTGACTCATCACTGGAAAGTCAAGTTTGAATTTAATTCCTAACTCATGCCAAGGGCAGGAGTAAGACTAGTTAACTATGTGTTTTAGCAGCTGTGCCATCTTTCCCCTTTACAAATCAGTTAATGGTTCTTGATACTATGAAATATAACCCCAGATTGTTGCGGATAAATTCTGCCATCAGGTTCTCTTGTTCCACTCGAACTGATATAAATGGGAGTGGCAAACACCAGTCATCTGAACTGTTCTCCCTACTTAGAAGTTAGAGATAGAAAGGACCTTTCATGTCATCTAGTCCATTCTCTACCTCTCTTGCTTCATAGAATCTCAGAGTTGGAAGATGATCTCAGGAGATTATCTAGTCCACCCCCCCTGCTCAAAGGAGGACCAATCCCATTTTTGCCCCACATCCCTAAATGGCCCCTCAAGGATTGAGCTCACAACCCTGGGTTTAGCAGGCCAATGCTCAAGCCACTGAACTATCCCTCCCCACTTAAATGCCTCCAAAAGGCACCCTTCTGCAGGGCTCACAAGTGCGTCAACAATAATATAACAGGATATTTGTAAGAAACTCTTAGTAATCCTAGTTAGTCATGCCTCTAAGCATCCTTTACTTAAGGAATCTTGTCTAGCTCTGCAGGGCAGGGATTGTCTTTTAATTTCTTTCGTACTGAGCTGAGCCCAACTATTTTAGTGCTTAACAGAAACTAATATTTTGTATAAGTGAAAATTAAGTGTCAAGTCACGGGTCAGCACAGCATCCTTGGACTCTGACTGGCGGAGAGAATTCCATTTCAGTGTAATAATGAAGTTTGCGCACTTAGCTCCCGCTTAACAGTTTCAGGTTGGACCATATATTAAATAATTGAATGAGAAAGGTCAATTACCTCTCCTGAGATCACTCTTCATGAAGACAAAACAAGATTCATTTGGTTCATCTCCCATCTCCCAGAAGTGCAGGCCTTGATTTATTTTACTGTACTTAGAAGCTGACTGCTGTGGGTCACTTGTAGAGAAATTATTATTATTGCTAGTTGTTTTCCTGTGGCAAGGGGGATAACTCTATATCTGAGCTGTTTACTGTGTGCTGATATTTCTGTGACCTTATCAACAGATCCAAAGTTTTGAAGGTGGTGTACTGACTTTACCCCTTTACAGAGAAGGGGATGCTCCAAAACTGCCTGCATGAAGTCTGTGATAAATGACTAAATCATTCCAAAGAGTGGAAGTCTCCTATCTTGCTCACCCTCTAAGAGCTGAGTGAAGGAGTTGGTGTTAGTGACAGAAGAGATTCAAAACAGTTGAACTCTCCAAATTTGTAATGTTTACATGATCTATCTGAATCTCTTTGGTCAGAGAAACTCATGCAATATTAGCTTTCCCAATTCCGCACAAAGCCTTGAAGTACAAATAGAAAGTGGAAGATCAGGAAGAAAAAGTGTTATACTTTTTCTAACTCATCCCTAGTTAGGGTCAATATCTTATTTACAGATCACATTTCTTTGGCAGCAACAGGGAAACCAGCAATGCAACAACAATACCAGATCACTTGCTTTTATTTACATTTTATTTATATATTTGTGAATATTGCAAAAAGAAGAAATAAAGCACTGTTTAAAAATGAAGCAGCTAGTTTATTATTAGCAATTTCAGCTTCATGGTTGCACAGTTACAGCTTTTACTCCTTTTCCCCCCAATATTAATCAATTTAGATTTTCACAGTTGCAGGACATTCTTAGAGGGGGCAGACTATTCAGTTGTAGTAGGCATTCAAAAAGTCACAGTTTCATAACTACTAACACACAAATTATCACCATTGCACATCAAAATGTACAAAGTAAATACCCTTAAATCCAAGCCTAATAAATTCTCAAATAGCATTTGTCTTAGTTTGCTGCTCTGTACATTTTAGTCATCGAGGGATTGATGTCAGTTCATGGGCTATGGTGAAATTGACATTTTCCGATTAAAAATCTGATCTTTACAAGCCTATCAAACGCAAGCCCCACAATTTTACTAAACCCTGCACTTGTAACAACACCTTCCCCTCACTGGCATCCAAAGAGAAGATGAAGGATAAGGAGAATGGGAAAACAAAAAAGGAAAAAATATCATCATGGAACTGTGCCAGCAGGAAAGATGCAACCACCTGTGGACACTTCAGATTAACTCTTTGGGTTGTCAAATTGTGTGGGGTCAAGTTAGCCTTAGGCCTGACCAGCTTGGAAATGCACTAGTTCAATGTGTCATGGAGGCTCCACCAGCAGAATTTCTATGATGAAATCTACTTCCCTAGCTACTTTGGGGAAGGGTGGAGTTCATACCATTGCCTGTTCAGCTCTAGAGAGGAATGCCTTCTCTAAGTACCTGCACCTGCTTGTGTCCATGAGGATGAATGCTAACTAGGTACAGTGCTAATGGTTCAATATTACATCACTGTGAGAGAGAATCATCATCTTAGAGGTGCAGAACCCATGGAGGAGGGCAAATCTGGATCTGTGCTATTCTTATACCCTCTCTCTCCAATCCTGAAGAAGGTTCAGTCCCCTGCACAGGTAAGAGTGGCAGGGCTGTTTTAACTTGCACCCAGCTGTAATGATCTCCAAGGGACAATTTTTCTGTGGCCACATCCCTTATACTTTGTTGGGGCAAAAGAGGGTAGCATGCAGTTGGCTATGGGGGACATGTCACCAGACAATACCCTTCGGTTTGGGGATTGCCCAGTTAGACAGCTAAGTGGCTACTTGATCCAGCTCAAAGCAACTGGGCAGGGCCAGGTTTTGGATCAGATCATTTAAAAATAACTTGCCTAAAACCCAGGAGTTAATGGCAGGGCTGAGAAGTTCCAGGAGTTCTTGATTCGCTGTGCCTTGTTCTGAGTATTCAGCCACACTCCGTCTAGCTCAAAATGCTCATTAGTGACAGCTCAACCCTGGGTTTCTTGTTTTCTTTTCAGTTGACACCCCTCCCCCTCCCCCCTGGCTACAGTATATTTCCCAGATAAGTATCACCTTTTTCACCATACAATTTTCTCCCTTCGGTACTTTAACTGCAATTATGGCTTTATTATTTTTTTTTCTACTAGACAGTTCAACTCTTGAAAGTACCCAAGGTATTTTTCTATAGTAGGTTGTCACAGAAAGTCCTGTGATTGATCAGGGATTAATAATTGTGACATCAAGTTGACTGTAATACAGTCCTTTTCCCAGAATGTCATGTTTATTGCCTTGAGTGAGTCGCATCAAATTGAAAGTCCAAAAAAATTATATGCCAAATGTTCCTGTGGGTGCAATCTGTCACCCACCCATTTCCAGCCTGCTGACATGCAATTAAAATAGCATCATATAAATAGATGGGGAAAGCTTGAGATTCTTGTAGCTCCTCAGAGAAGAACAACTTGGACAGTACATTAAAGTTCATTTTAAGACCAAGCTGCAGGAAAAACATAGGCCCAAATTTTAAAGAGTGGGTACCTAATGCTAGACTCCTGAATCCATCTAAAAAGTGGCTAGAGAGTTTCAGAACTGCTGATCAGCCAGAAATAGCTGGTATAGTGTCTTTTTTTGGGGGGAAAACACATAGGTAATTTATTTAGGTGCCAAAATGTAGGTTTTAGAAGCCTAACTCTCAGCATCCGTGGGGTTTTTTGTTTTTTTTGGGGGGGGGGGGTTGGTTCTTTTTGGGGGGGCTTTTTTTGAGGGGGAGAGTGAGCAGGGGAAGGTAATCTTGCCCTCATTTTGATTGAAGAGCTACAAAGATGTTTAAAGTAACTACTACAGCTAGTTGGGCATTTTTCAAAAATGGAGTTTCAAAACAAAATGTGCCGGTGGGAGACAGTGTTCTCTATATAATTTTTTTTCATTTTGAAATTGTATGAAAATGCCCCCATGCTGCAGAACATGGAAAAATGCATTTAACAAGGTAAAACAAAAGGTTAGTAACTTGTCTTCAAGGTAGTAAAACTGCCTGATATTTTTCCATTTGGTAAAGCTGGGAGAGTCTGAGAATGCAAGGGGAAAGTAGATTTTTCCACACCTCTCTAGTTTTTCAAGTTTTCCCAGAGGAAAATTTATTCCCCAGAAAGAAAATTCCCATTTTCCAGTCAGCCCTAATAAACACACACCTGGAAGCTCAAAGATGTCACAGCCCTCACAATTCAATTATTTTATTCAGAGAACAGGGGTTAAGCACTAAATTCATTTTAAAAATCTGGCCCTAAGGTTCCTAGGACAGTGGGTGTCCATTTGTTCTGTGTTTACATAGTTGTTGCAGGGTACTCGGAGTCCCGTAGAAACGAGGCACACACATAGCTGCTAAATAAAAGTGGTGAGTTTATTGAAGGCAGACAGTGACACACCCGCAACGGGGGCTCCCTTCGTTGCTGCCACTGGGACGGGAAAAGCCCGACGCATCGGAGCAATGCTCAGGATGAAGCCCATTATGCAGGGGCACGCTGCCACAGAAATACCCGTGCACATTTACATCTCATGCATACCTCATGAATAGCTAATAACTTGTTTTGCTTCGTTAGTATCACACAATCATTGCAAGCAGTTAGAAGCTGGAGAGCTCTGGTATACAATAGATAACCTGTTGCTATGCAGGAATGTTGCCTTGACCGAGAGTACCCTTTCTCTGGTGTCCAGTGTGAGAGAGCGTTCTCTATATGCATACCATCACAAAAATCTTCTCACCCCCTACAATAGTGAATACCACATTAGGGTCCTTGTCCATGAGTGAGGCTCCTGAGCACTACCAACAACCACCCAATCCCTCCGACGTCTCAGCAAGGGAGGAAGTAACTTCATAGCCAATCAATCATTACCTTGTGCAGACTGCCTTCAGGAATAGTGTTGGATTTAATAGTTGGACACATGTGTACTAGACACTGGATGAAGGCCACTGTAGTATGCGCAAGACCTTGTTACGGTGCAGGTGTTAGGCAATGGGAGTCGCTCCTCTCGGCCCCTCCTGGAAAGGGCACTAGGCCAAGGTTAGCGCTCTCCAGGTAACAACTTTCTGTTATCGGTGGGAAGATGCTCTGGGAAAGTTTTCTCTATCCAGCTGCGTGCTGGCTTTTCTGTCTGTGTTTTCTGTCTGTGTGAGAGCTGTTCTGTGTGAAAGTAAAACGCAATGCTGAACAAAGAGGACGGCATATAATCAACAAGGCAGACTGCGTGTAACCAATCCACAGTTGCTTGCTTGCTAGCCTGCTAATTATTCATGAGCTATGAGTATGTATGAGATGCAAATGTGTAACTGTACTTAAACCCATGTTTCGGCCCCTCCCGTGGGCTTCGCTACTCTAGACCTCGCTTGGATGTACTTCTGCGGTCGCCCTGTGTGTGTGGGGCCCCCACAGGGCCAGTGGACCGAGACCTTCCAATAAACTCATCCACTTGATACAACCACTGTGCATGTGCATCATCTCTACAAGACTCCCCCAGTGTACCTGGCAACAGCCACAAACTCATCTCGTATCAGCAAACAGCCATCAAGTGGAGCTGTTTTTGAAAACCAGCAAACTAGATGTCTCTCTCTAGTTATGCTTATCCTCTGAGCCAGTCAAGTGCCCCTCCATCCTTAATGACGCTTTTTGTAAGAGTTCCAATGTCTTGAAATTTGTCCATGTCAAAAAAAACAATTTCACAATGGTTCTTGGAACTATTTTATGTGTATCCTTAAAGACTAACTAAAGTATTGAAGCATAAGCTTTCGTGGGCTAATACCCATCGGATGCAAGAGGGTATTAGCCCTCAGGGCCGGTGACAGGAATTTTGGGGCCCCGTACGGCAGATCGTACGCCCCCCCCCCCCGTCTCCCGCCACCCGCGCCCCCCCCCCCGTCTCCCGCCGCCCCCCCCCCGGCCGATCTCCCGACGCCCCCCCCCCCCCCCGGCCGATCTCCCGACGCCCCCCCCCCCCGGCCGATCTCCCGACGCCCCCCCCCCCGGCCGATCTCCCGACGCCCCCCCCCCCCGGCCGATCTCCCGACGCCCCCCCCCCCCCCCCGGCCGATCTCCCGACGCCCCCCCCCCCCGGCCGATCTCCCGACGCCCCCCCCGGCCGATCTCCCGACGCCCCCCCCCGGCCGATCTCCCGACGCCCGCGGCCCCCGGCCGATTCATCCCCCCCCCCCGGGCCGGTCTCCTACCTCCTGCGGGCCCCAACCCCAGCATGTGCTGCGGCCGCGTGGCCGGCCGGGAGACGCAAAGGGGGGCAGGGAGGCTGCTGGGTGCCGGGGGAGGGGGCTGGTGAGCGCGGCAGCAGCTGCCCGGAGCCGCGCCTCGCTCACAGCCCCGGCGACAACGGGTACAGCTGAGTACCGGCCCCGGACTTCAGGACCCCCCCCTGAAGTCCGGGGCCCGGTACAGCTGTACCCGTTGTACCCCCCTGTCGCCGGCCCTGTTAGCCCTCAAAAGCTTATGCTTCAATACTTTAGTTAGTCTTTAAGGGGCCACAGGACTCTGTCACTTCTGCAATTCCAGACTAACATGGCTACCTCTCTGATTCTTTATGTGTATGTAACCTTTCCTCTCTGATGGATGCCAGTTCATTAAGGGCTGTATAAACACCTTAGAAAGTGTCCACATTTAAATTGCTTTGATAAAGTTAGTAAACTAATTCTTGTTAATGAGTTTTGTTAAATTAATGTGATACAGCATGGCCAGCGGGCAGCAGGAGGAAGTTAGAGGGAAGCAAGTTTGCTAGAAGTTGGTTGGAGCAGCTGGAGCCAATTAAGGCACCTGAAGCCAATTAGAGTCCCTGAAGCCAGTCACATGATAAAAAAACCCTGCTTCAATCACAGTTGGAAGGAGTTGGAGCAGAGAGCAGTTTGGAACCAAGAAGACCCAAATCGTAGGTAAAGAGACACCTGGCTTGTGTAGAAAGAGGGCAGGAAGACCCACAAGCTGAAGGGTAGGAGAGGGAAGTAGCCCAGGGGAAAGAATAGCTAGTTCAGGTGGTTTACTGCTATCCTCAGGGCCCCTGGGTTGGGACCTGGAGTAGAGGGTGGGCCCGGGTCCCTCCCTCTCCATTCCCCTCCTCTCGGATACTAGTGGAGCGGTCAATACCCTGTTCAAGGGCAAGAAATGGCTTCCTAAACCCCCCCATAAGAAGAGAAAGTGTGGGACCCATCATAATAGTGCCAGCAAATTGCCACATTAAGTAGCTGCTGATTATTGGATTTTCTTTACAGCTGAGTAGCATGTACTTCCCACAGAGAAGAAATACTGTATGACACTTATAAATCACTTTTTAGAATAGCTAAATGGCCAATTCTAGCACTCGAAAACTTTAACATCTCCACCTGTTCATACTAAAAGTAAACACTAAACCTTCCCAGCTGTTCTCCAAGACCTTGTTAAAAGAGTGATTTCTGTGCACACGCACACACACACACACACACACACACCCCACTGTAGCTAGGAACTGGGTTAAGCCAGTGTTCAAGTTACCTTCCTAAATTCTAGATCACTGCAGTGAGTTTAAACAAAATACAGTTATTTGGCTGCCTGGCAGCAGGGAAGTAAATCAGGTCAGCATGACTGGTAAGGGAGGGGTGGAATGTTTGCATGGTGTTTAGCAAGAGAGATCTGTGAGCAAGCATACCCCATGCTCCAGGGCGGGGATGTATGTTTACAGTTCCAGCTTGCCACATGTCAAGCCGCAATTTTTGCCCCAACTTCCCATCATCCACCCTCATAGCCCTTAAGGGCACATCTGGCTCCCATGTAGGCTGATAAAGGAAAGCATGCAGCAGACAGTAGTGCAGTTCAGAGAACAGATAAAACATCTGTAGATCCTGTACCACAAGGCCAATTGCTAATGCACCCAGCATGTGGCCTTGCTGTAAGTAGCTTGACAGGATGCTTGGCAATGACCCCAGGATGGAGCCCCCCCATCTCACATGGCATCCTCCTGCAATCAGAGGGTCTCCTTGTGAGACCAGAGGAAGGAGATGCAGCAACAGATGCGACCACAGCAGTCACACCTAATGCAGACATACCCTACGTGTAAATTGCTGAAGCAGTGGATTCGGAAACATGGCCTCCTAAGGGCTCAATTACACCCTTTAAGACCGCCTTTCATTGGGGACAGTGCAGAGCAAGCCTCCCAAGACATGGGAGATCTATTATACACTGCAACTGGGAGGTGAGCTTGTATACATACAGAATATGTTTACACTGCAATTAAAAACCCTCAACTAGACCATGTTCACTGTCTAGGGTTCGGAGGGCTCGTGTGAAGAGGCTGTTGAATTGTGGTGTAGATGTTCGGAGCCCTGTGAGGTGGGAGAGTCTCCGCGGTTAGGCTGCAGCCTGAACATCTACACGACAATTAAACAGCCCCTTAGTATGAGCCCAGCAGGGGACAGGGACTAATTGCAGTGTAGATAGAGGTACCTGAATTGCTTTGATCTAATTCAATCAAAGCTAGCTTGAGAAACGAAAGCAGAGTAGCAGTGGCCCCCGGTATGTCTCGAGCTAGCATGTGCTGCCACCCATGCTGCTGCAGATGCATGGCTACTGTTATGGGAGCTAGCTCTGAGCTAGCAAGAGCAAAGCTAACCTGGGGGGAGGTGATGACAGCAGGCGTGCACATACCCAATTGCAGTGTAGATATGCTCCCAGAACAATGTAGCGTGCTCTTCTCTGCACCCTGCCATCTCCACTGGCTAGAGCATGAGAAAAGCATCGCTCCACCTCCTCTCAGCCAGGCCCCTTGTGATTTGCATCTATACGGATGCTAGCAGTGCCTGTGCTCAGGATAGCAAAGGAACTGCAGTTGTATGCACTGAGCAATGAGAGGTGTGGGGAGGGAACCAAGAGGACTTTATACTCCTTGTCCCGTTCTCAGACTCAAAGCCCTTAAACAAGAAAGGAGATATTTCTTGGACTTACGGAACCTTCTATAGCCTTCAAACAAACAATCCTACCTATTATTTACTATGGCTAAAAGGGGATAGCCTACCCAAAGAAAGTTGGTGCTCACCAGGTAAGCATGAGCTGGAGTTGGAATGAGACTCCAAATCTTTATATATTACCTCAGTTATAAGGACTAGGAAGAAAAGGTTTCCTCTAACCCCCATCACACACACACAATGAAGAGATGAAAAAAATTGTGACTCCACTGAAAAGGTGGTTTTTTTGGGAAGTCAGATTTTAATATAATTGAACTGTTCGTTGAACATTACATATTGATTTCATTAACTATAGAAAGCCTTTGTGCTAGTGTAAATTGAAAAAATATTTGTTTCTATATTTAGCTGTGTACACTGAGCCCATCACAGGGCCTTTAAGGCAAAAAAATTGTTTATCCATATCACACATAGATCATTGTCAATTTAGTGAATCTTCTGGTCTACATAGAATATATCCTGTTATTCCAGCTCAGGAGAAAAAAAAAATCTGAGTAAAAACACATCCCATAGAAGCCAGCTGAAAAAAGTTAAGTAAGTTTTCTCGAGTGTGAGAGAGGGGGGACACATTTCCTTTCCAAAAAAGATACCTTTTCCCCCTTGCTTCCCACCACTCTTGCATTTTTCATTGAAAGAGTGGCAAACGCAAAGCCTGAAAAACAAATAGTTTTAAATGATCTGTTTATTGTTATGACGGAGGGCATTGGTAGGCTCCAGCAAGTGCATCTGGTCTATGAGCAACCACAGTCCTCGCTGAAGCTAATGGATATGCTAGTCAGCCTTCATATCTGGTTAAATGGAAGAAGCGATATAGCTCCTTTTTGTAGTAAGACAGATGGAGACAACAAAAGCCATAACACAAAGTGCTAGCCACATGGAAGGCCTGAGCAAGAACCAATTCCTTGATTTCCAAGGCCAGAAGGGACGGTTGTGATCATCTAGGCCAGGGGTGGGGAACCTCCGGCCCGTGGGCCTTATACGGCCCGCCAAAGCCTTACGTCCGGCCCGTGCACGTCCCTGGCCAGCGGCTCCCCCAGGCGCTTCCCGCCCCCTTCGCCGAACGCGGAACCGCCCCTGCCTGGCGGCCCGGGGCAGCTCCGCGCTCGGCGAAGAGGCCGGAAGCGCCTCGGGGAGCTGCCGGCCAGGGACGTGCGCGGGCCACCAGGTGGGGGCAGCTTCCCCAGGTGCTTCCCAGCCCCTTCGCCGAATGTGGAGCCGCCCCTGCCTGGCGGACCGGGGCGGCTCCGCGCTCGGCGAAGAGGCCAGAAGCGCCTTGGGGAGCCGCCAGCCAGGTTGCGCAGGGGCTGCCAGGCGGGGGCAGCTCCCCCAGGTGCTTCCCGGCCCCTTCGCCAAACGCGGAGCCGCCTCCGCCTGGCGGCCCGGGGCAGCTCCGCGCTCGGCGAAGAGGCTGGGAAGCACCTGGGGGAGCCGCCGGCCAGGGACGTGCAGGGACGGCTCTGCGCTCCAGCCTGCAGGTGGGCGTGGCTCCGCGCTGGGGACAGCAAGTGCCTGGAGAAGCCGCCGGCCAGGGACGCGCGGGGGCGGCTCGAACCTGGGGGGGGGCGCCGGCGCCGCGGGGAGCCGACGGTCAATGGGGTGGGGGGGGGAGGCCGGGGTGGGCGAGCTGTGGGTGCAGGAGGGAAGGAGGTTTGGTGGGGGGAGGCTGGGCTGGGTGGGCATGGGGGGCAGGAGGCTGGGTTGGAAGGGGGGAAGAGGTTAGCTTCGGTGGGGTGGGCTAGGCCAGGCAGGGGTGGGGGAAGAAAAGCAGTTTGATGGGAGGCTAGGCGGGGGTAAAGCAACATCACCCCCTACACCCAGGCTGATAGCGGGAGCTGACTGGGGCAGGCGGCAGGACCCCGGCTGGCAAGGGGCCAGCGGGGAAACCCCAAAGCAGTGCAGGGCTAAGCACTCCGCTTGCCACTGCTTTGGGGTTTCCCCCGCTGGCCCCTTGCCAGCTGGGGTCTCAGCTCCCATTGCCAGCCTGGGCTTCCTCGGGGGGGGGGGGGGGCGGCCCACGAATGACATTATAAATGTCCAAATGGCCCATGGCACAAAAAAGGTTCCCCACCCCTGATCTAGGCTGACGTCCTGTACAACAGGTCACAGAACTGCCTCAAAATAGTTCCTAGAGCAGGTCTTCAGTCTTGATTTAAAAAAATTGTCAATGATTGAGATCCTACCATAACCCTTGGTGAATTGTTCCAGTGGTTAATTATTCATTAAAAACGTACACCTTATTTACAGTCAGAATTTGTCCAGCTTCAACTTCAGCCATTAGATCATGTTATACCTTTCTCTGCTAGACTGAAGAGACCATTACTAAATACTTGTTCTCCACATAGGTACTTATAGACTAAGGGGAAGTCTTTACTAGCAATGTTACAGCACTGCCATGGCAGCGCTTTAACGTGGCTGTGTATTCGTGGCACCAGCTCTCCCAGTGCTGTGTTAAAAAAAACCACACACACAGTACTGGTGCACTGTCCACACTGCCACTTTTCAGCACTTAAATTTGCAGCACTCAGGGGTGTGTTTTTTCACAAGTGCAGTGCAGACAAGGCCTAAGCAAGTTACCCCTTAACCTTTTTGTTTGTTATGCTAATTAAATTCAGCAGTAAGGGTTTCCCTGGGAACTGATTGCAAACAGAGAGGCTGGGGCATTGACAGGATTGCAGCAGTGTGTATCTGTGTATGTAAGAAACAGAAAGCAGACAGAGAAGCCAGGACAAAGCCAGAGAAGGACAAATAGCATGACCCTGAGAGGAAGCCAAGAGAGATGCTAGCTGAAGAGGTAGGCTTGGAACTGCAAGCCAAGATACTGTTCCCTGTTTGTTCCTACTGTGTTCAGGGAAAACAGGCCTGCCTTTTTATAAATGAATGGGATTGCACTAAAGAAATATCTTCTTTGTATCATCATTTTTTCCTCCTAATAGCAACATCACAACAAGGACCTGAATAGAGGCAAAAAGGGGAAACTTAATCATTGAAAATATTTTTAAATCCTCCATTTTTAATGCTTTTCATAGTTTTGAACAATAAATTTCTCCTGCTGTAGGCTCTTTCAGAATAAAAAGGAGCAACAAGTTTCAGAGTTGACATACTCAAATGAAACTGTCCCAACCCTCCAGTCTCATGATAGTCTGATCTAGGGACTGTCAGCAGAATTGCCCAAATGGATCTCAGCTATCAGAGGGTGCATGGAGAGTCAGACTCTCAGGTATCCAGGACCTAAACCCTACAGGGATTTATAGATCAAAGTCAACTTAAGTTCTTTCTAAGAGCAAACTGGAAGCCAGTGCAGTATGTGGCAAACAGAAGAACTATCTTCTACATTCATACTAGTCAGTGAAGTTGGGACAATAGTACACAACAGTGTCCATTTCATGGTAATTTGAATATTAATAGAGTGACAATTCTCAAGCTCCCTTTGAAAATTGTGTTTTACTGGCACAAATGTCTCTGGAAAGTAAGTTTCAATGTCACTTGTATAAGCACCGATGTCAGTAGTGCTTCCATAGTCATTTTATCAGGGAACAGAAAAAATGACTTATTCCACCAATCTCAATTTACCAATGCAGCAATTATCCATCTCCAATAAACATCAGTGATCAATACAGCATGTGAAAAAACTCACTTCACAAATAGATACATATATAGATCGATAGATATTAATTATTCACTAAGACAATCACCATCTGCCAGAGAATAGTTTGAGCACAAAGGCTAAATTTGTCAAATGATTTGTTAAAATGTATTGGCTCAGTTCTGCTTCTCTGCAAGTGGGTAGCAGGAAGAAAGAAGACTATGGTAGCTGAGGCACTGAACTGGAATTTAGAAGGTCTGTAGCAGAAGTACTTACATCCCCAGTGCCGGCACAAGGTATTGTTCCTCCTTGGTGGCTATAGCAGAGGAGGGAGCCGGCGTCCACAGTCACACAGTAGTTGTATCCGCCGAATTGCCACTGACAGGCAGTCGACTTGTTGAGCTGCTGCCGAATTGTCAGCGGCAACCGTCTAGGTTGCCTAACGGGTAGCGCCGGCCCTGTACATCCCCTACATAACAGTAAGCAAATCATTTGTCTCTAGGCTTCAGTTCCCCCATCTGTAAAATGCGACCACCAAGACTGTTGTGTGGATAAACTCATTTATAGTTTGTCCCACACACCAATGGCAAGGGCTTGTGTGACTAATGCATCTTTTCTAGGGTGGTTGAAGTTTGAGTGTCAATACCACAATAATGTAAGTGATTAGTGAAGTCCACATCAGAGGAAAGACAACAAATAGTGGACACCTGACACTCCAGGAGTTGCTACTTCAGGGTGAACAGATACCCCTCCATTGAGAGCTTGTAACATAACTCCAGAGATGTCTCTCTACCAGCTTGCTTAGGTTGAGTTTCAGTCAGCTCCTCTGACCCCTGTGGTTATCAGCTCATCACCAACCATGAGCTTCTTCTTTTTTTCACATTTATTTTATCTTGCATAACTACAAATGGTGTCAATCATATTATCAGGCCCTTTTAAAAAATCTCTCTCTGGCCTTCAGTAGTGAATTCTACAGAGTGAAAGCATGCTGGAATAGAATGATTCTCCTTCTTTGGTTCTGAATGTAGTTAACATTCCTATACTACAAAATTCATATTTCAGGTATGGTTATTTATAGATATGCAAGAAGGGCAATTAGTTTTAAAGAAAATCCAAGTCACTAAATCACTTGAAATAAAAATTTCAACTTACTGGCATGGAGAGCATGGATAATATGCATCAAATAGAAAACATCAAGTGAGCGTGCATGGCTTAGTTAACTAATGAGCCATTGCTTTGTCTCATTTTGCCATCTAAAGAAAAGATATGCAGAACTTATAAAAATGACAAGGCCATTTCATCTCAATCAGTTTGGGTCAAATTTTAAAACACTGATGCCAAAGTCTTTACCCACAGAATCCACATTTCCATAAACAAAATGGGTAACTGGAAAAATTAGTGTTTGCAGATGCAGATGTACAACTTCAGCTCTCACGTTTGAAAATATTTTGCCCCTTATGCTGTTCTGAGAAACAACGTTCCTAGATCTTCTCTACCGTTACTTGGTACATCTTCCTACTCACCAACCAAATTCAGATTCAGCACGTCTGACACATTCAGATTCAGACTCTGAAAGAATCTTCAAGTTGCAAAGTCAAACACCCAAAAGTTCAAGTGCAAGAATTAAAGCTAGCTGCCTGTGGAATCTTAACTCAACCCTCATGTGTATACATTATGCTACAGTCTTTAAAATGAGATGATCACATGCTACTTTTCCCACAGAATCCTAATCTCTTTCCGTGCACAGAATGGACCCACTTTGGGGATAGAGGAGTCTGTTGTCTGTAGGAAGCCTCTCTCATTTGTAGGATGACCAGATGACCCTATTTTATAGGGACAGTCCCAATATTGGGGGCATTTTTTTCTATAGGTGCCTATTACCCCCCATCCCCATCCCGATTTTTCACACTTGCTGTCTGGTCACCCTATTTGTTGCAGAAGTTGGAAGGGATGGTAGGCAAGGGATTGGGGGGGGAGGGAGGAAGTTGAATGAGGTTTCTATATACCTGCTTCTCACACCGAGTTCTTTTGTGATGCTGAGCAGGTCACTTAAGCAAAGTTTTTTGCAGGTTGCCACTAACTGCATGTTCCTCATTTCTGAGTACTCAACCTGAAACACCAAAAATAAGGGTCTAGAAATAGGAGTGCTCATAACTGCAACTGAAGTCAACGGGAGCTGTACTTTAAACCTATAAAGCGTCCCAGTGTTTTTCAAGATCGGACACCCAAAATTAGTTGACAACAATTTTGGCTTTAATTTGGCTGCTTCATTTCCCCATCTGTAGAATGGAGATAATACCACCACCTCTCTGCACAGGGATGTGGTGAATATAAATCATTAATGTTTGTAAAGAACAAAGACACTACAGCAACAGCAGCATAGAAGAGCCTAGGAGGAAATTAATAATTCTGCATTCAGTAAAGGGTTTGGAAGCTGTCCTGTAAATAATAAATGGCACCATATATTGAATGAAGATGATGAAAATATTGAATAGCTACCCATTCAGTGAGCACCGTCCATCCTGATCACTTAATGAGACAGAGGTCTGGGCGGAGGGAGAGGTAATAAAAAGGGTGTATGTGACCATGTATTTAAAGATGGTCATAATGCACATGTACAAAGGAGCAAATTCAGATTAGATAGGTAACCTAAATATTCACAATGCCTATTTTGAGTTCTTGACTTTACAACCTTGGTGTTTTTGATGTAACTCGCCTATTACAATGAGAAAAACAAGAGGTGGGGGAGGGAAACTAAGGTACATAAAAGGGAAGTGACTCGCCCAAGATCTTGTACAATCCCAGCACATTGCCCCATCCACTTGACCACACAGCATCTTTGTCTTCTTCCGTTGCAGTCAAGATGAAGCAGCACATTTGAGATACTATTGTCAAAAGGAGATGATGTTCCAAGACACTGAACAAACATTCCCTCCCAGTAATGTGTACCAGGCCATGTGATACTCCAAGAAAAGAGGCTCAAAATGACTGTGATCACCATCTGACTCAAAATCTACAAAAGCACAACAGATGGATGTAGCAGGCTCATCTGTTGCTCTTTTGATGATCATTTCCAGAACTGCCAAGCAAACAGTTTTTAATATAGTCCAACAGGGAAAATCCAGTTCTTAACATTAATACAATTTGAAATTTTATAATGAGAGATTTAAAGATGCCTAATTGGCAAGTCTGTTACATTTCTTTCTGCTTTAATTAGTTCTGTGTCCATTAGACCTCTTTTGCCTTTTTTCCTGTGGGAATAAATGTATTGTCCTTAATGTTTGAATGACTTTAAATAGAAGATGTCTGTCATTAAAATCCTATGAACAATCCTGTGATAAAACTATCTGTGCTACTTATATTTTATTTATGCTTACATTCTCATTTTACAAGGTTTATTTATTTCACAACAACAACAGATTTTATGCCACCTGTGCTGTAATTGCGTGTATCACATGATCTGTTGTTTGTAATTTTGTTCTACATTCTACTTCCAGTTTCCACAATGGGAATATTGCATAGTGCCACACTCTTTGTAAGTCTAGCATGGACAACTGCCTGGGATCAGGTAGGAAAAAGTTTTATACTTTTGGTTCATACAACAGGGCCCTCTGGCCCTACTCTGCTCTGGCAAACAGTGTTAAATTCTACTCAGATCAGTTAAGTTCTCCAGGAAGAAGCCATAAAGCAGCAGCTCCCTGAACAAGGAGAGACGCTTTCTTTGACTTAAACTCAAGACTACAGGTTTGGATAAGAAAACCAAGCTTGCTATTTTAGTGTTACACTTTTATGTCTGTTATATGTTTGGCTTTGACCAAAGGAGAAAAAGTCTCCCAGGAAACAGGGACCTGGGTGGCCAATTGTTTTGGTGCTGAACTGCTTTATCACCTTGCAGTGCTCTTTTAGCTTTTTTCTCAAATTACCATTGGTTTTATTTGAGAATGAGGGCGTAGTTTTCAATATAAACATACATCTTTCAATGTCATTCACTGCTACAATAGAACCAGCTTTCCATATATTACCACCACCTCTGACACAAAAGTGTCTTTTGAAAAAAAAGGGAAAATAATTTCCCCCTTCCACTCTCAGAGGTTGAGGAGTGGAAGATCTCTTCCACATTTCCAGGATATTTTTTTTACTGGCTTACCTACCTTACTGACAGGGTAAGAAGGAGAAATCAGTCAGCCATTTCAGCACTCTGCAAATTCATTACTATAATATCAGGTCTATGGCTGTAGCAAGAGTCTGCAGGCACAAATATGTTGGTTTCACCTTAAACATGGTTCTGGGGCTGCAATTCCATAACCTGTGTCCAGTTCATACTGTATCTTGCTTTTTCGGTCTATGTGAGCATTTTAAATGTTTCACTACAGAGCATCAGTATGTTTCGGCCTCGGCCATATTCCTATAATATTCATGAGGGTAAGCTTCCAAAATACCCATGCAAATGTTATTTAAAACAAATCTTTAGTTTCCATCCACTAGAAATGCATGTTTTTTTTATTGGGTGAGTGTCCAATATCATATAACTTATTACCATTTAGAAATAGTCAACAGTTCGAATACAGAATGCTCAGTAAGCTGTTCACAATCAATTCCCAGATTTTTTTAAAAAAATAGTACAAAGTACAGCTTCGAACAACAAATTTAAGACTATCATCTTCCAGCTATTCTGCAAGCAGAGTCTACACTTGTCTAATAAAAAAAATAGATGACAAATTATTCTGACATTATCCTTTTTCTCTCCCCCACCGAACTAACAGTAGAATACACAAAAGTGGTACAGTATACAATCTATTAGAGACACTCAAGCTACAACCAGTTCTTTAGCAGGATCTTAATATATAAGTCCTCAATTCCATCATTTCCTCTGACTGATAGTTGTGCAGAAGGATGCTTGTAAATAGGTAATAAAATTGGAGAAGAAATAGGCTGAAGACAGCATGTAGTGTTTGTGGTACAAGAAACATAAAACAGCTTGTTCCTTTGCAACATGGGGCAATGCAATCATCTTCCAGAAGGCCACTTGCAGGAGGAAGATAGATATGAGTTATTTGCTGCTCACAGAAGGAAACAAAATTAACGGAAAGGAAACGAGACAAGTTGTTCCCAGATAACAGGAAATATCTGTGCTGGTCTAAAAAGGAATGTGCTGGTTTGCCACCCTACCAACAATGTATCTCCACTCACATCCTCCCAGCTCAACCTGGATTTGAATTAAAGTGTGCTGTGGAAAGATTCCTGCCCTTTTCATATGTCTAGCAATTGATCTATAAAAATATAGTCAGTCAGTTTAGAAGGGCAAAGTTCCATTTATTACTTCCCATAGCTAATAGTTGCTTTCAACAGAAAATGGTGGGCACTGGATTATAATACATTGCTAAATGCAAAATGTGTATCAGCTACTAGTTCAACACTGAAAAGCAAAGCTGCCTTTTATTGTACTATGCATATTCTGAGCTACTTTGGAACTGCAGTCACAAAGGCCATTTACACAGCAACATCAAGCTGCAGTTTGTGGAGGAAGTAGTAAGACAAATTCCTACCACACAAAGTCATGAAACCAGAGATGCTAGTAGTCCAGGCAACACAAAGACAGGTGTAGACTTACTTTGCTTTCCCCTCCCATCCTGGAGAACCTAACAGCAGGGCCAGATCGGAGACACTATTATTGGGCAGCGCAACTACAGGCTCTCCAATCTGAATGGTACCAGCATTTACTATAAATAAAGGTGGTGCAGGAAAATCACTACCTGTTAGGTTCAAGAATTCTTAGGAAAACATCTGACTCAAAAGGGTTCTCTCTTCTAGCACTTTCCTTTAGTTTAAAAATCGGAGCCAGCCCTGCCCCTTTTCCTCTAAGAGGAACTGGATACTATACAATCTTCCCTCTAGGAGATAAAGATCCCATATTGTTTTAAGCTTGAGGAGGAGTAGGCCTGAACAGAGTAGAGCACCTCATTAAAATGAAGAACAAGGAAATAATAGAGATTACTTTCAATAGAGACTACTTTTTAAAAAAAGAGTTATACAAATTAAAGTATATCAGACTCTTGTGAAATAATGGTAGGCTTCAACAGACCGCATACAGAGATTTAAAAGACTATGATGAATTCTAGGGCATCCTTTTGAAGCTATACGTAGAACTCATTAAACCTGATAATGAAGATAGATGTAATTACACTACACAACACGGGGAAAAACGCTTTGGAGAAGGACATTCCCCATGGGCATTGGTCGCTTATTTGACAGAAAGCAGCTTCCATAGGAATAATAAGAAAAGCATAAGTTACAATGAGCATGGTACCCAAGTGTCACGGAGTGCCCAGGCGATGGTCTGAAACTTGCTCCCTATGAAGCCAGATAGGATTCCAGGGGAAGTGTTCCCTCTCCGTACACAGCCTGTTTCCAAGGCTAGGAGCTTCACGGGTACCCACTTCAGCCTTCCTGGGTCTGACCTTGGAGCATTTAGCACCTTCTGCCCCTCCATGCGCTTCCCCCAGCGAGCCCGCCTGGGCGAGCCCGTGGATTCTGCACCCCAGTCCACAGTCAGACGTGACTCTCAGCCAGGCAGTAAAACAGAGGTTTATTCGTCGACAGGTACACGGTCTAACACCAAGCTTGTAGGTATCCGAACCCCTCAGATGGATCCATTTTGGGGGCCCAGGGAGGCCAGAGCCTGCCTGGGCCTGCCTCCCTTCTGTCCAACCAGCTTCCAACTCCAAACTTAAATTCACTCTCTCCAGCCCCTCCTCCCCCCCCCCCCCCCGCTCAGCCAGGTCAGGTGACCTCCCTTCCCCACTTGGAGTCAGATTACAGCTTCAGGTATGGACACCTGCAGAGAGGCTGTGCTTTGCATCAGCTACACATCCTTATCCCTTCACATAGACGCTCAATAAATGCATAGGGGAAAGTGAGGCACACACGCAGTATTCCTACTCCGTCACACCAAGTCCATTTTTTACTCATTAAAAGAGACTCCACTGAGATGTATCTGATGGCTGCTGGGGAGAGTACAAAACAAAAAGGTTCAGTTATCCCAAAGCTGGGGGAAGAAACATATCTAGTAAATTTTATCTCTGCTCTATAAGAGCACTACTATTGGAGGCTGCTGAGGAGATACGATTCTGCTTGGTGCAAAGTCCAGCGGTGGCATTGTAGCCAGAGGTATTTATTTAATCACTGTATTGAAGTCGTGGGTTTCTGAATCTTCCCAGGTTTGCCACCTGAGCCTTAACTGATGATTCTCCATTACCACCATGATCAAAAGGATCTTGTTGCTGTTTCCCAAAAGAGGCTTCGTTTTCATTGCCATTCCCATTTGAGGAGTAGTGTTACCCTTTGTTTCACTGTGTTTTAAATGCAGCTGGCATTTGTCTTTGGGGCATTTATATGGCCTCCATTGCTGTAATATCTGAGCACCGCTCTATCTTTAATGTATTTAACCTCACGATACCCCTGTGAGGCAGGGATGTGTTCTTTAATAGATAGTCCCCCATCTATAAAACTGGTGCTAAGGCAGAGAGACTTAGTTTCATGCACACACCTAACAGAGCAGGGAATCAAACCTGAGTCTCCCAAGTACCCAGCTGGCTCATCCTTCCTCTCTGACTGAATCTCAATTCACAAGTATTTCAGCACATGAGGAGCAGCTGCTCCAGCTCTTGATTCACTGGAAGCGATTGCCATGTAGACAACCTGGGGGTGAAAAAGTCAGCTCTCCGCACCTGCAAGAAATCCCACTGGCTTAGATCAGTGCTCCTTGCAACCTAATGACATTTACTTACAAGTCAGTGGAAATCACTGGTTTGAAAATCCCTGAATTAAATGTTTTTATTCTGTTTGTAAGTCTAATTTTATGTGGCACAAGACTTCAGTAAGCTTTAGCTAACTAACACATTTATCTTATGAGTGTTGAGTTTGGAAAGAAATCTTGTTTGTAAACCAGCTGTTGGCTGGTACACAATATGTGGGTAGGCAAACATCCAACTCTACCTGTGAGTCTCTTAATGTCCCATAAGGTTTAATTGCTAGTAAGAGATGTATAAAAAAGTGGAAGGGGCAATTTGATGCAGATTTAAATTGCTCACTGGGGCACAATGCTGTGTAGTTTGATGGAGCAAATTTATGCATGCAGTCCAGAAACTAGAAAAAGGTAACGACTAGTCTGGGGCTTTCTTCAGTAAACAATAGTCAGTCCACTTCAGTGTTTCTTGGTCCTGACCCTGGATGTAGCTTTGACTAATAAAGAGCTCAGTTGGTGATTTCCTGATATAACAGAGCGCTATGGAAGCCAGCCCCATACCTGACCCAACATTCTGCCTCTAGCTAATCCACTGAGCATGATTTAAAGTGATTGTTTCCATCGCTTGGGTAATTATGCATTACAGCACAAGACATATGAAAGTTTGTGTTGCTGGTTGTTTCTTTTTTCTTAAACTGGAATGTATCACACCATGCTCTGCAGTGGTGTTTCTCAGTGATTGGTCCTTGGACTGGCATCAGCCCCTGAGATCTCCCTGACATAGTTTAGGAGGACAGCAAGCTGGTCCCTGGTATCAAAAAGGTTGAGAAACACTGATCTACAGTATATATAAATTGAAAGGCAATTAATACTTAAACAGCATGTTAAACACTAAGATTAATGCTTCTCGCCACATAATGTGCTTTGCAATCCCCCCTAGAATTATTGCAAGTGTAGTTCATCCAAAAATGCATTTGGTATACTAGAGAGCTAATAAAGTATAATCTTATTCTAAATTTGTACAGGTCACTGTCAGGGTGTGCAGTTTGCCTAAGACACTTCAAAGTGTTAATAAGAAAGAATACATCTTATGAAAGTGTAAGGGTGCAGATTGTTACATGGCATGCACATGCAAATGCAGTGCAGAGTGTAAACACACTTCCCACTAGCTTGAACCCATGGCAGTTCCCATACCATAAATATAGTGTTGTTACTGTAATTGTGAAAATTTAAGGCCTGTTGTGTCTCCTTTGTTGAATTTCTGGAAGGTCTCACTGCATTTTAGAGGTCCACCTACTAGATGTGAGGAAAACCTTAGCAGACACCATGAGCAGGCATTTCTGCCAGGATCACAAAAGGGAACTGAGCAGTTCTATCTTCTGGAAGATCTGTCTCAGTTGGAGCTCTGCAGAAACAGACCGCTTCGTGACACAAAATGTCATCACTTCTACTGGAGGGGGGACTCAGTCACAACTCTCTGGGTGTTGCTTTCCTCACTCATTGTGTGGGGTTCTGCTATATGCCTGTCCTCCAATACCATTGCTTGCCTTTGGGCTTTGTGATTGAAAAGGAACCGGAAGGGAGATGGGTCAGCACTTCTCCATATATCTTTGGTCTGGAGCATGAGCAGGTGTAGGCGTAGGCACAGATGCTACTGACAAAAACATCTCCAATCAAATGTCCACAGGGATACCCACACCTAAAGTGGAACATCCCTGGGACAAAACATTTTGAAGAACTCCAGTTACCGTTCAGATACATAACATCTCCTTTTCCATAGTTTTAAAACACTGTCACTGAATCAGTCTAGATTTCCTCAAAAGGCTCACGTGTCATTAGTGAACTTTTGATGAATGGGAGCTGAGTTTGAAGTTCATAATAAAACCCTGAGCTAGGTCAAACTAGGTCAAGCTTCGTGTGATCTTCTACTGCAAAACTGTCATGTTGCTCCGCTTCAAACTCTTTATGGCTCTTCTTGTCATGCATAACAAAAAGAACCATATTCTGCTGCTGTTTAAGTTATAGACATTTTTTATTTAATAGGAACAGACAGAACAACACTGATTTCAAAAAGGGTAGGTTTGGGCCTATATTTTAGTGCTACACTATAAAAGCTAGCAACTATACCAGTGCATAGGTGCCCTGGATAAACTTTTTAAAATATATTAATACATAAGACTTTGGCAGTTAGTTACCCACAGATACACTATCCCTGCACAGAATCAACATTAAATTAGCTTTTTCTGTAATAGAAAGGACTCTTGAAGTTAGTAATGAGTAGCATAACCTCTGTTGCATTGGAGGGTGTTTCTATGAGTGTGGCAGGGTCCTATCAGTCGTAGCACAATACTTCTAATGATAGAATTTCGACAGCATTGAATTCACTTCAGCACCAGATGACGTCCAAGCAAACAGCAATGATAAGAACTGATTTCTGACTGCACAGGTCACACTTTATGATTTTAAGCTGTAATGTAGATTGCTTCTTATTAGCATTCAACATGTTCATTATTTCCAGATACAATTGCTACTGTGGCGCATCTGAAGGTCTCTGAAAGCATCTAACTTCAACCACAGGATAAATGAGAATAGACATCACACCTAATTTAAAAGATAAAAGTACATGGGTTAGAGACTCTTCATCTTTCTGTGAATTTTTTCCCGATCAGAAATTAGGATACAGTTTCATTTCTAGGAAGCCAAAACTGAGACAAAAATTGTTGATGGAAGAGGAATGGTTTTAAATGGATGGAGTGTGGCAATATTGGTCCTTAATATTATGAAATATCAATAGTTCTGATCCTCAGGTGCTGAGCCCAGAGAAGCTGCAAGTATTCAGCTCCTCTCAGAATTAGGTTCTAAGTCAGGAAGGAAAAAATTGTAGAAAATACTACATTTATTTCCCCTAAATCATTATTATTACCTCTTCACATCATCATATAATAGAATCCCCTGTCTTTCTGCTTAGTCCATCTTTTTCCATCCACTCCTCTTCCCCCCCCCCCACCCCACGTCCCTTTCTTTTTAAAAACACACTCTTATATTAATGCTAATGCTCATGAAAGATCGCAGATTGAGTGCCCTGGGGACTCAATTTCTGAAGTTGTCTACCCACACTACAGTTACCATGCAAGTTTTTGGTTGCTGCCTCACCAATGCAACACAAGCACATAGGGGTGATAGGCCAACTAATTCTGCCTGGACATTGCATTTTTTAGCCTCTATGTTGAGGTCCTAACAATCTGCTGGTTGCATTGGTAGGTTTGTAGTGTAGACGTCTGCCTGCGGGATCTTGGCTGAGAGAATATTCATTTTGCAGATGCCTTCAGAGAGCAATACTTCTAGACTGAAACAGATGAAGATTTCAAAGGCTCAGTTTTAGTCACATTAGAACAACAGACATTTTGAAATACCTGGTAGTGAGACGGAGATAATCAAATTTTATGGCAAATTTGCTCCCACATTTATGAATCTGAAATATCTCCAAAGCACCACTGCGACTGCTATGAGGTATTTAAAGAGCTATTGAAGTCTTATGGAAAACTCTGAAAACACATTTTCTTTAGAGACAGTGCTGTGTTTGTATCATCCCATTTCTGCTTTCTCTTATTTGCTTTTTAGCTACTACAGGTATTTACATAAGAACAGGCTCTCTCTCTTGTTTGGGCGCTCATTTGTTCCTGCCACGAGTTTCCACTTGAAGTCACAGGTCCCAAACTATCAGTCAGGAAACACTCCCAGTGAATGTCAGATATCCCAGATCAAGCCCTTAATCTTCAGTTTTTCATATTGAAGTATTTTCTGCTGTAGGCCTGTGGCTTAAAGTGAGGAAATTGGAAGCATGGGAAGATGAACTCCTGAGCAGTTAAGAGCCTGTTCTCTTAGATAAAAATAAGGGGGCATTTAACAAAATTTGTTACAAACAGTTAAGAGTGTTTCAGTGGAGTACAGATCATGAAAACATGATAGTGACTTTGTGTACAGAAATACTGCCTCTTAAAAAAAAAGTCAAATCTTAAAAAGTCTGGAATGGAACAGTTGAGGGCTTAGGGTGACTAGATAGCAAGTGTGAAAAACCAGGACACTTTGGGGGGGGGATGTGGTGAGGACATAGCCGCGTGTATAAGACAAAGCCTCTAATATCAAATGGTCCCAATAATATTGGAACATCTGGTCACCCTATGAGGGCTTCATACAGTTCCCCACTTACCCCATTACTCACTTTCAGCCCATCTTTCTCTGTGATCCACATGAAAACAGCTGTGTGGCCCTAATTTGCAAGCTATCCTGTCCCCTCATTGCTAGTGGCACCTCCTCCTGGGAACTTTGGTTATCTCCTTCTAGGTGCTGCACCCTCCTCTTCTGGTCTCTTCATCCATCCTGTCTCATCCTGTGGCCCCTCTCACCGTAGGAGGTGCAGCTTCATCTTCATGACGTGGCCCTCTGGTCAGGTCATTATGCTCTTCCCTTGCAGGGTATGAGTCTTCCAGCGCAAACTGTCCCAGGCAGTCTGCTCTTCACTGCCTGGTCTGAACCACTTCCTCAGTGGCTGGTACAGGAATCCGGGCCCACCTTCTACTCTGGGTTCCAGCTCAGGAACCCTCTAGTCAGCAGCCATGGCATGTTCCATTCTGGACCTTACTGTCTTTCCCCTGAGCCTTTCCTAACTTTTGTCTCTCCTCCCCTCTCTGAGTTTACCCAGAATCAGAGAGGTAGCCATGTTAGTCTGGAATAGCAGAGGTAACAAAGAGTCCTGTGGCACCTTAAAGACTAACTATAAAGTTTTGAAGCATAAGCTTTTGTGAGCTAATACCCACTTCGTCCGACTAACTTTATAGTTAGCCTTTAAGGTGCCACAGGACTCTTTGTTACCTGAGTTTACCCAGTCGCACATCTCCCTCGTCTCTGGGAGTGACTGTAGACTACTTCCCTGCAGACCCTTCTGCTCTTAGCTCTTGCGCTTTCTATAGGCCCTGCCTGTTCCTGTGCAACTGAGCCTCATTTAATGAATCCTTGCTCCCAGGTGCAGCCTAGAAAGTCAATTGGCCAACCTTAACCCCTTCAGGTCTTGTGTGACGTGGACACCCCACCACCATATTTCTGTTCTGCAGAGGGCTGAAACATGTGCCCAAGATTTAACACACGCTTATGTGCTTGGCAGCATTGGGGACTTTAGAATAACTGAAAATAAGGGCAGGCAACCAACCACCCACCCCCAAGGGGAAAAATATTGCATGCTGTCTCTAAGGCAGAGATGTCTCTGTGCAAAGCACTTTTCTGCTCTTGCTCAGTGTACCCCGGGAGTTGGATCTGATGCTTTCTTCAGTCTGGTCCCCTCTGCCCTTCCCCCCCCCCAAAAAAAAGACAAAATGGTAAAAAGAAAAGGATGACTTACTTCCACCATGGGAGAAAAAATAGTCCTTAATTTACACAGTGTAAAGCATAAGCAAGAGTGGAGGTTTCTGAGTTCCTCATTGTTCCTGTTCCAGTGACCATACTGGCATGGAGCAAGAGAGCACTTTCCCTCAGGAGCCCTTCCTCAACCTTCCTGTATATATATATACTAGCATAAGTGCCCGGCGCTGCTCGGGTCAGTCGGAGGTGGGGAGGTGGCAGACAGCTGACACCCCCTGACCAACCCCAACACCCACCCCTCACCCCTCACCCACCCCAACACCTTCCCACCCCCCCAAGCAAACCGGACACCCCCACCTCACCCCCCCAACCAAACCCGACACCCCCACCTCACTTACCGTCCCACCAAACCCAACTCAGATCCGTCGCAGGCGGGGAGGGGGCCCAGAGCCGAGGGATCCCGGGGACCTTCGCAGGTGGGGGGTGGCACAGAGCTGATGGATTCTGGGGTTCCGTTTGGAGGGGGGAGGGGCAGAGAACTGAGGGATCTCCGGGGTTCCGTTGGGAGGGGGGAGGGGCAGTGAGCTGAGTGATCTCCGGGGTTCCGTTGGAGGAGGGAGGGGCAGTGAGCTGAGTGATCTCCGGGGTTCCGTTGGAGGAGGGAGGGGCAGAGAACTGAGGGATCTCCGGGGTTCCGTTGGGAGGGGGGAGGGGCAGTGAGCTGAGTGATCTCCGGGGTTCCGTTGGAGGAGGGAGGGGCAGTGAGCTGAGTGATCTCCAGGGTTCCGTTGGAGGAGGGAGGGGCAGAGAACTGAGGGATCTCCGGGGTTCCGTTGGGAGGGGGGAGGGGCAGTGAGCTGAGTGATCTCCGGGGTTCCGTTGGAGGAGGGAGGGGCAGTGAGCTGAGTGATCTCCAGGGTTCCTTTGGAGGAGGGAGGGGCAGTGAGCTGAGTGATCTCCGGGGTTCCGTTGGAGGAGGGAGGGGCAGTGAGCTGAGTGATCTCCGAGGTTCCGTTGGAGGAGGGAGGGGCAGAGAACTGAGGGATCTACGGGGTTCCGTTGGGAGGGGGGAGGGGTGAGCTGAGCGAGTGAGGTGTCTGTTGGAGGGGGGTATTATGACATCATCACCACCTAACCGCCCAGACGATGTGATTGGCCCTGAAAGACTTTCACCCCTGGGGGGCGTCAGAGGTGAGATCCGAAAATTTTTCGACCCTTACCAGCATCTAGACCCCAAGACCCCTCACTGTACCAAATTTCAAGTCTCTGGCTCAAACGGTGCGGGAGGACGTTGCAGTCATACGTACATACATACATACATACATACATACATACATACACCACTTGACTTTTATATATATATAGATATATATCCTCTATAAGCCCAGCTCTAATGAATGACTAGTTACGCACTTCCCTGCCTACCTGAGTGTGGGATACAGACATACATCATCAGCTCTTTGTATTTTTATATCATTACTAGTGCAACAGCCCGGGTACATGGGCCAAAGTGCTTAATGCTGTTTGTCCGGGCCGTCTATACGGCTCTCGGCTGCACATGCGCAGCGGCTATTTTGTGCCGCCGAACTACAACTCCCAGCATGCTGTTTGTCCGCGCCATCTCTACTGTGCATGACGGCTTCGGACAAACATCCTCTGGCCTTTTATTATATAGGATATCTAGATAGATACAGTAAAACCTCCATTTAACGGACTAATTCGGGCAAGGTGGTGTCCGTTAAATCAAAAAGTCTGTTATTTAATAATTTTTTAAAAATGAGCTGTCGGAGCAGCAGTCCACCCACCACAGGGTCAGGGCGACAGCTCCGCAGCCCGCCCGCTGCCTGGACCTGGGACTCGGGCGGGAGCCGGCAGCCAGCAGGCAGGACCCAGCAGCCAGCCAGCCCGCCCGCTGCCTGGACCCGGGTGGCAGCCAGGAGCCGTCAGCCAGCCCGCCCACTGTGTGGACCCGGGTGGCAGCCGGGAGCCAGCAGCCAGCCCGCCAGAAATGGATCAGGAATGCATCAGACTTGCACAGAAATTTTGTCCGTTGCATCCGAAATCTGTTAAATCGAGGTCCGTTAAATCGAGGGTTTACTGTATATAGATATTCAAAGTGTGTCTCCCTGCATCAAAAGAAAAACCCACCAAAATGCATTCCTCAGTAAGGCAAGGTTAAAAAAAGGGGTGGGGGGTAAAATTGTGATTTGTAGACCAAGCTAGTTATGATAAGTGAAAACAATTTTTAAAAGGTCCTTATTAATAATTTTGAAAATTTCTAAATGCTATAATACTAAAATTCCTTTTCTGATATATTTTCCAAATTTCTAAGAAAATTTTTACCAGAAGATGGGATGTGGCATATGAAATTTCATGAGGATGGACTTTTGTGTGTGATTGTGGGGCGGGGGGGAAGGGAGGAGTGTCAGGTTGAAATCTTCTGCAGTTCACACAAAAGCAAACATTTTCAAAATTATCTTGAAGTTAGGTACCTATGGGTGAGATTTTCAAATGCACTTAAATAATTTATCAAAGGTCTTGTTGACTTCAAACTGTAATCGTGTAGCCTGTTCAAAGCATTTCAGCCTTCTAGACATGTGGAAGTGTGGTATATTGGAAATGATGTTGGGTGGAAATATAGCACAGGCTGTTTGATTATCAGTTTGATGTTAGGTTTGTGGTGTTCTTACAAGAAGGATTTTATTGGGAACTCCAGCTTTTTCAGCATAGATGAGTGTTTTAAATGTAAAATTTCTTAGTATAACAATGTCTATGGAAAATTTCTATAGCAAAATTCTACTAATAATTAATAAACTAATGAAAATATTAGAACAAAACAACCGCGTTAGCAAGTAAATACTAAAATCGGAAACAAGTAGACAATTAGCAATATGTAAATGCAATCTGAATTAATAATTAAAATAACACCAAGTACTTACACAATGCTTTTTTCAGTAGATTTCAGATCACTTTACAAAGAAGGTCAGTATCATTATCCACATTTAAATTGTATAATAAAACCTAATAATTTTTAAAAAGCATATCTACCCTGCATGTGACCTAACTTGGAATTTGAGCAGGGTTTTCAAAGGTGAAAAGCTAGTGCAGTAAGCAACTTTTCCATCTGTCTCAGAGCAGTTAGATATTCCTTTGCCTTCAGCATGAGCCACCCTTCATTTTTACAGAAGTTATTTAGAAAGTGGTGCAATAGCAGATGCAATTTTCTTCCTGGGATCATCTGGCTATCATAGATATACAAGAATCAGAAGAGAATGTGTTAGCACACTTTTTAATTAATATGCATCAAAAATATAATTCCAAAACACTTAAACTAGACAATAGCAAAGGGTCAACTTTCTTGTTTGGCAGGAGAACTATGTAAAGTTAACTAACAAGAATAAAAATCCACCATTCAGAACAATATACAAGAATGTGCATTTGGGCTGAAATTCACCCCAGTGCAGAGAGTCAGCATCAGACCCTGTGTGAAACTTTAAACACAATGGATCTGTCACAGGCAGATGAGCTTACGCTTTTTGTGTATTATGTAGCAGAGACTCTGAATTGGCTCCAAACAGGCCAGTGCAGGAGATGGAATTTGGGGCAAGGCTACTGGATCTGTTGTATTCTTGCACAGGAGGGCCAGTGGAAATTATTCCAGCCTACACGCTGGCCCAGTAGCTGCAGAAGGACTGTGCCACAGCTCTGCAGCCTGCCCATAGATTGGAGCTGTTCCCCAGCCTTGGTGGGATTCTTCACACTCATCCCATTTTCTTGAGTGGGAATAAATATATATGCATTTTTTTTGCATAGTTTTTCCGAAAGTTGATTATTGTTCTTCCGATAGCCGAATGCACCTGGGCAAACAAACTGCATCAGTTGTTCTCCTCCTCCATACCACCTAATAAATCATCTCCATAAATGGGAGTTGTTATTCAAGGAGAAGCCAGTTTCTCTGTGAAATATCTCCTACTTCCAAGCAGAAATCAGCCTATTCTGAAGAATTGGTGAATTTAAAATTCATAGTTCATGCACCAGTACCATTTTCCAAACTTCATGGAAAGGCAACATTTGGGAAAATTCAAATCCATCCAAAACTAAATGAACAACAGTGTTATAGAAAAGATGTTACTCTGCTTGTTCAATTCTAATGACCATTAATAAAGATTTTGCAATCAGAGTTTAATTGATTGTTTTATTGCTCGTGCATGAGAGAGAATAAAATCCAACTGCTTTTTCCATTGTCTTTTTGCCCTGCAGTGCTAACAGTATATTATAGACTTGTTTGAGTAGGTAACTTAGATATGATCCAAGATGAAAAAATAGCAGATATTGTGGGTTTGATTTTCAGTACTGTACACGACATGTAAACACATGCATAAATCAGACATGGTCAGTTAGATGAATAACTAGCATTTGCAAGAGCAAAAATCTAAATTACCCACTCAATCACTGTGCTTGCCTATGCATATTAGGTACATAGAACCATACAGACAGTAGTGAAAATCAGGGCCCCAGTGTTTAGAAATAGAGGTTTTATTTAATGTCGGCCATAAACTAATTTTGCATGTGATTCTGGAACCTTCTGATTCAGGAAGGGCACTTAACTTTAAGCACGTACTTAACTCTCATTGAAGTCAATAGGATTTAAGCACATGATTATCTTTTTAAGGCATGTGCTAAATGCTTTTCTGAATCAGGGTGATTAATCCTTTCTATTTTTGGTTGGAGGATGGTGAGGACTCACTGGGCTGTAATATATAATTTCAATAGACTGTAAGTTTTTAAACTAAATGTGACTAGAGTGCGTGTGAAAGATACAGATTTCCCCAAAATGCCTTGTCAATCTGTCAGTTCTGACCTTGGAGAAACAACATTCGGGGTTGAGAACACTTCTCTCTCCATGTCCATTCAGTCCCTGTGTGTGTGCCTGAGAGCTAGCAACAAAGGAGACAATTGTAGTGATGGTTGTATAGGATATTTATACCTTGACCCTGCAATCTGTTCCATTTGGGTTGCATGTTTGTTGCAGGTCAGGAGCTGCACTAAAGTCAACTTAGCTCAAAGAACATGTTTAGCATTAATTGATGCTTATGTGGTATAAAATGTTACCACCAGCAGCAATTTGGTTATGACCTGGGATAAGGTGTCCACTCCACACAAGACAGAGCAGGTTAAATTAGATTAATTAACCTGATAGGCTGAACCCTGGGGGAGAGTCATGGCTTGAAAGGCTGATTGATGAGGGTGCCCAGCAGAAAAGGAACAGATGGGAGCTGATATAAAGCCAGGAATGCAGCGGGGAGTAAGTGGATATAGGGGGGAGTTGTCCACCATCACTTCCTCAAAGGATGGAGGTTTGTTAGAAATTATAGGGTTTGGTAAGAAGCTGAGGGGAAGGTGAAGAATAGTCCAGAGAGAAAGAAATCAAGTCTGGGAGTAAGTAAACCATAGTTATGGAGCATAGGATCCATGAGCTGGAGTAGAGGGCGGGCCTGAATTCCCCTGCCAGCACATGGAGAAGTGGTACAGCCTTGGCTGCAGGATGGAAGATTGCATGGAATGAAATAGAGACTGTTTTAACACAGATGTTGATAGACTCTGGAAGTGGAGTACTATGGTGACCTGGCTAGAGGGCCAAGTCACAAAGAGGGAGCACCTGAGTCACAAAGAAGACCATTACCCAGAGTCTGACAAGGCGAGATTGAGACAATGGGCTGAGTGACTGCAGGAAGCGGCACCTGGGCAGTGGTGCTCTCATCCCCATATGAGCCACAAAGAGGTGTACTAGCAGTGAGTAGTGAACCCTGTTATGGGAGCTGGGTATCATTTTATATGACAGAAAATGATGACTGTTGTATATCTCAACAGCCTTATGTATTGTGCTCGGTACTGATGTGTAAAATTCATCTGAGCATATGATTTTGTTCTGAATCTAGTTTTCCGAAAGAATTCAGTATTCACAGCTCTAGTACAGACAATCATACATGCTCTGGATATATAGAATAGAAAATTGAAGTACTTCAGCACCTCAGGCCACTCCTACTTTTTAGTCTAATGGGAAAGTTGAAACAGTAGGTTTCCCCACTGCAAACAATGTTTTCTTTGCAGCCATAAATGCCATTGGTGCGGAACACTTTCAATTCTATAGCTCTATAAAAATGATGAAAGGAGACAAGAGGAGAATTTCTATTTAAACTGGTGTTGTATTGGTAAAACAAACATGAATCTTAATATTCTTGGGTTATTTTATTGGTAGTGATACTACTTGACATGTTACCAGATTCTGCAATCTCTTAACTATGTTTAGATAGCTGTGAAAATCTTTTCAGATAAAAGTAAAGTGTTAAAGGTTACTTTCAAGTATTCCCTTTTATAGGGTGCTTCTCACTCTTCATTAGTTATAATACTTTACAGAAGCTTGAATATAAAATTGCTTTCCTGGTCTGTCTCTTGTCTACCCATTTGGTAGGAGATAATAGAAGCAACACAGTAGATCAAACGCAAAGTAAGTGGCCATGCTTAATTCTCTGCATGAGTGCATGTGGACAACTCCTCTGTCACTATGAAATAATTATAAGTCGTTGTTCCACAGTGTGGGGTTTTGTGTGTGTGTGTGTGTGTGTGTGTGTGTGTGTGTTTTTTTATTGCTAGCTGATTCTAGCAGATACATGCTGAAAGAGTAGCCTTGCAGGTTTTCTTAGATGTAGAGATTTGATTTGGCTGATGATCTGAGGCTTCTCTAAACACCTGCAAACTTTTTCAATAGACGGGAACTGACTTTTCAGTAGCAGACTAGCTAGACAAACTGAGAGCACTTTAAACTAGCATCCTACAGGGGGAGATGCCAAGGGGATAAACACAGTCAAAATGCTCAAGTGTATAACTCAAACTCAAGGTGAGCGTTAATGAAAAGGCACCAAAGGAGTGAAGTGAAAACATTCAGTTGCCTATATAGCAGTGGGAAATAATTATACCACCTCACTCTTTTATCAGTGGATCTCAAAGTGCTTTACCAAAAGCAGTCAGTGTCACTGTCCCCATTTAATAGATGGGGAAACGGAAGGACAGAGGCAGTGACGAGCCCAAAGTCATATATCAGGCCAGTGGCAGAGCTGGGAATAGAATCCAGGTTTCCTGAGTGACAGTCCAGTGCTCTATCCACTAGGCCCAATAACAAGAACTAGAAATGCTTCTTAATTAAAAGATACCTGAAATAGTTGGTATTACTGAAACCTGGTGGGGTGAGTCACATGACTAGTATGTTAAAAGACACCCAATTTAAGAAAGATGGCGTGGGACTTTACATCAAAATCTCATTATACTTTAGAGCAGCGGTCCTCAAAGTTTTTCGGCCATGGCCCCTTTCCACAGTCTGGTGTCCTCTCGTGGTCCCCAGGGTATGTCCGCTGAAATGCCACTGAATAGAAAGCTTCCACTTTCTGCGGCACCATTTCGGCGGGACAAAAATAGACCGCGTCCGAGTTTGGCGGTCTCCCGGGTGGGATCGGCGATGGCCCCGGGGTCTCGTGCACCTCCGGGGGGGGTGCACCCCACTTTGAAGACCATTGCTTTAGAGTGACTGACAATTCAGAAGGTCAGACCCTGGAATGATTATGGAGCAGTACAGTAAAACCCCGATTTAACGGACCCCAATTTAATGGACTTCGGATGCAACGGACAGAATTTATGAGCAAGTCCGATGCATCCCAAATCCGTTTTTCGCGGGCTGGCTGCCGGCTCCCGGCTGCCGCCCGGGTCACAGCAGCAGGAGGGCTGGCTGGCGGGCGGGCTGGCTGCCTGCTCCCGGCTGCCGCCCAGGTCACGGCAGCCGGAGGGCAGGCTGCCGGCTGCCGGGTCCCGCCCGAGTCCCACCAGCGGGCGGGCTGGCTGACGGCTCCCGGCAGCCGGGACCCGGGCGGGCTGGCTGACGGCTCCCGGCAGCCGGGACCCGGGCGGGCTGGCTGACGGCTCCCGGCAGCCGGGACCCGGGCGGGCTGGCTGACGGCTCCCGGCTGCCACCCGGGTCCCGGCAGCGGGCTGGCTGCGGAGCTGCTGCCCCGACCCTGTGGCGGTCGGGCTGCTGCTCCGACAGCTCGGAGTTTTTTTATTATTAAATAACAGACTTTTTCATTTAACGGACACCCTCTCGCCCGAATTAGTCCGTTAAATGGAGGTTTCACTGTACTGATAAATCACAACATGGTGTACTAATGGTTGTTTGCTAGAGACCATCAAATCAGAGATGGGAATAAGATGAGCAGTTCTCTTTAAATATCTATCTAATCATGTGTAGAAAGAAAAATTACATCATCGTGAGGGGCGGTCAGTCTGGGAAACGTGCTGGAGCTCTCATCTGCCAGTAGTAAAACATCCTTGGAGTTCCTAAAAATGATAATCCTAAATTTCCAGCAGACAGCATCAGAACCAAATCAGGATTGTTCTACATTAGACCTCATTATGATGGATTAAAAATGCATCCATCCAAAGAAACACAAGAATGAGAAGCAGGCAAAAATGGGTAGGGTAAAATAAGGCCTGACCCAAGCCGCACTCAGTATTCAAAGTATAGTTAACAAAACTATAAACAGAGATTAATTGATCCCTGAACTAAAAATCAATGGTTGCCTTGGTGCAAAAAATCACAATCTAATTTTATTTTTTATTTGTAAACAGAGTGTAGTTCCAATACACACACATGATGCTTTAAAAAGGTCAATGTCCCAAAGGTGAAAACAATCATGAGCAAAACTGAGTGAGAGTAAAAAATGTAATCATTTAAAAAGTTAATGATAATTGGGAAATGTTTTTATCTAACTCAACATGCTTAAACAATCGAACAAAAAACCTCACCCTATTCTGGGATTGTGAAAGCAAGTAAATATTAAGAAGATAAACTATCAATGAAAAAATCTATGGCCTGTAGAGTTAAGGACAATCAGAAGGAATTCTTTAAATACAAATATATAAGGAGCAAAAAAATATTCCACCAATAGAATAGGTTAAAAACTAGATGTTGATGCTAAAGTTATCAATCTGGCTGCAGAAAAATCAGCAGTATTCAATAAGTGATTTTGTTCTATATTAGGAAAGCAGAATGTTGTGCTTATATCTTACAGTGATATTGAAATACTTTCTGTTAGTCAGTAGCTATGGAGGATGTTAAACAGAGACTATTAAAACCAAACACTTTAAAATGTTCAAAACAAGAACTTGCACCTAAGAGCATTAAAAGAATTGGCTGAGAAAAATCTCTGAACAATTAATATTGAGAGGCCTTTCTGTTTTACAAATCTTGGGACACCGTGGTAATATTTTAAAGGGGGAAATGGCTAAACTCAGGAAAATATTGGATATCGAACCTGACATTGATCTTGGGCAAAATCACAGAAAAGTTGATATGGGACCTAACCTGTAAAGAATTAAAAGATGATAGCATAATTAATGCCCATCAGAATGGTTTTATGAAAAAGAAATCTTGTCAAACTTGCTATCCTTTAACTTTACTTTAAGTTTCTGGAAGGATTTGACTTAATTCTGTGTGACATTCTGTTTATTTCTTTAAAGCACTATATGATATCAATGTAGCCCATATTAACTGGATTAAAATTTACTATCTGAGAATCTCAAATTGTAAATGGGGAATCTTCCATTCATGGTGTTAATGGCTTTATTAAGATCCCACTAAAACCATCTATTATTGGCTCACTGGTATCCAATATCTTATTGGTGATCTGCAGGAAAATATAAAATTATTGCTGGTAAAACTGGCAGATGACACACAACTGGTGGAGTGGTAAATGATGACACAGGCAGGTGAGTTATACAGACCAACCTGGCTTATTTCCACAAGCAATGAGTAAGGCTAGACTGGTGTTTGGAAGTCAGCTCCTGAGCAGCTACAGACATGCGTAGCTTGTTTAGTGAAATACTGTTTATGTTCTTCACAGTTGTGATTTTTATTGCTTGGCATTAAAAGTTTAATTAACTTTGAAAAGTAAGAGTGTAACCTAGGAACCTCACTTTGTGTCTTCCAAAGGTAACAGTGGCTAAACATTCTCAGTCTACTGAATAGTCTTTCCTAGCCATGAAATTGCTGAATTCCTGTATAGGTATCAAAATTATTTCTCTGAAGATCGTTCTTAAAGGGAAAGTTCACGTTTGAGACTTATGTGAATTTTAGGATCTCTAACCCTCACCAATTTAAAGCTGGACACTTGCATATTTAAATGTAGTCTAGAAGTGGTGATCTATATTACAAAAAAACCTACTGACCTGCTGTCTATTGGAGTTTCAAGATGCTGACTGAACAATTCAGAGAACATTAAGTTAATTGATTCCAGCAATGGCCAAACCTCAGGGAGCATCAGGCTATGCAAACCTCACAAACTATTTTGAGTTCATCAAGTTCAGAAAAGTAGTTTTGTTTTTTATTCCTGTCTCTTTTCTAGCTGTAAAGAATCTCATATTGGGGATAGATGAAACTCCCCAAAGTGAGGTTGGCCCAAATGCATATAAGGTAGGTAGAGGGGGCTATGTCCATAGCCATTTCTCCAATGGTGCCAAGGGGACATAAAGCTGCCCTAAGTGGGCCACTGAGGATTCTCACAGCATGAGGAACCCACAGCTCAATGTCCTCTTTCCTCCTGGCATTGGGCTGCTGGGAGCACACTTCACTCATAAGATTCCTGCTATCAAACCACCCCTCAGGGTCATTACAAGCTGACACAACTGAAAGCAGTGCTGTTCAGCACACCTGAGGATGCAGCTGACTGTGTTTATTTCCCTCCCCTGCCACTGTCTTTTTCAGAACATGACCCTAAACAGTGTTCCAGATGGTCGGGTTTTTTGTTTCTTTTAATACGCGCAGTTCAAATGTAGGGCAAGCGAGTTCATCTGCTCCCAATGAGGACAAATGGTGAGAATCATAGCACAGGGAATTGCGTCTATCTAAGCCTCTTTGTTTTATTAGGCAGCAGAGTCCACTTAATTGGCACTCTAATAAACAGCACGCCTGTATAATTTGGACAATTTCTAGAGAGGAAATCCAGACCAATGCATTCCAGTGACTCCAAACTAGGTAAAGACATCATTTAAGAGGAATGACTTGTGTTGTCTGTGAGCCCATTCAAAGCAGTTTACAGAAGCTAAACCATGCCTGCCAGTATACATTTTCCACCTAAAGCTCTTTATTCACTTTGGGCTTCTTTTCTGCTGCTAAGCATAGATGTCTCATATCTTGACTGGATATGTTTAATAAAAGGGGGAACGGGGTAAAACATTTTATGTAGAAGGGGGGACAAGTTACATGTCAGATATAACTAGTCAGAAAAAAAGACAAAAGCCAAGGTGTGGATTTATTTATAGACATTTCCATGGAGCTCATCAACCTAGTACTTTGCAAACACTAGTGAATGCATTCTCAGTATCTCCTGTGAAGAAAGTGAATATCCCTATTTTACAGATGGGGAAACTGAGGCAGAATGCCTTTGACACAGTTTTCCTGTGTAACTGAACAAAATGGCAATACAACTGAGTGCTCAATTCCCAGACCATTCCTTAGTCACAGAAGTGGTTCTGTGGTTTGCACTGGTTTGGGATTTTTGCATTTTGCAGTTGTGCAAGAGTCTAACTCCACCTGGGTTTTGGATGAGTTGTTACTTCCAAAAAAGATTAACTGATTTCAGTGACAGGTTTCAGAGGGGTAGCCGTGTTAGTCTGTATCAGTAAAAACAACAAAGAGTCCTTATGGTACCTGAGAGACTAACAGCTTATGCCCAAATAATTTTTTTGTGGGCTATAACATACTAACGAGTCCAATTCAATTAGGGTGGATATGGCCATTCCCAACAGCTGAGGAGAAGGGGTGAATATCAAAAGATGGAAAATTACTTTTATAGTGCTAATGGAGCCAATTCAATCAAGGTGGATGTGTCAACTGCTGGGAATGGGCCACATCCACCCTAATTAAACTGACCTCATTAGCACTGAGCCCCCACTTGGTAAGGCAACTCCTATGTGCTGTATATTTATATCTGCTTACTGTATGTTCTGCTCCATGCATCTAATGAAATGGGTTTTAGTCCACGAAAGCTTATGCCCAAATAAATTTGTTAGTCTCTAAGGTGCCACTGATTTCAATGAGACTACTCAACTTCTTAACCACATGTTTTAATGTTTTGCTATATCACGGTGTTTTTCAATAAAACCAATAAATCATAAGAAAATTTCCAGTTGCTTATAATGCAAGATGGTAGGAAGTGACATAAGTGATTTTGCAGGTATGATCTTGCTCTTGCTCTGAAAGGGTTCTCTCCCCCTCTGAATTTCATTGATTCAGTTAACACTGACTTATATCTTCTTGTTTCCCTGAAGCTGAATACTTTGTTCTGCCATTCTAAAGTGCTGCTTGAAGGAGCTGGTTTACTGATGTCATTAGTGGCTTGTGGGCTTGGCTGTGGTCTTTTTTTTTCTTTATGCACAGAACAAATTCACCAGTGCAAACTTCCCTATGTGACCCTGCTAGTGTTTAAGGATATTCCCCTGCCCATTTGGGCCCCAGTTAAGCAAAACACATGTTTAAGTCCCACTGAAGTCAATGGGACTTAAACAATCTGTAGGGTGCGTGAAGATTTTGTAACGGTATGCATATAGGGGCACTCTCACCCTCAACACCAGGAAAAGGGTACTATCGGTCAACACACTGCTATTGCATACCAGAGCTATCTATTGCATACCGGAGCTCTCCGGTCCTAACTGCCTGCTAGGATTGTGCAATACTAATGAAGCAAAACAAGCCATTAGCTATTCATGAGGTATGCATGAGATGTAAATGTGCATGTGTATTTCTATGCTTGTGTTCCCCTGCATAATGGGCTTCACCCTGAGCATTGCTCCAGTGCATCGGGCTTTCCTTGTCTCAGTGGCAGCAAGGAAGGGAGCCCCCGTTGCGGGTGTGTCACTTTCTGCCTTCAATAAACTCACCACTTTTAGTTAGCAGCTATGTGTGTGCCTCGTTTCTACAGGACTTTGAGTACCCTGCAACACAATCACATGCTTAAGTGCTTTGGTGAGTCAGAGCTTAGGTTGTTGGCTTGTCTGCTGAGAATGCCAAGAAAGGGCCTGGTTAATGCTCTGTACAGACCATACCCCATGAGCAAAACAAAGGGGAAAGCCTATATTGGGAACATTTGAGGTTCAGTCCTGCAAACATTTAATTGCTGGAGGTCAATGATACTATGGACTTGAATCACTTTTTTATATTTCAGATAAATAAATAAAGAGGGATACTACAAACAATTGCTTACACTTGAAAATGCACACAATAAAGCTCTAAAAATGTTTGCAGCTGGGGTCATGTTAGCTGTTACTGACTTTTGATTGTTCTACAATAAAAGAAAGAATATAGTAATTTACTATTTAAACTCTTTACTTAAATGTATACTCATGCATCCTGTTTGACAATGAATAAATATATACATTGTAACCCATTTGCGGTCTACCTTTTTCACTGCCTTCAGATGTGGCTAAATGTGTCTTACCTATTGCTACCTACATAGGCAAAGAAATTTAAATGAATCCTCTTCTAGGAGTTACTTGTCAGTAACTTTTAATCTGAAGGTTTCTTAAATCGGCAGAAATGAGCAGTTTGGAAATGGATTTGGATGAACCAGCTCTGATAGTATAAGTAGGATATATTTATTTATTAGTTAAGGCATTTTGCCATCCTTGGCAATTTCATTTTCTACTCCATCTTGCAATATTCCAGTTGCCTGCTTCACCAGTTCAACTGCTACTGAACCATTCAGAGAACTGTGGGGGTGGTAGCTGTTAGTATTTCAAATTGTATCCTTTTTTCTCCTAATATTCATTCCAGTGTTTAGTATTACTGTTTGAGAACTACCACAAATGTGTATGTTATCATTTCTCCCCTTTTCATGATTATCTATAATCACAGGTAACATTTTCATTTAAGATCATATAAAATATCTTGTTTCAAGCAGTATATTTCTGATCCACTTCTATCATCCACAGAATTATAGCATATTTAGTTAGAAAAGTGTGTGCGTAAGTACCTATTTAACTATATATACCATGCAATATATCTGCATACAGTTAACAATATTTGCTATTTTTAATGACAGCTTGTCATTTATATTTAAATTGTAGCATTTCAGTTGCTCATGATATTCAACAAAACTTTAGTTTATAAATGTTTAAGTTCACAAACTGTGGTAGGCAAGTATTAATCCTATTTTATAAGTAAGGGAGTTGAGGCACTATGAGACTGGGGGAATCAAAAACTGGAATGCTTAGATCCATAGTTATGTACCCAAATAAGTGGTGTATATTTTTTCTGAGCTGTTGTGCACTCATGCCATCTCAAAAATCAAACTGCTTATCCAGGTGCCTAAATATGGATGTAGGTACCAAACTCGAATTATGCAACTTTGAAAACGGGACAATTTATTGTTCAATATCATAGAATTCTGTAGCACAGCCAGGAATAGACTTCACACCTGACTCCCAATCCTGTATTCTTAACTACAAGAGGAGTCTTTCTATTTTCATACTAAAGTATTATTTTAAAAACAAATCTCAGGACTGCAAACACATTCAGTCAGCTGAACACATACATCCAGTTATAGGGATACAGAAGAAATTTCAAACTCCATATTATATTTCTGCAGACCAGCCATCCGCAATAGAGCACATCACTTAAATCATTTAAACTGGATACTATTGTACTTTAAATGCTCTTTAACTTGCAATAAGGGATTTGTCTGATTTCTGTTTTTAGATTACAATGTAGTAGGGATTATAAATTACATCAATAAAAAGATACTTTATTAGGAAAGCATATTGCCAAGTCAATCACTTTATCGGAAGGTGTTATCCATGTCCTTCAAGTGTTTCCTTCACTACCCTGGAGACCCATACTCCAGGAAGAGCAGATTAAGCAGGTGATAGGAAGATGATTTTAGGAGCACCCAAAACCTAAACCTTTTGGTAACATAGGTATAGAAGGAAACTCCCACAACATCTCATCAGTTCTTTTTTTGCTTTTAGTAGCCTGAAGTACATTGGATAGCGTGAGCTCATTACTAACGTTTATTGATTTATTTTCGTTAAGGAGCTCTCTCTAACAGCTAGAGTTTTCTAGCTTCACATATTTCTTTTGACAATATTGTGGGAATGTAGACTACAGCTCTTACTTACATGGGGATCAGATTTCATCCAGAGCTCCTTTTGGATGACCTTATTTCAAAAAAAATAGAGCCATATTGAGTATTTTATGAAAAATTCTTTAAAACAATCTTATTTAATTTTACCAGTGTTTTAAAGTAATTTGGTATTTGCTTTTGTAGCTAACAGTGCTTCAGATAATTATGTTAATAGCCCAAAGTAAGTTTTGCACTTATACCTGTGGACCAAAACCAGCTTGATTCTACTTCAACTCCAAGGGACAAAGTCCAGTAGGTGCATATTTCAATAATGTAAACATCTCCTCCTTTGAAGATTTTTCTCCCATAACTAGGAGGCAATAATTAGGTCATGGGCTGTGACATGCCTAATTATTTGCAAATGGACAAGCTTGAGTATCAACAGTGCAAACATTTTGGCTCTCCTCACCATGAAGAGATGAATAGTACATACCCACCTCCACTGTTCAGATAACAACAACAAAAAAAAAGAATTGGGAGTAGGAGACATAATGTGTTAGGATGCAACCTGGGGTTCCATTGCTAAGGGCTCAGATCAAAATGTATGGTTTTGATGCTTTGAAAAGCAAAATCATTCTGAAAATGTATACCTCACTTCCACAGTACTTTATGATGTTTGATAGGATATCTGACAGATCTCAGAGTATATTGCTGCCTTCCTGCCATAGCAACCAATATTCAGGAATAACAGCTATCCACATTTTAAAACTCACATGGTTTTAATTTGATTTGCAGGTTTCACTGCATACAATGACAGAAGACAGTATGCAACTTTGACTTACACATTATGTTTTTCTCAAAAATGCAAACAGAGAGGAGAAGGTGGTCTTTTTGGTTAGGACAGTAGCCTCGAGACTTGAAAACCCAGGTCCAAATCTCTCCTCAGACACAGACTTCCTGTATTACCTTTGGCATGTCACTTGCATCCATCTGTGCCTCTGTTCCCCATGTGTAAAATGGAGATAATCTTTCCTACCTCACTGAGATGTTACGAGGTTAATACATTAACGATTGTGAGGCACTCAGATACTGTAGTAATGGGGACCATTAGAGGTACCATAGATAGAAGTTGCTGCCCGATTTAAACCAAGTTAATGCTGTAGTTAGTAGCATTTGAGGTGAGGCTCAGAAACAGTGGGAGATGTCCATAATGAGTCAGTTCTAACAGAACCAGGTTGCTGTCAGAGTGCAGCAAAAATAAACTGAATGAATAAAATTGAATTTTCTCAGAGTTCTACACTTTTCTTTATAGCAAACTACAGGCAAAAAGAGTACAAATGCAGATACATTAAAGTATCTACATTGCAAGGAAATAGTGCCTCTTTTTAAGAGATCCATAAAGCAGAGAAAAGCAGTTTTCCAGCAAAAAGTGATTCAAAACAGTTCCACCACCAAGATAAATAAAGATTCTGCTCTTCATTCGCTATCATTATCAGGAAACAACTCAGATGGGCTTATAAGTATTCTTAAGGGGCAATTTAGTCTAGGATACCATACTATTTTTCACAAATTCCTCTGACACTGTATTCACCCACTCAAAAGGAAACATTCTTCAGTGGAACTCTCAATAGTCATTTTTTTCAATAAAATATTTCTCTCTCTCTGTCAGATACTTACACCACCCCATCGTAATGATATCTGAGACCCTTTGTAGCATCACATTCACCACTGCACTGATGAGTTCTCTTCAAAGAGAACTCTTTCTAACACCAAAGAATTCTAAGGGGTTCTTCTCGTTAACATTCTAAAATGCACCTCCACACTGTTGCATGTTCTCAAAGAAGTGTATGTGTACTATTACTTCAAGGTCCCTTTCAATTTTCTCCCACTCTACTTCAATCCCATTCATTCTTATTCATGAATTTATTTTGAAGCCAAATGTGTTTTACTTTACACTTGTAGACATAAAATTTCATTTGCTCTCCCTGAGACCACTTAAACAGCAGATCTAAATCCTGTTTGAATTTTACTTGCTTCTCAGTAGTGACCTCAATTTTCCAATTTTGTGGCATCAGTAAATTCAATTAGTTTATTCCCCACATCTAGGTCATTCAGGTAGATTGGAAATAACAGAGGTCAATGTTCTAACCTCCACCGAACTCTCACTTAGTAATTCCTGCCAGTTGAACATGCCTCCTCTGTTTTCTATTGTTTAATTGGCTTTTATCCATTTTTATAAATTCCCTAGGATACTTGAACTTCATACACTGAACATGGCAAGTAAAACTTTGTATGTTTTAGAAATGCCAAGAACCATGCCTTATGAAAACTGAAATTCTCCACATTGACTGTAATTGTACTATGAAGAAAAGGAAAACAAGAGGATTATTCTTTTCTAAATTCATGCCAGCCATTTCCTTCCAGAGGGCACAACTTCCAACAGCCTCTGACAAGCCTGTGCTCTAGGGAGAAATTCCCCAAGATATAGTCAGCCCTAATCATACAACTGAGTATGAAGAATTTATTTTTTATAGATTATTCCACACATGTTGGACTATAACAGAGCAATCAGGAAAAGACAGCAAGAGAGAGAATTAAATTTTCTTTCCTCCTGAAACCAAACTTTTATGTGTCTCAACATCTGGGTTTGTCTCAACTTATTTTTTTTAAAGCAAGAAAATTAATGAATTTTATTTAGCTGTGAATGGAAGGACTGTGCATTATTTACCCTCCTCAAACAAAAAAGAGATTCAGTTCTCAAAAGTACATATAAATTACTTAGAAGAAAAATGTCTAAGATTATCAGTCATGTTAAATGACAGCAAGACAAACAGTAAAACAGCAGAGCACATTCATATAGCTTTGGCTAATATTTCACACTTGGATATCTATATTTTAAGCTCCTAAAAGTATATTTAGATATCTAGATAAGAAGTGGACTGATATTCAGAGCTCCTGAGAAACCCACAAACCCCACTGAAATCAACGGAGCTAAGCTGATCAGTACCTTTGAAAATCATGTTTTGGGGCCCATATATGAATTTAGGAGTTTAAATTTATGTATCCAGTTATGACATCTCTAAACACAGAAAACTGTGACATCTCTAAACAGAGAAAAAATTATATAAGAATAATTTAAACACATTTTCAGACAATATACAATAAGTTCATTACATGTACTCCCTATAAAACCAAATCAGCCACATTATTTTATTAAACTAAATCTTCATTGGAAAGGACAAGAGACAGTAAATGGACCTTCAAAATATAAATATAGTTTACAGACAGACTGATTTAAAATGGCTATTGTTCCTCTTTTGGTAGAGGTGCTTGTTGCTATTTTTCTTTCTATTTCAGTAGGAATGTAAGGCAACATGGAGTTATACATGTTGAGGCAGCAGCAACTCTTCCTTTTTTGTCATTTAATATCCAAGCCACAAGTGTTACCCTTCTTAGACTGGGCTACCTTGACAACTAGCAGGCACATTAACAACAAAAAAACACTTTATTTAAAGGTCTTTGATGTACTGTCAAAGTTCATTAGAGACGAATTCTCTGCTCTGTAATATGGAATTATATGCAATATGCACTGCAGTCCCTGGGAGTTAGGCAGAAGTGTTCAAGTGTGGAATTTTGTCCTCACTGAATATCCATAAACATGGCACCATATTATTATTATTCTTAGAAGGATTTAAAGTACCTGGCACCATGATATCTGGGCTCATCTCTCATTATGGAAACATTTAAATTCTCCTGACAATCAATTCATTAAAAGCCGGACCTAGCAAGGTGAGGTATGTGCTCAAAGAGGCAGCTTGCAGCATCAGCACTGAAAACATTTAAAGCGTGTCACCCAGGGCACATAATACTAATGGGATGGACGTTAAATTTCAAATCCAAGCTGCTTGTCATGTCAAGTTAGCATTCTATATCAGATGGATGCTTACTCTCATTACCTTAGTCTGTACACTAGTGTATATGAAAGAGACTACTCATTAGGTCTTATTCAATAGTCCTGGAGGTAATCAAATTTCTCATCGTACCACTGAATCATTTTTCTTCTCTTTGTAGGTTTCCCCACTACCCCCTGACATTTATCACCATATGAAATGTAACATGAGTGACATCCACTACAACACGTGTAGAAAAATAACTTCAAATTGTGTTACTTCTATTCAAGATGTCCATTTTATAAACAGTACCTGCACACTAAAGCACACACTCTCTTTCCTCTAGTACTAAATGAGCTCAACAAGGTGACAAAGAAATTCAGCTCCAGTTTATCTGAACTTCAGTAATGCAAATGTCTTTTCCTGCTTGTTTAGTCTCCAAACACTTTTAGAATGCATAACTATTTGTAAGTTGCCCTATGCATATCTGAAACCTTTTCAATTTACAGTTGCAAAGTTCACTGCATCCCAAAGGGCTTCATATGTAACAAGAAATTGTTTGACTATGTGAAAACAAGCAGCAAGTGTTGGCATTTGGAAACAGTGAAGTAAAGACCTTTTCTTCATTTTCATGCGGGACATTGTCAATGGTTTGACTTTAACCCAAAGGTTGGGAAACTTGGTCTATAACTAAAAGAGAACAATAGAAAATAAATGTTGACTGTGTTGTTGTTTTTTTTTAAAATCATCATTCTTAGATGGTGTTATTTATATTCTTTTTACACATAGGAAGTACGGTAAGAGAGCACATTGGCTTAACCAGGAGATCTTCAATGATCTGAAACTCCCCAAAAGAGTTCTACAACAAGTTGAATCTAGGTCAAGCTGGAAGGGATGAATATAAACAAATAACAAAAGTAGGTAGGGACAAAATTAGAAAGGCCAAGGCACAAAATGAGATTGTGCTAGCTAGAGACATAAAAGGTAACCAAAAAATACACATTCTACAAATACATTAGCAGCAAGAGGAAGACCAATGTCAGGGTAGGCTCATTATTCAATGCGGGAGGAGAAACAATAACAGAAAAAGTGGACATGGCAGAGGTGCTAAATGACTTTTTTGTTTCAATTTTCACTAAAGAAGTAGTGATTGGACATTTAATATAGTGAATACCAATGAAAATGAGGTAAGATCAGAAACTAAACTAGGGAAAGAACAAGTAAGATGTCTTCAAGTAGGCAGGGCCTGATGAATTGCATCCTAGAATACACAAAAGAGCTGACTGAGAAGATATCTGAGCCATTAGTGACTATGTTCAAAAACTCATAGAAACTGGGAGAGATTGCAGAGGACTAGAAGAGGGCAAATATATAAAAGGAGAAATAAGGACAATCCAGAGAATTACAGACCAGTCATCTTAACTTCAGAACCCAGAAAGATAATGGAGCAAGTAATAAAGCAATAAAACATAAGCATTATGTGGGTACATAATGGATTGGAAAACCATTATGTACCCAACATAAGCATTATGTGGGTACATAATGGATTGGAAAACCATTTCAAGAGAGTAATTATCAGTGGTTCACAGTCAGGCTGGAAGGGCATATTGAGTGAGGTATTGAAGGGATAAATTCTGGGTCTGGTTCCATTCAATACCGTGTTTCCCCGAAAATAAGACAGTGTCTTATATTAATTTTTGCTCCCAAAATTACATTACATTATATTACACCGAGAGGCAAAACTGGAAGTACGTCTTATTTTCGGGGGATGTCTTACTTTCGGGGAAACAGGGTATCTTCATCAGTGATTTTAGATAATGGCAAAGAGAGTACACCTACAAAGTTTGCAGATAATACCCAGCTGGGATGGGTTGCAAGTGCACTGGAGGATAGGGTTAAAATTCAAAATGATCTGGACAAACTGGAGAAATGGTCTGAAGCAAAGAGGATGAAATTCAATAAGGACAAATGCAAAGTACTCCTCTTAGGAAGGAATAATCAGTTGCACAAAAACAAAATGGGAAATGAATGCCTAGGAAGGAGTACTTCAGAAACGGATCATAGTGCCTCGCAAGCTAAATATGAGTCATTATAACTCTGTTGCAAAAAAACCAAACATCGTTCTGGGATGTATTAGCAGGAGTGCTGTAAGCAGGACACAAAGTAATTCTTCTGCTCTACTCCATACAGATTAGGCCTCATCTGGAGCAATGTGTCCAGTTCTGGGTGCACATTTCTGGAAAGATGTGACAAACTGGAGAAATTCCAGACGAGAGCAACAAAAATGATTAAAGGTGTAGAAAACATGACCTATGAGGAAGAATGAAAAACGTGGGTTTGTGTAATTTGGAGAAGAGAAGACTGAGATGGGTCACGATCACAGTTTTCAAGTGCATAAAAGGTTGTTACAGGGAGGAGAGGAAAAACTGTTCTCCTTAACCTCTGAGGATAGAACAAGAAGCAACAGGCTTAAATTGCAGCAAGGATAGTTTATGTTGGACATTTGGAAAAACTTCTTAACTGCCAGGGTGGTTAAGCATTGGAATAAATTGCATGGGGAGGGGGGCTGTGGAATCTGCATCACTGGAGATTTTTAGGACAAGGTAAGACAAACACCGGTTAGGGATGGTCTAGATGATACTTAGTCCTGCCAAGAGGGCAGTGTATTGGCCTGGATGACCTCTTGAAGTTCCTTCCAGTCCTATGATTCTATGATCTCTATATAGACTGGATTGAGTATCTTGTTTAGTGCTGAGATTAGTAGAGTCTCCAATTTTAAAGGAAGCATTTGCCACCTGTCATCACATAGAAGTATATTATGATTGATTCTACCAACTAAGATTCAGTAGTACCCTTTTTCTGAAGTAGACCCACTGATTGCAATGGAACCACTCAGAAAGCTTGGTACTACTCAGTGTGGGTAAGAATGGCAGAGTACAGCCCTTAAATGCTACTGCTTTACTTATACATAGAATACAAAACAACCCTGATGCACTAATTATTGACAAATACTGGCCTTTTAATGGGAATCTCTGTACCATCTACATATGGGTAATAAATCTAGCCAGACTGCATCCAATTATATAAGAGAGAATCTGGAATATTGAACAAATTTCTCTCTGCAAGTAAAGTCTTTTTTCCCCACCAGTGCTCACAGCAAAATTATAGTTGCCTGCTGGGGATATGCTGCTGGGTCAGAAGTTCTGTGAATCTTTGTGTCTGGCTCTCCACTGGTAACCCACTCAGGACCAGCCATAATTTGGCATTTGGCATATATTGTGTACACCCAGGGCTGGTGACAGAAATTTGGGGGCCCCCTACTCTGATCGTTTGGGGGCCCCCTCAGCCCAGCTGACAGCGGCTGGGGAGGAAGCCCAGCCGGGGCCCAGCCCAGCCGGCGCTCCCCCTCCCCAGCTGGCGGCAGTGCAGGGTCCTGCGGGAGCCCGGGAGCGGCGCGAGCCGCCCTTGCTGCTCCCCAACCCCGCGTGCACTTTCTTCCCCGGCCTGCGCCGCTGCCGCTGGCCGGGCTCACTGCTCCTGCCGGGGACACGCGCGCTCCTCCGCTCCGGAGGAGAGCCGCGCCGCCTCCCCGCCCCTTCCCCGCTCTCCAGGCCCAGAGACAAGGGGGGATGACAGCAGGTACTGCTGTGTACCGGGGCCCCCCTAAAGTCCGGGGCCCGGTACAGCTCTACCCATAGTACCCCCCTGTCGCCGGCCCTGTGTACACCCAAAGTTATATGATGAAACACATTGTCAACTAGTGGAGGGAGGAACCTACTACATTGTATGCTAAGGATTCTTTCAAGACATTCATTTCACGAGACTGATATAAAGCATTCTGACATCAGACCTATGACATACACTGCAGCTGATTGAGGATGAATTTGTTTCTTCTATTGACAAATGATGTTTTGAACACCAGCCTTTTAAAGCACTTGCTGGAAATATCTTGGATTCAGCTCTCAGAAGGAAAATTAATCCTTTGGTCCTATTTGAATCTTTGAGAATTCATGCTTACAGGCTCGTTAAAGTGAAAAATAAAGCTTGTCAAGCTTCAAAGGGGCCAGATCCCCCAGTCTCGCCAAGCTGCATTCTACATAATAATGGAAAGGAGCAGCAAATACATGGTTTGATCTTGCACCATTCAAGTCACTGGAAATTGTGACTTGAAGGGGAGCAGGATAAAGCCCAGAGATCATAACAGGGCATCTTGTTCCTTTGGCAATAAAACATTGACCCTCAGGCTGAAAAGGCTGAATACCACTGATGTATATGGAACACAGAGTTACTAATTCATAATTTTATTACAGACTCAAAGAGATTTGGTGTTTTTATTAATAGTTACATGACTCACCATTTGCTATATGAGAATCTCAGTTGCCATTAAAAAACATAATCCATAAGTTTATAGCCCTCCTAATTGCACAAAATAACTTGAAAGCATGAAGTCTAAAGGCTCAAAAACCAGCAGACAATAATAAAAAATAATTAAAAGAATAAAAATTACTTGTTAAAATACTCTCATGATTTTTAAACAACTCTTCTTTGTTTTGGGAAGGGGGATGTGGGAGGGATGGGCCCAGAATCATGATTTTCATGGACTAAGAACACCCTTGAGAAAACATCTTAATTTGGTGATAGGCTAAGTAACTACAAACTTCTTTTTACCAATAATAGGGGCACTACCTAAGAGAGAATGTGCGTGCACTTATTATGCACACTTACTCCCAGGAAAAAGGATTTTTTTTTGTGCTACAGTATACGGGTTCTCATTATGCAAGATACTATTAACCACTTCAATCAGATGCATAAAGGTGTCAGAAAATTAAATTGTAATTATGATTAATAGAGAATTACATTTTATGTACTGCCTTGGTTTCTGAAAGGTCCCCAAGGTATTTTGCAAAGGTTACAAGCTATTTGGGCCTCATTACACCAACCTTGCCAAATAAGAGAAGAAATGTGGCAATTGTATAAGAGCAGTATCACACATCACTTTAGAATGGAAAGTGAAGAATTTCCATGGGAAATTGCAGGGGTCAGAATATAAATAGTTAAGTTGTAACATGGCCAGGACTTTAGGACTCACATTTTGTTGAACATGCCACAAGAAAAAACACAGGTGGTCGGAATTTTAGTTTACATGTCATGCACAAAACACTCCAGCTGCACAATGTCTTGGGACAACACACTGGATACCTTGACACATTACATACTGTATTCTACACCATCCTGTATGCATAATTATGAACACCAGAGCATATACAGATAGTAAAGTATTTGTTAAGAGAATCATAGAATCGTAGGACTGGAAGGGACCTCAGGCAGTAATCTAGTCCAGTCCTCTGCACTCAAGGAAGGACTGCATAATAACCAGACCACTCCTGGCAGGTGTATGTCTAAACTGTTTTTTAAAACCTCCAATGATGGCAACTTATTCCAGTGCTTAACTAACCAGTTAGGAATTTTTTCCTAATGTCCAACCTAAACCTCACTTGTTACAATGCAAGCCCATTGCTTCTTGCTTTCCTCAGAGGTTAAGGAGAACAATTTACCTCCCTCCTCCTTGTAACAACTCTTTATATACTTGACTTTTAGTAGGGCTTTTGATACTGTGTTGCATGACCTTCTCATAAACAACAAGGCACAGTGGTGTCCAATAGAAATTCGATGCTAGCCACACTTGTGGTTTTGAATTTTTCTTATTAGGTGCATTAGAGGCTCGCTGATGGATCATCCAACATAAGTAAAGCAAATTACTCCAGGGGAAAATACTATCAGGATGTTCCACTTTATCACCAACTGCACCTAGCCTCTTCACCTCACATTCTCACTGAGGCATTTGTCTCACCATAACCTAGAGAAACAGACATTGCTAAACTACAACAAGTAATAAAAAAGGGACTTTTCAGCAGCTTAAAGGAAAAAATAAAATGGAAGCAAAAAGAATGTAAGGAAACAAGCCATCTACCCCCTACCTCACAAAAAAAGCATTAACTGCCACTGGAGAATCCCTCTGAACAGTTCCAGGTAACACCAAGTCTACAAAACCACCTGTGACCCTGTTCTCTGGTTTCCCCCAATGCTCTCACCTCCATCCAAGATGGTTTTGTCCCTAATTGCTGTAAGAGAAACAAGGGAAGCTCAATAGCTGAATATGAATAGATCCACTCCAAAAACCCTTAGAGAAAAAAAAACTACATCTGACCCTGCACAAGCGTACTAGAGAGGGAGAGGACACAAGGAGTCAGAATTTGCCTGCAGAGCAGCAAGGAGAGACAAACCATTCCCACATTTATTTTGTGCAGTGTTAGAAGCCTCAAAGAAGTCATGTCTGGCCAGGGCTTTAGCCATGACTAGACCTTTCTGTGATGCTATGGGACTTCACCCAGACCAGTAAGGGATTGTGTCACCTCCTGCTCTGTTACCCTGGGTGCTTCTGTGCTGAGAAGCTTTGGCTCAGAGCCCTGACACCAGCAGCCTGATCACAGTGCAATGGTTTCACCATGGCTTCCAGCAGCCTGGTTACTCCTTGCAGGGTGACCCCAATAGACCTTCCAATTCCAAGTCTACCCAAACTATCTCCCTGGCAGTGTCCAGCCCCTCTCACTGGGCCCTCACAAAAGGTACCATGGTTGCTGCCTCCAAAGAGACAGAACACATGCCAGCCTGTTGGTTTGACTGAGGATTTTAACCTCCAGTTTAATATATAACATGAGAAACCAAACCCACTTCCTTGGGACTAAAACTTAATTTCAGCAAGGTACAATCTTTGCTTGAGCAGGTTTCTCGCCTATAGTTAATTTCCAGCTACTCTTGCCTCTTGGTCTAAGAGGATCCACTTTTCAGGGTCTAAAAGAGTGCGGCGTCTCCTTTATCCCCTAGGGGATGGACACTCCCAAAGTCTTTCAGTTCTTTATGTCCTCACAGTTTCTCTTTGTTTTCATAGTCAGGAAGCCCTCAAGGGGGTTTGGTTTTCTATGTCCACCAGAGAGCCGACACCATGTTAGTTTTTGCAATCTTCTGTGATTTTACAACGCAGTAATCTTCCAGTGATCCCCAATGTAATGGTGAGTCCATTGTTCTCAGCCACACCTCGCTTGATTTGTGATTGAGCCCACAAGGAGTTGGTCATTCTCCTTTGTCTGGAAAAAATGTGTTTTTTCTCCTTGGTCTGTTTAGCGAGTCCAAAACATAATTGAGAGAAGATCCATAATCTCATAAACAGTGCCATTACATGTATTGCACAGTGATATTAATGACCAGCATGTTATTAGGTTTCAGGTGATGTATTACAAGACACTTATTAAATAACTATCATCACAACAGTGTGTGACATGTATTGAGCTGGTCAGACCAGCTGAGTATTATTGCTATGTACAGAGGGGGGAGGTGCCTTGCCAGCTGGAAATACAGAGGGGTAACGGGTAGTGTTAACTATGGTATAGCATGCTGCTTTCCAGTTCCAACAGCCACAATATGTCTTTCAAAAGCAAACTACTTCCAGGTATTACCATGTAGACGCCACTGACCAAGCAGTACATGGCTCCCTCTCCCTCCCAAGCACACTGCTGTCTCATGGGAGGCTGCGTTTTGCTCGTGCAATTTACAGTCTTGCATGTCTCTTCTTAAAAAAGCTGATTGCTGTATTCATTCTCAGAAGCGAAAGGTTCATCAGAGACCCCTGCAACTTTTCACAATCCAGAATAAAAGCCACAGACCAAATGACTATAGTTCAAAGGGAAGCTCTAAAAATGGATTTAGCATCCCAGTAAAATACCAACATAGGTGCATTACATCCTGAAAAATTCTCTTCTCCCCCTCTCCATGACCTGGATGAGAAAGTGACACCCAGGTGCATTTTAAATTTTTAAAAAGATACTTCAACTCATCTCACCTGGAAAGACTTATAGACAAATGTACAGTAGACTCTCGATTATCCAGAATTAGGTTAACCATGATGTGGATTAACCAAGATGTCTAAAAAAATAAGCTTAACTTGCAGGCCGGCTCTGGCTTTGTTGCCGCCCCGAGCACACACCAAAAAACCCCCCACCAGGGCACAGGGCAGCCAGTGAACCAACACCCCCTCGCCCCAGCTCAGGGTGGCTGGTGAACTAAGGCCCCCCCTCCCCATATTTCCTATGGATGGTGATTATCCAGGATTTTATTAACCAGGATTAATTTTTTACCTATCATCATGGATAATCGAGAGTCTACTGTACCTGATTTCTGGTAAGATGAAGCAAGATGGCTAACAGCTAAAGAAGCACAGATCTGACAGAAATAACTTTCAGATTCATAAATGCAATGCAAAAGAAGACCATGAAGCTATCTTGGTGACAGGATTTGATGCCTTTCTGTAGCATTTAAAACAATTTAAGTGATTATGCAAAGCAAATCCCAGCTCAATCAAAAATCAAATCTCAGTGACAGGCTTGTCATCTGAGTGACTATTCCCTCTGCTAATCAATATACAAAAAGTATATTCTATTTCTGGCACTCTTCCAAGCTAAGCAACATACATTATCCTCCATCCCAAAACACTGAGGGACTCTAAACAGAATTACCACAAACACATTTGACTCCCACCTGACATTGTTCTCAGGTTTTAAAAGCGCTGACATCCAACAGCGTGAGACAAATGACTCTAGTTAAAAAAACTGACTGGATCAAAATCCAAAAAGAAAACATGCCACCTATTGGAAAGAATAGATGAAAAGTAGGATTTTCAAAAGCACATAGAGACTTGCCTACACAAGAAAATTAATCCAAATTAATAAAAGGTGTGAATGTAAAGTGGTTTACTTAAACTGCATTAAACCTACATGTGGACACACTTGTTCAGAATTAAAATGGCCTTCAATTGGTTTAGCTTCATTAAGAATCGGAATGTCCACAAAAGGGTGTAATGAAGCTTAACTAATTCCCTTCATTTCACACTGTTAGTTACTTTGGATTATTTTTCTGAGTGATCCTGTAGACAAGCTTCAAACATTTGAGGAGGACAAGTCCCAAGACTTTCAGTGGGCACATTGTAAAATCTCACCCCCAAACCAACCTGCAGCTAGGTGCACAAGATGTCATTAGATAGCAATAGAACCCCCCAGACACCCATGCATGAAAGCTTCATAGCCACAGACAACTGCAGACGGAGGTGGAAAGTGCAGTCAGAGTCAACTCACCAGTTAGTCACAATGGATAACATCTTCAAAACTACCTCAGTGATTTAGAAGCCTAAGTCCCATTTTAAAAAGTGATAGGCACTTCTGAAAATATTACCCAGACTTTCAATACAAACCAAGAGACAGACAGAGAGGAACCAACCCCTCAAACACTGCTGTTGTAATCAATGAGATCAAGACTGAAATGAGGTTGAGTATTTTATTTGTTTTTTACTCAGCATCATTCTTTCTGCACTTTTTCAGTCACTCAGAAAGAGTCCAAGGCTTCTCAAAAAAAAGCACAGGGTGTTAGAGGGGAGAAACTCCTCTGTATGAATTTGGGAGAAAAAGAAAACAACAGCAAGGTCACTGAGCTGAATCCAAGCCATGTTCAAAGAAGTTCCTGAGTGAGTCGGCAAAAGTGGTTCTATACCACATCTGTGGTCACTAGATTCCGGGACCAGGTGGAGATTGGTTGGGTCCCCAGATTAAGTTAAAGCAAATTCAGGACTATTCTAAACTAGGTCTAGCCTCCCATAGTCCCAATGGGCCATTTAAGCAGTTAGAAATAGTTGGAGTATAGAGGAACAATGGCCATGTCCACTATGCTATGGGCTGGGAAATACAGTAGCATTGAGAAGCTGTGCTGGCTTTATGGTACCTGTGCTTTCCTCTTAGGCCTTGGCTACACTTGCAGCTGTAGAGAGCTTTGGGTTAAACCAGCCTTTGGAGAGTGCAGTAGGGAAAGCGTTACAGTCTGTCCACACCGTCAGCTGCAAGTGCACTGACATGACCACATTTGCAGCACTTGCAGCGGCACTGGGAGTGGTGCATTATGGGCAGCTATCCCAGCATTCAAGTGGCTGCAACGTGCTTTTCAAATGCGGAGGGTGGGGTGGAGTGTGACAGGAAGTGTGTGGTGTGTATGTGGGGGACGACAGAGTGGGGTTTTGGAGTGCTGAGAGTGTGTCAGCACGCTGTCTTGTAAGTTCAGACCCCCTCTCCGTTGCCTCTCGCACTCACTCAGTAAATGTTTGATTTGTCTCAGAGAAGATAAGCAGCCGGCTGTCAGAAATGGAGCTTTGAAAGAGCATTTCCAAATTCTGCAGCCGATTTCACAACAATGTCAAGAGTGACCACTTGGCTTAAGGGAATTATGGGAAGTTTCTGGAGGTTGATCAGAGTGCAGTAACACAACTCCTTGTTCACACTGATGCTGGGGCATCTCACTCAATACCCATTAATCCTTTCGCCGAGGTGGAGTACCAGGAGCGCTCTAACCAGGGAGTCAGAGCACTGTACGTGCCTTGCCAGTATGGACAGGGAGTAAGATAGAGCCCTCTGGGTGGCTTTATTTCAGTATAACTTGCAAGTGTAGCCAAGGCCTTAGGAAAACATGGCTGGTTAAGCCTGCGGCTGCTTTGTGTTACAAATCACAGTATGTGGCAGCCTGCCACTAGGTCAGAAATAGGAAGTAATTCAAAATTTTCCGAGAGGTGAGGTATTAGCACAATACTGAAAAGATTCCATAGGATCTACTCAGTTAACATTTCTCATTGGAGAGGCCTATACAGTCAGATCCATAAAGCTACAAATCTCAACTCATCAGAATACAAAGACGCTGGTAGTGTTATAGTAGCACTCTCTAGATGAGGAAAATGATATTGAGTGCTGAATGCAACAAAGCAGAGGCAATTAACTCTAATAATGCAGTAATAATAGGTGACAAACTACCCACACAAAAACTGGGTCACGTTTCAGATTTAGAGAAGAAATTTCTTGACAATTTAATAAGTGTTTTTTGGAACAGTTAGTTTTAAGAGCACAGAAGAGGAGAGGCTACTGTCGACTTAGCACCAAGTTATGCAGACAAGTTAGTTCCAAAAGTAACTACAGTTGAGTCACTGACGGGTATAATATAATGAAATGAAATATCCTTGGGGGATTGTTCCACAAATTATAACTGTGACACTTCAGAAATGGGGGAAAAATAGGAGAGACACTACTAACTGTCTTCACGGTTTTATGCTACATGCTGTGAGAACTGTAACGAACTTAAGAGAAACCTAAACAAGCTAGGTGAGTGAGAGACATGATGGCAAATGATACCCAATATTGGTAAATGCAAAATAACACACATTGGAGGGAAAAGTTGAGTCGCCTTGTGTACATATCAAGGTTATAAATTAATGGTATCTACTCAAGTAAGTGACTTAGGCATCACAATAGACAGCTCAATGAAGACCACTGGTCAATGAGAAGCTGCAATTAAAAAACAAAGTCAAACAAGATGTTAGGATGTATAAAGCATAAGATGGTGAAATGTGGTGATTATAATGCCTTTACATAAATCAATGATACTGTCTCATTTGGAGTACTGCATGCAGTACCAGCCACGTCTCAAAAAGAACATGCAGAAATAAAGTGGGAGCTCAGAAAAGAGCAACAAAAATGATTATGGACATGGAAAAATCCTCATCTGAAGAGAGACTGAAAAGACTGGGATAATTCACCCTAGGAGGAGAGGAATAAGAGGAGATATAATAACAGTATGTAAAATGATAGTCTAGAGAAGGTAGATTGAGAATTTCAGTTCTCCCTGTCTCATATCATAAGAATAAGGGGACAGTCAATGCTTTTTCACACAACATGTGAAATAAATTGTGGAGTCACAGAAAATCCCAGAGTCCAAGAATTTAGCTAGTTTCAAAAAAGGATTGTAGCTAGCTAGCTAGATATCAAATATTATCATAATTAACAACAAATTTGGGGAAGGAAACTAAACTTGATGTTTCGGGATTTAAACCAATCTCTAACTATTAGTGACCCAGATTGGGAGAGGGTGTAAAGGAGAGATTACATAACTTCTGCTACTGCAGGGTTCTTACCCCTTCCTCTGAAATGGCTAGTGTTGGACACTGTGACAGAAAGGCTGGCCAACTCAATGGACTTGAGGGTCTGATCTAGCATGACAATCCCTGTGTTCCTACATTCATAGTTGTCAATTTCTGATTTTCTTTGAACTTTTTCGCAGTATCTGGTGCTGACCATTGCTGGAGTCAGAATGCCAGACTGTTAGAACCACTGGGCTGATCGAGTATGGCAGTGCTTGTGTTCCTCAATGTGAATTTGATTCATACAGGCATTTCATATTAAAAAAAATATCTGCCTACCCTTTTCTCATTCTCAAAGATGCCCACCTGTTCTGAAACCCTTCACTCTAAGAAAACTAGTATCTGCAGTCAGAAGTTTTTGCTTAGAATGTCAAGTAGTGGGTACGTGGGGTGGAGGAGGAAACCTCACCTTGGTCCCTTCTATGATGTCATCAGTTCACATAATTTGTGTAAGCCTTCTAGCAGGAGAGACAGACACAAGAAGTAAGGCTACAGAAGTTGGAAGGCAGAGAGAGAGAGAGAGACTGAAAAAACCAGCCAGCAAGGTATAAACCAATATGGCTAATCTACCTGTAGGGGATCCAGAGAAGGTCTCTGCTCAAAGAGGAAGCAGATCTGTCAAAGCCAAACAGGCATTGACAGCAGAATGTGGCCCCAAGACCATAGTTATACAATTCTAACTCCATGCACTTCAATGACATTATTACAGATTCACAGCAGTGTATCAAGAGCATAATTTGGCCAAGTATTTTTCCCTCTTTTGTATATCTTGTTTCAAAGGATCATTACTTTTGCAGAATTAATCACTTTTTTTTCTTTATTTCTAAGATTGATGCTTGCTTTATCATCACTTAATGGAATTCAATCATTATATCAAGAGTAATTGACTAATCTAAAATTTAAAGACATCACTTATTAATGAAGTGTTTTAAGACACTTTTTGCTGACATGGTCACAGCAGGAATTTATACGGAGCTTTAAATGATAAACTGCTAGTTGATCAACCTTCTGCTGTATTGCAACAACAGCAGCCAAATCCAAAATATCTTCGATAGAGTTGTTTGTTTGTTTCCTTTTTTAAAAGCACAAGAAAAATATATAAATTAAAACATTTCTAAAATGTTCAAAATAGGGAGATGATGTGTGACTTAACCAGAGAAAAACAGTGTGTTCTAAAGCATTTTATAAGAAGCAGAGCTACATGTTACAGGTGGAGAATAATTGCATTTTTCTCTATACATTTCACATGGTTACATTAGGTTTTGGATTGGAATTTTAATATAAGCAAAGTTTAGGAGCCAAGAATTTAGAAGAAATCAATAAAGGTTATGATATTTATATGGCTAATGATAATATCCTCACTGTTATGCTTGGTAGGATAAGAACTTACACGGTGAAATCCTGTCCCTTTGACATCTGTGGGAGTTTTATCATTGACTGCTATCGTGCAAGGATTTCACCTACAAACGTTATTCTTTATGACTTAAAACATCCAGTAAACATCTGAGGCTAGGAAGATACTTTCCCAGTTAGTACATTCTCTCATTACAGATTTACACCTTCCCAAGTACTGGCTACTTCTGGAGGCAAGATCCAGGATTAGATGGATTCAGTAAATCAAATCCTGTTTCTTTATACCAGAGCTGAATTTGCTCTACTGAGCAGGAAACAGGTGGAGTTTGCTTAAGGGTCTATTCTGGTGTACTCACAGAGGGCCTGATTCTCCTCTTGTTTACACCAGTTTTAAACACGTCAGTTCAGATGTATCGCAATTAGGGCTGCACAGACTATTTGTGGGGAAATCTGAACATGGCTGAATGAGCCACCGTAGAACCAGATCCTGCAAGGTGCAGTTCCCTCAGCTCCTCCTCCTCCTCCTTTTCATGCAGCATGATATAAAGGTGTTTGCAACATAGTGCTGTGATGTCTTGACAGAGCAACATGTGTCTAAGTTAGTATCCACATGCCTGCTGAGCCACAGTTCTGGCAACCTCCAGGGATCTCACCTCACGCTTATTTCCGGTACAGCGCTCCCTAAACCACACTCTCTATTCCACTTCTTCCCTCCCCTCAGGAGCAGTCTTGGAAAGGAGGCATCAAGGGTGAACATACCCGTTAAAGTTAGGTGTTGAGCATGGTTGAGCTGACAAAAAGTTGTGTACATCTGTATCCCTCCTTCAGCCTGCACTTCAGAGATGGGGTTCTGGGCATGGAGGACTCTTCTGGGGTGGCCCTGGGATAGCATCTAGTCCTCTCTTTTCACCCTCAAACTAGAGATGGACTCTAAGGGTGCAGTACTGTTCTGGTCTAACCTTAGGGGAACAGCCAGATCCTCCTCCTCATGCAGCATGAGATGATGACACCAGCCATTGAAATATTTATGATGCAATGTCATAACCCAGCACCTCACCTCTAGAAAGTGTACCCATCAGTGAGAGGCACTCAGGACCTTGCAAGTTGGAGCCCTTAAAGTCTGCTTAACCTTTGGCTCAGCAGATACATGGCTTCTTCCTCTGTGAGTAGATTCAAAGGTCTGATTCCAAAGTCATGCCACTGTAAATCAATAGTAACTCCACTGAAGTTAATGGAGTTTCCATAGCATCCGAACAGATTCAGACCCAAAGACTTTTAAGCCTTATCTATCTAGGGATTTTCACAGGAAATTCTCAGTAGGCCTAGAACTATTTCAGCTGAACAAGTGTTTACACCAGTGGGAGCCCTAGGGTTTGCCTACACTTAAAATGCTACAGCGGTAACTGCTGCTGGAGATGCACCACTGTAGCGCTTCAGTGAAGATACTACCTACACCCATGAGAGGGATTCTCCCATTTGCTATCATAGACCAGACCCTAATGAGTCCTACAGCCAGAGTTGTTTTTACCACTGTGTCATTTAAATCTCTTTGGGAGATGTAGCCCAACTGGGTGGATAAAAGTAGATGGTTTAAATAAAAAAAATAATTTTAAAAATATTTTTAAATTTAAATTTAATACAATTTTAAAAAAAACTATTTAGAATTACATTTCAAATTGACAATTTATGTTAAGTTTTAAATGTATTATAATCTATTAAGTAATACTAAGCAGTACATATTTGCTGCCAAGTTCTAAAGAAAGTCAAATTGAACTGGTGGAAGCCACTGGCTAAGCATTTGGAACCAGCGATTGTTGAAGTGCAAACCAGTTTTGATAGCAATAGCATCTTCTGCATGTGCACAGAATATATCCTTCTCATTTCAGTTTAATTCAATGACTGGTTGATTCAAAGTTCAGAAATCAATGGAAGCTGAAAAATCAGGGAAGTTGTTTTCCTCTTCCAGTCTATGAATTAAAAAATGAATGTGAGAAGATGAGCTCTACCAGTTCTAAGATCTTGAAAGATATGATGGATGACCAGAAACCATCGGTTCAACTTGCTAACTACAGATCATACTTCCTTTGTTTAATAAATCAGTTTTAAATGTAAAATATGTTTTGATAAACTTTATTCTATATGTATCTAGCACATGTAAGGAAGTTTTATTTAATAAAAAATCAAAATGCTTTTTTTGTGCTTTTTCAATTGAATTTCAATTTCCATCCAAATAGAGCTTGATACAAATCACAAGTAAAATGTAATCATATTCTAATCAATAAAAAATGCATAATATTCCATTTTCTAACAGTTGCAATTCAAAATGTTTTAACCAATGAGAATGAACCTTTCTTTAGGGAAATAACTAAAAAGTACAAATGAACTAAACTATTAAAATCAATTATTAAAATCAACGTTTCCAGCTTGCTGATTTAAATCATGATTTAAATAAGTTGTTTACATTGTTTTGATTTAAATCAAACTATCCTGAGGCTAACAAAATAATATCAGAACCAGTTCCTTTAGCAGTGCTATTTATTATTTGTGCTATGGTAATACGTAAGAGCCCAATCCTAGACCATGAAGACTTTGTGCTAGGTCAGTGGTTCCCAAACTTTAACAACCTGTGAACCCTTCACTAAAATGTCAAGTCTCGCGAACCCCCTCCTAATAATGAATATTTCCAGAGATTTTCTCCTTTACCTGAGTATAAATTATGAAAGCAGTGATCTTGGAAATATAAAATTTGTTTTGATGACATGCTTATTACACACTATTTATTATTAATTATCATTACAGTATTTTTATTACATTATGAAAACGGCAACACTCTTCCAAGATCTCACTTTCGTAGCTTGTATCAGTTTGAATAAGCCGGTTATAAGACAAGGCTCCTATGTTTCATCAAGGAGTATCAGATGTGAAACAGCAGGAAGGGATTTAAGAAGCCAACTCAGCGAGTTCCTCCTACATAAGCATTCAGGTCTTGAGCAGTCCAGGCAAACAAGACACATTACAACAAACCTTAAACTTGTTCATAATCATTTTTAAAATAATACCAGCTGCCTATTTAATTTTAAAAACAGCAAAAAATATCCCCCTCCCTTTACATTTCTTATAAGGAGTCTTGAGGTTTAAATCTCCTCAGTGTGATGATATGCTTGCTTTGATCTGCTAAACTCTTGGAAGTCCAGGGACTTTGGGTTGCTGGCTCCGTGTTGCCCGAGGTCCCTAGGGACAGCTATATCCGCCATTAGGGAATTTTTTCCCCGAGAACCCCCTCTAACATTTCATGAACCCCCAGGGATTCACGAACCCTGTTTGGGAACCACGGTGCTCGGTGCTGTACAAATGCAGAACAAAAAGCCCCACTGGTTCAATTTTATTTTTTAATGTATTTGTAAAATTCCCCAGCAGATCACTGCCACCAGGAACGGACTTTCCAAAGAGCGGTTTTATGTCCGTTCTGTTTAAAGACTTTAAAATGTAGCTGCAAATTTTAAAGGAAAATTCCCCAGAAGTGTTATGTTTTTAAAATGTTAATATAGCTTGTACTGCAGAAATGTACAGAAAAGCGTGGCTTTGTCATCTCTTTCAGCACCCATATTTGTCTTTCTATTGAAATCCACTGTTTCAACCATACTATCCATTTCCAATTGTTGAGTCAAACCCAGTTCATAAAAATAAACCAATGCCAAGGTTGAACATAATCAAGAAACAACTTCATTTCCCAGGAGGCCAAAAGTATTTAACCTTCCAGCCTTGTGCTAAAGTGCACTTGAGGCAGGAGATTATCTCATGATAAATAATGCACAATGTTTTCTAATATTACCAACCACAACTGTTTCCTTTGTTAAATAGTTTATTCTGAGCACTCGGTACATTCTGCCCACAAACTGGTTCTTCTGTTTGAAACATGAAGTGAGTTTCATCAACTCCATCAATGCAGAATCCATTAAGTTTTCTGACTGGTTCACTATTTAGTTATCTTCAAAGAAAATTAATGGGAAAATTCTAATGTTAAGTTCATTTGTAGTACAACGGTTCAATTGCACTTCAAAAAACTATGTTACTATTGCAGAGGGAAGCACTTTTTGGCATTTGCTGATTTCAAGATCTTTAAGCTCTTTCAGTGTAGACTTTTTTTTAACTGTGTTTGTGTAGGAGTGGGTAATACAAAAAAAGGAAATCAATAGGAAAAAATGATTCCGTAATGCAGAACAATTTACTAGGAAGCACTTAAAGGTTTTGTCATACTTGAGTCATTCATTCAGTGAGATAATGGCACTCTCACAACTGAAGGTGGTTTCCTCAGGTCAAGGATGAGGCACCCTGGTGGGTTAGAAAATGAATATTTGCATGGCCACGGTTCATCTTGCACTGTTTTGTGGGTAAATAGAGGAGCACAGTGGCCAGGAATGAGGATCTGGTACCTCCCAAGAGCATTCACAGATATGCACACAAATAAGTGGACATTTAGAAATGGATTGCGTTGCCCAGAATCAGATATTTTGAGGACAAGAGTGGGAAGCAGAATGTGTGAGGGCTCACACAACGTACCTGAGTCCTGATTCATATCTCCCCTGCTACTCAATTATTCTGCCTTTCCTAAATAGACATTCTTCATTGTGGCAGATAGGATGGTGACTGAGTGAGGTAAATACATTTGTCCTATAGATTAGATTAAGACCCTTTAACACAGTCCATTTTATTTATGACTTAAATCACAGTTGGACCTACGGTAGGTCCTTAGAGGTGAAAGGCTAATGCATCAAACTGCCATGCCACTATCATGTATCATAACCTCATCCTCTTTTACAATCAGTCATGATAACTCTTACATGGCAGAGAAGTGATTTTTTTCCTAAACTGAGGTTCATTCAAATAAGCAAACACCATTCTTCATGTGTCAGCAGACTCAAAGCAAAGCTGGGTACCTAAGGAAAAAATATACTGATGAACCATTTTCTCCTAGGAGTTCAGAAGCAGCATTTAAGTGGCCAGGAATTTGGGTGTGGCAGCCTTTACTAGGGATGCAGAGTAAGGCTTTGTTTAGAAATATAGGTGACAGCTTTCCCCAGCAGAAACTTATTCTTCCTTCACAGCAATTAAAATATATAACAGCACAAAAAATAATCAGTGCCAGTAATAAAATAAAACTTCATCCAATATTTACCAAACCAACTCTTACTAACTTCAACTCTCAGCACAAAGGTCAAATTCTGCTTCCATTTGCTCCCCCTTCCCATACAAATTCAAACTGTAACTCTAATAGAATCACTCCAGGTTTATACTTTTGTAACGGGCACCAAAACGTGTGTCTAAGGCTGTCTCTAAGGACACAGATCCAAATTTGTATAGACACACATAGAAAGTATAATGCTGTAAATTTGTTCTGATATAGAAACATCCTGTGAGTTTGTTTTACTGCTGTTGTTTCAGGATAAGTGTAACTAGGGAGCACAGGATAGTTTTGGAATACAAAACCAAATCATAAGAAGATCTGGAAAGCTTTAAACAGATTTCACCACATTAAACAAAATGTTTGACAGATCAGAAATAAAACACTGGCACACTGTACAATACCTATCTCTCAATTATAGCTCCGTAGATGCATACACTGGAAGTGAGAAGTAGTTATTACTTGCATGTACTGTGGTTACAGAAAAACATCGCAGCTGATGCAAGATTGGACTCAGTCACTGTAGTATTACTGTACTCAGTTGGTGACATATTGCAATACATTCCTGAAGGCCCAGAACTTTTATGTGTCATATTTCCTCTTTTATCTGAAACGATGATCCCAACTATTTGTATCTTCTCAGCTGGTTGTGTGTGTGTGTGTGTGTGTGTGTGTGTGTGTGTGTGTGTGTGTGTGTGTGTGTGTGTGTGTGTTAGAGACTAGTAATGTACTAAAAGGCATTTGTACTGTATGTCACTGCATGAGTAGCTGGATTCATCAAATTATGGGCCTCCAAACTCCACACTGCAGTCAACAAAATATAACATTTTTCAATTGTTGTGTGAAAATGGCTAAAGATAAATGTCCCTTTAAACACAAGATCTGTCGATTGATCTGCTTATAAACTCTTCAAAGTTTTACAGTACAGTAGGCTCTCGATTATCCAGGATTGGATTAACCAGGATGTCAAAAAAAAATATGCGCAACTCTCAGGGCCGGCTCTGGCTTTGCTGCTGCCCCAAGCGCACACACACAAAAAAAACCCCACCAGGGCACAGGGAAGCCAGTGAACCAATACCCCCTCCACCCAGAGCAGGGTGGCTGGCGAACCAACACCCTTCCCCATATTTCCTATGGTTGGTGATTATCCGGGATTTTATTAACCAGAATTAATATTTTCCCTATCATCCTGGATAATCGAGAGTCTACTGTATGTCGGAAAGGCTGGAGGGTTCTAGTCTAACTGTGAACTTGATCCAAAGTCCATGCAAATCAACTGAAGTATTTCTGTTAACATCTATGGGCTCTGGACCAGGCCCTGTGAGCATAAACTGTGGTGTAAATTACAATTTGGGTGTGAACTGGTCAGAAATATTATGCAAAATAAGGGTAACTTCCACCAATTTTGCATTCTGTGGTTGTGCAAAATGAGTGCAATTTACACAGATTTGATATTTTGTGAGGACCAAATCTAGCAACTCCCACTAAAACCTACATGGAGACTGTGTGCTAGATCTAGTAGACAGTTATGCCTACTTACCCAGGGTCTGAATTTGGATTCAGAAGTATTGGGGATGATGCTGCATAAGTGCCCAAGTGAGTGTGGGTACACATCAGGAAGGTCTTTATCTTACACTCACATGTTAGTTACATGCTCCCTTGGAAAGTAAATCGCACTTGTGTGGCTATTGAATACTGTATTAGTGCAAGTTATACCACTCCATCACTGACACTTGAGGTGTAATTTACACCACCATTTACTTTAGCACTGTGTCCTAAACACTAACATATGCGTTGCAGCCTAAAATAAGCAGGAACTTTGAGCCTTACACGTTAATAGTGTCTATCTATCCTGGCAGGAAACAAATGGTCAATCAAATCTAACCACTGCAATAGTCAAAATATAACACTAGGCAAACAACATTTCAACAATAGGTAAAGATTGTCTTTTCCCCCAAAAGAAACAAACATGCATGTCAAGGAGAGGTTGGAGAAAAATGGGAAAAAGAACATAAAAGAAAAACATTTGTTAAAATAAAAGAGATTGTAAGGGTTTTTCTTTTTAAGTAAAAATTATAGTGATCATATCACTAAAGGCAGTAATTAGAGATCACAATAGAATGCTTAACTTTCACTGCTGTGCTGAATAGAGCGTACCTGAATGTAGACAGTTTCCTTTCAAGCAAACTTAATGCAAAATGAAGACTATTGAATCTGCAGTTGTAAAGGTGCACATATCAAAGTTAAGAAACCCATTGCATTGTTTGCTTCTAGCTACAGCAGGAGAACTACAGGAGAGACTTGCAGAGAGGCAAATGAAATTTGTGCAGTGACAAGCTCTTTTTTTCCCCTTTTTAGATTTGGCTATAGAAAGATAATCAGAAAGTGCATTTTTATTACAATTAGGACCAGTGATTGAAACCTTAAAAAAAGTTGCAGATCACACTTCCAGTACCAAATAGTACTGGAATTACAGGAACAAACAACAACCCAGAATGACTTTTTGGAGCATTCTGGAACAACTGGAGCGCTGATAAGGACTCTCACTTTGCCTTGCAACCTCATTAGCAGGTTTGGGTTTTTTTTCCAATCTATTAATCTTGATCTCTCCATCACATTTTTAAACAGGTAATTGAACTAAAGAGACCTGAAACTCATGGGAGGTATTTTTGTCTCTGTCCCTCTCAATGTGACCAAGATATCCAGTGCTATCATATATATTAGGAAAATCGTGAATAAAAATCACAAAGGTACCTGTAGCAAGGTGAAGACTCACCAGCATGGCACCTCCTACTGGTCATCCTGAGAATTAGGAATGCCAAAAGGCACATCTCTGACATTAGGACACCCTCCCCCTGGTAAATTTCAATATCCTGATCCAGAAAATGAAAATACTACCACTTCACAACAAGAGAGTTATAAGAATTCTTTAACAGGGGCAAAAATGTTTTCCCTTTCAATGTTGTTCTCTGAAATGGTTAAACTGCTTTTTCTGAAGTTTCCCAAAACATGTCAGCCTGAAGTAGATGCCTGGCATAGAAAGCTTAATCCTGAATAGTTTAAGTTTGCCATAAGTTATAAGAAACTGAAAACAGGGTCTTCTAATGGAAAATATTAGCCAACCTTAACTATACGTACCACTTCTCTATGGTGCTTATAACATACACCTATTGAGATAACCAAAATCAAGTCGCTTTTGAAAATCTTGGCCCTTTTTTCTAGCATGCATAAATCAACAATGGATATCTACAGGGTTAATTTAACAATAAAAGCAAATGGATGTTGATCAGTACTACCACAATATTGTGTTAATTCCAGCAAAAGATGTAAGTATCTAATTTGTGACAGCACTTGCCCTTAATATAGATCCGTGGTTCTCAACCCGGGGTACACGTACTCCTGTGGGTAGTTAGAAGTCTTCTAGGGGGTGCATCAACTCATCTACCTATTTGACTACACAAAAAACACTAGTGAAGTCAGTACAAACTAAAATTTCATTCAATGATTTGTTTATACTACTGTATATAGTATACACTGAAATGTAAGAATCAATATTTATATTCCAATTGCTTTATTTTATAATTATATGTTAAAAATGAAAACATAAGCAGCTTTTCAGCAATACTTGCTTTTACACTTTTATATTTTTATGTCTGCTTTTGTAAGCAAGTAGTTTTTAAGTGAGGTGAAATTTGGGGGTACACAAGACAAATCAGATGCCTGAAAGAGGCACAGTAATCTCAAAAGGTTGAGAACCACTGACACAGATCATCAAAACTAAATTCCAGAATGTTAAATAAATAAAGTTTATTTGATGGGACTACAAGGGGGAGTTAGAATTCCATGTGTCTTAACACATAGCTGTACAAGATTTTCTGTTGTTCCAGATGTTGCTCAACCATTTTATAAGTACAGTTACAATGAGCTGTAACCTCCTGCTTTAGTGATGATTTATTTAGTGATTTTCCCACTCCAACTCAGTTAGAATTTTTCTAGCCATGACCAAATAGCTGAGATTCCCTAAATTGTACTCCTTATTTTCTACCATCTTCAGCATTCATAGAGTTTAACCTGTCATAGAAGAAGTCAGTTATTAAGCAGATGTAGGAAGTGTGCAGATAAGAGTAGGGAGTCATGGTACATGTTGCCTGGGTAAATTGAAAAATCTTTCTGGCACAAAAAAAACCTGAGAGTGAATAAAATTCACCAAAAAACCACTAAACAACAGAGGTTTGTGTGCCATATGAGGCAGGAGTTGAGGGCAATTCTCCAATTCATTTCAGATGTGAAAAATTTCTACTCTTGGCCTCAATTTTTTAAGGATTTTTCTTTGCTTGTTTTCTGGCTTTGTGTTGTATCAAGCAGGCAAGGTACTAACAAACTTTAGCAGACTTTATTTAACAACAGTGAAACCTCTTACAAAGCTGCTGCTGCACCCCTCAGTAGTTCTCACTCAGGCTTGGCTCAGCTCCTCCCCCCTCCTTCCTGTTTCCTGTCCTACAGACTCCCAGTTCTAATAATTACAAGCAGCATCTAAAACACCACACTTTGTTTGTTGTTTGGTTTTTAAATACAGTGAAACCTCGATATAACGGACTAATTCGGGCGAGGGGGTGTCCGTTAAAGGCAAAAGTCCGTTATTTAATAATTTTTTTAAATTATTAAATAACGGACTTTCGGCTGACAATGGACACCCCCTCGCCCGAATTAGTCCATTATATGGAGTTTACGGCCGGGAGCCGTCAACCCGCCCGCCTGGGTCCCGGCTGCTGGGACCCGGGCGGGAGCCGGCAGCGAGCTCTCCCGCTGCCAGGACCCGGGCGGAAGCTGGCAGCCGAGCCCGCGAGCAGCAGGCGGGATCCGCGAAAAACGGATTTTGGATGCAGCGGAAATTTTGTCCGTTGCATCCAAAGTCCGTTAAATCGGGGTCCGTTAAATCGGGGTCCGTTAAATCGGGGTTTTACTGTATAGATTTTAGAGAGGAAACCAAAATTTTATAGTGGATTTATGGATTTTATAGTGGAAGCTCACTTCCTACATTAAACTTTAATATAGAGTGGCTGCCTCTGCCCTATAATTAAGCCTGCCAGAATTCAATTTTATATTTTTTGGCAAATAATATCCATGTTTATTTTTAAGCATTTATTTGTATTTTTATCCGTTGCATGAAATTATCGGGAGGGACAGACAATAATTATTTAGTAAATATCACTATGGATATGCGGAAAGTTAAAGCTTTATAAAATTAAAACACAAACTATCAACATCTCATATCAAAATACATCAAGTAAATATCCTTACATCAAACTCTAATAAGTTCTCAAGCAGCATTTTTCTTACTTTGCTTAACTGTAAATTTTGATTATTATTGATGGAAATATTTTTGCCAATTTCTGCATGTATAATGAAATTAATATTTACTGACATTTACCAATAAAAATCTGTTCCTTACAAGCCTATCCATAATACATTCCAGCAGTACATTAATTTTACCACAGAATCTGTAACTTCTGATATCAACATTATTTGTCAATAATACCGATTGCATAGTAGCTGTAGTGTTTGATCTAGAATTTAGTGCTGATTCCTATGTTAACATGTATAATAGATTTATACATTGTTTGGGTTTTACTAGCAGATTTATTTTACTTGCATGCTATTCCTGCTACAGTGTATTAAGTTATTCACCATTTACAGAAACAACTAAAAAAAGAGCATTTTAATTTTTCAAAACGTTGAATGTGCAACAGTTTAAAATGTTCAGTTATAGTTGTCTATACAATTTATATTAATTCTCAGTAATTTATATATACTAAGTTTCATGCTAGGAAATCAAATTTTAAAAAATTCATCAAATTTTTGCTGGTAAAAACTTTTATGGACAAATACTTTTCAATATCTAGATATTCCCATTTGAATTACCAGTAATATTACTCTATGTAAACAGGTATTTATGATACAATCTTAATACCTGAATTCAAAACAAAACAAAGTACATGAATTGCACATTGTAACTAGTATAAAAAAGGGATTCTAGCTACTATTTTTATTTTATTACAGATTAACAGAAGTGTTCACAATACAAGTTATTTTACACATAAGTAGTAGAGAAAGAGAGCACACTGGGAATATACCGTATTTTTCGCCATATAGGACGCTCCGGCGTATAAGACGCCCCCGAGTTTTTAAGTAAAAAATCCGGATTTTAAGTAAAAAAGCCGGACACAAAAAAAAAAAAAAAAAAAAAAACCACCACCACACACAAAAAGCGCCTCGCTCTCCCGTCCCCGCCGCGCGGGCGGGCTGCTGGGAGCGCGCCGCTCTCCCGTCCCCGCCGCGCGGGCGGGCGCTCCCAGGGGCCCCGGGGCCCGAGCTGCTCCCGTTCCCCGCCGGCCCCGAACACATGCGGGTGGGCTCGGGGGGGAAGCGCCGCCCCGCCCCGCCCGCCGGGCCACCTGCAGCCGCCCCAGCTCCAGCTGCCCGGTGCTTTTCATATATTCGGCGTATAAGACGCCCCCCCCTAATTTTGAGATTATTTTGGGGGGTTAAAAAGGCGTCTTATACGCCGAAATATACGGTAAGTGAATATAGCCACTAGTACACGGAATGGATTAAGGGGGCACCATATGGTTATTTCTAAAGTTGTCTCAAATTAGTTGTCTTTAATCAATTCTTCCCAGTTTCCTTCAAATAGTTTAGGGCTTGATCCTGCACCAGTGAAACCAAGAGGACCTTTGCCATAGATTCCAATGGGTGTAGAATCAGGCCCTTCGCAGGTAACCTACTCCAGACAGTACATCTCTCTAATACATATGGACAGTTAGTAACATCACAATGAATAACTGATCTCTCCTAACACCCAATAGCAGAGCTCCTTGAGGAGCCTCACAGTCACTGGCAGAGTTCTGCTCATTGGCAGCCTCTGAGAGGACCAGTCCACAGGAATAAATATAGCTCCTATTCCTAGCTCTATTTGCTTACCTCTTGCTCCCCATTTTTGCACAATCTGGAGGAGTTCCAGCTCTGCAGACTTTTTAAAATATTTTAAACCCAGCGTACTTGCAGCTACCCTGAAATCTATTTCATACGTCACCTGCATGAAGTGTCGGGGGGTTTCCAGACTTCAGTTTTAATGCTAGTTCTCTTTGGGTGTCAGAAGGTAAAAGCCACAAGGATGCAAAAATATTCCATTCCAGTGGTTTCAGCATTGGCCTCCTAAACCCAGGGTTATGAATTCAATTCTTGAGGGGGCTACTTAGGGATATGGGGCAAAAATAGGGATTGGTCCTGCTTTAAGCAGGGGGTTGGACTAGATGATCTCCTGAGGTCCCTTCCAACTCTGAGATTCTATGATTATGTAAAACATAATAAAAATATGGCTAATATACACCAACAATTTTTTTAAGTCCCCTCAATCATCGGACACAAGTTAAACAAGGAGATAGATCACCGTTTAGGGTTCTGGGCACCTTTTCAGGGTTCCAGTGAAGTCACCTCAGAGGTACTCTACACAGAAGGAAAGAATCATACAAGCAGATAACCTTGCAGGGTCAGGGCCTAAGCTGGCACATACAACACTGAACTGAAAGAGACAAATTACCCTTTAAAGTCTGTTGTTGCTGGGGAGGGAGCAATTTACTTTGTATTGCATAAATCTGAAAACTGTATGCGGAAATTCCTTCACATTGCTGAAGACTTAAAAATTCAGGAAGACAAATAGATGATTCCTCCAGACAAGGAAGCAGAGTCAAACAGTGCAGAGGAAGTACCTTAAGGAGGTATAGACAGCCAAAGGAGCTCTTTTGCATCTTTCACACAAGTGTGCGCACTCCCATGCTTGCCCTCCCTAGAGAAGATGATCAGTGTGGCACTGCAACAGTGAAAGAAGTGGCTAGTGTTGCTGATTCTCCATTGAGACGTCCAGTTGCATAAATAATAAAACAGTTTTTAAAAATGACCACCTGCTGCATGGAACATTTTGTGCCTTAACACGGATGCTGCATGGAAGGTTAAAGGCTAAATGACATGGGCCAACTCAAGCCCTTCCCCAGAAAACCTCAGGAAGCAGAAGGTATTAAAAGGTACCAGTTTGTTGATCTGAAATACCTGACATTCTCTCCTAAGGAAGGAAGGATTCATCTCTGTAGAGAAGGAACAGAAGCTGTGGCCTTAAAACTGTGTGGAGCCTGATGATCTACAGGTTATTCTGGCTTCAGTCACATGCATCTGCACAAATTGTCTGTCGGAGTGTGTGCCAGTCTGAGACTTGTGTCTCAGTCACATGCATCTGCACAAATTGTCTGTCTGAGTGTGTGCCACCCAAGACTGACTCTGTGGCTTTCCTATCATTTATCCCCTACCTGACCGTGGCTAAGCATGTGCCTCCATTCCCTGAGAAGGTAGAAACTGCAGAGCAGAAGTGAATGCACTTCTCAATAGCATTTGTTTCTGTGAAGATGTCTGCGGCAAATACTGCCAGTTTCTCCAGTGAATCATCTCTGTCTGGCTACATGCAGCAGCTCTCTGGCTCCGTGATCACCACCTGGCCACACTTCCCAACATTCTACAGCGCTCCAAACAGACGTTATATGGAGTGTGAACTCAGTGGAAGTGTGTCACATAACGACTGTTCTCTGTCCACTTGTATGTTACACCATAGGATTGCTTCCCTCTGCACCATGCAGCAAGGGAAATAGGGCTTTAGGTAGTCAATAAGAACCATCTGTACCATTCTAAGCCTTGAACAGATAATGCCTATTGTGTGTTTTGTATTTTTTTTTTTGTTGGGTGATTCTCTCTTCAGTTGAGGGGTCCTGTTTATCTAACTACAAACAAAAACATAACAAGAAAGAAAGCATTTCTTTGACCTCTGTCCCATTATTTTCTCCTCTTGTGAATGTTTGAAGATATGCTTAAAAAAAGATGGATGGAAAGGGAGGTCAGCACCACAGTGTGAGAACTGCAGTGCTGAATTAACATAAATCTCAAATACAGAATCTCTAACAATCCTGAAGAGAAGGAAATTGCCCATAGATTCACTTAAATGCTTGAAGTAGCTTGCTGAATGCATGTCATAGGAGTCGTGATCATGTGGAAGGATAAATGTGTCTTTACTATGCAAGAGTTTTTTGTCTGGTGCATGCAAGCTGCACGATCTGAGTGCTCTATGAGTACATAATGAACTCCCTGCTTTCAAATGTTTCTATGGACATGGCTTTGCCAGGGATGTTCCAACACACAATTAATTTGATCAGGAAAATCAGTTAATTCTAACAAGGTCAATGTACTAACACTGCATAACCTTAGAAGGCAGCAGTGGAATGATGGCAACAGGTGTATGCAATTCAAATCAGCCACAGGTATCTAATGTGGGAATGGGATACACTGGGGCCAGACTACTTTGACATGTCCAAATGTCACTGTTTCTGTTAACAATGAAAATACTACATTTGAATGTTTGTGATCTGTTTGAAGGTGAGAAGCAAGGGGATTACTAGGAAAGCCTGTGGAGAAATACAGAGTCTCTGCTGTAATAACAAACAGGTAACATCCAGCTAGTGCTGAGCTGGGAGAGACAGATACCTGGCTACATCTTCATGGGCTACTAGCTCTGAGGAAAACACCAAGGACAAAGCAAAGAGGTGGCTGAGTATTGTTAGTTTGGAATTGATTTGATATGGGTGACCTCCGGGAAGTGTGGCATAGGGAAGCATAAGGAGCCAAACTCATAATTTTTCTTTAATGACATGGACCACACTCCAATAGACACTGGACTGAGAACGTCCACTCAACCCTACATTGTCTACTGGAAAACCGTCACATGGTAAATAATTTTGATTACTACCAAGCTTGAACTCGATTTAGACAGATGACCTAAAGGTGGGAGTCTTTATGACTTATTAAAATGGTAATGGAAACAATGTTAGTGCTCACATACAAATAAAGGAATATAATTGCTGAAACTCCTTACCACTTCTGCATATGTTGGATCTTTTCTGAGCTCCGCAAACAGAGGACTCTGTTGTCACTGACAAAAGATAATATAAGCAATAGAGCAAAAACATTTGCTTTGGCTCATACTCTCAACTCAGCTCTTGCAAATCCCATTAGCATTAATCAAAGTGTGATGATGGACTTTTTAACATGTTTAGCCTGGCAGACAGTATCCATTCCTATCTAAGAACTGGAATTTCAGTGAATGTGGCATGGGGAAGGGGAATGGGTTAGTTACACATTTCAACCAATCAAAATACCTGTCCACAGTGTATAATGAGGGAAAATATTGGAGACCTCATTTATCTATAGACTTCTTCCAAAGCATTGCATGCTAATAAGCAGCTGTCACAGGAGTGGGGACAGCAATAAAATCCCAACAGTCAAGATGAACTGATACAGTCCATTGCCTATTGAATCATACCCATACAGGTATCTCAATTGAATGGTTCCAGCAGTAGCAATGAGCTGTGCATTACAATGTTGTATTACAGCTCCGGCTGATAAAATTTTATAATTATAAGTAAAATGTTAAATACTATTGAAGACCCAGACATTTCTCTCTCACACGCTTACCCTTCTCTTGCTGCAGTTTGATGTTTAAAATGTGTAAGTGGTGCATTTCAGACCAAAATCCAGACTGTAATAGATATCCAACAGAGACATCAAACTGAAGTCCTGTTCTGAGGATTGTAATTGATATTATAATTATGTGACCATCTGTGAAAGAGCCATTCCTTACCATTATTCTTTAGTTTGGAAAACCTTACCAATAATTTTACAGAGCTGGTCTTCTGATGCACTTAAAAAGTGTCCATCTGAAACAGCATCTGTCATAAGTATGTAGTGCCTTAGAATTACTGTTTTACCTGTGAAGGGTTAACCTGAAACAGGAGAGGGGATAACGTATGGGAGCTGCTAATACCTGGCAAACAAAGGGGTTACTTTCACTTTTGTTCCTGGGCTTTTTTTTTTTCCATTCTCTCCGCGGCTGCTCGGAGTCTGTCTGCGTTCCCTGGCTATGGGGAGGAATCACATCTATGTTTCTATCCTACATTTCAATAATCTTCTAAGAAAGCCAAAAGTCCAGCAGTAAGTGTACTCTTAAATTGTATCACTTGGTAATTAATCCAGGGTGTCCTTAAACTGTTAAGTTTAGCAGAGAGAGAAATTCCAAGGGAGGGGGCTCATTGAAGGCTGGGTGATGCTAAAAGGCTTAGTATCTATTAATTTCTGTATAAGGAGTTTATGCTTTTCTCTTTTTCTTTTATTAAAATCTTTCTTGTAAAAACTGTCTGTTTATTTCCATTGAAGTAATCTTGGTTTGGATCAGGCACGTCTCACAGCTAGTGAAGGTTTGTGGTTGTTGTTCTCAAATCTCTCCCAGGTAAAAAGGGGGAGTGTTACTATCGGGGTTCCAATTTGCCCTACCCCATGATTTTGGGGGCTCAGATTGGTGGTGGCAGCATTTCCCAAGCCCCAACTAAAAAAGTTTGGCTTTGGGGGAAAAAGATTTAACCTAAGCTGGTAAAATAAACTTGGGGGTAATTTTTCTTCCATATGGGGTCCCCACATCTTTACCCTAAAGTTCAGAGTGGGAAAATAAAACCTTAATAGCATCTAACTGGAAAACTTTACAATATAACTAATTTTAACAGTCTGCAAAATCTAAATGTCTTCCTTGTTGACACAGTGCCTGTCTTCTCAGCAAACCGTGCTGTTGTGCAAATAGTGTCACTGATTACTTTTGTCAGGGCCATTCAAACAGTATTCCCTGAATACAGATTCTAGTACATTTGGGGAGATTTTTGTTTTGTGAAGCATTTGCAAACCTGTCCCATTATTTGCAAATCTCCTAAAATAGCTGAACAATATTTCAGACAAACAAATGCCAGTCTATTGAAAACACAAAGTATCCAGTGTTGGTATTTGATACCAAGCTGCAAAACAGGTCACACAATCATTCTACCTGCTAAAATGAATGCATTTCGTGTCAAATACGTGTATATGAATGAGAAAAATCACCAAAACCAGTTTTGAAGCTTCTTATACTCACTAATACTGAAGATCCAAATATGCATTAATAAAATTGAAACTCTCATATACATTACATATTTGTGCTTTCCCACCCCATCACCAGTATTGAATCTGCTCTAATATTTGAATAACTAATTAAACTAAGATAACCTATTATGTGAGTGAGCTCTAGAAATCAGTGATGTTTGTTCATCATTGTGTATATATATTGCACCAAATTTCGTGTAAAATAAGTGTAAACAACTCTGTGTTTGTACAGCACCTAGCACAATGGGGTCCTGATACATAACTAGGGCTCCCGGATCCTATCGTAATACAAATAACAATATGCTCTCATCAATAGATTTCATTCATTTACACCAGCAGACAGTTTTCCCCATTGCTTGTATAGCAGATTAAAATATACATTAGGGCCCTGATTCAGAAAAGCACCCCTACTTAGAACACTTAAGTGTATGCTTAACTTTAAGTAAGTGCTGAAGTCGCACTGAAGTTACTGAAGTCAATAGAATTTCAGAATGCTCTACTCCCACTGAAGTCAATGATGAAACTCTCGATTTAAGTGGGAGCAGACTTGGGCCAATGTTAAGCTTTTGGAAGTCCCACCCTACTTGTTTAGAAGATATGTAAATTACTTCTATTTTCTCTACATTATTTCATGTGAAGATTTTTTTTAAACTAACCACTTAATACTGTATCATGTTCATTTCTCCATTTGTAACCCCCTTCTTTAATCTTAGCAAGTATTGCACATAGCAAATAAAAAAAATAAATAAGAATGCAAGCAAACCTTCTCAGACCAAAATGAAACCTTCAGTTGCCAAAAAAGGAGATTATCTTGTTTTGCCACAATTAATCAATAATTGAACAGTTATAAGGATACGCTCCAGATCAGCATATTTCTATACATGGACATTAGGAAGTCTTCATGTGGAAGCACTTTATTTTTTGGTGATCCTCAAAGGTTTGGAGTTTTGAGTCAGCCCATTCATTCAGCAACTTACAAACATTTCCTGAACCTCTGCAGTGCATTTATCCCACCCAAATTCTGGAGGTACTAGAAATCTCATAAGAGATAGTTCTCAGGCAATTTTCAGACGTAAAAACTTTGCAAAGTGCAGGGATTATTTTTAGCACTTCCACGTCTAACTTTATCTGGAGCTATGCTTTAGAGTTAGACTAAAGAAGGTCAAGCTATTTCAGTTATCAAAGACAAAGTTAAGGGGTGATTTGATCACAGTCTATAAATACCTACCCTGGGAACAGAAATTTGATACTAGCATGTTCTTTAATCTGGCAGACAAAGAGCTAACAAGATCCAATAGCTGGAAGTTGAAGCTACAAAATTTCAGACTAAAGAAAAGGCACAATTTTTTAACGGTGAGGACAATTTACCAAGGGTTGTAATGGATTCTCCATCACAGGAAATCTTTATATGACAATTGGATGTTTTTCTTAAAGATACGTTCTAGTTCAACCACAGCTATTGGACTTGAGCAGGAATTAATTCCGAAAAGTTCTACAGTTTGTGTTATACAGGGAGGTCAGTCTAGATGATTACAGTTGTCCCTTCCGACCTTAACCCTATAAATCAGCCAGTCAATCTGTCTATCATTTGTACTACAGCTGTTCCTAGAGGTCCCAATTAAGACCAAGGCCCTATCATACTAGCATCTGTATAAACATGTTAAGAAAAAGTCCCTGCCCCAAAGAAATGACAGGGAAACAGTGGCAGTGAAACAGTCTCACAGAGCGATGAAGTGACTTGCTCAAAGTCATTGGTAAAGCTGGGAGTATATATCAGGTTTCTTGCTACCCAGTCAAGCCTCTTAGCCATCAGATCACACTGCCTATCCAAAGACATGGTTCTGTTTAAATTGTATCTAGTTTGTATTAGCTCTTATTTTATAAGATCTAATTAGACAACCGCTAGTAAACTCCCTAAAATTACTGAACCATTTGTAGGAGTCTTGCAATGACACTGGTACTTTCAGTCTCTCCAGTCAATGTTTGCACTTTACTTATGTGCATGTCAAAGCCTAGCACTTATGAGACAAAATACACCTGGAAATAAATCTCTTCAACCATACCCTTGGGTTAGGTATTTGTATGTGAAAAAAAAAATTAAAATGGTGATGGTGCAAGAGCTATTGTTTTCAGTCTTCACCATGTGGCATCAGGAAATCTTCTCAATGCACAACTCACACAATGCAAAAATGAGGCAACATACATTAATTTCAAGGGCTTGTAAAAAGAAGAGAACATCCTTATAACAGAGCCCTTGAACATGAGTATTCTCATTTTCAAAGTCCAGGATATGCATCCAATGCTTTAAAAACTAGGATGTATTGAGTTTCATTAGAAGGATGTTTCACTCACCACTTTGTGCTGTCAACATCTCTAGTAGGACTATAATGATCTCAACATTTCTAGTGGGACTACAACACCCCATATATATCATGTGAGAGGGGTTCTATTAGTGTTCCACTAGGATGCCAATCACTACTGATCGATTGTCCTTTGGGCCAATACCTACATATTTTCTAGTGCTGAATTAATAATGGAAATAAATGATTTATATCTGTTCTAAAACATTTATTTTCACACTCTGGGAAATAAAATTTGTGGTGCCAAAGGCACCCTGGCATAGTATAAATATATGTATATGTTCTTGTAATTATATTTATACTGTACCGGAGGGACTCCAACTCTGCAAATAAATCTTATTATCTACACTGTGCAAATAAACATCCTATAGTGGAAATAAATCATTCAGCCCACTATAGAATCCATTTATTCAACAGAAGGAAATTATGCTATTGGTACTGACAGTATTGTCCAACGGCTGTTGTCAACAGACCAAGAATAACATCTCCAAGTTGTTTGATGAGATAGCTTACTAAACAAGAAAGAATATAAAAATATGTCAGTGAGTGTTTTAATTTAATATAGGTGTGTATTCATAACACAGTACCTCTCTTTGAGCCATAAGCTCCAAATCCACATGCCTTCCCTCTGCAGCATATTGCTTTCTACCTTTCTATTTTAGGTACTTATATGGCCTCCATTACCATAGTATCTGAGCACTTCACAGTCTTGAACGTGTTTATCCTCAGTATCTTCATGAGGAAGAGAAGTGCTGTTCTCCCTATTTTGCAGATCGGGAACTGAAGAACAGAGAGACTAAGTGACTTGACCAAGCTCACACAGGAAGCTGGTGGTGAAGCAGGGACTTGCACCTGAGTCTCCCAACTCCTGTCTCCCACTTCAGAAATTATTTTCCACTCCTATATATACAGTAGGCTCTCGATTATCCGGGCTCAGGTTAACGGGCTGCGGATTAACTGGGATTTCTAAAACAGGGGTCAGCTTTGGGGCTTCCCCTGCAGGCTCCTGCCAGCCGGGGCACTCAGTCTGCTGCCATTTTCAGGTTTCCCCCGCTGGCCTCTTGCAAGCCGGGGTCTCAGCGCGCTGCCAGCCTGGGACCAGCCTGACACCAGCCACTTGGCATTGCCACTCTATGCCGCCCTCGGGGAGGCACATCCTACAGTTTACACACAACTGGTACAGATGTTCCCCACAGTCACTTGTCCCATGGAGCAAGGGCTTTAGTAAAACCTCAACTATCACAGAACTTACTATAAAGTCATGATAGTAGGAAATACCAGATCTGAACAGTTTGGACACATAGTAACTGAGGCACTTATTTTTGCAGCTGGAAGGATATGAAAAAATAGCCATAAGACGACAAATTGAAACACTAAATTATATGATCTCTTCTCAGTACAGTTTGTACAGTACAGTTTGTACAGAACAGTTAAATATGGTACATGATGGTGCAAGGAGGCATATCTATTTGGGATGGTCTGTATAATGTGTGCGTTGCTCTGACACTCACTCCCAGCAATGAGTCCCCAGACAGTATGAGGGAACTGCTGCCCTCACTTCCCTCTAAAATTAGCTTTCAGAATTGACTATTTGGGGTCTCTCTATTACATATACACCCCACCACATAATATATACAATTTAGGATTATTAATTAGGCTAATAACATGTAAACTTCAAAATAAGCCCTATATTATCTTAAATGCCATGGGATGACTTCTCATTTATGCCAGTGTAAATCCCCACTCAAGTCAATGAGGCTACTCCTGACTTACTCATGTAGGTGGGAATAATTTTCCCTGTGGTTGATCACCTGTCTTAGGTACTTCTATGGCCTCCATGACTGCAGTCTTAGCACCATTTTTACTTCTCCTCACAACACCTCTCTGAGGTAAGGCGATGCTGTTATCCCTATTTTACAGATGGAGACCTGAGGCACAGAGAAAGTAAATGACTTGGCCAAAGTCACAGAACAGTCTGTTGAAGAGCAGGGAATAGGACCTAGGTCTCATGATTGTGCCCTAACCATTGGACCATCCTCGCTGTGTACATGCTGCTGGGATATACTGCTTACTCTTGCTGATGGTTAAGGCTGAGATTTTCTTGAATGAAAAAATGGCATGTGTCTTGTCATCATATTGTGCATATTTTATTCTTTTTGTCTTTTAAATTAATGTATGAATATGGAATAAATCCAAAATAATATTAAAAAAATATTTAGCACTCAAGTGGACTTCAGGACAGGATTCTAAATGAAGATTTTAACAACCCACTTTTCCCCCAAAAAATCACTTTTTTCTTTCACAATAGATTCTGCCAATCATTTGTGCTGTATCGTTTTCAAAAAGAGATGAACACGCAGTGTGGTTCACACTGAAGGAAAAAATTGTAACCTATCCTTTTCATCTGTACTTTATCCTCCCCCTCCATCCCTCTCCTTTTCCTTTTATTTAGGAGAAAAAGGCATGAGAGTGAAGCTACGGACACTTGTTTTGCAGTTAATTGCAGGTAAAGGCATTTTCACCAGTTCATAAAAAGAAGGTTCAGCTCAGACTAAAAATACTTCATGCCCAGATATGTTTAATCCAATGCTGGGAAAGGGCTACTGAGAGACTTACGTTGTACATAGCTATAGCCAGTTTCAAAAGGGATCTGTGTTCATGAAGCATTATCAGCAGTGTTTGATAGATAGGAAGATTCTGGATGCTTTGAGTTTCAGTACCGTGAGGAAAAATGCTGAACAGCAAAGAAGGTAAGACACAGGGAACCAGACAGAGCCTGCTCAGTGAGGGAAGTAAAGCGATATTAGCAATCCTAAGGCATTGGTAAATTGGTTTTGTAGCTGTCAGTGTGTGTCCAAGACAAGTTCTTGTTCTTCTGAACAAGAGGTCAAATCTGATGGGAAATTTTTAAGTGTCAAATAGCTAATTAATCATTTTCACTGTCATTCTCAGTATGTAACACCCTGGATGCAGATATATGGGAGTGCGGGGGAGGGGAGAGGGGCAAGGAACATAGAGGAAGAGGCATATTATCATTGAAGACCTAAAACAGAATTTTATTTTAAGACAATTATAACAGGTGTTTGATGTGCTTAGCTCTCTATACTTAACTTTCTACATCTTGCAAGGCCCTATACTTATGGAAAAAAATATGTCATGTGATCCATTAAGTCAAACTGTTTTTTGCTGCATTATAGAGAATCTCTAGTTTTTTAACAGATTTGAGAATTATCTTTGTAGCAATGTCATTGCAGCTTTGAAACCAGATTCTTGAATTTGTTCTGGCTTCTCTACAACCCTGGGATTGGAGGTATGTCATGGGCTATTGCTAGCTGTGATCTAGGAACCTCTTGATGCCAACTAGCAGAGGGAACAGAGGCTACAAAGGGATTTACAAAGATCTCTTTGGTCTGATGTCTGCATAATAGTGCTCCAAAGAGTGGCATATGAGGTCTCAATCAACAGCAATTGTGTACTGACCATTTTAATAATTGCATGATATGTAAGAAGTTATGTATCTGTTCTGGAAATTATGTTTTTAAATTCTTGAAGTCAAAAGCAGGTCACCAGAAGATGATAGGCCTTGGACAGATTCTGTTCAATAAGGGATAGGAGACACTTATCTCTCTTTGTCCAGTCAGGTATGTATTATGTCTTAGGCAATGTCAGCCTATCTGCCAGCACAGCCCAGATGCTAATTAAAAAATTGCAAGGTCAACAAGAGACAGTGGTAGCTACTCTGTGAGTGCCCCATGGAACAGGGGCTGGACACTCCAAAGGGATTCTTGTACCATGGGTATTGGGCTATATAATTAGTATGTTTTGTCTATATACAGTGTATGTTTTATAGTAAGAATTAAGGTATTAGAATAAATGAATAGGATAGTGGATACTAGTATTAGCCATTTTCTTTTTATGCCTTGCTAGTAACAGACAGGATCTTGTCTGTGTCTATGTTAATTAGATTAGAGGAATTTCGAAGTCCTCAGCCCTGATCATGCAACCCTTACTCCCAAAGTTAATCCTTAAATTAACAGTTCCACTATTAATTAATAGTTCCACTGAGAGTAACAATTGCAGGACTGGGTTTTAATATGGGCTAGAATGTGTAACCCTTAGTCCCATTCCCAGTAATCTGAGTATTTTAAACCCTCAGAAACGAACGTGCTGCCTAGCCCATAATAATCTAGGTTAACTTTATCTGGATAATAAGGATAGTAACTTCTTCCAAGGTCCCCACAGATTACTTAAAATGTGCTAAATTTATCTAAAGAGATAAAGTTCCCAAAAGAGAGATTATAAATCCCTTTTGTATCTAGGAATATATTAGGAAATCCATTTAAGCCAATTTCACGCTGTGTATTTCCATTAGCTGCATATTTTCATTATGCACCATGAAATGTGCTCCCAATCTCCATATGTTGTGATTGGAACTGACTGCAGGTATTTGTAACCATGGCAGGTGAGGGATTCAGACCCTAATACTGGCATCTTGGTGTCAAGTTCCTCTTCATTGCTTCTGGTGGCGGAGTTTCCTGAGGGGCCATTAAGAGATTGGCCTGCTGCTGCATAACACATTAGGATGTCATTTTACCTTTAATTGTGCAGAAGCCTGTTTGTACACAGGTGAGAAATCTATAGTTATTACTGCAGTCCTCTTTGTGCTGACCTTTAAGCTTTTCTTGTTATAGTACACACATACTTTATGCTCACAGAGCTTTCCTTGTGAATGAAGAGGTGAAACCTATGATAGAAGTTGCCCATGTATGTCAGCTTTTGTAAACAGAAAACATAACATTTGCTTTTTGTATTGGAGCAATGCACTTGGGAAATTACCTCAGCTTTCATCAAATATGAAATTCTATTTGACCGAGATTGCTGTCACCACTTTCCAGCATATGCTCATTTTCTTAAAATGTGTTATCCAAAGCAGATCCAGCTGACAAGACAAGTGTACCCTCAGTTTGTAAAGCAGCAAGGAGGACTTAACTGGAAACACAATAGTTCAGTTAAAATGAGATGGGGGCAGGTCATTTCTTCTAACATTTTTAAATCATGAAATGAAGGCATAGAATAGTAGATAGGGAGATTATAAGGATAGGAAGAGAGAAACCAAAGCCTCATTTGCTTTTTGATTAACGTCTCACAAACTAAACGACGACTAGCAGAGAACTATAGTTTTCATCCAACATGTGGCTTTCCCAATATATATTCTGTGTGACACAAAGTCCATCAGAATAAAAATTATAACCAAAGAATTGCTTATATTTTTGTTCTTTTTCTCTCAGTCATGTTAACTATTAATATAGTGCTCCATTTAAGTAGAACATTAATAAATAATGGCCTAATGTGGGGACGTGCTGAACATCCAGTGAAGTCAATCAGAGATGAGGGGGCCCAGCAATTAATGGAAAAAAACTTAATATAGAATCATAGACATGGACGGCTGGAAGGGACCTCGAGAGGTCATCTAGTCCATCCCCTCTCCACTCTGTTGAGGCAGAATTAAGTATACTTACACTATCCCTGACAGGTGCTGGTCTAACATGTTCTTAAAAACCTCAGTTATAGGGATTCCACAAAATCTCTAGATAACCTGTTCCAGGGCCTAACTAGCCTTATAAAGTTTTTCTTAATATCTAATTTAAATATCCCTTACTGCAAATTAAGTTGATTACTTGCCTTACTCTCGGTGGACATGGAGAACAATTGACCACTGTCCTCTTTATAACAACTATTTATATATTTGACAACTGTTAGGAGATCCCCCCCCCCCTTCTCTTCTCTAAAAGAAACATGCCCAATTATTTCAGCCTTTCCTCAGAGGTCATTTTCATGGTGCCCAATCACCACTAGGGCGCCTCCTTCTGGCCACTCTGGGGATTAACATCTCTCAAATGCTGAGTCCTCCTCTGGTGGTCTCTCACCCCATCTCTGCAACTCCATGTACTCCTTCTTCATGCCTGGAACCTCTAGCCAGATCACAATGCATATTACCCACTTCTGGGGTATCAATGGTTATGTCTACACAACAACATGGCTGACCCATGTTAGCCAACTCAGATTTCTGGGGCTTAGGGTGCGGGGCTATTTCATTGCTATGTAGATTTCTGAGCTCGGGCTTGAAACTCGGCGGGTGGGAGAATCCCAGAGCTCTGACTCCAGCAATGGAACAGCCCTGCAGCCCATTAACACCATGAGCCCAAGTCAGCGGTCATTCACCAGCCATGGGTTTTTCTTTGCTGTGTAGTTTTACCCAAAATCTTTTCTAACAGGCTCAGGCAGTCTTCCCATTCACTACCCAACTGGTACCTAGGCCTGCCCTCTACTTTGGGTTCAAGCCCGGGGACTCTCTACTCAGCAGCCAAGGTCTGTTCCCTTATGGACCTTACTTACTGCCTTTCCCTGAGTCTCCTCCATACCTCATGGCTCTCTCTCCCTTCTCTAGTTTTCCCAGACCCACAACTCTCTCCTCCCAGGGAGCAACTGTAGGCTACTTGTCTCCATAGCCTCAAACACTCCTTCCTTCTCTCAGCGAGTGACTGCAGATTACTTCCCAGCCGTCCCCAGATGCTCTCAGCTCCTGGGCTGTATAGAAGTCCCTCCTGTTCCTATCCCACTGAGCCTCGTCTAATTAATCCCTGATCCCTGACTCCTCCTCCAGGTGCAGCTAGTTGATTACTTGGCCTAGCCAGCCATGGTAACCCCTTCAGGGATTGTGTGCAGAGGACACCTCATCACAGTCATGTTTTCTAAAGCTCTTAACTTTCTGTTGCTCTCTGGTCTCTCGCCAATCTGTTCATATCTTTCTTTGAATATGTCTACACTGTGAGCTAGGGAAGGGATTCCTAGCTCGCATACACTTATTCATGCTAGCTCTTATGTGCATTAGCATGCTAAAAACAGGAAGGTAGCCATGGTTATACAGGCAGCAGTGGCACTGGGCAAGCTGTGCTTAGTACAAACGTGCTTGAACCCCCAGGCATGTACTCAGCATGGCTAGCCCACGCCACTGCCTAAACTACTGAGACTATACTACTATTTTTCGCATGCTATCTCAGATGAGAGCTAGTGAAAGTATGCCTACATGAGCTCTCAATCACACCCCAGCTCGTAGTGTTATAAGTAGCATAAAACTGTGGCACCCAAAATTGGACAAAGTATTCCAGCCAAGGCCTCGCCCATTTCAAGTAAAGCAGAATAACTACCTCCAGTGCCTTACATACAACACTCCCTTTAATATATCCTGGAATGATGTATGCCATTGTAGAGCACCACAACCTTCACAACGGAGACTGCACATGGTTGCTAGACTGATTGGTAACAGTGAACAACCAACCACTAATGACAACAAACGGTCAAAGAAAAAACCCTGTCCAAGCTGTTTTTTCAATGGAAAAATTGGGGGATTGAATGAAATGAAAATTTTCACAAAATGTCTGGCTTCCATAAAAAAATTCAGCTTTGGAAAAACCAATATATTCTTGGTTTTCAGCAGAAAACATGATATTTTTACAAAAAGACACCATTTTCTGCAGATGGAAAAATACCCCACCAGATCTAATATTTGCACAATAGACTTGCAAGGGGAAACATGCCAATAACAATATATCTGTTTGTAAGTTAGTGAACACAATATGGAATTGAACTCATCAAAGAAGTTTGCTGCACATTGTTCCACCAGCTCCTATCCCGATCCTGCAATCCCTATGCCATTATGATTTCCCGCTGAACAAAATGGGAGTTCAGGGAACACAAAATGCAGGATTGGTTCTAGATGTGAAAATCCAGGGATCATACTGAGAGTCTTGGATGAGATGGCCACCCGAACAGGTTCCAGTATTTAACAGTAATAAGAAAATATCCTCCAGAGATTCATGACATGACATTATTTTTATGTAGTATTTTTATCCCCCTTAGATGTCAGTGGGCGAAGGGCATCCTTGGTGTAATGCCAATGAAACCACCAAACAATTATGGATCATATGGGATTGGGACACTGGCCCATCAATACAGGTATCTTGCCTCTTTGACCAAGCCAAATCTGATGTTTCAAAGGAAGGTGGGAGGAACTGGGAGAAACCTGCAATATACCTTGTCAATCATGCTGTACCTTTCATGGGAAGGGGATGGAGATGGGAATACGTTTCAAGATAGACTCACCCCTTTTTTAACTTCCTCTCTTCCACATTTGGGATCAAGCTGGTGTGACCTACTGATCAGTTCTGCAACCAAACACCTCTTGGGAGATGCTGATTGAGCACCCTTGACCCCCATCCCCCAGTTAAAAGGAAAAGAGGGCACTCAGAATCTCTCACAATACACTCCGCACATTGCAACTCTGGGCACTGAACTGTCAGTAATAGCTGCAGCTGCTCCATTCATAAGTTATTTTACTGAGACCAGAATTTTTCACCAGTACCTTTAACTGCTAGAGTTAGATTTATGTCAATGTTTGTAATTTATTCCATACATAACTTTTTCAGTGTTCTGCTCTAAGTGTTTATTTGGATGCAGGCAAAAAAATAAAAATAAAAAAAATCAAGAAACATCAGAATCCAACAACCTATTAAACTTTACCTCCAGAAACCAAATGCTACTCTCAATAAATCTCATCCCTTGTGGCATACTGCATTTTTCAGCCTTATTATTCCCAATATTTTGCTTAACGTTTTTTGAATAGTTTCCCAGGGAAGAAATAAAAGCTTGTCCTTCAGAAGTGAGAGTAAGTTGCTATATTCTCCCTCTGAACCACCTCATAATATGAGCAGTGAAATGCCAGGAATAATGTAAACTGTACAGTAAAACATCATGATATACTACTCCCAGAAATCTCTCAGCTTAATAGGTGTTGTGTTGTTAACAGGGAAGTTTATGTAAGCTAGTAGACATAAATCTGTCATGTAGACAAAGATTTACAGTAATATGCACTCTAGTTGATGATTTTCATCACATTAAAGAATGCCAGGCAACTAGTGTGTTTTCCTGAATCTCTTTAGGCATGAAGGCCCCTTCATATTAATAAAAAATTGGTACTTTGACCTTAATGTACTCTACATTGATGATCTAAGCTTTCCATTGGTCCCTTGATTATTACAGACACAACCTGTAGCTTAGGTGACTTTGTAAGTTCACATAAGCCTCTCCTAAGAAGAGAACTGGATGCTTTGGCATATGAAATTTGACTCTAAGTTGTTGTTATGTTCATGTTCAGTGAGATCTTTATATTTATACCCTGATGCATTTAGACTGAGGCCAAAATAACATCTACAGCACAGGAGCTCAGTGTTCCAGGAAACCAGAGTTAACACATTTTATTTTATTGCACTCATTATCGATACTTAGGTATTTTGGGTGGTATTCCAGAGAGTTTTCTCATTTGTTAGTGATTAATCATTTTATTTGGGGGCTAGAGTGACCAGATGTCCCCATTTTATAGGGACAGTCACGATTTTGTGGTGTTTTTTATGTAGGCTCCTATTACCCCCCACCTTCTGTCACAATTGTTCACATTTGCTGTCTGGTCACCCTATTTGGGACGTGTTTCACATTTGTCCCATAAAAAAAACCAATTATGAAATCATGTTTGGTCTTGGGGTTAGGGCACAGGACTGGGACCCAGGAGACCTGGGCCTGGGTCTAATTCCTGGTTTTGCCACAGGAACTTGGGCAAGTAAATCTATCTTTTCAGCTGAAGGACTGTATTTTACTACATATTTATACAGTTCCTAGCACGATGCAACCTAATCTCAGTCGGGACAACTATGTGCTATGGAATTGCAAATAATAATACCCACTTCGTAATTTTATTTATACTTTTAAATAAATCATTATTGAATTTTAAAAAAGTTAGATGAAGTAAAAAAGTAAAGAGAAAAAATAGTGTTCATACATATATTACATTTTCATGAAAAAAACATGGTAGTAGTTGAATGGCATTAATTACATCATATCTAAGGACTTAAAAACAATAAGTCAAAAATTAAACTCACTAAATAGGATGAAACACATTCAGATGCACCACAAAAAACAAACTAGACTATCTGAAAAGGAAAATGTTTGCACACTACAAAGTTAGTCAGAATTAACTAATTAGTGCTAACGCTCTTGTGTATTTGCTCTCAAGTTTGTCTCATGTCTATGATAAAAGAAGCTATCATGGAAAGTGGTTCATTGCTAGGAAATTATATTACATCTGCATTTCATTTAGTATTTAATCAAACCACTGGTGTATTTTAGCTTATTTAAGGGGCTGGTGCATACATGAAGATCTATCAATTATGAAGTGAGCAAGTCTTCAAGACAGCACTTCTTTTCTTCTTCCCCAGCTAGACAAACTGTACAAAAAAGTATATTTCCATTTTCATGCAGTTTCAGAGGCAAGTACTCCCACTGCAAAGAGTTGTCATCCTATGTTTCAAAAACTGAATATAAGAAAATCTTTCCAGCACCACTGATGCAAAGCCAAAGTGAAAATGAGTTCCCTTGATTTAATTTAAACCACTCAGACAAGCATAAATTCTGAAAACATTGGGAGAAATCCATGACACTGCATGCAATTTGAATCCATGTAACTGTTGGTTGGTGAAAGGCAGCCAGGGTGCATTTCCAACAAATTGTCTATGCCTCCCTCAAAAAGGTCTATTTTTCAATAACTCCAAAAAATAAGATAATGAAAACATCACTAGATGCCAAAGATCTCACCAGCTGTTGCCCCAGCTCTAGCCACTCCTTCCTGGACAAGATCCTCAAGATGAAGGTACTGTGACCTATAAAACACAGGCCACTAACAGCACCCAGTTCTCACATTCTCGACCCACTAATGGAAAGAAGACCCATGGAAATGAGTCTAAATGATAAAAAAAAAATCAAATTCCACCAACCCTGAAATAGTATGCCCCAGTACAAGCCACAACAGCCGATGCTTCTCTGAAGTAGAGTCCTGGGAACAAAAACTAGTAAATAATTTCCTTAACACACTTGGTAAACTACATTTTACTCCCTGGGTATCAATCCAACATATATTCTCTGCACATTAAGTCTGTTAGTATAAAGTGGACACAGAATCCTGTACCAACACAATTCACATGGAAAATGACATTTAAAATAAATCCAAATATTTAGCATCAGCCTTTAAAAAGCACACAAATACCCAGCCAGAATATTTGTCACCTCAAACACTCTTAAAGCATTGAATAATGCAGCTTATAAAGCTCGGCATAAAACAGAGCACCTCTTAGGGGAAATGGAACATCTGCTGACTGTTAGCTGCTTCTGCCTTACTCAGTCCACTAGATCAGAAAAGCAATTGCCTCAATAAAGTTCAAGTCCAAGCACACTGGCTACTTTGTTGTCTAACCAGCCCATTGTAAGAGGACTCCTCCCGTTTTATTATTCTTTAGTAATGTTTCTTCAATATTAAAGGTGTAATATAAAAACTGTTTTGCAACAATACGTGTAGTATGTCCCTGCCATCCTCACATATTTATGAATGGGAAAAGGGTATAGATTGTTTTCGCTTTCCCGGATAGTCATAGATTTGATGGCCAGAAGAAACCATCAGGATCATTTAGTCTCACTTCCTGCACAATACAGCCTGCAGAATCCTATCTCTTTCCTTTAGAGAGGCATTCCGTTTTGATTTGAAGACAAAGCAATGGAGAATCCATGACCTCCTTAAGTAAGCTGTCCCAATATTTAATTACCCTCACTGTTTCAAGCTGAGGCTTTATTTCCAGTCTAGCTGCAAACTCCAAACATTGGATCATGTTACATCTTTGTCTTCTAAGTTAGAGACTGAGGTCACCCTGAATGTAAGTCGTCATCTTATTGTGGGCTCCTCCTCCTCCTCCTTTCCTCACTAACTTCTGCTTTAAAGTCGAAAATGGAGACCTCTGTATCTTCCCCTCTTTGGAAATCACCTCAGGGCTTTGTTAGGGTGTGTTCCCTTACCATCAGCACCAGATCCCGACTGTTTGCTTCTTGACTTTGTTCCCTGCAGCACTGCATAATGAATAACAATGCATGCTCCCTCTCTAACTCCTTATGTACTGACGGCTTGTTAAATTCTCCCTAGTGTCACAGACTTAAAACACTTAATCAGCAACATTTTTGCAGACTTTGGGGATTTTTGCAAATGTATTGAAGTTGACAGCTTTCCCGAAAGATACAGACAGTAAAAATAGAAACACTCTCCTGACACCTCCCTCCTCCAATGGATTAGAATGATGGTAGGATAGTTTTAAATTCTCCTTATAATGTGGGCATCACATCCCTCAGAAAACTGGTGGGACAACCAAAAGCTTTTGTTTCTGACATAATGCTCTTGGAATAAGGAGACAAAATTTGAAGGTGGCACATAAACTTGTGCCTATTTTCCTTGATTCAAGAATCTTATTTTATATCCGTATTGAGTAATACAATAATTTGAAAAATTATGTAGTATTTATAAAAGATTTTCAAACATCTGGAACTGCCCACAGATCCAAGGATTTTGGTCTAACACAAAACTTTTGATATACTCCTAGATAATAAAGGCGGTTGCAGTCATTTTCCCAAATCTATCCAATCATAAACACATTTATTTAATGTTTTTAATACAGCAGCAAGGAATAGTACCACCAAGCAAAAGTTTACACTTAACGATATATGAAGCACACATAGGAGAAATTAAACATAAAACTAATCACAGCCTGGATTAGTCAATTCCAAGACTAAATGAGTGGTAGTGTGAGGGGTACACTCGCCCCATGCTGGGCAGAAAAGGGTTAATGCCACAGTTTGGGCTGAGGAAACCATGCCCTCTTCTCCCTACTGGGCATGCTCCAGCTGTACCAATATAAAAGAGAGCATCCCAGCTCGGTCTGGGGGAAATGCTAGAGAGGAAGGATGTGTGCCTGAAGTACCTGCTGGAGACGGCCCTCAGTCTGTGCCAGAGGGGAGCAGAGACATGGACCATAGCTTCAGACCACAGCAGCCCACGGAGCAGCCAGTGCGGGGGGAACTAAGAGATCCCAACACCTCCTGTACTACAATGCCCAAGACTGTGGTTGGAAGTGATGGTGGTGTCGGAGTGGTATCTCCCACCAAGGTAAGCTCGGTGTGTTTCGGTGCGACTCCCCACTGAGCTGGTAGCTGGTAGTTCCTCTCATACTAGGGTCCTGACTCAGGGCCTGGTGGAGTCTGCTGGGCCTGGGCCCCCCTACCTGGATCACTAGTCCTCCTGCTGGTGGCCCCCAGGAAGTCTGGCCATTGTACCACACTGCCCTGACAGTAGGGGCATGTTTCATGGACCCTGGCCACTAGGCTGTACTGTCTCATGGACTCTGGCTACTAGACTGTACTACCCCAAATGAGTGGGGCATTTGCATAGACTCTGGCATTGGTCCACACTGCTCTCACAGTAGTGTTGCATGGACTCTGGCCACTAGGCTGCCCAATCCTTGAAAGGGGGGAGACTAGAGCAAGGGCACAGCTGGAGGGCTGTGTCCAGAAGAGGATGCAGCAAGCCAGGGAGTAATGTGGGTCCCAGACAGCACAGCAGAGCAGGCAATAGGTGGGTCACCACCTGAATAGGGTGCTCCACAGATGGCGAATGGAGCTAATTGTCAGAGCAACCGGCCGGAGGTGACCACAACCTTTTACAGGTTGGCTTTAGCCAATAAGCCACTTATAACAGACATACAAAGACAAAAGAACTCTTACCTTAGGCTAAAGCTACTCTTTAGATGTCAGTCTTCTTTACATATTGAATACATAACCCATGCATATCCAAATAACAATTCTGTATCAAATACCTGCTGCGTATGTATATGCCTTCTCAATAAACACTTGAGGATTTCTCTTTATCTAACACTGCACTAGATGCCTGTTTACATATTTGTATTCAAGCTTTCACAACAATACAAAATAGAGCTGGTCTGAATTTTTTTATTCCCTACTGTTTTTGGATGGAAATGTGAAACAATTAATTGTTTTTCAAAGGAAATTAATTAGTTTTATGGAACATTAATTTTCTTTAAAATTTTCTGGGTTTTTTTCAGTGAAACAAAATGAAGTGTCTTTTTTGTATCCAAAATTTTTTCAAAAGGCAAAACCAGTAGATTTTCGTTCCCTTCTGTGCTGTCTCTGCTCTTTTCTTTCTTTTCACCTTGGGAGGAAAAAATTAGAGAAAGGAGGAAAATTCACTCCCCCAAAATGGAAAACATAAATGTCTTAATTTTTGAAAAATAAAATGAATGTTATTAAAAGCTCAAAATTTAATCTAATCAAAAGTTTGAAAAAGTTCATGAAAAATTCCAAATAATTTTTTTTTCATCATTTGGTTCAAGTTTTTTATGTTGAAAATATTTACTATTACTTGTGCTGTGTAGGGAGGCAAAGACTCACCGGCGCGGCACCTCCTGCTTTAGGGTTCCTGAATGTCTCCTGGACCCCAGTGCCCTTTTACGTCTGGGTTCTGCCCCTCTGCAATACCCCCTCACTCTGGGTCTCCCCTTCCAGGGAACCCTCAACCCTCTAATCCCACCTTGCCTCAGTGGCTACTGCCAGTCATCATCTAGCCCCCACACACTGGGGAAGACTGTAATGGACATTTACCATTGGCAAGGAGGTTGGACCAGATGCCTCTGCCTAGTCCCGGGCTGCACCCCAGTACCTGTGTAGGCCTTTGCCAAGGTCTGCAGCCTGGGGGTTTACCAGACTGGAAATCCCCAGCTCCCTTTGCCCTTCCTGAGCTCTGCTCTACTCTACTTCAGGTACCTTGCTTTCAGCAGCTAGGTCCTTCTCTCTCCACTGCTAGAGAGAGATTCCTTAGCTCCTGACCCCCAGCCCTCTTCTAAAGGCCAGCTGGGTCCTGATGGAGCTGGCCACAGCTGTGGCTGCTTCTCAATCCACTTCCCCCAGCTGCTCTCACTTCTCTTATTTTAGAAGCGGGGTAGCAACCCCACTACATGCTGGCCCAAAAATGGCATTAACATTTTAGATTCAGATTCTAACAGCCTTACTCACATTGAGCCACAGTTTACTCATGAATGGTCCTGTTGATTTCATTGGGACTACTCATGGAATAAGATGTTTTTCATTGTAATTTAGAGTATGAGAATCTGGTTCTACATTCAATCTTTTCTTATAATTCTGTTTTCATATCCTGTTAACTGAAAAATTCTTATTCGGTGTTGAAAATTTCTATTCTTGGTCTCAGCCCAGGACAAAATTTTATTTCAAAAGACTAAGGTAAATCCGTTCAGCTGTGTTTAACAGTGATATCTAAATTTCAATTGCCATCTGAAAGGTCTTTGGTATGTTATATGTAATGAACTGGGGATTGTCAATCCAGTTCCTAGAAATCAAGAGCTCAAATCACAAAGCATAAATCTCAATAGGTGCTAATTAGCATCCAGTCTACGGAGAGATGCTAAGGATTGAATGGACAGGGATAATTAACTATGGTTTAGGGTGTATTAACAGTTTTGAGACTTTTTCCTTCCTTTCACTAGTAAACCCATTTTAAAAGTTATCCAAAACAGCTTTATATGTCATGTGTCAGGTCTAATATTTTGGATTATTCTAATGCTACATGTAATTGTGGTGTATCCTATTAGGAAACTAAGAGTTGTGCTTTCCAGTGGTATCACATGCATACATCTAGCTCTGCAGAAGTATGAGATATTTGGAATCTCAATCCTTAGAGGTTTTTAAGACCCAGCTTGACAAAGCCCTGGCTGTGATGATTTAGTTGGGGTTTCTCCTGCTTTGAGCAGAGAGTTGGACTAGTTGACCTATTGAGGCCTCTTCCAAACCTAATCTTTTATGATTCTATGATATTGTTTAGAACTGAACAAAACTTTTTTGGGCAAATATAAATTCACCAAAAATGCATTTTTCAGGACACTACAAATATTCACAAATTCAGGTTGAATTCGGTGTACTATTTTAGCCAACAAAAAAAGAAAATATTTTTTCCATTAAGTGGAAATGTTTCATTTCAAACTTTTTTGTTTCAAAACATTTCATTTCTACCATTTTTTAATGTGTTGATTTTTCACTGGGAAACACCATTTCTTTTCAAAGTTTGGTTATTTTTTAAAAAGGATGAAACAAAGCCAAAAATTATCCAAAATGAGTTGGGAAAAAATCACTATTTTGGGTCAACTGAAATTTTGAATAGGGTGAAAAAAACCTGAAAATCAGTTGCAGTTCAGTCCAAACTGAACTTTTTTCCAGTTCAGACCAAAAAAAAAATTTTTAAATCTATTATTCACTCAGCTCCAATATGGATAAATATATTCATCACTAGTCTACCATTGAATCTTGCTCATGAAACATTCTCTGGACTCTATGAACTTTATTAAATTTAGGTTAGGTTTGTTTGCTTGTTGGAGACCCCAATTGTCTCATTGTTCTCACCTCACTCTTTGTTTCCTGTACATTCGGTCTTCTGTCCAGGACTCCATCTCCACAGAGCAATCTGCATTTTCACAAACCTTACATCTCTATGGAGCCCCACTGACTCCAGAGGGCTGCTTTATCTGAAAGGGTCCATCTCTGAGTTACAGGATCTGGCCATGCAGATGCCTGTGCTGGACTAACTTCTGAGGCATCAACTTCTACTAGCAAAGCACTGCTCAGTGATCTACTTAAGTCCCACTCTTTATTGACATTTTAAAAAGCCTTAATGTTTTAACTGGTCATAAAAAATAATGGCTGCTATTGTATTATGGGTGAATGACTTTGCAGAGGAACTTTTCTTAAGGAATTTTGTCTCAGATTATACCCCTTTGAGCAGAAATTACAGAACAAATACAGGCTAGCCTGAGGTACTTTGCATCCTTTTGTTGTGATGATTGGGTGGCTCAGTCCACTGGAAAACTACAATATGTGTTGCCCTGTGCACTGCACTTCAGGGATCACAATTTCACAGTTTGATGGCCAGCACTGCCTTGCAGGTTTGCTACCATAATGAGTTTCTGGATCTTCACACACCATCTGAAAGACTCTCCTCACAGTGGCTTCCCCATGGGGAAGGCAGAAAAATACCAGAGGAGAAAGGTAGTTAAGGCAGAGCATAACACTGATAGATAGAGTGACCAGATGTCCCGATTTAATAGGGACAGTCCTGATTTTGGGGTCTTTTTCTTATATAGGCTCCTATTACCCCCCACCTCCATCACACTTTTTCACGTTTGCTGTCTGATCACCCTAGGATAGGATGAAGAGTTCAGTGCACCCCACCGCAGGTGAGCATGGAGTATTGTCATTGTTTGTCTTCCACAAAGACTGATTATTTTAGAGCAATGGTGCAGTCACTCCTACACAAGTTAAAGTGCAGGGGATATGTGGGGGGGGGGATGAGGGATGTTGGGGATTTATGTTTTGTTTGTTTCTTTTTTGTAAGGGTCGTGAGTACTAATTGCCAACTGTCTCTTTGAACGGTGGCAGGAAAAAAATTCTCTAAACTGTGAAGGAGCCAGGAATTAGTCAGCCAGGGAACTTCTGATGAGAAAAAAAAATATTTCATGTGGACAAGTTTTACTACCCTTTGCTGTTAAACTTTAATATTTATGTTGTACAAATATTATTGTTAGCACAGTCTATCTCAGAAGGAAAGAAAATCCTCAGACCCTGATGTAATGTCATACATACACTCTTTGAGTAACAACCATTTGCTCTTCACTCTTACCGTAACTTTAGTTTATATACAGTACAGACATATCTGTGCTAATAATAGGCTGTAAGCATCAGCCACATTTCATAATGGCCAGTAAAATCTCATTCCCTGTGAGGAGTCTTCCATGTTAATTACACTGTATTATGCCGGTTATATTACGGCGGTAGCTTTTCCTTACAAAATTTTTAACCCCCAGAGAAAGGAAGATAGTGGCTGGACATATCATTTCTGAGAATACTTTGTATGCTGTACAGAGACACGTCATCTTATAAACAATAGGTAAAGCACTTACATGACTTCAGAACTATGTCCCATTTTAGGCCTTGTCCAAACACAAAGATTGTGCTTTCCCAGTATAGTTAGAGCAGTACAAAACCCCTAGTTTGGATGCTGTTACACCAGTGGAAAAGTTTTTAAACTTGGCATAGCTTTGTAACCCCCAAGCAGCTCAAGTTGGTTTCTGGGTCTCTGTGTACTAGTAGCTCAGAGAGAGACACGCTGTCCCTGAGACTGGGGGGAGGGGGAAAGGAGGGGCGGCAAGGACAGACTCAGATTCTGCACAGCATCTGAGAGGGAGAGGAGGGACACATTAGTTCAACAATAAATGTCCCATTTGACTCAGTGGAAGAGAGCAGGTATGCCTGGATGGCCAACAGCATGCTTGCTCCGAGGAGGAGCGGTGTCTACCCCTGTAGCACTTAGTGAAGACACTCTATGTCAACGGGCGAGCTTCTCCCATCGGCATAGGTACTCCACAGCTATGTCGACAAAAGAAACCCTCCGGTCGATATTGCGCTGTTTACACTAGGAGTTAGGTTGTGAGAATTGTGTCACTCAGAGGTGTGGAAAGTCCACACCCCTGAGCAAGGTCGTTATACTGACATAAGTTGGTAGTGTAGACCAAGCCTGAGAGAAAGAAGGGGGTTAGTCAAATGACAAGTGTGGGGAAAAGGCCTAGCCCGACCAACGGGAAGGTCCTGAATGAGATACCTGCCTTGGGGTGGGGGGGGGGGGGAAGAGAGAGAGAGAGAGAGAGATATATTTCTGGAGGAGCTTGGAGCCAGCCACTAAAAGGAAAATCCTTGCTGTATGGTGAGTTGGGGAGACAGGGTCCCCTGAGAACTGGCTCCTGGGTGCCTGAGAGCATGATCCCTCAGCTTGTTCCTTTCCAGTTGAGGGTGACTCCCAGTTAGTAGAATTTTGTTGGGAAAACTCCCTATCCATTCAGGCTGACTTAGCCCTCTAGCTCCTAGATAAATCAGTTACCAAATGGCAAGCGCTGCCCTTCCTGCTAGTTCAGAGCTGACTGCCTGCCATGACTGTATCTGAGTGTTGGGTTGGAGATTAAAGTTCAGTTATTATAATTTGTACCTTGAGCCGTTTATGGTGAGGGGAAATCTTGGGAACAAAAGTAGCCTATTTCCTGCATGAAGAGGATGCCTGCCAGCAACAACCATCAACAGTTGCTAAGGAGTCTAGATTCAGCTCTGAATCTGAGGATCATTCACAGAGTTGCGAGTGAACCATCTTTTCATTAAATAGTCAGGGAAATTTTTTGGGAGACTCCTTATTCCCGGTGTCCTGAATTGTGTCCTCAAGCCAGGCAGCAACTATCTTCCAATGAGAGTGACAGACTCAAGACTGGCAATAGCAGGGACATCGCTTGGAGGAAAATTAAGAAAACGCAGAGCCATATTACCACCATACTGCAGAAAATATCCTGTCAAGGTTAACAACAAAATGCCTACCACCCTTCCTGAATTCAATATCATATAAACACTACTCAGGACTACTTCAATTTCCTAGTATCAAGTTAAACCTGCTCAGGATGACCACCTCTTCAATGAAGACAATTTAATTCACTCTTAAATTTCTATTTGAGAAGGTACAATAACCCTCTACTTTAGAATATGAAATAAATTGCTGCCTAAAAATATATACAGTACTAGGGGATCAAACACCAGGGGCAGTTAAAACCTGGTTTGTGGCTGCTTTGTCACTTCAAAAGCACAAAGCTGAAAGCACTGACTCTGGCCCTCAGACTTTGTCACTTTAAAAAAAAAAAAAGCCCTTTAATAATGTCACTCCCAGATCTCACACCCAGGGTGGGGACCACGGCATCAGTGACAAACATTTTTTTGCCATTGGTGAAGAGACTGCTTTCGGAGACAGCAAGTCTTACTCTGGTCACATTGACACCGCTTTACATGGGTGTAACTCCATTGGCTTCAGTGCAATTACCTGTGATGTACACTGATGAGAGAAGATATTAGGACATTTCTTTTAGTAATTATGACACTAGAAAGGAGGTCAGGTTAGCCAAATGTAGCTGAAGACTTTCAGTAGGTCTGTTGCTTTTGGAAGAAGTCATTTGCCAAACCAATTTAGACCAATTCCAAGCACAGACTCAAACTTTCAGAATGGAGAGGCTTTAAGCATCAGTCTTGTGAGCAGGATGCCTCGCTAGTTAGTCCCACATCACATAGTTCGCACTGCACAGTTTAATGAATGAATGAATTAATTTCTACATTTGACCTGGATTCTTTGTTCCAGAACACTAGGGCACCTGACTAAATATTCAGAGAACCACAAAACAGTTGACTGTAGGAGCCAAAGTTTCTTTTCTTTAATCTCACAGTTTGTAATTGCCATAATGACAAAAAAAGAAACAGTTGTTTACCTTCCAAAGTCTCTGGAGTGCCTGCCAAATTAATCCTGTTAAGCAGTGTTTCTTCAGCTCCAGAAACAACTAAGTGGTATGCAAAGCACCTATACTTCCTTAAGAGTCAGTAAACATACACACTGCTTATAAATTAACCTTGACTGTTAGAACTTATGAAGGATTCTTTTTTCTTTTCCATTTCATATCGTCATGAGGTTCCAAGGGGTAATTATTTTAAGCAAAACAAAAGGAAGTAAAATATATATTTCTTTTTAATATGAACACTCTAGATAATAGAAGAGACAAAAGAAGATTGATATAATCACAGTTTCCCTGAGCTCTTTAAAAATGAACCTGTAGCGCGTGTGTGTGTCTTGCCAGAAACATACAATGTCTTAAGAGGATAGTGAAACAAACTTGAAATTGGCTTCTGAAAGTTTCCACAATTGCCTACATATGACAAAGCAAACTACTGTTCTAAAATATGAAATGGTGCATAATACTGGTAAAATCTGTATCACCCTGTAATACGATTAATTTTGTGAATTGTAGCTGTTTCATCTTGCTATTTCAAGATATAACTATTTCTGTCAATCTATTTTCATGAAAAATGTAGCAGACTTGGAATTCTGCATATGTAAATAAATCCTTCATTTGTTATTTTTAAAAAAGGTTCCTCTGACATGGTGTCTGTACACTAACACCAAAAGAGTTGAAAATATGCTGCAAGAACCAGGATAAAATGTATATATATTTCAAGGTCAAATTAGTAGCTCTTAGAAGGGATTCTGTTAAAGTTAGCACTGCAGTCTCCATAGTGACAAATACAAACCCTTTGTTTATTCTACCACGAAAGTGGGTTCCACTTTGACTAGGGCTGTCGGTTAATCAGAGTTAATTCATGCGACTAACTCAAAAACATTTATTGTGATTTTAAAAATTAATCGCAATTAATCACAGTTTTAATCACACTGTTAAACAACACCAATTGAAAATTAACAACTATTTTTGGATGTTTTTCTATATTTTCCAAAAGATTCATTTCAATTACAATGCAGAATAGAAAGTGTGCAGTGCTTACTTTATATTATTTTATTACAATTATTTGCACTGTAAAAATGATGAACAAAAGGAATAGTATTTTTCAAATCACCTCATACAAGTACCATACTTTATTGTGAAAGTGTGTAGTGGGGTGGTCAACCCTCTCCAGCCCTGAAGGGGTTAAAACAGCCCTTGGAAAGAGCTGCACTGGGAACTAATAGGGTAGGCTAATTGGGGAAGCAGCCACAGCTGGGCCACGCCCCAATCAGGCCACAGTTGGCCCTGATAAAAGGTCTGTGAGAGCTAGAAGCTAAGTCAGTCTCTCCATCGGTGGAAACAGGGCTGGCGCCAGGTAGTTTGCCGCCCTATGCGGCAAGTGCAGGAGGGGGCACTGGCAGCAGGGCATCCTAGCATCCGCCGAGTTGTTGAGCTGCTGCCAAAGGTTCGACAGTGATTTGGCGCCAGCTTTCCACGCCACCGTTATTTTGGCTGCAGTTCAGTGGACACTAATTCCGCTGCCCAAAATTCCACTGCCCCAGGGGACTGCCTAGGTCGCCTAATGGGTAGCGCCAGCCCTGGGTGGAAAGAGAAGGATCTGACTGCCTGGGAGCAAGATACTGAGAGTAGAGCCATGCTGGCGAAATGCCAGAGGAACTGAGGATCTCCAGCCTGGCAAATCTCCAGGCTGTGGGCCTTGCTAATGGCCAAAGCAGATACAGGAGTTGCAGAGATGCAGCCCAGGGTTAGGCAGAAACAGCTGGTCCAACACCCTTGCCAATGATAAGTGGCCATTACAGACTGCAGTCTACCCCAGTGAGCGGGGGTTAGATGATGATTGGCAGTAGCCACTGAGGCAAGGTGGGGATAGAAAGTTGGAGACTCCCCTGGGAGGGGAGACTCAGAGGGAGTGTGAGTACTCCTAGGGAAGAATCCCAGGGCAAAGGGAACTGGGGTCCAGGACGAACATGGGAGGGCCAGCAGCAGGTGAGACATCAGCCAGCAGAGGGTGCTCTGAGCTGGAAGCAAGTTAATTCCCAGGACAACCAGCAGGAGGCGCCGCACTGCTGAGTCCTCACTTCCCTACATAACTGCACTTAGAAACAAGACAATGTAAAACTTTAGAGCCTACAAGTCCACTCTGTCCTACTTCTTGTTCAGCCAATCGCTAAGACAAATAATTTGCTTAAATTTACTGGAGGTAATGCTGCCGGATTCTCATTTACAATATAAGTGAGAACAGGCATTTGGATGGCATTTTTGTAGCCGGCATTGCAAGATATTTACGTGCCAGATATGCTAAATATTCATATGCCTCTTCATGATTCAGCTACCATTCCAGTGCTTCCATGCTGATGATGCTCGTTAAAAAAAATGTGTTAATTAAATTTTCACTGAACTCCTTGGGGGGGAACAGTATGTTTCCTCTTCAGTTTTACCTGCATTATGCCATCTATTTTGTATTGTAGCAGTCTTGGATGAGGACCCAGCACATATTGTTCGTTTTAAGAACACTTTCACTGCAGATTTGACAAAATGTAAAGCAGGTACCAATGTGAGATTTCCAAAGATAGCTACAACACTCGACCCAAGGTTTCAGAATCTGAAGTGCCTTCCAAAATGTGAGGGATGAAGTGCTTTCAGAAATTTAAGAGCGACACTTCGATGCAGAAACTACTGAACCCAAACCATCAAAAAAGAAAATCAACCTTCTGCTGGTGGCATCTGACTCAGATGATAAAAGTGAACATGTGTTGGTCTGTACTTCTTTGAATCGTTATTGAACCCATCAGAAGCGCATGGACGCATATCCTCTGGAATGGTAGTTTAAGATGAAGGGACATGAATCTTTAGCACATCTGGCACAAATATTTTGGCAGGGTGGGCCTGACCAAGCCTGCCATCCCTTTAAGAGGGAGAAAAGCCCTCTGCAAACCTCCCTTGCAGAAAGCCTAATCGGCCACCTGGGCTGCAGGGCAATCAGGTTTGATGAACTGCACCTGGCAGCCTCCTCAGGGGGTATAAAAGCCTGCCAGGAAGGAAGCCCAGGGTGGTGGTGGTGGTATGGTAGTGTGGAGTGAGAAGTGAGAGAAAGAGCTGTAAACTGTAGAGCTGTGTGTTTAGAGCTGTGTTTAGAGCTGAACTATATAGAGTTGTGTAGAGCTGTAAGCTGTAGAGCTGTGCATAAAGCTGTATATATTGGTGGTGGGGCCTTGCACTGTGAAATAAAGAGCACTGTTGGAGCCAAAGAAGAGTTTCCTGCCTGTTCCTGAAGAGGGGTGAGAAGGCGATCTGTCACAATATCTTGCAACGCGGGCTCTAACAGTGTCATGCGAATCTCTGTTCTCACTTTTTCAGGTGACATTGTAAACAAGAAACAGGCAACATTTTGTCCTGCAAATGTAAACAAACTTCTTTGTCTGAATGACTGGCTGAACAAGTAGGACTGAGTGGACTTGTAGGCACTGAAGATTTACATTTGTTTTATTTTTGAATGCAGTTATTTTGTACATAATTCTACATTTTTAAGTTTAATTTTCATGATAAAGAGATTGCACTACAGTACTTGTATTAGGTGAATTGAAAAATTCTATTTCTTTTGGTTTTTTTACAGTGCAAATATTTCTAATCAAAAATAAATATAAAGTGATCACTGAACACCTTGTATTCTGTGTTGTAATTGAAATCAACATATTTGAAAATGTAGAAAACATCCAAGAATATATAAATGGTAATCTATTATTGTTTAACAGTGCAATTAATTGCACAATTAATAATTATTTTTTAAATCGCTTGACAACCCTAATTTTGACATAAGGGTTTCTTTCCTATTGCACTTCTTTGCGGGCTATAAAGTGAAATTTATCAAAATAGCTTCTCTAATAGCATTAGGTGAATAATTGGTAGAACTGGCTCCAAAAAAACCCAGCCTTCTGCTTGAATCAGCAGGCAGCTGCATGCTTGGAGAAATACAACCCTTCAGGAAGTAATGGTATTACCTTCTTGTGTCGCAAGTTTCCACCTCATTGATTCTCCATCTTTTTTCAAATCTCAACTGCACACATGTGTTCTCCTTACCCATACCTCTTCATTTTACTCCCCCTCTGCTATTATACATAATATTGATTCTATGTGTGATGATTTCAAAGGCAGCTTATATGAAAGATTGTGCTGTTTACAGAATAAAATTCTCTCTCAAATAAATACCATTGGCCTCACTTTCAATACCAGAGTGCCATTCAGATATCAAGGATCAATTTCCAATGGAAAAGAAAGCAGTGACACAGAGCTTGGGTACATTCCAAGTGCAGCTTGGTTTATTCACACATACACCAATCCTGATATGAGATGGTTGAACAGCTTGTAGGGCAATCTTCCTTCTGGATATCTGAGCCCAATACCAATACCCAGTTCCCAGGAAACAACTCTGCCTCATATAGACTAATCAAGAGGCCAAAGCACAGAGCAAACACTCCTGCGGGGCAAACTTCCTCTCCTAGAAGTTTGGCTTTACCTTGCCTAAGTAAAACTGCCAACACCATAACATGTCTTCCCAAGAGTCTCTACTTGCTTGAATGCTAAGAAAAAGAGTAATAGCACCACCTGTTGACATCTGCCATGACAACATGCAGTGGAGTAGACAGGCTATGGGAATTAGGCAAGTATGTGAACTTACTCTATTGCTCACAGTGAAAATTCAAAATATATTACTAATATATAGGTCCTGAACCTGCGGCCATTACTCATGTGAGTAATCCCACAGGAGGCAATGGGGCTAGTCACAACAATGAAGGCTGCAGAACATGGCACTATAACCCGTAGCTCATAATTCAAGCCTGGTCTACGCTAGAAAAATTTTGTGCCACTAACAGCAGTGTTAGTGCTGGGAACAGGGCCGGAGACAGAAATTTGGGGGCCCCCTACTCTGATAGTTTGCCCCCCCCAGCCCAGCCGACCCCCCCCACGCCAGCCGACAGCGGCTGGGGGGCCCCCAGCCCAGCCGACCCCCCACCAGCCCAGCCGGCGCTCCCCCCCCAGCTGACAGCGGCTGGGGGAGGAAGCCCAGCCGGCATCCCCCCCTCCCCCCAGCCCAGCCGGTGCTCCCCCCCCCCCCAGCCCAGCAGGCGCTCCCCCCCAGCTGACAGCTGGCGGCAGCGGGAGCGAGAGCCCGGGAGCGGCGTGAGCCGCCCTTGCTGTTCCCCCCCTCCCCCCTGCCCTTTCTCCCCCGGAATGCGCCGCTGCCGCCGGCCGGGCTCACTGCTCCTGCCGGGACCAGGCACGCTCGTCCGGAGGAGAGCCGCGCTGCCTCCCCGCCCCTTCCCCGCTCTCCAGGTCCGGCGACAAGGGGGGACGACAACGGGTACAGCTGTGTACCGGGGGCCCCCTAAAGTCGGGGGGCCTGGTACAGCTGTACCCGTAGTACCCCCCTGTCGCCGGCCCTGGCTGGGAACCTTAGTGTTAGTGGGCCAATATTTTTATTTCTTGTAACTCTGCGAACGAGCTAGTCTTAGCATCACAATATTAAAAACTCCAGCAGTACTCCAACCCATCTACTGAACCAGTATTACCAATTAATGGAAATTTTTCCAAAATCTCTCTGATACAGAGAGACTCCAGGATACAAAATGAGCCTTCCTGGGTGATTTGACTATTTACTTCACGTTATGGACTCCTACAGTCCTCAAGTACACATTGCTATTTGCATTGTCACCCTGCAAGCTATAGGCAAAACATTGCTGAACGCCCACTCTGTGGATGCTGAACTTTGCTCTAGGAGCTTTACATTTAAGTCTAACTTTTTCCCTTAGCAATTACAGGCAGCATTGCAGGGGGAAAAAACCACAAGGCTTATCACTGTTTGCAGAGGAGGCATTTCCCTATGCAAGAGAAACCATGTGTCTTTCATGCATATTAATGTGCCAGTGTGCCTGTACATTCAAGATGCATATTCTTGGTAGGTTTCCTAGCTCAGTGTCTATTCCTTTGCCAGGGCTAGAAACAAAAGAATATACAGATGTATCAGGATTGTGTTCATCTTCTAGATACCCTTCACGAAGGTTATTCTTCAGCATTTCTAAAGTCCCAATCAATTGATTTCTTGAACAACCGCCCAGATTTACATAATATGTTGTGACGTGCATGCTCAAAAAGTTCAGTCCCAATCAGTATCGAAAAGTTCACAGACCTGAATCATTACAAGATCTATGCCAACAAAAGTCAGCATAGCCCGTGGCATAGGACCCCCAACAACAGAAAGTCTACTAAGAGGTAGAAGGATCATGGAAGTTCAAGGCCCCTACAACATCTTCTCCAACAGGGGCTCCACGAGGATGACCAGATGTCCCGATTTTATAGGGACGGTTCTGATTTTTGTGTGATTTTCTTATACAGACTCCTGTTACCCCCTGCCCACGTCCAGATTTTTCACATTTGCTGTCTGGTCACCCTAGGCTCCACAGGTAACCAGCACTGCCTATATAAAAAGGGATGGGACTGCCAGGCTAGCACATCCGAGGGACACATTAATTCAGTGCTTCCTTTGGTCAGTCTCCTCCAACACATGTCCTTTGCAAAAGACAAAACCACTCTCCCCTGGTACAGCCCGGCACAGAAACACCTCCTGCTCACCATTGGAGGCTTCCCCTCCCCCCATGCCATAACAGTTTGCACCTCCTTTCATCAGGGGAGATAGTTCAGAAAAATTGCTGAGCTGGGGCAAAGTTGTGTCAGCACATAGAACATTATATGTGATTACATTATATCCTGCAAAGTCTGTAGGGGTGGAGGAGAGGGGGACCTATTGCAATTTGCATATATTTTGCATATATTTAATTCTTTTCCACAGTTGCTTTGGCCCGCAAAGCCCCTTCAAAAATTGAATATGGCTCTCGTCTCAAAGTTTGGAGACCCCTGATCTAGAAGACATATGAAGAAAATGATTTGGGGCAGTGAATGAGGATTGGCGTTCTAGCAGGCTTGGGAGATGCCCATGGTCCCATCTGCATTCAGTTCCAACAGTAGCTTTAAAACTGGAAGCTTGGAGACAGGCAGTGTTTGGGGTACAACTGCAAAAAGATTACACTATTCATGCTAGAATTTTAAAAACAGATGGGCTAATTTTGTGAAGCAAAGGTGTTGGGCATTTCAGTTTCTTTTACTTATGGGGGGAAATTCACCTCTCTACAGTGGCCCAACCCAAGGCCTATACACCACCTAAGTGTAGCTAGAAGGGAAATTCCTCGCCATAATCTCTTCCATACAGTTTTTTGCTAGTTTTTTGGGGTTTTTTTAACCAGATATTGACTGCGCTGATAAGAACTGCATTAAATAATATGCATATGGCTACCTAAAATTTGACAGAACTAATTTAGAACACTTCCCAATGTTCAGTATCTCTGACTGTTCAATTAGCTAATCACTCAGAACCTGGTAATTTTAAGAGTGGATGTGCATAATGCAATGAGCTTGCTTTAGGTTTTGTTCCATTCTAAACTGCACCAGCCTATAATGTGAACGATCTAAAACAAAAGAAAATTTAATTTCGTTATGGAAAGTTTTTATTCCCATGTCAAAAAACACCCCACAATCAGTCAGTTATATTCCAGCAACACAAATAAATACCCTATGTTCAGAGGTAGTGAAAACTGCTTGAAAGAAATTAAAGCTAGACCATTCTCTTTCTTTTAAAGTACAATAGTAGAGGAATGAGCATTCCCAGGTCTTATTCTGCAAAACAGATTAATGGGGAGCAAAACAAACACTAACTCAAGTAACATAAGAAGTATACTACTAATTTTTCTCCACCACTGCCGCCTATGAACGGGCCTTGCAGAATCTAGCCAGTAACCTTAACCCTCAGCTTCTTCCCCATTCAGGTTTGGGTTAATTTTGCTCTCTTCCTTGCCTCCTTCTCCTTTTTCATCCTCTCCCTGTTCTTTCTTCAATTTACTGTCAACATCGTTACCGAACACCGACAGTTGCATGGTTTTTGTCAGAAGAAGTGGGTCTCTCACACAGGCTCAGTTTGAACTCCTCTGACCAGGAGCTCAATAGTTGGGAAGCCTACCCCGGAGAATGCAGTGGCCTGAGAAGCTGAGCCTGAGCTTTTATAGCTTTCTTGTCTCCATGGACCGAAGCAGTCTTGGTGGGTGACACATGGTGAAATGCCCAATGAGAAAGACATATTGTGTTCCATTTTAGGGCACTGTTCATTCTGGCTAGACATTTGAATGTGGTTCACAAAGAAGTGAGGAGACAAAAGAGTTCCCAGAGCACCAGAATGTTGTGCTCCCTTTGGTATTTGCATCTTACAGTCTGACTGGGTGTATATATTTTTGGAGAGACTATTTGCAACTAAAAAAAAATACTTCATTGTGATTATTTTGCAATACTCCCGTTCCAAGGCAACACAACATTGACGAGTCTCTTTGACTATAATTAAACAGAACATTTCCTTTTATTTAACACTGGAAAGCAATAAAAGGTTATTAACTGGTGGAGGTTTTAATGCCAGTTTATTAGTGGCTCTGACATGGTGCCTGCTGATAGTTATTGTGAAGGCCAAAAGGTTAACAAGAGTTGGCAGGACCAAACAGCTTGCCAGGTGTTTTTCCTTGTGGTTGATGGAGTAAAGCCAATTGAAATTATCACTGTAAAACTAGCCACTGGTAACTCTTAATTTCAATATGGAACGTTATTTGCAAGGAAAGAGGGCTTTTAACTCCCCCGTTACTGTTACAATTGTCACATATTTTATAATAATTGGAGCCAGCAGCAGCCAGCTCTCCAGACCTCAAATGGCTCCCTGACAATGTACAAAAAGTATTTCCATTAAAAATAATAATGGTCTGTTCAATAAAAAAATTTTTTTGCAGCCTTCTGCATCCTTGTGAGGAGCAACTGAGGCACCAGACCTTTCCAAGGACCCTTAATTGCTGACTTCATAAATATGAAGAGATGTAATGAAATAGTGAGAATGAGATTACATATGATCCAGCCAGCCCAGATAATAAAAGACACACACACTGGTATTTTGGACTGAATCCACTGGTATTTAGTCCAGGGATCAGTAACTGCGCCGCTTCCCGCAGCCCCCATTGGACTGGGACGGCGAACCGTGGCCAGTGGGAGCCTCAGTCAGCGAAATGGCAGGTAAACAAAATGGTGGGGTCCATTAAGGGTGCTTACCCTGCGGTCCCACGTGCCAACATTGCCGATCCCCAATTTAGTCCAAAACAAAGCAGATGGTAAAGCAAACAGGTAAGCAGCTATTTTATCTTGCAGCTCATCAATTACCTTTACTTATTTGGGGTACTTCAGCACATATGTAAAATTAGATGGATGAAAATGAAGAGGGTAATAGAACAGAGTTCTATAGATTCATGGTCAGATAAATGATGCGGTGCTATATGTACAGCAGTGGCCCTTAAAACCTGCCTACCTAAGGCCTGGTCTGCACTAGGGGGGGGAAATCAATCTAAGTTTTGCAACTTCAGTTATGCGAATGGCGTAGCTGAAGTCAACATTCTTAGATCTACTCATTGTGGTGTCTTCATTGAGGAAGGTCGACTGCTGATGCTCCCCCATTGACTCCGCCTGTACCTCTCACTCAGGTGGGGTACCGAAGTCAATAGGAGAGCACTCGGGGTCAATTTATCATGTCTAGACTACATGCAATAATCAACCCCCACTGGGTCGATTGCTGCCCACTGATCCGGTGGATAGTATAGACATAACCTAAGACAGATAGATGACATTGTCTGGGTATTTGAGGTATTTCCTTATACTTCCCTATATATATAAAATAGGAAATATTGAAGTTAATCTAGTATCTTAAAGGCCAGATTTGGGTTGTATATATATGGAAACACCTTTTATTGTCAACATTTGGTCTAGGTGACTTTTTGTCATAAACCCCTGGTCATGGTGACTTTGAAGGGAGTACAGACCCTACTGATGTTCAGCTTATTTGTATAAATCTTCAGCCCACTTAAAAAGTTTTAATGTCCTCTAAAATACCAAGGGCTAGAGTCTGGCAGCATAGAAGTCAAAGGGAAAACTGTCACTGAATTCAATGGGGCCAGTTCATTTCTTCTATCTATTCAATTACACTGGGAATATATTTTCAAAGCAGAGTGACTTGGAGCTTAAAGTTTAGAGCATGCTACTAGGTCCTTTATAAGAAGACTGTTCTGTGCAACATCTACATGGAGGACAAGATGATTAAAGTCAAGATTGTGTTTTGAGGGGGTTTTCCCCCTTCCCTGTTACTTAGTTTTTCTGCACCTTTGCAAGACTGGCATGTCATCATTTTTCAGAATGTGTTTGGGCACATCGTTCACGTATTTACTATAAACAGTTTTAGCAATTTAATGATGTAGATCTTTTTATCTTTTCATTATTACTTCTAGTTCCTTCTCTTTATACACGTTTTTATCCCCTGTTTTTTTTCTTTCCCTTTTCCCAGCTTGGTGGCCTTTTTATATTGTTTCCATTTACTTTTTCATATGTATAAAATGTTATTCTGAATTGCCCAAGCAGGTATCAGTGGTTGATACAGTAACATGGCACTTTTGTAAGTAATCCACAATGCCTCAAGAATTCACAGAATTACAAATACCAAAGACACAAATTTAGATATGCTTTACAATAGATTGAAGAATAGCAGCCGTGTTAGTCTGTAGCCGTAAAGAAAGCCAGGTGCTATAAGTATTCCTGGCTTTCTTTACAATAGATGTATCCCTGAAGATTGGACTTCACACTCCAGTGCTGGTAATCTGAGACCTTTGGCAAGCATTACATTCACTTAAAAATAATTCTGAATTATCCTGGATTAACACAGAACCAGGGCACATGCAGAGCACTGAACGCAGTTCTTGCCTTGTATTCTTCTGATGAAATAATTAGAAATAATCACTCCAATTAGTTCCCTTGATTCTTCATGATTTTCATCTCCTAATTTCAGCTCTTCGCTATATTTATTTAATGATTTTATGCCTTTCAATTGTAAATCTTTTAGCCCTCAGACCTATTTTCTGTTAGGCGCTGACCTAATTCATATTCTACAGATCTGAACAGGTTTACAGGATGTGGAAATTACATTCTTATTATTTTATTAAGATGGCCTGAGTTTTAGAGGTGGGGAGGGGATGGGTGGCAGAAGTGAAAGTAAGCTAGTATGCCCCGGTACTGTGTACCGTCAAGAGCTGGTACGCCGTACCAGGGGCCAGCTTCCTCAGGCAGCAATTTAATGGACCTGGGGACTACCAGCAGCAGCTGGAGCCCCGGGCCCTTTAAATTGCCATCAGAGCCCCACTGCCAGAGCCCTGGGTAGTGGTGGCAGGGCTTGGGCAGTGGTCTAACACCCCGGGACCTTTAAATCACCGCCCAAGTACTGTTGACAGCTGCCGCTACCGCTCCAGGCCCTTTACATTACTGCTGGAACCCGCCACCATTGCTGATGGAACCTGCCACTACCCCAGGGATCCAGCAGTGATTTAAACAGCCTGGGGCTCCCAGCTGCTGCTGCTGCTCCGAGCCCTTTAAATTACCGTCCAAGCCCCGCAGAGCCCCGAGTCCTTTAAATACCCCCTCCTCCCCGGAGCTCCAGGGCTCCCAGCTGCCTCTGCAGCTGATGTAAAGGGCTGATGTAAAGAGAGCAGCAGCTCTTCGACAGGGTGCTCATGTTGTTTGCAGCACAAAAGAACTATTTTTTTAATCCTGTTCCTGCCCTGCCCCACTATATCCACCACCGCCCACTCCCACATTGTTTGTTGAATTTTTATCCCACTCCTGCTATTATGGCAGCAGGCAGGGGTGGCTCCAGCCTCTTCCCCATGTGGGGGCTGAGGTGGACTAGACAGAAAATTGCAGGGGAAAGGGAGCTGCACTATGCATCTTGTTGGCACACAACATATATTTATTTAACAATACGCACTTAAACACGTGTTTTATTTATGTTATCCTCAAAAGGAGAATAAAAATATAGACAGAAGGATCGGTTTAAAACTTCATCTATGGCAGCTCACTGGTGCAACATTTATTCACAGAAAAATCTATATGAAAAAACCCTATGCCGATAAATAAATATATACACTAATAATATGAACAACAACAATAAATAAATGCAACTTCTGAGGGAAAATTACAGGTTAAATAATACTAATGGCTAATTACTTTAAATCAGATAATGTATTGTATTCTATTTTAAAATTAGCCATTTGCACGCACAATAAAATCAAACACACACACACTAGTATTTAAATCAAAACAAACAACAACCGATCAAATCTAAGTACACTTTGTATTTCAGTTCTGGTCAAATCTAAACCCAAGCACATCTGAAATTTCAAAATATTTTTACGGTGCTGAGCACTTTGGCATTGATCCAGGAAATTACTTAAAACTGCTTAATTTTAAGAACAAGTAGTCCTATTGACTATCCACGTGCTTAAAGATATGCCTAAAGCTTAAAGCTAAGCGCTTGCTTAAGTGCTTTAATGGATCAGGCCCAGAGTGCTCAGCATCTTGCAAGATTGTGTCCTATTACAGCTATCATTAAACTATGGACTAATAAAATTGGCAAAAACTGAGCCAGGTAATAGCTACTCTGATTTTTTTTAAAGTAAAAATAAACCAAGTAAAGAGTTACTGAAAAAGATAGAAAGGTGTTGTACTAATTCCTGGAGACAGCCAATGGAGGACTCAGGTGGAGATTGGGGAATGAGTTCCACAAGTGAGGGCCTTCACAGTTCTGGGAGCTGCTAATGATCAAGTCCACATGGAACCTTGGTGCCCGTACTTGGTGCCTGTACTTGAGCCACTGATAATCAATTTACATCTTCTATCGAGGGGACAGGATTTGGCAAATAACTATAGGTGTATAAAGGCCTATTATTAAAGGTCAAAGTCTGACCATGAATGTACTCTTGTGGCACCTATTTAACTCAAAGGAGGAGCGTATCAGTATCCAAGGGCACAACTTGATACTAAGATACTGTTTTAAAAAGTAATTACTCCTGTGTACCAGCCTACATAATGGTTAAATGGCATGAAAACATTTAGGGACTTAGTCTTAGGGTCTCTAGGGTCCTTTTGTGGTAAGGGGACTTTCAAGGGGGTCCCCACAGGAGGGTCCTGTCCAGCTGCATACCCCAATTCACATACTGAACAGCAGGGCAAGAGTTAAAACTTAAGCTTTTTATTCAGCGCGCTGAAGGCTGTCCACCAAAAATAGGGCAACAACCGAATATCAGAACTTGGCACATATTTATAGCATACAAATGTACATATTCATGAGGCTCATTGATTATTCATTTATACCCTTACATGGTTAAGCTATCTATTAGACCGGAACTTCAATAGTTTTAAGATCCCCCTACCTTTATCTAGTTTAGTAACAGTTTCAAGGCTTACCCCCTGAAGGTCACTCTATTTTGCACACATCAACAACACCAGGTGTCTTATCTCAGTTAGTATAGGAATGTTTATAACTATAATACTCCCTTTATTTTCCCAGGGCTTGATATTTCTCACAATTCAGGCCTGCCACCTATTCCTCAGTCAGCAGTTCGAGCTTACCCAGAGTGCTTTGTCTTAACCACAGTTTGAGCAACTGAGTTTGTGTGTGCTCATTACAACATAGGGTAAAGCTGTTTACAACACTTTTACACTGCTCTGACTGTTATTTACTCCCAAATCAAGGCCCCTTTTATGCTGATTGAGTTGTGTAAAAGGACTTAGTGTAAATGAGAATTGGACTCTATATTTAAAAAAAACATTTTACATAAAAAATAATTTTACATAAAAATGCATCAATGAATTAATATATCTTTTCTTTTTGCATGTATGAAACTCTAAAAACAAATAAAGCCTTTTGGGGAAGGGGGGGGCTGGGGGCAGTGGCAAAACTGTACCAAAAATATCATTTAGACTAAGAATCTTTAATCCGAAAATGCAGCCCAGAGCAAATAGCTATGCCTCAAAAGGTAAGATCCTAAGGGCTGTGATATATAAAATAGATCTATTACAGAGCCTTTAAACATAGCGGCATTGTTATGCCATGGAGCTGAAATAATACATATTTACATAAACTCACCCTTTCAAAATATGAGAAGTGAGATACGTAAAAATAGATATTGTACTAGTTTTAATTATGAATTAAATTGTTACAGGTGTTGGAACTCTTGAAGCCTAGTATGTTAACAACATGAGTATTTAAAGTTCTTAAATATTTACATAAGACACTTTTAAAAATGTATAAAGTATAACACAGGTTATGGTTCAGCATTTAACATACTATTCTATCAATTCTCTATGTAGATTTTCCCCTCGAAAACTTAAAGAGAAAATAAACAAATGTTTAAGGCATTCACTCACAACACTCCTCAACTCTTGGTTCTGCAGAGGTCTCAGGTCAGGGTGTGACAACATATACCATATCTGCTGGAATATTATGGGTAATAAGGCAAGTATAAGAAAAGAGTGGGCAGAAGTTAAGAATGGTGACTTTCCTTTCTAGATGTTGACTGCAATAACAAAGTAATACTAAAAAAGACAAAAACACATCTCTAGTTCATTAAAGTACCCTCTCCCAATCATGTTAGTTATACATAATTATCAAACTTGAAAGCAAATATACATCTAAGTAGAAACAAAGGAGGGGGGGAACCAGTTATTTTTTGTCAAGGTCCAGATTTCTCAGTCAAGATAAGTCAAGGTCCAGATTGCAAAGAAATATTTTCACACTGCAAGTGTCCCAACAAAAACATACAATGCTGTGTATTAGGAGTAAAACCAGGGCCTATTGATTATATTTTTAATTACATGAAAAATAAAATTAAACCACTGTATAACCTAAAAATAAGCTGGAAGATGTAATAAATTATAGCTGAGACTTTGAGAAAGTACATAGATCAAATGTCAAATAGATACAAATATTAGCATTAAAACACTTTCAGACAACTATTTTAAGTTTTGAGTTTATAAAGAGCATTAACTTTTGTGTTGTCAAATAAAATTATTTTAGATAGATTGATAGACATATTTGAAACTTTCAAGCCTTTTGTGTCTTATTTAATATTAGTTTCAGAGTTGGAAAGAAAATAACACTTATATAGATAAACTCCCTATCTTAGCTTTACGATTCAAGTCTTTCCAGTAACACACCCTTATACACATGGATTAAGCAAAAGAATCATGTATAATTGTTGTGAAATATCTGTTAAAACTGTAGTATCACTACTGAAAATGTAGTTATATACAGCAATATAAATTTAAAATAAAATATGCATGAATAACGTATAGTTATAATTCTCATCATCAGTGGGGAAAGTAGCAGATCCTCTGAGGGACAAGGGCTTTGAAGTTTGGAGTGAGTTCAATCAAGTCAGGAAGGCCCCAATCACTCCTCATCCATCTCCCCTCCCCTAACCACCCAATTGCCCTTCACCCAGCTCCCCTCCCAACCCCCCCCCCCCATCACCTGCCAGTCCCCTGCCCATCCCACCCAAAGAGGCTTCCGCCACCCCACTCACTGAGCCCAGACGCCAGCAGTCTTGAGATAAGAAGGAAGGTCCTTCCATGGATCAGTAACTGGTTAAAAGACAAGAAATAAAGGGAGGAATAAATGATCCATATTTATAATAGAGAGAGGTAAATAGCAGGGCCCCCCAAGAATTTATACCAGTGATGTTCGACATATTCACAAATGATCTGAAAAAAGGTAAACAGTGAGGTGGCAAAGTTTGTAGTCAATACAAAACTACTCAAAATAGTTAAGTCCAAAGCTGTTTGCAAAGAGTTACAAAGGGATCTCACAAAACTGGGTGAGTGGGTAACAAAATGGCAGGTGAAATTCAATCTTGATAAATACAAAGTAATACACATTGTAAAATAAAATCCAAGGTATACATTAGTCCTTGGAATAAATATTTGCCTCTGGCTGGAAACATGGGGACTATCTTTCTTGACCAGAAAGGAAATCATTCTTTAAACATCCAGCAGGTTATTTTTATACAGACATGAAAATATAAATATAAATACAAAGAAACACAATAATCTGTCCTGGCTTGGCTGCTTCTTGTTTAGCACAGACATGAGTTCACAAGCTAAAGCTCATAAAAAAAGTTCAAACTCAATTTTAAATCGGTGCAACAAGGTCAAAGTGCAACACAGAACTGTTGTAGCAAGGCCAAGCTATGCAAAGGCCAGGGCATGCAGTGTTAGGGTTGCCACTGCATCTCTAGCCTGCCTCCCTTTTCTGTATGCATTACAATACACTATCATCATTAACAACAACATTGGGGTTGTATATAGGGCCCAATCAGGGTTCAGGGCTCCATTATACTAGACATTCTATATACCTACAATTAAAAAAAAATCTTGTCCCCAAAGCTGTCACTCTAAAAACTTAATTCCATTATCATTGTGGTATGTGTCCGCTATCATTATGTATTAATGTACTGGATACATTATCACCCAGGAAATATGATCATGCCACCAAATTAATCTCTAACACTTCTTCCTAATTTACCTATTGGCTCTTTACTTCAAATGCAATCTGGCATGGCACTGGATGATGCTACTTTCTGTCTGATAACTAATGCAATACCACACAAGCTCATTGCATGTTCTTTGACATTTGAAAGGGCCTCATGCAGCATTTTCATGTGTACTTTTTTCAAACATTCCACTGTGCACTGTCCCAGCTTTGCTTCCCCCCTCTCCCCTCTGTCTGAAAAGTGCAGTAGTTAACTGCACAATTGCTTGGCAGGTAGGATGACCAGATGTCCCAATTTTGTTTTCTTATATAGGCCCCAGTCCTGATTTTTTACACTTGCTGTCTGGTCACCTTCTTGGCAGGCAAGATGTCTGTTCCAACTTCTCTGAGTTGGTATCTTTAGCCCCTTCTAATTCTTCAGAATGACAGTCTGCAAATGTGCAGAAGTAGGGAAATAATTTGTAAATGATTTCACTTTGGATAGGGAGAGGAACTTGGGATTTCCACAGGGATATCCTTGCAGACACTGACATTGTAGAGAGAGTGATAAAAAGCATTCCGCTGGCAGGCAAAGCAAGCATGAGCTTAACAATTTGGAGGAGGCTGATTTGAGAGTAGTCTAGATGGGCAGCTTTTATTGACTCTCCTTCACTCCAGCATTTAAGTTAAACTTGAAACACTGACACTGGCCAACATTCCCAGGGGCTCTGATATAATGGTTCTGTCAAAACACACACACAATTATTTTTGTTTCCAAGACCAAGACTGTTCTTTGCTCTTCCTCAAATTGTGACATGCTTGCAAAGTCATTCAAGGAGTCACGGTCAGGTTAAGAGTCATGTGCCTGAGCATGGGCAAGCTAGAAGAAGGATGAAAATGATGCAAGAAGCTCAGCAATCTGAAATCCGTAGAATCATGGAAGCATAGGATTGGAAGAGACCTCAATTGGTCATCTAGTCCGGTCCTCTGCATTCAAGGCAGGACTAAACTAGCCCATCCTTGAAAGGTGTTTGTCTAACCTGTTCTTTAAATCCTCCAGTGATGGAGATTCCACAACTTCCCTAGGTAATTTGTTCCAGTACTTAACTACGCTGACTGTTAGGAAGTTTTTTCTAATGTCCAACCTAAGTTGCCTTTGCTTCAATGTAAGCCATTGCTTTTTGTCCTATCTTTGGAGGTTAAGGAGAACAATTCTTCACCTTCTTCCTTGTAAGAACCTTTTTATGTATTTGAAAACTGTTATCATGGACCTCTCAGTCTTCTCTTCTCCAGATTCTTCTCTCAGTGTTACCAAATAATCATTTAATCAGGGGCAGGGTGGGAGAACAGCATGTGTTAGTATCCAGGTGGAATGCAGGGTGTGATGCTGGCAGATTAGGTGCCGGCCTATGCCCAGTTCCCCATGTCTCAACTGAACACTGATAAATACATAGCTGGAATCAGTCTGGCTCAACTGTGTGTTAGTATTGTTAACCTAGGTATTAGAATTATGGGAATGCACTTAGTGTTTAGACTGTATGGAATGCTTGTAAGAGACTGCATGTATTAATCTCACTGATAACATCTGTATCCCATATTGTAAGGTAAAATTTGAACAGTTGTATTGTGAGCATCCATCACTATGTAAAACACTATGTAAATCACCAGACAGAAGAGACATTAATTAGTGTAAAGAGCTTATTTTCAACAGAAGGTATTATGCCCCTCCCAAAACGAAAAAGTCCATTAATACTAGAGGGACTATTGTGGGATGTTGCAACTGGCATGTCCCTTTGTACCACCACCAAAAGACTGTTGTTGTTAGTCTGCCTCCTCCCTGCAAAGAGAAGTCATGTAAGGGACTCCTCCCATCAGTGGAGTTTTACAGCTAAAAGCATGTGGGAAGAAGAGAATAAAACCCTTTACAAGAAGGAACTGATTATCTCTGTGCTGCCTGGGCTCTCCAGAGCAAAGTGTTTCTAGGCATAAGCAAAAGATTCCCCAACTGCTTAGCCTGAAAAGACAAATAAAATAAACATTTAATTGTGTACCATGAAATAGAAGTTTCTGTTCCCTTTTGAAATTTAAAAGATGGAAACTCATCTGTTTACCTGCTTTAACCTTGTAAATAACTCATTTCCTTTTCCTATTAAATACATCTTTAGATAGTTTACTATAGGACTGGCTACAAGCATTGTCTATGGTGGATTTCTAAGGTGCAGCTCACCTGGAGTTAATGACAAGTATTTTGGTACTAGGAATAATCTGAATATTGCTCTGACTCTTGCTGTAATTGAAGACCTATCACAAAAGTACACTCAACTGGGTGGCAGGATAGATCAGAGTACCCCAGGGGACTGTCTGTGACTCCATGGTTAGGCTGTTATAACATCTGAGGAATTTACACTAAATAATGGGCTGCTGAAGTATAGAACTCACCACCAATTTGAGATTTGTGTCCCTGCTCCATAATCTGTCCTGAGGCTGATACTCACACTCCTGAGTCACTGCAGGCAGCATTACAGGGGGCCTGCCTCTCCATTGTGCAAATAGCTTGAGATCTGTGAGAAAATATCACTGATTTTGGAGTATCCTGCTTTTCCCTGCTCCTCTCTTCTTGGAAATAGGCCTCCTACTACTCCTTCAGAGTGGGCTGAATTGCTTAAAACTGGAACTGACTGACTGACTTTGACTTGTGACAGATTTTAGGCTTGTGGTATTTCTATTCCTTTCAGGCTATGCAGCAGTGGAATGATATTGCTTGTGTAAGTGAGTATAGTGAAAAAGTATTTGTAAAGGGGTTTACACATCATAAGAGCCCTTTCTCCTGCCCAGGTATAGTATAGCATTTTTCTTCCCATGTGGCACCCACTATCCACAGTGACTTTGTCTTCTTCATGACTCAGCCCATTGTCTGGGTTACTATATGATCCACCTCCTCCACAATATCAAAGTCCTGCTCTTCCCAGTAGCTAGTAGCACAACCCAGGACCACCCTTCACATTGGTTTCCACCCCAGGGGCCCTATGACCAGCAGTCAAGGTCTACACAATCCCCTTCCTTGTTACTGTTTTTCTGGGCTTCTTCCTACCTTGATTCCTCAGGCTTTCTATCTCCACAATTCATCTAGGGTTGATCCCTTTCCAGAGCTAGAATCCTAGGACATATTCTTCTCGTTTGCCTCTCTACTCCCAGAAAATGACACCCCCATAGCCTCAAACTTCCTCTGTTAGTATCCCTTACCCAGCATTTCTCCCAGCTGGGCTTTATCAGCAATTAGCATCCATAAATCCCTGGGCCTCCTCCCAGGTGCAACTGTGAAGATTAATTGGCAACTTCTAGGTCACTTTAACCCTTTCAGCACTAGTGTGAGGTTAACACCTTATTGCAGATTTCTTATATCATTTTTTACCAGTAAGATGTTATTGGTTTGATCAGTTGTTTTCTATACTTATAATGGGAAAATCCATTAGAACTAATTATATCTAAACTATGGGCAAAAAAGCAAAAGAAAACATTCTAACCATGCCTACTATATGTACACACACACACTGTTAAAAAGTTTTCTTTTGCCTTTGTGAAGTGATGAGTTATCATTAATCTAGAGCCTGATTAAGCCACATGGGGGGACAAAAATCAGAGAGTAGCCATGTTAGTCTGGAATAGCAGCAGTAACAAAGAGTCCTGTGGCACCTTAAAGACTAACTAAAGTATTGAAGCATAAGCTTTTGTGGGCTAATACCCACCTCCTCGGATGCAAGCAGTGGAAGAGGGGACAAGGCCTTCCTGTTTTAGGCTCCAGCCAATCCACAAGCCAGGAGCTGGTCTGGTGACTCTCGAAGCAGGTATATAAGCCTCACAGGTAAAAGAGTATTTGAGTGTCAGTACATAGTTCTCTGTTTGCTAAGAGTGGTAGATTTTAGGTTACTTCAGTTCTACTCTTACTCTAGTCTTTTCCTAGTTTCTTTATCTAAAGCTGGGGGGCTAAAAATGTCCTCAAGGTTCTCTATGGTTTTTTTTAAAAATCCCTATTTTAACAAAAATATAAATGTTTAAGTTTTAAGTTTTGCTACCTTTCAATTTGATTAAGCATTTGCCTGTGTTTGGATATTATTGTTCATCCTCTCTCATAATACAATAACTTCTTTTGTATCTGTTTAAATAATATCAGATAAGCTGGCAAAAGTTCCCAGGTTCTTCTCCAATAATTAAAGACCTCTAAGAGCAAGAAATGGCATTTCCTGCCAGATTAGTCAAGCCAGCTAAAATGTTTCATCAGCACCGAAGGACATCTTCACTTTTACCACTGAAAATGAACCAGGAGATTTTTTTTTTAATGCAAATACTATGTGTTGACATTGTACAGTAAAGTCAATCTGAGGTTATATTCTACTTTTAGTAGGGAGTGTAGAATAAATGTAAGACTAAAGAATTAAAGTTCTTAAATTTGGTTAAGGAAATATGTCTTGTAAAGGTAGGTCCTGACTAGCAAGTAGAAGGAAGGCTTTGAAAACATGTGATCAGGCTAGAAGGAATAAAGCAGGGAGATGTCTGATTCAAAGAATAGCTAATGAAAAGTTTCTAAAAAAAGGCCTCTGATGGATAGGGATGACTGCAGATGACTTTAAATCAAACACAGAGAATCTGTCTTAAAATAAGTCAACATGGCCCTTCCTCAAACCACACACCTGCACTGGGGAAACTGTTGGACAGCAAGAAGAAGCAGAAGGAAGGCCTGTGGGAAGAAAGGGAGTTGTAAATGTTATCTAGATTAAGACTGGCAATTAAAGTGAACTATCTCCAATTAGTTTTTACCTGAAGTCAGTAACTGGCAATTACATCACTTGTTAAAGGGTATAAAAAGTAAACTCTTAAAGGGTTCATTGCTAATATCTGCCTGATCATGCTAGAGCCAACCAATATGGGTCTAAGCACCCCTGGGTTTAGCCCATTTAAGTATCTTGATCAAATACATATACTGTTACTGTCTATATGTAGTAAATTGCTTATTTAGGCATGTTTAGTGCAATTGTATATGTACTATTTGGCCTTTGGAATTAATAAAGGACTTTATGGTTAAATTAATATTTGGTGTTTTCCCATACTACTACTAACTTCAAATATTATTCATTGTAACAGAGAGCTAAGGAATTGTTACTGCTTTAGAAATAGGTTTACTCTGATATAATATTTATGCTCTATCAGCTGTTTTTAGCAATATACATTTAAGAGTAACTGCCTCACAAGTTTAAATTTTTGAAAAAGAACTTTTCAACACCTGTGCCATTATACCTCTAGCAGTTCGTTACCAGTTTAACAGATGCCATTTATCTTTCTTTTTTGCTACCGCTCAATGCCATTCAAGCAAGACCACAAAGCTACTCGGCAAGAATTGCTCTGACTTAATGTAAACATGAAGAGCTCTGGAAAACCAAACTGCTGGCAGAGAGGGCTAGTCTCAAATACTTGTCAGGGGTTTACACCATGTTCACAAAGCAAAACATCCACAATTCAGTGATTGTCCTTGAAACAGAAGGGTGGCTTTGTTTATCACTTGTACTATCTCAAGTACATATATACATCAATTGTGTCAGTTGGCCTACGCCTCTAATGAGGGATGGTGTACACAGGTGGAATAAAATATAAATCTGACTGTTTTAGATGCCCATGTTACAGGCCCTTGAGGAATATGATGGATTAGAAGAAAACGACTGGAGTGTTGGACTACACTGGGATAAAAAAAAAGTAACTCAGGTCATTTAGGAACAGTAATGTTGTATTGTTAACTTGTCTCTAGAGAACAGGAAACCAAGGACTGGAGGAAGAAGATCAGCTGTAATTCCTAAATGGGTGATTTAAAAGTGCCCAGGACACTGTAAGCCATTCAGCCCAAGTGAACTATGTTCTGCTAAAATATCTATTTACCTTGGGATACAAACCCCGTCTGGAAGTTAGGACAAGCAGGTCAGCCTGAGGCCTTAGAGGGACAGATTCTCTCTGGTGTAAATCAGCCTAGATTCACTGAAATCACCAGCTGAAAATCTTTCCTGTTGTCTTCCTTTCCTTCTTCACTACACTGGTGTTTCTATTCTCCTTGGTTTTGGCTCCCAGCAGAGAAATTGGTCCAAGGTTCTTCCTCCATGCCACAACAGCACCCGCCTCCCATAAGCTCTAGCCACTGCGTCAGCAGGATCGACCTCCATATTCTCTAGTCTGAGATTGGCAACAATCACTTTTCTCTCCCGTTTTACCTTTGCTCCCTGTTACACCACAAAAGCTCCCACTGTTTCTTCCCTTGACTTAAACCCACAATCCTCTGCAGTTACAAAGTGCTTGTAGGATGTGATGGATTACAAGACCAATTTCTGGCCACTTTTTTTTCAACCTTGAAGCTAAGAACTAATATCATACAATAACCCTAGCTACGCACTAGTAAACTGTTTTTTACTCAAAAGATGGGTGTCTTTCAGCATCTGACAAAGTGCTCCTTATTTATAGCTTTTCTAAATTCATAAGAATATTTGGAATCTGATGGGATGAAATTTGCTACATTATAGTTATACCAGGAGCTGATAAAACTACCTATTTAAGGTTGCCCAATATTTCTTGTGAGAAGACCCAATTTTTGGGTGCATATAACTTTCAAATTTTGGAAAATTTCACCCCAAACAGTTCAGTGATTTCTGAGAACAAGGCTTGGAAAAAATACATTTTTACTAATGTTCAATTCTTGAGACCTTCTCTATAAGATGTGATAGTGCTTCCATGCCTTGGAACATGGATTTGATACTTGGTAGGGGTGGACACCCCACACCAGCCCAGAAGGGTTAAGGAAGACCACTGAGTAAAGATCACTAAAAAAAACCCATAAATGTGGGATTTAGGCTACAGAAACAGCCCATGATTTGAAGATGGAGCTTACCTGAGCAAGTGGGGGTTGGACCAGTATAAAGGCAGCAAACTGGCAAGGAAGTTTGCAGCCACCCTCCATGCATTAGAGAGGGAAGGAGGGAACGAGTAAGACCCTGGGAGCCTGGCCCTCAAGTGTCTCTCAAAATCAAAAGAGAAAAGGGTGAGGAAGAAAGCCTGTGATAGGCCAGTAGGAAGCAGCCCAGGGAGAGAGCAACAAGGTTAGGGACTGAGCAGACTTTGGTTGCATATTATAGGGTCCCTGGGCTGGAACGCAGAGTAGCGGGTGGGCCTGGGTTCCCCTACCAGCCACTGAGAGAGTGGCATTGCCTGGACAGCATGTCCAATGACACACTGTATCCCAGAAGGGAGGCCACAGTGACTTGGCTGGAAGGCTGAGTTACTAAGAGGAAGCTGCAGCCTGAGAGAAAGGAAAAAAGTGGAGAGACCACAAATGAGGATTTGGAGCGGAAGAGAGCTAATCCCTAGAACAGCCAGGAGGATTTGCCACCTGCAGTGCGTAGAGCACCCTTCCATACAGCGATGTTCCTTTTACCATCCCAGAGCAAACTTGCTCAGAATTGGCCAGGGCCGTCGACAGGGGGGTACTACGGGTACAGCTGTACCGGGCCCCCGACTTTAGGGGGGCCCCGGTACACCGCTGTACCCGTTGTCGTCCCCCCTTGTCGCCGGACCTGGAGAGCAGGGAAGGGGCGGGGAGGCGGCGCGGCTCTCCTCCGGACAAGTGCGCGTGTCCCCAGCAGGAGCTGTGAGCCCGGCCGGTGGCAGCAGCGCTGTCCGGGGAAGGGGAAGGGGAGGGGAGGGAGGGGGGGGAGAAAGGGCGGCTCACGCAGCTCTCACTGCCCGGGGGAGGGGAGGGAGCGCCGGCTGGGCTGGGCTGGGGGGGGGCGGCTGGGCTGGGGGGGCCCCCATCCGCTGTCGGCTGGGCTGGGGGGAGGGGAGCACCGGCTGGGCTGGGGGGGGCCCAGCCGCTGTTGGCTGGGCTGGGGGGGGCCGGCTGGGCTGGGGGGGCCCCCATCCGCTGTCGGCTGGGCTGGGGGGGGGCGGCTGGGCTGGGGGGGGCGCAAACTATCAGAGTAGGGGGGCCCCAAATTTCTGTCGCCAGCCCTGGATTTGGCCAGGCTATAAGCATTTTTAAAACTGCATTTTGCATGTGTTTGATAGAGATCCTGTTAAAGTTAACAGCTACACTCCAAATAGTCCAGTCCCACTGAATGTGCTCCATCCCCTTACAGCTCCTAGTGCTGACCAGACTGTGCATCCCCCTGCAACAGCTAAACTCCAGCACTGAACTACAAGGGGAAAACTGGATTTTTCCTTCTAATGGCAGCTCCCAACTATTCTGGGCTGGGTCCAGGCACCAGAACTGAGAGCAGGGAACGTCTCTCTCCCATACTTTCTAGTGGCAGCCGTGCTGGCAGTTCGGCAACATGGAAGTGGAAGCTGTCTGCATTCAAATGCAGAGGAGATAAGCCAGACCAAGGAGAAGAAAGGGGGTAAACAAGGACTGGGAGTTAAAAGGGGAAGACTAGGGCAAGGAGAATGGGAAGCAGGGGAGAGGCAGGATGGCACATATTAAGCAGGGTGTCTGGAATTGAGAGCCAGTAAGGTAAACAGGGTGACTAGAGCTAGTTGGATGGGGGCAGGGAGGGAACATGGATATCAGATGAGGAGGTCGGGAAGACTGGGACATGGCAGCAGGGAAGGGTGGGGAGATTGAGACTGGAGAAGGAGCCTAGAAGTGAGACTGGGAGATAGATTGGATGAGGATCCAAGAATGGCAATTGGGACTGGCTGGAGATTGAGACTGGGAATGAGGAGTGGCGGTCTGGGAATTGGGGAGGAGGAAATATTGTGTCTTAGGCAGTGAGTCTGAAAAGGGGAATTAGACTGGCTAGGTGTAGACACTGGGTGGCAAACCTGAGGAGTGAGGACTAGGATGGGGTAAACAAGGAGAGTGGCACTGGGACAGAAAACCAATGGTGATGAAGGGATAGACTGAAACAGGGACAAGGTTCAAGCTTGTGCAAAAAGCACAGAAGAATCTATGCTCACGAGAGTGTGCTCTCCTCCAGAGCCCAGAGCTGAACCAAGATTTCTGAATTTCACCCTTCCTCTGCTACCAGAGGATATGTGAAACCCACTGGCAAAGATGATCCACATAGAGATGACAATCTACATTTGCTGTCAGTTACTCAGTTAGCTCAAGTAGCAGAGACTGTGTGGTGGCATTAATCAACGTTGGATAGTGAAGGACACGGTTGTCTGTAGGACAATCTTTTTGTTACAATCTTAATTCTGGGATTTGTAACTTTTGAGTGCTAGTCTTTGCAATTCTCAGTGTTCTTTTAACATAATTTTGGTGTGTAACACTATCATTTTACTAGTCAGAAAATTTAACTGATGCTTAAGAGGACATGCTACGTATCTCCACAGGTGCTATAGAGTTCAGGAGTTAAAGCCAATGGAAAGAAAATAAATATTGAAACATGCAAATCAGAGTTCACAATGCTTTGTTGCTTTACAAATTCTTTTTAAAAATGAGCATACCTCAAAAGGTCATTTGTAGATAAGTCGTACACAATATAGCCAAAAGCATATTTAATTGTATTTGTCATCAATGATTGAGTGAGGATTAGTGCACTAAGAAAAATCCATATCCATAAAGAGTTCCCCTGTTCCTCCAAAAAAGCTTAAACTCCTTATTGTTTATGTTCATTTAGCAGCTTCTGGCTAGTGCAAGTGTATCAATATTTATTAGTATATTCCCTTGTGAGTACACTGGTGAAGAAGTGGCATGCATCCCAGAGGATGACAACTAAGGTCTCGTTAGTTCAAGCAAAAACTGAACTGAAAAATTAGACTCTTCCTGTTGCTAAATACATCTTCTAATTACATTTTCACTGGGACTATGTAGTGGCCAAGCTAAAGTAATAAACCTACTGACGATGAAATTGCAATTTAGGGAATATTAATACAAGTGTCTTGTTTGTGTCTGTGAATAAGGTGGTCCATATCTGAACTAGTTACAGCAAGATGAAGCTACAGCTGGTTTCAATGATCATTAAAACAAGTGGGCAACATTCATCCCTTGATCTCAGTAAGGGAACCCCAGGCATGAATTTGGCCCACAAACCACTATTTTCCTCCCCCTCTGGAGTGGCACTGGTGTATCTGAACCCAGAGATTCAAGCAGGAGGTTTCACACAATCATTTGGAAGCAACTTTTCACTTGCTTTGGCTATAGAGAAGACCTCAATGGAGTCAAGCCAACAGAGAATTTGGCTCCTATTGACATATGAAGGCCATGGCATTTAGCCATGCTAAAGAACTCCCATGAAGTTTTGCAAAAAGTCATGCTAAGCGATTATATAGAATTATATAAGTAAACTGTATGTCAAGTGGTAATATGTTTATACAGTTATGACTGGGTCATGCTCTTAAGATGGTTTTTAATTGTATATGTTCTTGCTAGGTAAAATCTGATTTGCTAAGCAACTTGAATAAAAAGTTATAAATATTAATGGAAGACAAAGGAATAAGTAGATAAAACATCATTAATAAAGGCAGACATAGTGGACTATAACCCATGTTAAAATAGATCAAAACCGTTATAACCTTTTATACACTGGAAATTTGGGGTATAGTAAGGCATGATCAAAATGTACTTGATCAGAAGGTAGAGATATAATGGTGAGTGAACTGCAAAAATTCTAATATGAGATAAACAAGGGATAATAAGTCTCCATAAATCCATAATCCACCTTGAACCACTGCAGGAGGACAGGTAAAGTAGCCCAGAATTGGTAAATTAGTCTTTTTTGTTTGTGCAGTTTGATCTTAGACATCTGCTCTATGGTTAACAAACCAAACCTGACCTTGACCAGCTGATTTTTCAATCAATACATTTTCAGAGAACTCCTTAGCTACACTGTCTAATCTAGACAGTACTCAGTAGTATTTCTGGAAATTCTTCATGATTGTTTCTGTTCTTTCAGATAACTTTAAGGATTGATCATAAATGCAGTTTGCTCAATAAATACACTTGGTGCTTGGAAATTCCCATAAGGGGTTTATTGTTTAATTTATTCAGAAGCCAAAAAAGAAGGGTTTCTTTCTGACATAGAGAAACAAGATTGTTAAATAAAGTGGAAATATAATAACTAGGGGCAGAAATAATTTTACTGTAATTAAGGTATTTTAGAGTATATAGAACAGATAGGAAAATGAATTGTGTGATTGTGACATACAATTTTGCATACAAAATAGCTACAGAAATGTAAAATTGCAAAGTTAAGCACTCTAAAGTCAGGAAATGCCACAATTAAGGCTAACCATGCAACCTTATTTCGGCCACCTCATGGGCAGTATGTGATCATGTAATTAAAGATTGTATCGTAATGCATATACAGAAGAGAGCCAAAGTAAGATTGCCTGGGGAACTTTAATTCAGGCATTTCCTAATTTACATTCAAGAACTATTTTAAAAGAAAGACAAGGTTGCAATTTCCAGAGTTATCTGGAATCATATTTTCCACTACATGGCTCATGAGCAGAACTGGAACCTTTAGCTCCACAGCACTGGCATCTACCATTTGAGCTGATGGAGTAACTGACAACAGTAGGAAGCTGTTAGCCTTTGTGGGCCAGCCACTAGAGACAGATGAAATACACTTACCCAATGGGTTTCACAGCTGTTTGGTAGACAGCTGAGGTATGTGGAGAATCAGCAGCCCTGTTTTCTATTTTAGGTTCTGGAAGGGAGTGTGCTGTGCTCTATCAATGGGTTTTCCCTGGCTATGGCATCTGCCAGCTCAGCCTCTGCCCAGATCTCCCCACCTCAGCCTATCTGCTTTATCCAATCCATATTTCCCGTCGCCTGTCTTTACCACCTCTGTTCCTCTTATGCCCCACCCCCAGCCTGCCTTTGCCCCCCTTGCACTCCTCATCCCTCTGCATTCCAGTTGAGTGGCTTTCTCCTCTTCCTGGGCACCTGATGTGGGGGCATAGGAAGCACAGGAGAAACAGGCTCTCTGCTTTTAGTTCCTAAGCTGGGCTGCTGAGGGGAGTCAATGCTGGGGAAGTCCTGCTTAACCCAGCCTCCCTTCTGTAGAGCATGCTCAGAACAGACAGCATCTTCTGAGAATTTAGCTGCCAAATCTAACAAGTCTCTATAGAGTATGTGTGACTGAGATTTATCAGCGGTTTGGAACTTGGCCAAATTTGGGCAGATTTTTACAGGGACAGCAAATGGTATGTCCTTTACCAAATGACCACACCCCTGGCAGTGTTCAAAACACTGCTCCAAAGAATGGAGATACTAGTGATGCAGTTGTAAGAATCTCTGGACATGGACAAAACATTTTCCAACATACTTCATTCTGAGAAATGGTTAAACAGTTTTAGCTGAAACTTTCCAAAAACCAGGCAAATTTAGGCAAACACCTGGCATGGAAAATTTCAGCCTGAACGGCTGAAATTTGGCAAAGTTATAAGCAACTGAAAACAGGGCTTCATAATAGAAAGCATTAGGCAATCTTAAATACAGATAACACTACCAGCTCCCCATATTAGCAGGTGCTCATCAAAATACAATAAGCCAGTTTTTCTTTCTTGCTCTGGCCCTTGTATATGGCCGTGACCATGTAAAGGTGCTAGATTGGGGGGGTAATTCCCCTCCTGGAGTACAACTCCCACCTGGAGTAAATCCAGTAAAACCAGGTACTGCAACAACTGCCTTCCCCTTCTTCCATTCCTCCCCACTGTATGGGCATGTTGGAAACAGGGAGGAGGAAGAGGAGTAGAAGATCTAGGCTACCATTCTCTACTGGCATGAAGTTCCATAGTGACCATACATCAGTGGTCTAACTAGGGCTGTGGCTAGGGCTGGCATGGGCCAACTCATTGAAGATCCCTCCCTGCTCTGCACAAACTAGAGCTCAGACACCGTGGAGAATCTGGCTCAGTTATTATTAGAACAGAATTTATTCTGCTACGTTGTCCAGAAATTATTTGGTTTGTCCTTGCTCAATGACACCGAAGTATGGTGAGGCTCGCATATGATTTGCAGTGAAGTCATGCAATGACCTCTGATAAAATTACAATATGTTTTAACCTGACACTTTAAATCACTGCTCTGCATTTCACCTCTGCTAGTTCTTAACTCCTTTCCTATTTATTTTCCCCATTCCCTAGCAACTTTGTGATCACATGTTAGGATTTTAGCCTTTCCAGCTGAAGGATATGGGATTTTGAGAAGTATGGCCTGAACCAACCTGCTTATCTGTGTTTTTAAGAGGAATTTAAACATTTTGTAGTAGTAAACTTGTGAGTAAATGCTTAACACAAGACAAAATGAATTGCTCAATTAGTTTAATTCAATTTTCTTTCTCCTTCTTAAATTACACATTTCTACGGATCTAAGTTTTAACGACAACAGCGGTGCTTGGAGTTTATTTTTTGAAGAAAAAAATATTCCATGCCTTTGGGCCCAAAGCAGATAGTACTCTTGGCTCTTGTTAAAATATAAGGGGGAATCAAAAATGTTTCACAAAGAATAAATCCCCATTTTCCTCTTTTATGTTGTTTGCTATTAATTTTAAACCTTCTTAGTATGTTATGGACTTTCTCTGATGGCCTTCTTCGTCCCAAACACCTTCTTCACCTCAGTTTCACTCCACATCTGCCTCTATTATACTCTTCTCCCCTGCCCCTCTTGCCCTCCCTTTCCTTTCAATATTCTCCCTCCAATTCCCCCACCCATAAAGAAACATCATGGAATGAACATTTGCTGTCATGGTGTAGTTCACTCTGCGTGTGTGTTCTCCTCCTTCCCCCACCCTGTGTCTGTCTAGTCTATTTAGACTGTAAGCACTTTGATGTGGGACTACGTACTATGATTGTACAGTGCTTAGCAATCCTTGGTTGGTGCTTTGGCACTACCGTAATAAACATGATGTTAATGCAGACAATAAAAGTGGTTCTTTCTGGTACATTGCACTATTTTGATCACCTTAATCGATCCGTCCTTCAGTCCTCATATAGACTGCACTGATCACAACATGTCTTCCATTCTTCTCATATCCTGGCCTTCCTCTTCCATGTGTGGCCATGTCTTTTCACAATAAAATCTTCCCATCTCTTTGGAGGTCGGCTGAGTGGGGCCCAGCCCAGGGATTCTGTAAACAAGAGCTTCCCACTGCCCCTTTTCTTTCTTTCTCCTCCAGTCTGTCTCAGTTCCCTGTGCCACTTCCCAGCACCTTCGGCTCCTGCCTCTGGCAGCTTCACCATCTTCCCTGGGCCTTAGGCCTGAAACTCCTAGCAGTCCTAGTCACAGTACTAGTTCTGCAGCCCTCTGGGAAACTAGTCCCCTCCTTTGGGCTTCCTGCAGTAGACTTGTGGCAGCTATCTATTGGTCTCCAATGAAATGAAGTAAGGGGTGAATAAACACTAGAAGCCCCATTTACATACGACTCAGCAGGAGGACGGGAAGTCTACAGGTAGGAAAGAATCGTCTGAGGGCATCCTGAGTCTGGGGATAAAACAGTGAGTTTGGGAAGCTGAGTGTAGGGCTGCTGGGGTCAGTGTGCCACAGCAGGGCTACTCAGCACTTGGGGAGCTGCATGCTTGCCTGCCGGCTGTTGGTGTTTCAGCTGTGAGACATAGGAGCAGAGCATTTAAGGCACCCAGGGTTACAGGGCAAGTGGTGATACAACCTCCTACCAGTCGGATCTGCACCTCAGAACATTCCAGGCACTCACAGGGAAAGCCTGCCACCAGCCCCCTTTTCTTTATACCATCAGAGCTCGAGTGTGTCTCCAGCCTCAGCCATGGTCCTCATACTGCAAACAGATTCACAAACTGCCTCCCATTCATCAGGTGTAGACCCCTAATCTAAACACAGGCCTTTCTTCACTGCAACCGCCTGCACATTGAGAATGAGAAAAACGGACAGTTCATCCCCTAGTCTTGTTCCTGGAAGGTGTATGGAGAATATCAGATCCTCCATTCCCCCTACTGACCAACCCACAGTATAAAGAGGCTACACCAAAAGAGGCTCCCTAATCACTTCTTGATAAAGGACTAATAATACTGCACTGTAAGAGGCCAGAGCAACCTATTTATCACTGTGAACCACATATGCAACTCTGTGTTATATGCCCCACATCCACACAATAGATAATATATACATTATATACACACTGTATGGCCTTGAGGGTGTCACATGGGCCACCGCTGCATGCTGATTGGGCCACAAATGGGCTGTGGGTTGAGAAACACCAGGCTAGAGAGACATGTTCAAAGATTAGTTTGGCAAGTGGGTGCTCTCTTTTTTTTTAATGCTTATGAGTGAACATTTTGTAGGTAGATAAGAAATGAAATAAATACATTCCTCCGTCCTATCTTTCTGTGAGGCTTACTGGGGAATATGATTCTCATTTAAATTTAAATCTTGGCCACTTTGAAGATGTAGGTCCCAATTCTCTCCTCACTCCAGTTTTATACTGCGTATTCTCTTGATTTTGCTGGAGTTACTCCGGAGTTAAAGCAGTAAATACATGACCAGAATCAGCCCCATGGTTTTGCACACATTATGCTGCTTTCTCAGCAGAATCAATTTCTTTGAGTCATGCTATTCTTCAGCAGACAGTTATGCTTTTATACTCTGATAGGTTCTGTGAATTTATTTTTCTTGGGCAATAGCCTGCCCTATAAGTCAGTGAGAATAGGACAGTAATTCTGCTAAAGCACAGTAGAGACTTTTTTATGTCACGAGAAATGCATTTTGAAAGCAATAAATGATTACATTTCTAAAGTCATGCTGAATAGGGTACAATTGTATGGCTCTTTCTAAAGTGGCATGTTGCCTAGTTGGAGTGAGAAACGGTTACAGAAAGCTAAAAGCAATGTTGTTTGGGAGGTAAATTCATCAGAAGCTTGCACATGACTCCCACTTCCTTGAATGGGAGCTGTGCATGAAAATCCAACAGTACTATATTTTGGTCCTTTGGATGCTGCTGATATAACCAGCTTTACTGTTTCATGTAAGCATCTCTGAGACCCTGACCTTGCTGTGTGCTGCCTGCAGAGCACCGGGAATCAATCACCTCTCCTATTTAGAGCAAGTACTCTACCACTTGAACTAATTCTACTAGCTGTTAGTCAGCATATCCTGTCCACCAGCCCTGCCATGGCTTGCTTCTTTGCAGGCTGAATGGAGAGAGGGGCACTGAATGGCTCAGTCCCCTGGCTGGTGTCACCTTCTAAAAAGAAAGAACAAGGGCCTGATATGTGCCCCCTCCTCCACTCTCCTCTGGCAACCTTCCATTGGAGAATGCAGGCATTGATCGTACATCCACTTGCCTGTAAAGCAATGCTCTACTCGCTGCATTGGAGTCAATGAAACAGAAAATGGAAGAATTAACATGTTTCCCAAACAGTGCTCCATCAAATAAAGAACATCCTATATATCAAGAGAGAACAATGTTCCTAGGCTGATACTTGATGTATATTACAATGAGCCCATTCTCCTCCTCTGATTAGTTTCACAATTCCACTTATAGACTATGCAACACATAAACGGATGGCTAAGACAGAGAAATAAACCTTTTCCAGAGAATAAAGATCATTTCTCCTAAATTTCCAGGTTACTATATCGCAAAAAATTCAGACTTAGGTGCCTAATGTCAGGCACCTAACAAACATTTAGACTCCTAAATAAGTGGCTTGATTTTCAGAGTTTCCAAGCACTCAGAATTCTCACAGTGACAGGCCACTGTCTTTCTAGTTACATCTTTTATACGATAGATGGACCTGAGTCATCAGGTTCAGATCCTGATCTCAGGTTTCTTCAAGTTTTAGGAGTGAGTGGATTCAGGATTATTATTTAAAATCCTTATACAGATAGACACAAACTTCAGTGTTCAGATGTAGACACAAACACTCTGAAAGTTTGTGAAAAAAGAGGGTTTCCATTTTGAATCCATCTCCTATCCCAAAACTCGTGAACAAATGACAGAATCGCTCTCTGGCAATTCATACATCAAACTGACTCAATAATTATCATGAAGAAGAAAAAATAAAATAGCTCACCTTTTCCATGTCTGCAGCAGTTCAAATCCTTCATTGATTTTCATCAAAAGGCAAAATGTGGGTTATTAATGCATCTGGGTAATATTTCTTGTTCATGTAATCAGACACCAGTTTAAGGAGAGAGTCTTAACTTCTAGCCTTCTAAACAGTGCCCTATCAGCAAACCACATTTCAATGTAAAGAAGAGAAAACAGTGGAATGTGACATGCACAATACACCCATTTGAGAAGATGGAAGGGGAAGAAAAAAATCAATTTCATAATCTGAAGATGGCTTTAGCTGCAGATGTGTTTATAATAAGAATTAATTCTACTTTGCAAGGAAGTGTAGTGAATTGGTTCGCAGGGCTCTGATCAGCACATCGAGACCTGAGAGCTGTAATGAGTTCATAAGACAGAGTCTGAGGACTCAGTTTGATCCTTTGTGTTTTGCTTCCAAGATTTTTGCTAATGAGACCAGCAGAAGCAGTGTTTCCACACCAGAGTGGATTGATTTAAATCACAACAATTTAAAATCACTAATTTTAATCATGATTTACATCCGCAAGCTGGAAACCTTAATTTAAAGAATGGATTTTAATCTTGTTTTGCATTTGTATTTTTTGTTATGTTCCTAAAGAAAAGTTATGGTCAATGGTTGGTAAACATTAAAACATGTTTATTTCCAACTAAATATAGCCTTTGCACTAACTTTGATACTTATTTTTTGCTAAACAGGCAAAAGTGCCCTTTTAGCAGGCTATGACTCTACCTGAAACCCACTTCGCAAGTTTATGAGAAGAGATTAATTGTTCTTTCTGTCTTCTAGAAAAGGATATGAATATTCTAGGAGACATCCTAAAGGTCCTAGTCAGAGGTGAAAGTTGGCTGGTATGGGCCAGTACGGCGTACCGGTAAGAAGTGGCCATCGGCACTGGCCCGTATGCAGCCAATGTTAAAGCACTACCATCAGGGCTGCCAATGGGGGGGAAAGGGAGCAAAAGGGGCAACTGCTCCAGGGCCCGGAAACTTAAAACACCCCTAACTTACAGGGTAATGCAGTGTTTAGTTATGCCCTCTGGATGCTGCAAGCTTGTATGAGTTTGTCAGTTTAACAAAGAAATTGATATGTACCAGGCTTTTTCTCCCAAGGGGGGGGTCTCTGACACCCTGCAAACCAAACACACTGCTTCAGGTAGAATAAACAAACAAATTTATTAACTACAAAAAGATAGATTTTAAGTGATTATAAATCAAAGCCCAACAAGTCAAATTTGGTCAAATGAAATAAAAGCAAACCATATTCTAAGCTGATTTTAACACTTTCGGTGCCCTTACAAACTTAGATGCTTCTCACCACAGGCTGTCTGGTTGCTCTTTGATCAGCACTTCAGTCACTTGGTGGTGGTGCCTGTAGATGGAGGTGGAAGAGAGAGAGCATGGCAAACATGTTCATTCTTCCCTCTTGGCTTTTCCCCACCCCCAGTTCAGGGTCAGGTGAGCATTACCTCACTGTAGTCCCAAAATGACCAAGGGAAGGAGGGTGATTCACTGGAGAGCCCAACAGATCCTTTGTTGCTGCCTAGGCCAGTGTCCTTTGTTCCCATGAGGCTGGGCTGGGTTTGTCCCATACATGCCCTAATGAGGTGTGAACTACCCCTCTGTTCCCGGAAAGTATGCTGCATTGGATACCATGCTATCATACAATAAGAATGAACATGGGGGTGTAGGGTGTTGTCCAGAGGTACAGAGTGTAACAATAGTCTTCAACCCCCATCCCCACAGTGAACCATGCCTTTTCCTTCCTGTCCCTTACCCAATGGAATTAGTGTGCCTCACTGACCATATGAGAAAATGTTTCTTCTGCAATCTTTACAGATCAGTACTGGAGACAATGAATCCTGCTCTGAGATCAGCCACCTGGCCAGCTGACCACACACGGGGGGGGGGGGGGGGGATCAATGTGTGGTTAGAGGACACTGTGCTCATCGACTTCTCCTGGAGGGGCAGGAAAATTCACCTGTACCAAGAAATTTCACATTGGCTGAAGCAGCTGGGCAGTGAGGAGACTCTGGCCCAGTACTGGAAATAAATCAAGTACTTAAGGCTCCTATACAAGAGGGCAAAAAAAGACTCCAACCATTGCTTCCATGAAGAACTTGAGAAGGTGCTGTCAAGGACCCCAGGTACATAGACTGAATTGTCTTCCTCTACCCCATCACCCTCATTGTCTAATAGGATGCTGATGATGGCCAGGGCAAGGAGGCATCAGGGATCACGGAGGGTGCCCCATAAGACCCACAGGAGAGATAGTATATGATATACGAGGAGGAGCCAGTTGAGAAAGACCCCTGATGAACCCAAGGAACTCACCAAGTCATGGTGGGAACCAGAACTCAAGACTAGTAAGTTACAAAGGACCTTCTGCCCTTCATGCCAATACTCCCTCTTGCTCTGTACTACGTTCCTGATTTTCAGATAAAAGGCATTTGAGCTACTGTGTTCTGACTTTTCCTTGTTGGACAATAGACTATACATTGCTATGTCTTTGCGAGTTTGAACAGCAGGGCTGAAGCCACGGTTTTGTCACACCCCGTCCCCTTACCAGAGTCCTCCAATCTTTCCTTCTCCACCCATCCCCTGCTATGCTCCACCGCAAAAATGGTCCTCAGGCATGACACAGTTATAAATCAATTATTTAATTGATTTCTAATGAACCAGTATTATGCATTTAGCTAAAGTGACATCTTAAACACAGATTATTTATGAAAAATAAATATGACCCTGGGTTTGTGCATTTCTCAGCTAGCACTTAAACACCAATGGTCCTCAGGCATGGGAGGTTACTAAGGCCTTGTCTATACTACCAGGATAAGTCGACCTAAGTTACACTACTCCTGCTATGTGAGTAACATATGTGGAATCAAGATAGCTGAGATCCAACTTACTGCGCTGTCTTCACTGTGCTGTGTCGATGGGTGACACTTTCCTGTTGACTTACCTTTACTCTTCGCATTCTGGTGGAATACCAGAGTTGACTGGAAAGTGTTCTGTGGTTGATTTAGTGGGTCTTCACTAGACCCACTAAATCAACCCCTGCTGCATCAATCACAGTGGCATCAATCCCCAGTAAGTGTAGACATGGCCTCAGACACAGGCATAAAAGGGCCCCTATATTCTATGATTGAGGATTTAAGAGCAGGTCAGCCACAAGAAAAGATACCAATATGCTCTCCATCATGGAAATGAAGTTGAGAGGGTCAAATGGTAGGGACTTCATGACAAGAAATGAAATGAGCTTCTGAGAGACCTAATGCAGGTTGACCCTCTGAAGAAAAGTCAAAGGGGGTTAGGTTATGTTGGTATGGTCATGTTCATCAGGGAACTGAGCGTTATATTGGTAAGATGGCCCTTGCAATGATCATGGATGGAAGATGACCAAGAGACGGCCACAACATCGATATATGAACTGGGTATCAGCAAACTTTAGAGAGAGACTGATTTTCATGACAGGCAGGTGCACAATCATGCATTTTGGAAGACGGCTATGAAAGTTGCCAACCCTGTGCAGAGAAATGGCAAAAAAGAAGAAGAAGAGAAGACTGGACCTGAAAAAGTTGCAACACATTGCTCTACCTTATTGTAACCAATAAGGCATTAGTGATCATAAATGGGAAACCAATATTTTAAAAACTGATTTACCATCCTAGGGATCAAGTTAGCAGACAGCAAGTGCAGTGCAAGAATATTTGTCCAGGAGGAAGAATACTAAGCATCTTACAATTTAACACCACAACTAGCAAACAGCTGAGAAATCAGAATTGAAATAATCTTCAAACACAAAACTGAAGTCTTTGGACTGGGAAATTTCCTTTCTGTGGCAGATTCAAGCTTCTCATTCTCAGTTTTCTCTATTCTCTTCCCTCCCACCTCATTGTCGCCATGCAACTAAACATTCCCTGAGTTTCCCTCTCTCATTCCCAATTTCATGTCTTCTTTCATGAGGTCCCTACACCCGGAACCCACTTGCTAACTTGATCCGTCATGCATCCAGAATCCCCTCTTTCAAATGTCTCCTTAAAAAAGTATTTCTTCCATCAGTCCTACAAACCCTAGTCTTCCCCTCTTCAAAATGTCTTAAAAGCAAAAAAACAAATAAAATCAGAACTTATGGAACTCTCAAAAATACGGCATTCACCTCCAAAAAGAACAGGAATCCTTACCTTTTCTAGTCATCCTCTCTCCGGTCCAACATGTGTTACATGGCCTTGTCAGGGTAGGTCTTAACTTAGGCCAGGTCTACAATGGGAGGGGGGGGTGTCGACTTAAGATACACAACTTCAGCTACACAAATAGCTTAGCTGAAGTTGGCATATCTTAGGTCGACTTACCTGGGCATCCTCATGGTGGTGAATTGACCACTGCCGCTCCTCCATTGACTCCGCTTCCACCTCTTGCAGCAGTGGAGTCCCGGAGTCGATGGGGAGAGCGCTTGAGGATCGATCACTACTTACCGATCTGGTGGGTAGTGGAGATGTGGCCTAAGATCATAAGTGTTCAGCAGTAGAACGTAGATCTTGGTCCTGCTCCCATTGGGCCAGGATTCCACCCATACTCTTTTACTAGCTCACATTGTGCTATGCACATTTATAGTGCTGTATTAAAAAAGACAACCTATTTGAAATCTTATAACAAAGACAATTTGAAAATAATGCAACAGAACCCAGTTTCAGCTCTTTCCAATGTATTTCAAAGGGGTTGGGGACAGAAGCAAAATTAGGGAAACAGGCTCTCTCAAGATAGTTTCCAGCAGCATAGGAGCCCCTGACACTATACACTAAATCATGGCTTCCAAGGCCTGGAACAACTGTGATCAGTAAAAATCCCATGAGATTTTACAAGTTTAAGAGTATTAGCCTGTGTTGGCATCCTATGCCATTTTGTGTTGCATTCCGTCCACCTAATCTCACCAGTACTTTTCATCTGGGTAATTGTTGGCACAGTTCCACGCCAAAATAATTTGGTGTGCCATGTAGCTGGTACAGAGCAACTGTCCTGTTCTACTCCAGAAGAAGCTACATTTCAGTGGTGGATAAAGAAATCCATGTAGTGTCCAGTTTGTTCAACACATCAGGATTCTTCACAATGAAAGATATGACACACAAATATAAGCTATCACTATAGACCTTATAGACTTTTAAGCCTGAAGGAACCATTGTGATAGTCTAGTCTGACCTCCTGCATGCGGCAGGCCACAAAGCCTCACCCACCCACTCCTGTAAAAGAACCCTAACCTCTGACTGAGTTACTGAAGTCCTCAAATCATGGTTTAAAGAAGTCAAGTTACAGAGAATCCACGATTTACACTAGTTTAAACCAGCAAGTGATCTGTGCCCCATGCTGCAGAGGAATAGGAAAAATTCCCAGGGGCTCTGCCAATCTGAATGGGGGAGAGGAGAGAAATTCCTTCCTGACCCCAATATGGTGATCAGTTAGATCCTGGCAAGACACATCCACCCGATACTTGGGAAAGAATTTTCAGTAGTAACTCAGAGCCCTCCCCCTCGAGTGTCCCATCCCTGTTCTTTGGGGATATTTGCCACTAGCAGTCACAGGTGGGTGACATGTCATTTTAGGAAATCTCACCACACCATTCCCTACATAAACTTTTTCAGTTCAATCTTGAAACCAGTTAGGTTTTTGCCCCTACTGTTCCCCTTGGAAGCATGTTCTAGAACTTCACCTATCCTGAACTATGTCATTCAAAAATTATTTGAAGAGCGTTTCACAATAAGAGATAACTTTAGAAAAAGTAGATCTAAAGTCATGGGTTCAAAGCGAAGTGGTTTCTTTATGTGGGTCAATACATTCAATAAGGGGAAAAGTCATTCTTGCCTCTATAAAAAAAAATATCCGATCTCTCTATACCTGCCTCTTTCTTCTGAAGCAATCTCTACATTGTTTTTTCTTTTCTTTTTAAGTTGCAGTTCTTGGGTCAATGGAATAAGCAAGCATCCCCCGTGGAGAAATATTTTCTTAAATTTCTAAATGCTGCACTTGCTCACCAGTTGCCTTCACTTAGGAAAGTGCAGTGGCTAAGCACTTAGCAGTCCATGAACTCCTGCATTTTTTTCCCCACATAGCGTGACTTGATACTCTAGGGCAGGAAAGCAACCCTCTCAAACAGCGCAAATGCATTCAACTTGAAAGATACATGGACATTGTCATTGGCCTCTGGAATCAGCTTGTCAAATAGGGGGGGGGGGGGAGGAATGATGGGAAAGCAATGATAGAATACACTGTTCCATAACTCAGTGTTGCAGGAAATGTAGCGTCTCAGTATTTGTTTACTAATAAAGATGTCAAAGGCATTTTGATGCTTAGGATTTTTCATATTGCTTCCGAGATCCGACTGCTTTTCATTATAGGAGTGAGAAACATGGTGAGGGATTTTGTTTTGTTTTGCTGACTTGTACTTATGAACGGAAGGTCACCCAACAAAATGTGATTAATATAGCGCCTTCCAAAGCAGCCAGAGTGAATTGTACTGTCAGGTAGTAAATAGCCATCACTTGTTCTGAGCAGTAACGCTGGACCCAATCCTGGAGAATGCAAACACTGGGACTCAGCTGACTCTGGGACACCACCCTGTTTTCCCATTGCGGGGCGTGGGGGGATAAACTCGCCCACCATCCTTGGGGAGACACATAGTCAAGGCAGGATGCCTTGAGGGAGGAGACCCCATTGGACACCCCATCCCCTAGGCAGCCTTACAAATCTCAATCTAACCATTAATTCTAAATTCATGCCATTAATTATCCCCTGATCAGCCATGCTTAGGACAGAACAGTGAAACCCCGGGACAGAACAGGGGACTCGTTTCTACTTTGATACCTGCTAAATAGGTACCTTCAAAAAATTTGGCAATGGCTTGACAGCTCGTTGGCTGTGACTATTGTTTTTTTCATGTGCTTATTGTTTCCTTTTTCTTATCAGAAAGAGTCAGCCTTCCCCTGTAGCCTTGCATGTGGACTGTAAATTCATTGGGGCAAGCATTGTTTCTTCCTTACATGTTCATAAACCATCTAGCACAATATACATAATAAAGAGCATGAAATATGCTTAAACAAGTCCCAATAATAGGGATCTTTTTCATGCAAGCTGTGCTCGAAAGAGAACATAAACCAATGTCAAGGATAAGATATAAACAAGGATCTGGTGTTTAAATAATAATTAATATAGATACTAGAGACAGGTGTGAAGCCGAAATCCAGATCAGAGCACCTCCTTGAAAAAATTGGATTTAGCTTTGGATGTGATTTCTGTTGCTCTGACACATCTCTAAACAACATCATAGATCCATATATAGTACCATACTGTACCTTTCTGATACCGAAGGCTCCCTAAATGCTTTTACCAGCTATAGCTATAGTGATATTTCTCCCACCACTAAAATGTATTCGCTAGGTACTATTCACTAGACTCTGGCAGAAGACCATTAACAAACAAATAATATCTCACAAAAACAGTAAGTGTCCTATTTCTCCCATGGTGCTGATCTATTGAAGAGAAAGGCGGGGTGGGGGAATTGGAATCTTTAAACAGTTTTGCTGACACCAATATCTTTTAAATTTTGGTTTTGTTTGCAGGATTCTCTTCCCTGTCCACCCCCCAATCCAACATAATAATTCTTCCTTTCTTTTTTTTTTTGTCATATCTATTGCAGCTTGTGATGGAAGCAGCCAACTCTACTTTCCCTCACTGTGATCAAGCTAAACTGTGTATTGAAACAACAGTTAGGGAAAATGAACCCTGAGCACTGTAGACCCAAATAGAAGATTTAATTCATTTCCATTCACAGGCATTTCTCCAATAATCCTGTAATTTTAATTCAACTGATGTATGCCATCATGTGGCAGAACTGGGTAATGCTCAAACATTCTGAACCTCATTTAGATCAGTCCTTCTGTAATTAACAAACACATAATGAAATACCTTGACTCCGGAAATGTATTCATTTGGGCCAGATATAAGAGAGGCTGCTCTCTACCATGAATTCTAGAGACCCAGGTAATAATAGCCCTTACTGTACCTAAAACCTGCTGGCAAACTGAATAAGTGTGTAATGTTAGCACTTCAGGTAATTATATTGGTTCCTACAAAAATAAAACCCTAATGCGTCTGCACAGTTTGCTTCAGAAAGTTCTGTATTTCTAGTACAGACCCTTAAAAATAACTATACAGCACTATATCCTTGTGAGTCACAGTAGAGCTCAATCCTGTTATACACCTGCAGAGAGAGAGAGAGAGAGAGAGAGAGAGAGAGAGAGAGAGAGAGAGAGAGCGCTTACTGACCACTTCAACAAATGAATCAACCTGATTAGCTGTCTAGTGCAAACTGCTGAGGGCCCAACGTGGAGCGGTCACCTTTACACATAACAGCACAGGAAAATTACAATTTCAAAAACATTTAGACACTTACACTAAAATAGCAAATCCAGTCATTTTCATGAGTGTTGCTTAACACAATTTCATGCCCTCACAGCCTTGCTGAGCAGCATTTTCTGCTTCTCCCTCTTGACACGGCTAAGATGGGTGATTAAAGCTGGCAGAACCCGCTCGCCCCAAGCACAGCTGACTGGGTAATACTTAAAGCCACAGCAGCCTTTTGGATGTTAGAAGGAAGTGACAAGCAAATATCAGCCCCTGTGTGAGCAACCATAGGTCAGACTTGCCTAAACTTGAGCACAGTCCAGATTTCGGTTCTGGAAACAGCAAACTCAGTGTCAACTCTTTTCAGTTCAAGAATGATTTTTAATGTGATATTCTTGAAGCTGTAAAATAAGATTTGTGACCAGATAATATAAGGTTTTAGCAGTTTGAAGAATGTCTGAAGACTGTGCAGTAAGCTGAACTCTGTTTTAACTTAAACATTTGTAAAATGCATGCAATATAACAAACCCAATCTTCAGATCCAGTTGAACCGTGGACAGTGCCGCACCTGAAAGAGGTGAGCAAAAATGGCTTTATGCCCGGTGTGCTGCAGTGTTCTGAACTCAGCCCTTCCTATCTCCCATATCCCTAGTATTTCCTCTGCACCAGGGCTTTCATATGCTAGCCCTATGAGACCTACGGATTCTTCAGCTGACACACTAAGGATTCCCTCTTTACAGCCCCTTTGTGCCATGACCCAATGTCTCTGAGCACAGATACAATATCACACATAACAAAGGACTTCTACAAACAAAAGGGAATCTTTCCAGACACATACAAAAACAAGTTACACTGAAACACAGGGAAGATATGAACCCTGCACCATGAGATGATACAGGCTTGGTTAAAACAGTGAAGAAAGTGAATACCAGATGGGAGAGCCATCCTCACTGATAGTGTAGAGACTGTTGAAATGAGCATGCATTTGGATCTTAATAGCTGTAGCAGTGTGGGTGGGGAGGGGGATAGAGACACAGAGAGAGACACTCACAGTGCCAAAACTTAAACAAAATAGTGATTTAAAGAAAGACTACCTTCTGGTTCACTTGCAAGCTGATGCAGTTGTCAAAGACTGATTAGCACTGCCAAATAGGAGGGATACGTCATTCTGCACCAGCTGTAGAAGCCAGGTTGTCCTCAGGAGTAGCACCACGAAGAAAGCATTGTAATAATCTATTCTGGGTCACAAAGTCAAAAATAGCAATTGAGTTACCAGATGTAGATGAAGAGTTTAGTCCATAATATCATATGTATCCTATTAGCTCTTGGTCAAGACACAAGCAAATCCCTCTCAGTATTGGCCTTAAACCACCCCTATCTCTACCCTCAATATCCTTCCTCCAACCTATTAGCATTGACTTTAAACAGTTCACTCTTGTCCAAAGCCAAAATTAACTCATGAACTGTGAAGAATAACATTGTGTGAGTATGATGAGAATGAGACGTACTGTGCATCAGTTGCAAACTGACACCACTATCGCCAAAATCATCTTGCTTGCAGACTCACAACACTGAACAGAAGGAAAAAAGCAACACAGTATTGTGGATTCCCACCAAGAGCCCTCAGGTAGATCACCAACCACACAAAACCACTCCCTGTAAGCAAGCGGCGGACACTATTAAATTTGGTCCACCAATGTATCCCCTGTACATACGAACACACACACACACTTATTAAGTCAACTTGCAGATGAGGTCTGATGTGGAGCTGTCAAGTGGTGCTGTTGCCAGTGGTGAAATTTCTACTCAACATAATCATCCTGCACTACAATCTCTGTTGAACATGCATGAGTTACCAGTCTTCATTGCCGTGGCATGTACACAACTCTGTGCAGGGAAGAGTGTTCATATTACAGACATAGTTGATTGTGCAGCGACCCCTATGGGTACAAATAAGGTCTGGTAGAAGCTCAGATGTCATTGGGCCATTGAAGAATACAGGAACTAGTTAATTATTCATCCATGTTGCAATCTGCTTTACCTATATGCAAAGACATCCAGATTTTTGTTTGCCAAGATGCTCTTTTGACAATCTCTTCAAAACTGTCTTCACATGTGTGGAACTGTGCAAAACATGACACTTTCTCATTTTAAATATAATTGTTTCACCTCATCTGCAGGTTTATCTTACCACATGATAGCTCAATGTCATACCTCTTCTAAAGATAGATCATTTCAAAGCATATTTTATGTATGATGTGGGTGTGTGTATGGAGGGTACTTCAAACTCCAAAAATATGGCCCTTTTTGGAAAACTGCTGCTCACCTGGAACCACTTTGAGAGGAAAGAATTGAACCAGATAAGATTAGCGCCATCTCTCTGGGGATCCAGAGGCAAATCAACAAAAATCATTGTCATATCAGAGGCTACTGACACATTTTGCAGAATCAGCATGGACACCTGACCTATGTCCATGGCTAGGAGGCTACCAACCAAAGTAACTACTGCTGTCTCTGTACCATAATGAGGCCTAAAGCCAGAGAGAAATCTAGGTAATCTGAAGACTCTGGATTACACAGGAGTTGCCATACTACAAATAATTTTAATCAACTGCCCCAAGAAGGCATTATTAAATACTGGGAAATGGATCAAGTAAACTAGAGTCAAGAGGCAACTTCATGAGGGAGGGCCTAGTATCCATTAATTTAAAAGAAGCCAACATTACTCCTCTCTCCCATATGGAGGCATTTCCAATATGAACAGTGGACCTATAACTTCTTTTCTAGCTAGGACCCTGACTTTAGAAAGCTCTTAAGTGCATGCTTAAGTCCATCGCTGTTCAGGACAACACTTAAGCATGTGCTTAAGTTAGGCCCTGAACAGAGACGCTTTCCTGAATCTGGTCCTAAGAGAGGCAAAAGTCAAACTTGTAGATTGCAGCTTGAGGCTCTCCAAGTCCCTCTCAAACATCTGAGTGAAAACAACAGGAATTTTACCAGAGAAGATGCCATGTTTATCCTCGCTTGACCCAGATCTGTCATCGCAAACTCAGCCAACTGATCTTATATTCAAAGTAACTAGAAAATGCTTTGCAGCAAGAAAAGTCTGACACTGAGTGGACACAGCCAGAATTAATCAAATCAACTACCTGGAAGAGCTGTGCTAAATGAAATTTTGTGTATGCAGTAGTGATGAGGAAAAAGCACAGCAAGTTAAAACCAGCCCCAAAGCATCCTATTTGGAAATTGATTTCTGCCCATGACTCTCTTATCTCTACCCCATATCCTTTATGGTCATCTGGGTCAGACAAGGCAATATGTGCGGATGATATAGAAAGAGAGGATGCTTAGAGACAGAACTGATGCAGTTCATATGTTACAGTTTTGAAAAGTAAGATATTTATCCCAAGTGTTGTGTATTTTATAGAGGGAGAATGCTTGGGAGTTGGGTTTAGTTTTCTTTATAAGAAGAGGAGGTGCCACCTTTGACATTCTCTTGGCCACCATCATCGCCCAACCTCTGGATTCACACCAAGTGCAGCTCAGCCAGACTAACAATTTTAAAATGCATCATTATGCTGAACAGTCACCTCCATACACACACACACACATGCAGACAAACCTCTTTCATCCTTTAACACACATTTACTCTTGTAAATACATAAACATTCCAAACTCTTTATGTACAAATAGTGAGTGTTTATTTTGACTTATATGTGATATGCTAAAACTAAAAAAGGAGGGAAGATAAGTGTCCAAGAGCAAGACAAACACTTTGTACGTATTCGTATTTTCTGTTTATCACCTGTAGTTTGTGGTGGGGTTGGGGTTTTTTTGTCATTATCGTCTCTGTGATCAATAAAGGAGTTCCAAAGGTCTTCAAATGTATCTTTTTACTCAAATTTTATTGCATATATTGCTTTCCAATATGCTGTTGTCTGTGTTACTATCACAGTCTATTCTGCTTTGATAAGTCCTGATTTGTTTTTCAACACCTTTTGAAATACTGGGAAATGGATCAAATATCTATTAATTGGTTCTTATTGCTGAATTCTGTGGAATTCCATAGGAATACAGTCGGACCCCGGAATACCACACACCGCGATAGTGCTAATCCGTTTATAGCGTGGGTAAGGCGGGGCTCCCGATGTCAGCGGCGGGCGCTGCTTTGATGCAGCGGAACTCCGCAATACCGCGATCCCACGCTTATCATGATTGGGTTTTTCTGGATCCCGATCGTCACGGTATTGCGGGGTCCGACTGTACTACATTAAATTATATGGCAGAAAAATGCCTGCTATGATAGATTCATTATGGTCATTTTCAAAATGTTTAGATACCCAAACACCAGTTCAGAATTTTCACAGCTATCCACTAAAAATACGAGGCCGCTCAAAACCAACAAGGTGAAGAGCTGTAGAAGCCGAGCTGAAAAACCTGGGGCACAGCTGGGCAACCATTGAAAGACTTGCCAGAAACAAACAGAAGTGGAGGAGCTTCATCACAGTCCTAAACACCAGAGGCATAACAGGAACATGATGATGAAGACTAAAAATAAATCATCATGAACAATGCCTTTATACTCCTAGGACAAATAACTCTATAGAAATTGCAGGTTTACAATTTCCTACTGAGCTTTTCTGGAGTCAGAAAGAAGTGTAATGTTAAGAGGACTAGGGTTCCTGGACTTTGAACCTAAATCAGAGTTCGTACTAGTCTGTAGCCCTCAACAAGGACAGAGAGAATTTTATATTTTGTCAACAATCTGCTGAGCATACATGAGCATAGTTTTGAACAATTGGAAAAATCCCTCATCCGCTGACTAGACTCACTGAATGTCCATCCAACCCATTTCTTTAACTGAGCCCAAAAGCAGTATAGTAATGGTCCATAAGTAGTAACCTGACACAGGAGTCAAAAGCAAGTGGACTAATGGCCGAACCAGTATGTGCTATGACCCATTTACCTCAGGTGGAAGTTGCCCTTGGCCAGTCTTATTTTTCACAATCTTTTCTGGAGTTACACTCAATAGTCAGCTAGGAACATAGATATTGCCATACCAAATTAGACCCACAGTCTGTTTGGTCTGGTATCCTGTATCTGACAGTAGCCAAATGTTTCAGATGAAGATGGAAGTAACCTCATAATAGACAATTATGAATAATATACCAATGAGGGAAATTTCTTCCTAAACCAGGAAGTAGTTAATGGACTTATGTCCTGGACCAAAAGGGTTTATATCCCTTCTATTTGCACTTCATTGCCATCTGTTGTGCCTGCCAAGTGATGTCCATGCCAGAATGGACTAAATCAATTAGCCAAGTCCCCCATCTGGCTGCTGGACTCAGTGCCTGTATTCTTCCATCAGCCACACTTCTGCCTCATTAATTCATAGGGGAGCTCCTCCTGGCTGAATCAGAAAAAGCTATGGCTAGCTTGTGTCACTTGGAGGTTTCTGAGACTTCCGAATATCTTAAATCTAGTTTCAGACACTTGCTGCAATGACTCAACTTCTCACACACAGCGTGCCTCCCTCTTTCCATGTGAGCAATCAACACTCCACATTTTAAAATCTCTATAGTTAAGGAATTTCAATAATTCATTTATGTTATTTGATTTTTGTTAGGTTGTTTTAGTTACTTGTCTTCGTAACTGGCCACATTACCCCTCAGAAAGAACATTTAGAGGGGCAGTGAACACCATGCTCTTATCTGAATGTCTTGAAGTCCAACAGGTAGTCATATCAGACATGCCATTTGGCATCCTGAAATCCTGAGAGTGAAAGATACATGGCCCTCAAAGATGAAGGGAATTCTTCAAAAAGAAATCAGTGAAAAGAAGTTCATAAAATGTGAAATCTCTGATGTGCAGGGTCATCAGGTTCATGCACTTGGATTTCACAGAGTCTTCTTTAAATAACTTCCTCGATGAAAGGAAAGAATTTAATTTTGCTGATAAAATGAGATCAATTAATCAACTAGCCCAGCCAAGGATATATTTCCCCTCCATAAGGGAAAACCAGCTAAGTTATGATAAAGAATTTATTAGCAAGAAGAGTTCTCCTTAGATTTCCTTGGGATAGGAAGGGCAAGCCAATAGTAAAATATTTTAAACCTCATTGTGGGCTTCTGGAGCAGTGGTGAAATGTGCACCATCCATAAAGGTTATTAAGATGAAACTATTAACCCTCTGACAGTTTAATAACCATTCTTTATGTTATAATAACACAGGGCCCCTTTGGGATCAGAGTTCCAATTTTGGAGGCAGTGTCCATTATTTGTCAAGGAAATTGAACCTTTGTGTTGAGCACAACAGCAACAGGCACAAGCCCGCCTCCCTCTCCCCTCTCCCCTACCCCCTACCCCCCAGCCCGCTCCCTGCCAGCTACCTGGCATGAGCTTTAAGTCCAGGCCTATCTTCCCTGGGATAGAGCCATTTGGTCAGCACGCTGCTCTTGGGAACCACAAATCCCTGGGATAGGTGAACAAGCAAACAAATGGATTAATGATCCACTCTCTTGCAACCTGAATATTTCTGCAACACACAAGGGTTTAGATCTTTAATAGCAGTGATGTGTTATGGCAGCAGATAATAGAAAAGTGGGCTAGCACAAGTTGCCATTGTTTCCAGGCATACAGTGACCCAGTGTGGTGTGAAAAATCATACCTTGTTATAGGTTCCGGAAAGAAAACACATACCTCCATTTCCGTGTATATTTTGATAAGAGCAAGAAAAAGCAGATAAGACTATTAACATTCATACTATGTGTGGCCAGTGACATGTATGCTTGAGTTACCAATCCATCAGGTTTAACATTCAAACACTTGCTGATGAGCAATCACATTCCGGAATGTATAGGAAAATACCCTTTTTGAATCTTCATTAAGGGGCGCTGCACTCTAGTGCTTAGCACTAAGGACTAGGAGCCTAGGGTGCTTTGGGTTCTCATGCTAGCTGAGATGCAGAGTCACTATTAGCTAGGGGAAACTTTGTATCTCCTCAATGTTCCCATACCTTTATTTACAGTAAACAGTGCCTTACTCCACAAACAGCCACCGCTGATTTCAATTTCCTTGACAAATTATATACCAATGAGGGAAATTTCTTCCTAAACCAGGAAGTAGTTAAGGAGGATTTGTGGATTAAGGCAACACCCAAACAGGAGAAAGGGTATCAGAATCTGCTTTGAAATGTTCCTTTCCTTACAGCACCCATCCACAGGATTGATTCAGGATGCACTCAGTCACAGTTGAAGGGAGTGTTCTCTGGAAGCAACTTCTATGTCACTCATAAAGTAGGCATTCACTTTCCATGTTGCATATATAGGACTTCACCAAAAATCGCTGCTTCTGAGCTGAGCTGTCCAAGCATCATCCACTAACTTACAATGATAGGTCAGTGCCCTGGGCCTACAACATCTAGTTCAGGGGTGGGCAAAGTTTGTGGCCCGAGGGCCACATCCGGTTTGCAAAATTATATGGAGGGCCGGCTAGGGAAGGCCCTGCTCCTAATCCAGCCCCCTCCCACTTCCCGCCCCGTGACTGCCCCCCTCAGAATCCCCAAGCCATCCAATTCCCCGACCTTGTCCCCTGAATGCCCCATCTAGAGACTCCGAACCACCCCCCAGGACCCCACCTCTTACCCAATTCCCCTACTCCCTGTCCCCTGAGTGCCCCGACCCCTATACACCCTCCCGCCCTCTAACCATCACTCCAGAATCCCACCCCTTATCCAACCCACCCTGCTCCCTGACTGCCCCTCCAGAGCTCCTCCCCCCCCCCCCCAACACTTACCACAGCTGCTCAGTATAGCTCCGGGGGAAGGGAGGAGTGCACAGCCCCACCCCCTAGAGCGCTCTCCACGCGGCGGGGCTCTGTGGGCAGGGGGGAGTGCGTAGCCCCGGACCCTAGAGCGCTGACCGCACATGCGACTCTGGAGGAGAGGCTGGGGGCAGCCTCCCCAACCGGAGGCCGGACAGGACGGGCTTGCGGGCCGTATCTGGCCCACGGGCCATAGTTTGCCCACTGCTGATTTAGTTTAATACAGATTCCATTACAGTAACTGCATTACATAGGTACAAGGATGCAACAAGTTGTAGAAAAGGAAGGGTATTCTTGTGGCTAAGACACCAGACAGGGACTGAGGACAGAGATTTATTGCCTATCCCTTTCCCACAGTTCTTAAGCAACCTTGGGCACCTATTGTAGGAGGAGATTTTCGAAGGCACACAGAATTAGTTAGGCACCGGACTCCTTGGCAGGTGGGAGAGTTATTCCACTTTGTGTCTTGGGAACTCCCCCTCTTAAATCCATCTCTGCCTAGAACCCCATCTATAAAATGGGGACAACAATATTTCTCTACCTCACAAAAGTTCAGTTATGATGATTAAGATCTGTGAGGCACTCGTAATACAGAATCATAGATTTTAAGGCCAGAGGGCACTATCATGATCTAGTCTGATCTTCTGCACATTGCAGGCCACAGAACTTCCCCCACCCACTCCTGTAATAGACTCCTAACCTCTGGCTGAGATACCGAAGTCCTAAAACCATGGCTGAAAGACTTCAAGGGAGAGTTCTTTTGCAGGCACACAGTACGCAGCAGATGCTATCTCAGTGCTTAGCTAAATCTACTTCTGTGTGTTTGTGTATAAACAGAAGCTTTTTCCTCTACTGTCCATTTGCTCCTCTTACGTAGCTCATTCTCTAGTGAAGCAGGACAGCATTTTGTAATGTCACATTGAGAGCCTGGCAACTGCCCAGATACAACTCCCCCAGCATTCTGGAAAATTTGGATCCAGGGTTTCGACTGAGATCATAACAGAGAAAACACATTCTGCTGCCAAGTGTCTCCGATTCCACATTTCTCCAAAATGTACACATGTTCAGATTCAACTTTCGGGTTAGGCCCATCTCTAGTCTCAGACATTTCTGTGAGGGATGAACTGCAGTGTTACAAACAACTGACTGTCATCACCACCAAATTAATTAGGCAGCAGGAACAGTTTAACACATCTTGTTTTAAGGTTAAGCCTGCTAGTAAAAGAGACAGAGGACCAGTTCATGAAAAATTAAGAACTGGCCTGAAATTTAGTCCAAAATTATAATAAATCTTTTGAGATTCTAAAATAAGGATCTAATCTTTTCCCGACTTATTATTCCCTCCTCCCTGCCCTTCCCCTCCAATTTCACCTGCCTTTGCATTTCCTCCTTCTGGTCCACATACAAACAGCCAACATACTGGAACAGCCAATTTTTGTGGTATTTTCAGCCAATTTTAGCAGACCAAAGATGTTCAGATAGGCCTCACAGGGCAGCTCCTCAGCTGATGTAAACTGTCACCACTTCACTAAATTGACTGATTGCTCCCTGAACTTTTGGATGCACATCTGAATCTTCCAAACCTTCTCAAGTTTCCCATTACTAATCAGAAGTCCTAAGTAGTGACTTATAACCAGCGGTTCTGCAGGTAGCCTGAAAGAGCATCCGAAAAGCTTCCACTGTTAACAGAGAAAAACAAAAGTTATGTTGATTTAGGGTCCTTTTCTAAAGTAGGGACAAGGTCAAAAAGGCAAAGTAGTTTCAGCCAGTAACTTATAGGGATAGGTTTTACAAATAAATGGAACACATGTAACTCACTGTCTTCTGGTGACTCTGGAGCTAAGATTCTTATCTGCATAAGCCTCAAGAAGCCATTATATAATCAGACTCAGTACTTTGGGACATATCTAGCTTTGATATTTATGTTGTACCCATAATGTTAGGTAAAATAGCAGGTCCTACTCACCGTCCAGCACCCGAGTAGTGCGGAGTTGGTATAGGGCTCACAAGCTGTCAGAGACCAAATAACACAAACACCCAATATGTTGATCAAGGGGCACACACACTCCTTAGCTCCAAGAGCTTCAGAAGCATGTGGCAGCTTTATTTGTGATGAACATCGGTATACATAGACACTTGTCAACAAAGTGCTTAACTGGTCATGATGTACACGTGTGATCAACCAAGATTTCCCTGGTTGAATCCAATTAAAACTGGTGTTACAACTGTTCAAGAAATGCTAATAAGAGAGACAATAGAAACATGGCTGCCGGGGTGGGGAAAGGGTCAGAGGCTACTTGTTCAGGTCATAGCCTGGGCTAAAAGTTCAGACAGAGCCACAGAGCCAGGGCAAAGTTCAAGTACAACAATAACACTCAAGTATTGATTCAGGATTTATTAGGAGTCCATAACCAAAGCTAAATAATATACCAGATATTTATGGCATTTCTTACATAATTCTGGTGCTAGAATTCATTGTCAGAGATGCAAGAATGAGAAAAAACACATTTATATTTCAAACATTGAAATAGTAAATGGTACTAACTGAAGTGATAAATATGCCAAGTAAAAGAAAGCTCTGGCAGGTGAAAACAGGGTACTGAATCTTGCTTGCACGGACCCAGCATTGCACTGGGAGCAGTAGCTCCAATGTCTTGTGGGGCAATACCAATCCAAGTCTAATGATGCCATCTTAAAATGAAACACATCATCTTCCAAATTCATCCCTGGTGAAAATTCAGTGAAATACGGGTATTACAATAAAGACAGATTGGGTGGCATTGGCCCAACGTTCAAAGGACAGAAACTGAGCCACGTGCTGACTGCAATCTACTAGCGCAGCTAAAATATCAGGGCAGACAGAGCAGTATAAATCCAGGAACAGGCTAGCAACGAGTATATATCCAGGGTTCTGAACAGGCTTGTACCACTAACACTGAAGCTTGTGCTGCTCTATCTTCACTCATTATTTAGTTGTGCTAGCTAGAATAAAGCTATAGGTGGTGTGGCTACATGAGGTGTGATCTAGACACACTTTTAGACTTTGTAGTTCTAACCACCATACTATGCATTGCCCCCCTAGAACACTAAACCAATTGAAAGCATTGTTTAAAGATCATTTCCCTCATCTCCTTTCACATTGCTCTTCTGCCACTGCAATTTAATTCTTGTCTGAAGCTCTGTTACTTCTCCCAAATTTAACTCTATTGTCTTCACTATTTCCCCTCTTCCAGTTCAGATCTAACTTCTTTCCTATCCTTCACTTGAAGCAGTGTTACCTTTGTATTATTGACAATCTTATCAGAGATCTTTGACTGAAGAGGCCTTCAGAAACTGGTGGCTTTCTCCAAGCTCCTTCTGTAGAGTGACAAGATTTATAGGCGTTCACGTTCTGTGTCACCAATCTGGATAACCAGCAGCTCATCCCTTCTACATAAACTCTCCCTTCCTCTTTACCCCATTTTCTCAGGCATACATTGAGACAGTACAATTCACCCTATTAAGCTGGTCTTGCTCACCCAGCTGGAAGCATGTTCCAGAAAGCTACTGTACAGGTCCTGGACTTAAGCCTTCTTCCTACTAATGCACGCATAGCTTCTTGAACCTCGATTACACCCACCTCACTCACTTTTGTCCCAGGCACAGATTTGGTGTTCCCAGACATTTGCTGTCCAAAGGTATGTACAACAGAAACAGAATCATGAAATTAGTATAGATATCTTTCTATAACCAGAGGATATATCCCACCCCTTTTTTATTTCTTAAGTTTCCTGTATTAATATTTATTATGTAACCCTCATTTTTGATCTGTCAGATACTGGCTCACATAACTGCTAGCATAACTTCATTGGCTTTAGAAGAGTGAAACCAGCAGAAAATGTGGCCCATTGTATCCCATGTTGGGCCTTTGACATGTTGATAGGTTTGCCTACACTTCCTTACATCACTGGTAACGATGTATATTCATCTACACCCCCCTCCCCAGTACTTCCTTATTTCTTCTTGATGAAACCCTCTGAATGTTTGGGTTTTCCTTCCCAGTATCAGACTGAAAATAAAAAAGGAGAAATATTTTTCTAGAGATTACATTTTGGTTTGGGACGTTTTCTCTTCATTGAAATGATCACCCTCCAGCCTCCCTCTCCCTCAAGATGGCCTTTCATACTCTGGGTTTGCCAGCTGTCAATGTATGAGCTTTGAGCCCCAGCTGAGCAGTCAATTCCTATTCCAAGCAAATGCTTGATTCTCAGCACGTCCTTAAATGCAACCTGACAAAGAGCTGAGAATCAGCACTAAACCAGAACTCTGGTCACTGTAACTTCCAATTAGTTTCCCTGGAGAAGGGCCTGATTGAGGGAACCTAGGGCTCATTACTAGATTAGTGTGAGCTAGGGAGCACTAATAGGGCCAGTGCAAGGATATTTTGCACCCTAGGTGAAACTTCCACCTTCAGCCCCTGCCTCCTCCCCTGGAGCATTGCTTATTATAAATTTTCAAAATATTTTCAAAAATACACCCTTTTTAGTCACATACACTTTCTTCCTTCCTATCAAAATCTACTACATTTTATTCTACCTTTAGAATATCCAGTTATTGTTATTAATAAAAATTATAAAATTAGAATGGCAGATACTCCGTCATACAACAACAACTGACAATATCAATATGACAAATGTCAACAACCTACACACGCATATTCACACAATAGTGAGTCTGGATCCCATGCCACTCCTGGGAATCAGCATTGGATCCCTGGGGAGATGAGTGGATCCAATCGGAGAGAAACCCCCATGCGGCTCTGGGGTGGGCAGGTGGCCTGAACTAGGTCCTTTGTCCAATGTCCCTTGAGTCTTTTTGCTTGCTGCCAGGGAGTCCCACTTTTTTGACTGCTTCTTGGGCACTGGTGAGGGGTAGCGGTGCCAGACTGAGCCCGGTGCCAGGGGTGCACTACAAACCGAGGCCGAGGTGCTGGGCCTAGAGTCCTGCCAAGACTGCAGTCCTGCGCCGGGCGGAGCACAGGCTCCATGAGGAGAGACCTCAAATGAACATCACGCTCCTTCTGCGCGATTCCCCCAAGCACTTCAGGCAGTTGCTATGTGGGGGTCACTCACAGGCTTAGGCCTGTTGCTTGCTGGCATAACACAACCTGGGCTTAAAACCCAGATACTGGACCATGATGACAGAGGCTGGGGCAGGGAGAGGGGCACCAGTGCATCTCAGCTCTGCAGGCTGCCGTCCTCTCCAGCCGCCTGCACACAAGGGGAGCACGGAACAGCAGGCACCCCCGAGGCCAAGCTGTGGGGAAGCGCTTACCTTAGCCAATGCACTGGCATCGGTCATCTTTCTTCCTCCACCGGACCGCCGCCCAAGGCTCTTTTGTTCTCGGGGGGGGGGGGGGGGGACGACACTCGCTCTCCTTGCCCCCTACTGGGGCTGAGCCGAGGCAGCCGCCCCTTGACAACTCCTGCTGTCGCCGCCGCCGGGCTCATGGACGCTATGTGGGCTCTGCTCAGCCGCTGGTGCCCCCGCCAGCAATGACAGTAGTATCAGCCTGGAGCAACGCCGCTTCGCCTGCACTGGGAGAGGGAGTCTGAGGGCCACACATGTCAGCTCGCTGTGGGCAGCCCAGCCCAGGTATGCTGTAAAAAATAATAATTGGGGGCACTGCTTTTTGGTGTCCCCAAATCTTGGTGCCCTAGGCCAAGTGGTTGCACCGGCCCTGAGCGCTAAGAAACTAGTTAACCCATCAACTGGAAGAACAGACAGGCATAGGACAGAAGTGCAACAGGGAAGAGAGAAAGAAAAGGAAAGAGGCTAACAAGGCCAGGGTAAAGGGAGATCTCTGAGTGGAGAGCATCTTTGCTCTCTTCTTTCTGGCAAATGGGGGTGATGGTGGTATTCCACTGTAAGCAGAGTTGTTGCATGGAACTGTAAAGAGTGGTGGAGATAAAATAGACAAACTACCTGTCAGCGTTTGCTAAATGGAGGTATTTATAGGCAAAGACAGGATGGCGGGCTGTGGCCTGTCACATATTACTAACTTCAAATGGGACTTCAACACACGATTATGTACTTTGTTGACTAGGCAAGAAACTGAAAGCTTTACTGAAATGAGGCCTAGAAGAACCACATCTAATACAAGGTACATCTTTATATTATTTCAATCTTTTCCTATTTCCCAATTCTGTTTTCTCTTTAGCAGACTTTACATTTACAGTTAACGGACCAGAATATTGTACATTCCCCTTCTACTAAGGTGTCTTTTAAAGAGGTCATGGGAAATAAACAGGGATCTGGAAATTGCTTTTAAAATGGGAAATATGTATCATGAATTGTGTAGAACATTAAAGAGGAAGGATACACTTGGGGAGAGATGCCACAGGTTAAAAGCATATACAATTCATTTGCACTATAGTTGGAGTGCTAGAGACGGCTATAGTTAAGGATATCTAAGCATTTCGTTTCACAAGATCTTCTATGGTTGCTTATAACCTTTTGCCACATTCACATTTTGAGCTCAAGTTTTCCAGATCTGGTCTCTACCCAAACCTTTAATTTGTTGTAAAGTTCAAGGGAAATTAGTTCAGTTATTTTTTAAAACAATGACAAACAAAGAGAATGTGGAGAGAGTGGACGATGTCTATTGTCATTAAGAAACTTTTGTCTTTATACAAAACATAAGACTCTTTTTTTTTTTTTAAATCGATCTAGCCCCTAAACAGGTTCTGTTTTGGTACTTAGATGGCTCTCATCAACATAGTGTCTGACCACCTCACTATCAGTTAATGATTTTCATTTTCACAACCCCCTCTGAGATGCAGAGAAGTAATATCTCCATTATACAGTTGGGGCTCTGAGTCACGGGGTAGATTAAGTGACTTGTTCAGTGTCACATAGGAAGTCTGTGGCTGAGCCAGGAACTGAAGCCAGGTTGCTTGAGACCCAGACCTGTGCCCCGTGTACTAGATCATCCCTCCTCCCCTGGGCTGGGGTTGGAAGCTGCTATTTAATGCAGAGGTAGTCCTTAGGGAGTAGAGAATCTTTCCATGTCCAAGGAAAAAACCATTATGATTTAAATGAGTACAAGTGGTTTAATACTGTACTGTACTTATGCACGGTCATTTTGAATGAGGATTTAATGCAGAGGTTTTGCAGGCTGCACAGTGTGAATGAGGAAGACGTGCATTCACTGAGAAATGACGGTAAACGAATAATTAATTATTTTCATAATATAAGCCCGGGCAGAGCTTGCTGGAATGGATCTAGCCAACGGAGAGCACTGTAACTCAGTTCAATATCCAGCCAGTAGAGGACTCCATAACACTCAGAAAGGAGAGTAACGTCCTGAGATTGGAGAGGACCAGGCTCCGGAGAGAGCCAGAGATGGCATGAGAGCAAGAGCAGCAGAAGAGCAGCCTGCTGCTTGCCGGGACCCAGCAGCAGCCCTGGCAGAAGGATACCCAAGAGTGGGATGAAAACAGGAGGACAGACGGGAGACACTGGAAGACGGGAGACATTCTGGAAGACTGGAAAAGGGCAAATATAGTGTGTAGCGAAGCGGTCACTCACCCCGGCAGCGCCTCCCGCTGGTCATCTTGGGAATTAGCTCTTTCCAGCGTCCGGAGCACCCTCTGCCGGCCGATGTCCGCTCCTGCTCTGGCCCCGTGTCCCTCCCGGACCCCGGTGCCCATGAACTGAGGGTGCTGCACCCTTGCAGAACCCCCCCCCCCCCGACTCTTAGGGTCTCCTCTCCCTGGGGAACCCTGCACCCACTATCCCCAACTTGCCTCAGGCTTTGCCTCTGCTAGTCACCAGTTGCCTCTACGCACTGAGGCGGACTGCAGTATCAGGCTGCTCATCACAGGCAAGAAGGGTTTGGCCAGCTGCTCCTACCAAGCCCAGGGCTGCCCCCTTGCAGCCCCAGTACCCTATGGGATGGGCCTTCGCTAGGCTCAGCAGCCTGGGGGCCTCTCACTAGAGCCTTGCAGCTCCCTGGCTCCCAGTTGCCTTGCCCTCACCCTGTCCCAATCCAGTACCCTGTTTATGGCTCAGGGAGACTGACTAGTACCCCTGGGTCAGCCCCCCTCCCCCATCGGGCCTTGCAGTCTGGGGCTCTCAGGCTAGAGCTCCCTAGCTCCCAGTGCCTAGCCCCAACCCTGCCCCAGTCCAGGTACCTTGCTCACTGCCTCCCCACAGCTAGGCCCGTCTCCCTCTGCTTCCAGAGGAGACTGCGTCTTTTCTCCCAGGCCCTTGCCTCTCAGGCTTTTATCCAGGCCTGTGTTTGGGGCGTGGCCTCTCAGCTGAGCCTGCTACCCAATTAAGCCTGCTAGCAGGCTCCCAGCCACAACCCCAGTCCTGGGCTGCTACAAGCCCCTTCCCGGGGCTACCCCAGCCCCTTTTCGGGGGGCGGGGGGGAGCGGGTGGTCACCCCGCTACAAGTGCCCATCAATAAAAAGGGAAATAAAGACAACCCAGGGAATTACAGACCAGTTAGCTTAATTTCTTGAAAGATAATGGAGCAAATAATTAAGCAATCAATTTGCAAACACCTAGAAAATGATAAGGTAATAAGTAATAGGATGGATTTGTCAGGAATAAGTCATGTCAAGCCAACCCAATAGCTTTCTTTGACAGAGTAATAAGCCTTGTGGATAGTTTAGGGGTGAAGCAGTTGATATGGTATATCTTGACTTTAGTAGGGCTTTTGATGCTGTCTCGCATGACCTTCTCATAAACTAGGGAAATACAACCCAGATGGAGTTATTATAAGGTGGGTGCAAAACTGATTGGAAAATCATTCCTAGAAAGTGATCATCAGTGATTCACAGTCATGCTGGAAGGGCATAGTAAGTGGAGTCCCACAGGGATCAGTTTTGGGTCTGGTTCTGTTCAATATTTTCATCAATTATTTAGATAATGACATAGAGAGTACACTTATAGAGTTTGTGGACCATGCTAAGCAGGGAGGGGTTGCCAGTGCTTTGGAGGATAGAATTAGAATTCAAAATGATCTGGACAAACTGGAGAAATGATCTGAAGCAAATAGGATGGAATTCAATAAGGACAAATGCAAAGTACTCCACTCAGGAAGGACCAATCAGTTGCACACATACAAAATTGGAAATGATGCCTAGGAAGGAGTATTGGTGAAAGGGATCTGGGGGTCATAGGGGATCACAAGCTAAATGAGCCAACAGTATAACACTGTTGCAGAAAAAGAAAACATAATTCTGGGATGTATTAGCCCAGCGGTTCTCAAACTTCCTGAGACCGTGACCCTTTTCCCTTCTTCGGCGGCGTGGCGCGATCCTTCTATGTCCCCTGAAAAGCCGCCGAATTGAATACTTCCGCATTCAGCAGCTATTTTCGGCGGACATGCCGAGCGCTTCCGAAAGCACTCAGGATGTCCACCGAAAAGCCGCCGAATGTAGAACTAATCAATTTGGCAGCTTTTCGGCAGCGGCAGAAGCACACAGCCCCCTGGGAGTGCTCGGCGACCACACCCCCCCCCCCCCCACCGGGGGGGTCGTGATCCCCAGTTTGAGAAACCCTGTATTAGCAGGAGTATTGTAAGCAACACATGGGAAATAATTCTTCTGCTCTACTCTATGCTGATTAGGCCTCAGCTGGAGTATTGTGTCCAGTTCTGGGTGCCACATTTCAGGAGAGATGTGAACAAATTTGAGAAAGTCCAGAGAAGAACAACAAAAATGATTACAGGTCTAGAAAACATGGCCTATGAGGGAAGATCTTAAAAACTGGGTTGGTTTAGTCTGGAGAAGAGAAAGCTGAGAGGAGACATGATAACAGTTTTCAAGTACAAAGGTTGTTACAAGGAAGAGGGAGAAAAATCTTAACCTTGGACAAGAAGCAATAGGCTTAAATTGCAGCAAGAGAGGTTTAGGTTGGACATTAGGAAAAACTTCCTGTCAGGGTGGTTAAGCACTGGAATAAATTGCGTGGGGAGGTTGTGGAATCTCCATCATTCTAGATAATACTCTAGATAATACATCACTCTAGATAATACTTAGTCCTGACATGAGTGCAGAGGACTGGACTAGATGACCTTTTCTTGGAGGTCCCTTCCAGTTCTAGGATTCTATGAGAGACGAAAAGAACTCAACTCTGGCCAGGCGATATACAGGCCAGTGTGCAATTTCCTCTAAGAGAGTGGCTTGGAGTGGGTATCCCTGTCACTAGCCCCAAGGAGCCCCATCACCTCCAGTGCTGGACTGTCCCACCATCTCCCTCGCTCTGTATTGTTAGGAACTGTAGAGTTAATATTTTGCTGTAAATGATAAGCCACTGTGCATATGGTAAGGGATTTTCACCTGTTTGTTCCTGACAGCCTTAGTAAGAGTCCTCTGTTACTTCCACAAAATGCACCAGTATTTATGGGAATCCACTGAGGACTGGAGCCTCATACTTGAAGCACCTATGCATTTGTTTCCGATATGATACACAGAGCACAGTACCAAGCAACTAAAAGGGACACCGCTCACAAAGCAACACTACCGCAGTGTCCATTCCAACATTTAATTCGTTTACATTTTCAAGAAGGAAAACCCTGTGTTTAAAGTTTGACAAACAGACAGCAGCTGGATAGCGTGCACCTCGCTCTTCACTTCTGTTTTAATATGTATTTTAAAGTAAACACTGCAACCCTGTCTCCTTCATTATGCACAATCTAAATCAGGCAGGGTCCTGCAGAAATAATAGCAGGGGATATTGCAAGCAAAGGCAAATGCTATTCTTGTTTTCATGAGGTCCCTATAGATAGAGGCTTCAATACTTTTTCCTAGGCTCTGCACTCTGGCAAAAGCCAACATGAACCCATATAATATGCCTTCTTGGAACAATACACTCATGCATTCCAGGAGGAACAATGACATAGTTATTCTTAAATCCTTCCTCAGTGAAGGGAACTGATACAAATATTTTCAGCCTCACTACTCCCCACTGCATCCATTAATGAGCTGCGCTGCATTTTGCCACTCTCCCTGTTAAGCTTCATTGACATTTGGAATCTGATGCAGTGCTTCTTCTGGTCCAACCATCCTATGGGCTTATCACAGTGAGCTCCTTTATTTTTCCTTATTTATGCGGTTCCAAAATTAGTCAACTTCTGACTCCAAGTCATAGAACAAGAGTGAAGAATCACCTACTTCTGTCCCTGATTGAGAAATGAATAGCATGAAGTAAACAACAATGTTATCTCTAAAGCTACTCTGTCTCTTCCTGCATTGCTACAGGGATTTTGCCTAGAACCCTTCCTAGCTGCCTCCATCTGTCTGGCTTCCTGCAACAGATTGAAAGAACCAATACACATCTTCTAAAAGATGGAAGCACCCACTGTCTTTGAGACTCTGAAGCATTGTACTTATTGTCATTTTCAAGGTAACTGCAACTGTGGGTATGTCTTCACTACCCGCCGAATCGGCGGGTAGCCATCGATCTTCTGGCGATCGATTTCTCGCGTCTTATTAAGATGCGAGAAATCGATCGCTCGCAGCGCCCCCATCGACTCCGGAACTCCACCTTGCCAGGAGGCCAAGCTGGAGTCGACAGAGGAGTGCGCCGCCGACAGCCACCGCCATGAGGACGGACGGTAAGTCGGCTGCAGATACGCAGTCGATCCCCCCCGTAGTGGAGACCAGCCCTTAATCTCCTCTCTGTTGTCCACTCCAGGAGTGCCCAATCAGGTGCCAGGTCTCCAGGCATCACCTGTCTCTGGGAAGGGACCCTTGTCCAACTTGCTTCTGATCCAGATATTTCAAAGCTGCACAGCTCCCTGCCCGACGCTGTGATATGCCCAGCAAGCCAGTCTGCCTAACGGCCAGAACTTATGTATTGCTTTCTCTGCAAGGCCCGCAAATAATATATTGCCAGCAGATACAAGTTACCACACAGCTCTTTCTAAGCAAGCACCTTTATTCTTATGGTAAAAGCATTACAGAGAAAATATAATAAAAATCAATAAAGAGATTTAAGCACACCAAACATACCAGGAGTCACCCGTCATTTTTATTAGGCCCAAGCAGGCCAAAGTCTTTCCAACCCTTCTGTAAGGGTTGGAGCCCCGTTTAGACAAGAAGTTTTGTCCATTTGCTGGATCAGAAAGAAGGCCCTGTGGCAGTTCAAGATCATACTTTTATACCAACCCCCCCCTCCCCCCGTCTCCTAGTCTCTGGAAAACTAATATATGCAAAACCACTCCAGGAGGTGGTATCTCTCTGGAGGTATTTACAACCTAAATGAATGAGGAGTACTTGTGGCACCTTAGAGACTAACACATTTATTTGGGCATAAGCTTTTGTAGGCTAAAACCCGCTTCATCAGATGCATTTGAAATGGCCCACCCTGATTTTCAAAATTTTTTTTTCTCCTGCTGATAATAGCCCACCTTAATTGATTTGTCTCATAAGAGTTGGTATGGCAACTCCCATCTTTTCATGTTCTCTGTGTATATATATCTTCCTACTGTATTTTCCCATTCTAATGAAGTGGGTTTTACCCCCACAAAAGCTTATATCCAGATAAATTTGTTAGTCTCTAAGGTGTCACAAGTACTCCTCGTTCTTTTTCCTGATACAGACTAACACGGCTATCACTCTGAAACCTACAGTTTAAGAGATTTACTTTCATCACCTAACACTCTTTGAGCTCCTGGAGAAGCTGTGGTAATCGTCCCCACTGGCCCAAAGCAATATAGGAACCATTCATAAACTTAAATCAATATGGGCCACATAGATATGGTATGCAGTTGCAGTGTCTGTCACACATAGTTCAAAGAAAGAAAAAGCCACCCTGAATAATAAAGAAAGATGTTTGAAACTGTCAGCAGGAAAACAAAACACTCAAAACTAGCCCTATTTTACAGAATAATACTTTGCAGCAAACTTCATCAAAGCATTTCATTTTCTATAGAAACTTCCAAATAGCCTCAAGGCATTCTTTGACCAGCTGTATATGATATCAGCTAAATGTCCTTGGAGTGAAAAGTGTCCCATAACACAGGCACCTGCAGGATGTGTTGCAATACACTTCTACTGCACATACTTGTTCAATGCAACCCTACAGCTCCACAGCCTCATCATTTACATTCACAATGGACAGCTGGTGCCAACTAAATTAAACATTACATTTGTTTGTGTTGTCATTTTAAAAAAAAACAGCTTAGAAAGTTCCTCCAGACTTTGAAATGTTTAATTGCACTTTCAACTGCAAACCAATCAAAAATGTGCCGTTCTCCTGTATAATGAGCACTTAGGGGAAAAAATAAACCTTTGCATCCACTAGAATATTGATAGATCAACTCACCGAATCTGGGAACTCAGAGAAGGAAGCATGTGTACTGCGAGAGTCTGCTTCATTAACCAATCATCATTACACAGAAAAGTTAGCCCTATGCTGTATCTCACTGGCAGAACAGAGGCAACTACCAGAGTCCTACTATCGACTCCAGCGAGACCAGAGTTTCATCCTGAGCACTTAAGGGCCAATCCTGCAAGGACTTAGGCACATGCTTAACTTTGTACAGTTGAGTAGTTCCATTGAGTTCAGTGGGGCTACTCATGTGCATAAAGTTAAGCATGAGTGAAAATGTTAGCTGCTAAATTCCCTATTCCTGCAGAGATTTTAAAGGGCACTCATGTCATATCACTCAACTCTACATTCAGATGACTGACGAATATCAGACCTGAACTATTTACATTTTTAATTGATATTAGTACTTAGGAATAGTTCTCAGTGGCAAGAAGTAGAGATTTCCTTTAGAGAGTTTCGAAGGGTCTTTCTTCACTGCCCCATTAACTCGGAGTTATCTGCTCTCAAGTTCCTCCTCTCAAATTAGCCTTGCTCAAGCGACTGTGCTTGGGTGGCTGTGTCCCTACTGGCATTGCACTCACCTGTGGTGCTAAGACTTCTGGGGGTTAATCCCAGGGTCCTTAGCACTATAACAGGCTGAGCTGCTCTATGAATTCTTCCCCAGTGAACTGTGGGAGAGCAGAGAGTGAAACTGAATTACAGAAAGGCTTAAGTGACTCATCCGAGGTCACACAGTTAGATCAGAGAAGCAGTAGCACCAAATGGAGGGAACTGAGTGCAAACATCCATCCCCCAGGGGAGGTTTTTGCATGTACTTAAGGTTCCATAGACTGGGGAGCCCAAGGAGCCATGGCCCAACTACTTTTAAGCCGTGGTGCCCATATTCAATCAGTATGGCTGCTGCGCAAGTGGTCCAGAGTGCCACTCTGACTATATGGTTGCAACACCACTGACATCTGAGCTGACCACTTCTCCATACTGACAGACGGGCAGCTGGGCCAAATTTCAGTGAATGGCATTGTAACCTGGTGCATGGGGTCGCCTTTAACCCGGCCACCCCTTGGTCCAAACAGAGGGGCTGCCAGACCACAAGGTTGCAATCTGGTGCCCAAGGTGCCTGTTTCTGCATGTCACAGCACAGGGGAGTCCACCAAGAATTCAACATCTGGCAGCACACTGTGTGAGTAAGAGAGAGGAGAGACTACCCAGCCAAGGGATACCCGTGTCCCTGCAGGATTGGGCAGAGGACAAGCAGGGACCAGAATGAATTCCCTGCGATGGGGAAGAGAGACAGAGACTGAATTTGTCATCCCCCACCTCAAGAACTTTATGAATTGGCCCTTTGGGTGGCAGTTGTGGGAGAGGTTTAGGTTGCATATTAGAAAAAACTTTCACTAGGAGGGTGGTGAAGCACTGGAATGGGTTACCTAGGGAGGTGGTTAAATCTTCTTCCTTAGAGGTTTTTAAGGTCAGGCTTGATAAAGCCCTGACTGAGATGATTTAGTTGGGGATTGTCCTGCTTTGAGCAGGAGATTGGACTAGATGACCTCCTGAGGTCCCTTCCAATCCCGATATTCTATGATAAGTAGAGAGAAGAGAATAACTCCAGAGATTGGTGGAGATCTCAAGTTCATTTCACTTAGTCACTGCTAGAGTTGGATGGACAATTAGCAACAAGTAATTTATTTGTGACACTTAGTACAAAGACTGTTTTCTACTAATTCACAATTGTTCAACATTTCCATTCTACAAACACATTTCAAACCTATGCTCCTGGAGATATTTAGTTTTCTCACTGTCTGACTGATTCCCCTAAGTCACATGATCTTGTTTCCTATCCCACTCAAAACCCCACAGATTTCAAGTGACTTGCACAGACACTTCCATTGTGACTATTCACATGCCCATACCAGATATTCACACAAGTACTTTCCAGAGTGCTCCTCAGAGTTTCACTTTCTTCAGACATTCTCACTAATAAAAGTGTGCTTGCATGAAGGTTTATAAAAAAGCGAATTAACTGACAAATCTGTTGTTTTTATATGAAAGCATACGTGTGTACACCTTTTGCTGTCTTCCACCCAGCTTTGCTTATTACTGCTTGATAACTCTTCTGTGACCTTTCATTTGTGACCTGGGCCAGATTTGAATCTGTGACTGAATGCTAAGAAGTTCTATATCCCACCACTAATCCTTTAAACCACATATTTGCCCCTCTAACCTAAAAATTATACGAAACAACAACAATATTGCTACCATTGCTAAATGAATCAATGTTCACAAATTGTTATTGAGGGTACCACACAAAGGGGCCTCCCATTTGTGCCTTAAGACCTAATTCAATGACCACTGAAGTTAACAGGCTTTAGATTGTGCCCTTCATTATCCTACATTTTTCAGCAGGAAAACAGACATCAATTGAGTTAAGCCATCAGTTCTCTGTAAATGAATGCAGATATAATTACTTGATTTAGTGAAGAATTGTTCATTATTACTACCTAGCCTTTGTTAAAATATCAAAGATTTATTTATTTAAATTTTTGGACTGACACATTTTTTTTAAAGACCTGTATTTAATACCAAAACATCAGGGAATGCTACCCGCGATAAACTCCTGCTGTTAAAATAAATGCTGCATTCTGGTTTGCATCTGTGTTTATTTTTATGCAGACTCCCAAGGACTTGTTCAACAGTGGGAATCTATTTATGTGCACAAAGCATTCTCTTATTTACACATTATCACTTGGTAAGGTTATGTCTGTATGTAATAGACAAAAGGATAAGCTGGACTGAAACTGAGTGGATCTAACAGAGGGAGCGCTCTTGACAAAACAGAAGTACAGATTAGGATTTTTAACACTTCATTTTATGAATTGCCAAATGATGCCAATGGTTAGAATATTAATAAGGTTTATAGGTCCACTTCACTCCCTTGTTTCAATAAATACCATACAATTGTGTGCATCAATAATACAGGATGTTAGGTTCTCAAGCAGAGTATTTCTCAGAAAAATTCAATTGGATGATGGTCAGAACGGAAAGAGTTGGGCATGAACTTTTCTCTACAATGGGAATCATAGAATATTAAGGTTGGAAGGGACCTCTGGAGGTCATCTAGTCCAACCCCCTGCTCAAGGCAGGATCAATCCCCAATTAAATCATTCCAGCCAGGGCTTTGTCGAACTGGTGCAAATAAAGTAACTAACTTAACCCAACACTGAACCAAACCCAACCCCAAATTTTCTTCAGGTTCAAAAAACTTTACAAGTAGGATTTCCATAAGGTAAAGAAGAGAGCAGAGTTACGCTTATGTGTCTATTCCAAAGTTTGCACCAAACTCAACAACTTAACTCTCCTCTCATTTCCTACCCACCCCTACTCCCTAAACCAGCACCCAAAATGCCTAGCAAGTCTGCCCCATCTACACCTGTCTCAACAATGTCTTCAAGGGATTGCTCCTGAACATCAGAATTTGAGACCAAAGGATACAATCCTCAACTAGCATAAACTGGCATAGCTCCATTTGAAGACACCAGTTTATACCTCATTCTTCTTCCTGATACAGACTAACACGGCTACCACTCTGAAACCTCTGAAACCAACATAGGATCTGACTCTGAGAATACTAAATGTCTGACCCGAAACTCACTGAAGGCTATGGAAGACTTTCTATTGATTTCAGTCTCCAGATGTCAGGGACTAAGAAATTTTAATGCATACTTGGGTATCAGATCACACCTCTGTGTGCCTCTAGTTTTATTGCTTACGTAATCCAGCCAATACAACTACAGTGAACTATAGAATCTTTTAGCCATTTCTACCCAATATTAATCATCATGGTGCTGATTCTCCACTCTGTTACACCAGTTTTGCACTGTTCTGAATTTACTTCAGTGCATTTACACCTGTGTTAAACTGGTGAAACAGAGTGGAGAATCAGGACCATGATGAGCAAAGGATATTTTCTATTCCCCCTGAGACTATTCTTACTGGTGAATGTCTTTCTGGACTCTTTATTACCCGAAAGACTACTCATGCACTACAATGATCAACGGCTGTTTGGTTGGATTAGCTTGGATATTTATGCATTGAGACTTCAGCCAAGACACTAAGAGAACATACAACTGATGACTTTGCAAAGCAGCCAAAATGTAGAATGTAATGTTTTACATGAGCAATATGACCATTGTACAAGTCAATGTATTTCATTAAATTTTACATCAAACTTGTGGGCATGATACTTAATTGATCCCACCCTAGCCCATTGTAAAAATCTTGGACCTACAACTGAAGTGGTTACTAAATAAAAGTCTCTTTAACTTGACTAGCAAATTTCATCATGAATATGGAACACACTTTGCACTATGTTTTTCCGATTGCTTCAAGTCTCTTTTTGTATGCATTGGGGTCAATCAGGAGACCAATTTTCTGATTGCCGATTGGGTTTGAAGTATCCCAGGGGAAAATATACATTATATTCTAATCTTGCTCCATGTAGCCCAGTTGGGTATGATACAGTGAACACATTTTGAAAGATGCCTCTAAGTGAATTTGTATAAATGGCCAACTTCACTATGAACTGTGGACGTGACAGGGTTATGATCTTCAAATCATGTATTTCCCTTTCTTCAAGTACTGCTAGCCCGAGTTCTCTGTCATGTCTTAAGTGATAAGTAGAGCAAGAAAACAAGATTGGAGCTGTTTATATATCAGCTATTATATTTCACATACAGAATCTTATAAGTGACAAAGAGAGAGAAATCTGTATGAAATTTATTTCCCTTGTGAAACATTTCAGTCAATAATTTGCCACTTTTTATTTTATTTTTTGCTACTCAGCTGTCCAGCAGGAAAAGCAGCTCTGTTCTTAAAAAAGGGTAATCTGCTGAATTGCAGATTTAGAAATGCCTGGGTGAAATTTGGTTTATCATGGCCTTCATTAAGAAGTGAATGGATTTATTTTTCTTAGAAATCCTGAGTTTAACAATTATATTGTGTAAAGCACACCGTCCTTGTTCATAAAAAATTCTGCAATAATAGCCTCGACCATTACAGATTTAAGTTGTGCTAATACACATTATAGAACATTAATGTAGAATACAATGCTCCATTGTAATATGCTTTGAGATCTACTGATGAAAAGCACTATGTAAACTGTATATTATGATAATGGAACAGATAGAAGCTGTGAGAATATTAGTCAAAGCTGCATGTTTTCTGATATCAACTAGATTTTTAAAGCAGTTTATAGTCCTTAGGGGGAGGGTGGTAATCCATCCTGTACTACATAAAGCCTAGGTAATCGGACAGAGCTAAGAACGCTAGGGAGATCAGGGAGGATTAAATTCACACCCCTCACTTGCATGCAAACTGTGGGGCTACAAAGCATCCTATCTAGAACTATTTATGCAGCCTGTGGGCTGGAATCATGCTGAAGTCTCCTTCAGCCCAGAGATGCAAAGTCACATATATACACAGAGATGAAAGTAAGCTGTATGCCCCGGTATAGCATACCAAGAAGAACAATGGCTAGAGCCCTGGGCCCATTAAATTGTTACCAGAGTCCCACTGCTCTGGGGTAGCGGTGGCCTGGGGCTGCACTATGGTAGCGGCAGCTGGGATCCCCTGGCCCTTTAAATCACCGCCGGAGCCCCACCGCTGGTACCCCGGGGCTCCGGCAGTAATTTAAAGGACCCAAGGCTCCCACCACCACTCTGCTACCCTCTGGGGCCCTTTAAATTACCACCCAAGCCCTGCTGCTGGAGTGGCAGCGGTGATTTAAAGGGCCAGGGCTCCTGGCTGCCACTACCACAGCAGCACCCCCAGGCCATTTAAATGTAGGGCTTGGGTACACTGGCACTTTATAGTGCTATAAAACCTCCCAGAGCACTCTACCTTACTACCTGTCCACACTGGCAAGGCATGTAGAGCGCTCTGACTCCCTGGCTGGAGTGCTTCTGGTACTCCTCCTTGCCAGAGGATTAACAGCTGTTGCGTACTGGGTGAGACACTGCAGCTCCAGTGTAAACCGGTAGTAATGATACTGGACTCTGAATGACCTCCAGGAATACCCCCTAATCTCCTAAATCAAGTGACCTCTCTTCTCTTTGTTTTGAACTCGGCTGGAGAAATGCGGAAGTACTTTTTCAGAGCTTATCTGCAACTGGGCAAATCAACAAAGCAAACTTTACTGAGAGAGAGAGAAAGAGGCAGGGGGGCTATAGGGGACTGAACTGACAAGATTATTCGCTGACACACTCTCAGCACTCCAAAAATCCACTCGCTCTCTCCCCACACATACACCCAACACACTCCACCCCACCCCCCTCATTTGAAAAGCACGTTGCAGCCAGTTGAGCACTGGGATAGCTGCCCATAATACACCACTCCCAATGTGGCTGCAAGTGCTGCAAATGTGGCCATGCCAGTGCAGTTGCAGCTGTCAGTGTGGACACACTGGAGCGCTTTCCCTGGCGTGCTCTCCAAAGGTGGGTTTAACCCAAAGCGCTCTACAGCTGCAAGTGTAGCCAAGCTTCTAGTTTTAAAGGGCCCAGGGATTTAAGGCCCTGCCTCTTCTAGTTGATGCCCCGCTCCCTGCTCAGGACTCCAGAGTACTTTCACCCCTGCATACACAGTGGCTCTTCCTCTACCCAGCCTCAGGCTACAATAACTTTTTAGTGAATTTACCTCTGCATGCCAGGGGGAGGGAAGAAATACAGTTCTTGTCACCATATTCCTGGCCTGCCTGCTCCCCACATGCAGCCTCTTCTTCAGGTCTCTAGCAAGGGTTTAGAGATTTAGAGATTTAGCAGAGGCCCCCTATCACAGCCTATATAGTCCCTTTCCCAGTGCCTACTGGAGGTGAAAAGTTCCACATTCTATTATCAGTCCAGTGCCCCAGATTCTTTATAGTTCTGACTATTTACTGGAAGATATACCTTCATTATTTCTTCTCTCATCACAGTGAACATTTGTGAAGTCCTTTCATGATAAAATTCCACACTATAAATTAGGCTGGACAAGACCAGAATTTCAAAGAGTAAGTCAGAAGGGACTGACGCTCTGAATACTTTGTAGATGATGGTATACCCACAACTTTCCTGATATAAAATAGACATACTGGACCAGATCCTCTGTTCATGTAGAAATACAAGGGCTAACCACCAAACATGGTGGTTTTCTATTCATACAGAGCCATGCTGCTATCTCAGATAGTCCTAAATACAAAAGATGGAAATGATAGGTACCCTGTATTTTCATTTTCACTATTAAGATTCACCAGTATATTTCACACCTGCTTTTTTCTTTACAGAGAGTTCACTTTAAGGAAAACCCAGATATTTGATTTTCTTTTGCCCTAACAATGTTCAATAAGAATACATACTTACAGAGGTGCACACTTCAGGAGAGAGAAAAATAAACGTCATTGATATAGAAATGCTAAGCAAAGAATGCTCATGCAAAGTTTCGCTTGACAATGTAAATGCACATTATTAATTGGTCATATCTTTTATGTTCTTAAAAACATCAGAGATAAAAACCAAGTCACGGTAGAGGCCTAAGACATTAAAGCACTAATGTTGCTTGGAGAAAAATGATAAAATGAAATGGCAGTTATCAGGCTGCTTATTTTCCTGTATATTTGAGAAATGTGTAATACCATCTTATTGCCTGTCACAAAACCCTTAAACAGAGATGAATACAACATAGAGACATCTGTGATATCAACTCCAGAAGCTGTTATAATCTGAGCAAGCACATGCCCATGATCACAAAAAGGAATTGCGTCTTCTAGCACAATGCTTTGTATCTCCTGTAGGATGGACTCTCTGAGTGGCTCTCACTATAAAGCATCGCACCTGCAGTAACCATTCTCTTTAAATACCAAAATAAATCTTAGTGTTAGAATTCTTTCATGCTTACTGACTCTGCCTGCTTTTGAACCCAGACCTTTCACCTGCCCCTCATTCTGAAAGGCATTACTCATTTCTACCTATCTATCTGTCACAGGGTTTTATATTGCCCCTGTCACTGTGGTATCTGAGTGCCTTTTACCTAAAATCAATAGCAATAGCAAAGTGTCTTGTGCGGGGAACAGACACACATGGGAACATGGCACCTCCCCCTTTTTAGCATCAAAACTCCACTTGGAATAGTGTTTTTTTATTATTTTTATTTTATTTTTGGTAGGGATTTAGGAGTGGAGAGAACTATCAATTACTTATATTCCTCAGATCTGTGGTCGTCTCACCTTTATTGTTGAAAGTTAGTTACCAAGGTAGTCAAGAATAAACCAAAAAAACCTGTGGCTACAGAATTATTTGCAACAAATACACAAATACACATACTGCAGAAAAGGACCTATGGATTACAGTGGATGAAAAGCTGGATATGAGTCAACAGTGTGCCCTTGTTGCCAAGAAGGCGAATGGCATTTTGGGCTGTATAAGTAGGGGCATTGCCAGCAGATCGAGGGACGTGATTGTTCCCCTCTATTCGACATTGGTGAGACCTCATCTGGAGTACTGTGTCCAGTTTTGGGGCCCACCGTACAAGAAGGATGTGCGTGACTTATGAGGAGAGGCTGAGAGAACTGGGATTGTTTAGTCTACAGAAGAGAAGACTGAGGGGAGATTTGATAGCTGCTTTCAACTACCTGAAAGGGGGTTCTAAAGAGAATGGATCTAGACTGTTCTCAGTGGTAGAAGATGACCGAACAAGGAGTAATGGTCTCAAGTTGCAGTTGGGAAGGTTTAGATTGGATATTAGGAAAAACTTTTTCACTAGGAGGTGAAACATTGGCATGGGTGGTGAAACAGTGGTATGGATTACCTAGGGAGGTGGTAGAATCACCTTCCTTAGAGGTTTTTAAGGTCAGGCTTGACAAAGTCCTGGCTGGGATGATTTAGTTGGGGATTGGTCCTGCTTTGAGTAGGGGGTTGGACTAGATGACCTCCTGAGGTCCCTTCCAATCCCGATATTCTATTATTCTAATTAGGAGGCACTTCAAATTAGCTATACATTTCCTTCAGTCTGGGTCATCATTATACATTGGGCCCCATATATGGGACGTGGCAGATTGAGAGGCATGTTTGAACACAGGCCCGGCTAAAGGGCAGGGCAGCCAGAAAACTTTAAAAGATTTTTTAAAAAGGTTGGGCTCCAAACACAGGTGGTGACTGGGTTGAGTAGATGAGAGGGTTATGGGTATATGCTTCCCCTCCTCCTGTCTCAGCCACTTCTCGCACTCTTGCTGGTATCTGGGAACCCAAGACTGCAAAAAAAGCAGGAGTCACAAAAGAATAGTCACCAGCTGCTCTCATGGTAGTAGCTATTCTTCTCTTCTTAATACTGTATTTGATTTAGGAGTGGGACCCTGGTAGAATGGACCAGCTCTGGATTGAGGGAGGGAGAGCAATGAGGGATGGAATGAAGGAGATATAAGCCCTCCCCAAGAGGAGAAAAAGGGGAGACTCTCGGGGAGTGAAAGAATGGAGAAGCCTATAGGAATCACCTGTTTGATCCAGGAGAAATTAGGGCAAAACCCTGAGGAACTTCAGGGAGTGAGTGAGAAGGGGAATTACCTCCTGAAAATGCCAGAGAAAATTAATCTGCTCTCGAAAGAAACAGGAATAGGAAATAGGTCTATTCTTTTCCTCTAAGTATACCAGGGAGGGAATGGGGAAGGAGCCCTTCCCTGAAGATGCCTGTGAAGGGCAGCAGGCCACTGGACTTCCCACCAAAATGACAAGTGCTGGTTTGGGGAACCAAGGAATTGGGCAAGGAGTACTTGGAGATGAAGGGCCTGTTGCAGTATGTCTACAGTGCAATTAGCCACCCGGGGCTGGCTCATGCAGGTGAATTGGGCTAAGAGGATGCTCAACTGGGGGGGCAGATATTCAGGCTTGGGCTGCAGCCTGACTTTTGGACCCTCCCACCTCACAGGAGCCCAGAGTCAGGACTCCAGCCTGAACTGGAATGTCTACACCAAAATTAAACAGCCCTTTAGCCTGAGACCAAGTCAGCTGGCACAGGCCAGTCATGGGTTTTTAATTCCAGGCAGACATACCCTTGGAAAGCATCCATAGGTTTGGATAAGCATTTAAACATCTGGAGACTTATCCAAATGCCAGAACTGATGAGATTCTGCTCATTAAGATATAAAAAACAAAGTTCACCAGGCCACGCACACAGCCTTCAGCAGCTTGGGCCAAGCAGGCCCCAAATACACAGCTTCTTTGTCAATTGTTTCCAGAAATATTTTTAAATGCTGAATACTAAACTTTCTACATTTTTTTTTCCATTCAAAACCTATTAAGTCAGATTTATAAGGCTATAGTTGCTGGAAGGTTAGAGAGAGGATAACAAAATTTCAAAAATAATTGACATTTTGATTAGCTATTTTGCTCTTTTCTTTGGGGGAGGGGAACAAAAGCAATGAGTTTCAGTAATTAGTCCCAGTGGCAGTAACAGATTTTAGTCATTGATGGCAAAAAGCCTCAAAAAGGCTTGCAAGTTCTGATAAAGTGATCCAAACTTCTCTGGTCTGCAGGGAGAATTGGAAATCTTGAAGGAACAGGCTTTCCTGTCAGATTGTTGCTTGGATTCAGCCAGGGAAAAGTACTGCCAGAGCAGTTCCTCTTACTGCACACTGGTACATCTGCTCCCAGTGCTGGTTGAAACGGGAAACATCAGAGATATGTGGAGATGGGACGTGAGGGCAGGGGGAGTCAAGCAGAGATTTTCTAAAAGCGCAAATGGGAGCTGAGTCTTTCAGGGAGCTGGATGCTTAAGTACCCTTTGTGTCTTTGAGAAATCTCCCCCATTGCCAATATTTTTCAGATCTTTGGACAAACATTCAAGAAAGTTATTTTAACCAAATTGGCTTGCTAATGCACAGGGCCCTCAGTATATTTAAAATTGTTCCAGAAAGACAAAATAGGACTATGGACATAGAACATTTACAAACTAAGGGCCTAATCCTGCAAACACTTATTTCTAAGCATAGCATTTACTACCAAGTGTAATCAAGAGAGTGTGCCTAGTACTAAGAGTGTACCTAGTAGTAAGAGTTTTCAGAATCTGGGGATAGGGAAACAACTGCACTCAGAGTATCACTCTTCAAGTACGAAAAGAAGATTAAAAGAGCAATGAGTTTGATGATAATGAGCTCATTCAAACCACAAGTGACCACACAAGACCCCTGGCTGTCAAAGTCGAGTGTAAAGCACTAGTTTGAAATCCACTCCTGGGAATAATCATTCTGTTTCTCAAGTGTGTTAAAGGAGGGAAATTCAACCAAAAAACACCCACCACCACAAAACCAACAACCCTGCAGTTGTTGCAGAGGGTGGCTCTTCTGGTTCCCTCCTATAACATTTTTAATTGGCAAAGATATTTTTAAAAGATTGAGTTCTCCTTCATGGCCCAGTGTCTCCTCCTGTTAGAGCTTGCAGTGAAGTCACATGATGGAGTGTCAAACATTACAGAGAATCAGGCTGCATGAGCACCCAAAAGTTGCAAGCTTGTCTGAACTTTCTCCAAAACATCTGAAACAAACATTTAGGCTGGAATGACTGGGCTGGAATTCTTCCAGTACATTATTTGCTGTCAGCTGTCAGAATGAATGCGGCTCTATGTAATGGGCATTATTCTTTTCTTACTTGCACAAGTTATACACATCTATAGTTACATTGAATTCAGTGAAGTTACTCCTGATTTATAGCAACTGAGAGCAAAACCAGACTTAATATATTGACAAATACTCACACCAGTGAGCAAGTGTGCTGCCACATTCAGCACTAGCTGCAAGTGATAGACTTCTTTGGCAGTCTGGACAAGAGGGATTTACAATAGCCCAGCTGTGAGGTTTTGAGGCCCCAGGAGCAGTGGGAAGATTATTGTCTGAGAACAGGAGCAAATATACCACAGGTTATTAAAAGAATTCTGGTCCCCTGGCAGAAAAGAACCCCGATCCTCTTCCACCTGTATCTTCATATCCAGAGAGCAGTAAATTCCTTCAGCTCCTGCCAATTCCAATTTACCACCAGGAGAGGCCATCAGCTGATTCCTGGAGCATTAGCCCATCTGCTTTTCCAGATTACTCCTTCGTGTGTGTCTATTTTTTGTTACAAGAAGTCTCCGCAGTTTAATGGCCACCTCCTAGAACTGAAGTGGTTGTTGAGTCAGAGATTGATCGGGAGATTGGGTGTACTCCTACTAAGGGCAAGCCAATATTGCAAGACAAGTTAAATGCAGAATTGCAATTAAACATCTGAGCTTCAGAATGACAGACAAAGTGATGAGTACACATGGCTGGCTTTTCCTTTATGTGACATGGTGTTCTAAAATAGTGAAAGAAAAAAAAAACAGACAAATTACCTGGCTTCTGAATCAGCAGCTTCTTTCTAACTGTTTTCTGAAATATCAACCTTCTCCTAGCAGGACTTGGGACTACTACTTTCAGGTAAAAAGAAATCTAATGATTTTTAGCATTTTTCTCTTTGATTGAAAACTGTGACATGGATTCTGAAGAAGCCAAAATTTTATATTACAAGGAGACATAAGTTCAAGAAAAATATATATTAATACACAGAAAGAAGAAGTCTGAGCAAGGGAAAGAAGTATATTAAAGTATGTCAATGTAAAGCATAGACAATGTAGTTCATGCTCTCTGCTTAGACAACACTAAAACATAACATTCAAATGTAAAATCTAGTAGAAAAAACTCTAAATGCAGTAAAGCCTTTCATGTAGGACTCCCCATGTAGCTGCCTCAGAAAAATAAAAAAGTCATCCTACCCAAATAATTATTTACCTGTGGGCCTCATCAGCATAATGAGCAAAATTTTCACAAGTACCTAAGTGACTTTGAAAAGAGGATTTAGACTCCTAAGGTCTCGGTCTCATAGGAAACTCAATGAGACGAAGGCTCTTAAGTGCCAAAGTCACTTTTCAAAATGGGACTGAGGCATTTTTGAAAATTTTACCTACATACATTGGTATTTCATAAAACTATGTAAAGAAAAGTCCCTTGCCCTGAGGAAATTAAACCTCACTCATATACAATGCAACTGCAATACAGTGCAGACATGGTCAGAGGAGAACAACGTTGGAAGCAAAAGAAAACAAAGCAGATTTTACAACCAGAGGAAAACTCACAACAGAAAACCTGAAAGCCCCAATCAGAAACTTGGAGAGAATAAAATAAACTCCAGTGGAATGTTCACAGCCACAGGGATACTTCCGTGCTACAGCTCAGCCCCTTGTTTTCCAGAAAGGATTCACACACCCCTTCTGCAGAAAGTGGGCACAGGTAGTGTTTCCACTGAACATGTCCCCCAGAGTTCTGGGGGTTGAGGCCCCTTTAAACTCCAAAATGGGCTCCATAGGGTCACTGCTAACAGGGGTGTCTTTGGAACACACTGAAGCAGCACATCTCCCTGTTGATCTGGCCACTTCTTATCTCCCAAAGCCAAAATGGGGAACCCTGGGCTGCACTGGCTATTACTAGGCCCCTCACTGGAAAAGAGAGTATAGTCTCCTTCAGCCACTGCAACCTGTGAAATTGTGTTATGAGATGCTCTCTGTTATGGGGCAGCAGGAGCTGGGCAACGGGCAAGACACTGGGTGAACTTATCCCGCAGACAGATAAAACTAAAAATAAAATAAACACAACAATAAAAACTTATAAATACCACAATTAAAGTAGCCATAGCCTGCAATAATGAATTACCTCAGAGAGAACAAACACAGGAATAATATTCTCGCAATGTTAATTACAGAGAGAATTCTCTTTGCGCTCACAAACAGATTAAAGGGTGACATTTTGCTCTCATTTATACCAATGTAAAGTCAGAGTAATACCACTGTCTTCTCTGGAGTTCATTTGCATTTACACCTGTGTAAATGATAACAGAATGCACTTCAGAGGGGAGAGAGAATTCCATTGCAACTGCTGGGTAATGAGGAAAAGCTGTGCTATACTGGGGAACTCAGTATCACAATGGAAAGGCTGATACAAGAGCCTAACAAACTGTGGTTGTTACAAGGAAAGTCAAGCTAGAGACCAGATTTGATAAAATACAAGCCATTGGCAATTATTTACCCCTTCCCAAGATCTTCTCCAATGTATATATGGACAGCAGGAGATTTATCCACTGGTTGATATCAATGCGAACTCTTTCCAATACTAAATTAGTAGTTCCGAGGAGATTGTTGCAGATATAACTCTGTGCCCTGATATGTTGGCTGGTAAAACCAAAGGATTTTACAATCAATGAAGGAAAATTTAAAATCAATGCATGTGCTATTTTTTTTTGTATGAGAGAATTTTTTTTTGTCAGTAACAAAATATGAAAGGAAAGAAATTCCAATAATACAGGAGTTAGTTGGGGATCTGCAAATGCCCGACAAATTCTGTAAAAATCTCTGATAAATAATCCTACTTTATAGGTGGTGTGCCCTGCATAGGAGGAGGCAGCATGTCTGATACGTTAACAGCAGAACTTAGTTTGTGGAGGTTTAAAGAGATTCCAGCACATTTTGTCCCCATCTTCCTTTTTTGGTTATAATCAGAAAATCTATTTTCCAAATGTGGAATAAATCATACTGGAGAATATTTCACTTGCTGCTAGTTTGTCTATAGGTTATGGCAGCCCCACAGAAAAAAAAAGTTTTATAGAAGGAAAAAATTTAATAGAGACAATATTTGTCATTCTTAAAACTAAGGCACAGGTCTAGGACATGTTTCATACAATATTTATGTGCCTTCTTAGATAGCTTTTAAAGAGGGAGAGAAAAGAGAGTGTGCACATGGTGAAAGCAAGTGTCCCAAATACAAGGCACCCTATTAATTCAGATCAGAATTACTCATATTAACTTATAAGTGGGAGTAATTAATGTAGTATTTAATATTCAGTTATGTGTAGGCGTTAGAGCAACAGAAAATATATGAGGAGTGGATAGCATCTCAGGAGGAATAGTGGGCGATGCAGTCACAAGCAAAAAAGGAGATAGTGAAGTATTATTTGTATTACAGTCAGGTGGAAAGTAACTTAAAGGAATTACCTGTACTCCAGAGTCCTGAGCAGAGGACTGGGCCTCGACCAGAAGGGGCGGGGCCTTTAAATCCCCGGGCCCTTTAAAACTAGATTTAAATGGCCCAGGGATCTGGTGCAGTAGCAGCTGCGGGGAGCCCCTGGCCCTTTAAATCACTGCCGGAGCCCAACTGCCGGAGCCCTGGGGTAGCAGCAGTGGGTCTCCAGCGGTAATTTAAAGGGCTCGGGCCAATAGCGGTGGTTAGAGCCCTGGACCCTTTAAATCACTGCCTAAGCCCCACCGCCGCTACCCCAGGACTCTGGGGTAACGGTGGCGGGGCTCTGACAATTATTTAAAGGGGTAGGGGCTCCCAGTCTCTCCTACTGCAGCGGAGCCCCAAGCCTTTTAATTGCCACTGGAGCCCCAGGGTCCCGGCTGCCGCCGCAACTCCAGGGCTCCGGCAGCAGGGCTCCAGTGGTAATACACTGCATGGCTGAGACTGGGGCATCCTTGAGTTAGGCACGGTGCAAACATTCCCTCAGAGACATTCTCCCCTGCCCTTAAAAGCTTACAATCTAGACCAGTGGTCGCCAACCTTTCGGACCTCAGGGACCACTAAACTCACAATTTTGAATCCCGCGGACCACTAACATGAATTTTTTTTAAAAGGCCCGGGGGGAGGGGGGGAGTGGGGGGGGTTGTTTAACTTTTAAATGACTTTTGTGTTATGCCTTTTCATATAACCTTGTTTTAGAAACTCTGTATTGAACTTTGGTAATCTGTTATAGCCCCCAAGGTAGTATAATTAAGGTAAAAGAAAAATGTCTCTGCTAGAAGTAGAATAAGATCTCTCCCCCCCCCCCCCACTTTATAATCAAGTGCCCTGTTGAATGAATGAGGTGTGAATGAGGAAGGAGAGACAGATCAAGGACAATCAAACTTGTCAAGTGGGCTGACTAAGAGCAGACATAACCCTCAGGGGTTAGCACCAGACCAGAGAGAAGCAGCAAAAAGGAGCAATGGACACAGACCCAGATTTGCAGGAGAGGGAAGCTGCTATAAAATAGCAAACTTGGCAAAAATTTTACCTTGCGCCTCTGCCCCCCCCCTCCCCCCCATTCCCTTTTCAAAATCGCTTTAGGTCCTTGTTTGGTGGTTTTCTCTTCCTGGCACACAACTCATCTAAATATCACTGCTCTTTCATTTATTACAGAAAAAAGTTTTTAAATACCCTGAAAACTATTTAAAATGCAATTTGCTAATTTAAAAATAGAGATGATGGTAGCTATTCCCTGCAAAGTGGGAAAGCACCCTGTTCCCCGGCAGGTATGCGGGGCTCCCGCCACTTACCTCCTCCCCCCCCCCCCCTCCGGCTTGCCTCCTCTCCTCTCCCAGCTCCGCTCTCGCTCTTCTCCCCCCCCACCCCCTCACCTCTTCTCTCCCGGCCCCGGCTCCGTCTCCGGCCCCGCTCTTCTCCCCACCCCGCTCGCCTCTTCTCTCCCGGCCCCGGCTCCGTCTCCGGCCCCGCTCTTCTCCCCCTCCCCGGCTCGCCTCTCTTACTGACCCCACCCCTCTCCTCCGGCTGCAGCTCCGAGGACCACCCAAATTTTCTCGCGGACCACTGGTTGGCGACCGCTGATCTAGACAGCCAAGATAGGCAAACAATGAAAGAGGAAAGGGAGGCACATAGGGAAATTTGCCCAAGGTCACACAGTGACAGAGAAGAATAAAACCTGTGTTCTCCTCAGTCCCAATGCACTGTCCAAACCACTACTACATACTGCCTCTCCAAGCAACTATCATAATTAAGATGTCTAGGTGAGGGATGGGGTTGAGTAGGGACAGGCTGTGGAACTGCTGGCTTTGGTGGCTTTTACTTGACTGGGCTCTGTAAGCTAAGTGCTTTACTTTAGAACTAGCCTTTCAAAATCCCCTAAGCCCAGATTTCATTGTGCTCCACTGTCACCCACCGTTCTCAGTACCAGGTTTGCCATGGCACCAGTGGAGCCGTGGTGTTGGGCCCAAAATCAGAAGGGATCCCAGCTAGCCTGATCCCCTGGCTGGCCTGCTCTGCCCCTGAACCCGCCCCACCTCTTCCCACTTCTGCTCCACCCCAGCCCTGCCCCCACTCTGTCCCTTCCCTGAGCTACACGTTCCGGGGGACTGCAGCAGGGATCAGGCCCGCACTGCACTCACTGGGTGACAGGAAGTGGAGTGGCCGCCCCCCCCACTCCGTGCTGCCAGTGAGTGCTGGGGGGTATTTCTCCCCTGACCCCCCCCCCAATCCTGTGGAGGAAATGGAGTGATAGGGAAGGGGCAGTAGGGAAGGATGGGTGTGGGATGAGGAGGAGATGGAGCGGTGGGGAAGGTGCATGGGATGAGTAAGAGAAGTAATGGGGGAAACGGAGGCAGGCGGAAGCTGGAAGGCAGGGGCCACTGAAGCCCAGCATGCAGCACACCCTTGGCAGAAGCTGGGGCTCCCCTGTAAGCAGGCCCATGAAACCCTCACCCTCTGCCAGCTGGAGAAGCCAGGGAAACACCCCATTCCACAATTCTCTGAGTCTTTGGGAGGGAATCACAGGCACTTGGTAGTCCTGTTTAAATAAAAACATTGGGCCTACTTCTTCCCAGCTGTAAGGCCATCATCTTCTGGGGTGGGTAAGGACCAGCATGTCCAGGATAAGGCATGGAATGGATGCAGTAGATTTTGTCTGAGAAGTAAAATTTAAAAACGACAAAGAGAACCTTTAAAATGTAACTAAATAAAAGTCCTGTAAAAGCTAACCAATCTGCACTTTGCTAAACCACCCACGTTCGAATTTGAGCCAAAACAAATTGGTGGATTTTCCTCATCTCTCAAAGATTTAATAGCAGATACTACAGTGAGGTCTTGTATTTCATTATTTCTGAAAAATTTAGGACAGTATATTGGCTCATAATTATTTATAATGCCTCATAATCTAAGATTCTGCTAACACTGACAAAAAAGGAGAATATAATTTTGTGATGCACTATCATGAGGCTTTCATGGGACTGTGATTCACCTTATCTGCTGCCCCTGTCTCCAGCAGAGAGGCTTTCATAGGACTGTGATTCACCTTATCTCCTGCCCCTGTCTCCAGCAGAGAAGACCTGCATATGCTTAACTGGGTGTCAGCTCCCTGACACCTCCAGTCTTTTAGCCACAAAAATAATCTCTTCAGAGCTATGCCAACCTTTCAGGTTGACAATAGGCACATGCTCCTCCCTGAGTCCTTTTGAAGAGTTCCCCTGTAGTGTTCAGCCCCTTATCCAATGAACACTCACTGCTGTACCAGGTTTGCTGTCCCCAAGGGAACAGTACACACCAGCCTCAATGATTCCACCCAGGATAAATTCTTGTATAACACCACAGAACTGAGTTATGTTTATAGTGAAAACAATCATACATTTATTATCAAAGATTAAGATTTAAGAGATAGTGAGTAAGGATAATAGAAACAGAAAGGTTGCATAGAGAACAAAATCATAGCATGCTTTCTAAAGATTAAAGGCTAACCTGTCTAAGTAAGTACCTCACCCAAAGGTCCTTTATCGTACTTCCACCCAGGGCAGGAATCCTGTTTTCTTGAATGTCATCAATTATAATATTGTCTGATTACTTCCTCAGGTTGAGGCTAGGGGGTGTCTTTACCTTCCTCTTATGTTCCTGAAGGTCAGTGTCTGCCCTCAGAGACAGGGCAAGCCCCAGAGTTTCATGCACTGGGGTGCTCCCTTCCTGTTGACTCTGTGTCTAAATAGGGTTTCCATTGTGTAAGCTTATGGAGCTTAATTCACATATTGATAGAGATACACATCTTACCTCCTGTTTGGAAGAAACCTGTTTTTCAGTTTGGTTGGTGACAGACTTCAAAACATATTTTCAGTACATATACACAACTCTTTAAACATGGCGGAATGATTATGAGGATCAGTGTCACACAAGGACCTAACAGAGGCCAAGAGTTTTTAAAGGGTATGTAAAGTTAGGGTCCTAAATATAGAATTTGTGTTTAAAGGCCAAATCCAAAGCCCACTGAAGTTAATGGGAGTTCTTCCTTTTACTTCCGTGAGCTTTGAATCAAACTTTGCATGGTCTAATTTTGGGAAGTCCAAAGCACACAAGTACTCCCATTGACTTCAATGACACACCACAGGACTTAAAAATGAATGGAGAAGCCTAAACTTCAGCTGTTGATTTTTCAAGTCTTGGTCTGAATGTCTGATGCAAAGTATTCAAAATATAATTAATTTTAAATTACCTTAACAATTTGTAAGCTAAAATTTGGTAACTCACATATCAACTCCTACATTAAAAGGTGACTCTTTTGATGGACTTTTCTACCAATTCGAGTATCTCCCATTAATGTGTTCATGCTAATGAGATCTAAACAGCAGGAGGTGAACACCATTTCTTTATTAGACGTACATGGTTGCCTTCATTTGATGTGACTTCTTCTGACATCTTTTTAGATTCCATTTGCAGCTCTTCTTATGTCAAAGTTTAATAGTGAACCTATTCTAGTTTCAGAAATAAATTATCCATTCATCACACTCCAACAGTGGGCAGAAATTGCACACACTTAAAAGCCTGTAAGCAGCTCCCCGTGGAAGTTAATTATCACACTTTATAATTTTGTTTTTAGCAGCGAAGTACAGTAGAAAGCCCCACTGGGCCAGATTCTGACCTTAGCAATACCAGTGTAAATCCAAGTATTTCCAATGAAGTCAGTAGAGTTGCTTCAATTTTTTGCAAGGGACAGTGATGTCAGAATCTGATCCATTAACTTAAATGCCACATGCTTTTTATGTGATATTGGCAATTGAGGCACAGGTTTCAAAGTAATCGCTTTCCTACCCGTTCATACAAAACACCATTTTTTCCATGCCCAACTTGATATGTTGGGATAGAGAAGCCTCATTTTCTTCTCACTTACAGGAGCAAAGAATTAAACAGGTGAGTGAAAGAGGAGCCAGGCCCAAAGATTCAACCTGTCAGCTCAAACCACTAGTTAGTAGCAGACACATGCCAAAATCAATCATCATGATTACAAGGAAATAGAAGGGTTCACCACGTGGCATGTGCCTTCCTCAGCAGCATGGGAGATGTATTCCCATGCAGGTTTGGAGCTCTGCTCTGTGAGGACTCAGGAGCTTTCATGACATATGCCTCCTCTGGCAAGCAACTCCCTCCAGGTTAAGAGATGTGTAATCAATTAACACGGCTGCATCACACTGCAAAACTCAGTTCAGCTCTGCCGTGTAAACTGGGAGCCTTTTGCTACAGTGTATGAGTCTTCTCTATAAGTCCCAAGAGCAAAAGTTGGGAATCCCTGCATGTTATCAAAGAGTGATAGGTCATCTATCCACAAGTGCCTGCTGTTGCTGTTATTATTTAATTCTATTTCAGTTGTGCCTATAGGCTACAAACAGGGCAACTTCTTGCCAACAGTTCTAATAGAAGATCATTCCAAAAATAAAGGAAATCAGTTGGTCCTGTCCTACTCACCCATGACGTTAGAAACCAGTTCATCAATTGGCAACTTGTTTCTAGATCTTCTGATGTGGTGTTTGGGGAAAAAAAACTATAAGTTTAAATTACATGGGGGCAGGGCAGAGGAACAGGGAGAAGCAGTTTGTGAAATCAAATTAGCTTTGTGAATCCAGAATGTATTTTGCAAATTCCACAAGGTTTTTCCAGCCCATATTGAAAATAAACAGAGCCACCAGCAAAAGGAAGGGAAATTTTTAAATGCATTGGATAGATTTCACAGAGCACTGAAAGCAGTCAACCAAATTTGGGTCCAATTACAAAACTGTGAAGAGATGCCAAACGGGACTCAATGTATGAAGAATGAACTATCCACAGCGATATAGAGCTGGGTAGGATTTTGCCTCTATAGACACTTGTGGAGAACTCTATGCTATATGATTTGCAGGTTGATTTGAACAAAAATTGTTGCTGACAAAGTGCAGCTAACGCCACGTGACAGTGAAAGGATTCTTCTCCTTTATTGTTTGTATTAGAAAACTGCCTAGGAGCCCAGTCATAGGCCAACACTCCGTGGTGCAGCTGCTTTACACACCCCCAAACAAAGGGAGGGCCTCTGCCCCAGAGAGCTGTCAGTCAGAGCTTACAGCAGCTGTGTCACTGTAGTGCTGCTAACGCTGACACTCTAAACCCACAGGAGGGAGCTCTCCCATTGACTTCATTTCTCCAACCCCCGCAAGTGGCAGTAGCTAGATCAGTGGAATAAACTCTCCTGCTGACAGAGCACTGCCCACACTGGTGCTTAGCTCAGTGTAACTTATGTCACTCAGAGGGGTGGCTTATTACACCCTTGAGCGTCATAACGTCTACTGACATAAACTGTAGGGTGCACACAGCCTAGGTAAATTTGAGAAAGTAAATTATATGGCATCAGAATATTAAGAAATGACCCTACAGAGGACTCAGTCCTACAAGGTACAGAGTGCTCTCAACTGCCATTGACTTCAGTGGCATGTAAGAGAGCTTAGAACCTTATAGGATGAAGGCAGACTGATCATACCTGGTCCCTGTTTCATGGACTTCATTGACCTCACTTAATTTCCTGAACAATTCAAGGTGTCATTTTTAATCCATCAAGCATTTTGAGTCATGGCGATGTTACAGGTTGCTTCTCCTCCTCCCCAGCTGAAGAGCTTAACTCAACTATCCTTACATTGTTGGTGTTGGTTGAGGATTTTACTCCATCTCTCCAAGATTTCTCACAGGATGTTCTTACTCACGAGCCCTGGCCTCTGGCACACGTCATCTCCCCTTGTCCCACCACAGAGAGAGGGCCTATCGTTCAGATTAGCTTCTTCTGCAGGGATGAACTGAAGGAGAGAGAACTTTTTATAAAAAGGGAGGTGGGGTCTTTTAGAATGTTATCAACATTTTTGTCAGTGTTGATGAGTTAGGCGGTTTGTTTTAACTATATTGTAAGTACACCTAGTGATTTATGAGAGGCAATGTCATAAAGCAATGAAATACATATACGGTAGGAGGGTAAACCAGGAGGCAAGCCACATCTTAGTGTTATTAGAGAATGTTTTTTCACTCTTCTTTGTGCCTTTATCACATGTTAATTGTCAAAGAGCTAGTATCAAACCTGAATTCACCTTGCTTTGGGTTAGATCTGAACACATTTCGATGTTTTGGTTTGGTCTTTCTCCTGAGCTTTCTATTTATTAATGACCCCATAGCTATGAAATTCTTGGGTGAGGGAAAATAAGGCAATAAATCAATATTTTATGCAGTCATCTGCTGTGCAAATGTAATTGTGTATTTTTATTACAATAGTAGCCAAGCTTGGCTGGACTAATGATTTTCTTTGTTTTTTATTAATACCTGGAACATAACATCCTTTTATTAACTTCAGCAGCCAAAGTGAGAGTAAAAATCCAAAGAAATCCAGCAATACTACTCTTTATAGTAAAACAAAGCATGTCATTTCTTTTAACAACCTGAAAAAGACCATCATCTTCTGTCAAGTTGGACAGAGCAATGTAGGTTCTGGGTCTTTGTCTATTGGAAAGCTATAAATATGAACAATAAACAGCTAATCTCTGGCCCTTTTATAATTCTCTAATTGGTCCCATTTTGTACCAATCGATACGTTACAAGCCCCGAACAGGAAGCCCTGCTAATCATTGAAAATGACCTGCACCACCAAAAATACTACAGCACTGATTATTCATGTGAGCGCAAATGCTCTAATTATCTACTGGAGGCATCTATTCAAGACATGCTGTCAATCCTGCAGATTGGGTGCAGCAGAGTGAAACCAAATTGAGTGCCTTTTCAGCTAATTGGAAAAAAGAACCTGCCTTGACATTCCTCTCAAATTGGTCCCAAAAACAGAGAGGAAGTTTGGCCAGCATGCTGCTGAACAAGCTTTCCTATTGCTTGTCCCCTCAAGAGGCCCCAGAGCCTATGTCCAGCCATGGCAGATGGAAGGAGAATGAACACTGTAAACAGCACGGATTTTTGCAGGTCATACAAGGGGACAGCTCTTCGGAGAAAATTGCTCTCTTGCACTAATGAAAATTTGAATGAACGGTTTCCAAGTAACCTTTTGGAGTTGGTATTTGCAGATGTAATACAATGACTGATGTTACTGCTGTCACAGAAAAGCCCTCATTACATCAGAGCAGTATCATATACCAAGTCCTGGCAAAGGCTCCAAGAACTTCTGCCACCGGGTGGGAAAGCAGAGAAAGAAGAGGAGAGAAAACCATGCTACTGGTCAAGTAATAAAGGGAAGAGGCAAGTATAATCTTAAACAACTGAACATAAGCAGGAGTCCTGACAAGAATTGAAATGGGGGATATAGTCATGTCCGTTGCTGCCTCCTTTATCCTTTTCTTTCATTCTGTACTCAATCGATTTTCTTTTGGTAGCTGTTAGGACAGCTCAGGTCATGGTCCCCCTGCTGGACACTTACCATGTTGCTGTGTTTGGATCCCAACACTAGTTGTGTTTTTAAGCTCCCTTTTGGTCAGGGTTGGCTCTAGGCCAGCGGTGCTCGAGTTGCCAACTTTCTATTTGCAGAAAACCAAACACCCTTGCCCCGCCCCTTCCCCAAGGCCCTCCACCCCCTGCTCACTTCACCCCCCAACACACACCACACCCCCGTCACTCACTTTCCCCCACTTGCTCATTTTCACCGGCCACGGGCTGGGGGTTGGAGTATGGGAGGCTCTGGCTGGGGGTGCAGGCTCTGGGATGAGGCTGAAGATGAGGGGTTTGGTGTGCAGGAGGGGGCTCTGGGATGGGTGTGGAACTGAGAGGTTTGGAATGTGGGAGGGGGCTCCAGACTGGGGCGGGGGTACAGGAGGGGATGTGGGCTCTGGTGTGGGGTCAGAGATGAAGAGGAGAGAAAAGGGTGCAGAGATGAAGGGTGCAGGAGGCGGCTCCAGGCTGAGGCAGGGGGTTGGGATACCGGAGGGGATGTGGGCTCCGGGTGATACTTACCTCAGGTGGATCCCCAAAGCAGATGGCATATAGGGTGACCAGACAGCAAATGTGAAAAATCAGGACAGGGAGTGGGGGGTAATAGGAGCCTATATAAGAAAAAGACCCCAAAATCGGGACTGTCCCTATAAACTCAGGACATCTAGTCACCCTAGGCATATCCCACTGCAGGCGCCATCCTTGCAGCTCCTGGTCAATATGAGCTGTGGAGCCGGCACCTGAGGTGGAGGAAGTGTGTGGAGCCCTGTGGTTGCCCCTGTGCCTAGGAGCTGCCCAGAGGGACATGCTTCTCTCTTCCTTCCCAGGAGCTGTGTGGAGCTGGGCATGAAGCCTGCCTTCCTTACTGCAGGTGGCTAACCGGACTTTTAGTGGCTTGGTCAGCAGTGCTGACCGGAGCTTCCAGGATCCCTTTACAACTGAGAGTTCTGGCCAAGAACAGGATGCCTGGCAACCCTAAGTGGTGCCCAAACTTCTCCTGTTGCATCCCCCTTATCAGTAATGGAATCTGGCCATGCCACCCTTTACTGCGCTGTTGGCTCAGCAGAGGATCTTGGGCCAACAGCAGAGCTGGGGTGAGAACTAGGGATGAAAGAGGAGCTGGGGCTAGAGGAGAAGCTAGACTGGGGACAGAGGGGGAATGAGGGCAGAGCTGGGCTGGGGACAGGGCAGAGCAGAGAGCAGAGTAGGGCTGGGGCCAGAGTTGGGGCAGAATGGGGCTGGGCTATGCTCCCAGCCAAGGCCCTACCACACGTCCCCTTGAACATTCCTCTCCCCCCCCCCCCCTCGAAGAGGGGCATGCCCCACAGTTTGGGGATTATTGCTCTAGGCATTCTTGCTGGGCATAGACTCTGCCTGCCACTGCTTCATGGAAGTGCAACCCCATAGTCCATCTGGCTCAGGCCCCAAGACTAGTTCTGAACACCCCACCCTCCAAGATTCCCCCATAGCTTAAGCACCCTCTTCCCAGAGCTCCAATTTCCTCACCACTCTTGCTCTTTTGTTGCAATTTGATCCAAGTCTTCTGAGAGTCAATGATCCTTCCTCTTCTCCTCCTCCTCCTCCATAGCCTTGCCTGATGGTTTTGGTCTCTTCTCTAAAATAGCTGATGGGAGACCCTTCCTTTTATAGGCTTCCAGTCCCCTCTTCGGGCAAACTCCCTGGTCAGCCACTCTGTTGCTTAGTCACCGCCTACTGGAGTCCAGATTTGAAAATCTGGTTTGCCCTTAGCATTAGCCAATACTTTGTCCATTTGAGTGGACGCGCAACATGACCCTCCATTGTGATCCACTTGCTAGGTGCAAGAATTTCTTCTAACACCTTGTGTGTGTTTCAGCTCAATATGAAGGCTACAGCACCAATGTGAAGACTCACAACAGTCTTATAATCTAGACAATACTCAGAAAACAAAATGGAGTTTGTATTGATGTAAATAAATACACAGAGTTCTTAATATCAAACCGAATCATAAGTTGCAAATGGACAGGCCCCCCAAAGCATCTCATCAATTTACGCAGTCTAATACAGCATAAATATTTTTCCTTGCAATTTTAAAAAAAATCCTTGAGAATTTAAAAGGGATGAAAATATAGGATGTTTTACAAGTGTAATATGTTTCTATAGAAATTACTCTGGAAGCCTATGGAATTTAATAAAAAATTCTCTCCTTCGTATAAGATTTTTCAGCCATCCTCTAGAAATTTTTATTAAATACAATAGGATGGTCCAAAAACAAACATTGCTCTTAACAGGACAAGCACACTGTCCATCAGTGGTTGCAGAATAGGCCGCCTTACTATGCTTTGAAGTGTTTTACCTGCATGTTTATTACACCACCAACAAATATGCTACATTTGTGCTACATCGTAAGACTGCCTGTCACACAAATATTGAACTATCGCATTTTTAATACTGGATGACACAGCAAAGAGTACCCATAAATTATGGACTGATTAAAAACACATTAAAAGCTGTACTTTGGCTAAAGCTAAACTTAGATAGCAATCCCAACCAGTAATATAGATTGGCTCCATGAGGCCAGCAAAAAGGATAGAGGAAGGAAAGATAGTTAAAATATAGTTAGAAAAACTAGAGAAAAGACAAGAATATGAAATCTTATCCAGAGAGGTAAATCAAATTCTCCTTAAATAGTCATGAAAAAATATAGAAATACAATACCTGAATTTAAAAAAGGTCATTTATAAGAGAATAATTGTAGTGTATTTGCAACCTCCTACAGTAGGAAAATTCATGAATAATATCAGGGGTATTTACATGATCCACTTTTCTCTTGGACAGTGTTTGCTTAATGTAATGAGATCTGGATTGCTTGAATAAAATACAAATTTTAGAGTGTTATACCTGAATCTGACCATGCATGTTTTTTTAAAAAAGCGAACAAAGTATTTATGCATATAATTCTTAATGTTAATATTGCCAAACAACTGCATTAATATTGCAGGCTACTGGGACTGAATTAGCACTGCTCACAAATGAACACCATTACAGGCCAAGCACATTACAGGAATACCTTCTGTATAACTATTCTTTGAGGTTTGTTTCTATTCAGGTCAAGGCCTTAACATTCTAAGTTAATTTGAACAATTCTAATCTTATTTTGGGAGGCAAACAGTGCAGGAGAGCAGAATGTACTGATGGAAGATGGATTGACTTTATTCACTGAAACCCAAGTTAAAATTACTGTTGTCTCTCACTATATGTATAAATATATATACACACACATGCTTATATACCTATTGACATACACACACGTATATATAGATGCAACCCACCATTATCTCATGTCTGAAAATTATATTTACAGATGCAAAAAGTAAATAATACCAGCTGAAAAACTTTCCTTTTCATTATCCTTCAGCACCGCATAAGTTATACAAAACAGCTGTCCCTAGTGACAAAGTATAAAAGTCAGTTGTACTGTGAGAGTAAAACCAGAGTATTTTTACTAAAAACATGCCCATTTACAACACAAATGAGAGAGCTCTCTTCTTTGAAACTCAAAGTCAGGAGCTTGCAAATTGTGCAGGTGTTGGATTTATTCCTCACTTCCCTCCCCACTTCATGTCCTAAAAACCCCATGGTTTTCAGTGTACTATTTGAGTATTATTGTATTTGTGGCAGTCCATTTGTATACTCACCTGTTGGGGAGTTTTATCAGTTTGTGGGGATTCAATGAATGCCAATTTTCTGTCTTCTGAAGAGGAGGCAGCATCTTACACTAACTGGCCTTCAGCAGATTAGAGCTTGCACCTGATTGTGCTTGAGTCCCTAGGCATGCTGGGAACACTGTCCTAACCTGATCATTACACCATGGGAAACAAGCACTTTGATTGTGTGAGGGGGAATTTTGGGAAGCTGTCTCCCTCTCAAAGGACAGGGCAGATGTTCAGCTGGCGTGTTCTTATGAAGTCAGTGCAGCTCTGCTAATTCAGGCCAGCTGAGGATCAATCAATGGCACTTTGACGATTTTCACCAGCTGAGGATCTGCTCCAGGGTTTGGCTGCCCTTTCACCCTCCCAGTTGCTTTTAGGAAGGAGGGGACTAGTGTTAGTGATCATGTAAATGAACTGTGGGCTTGTCTACTTTTCAAGCACTGATGTAATACCATCTTCTTTTGTAACAAAAACTACAGCTGACTTGTTTATATTTGCATCAATGTTCTCACTATCATTTCTTAGTAAACATCATACCATACCTGCCAATCATGATAATGGAAATATGGGCTGTGGAGTACCCTGGGTCTATAGAGAAGGTGTAGTGGGCAGAGCAACTGTTGACACGGAAAAGAGATAATGTTTAAAGTCTGTAGAGTGAGAACTACAGGGGAGAATAGCAATGCAGTCTTTAAGCCTAACATTTGTATTGACATCCCTTCATAAAGTGGGTTTATGAGATAAATGTATTTATGCAGACTATGGGGAAAAGCTACAGAAGTTGAAATGAGAGAGGAGATAAGTCTGTATGCAGAACACAAGGGTTTCTGTGATCTTCCAGGGAAATGGAGGAATTAAACTGATATTTGGCTGGAATTGACTCGACACCCACACTTGACAATTCTGCTACAAAGATCAGCTATACAGAAGCTTGCAGAAGTGCTACCTGTGATGCTTTGGGGTTCACCCAGAGCAGTAAGGTGTTGTGTATCAGTGCCTGTCCTGACAACTGTGGGCTGTATCTGCTCTGGGCAGTTTTGGCTTAGAGCCCTGACACCAGGACCCTGTTTATGGAACCACGATCTCACCCTGGCTTCCAGCAGCCTGTTTACTTCTTATAGGATAACAGCTCTTTTGGCCCAGAGTTTCCCCAAAACTGTTTTTCCTGTAGCATCCAGTCTCTCTTGCTAGAACATTCACAAAAACCTTATCGGTTCCTCTGAAGAGAAAGACCACAACGCCAGCTTGTTAGGTTGGCTGAGGGCCTGAACCTTCAGGCTGAAATACTGCACTAGATGGTTGTGTAATAAAACAAGATTAAGTTTATTAACAAAGAGCAGATATTTAAGTAGAAGGAATCGAGATAGAAATGGTTACAAACCAAAATAAAAAACATGCTCTTGAGACTAAAACCAGACTAAACAAACTAGTCGTGATCAAAGTAAGATTCTAACCCGAGCTGCTTTGCCAGCATCCAATCACTTGGTTTCTTCAACTCATCAGCTGAGGATAATTTACAGGTTTTCTCCCCATTTCTTTCCATATAGTCCAGGAGACCTTTGCAATGCGTTATCCTGGACTGTATCCCCAAATATAGTTCCTTTCCCCTCTTAGGTGTAGACACCATGTTGGCTTCTCCCCCAGTTGTGATTTTTGAAATGGTAATGATCCTCCTACAATCTTGAAAACAGATGAATAGCTGCCTCTCATTGGCCACACCTGGCTTCAGGTGTCAGCTCCTTCTGGAAAAAACCTGTTTATCAACTTCCCCTGATACGCCCAGTTGACACATATTTCAAATATTTCCAGCACCTCTGTATAATTCTTTGTTGGTGAGTCATACCCACATCACAGAAGAATATTAATGAGCAGTTTTCCAATGCTTATTACATTGCCCCCTTTTGGATCAATATCATGATAACAATGGGTAAGATGTACTGAGCTTGTCAGGCTAGCTGAGACTCATTGCTCCATACTAGGGAACCCCAGGCTAGTTACCCAGACCAAATTCAGATCTGGTATAAATAGAGACAATCCAATGAAGCTGATGGAGTTACATCAGACTACACCAAGCCTGGATTTATCTTAGGGCGACAAGACATCAAATGTGAAAAATTGGGACAGAGGTTGGAGGGGTACTAGAAGCCTATATAAGAAAAAGACCCAAAAATCGTGAATATCCCTATAATATCGGGACATCTGGTCATCCTAATTTTGCTCTTTGTTTGCAGAGGGCTTTGTAAATTTCCCTCCACCCTTCAGGAAAGATATTTGATTTATACTTAGCATAAACAATGGTACTGTATTTTAGATAATGAAATAATGAGTTTTAGCAATAACTAGACCATCATAATTTTGGGAAGGGGTGGCTGAAAATGGCTAGGATACCAAATCCTACCGTCCAGGTGAATTCATATATAATTTTCTTTTGAACAGGAGACTCCTTACCTCCTGATCTCCTGAAGACAAAGTGTTAAAATGACGTCTATCTGTTCTGGTCAGAGTAACAGAGCTCATGGAATTGTTCAAAAAGGCCAAGGCTAAGCCCAAAGTCTCCCAGCAGAGGATAAAGGTCAAAGAGGAGGGGGGGGGGGAAGTCTTGTAGATCAATTTCACTTCATTAGTTTTCATTGCATGAGTGTGCTGTGAAAGTTGCAACATAAGGAGATTTTAATAATATCTGCAGAACATTTACACTGGCTTCATGGTAATTAATAAAAAGCTGCGCCAGAAGTGTAGGATGAGACAGGCGCACAACAGAAGACACCTGGGTTTTAAGTCCTGCCTCCTTCATGCTGTAAGCACATTAAAATAAACACACCCGCAGAACTATTTTAATAAGAAATCCACAAAAGAGAGATGGGGCAGATCAGCGGTGGAGTATCGTTTCATAGCAGGAAACACTATTTTCAATTTAGGAGAGAATCCTTTGCTTTCTTCCTTATGAACGGGAAGGGCAAAAATGTAGTAAAGTCTTCATAGATAAGGGACCTCACTCCATATAGTGTTACACCTTCAGTGACAAGGCTTTAGTTTGAAGCATGACTTTATTACCCTTTGAATGCTTGGGAGTATTCTGCAGGCAAGTCCTTCCAATTCCCTCTGCAGCGCTCTCCCCACACAGTTCCCGGGTGGCAGCAAGAGCCCACTTGAAGCACCTCCATCCTAATTGAAAGGGGCAGCTCCCACTTCTCTCACTGCATAATTTATATCCCTATTAACAAACAAATGGATACCCAGACAACCTTCAAAATTGTTTCATAATATAAATAATGCAAACCCACTTCTCCAACCAACTCTGTTCCTGAGTCCTCAGACAAGTCAGCAGCTGTTTTGCACAATGGCAGCATATTTGCATTGTTTCTTTACCTGGCTGTAATAGTATCTGTAAGGTCTTAGATCAGGGGTGGGGAACCTTTTTTCTGCCAAGGGCCATTTGGACATTTATAATGTCATTCGCGGGCCGCTCCCCCCCCCTCCCGAGGAAGACCAGGCTGGCAACGGGAGCTGAGACCCCAGCTGGCAAGGGGGCAGCGGGGGAAACCCCAAAGCAGTGGCAGGCGGAGTGCTTAGCCCTGCACTGCTTTGGGGTTTCCCCCCCTGGCCCCTTGCCAGCCGGGGTCCTGCCGCCTGCCCCAGTCAGCTCCCGCTATCAGCCTGGGTGTAGGGGGTAATCTTCCTTTACCCCCGCCCAGCCTCCCCCCATCTAACCGCCTTTCCTCCCCCCATCTCTGCCTGGCCCAGCCCATCCCACCGAACCTAACCTCCTCCCCCCTCCCAATCCCAACCCAGCCTCCTGACCCGCCCAGCCCAGCATCCGCCCCACCCCCCCCAAACCTCCTTCCCTCCCACACCCACGCCTCGCCTGACCCGCCCAGCCCGGTCTCTCTTCCCCCCTCCCTCCCCTTGACCTTCGGCTCCCCGCAACTCCTCGTTTCATCACCCGGCTGATGGTGGCTGCGCGGCGCTTCCTGGCCCCTTCGCGGAGCCACCCCTGGCCGGCGGTGGTGGCCCACGCGGCGCTTCCCGGCCCATTCGCAGAGCTGCCCCCGGCCGGTGGCAGCTTCCCGCGAGGCGCTTCCTGGCCCCTTCGCGGAGCTGTCCTTGGCCGGCGGCCGCAGGCCGGACAAAATGATTTGGCAGGCCGTATAAGGCCCGCGGGCCGGAGGTTCCCCACCCCTGTCTTAGATGGACTACAAATAAAAAGGGGGCTCTCTTGTTGCAAATGGTTCCAAAGCACAGTAAGGCCCAACACTGACTGAACACATTCTGGTCTTAGATAGACTGAACTGGGCTTTTTTAGATTATGTTCCTAAATACACACTACTAGAAATTTATCTTTAATTATTTCATTAAGATTAAGTGGCAATAGCATTATTCATTTAAAGATTAAATACAGATATGAAAAAGGGGGTTTCCTTATTTTGCTTCTTCATGAAGAAGTACCAAGATCTATAGGGTTTTCTTTTTTATAAATAAAATCTTTTTAGTCTGTTTGTTTTATTTCTTTAATATAAACAGAAATGCCAGTGTTTCATCCTTGCTCCCTTCCTATGTTGATGGATATTATGGAAGGCTCATGCTGTGAGAGATTTCTCAATCTTCAATAGAAGAGGTTGAATCCATTCAACAATGAGGGCTTCTCTCCCAAGCGTTCCAGTAAGTGGTTGGTGTTAAAAAAAATGATGAGTCATACACTCTCAACCGAAACAGGTCCCTATTTTAGTTAATCATAGTTTACCTGCTTATTATCTCTGAAATCAAACACCTAGTAACACTTCATGGTGTCTTCCAGGGGAAAGGAATCCTACATTTCTAATCTTAAAAAGTAGGGCAAATAGCCCTTTATACCAACCTTCTTTATAGGAAAACAGAAATTGCCAAACTGTATCAGACACAGGATCCACCGAGTCCAGTATCTTGCCTGTGACACTGGCCAGCACCAGATACTTCTGAGGAAAGTGTAAGAACCCTGCAGTAGCAGATGTTGGACAATCAGCTCTCTACATTAGGTCTCATCCTCATCTCTAATAGTCAGAGATTATCTTAAACACTGTCACAAAAAAATTTAACAACCTTTCCCCAAAATATGCTATTAATTATGACAACTCTGGCTATTCTTGATATCCAGATAAATATTCAACCCCTTTTTTAATCTTGATAAACTTTTGGCCTCTGACTTCACGTGGCATGGAATTCCACAGTTTGATAACATATTGTATGAAAAATTATTTCCTGTTAGTGGTTTTGAATTTCACACATTTTCATATTATTGAATGTCCCCTTGTTGCTGTGTTATGAGCCAGGAAGAACTAAAGTTCCAGATCTACATCATTTACAGGTCATGAAGCATTAATAAAGGCACAAACCCAACCCTGTCCCCTCCCTTCTTACAGACCACTGACAAAGGCTTTCCACTGTTTCTTAAAAAGCTCCATTGAAATGGCCAACACTTGGATGATTGCATTAAAGCTACAGTCACCAGAACTTCTCCAGTCACCTGTTTTTCCAGTTGTTTATTTTATGCTCACCTACAGTATTTCAGTTACCATGTGGGAACTTAAAAAATAGTTTATACATATTTGTCCTCCCACAACTATTTGCAGTTTTCATTCCAGCCGTGGCTCCTTTGGGCTTCTATCACTGTAGCAGTAGCATCTGGCATAAGATATATTTTCTCTTAATCTTAACAAAAGGGCTCCTCTGCCCTACTTCAATCCCACAAAAAAACCCAATGCAAATGTTTTGTTCCACCATGTTGTGCAGGAGTCTCTCTAGACTAACTCCATACTCTCAGTGAGGTTGCTCCTGACGATCCCTCCCTTATCTGTATTGTTATACTCCTCCTCCCAGCTCACAGCACTCCATTTTGTTGCACATTAAATTAGACTGACAACTTTTCAGACCAACCCATCCGTGCCTTCTTCTCTGTCAGCATGCACGCTTTGTTGGTGATGCAACATGAAGAAACAGAATAATAAATGTGCTTTGTGCTTCTTGGGTTTGGAACCAGCAATTTAAAAAAGGAGCAGCATGTTTCGCACCAAGGTGAGATTGACTTGGGTGGTTGGGTGGGTTTTGTATTTTGGAAGAGGCTAGAGGGAAGGTACAGGACCGGTCTGTTAAAAGCCCTATCCCATCTTTTGTAAAAGAAATAACTTGTTCACCTTTTGTTTGTTTGCCGATTACACCCTCAATCATTTTAATATTCAACAGCGCTGGAGCTCACAGTATATGTCAGCCGCTACTGTGGCATCAGCTAGTGAAGGTGGAACAGTATAATTTGCAGGCTGCCAACAACTGCTGTGAATTGCCAGGTTCCTCCTTGTAATATAGGATGAAGGAAGAAAGTTAACAACTAAAGCTTCCCTCAGCTCTCAACTATAAATGTGTAGCTTGAAATAGTCCTGACAAAAATAATGAGTTCGCCCATGCAAAAGCAGCCCTGTATTTTTAAAAGTAAACTGCCAAAGCCCTAGTGAGAGTTTGTGTGATTATTGACAGAATTATGGCCCTAGTTGCATAATTGCAGATTTTTTAAAAGCGAACCTACGTACGTAGCCTTCATCACTGGAGTACCAGGGCACCTCACAAATCTTAGTGAATTTATCATAGCAATGCTCCTGTGAGGCAGAGAATCATCATTCCCATCTTATAAAAGGGAAAAGGCCCAGCGAGATTAAGAATGAGATTTCAAAAGCACTGAGCATCAGCCAAACTCTGCTCCCAGAGAAGGCAACAGAAATATTGACATCAATAGGAGCAAAGTCAGGCTAACCGTAAGCACTTCTGAAAATTCCAGCATCTGTGATTTGCCCAAGATTATACAGAAAGTCTACAGAACTACAAACTGAACTGTGATGCCCAAGCCAGTGTCTTAGTCACAAAGCCACTCTCCTAGCAGCTGTAGTAGCTTTTTCCCATCAAGAACAAGCTCCATTTGGATTGTATTTTCAAGCAGTGAAGTCGGGAAATATCAGAGCTAAGACTGGGTGTGGAATTCTGAGTTTTTGATGCTCAGTCAGGGTCTATGAGCTCTAGAGGACGGGTAGGAACCTCTAAAAAGTCTAACTGTAGCAGATCATGTCTACCTTGAATTCAGACATCAAAAAGAAAAGGGATAACAGCTTTCTTTTCAGCATCTCCATAAGTACCAATAAGAAAAACAAACACGTAACACGTATTCTGAGTAGTTCTGTTATTTAGAAATGTGTAGAAACTCTGCATGCAAGCTGATTGCTCATATGCACAGAAAACATAAGTTTTTTGTTGTAAACAATGCAAATGTGCTTCAGATGGGCAATGGCCGACCATCCCATTACAGAGTCTGCTCAGCACAGCACAACTAACTGAATCAAAATGGAAAAGTCCATTCCTCATTATTCTTCTCTCCCTGAACGGGGCAACCGCAGCTCAGTGCAATGTATATCTCTCAGTGGCTGTCCTGTCAATGAGACATTTCGTAAGTTTTGCACAAACGAAGTCCAGGACATGTGACTGCAGCCTGAGCAGCGAATGAGAGAATGGACCCCACCATAAGACTAGGTGACAATTCACCTGCAGTGCAGTCTGATGAATTATTTAGCCTTCCTTGGTTCACAACTGACAACTACACTTTAGGAGTTTAACTTCAAAATCTCACCCTTCCCCTTTGGGATCTTTGCAAATCCTGCCCTCTCGTTAAGCTGTGAACGTTAATGCCATTGGATAGACATTATAGAGATCATCAGTATAGAGGAGAGGACGGTTTTCTAAATAAAACATGGGACTAGGATATCTGGGCTTGGTTTCCAGCTCTGACATAGACTGACACTGGGGAAGTGGGGATGGTGATACAAACTCTACCTCAGAGGGATGCTGTTATGTCTACACTACAGACTTCTGCCAGCACAGCAGTGCTGGTCAGGACCGTGAAGAGGTGAGATCCCTGGTGGATGTAGTTGTGCGGCAGCAACCCTAGCATGGATACAGCTATACTGACAAAGCTGCACCTTTACTGGCATAGCTTGTTTCTCTCATGGGGAGGGGTTTTACTATACTGGTGCAAAGTGCAGCTTTGCTGGTATAGCTGTGTCCACACTAAGAGCGTTTTGCTGGTATGGTATACAAATAAAACACTCCTAGGGCTGGTCTTCACTTGGGGGGAGATCGGCTGTAGATACGCAATTTCAGCTACGTTAATAACGTAGCTGAAATCTGCGTATCTACAGCTGACTTAACTGCCGTCCTCATGGAGCTCCCCGTCGACTCCAGCTTGCGCCTTTTGGCGAGCTGGAGTTCCGGAGTCGACGGGGGAGCCGCTGGCGATTGATTTATTGTGTCTTGACAAGACGCGATAAATCAATCGCCAAAAGATGGATCCCTCGCCAGCATAGTGAAGACAAGCCGCTAGTGTAGACATGGCCTTCTATTTCTAAAGTACTTTAAGGGCCTCAGCTAAGGGCATTTCATAAGGGCATAACAAGCCTATTTGTTGGAAGTGCTCCTAAAAATATTTCATTTATTTCACTGTGAAAGTATTGCAATGGGTCAAATACTGCTTTCAGGGACATTGGTGCAACCAAGTCCCAAACATGTGGAAAAGTGAATAGACAATCCCCCCCATGCCAAGGGCTTGTCTACACCAGCTACACAGCTGTACTGGCAACCCCTCCCACTTTTGCCAGGAGAGCTCATATCAGTTCCGCTAATGGAACAAACTATACTGGCAATAACTGCTATAACTGCATCCATACTAGGGCTTTTGTTGTCAGAGCTATGTCACTTAGGGGTTGGATTTTTTCACATAGCTATGCTACCAAAACTTTTAAATGCAGATCAGGCTTCAACCACAGGGTTCAAAATAGATGGAAAGAGAGAGACTCTTCTGCCATCTCCCTATCACAGGTTAATATTGCCACTATTGCAGCCCTCCAATATTACTGAATGGAATAAAAACCCAGATTATCTCCTTTGGCACACATAGTGCAAAATATCATGGTTCCACACTGGGGCCTTACACATAATTGGTTCCCAAGCCGACAGGCAAAAACAAAGTAGTATAATTTCAACTGATTTATCAAAGTACAGAATCAAGATGCAGTTCTCTCAAAGCTGAGTTCTATGAGGATCTGGATGTTCAGGGTCATGGAACACAGGGCATGTCACATCCAGATTGCCAGCATGACACCAACCTAGTTCAGTGGAGACCAAAACCCAATGATGGCTGGTGGCTGAAGTCTAACTGTTTGTAAATTTGTCTTAAAAAAAAAATTCACCCCCCCCCCATCAGATTTGGCAATAATTATTCGACTAGCTGCAGAGAGTCATGAATCACCTATGACGGTGTGCATTCATAGGCCAGGAGCACACACTTCAAGTGTCTTCCACGTAAGAAATGCATTAAATTCTCATCAACACACACCGTGTCCTGGGTTGCTGCTGTTAGAATATGGCTCTTTCATTTTACATTTCATTTCATTTCATTTGTTTTTTAAAACAGTTTTTTGGGGGGGTCGGCAGGGGTCTTTATGTCCTTGGAGCCGCGGTGTTAGATGGACTAGCAGAGACTGCAGCGTGCTGATTCAGCCAATCTCAATGTTATTCATAAAGAGAGACCACAGGCTTGGTTTGGTGAAGGCGGCACTTGGCCAGGTTTATTGTGGCTAAAGCATGGTACTAGTGCCCCTTCGGAGCTACAGGTACACGAACACGTGTGCTTGCGACAAGGTACCAGCTCAATCAACAGAACAGGATGCTGTTTTGTTGACTGGCCAGCACAAAACAAGAATGCCCTTCCTTCCATCTCCCTTTATACCCGGATACAAACAAGTTACCTATCACATTTCATATGCTTTTTGTTACTATCCTGTGCCTTTTGTTCACACCTTCCAGTGAGAACAAAACATCCTCCTCCATTATCCTGTCATTCCCTCCCTCTGCTTTTTGGAGACAGAGAAGAGGCTGCACTGCCCCTCACTTTAAACTCCTAGGCAAAAATTAATGAAGGAATCCATAGCAACACGACCTATTTACTCTGAACAACAAATATGCACATTCCTATTCTAGACCACCAGGCTGTGTCAGAGCTTTGTTGAGTAATCACTTACTGTTACCTCCCCATTATTATTCTTCCACTCTCTTCCAACTGGCTTGGTACCTCTGTGTTACAACATGTTTAATGTAGTCTGTAAGTGCCTCAGGACAGGGAGCATGTCTTCCTTCTGTTTGGGGAAGTGCCTGGCACAGCGCTGAGCCCCTTTAATTAGAGACAAATATTTTTTAATTATTAAAATTAAATAAGACATTATTTTCCAGGGCAGACACAATGCACATGTAAAAGATACACCTGCAAGCATGAAAGAAACAACACTATGCGAATTGCTATTCTTTGTGTTAAATAAATAAATGGAGATTATATCTCTCTCATGGAACTGGAAGGACCTTGAAAGGTCATCGAGTCCAGTCCCCTGCCTACACTAGCAGGACCAACTACTGTCCCCGGACAGATTTTTTGTCCCAGATCCCTAAATGGCTCCCTCAAGGATTGAACTCAAAACCCTGGGTTTAGCAGGCCAATGCTCAAACCAATGAGTTATTTCTCCCACGGTTAAGCCTGTTAGAGATGGGAGTGTTGCCTTGTTGTTCTGTTTGACTTGTACTGAAGTGCCGGAATAAGATTACTTGAATGCCATCCATACTCATGGAACCAAGATACAGATCTCAGGAGGCTTTCTCAAGTGGCCAAATAAGTTACCCGAGACAGAAAAGGATCAGAATGAGCTTGTGTTACAGCTATGGAGAGCCCACCATTGACCGACGCTAGTGTGTAAATATCACACTAGCGTAATATAAATAGTGTCTGAGGCATGGGAAGGGCCCATCCAACAATCTCTAGAATCCTTACCAGACCTATTGTGACACTGTAAGAGAATAAGCCTCCCACTGTTGTCTTTATCCACGCTCATTGGTTTGGCTGCTTTTCAGGCATAAGGTCATGCCAACAAAAGATACGCCCATCAAAGCTGAATCAATCCACCAGATGCATAATTTATTTTTAAAAATGCCCTAAGAATTTGTAAAAGTGAATGTTTTACTCCCTGTAGGTAAAGCTATGATTGTGTCATGGATATTTTTAGCAAAAGTCATGGACAGGTCACGGGCAATAAACAAAAAAAATCACAGAAGTAGTGACCCTGACTTTTACTAAAAATATCCCTGACAAAATGGAGGGAGGAGGGTCTAGAACCCTGCACCCCCTCCCTGCAGCAGCTGGGAGCTGCAGGGACCCCAATGCCTAGTGGTGGGGAGGGGTCCCCCTGCCACTGTTTTGGGGCTGGGAGCTGCAGGGGAGAGGGTCCCCCACCACTATGAGTGGTATGGGAGCTGCGGGTGGCCCCTTGCCAGGTGAGCATCTGCAGAGGACACCTGCCGGGGCATAGGGTGACCAGACAGCAAATGTGACAAACTGGGATGGGGGTGGAGGGTAATAGGAGCCCATATAAGAAAAAGACCCAAAAATCAGGAGTGTTCCTATAAAATCGGGACATCTGGTCACTCTACAGGGACAGAAGTGACAGAGTCCTGTGGCACCTTAAAGACTAACTAAAGTATTGAAGCATAAGCTTTCGTGGATGCATCCGACGAAGTGGGTATTAGCCCACGAAAGCTTATGCTTCAATACTTTAGTTAGTCTTTAAGGCGCCACAGGACTCTTTGTCACTTCTGCTATTCCAGACTAACAGGGCTACCTCTCAGATTCTTGGCTACAGGGGCAGTGGGTGCAGAGCTGCGGGCCCCTCCCCCCTCACAGCCACTGAGCAGCTCTGGGGTTTCTCTGCTGCTGGGAGCTACGGAGGGGACCCCTGCCATCAGCCAATGGGATCGCATCAGAGATCACTGCCAATGGCGGCAACCGGTCAGTTGTGGGGGTTTCATCACCCACAGCTGCTGGGCAGCTGTAGGAAGGTCCCCTTTCACCTGCAGATGCTGGACAGCTGCGGGGTGCCCCACTGACAGCAACGGCTGGTCAGCTGTGGGACCCCCACTGTCATGGAGGTCACTGGCAGTCATGAGCTCCCTGACTTCCGCAACCTCTGTGACAATCTCAGCCTTACATACGGGTAATCATATTGCCTTCTAGTGGTTTTCCATAGACATTAAAAGACTTAACACTACTAAAGCTACCAGAGATCCCATAGTAGCTGAAGTGCTGCCTGCGTGTGTTTATGGAGGAATGGGTCTTGAGTTCTGTCCCCACTTCCCGGGTTGACCAGCCTTGCGTGACCATGCTATGGACATGAGTTGATGACCACAAAGCTCCTACATCCACAGAGTCAGTATACTAAAGCAAGAATGAGTACATAATGTCAATATTACAACAAAGAGAAAACACTTATGAACACCTTAAACATAAATGGTGATAGGATGAAACTTCAAAGAATGACAGAGGCACATATATAATAAGCAAAACCATACCAGTCTCAGCTTTATACTTTGACACCAGCCCCTCCTCTTGAGAGTGGTTTCACAGCTACTCATCCGTGAAAGAGAGTTATGACATTTTTGCTGAAGAAGGAAATCATTTTAGTTTAGTTACTACCTACAATGCATTTTAAATAAGGGCATGGGAAGTCTGCATGTAACTCTACAAGCCACTAGAAAGAAAGAGAAAAATCCACCAAACCCAGGACATCCCCTCAGGGCTCCACCACAGGCAGGAAGACCAGCCCAGGAAAGCACATTTTGACAGATGTCACATGACGGTTAAGATATCTCTTATACAAAATTATCTCCAGTCAGAAAGCGTGTATCAGGGACACGTTGACACAATTTAAAATATGAGGCTAGTGAGTGTGTATTCCCCAGGCTCACTGTCCCAATCTGACAAAACGATTACGGAAAATGAAAGTAAGTTTCACCTTTACCTGGGGTTTTTAATTTATTGATTAAAAAAAACCCTGTCAGAATCTGCCTCTCAAATTCCTGCTTCAAGGAAGTGAACAGCGCAGTCTACACCATTGTCTTTGGCCTGTAATCTTTCAAAAAGTGAAGTAAACATCCCACTGGGCAATATTCTATTCCAAGACAGAGCTGTCTACTTAAATCAGACATGACACTTGGAGGCTTTATAACACCCTTGTGATGTTACTGACCACAGTCCCACCCGAAAGCATCACCAGTCACCTTACTACAAAGTAGCCGGTGTTGGTTTTTCAGATGACACCTATGCTTCAGTCGAACACTTTGCAAACTGAAGGGATTAATCCTCTAGAGACAACCCGCTCAGCTTCCACGAGCAAAGACTTTTCCTCAAGAGATAACATTTGTACTAAAAAAGCCAAAACAGGCTAACAAACAACTCCCCAGCCTGCAATTCAACACAGCTGCAGGAGCCAACCCTTCCTAAGGCATTCTGCTCTCTCTGCCCCTTCGCCCAAGCAGCCACTGCTAGGTCACATCCACGACGATTTTCAGAAATTCCTCTGAAGTCGGTCTACCGCTGCTCCATCAGACCTAGCAACGGTGAAAGCACTAGCATAAAGCAGGGCAGCAGGGGTGTTCTACCACTGTAGTCAAACTCTGCTCCAAATAGATTGACTCCAGCTGTTCCATCACTGCGAGTTCTGGAGGAGTTTCCAAAAAGGCGGGTAGGGTTTAACAGAGAGGTGAGTGGAGCAGGCTTCTGTGGGGAGGGGAAAGACATTGGGGAGTAGAAATGTTCATGCTGTAGGGGTTAAAATGGAGGGGGTGATAAAGTTACTTTCTTCATTTGGGACCAACTACTGCCCCCTGCTTTCCGAGACATATTTGTAATACTTTCAAGTTTTATCCAGTGCTTGTGTCTTGACTGTGTTCTCTATTTAACTCATCTTTTAGGCTGTCTAACTGCTTCCCTTTCCTGTTCCACATCTTACCAAGAACAGCATATCACTGACCTGAGAGTTTTTTAGTCCCCTAGCAGAACGCAAGAGCCCATACTCATTTGTGAGTGTCATGTTTTTCCACTCTAATCCACAGAGGAGAATTCCTTTTGACAAGCCAGAGTGAATTTAATTGAGCTATGTCTCATGCCATTAGATAAAGTTTCAAATTTGGCAAACATCAACAGTGCCTTTACTCAGGCTTGCATATAATTTTTACTAGCTTCCTACATGGTTTCTTATCATTCCATATAAAATAGGGAAATTGCTTTTTTACACTTGCAAATAAAAATTATGGCAGAAAGGTACAAGGCTAACGTTTAAACTCCATAATTACACTGTAATACAGCTATACTCCCCTCACTCCTCTTCTCTTCCTTTCCCATATGTAGGTCCTCATCTATATGGCATAGAATGTGATTGTATGTGACTGCACAAATGATTCCATCATTTCTCGGTTTGCCACAAGACCACAAATCTCAGTGGGTGCTGAATAAATCCACTAAAAGGGCCTTTCCCTCTCATCATTTAGCCCATCGGCATCTCCACCTGCCTTTTAGCATTCCTTCTTTGTCCATTAGCCCCACAAAAATGGTTTGCCACATTTGCTGCACCTCCGTCTATACTGCTGCCCTTAAAGGCGAAGTAGGAAGCTATGAGGGAGATTCTTTGCAATTCAGCACCCCAGGAATCGACCTTCTCTCAGGCTTGGTCTACCCTAGGAACTCATGTCGGTATAACTATGTCGCTCAGGGCGGTGAAAAATCCACCCACCTGAGAAGGGTAGTTATGCCAACCTAACCTAACCCTAGACAGTGCAACGTCAACAGGAGGGTTTCTCTCATCGATATAGCTACCGCCTCTCGGGGAGGTGGAGTACCAATGCTGATAGGAGAAGCTCTTCCATTGGAGTAGGTAGCGTCTTCGCTGAGCACTAGTGACGCAGCTGCACCAGTTCTGTCCCTACACTGCAGCCCTGTAGCATAGACAAGCCCTCAGAGGAAGAGGAGAGAGCGTGTGGAAGCACTGTCTGGGGCTTGGGGGGAGTAGGAGGCTTATAGTAAGAAGCAACTTCTATGCACAGCGTTTCTGAAGTGAAACTGTTTGGCAGCTACCTCCGCTTGCAATTTTCATGCTGTTCTCAAGACAGTGTGTCTTAGCTCCCTTCTGACACTTGGGCTAGTGCATGAGCCCTGAAATTCCAACCAGCCTACACTCCAAAAAAGTCTCTCTTGGACATCTTAAGTTCCCCAGGAGCAGTAACGTCTACAATGCAAAACAACATGCATTAGCTACAGGTTGTCATTTTGTGGTGTTTGAACCTTACCTAAAAAAATGCTTTGGGGAGATTAGAGAAGGATTTCATAATCGCTTAACATTGCTGCATGACTCAGTGCAGAGCCCAAATAAATCAGGAGGCCTTGCAGCGTAACTTAGGTCTAATGTGACCCCCGGTACACAGGAGCTTGCCCATATGCCGTGATTCAGAGAAGCCTAACTTTCAAGTACTCTGTTGTGCACCTCCTGAGTTATCTTCAGCTATACAGCATAACCACGTTTAATTTGATACCTGAGTAAGCGATATTCTTGGTTTTCCATTTCAATTCCCACTGGGCAAATAAAACTGATGAAAAACATTTTGACAAGGGTACTGTGATTTCATCCAGTTGACTTTGTAGCCTGAGATGACTCCAAATTCAGATATTATATTTAATGTTTTCAGGACAGATGCTGTTGGGTTTTTTCAAAGGAGTAGAGTATCATCTGCACACATTAGCAGCTTGTGTGCTTCCACAGAACACCATTCGTATCCTCCTTGGTTCTCAAAGATACTGCTGCTGACAATACAATGCCAGTGGGGCAACCCAAGCCCATGGCCTGGTTCCCTGACAAAGGGGGCAAGCAGGATTATGGAAGCCCACACAGCAGAGTTCCTCACCACATGTGGCATGGAGCAGAGTCTCCCAAAAGTACCTTTTATGCATCCTCCCACACCCAGGGCTAAGGTTTAGAGACATTTGTATCTGCATCCAATCCGTGATTGGCAAAAATGGCCTGTGGAGCTAAAACCAATATCTGAGGATTTGTAGGGTTCTTCTGAGGTCCACCACTGCATGGAATCATTAGACCACTGCATCTCTCCCAGAGTGGAGGCCCCTGAGTTTTGAAAGGTACTGTGGCCTCAGACCTACAGTTACAGCTCTGGGTGGTTTCACTGCTTCTCCACAGTCTTAATGATGTGGGATTGTCTCTCCTATGCCATTGGCCAGGCCAGAACCCCTCTGTATACAACGTAATGTGTACAGTGATATCAGTAATGTAACATCTTCATTTTATTCTCTTATGTAGTACAGATGGAGGAACAGCAGTCTGTAAACCATTGGTCTGAACTGTAGTGATGAGATGAGAGCAAGGCTTTGTCTCCAACCACCCACCAGCTCCAACGGGCTGCTCCTCCTGCAAGTAGTGGACAAAGTAGGTGGCTGCCAAACGACATTAGAAGGGAGCATTGCACAACTTTAAACAAGCATGTTCCCTAACTCAGTGGTCTCCAAACTGGGGTGTGTGCATCCGCGGGGGTGCGCAGGATCACCCACGGGGGTGTGCGGCTATGGGCGCTGCGGCAGCAGGAGATGCTGGGCGGCCCCTCCACAAGTGCCGTGGCGGCCCCGGCCAGAGAAGTTGGGCGCTGCGGGGCTTGCAGAGGAGCCACCCGGCTCCTCCTGCTGCAGGGGCCACTGCGGCACTTGCAGGGGAGCCGCCGGGGCTGGCCGGCTCCTCGTGCCTTATTGGAAACCTCCCACGTTTCCAGTAAGACAGTAGGAGCTGGGCGGCCCCAGCGGCTCCTCTGCAAGTGCCGCGGCAGCCCCAGCTGAAGGAGCCAGGTGCCACAGCGGCAGAAGGAGCCAGGCAGCCCCGGCGGCTCCTCCACAAGCACCGCTGCAGCCCTGGGAAGAGCCAGGCGCTGCAGTGGGGAACGGCCCTGGGAGCCGGGAACTGGGCCGCGGCTGAAACCCGGCCCCGGGAGCCAGGCGCTGTGACTGAGACCCGGCCCCGGGAGCTGGGCACTGCACCACGGCTGGGACCAGCCCACGGTACCATGGCGGGGACCGGCCCCGGAAGTTGGACGCTGCGGCTCAGACCAGCCCCAGGCTCAGACTGGCCCAAGGGGGGCAGTTTGGGGATGAGGGGGAAGTCAGGGGACATGGGGCAGGGAGGTTTACATAAGGGATGGGGTTCTAGGGGGCAGTCAGGGGCAGGGGTCCCAGGAGGGAGCAGTCGGGGTCAAGGAGGGGGGATTCTGAGGGGGCCACTCGGGGGTGGGAAGGGGGAGGGAGTGGATGGGGAGGGGCTAGGGCAAGGGTGGGGCTTCCCCTATGGGGGTGCGTGCTCAAAAAAAAATTTCTGCTAGGGGTGCATGATCAAAAAAGTTTGGAGACCCCTACCCTAACTGATCAGCAACGAAACAACGTTAACCAGGATGACTTTACGTGAGGATTTCCTGTATTATTTTATTTGTATTCATTTTGCCATAGCCGCTGCTGCTATAAAGAGATACATATTTTGGCATATAAGCCAAATTACTTTAAAGCAATTTCGACGCACGATGGAATGCAATGCGGCAAACCACTGGCCAGGCGCTCCAGGTGAAGGGCCTTTGGGGAAGGTACAATCTTCTGAGTGCACTCCTGAGCACATGGCCCCTTCCCCTTTTAAGGACCTTCTTCTCATGTCCTGTGATTAGAGATGACTTGACCACATGTGGTTGGTCACAGTCCACCTCGGGCAGTGTCCGTGCATTGGGTGTGTGATCGCTGCCTCATTAGAGAGCCAGACACCTTGTCTGCCTGGAAGCAATACTCTACTGATCTTCCAGTTGTTCAAGCAGCCCATTCATCCCACAAGCATTTCAGGAAGGAGAGGAAGGGGGAAAGTCTCTTTCACAGGTACTCAAAGAGGGAGAGGAGACAAAAGTGAGGGCGAAGATGCAACAGACCTTTTGAACATACAGATTATACAGGTTAAACATGGAGTTGGGAAGGAATTTTCCCCCAGATCAGACTGGCAGTGACTCAGGATTTTTCCACCTTCCTTGAAGAGTGTGGCTCACTTGTCAGGATTAACTGGGTATATCTCAATTATTTCCCTGCTATTGCAGGTTCCACAGGCACGGGTGCACCTCAACCCATCCTATTCTCTGCCTGTGGCACAATAGTCCAGTTGCCCATAGGCTTTAATATTTTGGTCTAATTTCAGTTGTTGGGTTTAGTTTGCAAGTGCTGAGGGGGAGGGGGTGTCTCTGATATACAGGAGGTCAGACTAGAAGACCTGGTGGTTCCTTCTGGCCTTAAACTCTATGCTCTAAAACTGACAGGAGAATAGAAGGGAACAAGAATTCAGAGCTGTCACTAATTACAAAATACATCGCTAACTATCTAATAAAGAAAAGAGTCAACTTCATTTTTCAGGCACAACTTTGATGCTTTAGGATTGCAATTGTAACTGTAATTAAGGTTGCAATAACAACTTTAGAGGGAAAAAAGACTTCCCTGTGTTTTCCAGTTTACTTGGTGCATCTGACTGCACACTGTGTACAATCAGTTTTACTCTTGTCCCTGTAGTCACCTAGGTTCCCCGGTTTGTATGGGTCTTTTACAAGGCAATGGGGGAGAGAAAAAATATTTTTAAAAATAGGAATCTGTAATTGTAAAACCATAAAACCTGGCAAGGGAATTCATGGGGATGCAGGACTAAAACCGCACACGAGTTATTTTTCAATAATAGCAAGTTGACTTTGTCCCTTTACATTCAGAATAGTGAAATACAGTATTATGTATTAAAGTCACTGCTCATGAATTTTAGAGCCTTGTGAAATTGGTATATACAGCATGGCATAACACTGGGATTCTCTCTCTACACACCAGAGGTGACATCACTAATTCACATAACATTTCATAACCCAGTGAATAAACTGCTCCTCCAGATTGTCTGTAGTGCTCAATATGACTGCAATTATGTAACAAAACGCTGAACAGCGTGAGGTTATTGCCATTATTAATCATTCTGGTTTTGTTTCAATTACTTGCATTATAGCTTGCTGGATATACTGCATTATGCCACAAACTGAATGTCAAAGCTAAATGACGTGTCTGTGAATCTACTGTTTTCAGGGCCTTTCATCATAATTTACCCTTTCAATTCATATTCTGATAATCTGAAAAAAATAGATGAAAAGCTTGTGTCAATATAGTCGCTGACCTTTGCAGTAGACAGAAGACAGTTCTTACCAGTAAACAACTTGGCAAATAAGAAACCTGTTTTGCCAGAGCTTGGAATAGTCCCTGCTTAAGACGACGGACTCTGCATACAAATCAGATCTTACAGAAAACCATTGACTTCTGGACCTATTTGGAAATAAAAAAGGCAGGAGTGACGAGACCTTGGAAAAGGAGCTTTCAAACTAACCATTACTGAGCAGAATATTTTTCAAAGCAATTTACTTAAAAAAGATGTATGATTTTAAAGAAAGGAGAAAAAAAATCAACTACATGACTGGAAACACGTCCCCCTGAGCCCTCTACCCACATCCTGTACCTCGTTGCCCTAACCCCACCTTTTGTTTCCTCCACGTAGATCCTTCAAATCCGTGGACATCTGCTTTATAGCCACATCTGTGGATCCCTGCGGATCATTTTTGCATATCACGGATTGGATGAGGATCCAAATTTTGTATCTAGAGTCCCACAAATTTGCAGATATCCACAGGTATCCATGGATACAAATTTTGTATCCATGCAGAGCTCTATCCCCAGGCTCTCTGTGCCAAGGTCCCAGAAGTGGTATGCACCATCATGGGCTAGACCATGGAGTACATCTGGAAGCATATGCAGGCCTGGATATAGGCATAGGGAAGATGGGTGTATCCACTCCCTCCCTCCTCCCTGCTAGCCACCAGCCACCTGGAAGCAGTATGCAAATGAGGCAATATACCAATTTACATAGGGAGTGAATAAGCATGAATCATTTGCATATTTGCCCTCATGCCAGCCTTCCACTTCCTAAAGCTTCTCCCAAAGTCAGGGTTCAAACCCAGAAGTCCTGACTCCAAGCCCTACCTTCTGCAGTAACCCACCAGACCCCATTCCTTTCCCAGAGCTGAGGAGGAATGCAGCTATCCTGTCTCTCAGCCCAGTGTCCAAACAACTAGACCACGTAGACTCCATGTAACAGTCAGTTGTGTAGTGTCACACATAGCCAGCCACATACTAGCTGTATTGACATGATAGTTCAAAGACCTTTCCCCCAACACTGCTTCTTGCGATCGCTCCCATTCCCCTCCCCTGCCCATAAGGCCTGCTCTCCTGCTTTGGCGTTCCCACCTGGAATACAATCACCTTCTCTGCCGCGGGACTCCTCACTGCCTATTTCAGCATCTGGAAGATGTTTTAGACCAAGGACGGGGTTGGGCTGAGGGATGTTCTCTGTCACCTTCACCTCCAGCTGGCCAGCGCTGAGTTTACCTGGGGCACTGGCTCCCTTATTCACGCACAGTTTTGCCACCTGAGAGGAACTGAACTGAGTTTCACAGCTCTGAAATGGAAGTCCACAAAGGCAGCAAACACTTCACACTGTGAGCGAGACAAGACCCCATACACCCATGCGCTCACATACACAGGGGCCGTAGTTACCTCTGATCTTTCTCTTAGTGTTCTGCTCAGAGCCCTTTAATACAAGAGCAGGTCTGAGCTTTAATACTGAGAAAGATCCAACTGAGAGAAATGAGAAGATGCAGCTGTTGCAGACAGTTGTCTTCACTCTTCCCATTGAGGACGGTGGGTGGAATTCCTTGGGTAAACCTGCCTGTCAATCAGATGGTACAGGAGACTTGACATTGAGAAATTCATTTATACATTGTGGATTCAAATCCCAGTAAATTAGTAATGACCCAAATCTGATACCAGTTGATAGCTGATTAGGATGTACGTGGGTGTGGTGGTTCCATGTCCTTATAGACTGGTGCCCACATCACAGAGAACATCTTCACATTTCCCTCCCACCAAATGTAGAGTCTTACAAAGAGGTCCAATGGTCAACGAGACTGCACAGCTACTTTCTAGATGGGTATCCTCAAGGCTAGGGCTAGAGTGTGTTGGGCTGGCACTGCAGGAGTTCTTTTCTCTTAGTCTGCAATGGGATAAGTTGATATGCAGGAATGTGATTTTTCTCTAAAATTATAACTAAGAATCCTGTGATTTAACACTTTCAAGGCATCTGCAGTGCCACTGGGCGGAAACTGAACAGTATGCCTCGCATGATACCGCAATACTCCCGTTCGCATTTTGCCATCCCGGCTTACCTTCTTGGGGACCACACTGGCATTGAAATGTTTTTCTTTATTGGGGTTCTATTTATTTTTTTATTCTCCCAAATCATGGTGAAACTTGCCTTTTCCTATTCTCAGATTTTCCAGTAGGCTGCATTATAAGAATTGCACAGGTTCCTAGGTCTTGGAGTTCCAGTCCTCTTCTCTTCAAATTTCTCTTGCAAGGTTTTCCCCCATTGTATCATTGGTCTTTTCCAGACTTTCTTGCTGTCCTCTTCCTCTTCTGCTTTCATTGCTAGTGGTTCTTCTCTCATTTTTAACACATCTCCACCCACCTCAAATGTGCACTCTCCAGCCTATCACTGAGAGTCCCAAGTACATCTTCCTCCTAATTTCTTCCATGTGCATTCTGTCTACCCCCTCTTGCCTGCCATTCTGCTTAGTCCATTTTCTACTACCTGTATCTTCTTTTTTTCCATCTGTCAGACAGTGTTTTTAAAACCACAGAGCCTGCAGACACAAACAGTGTATACTGTTCCTTTCAGTCTCTTGCTTAATTGCCAGTCTCACAGCACTCCTGCCACCTTTGCTTCCCATGCACACTGACGTCTACTTTTCAATTTTCTAGTTCTCTCTTCAATGGCACTAAGTGTACTTCAAAAATTCTTTCTTCTGCACCAGCTTCCCTGCTGGAATGTCAATCAACAACTCTTCTTTCACCTTCCCTACTTCTAGAACTTTCTTTATACTTATGTCAATCCATGGTCCTCAAACACATATCCACTGATACCATATCTTCCAAGTCTTCTCTGCTGTCAGCCAAATCGGCCAGATCACCAGCATACATTCATTTTCTCTGTCTCCTCACAGGCATGATTCTCCTACTAATTAACTCCGTAATTAGTATGAAAAGAGATGGATTCAGCACCCTGTCTCGTCTCAATCCCATTGTTATCTAAAAACTCTCCAAAATTCCATTTTTGTTATCATCTTAATTTAACAGGTGTCCTCTAGTCAGTCTTAGTGTTCTTACCAGTCCTTACTGAATGTTTGTAATGCTTGCAATAATCCACTATCGTAGAAATGTTTACAGTACTTATCTGTGGGGGTGAAATGACACTGTAAGGGGAAGACAGAAGGTATGTTATTGAAGAACATGGGGATTTTGGATTTTATTGGGGGTGGAGGCCATTATATGTTTGATCACTGACTCTTCTTGTTCCGTGCTTGTTTGCTGTCTTGCTGGAGGTCATTCTTGTAGATTGTGCTGACTAAAAATTGTAACCAGTGTGCTGGAGATCTGTGCTCAATGTATCCTATGCATACCTGCCTAGTGCAAAGACCTTTTCACGCTCTCGTCACCTGATTTTGCTTCCGCAATGTGCCGATACAAGACTTGATTAATAACAAACAGTAACGTATTAATGCAAATTGTCATAACCATACAGCTAAGGGTAGCCTAGAATTCCCTCTTTATCTGTAAGGAGTTAAGAAGCTCAAATAACCTGGTTGGTACCTCACCAAAAGAACCAATGGGGAAAGAAGATATTTTCCAATCTGGGTGGGAGGGGAGGCTTTGTTTGTGCTCTTTGTTTGTGTGTGTGTGTGTGTGTTCACTCTTGGGATTAAGAGGGACCAGACAAAAAATCCATTTCCTCCACACAATCCTAACAAAGTCTCTCATATTACAAAAATTGTAAGTAAAAACCAGGCAAGACGTCTTAGATTTTCTTTTATCTTGGGAATTTTCCCTTTGCTAGAGGGAGGTTTATTCCTGGTTTTTTTTGTAACTTTGAAACTAAGGCTAGAGGGGATTCCTCTGTGTTTTTGAATCTTTTGTTACCCTGTAAAGTTATCTTCCATCCTGATTTTACAGAGAAAAGAGTCTTTTACCTTTTCTTTAAATAAAATTCTTCTTTTACAAACCTGATTGATTTTCATTGTCCTAAGAATCCAGGGGTTTGGATCTGTGCTCACCTGTACCAATTGGTGAGGATATTATTCTCAAGTCTTCCAAGCAAAGGGTTGTAGGGCTTGGGGGGAATAAGAACTCCAAGTGGTTCTTTCCCTGAATCTTTGTATAAATCACTTGGTGATGGCAGCAATACTATCTGTCCAAGGACAAAGAATGTGTGCCATGGGGAAGTTTTAACCTAAGCTGGTAGAAACAAGCTTGGCAGGTCTTTCATACGGATCGCCACATCTATACGCTAAAGTTCAGAATGGGGAAGGAACCCTGACATGAAAGACCCCCTAAGCTTGTTTCTACCAGTTTAGGTTAAAACTTCCCCCAGGTACAAATTCCTTGTCCTTGAACAAATAGTATTGCTATTCCCCCGCTTCCCAAAATATTGCTATTCCCCCCCAAAATATCTCCCTTCTGGCCTTGGAATCTAGGAATAAGCATCTACTGGGCCAGGGTTTCACATCCTGTCCTAGGGAGTGTTTGATATACTGACCACTTCAAAGCCAGCAGAGGTGATGCAACTTTGCATCCTCTTGTGAAAGAGTAGTTAAGTTCTGTGCAGGTTTATTTTGTGCAGGTCAGTCAGATGAGACCATGGCAAAGGTCTGTACACCTCAGGCAGACAGTAATGATCCTCAGGCATTATTTTGTGAAATAGGAAATGTTGTCTGATGGCCTTAAGCCAAATTTTTCTCTCTTCCTCCCTGTACAGCAAGATCTGTGTGAACTGGCTGCTGCCCTTCACCCCAAAAGCAGATGCATTTCTGACATGTGACTATACAGAAGGTTAAGTCCTTTTGGAATCTTCAAGATGAAATAATATATGAATAAGATATTATGGAAGCTTGTGATCTGGAATAATTTGCCTCTGTAGACTTATACATTAATTGGTTCCACGTGGGTCCATATGCCAGAGGTTTGTGCTAGCGGATCCAACTGCAGGCTTGGGCCATTCTGGATATTGTCCTATTCACAAATTAAACTTCAAAATATAATGATCATTTGACAGCATCTGATATACCAGTTCACAACTCTAAATCCAGGCTACTTGGACAAATATTTGGCACAGATTGCATATGCATACAGTGTATTAAAAATAAATAAGAATTTGTCAATATGACTCACAAAAGCCTAATAATGCCACCTAGACTACGTTTTCTTTAATTTAGCTACATACATAGGCCCCCATGCTTTCCCCCTTGCTGGAAGTACTAAAAGTTCATGTGGCTGGACACCAGCAAGCAGAGTGAACTCATCGGAAACGACACTGGCCAGTTCACTTATATTTACAGGCAGAACATTACTGCAGGAGTTTAGGATGTGGCCGATTACATCACTGTTTTCTGCCTTTGAGAGAGTGCACGTAGAGTACACCACAGATCCTCCAGGACGCAGGACTTTAATGGCAGACCTGTAAGTAACCAAAAAAACCCAAATTTAGATCAGAGTTATTAAACAAACCAAATGGGGAAAAAACAAACAAACACCACACCCACAGGAAATAAACCTTCATCAAATTATCACAACTGAGTGTTTTATTGATAACCAGCTAATTACCCGTGTTATGTTCTGCGCTCTCATTTAAGTTTGTATTTTCAAACTACCTTATGATATTCTTAAAGGCATATAACAATTTACAAGTAGCATTTTAACATATGATTCCAAGCATATTTCAGAATGATCATCTTACCAACGTTTAACTGGTACTCTTTGGACCTGATTTTCAAATATGGGCTTGCACAACTGCATGCCTAATTTGCACATGGAAGTGTTGTGATTGTGCAAACTGGGTAACAGAACATAAAAATGGCCAGCTAAATACCTAATTGGCCATTTGCACATTCAGACACCAAAATGAACATGCAACTGCAGTAACAGCACAGAATTATTAGACTTGCATTGGGCATACATTTCTGCAAATCAGACTTACTGCTTTATTTGAAAGAAACCCTACTATTGTATCATCTTACAATCTCCCTATGATAGGTCAACAACTTTGATTGTTTAATAACATAACATATTTTGGGGCTGATCCAGAAGTTTTTCCATGCACAGTAGACTCTCTATTATCCAGGATTGGATTAACCAGGATGTGGATTAACCAGGGTGTCAAATAAAATATGCACAACCCGCAGGACCGGCTCTGGCTTTGCTGCCGCCCCAAGCACACACACAAAACCCCCCTACCAGGGCACAGGGCAGCCAGTGAATCAACACCTCCTCCCCCTGGCACAGGATGGCTGGTGAATCAACCCCCACTCCCCATATTTCCTATGGATTTTATTAACCAGAATTATTTTTTTCCCTATCATCCTGGATAATCGAGAGTCTACTGTATTTAACAGCTGCAGGATTGGGCCCTTAATGAGCAAATGCTTTGTCTAATCAAATGCCTCTAATTGCATGAAAGCTAAACGTTAAAATGCACAACCGCTCTGTTTACAAAAATAAAAACATAGCAATTACATACAGTCTCAATGTTACAAATGGCATCTGTTATTTTTCCTCAACCTCCAAACACAAGAAAAATTGTTTGCTTTCAATTAAAGCAGATATCTTCTTAAGAGGAGGAAAAATGCCATGCAATAAATTCTTAAAATGCTGAAAGGAGATCTGTAAGGCACATTCAGTTATCATAGAAGAAATGTTATGGGAGCAAGGGAAAAAAGCCATGATACAATATAACCTAATTTTTCCAATACTGTAGTTTTCTTCATACCCAGCGTCATTAATTTTTTAAAAGAGTTACTCTTGTTGGTAAAGCTGTTGTCCTAAAACAATCTCTCTTCTAGCAATTTTCACTCTGAAGGCTCCTAAGAGTGATTTATAAACGGATATGTAAATAGATCACTTGAGTCACTACTGGAATATGGCCACCTCTGGTTGAAACGTGCCCACTTCAGTGGTTGGCACTATTAAATGCAAGTTTACTGAAGCATACCCCTCTCATTTGAAAAGGCAGCTGAATGCAATTACTCAACTTGGAATAAACAACTCCACATTTCCAGAGGGCTACGCAAATATTAATGCATTCGAGTGGTCAGAACCCATTTTTTTATCTCCTCTGGAACACTGCACCTGCAGACACAGTTCTTTCTAGGACCATGCTGGCCAACGGGTTCAGCAGTGATCCAGTACGAAAAATGCTGCCACCACCATTCCTATGCAACACCCTGGTAGTCCTTAAAGAGATCTCACGCAAAACTAGCTTAACCAGACCTTGCTTCACTTTTGAAATCTGATGGGATAGGTTATATTAGAATATATATTTAATCAGCAGAAGATATTTGGAGAATGTGCAAGTTAAGTGATGTACGATGTCTCAGAAGAAACAGTTACGATAACATGGGGAAAAGGGTTCAGCCATATTTTTAAAAGACTGCTCTTGTAGTGTTATAGAAGAATAAAGTCATATTTTGGTACTAGTTTTTCATACAAAGCAGATCTCTGTATATCCTAGGACCATAATCACAACACTATTCAGCTGGATGCTTTGTTTGAAGAGGAAGTTAAAATGAGAGGAATCATTTCCCTCTAGACCAATGGGGGGAGCTGTTCAGTGCAGCTCCCACTTGGCAGATAAGTAATGCCACTTTGGAATGAGAATAGGTGGAGATCTTTGAAGAAAAGAATGGGCTCTTTCAACTTGAATGGGGAAGTTTCCCCTTTTACTGGTGAAACCTCAATAAAGAGAAGCCCAATCCAAACAGGGTTCAGGATACATCAAGGGTTAGAGGAGCTCTGCAAGGAAAGGAAAGCCCTGCTCAAGGAAGCTATGGAGGCACCAGAGGCAGTAACTCTTCCAGTGATTGTTATTACAGTAAAGTTCTGTTCAGCTTCCCAAGTGAGTGGATGTTGCTGCATATTCCTGCCAACCCTCCTTTCTGTTCAGAGGGCAATATTCACTCCCTTCTTCCCACAAAAATCAGTTACCAGAATGAACACATGGCTTGCTGTAGTTTACTCTCATGCAGTGCTAGCACACACATTTGGATGGCTAACCTCAAACCTGCCATTTCTGTACATCATTCTCAGCAGGAACGTGAAGCACCGATGCTGGCACCAAACACATTGCGACTTTTCTGCCCTTTCTCTCTTACCCCACCCATTGGCTCTTCACCCTCTTTTTCTCTCTACATTTGTCTCTGTTCTCTCACCATCCTATGGTTTGTAAAAGAGATGGGGCAATATTTAGGTCAGCCAATCCACCAGAGTGCACCTGGACTAGTGGAACACAATTGACTGGAAAGCAGGGCAGGTAGCCAGCAACACATATTTGACTCCACAAATAAGCATGTTGAGGGAAATGCAGTAAATTAAGTAATATACTTTCCTGCTTAAGGACATGCTAGACCAGGTGCTGTAGTGCCTCTGTTGGCTGCCTGTTCTGCTTTGTTTTCATTGTAGCATTTGCAATTTATCTTTCTAAAATGAGTTAGTTAAGGCTCAATAGGCAGGACTGTTTTCTAATCCAAAAGACTTTGTGGCAAAGTGTCTCCTCAGAATTCAGGATAATGTCTGATACTACAGCACAGTATTTTGAGAGTGGATAGCACCGCCTGGTTAAACAGCCAGTTTTGCCTCTATTGGGAGGAAATTTTTGTAGAGAATGAAAATATTATACTACTGAAAAAAGTTGAAGGATAAGCCCTATCCTGTGGTCAACATTATTTTCTGAATTTAGGTCACTTCTCATTGGATAGACATTAGAGATGGTAAAGAATACATGAATGAAGTTCCACAGCAGGCAGTCCCTATATAAACAGGAACCTGAGAGGATTCATCACCTGCATATTAGCATGTAAACAGAATTATGTATGGTATTGTAACCAACACTATTTACAGGGTTCCAGGAAGTGCTGAGATTTGGGGTTATGCCATGCAAAGTACAAAAACTTCTTACTTGTATTATAGTAGTGCTTAGAGGCTCCAGCCAAGATTAGGGCCTTGTACCAAAACACATTGTAAGAGACAGTCTGCGTGCCAAGAGTTTACACTATAAAGAGACAAGGCAGACAAAGGGAAGAAAGGAAGTAGCACTACCCCTTTCCTACACATGAGGAACTGAGTCTGAGAGATTAAACAATTTAATGCAGTATATGTTGGGGAGCATTCCTCCCATCTTGAAAAAAATATCTACTGTAGCCAATTTCACAAAAGTAGATCTCCCCTGTCCCCTGACAAAACTTTCCAGATGTGCAAAGCCATGTGGCTCAGATTACAATAGAGCTACAAATGTGTGAGATTTCACTGCTAAACTTGCAGAGTCTCTTCCATTTATATTGCACCTCTCTTCCTACAAGACTTACTAATTTTAAATATGCAGAAATCTCTTCACCCAGCGCTGAAATGCAGACAGCTTTGAGGAGATGACACCAGCTGTTTAACAGTACAGTAAGAACACCACACTGCAGTTTAGGAAAAGAAAAAAACCTAAGCAGTTGAAACTGCAGGAAGAATTTACAGTAGATAAAACACAAATACCAAATAGGGATTTGGCCATAACTTCAGGGTTACCACTACTACACTTATTAAAGATCCCATAACACCTTTCACAAGTGCAAGTGGTCAAGACCTTGCCAAAAAGCACAGCGCCCCTAGAGTATTAGGCGGCAGGAGTGATTCAATACGGATTCAAAGAAAAGAGCAGCACCTTTGGAATGACTGACATAACCTCCCGCAGCAAGTCCTGGAAATCTCACATCAAAAACAGACCTGCTTTGAGCACTCTTAGCTTGTGAATTTTGACAGGATTGTGCCCCAAAATGGTCAAACTGCAAAATAAAAAGAGGTTTTTAATTCTTACATCATGATCTACGTTCAAGAATCTAAAAGGATTCTTTACACCAGAAGGTTAAAAAGGAGATTGATACAGCCTGTAATTGCTCACATAGAACTCAGTAATTAAAAATCCAGTCCTGTCGGATGCTCAGTGCCCTCAACTACTGATACAATCAATAGCTGATCACAAAAAAAAAAAAAAGATGAAGAACTGAAGGCACTTGTCACCTGTCATGAGGTGCTCTGCACCTTTAAGAAATGGGCTCCAAATCTACAAATGTAACAGCATAGTTCACTTAGCATCTACTACTTATTTCAAAATATGCATGGTTAAAATGGAAGGAATGTCTGAAGGGCTCTAAAGATACTTTGGTGAAAATGAAATTAAAGTATATTGCTTTAAAACAATCAAACTGTGCTCATATTTGTTCCTAGCAATGTAGTTTCCTTTAATTATATTTCTTAAAACATCGTAAGTCAATCTGTAGTAAAACTTAACTATTAAAATATAGAACTAGTTACACAAAATGCGTTTTCAAAACGTTAAATCCAACTTCATGTATTCACCATACTGGATTAAAAGTAGTACTAATTTCACATAATTGAAATGGCTTGGAATTGAAGCTTTACTTGTTTATACTGAAGCCCTAGTTAGGTAGAGAAGCAAGTGATACTTTAAGCCTTATTTTTACCTAAAATTTAAAGTAATCCAATATACATTCCTGTAAAACTATTTGTTTAAAAAGTCATAAGAAAGACACCTGTGACTTCTTATTAACAAGGATGGGCAATTGTTAACGGGAGACTGTAGTACTTTTATTCCACGTAATCCCCATTTTTGTTTTATACACAAGGGAAACTGTTAATAGCACTAACATTAAAATGCCTACTAACAAATCATTGCTATTAAAAGATGACCTGCACAGCAACCTGTAAAAGAAGCTTCCCAGCTTGCCAGGTAGGTGCCTAAAATAATTACACCACTTCAGAAGAGCCAGATTTTTGGGGCTTTGTAGGCTAACAAGCTGTTAAGCATGGAAATGTACCTATATTTAGGATGCTAAAGAAAGTAGTGTGGTAAGTTGCTTAGGCTCGATTTTATCCGTTAACATGCTTCATTCACAATTTCCAGGCCTACTGAGAGATATCCTCTTCCAGGTAGCCAAGACTTTCAGGCAGATAATGCACATCCCTAGGTGTATAGGAAGAGAAGCTGCAAAAGATGCCATTAGGTTTTATAAGAGGAGGCGAGAAGGAAGGGAAGAGAGGCACTGAGGAAGAAAATAAAATGTTTAGAGGAAAAAATAAATCCATCCCTGGTGTCATATGTTACTTTAAGAGATAGCGGAATAGTACAATTTATGGGACGCACTGTGATATCAAATACAACCGTTTAATAATGTTTCAGTCACTAAAGGACTGGGACATGGCAAATTAGATTTGAGGGGGACTGACAGATATGTCTGTGTAAGTTTGCATGATGCTTGCCCACACTATGCATGGCTTAAACAGTGATATCAACATTTTTGGATAATTAAATTCATCTTTAAATTATTAAAATATTTCCAAGACAGACATATGTAATAGTCAGGGCATAGCTGTCTACCAGTTTTCAGATGGATGTTTAGCAAACCCAGATACAATTCTAATGCAATTAAGAGGATTATAAATTCCCCTATGGTAAAAATTATGCATTTACAAAGAATTCATTATCACTCATTTTTTACTGAATATTTCTTTGGAGACAGATTTACTAACACACATATTGAATTACAGCAGTCAGAGGTGGAAAAGACCTATTAAGGTCATCTAATCTGACCCCCTGCCAGTGCAGAGTTGTTGGATGTCATTTTGAAAAACTACATCTTATTTTAACACATACTTAATGTTTTCTTTGGTGGAAGTCTCAAGATTCACATTAAATGTAACAGGAGAGGAAACTGACACTTAAAAATTAAACCAGAAATGAAAAAGAGAAACAGAGCAAGAAGATTACTTCAGTATCTCAAAAAATAAAAAGATCTGTTGTAGAGACATGCATTCGATAACTTTGAAATGCTTAAATGTCACAAAAACTTTGGAGTTATCTAATGCCAAAAAGTGAATATTTCAAACAAACAGTAAATTAAACAATGTGATAGGTTGCCATTTTGTCCCTTTTTCAAAAAATGGCATTACTAACCCAGCCTTCTATAAAATAGACATATAAATGATATCAAAACAATACCAGTATAGTATTTTGTATTACCAATCCCACGTCCCCAGACGGCTCGTTCTGTGCATGATTATATGTTTTACATCTTTTCGGAAGGGTCAGCATTAATCATATCACTAATTTAACCATTTTCAGTGTTAAAAGATAGATGATACGGGTTTCAGGGCAAGTTACAAAAAAATAGTAACATTTCAACAGTGCCATCTTTTGGTCACGAAGCAGAAAACGGATTTTTTCAGGTTTTGGTCAGGAAAAAAAAAGCAATGAATCCCTTCTAAACCATTCATGCAGCAAAGAATCCGAAGTCACATTTATTTTCATCCACACCCCTGTTCATTTGAGATGTATTAGATCATAGATTTCTCCCCCTCCTTCCACCTTTTCTTTAAAAATCAAACTGAACCCAGTCATCCCAGAATCATGTCAGTTATAGCCCATAGTTTTCCAAAATCAAGCTGTCAAGGCCAGGGAAATTCCCTGTGTCTACAACACCTAATTCACAATATATTGTAATGACAGCATGGCATGGGGATGGCGTGACACCAGTACAAGTATTCTCTCTGTGTCCCAAGCATGATGCTTTCCTCTCTCCTCATTACAGTGAGCTTTCCTGTCATATAGAGACAATGCCATTCCGAACAATAATTAAAATTAAAAAAAGAAGCTATATCAAGTAACTTTTTTTTTTAAAGGAAAATCTCCCCTCTTTTCTTTTCCCCAGCAGCCTGAAGACTTGAAAGACAACAGGCCCTTCTCACTCTGAGGCAAGTCCCAGAGATGATCCTCTTGCTAACAGAGAACTAGTATGTCATTTACGACACCAGAAATACAGAAGCTCTACACTAGAAGCCGACTACCAGTTTCCTTCTTGCTCTCATGATGGTTTAACCATCAGACCTGGAACAATCAGCTGTGTAACATTCAGATATTTTATTTCCATTTTAAATGTCACACCTGGTTTGCAAGTTCCCACTCTGGGTTTTCATGCTGTGGTTATCGCAAGTGGCAATGCTATTTTTTAGCAAAACAGCCCCCACCAGCAGGAGGCATTCCACATATGCCACAGTCGCAAAACTTAAATACTCTAGTCATGTAATTGTAATGGAAACGGCTTCTTCACTTGCAAATTTTCAAATGCCTGAGCTGAACGAATGTTCTTTTTTATGCCAACAACTTAGTTCACTAATTAAAAACACCATGTTCGTCTACAGCCCAAGCAGCACTTCCCCTACAAGGGAAGGGAGAACAAAAGACCCACAAAATGGCCTAGGGACTTCACCCTGCAGTCCTGATTATCCCAAGAAGCACTACAGATGGGAATTAAAAAGCCCCAAAGGGAGCTAGACTGGCCAGGAATTTTCTGACCAGACAGATTTTCCTCAGAAAATGCCAATTTGTCAAAAACAATATGTTCAGTTGCAACGAAATTCCAATGAAACACGTGCAGGACTCTGTCACAAACTTGTCTCATTTCCTGCCAGCTTGCCTGGGGACCCTGGGCTTCCAGGGTCCGCGGCTTCAGGGAGCAGCCCTGTCCTATGGACTGCCCTGGAGTCAGGGACAACAGGTCTTCCAAGCTCCCTGCTCTATGGCATCTCTACTTGAGCACAAAAGCCCTGAGAACAGCAGCTGAGTCAGAAACCTGAGCCGAGTGTCAATTCTGTTTAGAAATTTTTGAAACAGTTTTAATTATTTCAAAATAAAATTTTGGGGAATTTTTCCTTCCATCAGATATTTTGAATGTTTTACTCTTTGTTCCAAAATGGAAGGAGTTTTTCCCCTCAGAATTTCCCACAGAAGAAAAATGCCGACTTTTGACCAAGTCTATTTGCTTCTAAGTCAAACAGGGGCCTTTGAAAATCCCACTCTATAAATGATGGATGTTAGGGTTTTCTAGAAGAAAAATTCATATGCATCCACTTAGTTATGACATCAGTTTTCACTTACAGTTGATAAGGATACACTAGATTTTTCAGCCTTTTCACACTGAAAAACAAAGATGCTAACCTTCCATTCTTCCTCTTTTTCTACTAAACTTAGGACAAATGAAAAGCAAAAAACTGACGACCCAGGAGACTGAAAACTCCACAGTACAACCCTGCTCACGTGCTCTATCCATGCACTGAAACACCACTGCTGACAACCATGAGTATGTCAACATGGCAATTAAAACCCCACGGCTGGCACGTGCCATCTGACTCCGGCTCATGGGGATCAGGTTCAGGGGCTATTTAACTGTGGTGTAAATATTCAGGCTTGAGCTGGAGTCTGGGCTCTAGAACCCTGCGAGGTGGGAGGGTCCCCAAGCTTTTAATTGCTGTATAGATATACCCCATAAGTTTTGTTCATTCCCCAGATGCATTCAGTTCTTGGCCTCTCTGCTGAGACTAACAATAGTGCCAAATTAATGCCATTTATGATTATTTTTGTGACATAAACACACACTTGCTCATTAGGAAATTGACTAATTCCTACTTACACACGTCACTGAACAACAGACTTCAGATAGTAATACCGTAGCTTTGATGTCACTACTGACTGCAGCTGGACTTGAGCTGAAGGGCTAAAGGTGAAGAGTCCTGTATCCAACTGCTACTTTCTTGAGCTACTCAGGCCACTGAGATACAGATCTTGTGAAATAAAATTATTTTCTGGAGTAAATTCACTGCTGTTAATAGTTGCTAATAGTAATTTTACCCAGGCTACAGTGGGATTCCTGCTGATGCAGATACACTGGTATTAGCCCACGAAAGCTTATGCTTCAATACTTTAGTTAGTCTTTAAGGTGCCACAGGACTCTTTGTTACCTCTGCTTTTCCAGACTAACACGGCTACCTCTCTGACTGATGGCTAAACTAAGAGCAAATCCCCACTGGAGATAAGATCTTATCTGGTTAACTGAGTGAAAGGTGACTCCAAGGGGACTACTCATTTGCTTAAAGTTAAGGACATGCTTAAATGATTTACTGCATGAGGACCACAGCCATCATCTGATCAAAGAGGGACAACTAACTGCAAGGAAAGGCTTGTGTGAAATGAGTACAGTGGAACCGCAGAGTTAATGAAACCCAGAGTTACAAACTGACCAGTCAACCACACACGTCATTTGGAACCAGAATTACCCGATCAGGCAGCAGCAGCAGACCTAAATAAATAAATATATAAATAAATAAAAGCAAGCACAGTACTGTGTAGAACGTAAACTACTAAAAAAATAAAGGGAAAGTTTAAAAAAATATATAACAAGACAAGGAAACTGTTTCTTTGCTTGTTTCAATTAAATTAAGATAGTTAAAAGCAACATATTTCTTCTGTGTGGTAAAGTTTCAAACCTGTATTAAGTCAACGTTCAGTTGTAAACTTTGGAAAGGACCAAAATGTTTTGTTCAGAGTTATGAATATTTCAGAGTTACAAACAGCCTCCATTCTCGAGGTGTTCATAATTCTGAGGTTCTACTGTACATGTATTCAGAGAAATTGTGTGATCCTCTTTAGCAAAATATGGAAGAAGTTCAATTTCTGTCTTTCAAAACACCAGAAGGCAGCAATAAATAGCTGGACTTTTTTTTGAAAAAACAAGAGGCTTACCAAAAAATGTGAAAATGAAAAAAAAGAGGTATAGTTTTTGTCTTAAAGTTTAAATAAATCATCACAAGAAATTATCTGTGTACCTTGTACTATCCAATGCATATAACTCCCAGAAAAAAAATCAGAAATTATAACAGTCAACCTTTTCTGCATTACTGGATGCTGCTCTAGTAAAAATAAGGTATTCACATAGACAGAAAATCCATCTCTCTGTTCTCTGAACAGAAAGTATGATAAAAATGAAAATGAGTGAAAAGCAGCGCTGTAGTTTATTTCCAATCATGTTAAGCAAATTCACCATCTCAATGGAAATGTGCAAATAACCTAGACATTTTGAGGGGGAAATATATCTGGTAATGTACAACATTTACTACATATTAAATGCTCTTTTTCATTAAAAATGAATAAATTCTTCAGTGAGACCACATCACTATTTTTCAACTGCTGGCGAAAGTCGATAAACATATAATAGCTGTGCTTTGAAAAGCAGTAGTCTGTCTCTCAGAGGAAAGTACATTTTCAAAAGGCTGGACTCCAGTGGACAGTGCAGATTAGCTGGCATATTAGATTACCGTCTTAGCTATTCAACTGGAGAACTGTGCTGAAAATCCTATCTTAAGACACAAGGGCAAATGGTGAGCTCATCCTAGTCCACACATTTGTGTATATCTCTAAGCCAATAAGTAGTGCGGCTGCATGATCAGAAGTCTCTGCTCAGGAGAAGCCTAGTGCAGCAGCAAGAGTAACACAGACCAGAAGCTTTGTGAGAAAGCTTATGCAGCATCTACCTATTTGTGCCTCCGTTTAACTCAGAGGTGGGCAAACTATTGGCCCGCGGGGAGGCTCCCCGTGGCCCCTCCCCTGCTGTCCCCCCTCCCGGCTGGGGAGGCTCCCCACGGCCCCTCCCCTGCTGTGTCCCTCCCTACCCCCCCACCCCGCAGCCTCAGTGCGCCATGCGGGCAGTGCTCTGGACCACAGCTCCTACTGACAGCTTCGGTAGCACTGCACACTCCGTGCTCCTGCAGGGCGGGGTGTCTAGCTCCCACGGGCTGCATGGAGCCAGACACACTGCACAGCATGGTAAAGGGGTTGGGGGGCTGGATAAGGGACAGGGAGCACTTGGATGGGGCGGAGGTTCTGGGCGGATTTGGGGGGGGGGGAACAGAAGGGGGGGTTGTATACGGCATGAGGTCTCTCAGGGGGAGAGGGGGTGGATAGGAGTCGGGGCAGTCAGGGGATAGGTAGCAGGGGGGACAGGTAGGGAGTGAGGTCCTGGGCGGGCAGTTAGGATGTAGCAGGGGATTTAGATAGGGGATGGGGTCCTGTGGTGGTAGTTAGGAGCGGGGGGTCTCTGGAAGGAGCAGTAAGGGGACAAGGAGCAGGGGAGGTTGGATGGGTCGAGGGGGGGCAATCAAGGGGCAGGAAATGGGTGGGGGTCGGATAGGGGGCCAGGCGTTTAGGAGGCACAGCCTTCCCTACCCAGGCCTCTCTACAATTTTGGAACCCTGGTGTAGCCCACGGGTCAAAAAGTTTTCCCATCCCAGTTTAATTAATGCTATTAATTCCCTATTTTTCTGAATTCACTTTTTTTTTTTTGAAGTGAAATCACGTGTATGCAAAATTACAGAAACAAGTAGTACAAGCGGTTTTGGTAACCTCCTGGCTTACAAAAAGAGAGGCTAACTAAAACCATTTAAAATACCATATTATTACCAATATTCATAGTAAAACTGAAGTTATATACAGTAAACTCTTGATTACCCAGGATGATAGGGAAAAAAATAATTCTGGTTAATAAAATCCTGGATAATCACCATCCATAGGAAATATGGGAAGAGGGGATTGGTTCACCAGCCACCCTGTGCCGGGGAGAGGGGGTGTTGGTTCAGTGGCTGCCCTGCGCCCTGCTGGGTGGGGTTTTTTTGTGTGTGTTTGGGGCGGCAGCAAAGCCAGAGCCGGCCCTACGAGTTGCACGTATTTTTTTTTACATCCTGGTTAATCCACATCCTGGTTAATTGAGAGTCTACTGTATACGCAAAAGCACATACACAATACTTCACTACAGCACTTCAGTTGCACAACAGTAATAATAAAAATACATCGAATGGAGTACCTGTCACAGTTCCATCGTTAAGGTTGAATTGTGTACTGCAATTCAAACACTTCATTACATATAAAGAATACAGTGTGTCCTCTCCAAAATTTCAGCTCTTATTCTGAGTACAGGATGAAGTTTCCAAAAGTTTACAAATAAGTCAATGAGTGACTTAAAATTAAAATAAGACCTTTAAAAATTTAGCATCCCCGTCAAAATATTTTTCTGTCTCGAATGATCTGAATAACAGAGACTCTTCAAACTTCTGATATAGTTAAAACGCACTGAAATCCTGAGCACTGGCTATATTTTTAAAAGGATTACCAATCAGTTTTGGTCCAAATTACCTTAGCTCTGCTGTACAATGATATCATAAAGCAAAAAAAGAGGGGGGGGGGAAATCAAATTTGCCTTTAAAAATCAATGTAATCTCATCTGGGCCTGCAAACACTATTATACAGTAATCATAATTGTATGGTCATCACAAGTTGTTATTACAAGGAGGAGTTGCAGTTGTATGGCTCTGCATTTCTCTATTTTAACTTGAAAGTTGATTTTTTTAAAAATCACAAATTTTGGGCTAAATTTGACCTGCCAGCATTCATTTATGTCATTTGCATTTCATTCATTGTATTATTATTCTCTTTCCTTCTATATTTAATAATTACAGCTAAATAATGTAATTGCTCAGCCTTTACATAAAACTAATTTATCCTTATAAAATCTCTGAAGTAGGTAGGTATTTATCCCCCTTTCACAATTAAGAACACTGAGGTAGACACTTTAAGCAACTTGCTCAAGATCAATGGAAAAGTCTCTATCAGAGCCAGGATTTGAACTCAGTTCCTCAATCTTAGTTACACACAGGCCATCAGAGCAAATAATTGACAGTGAGTAGAACTGTATTCTATTATTATTGCTGCCACTGAATTGCTGACCCACCCTGCAGAAGTCACTTAGCTTCTCCCTGACACTGTTTCATTCTTTTTCTTGATGGGGTATTATAAGAATTCATTAGTGTTTGTCAAGCATCCAGAGACAAAAGATACTATAGAAATCAAAAGCATTATTAAAAACCATTTACTGAACTCACTGAGACTACACAATGCTTAAAAACCTTGCTGAATTAGGCTTTTAATCCTCGACATACTCCTGACAACAGGAGCCTAATAAAAATGATGTACTCCCTAAATTCCAAAATCCAGACAAGTGAAAAATTACGGGGCATACATTGTTGAATTTACAGTCTTACTGAGCCCATTGGAAGGAAAAATATATTAACATTTTTCTACTGGAAATTACAGATCAAAAATATATTGTCCTCACAAATCCAAATTTGTGTTGCTGCTACTATTTGAAGCAAGTTGACTGTATATGCAACGGATACAATGTTTTTCTCTTCTAGATTTAGGGATAAATGTATTAAATATTATTTGGGGTGACAGGCACTTTTTTGGCTTGCTTTTTTAAAAACCAGGTTCCTGTTGTCAAGAGTTTTCTACATCAGGATTATAATCCAGAATGATTTATACAAATTTGGAAAATTTCAGTGAATGATGTATGCTTCCTTTTGCTAGAAGTTCACAAATTAGATTTTACATGTCAAATATTGAAAAGAGAAAGCCGAAGGAGGTCAGTGTTTCAAATGTGATTGATTTCTTCAAAGGAAATGGGTGACATGATGCATTACTGCAATAAGACACTCATATTTCTGTTATCAATCATAGGTTTCTGGGAGGCCTTTTTTCTCTGGAAGTCTTGCAAAAGTATCTTACACTGTTTCTATGGTGCCTTCCATAAAAAACACTCTTTAAAAAAAAAACTATACTTTATTCCTCTCTCAATTTGCCTTGACAGCTGGATACTTCTGAAGTGAATCATTGTGCGCGTTTAAAAATGTAGTGTTTGATCAATAGCTATAAAAATTTTTTTACAGCTGCAGAAACTATGTTTTGGAAAGAAAAATAATTATTTAACCCACCTCCAAATCCATGTTCATTTTATTATACTGTATTGCATTATTTAATTCTTCATTTAATCTTTTAAAAATTATTTTCTGACACACGCATGCAAGGACAACAGTTGTATTCACAGTAAACCAAAAAGCTTTAATAGGAAAAAAATATTAATTTTCATGTGGTTGGAGAAAAAACTAAATCACTGCTAAAATAATAAACTTTCAGGACTATTCCTTTTTCAACCAAATATAGTCAAACCAAATCTGAAAGATATTGTCAAGGCTGAATCCCCACTCTGTCACTCCCAGTGCAGAAAGGGGGGCCTCGTACGGATTCTAAAAATTAATACTTGCCACCCTGGGCTTGTATTAAACTCCCATGGTTACAGCTTTTCTCTGACCTTGGTTTGGTAAACACTGCCACCATCCAAATTCAAAAAACAAACAAATAAACAAACAAAAAACACCACAAAAAAACAAACACTCTTGGACCCAAGAAGGAGCACTTGGGGATTGCTCCCTGTGAGGTACCCTCAAGCCCTTTCACCCCGTCCCCCACCTCCGGGGAAGAGCAGAGAAAGAAAACTAGCTGTTGCCACCAGCTAATCAAACAGCATAGGTACAAACCTCTTAAGACACCAAAAATCCAATCCGGCTCTTAAAAAAGGTATATTTTATTAAAAACAAAAAGAAATAAAATACATCTGGACCTTAAGCTTTAGTTAGATTTTAAAAGAGCAATTCCCCAAAAATCAAGCACCCAAAATAACTTTCTTGAGGGTTCAGTTTAAAGGTTACAAGCAAACAAAAGCATCTGGGGTTAGCACAGAGTCCTCAAGCCAATATGAAATAAAAGAAACAACCCTAATCATATCTTTTTAGACATCTCCTAATTTTCCTTACGTATCTGAGCTCCAGATAAGTAGGTTCGAGGTATGAACTGATAATCTATAATCATACCTGGTTTAAAACTCCTTACAGCATTTCTGCTCCGTGTCCCTGCAGGCCAGAGAACAACAAAGGGAAAGTTTCTTTCAAAATTTTAAAAAGTTCTACCTTCCCATTGGCTCTTTTGGTCAGGTGCCTACTTCTTTTCTTTTATTTGTTAACCCTTTATAAGTAAAGCAAGGAGAGATCAGACCAGGAGGGATTTTACAGCTAACTGACTGGGTGTCCATCAAAGGGAACTACTTCCCCTGCCACCCTCTTTCATGTATCACAGGTATTGTGGGGAAGCTCGCTTTGTTGTTTTTCATGCTCTGGATAAAGAAAGGGCTTTAGTTTTCCATACTGCTGAACTAGATCCTTGTACAGGAATGAAATTCCTTTTCAAGTAAAATGTATAGCAAGCCTGATTTGGATTAAATTGTGAATTTTTACATAAACACTACAATTTGTATTGCTGCTTAACCTCTTATTTATAGGCATGTGCCTCAAACACTGCAAAGCTATAACAATTCTGCAGCAGCAGCACAGACAAGCTAAAAACTTATGGTTCAATCCTGCAAACACACTTGCTCACATGGGTAAAGCTACTGGGTGTGTGTGTGTAAGTGTGGACAACACCAGACCCATATGCTCTTCCTGGAAACAGACCAATAACAAAAACAGAGAAGCAGAACCAGCGGAGATCTAGTGTGACAACTCTAGCGGTAACCATCACTGACTGGCATGTTTGTCATCAAATTAGCCTAAAAGTGAAATTCAAATGATAATTCTGCTGAAAGGTAACAGAGAAAAATGCTTGATCAGAACTTCCATTATTGGACATGGTTACAGACCATTTCCTTGAAAGTAGACATGGATTCTTGCAGGGTAAGCAGGTTTTATAACATTGTTTTTAAAAACAATTATAAACCATACTTAAACCTCTGCTTAAAAGTGGGGAATATGGACTGAATCAAAAATACTTCTAAAGCCACAATGAACTTTTTATGAGGATCCCTCTGTGTTTGTTTCTGTATCATAGAAGGGTGTTTTGAATCATTCTGCAGTTGAGTCCAAGTATTACATGAAGATGCACTCTTAATGAAGTCAATAGAATGGCACAGGCTGTATGTCAGTTGAGGATTTGGATCCTGGTGTTTATAGTGCAGTTCTACATTCAAATGGCTCTACGTTAATATCCGATGAAGTGGGCTGTAACCTACAAAAGCTTATGCTGAAATAAATGTGTTAGTCTCTTAGGTCCCACAAATATGCCTGTTCTTTTTTCAGACTAACACGGCTGCTACTCTGAAACCTGCCTACATTAACTCTTTTATCTAACTTTAAAATTAACAATGCTACAGACTGCAGCACATCTTACACTTACTGAGTGGAAGAAGTACTGTACATGAAACTTGGATTGGGTTCTTCCACATACCAAATCTTGCCACTACATTATTTACTTTAATCATGAGAAAGCTTCTTGAACAGCTTTTCTTTCCACTTCTCACCTTAGCAGCTGTACCTGTAGAGCAGATAACTCCTTCCTTTGGATGAGTCTAAGTGTGGCCAGCTGAATATCAGAAGAGAATAACCAACTTCTGTCATTTGAACATGGAGCATCCAGCAGTACCTGTACAGCCAATGAGTCAAAGAATGAACAAAGATATTAACTGTAAAGAAGTTAACGACCTGTGCAATGCTTCCTAGTCGAAAGTACTGGAATATAATTTCTGTAGAAATTTAAAGCATCATTTTTTGCTTTTTAGAAGTATGAAAAAACCACCATTCAGTTTAAAATGATTTACTGTTTTTCTGCATTTTTGAGAAAGCTACACCCTAATTACTGCACCATGAATACCGTCAATATTATTATAATTATTATCATCCATTTGAATAGCTCCCACCCTGGATCTCTCTTGCTTATTCACCTAATTTAAATGTTACAAAGTACTAGCTGCTATGTATTATTGATAATTCAATGTGATGAGTCAATAAGCAACATCATGTAACATATGCTCAAATACACATGCACAAAGTCTCATCAGTTCAAAGTTTAAGGTATGCAGAAAACATGTGGTTAGCTTACTATACTCTTCCCGGACAGATCAGAAGGACCATCAAACGGAGAATAAGTTTTACCATTAAAATAAAAAGTTTCATCTTCACTTCTTGAGCATTTCACAGGACATGGTCAAACAGCTACAGAGCATGTCAGATTACAGTAGGAAAGGAAGGAGGAGAACAATAAAAGTATCATTTTAATTCCATCAGTTTATCAATACAAAATGGTACTACCTTGTCATACAATTCAGGATGGAGATCTCCAACATGCCTCCCATCCAGTTCGGAGAGAGTAATTAAATTCATCAGGGGCTCTGGGATGAAGGATTCTAGTGTCTGCTTCAACCACCTTGATCTCAGACTATCATACTCATTACAGTGAAGGTGACCTAAACACAAATTACCTAGAATCAGTGCTCTTAAATTTTTATAAATATAAGAAGCTACAATTATGAATGTTTAAGTATTTCCCTGGGATTGTCAGAGATTATTACATGTGTTCTTATATTACTGCACATTTTACAACACTAATGGATTTTTATAAACCCTAATAAAATTTCAACATGCTCCTAAAAGATGATCCATAAATATTTAGGAATAAATAAATACCTACAGAAATGGAAGACTTTCACAGTAAAACAAACTTAAAACGGTAACTCATATTCAAAGAGCAGTGGTCTGAGTATTTTTCTGAGATCTTTTTACTTCTATGAGGAGGATGTACATGTCATTTTTTTATTCATCACAAGTCTTATGTTCCCAAACAAAACATTTCAACTCCTCACCTACCAGAGGCTGTAACCTACTAGTATTGACATAAACACATTGCTCTTTTTATTTCTAGTACTATAGCCATGACAATTACCCATTTAGCTTAAACCTTGCTATGTACAAGCACTGGTCCAAGCAACAGCATCTCATTTTCCTCCTGCTCTTGCCCTTAGATACTCAATACTCACATTTGTTTTCCTTGACTTTAGTCCCTCATTACACCACAAGAACCATAGCGGGCTGTGGATATGACCTATGTATACCATAACACTCACTCTTTTGGTTAAAATCATCCTCCTAACACTTATTGATTTCCTTGCCAACAATCTAATCCCCTTACAGCTAAGGTGTAGAACAATCCCCTGGCACAAGTACTTCCTTCTCCAAAGATTCGTACTCTGCTTAATGAACTTGGGCCCATCCCTTTTATGCACCATCTACACACCCTAAGATTGCTTTATGTTCTTGTCCAGCCAACCCTGTGCAATCAACATAACATATTATCACAAAGATGTAAAAATATTTGACGCTTGGAAAAAGCTTGTTTTCCTGCGTTAAGAACTGTGATTAATCTAAAGTTACAGTAACATGCTTGGCAGCAGAACACAATACACAGGGTGCATTCTAGACTGGAAGAAAAAGCAACCCCACCCAGTTTATGGGTCTTCAATCTGCATTAATATGAAGCCCATTTACATATCAACATGTCCAAGTTTTTGTCCTTACTAATACTAAGACAAACTGACTCCACAATATTCTGATTTCAACAATCTGACTGTACTCCGTACAGTGTCCCTTTTAAACTGAATTTTAATCTCATAACAGACACAAACATGCCTTCAAATAACTTTGATAACTGCATCTGGAACCTGATTTCTGTATTTTAATTGCATAACAATAAAATACATTACCTGGCCAAGCACACTGCAGCATAGCTATTGATTTACCGCCCGGAGAGGCACACATATCCAAAACCTTTTCCCCATCCTTTATTTCCAACGCCAGCACCGGCAGAAGTGAAGCAGCATTCAGCAGATAATATTCCTTAAATTTACCAATCTGGTGTTTTTGTGCAGGGAATCTTCCAGGAGTTCTACTGATGTAACATTTTAATGATCCTGGGATATAGGATAAGGTTTCCTGAAAGAGACTATGATACCCCTTCAACTGCAAGTTGTTCTCCAGTTCAGAGGAATAGCTGAATTTATTAAGCAGAACAGCATATTGCCAGCACAATGGTGATGTGAGCACCTCCCTGGAGGTTGAGAAAAGGAAAAACAAAGAAGAGTTGTATTTAATAAGTGACAGATTACAGTTTCCATAATGTAGCAAGCCCTTCATCTCAGAAAATTAGAGCAAACACCACAGCTAGGTTTTGTGCTCACCCACAGTTATGATATTTTAAGTGTATCCTAGTGGTTTGAGTCTGTTTCCACAGGTTAATTATGAATTATGTAATGACGTATTTCCTTCTATAGTTTTAAATGTGCTACATGAAATATCCTTTTGTTCTCATGTCAAGAGAAAGGCTATGTAGGAACACTTGGTCTACCTCCATTATTTTTATATGCGGGAACTCTGGAGCATAGAAGCATAGAGAAGCTGTGAACTCATTTGTAAAAAAGACAGAAACAAAAAACCCAACACTGCTCCCAATTAATCATTCACCTTGCTTTTTTAAATCAACCCTTCATGTATTCTTTAATAATCATTGTATAATACTGTGGCTCTCAGAACTAAGGGGTACTTTTCCCCATACTAAAACTTCTCACATAGTATATGGTTTCTGCAAATACTGAATTTTTCATGTCTGAAATTAGGGGCTGAGGGAGGGGAGTTTAATGTGTTTGGTTTTTCACTGAAAAGGATAACAGTGGTTGCTGATTTGGAATCCTTTTTGCATTATTTGAAAAAAATAAAACAGGGCTTTGTTAGCATTTACATTTTGGGAGACATAAGTCAAACCATAGACTGACTGATCTGTCTGATACTGACTAGCTGAATCCATAACACTAAAAAGTGATTCCAGGAGCAGATCAAATGGACACTAAAATAAACACACGCAATCCAACATCCATTACAATCTTCTTTGAAGAAGCTTTCTGAAAATAAACAAGCAACCAAAACAAAAAATAAACATTGCAGATGGTCTTTTAATATTAGGGAAAGTTACCAAATAAACCAGATGCAAATCTGTTTATAGATTAGGTTCCCCAATCTTCTTTGAAAATTGTTAGAAAACAATTGGGAAGGATCTGTGTTTTAACAATCGGACTAGCCAATGAGGACAGAAACAAAAAGTGTTTCGAGTGTCTTTGAAAATGAAATGTTGGGTAATAGGCTCTGACTTACTCTAAAATATTTTGCAGCACTATCCCATCATGGTTTGGTCCTGTCCACCCGGTACTAGAAAACTAAATAATGGAAACTATATTTTAATTATGTTTTACCATCCTGCCAATTTAGAAAATAAAGTTCTTCAACTCTACCTCTAAGGGGTAGATCTTCAGGTGTGTAAACTGTGAAAGCTCTGTTGAAATATCCTAGGGATGTCACATAATTTCTATGCGACTTGTTTCACCATTTGTAAGAGAGGGATAATGATCTCACCTCAGGATGTAGAAGAAAAAGAAGCCGAATAGTGAGAGCATGTTATTTGAATAAAGCAGAGCCTGGAAAAGTACCCAGGGAAATAAACATAATTAATGAAAAATCAAGTTACTATTTGTTCTGTAATTGGAGCGATTCCTCTTTTATACCGGTGAACATTTCTGAAGTTCATTTTATATTTTTTTTTGGTCACTGTCTCTGCTATAATTATTGTTTCCTCATTTTTCAATAAATTGCTACAGGAAATATAAAATATGAAACTCGCGAATGCACCTCCCATCCTTTGACCCCATAAAGGGTTTTCCATAAGCCAAATCCTGGTGCTATTGGAGTCAAAGCAAAAATCCCATTGACTTCAGCCAGACCATAATTTGGCCCCAAGCATTGTGAGGAGGAAAAAGAAGGAAGAAGGAACAGAAAGAGAAAAGGAAATCAGGAGGGAGGAGAAAAGGAAAAAAATATATTTGTTTCTCTTTACTTGTCACGGAACGTTACAGAGACTAAGGATTTGTCTGTCTTATTTTTCTTAAAACTGGCTATATTCACAATTGTTTTGCTTTTTTGACATTATTCAGACACTTTAAAGCCCCTAAAGATAAAAAATAAAAGATATTTTGTTTGAAATATTCCCTCATTTTAACTTTTTCCAGTTTGTAAGTCTGTCTTGAAGGTCATCATGACATTCACTAATGAAGCAATTCAAGGCTATGACTAAGTACTTAGCTTTCAGCTCATACCATTGCCTGTTTTTCTTTCCACAACTAAGTGGAAACTAAGTGAGTAATGGTAATGGATAAGACATCCAGCCTTTGTAGTTTCAATTCCTTGATGGGATTTGTCCAAGTGGGATAATGTCCCATCAAGAATAAAAAGATAAGATTCCATATGTTAATAAAAGGGTCATACATCACCTAAACTGTCTCTCTACATCAGGCGATGTGATCTTTCCTGCCCATTCCCTCATTTCCCAGATGCTTGACTGGAATTATTAAAGACAGTGCTCATCTACCATTCCATGCTGGTATCCTAGTTTATCCGTAAAATAATCAGAAGCATAATTTCCAGTTTGTATGAATTCTACATAGTTCTTTGCAGTTATTTTATGGGGTAATGAAAAGAAAAAAATAACCTGACTGTGCTCCATGCCTCTCCCAGCTCCGTCATGTATTGCTTCTCAAAGTGATCCAGAACAACTTGGCAGATCTGCTTTTGAGGCTTCCCTTCTGATTTCAGCTTAGAGGGAGAGGGGGAAAAGTCGCCATGAAAAACTATTAGCCGAAGATTGAAGTACACCAGGTTTTAAATACATGTGTTTGGATTAATAATGACATTAAGGTGCTCAGGTACCACACTGATGGCCATGGTGTATACATGTTTTCAGGACTGGCAACAGGAATTTTGGAGCACTCTGTAAAATAAGAGGTACAAATACCATGTCTCCTGACCTGTGAACAAATCATCTAAACTGTATGCTTGTAATGCTCTCTCCCTGTGACTGCCAAATAAATTAAAAGTTCCTGGGGCGCCAACATGCCAGGAGCCAAATAAACAAACCATCATTAAGGCAATTATATCCCTAGAAAATTAGCACCCCTGCCAAGGAATCCCTCTTAATGTATCAAACTAAAAGACAGACGTGAAAGTGTATCCTTGTGCAAGTCATATAGAATTCAATCCTGTTTTGAAGAGTGATAGGAACGGCTTTCTTCTAGGAGTGAATAAGAACAGTACAATTACTTCAACTGAACGCTTTGTTTGTATTACTTACAGACACAAAGAAAATTCCTAACAATATTTAGGGACTCATTCCGCAGAAACAATCCATTGAGATAGATATCTAGGTGTCTGTACTGGATTAAGCTATTCAAGATCTGCAAAGGAAAACACTGGGCTTGTGCTCTTTTGGGGTTTTCTGGGGAGAATTCTATGCCCAAAAGATAAAAATTCTGCATATTTTATTCATGAATAAATAACTGTGGAGGCTCCAGCATAGCAGTGGGGAGCCCAGGCCACTGGCTGCATGAAGGCGGGAGACCACCTTGCAATTCTTGCCCCAGGATTCTGGCTTCACCCCACCCTGATGCAGTGCAAGAGCCGGGCCGGCCCCAGAAGCATCCCGGGGCCCTGCCCCCAGCTCCAGATCACCAAGATAGCGAGAGGGAGAGAATCTCAGGCGCATGCCCAGCCCTGGTCCCCGATCTCGGTGTAGGGCAGGCAGACTCAGCCTAGCAGGAGCCAAGTGTGGAGGGGCTTAATGTGAGGGGAGCCAGGTGTGGGGAAAGAAGGTTCTGGGTGGGGGCGGCCCAGTGGGGGGTGGGGAATCTGGGTGCACAGTAGAGGTGCCAACTTCCAGGATCGTCCTGGAGCATACAGGAATTAGAAATTAATCTTTAATTGAAGATTATGTTGTGTGTTGGAACTTCCTGGAATACATCCAACTAAAACTGGCCACTCTAATGCACAGGAACTCGTTGAGGGGGTCCAGGTAAAGGTGGTTGGGGCTCAGTGGGGGGGATCTGGGTGCAGGAAACTCTATATTCCCCCCCCCCTCCACCCCACTTCCAGCCCCCATCACTCCCAAATTGCAGGGGGGAGGGGGAACTGTATGGGGATCTGCTCCAGGCATCTGGACCCCAGCACACCCAGATCCCTCCCACCCAGACACCCAGCCCCAGCATGGACTCAGTGAGGTGTCTGGGGGCTCAGTCCGGAGGTCCAGGTGCAGCTGGTTGGGCTCAGTGGAGTGGGGGTCTGGGTGTGGGGTATTTGTCGGGGTGACCCAGGTGCAGGAGGGTGGGTCTTGTTGGGGTGGGTGTTCAAGTTCGGGAGGCTCAGCAGGGAATGGTCTGGGTGCAGTGTTGGGGGGTCTAGATGCAGGAAGGAAGGGCTTGGCAGGGGTGTGGACACAGAGGTTTGGGCTCAGCGGGGGCAGTGAGTCCAGGTGCAGGGGGGGTCTGGGAGCACGGAGTGAGGCTCGATGGGGAATATGTCTAGGGCACTTGGTGGGGGGATTCTGGGTGCAACGGGTTGAGGTTTGTTGGGGAGGGATCTAGGTGTGCCGGGATCCAGATGCATGGGAGTTGGGCAGATGGAAGAGCAGATCCCCATGCAGTTCCCCCTCCCCCTGCAATTTGGGAGTGATGGGGGCTGGAAGTGGGGCGGGGTGAATATAGAGTTTCCTGCAGACAGGGGAGATGTCCTCGGCCACTTCTTACAGGGGAAGAAGTCCTGACCTCCCATGCTCCCAGCCCAGTCGGGCCTAGCCGGTGAGCTGGCACAGGGTAGGAGCCACTGGCCATGGTATCCTCAGCCCTACCCCACAGTGATTTATCTCTATGCAGGCTGGTCCAGGCACATGAAACTACATGCCCATGCTTCTGGGGAGGGGCAAATGACCGCTCTCGTGGCTTCCCTTTGTTTCCTCAGCATTTTTACACGGGGAAGCAAAGAAATCTGCTGGGGACATAAATTCTGGTGCAGAATTCCCCCTGAAGTATCCTTAGGCTATATAAAGACAGGGGATTAATAGGTTGGAAGGAAAAGTGCTTTTAAAAGAGGAAGTATTGGGGTTGTTTGGTTTTTTTAAAACAGAATTGAGGTCTTGTGTTCCATTTCACTTGGAAGACTACGTACAGATGGCTGGAGAGCTAGCTGGATCAGTAAATCAAACCTACAATGGCAGTGAAGCTTGAGCGATTGAGAGGAAAAGGTATTTTTAGACAGCCTGTTTATAATGTTCCTTTTGTTTGTAGGCATTTGTTAAGCATGTGTGTTAACAAAAACATCTAACACTTGAAGTGTCAATACTCCTATGTCTTCAATTAACAGATATGAAATCTTCTCTTTCCAGTTCCGCAGCTCAGCAGAGACCTCTAGCAAAAAGCAAGAAAGCAAAACTTGGTATTTCTAAGGTATTAAAAAGCCAAGAAAATAAACTGAAGAAATAAATTCATTTTTTCCAGGTCTTCTTCATACATCATAAAGATATAAAAATAAAAACCAGCACCAACATATTCTTTCTCCTGCTTCCCTTCCCCTCCTCCCCCCACACACTTTGTAGATCATACACTTGTAAGTACCCAATGAAAAGCAAAAGCATAGGAGCCCTGAAGTATAGAACAAGGAAAATAAAAACAATTATTTGTAACTGGCTACTGTTTGCAAATCTTTCTTCCCAGTGGGTTGGTTTAGATATAATTTAGGACCAAATTGCAGGCAGAGAGAAGTAGCCTGATACAGTAGGTGTATCCCAGCTCCTGTGTATTTCTTAACCTGCTCGTTCTGTGGTGTTAGAGGTTAAGGCCCCAGTCCCGCATGTGGGTGGACCTCTGGGCCTAGACAGAGCCCCTGAAGTCAATGTGGGTCTGTCCACAGGGTGCGCTATGCAGAAGTGAGACCCATAATATCAGAGTTGATTGGAATATTTTTGACAGCGCACAGAAGCGAAGGCTACCGAAACCTGTGAAGACCACTTTTTCTATTTGCTGGCCAACTATTAAAAATGGAGGGGGAGGAGGGAGAGAGAGAATAGAGCCATATATATATATATATACATATATATATAGTTCCTGTGCTGCCCTTCAGAAAACAGCAGGGAAGCAAAAGGAAACTGTGGGGGATGATCATGGGCACAATTTTTTTGGAGGGGGGGACAGAAGTGAGGCATGCCAGGCGGTGGGGTGTCCCACATGGTTAAGTGTCACTGCGGGCTTCCTCCCTCCCCCACGCCCCATATTTCTGCAAGAGCAGAGCTGCCCAACTGGGACAGCTAAACACTGTCTCCTGGGTCCTACTGCCAGTCATGCTCTCCTTCTTCCTGTTTTCTGTGCAAGAGTGAATGCCCACGGTGGGGCTGACTGTGGAGGGGGGCAGGGGAAACGGAGTGGGGAGGAGGAGTGGGGAAGGAAGCAACTCCCTTTTCGACCAGAACCTCCATTTGAGAAATGCTGGTCTCCCCCATGAATCCGGTAGGGCCCTAATCACGAAGGCCCATGAAAAGAACTGAACTGAACACCAAGGATCTCAGAACCCCAGGAACTGGGGCTTTAAAAATGAAACAAACCACCAAATTCTCTGCCAGTCCCGCAGTCCAGATGGCAACCCTGGGAGGGGGGAGATTTATATCAGGGATCGACGACCTCTGGCCGGTGGCCTGCCAGGGTTAACCCCCCAGCTGACCGGCTCGTTTACCTGCCTCTCTGCAGGTTTGGCAGATCACTGGGCACGGTTCCCCGCGGCAGGGCAATGGGGGCTGCGGGAAGCGGCGCGGCCGAGGGATGTTCTGGCCGCCGCTTCCTACAGCCCCGGAGCCCGCAGCCAGTGGGAGCTGTGAGCGGGGGAACCTGGAGACCCGGCGGGTAAACAAACCGGCCCGGCCCGCCAGGGGGGGCTTCGCCTTGGCAGATCAAAGGCTGCCGCTCCCTGATTGTTCTGATCTGCGGAGAACCCAGGGGGGTCTCACTGGAGCCGTCCCGGGGAGGTGGGGAAAGTCCCGGGGAGAAGCGGCGCTGCCTGTGCCCTGCTGCCGCTCGCCTCGCGTCGATCCCCCCGTGCCCACGATCAGCGCCGGCAGCTGCTGGGGGGGGGGGGGGGGATTTCTCGCTCCCTTCGCCCCCATTTCTATCCGTCATATTCGCTCCTGACTCTTGGGTGCATCTCGGCGGAGAAGAGCCCGTGTCCCTTCCGGGGCTCTGCTGCCCTGCCGGCCCCGCAGCGAGCCTGGGGGTGCAGTGGGGAGGAAGACGGGCTCTTGCCCAAGGGCCAGGGGGGCTGAGTCCCAGGCCCCGCCCCCCGGCGTTGTTTGCCTATTGCCAGCCCACAGCTGTGGCGACCGCCCAGCCGCTGCTCCGCAGAGGAGACCGGCTCGTCCCCGTCCCTCCCGGCCGCACAAGGCCCGGCCCCCGCCTCTCACCTGCTCCCGGGCGAGGGAAGGGCCCCGCCGCAGCCCAGAGGCGGCCGCGAGCAGGCGGCGCAGCCGGGCTGGGGCGCGCAGCGGCCACATGGGGCAGGGGCGCCGGGCCGGCGTGTGCGCCGCGGCTCGGAGGGGAGGAGCCGCCGGTGCCCGCTGCGCGCCCTGGCCCGGGGCAAAGGCGGGGTGCAGAGAGGGAGGGGCTCAGAGCCAGACGGCGCCGCCCCCACAGAGGCGGGCCGGGCCGGGGAGGAGCTCGGCGGAGCTCGCTCCAGGGCCGCGGCGGCACCTCCCCGCTGCTGGAGGCGGAGCTGAGCCGCCGCCCACGAGACAAGCCGCGGTGATGCGCTGATGAGGCTGTAGCGCGGCCCAGGCTGATTGAGCGGCCCCCTCACTGAGCGCCTCCCTCCCGGCGCCCTGGCACACGCAGGCCCCACGTCGTGTTGCACCAGCCCCAGCCAAGCGCCTGTCCTTGCTTGCGGGAAGCAGCAGCACCTCAATTCTCATTCCTGCTGTGGAAATCGATCTGCCACACTCGTTGTCACAGGGCAGTGTCCCCTCCCCCTCCCAAAGTCACATGAAGAGGAATTCCCCATTCAGCGTGCAAACACCCTCCCTCCACCAGCACAGTCATCCACCCACCCCTCACTCCCGGTCACCAGCTCCACAGAGCAGGAAGGCACCAGACAAACCCTAAAGGGCGGTAGGTGTAGCTGTTTAAGCAGTCAAAGAGTCAAAAATGTAACCGACCAAAACGAATTCAACACACAGACGTGAGTATAGTCACAAAACCATTCACAAGCAGCCCAACAGTGTTAATAAAATCTATTCCCTGCTCTTCCTACTGCATTCTGTTGCACACCAGAAGCAACTACAACTACACTGTCATCAGCAGGCAGGCACCTTATGCTCATTGGGAAGGAAACTGCAGCCCTCTGCTCATTAGGAAGGGCACTCCTTACACTGCAGCCCTGGTTAATTTCAGCTCAGTCTCCCTTTCTTGCCAACTTGGATTTTAGCAGCCAGGTTAGTGAGAGGGAGGGCCCAGAGCCAGGGATAAGAGGACATTCGCCTGACCTGAGCTTGGTGCTGCAGGGAGGCAAAAAGTAGATTTAGAAACAAAAATCTGCTAGCTGGACCCCTTCCTCCTCCTTCCAGGTCTCATTTCTGAAAACAGCGGGGCAGATAAACCCAGCGCAAGATGAGGAAAGGAATAAAGGGGAACTGAAATCAAGCTATTTCCATCTTTGATCCTGTAGAAAGGGCTTAATTCCTTGAGGCACAGCACCCTCCACCCCATTGGGGCCCATAGCCCGGTCTCATCCCAGCCCATCTTCCATCTGTGCATCTCTCCCCACTGGCTAACCTGCCTCCCCCACCTAGCCCACTTCATTAGCCATCTTTCCCTGCATCACAGGTGTGCTATCTACTACACAGCATCAAGAACGAACACATTTGGGTAAAAACAAGCCATAGTTTATGTACTGCTCTCTCCAAAGTGTGTCTGGCTTTAGCAAAGTATTTAATTAGCCCCCACAAACATCTTTTCCTCACCTGCAGATTCCAGTGATCTCAGCCCAAGAAGCCCTAGAATTTGCTTCCTTAAGAGGACATGCTCAATTGAGATGTAATGACAATGACTTGGCATGCAACAGAATGTATTAAGAGGAGCATGGAATGGATTTTATTAACACTATTGAGCTGCTTGTGACTGATTTTGAGACTATACAGATTGGTGACTTTTCTGTGAGTGTCACTGTAATTGGCAGTAAAAGTCACTAGATTTGTCACTGACACATTTTCTCACTAGGAAAACCAACAAGCCACCAAAACTAATGACAAAGTAGGTAAGTTAGCAACACGTCTCCCCACAATATGTGCAATCCTCCCTCCATCAGTGTGTTCCTCCTATAAATACCTCTGGAACCTGGCTCTCGCTCTGTGGTGTCTCCTTGACTACCTTCATTTTTGTCTGCTTCTGTTGATTTCCTCAGTGGCAGCAGATCCTCTGGGGAACCATCCTGGTGACTGGGGGTTCGTGGTGGTAGCCTCAATCCTATCACTTTACAGAGCTGTCTCTTGCAAAAATAAGTGGCCACTAAATTGAAATGGTGCAAGCAGCAAAGACAAGGGAGTACCTAGAATAATGTGAGGTTGTGGTCTTATCTCATGGACAATTAGAGCTAGGAAAGCTCTTAGCCTTTTGAAGTTTCTGGCCTCACACTGCAGCTGTTCAGCTTCCATTTCTGGTGTTTCATGAGAGGGTACAGTGGAACCTCAGAGTTACAAACTGACCAGTCAACCACATACATCATTTGGAACCGGAAGTATACAATAGGACAGCAGACAAAAATAAATAAATAAAGCAAATACAGTACTGTGTTAAATGTAAACTACTAAAAAAAAAAAAAGGTAAACCAGCATTTTTCTTCTGCACAGTAAAGTTTCAAAGCTATATTAAGTCAATGTTCAGTTGTAAACTTTTGAAATAACTATAACATTTTGTTCATAGAAGATGAGGGTTAGAAGAGACCTCAGGAGGTTACCTACTCCAACCCCTTGCTCAAAACTTCAGAGTTACATACATTTCAGAGTTACGAACAACCTCCATTCCCAACGTGTTTGTAACTCTGAGGTTCTACGGTATATTAAAAGGAGTGCTAGTTACAGATACCAAGCAAACACCCCCGGGAAATACAACAATTTACCAGAAAATCCAAGATGCTTTCAGTATGCTAACAATCCAGCCTCAAAAAACCCAGAACAAATAAAACAAAGCAAAAAAACAACCAACCAAGAACAAGCACGATGGAAATACTAAATAGTATAGGTTAAACAAGTCCTCTAAAAATGGGTAAGATTGATTTTAAAAAGCTGCATTAGTCTGGTGCAGTACTTGGCCTTCAAAATTTATTACTTTTGCAATGAATGCCTTTAATCTTCTCATTTGTGAGGCTCGCTTTATAAAAAAAACTAAGAGCATGCCTCCTACAAAATACTATCACCAAATTTAGAAGCTTGTCTAAGATTAGTCAAACCAAGCCCCAGAGAAAGAGCCAGAAGTCAAAATAAAGCTTTATATATACTCTCAAATATCAACTGCAAAAGGTCTGGGGATTTTTCTTTTTAATGCCAACTTCTGTAAGATTCTGAACATGGATAAAAATAGTCATGGTGAAACATACAGGGCCAAGTTCTCTGCAGTGTAACTCCATTAAAGCCAACTGATCTCCCATTTACTGATCAAACAAATACCATAAATATTTTGAAAGAATCATCCCACTCTAATTACATTTATCCATCCATCAGTGTAGAGTGCTGCTCATGTCATTCACTGTGGCAGAAACTAGGAAGTCTGCAGCAGAGTTCTCAGGATGTCAGAAAGGCAATCTGGTTAAAAGATATTACATTTACTTTTTAAAAACAGAGACTTTTTGGAAACTTACAAATTAACTTTTTAGCAGAACCTTTGGTGGCCCAAGGACTGCAGTGGAAGTTGAGCTCAGCAGTTCTTCAAAAATACTAACAGTTTCTGCACCATAAAATGTACAGTAAGTTATCTGCAGTAGTGATTTGGGGGTTACTTTTGATGAATAAATGATGTTCTCTACAGTGACAAGAAGGACAACTAGCTTCTTTCAAGATTCAGGGCTCCATTTCAGGGAAGCAGAAGCAAGGTGGACTAGCACTCAGAAGCCTCTGGTATTTTCAGAGACCTATTATCTTGGGCTAGAAAGAGGTCAGTATTCAAAAATACCATTGAGTCAGTGCCATCCCTCAGCAACTGTGCATCTGAATCCTCAGAGTACTGCATTCCAAAGAAGGCATGACATTGTGCCAGTGTTCATTTCTTTACCTACACTCCGGCTGCAAGGGTTGTGGGGTTTCTCTTCTTCCCCTTGAAGCAAAGTAGAATATGGGACCTTGGTCTTTCTCTTTTTAAGACATGGTCCTTCAATGTTAGGTATAACACCTGCAGGTGGGCCTGGTCCTAGATGGTCAGATGAGGTTAATTTAGCAAGAGTTCAGCAGATGTTACTAAAAGTCAGAATCATGTCCAACATATCTTGATTGCAGTGGGCAGCAAATGTAAAGCTTTAGTCGTTGAAGGCTATCCAAAATTTAAAATTACAGAATCATGTAAATGAATGTTATCCTCCCAGAGCCCATGGTGGGGAAGTTGCTAAAAGTTTTAAGATATTTCTTCCTCCCACTGAATAATTAATGTGTTGGGCCTAGATAAATTTTGAGATACTGCTTATGTGCAATAGTACACTGTATCCAGGGGAAGACTGATTAGGAAACAATTTCCAAGAAACTTGCAAAATATGCCATATTCCAAGGAACAGGAAAATACAGAAATAGATGTGTAAAGTAGAGGTTAGTGGTCAAGAGTGAGAGGCACCTGATTTTCTCAAGCATCACAGTATTCTTTTTTGGCACGGATATTTGGCCATTCATACAAGAATGAATAAATCTGGCTCTAAACTGATAACGTCAATAAAATGTGAGAGTCCAGTAGTGGGCCAGATTGACAGATAAATGACTCAACATTGTCTCCATAGGTGCTAACTCTGTGGATATTGCAGGACTGGAGTTCCCAAGGGGAAAATTTAGCAGGTGCTCTGCACCCACCGGCAGCTAAGCTTCCCCTACCCCCACCCTTCCACCTCCCCTGAGCATGCTGTGTCCCCTCTCCTCTCCTTCCCAGTGCTTCATGACCACTGCCTAACAGCTGTTTGGTGGTGCTTAGGACTTTCTGGGAGGGAGGAGGAGTGGGGTTGCAGCGTGCTATGGGGAGGAGGTGGTAACGAGGCAACGCAGAGACTTGGGGGAAGAGGGTGGAATTGAGGCCGGGCGAGGATGGTGGAGGGGCAGGCATATCACCCATGAGGCAGATAGGAAGTCGGCGCCTATGGTTGTCTCTATCTATATATATAAAAGTCAAGTGGTGTATGTATGTGTGTATGTATGTACGTATGACTGCGAAGTCCTCCCGCACCGTTTGAGCCAGAGACTTGAATTTTGCTACAGTGAGGGGTCTTGGGGTCTAGATGCTGGTAAGGGTCGAAAAATTTTCGGATCTCACCTCTGACGCCCCCCAGGGGTGAAAGTCTTTCAGGGCCAATCACATCAGCTTGGCAGTTAGGTGGTGATGATGTCATAATACCCCCCTCCAACAGACACCTCACTCGCTCAGCTCACCCCTCCCTCCTCCAACGGAACCCCGGAGATCCCTCAGTTCTCTGCCCCTCCCACCTCCCCAACGGAACCCCGGAGATCCCTCAGTTCTCTGCCCCTCCCACCTCCCCAACGGAACCCCGGACTACATCAGCTCTGTGCCCCCCCCCACCTGCGAAGGTCCCCGGAATCCCTCGGCTCTGGGCCCCCTCCCCGCCTGCGACGGATCTGAGTTGGGTTTGGTGGGACGGTAAGTGAGGTGGGGGTGTCGGATTCGGTCGGGGGGGTGAGGTGGGGGTTTCGGGTTTGCTTCGGGGGGTGGGAAGGTGTCGGGGGGGGGTGAGGGGTGTGGTGTGGGTGTTGGGTTTGGTCTGGGGGGGGGGAGGTGTTGGGGTGGGTGCCCAGACCAAACCCGACACCCCCCCCGGCTCACTTACCCCCCGACCAAACCCGACACCGCCACCTCACCCCCCCACCAACCGCAACACCCCCTGACCAACCCCAACACCCACCCCTCACCCACCCCAACACCTTCCCACCCCCCCAGACCAAACCCGACACCCCCTGGCTCACTTACCCCCCGACCGAACCTGACACCCCCACCTCACCCCCCCCCACACCAATCGCAACACCCCCAGACCAAACCTGACACCCCCCGGCTCACTTACCCCCCGACCGAAACCGACACTCCCACCTCACCCCCCCAAGCAAACCCGACACCCCCACCTCACCCCCCCCACCAACCACAACACCCCCTGACCAACCCCAACACCCACACCTCACCCCTCACCCACCACGACACCTTCCCACCCCCCCAGACCAAACCCGACACCCCCCCGGCTCACTTACCCCCGACCGAACCCGACACCCCTACCTCATCCCCCCAAGCAAACCTGACACCCCCACCTCAACCCCCCACCAACCGCAACACCTCCTGACCAACCGCAACACTCACCCCTCACCCACCCCAACACCTTCCCACCCCCCCAGACCAAACCCTACACCCCCCGGCTCACTTACCCCCCCGACCAAACCCGACAACCCCACCTGACCCCCCCAAGCAAACCCAACACCCCCACCTGACCCCCCGACCAAACCCGACACCCCCCCCCGGCTCACGGTGCACTGTGTAGCACACAGATTATTAAATACACTGTTCGGTCGGGGGGTGAGGTGGGGGTGTCGGGTTTGCTCAGGGAGTGAGGTGGGGGTGTCGGGTTTGGTCGGGGGGTGACGTGGGGGTGTTGGGTTTGTTTTGGGGGGTCAGGTGGGGTTGTCGGGTTTGGTCGGGGGGTAAGTGAGCCGGGGGGTCTTGGGGTTGGTTGGGGGGGTGGGAATATGTCAGGGTGGGTGAAGGGTGGGTGTTGGGGTTGGTCAGGGGGTGTCAACTGTCTGCCCCCTCCCCACCTCCGACTGACCCGAGCAACGCCGGGCACTTATGCTAGTACAGAATAAATGCTGAGCTGAAGCATGGATATTTATTTTAGAAATCTGGAGCACAAACATCCATTTCATTAATATAAACACTTATGCCAAATTTTAAAAATAATAGGACTTCTAATCTAAGCGTCTGGATTTTCACTTCTCAAGAAGAGGAAATTCAAAGTAGTGACCATATGGGACACTGCAGTCAACCAAGCACAAACAGGTTTAGTAAACCAATATATTTTTGAAAACTAGGGATGAGACTTTCAAAAGTGCCCAGCATTTGTCTAACTGCTTGAGCTGAAGTCAATGTTAGGCCAATGCTGAGAGCTTTTGAAAATCTCACCCTACAATTTCCCAGTTAGAGGTCAATCAATTTTTATGACTCCAGGTGGGGGTGTTACTGTGTGGAACACAGGCACAATTCCATAATCTTTCCTCTCACTACTAGTGCAAGGGGAGTGAGGTCAGCCCCATGTTCACTGGGGAGCAAGCAGTGCTTTGCAGCTTGCCACAGTGCTTTATTTTCCTAAAACAGTCTGTTGTGGACAACAGATTACCCTCTAGTAAGAGCTAATGTGATCTTAGGTAAGATAGAGTGTATCCAAACAGCAGAAAAAAACCCCTCAAACATGTCTCTGCCCTAATGTAAACTTTTGTTATTAGCTTTCTGTTCACTTCTGTGAATCTGATTAATGGCATTTCTATTGAAATAACCTAGGATGGCATTTCCTTTGGAGGTAACGACAGTATCCTAAGCTGAAGAACTCCAAAGGTGGCAGTGAAGGAGACAGTTATCACAAAGTTAGCAATGAAGCACTCTGAAGTTTTCATACTGAACATCATTGCTGTCTGAAGTGGCATCGCTAGGTTGAGCAGCACAGCTTTCAAGCAAAAAAAATAAAATAAAGTTTGTGATGGAAAAAGAAGAGCAGCAGGTACATAATCTCCAGCTGGTAAAGTTATCATTGTGTGTACCTTTCAATGGTAAGATTCTGTGCAGTGCCTGTAAGAAGCCCAGCACAGAACTACAGCCCACTACAAGGTTTGGGCTAAGATGGCTTCAAATCCCTCAGGACTATGTTACCCCAGGCTTCCTCATACTGCCTTATTGGGTAGAGCTCTGTTCAGTCTCTGCAATGCTGCACCCTTTGCACCGGACACCCCAACATCTTCTTGCAAGGGGGTACTTTGACAATTATCTCCAACTGCCTTTTGCAGTTCTCACTCTGAGAAATCTTTTAGAACCTCTGCAGATGGCTAAAGGGGACACAGCACTCGTAAACGGCTGCAACAGAGTGAGGATCTCATCCAAGATGTCTAATGATAGGAGTGTCTATTATTTCAGACCTAGTTTTCTCCTGCTGCAGGATTCTCTCACTTATTGCAAAATTTACATGAAAAATTATAAATCAGAAAAATGTGGCTGTAGACAATGTCAATCTGTAATGATTCTACTGCACTTTTAGAATACACAGTTCTAAATATTTACACTAAAAAAAATTAAGCATTTCAGTAAAGTTTGTGTCCTACCCCACCCTTCCTTTATTTGGAACAGGGTAAAAGGGGTTAAAGAAAGAGACTGATTTGCCTTTTGAAGCATTAATTACAGTTTAACATTAATCTAGCATTTGCAGTCACTATTTCCCATATGCTATGAAGTTATGTGGGGCCTTCTCTCACCTATCTTTTCTCATGTCCTATAAAGAAGTTAAAATGTTACATAGATAGCAGCTTTAAGAGAACAGTTGCATGTGTGAATCTCATCCATGTATTTAAGAGCAAGTACTCTTAAAGAGTTTAATACATCGATAAAGGCACAAGGATAAAATCTCAAACTCAAACTTGAAGACAAATACAGCAGAATCTCAGTAGCCCAATTTTATAGTTTGCTCAAAACTGGTACCGTGTTTCCCCGAAAATAAGACAGTGTCTTATATTAATTTTTGCTCCCAAAATTACATTACATTATATTACAGCGAGAGGCAAAACTGGAAGTATGTCTTATTTTCGGGGGATGTCTTACTTTCGGGGAAACAGGGTAGCACCTCCTACATTCCAAAGATTAATAATTGAGGTCTCAAGAAGTTATTTAAATAAGATTTTGTAATAATATACTACAAATATAAATACTAATCTATAATTGTCAAAATACATGAAATACTTGTTTACGTGTTGTGGCGGCTTTCGTTTTTAATTTGTTCACTTTCTCACTAATTCATGGTATTTAGCAATGCAAATTGCAAAATGGTTCCCACAGTCATTAAGAATTCATGAGGGTCTTCTGTACTTCCCCCCCAAAAGTATTTAATCTATATATATAAAAAAGTCAAATGGTGTATGCGTGTATGTATGTATGTGCACTTACTCCTTCAACACCGTTTGAGCTAGAGACTTGAAATTTGGTAGCTATAGGTCTTAGGGTCCTAATCAGGGTAAGAGTCGAAAATTTTTCAAATCTCACCTCTGACGCCCCCCAGGGGTGAAATTATTTAAAGGCCAATCACATCAGCTGGGCAGCTGCTGTTCTCTGTGACGGTTATGATGTCATAATACCCCCTCCAACGGACCCTGCATTCGCTCAGCTCTCTGCCCCCTCCCCCCTCCAACGGACCCCGCACTCGCTCAGCTCTCTGCGCCCTCCCCACCTCCGACAGACCCGAGTTGGGTTTGGTCGGAGGGTAAGTGAGGTGGGGGTGTCGGGTTTGGTTGGAGAGTGAGGTGGGGGTGTCGAGTTTGGTCCGGGGGTGAGGTGGGGGTGTCGGGTTTGGTCGGGGGGGGTGAGCCGGGGGTGGGTGGGAAGGTGTCGGGGTGGGTGAGGGGTGAGGTGTGGGTGTTGGGGTTGGTCAGGGGGTGTTGGGTTTGTTTGGGGAGGGGTGAGGAAGGGGGTCGGGGTTGGTCGAGGGGTAAGTGAGGTGTGGGTGTCGGGTTTGTTTGTGGTGGTAGGTAGGGGTGTCGGGTTTGGTTGGGGGGGGAAGTGAGGTGGGTGTGTCAGGTTTGGTCTACGGCGGGGTGAGGTGTGGGTGTTGGTCAGGGGGTGTTGGTAGGGGGGTGACGTGGGGGTGTTGGGTTTGGGTGGGGGGGTGAAAATGTGAGTTGGCGAAAATGTGAGTTGGCGTTGGTCGAGGGGTAAGTGAGGTGGGGGTGTTGGGTTTGGTCGGGGGGGGTGAGGTGGGGGTGTCAGGTTTGCTCTCTGCCCCCTCCCCCCTCCAACAGACCCCGCACTCGCTCAGCTCTCTGCCCCCTCCCCACCTTCGACGGACCCGAGCAACGCCGGGTATTTTCGCTAGTATGTAATAAAGAAAACACTGAGATGCTGTATATTAGTTTTATTCTATACACAGAAATCCTCAGGAAATGTGACCAACAAAGAAAATGCTGATGTAATATAAATTAGAGAAAAATAATGCAGTCAATTACAGTACACTTTCGTATATAAAACTGTATGAAAAATATTTCTAGTAATTTGGTCTCTTAACAATATAAATTTATTTTAACAGTAGAAACAAATTTTGAATATGAGAAATATCATTATTTTAAGCTTCAGTTTCTCATTTATTTTCCATGCTAGCTTTCTTTTTAGTTTCATTTTAAAAAAAGAAATAGATTTTTATTAGTTTAATTTGTTTTGGAGATAGGTAAAAAAGAAAAAAAACTCAACGGTCAAGATGAAACTGAAAAAAGTGTCAAACTATAGTACATAGACCCTTCAAGCCAAAGGAATGTGTATGATAAGGTAACTAAAAATGGTAAGATTAATGGGATAATGCATGTAAACTTTTCAGCAAAGAATGCTAAATATTAAGACACGTTTATTGAAAGCAAGCCAAACTACATCACAATAGTATCCTTATTTCCTCAAACAGAACCCTGTTACCATATCATACACTGTTACCATTACCAGAGAAGTACTCTTCTATTTCCTGTCACATTCAAATGGTTTTACACATACTGTTTATTCATTGAATTTGAGTGCTCTCTCTTCCCAATGCAATAGACATCCTTAATGTGAGTGACTGTTTTGCTTTAGTTAAAACAAACTAATGTTTTAAACCATTAAGGATTACATTTCAAAATAATTGTGTGGGGTTTTAGCTATGTCACTCCCATTGACTTTAACAAGTGTCATGTAGATAAAACCTTACACAATGCTTTCAAATTTTAAGTTATCTGATGAACATATTTCACTCCGTTAGCACTGCCTAGTGCCTTTTGCTAGTATGAGATGATGGGAAGCTGGTCGTGTAATACAAAGTCACCATTGCCTGCCTATTCCAAAAGCCTTTGATTTAGGACTTGTGCTTTTTTCACAAAATGCGTTTAACCTCACTATAACACTGTAGGGGAGGTTTTCCAATCACCAGTAACTAAGTGGTAAAATTATACGTACACACATGGTATAGAAATTATTCTTCAAAATGTAACAGAATACAAACTTATATCGAAACATTTGAAGTACAGTCAATCCAAGTCTCTCCTCCAACTCACCACTCCCTTTAAAAAAAATAAATATGAGGGGGCACATTATTTGGAAGGTTAGAATTAGGATCATTACATTGGCTTAAAAATCTCTGCTTTTACATTTTCAATGACATTTTTAGTGTTTTATACAACACACTGAACAGACATGTATGCTAACTGATTTGATTTTTCACCAGAATTCTTAGTTGAAATGAGTTCAAAATTTAAATTGTGTGCAATTCTATCTTATAGCACATAATATAATATTCAATTAAGATATTTGAAAACATATTTACTATGCATATCAACTCCCATTTAACAAAAGAAAATGATCCAGAAGAAAACTTTTAGACAGTCTATTCGAGTACCATAATTGTGTGTAAAATCCATTTATCTTAAAAACCCCAGAGAGTGCCAGAAGGGCAATATATGAATAATTAGGGCAGCTGGTGATGTAAATCCCAACCAAAATGTATTGCTATGGTAAAGTAAACATAAAAGTCAATATACTCATAGGGGTAAAGCTATCAAGAAATTTCTAACACAGACACCATTTTAATGGTGAGTAACAGGCATTAATGTTAAAACAAATTCCCAAATAAAATATTAGAAAACAATTATAAAAATATAGTTAACATTTGTAGTGTATAATTCTCTATATTCAGTCTAACATGCACATATCTTACAAAATGCTTTAAAATTATTATCTGTAGAAATATGGATTCTACCCAACATATGAATGACAGTCTTGATGTGCGCACCCAATCCAGTTGCATTTGGTCTTGAAGGTGTTTTTCTTCAGGGTTGCAGCTATATAGTCTGGCAAGTAAACCCCAATATGAAACCCAACAGTACTAACCTGATCCCAAATTCCATGTGCATACAAGTGCTCTGAAACATTTCTGTTCTCCATCTCCCTGTTAACCCCTGAAGAAGAGCTGGTGAGAATGTGAATAGTAACTAATAAGCCAAGTAGAAAATCTCATCAATCGGTAGAACAAACCAATGGCAGAAAAGAAAATGGGTTCTTACTGTCTCATCTCACAGCAACTTTTTCAACAGTATCAAGTTTTCTTCAAGTAAGAAAATTGTTTAATAGAATTTTATGATTAAGTTAAAAATGTAGCTTCAGATCGGGTTAAGAAATGACATCATGGGTTTCACTGTTAGGTCTCTGTCGTATAGTCAATGGAGGTAGTGGCTTTCCATAGAAATCTACATCAGAAACATATCAGAAGAAAACATGTTAGTATTGAATTTACATCTTTTTCAAAAGGGCAGATTAATTCTGTTGAATTCTTGATGCCTTAAAAACCGCACAGACCATAATTTTAGGGCCAGATCCTGCAAACAATTACTACCTTGTGTAGCATTTACTAATGCCAGTAGTTTGATTTAAATGGGGTTAACCACATTTGTGAGCACTATACCCCATAAAAAGTGTTTGGAGGACTGACCACTTAGAAAAACAGCATTGTTGAATACTGCAAGCATAGACAGGCCTGACTAGGCCTAATTTTCTTTAATAGAAGAGGTGTCCCTGTCCCTGATTTTGCAGTTGCATAATTGCTAGACTTATTTTTCATAAATAATCAGTGATTTTAGGCACCTGACTTCACACCTTAAGGGGGCCTGATTTTCAGAAAGCACTGAACAGCCACTCTCTGAAAATCTGGTGTACTAATGGTGTCTTAAGTTGGGCAGCCAGACATTAAGGTATCCAGAATCACTAATTACTTTGGAAAATTTAGGCCCCAAACTTTAATTTTGACACTACAGCAGTCTTTTTTTTTTTCCTGCTTGGTCTAAACATCACAAATAAAAATAACTTAATAAAAGTGTGCTGCTATTACCAACTTCATTTGTCATTTTCTGCCAATATTGATATAGGACCACAACTCACATAGAGATGTTTGAATGATCAGTTTACTTAACTGGATGACCAAAAATTATGGCAAACAGCAAGTATGCCATATTACCATGGTAAGATATAAATATTTCATATGAATTTAAAATAGCAGTTATTTTATGCTTGATTATTTTGTTTCCTTGCTTATATCACTTCTCTTATAGGGTATTTGTGTTTACAATGTCCACGCTAAAAATCACTCATCTTAGTTGTTCTTTTGCTCAAAGTGCTTCTCCAAATCATTGTACAATACATATTAAGAAATAGGTACTTTGGAGTAAGCATACTAATGGATTGTAAGAGTAACTTGGAAAAAATAGCCCCCAAAAGCAATATATAGTGGTTAGATTACATGGGTAGGCTTTATTTTCTATTTCCTTGGATATGCATACACCAGACCTTCTATTCTCAGCTAGAAACATGTCCTGGAAACATGGTAAACACTGCACATTCTGAAGAAGACAGAACTGAATAGACAACACCACTTAAATTCATAATAAAAAAAATTGAGGATAATAATTCATAGGTGACAAAAATAGGCATGGGCTACCCAGGCTTTGAAAGAAGGTGGTATCAAAATGAGAATTGCTGTGGTGGTCAAAATGGCATTGTTCCTCAGTTTGCAGTTTTCAGCTGTGCCAGTTAATGAATTACATACATAAAATTTGACAGAATTTGACTAAGTCTCTTCTTTTATTCTCCTCTAAGTGAGAATGTGTCCAAAAATCTGAGACCATCTATATTTTACTATAACAATCATGCTAGCCCTCTCAATTGGATATTGTAGACAATTTTAGCCAACAGTGCAATGTGTTTGCTGACAGCAATGGGTTTTGAGGTGTGAAAATTTGATTCCCAGCACCAAGTTACAAGCATGATAAAACAGAGGAAAGAGATCCTGCCTTATATAAACAGTTGTTATTTTTACAAACCTGCATACAAATTAGTACATGCAAAATATTAAAAATAAAATAAATGGTCAAGAATGGTTGTTAACAAGAAACAGATGGAAAACAGGAAAATGAACAAGTAGCAGCTTTTTGAACCCTTTGAATCTCAATTTCAATAGCATTGACAATGGAACTGTAAATTTTAAACCAATTATAGCTTGCCATTGCACATTTTTAGATTTTTTTTAACTCACGACATTGAATATATATTCGAATTCACATTAAAAATATATGCCTTTACAAGAATTTGTATCTATAAACAATGACCTGTTATTTAATAGTTTTTAGTTTAGAACTAACAGAAGCAAGCAAATTTAGATCTTACTCCTTAAATACATGTATACATGTTAGCAAGATAGGGTTTTATTTTTCCCCATAGTACTTAGGATAAGATCGGCTACTGAAGACTAGTTTTACACTGATGTAAATCCACTGAGTTACTTCCATTTTACAGCAGTGTGAAAAGAAATCTGGAACACATTGACAGAACCATTTTGAATTCTAACAGGGTAAATTAAAGCTTTTGAGAGGTTTCTGTTATAGTCAGCCTCTCATTAAGTAACTAAAAAGGAATTTTAAGAAGATTGGGTTTGGAGGGCAATTTAAGCCGTAGCTGAAATAGTTTACGATTTATGCAAATACATCCTTTACCAGGAAAGATAAGACATTCATTTACAAGTGGTGTGCTGCAGTCACTTGCACAGCCGGCAAAATTTCAATCTTTAGTTAAAGTAACTGCTTAATTAAAGTTTCATACAACTGGCCAAATACGTCTAAACCACCCTGAACACACCCGATCCCGTCTGATCTCGGAAGTTAAGCAGGGTCAGGCCTGGCTAGTACTTGGATGGGAGACCTCCTGGGAATACCAGGTGCTGTAGGCTTAACATGGGCGTGGGGCTAGCAACTCCACCCCGCAAGGGAACCAACCAATTGCTACTGAAACACCAACACCAGTTGGTGGCCCATGCCCCGGCTGGGGGGTGACGGGCAAAGAGAGAGAGAGATAACTGGCTATAGTGCCTGTTGGCTGTGCCTAAATATCCTGCATACAACTCTCCACAAAGAATCATGGAAGAATTATAAGATTCAAATTCTAAATAGCCTGATCATCATGTTTATTACTATAGTAAGTCAACAGTGTTAAGAAAAATTTACTTCTCTGATAACACTCAAACAGCACTATAACCAGAGCCTTGCAGGTTTCTTTAACTGCATGTTGCACAGTACTGATTTTTAGATCTTGCTATACTGCTGTCACTGTACTATTTGTCTACTACACATCTAGAAATAGTCCAACAGTATTAAAAAGATAGATGCAAATATTTCAAATTACTCTCCTATTCTTACTAATAGAGAGTCACACAAAAGTGATTAGGAATACTAAGGGGAGCACTTGCGGTATTTCATGAGGATAGACAGAAACTAAAGCCACAGAAGTCACATTTAAGGTGATGGAGACTTTAGATTCCCATATGATGTGCTTGCTTTACTGACCTATCAAATATTTTTATAATAAGTTTTTTGAAAGTGACTTGGGTAAAAAAAACACGTTATAACATTATAACTGTGCATGAGTACGAGATGCTGTTTGAAGTTTAACAAATTGGTTGTTTTCAGTGGCTTTTTTCTTGGCTAAAAGGCCCCAAAACTACTCTAAGTGGAGCACCTGCAAAAAGAAATTTCTCATCCTACAGTAATTGTGGTTCTTTGAGATATTGCAGTTTGTCTGGATCCCACTGCAGGTGTGCATGTGCCTCATGTGCACGAGATCGGATCATTTGACTAGAAGTGACCGTTGCCGTCTTGTACTTTAATGAGAGGACATAAAGGATACTGCACTTGCAACTCTCCCTAGGTCCCTGGCAATACAAAGCCTGGGCTAGCTCAAGACTGTGAAAGGAGCAATGGAGGGCAGGTTGTGAGCTCCACACTGACTACATTATCTTAAAGGAACTTGCAGTAACTGTCAGTTAAGTAACCGTTCTTCTTTGAGTTTGTGTCAGTGCAGATCACACTGCGGGTGACTGGCATGCTGTATTTCCTCAGGATGGTGGAGATGAGGAGTTTCAAATGTATCAGTCCAACAGCGACTATAGTACTGCTCTCCTGACCTTGCCACCTGATCCAGCAGCTGATTACAAGGCACAGTGTTTGACAAAGCAGGTTATTTGTTGCTGCCATACAGATCTCTGATATTGGCACACTTGTGAAGCAAGTGGTGGACGGTTGCTTATGTTCCGGTTTAGCATGCTTTGCTGTTTGTTGGGGAGGTACAACATCCAACTGGTAACACAGCTTCATTGTGATATCCTCCATTACCCATGACATGGCCTGACCTTTAGAAACCCTGGCTGTGATTAGATATAGACAAGGTGACAGTCTACAGCTCAGTCCTGGAAACGTAATAAAGTAAACTCCTGGATATGTATAGTCTATGTAATTTCTTTTCTCACGGTTAGTGTGGCTTTGGAAAGAAAGCTGGCATGTTGATTGATTGCTTAAGGAAGTCTCAGAATTTCACCTAAGGAATGAACGGGTGTGTGTGTGTGTCTCAGCACCACCTTTTCATTATGGCATGTGGAATGGATAGGATCCGCCATATGTGCTTGAAACTCCCTCACTCATCTAGCTGAAGTGAGAGCCACTAGGAAGACAGTATTCAGAGCAAAGTGATGCTTGCTAGATCCAAACTCCCATGGTCTTCAGTGGATACCTGCAGTCAACAGGAGTTCCTCTCACAGTATTTTTCATTCACGGATCTCAAAGTGCTTTTAAAGTATTATCACAATTTTACAGATGGGAAAACTGAGGAATACAGAGGTTAGGTGACTTGTCCAAGGTCACACACAGCCAGTGGCAGAGCTGGGACTAGACCGTAGGTTTCTTGATTTCTAGTCCCATTCTCTAGCCACAAAACAGAAAGCCTCACTTATGAGCAAATCAGATTTAAGCAAAGAATATGACCCCTTTCCTTCCTTCCCTACCTCTTTTCTGGCTTCTCTTTCTCTCTTTCTTCTCTTTAAACTCCTTAAAAGAAGAGCAAGATTGTTTTATGATTAAGATTTGATTAACTACAGATTACTTCTCTTATTGCATGTAACAGTGTCTCCTGTAGAAAGTAATTTTTTTAAAAATTTAATTTTACTTATAGCCATTTGATCAGAATTTGAAAAAACACTAACATGTAAGAAAAATAATGTACACTATAAAAGCACTGGGAATAAGCTGTAATACCAGACAGTATATAAAACAGGGTCTCTTGCAGGATCTGCCATAAAAGGAGATGTTTTATGCAAACAAACAATACTGAAGTTATTTCTGTCCCAAATAGATATTTAAATTGTTATTAGAATTAAGAGAAATAATACTTCAGCTCAAGGAGGAAAAGTAAAAACCAGGAATCTCCTATATTTTAATACAAGTACTAAGATTAATCCTCCAGCCTTTAGTTCAGTTTATAGGGATGTTTTCTATTACAGGGACAATTATCTAACTCAGAGTGCACAGATGACTTTAATTTTCATTCTGGCAATAAAATATATCCAGATCTATGCCAAAGTACACATGGATGATGCCCATAACGTACATTTAAAAAAAATTAAATGTAGTTCTTTATTTTAAGATATTTTGGAACTGTCAAATTAAAGTTATTCACATTCAGAATGTTGCCAATACATATGGATAATTGAAATGTATACTTGATTTACTTCTAAGTTTTAAAAGTGTTTTAAACTACCGTAACTCCCCACTTAACATCCTCTCGCTTAATTTTGTTTCAATCTTACATCCCTGCTCCATTACAGAATATGCTCTGTTTAAAGTTGTGCAATGTTCCGCTTTAATGTCATTTGGCTGACTGCTTCGTCCATAGCTGGCAGACCCCCTATCTTCTCCCTTATGCCCCCCCCCCGCCCCCCCAGGACCTTCCGCCTCCTGGCGGACCCTTCCTCCTGCTCGCCCTGCCTCCTGCCCATGGCAATCAGCTGGTTTTTCCCATTCAGGAGGCGGGGGGAAATGAGCGAGGACTTGGCGCACAGGCTCCCCCTCCCTTCTGAATGCTGAAAACCAGCTGATTGCCATGGGCAGGAGGCAGGGGAAGAAACGGGGGAGGAGCGAGAATGCAGCATGTGGAGTAAAGGAGGAGGAGGTGGTGGGGAGAGAAGAGGTGGGTTAAGGCTGGCTTGCAAATCCTGAGTGATGATGATCCTGACAAGGAACACAGTTCCAAAGTGATTAGGGGAGTTGGTCATCTAATGACTTGCTATAAAGAAATTTACCAAGAAAAAACAAAAGGAACGCAAAACAACAATCTATAGATGTGTTTTTACAAATTCAGAAAGTTCAGCAAGAACAGCAAGAAGAGCAGCCGGACAATCCACCCTCCTCCATGCTCTGACTCCACCATCTCAACCAAGCTTCATACTCAGCAATGATGAATGTAGTATTAAATTGCTTGTTTAAAATTGTTTAAAATGTATAGAATGCCTTTTGTCTGGCAAAAAAAACCAATTTCCCTGGAACCTAAACCCCCTATTTACATTAATTCTTATGGGGAAATTGGATTTGCTTAACATCATTTTGCTTAGTTGCATTTTTCAGGAACATAACTACAATGTTAAGTGCGGAGTTACTGTACTATGAAGTAAAAAAAGAAATGTTTGATTTTGAAATTTTACGGAATGGGCCCTGTTACTACAGTATTATATGGCATATCATAATAGGTACATGCATGCTATTGTTCAAACATCCTCAAATTATTTGTGACACCACATTCTGCTTTGAACTCCAATTGGGGGAAAAGGAAATAAAGAGAACAAACACATTAAAAAAAGGAACTGAAAATCTAAACGCCGCTTTTAACAAGCAAAGGGTTAGTTTTTGGTGGAAGGTATTAAAGAAATAAAAAGGTGAAGAATGGAATGAATGTATAAGAGAACAACAAATAGTGCTCTTTTTAAAAAAAATTACCAGTATGACAGCTTTCACCAAGAGGTTCAAGTTTTCGAAGTCTATTAACTTTGGGGGTTCCCCAGCCAACTAAAGAAAAACAAACACATTAAAAAAATGTACCACTCTCAAAATATTTGGCTCTAAAGAAAAGCTGTGAGGGAGGGGAATCTTTCTCCTCAGGCAACAAGAAAATATTGGGGTGAGGGAGGAATACTTTATACATGGTATCTTAGTGAATCCACTGAAAACAAAATACTATTTAAAATGTAATGTAAAGCAGTGATTAAAAATACCTTAATATTTTAGAGAGTTGCTCTTATTGTATTTTCTTGCACTTTTGTTCAGCAACAGACAAAACACTTTCCCTGTTTTCCCAGCTTCACACTTTCAACCTAATATTAACTCCATACACTGTAAAAGATTCCATCAATAGATGCAGATACAGAAAAAGTTAACCAATTAAAAGCTGGAAGAACAGAGTACTTTAATCAGATAGAACAAGCAGATCATCCTGAAAATCAGGACATTAGCCATTTGTAAGACAAGATATCTAAAATCATCTCTGAAATATTTTTGTACCTGCCTGTTAATTGCTGTAGGTACCATCAGTATTTTTTTTTTCCTGCCTTAGAAGTAATGTTCAAGTTATACCAAGGTGAATGATTTCCAAGATCTGTGAGGAGTTCAAAAGATTAAGTTTTCTACTGGCAGTTTTACATATTAATAATCAGATTTTTCTTACTCAGCAGATTCTGAGCTTTTTTGCAAGGATGTCACTGAGCCTTCTTTTGGCTTTCTGGAAAACAAGTGATTGTGTGTTTTCTCCAAGCTGTTCCTACTGAAGAAGCTCACAATATGATGAACAAGAAATCAGAATGGTCACAATTGATTTTTAAGTAATATTAACAATTTATAAAGGGTTATTATTGATATATGTCATTATACCAAATAAATTTCATCTAAATGGGGAGTTATTGAAGCATAGCTATCTAATATTCTTCTACAGCCATGCTGGTCAATTTTCCCAAGCCCTAACCAGGAATTGAGTAAATATACTCTACAGGTTAGCTTGCCCTAGTGAGTTGAGAGATTTAGGGAAAGCCTACTGACAGAATGATGGTGCTCAACAGCCTCATACAAGTGGGTAATTCTTAAAAGAAACTAATCAAACTATGATGGCATAATCCTGTGTGAAAACTGTTTTTCTCTGAGTGTTTAAAAAGCCAAGTCTTTTAAGGGCCCAGCTTTCATGAAGTGGCACACTTATTACCACAGGGTATTTAACTCACCTGGTGGAAGAGGTGGAGGTGGGGTCGGATTTTTGGGAACAGCTTCCTCTGCACTGACTGGTTCCACCCTGTGACTCCTTTTAAACTTCATTTTCTTTGTTTTCTTTTTACTAGTATCTGCACCAAATGGAAAGAAAACAGTTCATAGACCACACATCTACTGTTAAGAATGAACTCTACAATACTATACAGATGTGTCCTTTGGATGACTAGAAGTGTTGGGATGGACTGCTCTTAAGTATTTTCATTCTGTATGTAATGAACAGCAGTCCTGAGAGTATATATATCCCACACAACTGACTTTTAAACCTTATTACTGTAAATAATCAAGTATGTACATGTAAGGTCCAAAGTTTGTCTTTAGATAGGTGAGTACAACTCATTTATATTAATGCAAGGTGTGTTATGGATTTGAAGATACTGCTAAAAATGGGTTGATTGTAACTGGATAAGACTGATGGATACATTAATTCTTGGTTGAATTATGACATTCCTCTGTATAGTAACATAATTGTGCATTTGTATCCTTCAGTTATTTATGATGTGGCATGCACAAAGTTGTACACAGAGAAAAGTTGCTTGAAAAATAAGAATCAAATTAAATAGGACAGAGTAGTTATGACAGTAAATGGCTATATTCAAATTAGAGAGTTATTACCTGAATCAAGGCATTCTGAGGTTTGTTGGTCACACTCTTCTTTATGCTCCAATTGCTGTGCGAGTGCAGATTTGTATGTTTCTATCAGTCTGTAATCATTTGTTTTTTGGCTACAGCTGCTGGTCAGGCTCTGTGTGTCCATTTGTTCCTGCTCTGCTCTAGGTTTCAAGGCAATGGCATCCTTTTCGATCCCCATTCTCTGCCTCTTCTCTTGTTCAATTCTTTTTTCATTCTAGCAAAAGTAGTACAAGATGTCATTTTAACATACTGAGTGTCAGGGATTACTCTAAAAAAATAGGAATAGCATCCTAAACACAAGGGGGTAGACTCAGATAGACCATTTAAAAAAAAAAATCATGTGTAGCGTAACTAACAAGTTTCAAGAATGTGCAAAAGAGGAAATAAAACCCCAAGTTTCACAAGATGCTGCTCAAGATTTAACCTAGAAAAATGAACAACTAACAGCTCTAGAAGTGATCTTTAGATTTCTGAGCGATAACCAGTTCAGGGAGGAATGGCTTTATACATCGCTGTGGCCTAAATGTGTTTTTGTTCTTTTTACCTTTGTTAAATGCCATGAGAGAAAAAGATACAAGTACTAATAGTGTCAATAGCCCGAGCCAGAGAATTAAAAAGTTTACTAACTTCTTCAATTTCTATTAATTAATTTTGTTTTGAAACACACACACACACACACATTCTGAAATACTCGCAAATCACCATTTTGTCTTGGTGGAACACTGATTACATAATGCAGACTTAATAAAGTATTTGTTCCACAAGTTCCACATAATCAACAGCTTTGCAGCACTTGAAGCACTCTCCTTCCTCCTGCGCCCCACAGATGTGCAGTACTGTAGGATCCTGTGAAATCTGTCATTGTGCACATAGCTGACTTTACCGGATATGATCATATGGATGCTCGTACTGGAGAGTAGGACCAAGGTTTACTATTTACATTTATTGGAGTGCCACTATTTTTTCTATAAGCACAATATCTTAAATTTAAAAAAATATGGTACACTAAATATGAATCTGATGACTATTTGAATTAAAAGGAAGTGTCTGATAAAAAAATTATTATACAGTTTTCATGTTCCATAACTAACACACTATTCCAATAGATCTAAACCAACTGAAAATACTATATTAATGCCGCAAGTCTGTAAGGTTAAGTAAGGAAGGGGGACCCTATATGATTGGCCACATTGTTGAAATTGCTCCTGTAAAGCCAAAATAAAACCCTACTTTTGCAACAAAAATTAAAGAGTGAATGAAGCAGATTCCAATTAAATTGCTAACTGAAAATGGCTTCTTCTGAACACTGCAAAAGTTTATCCTGAATATTCTGCAGTAAACTTCTGAAGTAAATTCTGCATGGCAAACAAAACATTTTTCTTAAACTGGTACTAAGATATTTCTTTATTGTTAGATTACTGATACAACTTCACAGCACACAAAAAACAGTTACTAAGCTTTCGTAACTGTTCTCTGAGATGTATTGCTCGTATGCATTCCATGTTAGGTGTGCGCGCTACAGGCACCAGTGCCCAAGATTTTTCACTCAGTGGTATCCATTGGGTTGGCTCTAGCACCTTCTGGCACCACACACTTATGTGTCGTGCATGCTGCCTGCCATGCACCCTCTCAGTTCCTCCTTGCTGGTAGGTGGGCTCAGAGTTCATGGACACTCTTCTGTAACTGCCATCATCTTGGGCCTGCTCAGTACTGGTGTAGTGGGATGAGAAGGTATGCTCCAATGACCAGGATGTGGCTCTGCAGATGTCCTGAATTTGGACCTGCATGAGACATGCTGCTTATGAAGCCTGGGCTTGTGTGGAGTGAGCGGTTAAGATGGACAGAGGTAGGACATTCACCTGATCATAGCAAGCCCAAATACAGGCGGTGATTCAGGACAAGATCCTCTGGGCGGACACAGGAAGCCCTCTCATCCTTTCCGCTATTGCTATGAAGAGTTGCATGGATTTGTGGAAGGGTTTTGTCCTTCTTGATATAAAAAGCAAGGGCACACCTAATGTACGAGTGAATCCGCCGTTCCTCAGAGTTCTTGTGAGATTTCTGGAAGAGACAGATAGGAAAATGGCTTGTTTGTTATGGATTTGTGACAACACCTTTGATCGAAAGGTCAGATTGGAGCACAGTTGGACCTTCCCCTTAAAGAACACAGTGTAAAGCAGTTCTGACATAAGGGCCTTGATTTCAGAAAACTTTCTGGCAGGGGTAGCCCTGGTGGAAGGCTTTCTACTACCTAGAACGATCTGCTGGACCTGCTCCAAACAAGCCAGTTCTTCTGGGTTCAGCCATGCAGCATCCATTTAGTTGGGTGCAAGGAGGCGAGGTTTGGGGAAGCAATCAGCTACAGTCTTGTGAAATTAGGTCTGGATCGAGTGGGAGTGAGATTGCAGTTGCTACCAACAGGTCCAGGAGTGTGCCAAACCAGTGTTGATATGGCCACGCCAGGGCTATCAGAATAACTCTCGCCTTGTCCCATTTGATTTTTAGGAGGACCTTGTGAACCAAGGGGATCGGGTGAAAGGCACAGAATAGGAGATCTGTCCATGGATGAAGGAAAGCATTGGAGAGGGAGCCTGGGCTGTTCCTGCGCAGCAAACAAAACTGATGACACTTCCTATTCTGCCTGGTAGCAACCAGGTCGACCTGAGGAGGCCCCAACCTTTGGAAGATGAACCTGGTGACCTCCAGGTGAAAGGAACACTCGTGGTAAGAGGAAAAGGAACTGCTGAGTTGATCCGCCAATACATTCTGGGCTCCTGAGAGATGTGACACCTCAAGATGAACAGAGTGTTTCGCACAGAGGTCCCACAGATGGATGGCCTCCTGACATAGGGCCAAAGATCAAGCCCCATCTTGCTTGTTGATGTTAAACATGGCTGCAGTTGTTGTCTGTCAGGACTTGCATCGTCTTGCCTGAGATCTGGGGAAGGAATATTTGGCACGCTAAGTGTATTGCCTTGAGCTCCCTGATATTTATGTGCAGGAAGAGTTCTTCTTGGGACCAGAGGCCCTGAGTTCGGCTCCCTACCCTAAGTCTGACACATCTGAGATCAAAGTATATGCCGCCATGTGCCCCAATAGTTTGAGGCAAACCTGAGCTATCATGACTGCATGAATCTTGACAATGAATATCAGGTCTGACATGGGCTTACATAAGGCCTCCAGAAGAAAGGCCCTGGCTTAGGTTGAGTTGAGCACCGCCCCAATAAATGTTATTCTCTGAACTGAGAAAAGAGTTGACTTCTGCTTGTTTATCAGCAGACCCAGTGCTCAGAAGGTGACTTGGACTGTGTTGATAGTGTTCTGTACTTAAGCCTGCTACCAACTTTTGATCAGCCAGTCAAGGTACAGGTAGAGCTGGACGCCTCGTCGTCTGAGGAAGGCTGCTACTATCACTATCCATTTTGTGAAAACCTGAGGGGCTGGCAATAGGCTGAAGGGAAGAGCGGTGAATTGGTAGTGGTGGCACAGTGTGCTCGGGCGCACCTTCAAAAAGCCTACTTAGGCCCCCCACAGTACCTCTGAGAGCCCAACTGGGAGGCTGAGGTGGACAGGAGTGGTTGGCACCATTTATAACCTCTCCCTTTACTCTTGTAGGGCTCTTTCTTGGAGGTGCCAAGAACTGAGGAGGCTGCTGGGACCTGAAGTGCTTTGTGGAAACTGACAGAGTGTACATAGCTAAGGATCATAGGCTCTTGAGTCCTTCAGGCAATGAAGTCTCATGTCAGTCTGCTCTGAGAAAGAGAGGAGTCTTCAAAGGGGAGGTCTGGATGGACTGCGGACCTTGTGAAAGGTACCCATCAAATAAACCTTTCTCCCATAAAGGTTCAGTCTCTTAGCATCTTTTTGTTTGGCAGTTGCACACGACTGGCTCTGCCTGTCCTTGTTTGCTGCAGAGATGATCAGGGATCCTGGGGAGAGGAGGGTGAGAGTACAGTATTTGAACTCACATGCTGACACGTAATAGTTTTTTTCTGCCCTCTCTGAGGCGGGGGGGAGAAGAATTTGCCATGGGGCCTTGACTGGTCCCATTACTGCCTCATTGATGGGTAAGGCCACTTTGGAGGGAGCTGCTGCCACCAGGATATCAATACAACTGTGTGACGTCTCTGAGCTGCTCGAATTTTGAGTGCACGGCTACGTGCTTCAGAATCTCTGATGAGCCCTGAAGTCATCCTGCAGAAGCGGGCTACTTGGTCCCGGGAAAGCTTTGTCTGGAAAGGATGAGGAGGTGGCTTGCACTAGAGTGGCTCCTTTTCTTCATTAATTGTGTTCACCTGAGCCAGCTCCTGAACATTGGTACCAGGATCAATGTCAGAGTCGGGGTCCGATGTCAAGTAGGAAGAAGTAGCCCATCTCTTGGAAACCACCAAGTAGGAGCAATGGGAAGTAGGACCTGGGGAAAACCCACCAGGGATTCCAGTAAGGCCATGGCATAAGTTAGTGGCCCATTGGCCAGGTGCCAGCGGTGGGACTGAACTGAAGTCCAATGGCAGATAAAGCCCACCACCAGTACCCAGCCTAAGTTTCACATAAGGTCATCTTGACACTGGGGTCAGGGACGGCTTTCCCTTAGAATGTGCCAGGGGGCCAAGTGCCAGGAAGAATCCTGACACTCCTTGTTCCCTCCTACTTCAGGTCACTGGAACTGACAGATGTCCCACTAGAGTTGGAGGAACCAGGAAAGAAAAGTAGGTCCCTAGCTGCTTGGAAAACCACTGGGGTCTATGAATTGGTCACACCACTGGTATGATGGTGACTTCCAGGTGTCAGTGGAGGGTCCCGCACTGGACTCAATGCTCTAGGTGTAGTTAACCGTGCCATCGCAGGCCCAGGAGAGGAAGAGTAGCCCGGCATGGGTCTCACTGTGCTGCCTTCTCTCCACTTGTCATTTTTCTGCACCAGTGAGTGCTCTGTGTCCGTGCATTGTTTTTTCTGCTTCTTCCTCGGCATTGGAGATGGCGAACGGGGCCGGGAAGAGCTCGGTGACAGAATGCTTTGTGCCCTCACCAATGTGCTTGGTGCTGAATCCATGAGGGTGGCTTCCATGTGGATAGCCTTCAGCCTAATATCTCTGTCTTTTTTAGTGCAGTCTGAAGTCCTGACAGATCTGGCATTTGTCCTTCAAATGAGTCTCCCCCAAATACTTCAACCAACTGCAGTGTGGGTCACTCACAAGCTTAGGTTTTCCATAGGAGGTACAAAGCTTGAAGCCTAAGCACCAGGGCATGCCCAGCCCCTGGGGCGAAGGAGTTCCTTGATGACAGAAACAATCTATTTACACTATGTACACTAACACTAATTACGAAAAGTATATACACTGAACTATGATAACTAAGAATGAAGTTAGAGTCCAAAAACTACCGAGAAGAAAGTCTTACCAGAGCAAAAGGGGTCGTTTCAGCAATCAAGAAGGAAATGAGAGTGCATCAGCACGCAGCTCCAGAGGGTGCTAGAGCTGGCCTGACAGATACCACAGAGGGAAAAATCTCCAACAACAGTGTGTGTGCAGTATAAACACACAACATTGACTGGACATAAACAAACACTCACTCAAAGAAGAAACCAAGATTCTCAAGATGAAAGCTATCACCGTGTATATGAAACAAACTCTGAAGAGCCCAGATTTTTATCAATGCTCAAAAATCTCTGTTAACTGTAGGTCCAATATTATCGAAATCTCTAAATACTCATACCTCAGTGATTACAGTAGATATTGGCTGGAAGGGATTGTTAGAAATTGGCTCCGTGTCAGTCTCCTTAGGTACACTTCTTCCTTCACATTCAGTTTCTTTTCTCTCCCTTTGTTCTCTATTTTTTTTGTTAAAAAACAGAAGAATCTTGAAGCAATAGAATCAGAAATATTAGAACACTTATTAGGTCATATAATTCATTCCCCAACTCATGCTAGATTGTCTTTTTACAGTACGTCTTTGTGTTTTGAATATTGTACTCCAAAATGTTAAAGTTCTGAGCTAACCTAAAAAAAGAAAGATTGATTTTATGGAGTTAGTTTTCAATTATATAGCTCTAAAAGGCCTGGGGCCAGGCTACCTGAAACTGCCTCCCTCTTCACAACATGCTGCCACAGTTATATTCAGCGGAGCTACTGAAGATAGATTCCCCTCTACAAGCTACAGACAGGGCTGCTAGCAGGATGTTCTGAATAAGGGCTTTGACATCTCCTCTGGTCCCTCCAGTGCTTTAGCCCAGATTTGTCCATTTTCACTGCATCCTTTCTGCGGGGCCCACTTGTTTCCCCTGGCCTTTGACATGAGTTCAGGAAGAACGAGGCATTGGCCAGTACAGAGGGGTGTTATCTGCATTTAGAGCAGCTGCTTGGTAGAAGGGGCCTGTACTATATTAAATCCTTACAATTTATATAGCACTGCTTTTCCTTGGATTTATTAAATATTAAGGTAAATGAGGGACTGTCTCTCAAAGCTCAGCATTGGTACTACATGACTACATTTCACGGAATTCCTTTATGATTAATTCTAACTGGCTAATTAAGGCTTTGCATGGGCACTTTGGTTGTCTACCTAACATACTCAACTTCAGCTACGTGAATAGCATAGCTGAAGTCGACATATGCAAGTTGACTAACCTTGGTGTCTTCAGGGCGCCGAGTTGCTCCCCTGTCAACTTCGCCTGCACCTCTCAGCACAGTGAAGTTTCGGAGCCGACGGGAGAGTGCTCTGGATCTATTTATTGTGTCTAGACGAGACGCAATAAATTGATCCCCAAAAGATCAATCTCTACCCACCAATCTGGCAAGTAGTGTAGACTCACCCTTAGATTTATAGTCATTTGAACAACGCACACCCAATGCAATGCCTGAAAAGAGGTGAAGTGCTAATTTAAACTAATGTGAATAAATTCTCTGGCTGATGGATTCTGAAGTAACTGCACTTAGAGAGAACTTTTGGGGAGACCTGTGTAAATGGAATCACAGTAATCAATCAGGGAAGTTATTAAGATATAGACTGAAACAGAATTCCATCTGAGTTATGAATACGTACAAATATCTCACGATGAGAGATTTATCTGATGCACTGGTCCCTGCTATTTACAGATTGACTGAAAAGTTTATTTTAATTACATTGCTTCAACTTGTTATAGGATAGACCCAAAGCTCTCCTTGCATCAAGCAACAAAATCTATTTGGGGACATCCTCCAGTCAAATAACACTAGTGACTCTGTGGACTATATCTATTCATGTCTGCCGATTGATATTGCCTACTCATCTTAGAAAAGATGATCTGTGTGCCAAGAAATTTCTTTTAGATTCTAACAGAAGAACAACTTGAGTATTCCATTTCAGCTCTTTTCTTATAAGATGAAACACCTTTTGTTTTGTAGTGGGCACTCAAGAATTTGGAGAAGAACATAAGAACTGCCATGCTGGGTCAGATCAAAAATCCATCTAGCCCAGCATCCTGTCTTCCAACAGTGGCCAATGCCGGGTGCCCCAGAGGGAATGACCAGAACATGTAATCATCAAGTGATCCATCCTGTCGCCCATTCCCAGCTTCTGACAAAGAGGCTAGGGACATCATCCCTGTTGATCCTGTCTAATAGCCATTGAGGGACTTATCCTCCACAAATTTATTTAGTTCTTTTTTGAACCCTGTTATAGACTTGGTCTTCACAACATCCTCTGGCAAGGAGTTCCACAGGTTGATTGTGTGTTGTGTGAAGAAATACTTCCTTCCTTATTTACTTTCTACATACCAGTCATGATTTTATAGACCTCTAGCATATCCCCCCTTTAGTTGTTTCTTTTCCAAACGGAAAAGTCCTAGTCTTATTAATCTCTCCTCATACAGAAGCCATTCCATACCCCTTATTTTTGTTGCCCTTTTCTGAACCCTTTCTAATTACAATATATCTTTTTTGAGATGGAGCAACCACATCTGAACACAATATTCAAGATGTGGGCATATCATGGATTTAGAGAGGCAAGATGATATTTTCTGTCTTATTATTTATCCCTTTTTTATTTATTCCCAATTTTCTGTTCGCTTTTTTGACTGCCATTGCACATTGAGTGGATAGTTTCATTATCTACAATGAATCATTAACATGACGGTTTTATTCATGGAATCTCTTCATGTGGAGGAAAGAAAGCCAAGGAAGGTACAATACCTTTCTTCTCGTATCTTCCTTACTCGTTCAGCTCGTTCTCGCTTCTCTTGTTCCTCATATGCTTTTTGCTCTGTTGAGTCTTTTTGGACGCGCTCATTTAAGGCATCAAAATCTTTTGCTATAGTATGTAGCAGCCAATACAGACCTTTTCTTATAGATTTGTCAATTTTTTTCCCATAGCCCATGACAGCTGAGCAAGGTTCCTGTAAATTTAATAGACAAAGTAAAGGGAGAAAAGAATACTTATCTCAGATAACATTCCAAAACTATAAACAAAGTATTCCAAATATTGTTACAGCTAGAGTGCTACATGTTTAAAATAACTTGTAAATGTAAGAGATTTTTTTGCCAACATGTCAATCATGATTTTATCCAAATTCCTTATTTCCAGTCCCATTCCAGTCATAGTAGAACTCTCTAGAGTCAATAAGAAAGATGGGCACACAGTTCCTCTGTCCCACTCACAAGTACCAGGAGAATCCAATCATATTCTTTTCACAAGACTGCTTTGAGTGGTCTAAATTATGCATTCTATCTTTTCCTTGCAAATCCAAATATAGCAACTTCAGAAGTGGATCCATTCTCTAATGACTGATTGACCCCTTAAGCCATCCCCTGCATAACAGCTAAACTGTCCATGCTACTTTAAAAATGAAAGAAAAAAGTTTCCCGCTAATTGTTTTCAGAATAAAGTAGCTAATTCTCCTGCGATTATATCACCAACCAAATGTTCATGCCTTTGATACTATTTTTTTTTATTATACATAAAGCAACAAAACCATGCAATTTACAGAAGAAAACAATGTTACCTGTTAAGGACCTACCATGCCATAATCCCAGTTTCTCTCTCTAATTATATTCTCCTGTTCTCTAGAGAGCTGTGTGTTCCCTTTCCTAGGTTAAATCAGCATGCTGTTCACCAGTGAAACCTGCAGCATCTGATGGTAGAGCCAAAGCACTGAGAAGATGAACAGGTAGCACCACCGTATCCTCTGACTTGGTTTTCCTCATTAGCTGTTTACAGTGTTTTCTGCAGCATGGTTGTAACTAATCAAAGTCTCATAGAGACTATATCTGCTATAGGAAGTGACAGTATTTTCAAGTTCATAGATATTATAATGATAAATACATTAAATGTAATTGGGGGTTACAAATCACTTGCTTGTTGGCAGGATAGCTGCAAGTTTCATTGTGAGTTTTCTTTAAATCAATTGTTTCTGCATAATAAAATGAAAGAGGATGGACACTGTCAATATTCTGAGCTAAGGGGAAAACATTGTGCCCCAAGACTATCATGACTGCTATAGGGGATAAAGATGCTCTTGACTGACCATATCAAGTTGCACAAAAGTCAGTCTTTGTGTCTCAGAAGTGAAAATGGCTGTATGTAATTTGTTTTGTAAAAAAGACAAATAAGACCTACCACACTTAGCTTCCATAATACATTCTTTGACTCATGAAGAGCCAATACATTCCTTACAAGTATATCAGTGTTCTCAGTTCCTAAATTCCTTTGATCTAACAAGACAGAGCTTAGAGCTCTGTGCATTTTGAGAAAAAAATTCTTTGGAAAAGTTTATTGAGAAAGCATTTCTTAATTTCTATCTTGGCACTGCATATATTTGAAAAGTAGGGCGTGTCCTTCACAGAAACTTGTGTCATACTACTAAAGCTGAGCAAGAGGAAACAAGTTAGCTTCCTGGTTCTGTTAGAGCTAATAGGACATAGGAGGAGACATTTCCTTGTAGGAATCCATAATCTTAAATATTTTAGTGAGAGTTTTAAATGGAGACATTAAGGCCCTGATTTTCAGAAATGCTGAGCACCTGCAGCTCTCGCAGACTTCTGAGTGCTATGGGCCCTCAGTACTTCTGAAAAAACAGGCACTATATTGTTGCATTGTGCAGGCACCGCCCCCCACAGCTCCCATTGGCCAGAAACGGGGAACCATGGCCAATGGGAGCTTCAGGTGAGATACACACAGGTGAGGCAAGCATGCTGAGCTCTCTGCCTCCCCTCCAGGGCTGCAGGGACATGGTACCAAGAGTGGCACAGGGCCAGGGCAGGAAGGGAGCCTCACTAAGCTGCATTGCGTGCCTCTGCTACCCCGGAAATGCTCAAGGTAAGCATTGCTGGGCTGAAGCCCACACCCCAAACCTGCTCCCATGAGCCCCCTGTACCCCAACCTGCTCTCGAGCCCCCTTGCAGCACCCCACACTCCTCCTGCACTCCAACCCCCTGCCCTGAGCCCCGTGCCATGCCCCTCCTGCATCCCAATCCCCTGCCCTGACCCCCTCCCACACTCTGCACTCCAACCCCCTGCCCTGAGCCTCTTCGTACACCCCACATCCCTTCCCGCCCCAACCCCTTGCCCTGAGCCCCATCCTGCACAGTGCATCCCCTCCCACACCTCACACTCCCTCCCGCACCCCAACCCAACCCTACATTCATGGCCTTGTATACAATTTCCCCACCCAGATGTGGCCAAAAAGTTTGCCCATCCCTGATCTATATTGTACGATACACCCTGTCCTCCCGCAATACTGTCAAAGTTCTACAGATTAAAAAACCTTCATCAGACAGAACATGAGAGACTACACTCATTTCATGACTCTGGAGAGCAGTCAAACTGAAACAGGCATTTTACATTTAATTATAAATTTCACAGTCATCACCTCTAATTGAAAGGAGTAAGGGTTTAGAATGGACTCCAGGTCTGATTCAGTATGGCAACTCTTATGTTGCTAGGAAACAAAAAAAAATTATCCAGTCCTATGCTCTATCCACCCTTTACTGAATTAATTTTGGAGACAGGTTGTTTTCTTGGGAATTATCCCTTGAATGAGGGGAAAGCCCTTCTGAGCCAAGAGAAAGCGTCTAGGCTAAGCCCTGGTCTCCACTAGGGTGGGTCCGCGGGGCTGCTCGGGCGGCCTACCCACAGCGCAACACTCCCTATGTCAACCCCCGCAAAAGTTTAAGGACAGACACTGTCGAGTTGCTGTCCTTTGTGGGGATGCACTAAGTCGATTTTCTAAAGTCTACTTTAGAAAATCGACTTAAGGGAAATCGACCTACTGCTGTAGTGAAGACGTACCCTAAGTCTCAAACTTCCTAGAGATAAAGGGAGAAGATATGTAGTGAGTTCTCTGCATTTGCATGTCCTGCTACTTGAGCCATTCCAGTGAAACTGTATTTGGCAAAACTAGTATTTTTTTTGTTGCCTTTTTTTTTTCCTTTCCACTCTTTACAAATTTTTATCATCAGAATTGTCTCTGGAGAGCATGCCTACACTACAAAATTAAGTCGACTTAAGTTATGTCAATGTACAACTAGTGCAGTAATTAATTTGATATTTAATGTCGACCTTATTCTCTTTCTGATGGCAGTGTGCGTCCTCTCCAGGAATGCTTATACCAATTTAACTGACAGTGTGGGGCATTGTGGAGTACTTGCTGCCCAGGGCTGACTGCCTAAGTTTTGGCTCTCCTCCACAAAATCCCTCACCAGGAGGCAGCAACAGGGCTCCAGCTGTCAGTCTCAGGCAACAATAGGCAATGTAAGCAACAGTGCCTATGTGGACACTGCGTCGACCTAACTACATCGAGTTAACATTATGGCTCTTGGGGAGATGGAGTTTTTAAGTCTGTGTAGCTGGAGTTCCAGAGTCGACGGAGGCGCCATGAGCGATCACTACCCGCCGATCAGCGGGTAGTGAAGACCAGCCTTTACATTGGCGCGAGTGACATTTTAGTGTGGATCCTTACAGAGTTAGCTCAGCGTAAGCTGCCTTATGTCAACCTAACTCTGTCCAGACCTTGGATTCTGAAAAAAGCATGGCGAATCTGCCTGCTGTAGATCAAAGCTGAAGCATCAATAGAAATGCTTTGCATGAGAGCACCAAAAATACAAGATAGATGATAAACTGAAGGATGAAGATCTCATTCTTGGAAAGATTATAGCAGTGCAATGAGTCACTTGGAAATATCTTCCCTACAAATATTTACTTATGTGAAAAAGACTTCACACTATCCAAGCTAGTGTTTCAAAGTCAAATTCTTGTTACATCAAGTGCTCTTGATACTAAATCCAAAAAATATGCAGTCATTCACTACAACTTCTTGTAACAATATGTAACTCATTAAGAATCTGACAGCCATTAGCTTTAAAGCTAAGGTAATTTTACTTTATAATGCTTTTGTTTCCATTTTAAAACTGATGATACCATTTGGCAATGTGGGTGGGCGAGGAAGAGCACGAAATCAACTCAACTACAGGTTATCCTACCTACTCTGATCAAAAATGGATCATGGAAAGAAAACATACAACTAGGTAGGCCTACATGGCTCAGGGGATTGGTAGTAGAATTCAAACCAATGGCTCTTGATGTTTTTGTGTCAGTTACACTAGGTAGCGACCAACATTTTCTAGCCTACGTTCAAAGGTTAACATCTGTTCAGCTTTTGAAGCACGGCTGAAAACACATAGTTTGAGCCCCAATGTGGACACATGGTAAATTTGAGACACTAGTTATGTTTGAGATAGCCAGTTAGCCTTGGCTGTGATCATTTTCGTTGTGAACACTTTTTTACTGGCAAATTGGACTAAGACCAACCCCATCCCCAATTTGTTTCACAAAAAGATCTAATTTGTTAGATGGTTACTCTGTTTAAAGAAGGTTAGTCTAAAGAACAAATATGGGGCCAAAATCTTGTTTGAAAACTATGTTTAAAGCCTAATAAGAATCCAAGGTCAGAACTCAGTTTCCTCTTCTATTTTTAACAAGGTTTGGCTCTAACAATACTGGCTGACCAAACAATCTTTAAACCAAGTTAACATGAATCATTTTAATATGATTTCACACTGGTTCAGTAAACACAGCCTGATCCCATGTATGACTGGGGCCCTAGGAAGGATTCCTCCTGTACAGGCAAGAGGCACCAAGGCAGGGTGAGACCCAGAACTCTTTGTACTGCAGACCAACATGCTGTATCCTTGCTGGGATTACAGGACCACATTATCGCCTTTCCTAAGCATTACATTTCTACAAATAAATCAAGTACAGTAAGCTATACTTACAATCTGACACAGACATTTATGCTCATTGACAAGCTTTTCCAGCGATAAGCACTCAATTACATCTGCTTCTGCCAATGCTCCTTCTCGGTCCTGCTTATTTGCCAGCCTAAAGAAAAGATGAACAAAAGTGAGAAGGCAAGTAAAGGCACTTACCACTCTGATCCATAACCAGAGTCAAGCAGGTTAGAGACCAGTTCAGAAAACAAACTCCATATATGTATGGATAGATAGATAGATAGATAGATAGATAGATAGATAGATAGATAGATAGATAGATAGATAGATAGATAGATAGATAGATAGATAGATAGATAGATAGATAGATTTCAGACTAATTAGGGATGGATGGGAGGGGGAAAGTAGCGAAAACTAGCTTGTTACTCATCTAAACATTAGATAAGGACACCAGAAACATACTCAATTGAAAAGCAACTATTATTCCATACATTTTAAACTTTCAAAGAGCTACACAAATATCAATCCACAGAATGTAAAATGTACTTACCTAACTCATGGGTGCAAAAGGGTAAACAGGCTACGGGATGAAGTGATTTATTCTAAGCCACAGAGTAAAATCTGTGGCAGTCTCTATTAGAACTCAGGACTCCCTGACTCCTACTCCCATCCTCATTCCTCTAGATCAGTGTTTCCCAAACTTTTTTGGCCACGGAACACTTGTCAGCCTGGTATATAGCTATTATTTACGGAAAACTTATAATATTTTACGGAACACTTACATTATTAAGTGAACAACATAGCTGAAGTCGGTGCATCTTAGGTCGACTTACCTGGTGTCCTCACGGCAGCAGTGGGCTCCCCCCCCCCCCCCCCCCGTCAACTCCGCTTGCGTCTCTTGGCGAGCCGGAGTTGCGGAGTCAACTGGGACCACTTTTGGGGGTCGATTTATCACGTCTAAACAAGACGTGATAAATCGATCCCCGGTAGATCAATTGCTACCCGCCAATCTGGCAGGTAGTGAAGACATACCCTAAGTCTCAATCCTGCAGACTGCTCCACATGGACAGAATCCTGTGTCTGCATGAAGGTCTTTGTAGAATCTGAGGTCCAAAATATATGTAACACCCAAAGTGTGGGGGGGAGGAAGGGATACAATCAAAAGCAGACAATTGACAAAGCAACTACCACCCTTGATAAGGTGTCATCAAGTTGGCCATTCTTATAGACATTGTAGCAAAGGTAGGCCTTCAAGAGAGATGTAGAGGAGAAGGCATATAGGAATTATCAGACTGGATCAGACATGATCCATATAATCCAATATCCTTTTTTTAAAAAATGGCCAACACCAGATGCTGCAGGGAAGACGCAAGAAATCCCACACTAAGCAGAGGCAAGATAATGAGCCCTGATGTAGGTCTCTGTCTTTTCTCTAATACAGATTGGCGCTTGCAACCTCAAAATGACGTTTTATCTTCATTCTAATTCTTTTTGTTACCAGTAACTTCTATAACTCTATATAGATAACAACATCATTCAAACAGCCAGTCCCACTTTGAATCTTGCTCAGTTATTGTCAAAGGATGTTGTTGCACTGAGTTAAGTGGTCTAATCAGAAGTCTAGGAAAAGTATTTCCTTATAGCAGGTTTGATTTGCCACCTCTTAGTTTCATGGATGGTCCCTTTGATCTTATGTTACAAAACAGGGAAAAGTCATACCTTATCTAAGGGCTTAAGGATCAACTCAAGGAGGACATCCTATGCAAATAGGGCAGCAGAGAGGAAATACAGATATATTTGCATAGGAAGATGATGACCACTGCACTGAAAGACCAAATCTTGTTCAGGAATCACTATTCATTCAGCTTTAGTCAAGGCCCCTTTTACAACAAAAAACACTTGTGATATTTTCCTAAATAGAACCTTTTGGAAAATACTGCAAAATCTGCTAGAAGACCCTAGAAACCAAGTAACTAACAGACTCTGCATGTCCCAAATTTGGGACACACTCAGAGGCCAATCACTTCTCTTGAAATTGACTTGTGTGACCATAGACTACAAGTATCTGCTTTACCAGCCTATACCTATCATCTTTCTCCAAAAGCTTGGTTTAGTTTTACCCCTTTAACCCACCACTTTCCTCCATTAAATGTGCCATTATTCCATGTCAATGTGTGTCCATCTTCCCAATACACACATTCTAAAGCCTCTTGAAAATTTTAATACTATATAACAGGGATTAGCAACTTTGGCCCACGCCGCTTCCCGCAGCCCCCACTGGCCTGGAGAAGGGAACCCCGGCCAGTGGGCACTGTGATTGCCCAAACCTGCAGACATGGCAGGTAAACAAACTGGTCCAGCCCACCAAGGGACTTACCCTGTTGGGCTGCATGCCAAAGATTGCCAATTCCTCCTACATAAGGTGATGTACTTTTCTCAATTCTACCATAATTGTATTGGAGTGAAACAGTATGCAGAGCAGCATGTTAGAACATTTACTTTGAGCTTTGCAAATAACCCCAGCTTTAAATGTTTCAGAAAAAGCATTTACTGAAGAGAGACTTTTTTCTAAGTAGTCTTTTTCCAGATCCATAACTAAGATAAACATGCAATCAGCTGTTTGACAGTTTTCTGGGGAGCCTGCAATCACACAAATAGATTATTGCTTACTAAAAAAACAAATGCAGAGGCAGATGTAATCCAAACTATCTTCTGTAAAATAAGACGACAAGAAACAACACAAGTCGAACAATAAATTCATGAATGGTTTTAAAATGTTAATGTTAGAAGATTTCCTAGGTTATTTAGTGGGACTTTAACACGTTAAAATGGCAAATCTTACAAAAAAAAACCCAACCACTTATTTAGCTTTTCTTGACTGCCTCTGGTTCCAAAAGGATTGAACAAACAGTCTGATGGCATCAATACAACAAATAATAGTTCTCTCAGAAACCACACTACTATTAAAAGATCGGTGACAACAGGATATGGCATTTTCCCTCCCTCTACCTGTTTTAATTAAAAACGAATAATTCTTGAATCCTTCCACCATGGCAATACTGCTCTTTGGCAAATCTCTTTGAACTGTGAGATTGCTATTAAGCAACATATTTCCCTGGTGTTATTTTTCTCTTCCTGAAAGCAATTATCTTTCAGTAAGAAAACTGTTACTATCTACTGTGCTTGTAGATGATGCAGAACATTTTGGAATACAAGCAGAAAGCAAATCAAAGTTATTTTGAACCTTCTATAACTGTTATGATTCTATACTAAATAGAAAATCAGCAACAGCAAAGAACACTGCAGAGAAGCAAGAAGTCTGAAAATTACACATTCCTTTCCTTAATATATTTTATTAAAAATAATTATATTTTGAAATGAGCACCATCAGAACATCTTTCACAATCCTCCCATTATGATGAAACTTTTATGTCACTTTTTGAACAAAATCAACAACTATCATCTCCACAAAGGCAAGGCACTACATTTGTTTGTTGTTCATTTGAGGAGTCAAACACTCTCTTTTCTTTTGGAGTTTCCATCATTGTTACTCACCAAAATACCAGCAGTGCCATAGCCTGTGCTTTGGACTCACGTCATTCCTGACTGGAGAAGGTCAATCCTTAAAAACTGATTCAACTCTTGGCAGAAATTGTTGACTGCTCTTAAAAGGCAGGTTGCCATCTTTTGTTAATCTAAGTACTTTAAAAGCTCCCAATAATGAAGTAATAAGCCTTAGTCATTATTTTATTGTCAAAAGAATCCATAACTCACAGAAACTATTAATGAAGCTGTTGTGTTGGATAACCACTGCTTAAAAACCATCACTTGCCGCTGACAATCTGGTAATTATCTTGTATCTAATCTTCCATTGCTGGTTAATGTTATTCAGGTGGTTGTTATGGCAAGTGAACTTCCCCAGTATCCAGTTACCTCATCTCTCCCTGTCAGTCTGTTACTGGGATTGCACCAGAAAGAATTGGCAGATCATTTGGTGATGGATTAAGAGCAATACTGTTCCTAATATACTCAGCTGCCTTCAATACAATTGATTATAGGGTATAAGCTGACTTGTCTGCAACCCCCCCCCCCCCCCCCAAAAAAAAAAAAGACAGATGGGGCTGAAATTTGGCAATTTAATTCTCATCAGGAAAATGCTAGAGGGGACAGAAAAGCAATAACTTAGAGCTACCAACTGCTCTCATATGTGAGTTTCTACAGGGCTTCATCTTGCTCCTACATCTTGTTCAATTGGTACATAGGGCCAATAATGTTTTCAGCATGCTCAATGACCCCAGGCTCTATTCCTCTCTTATCCAATCTAGCCAGTGCTATTAAATGCCTTATTCAAGATTTAGTAGAGACTGGGAAATGAACAAGGAGCTGAAGCTAAATCCAAGAAATGATCCTGGAAGGTTGGGGAAAGTAATCAGGAAATAAGGTGAAAATTACAAATGCTTCCTCAACTGAGAGTGTACATCTACAGTTTGTTACAAGAATTCAGTCTGGAAGTACTGTTGGATCCACAGCATCTCCCGTCCATGGTTGGGCCAGAAACTGTGATATGTTTAGACAAAGATCTTGCTGCCATGATTCACTAATTGTCACTTTGAGATTAGATCCCTATGGTGTGCTCTTGATTACTATATCTTAATTCAAAGTGAACTGAACCTGGTACAGAACATGACAGCCCTCTTGAGCTATGGCTACATTACGAGGCTTTTAGTGATATGGCGGTGCCACTAAAAGGCACATAGTTTAGCTGCTGTTTGTCGGCAAAAAAATTCCACCCACCACGAGCAGCAGCAGCTTTGTCAGAAGGAGAGTGCTTCTGCAACAAAGTGCTGTCCACTCAGATACTTTTCATTGGTAAAACTATAGCTGTTCGGGGGAGTGTTATTTTTAACCCAATCCCCCCCCACCCCCCCATGGCAAAATAACCCAACCCCCCAACCCCCCATGGCAAAAGTTTTGCCAATGAAGTGCCAGTGTAGAAAAACTCTTGGTGAGCATGCACCATGTTGTATGACACCTGTGCTTTTTGATTTGCACTGGTTTTCAGGTGGAGTTTTGACATGACACCCTAAATGACAGACTAATTCTCTCCTCTTGCCACACTATTCTAATTGGAGTTGGTGCAGGCATTCAGATAGGATCCCAGTCAAAGAAAGGAAATTGTTGGCTGGGTATGTATTCTCCATTAGCAGACTTCAGCTGTGAAAGGCACTCTTTCCTTTCCTCCAAAAGAACCCAAATCTGTTGACTTTTAGAGCATGCAATATCTATCTTCGTACACAAACATCTGTCATGCAATAAGGGTCATGTCTAGCCAGCGTTGGCAGGAGGGAAATACAGATGACTGCATCTCTTATTGGTCATTTTCTACTTACAGTAGAGTCTCGATTATCCAGGATTGGATTAACCAGAATGTGGATTAACCAGAATGTGGATTAACCAGAATGTGGATTAACCAGGATGTCAAAAAAAATATGCGCAACTCGCCGGGCCGGCTCTGGCTTTGCTGCTGCCCCAAGCACACACACAAAAACCCCCTACCAGGGCAGTGAACCAACACCCCTCCCCCCAGCACAGGATGGCTGGTGAACCAACCCCCACTCCCCATATTTCCTATGGATGGTGATTATCCAGGATTTTATTAACCAGAATTATTTTTTTCCCTATCAGCCTGGATAATCAAGAGTCTACTGTATTGAGTGGCTACTCCTCTTTCTGTCATAGGTGTCCAAAGACCTTTCATTGTACATCTAACAAACATCTTTAAAACATTAAATATTAATAGGATACCCAATTTAAATTTTTCTTCATTGTGACTGAACATTCGTTTGCTCATCAACAATGGGATGAAGAAAGAAATCTCCTCATAAAGATGATTAAGAAAAATATTTAAAGGAACACTAAGCTTCCAATGAAAACAGTTTTTAAACAAATCAACATTCCCCTGACATGCTTGAAACACAGCAGCATTAAAAACCTAAAAGTACAACTGACTTGGCTTTCATTGTCTAAGAGCAAGAAGCATAAAAGTAAACAAAGAGCATAAATGATGACACGGAATATTAAGTGCATAGGTACAACAATGCTTACACCATATCATTTGTAAATTGAAAGTGTCCCCTTTAAATTAAGACCCTTTTTAACTATGTGAAGGTCACACACTCACTGAATTCTGTTTTAGCCCAGGTCTACATTATAAAAGGTACTTCACTATAGAGCTATACAGCAAACCCTCCTAGCGCAGATGTGATTTATACCAACACCAGCATGCCTTTGCTGGTTTGGCAGACAATACTTGCACATGCACTGTTTATGTCTGTATAACTGCATCTACACTAGGGCTTTTGCGAGTATAGAAAAAGCTCCCCCCCCAAAAAAAAAAAAAAAAAAAAACCACCAAATCACCTCTCCCCCCCCCCCCCCAACATTACTGTTCCAGCACAGTGTTTAGTATAATGTGATGCTTTCTCAGGACAACCTGGACTGAAAGTCACCTTATTATCCCCCACTTATTAAGAGTGTGGTGGGGTTTGTTTGTTTTGGTGATGGTAGCTGGTTGTCAGCACCTGTACTCCAATTGCCTTTCACCCACTAAGACGAGATGGGTGAGGTAATATCTTCTATTGGTCCAACAATAAAAAGTAGTAAATGATATTGCCTCACCCATCTTGTCTCTCTAATATCCTGGGACTGACATGGCAACAACTACACTGCTTTCCCTCAACCCCTCTCCTCAGAACTCTGCCAGTCCTACTTTACTTTGCAGATTAATAATAGGTATAACCAACACTTGAATCCCCTTGAAGACTGTTCCCTGTAGTGTCTAGCCCCTCTGACTGGAACTCACAAGAACTACCAGGTTCACTACTCCAAAGGGAATAGCATAGATACAAAAGCTTGCTTGATTCAACGGAGTATCAGCTCTAGTGTAACAGAACTTTAATCGATTTACAGCGAAAACATAAGTTTATTAACAAAGTTTAAGATTTAAAACACAATGAGCAGGGCTAATACGAACAAGTTACAAATAAAACAAATATAGAACATGCTTTCTAGAGACTAAAACTCAGCTTAGGCTGCAATCATTGTCTGAAAGCAGTCTTATCTCACCTAAGGGTATGGTTAGACTGGGGCTTTGTAGCGCTAAAACCCTTCTTTAGCACTACAATTTCACTGCCCAAACACACTTAAAAGGCACATTTTGCGCTTTTACTGACAGTTTATAGCACTACTTGTAAACCTCAAAACGAGAGGCATAAAGCTTTTAGTGCTACCGTTTTAACGCAAGGGTTGCAATGTGCACAGCCCTTGCGTGATAATGAGCCTCCAGCCTCCAGCATCCTGGCCCAGAATCCCCATTGCATCTTCTCTGGCCAGCATTTAAAACTCTTCTATCACCTCCTCAGGTGCCCCGGGAAACTTGAAAAACCTTTTCCTGTTTCCTGCAGCCAGGCGTGGAGTGCTCAGGTACCAATTTACCTGCAGCTATGGCCCCCCCGTCCCCTGCCACCTCGGGCTAAGCGATTGCAAGCGTGGTCTGAGTCTGAGGTAAAGGACCTCATCAGCTATTGGGGGGAATCGGCAGTGCAGTCCCAGTTGCGGTCCAGCCGCCGAAATTATGAAACTTATGAGAAGATCTCTGCTGCCATGAGGGACAGAGGGTATGACTGTGACACTCTCCAGTGCAGGGCAAAAGTGAAGGAGCTGCGGATCGCATATCGCAAAGCCCGTGATGCCAACAGTCGCTCCGGGGCAGCTCCTGTGTATTTCAGGTACTTTGAGTCTTTGGATGCGATCCTGGGGGGGGGGGGGGGGAATCAACGTGCATTCCTGTGAACCCCCATGACACTTCTTCTTCCAAGCCACTTACTGAAGGTGGGGGGGTAATGGATGCTGTAGACTACCAGCAAGCTGCCTCGCAGCAGGAGCCAGACAAGGAGGAGGGGGATGAGTCACAGATGTCACCTGGAGGGAGCCAGGACATTTTGGACTCACTGGAAACATGCAGCCAGGAGCTGTTCTCCAGCCCAGAGTGCACTCAGAGCGAGCAACAGCGTCTGGAGACTGCAGCTGCTGTGTTTCAGACACCAAGCTCCACAGGTACAGCAAACTGTTCTGGGGGGGGAGGGAAGACAGTCCAAGCCTTGTATGGGGCTGGGCGGAAGCCACATCTCCTTAGAACCACTGCCCTCGCTTGCCCCGTCACACGCAGCAGAGAGTTATCCTCCAGCATCAAAAAGTGTAAAATAATTTGGACGGGGAAGTGGAGAAAAGATTCCAGGAATGCATGTGAGTCCGTCTGTGGCTAACAATGGGTTCTTGTGCTTTAACCCTATTTGCAGCTCTGCCCTTGACACCTGCACCAGCTGCGTCTATGGGTCCAAAAGTGAGTAACCTGCGAAGCAAGCCGAGGAAGAGCAAAGAGGAGCTTCTGAGGCAAGTTATAGAACAGGCTTCCCTGGACAACCGCGTTGACAGCCAACGCAGGGAGGAGCAGGCGAACCGTTTGGAAGATCGCAGAGAACAGCAAAGGCAGGAGAGAGAGAGGTCTCGCCAGGAGACTGCTGACAAGCTGCTTAAAATGCTGGAGCTGCAAGTACAGACTCTGCAGCAGATGGCTGCTTTTCAGGTGCAGCAGGCCCTTGAGCCCCCCCCCTCAACCAATTGCCCCCTACCCATTGGCATCCTGGCCTTATGGCCCCTCCCAGCCAGTATCAGCAGCCAGCTGCTTATTACTACCCACAGCTGTCTCCAACCCCCATCCCTTCACCAGGACCCCACAGATCCAGGACCCTTACCCACTGAACCCGATCCCTATTAACAGGCAGGGCCGCAATCCCCAGAATGGTTTAGAGGAGTACACTAATTCGGAAGGCAGTGGAGATTACGGGTCTGGGACATACACCACTTTGTAGATGTCCCCTTTCCAACCCACAGTGCACACCCCTTGAACCCACAGTGCACACCCCTTGAACCCTCAAACACAGTTCACCCCCTTCCTCCCCCCCCACCACCACAAACCACTTTCACACCCCTTCTTCACCCACAACATAGTACATAACTTTTGAACCATGACGGCAGATTATGAGAAAGCTGTTCAATAAAGGGGTTTTTTTTAATAAAAGGTTTTCTTTATTCGGTGCACACATGTGTATAGTAGGTACATAAAGGCTACCGCCTCATCCGATTAACAGACTGCTACCCCACAACCTCCATCCCAAACTCCCTCCCTCCGTCTGCAACTGCCATTAGAACTCACTTTCAGCCATAAAATGCTCCCTAAGGGCTTCCCTGATCCTTGTACCCTCGCGCTGCATCTCTCTAATCGGCCTGCTCTCGGGCTGAGAATAATTGGCCTCAAGTCGCTGAACCTCTGAGGTCCATGCCACAGTAAAGGCTTCGCCCTTCAACTCACAGAGATTGTGTAGGGCACAGCACGCGGAAATAACTGCGGGTATACTTCCCTCTGCCATGTCTATCTTGCCGTAAAGGCATCGCCATCTGGCTTTCAGATGCCCAAAGGCTATTTCCACAGTCATTTGGCAGCGGCTCAGGCGGTAGTTGAACCTTTCCTGGCTGCTATCCAGGCTCCCCGTGTACGGTTTCATGAGCCAGGGCATTAGTGGGTAAGCGGGGTCGCCAAGAATCACAATGGGCATTTCCACTTCCCCCACGGCGATCCTCTGGTCTGGGAAAAATGTGCCTTCCTCCACCTTCCTGAACAGGCAGCTGTTGCGGAAGATGCGTGCGTCAGGCACCCGTCCCGACCAGCCTGCATGAATGTCAGTGAACCGCCCACGGTGATTGACAAGCGCCTGAAGAACCATAGAGAAGTACCCCTTTCGGTTAATGTACTGGTCAGCTAGGTGTTTGGGGGCGATAATAGGAATATGGGTCCCATCAATCGCCACACCACAATTAGGGAACCCATCTGCTCAAACCCAGCCACAATCTCACGTACGTCGCCAAGGGTCACGATTTTTCATAGCAGAAGGCGATTAATGGCCTTGCACACTTCCATCAGCACGACTCCAATGGTCGACTTCCCCACCCCAAAGTGGTTGCCAACAGATCGGTAGTTCTCTGGGGTGGCAAGCTTCCAGAGTGCTATAGCCACCCGCTTCTCCACTGGGATGGCAGGTCTCAGTCTGGTGTCCTGGCGCTGCAGGACGGGGGCAAGTTCAGCACACAGTCCCATGAAAGTGTCTTTTCTCATGCGAAAGTTTTGCAGCCACTGCTCATCGTCCCACACCTGCAACACGATGCGATCCCACCAGTCAGTGCTCGTTTCCTGTGCCCAGAAGTGGCGTTCCACGGTCGTGAGCATGTCAGTTAAAGCAATGAGCACTGTGCTGTCCAATTTCTTCCTCGGCTCTATTTCGAGATCGTCTTCGGACTCATCACTACTTTCTGTTTCCCTTTCAAGAATAAACTCTGCCATGCAGAGAGTTGTGCTGGCAACACTCGCCAGCATGGTCCGCAGCAGTTCGCGATCCATTACAGCAGAGGGGAAACGGGCAACGGAGCGTTGAGAAGTGCTGGAACCCTTCAGAAACAGCACAAGAATTGGCCGGAAAATAAAAGGAGTGCTGGGATATAAAAGAAAGCATCACAGGAGTTTTAACCGGAGGCAGAATGGCCGCAATAAACGCCCCCTTCCCCACAAGGCACTGTGCCAGATTTCAGAAGAGGTGCTCTGTGGGATACCTGTCCTATCGCGGTACTCTCAGTACCGCCAGAAGCGCGGATAATCGGTTCACTCTTTGGCGCTAGAGGGCTTCAATATGCACAGCCTCCAGCGCAACACCTGTAGCGCTAAATAGGGAAGCGCTATAACAAACAGCGCTACACCCTGTAATCTAATCATACCCTAAGCCTTTTCTGCAGTGTTTCAGCCCAGGTTGGTTGAGTTCCTGTTTCCATGGATGTAATTGCACTGCCCAGTTACCCACTCAAGAGAAGAATAAAAGAAGGGTCCTGGTTCCTTCCTTTTATAACCCCAAAATCCATTGCTTTTGTCATCCTCCCCGCAGCCAGGCTGACTCCTTGTGGTTTCCTTCCTGGGGTGCTGGCTCCAAGGTGTCTCTGTTTCACATTCTCTGCCAACCTGTTTTTACTCTTGACTTTCACATGTAAATAGGGCTCTGTGTTGACCTTACAATGTTTAATTTACACTGTAGACAGGGATAACTGAATACGCATGCTTTGGTCTGGCAGAAGACCTGTTTGTCAACTCTCCCTTGTTAGACTTTTAAAACATTATGTCAATATACATACACACACTTCCTTATATAACATAGTACATTTTACCATATTAATGACCAGCATGTCCTCGGCTTTGCTACCTCATATGATATTCTTTACTAATAAATACTATGAAAGTAGTATTGTGTGTGTGTCAAGGCTGAGAGGACTTGCTGTTACAGAACACTGAACCTTTTGCAGCTGGCACTGAGGATTCTTGGGGACACATATAGACATGACCTTAAAACTAGACTGCAAACTATTCAGTGTATCTCCTTATGTGTTTGCGTAGCATCCAGCAGAAGAGACCCATGATTTGTGACCCCAAAGTACTACCACATGTACAGGCTAGGAGCTAAACTTTTGCCTAGACACTGTAGGTCAAGGTGTATTTGCACACATGGCTTCTAAACAATATGATGTATGGGCATTTTGCACAATTTAAAACAGATGTTCTTCAACTGAATCTAAACTGGAGATGGCGGGGGTGGGGAGGAGAAGTGGGCAGCATGTGGGAATGACAATCTTGTGAGTACCACAATGGGTATGGTAAATAGCTACTGCACAACACTACACTGTCCAAAAAGATGGCAGATGATCTGGTTGCAGGACACCATCTAGAATATTTTGAAAACAGAGGAAGAACCAGGAATGTAAAAATTCTTTATATACTAAGAGAATAAAATTCTAGCTTCAATGTTAAAGTAGGTCCTGTCTTCATTGACAACCCTTTGAGGACAATCTAAAAGGTAGCTTCGCAGAAATACTGATCTTATACAGTAACTCCTCACTTAAAGTCATCTGGGTGAACATTGATCAGTTGTCTAAAGTTGTTCAGTGCTCCCTTACAATGTCATTTGGCAGCCGCCCGCTTTGTTCACTGCTTGCAGGAACAGCAGCCCTTTACAGCCAACTGGTGGGGGCTTGGAACCAGGTTGCACTGGCAGCCCTCCTATCAGCTCCCCGCTCCCTTAAATTCCCAGTGCAGCAGCTGCCCAGCAGGCTATCAATTGCCGGGCAGTTCAGCTGTTCCTCCCCCCCACTGACGTGTGCTGCTCCTGCCATCTTGCCTTGGAGGTCCTGGAGCCTCCTACTTGCTGCGCGGGGGGGGGGGGGGGGTGAGGGTGGAAAAAGAGGGGAAATAATATCAGAGTGCTACCCTCTCCCCTGCTCCTGCACCCTGCTTACCACAATTCCATAGAGCAGGGGGGACTCAATAGGGCAGCTTAGGACGGAGGGAGCTTCCTGGCAGCAGCTTCTGTCTCAACTTGCTGATCTACTCAAAAAAGCAATGTACTTAGAGTGCGGTGAGCATACTAAAGGGGCAATGCGCATCTCTCTCTCTCTCACACACACACACACACACACACACACACACACACACACACGGTGCGTGTCTATCTCCGTCTGCCATGCTGTCTCCTCTCCCTCCATTCGTGTTGCTTTGTAAGGTGTGAGACTACATTAACAACGAGTTAACCCTTGAGGGCTCAGCCAATTGCTAGTTCATCATTTAGCAGTAAGACATTCTCTGGGAAATATCCCACCCTCTGACTTCACCACCTCAACCAAGCCACACAACCATCATCGCTGTGTACAGTATTAAATAGTTTGTTTAAAACTTATACTGCAGGTGTGTGTATTTTTATATATATATAATATAAAATATAATCTTTTGTCTGGTGAAAATTTCCCTGGAACCTAACCGCCCCCTCCCCCCACCCATTTACATTAAATCTTATGGGGAAATTGGGTTCACTGAACATCATTTCACCTAAAGTCACATTTTTCAGGAACTTAACTACAATGTTAAGTGAGGACTAACTGTACCTAAGTGTAGCCCAGACAATCAAGGACATCAAATACAAAGAGAAACTTATTTTCCCACATACACTGACTTAAGCCTAGCCACGACAACTTAGGGAAGGAGATTGCTGAGGACAAGATTTTTTTTAAATGGGTGCCTAAGTTTAGGTTCTATGTCTGTCATTTTGCACCTGAACATGTCGTCTGGTTTTCAAAAATGTTGGCCACCTAGCATTTCCCAGGGCACTTCACTTGGAGCTGCTAGATGCTCAGAGCTTTAAACCAGGCCACTGATTCGGGTGCCTAATAGGCATGGGAACCTAACCTTAGGAATCCTCACTATTTTCCACCTCTTTTCCCACCTCTGCAGCATGGGGAACAGGTCACTTGTTTTGATCAAGTGAGATATATGTACATAATACTTTCCCTGCCATTACCAGGGCTTTGAGCATTGATACACCTCAGCACCTCCACCTATTCTCTGCCTCTGGAACACTTTGTATCATACTGTAATACTTTGGTCTAATTTGGGTTGTTGAATTTACTGTACAGCTGCTCGGTGGTGTTGGTGATCTGTGACATGGAAGAAGTCAGACTAGATGATCTGATGGTCCCTTCTGGCTTGATTGAGACTTCTATACCTGGCATAAGTAACAATGACATCGGAAGTGAAATAACTAATCTCTGTTGGACAAGGTAAACAGCCAGAGAACAGAACACAACTAGTGAAGAGAACTGTTTAAGAGGATACAACCTACGTAAGACTGGAGGGATAGATTTTTTCTGGTAAATGTTGGCAAACATCAATTTCACCATACACAAACCAAAGAAAAAAATATTTCCATTGATGATAATCAAAACTTACAGATGGACAAAGAAATAGAAATGCTGCTTGAGAACTTAGTTTAATCAAAGTATATTTACTTTGTACACTTTGACATGTGATGCTGACAATTTGTGTTTTTAATGGGTATAATCTTTAACTTTTTAATTCAACGTCAATTATCTGACCCCCTTCCCCCATAATTTCCCACAGCTGTGAAAATTTAAAATAGATTAAAAAAAATAAAAATAAAATAAACACTGATATTATCCCTGGAAATAATAAAATAAATGAAAATTGTGTTCTGACAAGCCTAAACATGTCACAACACTGGTGTACTTGTTCCTGTTCGTAATCTTTGGATTGAATTTATGAACTGAGTTAAAGATTTTTAAAGTGCTGACTCTTGGGGGAGTATTACCCTTTCAAACTATTTTTGTGAATATGTCTGTGAGCCTTCCTCCCCCCGGGTCAGTGCGGAACTTCAGTTCCTGTTCAAGGAGGTTTTGTTTTTTATTTTGTTTTAAATGAATATTGTACTTAACAACAGTTACTGTATTTCCAGCCAACAAATGGTGACTCGGGCAGTGTGTGTGTCACTGAAAATCAGCTCACGTGCCGCCTTTGGCATGTGTGCCATAGGTTGCCTACCCCTGAAATAGTGTATCTAAGAAGCTAGTCACAGGAACTTTCTGCTATTGGCCAATTAAAATAAAGTGAACCTCCTCTAATGCAAGGCTGAGTCTCCAACAGGCAGAACCAGATTCCCCAAGAGTAAAGTAACCAGTTTGCTCTTCTGCTGTAGTGCTACATTGGAAGGAGTCAGCTTCTCATAGCACAGCTCACCCTTCAGATTATTATTTAAGAACTAGGAGGAGCAGGCATGCAGAAACTGTTTAACAGAAAGGCACTCAAGACGCATTACTTAAGCAAATGGTTAAAAGCATACTTTTCAAGATACACTGAAGTTTACCCTGAGAAATAGGATCCAGCACCGAAGAACAAAACAAAAAGACTGCCGCCAGCACAGGATTATAAGGTAAACAGTTGGTTTTATTTTGCCTTAATAGTTGCAAATATTACAGAAACAATATGCAGTATTGTTTAAAATGAAATACCTAAGTGTGAAGATATCCACTATTTGTGTATCTCCCCTGCTCAGAATTTGATAGTGTTACTAGTAAATATGCTCTCAATAGTTCTACAGCACATGTATATGAATACTAATTTGTGAGAAGTTTTAATGCATAAATGTATTTTTCTGGAAGTGTGCCATAATTACCTTAAAGGAAAGAACTTGTTTTTAATTTTCCAAGTCAGTAGAATCTTGTATTAGGAAGGTTCATGTTTTAAAACTGAGAGAGGCATATATCAAAACACATTTGAAGTGATATACCAGCAAAGTGCTTCATTCAGTTTGTCAAGTTAAGTTTACCAAGTGAAAAACAGAAAACACAGAAGAGTGTGCTTATTTTATTTTAATTTTATATTAAGATACTTGGGTTTCTTTTTAAGATTGCACATTAACATATTCTGCATACGTTAAAGTCAAAGCACTAAAACTTTTAGCTCAATTAGGATTTTTATGACGACTAGAGCTTTTGAACTTTATTTGAAGAGTCATGGGAAAGGGAGTGTTTGTGTACATTTAGTCACACTGACATCATGCATCTGGCTTTTAAAAGTATTGCTGATACACAGATGAACATTCAGTCAAAAGTTCTGCTCAACTATCAGCAAAATCTGAATGCCTCATAATAATACAAAATAACTTACTCCTTGATTTGCCTATTTCGAAAATTTAAGACACCTGAGCAACAGAAAACAAAAAATCTGAATGCTATATGTTTTTGAAATCCAACAGATGATTTAGTGGATTGATCCAAATATTGAAAAGGACACTTCACATGAATGTCATGTTGTACATTTCCTTATTTATATTTCAAGCACCATCATACATGAAAGAATTTTACAAAACCAATTTTACTTTTCTCTATTTTTTTTTCCGTCTCTCTCTCAGCTTGGCTCTAGATTCACTGATTTGCATGCATAAGCCCAATGCTGTAATGTAAATACCGCAGGGATATATTGACTCCTATCTTGCCAATGGATTTTCTTTAAGCATCTTAAAAACATTTCTAGGTGGAATAATTTTTGTAAATCCTGTGACTACAGAACCTAAAATTTTGGACCCAATTTGACCTGACAAGATAAATCATGTATTGCATACAAATGTGATTTCTCTCTGATTGATTCTAAAACCTTTGTACTGCCCAAAATTCTAATAAATACTGCCCATCAAAAATCATGAACAGTTAAGGGTTACCACAGATTCAGAAATGATAGCAATAGCAGAAGTAATTCAATAGGAATGTGCTTCCACGAGCAACAGTGGTTCCATTTAGGGCTGGTCTTCACTACCGGGGGGGGATCGACTGCAGATACGCAACTTCAGCTACGTGAATCACGTAGTTGAAGTTTGCGTATCTCCAGCCGACTTACCTGCCGTCCTCACAGCGGCGGCAGTTGGCGGCACGCTCCCCCGTCGACTCCAGCTTGCGCCTCTCGGCAAGCTGGAGTTCCAGAGTCGACGGGGGCGCTGCGGGCGATCGATTTCTCGCGTCTTCACCAGATGCGAGAAATCGATCGCTAACAGATCGATCACTACCCGCTGATCCGGCGGGTAGTGAAGACAAGCCCTAATTAGAGATCATGGATACTGGTCTCTCTCTCTCCCCTCAGCCAAGGTAGTGTATTAACCAAGATTCTGACCATATATGTAGAGGGGAAAACAAAGGAGAGGTATGTGCATGCATATGCAGAGAGGATATCTGATTATAACAGTAATCTACAAAGAAAAAGCAAGTTGGCTATGCTTTTCTCGACTTCATCTATATAGAGAAGGCCTGAATTTATTAACTGTATTAATAATTAAAATAAATCTATTTATTTATTCAAAGAAAAGTGTGTTCTATTTGGTTTTGTTGTTGTCTATAACATTAGAAATTCAGGTCTTCTCTATCCTGTTCTTCCTGCAAGGCCATATGGACAACTAATAGAATGACCTACTCCTACTAATACCAGAAAAGTGAAACCTCAGCAATTAAGACAGAAAAGGATTTTTATTCCCCGTTTACACTATGTTTTTCATTAATGCCAATTTAACTCAAACACCTGGTCTACAGTTGAAAGGAAATATTTCTTTAGATTCCTCATCCTTTCCCATTCAGTTAAGGGTTTAGTAAGCTCCCACTGCAATTTTTTAGTCTTCCAATGAAATCTCTGGCAAAGTCATGGAAGACAAGACTATATTGATGGTATTTCTAACATCAAAAAAACACATACGAAAACTCACACTTTCAGTCCTCCTTATACATTATGAAGGAACTAGAAAGCAGGGCTCTTGATTCCCATCTCCTCTCTTTGCAGGACACCTTTAACAGATATTAACCAAGTAAAATTTACAAAATGAAACTAGCTCCTTTCTTAGGCTACCACTTAAAGTAATCATGATAATGACAGTTTTAACTCTTGTTTCACTTAGAACTTACCTGTGAATCATTCCTGCCTCACTTCTGAATCCTATTTCCATTTACTGGGAGTGTTTTCTCAAAGCTCTCCACCCTGTACTATTTGAATCATGACTGCCTGATCAAACAGGCTCTATCCAGAGAGAACTCTGAGTTCAACACAAGGATTCCAAACATCAGGCAGACGGGCAGACAGACAATAGAGTGTAATTGGCATTTTCATACGTCTATGCATAGGATTTAAACATTATGTAAACGTGTTATAAAGGAGACGGAACTGGAAACCTTCCACAGACAAAAGACTGAAGACTAAATAATCCACCTCTATGGGAGCAAATCTTGAATGGTCTGGGTAGCTACCAGATGCCACAGAAATTAAATGAATTGATTTCACTCATTTCCCATACTACCCAGCTTTATTGCCCTCAAAGTATCACAGTGGCTAAGCTTCCAAAATAGTCACTACTGCAGCTGAGGTTTGCCTAATTTTCATTGGGGGAGTTTTGTGATTTGTAGTTGTGGTATCACATTTGCATCAACAATCAAGTAAAGGTGCAGCTACTCCATTTTGTAGCCACAAATGAACTGAAGAAAGGTCAGAATCTCCATTACTCATTTTGAAAACTCTAAAAGTTTTTTTAAAAAGGGGCACTGACATTAAGACATTTTTAAAATTAGGATATTAGCTATGCTAAAAGCCAAGTTAGAAACTTTAAAAAGCTCCATGCTGGTTTCTAATTAGGTTCATCCACTCCATTACACAGCTTGCCTGTTTCTGCAGTTAGTAAAAAAAGAGTAGTTTGTCAATCTAGACTTCCAGGTGCAGTGTACATTTAACAGCAAGCGGCTACCTCCAGACTGTCAGTGTTGATTTCTGGAAGTCCATACTGTATGCACTTCTCACTGTCCACTACCCAAAGAAACCGTAAGATATAGCATAAATCCTATCTTTATACATGGAAATTGTGATTATTATTATTATGGCAATGTTTAAAATAAAAGGATCCAGAACTCGTCGGTTCTAATCCAAATCCTGGTTTTGCCAGTGACTCACTTTGTACAAGATACTTCACTTCTTATCTCAGTATTCCCAACTGAAAATAGAGGCAATAAAACATTTATCTCACAGGAGCATGTGGAAGATCAACTGTTGTATAGCACTTTGAAGGCATAAAAGCTTACATTGACTAACATGCAACAGCCACCATTACTTCCCATTCCACTAATGTTAGTGCTTCAGCCCATTCTCGACCCTGTACTCTCAGCTGCTCACAATCCCCTCCTCCACTCAGCATCTCAAGGCTAGCAACCTACAATAATTCTCATGCTTCCCAAAATATAATAAATAGCTTCACAAAATTCTGCAGTTCCCTCTCCTGAAGTTTAACAGTCCCTCAAGAATTTTCAATCCCTACCATTATGTCCAAAGAAATCACTTTTCCCCGTCCGTCACATCCAGAACCTCCCAATCATCCCTCACATCCTCAAACAACCCGCTCATTAATACCACTAGCCCTTCCAGCTCTTAACAAAGCTTGTTCCTTCTTTTCCCCTCACACCAGTCCTTTAATCCGACTCCCAGTATCACACATTGCACCCACTACCATCATTTCTCCTCAAAACCTACTCATGCTAATTACCAAGTACCTAAATACACAACCTCGCACAAATTCATCATTCTCTGCTAACACCAGAGCCCTGTTCCAGGCACCTTCTATCAACAATCCTATAAGGAGTTAGTGGCAGAGCTCACCTGCAGCAAGCTAGGACATCTGTATGGACAAATAGCCTGCAAAACACTTGCTCCGGTATGATCCCAATTCCTTTGTGCCAGTTGGGTGTCACGTTCTTAATGAAAGTCCCAAGCATCAGATTTTTAACATAAGCATTATTGCCCACCATTAGTTACTTTTTCAACACAATGGACAACGATATTGCACTCTAAATGTGCAGTGCAGTTTAATACACTATAATAACCATCAGTATATAAACCCTGTCATAGTGGATATGTTTATCCAGGCTGAACCTTCACACAGTCCCTCTGCTTGCTACATTGCTTTTATTGCATGACATGTAACACACAGAGAAACCCAGAGTGTTTATAGTGAATAATTCATTTTTTACAATATGCACAAATGCAGCAGTGTTTTAAAAATAGAAGCTGGTCTAACTGGATTGAATTTGGCACAGAAACAGAAAATGTGACATGTTCCAATACAATTTAAGAATAGCTATTTTTCCATGAGCATCAGTTCGCTTAGCATTTTAAAGCAGTGACTTTTTTTAATAGAGGGAATATTCATCAAGCCTACTTACCATTTGGTTAAACAAACAAAAAAGCTTGAATATCCTGTAAGCACGGTGTTTTAAATTAAAAAAAGAAAACCTGTGCCTGCACTTAATTTTTCTTCTGTATCTACTTTAATGCAGCATTAAGGGTAACCTCTTTGGAAGATTCTACGGCAAAATCTTGAAAGCATAACAAATTTCTCTCCAATTTTGTGAGAAAATACACAAAATTGTGTATTAAACTGTTAAACTGAAGATTCAGATCAAATCTAATTTTCCCCATGTGCAGCAAAAAGTATTTTAACTACAGGCATTTCAAATGTTGCACGTCTCACTGAGCCTATTCTTGCACTAGTACTATGAGGCACCTAAGAATGAGGACTTGGACTCCAGACTACACTACACTCTTAAAACTTTGCTCACAGCCACAGTGCTCAAAAGCGACTGCCATGCAGGGTTCTTCTCTCTCATATAATCTATACAGCTATGTTTCTGAACACAATTGTAATGTAGCTTGGAACCACATTAGAAATGGATATCAACTGTGTTTACAGCCATTCAAGGCTGCACTGTGTTTGACTGAAAATACGGAGCACTTAAACCACCTGTTTTGAGCCACAGCATAAGGAGACTACCAGCAATTACACAATCTCCCTATCCCCCATGTCAACTTGTCAACTGTATCTATATGAAACTTCTGACTTTGCATTTTTCTTAGATGCCAGCATACCCACAAGCTTAATTGGCAAGCAGTATTTGCAGGCAGGGACTAGGCCGATAGGATGTAAGATACGGAACTAAGTTTCAATTGCTTACATTCCATTCCCACTAAGACTGTAAAATAAAAGCACAAAGTCGTCCAATTATTAATAGCTACTTAAAATGTTTTCCTCTTAACACTGTGAGTTTAATATTTGAGCACTAATTGCTCAGTCTGTGAGTGTGTGGGGAAAGATAGGAGACTGGTATTCTGAATATTCCATGCACAGTCCCAGGACATCCATACACTATCACTACATTTTCCTATAAGGAAGTGTGTGTTTTCACCAATGTGAAGATAATGTCACTCAAATACATGGAAACTAAATAGACAGTTTTTTAAAGACATACCAAATCAAAAAACAGTGTTTTTCTGCCATTGCATATTTACACTAACACTGAGTTGGCAGCCAACTTTCAATGTTGGTTTAACTAGTTTTGAAGGGGTAACATGGTGACTGCTTGTTTTAACATTTTCCAACAATTAACTGCAAATCATTCAGCTTCACAAAGCTCTATCTTGCCATCCCCCATTACCACCAATAGTGTGCCCTCATAACTTTCCTTTTAATTATAGACTTCTTAAATCATACTAAATTAACGTGGGTCAACAGACGTGTTAGGATATGCGAAAACAGATTTTCAGGTCACTTCTCTGAAGTTTTATTCAGCACTCCCGATTACTTTCACATGCCCCAATCTGAACTTTCCCTGGAGCAGTCTAAATTGTGCCAAGCAATTCTGAAACGTTTAAAAAGAATGTTAGCTTTAACAAATCATGTGTCTTTTACTATGGGCAGATGTACAGGAAGTTTAGCAATGCTAAGAAATTATTATAACAACATGAATACACAATAAGAGGGCTTCTTTGTTTGCGACAAAATAATGTTTCCCATTAGATTAACAGGCTTTCCTGATCTTAAGTCTCTGTACATTACCAAAACACTGGCACTGTTGGATTTGTTGGATCTTAGAAAAATATTACATTGTATCACAAAAAACTACATGATATCAGCAAAAACCAAGAACAAACAAGGAGAGTGGGGGAAACTACCAATGCTAGGATACAGTATCTGTCTTTACTCCAAATACTTATGGCCCACGGCAAAAAATCTTAACACAGTTTACATTTATTGCTGTGTTTAATTTTCTGCTAAATCTTCCTGTAGACAGGCATATTTAAGAGTTTGTTGGAAATATATTCACAAGTGTTCAGTTTAATAACTTTTTATTATGCAAAAATGTATTTAGGGACTTTGTGTGGACTAAGGATCAGAGAAACTACACCTGCACTATTAAAGGTGTTCACATTACTGTGTAAATATGTACAAAAGGTGTTCTGCATTACTGACAATTTATAGAAATCACACCTTACCTGTCATTACGTGTGTCACTACTTGGATGCTATATAAGTGCACTGAACTTTATTGTTGAAGTTCTTCACTTTTTCTAAAAACATAAATATATGAAAAAGTTCACCTATCACCACCAAAAAACACAGCCAAAATGGTACTACAGTCTACTAGTCAACATTTACTAACTGTGAGGCAACTCTTTATGCAGTAACTCTAAGCAATTTTGAATTATTTGAAGGTTATAAAGTTGAATCTTGGCAGTACCATGGTGAACTCTGATTGATAACATTACAGAAGGGCCTTAAAAACTTAACTTGCTTCATACATTCTAATGTGTTCTGAACTAATTGGTGAAGTTCATCTAAAGATTAGCCTTGTGCAAAAGGTATGCTTCAATTAAGGGTCATAGAAAAATTTCAATATAGGACACACTTCAACTCCCCCTTATGATGTCCATAGGAAGGGAGATGTTGTGTCCCATGGCTGGTCTACACTAGGGGGAGGGATCAACCGAAGATATGCAACTTCAGCTCCGTGAGTAACGTAGCTGAAGTCAGCGTATCTTCAGCCGATTTACCTGTCATCCTCATGGCGGTGGCAGTTGGCCACTGGTGATCGACTGCTACCCGCCGATCCGGTAGGTAGCGGAGACATACCCCCAGTTGTCACAAATCCTCCATTTTTGCCACCAATGAGAAGTTTATCCCAAAGATAAAAGTAACAGAGAGTAAACCTACCTAAATGCTAACTGTTAGAACATTCAGATTATCTTTGTAGACACAATGAAAAGGATATCAGAGCCAAACAAGGGACCATGGACTACAGTCACAGTACTGTGCATAGTTATGTAAGGACCAGTGAACAGTTTACCATGAAGTTTCATTGTTTAGTCTTTGTCACAGCAGGCAGTCATGACCTCTATAGTTAAGGATGCACAGTTGTTTTCTTTACAACCCCATTATCACATGCTCCTCTCTTCCTTCGGTCTTCATCTCTTACTTTGAAATTTTCTATTCTTGCTTTTTGCCAGATGGTAAGTTTTTTGGAAAATTTGAGCAATATCTTGTAATTTTTGAGGTGTGTGTGTGTGTGTGTGTGTGTGTGTGTGTGTGTGTGTGTGTGTGTGTGTGTGTGGTTTTTCTTCAATGCACCTGGTGAGAAATTTCTACTTGCCAAACTTTAATAAAAACAGTAATACAGCAATAGTTAGTTGATATCTGAATTCACATTCCAAATGTACATACCGTACCTGTTTTTCTGACTAGTTCCTGATCATTCACAGAAAAGATTATAAACATATTTTAACTTAGAAGTGATCTACCCTTGGTAATTTGTTGCTCTGTTATATCTAACATAGACATATCAGGTTGACAACTCATTACCCTGATAGACAAAGCAGTAGTTTGGAATCAACATGAACAAATTTAGAAATTAATTTAAAGAAAATCCTAAATTGGTTTAGATTAGATTTAAACAATTTATTTTCCATTCTACATATAGAATATATATTTCTCATTCAACATATAAACGATTTATTAAAGAAAGCATTGAAAAGTCACTAACGTCACATTTAATGATGCTTGTGTAATTTCACTGTTTAAGACGACCACTGTTTGAAAGCCCCTATGAGTCTGTGAGCCAGCAATAAGCACAAGCAACGCAAGCAGCCATCTGCGGCTTTGCTCTATGCAATGACCCATACAATAGAACATTTAAACTACCTTAAAACTAATCGTACTCCAAAGACAGTGTAAGCTAAAAATTCAAAGAAAGCTTCACTCCAAGTGTGCTGTTTTGTTAAAGCTGCGTCATCAGACATTGGTTTCATTCCCTTTCAAAATCCTGCAATAATTGTTTTGAAGAATGGTGGAGGGCTGATATTAGGAATAGGCAACACTGCTGAAGCTGAATTTTAGTTGTCCACAGATGACAGAGTACACAGGCACAGGAAAAGGTGGAACACCGATGCAGATGAAAAGACTAAATTCATTTTCTAAGGGACTAATCATCTATCATCTACACACTTTACATACTTACACGAATAAAAATTTTCACACATTAAAATAATTAAAATCAGAGTGCTGTACCAAATAAAAAAAATCAAATAGGACTTAAACCTCTTAAAACACACCTTCTACATTGCACTTACCCAGTTCCAGAAAGAGAAGATGCCGCAATGCCAGGCTTCAGAGGACAAAATATAGATAGACTCTACCCATTTCCCTTCAATAAGCCTTAGGATTAAAAGACTGGTTTCTTTTTTTATCTGAGATAAAATTTATCATATTTTGCCAAACTCCCAAGAGATAATTTCTTCCATCTTTCTTGTTTCTTACCTATTTCACGTTTCAGAGTAGTAGCTGTGTTAGTCTGTGTCAGCAAAAACAACGAGGAGTCCTTATGGCAAGGACTTCTTATTGTTTTTACATACTACACGGTTGCTCTTTTAATATAAAAAGAGGCACATCTATATTTAAAAAAAATACTTTTACTTTCTAGGACTCTACTTATTCCACTATTGATTTGTTTATGTAACAGACTGAAGCTCATTGTCCCAGGGCATTGTTACAATTCAAGATGACAGACAACAGTGCAAAAGTCACCAGCCATGAGTGTGTGTATTTATGTGACAAATCTTCTCTGATAAAATGTTAAATACTTGAAGTTTTTAAAACCAAAGCCTTCTTCAAAATAAACTATTTTAATCTCCAAGGAACTATTTTATATAAAAATAATCTGTTTAAGAATGATCAGACATGAACTCCTTGGATGCCAAACTCAAGGTTGTACCATGTGTCATTTGAAAGACAAATTCCTCAGATTTGCAGTTAAATCCAAATTTGTGTTATAACCTCAGTATCAGAAGACCATGACTATTTTTAATATACATAATCCTCAAATGGGTTCCAAGTACCTCCTTGACTATAACTGGTATATTCTACTTAGATTTTTATGTTTGAAATAAAAAGCTTGTGGAATAATGTGGATAGAAGCTACAATCAAATTCATTTTCTTTTAAAAATTATAGGAGAGACTCACAGAAAAGAAGAAAATATAGGTTGTCCTGGTCTGATATGAACCTTATTAGTATGAGTTTGAGTTGGCTTTATTAATCACATGTAGCAGAATTATAAATATATTAGGCAGGTACAGTAGAACCTCAGAGATGCAAACACCTCAGAAATGGAGATTGCTCATAACGGAATAAAATGTGTTTTTTCTTTCAAAAGTTTACAACTTAATATTGACTAAATACAGCTTTGAAACTTTACTCTGTAGAAGAAAAAATGCTATATGTAACCATCTAATTTAAATGAAACAAGCAAAGAAACAGTTTCTTTACCTTGTCAAATGTCTTTTTAAACTTCGCCCTTTACATTTTTAATACTTTATGTTTAACACAGTACTGTACAGTATTTGCTTTTTTGGCGGGGGGGGGGGTCCTCTGCTGACTGACTGGGTACTTCCGGTTCCAAATGAGGCATGTGGTTGAACAGTCAGTTTGCAACTCTGGTGTTCGTAACTCTAAGGTTCTACTGTAATTCTAGTAAAGGCAGAGAAAACCTTCCAAATACAACTTACAGAACAATAAAGGAATTTTAAAAGTAGCTACCCTTAGTTTAACTATACAGGCCTTGGAAGGAGGAGGGAGAGGAGAAAGTGGGGGGGAAACATATTTCTAAACCATGTCAAACAAAAGTCCTAAAATAGCTTTTCCAAAAAAAAATGTTTTACTTTCAAAGGTCTAGCTTGTAACATCCCAGACTTAGAAATTAAGTATGGCCCATTGGGAAGCTGAGAATGTTATACAACTCTTGTTTCTAATACTGCAAATTCAGAGCTACGCTAGTAGGAATTTCACCTCACACTCCAAGAATTCATATTAAAATGTGAATTGTTTTATGACTTTTTCTTCTATCATGCCCTACCTTCATTCTCTAATCCATTTTAATTTATATATACTAAACCATATAACTGCTGCTGGCACAGGAATGAACAGTCCATTTTGGGCCTCCTCGGACCACTGTACATTTGGGGAGTAAGTTCTGCAGTGAAAAGGCTGGGATATGCTCTTAACTGGCACCTGTTTGAAGCAAGTCAAAGGCATGGGTTTTATGGCAAATCCTAGTGGAAGTAGATTAGTGGGCAGAGTACAGGTGAGGTGGTCAGCAATACATATTAAATGCAATTTATCAAATAGCTGTGATCACCAGATAAGGTATATTTTAGTCAGATGTTCATCTCCCATTTGCTGCTTTTTTGACATCTTATCTCTGTGCACAGGAATAACTTTCTGCCATCTGCATAGCCAGTTTGTGTGCAGATAATTGTTAAACAGGGATATTTTTGTTGTTACATTTAGGATTACAGTGACATCAACTCATAAGGAAAGAAAGTGAGCTTGCTGTTCCTTGCAAACAGAAAAAATGAAAGACCGCCTTCAAGAACTTAAACTGCGAGCAAAAGAACTGCAGCTAGCTGAAGACAACAGCTCTGCTCCTGGGGTGAAGGAAGACCACCAAGTAGAGTTTGAACAGCACGCTATTATTTATGAGAAAGAGCCCATAACTGAGAAGCACCTAAGTGAAATCCAGAGACTGCAGGACGAGATTAGCAACTTGGCAGAGGATGTTCAAAAGTTTGGTCAGCAGCAGAAAAGTCTTGTGTCCTCAATGAGAAGGTTCAGTGTTCTTAAAAAGGAGTCCAATGTTACAAGAGAAATAAAAATTCAAGCAGAGCATATAAGTAAATGCTTGGATGAACTGTCAAAAACAGTGAAGAAGTCTGAAAGCGAACATGGGCCATCTTCTGCCATTGTAAGAATCCTTTCATCTCAGCATGCGTTCCTTTTTTGGCGTTTCCAGAACACCATGCTTTCATACAATGAAGCTATAACAGCCAAGCAGGAGAAATGTAAGACATTCATTGTCCGCCAGCTTGACGTGGTTGGGAAAGAGTTCTCAGAGGAAGAAGTGAACGATATGCTTCAACAAGGAAAATGGGAGATTTTCAATGAAAATCTGCTTACTGAAGTCAAAATCACTAAAACTCAACTATCAGAGATTGAACAAAGACACAAAGAACTGGTCAATCTGGAGAACCACATCAAAGACTTGAAGGAATTTTTTATCCAGATCTCACTTCTGGTGGAGGGACAAGGAGAAATCATCAACAACATTGAAATGGGTGTAAACAATACTCAAGATTATGTTCAGTCATCAAGAGAGAAGTTTAGACTTGCAGCCAAATATAGAAAGAGAAACCCTTGTAAAGCAATATGTTGCTGGTGTTGTCCATGTTGCAGATAACAAAAAGGGATGATTCTCAATATTCAGAGGCTACCATTTTGCTAGCAGAACTTTTGAAGCAGCTCTGTGGGTTCCATTTACACTTCAGTTTGTCTCTGCTTACTCTCCCCACCTCGAGGGCTCTTTCCTCCTACTTCTGTGCATCTCACACTCAAAAAAGGGTTGGGGGAATCCTATCTGTGCTCCTGCAAGTGGCTCTTCCGTGCACAACTAGAGAAGTAGTACCTAGGGATTCTGAGCAGTTTTTCTGATTCTGCTAGGTTGCAGTAAAGATGTTATACTGGAAACACAGATGAAGCAGAGGAAGTGGAAAGATCCTTTTTCTGATCCCACCAACCCAGAGTAATCCTGCTTTGCAAGAGTTTGTCCAATGCAGCTGGTAGGTTATCACAGTGACCAGTCTGATAAAAACACATGTTCATAGGAGGGTTCACCAGTGGTGCTGGGAAGTATTAACAGTATTGCTAATTTGAAACATTCATTAGTCCTGTGTCAGACCCCAAACACCAGGAGACTGGCTTAGTTATATTTTTTTTAAACAAAATAAGTTTAAGGTTATTTTTAATGCCCCTTCTGATTTTTGAGCTTCCAACTTGCACCCAAGTCACATTTTCAGGCTTTTCTCAGGAACTCTGAGGGCGAGCAACTTTTTTTTTTTCCCCTTCATTTGCAAGCTGAGGTACCTACTTTTCTCCAGGAACTGAAGCTTTAAATTAAATCATCAGAGATAACTAGAATGGTGATAAAAATCACAAGTGTTGCCAACTGGAGAGGGGAACCACGCACATTTCTCCATTTATAAAATGTATGAATTATATTTCTGAGCAGAGTGAATGTATGTGTTTATGATGTGTAACTAATGTGTTTATATCTTAATTATTTAAATATAAGGACTGAACCAAACAATTCTAAATCATTAAGGTAACCACTGCTTTTTGAAAGGGTGAATTAGAGAAATATAGAAACCTCTTCAATGACTGGTTATACTGTCCATTCTTTATTCTGTTCCCTCACTCAAGACTTTCCCTCTCTCCATCCACACACAGAGCGATCATTATCCAGTAGTTCCTATTTAGGAAGGTGGGTATTTAGAACATACCAGTAAACTGGCAATTTCAATTAGCTAGGTTTTTCAGTCTTCAGTTAGTTAAAAATCTCAGATTAATAGCACTTCAAGACAAGTATTTCTTAAATACAGTTAACTGTAGAGATGCCAATTTAGGTTGGATGTATTCCTGGAGGTTTCATCACAGGACATAAACTTTAATTAAAGATTAATCTTTAATTCCTGGAGACTCTGGGACAATCCTGGAGGGCTGACAACCCTACGCTGGAAGCAATCAGAGCAGCAGAACTGAACTTTCATCAAATATGCAAATATAGGAATATTTCCATATAAAACTACACTGAGAATGTTACAGTGGCAATAAATACAACAGAAAGACCATGAAAAAAGTGTTCATGTGCTGGAATACCAAAACACAGTATGGGGACTTAAAAAAAAAAAAAAGTATGTTCCCTGATGCAAAGTGACATGAATTAGTTCTTTTTAAATTTCAGAATCTATATCCCAAGATTTTCAACTTCTTACTAATCAATTAAAAATAAATTGGTGAATGTGACTTAAATTATGTTTATGATTAAACAATAAGACATTATCTCTTCATCCACTGAAAACCTTCAAAAGAGTCCAACCCAGAGATGGTGATAAACATTAGATCCTAATGCAGAGATCTCGAAGCAGCTTTTTTCTTTTGTATCAGTTTCCATCAAGATGGATTGATGGTTAGATGCCCTCTAGACCCCACTTGAACCAGGCCCAGCCATGTTCCTCTCATCCTTTTCATCTCTGTTATCTATCTCCCTTTACCTTGTTTCTTCTTTTAAGCATCTTTGCCTTTCCATTTTTAATTTTGTTTCACTCTTTGTGATGTTTTTGTTCCCCTCTCCCATCCTGCCTAAAGAGCTATGTTCTTTGGTGCTTGAGTCCTTTGGGACCACAAGGAGCTAAGATGAAAAGCAAAGCTTGAGCTAGCTGAGTCTGCAGCCTTAGACACTTAAGCTGCTCCCAAGGACAGCTGCATTAGGAAGGCAGGAAGTGAAGATAAATCACTTTTGAGAGGCAGCCCATAGCTTTACCTGCAGCAAAATTATTTCTGGAGTGGAAAGTAGTAGGTGGATCTAGAGTGCTTCATGCCACCTAAATCCTCACTGCAGTCTCTCCTTCCTCTGCCCAAAGGCCCATTTGGAATAGCATTGCACCCTCCAGCTTTTAAAATGCTGGCGTGCTGCAATTCTACTTGAGAATGCCAATACAACTCAGATAAATTACTTCAGGAAAAGCTTACAAACATTTCCAAACTCCCACAGGGCATGCTAGAATGCAAGCAAATCTAGACATATTTAGAGTGGGCAGATCAAAGTCTAGTGAAATTCTGAGAAACTGGATTTGCTAGTTTTCTCTGATAATTATGCTAGAATTCCATCCACTCACTATTGGTGCTAATAGACCCACACAGAGAACTACTAAACTAACTCTAGAAGCTTACATTTATCTTAGAAATATAATGGAGCAACTCCCCAATCTAAATTTACATTATAATCCAACTAACTTGTGCTAAAGTATTATCAGAAGCTTGAATTCCAAAGTAATTCTTAACAGAAAAATTCTTTGAATTCCTCCTTTGGACATTAATGCACAATCTGTCAAGATTTCATGTAAAGACTGATTATAGCAAGCAACTTCTATAAGATACAGACTAGGCTGACCGGACAGCAAAAGTGAAAAATCGGGATGGGGGTGGGGTGTAATAGGAGCCTATATAAGAAAAAGACCCAAAAATCGGGACTGTCCCTATAAAATCGGGACATCCGGTCACCTTAATACAGACTTACATTTTAAAAGCAAATAGTAATTTGGGGTGCTCAAATTGACACACTTGATTGGGGCCTAACTTCCAGAATACCCTTCTGAAAATCAGGCCTCTTTAAACAAGTTTCAAGTTCAGCAACTGCAAATTGGGCCATCCAAAAACATTAGTGAAAATACAAAGTCTAAGTGGGCTAAGAGAAACTTCTATGGTGATGGCTTTCAAACTGTGCGTCGCAACCCAGTAATGGGTCATGGAATGGAAGGCACTGAGTTATGGTGGCTCTGGTCAGGACCACAGACCGCCATTAAAAGACCCATCAAGCAGTGCTGCCCATCTAAAACAGGCTAGTCCCTACCTGTTCTGACACTGTGCTGCGCCCCACAAATGGCCAGCAGCAGGTTCAGCTCCTAGGTGGGGGAGCCATGGGGCTCTATGCGCTGCCTCTGCCCTGAGCACGGCAAGCGAGAGACACGTGGAGCTGCTTGCGCACCTCCACCTAGGAACCCAACTTGCTGTTGGCTGCTTCCAATGTGCAGTGTGGCTCGCGGTGCCAGGACAGGTGGGAAGTCTGCCTCTGCATGCCGGCTATGTTACTAACCGGGAGCCGCCTAAGGTAAGCCCATGCTTCAGGTACACACCTCAATCCCCTGTCTTGACCCCCTTCCATAGCCCAACCCCTTGCCACAGCCCAGAGCCTCCTTCCACACCTTGAACCTCTCATTCTCAACCCCACCCCAGAGCCCACATCCCTGGAACCCAACTATCTGCCTCAGCCTTGAGCCCCTCCCAAACCCCTCATCCCCAGCTCTGTTGGGTCATGGGCATCAACACTTTTCTTCAACTGGGTCACCAGAAAAAAAGTTTGAAAACCACCGTTCTATGGTCTATAGTGTATACCCTATAGTCACTTTGATTTTGGAAGAGTTAAGTGGAAACAAGCCAGAGAGAGACAGAAGGCTGCCATGGCTAGTATGCTACCAACATGCACCATTCCCTGTGCACTTTAAAGAAAAAAAAGACATGTGGCCTTTCTTCTGTACCTGAAGGGGAGGGAAACGATGACAAATGTTCAAGAAATCCTGCCTAAAATATTATTCTAACGATGTGCACATTTTAACAAACACCACTTGTTTACACAAGATCCCATGCATTACAGATGTACATTTTGCATTCTTATCTGTGAAAGAAATGTGTTACCAGTCCAGCTCTTCCTGCTAACACTGTAGGGATGTTTAATAAAACACTGTTTACTTCAAAGGAAAAAATGCTTCTATTTTTTAACATGGAATAAAGCCCAGGCTTTCAACAATAGTTATGAAAATAATTTTCCATCTAGGAGGAAGTAAATAGTGAAAGAATTTGTTTCTGTTGTCTCCATTAGAGTACAAGACGACAGAGAAATATGTAATATATTGCCACGGTTTTGAGAGGAAAGAAAAAAACAGGCAAAGGGCTCAAAATGTTTAAAGATCCCTGATCATGTTTTGTCAAGAAAAGGCTGCTATTAATTGGTGAAAATAGGACGTATATGGACACTGAGAATTTGATGTGGATTGTTTATGTTGGTTAGCCAAGGTGTTTGTAGTATATGTGCACAACGAATAAAAAGACAAGATCTTATTAGGGCAGTTACTAGAACATAAAATGGGCTTTCTATAGCCGCAGAGTTATACAGAAAAGCTAACAAAGGAAAATACATTTTGGTTAGAAAAGTGTGTTAGATAGTTGCATAACACAGTCGTGACTATTTGACACATTAGCAGCTACAGTCCCTCATTAACAAAATGATAGCAGGAAAGAAAAATAACTTTCTGCCTTGAAAATACAACATTTCCCCTTGCCCTATCCAGCAATCTATTATAAGCCTTAAGGACTATCACTGACATTTTTATGAAATTTACTCTCTCATTGCCATGCTTTCAAGCACTTATAAAGAGAAGATCATTTTTAATAATGCCAGCAGACTGGGTATTTGTCTACATAATAAGAGATCTAGACCCTTCCTCCCAATTAGAGCAAAGGGGAATTTATGCACAAAAGAAGAAAATCCATTAGCATTAGAGATCTGTTTAAACTGCTAAGACATCGATGAGAGAACTGACCCATATGAATCACATGAACACAAGTCTTACTTTCTATTACTCTAACTTATTTTCCACTGCTGTTCATGGCCTATAAAATATTGATTAGTTGTTTAAGTGTTCCAACACTCTTACAGGGCCTACATTAGCAAAACAAGCTTAGCTAATTAAGCAGCAGTGTTTTATAGCAAAGAAAATGTAACAGGCCAAGGTCTTAAGATACTACTCGTCGCTATGGATAAACTAAAAAGCAGGTGCCAACAGGACCTAAAGAGAGATATCTTAAAAGGACATTACACCCCAGGACATAATTATTACTGATAACCACACCATGACGGTTGTCCCATGGTGTGCCACTTGGAACTGATGCCATCAGCCTGTGCTCCTTTTAACTGTATTGCTGTGACAAGCTGCAGACCTGATCTCGCATTTTCACCACCATACATACACATAGGGATACACCCAGCTGTTGTAACATGCAAACAGACTTTCTAACTAGGCCTTGCATGGGAAGGCTTTAACAAAGGAACAATTCAGATATTCAAGTGCGCAACCCCCTCTGGAGTGTACACTGTCTTATACTGCACAGAGAACTGTACAGCATAAGCTCATCACATTAACTCCTTTCCTCAATGTGGAGAGAGATATGCCACAGCTTTTTGCCCTCCCTCCACCCCCATTATGAATTCCACACAATGGGTTATGACAAAACAAAAAAAGTTTATTAAGGTAGATTAATTTATATATATAAAAGTCAAATGGTGTATGTATGTTCCCTTACTCCTTCCACACCGTTTCAGCTAGAGACTAGAAATTTGGTAGTTATAAGCTTTAGGGTCCTAATCAGGGTAGGAATCAAAAAATTTTAAAATCTCACCTCTTACACCCCATAGGGGTGAAATTCATTAAAGCCCATTAACATCAACTACACAGCTCACATAACATCATCTGGGCTGCAGGTTAACACATGCTGTTGTCTGTGACATAGTTATGATGTAATAATACAGATAACCAGAGAGCTTAGTGTTGTGTAGCACAAACCTAATTAAATACACTGTTTTTTTCTTAAAAAGGACCCTATTCGTTATGCCACGTAAAAAGCGAAACTGTACCAGAGAAACCACATCTAAATGCAAGAGAATGAAATTAATTAGACAAAATGAGACTTCTGAACAAAATTTTTATTAATAAAAAACATTGTAGTCTTTTTACATCCCAGTTTCCAATTACAAATACCCCGAGCAACACCGGGTATTTCTGCTAGTTTATTATAAGAGAGACCAAACAGATCAAAGCAGATTACATAGCAAATGAAACAAACATGCAAGCTAAGATCAATATACTAAAGAAATTGGTTATAACTAGCAAATTTTCACTCTAAGTGTTGTTTTAGGCAGATTGTAGTGGTTCTTGAAGGCAAGCTGCTCTTGCTTGCAGCTTAAAACTCTAGGTATTTCACAGGCCAGACACCTTTCCATCCTGAGCTCAGCTCTTATCTCCCAAGTCTTTTTCTTAAATGTTTCCAGCAGTCATCTTGGGCGGGGAGACAGTGAAGAACGACCTACATTGAGGTCACTCCCCTGCCTTAAATAGCTTTTGCATATGGTGGGAAGCCTCTTTCCAAACTTTGTTCCCATGCCAATCAGTGGAAAACACCAATATTCCAAGATGGATTCCAGTACCAGGTGACTTGATCACATTACCCTACAGCCATAACTCAGACTAAATGTAAGGTCCTCAGAAAGCCTTTCCAGGAAGGTAGGAGATTAGCATCTTCAAAGACCTATTGTTCTATCAAATGGCTCTTCCTCACAGTGAGCCATCCAGACTGACTGCATTCTGTCTAGTGGGCATTCCTCAGGTGCAAACCCACTGGTAATTGAAACATAGTAAATATTCCTAACAGAAATGATACATGAAAACAAATAGGATAATCCTATCCAGTAAATCATAACCTTTTCAATGATACCTCACATGACCCATCTTGCATAAAATACATCTTAGTTATGCCATAATCACATCATAACAATATCTCTATGAAGAATATGGAGCATAATGTCTCACACCGCTCACAAAACTAAGGTGACATAAAAAAGATCCAGAAAATATTTTCACTTTTGTATAGAGCCTTTCAGCAAAGTTGCTCAAAATATTTTCATTTAAACATTGACAAATACGGCTTTTCAGACAAAATGGAAATTTTCACTCACACCTCCCACTTTGGATGAGATTCTGGTTTTTTCAACTTTTTTTTTTTAAATCAACTAAAAGTTTTTGGTTTGTGAAAACCAAAGAAGTTTTTTTTTTAAACCAAACACTAACCATTTTTTGGTACTGTCAAAAAGTGAAAGTTTTTTGAAGCAAATTGAGAAACTCTTTTTAAAAATTACAATGAAAACCCCCCAGCATTTTTCAGCTCATGCTCTTTCCAGCTGAAGGATCCTACATTACTGCACGAGGTGTCAAGTGTTCAACATATCTGCAGACTTTATGAAAGAGGTGATGTCCCATTGATCAGCCTTTCATATGCTGCTCTCAGTATGCACTTCTAATACATACAGCTATGTCTAGGAAACATTGGAACAAGGCTCACAGAATTTACAATGTGTCTCATTCATTCTCTCTCCCCTCTAATATAGCTACTCACCCAAATGATTTCATTTTGATGGGCATCTCCAGGTAGAATGTTACTGAGCCATTCTATAGCTCCATTACTTGGGAAGTATCTGTCCAAAGATCTTGCATTGTGCTTTTAAGTGAGAAAAAATAAACTAAGCCCTATTTCCACTAGAATTGGATTATAGTTTAGGGCTCTTAACTGAAAGCACTCCATGCAATACATCAATTGCATTGTAGCTGAAGGTTGTGGGGGAGCTTGTAAATTGTTTACTGCTACAATAATGCTCATATATAAACACTAGCAACTTCAAAGTTAACCACTGCACAAAGCAGTGGCCCAAAATGTCAGCATGTAACAGCTTAAAAGAACCTTGAATATAGTTTTATTTAAACACTGTTAGCAGAAATCTATCAGGTCTCACAAATTATATCCCAGAGAAATGAACAGCATGATCTTTTTATGCTAAAACAAAACCCAATTATACTAAATCGAAGATACACTGCAGTTATGGTATCGTAAAGTACAGCTCAAGTTAAAAAGTTTTATATCTAAAAACAAAAAAGGGACCATTTAATCCCAAGGTCTGTTCCCTATGTTTATTCAGTTATATTGGTTAACTTTAATAGAGGAAAAAAAGATACACAATTTTTACTGCTTTTTACTTATTAGCCCTGCTCAAATTTACAGGAACCAGATTCTACTTATTCTTGTGCATCAACACAATCACTGAATTACCGCCTTTCCAAAAGTGTTCTCCAACTGTGTACCTTTGAATTTTTGGACACAACTTGATACACCTAGGTTTTGATTTTCAGAAAAACTGAGTACACACAGCTATACTGATAAAATGGATTACACGCTTTAATAGGAATTTATTTTACCTGACATAGACTGGAATTGTATTTGGACATGCCCTTATACAAGTTCAGACATATCAGTTAATGCAAAGGGAGATGGCAAATCTAGAAATTCTATCTATCTGTATTAAATAGACATTAGTGGTGTGTTCTCATCTGGAATACCCTGTACTTCATACAGAACTGGTTATCCTGTCTCAAAAAGAAAAAAGAAAAAAAGATATTGCAGAAATCAAGGAGGGGCTCAGAGAATAGTGACAATAATTACTGGCATGGGAAAATTCTCATGTGCAAAGTTTTAAAAATTGGGATTGCTCATCTTAGGAAATGAATAAAAGGGGATATAATATAAGCATATACAATAATAAGTGGTAGAGAGAAGAGTGGTCAGGGACTTCTGCTCTTCCTGTCTCATACCACAAAACAAAGGGGACAATGAAATTAGAAGGTGGCAAATTCAAAACTGATAAAGTTAGAATAAGAAACTCATTTCCACCTTAATTCTCCGAATCCAAGAATTTAGCAATATTCAAAAAGGGAGTTGACATGCATATGAACAACAAGAATTGTAGTGGGGTGGCTGCCCCACTCCAGGAAAAAGTGGCTTAAGACAGCCCTGGGAAGGGCTGGGGCTGGGGCAAGGAGCTCCCAGGCTGAGTAGGAAAAAAGTTGGGCTGATTGGGAGGCAGGCTCAGCTGGGTGGCCACGCCCCAAACACACTAGCAGGCCTGTATAAAAAGGCTGAGAGGCAGGGGCCTGAGAGACAGTCTCCTCTGTCTGCAGAGGTAGATTGGCCTGGCTGCTGGGGAACTTAACAGGGTACCTAGAGGGAAGCAGGGCTGAGGCAAGGCAGGAGGTGCTGAGGAAGCTCTAGCCTAGAAACCCCCAGGCTGCAGGGCCATGGGGAAGGCCCAACAAAGGGTACTGGGATTGCAGGGGTAAGCCCATGGCTACTGAAGTAGAAGCAGCAGGCCAAACCCTCCTTGCCAGTGATGAGTGGCAATTATACTGCGGTCTGCCCCAGTGAACGGGGGCAAGTGGTGACTGGCAGTTGCCTAGACTGAGGTAAGGTGGGGATAGAGGGTGGGGGTTCCCCAGGGAGGGGAGACCCTAAGACTTGAGGGGGTACTGCAGGGATGCAGCACCCAAGGGAAGAGGGCACCGGGGTCCAGGGAGGGACTCTGGGCCAACAGCAAGCAGGACATCGGCCTGCAGAGGGCGCTCCGGAGGTTGGACTGAGCTAATTCCCGGACGGACCAGCAGGAGGCTCCACGGAGTGAGTCGCTGCCCCACCACAAGAATATTCAGAATTATCCTAATTAATTATAAAAATTCTGGAAGGGATATAAACCTCATGCTTCAGGGTATATCCTAGCTCCAGTTCTCAGAGAGTAGTTAGTCTTTAAGGTGCCACAGGACTTTGTTACTTCTGCTATTCCAGACTAACACGGCTACCTCTCTGATTTTTGAGACCTTGTGTGTATGGGGCTAATTATCACACTTCTGCTTTCTTATTGCACCTCTCTCTCCAGTATCCGGAACAAACTGCTGTTGGAGATAAGATACTGGACTACGTGGACCTAAGGACTGCTAGAGCATGGCAATTTTATGGACATGAAATTGACTCCTCTTTGGCAGGACATTTAATTTTAGTCCTAATTTGCCATCCAGTTACACTTATCAATATCAACATATGTTTGGGCACAGTGCTGCTCTGGGGCAACCAGAAAGATGGAATTCTTTGCAAAAAAAAAAGGAATTCCTGCATTGATCATACTTGGCATCTTCTATCAGAGAGGCCGAATGCGCTTTACAAACATGAATTTACTCTCACATCATCCTTGTGAGAGAGGTACTATCATCATTCCACAAATGACCAAACTGGAGGAAGAAACATTACAGAGCCTGATTTTCAAACCACCATATGATTGTGCATATATATAAGCCAGCCATCTTCATGTGCCCATGACCAGGTAGGCGCATAACTCCCCATGTAACTACAAATACTGTGTGTGTACAATTGAGATATTTGAATACATATAATTGCACCTTCTGTGTCTTTACCACCATCATTCCTTCCCAATGCAATTTTTATTAGACACTGATGGAATTGGAGCTGCTCTATAATAATTTATGAATACTCTGTTGACATGGTTACTATATGACTATATTGGTTTGTTTAACAGGGAGCTGTAAGCAAAAACATGCAGGAAACAAAGAGGCTCAAAATAAGCCACCTTTCAGCAAACACTTAAAGGTTATTAAGGACTTTTAGCTTTAGAGTCTACCTCAAATTCAGCCAGTCTGCAAATCCAATGTTGTCTAGAATGGCCAAAGCCAAACCAGGCAGAAGAGCAAATGAGTACAACAGGTCCAAAAGTCTCTCTGAGGGGGAGGGGGGGTAGTTGTTCAGGGAACCAAGTGGAGAGAGAGGCAGGAGTGAGGCCTAACTAGTTTACCATCAGGGATGACAAGGCTTAGGTAAGATTGACATGCATGTAGACATTTAAAATCCTCTCTCTAAATACTTTGTTTTAAGACGGATGTATGGTCACTATATTCACTATCATCAGACTCCTGAAAGGGAGAATTACAAGTGTCAGAGCTCAGTCAGACAGTCTAGATAAGCATGGTTGATTAAACAGGATGCTGTATCTCAGGGAGAACTGTGGAATTCCACTTCAGGAGAGGCAAAGGCACAAGGCCTAAAGTGTGAGAGGGAACACAGAATGCAGAAGTGCAGTGAGACTTGCAACCAGGAAAGCCAAAATAAGTGATTGCCTGATCAAAAAAGGGATACAGCTTCCTTGGAAGAGGGATGGTTTTCTATGGCCTTGTGTACAATAATTGATAAGAAGATTGCTTATTGAACAGATTATGGACATGAGACAAGGTGTTTGCTTGCTTTACAGAAAATCAGAGGGTCTATGTACGTTCTAATACTTCAACCATACTTGAATGTACGTACAACACAAACATTTGCTTTTGTATGAGTGAATAATCTTATGTAGTGCATGATAACAACAATTTAGGATAGATAGATTAGATTAAAACAATGCTAGCCATGTTAAAATGATGGCATTTTAGCTCAATCTATAATAGGTATTTCATACTTAAAAAGAAACATGAATATTTGTTCTATTCAGTCATCAGATCTCAACCACTCATCACTCATCAGCGTGGCACACATGCTGAAAATGAAGTGGAATTGAGCACTGACTCCAGAGACTGGTTCCTTCCATTTACTTGTGTCATTATTCACCTGATACTTTGTTTTTCATGTGTGTATGTAAATTTTTCTCAATTTCAATAGAGTAGAAAAAAAACTATTTAAAACATTTCCTTAACCACTAAACATACTGTACTTGAGCCCTATTTATAAAGTTCTACTTGCCAGAACTTTATTTTCAAAAGTCAGTGCATCATTTACTAAATCTTAGTTTTCTACCACATAGCATTTTTATATATGTGCATCAATTAAACATATTTAATAAGATTTTTAGGCAATTTTCTCCAGTATAGACACCAGGTTTATGACTAATTATTGTTAAGGCTGCAGTTTTGTCAGAGGACGTGGAAGTCCCAGAATCTGTGAAAGTCACGGAATCCGTGACTTCCAAAGACCTCCGTGACTTAAGCCCTGGCCGCTGGGAGTTGCAGGGTCCCGCCGCCTCTCGCAATGGCAGGGAACTATAAGGCTATGTCTTCACTACCCGCCGATTCGGCGGGTAGCCATCTATCTTCTGGCGATCGATTTCTCGCGTCGGAGTCGACGGGGGAGTGCTCCGCTGACTGCCGCCGCCATGAGAACGGACGCTAAGTCAGCTGCAGATACGCAAACATTCAAAATATTCAATTTTTTTTTTCAAAAATTTCAAAAATGCAAAAAATTCAGATACGTGAATCACGTAGCTGAAGTTGCGTATCTGCAGTCTATTCCCTCCCCCCCCCCAGTGAGGACCAGATACCCGCACAGCTTGAAGCAGCAGGCCCTCAATCTCTAAGTCTCCGTGGGGGGGAGACGGGCAAGGCAGCTCCCCGGCCGACATGGGGACCTCCGCAGCTCCCCACTGCAGCAGTGGCAGGGGGATTTCCCACAGCACTCCCCACTTCTGGGGAGAGGGTAGGCTGCCATGGGGGGCCTTCACAGTTCCCCTCTTCTGCTAGTGGCCTGGGGACCCTGGTGTTCTGAGCCCAAGGATCTCCCAACCACCCCACAGCTGCCCAATCCCTTCCCATTTTGTCATGAATATTTTTAGTAAGTCGGGGACATGTCATTGACTTCCGTGACTTTTTCTTTATTGCCTGTGACCTGTCCCTGACTTTTACTAAAAATATCCATGACAAAATATTAGCCTTAGTTATTGTTCATACTCTTTGCTCTGTAAGTGACATTTTCCAAGCATCAAGCTATTGATTTCATTTTGAAAAAGACAAAGGAAAACTACTCCGGAGTAAACCTGAACAGTAAGAACTACACCTCTTCAAAAATTCAAAGCAATGAAATATCAGAAAAGCCCAATCTCCACAATACAAACACTCCATATCCTGCTATGTTGTTTTCTCTTGTACTCTGGTCTTAAAGTGTTTTCATTTTTTTTAAATTTTGTGAAGGACGAACCTGCCACATGACACTCATGCGTTAGTGAGAGAGAGTGCAAGATCTTTTCCCCATAGAATAATCTTTTATAGGTGCACTGGGATGTGATCAAGAGCCCATGAGTCCTGGTCTCTTGCTCTACCATATATTTCTATGCTGTTCACAGTCCTGCTTACTGTCCAACACCTCATATCCAGGGTGTGAGTACTCCTTGGCACAATGGGACCAAATTCTGTGTCAAGCACCCCTAAATCCTGTGGCAAATTATACAAATTAAATAATTTGCATAACATCTCCTGAAGCTGCAGAAAGCGTGGCAATTATGCAGGTGGCATAAGAAAAGAACAAAGGAAGGGAACCATACAACGTATCGCACCAATCCTGGAAAAAGTCCACTGACTCCTGCGGGGCCATGAGGCTGTGCATGGGTGAATCCCTTTTCAGGACTAGGATTTATGGACAACATGAATTTTGGCCACAAATCCTGTATTGTCAATCAGCTAAAAAGCAACAACTTCAACAAACTTGAAGATTGAGTTAGCCCACTGCACTACAATTATGATGCTGACCCTGTAATAAGATCCATGGAGGTAAGATCATGTGCCTTTGTCAAGTCAACTCAAGTCATGGGTCTCTGTATGGGCCCAAAGACCATCATTACCAACTACAAGATCAGGACCTAGAGATTTTATAATGGAAAGCTGAACAATTTTTAGAGAGATTACACAATCGTCAACTGTCAATTTCATTTTTTAAAACACTGTTGTGTTAAAATATTTTTAGAAATAGATTGTCTTCCTGGTACCACCTCCATCATCACAGATAACATAGACGACAAGTAAAAAACGTATTTACTTTTCAACATTTATGCTATTTGCTTTCTGCGCTTCACTTAACTTGATCAAGACAGACTAGTCAGTTTCACTTTTGGAGTCTCATACACTAGCACATTACCAGCACTTAACCTTTAAAGCGGTGGTTCCCAACGTGGGGCGCACGCCCCACAGGGGGGCAATTTGATTTTTAAGGGGGGCAATTCGAGAATGAGTTATTAACAGCGAATTTTTTGCATTTCTTATGGTTCTAGGGGCCTCATATACCGTATATGAGGCCCCTAGAACCATATATATGCCCCCACCCCTGGCGGCCGCTTGGAGGGGCTCTGCACTCCGAGTGCAAACCGTTCACACTTAAGTGCAATCTGCCCGTGTGCACGCTTTTGCCCATGCCTGGTGTATCACCATCATCACAACCATCAAAGTGCATTTCACTTCATAAGTTTTTCTCACATTTATTACTTTCATAAACCCTACGCATAAAATGAGTAGTGCAAGCAAGAAAAAACTTCATCAGTATTCAGAGGAATATTTAAAATTTGGTTTCATACCCGCTATCCATGATGAACGGTCTCCTTAAAATGATCAAAGTATTACAGAAAAAGCTTCCATTAAAATTATTTTATATTTATGCATTTCAGTTCTCTATTCTATGTTTTGAATCTTTGCTATTTTTTCATATCACTTCATATTATTCTTTTTTTAAACAATTTCTTAGTGATTTCTTCCTCAGTACTTCAACTGTCCTTTCGTTCTTTTATTTTTCTCTTTCATGGATGCCATGTTCTTTGGAAGCTTGTTTAGACCAAGTTAATGGTCTTTTAGGCTTCCTCCACGTGAATAGGAGTTCACTTTTTGAATAATAAGAATTATATGTCACAGGGGGGCATCAGGATTTTAGAGATGCTTTGGTGGGGCATGGCCAAAAAAAGGTTGGGAACCACTGCTTTAAAGCGAAGAGCTTCCCCTCCAAATTATATGCATGGTAACCTTGTAGATAACATTCCTTATGTAAGGATAAACTGACGCATTGTGTATATATATGGTATTATAAAATTCAATCTTGTGCCTGCCACACAAGGGTTTTGTCCTAGTTTACCGTTTATAATGGCCATGTTTCTTTTGGCAAAGCTATAGTACAGTTCTACTTTTGCATAATTGTTCTAAAAATGGAATTAGTAAGGTTTGTTATTTCTGGTGTTCTTCTAATATTTGTTTTTAACAAAACTTTAGAAGTAGAATTTTAGAAGTCAATCATACTCAAACAAAATTTAATGGTTTTCTAGTTGCTAGACCTTCTGAAACCCTCAACTTTTTTTAAATTAAGCATATACACCAAAGCAAAAACAAATCCCAATTGCTATTAAAGTCAACTTTCTCTAATTAGATTTTTCTGATCATGGACCAGTAGCACCACCTTGTGTTAGATACGCACAACTTATGAATGCTTATGTTTACTAGTAATTAGGAATAACTGGGTTTTTTATACAATGGCAGTTGTAAAAATAATTGGAGAGATTCAGTTTGGGCTGAATGCACTGGGTATTTTTAATAAAAGCAAATAAAATGAAAGGCTAGATTCACAAATAAAGAGGAGGTGGTAGCCCTTATAACCAACAGCCTGGTAGTTAGGGCACTCACCTCTGGAACAGGAACTGGAACCCAGGTATGCACCCTAACCCGTGAATATAGTATCACACTATCTTCTCCCCACCCCTGGCCCAATGACTATTCAATTATTCTATACTAACAGAAACAGCTTCAAGAGAATGAGAGAGTCCCACTTCAGAATACTCTAACCTGGTGATTAGGATACTCACTGGGATGCAACAGATCTGAGTTCAAATGTCTCCAGAGAAGGGATTTGAACCCAGGGCTCCCCCATCTCAGCTGAGTGCTCTAGCAATTGGACAATTGTGCATATGGGTGGAAGTGGCATGTTATGATTATTGCACCTAGAAGTTTACCCTAACAGTGAGCTCAACTGCAGAAAATGAGTGAGAGACATTCATAAGAAGTCTTAATAATCACCTGCAACATCAAATGGGGATAGAAAAAGGTGCAAAAGAAACAGATTAATTAGTAAAAAACAAAGATGCCTATGGTGTAACTCAAGGACTGTGTTAAAATCATGCTCAGTAAACAAGAACTGGGTAGAACAGGAAAACAATGAACTAAAACTGGAATGTCATCAATTAGGCCTAGTTAATGGACAACATAGTGAAGAGTGAGGCTGTTCTGCCCATTGCTCCCTTTGGGTGTTCTCAAAGTGTCTTTTTGAAAGAGGAAAACTAGCAGGGGAAAAGCTGGCTAATGTGATGCTGACTGACTGAAAGATAAGAGAAGGGGAAGGCGTGAGCTTCACGGTCATGTCTGCCACCCCTCACTGTCTCCTAGGACCCTGAACCTGCTTCGTCCTAAACCCATATGAGGTCCTGACCAAAAAAGGTCAGACAGAGGGAACCAGATAACACTGCCACCTGCACTGGTGGAACAAGTTTGCCAACTGTCAGAATGGCTGATAAGACTATGTACTGGTGCCTGGGTTTCTCCAGCAATGAGGTTGCAAGTGAAAGTCAACATCAGAGAGAGAAACTGCATTTTTTCATCTTTGCTATTCTATTCTCTCTCCTTGTGTGTGCTTGTCTTGTTTTCTCCTCTAGGAAATGGGATCCAACTTTAACAAGAACAGCAACAGCAGCTCCATCCCAGATCAGCTATCTCTTTCTCCAAAAAAGGCCAGTTATCACCATCTTTAATACCATCTAAGAGAGTGTCAAGAAACGTTTTTTCTCCTTCTAAACATTTCTCCAGTTTGGCAGAAAAGGAAGAAAGGATATTTTTAAAATGCAGTACTTAATACTTTACATTTCAAATGCTTTCACTGTTTTTCCTTCATTTTCTATATCTTTAATAAAAGGTTAAAAAAGGATTTTTAATTCCATGCTGCAATGGTACTAAATAGGCTAGGGCTTGGTCTACACTGGGGGAGGGCGCTGAGACTCCGGGAGGCGGGGGTAAGTGGCGTGATAAGCGGGCGGTGCTGCAAGCGCCACAGGCTGAGCCAAAGGATCTCAGGCCCCGCCAGAGCCACGCTACTGCAGCGCTGTCCAGGGCCGCTCCTGGACACGGGGTGCTGAGGCTCCGGGAGAGAGGGGTGGCGGGGGTAAGTGGCATGGTAAGGGGTCAGGGAGTCCTGGGGGTTGGGTATGGATGGGGCAGAGGTTCGGGAGGGGGGCAGTCAGGGAACGGGGGGATTGAATAGGGCATGGGAGTCCCAGGGGGGTCTGTCAGGAGGTGGTGGGGTGGCTAGGGGTTGGGGCAGTCAGGGGACAGGGAGCAGTGTGGGTTGGATAAGGGTGGGTTCCGGAGTGGTGGTTAGGGGTGGAGGGTCTCTGGAGGGGGAGGTCAGGGAGCAGGTGGGTTGGATGGCCTGTTGGAGATCCAGGGGTCTGTCAATGGGCGGGAGGGCTGGATACAGGTCTGGGCATTCAGGGGATTGTTGTGGGAGACCCAGTGGTCTATCGGTGGGTGGGGGAGTGGATAGGGGGCAGGACAGTCGGGGGACAGGGAGCAGGGGAGTTGGGTTGGGGTCCTGGGGGGTGGTGAGGGGTCTCGGAGAGGGCAGTCAGGGGACAGGCTGGGGGGGGGGGGGGGGAGTTGGACGGGTTGGGAGTTCTGGGGGGCCTGTCAGGGAGCAGGAGTGTGGAGAGGGGTCAGGGCAGGCAGGGAGTCCCAGGGGTCTGTCTGGATGCCGGGGTGTGAATTAGGGTCGGGGCAGTCAGGGGTCAAGGAGCGTGGAGGGTTTGGGGATTTTGAGGGGGGTAGTCAGGGGGCAGGGCTAGGGCAGGGCTCCCTGGGTGCACACCCTAATAAAATGTGCTGCGCATGTCTATGGTCTGACCAAATACAGCTATTATTATGTTCTTATGTAATGTTACTAAAAGAGGTAAGGCAGAGGGGGAAGAATTATTGTACTATTCTGAATAAAAACAACATTTAATAAATTACAGATTAGTAGTAAAGTATTTATTTGTGTTACTTACACTAATATAGGCTTCCCAGATATCCTAGGATGCCTTAGAACTTCAGTCATGGTCTCTTTTGTCTCTTCCATTCTCTCTGTGTCACTGGAATCCACAACAAATATTATCCCATATGCCTCAGCATAGTAATTCTTCCAGATGCCTCGTATTCGTTTTCCGCCTCCTAAGTCAAAAATAGTGACTTCAAATCTTCCCTGTTTAAGGTCAATTTTAGAAAATCCCACTGTTGGAGCGACATCTTCAGGAGACTCTGTCAAATCATAAAGAAAACATTTGGTAAAAGATTCATTTAGCTATAAAAATTTCATTTATTTTATGATTTGTTTGTCAAAATTTAGAGTCTAAGCCCATACAGGTAAAATGGCCAATGCACCTCTAATAACATATTTTAATCTTTAGTTAGTCTTTAAGGTGCCACAGGACTCTTTGTTACCTCTGCTATTCCAGACTAACACGGCTACCTCTCTGATTCTAAACATATTTTAAATCACGTTTCCCCTCTCCCCAGCAAAACAAATGTGAAACCTTAATTCCAGATTAACATGTGGTTCTGAATGAGAATTATCTTGTGAAAAGAAAAGAGAAGAGAAAAAAGAAAGAAAAATTATGGAGAGAGATAATTAGATTTCTATGCATTGTTATATGGAATCAGGCAACAGAAGGTTATGGAGCGACAGCTGCAGTCCAGCTTGCAGCCATGGAGCAAGAAGAGTCAGAAGCAGCAGCCTGAAGAACTTTGCAGCAGCTGAGGCATGTAAAACTAGAAACACAAACCACCATCCCTGGCACCAACGAATGGCAATTCTGAGCCAGACTGCTTAGATAACATCATAGGAGCCAAGACCCAGGTTGCACAGCAAGAATACATGGAAAGTATAGTGAAAAAATGCAATCTTCAAAAATAACACACATTTTATGCTGAGTATTTTCAACTATGAGCCCTAATTGTGTGTTTGTGGGGGAAGCACAGTGAAAACTAAGGGTACTTTTCATGGTTGCAGGACATGTTAATGTTGATGCAGAATTTTAGAGGCTGCACTGAAGAATTTAGTCCCATTGTACTGTGAAGTACAGAGAGCCCAGATTATGACAGACAGTCTTTTCTGTGAAACTTTCCTGACTGCAGACACCTCATAGCAAGTCTTTGCCCACTGTGCTGGCTGTTCCAGGTCTTATGAGTTCTGAGAGTCGAAACACGTCAAGGTGCATATATCTGAAATACATGTGCATTACAACAATGCACTCAATTAAAACTATGTTCACCATCCGATAGTATTAATGATCCCCAAGCATAACTAAATAATTAGCTACTATCAACCTTGAAAACTAATAATCGAATGCACTCTCCTCCATGAGGTCAACTGAGAAAAACAAATGCAACATTTCTAGGTCAAGCTGTTTTCACAACAAAGCATTAAGAAACTTTCAACAGAGTAAGAATCTCTTAATATGGAATCCCATATTGGAACTATCTAGTCCATTTTGGTTCGATCTTTCTAGAAAGAATCCTGGAAGAGGACCCTTCTGTCAAATTAGTTTGTTTTGCTGATTGAGGTGTCAGTATCAGGGCTGAAACAATGACAGATTAAATATCAACTATGGATTAACAGTCTTTAAAAAAAATATCCAGATGGACAGAGTGGGGGGAGGGGAAGTCTTCATAACCTCATTTACACCTGATAAATTCATCGATTTACTGACCCACAACTAGCATTTTGGGGCAGAAAGTTTGTCTTCATACCTGTTGGTATATTGCTTAGCACACCCTAGATAATAAATTAAATGCACACAGCTAGAAAAACCTTCCACCATCTCAAACACAAAGTTATACCAAACATTTGTCTTTAAAAGCACCCCTTTTATCAGATTCCAGTTATGACCAGCATTCATGTGCATTAGTCAGTGGAGAGAGGCAAGACAAAATTCTCTACAAAGCCAAATGAGCTCTTGCTGTAGAACATGTCTAGGAAGTTGCTGATGCTTTCATGGTTATAAATGAGAATATAAAAAGATATCATTAGAACCATCCTTTAAGTTATATACACACCATTTCCTTCTTCAGATTCTGTTCCTAATTATACTGACAGTCAATATCATAAAACAGGTTATACTTATGATATTGACCTTACAGAAAGTTTACTGATGTATGCATATTGCAATATATTTTATCAGAAAGCAATTTTTGTACAAAGAAATCAGATCTATTGATTTCTCTAACCTATGCTAATAAGAGAAATGCCTCATTAGCCAGAAGAAACACTTTATATCTTTGCAATAAGTCAAACAAAATTATGAGCCAGAATATCAGTCCTAAAAAAAACTCTGGAGATTTTTTTTCTCTCTTTCTGTCACAAAGCTAGCAATTGATAGTCAGCTCATTCTCGAACAGAAACAGCATCTTACCCAATTAGGAAAAAATATATATTGCAAAAAATAAACTACTGAAAAAACTACCCATATTCTAAAAGACATGCATGACCATCAGACAGGAGCATGCATTTTCACCCAGACCATATGCACACATGAATCAGGACTGCACACACTTAGCCACACAAACCCCAGATGCAGGTGCACACAAATAGGGTGCATACATCTAGGTTCTCTTTGAAAAGTTAGGCTTAGAATTTTTAAAAAGTCCAAAGTAATGATGTGCTAAACTTCAACTGAATTTAAATGGGAATTAGGGGCCTAATTCCCTTCAGATCCTTGTCTCGCTGGACTAAGATTAGGATTTTTATGATGGATTCATCGGCAGGATTGGGACCTATTCTCAAAGCAAGAGGCCAAAATAAAAGTCATTTTTAAAAGGGACACCGTATACTCAGAGGGGGTAGAATGAGAGGGAATTCAGTTCTATCTCAAAGTGTTATGCAGCATAATTACAAGCACCTCCCCACATCCCCTGTTTTTTAGTTCCTGGTGGGCTGTGGTCCCTCATCCCCCATGTAAATACATAAAATCCATCAAGAGAACATTGACATTTTCATTTTTAATACAATCAACTCTTAAAATACTTAAACTTAATTCAATAAAGTTTGTCCAGGACATTGTCATAGCTGCCACAACACTCCTAAATACTATAACTGAAAGAAGATCTTTTCCCCACAATGTGTCTCTCTCTGTTTTTGACAGCAACTTTGTGTCATCTGTTTCACTCTTTGTTTTGTAGAGTCAGTTTTGCCCTTGCTTGGAATACCCATTTAAACAGAGGAGCATAAAATCCCTTTCTAAATCCTTTTAAAGAGATGTAAGAATTGAAGTCATATAATTTAGGATTTTTTAAGTTGGTCATTTTAAAAAGAGGTTTTGAGTTGACCAGCACATTTAGTCTTAAAATGCTTAGTTCAGAACTTCATATAAAGATTTACTGCTTACCTCCTTGGATTCCTTTCACTGTTGCAGTTTTACCAGCATTATCAAGTCCCACCATCACTAGTGTCACCTTCCTTCAAAAGAAGAAAAAAAAAATATTGCAAGGCTTTTTTCCCCCTAGTTAAACATTGTGTTGGACTTTTACAAATATTCGAATGCATCAATAACAAAGTTACCACAAAGCTGTAAAACCAATAGGCTTCAAAATATCCACTACCAGAGAGACTTATGCTTGATTATTTGGTATTTATCATACAGCTAGATGATCAGAGAGTGCAGCAGCCTAAGGAATAAAAAGATAAGCTTACTACTGGATGACAATATAACTTGAAGAGATACACACAAGATTTAATGATTTTACCTTTAATTTGTATTTGTCGTTTGGATATTGAATCCAGGTACCATCAATTTGAATTCCATATTTTTTGGCATGGTTATAGTCTCTTTAACAACTACCATAACTTCCATTTCCCCCTTTTCCTTCAGCACAAACTAAAACTAAAGCCCTAGCCACACAGAGGATTTGATCATACTGCAACCATCAGTGTAGCTGCACCATTGAAATACTCTACTGCAGAGAAGGAAAGTTATCCCAGTTGCAAGCAGAGTAACTTATGCTCTACAGGTGCAAATAGCAGCATTGCCTGTGTACGCTATGTGTTCATACTGGTATAGCTATATCAATGTCTAACCAAATCCTCAAGGCCACAATGAAGGAATTAGTTCCTATCGATGAGCAGTACAACAAATATGTCACTTGTGCTGCAGACCTGTTTAATTCACATACACCCCTCTCTCTCCGTGGTTAGAATGATTTAAAATACAGCAATGAGAAAATACACTTTCATTACTTTCTCAATAATTCAAGTGATCTTGAAGGGATTTGTGAAAACAGAAGACAAAAAACGGAAGCTTTTGCAACCAATACCTTTTCTAATCTCATTTTAAACATAGATAAAACTCATATTTTGCCATAACTGGGTGGTAAGTCCTCAAATTCCACTAATTAAGGGGACACTAAATAAAACAGTTATTTCCAATCTCCTTCAGAATATGATAACATTTTATGACAGGCTAAATTTCTGACCTGCACACCAATTTCTTCAGAGCATCCAGAAGGACAAGAGGAGGTAGTGTAAGAGGAGGAGAGCAGGATCACAATGAATTCCAGTGGGGGGGCAATAAGCAACAACCAAAAGAATCAAGTTAAATAAGCAGAAAAGCAAGCATTTGTCAGATAAGAGAGTGAGAATTGTGACACCACTAAAAAGACTCATCTGGCCCATTTGACAAGCTTGGATTCTGCAGAATCCATATTTTTAAAATTAAGTTTCTAGCTCTCAAGGCTGTCAAGAAATTCTTCCAAGGTACACCAAATATAGACAAATGTGTTGTTCTCCTGAGTCTGGAAACTGACAATGCAAAACAATGGCTCTGAGAGGTCTCAGCAGTCCCATCCAGGGAAAAGGGAGAGAAAAAAACAGGAAGGAAAATGGGGAAGGAAAAGAAACAGAGTAGAGAAACAACAGCGGTCACAAATGTGAGAGTACTCTACCAGCATGCTGATGTAACAATAAGACAGTTAAATAATGATGATTAAAACTAAAATTTCATAAAGGCCATATTCTATCCTTGATCTTGTTCAAAACTCTCAATGATACAACATTTACTGTGGATAAAGGGTAGTATAAGTACCCTTAAGTGTATATCGCTACCCACAGACAATTAAAAACAAAATTCAGAATGAGTTTGACAGCCATACATTAGACATTTTAAGTCACTGCTCTTCTCTGTCTCAATTCCCAACATAAATCCACACAAAAGAGAAAGGCAAATACACTGGACCCTCGCTAGAATGTGCATCTATATAATGCAAGTTCCGATAGAGGTCGCAGTCACAGATCCCAAATTTAGTAACAGTCATTCCTTTTCATTGTAATGCAGTCCCTGCTAGAACTTGGGACTTGGCATGGATCCCAAATCTCGCGTTCTAGCGAAGGGCCGGTGTGTTTTGAACTGTACAAATTCTTTCAGTCTGAAACAAATTACCTGAGTAACTGATCATTGGTTTGTGTTTTGTTTTTTAAACCTCAAAAAATGTGTCTGATTTTCTCTCAAAGAAAAAATAATTATACACCTTAGGTTTCGGTCTTTGATCTAAAAAAATAAAATTAAAAAACTCAGGTTTTATCAAAAGGTAGCTAAGAAGAAAAATAAGACAGACAAAATGGTAGTATGGAGTAACCCTGGACATACAGTACAATACATATGAAAGCCACTGTAGAAACATAGAATACTCTCATTTGCTTAATCCTACCTGACAGGCTCCCGCCATCGTTTTAACCAGTTACAGCAATTGGCCATCAGACTAAACATCCCTCATCGCCAGCCATCCAGGGCCAAGGAAGTTACTGAAATTGTGTGTGGACAAGTCAGAGAACTTCAGTGAGAGAGACAAGAGGTGGAGGAGCAGAGATCACCAGCTCAGGTGCAGTCTTGTCACTAATAGCAATGAGGAAAACAAAACAAAGAACACAGTCAGTCCGCATACGTAACCAAAGCAAACTTTCTTTCCCTTATCGGAAAGAGCCACCCCGCTTATAACCACCCCTATCCTAAAGCTCTTTTTACACTGGGCTTTCAGGCATCTGTGCAGTGCTAAATTAATGTAGATGAGGAAATCTCCAACTTGCACCAGTAGGATTTACCCAGCTTCCAGGCAGAAACAAACCGCAAGGTATAAATTGCAGCATTCTTGACTGACCCATCACACAGCTATGCTGATGGCTGAAAGCAGTGATAATTCCAATTGTAGTTCTGATCTAAAATCCTATTGAGAGGAGCATCAGCACATAGGCCTTGGGAAAAGGAGATGGAGCCATTTTTAAATGTAAACTTTCAAACTGCTCTGGCTTCTGATTGCTTATCTACCCAGATTTGGAGACTTGAGAGTAGTCTCAGATGCTTTCTCTTCCCCATCTGCTGTGACAGTGCCAATTTTTTGTGGGATTTACAATCCCATTTCCCTGTTTGTTTTTTGGAGTGACAAGGGAATATTTCTCTCTCCATTGTTGCTGTGTAAAACACCCACACAAATAGAGGCAACTGATTATACCTAAAGCTTATGGCCAAATACATTTGTTAGTCTCTAAGGTGACACAAGGACTTCTCTTGTTTATTGATACAGATGAACAGGACTATCACTCTGAAACTTGATTATACACAATGGGCAGTAAAATGCAAAGTAAACAAAAATTTAAGAATCTGATTTCAAGGTAGAATGATCTTAGGTGCTATAAACAACAGTAGGAGATACAGTAGGAGATACGTGTGATTTTTAAATTAGGTGTCTCTTCATGTTTCTTTATGCTGCTGGGACAGAAGAGTCTACCACATCTAATAATTAACTAGAGTACCTTCCCTATTATCTAGTGGCCGACATGGAAGAGTATGGGAACCACCCTTCCTAACGCTGCCATCCCCTCTCTCCACTAGACACAGCAGCAGCGTGCTAGTAAGAAGCCCATATCGTCATCACCAGCTTCTGGGAAGCACAAGTATGCTGGGATTACTACGAAGAAACTGTCCTCAGAATCTGCTCAAAGATGCTATCTCTAATGCCAGTCTCTATTATCAGCAGCTTATCTGGCAGCTTGGAGACAGACTGTCTCCCCATACATTCCAAAGCTTTCCAGGGATGGAAGGAGTGCCTCTACAACAGGGATTGGCAACTTTGGCATGCGGGCCCCACAAGGTAAACACCCTTGGCGGACCCAGCCGGTTTACCTGCCGCATCTGCAGGTGGCTCCCCTGGCTGCGGTTCACTGCTCCAGTCCAACGGGGACTGCGGGAAGCGGCACAGTGCTTGGCCAAACCTGCAGACGTGGCAGGTAAACGAACTGGCCGGGCCCATCAAAGGCGCTTACCCTGGGGGGCCGCGTGCAAAGGTTGCCAATCCCTGCTCTACAACCATGCTCCTTCCCCTAGCCTCTTGGTTGCTGGTGAAAGGAAGTCTTCAGTAAACTAGTCCTCTCCCAGTCTCTCTCTTCCTCCCTCATCAATAACATCACCTATTTTTGCTACTGCTCATGGCTTTCCCACAGAGCAGCATGAAACCAGTAGTTCAAGGGACTGTGACTCCTCAGGGGGTCACAAGGTTATTACCTGGGGAGTTGGGGGCTGTCAGCCTCCACCGCAAACCCCACTTCGCCTCCAGAATTTATAATAGGGTTAAATATTTTTTAAAAAAATTCTAAGGGTGGATTCACACTTGAAGCTTGCTGTGGGGAAGGGGTGACCAATTAGCATTTGAGAACTACTGCAGTACTGTAGCTCTTGATGGCTTCTCTGCTGCCTACAGGGTTTGAATGTCAACTACAAAACAGAGCAGAACCTTGTTAGTTTCACTCTGCTGTTGCTGTTGAACAAAGCTAGGAGCAGTTGCAGAGGTCTGGAACCAAAATAAGTGGTTCTCTCTTTCACCTTTAGGGGCAAAGCATAGGAGATATAAATGTCGGCAAATCATTATCAGGAAAAAAACCTAGATCTATTAACAAAGCCACACAGTGGAACATAATTAAAACACACACTTATGTATCTTCCCAGTATAGAGCAAAACTGTTTTTAGGTAAACCACCATGTCTTAGATTACCAAACAATTTTTGCCTTTGCTGTGGTGATGTAAGCTCAAGGCAGGGAATTTTCTTCACAAGACAACAGTGTGATGTGTCACTTATAAACTTTTTTTTAAAAAAAAAAGTTTTAAAATTACCCCTCCCCAAGAAGTAATTTAATGTAATCATATCTGGTTCCATATCACATACCTTGCCTGATTTTTCTGAAATTTGAATTTAAGGAGGGGATGGGATTATTTTAGTTGTATTTTATTTTGAACAAAACCTCAAGGTGGCTTCAACAGTAACAGCTTTTGGGGGGAAAATGTTAATACTATTCCTACCGGTGAAAGCTAACTTAATAGATGTACAAAATGAGAAGGAACACTACTATGCTATGAGACAGTAAACAGACAAGGCAACTACGAATGACAGTTGAACCACTAAAAGTTGTTCTTCTGTAATGAAAAGTTACTGAACAATAGTCCAAACGTATCCATGCATCTTTCTTGCAGTGTCCAGCCACTATCCTGCAGAGAGATCTAGTCTCCTGGTCTCTTCCACCCTGGGAAGAGATTTTCTTCCCCGTGGCACCAAAGATCCACTCTACTCTGTCCAGAGATTGAATATGTTGTTTGCACTGCTGTCCTGAGCAGGTCAGTGCCAGACTATTGGAGAGACAAGGGAGGGAAGAGATTTTCTTTTATTGGACCTACTTCTGTTGATGAGAGAGACACAAGCTTTGGAGCCCCATTGAGCTCTCCTCCTCCAGATCTCTGCGCAGCTCCTAAGTCTCTCTCACTCTCTGGTCAACAGACGTGGATCCAATAAGAGATATCACCTCGGCCACTGCGTCTCACCGCAGACTTAACAGTCTGACCAAAGTTTCCCCCCAAACTTCGCTTCCAGGACCACAACAACCCGTCCGTGCCCAGGAGGACGCTCCGGCTGCCCCCGCCACCCCGGGGGACGACGCGCTGGAACGCCCCGGCCCCGGGCTACCGCTCCCGGCAGCGGGCACCAGCGAGCCCCCGGTGTCTGGCCAAGCTCCCCCCGCCCATGAACCTGGGAGGCGGCTCCAGCGCCGCCGGACCGGACCAGTCGGGGCCTCCACTCACCCACCCCGGGGGGAGAGCAGGGCCCGGGGGTGGCGCGCGGGGGCGGGGGCGAGGGGAGCCGGGGCGGTCGCCAGGCCCCGGGCGGGGAGGCGCGGGGGGGGGGGGGGGGTCAGAGGCTCCAGCCGGGCGCTCGCGGCTGCCCCGTTACCTGGCGCTCAGCAGCGGGGCGAGGCGACGAAGCCGCAGAGGCGCCTGTAGCCCCGCCCACCAGCTGCTCCCCGCGCGCGTCCCCCCGGGGCGCCCCTCGCCCCGCCCCCGCCATGACGGGCCCGGTAGGGGGAGGGAGGAGGCCGCGTTCGGGTCAGTGGCTCCGCTCAGAACCGGCTTCTCCGGGCCCAACGCTGTCACTGGCGGTGCCACGTGACCGGGTCTCCCCCGCTCACGTGACTGCCCCCCCTCCCATCACTGCGCTCGCCCATTGGCTGGGGTCGGGGCCAAGCGGAGAACGCTACACGCGAGGAAGAAGGGGCACACTCGGATGGTAACCCCTGGTTACCGGAAAGGGGGGCGGGGCCACCGTGCTAGCCAATCGAGGGGGCGGGGCTCTGGGAGAGCCAATCGGGAGCGGGGCTGTTGATTAACGAGCGAGGTCAACCAATTGTGTCACGGGCGGGGGGGTGGTGTTAGAATTCTTAAGGGGGAGAGTCCAGCTGCCAGCCCATGAGCGCCCCCCCCCCTCCAGCTCGGTGGGCGAGGTGACCAGCGCCATGGCCCCACCTGGGCCCCCCAGCGCCGGGCGGGGAGGAGGCAGAGGGGGGTCGGGGGGATGGATGGAGGAATAAGCAGAACAGGGATGGGGGATGAAGAGGATGGAGGGAGAGAGAGAAGGGGGGATGAGGGATGAAGATGATGGAGGGGACGGAGGGAGAGAAGGCACGAAGGTGAGAAGGGAGGATGGATGGATGAGAGAAGAGATGGGGGTAGGGAGCAGGGGGGATGGAGGAGGCAAGGGACAGCGAGAAGGAGGGATGGAGGGAAGGGAGATGGAATAGGAGGCAGCAGACGGAGGGAGAGAGAGAAGGGAGGAAGGGAGGGATGGGGAGAGGGGGGGAAGAAGGAGGAATAGTGAGAAGAGAACAGCGGGCGGCGGGCTGAAGCCGACGGCGGAGCGGAGCTGTCCGGAGCCGCAGCCGGGGGCCGAGCGTGCCGGTGGGGGGCTGCCGGCCGGGTTTTATGAGACATAATCACATAACTGAATTTATAGCTATATTCCAGCTATAGCCAGCCACCCTTGAATTACACTACATGACAACACCAGCAAATACCCAGCCCTCGACTTCCCCCCCCCCCCAAATGTTCTTGTACTGCCCAACTCCTATAAGTCTCTCATTTCATTCATAGAAAATTATGTGTACAACCCATGTTATCCCAAATGGAGTTTCCCAAATGCTTCAGTCCAAACACTCTGCTTTAGATAAAACAATAAAACAAGTTTATTAACTACAGAATGATAGATTTTAAGGGATTGCAAGTAATGAGACAACTGTAACTCTTATTTTCTTGTAACTGGCCGGAGTTTTCTTGCTTACAAGAAAATAAAGCACAATGCCTACGTTAAGCTAAATGAATTCAAACTCTCGCCCATTGTTTTAACAGTCTTACTGGCTGAATTTCTTTCAATACCCCAGTTCAATGCTCCTTCCTTTGTTGTTCAGCTGTTGTGGATGTCATGGGCAGAGAGAAAGGGCTTCATTTGGGACATCTGCTCTCCTTTCTTATAGTTCTTTCTTCAAGAAGCAGCTCCAGGGAGGTTTAGGAGACACAAAGTGTGCCTAGACAGAACCCCCAAGCTGTTTGTGTCCAGATGTAGATTTTTCGCCTGCACCCTCTGTCCTGCCCAAAAATGGCTACTTAACTAGGTGATGGTTCATTTGATTTTGTTGACACCTGGCTGAGGGGTGAGCTTGACTTCTGTCTCTGGTCAACTTGTTTGTGGCCACTCCCCAGACTTGAAGTTTGGGATCATGTCTTAGTTATATCATGCTCAGGAATCTTATAACTTTACATACAAGGTTGCCATGCATATTTTACCAGGACACTGATAATCAGCAAATTATGTGTTTTCAAATGATACATCACAAGGCATACTTTGTATATAATTGATCATAATCCTGTGAAGGGGTGAACACAAGGGTGCAGGGTGTCATACTGATGACCCTGCGGAGGTTTCTGTGTCTGGGGAGCTGTGTCTGGTGTTTCTGGGGAGGTGTCTGTGGCTGGGGAGCTGTGCGCAGTGTCTCCAGGGAGGTGTTGGGCTGGGCAGCTGTGCCTAGGGTTGCCAATCCTCCAGGATTGTCCGGGAGTCTCTAGGAATTAAAGATTACTCTTTAATTAAACATTATATCATGTGATGAAATCTCCAGGCATTTGCCCAACCAAAATTGGCAACCCTAGATGTGCCTGGAGTCCCTAGGGGTGTGTCTGTGGCTGGGGAGCTGTGCCTGGTGTCTGCCTGTGGGGAAGCGGAGTGTGGTGCACCAGGGGAGGTGTCCGTCCCTCTCTGGATCTGGGTGGAAGAGTTAAGACCCGGTCAGAAAATGTTGACGAAACTGAACTTTTAAGGAAGCGTAGGAATGATTTTTTTTTTTCAGACTATTTTACCTTATGTAATTTCTTTCTCTGTAAAGCAGCGCTTGGCGCTCAGCAGCCTCCTGGCTCTGGCTGCCTTGGAGCTCCGCGCATCCTGTTTATGCTCCATGAGAAACCCTCATGAGAACCACTTAGGAACGTTTCCTGGAAGTGTCCAGCCCCCCCCCCCCCCCCTCCCGCCGCCCCCCGTCACTCCCTCCCCCAGCTCGCCAGGACTGCTGGAGTCTGGCACCAGATCCCCTGTTGCTGCGGTGCTGCTCTTTCACTCAGAAGCTGCAGCAGGCACAAAGCAAGCAGAGGAGCTGTGCTAACTAAGGCGACCTGTCTGTCCATATCTCCCCAGCGCCAGACACGCGTGCCTGGTAACCCCTTCCAGCCGCTTTCTGTAAGGATGAGGCTGCTAGGCAGGCGCTGCGTCGCTTTCCACACTTGCTTTATTGTGGTGATTGCTCTCTCAGAAGCCAGGACATGTAAGTAAATTCAGTAGCTTCAAAACTTAGGCAAAGTTCACACTTGCTTGTTTGTGTGGATAATTCGGATTGGTTTTGCCCCTTCCCTTATCCCTTGTTATGCAGAGCACCTGGAAATTTACTGTGCCTAACATAACAAGGCGATGATGGCAGCGGTCTTTTAATCTATCAGGCTCCCCGATTGCAGTCGTTGAAAAAACATTACTGCTTTGCCACGTTTGTGAATTTGCTGCTTGCCTGTTTTCTCCTGAGGACAGATCCAGTGCCATTGAGATAGCAGAATTCGGAGTGATTTAGGCCATTAACCGGCATTTGTGTCAAGTTCGCTTTGTCCCGGGCATCAGGAGAGGGGTTTGTTCTGGAAATGTGACAGGAGTTCCAATGGTAGCTCTAACTTCTTCTCTTCCCCGCCCCCCATCCGTTTTTTTTTTTACAGACCTCTTATCATCTTTGTGCAATTCGTGAACTTTGAGCTTCAGCGTTGGTGTTTTTTGTTTTTCTTCAAAATGCATTAATATGGGTGAGCAAACCAGGCTCCCCGAACGTTGTTTTAGTTAAATGTGGAGGTCACTTCTGTTGCAGAAACAGGTTGATGGTGTTGATGTTTTTAGCACTACAAAAAATATGCAGTCCTGTGACAAGTAGCCTCTAAATGAGGCTTGTTGAATTCAAGTTGAGGCCTTGCTTTGCTCATGGTCAATATTTTGAATATTACTTATTTCCAGTGAATTGTTCATACAACTCTAGTGTTGAGAAAGTGCTTTGGTACAGACAATTTTTACATTTTACTTACTATTCATTTGTTTTCTTAAGTCAGATGACTGTGGTCTGAAGGTTGTCTGAGCTGCATAACTTCAAAGCTGATGCTTTGAAATTAGGCAGGATGCTACTGGTAATGTGGATTAGATGAAAAGACATGTCCAAATAGCCTTTTGTTAACCTGGAGAGAGGAAAAATATTCAGAAGTAGTGGGGGAAGGGGTCAGTTTTCACTCAGGTCAAACAACACACTTTTGCTGGTGCCAGAGTAAGAACATTCACAGGGAAGTAATTAGTGGCACTAGCAGAATTAGAAACTTTAAAATGTAAGCATGTTTATGACATATTTAATGATTAAACAGTCAGAAAATATGAATATTTACCATTCTACCTTTTGTTTAAATTCTGGAGAATGACAAAAGCTCATTTTGTACCTCATTTCTCTGCAGAGCCTAAAAGAACCCCCCCTTTTTCACATGCCCTTTTCTTCTTTGTTCATGCCTGCTTGCTTATTTTTCTCTCTTCCCTTACTCCCCCATTACATTAGCCTCCCACTTATCTTTCCATGAACATTTATATTTGAAAATTCAAATTGCCATAGCAGGGCAAACCCCAACAGGTTCCTCTAGGCTAGTATTCCAGTTCTGGCTCTAACCAATGCCAGGTGTTTTCAAAAGCATCCCCACTAATTCCTCTTGTTGTCATGGTCTCATTAAGTTTAAGTCCAGAAGGGACCACCAGACCATCTGTCTACTTCCTTTATCTCACAGGCCACCACAACCATGCAGCACCCGCCTAAATTCAACAACTGACATTATACAGCCCACACATGAGTGGACCCGGGATCGCAAACTCAAACGACCACGAGGGCCCCATGAGGACTAGTTCATTGGCCCAAGGGCGCATCACTGACACGCCCCCCTCGCTGGCCTCCGCCTGCCTCCACCCCACCCCTTCCATAAGGTTCCACCCCTGCTCTGCCTCCTACCCTGAGCACGCAGCTCCCTGCTCCTCCCCGTGACAAATAAGGCATTGAATTTTATTTTTTACTTCTGTGAAAAAATATAAATTCTCCCATTTGTCTTGGAAAACTCTCTTTTCTTCCATGATTGTTCTTTTTTTTTTTTTTTGATGAAGTCATTTCCAAGCAGTTTTAATAAAATATATTCACTTAATAATGCACCTCACTCAAAGGACCAAACAGATTTACAGTAAACCCTCGATTTTGCGGACCTCGATTTAACGGACTTCGGATTTAACGGACAAAATTTCCGGTCCGTCTGTCATATGTGAAAATTAACACCCTGTTAATTTTAAAATGCTTTTAACCAAGATTTGCTTATAATTAAATTAACAGGTTATTTTTTGTTATTAATTCACTGTTACAGTAGACTCCAGATTATCCGGGTGCGGGTTAACTGGGATGTCTAAATAGGTCGGTAGGGGAAGCCCCAAAGCGGCGGCGGGCTCAGCCTTAGCCTGCCGCTGCTTTGGGGCTTCTCTCACTGGCCCCTTACGAGCTGGGGTCTTAGCTTGCTTCCAGCCTGGGTGTAGGAAACCCAGGCTGGCAGCTGGCTGAGACCCCGGCTGGCAGGTGCCTGGGGGAAAACCCAAAGTGGCAGCAGGTGAGTGCTGAGCCCGCCGTCGCTTTGGGCTCTCTCCCCAGGCTCCTGCCACCTGCCCCACTCAGCTCCCGCTGACAGCCTGGGTGTAGGGAACCCAGGCTGACAGCGGGACCAGACTGCGGCAGTAGGTAGGACCCCAGCTGGCAAGGGGCCAACGGGGGGAACCCCAAAGTGGCGGCGGGCTGAGTGCTTAACCTGCTGCTGCTTTAGGGTTTCCCCCGCTGGCCCCTTGCCAGCTGGGGTCTCAGCCTGCAGCCAGCCTGGGTGTAGGAAGCCCAGGCTGGTAGCGGGAGCCTGGGTGTAGGAAGCCCAGGCTGGCCGGAGCGTCCTATAAGACGAAAAATACGGTACGCTGTTCAAATTTATATAAGTGGCTAATCAGTTTTAACTAAAATATTTTTCTCAATAATATCCTGCAGCATTGAGCACCTCAGGATTAGTATCCAAAAATCCTTTTATTGAATTTAAATGTGCTGAATTTTCATTTCATCAATAGTCCTCTTTCGAGCTGGTTGGGAATTTTCTGGTGTAACAAAGTGTTGTCAGAAAATGCCAATTAGTTGGACTCAAAATGTTTTGTGAAAACATCTTGTGTTTGCCAAATTTGTGTTGAATCACAGCCAGGGTTCCATCAGAAACCTGCCCGGTTTCCTGGTGAGCTGCTTGGGACCCCCCAGCTCTTCCAAGGCTTGTGCTCTGGGACAACTGTGCTACGTGCACTGCCCCAGGGCCACAGAGTCCTGGCAGCTGCTGATTGCAGTGGATAGGATTCTTGTCAGTTGGAACACTGCTTTACCACAGTGGTGAAACTAACGTCAACATGATTCTTGTTAATCAACTGCTACTGGGGTCCCTGGGAGCATATTGCATTTCAGAAATGCCCTCTGTCAGCACTGGCAAAACAAACGCAATTCAGAATTTCTGGTTAACTGGAAGCTTAAAAGAAAAAACATTTAATTCTGAATTGGAACAAAACCAAATTTTGAAATATTTAAATTTCCTGCTACCCAAAAATCCCAAATTTCACCCAGCCCTGCATCTCTTGTTCTTGTATTATAAGAAAAAGGAAATTGGATCTCCCAAGTGTCCTTCTGTGGACCTTTAATTATTTTGTGTGACCTTGAAAAAAAAACCCAATGTTACATTAAAAACATTAAGGTGCAAAGTCAAGCACTCAAAATTTAGGTAATGCCAGACTTAGCATTACGCATACAACCATAATTTAGCATCCTCATGCTCATGCATTATGAGCAGGGCCCTACCAAATTCATTGCCATAAAAAATGCATCACGGATCATGAAATCTGGTGTCCCCCTCTGAAATCTGGTCTTTTATGCGCCTATACTGTACAGATTTCACAGGGGAGACCAGCATTTCTCAAACTGGGGGTTCTTACCCCAAAAGTAGTTGCAGAGGGGTTGCAAGGTTATTTTAGGAGGGTTGTGGTATTGTCAGCCTTACTTCTGTGCTGTCTTCAGAGCTGGGCAACTGGAGAGTGGTGGGTGTTGTGTTGCCCAGCTCCAAAGGCAGTGCCCTGCCAGCAGCAGCACAGAAGTAGAGGTACGAATGCCATATATAGACACTGACTCCATGGGGCTCCACAGCTGGAACACTCAAGGAAAAAATATTAGTGGGTGCTTAGCACCCACCAGCAGCCAGTTCCCCTCCCACCCCAGCATCTGCTTCTGGCCCTGCTGATCAACTCCTCTCCTACCCCCCCAGCGCTCAGCAGTTTTGCAGCGTGCAGGAGGCTTTGGGAGGGAGAGGAGCTGGAATGGGGCATGTTCAGGGGAGGGGGCAGAACCTGGGCAGGAAGAGGCAGGGAAGAAGCTGGGTGTGGGTAGGAAGAGGCAGGGCGGGGACTTGGGAGAAGGGGCAGGACCTGGGGAAGAGCGGGGTGGGCAGAAGAAGAGGTGGGATGGGGATGGGGCTTAGGGGTGGGGATGGGACCTGAGTTGGAGTGGGGGTTTGAGTACCCTCCTCCCCCCAAGCCTGGAGGAAGCCGGCACCTGTGATACCATACCATGCGATCCTTACTTCTGCACTGCTCCTGGTGGCAGCTTTACCTTCAGAACTAGGCTCCCGGCCAGCAGTCGCCATTCTCCAGCCACTCAGTTCTGAAGGCAGTGCCACCGCCAGCAGCAGCACAGAAGTAAGGATGGCTGTACCGCAACCCCCTACAATAACCATGCGAACCCTTCCCCCGACTCCTTTTTGGGCCATAACCCCTACAATTACAACATTGTGAAATTTCAGATTCAAATAGCTGAAATCATGAAAATTATGATTTATTAAAACCTATGACCGTGAAATTGACCAAAATAGACCATGAATTTGGTAGGGCCCTAACTATGAGGCAGACTGTGTCTCTGCCTTTAAAGCCTTCCATCCTGTAGTTAGCTCAACACGAGCAGACCCTTGCACCTGCGTAGAGCCTCACCAAAGTCATGTGAGCACCATCCTAGCACCTGTGTATGTCTGCACTGGTCCTATGGGAGGACCGGGCAGTAGACTGTAAATTCTTCTGGCAGTGGCTATATTTAATTTGGTATACTGGATGACAAAAAGTAAACCATCATTGCTCAACAGAGTAACAATTATCACCTGTTAAACTTGTTCAAAAGAAAACAGTGTTTTCCTTCAAGACATTTTGGGACCAGTTTTCAAGAGTCAGGGTCTAAATTGCATCAGCTAACCATACATTTACACATGTTCAGTTACATATAAAATATCTATCTTATGTGCATAGCCTAATGAAAGAATTACAAATGAAAAGAGATTTATTTGCATGTCCCTGAAGATGGCAAAACCTCTATGTGTAGGGGTTCCATTACTGGTTCACATATTACTAATGCATTTAATAAATAAAAAATCTGATTCTTTGAAGCAAGGAATTAATTGCTACATGGCAGCTATATCACTGATTTAGCTCCACTTTCTGCAGCAGCACTATGTTTAATATTCTTTTTTTTTAAGCGCTTGTGGGCCAAATCACAGGTACACTACGGTTGCTTTATGCTCCTTTGGTGACACAAAACAACTGTAAACCCTTCTTAACCAGCCCATTGAAGCCAGATTTATGGCTGCTCTGCAGCACCAGAAGCATAAATGGAGTGAACCAGTGAACCTGGTACTGTGTTTTTATTTCTTTCAACAGTACTATTTCTACATAGGCACCTGATAAATACTTGTTAGATAATTATGTTCCATCCAGTGCCTATTGACATCAATAGCAAGATTCTTAATGGACTTCAGTTGTAGTTTGATCAGGCCTATTACATTTACTTTTTGTTTGACAGAGTCACGAGATAATTTGAATTCCAGTAATCAAACATGCAGTATAGATAAGGATTTTTTTTAATGAAACAGCAGAATGCGTGTAAAGATAGACCTGTTCAGCAGATAAACTAATACACTTTCCTTGCACTCCAATAAAAATATTGGGAGAGGAGAGAGGAAGCACAGGAAATCACAAAAAGAGAAGTGACAAAACTCCTTTCTGCTTCAAAGGTAGTAGGATCAGGCCTTTTGGTGGAAGTGAACAATCTGTCATTGTTAAAAGTAATAGGGAACATTTCCATAAACATATATTTTTTTAAAGTAACCCAACCTGTTGTGTATAGAAGGGCTACCAACAACAGCTATGCTGTATTGCCAGGATTACAATGTTACAGTGGATTAGCATTACCCAACAACATATTTACACAGTAGCGGTTACTGGAATTGGAAGGCTGTTGCTGTGGGGAATCTCTGCCCACATCAAACTTTTTAAATCCATCTGTGATTATTCTTAACATATACAACTTTATTATTACTGAGTCCTGATCTCTTTCAGACACTACTTTTTGTCCCGCTACATGCAAAGCACCACTCTATCTTTATGGATGGCTCAAAATGGTCATCTTTGATTAGAGCGAGACAAGATAGGCAAGGTAATATCTTTTATTGGACCAGCTTCTGGTACAACAGACAAGCTTTTGAGCTTCACAGAGCTCCTCTTCAGGTCTGGAGAAAGAAATCAGAGTGGCTGAGTAAAATATAAGGCGGCACACATTAAGCATAAAGGTTTCACACATGTGGGATGTTTTTTCACAACATGAACTTTCCTTCATGGGGAAACATTTTCCATCATCTTAAGCAGGCCTACACAACATGCGGCCCGGGGGCCACATGCCGCCTGCACGGGCTCACTGTGCGGCCCACGGGGGGGTGAGTAGGGGTGGGGCAAGACAAGTGGGAGGGTTGGGGGGAAGCGGGTGGGGCAAGGACAGGGCTTTTCGGCCCGCAGCTGGGTTTTTTGCAGTAATATGGCCCTTGCTGCTTTCTGAGTTGCGCAGGCCTGATCATAAGAGTTCTGTATGTGTGATTATTCACCCTTCAGCAGGACTGGCTCTAGGTTTTTTGCCGCTCCAAGCAAAAAAAAATTTGGACCCCCCCCACCTTTTTTGGCTTTTACATGTTTGCAATTTTTTTTGGTTTTGTTTTGTTTTTGACTGTTTAAAATTTAAAAAAATGAAAACAGAGAATTTGCTGGAGGGGCATGGGATGCTTTGGGGGGGGGGATAGGTGCTGGGGGGTGCTGGTTACCCAGGAAGGTGGCTGGGTGCCTGTGGGTGGGGCAGGGTGGGTGCTTCGGGGGGGAGGGATCGTCCGGCCACCGGGACTGCCCCGCTCCCTGCCGGCCGGAGCCCTATAAGGGCAGCATTCCCTGTGGAGACCCTGAGTGTCCCGAGACAGCCCCGCACCTGGTAGGGTAGGGCTTGATGTGCAGCAGCTCCAGGGAGAGCTCTAACTGGAGAATTTTTTGATCTTTGTTATTTTTTTGGTATATTGGTGGATTTTTTTAAGAATCCCCTAGAGATGGGCCACCCCAGACACCTGCTTTCTTTGCTGGTGCCTGGAGCTGGCCCTGCCCTTCAGGATTTTTCTTCATTGGTCTTGTAACATTTACAAATGGATCACTATACAGGTGGAAGATATGAAATACTGTGTCCAGTTCCAGGCCAGCCAGAATTGCTAGCTGATCACTGAGAGAAAAGCCTGGCTCATACTTCAGAGGTGTCGGACAGCCAGTCCATTGTGCAGATTTGGAAATCCTGCCTTTAATAGCTTGTTAAAATGAAGGTGAGGTAGAAGCCAGTTACGCTAACTTAAATCTTCAGTGTAAACCATAAGCCCATGCAACAAAAAGCAGAATAAATGCAATGAGGAAGTTCTTGTGAGAGATGCCTACATTTGATATGATATCCACTGATGCAGCTATAGTGAGCCCCTCGGTTGCATTCCTTATATTAAACAGACTAGCTATAGTATCGTGTTTGAGGCATGGAGACTAATTTTAATATTGTGTTTGAGGCATGCCACCCGAGAGCAACCCATAGCAAAGGATAAATGTTGTTCCAATAGGAAGGTACACAATGCTCTTGCTAATACACCATATCGATGTCACACTTCTGTTGGTCTATTCAGCAGTGCATAAATAATGGGATGCTCTCCATTGCTGGCATACACATGCTAGTGCATCAAGATTTCAGATAATCAATACAATCCTCTGTCTGACCTTAAGTTATGGCTGGCTCAGCTGATGCTCATAGGACAGTGATGAATATTATGGACATCCCATCTGATTATGCACTGCAGGTCTCATGTGTTCATTCTAATTTGACAGGGTAAATTGTGAAAATGCTAATTAGTGCAATGCACGTATAGAACTGGGGTGCCCATCAGCTAACATGTCAGCCTCACCCTCTAACCCCGTGACTTGGACTTTCTCCAGGTCTGTTCATCCATATCTTTCTTGTTGACTAGGAATAGCCAAAAACAAATATAGCAACAGAAAAACCCTAGTCTAATTTAGATGCTGTATCTGCAGTACCAGGTTCAGAATGCATTAAAGGCCTGATTCAAAACTCATTGAAATCCGTGGGAGTCTTTCCACTTTGAGTCAGGTCCCAGTAGAATAGTGATTATTGCTACAACAAAATCTTCTCCAACTCATTTTTTCACAACACATTTAAAATTAAAAGTCAGTAGTAACAGCAACACAGAAATGTGCAAAAAGTAAACCGTGATACACATGCAGCATTACAACTATAAAATATGTAGGTTGTCTATAAGTATCTCCATTAACATTTGTAGAGGGACATGAATTTCCTTTCACAACATCAGCCCAAACATTTTTCAAGCTGTTCTACTAGTGTCATCTCCTGAGATTTTGCACTATGTGCTGGGTTGTTCACCTTAGGTATTCATAAAGTATTCAGAAGTATTAGCAGGCATCTCTTGGCTTATAAAAAGCACTTATGGCCTCATATAAAATAAGTGGTTCACAGAATACCTAACTTCTACGTAATTCAAACGGGTTATTCTAACATATTGTAAGATTCCACATCATTTTTCATCCTGCCTGTCAAATCTCTCTCTTTTTTTAGAATACCCAGGATTAAAACAATGTTTTCCATCAACACAGTGACATTTAAATAATTCTTTGGGCAGGGTTTTGTATAAATAGATCTAAGGACCCTCGTAAATGTCAATCAGGATTTTTTTTTTCTGGCAACTAACACACAGACAAAGCAATCCTGAAATATCCTTCCTCTCTCCCACATTGTCTGACAGTACCGCACATGGCTACAGCATGACTACCATCGCAATTCTGATTTTTGTTCTAGCACCTCACTCTTAAGTTAATGGTAAGGTAATGTTTTCCTTACCACATTGCTGAGCTGTACAATATGAAAAATGTTTGGTTCTACAAAGTTTTGTCTCAGCAGTATGCCTCCGAGTTCCTGGTTAGGAAACGTCGAGCCAATTCTTTTATGGAAGAAAGAAATAAGGGAAATTTAGAAAGAGAATGCATTGAAGAACTGTGCAATAAAGAAGAAGCCAGAGAAATATTTGAAAATAATCCTGAAACGGTAAGAATTTGATGAGCATTTGAGAACTGGAGAACAGTTTTGTGCCGAGAGGGAAGAAAAAAATCTGGAAATGCATAGGTTTTTATATAGAAGGGCTAAAAAGTATTCAAACCAAGAGTGAAATGCTTCCGTGTGCAGAGTGTCAGCCCAGTGCATATGAACATTACCTATTACCTGGTGTAAAGTAATACACATTGGAAAAAATAACCCCAACTATACATACAATATGATGGGGGACTAATTTAGTTACAACTGATCAGGAACAAGATCTTGGGGTCATCGTGGATAGTTCTCTAAAGACTCCATGCAGTGTGCAGCGGCAGTCAAAAAAGCAAACAGGATGTTAGGAATCATTAAAAAAGGAATAGAGAATAAGACGGAGTATATCTTATTGCCCTTATATAAATCCATCATGCGCCCACATCTTGAATACTGCATACAGATGTGATCTCATCTCAAAAAGGATATACTGACATTAGAAAAGGTTCAGAGAAAGGCAACTAAAATGATGAGGGCTTTGGAACAGGTCCCATATGAGGAGAGATTAAAAAGGCTAGTACTTTTCAGCTTGGAAAAGAGGAGACTTAACGGGAGATATGATAGAGGTATATAAAATCATGAGTGGTGTGGAGAAAGTGAATAAGGAAAAGTTACTTACTTGTTCCCATAATATAAGAACTAGGGGCCACCAAATGAAATTAATGGGCAGCAGGTTTAAAACAAATAAAAGGAAGGTCTTCTTCACACAGCACAAAGTTAACCTGTGGAACTCCTTGCCTGAGGAGGTTGTGACGGCTAGGACTATAATAGGGTTTAAAAGAGAACTGGATAAATTCATGGAGGTTAAGTCCATTAATGGCTATTAGTCAGGATGGGTAAGGAATGGTGTCCCTAGCCTCTGTTTGTTACAGGTGATGGGGTGATGAATGGCAGGAGAGGGATCACTTGACATTACCTGTTAGGTTCACTCACTCTGGGGTACCTGCCATTGGCCACTGTCAGTAGACAGGATACTGGGGTGGATGGACCTTTGGTCTGACCCAGTATGGCCATTCTTATGTTATTGAGAAAGACAGAGAAGATGCACAAAGTATGGCTGTGCGTATGTTCTTTTGAGTTTTTTTTTAAAAAGGCACAAATTTTCAAGCACTCCATACATTGAACACCCATTGACTTCAAATGAGAATTCTAGAAAGAGACCACTTGCAGAACAAAACATACAAGTATGGCCCTTCCTCTCCTAACAAATTGCTGGTTCCACCATTTTTATCATAAAGATATTGGGCACCCTTGCTGAAGGACTTTCTTCTAAGTACAAGAATCCAGCACCTGAGTTCTTGCAGAGCACACTAGATCTACAATGTTAAATGTTTGAGACATTACATTTGTATTATAGAATGGACATTAATCAGTAGATATATAAGGTTAGAAAATGAATGATCTTATTTTTGGATGTAAATAAAGTCTGTATTGTTTGCATGATCTGCCTTTGATCAAATAGCACAGGCTATTGGGCTACTGTGAGTGTTAGGGTTATAGTTTGTAATTTAAAAAAAATTACCACATAAGGGTGCAGTATTATTAATTAGTTAAATAAAAATCCAAAACATTTTCCATTTTATTTTAAATATAAATACTTGTTCAAAGCTAGATTTTTTTTTTAGTATCTGTCATTTTTAGGAGCAATTTTGTTCCCAGGATTAATTTTGGGTGAAAATCTTGCCATATAAGGGGGTAGATTTTCAAAGGCAGAAAGAACAGTAATGTGTTCAGCTCCCATTAATTGCCTTTTATGCCATTGAAAATCTCCTTGTAGGTGTCCAAATATCTGAGTGAACCTGCATATCAGGCACTTGTGTCTACAAAAAGACAGGTCAAGATTCCTTTGAAAAGTCTGCATTACTTCACTTTTAGATCTTATCTGCCTGTAACGTTTAACTCGGACTGCCATTCGGTACAGGACTTTTAGGCACGAACAATAGAAGGAACAGTTTTGCCCCTCTTAATTTTTGGGGCCTCCATAGCATGTGCTGACTCAGCAAAGGACACATTGGTCCTTTCTTCCTCTCTGACATGGAGAGAAATGCTATTCCCTGCTGAATCCCAATCTCCCACTTGAAGAGCAGAACCATAAAGGGAAAGGATTTCTCACCTATATTTTTCTTGCCCCTCCCTCCCTTTGGTAATCTGGGAGCTTGTGTTTGAATCTAAAAGCAAGTTTTGTAGAAGATTCCTAGTTGACTCCATAGATGAATAAAAATGATGATTGATGGACCTCTTCTTTCTTTCATCTCCATTTTCAATTACAGTGCAGTGGTTCCCAAACGAGTTTATGAACCCCTGGGGGTTCAGGAAATGTTACAGGGGGTTCTCGGGGAAAAAAACCCTTAATGGCAGACACCGCTGTCCATAGGGACCCTGGGCAGCACAGGGCCAGCAGCCTACAGCCTTGGGGACTTCCATGAGCATATATATGTCACACTGAGGAGATTTAAACTTCAAAACTCCTTATAAGAAGGGGAGGTGGATAGTTTTTGCTGTTTTTAAAATTAAATAGGCTGCTAGTATTGTTTTTAAAGAACAAGTTTAAACTTTGTTGTAACTTGCACTGTTTGCCTGGACTGCTCAGAACCTAAATGCTTGTGTAGGAGGAACTCTTTAAGCTGGCTTCTTAAATACCTTCATGCTGTTTCATGTCTGATACTCCTTGATGAAACATAGGAGACAGGAGCACCAGTACTGAGGGGAGGAGGGGGAGATAATGAGGGTGACGTGTTGCCCATGCAGCGCGACTCCCCCCCTCACAGGTCCCTCCCTTTTTTTCTTCCCCAGATTCATAGAAGCACACAGGCTTTGCCCCTGCACCCTTTTTTCCTACTTGTACCTCTGATAGGAGCCTTGTCTTATAATAGGCTTAATCAAAACTGATACAAGCTACAAGAGTGAGATCTTAGAAGAGTGTTGTGGTTTTCATAATGTAACAATAATGCTGTAATGATAAATAATAATGAATAAATAATGTGTAATAAGCATGTCATAAAAACACATTTTATATTTCCAGGATCACTGCTTTTAGAATTTACGCTGAGGTAAGGGAGGGGGTTCACAAGACTTGACATTTTAGTGAAAGGAGTTTGCGGGTTGTTAAAGTTTGGGAACCACTGAATTACAGCACAAATACCTTTCAATAATTCTAGTCATTCCAATTATCTTAAAACTTACTAAACTTCTCTTATTCTTTTTACAGGAATATTTTTACCCCAAATACTTAAGTAAGTACCTATCCTTCTAAACCCACAAAAACCACACCTCCTTATGTGCTATACTTCATCATAGAGTTTGTATGATACTGGCGGCTGTCTTCCCACTTGCATACTATCAATTGAGTTACTCCAGCAGCAGTAGGTGGGTGTTTTCCTTTTGAATTCTGATGTCCAGTTGCTCACAGGCTCTTCTGTACAGTTAGAACCTCACTGAGCCATTCAGAATGTGAGGCTGGGGTCAGGCGTCTGTGTTGATTGGTTTTCTAGCTCAAATTGTGTGAGAATAGGTTCTTTGAAGGTGCAGTGCTTAATTTCTGTTGTGATTATTTCAATTTAAATGGATGTTTGGCCCATAAGCAGATCGTGTTGGTCTCTATTTACAGGCTGCCTCGGCTCCCATCGAGCAGGGATTTTCAGGATTACTGATGTTACTTCAGATTCCTCAAGTAACTTGAGAACCTGTGTGAAAGGTAAGGATTTCTAATATAAATTTCACAAACAATACTGAAACAGAGTTATGGTGTACCTAATACTGATTTGGGTTTAAGAATACCCCCCCTTCTACAGAGTAGTTCACCTAGTAAGAAAAAAGAAATTTAACTCATAAGACAGATATCTAGAAAGTAAAAATTACATGCAAAATAGTACAGTTTACTCTCTGTCGAGTAATATTCTGGGGAAATTCTGCGCCAAAAAATTAAAAATTCTGCACACACAGTATTTTAAAATTCTGCAAAATTCTGCATATTTATTTGTCAAAATAATACAATAAAATCATGACAATTTCAATTATTTTGGTAATTTATTTCAAAATATCTGCCAGAAAGAATGTCTGTAACAATAAAGACCCCAAAAAAGATTCTGATAAAATAATTTTGACAAATAGATTCCATACTAGGCATATTAATATAGAACTTGGAGTCCTTCATTTAAATTACAATACAGAACTGTATTAACCGCACCCATCAGAAGCAGTGCAAAGGCTTGGGCGGAGCTGGGGGTCAGAGGTGACAGAGGAGCTGAGGGAGAGGGAAGGAGCCTGGAGTGAACCTGGAGAGTTGCTGTGTGTGGATGGGAGAAGTATGGAACAGGTTTTTTGGGGGGGAGGAGGGTCAGGATTGTTAGGGAGTTGGGGAGCCTCCCCAATGCAGACCCTGGCTGATCCCAAACCTCTCCCATTTTTAGGCACATCCATCCCTGTCCCGCACCCCTAATCCTGATGGGTCCCTGCAGCCCCCTGCCCCATCCCCATGTGTTTCTGCAGTCCCACTCCCATGCAGCCCCTGATTCAATGCTGTCACCCACTAGCTCCTGAGCCTGCACTCCAGTCTGTCCCACACTAGCCATTCTGAACCCCAGTCTGTGACCCCCCCCCCCAGCAGCCCCGTGTGCCCCACTCTCTCTGTCCTGTTTTGAACTTCTGCTCCTGGGGGAATTCTGTGCCACTGCACACACACAATTCCCTCCTCCCCCCCCCCCGAAAATACATTCTGCCCCAGAAGTGCCTCAGTTCCACCTTTTGCCCACCAGAGGTCACCGTGGCACCAAAACAGCCACAGTGGCCTCTGCTGGGGGAAAGGCAGGACTGCAATACTTCTAGGGGAGAAAATATTTTCTGCAGAAAAAAATAAAATTCTGCGGGAGACATGGATTCTGCACATGCACAGTGGCACAAAATTCCCTCAGAAATAGAGTAAGAAATAGCACGCAGCTGTGCAACCCCAGAAGACCTGTGGAAAGTACACAATTCCTCCAAAACCACAAGGGAATATTTTGCATCAGCTCATTACCAAATTTAGCACACTCCTCTACTTGTGTCCAGCTTGCTCTGCTTGTGCACAAGTTGTGCATAGTACTCTGCCTAGGTATTTTGAAAGAGTTTCCAGTCTGAATATATACTTATCCTTAAGCACCCATCCCTATGTTTGTTCTGGAGAGCAAATGAGGACAAAAAATATCCTTAATAATTACACTACACCCTGCCACAGATGATCACAAATATCTAGATTACTCTGCCAACATGCCTGCAGTCACAAATGAAGTCAGGGGGACTAACTGGGCTTCAGTTATGCATAATGCGGGCAAGTGTAGCACAGTTGCGTTCTGCCAATCCATTTCCAACCTGCTCTGTAAGCCACACACTATTATTGATGTCCAAGCCTTCTTAGCAAAGATACACATCAATGCAATCTGGCATGGTTGGCTAAAACCACCTGCTCAACTTGCAGTGATGTCTTAAACAACCTTACACAATCTTCATACCATGCAACAGATAATACGAGATACTGCCCTTCCTACTTAAAGTGTAAACACCACAATTAGTATTTTACAGTGAAATTAGATCATAGGAATGTACCAGCTCCATAAATATAAGTAACTGGCTAGAGTTGTGGGGTGAGGAAAAGGAAACCATAGACCTGAAATGTGGGATGGATGCCGGAAGAATGAATCTTAAATTATGGTATTTAATCAAAAGTTAGTTTACAGACTAGAGGCCAACTTCACCTGGTGAAAAATGGATGTACTCCATTAAAGTCAACATAGATCCACCTGCTTTAGTCAGGGAGCTTTGCCCTACATTTTTATTGTACTATACTTACCACTGACCTTTGTCCCCAGATGTGTGAACTTATGTACTGTGCCTTTCAATAAAAAAGAATGAAAATGATTGTCTCACTTAATCTGAGGTCTTCTTTTCTACAGACCAGGATATGGCAGCACAGAACATGTATCTGTGTTGGTCAAGAGGCCAACACAGATACATGTATTGGTTTGTGAGATCTGGTGTAGTTAGTGGCTGCTGGTGAATGGGGGGGACGCAGGTACCAGGATCCTCCCAGTGACCTTCTTACCTTTCCTCCGAAGTTTGGGTCACTGCCATGAGTAGTTCTCATGGAGGAGGGTTTTGGTGGTGGATGGGGGAGGAGGAGACAGTGGAAAGAATAGGGAGCCCTCACTTCCCTCTCCCGCTACACTCCATCTTTTAGAATGGTGTCCCCTCTATTTTATTATGGTCCTGTTGCTTTCTCTCCCCCTCCAATCTAGCCATTAGCCTCTTATCTTTCTCCACCAATTCACCCACTCTCATTCATCAATTCACCCTATTCTTTCTTTCCTCCCTCATGCCCCCCCCCCCACCCATTCACCCACACTCACCCCTGCCAATCGAACCTGGCTCAGAATCCCCACAAGTTCCCAGTATTTTTTTCCTTCTACCCAATCTCCTCTTGCTCAGGAACACCCTTCCCTCTTAATTCCCCTACATCCACACACTTCCTGCCCTCCAAGCTCACTTGTTCTTGGACCTAAGGAAACAGGAGGAGAGAAGCAGAAATGAAAGTCTTTGACTGCAGGAAAAATGTGTGTAGAGAGTCCCATAGCCTGCTTTTGTGGAGTTAATCTGATTAGCCACTCATCGGCCATATTCCCTTCCCTGTGCCGCACCCCCTTCTGCCTGTAGCTGGAGCCACCTATTTTGTAGCAGGTAATACTGCACCCTGCAGTGCAGCAGCCTTTTCTATAGGTGCTACACACTTTCTGTGGTGGGACATAATCAGTGGGGCTCACCTACATTAGCCACTCAATGACCTGTTTCCCCTGGATGTAATGACAAATATGCCAACAAAATAAGATTATGTTACACTTTCTGCTTTACAAAAGGCTAAAAAAAATAGAACAGATTTTTTTTCTTGTAAGACACTATGGATCCCAGTTTTTCAGTTATTATGAGCAGGTTAAAGTCAATGGAGGCACTGCAGGTTTGGGTCCATATCATATGATGGTAGCCGTCCAATTCACTGTTCTGAATCATCTGATATAACCAATCCCTTTTTTCCTTCTCTTTCTATTATTAATAGTGTTTTAAAAGACCACATTTTAAAAAGCAAGCCTAAAAAAGCTACAGGCCCACTCTTCACAAATAGGTAATCCCAAAGGAGGAGTAAGACATTTGTAAATATGGGAGAGCTCGAAAAAACTAATCTGTAAAGCTATCAACAAACTGAAGCAAGAATAAACTCATTAAGCACCCGAGTATGCTGATGTAAAGCCAAGAAAGTGGGGGGAAATAGTCAAAGTATAAACTTACCTACTAACTTAGGGGGGTACAGGGTGAAACAATTGGCTGTGTTCTCTGTGTGGTAGATATGTTGCACTTGGCCTTACATTGCCATGCAGGGATGCACAGAGAGTTCTCGATTCATGCTCCAATTTTTGATTTTTGTAAGTGAATGTAAAGTTAGTGAAAGCTGCCAGTGGGATAGCATTGGGAAGTGAAGTTTCCAGTTTGTCAATGGAGCATATACAGCACAGGCAGCAGGGGTACACGCTTCCACACAGCGTGACAAAGGAATTAGCGTCTGTACCTTTCAGACCTTGTCCTCTGCTGAGACAACTGGGATGATGACTGATGATGCATACAGCTATTCACTACGAGCTGAACTGAGACCTCTAGGTTAATTTACCTATGCCACTGAAGAGCCATGGTTTGGTAGTGGCTTGCTGCTATTACTAACCTAGGCCAGTCTGCACCCAGTAGTATCAAGCATACATGTATACTAATTCCCATAAGTCATTCATTTCATAATGGTCTTCTCTTGGTGTTGGGGTGGTGGGGGGGAATGATGCTGATCCATAACTGGTAATGTTGTCTTTGGACTAGCTGCCAAAGGAGACAAAGTGTGTTGTAACTTTGTAGGTATCTTATCTTTGGACAGAATTAAGAGAAGAACATGTGCTATGTGGATGGTGTTTCTTGTGTGGCAAGCTTTTCCCTCTTGTAAATGGTGACTATCAGAGGAAAGGAGGAAGGAAACAAGATTATGTAAAAGTCAGAGTGTAGAAATGAACTGTTTTCCCTGCTCTTTTCCCCCCTGCACACAGAAATTTCAAACCAATGTAGCCCTCTGCCATGCAATGAAGATGGATATAAGGAATGCATCGATGGGCAAGCCAAATACACTTGTGTGTGTAAACCAGGCTGGCAAGGAGAGAGATGTGAAGAAGGTACAGTCCATATTGTGACTATGGTGGTAGTAACTGTTACTATGGCTGAAATTAGAGCATTATTAACAGTACCATATCTTTAAATAAATAAATGAGGCAGCAAATAGCCTCTCCTAGATTAAGATTTCTTGGGCTCCCGTGGTTTCCTTTCTGTGATATACCAGGGCACAATCCAAACTATTGAGTTGCTGTGTCATCCCAGGTCTGTAACCCAGGGACGGGGATGTCCTTCACAATGCCTTGCTACTGTGGCCTCTAACCTGGACTGCTCACAAATTGCCTCCAGCTGTGTCTGTATGTTCTGCAGCCAGCCAGCTACGCACTGACTCTTATAAATCTTAAAGATTACCACAGGGTGATCCCAACAAACACACTCCCAGTCTCAGATTTCCCCTCAGAAATACATGTCCTGTGTTGCCCAGCTCTCTTCTGGACAATACAGATACATTGAGTCCATTATTCCTTTAAGGGAACTACATGCACAACTTTTTACCCCAAATGAAATTACCCGGACAATTCAAATTGAACACACTGGATTTAGATAAAACAATAAAACAAGTGTATTAACGAGAGAGAGAGAGAGAGAGAGAGAGAGAATAAGTAATGAAAGATAAAAGTCAGACATTTTACAAGAAAAATATAGACAAAATGCTACTTGTGACTAACTGAACAAACTATATTAGATACAAAGAAAACTTCTCTCACCAGGGTGTGTCGAAGGAAACTCCATGCTGTTTCTTTGCTGAGATGTAAATTTTCCCCCGTGCCCTCTTTCCTACCAAAAAATGGCCACTTTGCTGGTAATTGGCCACCAGCCTTGTGTACATCTGGCTGAGGCATCAGCTTGACCTTTGTTTCCAAGGGACCGATTTCACCATTCCCCAAATTTTTCTGGAAAATATATTTATAAATTAGTCATGATTTCAGTTTATAACTTCATATATAATACTAGTGATATTACTGATCAGCAAATTTTAAGTTTTTAAATGATACTTCACAAGACATGACTTTTATAGAAGTTACTACAGTAGTGTATAGGGTGTGAACACGGATATATTCTGTTACACCTTCTAGATGTAAATGAATGTGAAGACCCCGCAAATAAAAATGGAGGTTGTAGCCATAGATGTATTAATTTTCCTGGAAGCTACCACTGTCTCTGTGATGACGGATACTACATGCTTCCAAATAAACAAGACTGCAATGGTAAGAAAAGACATTTAAAATACCATGGTATGTCAAAAAATTATGTTTGGATACTACCAATTAGAGAAATTAGGCCAAACTATAGCTATTGTCCCTTTAAATTTTCCCCACCTATTTCGAGCCAAATTCTGCCATCTGATGCATGTTTGATTTCCATTGATATGCCCAAATCAGTTCACTACTAGAGTTGTGTAAACCTTTTTACATGAACCCAGGCTAGTTTATTAATGAAACTGGGCTTGGGTCACAAATCCCAGACTTAAACCAGTTTCATAGCTACTTTTTTCCTGTTCAACCTCTGACACATTTGTCCCTTTTTTGTGGATCCATAGTACAACCTACAAAGTATCAAGGTATGCAGAAGGAGACTTCATTTGGGGGCAAGGTAAAATTCCCTGCAGAATTCTCTGGAAGTCCCTTACAAAGGAGACTATGCCAAACCTAGCAAGATCTGCCAGAATTGTGAGCCCCATGCCCCCCCCCCCTTTTTTGCCCTTACAATCTTGAGGCAGGATAAAATATCATGAGAGAAACTTTATTCTCAGTAACACTTCTGAATTTGTAGACAGGAATGAATGTATGATACATCCCAACATCTGTGGGACGGCACAGTGCAAGAACACCCCTGGCAAATATAAATGTGAATGTGCGGAAGGCTACACATATAATTCAACTTCAAAGAATTGTGAAGGTAAAGGCGTTTTTTTTTTAATAACTCCTGAGCCAGTTTGGGAAATCTGTCTATATGCAACTTACAAATTCTAGTTGATTTTGTTAAATTGTTGCATGATGAAATGCCTCCATGAACCTGGAATCAGCCATCTGCTACCATCTCTCCCAGATCAAGGACAATAGAGAGTTGTTAACCTGAAACAGTTCCCATTCAAATGGAAGTACCTGAGAACAATGGGCTGACTAAAGTTTAGTCAATCCAGAAGTGACAAGGGGTCCTGTGGCACTTTAAAGACTAACTAAAGTATTGAAGCATAAGCCAAACAGACACAGGCTTGCACTTCAGGGCTAAAAATAGTAGTGTAGACTGGAAGGAGATGGAGCCCAAATGTCTACACTGCTCTCTTTAGCCCTGCAAGCCCAACTCTCTGTTGCAGGTTGTTTTTTTTTTTTTTTGCTGCCTCGACATACTGAAAGGCTGAGAAGGGACTCAAAAGGGAAGCTTTTTGATTGCCAGATCAACTGGAGGTGAAGGATACTGACTGCAGGGCTCAGGGAAAGATCCAGTAATTGGGAGAAGAAGCCCTGAGTTGGCGTGGGATTCAATACAGGGGATTTGGAGCGGTGGAAAGATACCAGCTGAAATTCCAAAGAATGCTCAAAGGTGGCCAGGAAACTGAGGAATGGTGTACAGGTGTCCGTTGTTTTGCCTAGATCTGTATATCTCTTGTGCTGTCTGAAGTAAAGAGTGAGTGGGTTAGAAATCCCTCTGCAAAGTCAGTGTTACTTGCTTCAGTTATCACATATTTCTGAAGGGGTGAACTATTAACCAGTGGCTGACTACTCACAAGACTGAGCTCTAGGGAAGGGTTTTGCTTAAGCTACTGAAGTGTCTTGAGGGTCAGCAATCTTGCAAAGGGCCCAGTGCAGCTGGGCTGTCTGTGCAGGGATACAAGACAGAGTCTGTGCCCAAGAAGTGTGCCAGAGAGTCTGCAGCCAGAGATAGTAGCTGGAGCCTACTCTGTGATCATGTGGAGCTTCAAGGCACACAGGCCCAGCAAGTGGGTCTACCACAGCACCCTGGTGAGGGTCTAGCAGGGGTATCTCAACCAGGGCTGTTACAATTGCTACAATGTATAAAACAACTTTCTACCCTCTTCTATCGATATATTAATCACCACATTTTGTGTCACTGTCATTCAAATATTGGGTGCTTATTGATATTGAGTCAACTTGGCTGCTCTCCATAAAGGGTACAAATATAGTACTGGAGGGATTCACTCAAAAAATTGGGACCTGAGACCGCCATTTAGAAATGGTCCATTCCTCTCCCCTCACCCCATTACACCTCCTCCATGCAGTCTAACTTATGAGTTGTTAGACTGTCCCTTAAGAAATTTTCTGGGCAGAGAAGAGCATTTCTTTATGAAATGAGCATGTGGAAGAAAATGTCCATCCTCCTCCCCCTCCCCCCGAGAAAGTTAGCGTGTAGCTATTCATCCTAAAGTTGAATATATATTTAGCTAGTAGTAGAGCTATGAAAAGGCAAAATATTTATGAGTATTTGCAGATTTGATTCTGGATATTTTTGGTTCCACCAGCATTAATGTTTGCTATACAGTGGAAATAATGAAATTCCAACCAATGAAAAAAAGAAGGGGCTTTTAGGACTTTACCTTAGGAGGAAATTCGCTGGGTTTGCAGTTTAACACAAGCTCTTTATAGCACAGGAAGTGCTGTAAACACAAATGGTGACCTGCAGATACTTCCTTTTTATTATCACACACACGGACACACAAAAAGACTTAAAAATAGTTCTTTGCTGGCAGTGAGCATTTTACTCCATGTCTTTATGTGAAACTGTCTGGTGCCTTAAGTTTTACACAATAGCAGGATTTTGAAATCAGGCATCTGCTCTCCCTTGCCCAAATACTGGGGGGATTAAAGAGAGGATACTAACAGCTTTGTAACTGTGTATACTGGGATAAAAATGACACTAAGGTCTCAAGGAATGATCTGAAATTCTTTCCCCTTCCTCTCTTTCGTACATTTAGGTTGTGTGGGGTTCTCCTTAAGTGTAATTTTACTTTTAAAATTGGGATCCTGAAAGGTTGTGAAACTAAGGATATTAAAAAAGCAAAGTCTCACTTCCTACCAAGGATGTAATGCTGCTAAGCTTTCAGAATTGTTATAACGCCACAAAATGGGTCACCAAATCCTGTCTAAGGATAGGATTGTGCAGATCGACAGCAATTTAGCCTGTATGAAGGTGTTAGGTAAAATAGCAAGTCCCTACTCACCTCTCCAGCACCCGAGATTCGTGCGGAGTTGGTATAGGGCTCACAAACTGTCAGAAACCACTTACACAGACATCAATTCATTGATCAATGGGCTCACACTATCCCTAGCTCAAAGCTTCTCAGTGAGTGTGGCAATTTTATTAGGGGCAGGCATCAATATTTATACACAGAAGTAAACAAAGTAGTTAACAGGTCATAATGGTCATGCATAATCAATCAAGATTCTGCTGGGTGAATCCAGTTAAAACCAGTGTTATAGTTGCACAAGAACTGCTAATTGGGAAGACAATGGAAACATGGCTGCCGAGGTGGGGAAAAGGTCAGGGGCTGCCAGCATGTCAGAGCCTAGGCTGATAGTTCAGACAGAGCCACAAAGCCAGAGTAAAGTTCAAACTCAACAAAGGTTGGCAACATCTAGGTTTCAGTTATCATGTTGAAGGGCCAGATTCACTCCCCTGGATCAGTGAAGTCAAAGTTACACCCACATGCGCATCCCCACACACAGAGCCTATAGTGGTAGCTGCTGCAAAGGGAGGAGGTAGGATTCTCCTCCCCTTAGTACCTGGAGAGGGCTGCTGCAGTGTCAGCCTCTCCCTCTGTTGGGGTTCTGGGAATGGAAAGCAACTGTGAAATCCTGTCAGGGTTCATAAACACCCCTCCAGTAGAAACTGCCTAAGATAGGTACTGACTCTGCCCATCCCCTTCCGACCACTTGTGTGGCTGCACCAGCCCACTACAGACACTCTGGCAAAGCTGGTCTTGCTGGAGACTAGCACTTCCTGCACCCCCTTCCCCTCCAAGCAGACAATGCAGCTCTGGGCTCCTTAATAGCCAAGTGGTTTTTGCTTTTAATCAGCCTAAATTGCTATCCATAGTCTCCTCTTAAACTGTGTGGGCTTTGCAGCTTGGGAAGATTACTATGTCAGTCAGAGGTAACCTCTCCCTCATGTGTGACTGTATGGAACTGATTTTGGCCTTATGTGAACAGACTGTCTCTGCTCCACATAATTGCCATGTATACTGTTAGGACTGTAGTAACTCTTGCATCTTGTGAGACTCTAGGTGGAACAAGAGGATAGTGGCCCAGAACAGGTAGTACTGATATACAGGTGGCAGGAGTTCATTTATGTCAATTCCTCTTCTGCGTTGCTCTGTAATTCTCATCCATGCAGCTCAACTTTGTAGCTTCTCACATATCAGTTTTGCCCTGGCTCGTTGCACGGTTTCCATAACAGACTAGCTGGGGTTGTTCATCCAGAAGGCAATGTAAATTTCAGGCTGGAGAGGGCCCTTTAATATTTTAATACATCCCCACCATCACCACCGACAGGATTCACATTCCAATACAGAACTGTCTTGCCCATTGTTGCATTAACTTAATGTACTTGTCTTTAGAACATTAAATGATTGTTCAGTCTGAGTCTCATGCAATGTCCTTCTGTTTCGCTGCAGATGTGGATGAATGTGCTGAAAACACTTGTGCTCAAGAATGTGTAAATTCTCCAGGAAGCTATTCCTGCTATTGTGATGGCAAGAAAGGGTTCAAGCTTTCTAAGGACAGGAAGCACTGTGAGGTAAAGTTGCATGACGTGGGCTTGCTGGGGAAGTTGCAGAGTTGGGTGTTTCTCATGACAGGATGAGGTAGTTTAGGAAAAGTACCAAAGCCACTTTCAAAATTGCAGGGAAAATGCTGCAGGCTTTGAATTGGGTGCATGCTTCACAAAACAAATCCAGCAGCTCATTTCACAGGGATTTGGATATCACTCGGTCCAGGTTCAGTTCCAAGAGAAATCTGCCTCATGTAGCCTTTTTCTACCCTTGTCACCCAAAATAAGCCCCACACCCTCCCCCCTCTAGAAGGAGGATCCTCCTTGGCTTAAATGTCAAAATGGAGGCCTCAGCCTCATTTTGAAAGCATGTTCACATATTTCCCAGATTTTTCTTGCCACAAGAACCTCTTCCCACCTAGTCTCTCAGAATGACTCCTGGAAAAGCTCAGTTTGAGGGGGTTTGAGTTGATTGTTTTGCACAGTTTCAGTTGTCATGACTTTTTTTTTTAAAAAAAAAAGAGGGCCAAGCAGTGAGTGAATAGTTTCACCAAGTGCTAAAAACTCATTTCCCATCCAAAATTTTAAACTCAAAGAATTTTCAAATTCACACTTCTTAGTGGAAGAAACAGTGGGACTACAGAGGAATTCAATGAAAGCATTTCTTTGTGAAGGCTTTTCTTTATACTACTTTGGCAGGAGCAGGCAGGTTGGGACCTGTAAGTGTGTTCAAACAGCTTCCACCAAAAACAAATCTTTGCCACAGTATGATGTAGTGAGGCTTAAATGTTTCAAAGATCAAAGCCTGCTATTGTGCTAGAACATATTTACTAGAAGTTTGGAATTTTTAGTGACTAAGTTTTAATACTTAGACAACACAGGGAGTAATTCCATTCCCTACTTATAATGAAGTGGGAGGGCAGTCGCCTATATTCCCCATTCAACATTACTCCTAATGCTGTTGAATGAGAGAGAGGTTTTAGGAACCCTTAGGATTAAGGCTAAAGAGGCTGACCCAGTGTGTGGAATAAAATCTGTATCATCATCATCATCAGTATCACGGCAAATCCTAAAGGGATATGTCCTCTTTGCAGATCAAGTGCATCACCTGGTGTATAAAATAATCAGTGATTAAGGTCCACTTCTTACATATAATATTGTAATACAGCAATTGTTCCACTACAGTCAATGGAATTGCTGCACCATGAAAATTGTGTTAAATGAGAACCAAGCTCAAAGAATTTTGGGAAGAGTAGCATTAACTGTGAGCTAGACCAGTGATTCTCAACCAGGGTTATACGTATTCCTGGGGGTATGCAGAGGTCTTCCAGGAGATACATCAACTCATCTAGATATTTGCCTAGTTTTACAACTAACTACATAAAAAGCATTACCAAAGTCAGTACAAACTAAAATTTCATACAGACAATGACTTGTTTATATTGCTCTATGTACTATACACTGGAATGTAAATACAATATTTATATTCCAATTGTTTATTTTATAATTATATGGTGAAAATGAAAAAGTAAGCCATTTTTCAGTAATAGTATTGTGATACTTTTGTATTTTGAAGGCTGATTTTGTAAGCAGGTAGTTCTTAAGTGAGGTGAATTTTGGGGTATGCAAGACTCAGACACCTGAAAGGGGTACAGTAGTTTGGAAAGGTTGAGAGCCACTGAGTTACACTGTCCAAGTGCAATGTGTATAATAAACACAGCAGTGTTTCACACCCAATTTCTTTGGTTGAGCTGCATCTGTGTAGGACAAATTATCTGCTGTGAGATTTAAGTATAGGGGATTCAGTCAAAAATAAGTTCCAACTGTCTTTTTACATCTGACATCATTGTGGCATGATAAGAGACACAAAAATAGCAGTGCACATTGGGTAGTAACTGAAATGGCAATATAGTCATACGTCTGACCTATTTGAACTAGGGTGATCAGATAGCAAGTGTGAAAAATCAGGATGGGGTAGGAGGTAATATATAAGACAAAGCCCTGAATATTAGGACTGTCCCTATAAAATTGGGACATCTGGTCACCCTAATTTAAAATGATATATTATCCCTATATACAAGGATCACGATCTAGCACTGCAATACAGAAAGTATGTAAACTTCACATACAGCAACACTGAAACAATGTAGGCCAGGAAATGAAGAATACCTTTCCCAGTGAAGACTGAAAAGTTTAAATAGGCAGAATGTCATTACCCAAATTTGATTTTGGCCAGGACACTGGAATTAACCTCACGGTCTTACCTGGGACTAGTTGTGACTAGTGGCCAGGACCTAAACTTTTCATGTGTTCAGAGAAGATACCACATCAAAAAGCATTGCACTTCCCCTTCCACTATGCTGTATATTAGTTCAGTTCTGCCTCAGAGGAAAGTGTGATGCTTACTCAAATCAAGACCACTTTGTGCATCACCCTAGATGTTTTAGATTTCACCCATCCACCTATCATCTCAACCAAACTGCTTAAATTAAGAGACCTGAGATATGAGAATCCTAACGTAAGATGGTAGGGATGCAGGTTGAAAGGAAGTGGTCTAGCTTGGCTGTATGCCTTGATTTGAATATTAAACACAGTGCAATTACCAACTCAAATGAAAGTTGGAATCTACGAAACTATGTTATGACATTTTTAGCCATTAATATTTTTGATGCATGGATAATGTAGAAAAATAAAATTGTATTTGTACTGAGGTATCCAGATTATTCAAGTATACTAAGTATCGAGTGCTTCAGGAAAATGTAACAAGCTAAAATACATTAAGAATTGAGGTTAATCTGTGAAATAGCATTACACAAAGTTATAACATGGTGATTTTTCCCTTCATTATTTCCAGGCTGTTCCAGTTTGTGTCCCTCTGAATCTTGAAAAGAATTATGAATTGCTTTACCTGGCAGAACAATTTATAGCGACCCCTGTGCTGTACTTAAGGTTTAGATTGCCAGAAGTCACCAGGTGAGCATTTGATAACACTGTGCCTGGAAGTTCTGGGGATTTGTTTCCCTTAATTCCCAGAGGGTGGCAGAAGGACTGTGGATTGCATGAAGAATTCACAACATCTCCTCACTGGATAAGACACCTTGTATCATTGCGGGGGGAGGACAAATGAACTTAGGTTCCTACATGTAATAGCATCTCAGTGGAGGCTGGAGTTATTTGAAAGTGACAGGAGTGAGGTGCTTAGAACCACTTTACAGTACCACTTAGTGATCATATTATATCCTTGAGCAACATCTTTAGTATAGTTCCTTCCAGTAACTCATTGGCTCAGCTGGCTCTTAAGCAACCCTTTCCATCAGACAGGGGCCAGTAGCAATTGGCTGACACATCCTCATAGCAGAGCAGGGAGCCCATTGGTGTGGTCTGTTGGAGACACAGTGGACCAGCATGAGCTCAACAGTGGGTGAAGAGCCAGATTCCTCCTGCAGTGACAGTCAGCTGGTTGCTGCAGTTGAAAACAGAGATATACAGACCAAAAGGGAAGCAAAATAAACCTTGGAAGGAAGAGAATCAAATCAATCCTGAGACTGGGTGGGAAAAGTTGGAAAATGGATCAAGGGGAAGAGGAGATAATGTGAACTGGATGGAGGCCTCGAGCAGTTTTTGGAGTGAATGAGATTTCTTAGGAGAGGAAGAAAGATGGTGTCTCACAATGACAGAAGCTTGCTGCCTCTCCGAAGGGAAGAGAAAAACATGTGGAAGATGATGGCAGAGATATAGAAGGATATAGAGGCCAGGGGCCAGTCTTGCAAACTAACTCAAAACCTGCTCTGAAGAATACCCTCTGGGGGTAAGTTTGCAGGGACATTTTGATCCAAACAGTGTCTATGGTATTTCACAGTAGGCAAATTTCAAATATTCCTCCCCCCCCCAAAGTATTGTCATTCCTTTTTCAGTCCTTAAAATCAGATGTTGTTATAGAAATGAAAATGCATCTCGCAGTGTGTAGTTGTATATCAAAATGATACGCCTCACGTGATGGTTGTGCAACTCTTATGCAGGAGTCACCAGCTGTAGCATGCTGTTCAAGTACTGAGAAAGCAAACGGTCTCCTGTGCTTTCTCCTACAATATTCCAGGCCACACAATAGTGTCTTGTTTTACTCTAGCATCAATTTGGAGGATTTCCCCCTCAGAGGTCACTGTCTTAGAATGATTGCTAATGTTAGTAAGCTCTATATTGCACTTCAGTTTGCTCATTGTGGCACTTGAAAATGCAGGGTTGCCTTTGAGTCACTGTCTGAACAATTTTGGAGGCGCCAACAGCAGAAGCTGCTGCATTTGTGATTTTTAGTGCCTAAGATTTAGATTCAGAGCATAAATATCCTTGTGCCGTGTCCTTGTGCCGTGAATCAAAGGTGACCTGGAATTAATGCTCTCCTGGAAGATTTTTGAAAAATTTGAGTGTCCTTAGGAGCTAGCCTCTTAGAGAGTTACATATAAGCTCAAAATAAGGAGTTTTGATAGAACCATGTTTGAAAGTCAATGTGGTGTAGTGACTGGAGATCTGAACGTGGAATCAGGGCACCTGGATTCTGTTCCTAGCTCTGCCACCCACCTGTTGTGTGCCTTTCACAAGTCACTTCACCTCTCTGTGCCTCCATTTTCCACTTAAACCCTTCCTCTGACTTGTATATTTAGTCTGAAAACTCTTTGGGACACTGAGCTTCTCTCATGTTTGTACAGCCCCCATAACATAACAGGGTCTATAGTTTCTACCATAATATATATAAACAATAATAATACCACCACTACTATCACTGTAGTGCCTAGGAGCCCTAGTTATGAACCAGAACCCCATTGTATTAGACACTGTACAAACAGAACAAAAGGAGCTACAATTTATGCAAGATCATGCAAATGCTACCAATATACAGATCTTATTCCCTAAACAGAATAAAGGTAAACAGGGAACTTTCAAGGTCAGTAATGATGAAGCACATTTATAGAAGATGCTTGTGATAGATTTTTTCCTGGCACTCCTCACCATAGTACTGAAACACATCCCAAACAATTTACTTTTTCTTACAAAACACCTGTAAAGTAAGGGCAACGCTATCCCCGCTTTGACGACGGGGAACTGAGAGAAAGCCATTAGCCCTAGGTCATGCAGGAAGTTTGTGGTAGAGGTGGGAGTTGAATCCAGCACTCAAAATCCCAGTCAACTACCTTAAGCACAAGACCATCATTCCTCTGGCATCAGATGAACAACATCCTATAGCTACTGAATTCTGCCTATGATAGAGCATAGGCAGCCATTGGACCTGTTCGGATACAGAGTTGTCATTTGGAGATTAATATTTGCCCGTGTCGCTAAATTAATAGTATATTGCACTGAGCTCTTCACTGTCTCATGTAACCTCTTCCCATGATTCTGATCCTTCTCTCATGACTCAGATTTTCAGCAGAATTTGATTTCCGGACATATGATACAGAGGGCGTTATACTATATGCTGAATCCTCTGACGGCACAGCATGGTTCTTGCTTGCACTTCGTGATGGGAAGATTGAGATTCAATTCAAGAATGAACTTGGAACAAAAGTCACCAGTGGTGGGAAAGCCATTAATGATGGTTTGTGGCATATAGTAAGTTTTTTTTCTAATACCCTGTGACTTGTCAGCACTCTCAGGTGAAGTTGGGAAAAATTATAATAGTGACTTAAAAAAAAGTTTCAAAATGATTCCATAAAGATCCCAGATTAAAAGGCTATTAAGAAAGGTACAGTGGTAGCATTAGCAACCTTCCAAGTTGCCTTGTGATACAAAGAGCCACTTTCTGAATGGTGCTTGGGGCCTATTCAGTAATACTAGTGCATGCATTTGCATGTAAACATAGTTATTCTGATGCAGGTGGTGTGTGGGGTTGTTATTCCAAACACACTTGTTATTTTATGCTGGTCAATGCAGCTTGATCCATCAAATCAAGGCTTCCTGCCTCCTAATTAAAGAAAATCTTAGTAAGTTTAAATCCCCAATTGCGGAGTATGGTGTGCCCAGAGCTACTCCAACTCAAGCCAGTAGGAGTCTTAACATGAACTTTACTGGGAACAGGGTCTGTTCAATATACCTACTACATACAGAAAAAGAACACTATTGAGATTGCGAAGTCAGCCACTTAAAATTTAGGAAATGCCAGAATTAAGGTTACATGGGCAACCTTAATTCTGTCATTTCCTCATTTTTTCTTCATCACTTTCCATCCTTCTTTTAATATTGTTTTTTTAGAAAGAAAAAAAATCAAACCCGAACAATTTTATGTACAATGCCCCCCCCCCCCCCCCCGAAAAATCAGCAACACTTTTGAACAGGGGACTTTCAGCCCTGTCTCTACCACTAAAGTACTACGGTGCTATGCTAGCCACAGGAGCATGAAGTTGTCCTCTGTGAGGAGGAGGCACAACACATGGAGACAGAGGGTTGCAGATCCAAGAAGAGCCCTATTTATCGACCGCATCACTGAGTTTTGGCAGATTCTGAGAAAGACTGTGGCTACGGGTGTGTCTACACAATAGAGAGTGCTTCCCTGTTTGAGTAGGTTACACACTAGCTCTACTTGAGATAGCTCACTAAAAATAGCAACAAGGCTCCAGCGCCATGGGTCAGGGTAGCTCCCTGAGCACATACCAAGGGAGTTCATAGATTCCAAGGCCAGAAAGAGACCATTGTGATCATCTAATTTGACCAGCTGCATAACACATGTTGTTGAACTTACCACAACCCTGGGTAAATTGTTCCAATACTTAATTACTCTCACTGTACAAAATGTATGCCTTATTTCCAGTCTGAATTTGTCTAGCTTTTTTCTTTGTTAAATATTTGTGCCCCAGATAGGTATTTACAGACTGTAGTCAAGTCACCCCTTAACCTTCTCTTTGTTAAGCTAAATAGATTGAACTCTTTGGGTCTACCGCTATAAGGCATGTTTACTAACATTGTTCTGGCTCTTCTCTGAATCCTCTCCAACTTTTCAACATCCTTCCTCAATTGTGGACAACAGAACTGGACACAGTAGTCTAGCACTGGTTACACCAGTGCCAAATAAAGAGGTAAAATAACCTCTGTATTTCTACTTGAGATTCCCCTGTTTATACATGCAAGGATCACATTAGCCCTGTTGGTTGCAGTAAAAGTTAATGTTCAGCATGTTATCTGCCCCACCACCCAAATCATTTTCAGATAGAGAGTCCCGCATCCTGTAAACATGGCCTACAGTCTTTGTTCCTAGATGTATACGTCTGTATTTGGCCACATGAAAATGCACATTATTTGCTCAGTGCACCAAGCACCAAGCACATGAATACAACACACCAGAAGTGTGTTGGTGACCTGTCTTCTTTGTTATTTACCACTCCCCAATTTTTTTTTTCATTTGAAAACTTTATCAGTGATATTTTTATTTTTTCTTCCAGGTCATTGGATGTTAAATAGTGTAGGTCAAAGAACAAATGCCTTCAGGACCCCACTAGAAACACCCCTGTTCAATGATGATTCCCCAGATAGAATTGCATTTTGAGATCTATCAGTTAGCCAGTTTTCAATCCATTTAATATGCCAAGGTTAATTTTATATTTTTCTAATTTTTTAATGAAAATGTGTGATTCAACATCAAACATCTTACAGAAGCATAAGTATATAAACACTACTACATAATAGTACGTCAACACTATTACCTTTATCAACCAAGCTTGTAATCTAATAAAAAAAAAGATATCAAGTTACTTTGACAAGATCTATTTTCAATAACTTATGTTGATTTGCATTATTACATTACCCTCATTTAGTTCTTTATAGAGGCCCATATTAGGCACTGCATTATCTTGCCTGGGAAAAATGTCAGTTGACAGACCTATTAAAAACCTGGGTCATCCCATCTACCCATTTTAAAAACTGGCACAACCATTAGCTTTTTTCCGGTCTTCTGTACCTTTCCTAGTGTTCTAAGTGCTTTACTGAAAATAAACATTAATGGTCCACCAACCTCCTTGGCCAATTCCCTTAAAACGCTTGGGTGAAAGTTATATGGACCTGCGGGTTTTAAAAATGTCTAACTTTATCAGCTGCTGTTTAACATCCTCCTGACATACTAATGTACTGGAAAAAGTGTTATCATCATATGATGAGACCACATTATGTTTTTTTCCAAATACATAACAGATATTTATTGAATACTTCTACCCTTTCTGCATTGTTATGGATAATTCTACCATTTACACTAGTCATGATCCAATACCATTGTCAGGATTCTTTTTTTATCCTAATATACTTAAATGCCTCATTTTTGTCCTGAACTCTGCTAACCATAGTTTTCTCCTCATGTCACTTTGCTTCCCCTATCAATTTTCTACAATTCCTAACTTTTGAGTTATATTCAGCACTATCAACTTCCCCTTTCTTCCATTTGTTACATATTATTTTTAAAGTTTTGTATAGTTGCCTTCAGATTCTTCTAAGCCAGGTTTTTTTTAAACCAATATGGCCTTCTCCCTTTATGATGGCTTTTTGGACAGCTAGTAAAGTCTTGTTAAATAAGCCCCCAATTATCCATTCACATTTTTTTTTATTAAGTTTTTCCTCCCAGCTTATTTGGCTCATGATTCTTTTCACCTTTGTGAAATTGGCCCTTTTAAAGCACCAAGTTGGGCAAGAGTGTACTCAGGCAGCTAGCAACTTGTGCTGCTATAGCCACACTACTATTTTTAATATGCTAGCTTGAACAGACCTGAACGTATGTCAGCTGCTGTGTAGATGTACCTAAATGGAGGAGATTTAGTTCTGCCATATTGTTTCCTGGTCTTCAGTCTAGTGCACCTTCCCTAGACCAAAAGGCATTTTTGTGGGTAACATCAACAGCAGCAGATGAATTCCCCTCCCCTCCTTTTTTGTCTGTGTTCCCTCAGGAGGTTCAGTTCTTTGTGGCACGCTGAATGAGATCCAGAGGAGCATGCTCAGTCTGGATGGAATGTTGAGCAATTTTAGAATCAAGTGCCTAACGATGTCTACTAAGTATAGGTGACGACTCTGTGGGAACTCTAGCCTGGGAGCACCCACAAGGAAAAGTTAGCAGGTGCTTAGCACCCCCCTGCAGCCAAGCTCTCCCCACCCCATCCTTGCTTCCTCCTCCCCTGAGCGTGCCACATTCCCACTTCTCCACCTACCTGCCAGTGCTTCCTGCCCAACTACCTCCAAACAACTGTTTGGCGACGCTTTGGACTTTTCAGGAGGAAGGGGGAGAAACGGGGGACACGGTGCACTCAGGGAAGGAGGTGGAGAAGAGGCGGGAAGGGACTTGGGGGTAGGGTGGAATGGGGGTGGGGCTAGGGCAGTGCAAGGGTGGAAGAGGTGGAGAAGGAGTGAGGCCAGGGGCAGGGTAGGGAGTCGAGAACCCACCGGGCAAATGAGAAGTCAGCGCCTATGCTACTAAGTGGAACACAAACTGAAAAATTGTGGTTTTCCAAAATCGTATCATTCAACCAAGTATAGGTTTCCTATAGAAAGAGAAAGACCTTTGCCTTTCAAGTTTATCCCTCTACCCAGTTTCAAAATCCTGCTGAAAACCATTAGAATATTTAGAAAAAGAGAAAGGCAGGTTTCTGGATGGTGGGTTTCTGTTTTTTAAATACCAAGATATGTTAGGCAACCTTAACATAAGGCTCACTATTCTTCCCTCTGTCATCAGTATGTTCAACATATATAGTACTATGTATATTGTATATTATTTTTAATCCTAGGTCTCAGTGGAAGAATTAGAACACAGTATAAGTGTAAAAATAGCAAAAGAAGCGGTGATGAATATTAATAGCCCTAGAAATCTGTTCAAACCATCAAATGGCTTCCTGGAAACGAAGGTGTACATTGCAGGATTACCTCGCAAAGTTGACGACACCCTCATTAAACCGGTAATTTAAAAACACCTTCTGATTAAGGCTGCTTTTTTGTTCGCTTCTCCTTATATGGTGGTTACCCATGTGTCACTGGGGAGACAAAATACAGGGAGGTATGGAGGTAGAAAATGAAAATCCCATTGGTGGCATTTTTGTTTGACAATGAGTACGCCTGAAGCTTTGCGATTTGCCCATTTTCGGGTTTTAATTATAGAATCACAGCAATTAAAGATGTCTCAGGTAATCTAAGATGTTTTCCAGGGTCCTATGCAGGATTGCACCTGAGAATACATTTCCTAATCTCATTTTAAGACTCCCAGGCAATAGGGCCATGGGTAGTTATCTTGGAAGCATAATGTACAATTGTTCCCTTTGCCAGACTGTGGCACAGGAGGCCTAAATCACCTGACTCACCCTTCTCAGCTGCTATAGGCCCCTGCAGCCCCCTCTCGCACAGACCCGGTAATTATCACAGTAACTGGCAATCTTAGCAGAGAGGCAACAAATGAATGGACTATGAAGATGGAATTTTTTTTTCACCCTACAAAAAGGAAGTCTCCATTGCCATTACTCGCCGGGCTTGTCTTCACTACGCTGGGAGGGATCGATCTTTTGGCGATCGATTTATCGCGTCTCATCAAGACGTGATAAATCGATCGCGAGCGGTGCCCCTGTCGACTCAGGAACTCCAGCTTGCCAAAAGGCGGAAGCTGGAGTTGACGGGGGAGCACGCCACCAACTGCCGCCACCGTGAGGACGGCAGGTAAGTCGGCTGTACATACACCAAATTCAGCTATGTTATTAACGTAGCTGAATTTGCGTATCTACAGCCGATCTGCCCCCTAGTGAAGACCAGCCCATTCAGTGTCTATTCTTCATGTCTATCCAGCACCTTCAAATATACTAGAAAATTTACATTTGAAAACAAGCCATTAGTCCACTAAAAAAAAGTTGCAATATTTCATTTTTTAAATAATCCATTCTTGCTTGCAGTGTGACAGGCAGGAAAAAAGGTAAAAATGTTTAACTGCTTCTAGAATATTTTCACATTGGATAAGAGAATATTTATTGAGAAATATTGTTTGGGCTGACGTGTCAAAGTCTCAGCAAACAAACAATACTAAGAGCCCTGGCCCCCTAGCTATAGCACAGCAAACACGGCCGGGCAGAAGAGGAAAGTTTGGCTACAGCATGTTTGAATTTAAATTTTGAAGCTGTCTACTCTTTGCTTGCCGGTGATACCAAATTGGAAAAGCTTATTGGCTCAGCAGTGCTGACTGAAAGCTGGGCTACTGTACATGCCTTTGATTTCAAAGGGACACAAAGTGGGTGAGGGTGACAAAATACCAGTGAGGTAATATCTTTTATTGGACCAACTTTTGTTGATGAGAGAGACAAGCTTTTGAGCATATACACAGCTCTTCTTCCAGTCTGGAACAGGTAGGTACTCAAGAGTGTCACAGCAAAATACAAAGTGGAACAGATTGTTTAGCGTAGGTTGTTAACACAGTCTAAATGACTATTCAAGGTGAAGTGGTCCCTTAACACTTTCCAGTGATGGGATAATAAAGTGTGGAGGGGAGTTAGTAGGCTACAGATTTTTGTAATAAACCATAAATCAAGTGTCTTAATTAAGACCATGATTTTTAGAGTCTAGTAAAGTAATCAATTTAAGCTCCCAAGCTCCTCTTTTCAAGGTGTTGTGCAGGAGGACGAGGACTGAGAGCTCAGAAATGGAGATTGTTTTGTGAAAAAGGTGTTTGTGATCGGGTAATACCAAAACATTTATCTTTTTACCTTTTTTTTTCTATGTGAGGTCATTCAAGAGCATAGTGATGTCTAGTTTCACCCACATAGTTGTTGGGGCATTTGGAGAAGTAGATCGCATAATGGAACGTGCCACTGAAACATCCCTGGGAGAAACTGCTTCACTGCAGAAAAAAATCCCTCTGGTTGCTCACCCCTAGTTGTCACCTACCACTCCACATTGGAAACCATATGGGGGTATCATTAAACAATGATAATCCATACTCAATGGGGACCACATCTTGAAAGAAATCTTTTGTGAACTCCTACTTCAAATGACCCCTTAACTTCATAGCAGAAGCAAGTTTCCCACACTCCTCAACTTAAAGCAGCGCCAGACCCTGCCACAAAAATAGATGTAAAACCTGCTGACATATCTCCGCTGCTACAATAATCACCCCCCTCCAACACATCTTTCATGAGCCAAAGATCCTACCCAGAGCCCTCCCTTGGGTAGGACAAAGTGGGGAACTGCTCCGGGCCCCACACTGGGAGGCCCGGGTGGCTGGTGCAATTGTCCGGCACAGTCGGTTCCAGAAGAGACGGTTCAACCCAGGCCCCGCACCCCACCAGGGATGGCCCTGATCTTACCCATGCCTATCACAATGTGTGTACCTCATCCAGTGCATTAAATACCCCCAATGATAAAAGACAAAAGTACTACATTACCCAAGGGCAAACACTAATCACAAAACGATCACTTCATATCTGACCTATCAATCCTCGTCCTCTAAAGGTGCAAAACACTTTAAAAAAGATGAGCCTGGGAATTTATTGATAACTTTGCTAGACATTATACGTAATGGTTTTAACAAAGATTCTGGATTGCTGGTTTACTACAATAATCTATAACCCACACAGTAATCCTCCTCTTTTTTGTCCCATGACTGGCAGGGTGCTAACAGACCACTTCACCTTGAATGGTCTCTTAGATTATGTGTTAACTACTTATGCTAACCAGTCTGTTCTACCTTTTATTTAGCTGTGAGACTCTGAGGGCAAGTCTGCACTACAAAATTAAGTCAACTTAAGTGATGTCAGTGAACAGCCACCACAGTAATCACATCGCTTTTGCATGGCCACATTACTCTCCTTGCAATGGTGCACATCCTCACCAGGAGAGCTTGCACTGATTTAACTGTCATTGGGGGGGGAGGGAGGGGGCATTTGGTACGGTTCTGAAAGGCAGCAACAATCAATGTAAGCAATGACCTAATTACATTGACCTAAGCGCTATGCCTCTTGCAGAGGCGGAGTTATTAAGTCAGTGTAGTGGATGAGTTACATTGGTGGGAGCTACATTTTAGGCCATGTCTACACTACTGCTTATGTTGGCAAAACGTATGTCGCTCAAGGATGAGAAGAAGCTGTATTGGCACAGCTGTGCCACTATAAGGTCCGTAGTGTAGACAGCCTCGGTGTAGATGGTTACAGAGTTAGGTTAATGTAAGGCAGCTTACGTTGACCTCTCTCTGGAATGTAGACCAGGCCTGAGTACTTTTCTCAGACCTAAAGAGCTCTGTGTAAGCTCAAAAGCTTGTTTCTCACACCACCAGAAGTCAGTCCAAGAAGAGATATTACCTCTTCCAGCTTGTTCTTGCTAATATCCTGGGACCAACATAGCTACAACACTGCAAACAACAATTTGATTCAAAGACAGCTCTGAAGATCAGTGTAGTAATCTAGGGCATTGATATAACTATGCTTTACTGACCACCAGAAATAAATTGTCATGTCAAGTAACTCATTCTCTGTTGATTAACAATGTTTCTAGAGCAAATCTGTATGCAACACAAAAATCTGAATGTAACCCTTCTGCAGATTAACCCTCGACTTGATGGGTGCATTCGTGCCTGGAACCTGATGAATCAGGGGAGTTCAGGCATAAAAGAAGTTATTCAAGAAAAACAAAGCAAACACTGTTTAGTAACTGTGGGGAAAGGGTCCTACTACCCTGGCACTGGCATGGCAGAATTTCATATAAACTACAGTAAGTATTTTTCCGCCTTCTCCAACATGTCTTTATGCTGGACTGATGATTGAATTAGTGAATGGCAAGAGAATATGGGCTTCCCTCATGCATCCTTGACTTGGGGAAGTCATAAGGAGTTTTGCTTGAGTAACGAGTGTAGGTTCTGGCCTCACATGTTATCAGTTTAATTTCTGCAAAGACCTCTATTAGGGTGGACTTAATCAAACGGGTCTTTTCCATCTCTCAAGGGTCTGATTCTGCTCCCATTTTATCAATGGAAGTTTTGCTATTGACATCACTAAGGCCATGTCTACACTGCTGGCTGGATCGGCGGGTAGAGATTGATCTATTGGGGGTCGATTTATCACGTCTTGTCAAGACGCGATAAATCAATCCCCAAAGTTGACTCTGGAACTCCAGCTCGCCAGAAGGTGCAAGGCAGTCGACGGGGAAGCCTGCTGTCGACCGCTGCCGCCATGAGGACGGCTGGTAAATTGACCTAAGATGCGTTGACTTCAGTTACGTTATTCACGTAGCTAGAGTTGCGGATCTTAAGTCGACCCTCCCCGCTAGTGTAGACCTGGCCTGAGAGTGGTTTGAGCCCCAAATGAGCTAGTGATATGGAATTATGTTCAAGCAAGAAACAGGGCAGGTGCTGATTGTGCTACTAAGTAACATGGTGCATTATTAGTCTGAAATTATGAAGAAAGCAGTTAATAAATATGGACATCCCTTTTAGCTGCTGAACTTGCAAACACTTTAGCACCTGTATAACTTTTACTCATGTGAGAATTCCCACTGGAGCAATAGGACTATTCCTGTGTATGATGTTAAACTATCAACCTTCTGCTCAGTAGCAAAATTTTATGAGCAACCTGTTCGGCTTTTTCTGGCTTAACTTTATAAACAACCCTCTTATGAACGTGGCAGTGAGAGGGGGGTAAAAAATAAAAAAGGAAGAACAGGAAGCTGAAAAGGCAAGGAACAAACCCAAGCTTAAAGTGTCTCTTTGTATATGTTTAATATTAGAAACTTTGGGGAAAACTAGGAATATAAAGCTCATCTTTTCACAGCAGATTTAGCCTTATTTTTCATAGTGGGAATGTAGAGTAAATTGTAGGGGGGAAATGCTTGTAAATAACCAAAAAGGATTTGGATGCTTGAAGAAGGTGTTTTTTGCGTTCATTAATTTCATTCTTTTTTTTTAAACAGATAATCTAAACAATGACAAAGAGTGGCTAATAAACATCACATTGACTATTCGCCCATCCACAGGCACTGGTGTGATGTTTGCCTTGGTCTCTGGCGAAACAGTGCCTCTTGCTTTGTCCATAGTAGACTCCAACTCCCCTAACTCACAGGTGATCTTAATGTTATCACAGTAACTCTGGGTCAGATCCTCATCTGGTGTAAATCAGGATAGCTCTTTTGACTTAAATGCTCTGTCTTCATTCTCCAGCTGTAAAATGGGACTAATTCTACTTACTAGACTTCACAAGGGCATTGTGAGGCTGAATTAATTGTTCACAAGGTGCTCTGATAAAACAGTGATGAACTGCATAAACAAGTGAATCTATAAGTAGGTCTTGCTGTCCTTGAATTTCCCTCTATTCCCAGTTGTGGCAAGTAGCATGACAGAAGGCAGTATGTGCTTATGTGTATAGGAGGGTCAATACATACTACTTTTTAAAACTCGCTAAAGTAGATACTGGGGTGAAATGTTGGCTTCATTATAGCCAATGTCAAAACTTCCATCGACTTCCACAGGACCAGGATTTAACCCCAGAAATCTAGCTCAAGATTTTCTAACATGAATACCTAAAGAAAGACTCCTAAAGATAAAATTTAGACACCTAAAGAAGTTGTTGTTCAAAAGTGCTGAACAACCCAGCAGCTTCTATTGACTTCAATGGACTCCCCAATTTCAGGCACGTATTTTGAAAAACGTTTGGCCATGATGTTTCCTCCAATTTCTCCTTACATATGTAAAATGCATATCACTAAATAGAATAGGTGCTGGAGTTGCATGTGAACTATTTTTTATTCTGCTGTCTAGGAAATCATTGTGACTATTGAGAATGTCATCGTTGCCCGGCTGGAGTCAGAGCGGTTGTGTACCTCCAAAAGAACGCTGCTAGGACTCAGACTAAACAAACAGCTGCTTGAACTGACTGCTGATTCACAAACATACAGCACCAATTCTGAGCAAGAGCACCAACTGTCCATCTTGGATCAAGCAATGAAGGGACCTATTGTTACCTACCTAGGTGGCATTCCAGGTGAATTTTATTTCTTTTCATTGCGGTGAATGAATCAGTCTGACTCAATATCCTGGGTTGTTGTGATGTGGTGGATTTTTTTTTTTAAATCTATTTTTATCCTTGTATTTCTGAGTCAATTTGTATAGCTTTTGATGCAGCCTGATACTTCAGTAGTAACATTAAGGAGCTATATTAACAGTCCAGCTGCAGAGCTTCTCTCAGAAGGTCTATTTTTGGAAGTGACCTCATGACACCTATTCTCAGGGGGAAATGGTGGTGTGTCCTGAGGTTTTTAGTTTTGGGTTTTTTTGGCTTACGAATGATGAGAACTCCTGAAGTGCCACCATCTGATAGTTTCAACAAACTGCAGCAGCTTTAGATATTGTCAAAACCAGTGGTTCTCAAACTTTTGTACTGGTCACCCCCCTTTCCATAGCAAGCCTCTGAGTGCGACCCCCCCCCCTTATAAATTAAAAACACTTTATATATTTAACACCATTATAAATGCTGGAGGCAAAGCAGGGTTTGGGTGGAAGCTGACAGCTCACGACTCCCCCCCCATGTAATAACCTTGCGACCCCCAGTTTGATAACCCCTGGTCAAAACCATCCATTTAAAAATGGAAGGCGAGAAAGATGGGAGAAGGAATCAGAGAAAATGGAGTTACAACAATCGTACTTTAGGGTTCTTGGTTGACTGCCTCCATGATAGCAGGGAATTTGAAAGCTAAGTGGGTTATAAAGATTCAATGTTTTGTTTAAACAATTTGTTAGTGAATTTTCAGCCCTACAACTCCTATCTTGTTTGACCCTATCTGTGCAGGCACGCTATGGATGCACATCAATGTCATGAGGCTTTGGATTTGGAAAATCATATGCTAACTTGAAACCTGGGGTCTGGGAGACACCTAAAGCATAGGGTTTGAGATTAGCAGCCATGTTAGTCTGTATCCATAAAGAAAACGAGGAATACTTCTGGCACCTTAGCGACTAACTGGCCTTGCCTCCAGCTGCCAGCCCCCACCCCAACGGTTTTGCTCCTGGCCCCAACCCTAGCTGCGGTTCCAGCCCTGTCCCTGCCTCCACCCCTCAGCCCGACCACGATTCCATTCCCAGCCTCGACCCCTTACTCCTCTCCGCACCCTTCTCCTCCTCCCCCCCAGCCCAACCACGATTCCATTCCCAGCCTCGACCCCTTACTCCTCTCTGCACCCTTCTCCTCCTCCCCCCTGCTCCCAGGATCTGCAGCTGCAGCTCCCGGGGTGACGTGGGCAGGAGTAAGCGGGGTGAAAAGTTTGTGGACCACTGTTCTAATGCATATTGCAAATATTCCTAACCTTCCTCAGTTTGTGAACTTCATCACTCAAATAAGGGGAAGAAGAGTTTATGGAGTGAAGTGAAAGGTTTCCCATTAAGTTGCCGTTTCCTGACATGGATCATTGACTGATGAGAAATGGGAAGTTTCCCTGTTTTTTTCTCATCTGAAAAGCACATAGGATGTTGGAAGCCTTGGCGTAATTCATTTAATGTGGTTTCTGTGCAGATGTTCCGGTTGGTGCTACACCACTGACAGCCTTTTATAACGGCTGCATGGAGGTAAAGGTCAACAACGTACAGCTGGATCTGGATGAAGCCTTCTCTAAACACAATGACATTCGATCCCACTCGTGCCCACTGACTGCGAATGAAGTGAATGAATTCTTAAACTAGCCTTCTCCCTTCAGAGTTTGCGTAACGAGTCTTATGTTGTAATGAAACCTGTATTATTTTACTCAAGATGTTTTGAGAAAGGAGTTCATCTGGAATGTTTCTATGCCCTTAACGTAGATTGGGAAGATAAAATAAACCCCACATTTTTCAGCGATAAAAAGTACATGATAAAGACTAAAATCCTGTGAAAATACTCTTATCCAGGTCAGTGATAATGTCTTTAAACTAGATTTGAAGATTTTTTGGGGGGTGAAACCATCTCTTTTTCATCACTGATGTGGTTCCCTTTTTATATTTTACTCAGCTTGAAGAGTCAAATCAGGCCAGTCTGGCTGTCACTCTTGGTTCTGATGTTTTAGCACAAAACTAGGGTGTTTGGGTTGCCAGTGCTACCAGCAGGTTTGAATCTAAACAAAGCTATTTTCATGTAATTTTCTAAAACAAAATGTGTGAAAATGTCTTAGCAGGTTTTGCAAAGTGTATTTTTTTGAAAAGTCTGAAGTTATGAGCCCAGGGTCTCGGTCATTAGACTTCTGAATCATAGCATTATCACAACATCCAAACTCAAGCTTTTAGTAAATAGTACATCTTATCTTAGAAAGAAAGAAATTAGTAAAGTGGCTTTGTAATCCGTCTAATGGACTGGACCAACTTTTCCACTCGAAACCTCCTTTTATAGGTACATTTCAACTTGTGTTGCACACTACTGCAGAACCTATCAAAATGACAGAAAATGATATTTGATTATTCCTTGGACAGACTAGCTTAGGTTTAATATTAATTCTTTCCATGTTTTCCCCGAGGAATCCCAACATTATCCTTCAAACTGTCTGATTGTTTGTTTGATTCAGAGCTCCATTAAGAGGGACACACCACCACACTTAAATTAATTCAGTACCAGGCTATTATCAGAAAACAAATGCCAGCAGTTTTATGCGGGTGAGTTTCACAGCTGAAGCAGCATCAGCCAGAGTGACAGGACACCAAATTGGAATTTACTAAATAAAGCTAGAGACCTCACTGGCAAACAGACAGACTTCCCCATTCATGAGGAATTGCACAGTTCAGAGTTTCCTAGTTGCTCCTTCATACATAAAGCTGTCAGACTAGTTCTCTCCTCGGGCCAATCCCTGAAAACTGGGGATAATATCCCATCACTTCTGCTTCTGGGGACCTATAGAGAGGGATGCATTTGAAAGCCATATTTCAGCTAGAGTTGTTTATTTACAGGAAGCCCTAAATTTTACAGCCATGTCACGCTTAAAGCCATATGCCCTCTCAGCCAGATTAACAAGGAAAGTTGATTAAGGCAGGAAGGAAGGAGTTTTCTGGGAAGTATCCCGTTTACACATTTCTGGCTTTCTTAATCTCCTTTGAGTGGGCTTTCCCTTCCCTGTCTCATTTCACACATCCAACAATTCTGGCTGCTCTATCATTTTAGTCAAGATGAACAAACCAAGGCAAGAACAGGCTTAAGCAGTGACTACCTTTCACCTCCAATCACATAACTATTATCTATCAAAATACCTGAATCAGGGTTAGCTTCCTAAGAGCCAAATTGTATATATTTGATGCACCCGGATTAGAAATTTACTTACAAAGAGATGGATCATGCCATCCTTACTCACTCTGAGAACTAACCTTAATTCCTCTGGGAATCCCACTGAAATAAATGGGGTTCCTTGTGGTGTGAGGTACAGCACAATGTAAACGTACCTCAAAGTGTAGAAACTGGGCCTAACTTTTCAGTTGTATTTTGTTGGCTGTTTTCCCACCTCCCTCTTCAACTTCACTTCTCACCATGGCCTTATTTTATAACATTATGAGTATGATGGATTAATGTTTGCTATGGTTTTCCATAGAAGCCAGTCTCAGGTCCCTCGCAGAGTTTGACTCAGCACCAGTACTGCTGCTCATTGGTAAAAGGAAAACTTAAAGATCACTTGAACCCAGTCTCCAATGGCTAATCACCAGTTGGCTAATGACCCACCACTGTGAAGTGGCATCATGATGCAAAATTGCTTAAGTTTCCTCAATTTTTCTCCTTTAAATATTTATGGAAAAATGCCACTGCCCACTGCTCTTACCTCATTTGGACCCAGTTCAGTAAAGCACTTAAGCACATGCTTAGGGCTCACTGAAATCAATTTGAATTTTGTGCTTAAATGCTGTGCTGAAATGGGGCTGTGGTGAATCGGACAATCTAAACATGCCATTAAATAATGACTGCATTTCCAATTTAGTAGCAACAGCTCCAGAAAGTCAAACTGTCTTCAGGAAAGTAAATCTTATGCTTGTTCAGCTTCCTTGCCTTCCACGACAATCATAGAAACATGGAATAAGACTGTCAGTATGACACACATTTATGCCAACATGTGTATAACACAAGAAAAAAAGTTTGGATTTTTTTGTTTTGTAGAACCTAGAGAGACAGGAAATTAAGGAACATAGGAAATAGTTAAGTCACACTAAATCACACAGGTTTCTGATAGGAAAACTATCTGTATTTTGTTTCCTGTACTGGATACTTTAGTGTATTCTAGTCTTACGTAAAACTCTGTTGGATTTTTGAATGTGTAAGTGCCTCCATGTTTTCAACATGCAATAAAGGAGAATCAACAAGTTTCTTTTCATTTCAAGGTGTATTTGCATATCTTTGATTCATTTAAACTGTAAACATCTTGTTCTAATGATCAAATGAGTTACTTAAAAATCTGTGGCAATTGTCTGTATAAAAAATTCAATAACTCAAAGCTCATTTGGTGTTCAAATATGAATCCATAGATTAATGTTGAGCTTTATTAATGATTTAATATTGTCAGTATCAATGAAACTGGGTTGACATTACATGCAAGAAGCAAGATTAATGAGAGAAGTTTATCTGTGTCTATATTTTCACATTTTGCATACAATAGTTTGCACATTTTCTAGAACCTGAAATCCAGATATGGAGTCTGATTCTCATTTACATTAAGGTCCTATATATACCACCACTTTAGGGCTCCTTTGCACTCCAGAGTGGTATATATTGACCTTAGAGTGACTGAAAATCAACCATATTGTTACCTTTTATCCCAAGGATTGACAACTTCAAGGAAACAAAAGAGACACTCCAAAGATTATTAATAATAAATCATAACAAATAATAATTCATAATGATTAGTATTGTTCTCAGCAACCCCAGTCCAGAAAAGCACTTAAATATGTGTTTAACTTTAGTGGGACAACCCATATGCTTAAAACTAAGCATATACTGGACTGGAGCTAGCTGCATCCGTTGAAAACCCAGAATGACTCTACTGACTTCCGTGGATTTACACTGGTATTATAGACAGAATTTGGATCATGCATAAAAACAGCTTTTTCTTTAAAAAAAAATTACAATTCTTAAAACAATATTTGGTGTTAATAAATTAAGTGCCAAGGGAACAAAAAGAAGAAAAGAAAGCTGTGTGATTAAACAAAAAAATGAATACTGTACCTCAAATTGTAAGATACAGATATCAAGATAGAGGCTTTTCAACTGCTTGACAAGGATGACAGCTTTAGCTGTTTGGGGCAAAAAATGGACATTCCATTAACCAATTTTGCATTTGCCACTAACACATAGGTTACCAGAATGGCCTTTTTCAAGGTTTCATTGGTCATTTTCACCTTACAAAGCGAGTTCATCAAGAAATGCTGTTACACAGCCAGTGTAAAAGCTCTGGGTGTGCCACAAGATTGTCATTGATGGACAGAAACTGAATATCCAGCTGGACCACTTTAAGGACCTAGATAGAGGCTGACATGGGAAACTCTCAATCTGCAAGGCGGCTACAATTTTCCAGGCACAGTTATTTATAGTCACAGTTCATATCACTTGGATATCCAACTATCTGATGTGTGAGTACAGTCCTGATATATACCCGCATAACATGGGCAGCACCCACAAATAATAGTTCCTGCAATTAGTTGCTCTTCAGATTTTAGAAAGAAACTAGTGTGTTTTAGTTGCTAACAGAATCTAGGTGGGAATCATTATTATTAGTACCAACTATTGCAAGTGCAGAAAAATGGAAGGCAGGTTATAAAAATTTTCACCAAAAGGTTTTAGGAAAAACATTGTTAGAGTTAAGTTTATGCTGGTGTTTTTAGCCAACAGGTCCTCTCCACTCAGTGACTATGCCTCAGTTGTTGATCTGGTCTTCTCCCTAGGAGTGGTTACATTGCAGTGGTGTTATATGCTTAAGGGGCTAAATCTTGCCCAAGCTGACTATGCAAGAGGGAACAGAATGCTAGCATTCATATCACTTAGATCTTTTATAACTCCTTGCTTCATAGAGGTTCTCATTTACAAAACTGCACAGCAGTACTTCATTCAAAAGAAGTGCGTTATGGCTCTCTAAGAAGGTCAGTTTCACTAATATGTTCTCTTTCCTTTACGGCTCTGAATTGCATATTAACAAACTAATCAAATGGGTGAAGTTAGATAACAAATGTCCAGGATTATATAGCATACGTCCATGGAGTCTCACACACCTCTTCCCCGCACAGTGTTTGCTGGCTATTAAGAGGCGCTAAAAAGGATAAGACAAAATGTTTCGCCTTCATAACAGATCAGATGCATGTCACCTTTTCAGGGATTAAATTTAGACAAAAAAATTCACCAAATGAAAACACTCCTGGCAAATGTTAACATCTAACATAACTAAAACTTTCTCACCGCAATAGTGAGTCATCCCACACTGTAAACCTTGCTAGGGCTTTGCCAAAGGCAACATTCACTGCTTTTGTATCAGTCTCATCAAACACTTTAATTTCAAAAGACATTCAAAGAAAGAAAGCCAGCACAGGTCCACCACAACTAGCTGAGACACTTCCTTCAAAAAACTCCATCCATCTGCAACTAATGGTTTTTTTCTACTGATTTTTTCTCCAATATTAAGATGGTCTTTAAAGTTTGTAACATATATTTTCCTCCCTCTACCGATGTGATGCTTCTTCCTGCCCCTCCAATGTGGATTTCACAATAAGCACTATTATTTGTTTGGTCTATAGAAGGCCAGAGTGCAAATGCACTTACCTGCATGCCCAAGTCAGCCATGCACACTAAATTTCACAGGAGTTTATGAAGCATCTATCGTTAATGCAGTAACTAGGAGAAATACTGGATGAGATAGTCTCTGGTCTGCAATGGATCAGATAGATAGCCAGACCTGCCAAATATCAGACATTTCACACATTATTTCAATGGAAGTAGAATAGGACCAATGCTAGCCATATGTCCGAGACCCAAGGCTTTCATATAAGGAAGTGGTCTGCTTCTTTAAGCCTAATAGAATGTTATACTTTCTCTTCCTTTCCAGTCCAGGTCTGGGCTAAGAAAACACAGCGCTCCATGCTGCAACTACAAAGGGAGATCTAGTTGGCTTTTCAAGATACTGGGCCAGATTCCCACCTCAATTACATCAGTGTGAATCCAAAATAAATGACTTCAATGGAATTTGACAGCTATGAACCAGAGTAACATCAGAATTGGTCCCAAAATGGTCCTTCACCAGTGGGCATTAACTAAGAGCACTGACCCTGTGTTCTGCCTTTGACTAGGAATGGAATTACCCTCATGTCACCCACAATATTAATGTCCTGTCTTTCCAAGCAAAGGCTGCTTTTGCAAGCATTTAACTCTGTAGACGAGTGGTAATGACTGACCATCTCAAAAATGCTCCATTTGAGAAATTCATTTCTTTAAATAATTAATGGCAAGAAACAAACCTTCCGAACAGGATATGATGCAAGTTACAATATTGCTGGGTTTCTTTATGAGCATGCACCATTCTTTTTTGAATTCACTTGGCAGTGAGGCATTTCACAGAAACAAAAGAACTCTGATGCTGACCAAATGTTGAAAGGATGGGTTGAGGATTCCAGATCAGGGGTCTTTCAGAGGGAGTAGCTGCAGCTACAGACTCTATGTTTGGAAGTGGAAGGACTTGGTGAGCGCTGTGTTTGGTCCATCTGTGGATTGTTTATTTGATTGTGGTTGGTTGTTCTCTGTGCACAGGCTCTGCAGCTCGGCCGCAGGCCATTTAGTAAGCCCATGGAGCTCTGATCAGTCTCTAGCTAAAGACCGGGAGGCTCTAGTCCTTGGAGCTTTGATCAACCCTGCTGTTTGAAGACCCTGAGTAGCTAATCACTCCCTACGAGGTGAGGAGCAGAGGAACTCGGAAGTGTGCTGGAAAAGAAGACCATTCAAGCCATATTCTCTGAAATACTTCCTGTCCCTTAAGTAAAGAAAAACAGAAGGCAGAAGCTTTTAGCAGTAAATTGCTAACTAGTAGGTAGTATAGAGTGTAGGGCTTTGGTTTGTGGAACATTGGTCCACCTTCTATAGGGGAGTGAGCTGTATAGTTTGGTGGCTTCCACCTCAGAAGAAGGGTGTCAAATCTCCTTGGAGACAGGCTGGCAAAAGTAGGCAGGAGGGGGATAAATTTATAGCAAAAGGGGAGGGTAAAACGATAGAAGATAGGAGCTCTCAGCACAAAACCCAAGATGTTGAGAAGAAAATCAAGGAACCAGAGGCAGGGGCAGCTCCAGGCACCAGCGCAGCAAGTGTGTGCCTGGAGCGCCAAGTCGCAGGGGGCGGCCTGCCGGTCGCTATCAGGGCGGTAGTCAGGATGCCTTTGGTGGCATGCCTGTGGGAGGTCCAGTGGACCCGTGGATTCGGCGGCATTTTGGCAGTGGGTACGCCAAAGATGAGGGGCCGGCGGACCTCCCGCAGAAATGCTGCCAAATCGGTGGCACCAACAGACCTCCCGCTGGTGTGCTGCCGAAGGCCGTCTGACTGCCACGCTTTGGGCAGCAAAAAACATAGAGCCTCTCCCAGCCAGAGGACCCGTATAGAAGAAATTCTTGAATTGCCTAGACACCAATGCAAGGAGCCTGGGTAACAAACAGCAGACATTGGAACTGCTCATTTATGAGCATAAATTAGATCAAGTTGGTATTACTGAAATTGGAATGTTAAAACAGATGGTTATAAACTATTTAGGAAGGATCGAGTGGGCATATAGGATTGGGGAGTGGCAATCTAGGTCAGAAATGGAATTACCTGTGTCTGAGTCACTGATAACTTGGAAAAAATGATGTTGAATGCTTATGGATCAATATCCTAACAGCAGGGCCGGCGACAGGGGGGTACTACGGGTACAGCTGTACTGGGCCCCCCGACTTTAGGGGGCCCCCGGTACACCGCTATACCCATTGTCGTCCCCCCTTGTCGCCGGACCTGGAGAGCGGGGAAGGGGCTGGGAGGCGGTGCGGCTCTCCCCCGGACAAGTGCGCCTGGCCCCGGCAGGAGCTGTGAGCCCGGCCGGTGGCAGCAGTGCTGTCTGGGGGAGGGGGGGGGAAGAAAGGGCAGCTCACGCCGCTCTCGCTGCCACTGCCGCCAGCTGGCCGGGGGGGAGCGCCGGCTGGGCTGAGGGGGCGGGGCAGCCGCTGTCGGCTGGGCTGGGGGGGGCCCGGCTGGGCTGGGGGGGGCCCCAAACTATCAGAGTAGGGGGCCCCCAAATTTCTGTCGCCAGCCCTGCCTAACAGATAAAGCACAAGATGGTGGTTTTAGTTGATGTCTGTGACAGACCACAAAAATCACACTAAGGGTACAGGATGACCACTTCCTTACACACCTATCGACAATGCGAAGGGGCGGAAATCTTTGACATCATGGGTCACTTCAATCTGAGTGCCATATGATGAAGGTCTGATGATGCTAGTACTAAAACATACTTAGACTGTCTACAGAATCTATGAATCAGTGCAGAGAATTTAATCACATTAATTCTAAAGAAAGATGGGTAGCTAAATCCCCTGCGCTACCTTAAAAATCTCAACCAGGGATTTTAAACGATGTCAACATTCCTTTAATACCTTTACTTCATTTCAGTTATCACAAGAATAAGTATCTCAGTCCCCTAGTGTGTATCTTTCCATTGCTGGGAGTGCAGTTATATAGCCAACTAAGGCTTGGAAAGTTCATTGTCTCACCTCTTTGTACTATGGTAGTGACTTGACTCTTAAATTGGCTTTGCACTTGTAACAAGAAATGTAGATACCACAGTTCAGGGGGTTGTCACAGTTAACATCAGCAGGTGATTTGTGCAGCTGCTCCTTGTTCTGCTTTAGGTGTTAGTGATGTCACCGGCTGTTGCTGGAGAAGCAGAGCTGTGAACTCTGATCTTGGCAGGTGAAAAAGTATTTTAGTTCATCTGGTAAGAAATGATGAACTGGTGTCTGCCAACACTTCAGATGCACTGCTGCTAGAAGCCCAAGATACTGTAGCTAACAGAGGATGAAATTGATTCAATCAGACGTACCTACAGAATGTTGCAGGGCCTTATAAACAATGGCAGTGAAACTTCTAAAATGGGCATTAATTCTTCAACAATATGCACAGTGAATATTAAACAGACCCCTGGAGCACTTTGTATCTCTGCCCAGAACCAATTGTTTCTTCTCCATTATGTTCACTAATTTCCCCCCTATAAATATTGTCCTTGACTGTAACATTGCCCATAACTTTGTGTGTAGGCAGATGAGGTGCTGACAAGATACTAAAGCATGGGAAGATTTCAAAGGCACAAAGGGGAATTAGGCACCAAACTGCCATTAAAAGTCTCCCACCACCACACAACTCCCCTTTGTGTCTTTGAAAAATCTGTTACTCCTGCACAGACAGCAGAATTCCACCTAGATGCAAAATCTTATTAGAAGTATTAAAGCCAAAAATTTAATTTAGGGCAATATTTTGTTTAACAAGGCAAAAATCTAGGTTATTTTAAGTATAAAGGTATACAACATAAAAATCATCTTAATGAGGAAATACAATAAATTCTAGAGCAACATTAAATGCTTGTACATTTCAGATATGCACTATTGTTATTATTTGTATTACATTTATTTGATGGAGACCCACTATGCTGGGCACTGTACAAACACATGGCAAGAAGCAGTCTCTGCTGCATATTGTTTACATATTTTTACTCCTGTTTTTCAAGCTAAATACATACCGTAGCATTATCCGTGTTAAAGTCAGAAATTTGTACCATAAACCATGCAGAAAATGCCATAGAGCCAAGTTAAAATGGCTGCAAACACTTTCTTGTCCTAACATTTGGTTCCTAGCTACAAATCTAAAGTTGCATTAACTCTAGTACTTTTTGAAAATGATCTATATAAAATAAAATTTGCAAAAAGTATGAATGTTAATCTATTTTATACACACACTCTCTCCCTGTAGCAGTAATACTGTTTGGATTGCAACATGCTGATGAAATCCATCTCCCCATTTGTGTGACTGGAATTCAAAAGTCCCGTCACTCAACCTTCCAAATGGCTGGCTAAGACTGCGTGTTGGATAAAAGCTAGCTGGCCATTACTCAATTCCAATGAAACAGAAGTGATGCTGGTTGGCTGTGAGAAGCAAGCAGAAGAGAAAAAACAGATGGTATTTGTCCACTTGTTTGAAGGAGTACGCTTCCCTTCTGTGAGGAAAGTTTGCCATTTAAGGGTGCTATTGGCTCTCTCTCTCTCTAGTTTGTAGTTTCAGATAGCATTAGTGGCCACAAATGCATTTTCCACATCTTTAGCTAAGCAGTTGCAACATCTCCTTTCGTATATGGATCTTGTCATGGTTATCAAAGCCTTTGTCATCTCTTCACTGGATTACTGCAGTCAGCTCAACATGGGACTACCCTTGATGATTACATGGACACTGCATCTAGCACTTTATGGTGGCCTGCTTCTTTAGCAATGTTTAGTGAATGGAGTACATTAAATCTGAGCTTTACACATTTTCAGGTCCACTCTCAGGGCAATGTCAACTGCTGTGTTTGCAATGACCTTTATGGGTTGATCCCTTTGTTTCATACAATCCGCCTCTCTGTTTTTCTGCCATTTCTGCCACAGGGCCCCTGAAGCCTGGATTGACTCAGTATTAATGTTACACCATGTCTCCTATATAGCCTTCAGGGAGGGAAATTCTCATACTGTTGGACCTTTGAGAACACACACTATATTTGGAATTGATCTAATTGCTGGTGTCCACCACAGTTATACAGGGAGGAACCTTCTCTGGTGCTGCTCCTCCTCTGGAGACCCTGCATTCGGCTTCATCCATGGAAGTGATACATGTGGATTCCTAGCTGGCAACGGTGGGGTTTTGCCATTGCAGTCACTGCTAAATATTGTATTCCCCTTTGTGGATCACGGAGCCATGGTGGTTGCAATTGCCCACTTGTAATGCCCATCTGCTGAATTTTGGGGCACAGGAAAAGATCGAAAAAAAAGCAACACTCTGACCCCAGCAGGAAAGGTGCATTTGAGGCTCTTCACTCAATTTGTTCCATTTGGAACCGACCAGCTGCTTGCTTGTTCTTGCTCTGAAAGCCCTTTGTCTGGTTTTCCATGAGGGGTGTCACATCCTTTTCTATTGTAGGGTCTCTGCAGTGACTGGGGTCGAGGTGGGAGGTCACTAGGTTGTGTTTTCTCTTTCCCCAACTACCACTGCATTATAACGGAGTGAAGGCTGAGAGAACACATGAGTATTTTAGGGGGAAAGACGTATTATAGGGATGCTTTAATTCTCCCCAAATGACGCCTCATGCCCAGCATGATCTGAGTTAAATTGAAAAGGAATCAAGATCTGAGACTGCCTGGGACTGGCTCCTAAAGGACCCTATCTCTGTCCTGCAGCGTGTGACAGCAGGAGGGGAAAAGATATGAAAACAAACGCTTTAAAAATCAGTTTATTTTCCACTGGGATCATAAAAACTGCTATGTATCTACCTTAACTATATAGTTGTGCACAGCCTTACTACAGGGCAGAGCTCCTGTTATTTGGGGTCTTTACATGAACCAATTCCAAAATCATTTGGTTCACAGCAACCCAATGTGAATGGAAACCATTCAGATTGCTGTACTGGTTCCTGATCAGAGTCACTGTACTAGTTCACTTCCAGCTCTAAATTTTGTGTGAGCATCAAAGCTATTCTTGGCATAGGTGCCAACTCCATGGGTGCTCCCATGGCAGCTCCCCGCCCCCCACTCACCTCCTCCCCTGAGCGTGCCGCGGCATCCTACTTCTCCCCCTCCCTCTCACTGCTTGCGCCATGAAACAGCTGTTTTGCGCAGCAAGCCTGCGAGGGAAGATGGAGAATGCGACACATTCGGGAGAGGAGGCGGGGCCAGGGTGAGTATTTGGGGAGGGGGTCCAATGGGGACAGGGAGAGGCAGAGTTTGGGGGGGACTTTGGGGCATAGGTGGAGTCAGAGCAGGGGCGGTGCGGGGTGCGAGCACCCACCGGCGCCCAGAGAAGTTGGCACCTGTAATTCTTGGTATCAGGTGCTTTCAATGTAACTCAGTATGCTCACAATAATACACATGCTCTCCTTTCACTAGTACCTGAGGTCTGAGGATGGGGTGTCACATAAAGCATCAGCCGACGACACCAGTGGAATTCGATGTCCACACTGTCAACACTAATGAGTCTGCCATTGGAATTTACTTAACAATTCTCTTGCTGCTCCATAAACCAGGAAGAAATCCAGTTCACACCCCAGAGCTGTGTTGGTTTTGTTACAGGCTGGGAATCGTTTGGTTGAGTTTGTGCCTTTAAATATTGGTTTTTCATGCTACAGGAGTTGTGATCAGTTTATTTTAAGATGGAGGACAGATGGTGAGTTCCAGATCTGAAATCCCTATTGTCTTCCCTGTAGACAATGGGGTTTCCCAAAAAGCTGGCCGTCTATGAGAAAAGCCCCCGTGATTGGTAGCTTTCCACCCTTACTTGCCTCCTCAGAACACGCAGTTGGTCAGAGCTGCTGCAGTTGGCAAGCAGGATTTTCACCCACCTCTGGGGAATGGACGGAAGATTTTGGGTAAGAGAGGAGGTTGAAGAAGGCTCTGATACCATTTTCACAAGGGAGTGGTGGGGAAAACACAGCAAGAGCCCTGCAACTCCTGGAGGCTCTTCCTCCTCTAGCCACTCCTCTTGAGAAATCGGGTTGGTTTCTCTTTTCTCCTTTCCTCCCCCTCCATAACATCAGGCATGGAATGTGAGACCCACACGGGTCCACAGAGGCAGGCCCATGGCCTCTGAACTGGGTCTTTGGACACCAGGGATCCCATCCTCCTTCTCTCTCTGTGCCTTGCTGCAGCAAATCCAGCGGAACCAGACTCCCACAGGAGGTTTGTACTTGAGCCCTTCAGGGTGCAATGCTCTCAGTGAGTATTGGCAGTGACACCAGGCAGCCTTTCCGAACAAGGTCACAATTTATTAGTCATCTGGCACACAGAATCTTAAAGTTCTTAGGTTAGCAGAGAAGCAAAAGTTAAAAAAGGTCCATACTGGCCAAGCCAGTGTAGTTGGTCACACTGTTACAGAATCAATTTTAGTCTTTGCAAGCCTGCCCGTACCAGGAGAGCTCTTTCTCCCCCGCAAATGGGAGCTCTTATTCCAGCCACCTGACACCTTTCCCCTTTCTTCTCCAGCTCCGGCCTCTGCTCTGCTTCCCTTCTGAGACGTGGTAAGAAATCGCCTACCTCTTGGGTGCTTGTTGCTAAGTGTGAATGTGAGGACTGGGGTTCTCATTGCTTACATAGGTCAGTTTCAGCCTGTCCTTTAATGGCTCATTCATTCCACTCCAGACAGCTGTGTGACTCAAACACCGCAAGTTTCCAGGTCTGTCCCAAGAGCAGATTTAAACCTTTCTCACCCCTGGATAGCAATGCAAAGTACTAAGAGATACTGAGGCCGACATTATGGGTGTTCCGGGGCCGGAGCACCCAGAGAAAAAAATAGTTGATGCTAGGTACCCACCAAACACCCACCCATCAGCTGCTCGGCAGCAGGTGGGAGGTGCTGCAGGTGGAATGGGGCAGAAAGAAGTGGGATAAGGGTGGGGAGGAGGAGGGAAGAGGAAGAGCAAGGGTGGGGCATTGGGGAAAGGGGTGGAGTGGGGATGGGGCTTCAGGGCGGAATGGGGCTGGGAGCACCCACACAGAAAGAAGAAAGTATATATATATATACACACAAGGCTTGGGGCAGAGGAGTAGAATCTATATATATAAAAGTCAAGTGGTGTATGTATGAGTGTATGTATGTATGTATGTATGTATGTACGTATGACAGCGAACTCCTCCCGCACCGTTTGAGCCAGAGACTTGAAATTTGGTACAGTGAGGGGTCTTGGGGTCTAGATCTTGGTAAGGGTCGAAAAATTTTCGGATCTCACCTCTGACGCCCCCCAGGGGTGAAAGTCTTTCAGGGCCAATCACATCAGCTGGGCAGTTAGGTGCTGATGATGTCATAATACCCCCTCCAACAGACACCGCACTCGCTCAGCTCGCCCCTCCCTCCTCCAACGGAACCCCGGAGATCCCTCAGCTCACTGCCCCTCCCCCCTCCCAACGGAACCACGGAGATCCCTCAGCTCACTGCCCCTCCCTCCTCCAACGGAACGCCGGAGATCACTCAGCTCACTGCTCCTCCCCCCTCCCAATGGAACCCCGGAGATCACTCAGCTCACTGCCCCTCCCCCCTCCCAACGGAACCCTGGAGATCCCTCAGCTCACTGCCCCTCCCTCCTCCAACGGAACCCCGGAGATCACTCAGCTCACTGCCCCTCCCCCCTCCAACGGAACCCCGGAGATCACTCAGCTCACTGCCCCTCCCTCCTCCAACGGAACCCCGGAGATCCCTCAGTTCTCTGCCCCTCCCCCCTCCCAATGGAACCCCGGAGATCACTCAGCTCACTGCCCCTCCCCCCTCCCAACGGAACCCCAGAGATCACTCAGCTCACTGCCCCTCCCTCCTCCCAATGGAACCCCGGAGATCCCTCAGCTCACTGCCCCTCCCTCCTCCAACGGAACCCCAGAGATCACTCAGCTCACTGCCCCTCCCCACTCCAACAGAACCCCGGAGATCACTCAGCTCACTGCCCCTCCCTCCTCCAACGAAACCCCGGAGATCCCTCAGTTCTCTGCCCCTCCCCCCTCCCAACGGAACCCCAGAGATCCCTCAGTTCTCTGCCCCTCCCCCCTCCCAACGGAACCCCGGACTACATCAGCTCACTGCCCCCCCCCACCTGCGAAGGTCCCCGGAATCCCTCGGCTCTGGGCCCCCTCCCCCCCTGCGACGGATCTGAGTTGGGTTTGGTGGGACGGTAAGTGAGGTGGGGGTGTCGGATTTGGTCGGGGGGTGAGGTGGGGGTTTCCGGTTTGCTTGGGGGGGTGGGAAGGTGTTGGGGTGGGTGAGGGGTGAGGGGTGGGTGTTGGGGTTGGTCAGGGGGTGTCAGCTGTCTGCCACCTCCCCACCTCCGACTGACCCGAGCAGCGCCGGGCACTTATGCTAGTTATATATATAATTTATATATATATATATATAAAATTCTACTCCTCTGCCCCAAGCCTTGTGTGTGTATATATATGTATATATATATATATATATATATATATATATATAAAAATTTATATATATATATATATATATATATATATATATATATATAAATATATAAATTTATATATATAAATATATAAATATATATATATATATATATATATATATATAAATATAAATTTATATATATAAATATATAAATTTATAAATATATATATATATTTATATATATATATAAAATATCCAACACTGACTTCCCCGAGAAAGCTGCATCTGGGGACTGTTCCTCCCCACCTGTCCCAGGGGGACGTCAGCAGCTGCATGCTTGTTCCTCTGGAAAATCCTCTGCTTTGTTTTCAATATAATGTCACTTCGTTTTCTATCATAGGGGCCGTGGTTGGGTCAGGGGATCTCCAGTTTGTGTTTTCTACTTCCCAAACACTGAAATACGAAGGGGTAAATATTGGTAACTAATTAGTAATTTAGGGGGAAACCAAAGATTATAGACAGGAAGCATGACATCCTAGCAAGTTTAGAGTTAAGCAAACTTAAAAAAAAAACCCGGAACAGTTTAATGTCTGGAAATGGCCAGTATAGGCTTCCAATGGACCCTAACTGTGCTGTGTGAGAGATGTTAAGAGGAAAAAATGTCTTAAAATAATTTCAGTATTATTTCGGATCACAAACACTTATAATCTTAACTGTACAATTGGTGCACAGCATCATTCCAGGGAAAAGTTCATGTTCTTTTCAGGTATTTACATGAAGCAAAGCCAACAAAAATTGGCTCCCACTATCTTAGTCTGAACTGAAACCAGAGCGTTTTAGAGTTTCACACGCCACGCTGTTGGCCTAGCTCCTGATTAGAACAGAATGTTAAATACTGCAATGACTCTGAATTTCTGATGAGGGTCAGAACTATCCTTGGTGGCTGGGGTCCTAAAAGTCATTCAATATGCTCAACAATACTCAAGCTCTCCTTCTCCCACTACCCGAAGTGTGACAATTAGGGTTCAGGGTGACATAGCTGGTAAATACATTTGATGGCTGAGACTTTAATTCTTTCTACGGTGAGGGGTCCCTGTTTCCCGAAGTTGGGGCTGTGACGCCGGCAGGCCAGATGCCAACTCTTGCCCAGGCTACAGGCGTTAGCTCAGAACTGACAGCCCTATAGCTGGTGGCCAGGCCAGGTCACCTGATGTTAGTTTTGCTCAAAATAGGTATTAGTCTCTAAGGAATGTATTTAGTGTTTAGACTCCATGAAATGTTTGTATGTTGCTACCTGTATCACTGGATATTATTAAAAAGAGTTTGCTCTGAAACTGTCCCCTCCCCCAGTCAGGAGAGAAACATTACCAAGTGTGAAATACTAGTTTGCCACAAGACCTGTTATCTCCTGCGCAACACATAGACACACCAGACACACCATTGCGGAACATCAGACACAAAAAACTTTGTTGATTGCTCCCTCCCACGTGAACTAAATCCACCATCATAAACTCTGGGGAAAGAGAATAAAAATCTCTGACAAGAGGAAACTGCATCTTGAATGCCAAAGGGCCAGAGATTCCAAACTGAACTTGGAAATCCCCAGGGGCTTGCTCTGCGGAGCCAGACACGCTGCTGCAGACATGCTGTTGTGCTCCCTCACTGAGCGTGCAGCCCCACCCCAGCACAGCCTGCTGAGAGGGGAGGGGAGAAGAGGCTTGGCTGCTGGAGGCCCCAATGTGAGTGGGCCGTATGGTAACCCTATTCCAGAGCTTTCTGCCTCCCCATCTTTCTCTGTTCTCATTCCTATGTGGCTGGGCCTGTTTCCCATATTGGTCCCAGCCCTAGGTGCATGCCTCCATGACTGACAGTTCTGCCAGCTGTTTTGGGGGGTTGTCAGTCTGGTTGCCTGTAAGCAGGGAAGAGTCTCCTTTCCCTATGACCTATGCTCAGTACAGGTTTGTAAACCCTTTCACCAGGGGTACATCTACAGTATGAAATTAGATCAAATTTATAGAAGTTGATTTTTCAGAGGATATTTTATACAGTCAATTGTGTGTGTCCCCACTAAGTGCGTTAAGTCAGTGGACTGCATCCACAGGACCATGTCTAGCATCAACTCTTGAAGCAGTGCACTGTGGGTAGCTATCCCACAGTCCCCATGGTCTCTGCTGCCCATTGGCATTCCGTTATTTTGAATGGAGTTTTGCCTTCACAGATTCTTCTTCCCATACTGCGATCAGATCCAGTACCTCCCTTCGGTCTATGCTGGAGCTCTTTTGCGATTCTGGGACTGCAGGAAATGAAATTCAGAAGTTCCTGGGGCTTTTCCTGACTACCTAGCTAGTTCATCTGAGTTGAAAGTGCACTCCAGAGCAGTCACAATGGAGCATTCTGGAATACTTCCCAGAAGCCAGTACCATCTAATTGCATCCACAGTGCACCAAATTCAAACCAGCAAGGTCAATTTTATTGCTACTTCCCTTGCTGGGGAGGAGTACAGAAATCGATTTTAAGAACCCTTTAAGTGGACAAAATGGGGTTGGTTGTGTGGACGGATTTAGTTTTAATTCAATATAACGCGGCTAAATTCGACATAATCACGTAGTGTAGACCAGAGCAAACAGTAAGAAATAGTTTTCAATACAGTAAATGGACAGAAGACAAACAGAGTGCAGAGTAATATAACACTTTGATTTAAACTTTTCATAGTGAATGCCAATGGACACTTCAAGTCTCATTCAGACCAAGTCATGTTCATGTTCTGGGTCTGTTTCTTTTCAATATCTTCATCAATGATTTAGATAATGGCATAGAGAATACAAAGTTTGTGGACGATACCAAGTTGGGAGGGGCTGCCAGTGCTTTGGAGGATATGATTCAAATTTGAAATGATCTGGACAAACTGGAGAAATGGTCTGAAGTAAACAGGATGACATTCAATAAGGACAAATGCAAAGGAAGGAACAATCAGTTGCACACATACAAAATGGGAAATGACTGCCTAGGAATGAGTACAGTAAAACCCCGATTTAACGGACCCTGATTTAACAGACTTCGGATGCAACGGACAAAATTTATGAGCAAGTCCGATGCATCCAAAATCCGTTTTTTTGGGGGCTGGCTGCCGGCTCCCGGCTGCCGCCCGGGTCCAGGCAGCGGGCGGGCTGGCTGCCAGCTCCCCGCTGCCGCCCGGGTCCAGGCAGCGGGCGGGCTGGCTGCTGGCTCCCCGCTGCCGCCCGGGTCCAGGCAGCCGGCGGGCTGCCTGCCGGCTCCCCGCTGCCTCCCCGGTGCAGGCAGCGGGCGGGCTGCCTGCCGGCTCCCCGCTGCCAGCCCTCCCGGGTCCCGGCTGCTGGAACCCGGGCGGGAGCCGTCAGCCAGCCCGCCCGGGTCCCGGCTGCGGGGACCCGGGCGGGCGGGCGGGCTGATGGCTCCCGCCCGGGTCCCAGCAGCTGGGACCCGGGCAGGCTGACTCACGGCTCCCGGCTGCCGTGATAGTTTAGCATTATACAGTAAAACCTCGATATAATGGACTAATTTGGCGAGCTGCTCGTTTTTTTTTTATTATTAAATAACGGACTTTGGGCTTTAACGGACACCCCCTCGCCCGAATTAGTCCATTATATCGAGGTTTTACTGTACTTCAGAAAGGGATCTGGGGTCATAATGGACCACAAGCTAAATATGAGTCAACAATGTAACACTTTTGCCAAAGAAGTGAGCATCCTTCTGGGTTGTATTAGCAGGAGTGTTATAAGCAGGACACAAGAAGTAATTCTTCTGCTCTACTCTGCGTTAATTAGGCCTCAACTGGAGTATTGTGTCCAGTTCACATTTCAGGAAAGATTTGGACCAATTGGAGCCAAGAGAAGAGAAACAAAAATGATTAAAAGTCTAGAAATCATGACCTATGAGGGAAGATTGAAAAAATTGGGTTGGTTTAATCTGGAGAAGAGAAGACTGAGAGGAGTCATGATAATAGTTTTCAAGTACATAAAAGGTTGTTACAAGGAGGAGGGAGAAGAATTGTTCTTCTTAACCTTTGAGGATAGGAGAAGAAGCAATGGGCTTAAACTGCAACAAGAGAGGGTTAGGTTAGAACTGAGGAAACACTTCCGAACTGTCAGGGTGGTTAAGCACTGGAATAAATTGCCTAGGGAGGTTGTGGAATCTTCATCATTGGAGATTTTTTAAGAGCAGGTTAGATGAACACCTGCCAGGATGGTCTAGATAATTTAGTCCTCCCATGAGTGCACGGGATTGGACTAGATGATCTCTAGGTCCCTGCCAGTCCTATGATTCTATATTTTCTGCTAAGGTGCACTTACCATATTATGACAGGTTCAAGAATAGCAGCCGTGTTAGTCTGTGTCCGTAAAGAAAGCGAGGAATACTTGTAGCACCTTAGAGACTAAGCAGTTTATTTCAGGATAAGCTTTCATGGACTATAGCCCATTTCATCGAATGCATAGAATGGATGATTTCAACAATTTCCATCCCACCATCACCCTCAGCCTGGACCAATCCACACAAGCGGTCCATTTCCTAGACACAATTGTGCTAATAAATGATGGACACATACACACCACCCTATACTGAAAACCTACTGACCGCTACACTTACCTACATGCCCCCAGCTTCCATCCAGAACACACCACTTGATCCATTCTCTACAGCCAAGCTCTAAGATACAACCACATTTGCTCCAGTCCCTCAGACAGAGACAAACACCTTTGTCTACCAAGCATTTTTAAAACTACAATACCTACCTGGGGAAGTGAAAAAAACAGATTGACAGAGCAAGAAGAGTACCCAAAAGCCACCTACTACAGGACAGGCCCAACAAAGACAAAAACAGAACACCATTAGCCGTCACCTTCAGCCCCCAACTTTAGCCCCTACAATGCATCATCAAAGACCTACAACCTATCCTGAAAGATGATCCCTCACTATCACAAATCTTGGGAGACAGACCAGTCCTCGCTTACAGACAGCCCCCCAACCTGAAACAAATACTCACCAGCAACCGCACACCACACAACAAAAACACTAACCCAGGTACCTATCTTTGTAACAAAGCCCAATGCCAACTCTGTCCTCATATCCATTCAACTGACACCATCATAGGACCTAATCACATCAGCCACACCATCAGAGGCTCATTCACCTGCACATCGACCAATGTGATATATGCCATCATGTGCCAGCAATGCCCCTCTGCTATGTACATTGGTCAAACCGGCCAGTCTCTACGCAAAAGAATAAATGGACACAAATCTGACATCAGGAATCATAACATTCAAAAACCAGTAGGAGAACACTTCAATCTTCCTGGCCATTCCATTAAAGATTTGATGGTGTCAATTTTGAAACCGAAAAACTTCCAAAACAGACTCCAATGAGAAACTGAGGAATTGGAATTAATTTTCAAACTGGACACAATTAACCAGGGACTAAATAGGACTTGAGAATGGTTCTCTCATTACACTAATTGATTGTATTTCCTGAGTTAATTTACCGAACAGAAATCCATTTCAAAAGGTATTTTTTCTCCTGCCAATAATGTCCCATCCAGATTTAACAGCCTCTTAGAATTGGTATGCTAATGTACAACTTTTTTTTCCTCCCCCCCCTTCTTTCTGTGTGTATAAATGCATCTTACTTCTGTTCCATTCTATGCATTTGATGAAGTGGGCTATAGTCCATGAAAGCTTATGCTGAAATAAACGGGTTAGTCTCTAAGGCGCTACAAATTCTTCCTCGTTTTATTTACCATATTATATGTTTCATTTTACCATTTCATCTAATCATAAGTTTAGGAGGTTAAGGTTAAAAACACCAAGTCACAAAATACTTCTGATACCCATAAAACTGTAATTTCTGAAAATCTAATCTTAGTGTATTTAAGACAAGGCTTTATCTGACTGGAAACCACAAGGTGGAGCTATATGATTGCACAGCAGTACAGGTAATACAAAACTGAAGCCTGTGGCAATGAGCAGTCTGCTTTCCACTGTTATATTTAAAAAACAAAACAAACTTGTAGGTTGACTACAGGAGCAGTAAAGTTCTTATATGGTCCCTCCACAATTTGCAAATATCTTGCTGAATTGCATTTCAAAGTAAGAAAAAGATGATCAAGGGAGACTTCTCTGGTCTTCAAAACAATTGTTAAAGGGAACTGTTAAATCCTTCTGGAATATACAGTAGAATTTGTTTACACTATCACCAAAATAACCCCCATTTAATTTGTTATAATTGTTTAGGGTGGTCTTCCTGACTTCTGTACACCAGTATTCCAAAAGTCTATGCATTTTTGTTGAAGGGTGAAATATTCTTTATTCACTACCATATCTGTAAAGATGGGCAAGTGGGTTTTGTTTCTGGGCTGGTAAACGTTCATGACAATGTTGCATGTTTCTCACTTTAAAATCATGACAGTGTGTCCAAGGGTGGCTCTAAGGTTTTGCTGCCCCAAGCACAGAAGTTCCACGGCATCTCTGCAGGTGGTCCGGCGTACCACAGATTTGGTGGTGTTTCTGTGGGAGGTCCACGGGTCCCGCTGTCTTGTTGTCCCCACTGCCGAAATGCCGCCGAATTCACAGGCATGCCACACTAGAGAGCCTGACTGCCACCCTGACGGCAAACGTCAGGCCGCCCCCCGTGGCTTACCACCCCAGGCACGCGCTTGGAGCGCTGGTGCCTGAAGCTGCCCTGAATGTGTCTGAAGTGCTCATGATAGACTCCTCCCTTCAAACTACTCCCATTATTCTCAAGGTGAAGGAAATTAGGAGAATGATTTACTCAGTTTTAACAATTAAAAACTGCAAACTAAGTATGAAGAACAGAGGATAAAATCGGAGGGAACTTTGCACAAATAGAGGAAAAACATTTGAAATAATTTATTAAACCAAGATTAATACTGGTTCTTACCTAAGCCTATATTCATTAGAAAAGGCATCACCAACAGATTCATATAGTAAACTTAGCCATCAATTAAGTGTCCTCTGGGTGTATTTTTAAGTCATTAGCGATTCCCCAAACTCATTCCTAAAGGTTTTTCAGGCACTCCTAACTCTTTCCACTACCCAACGAGTATAACATTCACCTGATGGACTCAGGGGACTTGCCTTCAGGTGGCTTTGGGCTGGTCTCAACTGGGGGCGGGGGGGGGGGGAGATTGACTGTAGATATGCAATTTCAGCTACATTAATAACATCGCTGAAATTGACGTCTCTACAGCCGACTTACCTGCCGTCCTCATGGTGGTGGCGGTGTGCTCCCCCCTCGACTCCAGCTTGCACCTTTTGGTGAGCTGGAGTTCTGGAGTTGACAGGGGAGCCGCTGGCAATCGATTTATCGCGTCTTGACGAGACACGATAAATCGATCACCAAAAGATCGATCCTTCCCTGCCGTAATGAAGACGAGCCCTTTGTGTCCAGCTTTAGTGCAGGTGTGGGCAAACTTTTGGGCCTGAGGGCCACATCTGAGTATGGAAATTGTATGGCAAACCACAAATCCTGGGGGTGCAGACTCCACAGTGGGGCCATAAATTAGGAGTTCAGGGTGCAGGAGGGGCTCGTGGCTAGGTCTGGGGGTGTGAGGGGAGCTGAGGGCTCCAGCTGGAGGTGCAGGATCTGGGGTGGGGCTGGGGATGAGGAGTTTGGGGTGCAGGAGAGTGCTCCAGGCTGGGACGGAGGGGGTTGGAGGGTGGGAGGGGGATCAGGGCTGGGACAGGGGGGTGGGGCATGGAGGGGGATGGCTCTGGCTAGGGTTGTAGGCCCTGGGGTGGGGCTGGGATGAGGGCTTGGGGTGCAGGAGCATGCTCCAGGCTGGGACCAAGGAGTTTGGGAGGGGGATCAGGGCTGGGGCAGGAGGGTTGGGCACGATGGCTCAGAGGTGCAGGCTCTGGGCAACGCTTACCTCAAGTGACTCCTGGAAGCATCAGCATGCCCCTCCTCTAGCTCCTATGTGGAGGCACAGCCAGGTGGCTCTGCTGTGCGCTGCCCTGTCTACAGGCGCCGCCCCCGCAGCTCCCATTGGCCAAGATTCCTGCATGCTGCCCCACCCCCATGAGCTGCAGGGGTGGCACTTGGGGTGGGGCAGCATGCGGAGCAGAGCACCCTGGATGCCCCTGTGCATAGGATCCGGAGAGGGGATATGCTGCTGCTTTAGGAAGCCATGTGGAGCGCCAGAGCGGGGCAAGCCCCAGACCCTGCTCCCCAGTGGGAGCTTAAGGGCGGGATTAAAACAACTAGTTTGCCCACCCCTGCTTTAGAGAGACAGACCAGTTTGAATAAAGGCAGCATCTTGGCATCTGAAGTCCCCTGGAAATGTCATTTTTGCAGTTCCACATTCTAACATGCTGCCCCACCCACAGATAACGAAAGGTTTGCTAATGGACCTCCCTCATGACTTGGCATGTACAATCTGTTTGGTGTGTACTACAAACCCACTAGTCATTTCTAATAAAGGTTTTCCTCACATACAGGCCCCCGTGTTAAAGCTTTATACAGCAAACACTCCTTCCCCCACCCCTACTGTCATGCATTTGAAAAAAACAAAACAAAACACCAAAAAATGTGATGCTCACCAGTCTTCAAGTCCCACAAATATTATAACAAAATTGTTCTTCAAACAATGCACTGAGGTGAAATACTTGCACCTGGTTCACAGCAGCTCCCCCCCCCTTTTCTAAAAAAATAAGATCTTCACTTGCAAAACCTCTCTGAAGTCACAGCCTGATGTGCAAGGAGTGTTGGCTGAGCAGCAAGTGTTTTTATTTCCCACCAATGGAGATTTTTACAATGGATTATAGAGGAACCCCTGCTCCTACCACTAATGCCTGGTTAAATCTAGTTAACAAAGGCCTGTGGCACCTTAAAGACTAACTATAAAGTTTTGAAGCATGAGCTTTCGTGGGCTAATACCCACTTCGTCGGATGCCGAAGTGGGTATTAGCCCACGAAAGCTCATGCTTCAAAACTTTATAGTTAGTCTTTAAGGTGCCACAGGACTTTGTTAACTCTGCTATTCCAGACTAACACGGCTACCACCCTGATTCTTGGTTAAATCTAAAGCCCTTTTACACCATAAAGGAGACTGAAAGGGGACAGAAATGGCTTCCTCCCCATCTGGTCTAAGGGCTCTACACCAGCGCTGCTAAAATCTCCCATGGAGGGGGCACTTCTTGCAGCAAGGAATGGAAGAGAGGGGAACACAGATGAAGTATACTGCAATATAACTATTCTCCTCTTCCCCAAGGGTCATGGGGGGGTGGGAAGAGCGGGGAAGGGGAAGCAGTATGTAAGTTGAGGTAACCCTGAGGTAGCTCTGGTTTATGCCAGAGGGCAGGCAGGGACTAGTAGGCTGTTCTGAAATACATTAAACACAAAGATGGCTTAAAGTCACATTTATCCCCATCCCTTCCTTAAACACAGGGGTGGGGAGCGGGGAACCGAATTGGGTCCAGTACAATGATACTCACTGAGTAAAATACTAAGCAAAATACTACTCATTGGAAAAGTATCAGAATCCCAAAGGAAGTAATTTGGATCAAAGTTTTCACACTTGCTTTCCCCCAAATCAATGATGTGATTTTCTGAGGTACAGTTTCAGTTCACAATTTAAGGCTATTTAATAGTGTACTGTAACTATAGGTGTATTATGACCATTGGTTGTGGTCATTAACTAAATGCTGTGAGCCACTCTGTAGGATAAGTATGTTCTGTGGGTGTCTTTAAATAGTGTATTTGTTTGAAAGGTTGACTCAGAATTGCATGTTGATAATACAAGTATCTCAGCAATTAAGAGAATAATTCCCAAAGCATATGTTTGAAGCTGGGAAGGACCATGCCCTTGGAATTGTGGCTCAGTGGGAATGTGTGATTTAGAAAATCACTGGGCTTTCATCTTTGGAGCCCTGGTTTATACCTGACTTAAGGCATTAATTAAAGGTGTCTTGGGTATTTTTCTCTTGTAATTAAGCCTGCACATGTACATGATGAGTAACCTGAGCTCAAAACCAGAAGTTTTTCTACTGCAGACCACCTGAACAAGCTAGTATGGAGGCAAAGCGGCCTCATTTTCAGGATACAGTCAGAGGAAAGGTAGTAATGAGTCTAGTAAGAGAGCTCACATTTTAGTAGTCATCACTAGAGAACAAGAATTCCATCTCACAAAAGATGTTGAGGTTAGGAAGCTTGTTTTGCATCATAACTAAAATAAGACCTTTTGACATTTTGTGGAAGGAGAGAGACAGACAGACACCCTAGAATAGCCAATAGCCCTGGTGTTAGGGCATCTGGGTTTTGAGAGACTCAGCACCACTGAAAAGTAGGGATGTTGATCTGAACAGCCTTTTCCCAAACTTGGTGGAGTTTAAAAAAATTGGGACTCTGATCTAAATTCTCTCTCTCTTGTTTCTCAAAATAAAGCTCCCGCCAAAGTGGCTTGATACAAACTTGTGTAAGCTATGACTTTGATGCCTGAGTTGTCCAGGTGGCTCTTCTAAATATGTCCATATTGCCTATTACATGGTTTGGGTATTAAAATCTGTAATGGCTCCTAGTGCTGTATTTGTGCAAAATAAAATACAAAGCATCAAAACCCCTTTTTTAAAAACAAACATTGTAGCATGAATGCCCCTATTGCAAACAGTGCTGTGTGCCAGCAAAGAAATATATTTACATTTGCCTAACGAGCCTGTTGAGTTATGGGAGCTACTGAATGTGTCATGTATAGTGCTTAGGGTGTTAAGCTTAGTTACTTAACATGTACAGTAGACTCTCAATTATCCAGGATGTGGATTAACCAGGATGTCAAAAAAAAATACACACAACTCGCAGGGCCAGCTCTGGCTTTGTTGCTGCCCCAAGCACACACACAAAACCCCCCCACCAGGGCACAGGGCAACCCGTGAACCAACACCCCATCCCCACGGCACAGGGTGGCTGGTGAACCAACCCTTTCCCCCCATATTTCCTATGGATGGTGATTATCCAGGATTTTATTAACCGGGATTAATTTTTTCCCTATCATTCTGGATAATTGAGAGTCTTCTGTAATTAAACTGGGGTCAAGACCATGGATTCACGGAACCAAAACATTATGAATGTCTCTGGGATGCTGTTTCAATTCACCAGCGTCTATCTTCTTAAAAAACAAAATCAAAAGCAGTAATCAGAGCAACATGCTCCTGATGTTGCTTGAGCCTATCATAGTCGAGCAATGTTTATTTGGCCCTGTAATTGCCACCGAAGAATATCTGTGTATGGTCAAGACTGATCAGCAGCTTTCAGCTTCTGAACAACGCCAATTATATTGATTACATCACATCTGAAGCTTTTCACCCACCTACTCTGATGATGTAAATGGATGAAGTTAATGGAGCTATGCCAAGTACATCTTGGCTCTATAGCTTTGTTTAGAGATCATCCTTGGTTAGAAGTCACATTTTTTAAACCCAAGTTTCCAGAGGCACTCCTTTAACACATATTAGTGTACCTTTGCCATGCCAAGTGCAGTTAAAAATAAATGCGTATAATAGAAGAAACTGCTGCCAAATAAAGAATATGAAAAATCCTATCACAGAAGAGTTTTTACCTGACTGTAACTGCAGGATTATGATGATAATAAGAGTGTAAAACAACTTTCATGCTTAATGAGCAGAGACAAATGCATTATAAAAGCATCTGCTTATAATTCTCAAGCATCTGGCTTCCTAGTAAGCAGCAGTTCAGCAATTACTAGCATACACTGCAAGTCTACCTCATCCTATTTATACTGAAGCGAGTTGGTCCACATTGCAGGTGCATGAGATGTACTATTCTAGAGAAAAGACAGGTTTACCATGGCCCTGAGATGAGCTGGTCAGAAAATCCCACAGAAGTTTCATTTAAAAAAAAAAACAACTTACTTTTGTTTTAAAGTGTTCTAGACAGAGCCATTCTCCCTGCTGCCCTGCTCATGTTGTTTTTTAAAAAATCATTCACAATATTTGCTTGCCCTTTTCAGACCTCAAGCTTCCAGAGGAAACAAATTGAGAACGTGAATCTTAAAGGCTCAATAATCAGAAGATAATTAAAAGGACCTCAAATTTATTCTTTTTATACCTCATGATTTTAAAACCATCTTCAGCCTGACTCATGAATTTTGAACACTTGGGGCTGGCAAAACTACTACTCTCTGTTTCCTAGTTCTATCCCATATGTTTCTGACCTACCTTAGCCATCATCTTGCGCTCTGGTTCAGATTCCTCCTTAGTGCTGCACACACATGCTCTGCATCCCCCACTTGAACAGGCTTATGTAGAAACAGGGCATGTCACTACTGGAAAGAAAGAAAGGGAACATTTTACACTGTCAATATCTTTAAAAAGTTTAATGGAAGCAAGCTCAGCCCCGCTTCCTACTGCTAAACCAAAATAATTGAATGAACTTTTGATACCTTCAGAACAGTGATAAGACACTCTGACAAGACTGGGTGTGGGAAGCATTGCTGCTTCTGTCCAGAACAAATGTGTCATTGGAAACTGATCAGCTAGGCCTACTCTACCTTAACATTAAGGTGGTAGTTCTCATTTGCCTTGAACGCAACTGGCAATCTAAGGCCCACCGATTGCCTTTAACTTTCTTCCTTTTCAGTTAGACCCCCTAGTCTCTGCTCAGGTCAATTCAAGTTTTATTAGCACTAGGTACACCAGAAAGCTAGTGATGAAGAACTTAGCTGAAAAGAATGGCACCTGGGAGAAGCCACAACCTCACTTTTCTCCTCACATATATACAAAGTTAAATCACTGAGAAGAAGCTGTTATGTACTCTTTGTATACAGTAGGTTGCAGGGCTGCTACCAGCAAGTCCGGCTTTTGTACCAGCTATTAACTGGCTGCAGAGCTTGCTTCCCAGAGAGACATACCAAATGTGTTTGTTATAAGATCCTCCAATGCATTGCCAGGAACAGCACTTGTGAACTTATACAAGTTAAGGTATGTTGCACTTGGCACCACCTACTGGTGGAACTGTATAATATAGTTTAACATTTCACTATAGAACCTGTGGCAGATGTAGCTTGTGATTCCATTATTTTCACACTGCCAGGGACCTGGACTGCTGTGGTGTTTTAGATGCTGCTTGTAATTATTAGAACTGGGAGTCTGTAGGACAGGAAACAGGAAGGAGGGGGGAGGAGTTGAGCCAAGCCTGAGTGAGAGCTACAGAGGGATGCAGCAGCAGCTTTGTAAGAGGTTTCACTGTTGTTAAATAAAGTCTGTTAAAGTTTGTTAATACCTTGCCTGCTTGATACAACAACTGCTCAGGGACTCAAAGGATATTACAGAATGAGGGAGACACTCAGTGCTCTCTCTCAGACATTTGATGTTCTTTGTGTCTTTCCCCTTACTCTACAATTCAAACTCATCTAAACTGAAGCAATGTATCTTGCTCCTGTACATGGAAATCAAATAAAAGATACTTAATTCAGATAAAGAGCTGGTAAAACTCTTAGGGGAGGGACACAATTCCCCCCACAAAAAGGAATGTACACTGAAATTTAAAAATTAAAGTAATTTTAACCAGCTGGCCAGAAAAAAAGTTAACAAATATCACAGCAGTTTAATAAAAGGTCTTCATAATTTTTTCACCAAAACTGCAACCAGTTCTATTCAGATACCAATATGATACTACTGGAAAGAAAAAAAGGGAACATTTTACATAGTCAATATCTTTAAAAAGTTTAATGGAAGCAAGCAATATGAAAGGAAGGGATGTTTATAGAGGGGACTGCAACACTGGCAGGGTTTTTGTTCTGGCCCAGCTTTGTTAAATGGTTTGATAATTGTTTGAGTGGTGGCGTTACCTTCTGATGGGGATCACCACCTCTCCATATGAGCAGAGTAGAGATTTTAATAGCTGTGTCACTCTTTGCCAGCAAAAGATTATGGATATCCCAAAGGAAGCATGGCCTAGGAAGTCAATTCCTTTTTAAAAATGGAAATAAAAAGAAACCCAATGCACAGATGATTGATTTATTTTCCCATAATGGGTTTTTGTATTTTAAGTGCTTCTGGGAAGCAGTAGCTAGCCAACATTCACAGACAATCATACAGCGGGAGTTCTTTCAAAACAACACAGCCCCTCTTCCCCAGCTACTTTCTCTTCTACATTTCTCCTAAGAACCCAGACTCTCCCTTCAGAAAAGATAACAAACCCCAGCCCCAAACAACCTTGTGTTACCCACAGACAAAACTTACTAACCAGTGAAGGAAGCTGCTTAAATACCCTATCCTCCTCCCAGCATGCCTTGCCTGACTGGTCTAAAAATCTCATTAGGATTGGAACTACACTACCCAGAATTCTTTCTGCTCTAAGCAAAAAGAGCACAGCCACACAGCCTATGCTTCAGGGCTCCAGTCTCAGGCTCTGAACAGAGGTAACAGCTGGATTTTGCTTTTCAAACTCTTTTTACTGCCTTCCCCAAACAGCTTCCTCTCCATCAGCAGCTGCCTTTCCTTTTTCACAGGCCTGTCTTTGTTGTAAAGTCACTGAATTGGGGTAGTAGGCCCCAGGAGGCTTATTACCAAGAGCATCTCCCAATATACCTATCAAATTCCGTGCAATATCATTAATTTAATCCCCCACAAGAAGCCACTGTGAGTAGAGGATGGACCTATTACATAAGTGTTCCAGAGGAAGCAAATAGTTCAGGTCACCATTAAGTCTATGGTGAAACACTGTTATTCACTGATGGTTGTTCGATAGCCTATTTGAAACAAGTTAAGATGTTTTAGTTCAACTTCCCAGGAACAGGAGTCATACCACAAAATCCACCATATGTACCATTACTTGGTTCCCTTGTTGGCAGTCTAATCAGAGAGACTAGTGATTGAAGGGGTATGAAGAATGAATTATCCTCTGATGCCCAAATGTCATCCCTCCAGATCAATACAGAGGCAACCCGGGGAAACTTGAACTGTCTGTAGTGTGCCTGTTTAGTGTATAAACAGAGCAAGGCTGTCAATCCAGCACCTTCCATGAGCACTTAATACATTAGGCCTGATACAACTTCTACTGAAGTCAATAGGAGTTTTACTATTAATTTTAATGGGGGTTGGATCAAGCTCTAGGACAAGGGGAGGGAAAGGCAGAGTTCCTTTAAGAACCTTGGGGTTTAGAGATTCTGTCCTCCATCATAATCAGCTGTACTTTTTTTCCTAAGAGTTTAACAGGAGTAAATATTTATGTAGGTGCTACACAATTATGCCATAGGGAAATGTTTGATGAATTACAATAAACTGCACTCCAGGCAAATTATAATTATTGCCCAGGAGAGTGAACACCAAGAAATTGTTTCCTCTGTCATTTGTGAGAATCGGGTGAGTACTATGCACCTGATATGGGGTGAGGGGGAACATAAACCAGATGAGTTACATAGACTCATACAGACATCTTGGGATTTTACAGTTTGGTGCAGAAGTCAGCTAGGAGCTGGGAAAGGAGGACCATGGCTTAGTAATTATGGCTACATGCCATACAGGAAACATGGGATTGGAAGCTCTCCACAAGTCCAGAGGCCAGAATCTCAGACCTAGATATGAAGAGCCCAAATATCTTTGTGGATCTGGCCTCAGTGCACTCTATATTTCAGTGGAGTCACTTCAGATACATGCCAACCTAAAAGGGCAGATTTTGGCCTCTTGACTCTTTCTTGCACCACTTGTGAAGTTGGACCTGAGAGCATCACAATACAGTATTGCCAACCCCAAGGGTCCCAAAATCATGAATCACGCTTCAAAACCCATGCTTAAGAATCATGAGACGTAACAATAACAGTGGGGGTGTTTTCAGTTTGCCTTCTGCTGTAGGAACATTTGGAGTTCTCATTTCCAAGATTTTCTCTGCAACCATAAGGACTACAAACTTACTTTTGTGCCAGGTCAAAGCTGTGCTTCTCAGGAAATAACTTGATTATGGCAGCTGGAGCTTTAGAAAAAAACATCAGCTATCAGGAGACTCATGATGAAACCACAAGCATTGGCAGCAGTGCTGTGGTGATGTACGAGAACAAAGATAGAGGGAGCTGTATGGTTGTCCGGAACACCGAGGATGGTGCAGCAGTGACATTGGCCCTGATTCTGAAGTCACTTACATGTCCCTCGTTCAAGAGCCCCACTGCGATTTCCCAATTTATAAATTTCTATTATGTATTTAACCTCCTCCTGGTGATACTTTTTTCAGGAATATTTATGATTCCTGTCATTTAGACACTGTTCAAGAAAACTGGACTTTGTCCTCTATATTTTTCTTCCTAATATTTAGAATATTTGGTTCTTTACTAATGTACAGTGGACCTGAAACAGATCTCCTTTTCCATCAGTTTGGTTTTACACTGATGGAACTCCACTAAGAATCAGACCCAGTGTGTTTCAGCAAGAGGAGAGGAGAGGAGAGGAGAGGAGAGGAGAGAGAGAGAGAGAGAGAGAGAAGAACCTCAGCTGCAAAACTAAGTTCAAGAGCTGGATTTCAACCCCCCCCCCCGCCCCCCAAACACTGGATCCATGCTTGGATGTGGGGAAGGGATAGCTCAGTGGTTTGAGCATTGGCCTGCTAAACCCACTGTTGTGAGTTTAATCCTTGAGGGGGCCATTTAGGGATCTGGGGCAAAAATCTGTTGGATGATTTAGTTGGGAATTGGTCCTGTGTTGAGCAATGGGTTGGACTAAATGACCTCCTGAGGTCCCTTCCAACCCTGATATTCTAGAATTTTGTTTGTCTTATTATAAGGATCAGATAGCCAGATACTGGCCCTCTCTCAGGTACTTAGATGGCCTCCCATTTTGGTAGCATCTGAGTGCTTTATAATCTTTAAAGTATTTATCCTCACAACAACTTTGAAGTAAGGAAGTACTTATATTACTATAACTAGTATCTCCATTTCACAGATGGGGAATTAAGGCACAGAGAGACTAAGTGCTTCGCCAGAGGCCACACAAGAAGTCTGTGGCTGAGCAGGGAATTTGTCCTATGCTACCGCCTTAACCACTGGCCCAGTCTTCCTCTTTCAGGCCCTGACACTGGTTTGGGCTGCAAGACACTACTGTGCTGTAACATTTGGATCCAGGTCCAAGTTTGGAGACATAATCTCCCTCAAAACCATGGGATTGCTCAGACTCAATTTCTGGGTTTCTGAAGAAAACCGATTTGGCCAAATCCTCAGCTGATGTAATTCTGCATAGCTCCATTCAAACCAAGAGAGCTATACTAAATACACCAGCTGAAGAGCTGGCCCTTCATCTTTTTCCTTTTCTCTTTTAGGCTGGCTTTCTCAACCCCCCCCCCCCCCCCCCCGCCCCTGCCCCCGAAATACCGTAGGCCTTTGCTAGCTATTCATTGTTCAAGATGAGCTCCAGGAACTAGCTCTGGGATTTGCAATCAGGATGAAATTATTCACTCATCCTTGCAGTAAATGACTCAACTGAATGCCCGTTACAGCCAATTTGTTAACATTCAGCTTGTCACTCTGAAGAGAAGCCTACCAAAGCTATTTCAAAATTCAGACTTGGGACTGGCTGACAAATCTTTTAATAACTTGTTAATAAGTGCTGTTGTAAGCTCATCATTAACAGTAGGACTGTGAAGAGAAGCAGTGTTTACCATCAGACATTTTATAAGAATTAAAGCTATAGCATTAAAAAGAAAGTGAGACAGAACACAATACATTAAATATGTGAATTGGGTCAATGGACAAAACTCCCTCCTGGAGTGACTCCATAGATCTAAAAGATGAATTTGTTTTCGTTATTTCTTACACCACTCCTTAGTCACTTCTGATTGGTACAACACAAAATATAAGTTCTGCTCTCTCACTCCATTACTCAAGTTGATTACATTGCTGTAAAACAAGAATAACATAGTGGAGAATCAGGAAACTAATTCCACTGTGATCTAAATCACAGAACCATCACCATTCATTTCTCCTTCTAGATAATCCAGATATCTCCCTCAGGGCCGGCGACAGGGGGTACTACGAGTAGAGCTGTACTGGGCCCCTGGCTTAAGGGGGGCCCCCAAAGTCCGGGGCCCGGTACACAGCTCTACCCATAGTTGTCCCCCCTTGTCGCCAGGCCTGGAGAGCGGGGAAGGGGCGGGGAGGCGGCACAGCTCTCCTCCGGAGCGGACGAGCGCGTGTTTCCCCGGCAGGAGCAGTGAGCCCGGCCGGCGGCAGCGGCGCACCACCGCCTGCAAAGAGGGCTAGGGCGGGGAGGCTCTGCAGAAAGGTAGGGCTTCCCCCGCCAGACGTGGCATCATGCAGCCCCTGCACCGTCTTGCGCAGGTCCGGGGGGGAAAGGGCGTGCGGGGGGGAAAGGGCGCACGGGGAGTGGGGAGCAGCAAGGGCGGCTCGCGCCACTCCCGGGCTCGTGCTCCCGCAGGACCCCACAATGCCGCCAGCCGCTGTCAGCTGGGGGGGGGACCGCCGGCTGGGCTGGGGGGGGCCCCCGGCTGGGCAGCCCCCCCTCCCCCAGCTGCTGTCAGCTGGGGGGGGGTAGCACTGGCTGGGCTGGGGGGGGCCCCAAATGATCAGAGTAGCGGGCCCCAAAATTTCTGTCGACGGCCCTGATCTCCCTCACCACCTTCTTGCCTTCTGCATCACAAATCACTACAAACCCATCTCCACAGGAAACTGGAAAAGCTCCTTGTCAGATCTGGATGTCTGTGCTTTTATTTTCACTGGCATAAAGTCAGAGTAACTTCAGCAATTACACTGATGTTACCCTAAATTGATAGTGGGATAAGAGACTAAAATCTGGTGTATTAGCTTTCCCCACCCATTTAAATGCCCACCACGAGAGTCTCAAAAATGCCTACATGATTTAGGAGCCCAAGTCCCACTGAAAGAAATCAGTGAGTCAGGACACAAGTCCATGAAGACATTTTGAAAAGCCCAGGCCTATCGCATATAGAAGGAGCCTGATCCTCAAGTGGTAGAAATTGGCATAACTCCACTGACCTCAGGGGAACTACTCTGATTTATACCAAAATGCACCCTCTTTTAAGATTAAAATCAGCTATTATTGTTTAAAAGAGCAAAATGCACACACTGGTGCAGTTCTCCTTCAGTGTAAGTAGCAGGGGCACGTGTTTCTGGAGAAATAAGGTTGGAGATCTTTTCCTACTGTTGCTGTGAAGTGACATCATACATGTACAATACAGTGAAAACTACACAGTACTACAGATGGTATCTAAGTACAGGAGGATAAGTTACTAAAATAATATAGTGACTCTACACTCTTCTTCAGATTGCATGCCCTCGGGGCTGGGATTACATGTTTATTTGAGTCCTAGCACAACGGGGCCCATCCAGGGTTGAGGCCACCAAGTACTACTGCAATATAAATGATAATGGCAACTAATGAATGAAAAAGCATACCAAAATTATGAGAATGTATTCCCCTCAACTACAAAACTCCTCTGTTTTTGTTCATCATGTGTTCATCAACCAGTCTCCATCACAGGCAGAAGAATGAAAGGTGCCTAGTGCAAATGAACATTTTTTCATGTAGTAGCTGACCCAATGAATGGGCACCCTTAGGGACAAATTGGTATTCCATAAATGACCATGAGTACATGAAAGCATTTAAAATGGGAACACAGGCTGTGCCTGGGATTATAGCTACAGGTGGGGTGATTAAGCAGTGAGCACTTAGCTGTACATAAACCATGAATCAGTTTACTTTGGGGATCAGACTCTAACTGCCACTTGGCAGCGCTGGCCCTGTTAATGTTTCACAACACACAGCCATAGGTGGACTTATGATGAATTGGTATTTAACACACACATTCCATTTTCCTGTAAGTTGCTCTCTTCAGCCCTGAGTGGCCAATAAGAACTAAAATGGTTGACCCCTTGCAACAGTACACAGTACCCCTGAGGTTTCCTTTGCAGGGTCAGGGCCTTTAGCACAGCTCCACTGTAGAAAGAAAAAATATGGCAGTAAAATTCAGGTTCAAGTAAAATGGGAGACTTCCAGGAGTAAGGAAGGGACATGACTGGCATGATCAGCAAGACAGTGTTCCAGTGTAGTGCCAAGCTGTGAAATACATGTGTAGTCCTATGGGCGCCTGAAAGAAGAGCTTGTGGAGTGTTTGTTGGATGGTTTCTTCAGGATCTCAGTTCTCTTTCTCCCTGGTTTTGTTGAAGTGGAGTGCTGGGTCCACAGAGTTATTCCCAATCTTTAGTGGAGGAGAGTGAGGCTATCAGAGTAGTTCAAGCAACATAAAAATGAAAGAAAGGATCATTTAACTGGGTGTTATGGGATAAAAATAAAGTAAACAGTACCACTCCTCACATCTTCCCCGCATTTTTTATTTTCATATATAAACAATCTTTAATTAGAATTAATATGTAACAACAAATTATACACCACAGTTATCCACTCTGGCTTTATCACTCATCCAGATATGAAGGCCAGTCCCGCCTCTGGATCCTGCCTCTATATGCTGCTCCAGCAGCTTTCAGGACCCATACAGGCTAAGAGAATCACTCTAAGGAATGAGCAATATCAGGGTGGCATAATGGCCTGTTGGAGACTCCTCCGCTTTGGCTTCTCTCAGCTACGCATCCTATCAGCATTACCATTTTGGGCAAGACTTCTACCAAAGGGTGGTGTACATTGTTCTGATCGGTCAACCCATTAAATGACCTTACCTTGGTGATACATGTAACAAGAGCATTAAAACAGGCAGGAGAAAAAGATACCCAGAGAAAGCAGCTGCATTTTGCTTGTGAAGACTCCTATAGCATTTAATAGGGCTGAAATCTATAGGCTTCTATAGAAGTGTAATATGGCTAAATAGAAATGATTTCAGTTTATAGGGACAGAGCCTCAGCTGGTGTAAACTACCATAACTAGTGACTTCAGTGAGGCTACACCAATTTACACTAGATGTGAATCCAGCCACATAATTTAATAAAATATATCATTTCTTTCATAAACCATCCTATAGAACTCTATTTTCCTATTCCCTGTTCAGTTTTACAGCATGGTCCCCAAAAGCCTACCCCCCCCAAAAAAAAGGTTATTAGTTCCTATTGAAATCCATAGGCCATTTCTACATAGGTTACCTTTTTTAGATTCAAATGGGTAGCCACTGAATTCATTTTCCTCATGTGAACTCTGCTCTGCACTCAGATTGTACTTCACAAAGACACCCACTTACAGCTGTAGCTTCTTTTGCAACCTACACTCTTGCATTTGGCTTCTAGATGGAAGCACACACGCACACACTGTACACAGAGCTATTTAAATAATATATTGTCACATAATGATTAATTTCTGTTTTATTTTCAGCATGAATGTCTGTGGAATAGACCGCATATGGTAAAATAATAGGCTGAAAGATTAGCTGCTACCACCATCTGTTACTCACTCCTGATTTTGCTCCCTCTTTCAAGAACTGATTTCAATTGCACAATCTTTTACTCAACAAGTCTATTTTCTTTCAAGCTATTACCTAGATGATTTCTGTAATTCTGTGTAGACAGGGCCTGAAAAAGAATTGCTGACAGCAGTGAGCTCTCACAGTGGATTGCCATAATGCTATTTAGCAGAGGGGGTGTCAGTAATTGCAGTGTATTAGGGATGTTCACGGGACCTATAATTAGGGATATTATATTATTAGGGATATTCTCCTCTCACACAGCATTTACATCAGTGTAACTTCAGTTACTCCCGAGTTACACCAGTGCAAGTGATAGGAGAATCAAGACAATGGCACTCACATTGCTTACTGGGTTGGTCTATGACAGGCAACAGCAAAGGGGCCATGGGGTATGACCTCTTTTCTTATCAATAGCTATTATTTGCTATTTTATTTATCTAGATGAGTTTTTATGTTTAAATGGGTTAAACCACTGTTATGCTAGTGAAAAACAGCAGTTGCTAGTTTATACAATAGGGAAAACCAAGACAAATGGAATAAGACGCCTGAGCTAAACATAAGTGGCTAATCCCAAACTTGGTGTGAAGTTGGTGCCTGTTACATAATGAGTAGCAGTCACTTAATCTAAATCAAGTCTAACATGGCCACAGTGTTCCCCACACAGCTCTACCATAGCACTTCTAGCCTGTCCTGGGATAATCTTCGCTAGTCAAGGGCTGGACCTCCCCAGTGCAGAGAATACAGTGTGGTGGTTCTGTACTCTGGCTGAATCTCTCTCAAGGGATTAAGCTAAAGTGATCCAGCTCATTTGTATTTGTAAGTGAAGGGCTAAACATAGCTCCTGGTATATGCACAAACTCCCACTGAACTAGATCTAATGCAGAATTCTGCCTGCTAATTCAGTCATCTCCTCTACAGTCTTCCTTTTAGGTGACACTGCTCTGCCTGCAAAGTGTTCAACTGTTTCTCTACCACATTTCTCAGTGAGTATGGTCAAAAGCTATGACATCATTTCTGGAATGGGGGAGGAGGCAGTTACATTCCTGAAGCTGCTGACGTACATAGCTGTTTACGGATTAGACAAAATCTCCATCCTGTCCTTGGCATTGGGCTAATCCTGCATTTTGAGGCCCCAGCTCCGAATCCAGGGCTGTTTGCAGTGATTCTAATAAGACCCCCATTTAAATCTGGGAAGTTCCCCTCTCTTTCAGAGTGGTGGAAATAATTAGTCAGTAAAAAAAGCCCACCATTTTTCTTTTCAATACTAAGATGTTCAGATGCTCTCAACTGTTAGCAACAAACTGAAAATTCACCAGTAAGTTTCCACTCAAGTGACTGACTGTATTTTCCCAGACCCACATTACAAACCCCGTATGCTGTTGATCTGCCCGTTCTAAGTAAAATACACACCATTTTCCTTTCTATGCAAGCGTTAAAATATTTTACATCTAGTTTGCTGCCATTTCCCCATTTTGCCAACCAAATGAATACTGAGCTGCAGGGACAGGCATGTAGCAGTCAGACAAATTGATCCACAGCATGGATGATGTCAGCCCTTGAGTTGTGTAAATAGCTAACCTATGGCCCAGGGTGATCTTATCATTAACCTTACCCTTCATCCCACTGCTTGCCTCAGTGACTTGTCTTCTGTTTCAAATGAGATCCCAAATGCTTTACATCTTCCTCTATGTCTATACAGCGTCTTACACATGATCATGAACAGGGACTGTATGCACTATTGCAATATACAAAATACCTGCAGGTCACTCTCACTCAACTTTTATTGTTTGCTCTATCCAGGGTTTCCAAACAGCTCATTAAAGAATAGAGGCCTGAGCTCAGCTAGGGTATGTCACCATCACTCCATTACAGCCATAAGGATTACACAGAAATACAGCATCTGAGGATCTGTGATGCTGGCAAACAGGTGCCAGCTTTTGCCAAGGTTTCCTGGCCTCATTTGGACACACACAGAGGTGGAATCAGTCTGGTTCACCTGTGTGTTAGTTTGGTTAAAATAGGGATCAGAATTATAAAAGTGTGTTTTGGATTTAGACTTGATTAAATGCTTATGTCAACTTACAATCTCACTGATAACATCTGTATCCCATGTCATATGGTAATATTTAAGTGGTGGCATAGTAAGTTTCTGTAACTGTAAATCACCAGACAGGAGAGAAGCATTAACTAGCGTGAAATATGAGTCTCCAACAGGAGGTATCATCTCTCTCCCAAAAAGGAAAGGCCACCAACACCAAACAAACTATCATGGAACATGAGAGGAGAACAGACTTTATTGATTGCTCTCCCACGCCCCTCTCCCCATGAAGAGGAGACATGTAAGTGAATTCTTACTATCAGCTGTGCTGGCAACTGAGGGACAGGGTAAAGGGAATACCAATTCTTGATGAGGAGAAGCTATCTCGATGCTGCTTGGATTCTCAAGGGCAAGGTTTTCTAGGCATAAGCAAGAGAGTCCCCAGTGTTTAGCCAGGGTTAGACCTATGGGACATACAGCACTTACTTATTATAGAAGTTTTTATTACCCTTTGAGACATAAAAAAAAACTAACTCATTTGGTGTAAAATCTAAGGTGCAACTGACCAGGGGTAAATGACTGGGTCTTTGGCACTGGGAGTATAGTGCTGTGATCTATGGTGTAGATCTACCATCTACCCCACGGTCCTCTTACCTGGGTGATAAAACAGATTGAGTACCCATGGGGACTGTTTTTGACTCCATGTAAAGCTATTAGAATACCTGAGAAGTTTACTCTTGCTAAGTGTTTGGTGAAATCTAAGTATAGAACTAACAACCAATGTGGGGTTTGTGCCCTGTTTCCTAACACTCTGCCCTGAGGTTGGTACTCACGCTCTTGAGCCACCGTAGGAAAGTTGACACTGACCCATTAATGTTTACAAGCAGAAAGATGCTAAACATCATGTTAAAGTCTGATTCGTGATTCAGCAGGATGAAGCTGTTTGACTTAGTCCCCATATTTGCTTTTTTTAGGGGTTTGGTCGGGAAAGGATGACAAAGTTTTAGGAGTCAGTGATCTCCATCAGCTCTACAAACAAGGCAAGACTGCTGGGCTTTGTTTTTTTATGAGAACTTTCCAAGCACCAGTACTTTACAAGTTCCCTTCACAGGCAGGGCAGGGTCTGTTTCAAGTTAACGTGTTTTGTTTCAGTCCACAAATAAAAATCAGACTTGAGTGAAAGTTCAGATTTGTTTGAAAACTACCCAGATTGTACTGCATGTGATAAGGAAGGTAAAGCGAGGGTCAGGGAAAGAGGAGGGGGAAAATAGAAAATCTCTGATGAGCAGAATGAGCGATTGTTATGTTGCAGGGGGCTGGAAAACGTGGAGGGAGAAGAAAATGAAAACAAAGAATTGAAGAGAAGCAAAGTTTGTGTGGTAATGGCTTTAAAATACCATAGTTATCTTTCAACTGGTAAAGTGGTGGTTCTCCTAAACAATGAGATCAGAGGAACTGTAATTGATGATTCTTGTATTATTGGTATATCAGAGGCACATTAAAGAGGTGACAGTGATCTAAGCAACATGTGTATGATCAAGACTCCAGGCCAAATGTTGCCCTCCCTTACACCCATTTAACTCAGTGGGAAGTAGAAGCAGATTTTGGCTCAATATGAGCTTTCATTCTTTGGTTTCTGTAGATGGTATAGGAGTGATAGAGGACTGGTTCAGACTCAATTCTTTGTTTTACTCTTGAACCAAACAGAATCCATTTTGAGGTATGAAAAAAACCCCTTCTTTTTCACTGTTTTCTGCACACCTACTGCATTAAGTCCTCCATTGGATCTCCAATATGAGGATCTCAATGTATTTTTAGAGTATCAGTTCATTCAGAACTGTCCTGTGAGAGTGGCAAATATTACTTTCCTCATTTTTCAGCTCAGGACACCAAGGCTCAGGATGATGAAAGGAGGTATGCCTGTTCACACAGTGACTCACTGGCAGAGAAATGATTTAAAATCCACATCTTCCTAACTTTCAACCTTATGATTTAACCTCAAAACTAGCCTTCCTCTTCATCTGACTATCATTCCAGCTAGGACAACAGGAAGTAGTACTGAAATATCAAAGATATAAGTATTTTACAAGAACCATCTAAACTTTGTAGACCAGTGGTTTTCAACTCTGGTCCACCACTTGTTCAGGAAAAGCCCCGGGCGCACTGGGCCGGTTTGCTTACTGGCCGCTTCCACAGGTTCAGTCGATCGTGGCTTCCGCTGGCCATGGTTTGCTGCTCCAGGCCAGTGGGGGCAGGGGGAAGCAGCACAGGCCAAGGGATGTGCTGTCTGTCACTTTCCCAGAAAAAGCGGTGGACCAGAGTTGAGAATCACTGTTGTAGACGTACACCGCTTGGATATTTCAGTTAAGGTTCTGAGAAGCACGAGATTTGAGGGGCCTTAACCTTTTAGGCTTTCCCATCATAAGTAAATAATGAATGTGAAATCAGAAATACTGGGATCACTGGATATTAAATTATCCACAGACCCGATAGGCCCAATACAAATTGCTGTCCTGCCAAATTGTGACTTAATATATTCCCACTAGTCAAAGAGTTTTTCTAAGGACTGAGCATCTTTTCCATCTCTACAGTCACTTAATTGCTGCTATAGACCACATGTTGACTACCAACTGTTTGGGCTTTTCTCAGCAAACAGGAAACACAACACAGACATGAAGTTTCACCCCCCACAGTATATTACACTGATGGACATGAAGAGCATCTAATGCACCAGGCTGACATAGGTGAATCTGGGAGCTTCCTCCCTTGGCCATTAGTAACAAATCTAAATTTGGGTGTGAGCTGTGACCCTCAGCTCTAGAGTCAGATCCCAAAGCTCATAGTGCTCTCACACCCGAGTTCAAGTTAATTAAAGAGATATGGCTGAACTGTGAAGTTCAGACCTGAATCTAAACTTATCCAGAGTTCAAGGCTATCAGATGCGGGGCTCTGGGTTAGGGCCCATCTCAAGTGAAAATGACTCATGATGGTGAATTCTTTGTACTGTTGGAAGGACTTATTTTGTTGGACATTGTCTTTGCAGATGGGGAATCCCATGTAAGCCAATAGAACCCAATCCAAAAACACTTAAAACACATGCTTAACTTTAAGCATGAGTGGCCCCATTGAAGTCGTACGCACCTCCCATTACCACTGCCACCCCCATCTTCTCCCTGAAGAATGGTCTGGTGATTAGGTGCTAGCCTGGGACTTAGGAGACTGGGGCAAACTCTCTGCTCCACCCAGGGCCGGCGACAGGGGGGCACTACGGGTACAGCTGTACTGGGCCCCCCGACTTTAGGGGGGCCCCGGTACACAGCTGTACCGGTTGTCGTCCCCCCTTGTCACCGGACCTGGAGAGCGGGGAAGGGGCAGGGAGGTGGCGCGGCTCTCCCCCGGACAAGCGAGCCTGGCCCCGGCAGGAGCTGTGAGCCTGGCCGGCGGCAGCAGCGCTGTCCGGGGGAGGGGGGGGGGGAGAAAGGGCGGCTCACGCAGCTCTCGCTGCCCGGGGGAGGGGGGGAGAGCGCTGGCTGGGCTGGGCTGGGCTGGGCTGGGGGGGGGGCCCGGCTGGGCTGGGGGGAGGGGAGCGCCGGCTGGGCTGGGCTGGGGGAGGGGGCACAGCCGCTGTCGGCTGGGCTGGGGGGGGACCCGGCTGAGCTGGGGGGTGGTGGCTGGGCTGGGGGGGCCCCGGCTGGGCTGGGGGCCCCCAAACTATCAAAGTAGGGGGCCCCCAAATTTCTGTCGCCAGCCCTGGCTCCACCAGACTTCCTATGTGACCTGGGCACTCAGGTCTCCATATGTAAGATGGGAAAATACTACTTCCTTGTCTCACAGGGGAGATGTCAAGACAAATACAGGAGGTGCTCAGATACTATAGTAAAGGGGACCATAAGTAGCTTAGATAGATCAAAATATCTCCTCTCCTCCCCCTGCTTTTAGAAACATTTTGAGGTCTTGGGTCACATCCTTGACCATCAGAGTGCTAATATGCAAAATGTTAGGGCTCAAGCCAGCTCCCAGTTGCAAAACGTCCATTGACTGCAAGGGAAGCAGCATTAGGCCCTTTGTAACCATGGTGATGCCAGTTTGTGAGAAATTATGTACACGTGCACTTTAATATAAAAGTGTCTGTCTCACTAGAGGCTAGGGAGTAAATGGGCTAAGTAACTTTCCTGTTACTTTTAGAGCTTATTTTAGAATTTGCAACCACCACTGTAATATCTAGACACCAGTAAATTCCAAGATAGACAAAGATTGTCCTGGGAGGATAAGCCAGTTGGTGGATTAGAGGGAGGTTTCCACTGCCGCTGGCAATGTTGTGGCTCCCCTCTGGATAAAGCTGATTCTACTCTGGGCTAAACTACTCTGTGCAGAGGGCCAGAACATAAGCTATGCAGCACTTCTAGCCAGAGGCCTTGTACTGGACCTTTGTACGGTGGTGACTTTCACCATCCTGCTCCAGGGCTTGCATATTGCACTTTTCCTTAATCATAAAGGGACGGTGTCACAGGGTCCGGGCCGCCCTGTGTTCTGTCCATCCACAATAAGGGTCTTGACACTCTTTTCAGTGCTCCCAAGTGTCCTTTATTTACAGTGCTTCCTGTGACTCCAATGAAATAACCCGTGCTCAGTACAGTGCTCCCCCAGACAGTTACTTCTCTGCCGTACGTCCCTGGCCCTTGAGGCCCCTTCACCTATAGCCAGGAGACAGGGCTCCTACCTCCTCTCCCTTGCCTGTCCTCCCCCTAACTGCCCATGAGTCAGGGCTTTTGTAGCCAGCCCAGCTTCCTGCCCCAGCTGTAACTAATCAGCCCTGGCTAAGCCTAGGGGCCTAGGCTCATTAGGGCTGGCAGCTGGGCTCCCCTGCTGGCCACTACCTGCTCCAGCCCCCGAGCCTCCTGCCAGGAAGCAGGATTTGAGCCGCAGAGGCAGGGCATTCCGGGGTCTTTACCCCTGCCCTGCCACAGACTGATCCTCACCCTTCAACTGACCTCCTGCTAACGTCTGATAAGAGTCCATGGGAGGATGTGTCTGAAAAAAAAGAAGCAACTCTTGTGGCAATGAAATTGCCTCATGAAATGATTTTGATATTCTCTCATGTAAGCAACAAGCAGTCTTAGCAGACAGAGGATTGCATGCAACATGCCGCTTCTGGATGATTACATAATAATAAAAAGAGGCTAGCGAGTTAAGATGTAATATGAAGAAAAAAGAGCAAACGGTACTCTTTATAGATATCTCTAGGAAGAGCAGTCTGTAAGGTATAATTAAATAATGGCTTGGGGAGATTTTCAATTCACAAACTAAATTAACGATTCACTTTTTTTGCCATTGCTTTTTAAATATATGAGTAGGTTGGTGATCTTCTGAAACTCATTAGGCTTTTAATGGATATCCAGTGCATATCCTCCCTTCCCCCATGAGGAGGGGGACTGATGAAAGTGTGGGGTTTTGCTGTGTTGTACACAGTGAATCATTACCTTTTACGTTTAATGAGCAATCTTGCATGGCTGCTGACAAAGGCAGGCAAAGACACCGCACTGGCAGATGTGGTAAACTGCACTCATATCTCAGATTGCGTTGGGGATGCAGTTTGACAAGGGCTGCTTAAACAAACCTGAGCATGTCAGTTATTTTCAAATGATTTACTTGTTACAGTTGCTCACAACATAAAAGCCGACGCTCAGTCATTAGAACACGGTAGAAAAATTTTTCCCAGGGTATTACATATCATGTTTGGACAGTCAGAACTCACTGCTATTATTTATTCATGCCACTTTAAATTATTCTCCTCAAAACGAACCAGAGTCACGTAAACGTTGACTTGGAAAGTAGCAGAGCACTGCTTTCTCTTGCAGTCCCTCTCCCCCCTGCTTTCTTTTTAAGAGACCTACTGACCTGCAAATTGAAATCCAAAGACTAGAAGAGTTTAGCTGGTTTAAATCAATACCCCCGAAACAACATGATTTAAACATTGGCTAAGTCCGAAATGAGCCTTTAAATTGTGAGGGGACTTGCAGTGTTTCTGTGCTTCAAAAGCATGAGCAAAGCTCAGCTGACACACGTATGCCTCCGGCACACAGGTCTGGGATCTATGGCTTTTTCCTTCTCTTTTCAAATGTATGTAGCATTGGTGAGTGGTGCCAGTCTGAAAGCTCCACAAACCGAGCCTCTCTGAGCAAGCGGTTGCAGCACAGGTGAGGCACTTACAGCAGTAAAGCAAGAAACATACCACCTATATGATTCAACTCCTAACCCAAAGAGAATACGCTCCGGATGAGATAGTGGTCTTGCGAGCTGCTCTTGGGGTAGCCTCTCTAGAGGTTCCAACGTTCTCTCCCACTATTCATCTCTGATTAGCCCAGTCCATCAACTTGTCCTAAAATTAAGCAATCAGCTCTGAAACTCCAGGCCTCGGTGTCCTCCTTTATCTCCCAGATGCTTTCTTCAAGGCAGCCTGGCATGGCTCTCTCCTGTGCCTGCTGAAATAAATAGTGCAGGCTCAGACCTTAATGCCAACAGTTTCAGAAGGCAGCACCGGCACAAGTGGCCAGTTGATGCTCCTGCTTCCATTTTGGGGCACAAAGGGGATTTGCAAAAATGGTTTAGTGGCAGCCAAGTCCCCAGAATGCTGTGGGGACTGAGCACTCCAAGCAGGTGGGTCCAGGCCATGAGTAAAGAGGGTAGCGTGGACAAAATGTGACACATAGTCCTGGTTGCAAATAGCAGATGATGTATGCGCTAATGTTATCCCACTATTTTTGGATCAGATATTGGGCAGCATTGTTACAGTAAAATGGGGCAGTATATACACACCTCTTTTTTAAAAAATATTTGGAAAGTGTCTTATTTTAGGTATCACTGCCAGTTCTTTTGGGTTTTCTGGCTGGCATCCCACCAGGGTCTCTGAGGCAAGCAGTTCTGTCCATCAGCTGCCCTAGGAGCACATGGTAAACAGGACATAGCATCTCACTTGCTTGGCCTGGATAGACATTTGTCACATAAACAAAACAAAACATTTTCTGACAGATACAGGAAAATGTGTAGGTTGAAACACTTTTTGTTTCAGGTAAATATTTCCACCTCAAGTAGGTAGCACAATACCCGCCCCCCCACCCCATATCCTCCCCAAACCAACAAATTAGTCTTTACTGGCTGTTGCTGCAGCAGCGCATCTTTGGAGCGCTCCGCCACCTTCTGTGAGACAAGTAACTGAGGCTCCCAGCTAATATCCTGACAGATGCATCAGACATGAGCACATCAGAAACTCATCTGAAGCAATGCTCCCATTTATGTTCTCCACCTGTTCCCTTCACACTGGCTACATCCTCTGTTTCTTGGTTAGGTTGATTCTTTGTGTGGCTGTGGGTTCAAAAGAGATGCATTTTAGTCTTAGGGGTCACAATCTAGCCTGTTTTTCTGTAATGAAAAATATATAGGAGACTCTCGATTATTCAGGATGATGGGAAAAAATTAATCCTGGTTAATAAAATCCCAGATAATCACCATCCACAGGAAATGGGGGTTGGTTCACCAGCCACCCTGCACCAGGAGGAGGGAGTGTTAGTTCACTGGCTGCCCTGCGCCGTGTGTGTGTGTGTGTGTGTGTGTGTGTGTGTGTGTGTGAGCACGCGTGCGCTTGGGGTGGCAACAAAGCCAGAGCCGGCCCTGCAAGTTATGTGTATTTTTTTTTGACATCTGGTTAATCCACAACCTGGTTAACCCAATCCTGGATAATCAAGTCTACTGTAGTGTATTAAACCTATCCACTTCTCATCCCATACATGTGTATGCACACACATACATGCTTTTTGAAAGCTTCACTTGCACCATGTTTAGAGCAACACAGCTTAGAATCAAGTTCTCTCTCGTAGGAAATCAGTTCAGAAGAGTTCTCATTTTTACAGAACTTGCATGCCATCTCCATACAGCACCTGGCTACATTATTAATGGATAACAAACGTAAAGAAACAAGGCTTGCTGCTAACATACAGTGTGCTATAGGCTCTTGCAGAGATGGATGAAATGGTGGATAAATCAAAGACCTCTCCTCCCCATCAAATCGTGTTCATTTTTTGGATTGGGAATGAACTGAATCTTTTTTTTGTAAGGTTTGAAGGTTTTGGATAATTTTGTTTCCATTTTCACACAAGCTCTGCCCTCATGAGTTCAAGTCATGAACACAAGTGGATGAGAAAAACACAACTATCTGGCATGAGAAGTGGCACATCTCAGGTTTCAGATCAATTTTGCAGAAGACTAGATCATTTCTATGAGAACTGAGAGCCAGATCCTTGATTAGTGTAGAGTGGCATAGCACCACCAATGATGAAACACTGATTTATAGCAGCTCAGGATAAGGTCCTTGAAGTTTTGGATGTTTCTCTTACCAGGACCCCACCAACTCTGAAAGTTTTGAGGGTTGCTATAATTCTTTTCATCGCATGGTATGTTTCCGACTTAAACTAATAGTCGCAAGGTTCTTTTCAGAAGACAGGAAGTCTGGGAAATCAGGATCCCTCATAATCTCAGTCAAAATGACTCTATCTCAGTTATTCAGCCATGCTTGTATGTTTGTTATTGTCCTAGAGGGTTTTGATGTCTCTCATACGGAGGGCATGATCTCCAAGGAAAGTCCTGGACAAGGACAGCTGTTAAAGAATGAGCTCACTAATTGGTTTCACACTGGAAAAATAAAATCACTGGCAAGTATGTTGCACTTTCATGTTTATTTGTGAACACTAGCTAGTGTGGAAAATGTCCCCATTTTTGACTCAACTGTAATAGAAACAACACCTCAGCTTACAAGTTCAAAGCACAGTGATTGGGTGTATATTTAATTAGGGGGTCCCCTTTTGCATGCAGTGGAGTGTTTGCTGTTCCAGCTAGCTCAGAAGAAAGCCAGGAGCACTCTAACTAAATAGATCTCCAGCCACATCTCTCAGAGTAAGAGGCTTTGTCCTTCTTCACCAATCTGGGTGGGATGCAGCTGGCTAAAGGTTTGTTTAGTCATCAGACTGTGCTGCTGATCTATTCACCAAATAGTTAATAACCAAACTGTGCTGCTGACCTATTAACCTGCGTCCAGGGCCCAGCCTGAGAAGCTGGTCCTATTGGTGGGGATCTGGGAGAATCCACCGCCATTGAAGCTCTGACACTGCAGCATCAGCAACAGTATCTGCAGCGCATTCATTTTAGAGGGAAGAAAGGCGATAGGACCTGTGAAGTTGTGGTTCCAATGGGCCCCCTCACCCGCCTACTTTAAAAGGCCTTTTTAGGAATGCAGGGGTGCAGCACACACATGCAGAGTTACATAATCTGCCCCCATCCACACAGTGTAGCCCTCACTAGTGTCTGTTACTGTCAGGGTACTCTGTATATGCAGAGGGACTGAAGGCCCTCTTCAATGTTTATTTAAGTAACATAGATAAGAGCTCCTGGCTTTCTTCTGAGCTAGTTGGAGAAGCGAGTCTGTGCAAAAAGGGCAGTTGAAATCTGTGCTGCATGAATAAATATAAGTTAGTGAAATGTATTCATCTACTGAGTATAGTGTAGTTACATCCATTGCCTCTGCATCACTATCAGGAGTAGTGGTTTGCCATCATTTTCAAGTCACTTCTCAAACTTCCCCCCATCCAATTGGTTGTGGTGTCTTCCTTCACACAGGTCCCCATCAAGAAGATATGAGAGAAGGGATTCAGTATAGACTGTGCCAACAAAGAACTAACATCAGCTTTTCTACATCTTTTAACAAAATAATCTTATTCATATAAAAATATTCCCAATTATTTTCTATCCAGAACTCCATAGTAAAATGATGAACGTGGCACTCTCAAAAGAAGAGGCTGCCAACTGAACAAATACTGACATACAACAAACTTGTTGGCCATAGTGAAGGGTGGGGAAGCAGCAACCAAGCTCTCTGTGTAGCCCTCTACAATTTTGCACTATTTTATTGCTCGGTCATTTCCAAAGGCATTGAAATCTATGCTCCCCCTCCAGAACTTTCACCTAACACTTTCAGTCATTTGATTCCTCATCCCATGAAGTTTGTCAAGGTTCAAAAGCACCTTGATCACCAGTTCTACTCTTGCCCTCTTATTGCTTCCATTGATCCTCTCTCCAAGGCCCTGGCATGCCTGCATTTACCAGTATTATTCCCTCAGGAATCCATCTTCTTGGCTCCTATACTGTCTCATCATGACTATCTTCTTTACCTCCATATTATTCAGTTCTCAGCAGCACTGTCCCTACTATACACAAAACTGCAGCCACTACACCTCTTATACAGAAACCCCTTTGCTAACTATCACTACCACTAGATTTTCACACAAAAAATTGGAGGAAGTAACTGTTTCTTGTTTCTCCAGTGGCAATACCCTGAACATCCTCCACCATCTGGTTTGCATAACCCTAAAACTATCCTCAGAGCACACACTTAGGGTTCATCTATACAGCAAAATCATGGCACTAAGTATCAGAACCCAAGCTGGTTAATGATGATGCAGAGCAGGAAGTCAGGAGTCTGATGACAAAGAATTTCTCCTGTTTCTTTGGATTGCTGGGTGAAATGACGGAAGTCATACAGAGTGGTGATCCTTTTCAGGAATGGTCTTCCAAAGATGCAGTGGCTTGCTACAGGGAACTATCGTTCAAAGATTCATGCAGGAGAGCAGACATCCATAAAATCATTTTAAAAGACTTCTGAAGCCAAAAAGCCAGCCCCCAAAAATCCCAGCTGCCACCCCTACCTAAGTTTAGCATAATTGACACTGTTTTATACTATATTATAGTATTGTATTTACTATATTAAAATCTTCTATGGGTTTGAATAACGTTAGTAGGTTTCAACTACGATGAGCACTCCCCCCTCAGCCTGCACAGACTTCGCTATCCCTTTGCAGGTTAGCAATAGATACACTCCAATCCCTGAGCCCTCTGAGTGTTCCCCTGAAGTATCCAGCCCCTGTTCCACTGGCCACTCACGAGGGTATGTCTACACTGCAATGAGATGCCTATGCCAGCTGCCCTGGGCTCCTGCAACTCAGGTTAAGGGGTTGTTTAATTGTGGTGCAGAGTTCAGGCTCAGGCAGCTTGAGCCCTGGGACCCTCCCACCTCCCAGGGCCTTAGAGCCCAGGCTTCATCCAGAGACTGAACACCTATACCACAATGAAACAGCCCCTCCCAGCCCACTTCCTGTAAGCCTGATTCAGCCCGCATGGGCTATGTGTGGGTTTTTATTTGCAGCATAGACAAATCCTCACAGTATTCGCAGATTTGTTGCTCCCCAGAAAGCAGAACACCCCAGCATAGCAGTGACACCTCTGCTCACACCTCTACTTTACCTGCAATGCTTTGATCAGGCAGTTTATTTACCAAAGGACAGAGATTAGAGTGATCGAAAGTAGAAATACTGGAAACAACTGGTGACATAAAATAAAACCATAACCTGCATCTATCATCATCATCGTCTAGTTTTTTTACTAGATACTTTCATGTCATAGAGCAAAGCTCACCCCAGAGTCCTTCCAGCATTTTCTAGCCAGTCATGAGACAAGCCATGCTGCCAGCTTGTCTCCTTAGTGACCGAGACAGTTTGTCTCCTTGCAACCCCAGCTATATCAAAACAGTCCTTTGATCGTCATTCATAGACTGGACACCCTCCTGCTGTGTTCTCTTTTCGGTAGATTTGCAATCTTGATTAGCTGGTGTATACAAATAGACTTGCATTGTGAGAGACACAATACCCAAGGATCAAACAGAGACATAAGCATCTAATACCCCCTGCCTCAACAGAACCTGTCTGAGACATGTCACTTTTGAGTGACCTGCCCTGCAAGGTTTTCAGAACATACATTTTCAGTATAGATAAATAACATCTCAAATGACATCTATATAAACATTTCACAATGATTATGACCACCGGTCGGCTCTTTGCTATTGGTGGAGACCTAACATGTCACCCTTTGGGGAATTATTGTACATATACTTGACCCAGTAAATCCCTTTTAATCTCTGTGCCCCGTGTCCTCTGCCACTTGGCACAAAGAGATTCCCTCATCACCGCTGCAATTTACAACATTTCTTTTTTGATGATTGTCAAACTGCTCCACCAAACCTCAGCCACATAGCAGGTTTTGCAACAGAGTGACGGTTTATGTAGTCAGTAACAGAGTGATATAGTAATAGAGAAGTGAGAGAGATTTAGGGGAAGGGAGGGATCACTGTGGGAGTCACATAAGAGATTTTGATCTCGAGCCCTCCAAATGGCACAGGTATATAATCCCATTTACATTTGTGTGTCTGCGATAAGCAGTAGTTAAAAAAATATAAGGAAAGCAGTAAGTCACTGGGAAATATTTGTGTCTCCAGAAGCTCCATTGCTAGATGAGTGTTATGGTCACATACTTCCCTGCCAAATAGACTTGCGCTCTATCATAGTTTTGCCGTAGAAGATTATTTGGAATTATTTTAAGCCCAAATATAAATCCAAGTCCCAAACTGATCCTGCAATCTTTCAAAACCTACTGAAGTCCATAGAGTTGCTTGACTAAAATGGGCTTTGGATCAGGCCTTCTGGGAATTTATTTAGTTTCCATTTAAGTCAGTTTTTACATAGTATGTATAATTTTTAATGATAAACCAAGATTATTGCTTCCATAGGCTCGTTTTAGAATGAGTGTGCATTTTTTTTAAAAAAATCTCAAGTGAATTTGGCTCTTGCTTGGCAACAGTGGAAATGAAAGCCTTCTAATTTAGAAGCAAAGAGATAGTACAGACTTGGCAGTAGGATGGTTCTGCATGAGCAGTAAACGCTCGATCCATAGCACTTACCTCTTGGAGGAAGCAGTAGAATATGAAATTTGCTGTAATATCAGATGAATTCCATCTATTCTTAGCTGAACTGCACTTCACTCTGGTTACTCTGTGTTTGTGCAGTGGAACATTTAATTTTTCTTCTTACTCATACATTATAGCATCACCATGCACACTACTACTGTGGATGTGTCAGTGTGACAGAGATATATAAATCATCCCACTCCAGCTCGCCTGCTTGCATTAGACTTCATTGACAAATTTGCATTCAACTGTCTGCAGGGGAGAGATAATAATGTATTGAGTTTTCAGTTAACGATACTCATAAATTCTGCAGGGAGGAAGCATGGTCTAATAGACAGGGTCTTCCAGTTCAGGACATGGGAGACTGGGGGTCTTTTCCTGGCTCTGTAAATTTGGACAAATCATTTCACTTCTCTGTGCCTCTGTTTTCACTTCCCCTCCATATTGTCCTGTCTTGTCTATTTAGAGCATAAATTCTTTTGGGACAGAGACTCTTTCACATACAATGTCTAGCACAATGGGGTCCCAATCTCGGTTGTGGCCTCTAAATGACATCGAGCTCCAAGATTTGCAAGGTCACTGGGGCAGCACCTGTAGCTTGCTGGTCTGGTGTCAAGGGACAAAACTCTGATAACCCTTGCTTCAGCAACTGTGGCTTGTTCATCTGATGTCAAGGCTCAGGCCTTCATGAGGTTATTGGCTTACCATTTCTATCTTTCTGGGATTATGTCCACATGCAAGTTTCTTTGACCTCCCTTGCTCAGCAACTTTACCTTGCTGAGCTTAAGTTAAGGCAGAGGGCTTTGTACATTTACCATCTCATCACCTCCAATTGACTCCATTTATGCCAAGGTACAAACCTGTGAACAGCACTACTAGCACTTCCCGAAAACCAAGATGTCTGTGGGCATCATTGGCACCAATCCTCTAGCTTCCTGGTCTGATGTGAAAGGGCAAAGCCTTTGTCACATCAGATAGGTTTTCCAGCATAACCATGCCTTTGTATGCATTTTAACTAGGTCAGCACCCCAGGGTAGGTCATCAGCAGCAGGGATTCAACATGAGACTTCAGGATCTTAATGCATGAGCTGCTACTGCCTAAGCTAAGAGATCCAGCTCTTTTAGCCAAGGATATAGTTGGCTCATCAACTCTAGGTAGCCTATCCATGACCAAAGAGGAACACCGCACCACACTTAATAGTCCTGGCTTATGATTTTGTACCATGAGCAAAACCAAAACTGGGTAATGTTCCTTAAAAACAGTTTTGTTCCCTTTTAATAAATTTATTTTTGAGCTGTAGTTGGCTATCTAAAGATTTCCAGTACTTGCTGGGGAGCAGGAATTTGATAGACCTCACTCTTGTCTTTCTACAACATAATGCATCCATTAGTAACCTGGATTCAACAGCCATAACCAAAACTGGAACGGAGCCTTTCTACTTACGTGAGTCAGATGGAGTACATTAAAAACCATCTAGTGAGAGCTGATCTTGCAAGGAACTGAGTACCTGCAGCACCTGCTGACTTTCATGAATTCAGGATTGGGCTAGTGGTGTGACAACTCTGTTGAAATCAGTGGTGGGTTTCTGTTGCTTCCAGCTGGAGTTAAACTTTCAGCATATTGAGAACTGATGAATGCAAGAGATTGATCATTTTTAGGGCCATGAGGGGCCTTTATGATAATCACATAAGCCAAAGAACTTTCATTCAGAAAACCCTGCACTAGAACCATAACTCCCAGTTGAACTAGAGCATATTTAAAAACACTTCAAGTGCCAGAGAATCCACCACAGTCCTAGGTAAGTTGTTCCAGTGGTTAATTAACTTCACTGTAAAAAATGAGCACCTAATTTCTAGTCTGAATTTGTCTAGCTTTCTCTTCCAGTCACTGGATCTTGTTATGCCTTTGCTAAATTAAAGAATCCTCTACTGTCTGAAAGCAGCATCTATCAGAACCAAAACACAGTTGTCCACCTTTCCATGGATTTATATGGAACGTGGCAATTCAGGGATTTCACAATATAGCCATTTCACAATTGCTTCCAAGGTGGTGAGAATTATAATGTAGGAAACACTGTATTTTAGCATGACTAAATAATGCAGGCAAGAGGAGAAGGAGGAAGGTTATTAAGAAAACGTTTTTTTACAGCCCCCCCCCCCCCCCAAAAAATATTTGGGAAAGGAAATACAGAAGCAAAACATACTAGGTTATGGGGAATTTAGAGAGACATTAAAAGTGCTGGAGTGTCACAACGCTCTGGCACTTCTTTGCAAGACAGAGTGATGCTCTGGCTTCATTCCACTTGTGAACCTATTCCAGCCAACAGCATGAGACCGTGCCCCACTGCTGACAGTCAGTTCCTATAGCAACTTTCCCTGATTTTCTGCTTTGCATTAAGTACCCCGTAAGGCCTTGCATTGCTCCCTCTGGCTGACACCCAAGGCTCCAGAGAGAGCCAAGGGCAACCCTGCCTTTAGCCTTCTCCCTACTTGGCTGGAGGAAGGCCATGTGGCAGAACCACCGAGAGTGGGTTAAAAAGTGGAAAGTAAAGGGAGGGGGGTGTAATTTAAGGGATCCCAGATGATTCTCTGCCCTCTATACTACAAATGCAGTTGGGAGCAGATGGACAGAGAGAAAGATGCAAGTTAGAAAAGCAATAAAGCAGCAGAATTGTGCAGCCACAGACCCTTCAGATTTACCTGAAGGCAAAACACATTTAGACTAGACTTTAAATTGATGTAATTGGCACAGTTTGCTTGCTGTCTTACTAGCAACATAGCCAAGTCATAGTGCACTTTAGCGCTCCAGTGTTCTAATAAGCATTTCCTTCAAAGCAGCAGTTCAGTTCTCCCTGTGAATTTTGTCAAGTACATATCATATCAAAGTATAAGTATTTGCCAAAGCCTCTCTTCAGCCACAAAGGGGGAGAGGTTTGTTTGAAGAATGTCAAGTTGCACCTGCTGGCTCACACTGGGAAGATGAAAGGAATGACTCCAGTCTCTGCCACTGTTGAATTTTGTTTTTTTTTTTCTAGTATTTTTATTGCCGTGAAAAGACTTGTTGCATTCCAAAAGCAGCACAGTTGCTGTAATCCCATTCGGAGCTCTTCAAATGGGAAAACAAGAGATCTGTGAATAATAAACCGATACTTGTCTGTGAAGCAAAAGAGTGAAATTAGGTTGGCGTGTTAAACGAGAGATGGATGCCATGCATGCTAAAATAAGGCAAAGCACAACATTTACTAGATGTAAACATTTTATATCAACTAGTCTGTGGTGGTTTATAAATTATAGCAACTAAAAGGCAAGCTTGTCCTTTGCCCTGTGTGGGCTATGTGTTTGGTTGGTACCTAAACAATGGGGAGAGTAGTCCTCATGGAGAAACTACTCCCCTTTCTGCTGGCATGTGTGGGAAGAGAGGGGAGCTTTGGGTCTTCCCCTTATGCTTGAGTCAGAGCAGCTGATGTAACACCAGTGGGAAAGGAATCTGCTCTTTGGAAAAACCAGTAGCAGAACTTCCAGGAAGAGAACTGAGCCTCTCAGTCACATTCCCCGCTGTGGTCTGCTACTGGGATAGCACAACAATGTGCTGTCTCTTACCCAAAGCACATTTAAATTTAGAATCCAGCCCAAGATGTGTTATGCCTTATTTTACCTTAGCCCATAGGAAGCATACAGCTGATATGCTGAAAAACAGCAAACTTGCAATGAGCTCTGTTGAGATGCATGTGTTCACCCTCATAGGACTTACTGCTAAGTTGAGGCCTAAATTGTGAGCATTTTCATTGACACAGAAATACTAAGTACAAAATGGTCATTTAAAAATTGATGTTTCCCAAAAACGTCCATCTAAATGCTGTAGAAGTTCGATCCCCTCCCCATATTAACAGTGAAGGAGCCACAGACTTCCTGTGTGACCTTGGCCAAGGTATTTAGCCTCTGTGCCATTTTACACTTCCCCATCTGTAAAAATGGGGATAACTGAACTTCCTACCTCATGGGATGTTGTGAGGGTAAATACATTCGATGTTAGGAGATGTTCAGATACTGTGGTGATGGAGTACCTAATCATATAAGTACTTAAAAGGTTTTTACATCAAGCCGCATGTCATTTAGGATCTAGGTCAGACTAATAATAAGAGCCATCTATATTCAGTAACACAATTATTCTGAGCATCACAAAGTGAGCTTCACATCAGTCCTGGGGGAAGGAGGTGTCAAATATCACTCTCCTTTTACAGACAGGTGAAGTGAGGTTCAAACACTTGCCCAAAGGTCAGAGAAGTGCATAGCAACAGAAATTTGGAGTCCCCATTATCTTTGGAGGTTGTAGTAGAGTCAGCAATTTGCTACAATGACTATTTAGTCAAAGTAAGGATTTAGGGACACAATATGTGGGGACACCCAGGCAGTACAAACTCTATTTAGTTATTGTGAGAACTAGAGATTCAGAGAAGGAATTACAAGAGCTTTTCTGAGTGGTTTTTGTTTGTATCAGCAAAAACAATGAAGAGTCCTTATGGCACTTTAGAGACTAACAAATTTATTTGGGGCATAAGCTTTCATGGGCTAAAACCAACTTAATTAGATGCATGGAGTGGAACATACAGTAGAGAGGTATAAATACAAAGCATATGAAAAGATAGGAGTTGCCTAACCAAGTAGGGGATCAGTGCTAATGAGCCAATTCAATTTAAGTTGGAAGTAGGCAATTCTCAACAGTTGACAAGAAAGGAGTGGAAATCACTTTTGTAGTGTCCATGAGGCCAATGTAAACAAGGTAGCCCATTTGAAAGAGTTGACAAGAAAGTGTGAACATTTAGCAAGGAGAAATTAGATTTAGTAAAAACGAGGAGTACTTGTGGCACTTAGAGACTAATTCTATGCATCCGATGAAATGGGCTGTAGCCTATGAAAGCTAGTGCTTTAATAAATTTGTTAGTCTCTCTAAGGTGCCACAAGTATTCCTGTTCTTTTTCTTACAGACTAACAAATTGATTTAGTTTCTGTATTGACCCATCCACTCCCAGTCTGTATTCAGGCCTAATTTGATGGTGTCCAGTTTGCAAATTAATTCCAGTTCTGCAGTTTCTCATTGGAGTCTGCTTTTGAAGTTTTCTGTGTTCAGTAGCCTCCATTAAAAATCTTCCTTGTATTGGCTACATATGTGCTCTGACTTTGAGGGCAAACAGGAGAAGGTTTTCACAAGATGCAACTCTTCTCCACTTATGCAATGACCCTCAGAAATGTACTGTATTTCAAGAATTCACTACTAATATTTATCAGTGGTTCACACTGGTCACTAAAGTCTATAGCTCCTCTGAAAGGACATTAAGACATGATTAAAATGTAAAAACAAGTGCGAACAAACAAAATTTCTCTTCAGTACCAAAGCAGAGGTAGGTAAGCAGCTTTTAGAGACTAAACCATGTTCTGGAGACCACAGTGTGCATCTTTCCTGTGCAAAAGAGATGGATGGTGCAGGATTACTGATCATAAGGTATAGAGTATTTCTTCTTTAAGTTCCTAGCTTTACTTAGAGATTGACTCAGACCAAATTCTTGGATAATATGTATTGAAAACTTGGGGAGGGCTTGGGTCCAGATATAGAATGTAGACAAGATCCAACTTCCACTGAAGACTTGCATTGAATTCAGTTGGAATTGGATGAGAACTCTTAAAAAGCACTGGACAAGCTATTCTTTTGTGGCTGCAGACCCTCTTCTATATCATATGTAGAGTAAAGTTTGTCACATCAGACTGGCAAAATGTCATGTTATTGCTTTGGAAATGTAAAAGCAGCAAATGAGACTATTGAGAACTGATTGATTGATTGATTACTTGTTTAGGCCGGTATTTTCCTCCTCAAGCAATTACATTTCCCCTCTACACTTTGAGACTTATTAGCCATATAAAAAACCCACTATGGCGCTGGGGATAGGTTTTCTATGCTAGATGGACACTTTAGTGCAGGAGTGGGCAAACTACGGCCCGCGGGCCACATCCGGCCCGCGACACTGTCCCATCCGGCCCGCGGCGGGGGGCTGCCCCTTGCCTCTCCCCGAGCTGTACAGCCCGGGCTCTGCTGCGGGCCCTCCACCCTTCATTGGCCATGCCACAGGGGCAGCACTCCGGTGACCGGGGCTGCACGGTAGCCTCTCCCCCGGAGCCACGCCGACAGCGCTCTGGGGGCTGGAACTGTGCGGTGGCCCCTCCCAGGAGCCGCGGCTGCATGCTGAACTCTCCCCCGGAGCCGCAGCTGCACGCTGGCCCCTCTCCCAGAGCCGCGGTGCGCGGGGAGCACTCTGGGGGCTGGGGCTGCGCACTGTCCTCCTCCCCCGGAGCCGCAGCTGCATGCTGGCCCCTCTCCCAGAGCCGCGCTGCGCGGGGAGCACTCTGAGGGCTGGGGCTACGCACTGTCCTCCTCCCCCGGAGCCGCAGCTGCACACTGGCCCCTCTCCCAGAGCCGCGCTGCGCGGGGAGCACTCTGGGGGCTGGGGCTGCGCACTGTCCTCCTCCCCCGGAGCCGCAGCTGCACGCTGGCCCCTCTCCCAGAGCCGTGTGGCGAGGGGAGTGCTCTGGGGGCCGGGGCTGCATGCTGCCCCCCTCCAGCAGCTGTGGTAAGAGGGGGGATGGGGGGTTCCAGGGTGGTGGTTGGGGGGGGGGCTTTGGAGGGGGCAGTCAGGGAGTAGGGTGGGTTGGATGGGGGGGGGTTCTGGGGTGGTGGTTAGGGGTTTGGAAGGTGGATAGGGATTGGGGCAGTCAGGGGACAGGGAGCAGGAGAATTGGGTAGGGGGTGGGGTCCTGGTGGTTAGGGGTCTGTGGAAGGGGCAGTCAGGGGACAAGGTGTGGGGGGGTGTTGGATGGGTCAGGGATTCTCAGGGGCGGGAAGTGGGAGGGGGCCAGATTGTGGGCGGGGCCTTCCCTACCCGGCCCTCCATATAATTTTGTAAACCCAATGTGGCCCTCGGGCCAAAAAGTTTGCCCACCCCTGCTTTAGTGCCAGATATTTAAGAGAACACCTACAGTATAAAAAGGGATACAGAACTGGATTGAAAGTCCAAAGAAGTCAGTAGAAAGAATTTTGTTGACTTCAGTAAGATTTGGTTCAGGCTGTATAATCTCTAATGACGCTTAGATAAACACCAGAAATGTGAACGCTTACACATAAAATTTATAAGAACTATCCAAAACAGCTTGAAGCTGACTACCTTTCTCCCCTTATGACATACAATTCCCTGGCTCCTTCCATCTAGTAGTCTGCCGAGGCCACTCTCCCAAAATAAACCAGCCCCCAGGTCCCTACCTATGATCAATAACTCTGAATATACTTGTAGGACCATCTCCAAGACAAACATGGAATCTCCTCTCCATATTTCATATACAGTATATTTAAATGCTCATGTTGCATCTTACACAGTGAACAATTAGGCAGCCAGCTCAAGATTTTTTTAAAATCACTGCAGGAACATAATCTACAAGCGCTACTCTGTCACAGTTCATTATTATTATATATTCAATGTACAGTTAAATAGGTTTAAAGGCCTCTCTTTTTTTAATCTCCTAACTTAGTTTAACCACAGCTGATGAAGCCAAGTGTTTGCAACTGTTAAGTTCAGGCAAGTTTATATCTGGACATGGAATTAAGGGGCCCAGCTGTAGCAATTGTATCACCAGGTTTTGTTTCTGACAACTGTGTTTAGAAACAACTGAAACCAATAAAAAAAAAAAACAAGATATACCAATAAACGTTGTATAAAGAGAGAGATTAGGTTACACCTTTGACCTTCAGAATGATATCTGAAAAGCTAGATATTAAGAATTCAATACACAAAGATTCTTTTTTTCAACTAATTTAATTTATCCTTCCATTAAACTTCCCAAGGTAACCTCTCCAAAGCGGTCTATGAAAAGAAATAGCTCTATGATGGGTAAGATACTGACTTTGAGAGCAAAGGAAACTATTTAGCTTTGCACACATACATATGCATATTTCCATATGTACATATCTTATGTCATTCTCTTCCTCTACCACTTTGCTTTTTCTGACACTTAATTAACCATATGTCTCTGATGTCAAAACAAACATAAAATATGGCTGCTTGTAGAGAATGTGAATCCTAATTAAGATGAAATTTTGGACATAATACAAGTTTTGAATTCTCATCAGGATCTAATGCAGTTTATAAAATGTTCCCAGATGTTCACGTGAGTCTGAGTCCAAGTCCATCTTTATTTGTATCTTGAAAAACTAAAGCTTAAATTAAAAATTTTGGCACAGGTATTTCATTTGGAGCTTCAGGCCAAATTAATTACTGGTGAGATGCCACTAAATTCAATGGAGCTAAGTGAGGCATGAGTTTAGCCTGCCACCTTTAAAGCATTAGGACTGTGGGAATTAATTCAAATCAATTTCAGTTTTTCTTCTTATTGATTTGCACTAAGGATGTGTAATTTCAACTTTAGACATTTCAAACCCACTCAGAAAAACCCCTTGATAATAAATTTGAAAGAGTAAAAATACTCACTACCTACGTAAGGCCAGATTCCGATACCCTTCCACCATAAATAGTCCCACTGACTTCTGGGGGACTACTTGTAGAGCAGTATTCACTATTCTGTGCAAGTCTTCTGAACTTGGTCCACTGTATTTAACTTGTTAAAACTATTTGTCCAGGCATTAGTTAATTAATATTTACAAGACTCCTACAGTGCAAGATAGTGGGCCTTCGACAGTTGGGGAAAACAGACACACACAAAAACCCTTCATGAACCTGAACGTGGAGGACATAAAGGACTAGCAGAAAGGGGATGGAGATATCTCAGCATTGTTTTTCAGGGTTCCAGCTTTTCTTTTTCAAAAGAAGAAGTTTCCAGCTCTTATGTTTGTAAAGAAAACCTTCACCATCTGAAGGGAGAGTATGCCTGAGTTTGCAGACAGCCTGGAGCAATGGCTCTGAGGTGTGAACTGCCCTATTCATTTTAATGAGCTTGAATGACTTGAATAACAATAATGAATAATGACAATAATGCTAGTTAAGACTGATATTTAAAGTATCTCACAGCTCAAAGCATTTATGAAAGGAGGGGAAATAGATTAAGAATATCTATCTACACCAGTATTCACTAAATTAGGTAAGGGACTGGAAGGCTGAGCTAAAATAGAAGGGGGTATGAAAGGTGTATACACATTAGCATGTGTAGACCTTGAAAGATGTATGGCATGTTCAAAGAGACATGGTGTGTTTTGTTTTCCTGAAGGGTGGATTCAGTTTTCAAGAGTTTCAGGAACATTGCTCAAGGACAGAGTGACTGGAGGGAGAGAATTTTTCTTCCTATGGTAGTTCTGGGATGTAAATATACCATACCCAGAACAATGAAGATCAACCTGGTCATAGCCTTTAGGTGCTACTACAATATAAAAGCATTAAATAATAAAATATTGATATTTAATAATAAAATAGGATAATTCCTAGGTCATTTATTAAGGTTTGAACATGAATCTCTGAACTACAGAACACTCAAAGCCCTTGAAGGTTTGACCTACTTACCACAGATATAATGATAATCTCCAGAGTACGGTAAATCCTTGATGTTACTTTCACCCCTGAGTAAAGCCCACTATCTGAGGTACTCTTATGCACAGTAAAAGGGGTTAAAATGCTAACTTATGAAACGCTCAGTCTAATAAGTAGTTTTCCAAATCTTCAAAGAGATCTTTGCAGTGATGGGAATGAGGATATTTTTTTTTATTTATACTTATTCCACCTTTAATAGAAAACAGAAAATTCTCCTTGATGTGTCACATATGCCATGATTTCAGAATAATACATTTCACATGAAGTTACGTGTCTAACCCAGTTTTATACATGCTTGCCATTTTACCCAGTTTTTTATAATTGAAAATGTAAATCTGTTTTTCCCAATTAGAATGCACCATGGAGTGGCAATTGGGTAATATTAAGAATGGATGAACAAAAGGGACCTTTTGGTCCCAGCTCATACATACAGACATTGTTCGAGCTAACAAACCAGAGATTAAAAAAAAGCACAGGGCATTATCTTGAACCTTTAGGGCTTCCTCTTATTAGGAATGTAGCACACACTTGCTTGTGCCTTATCTATGCAAATTGACCATCTTGCCTCTTATGCAAATTGGGGAAGCTGATTTCCAGAATTGTCAGTAAATTTATGCTTCCTTTGGGCTTTTTGAGCATCAGCAAACCATGTACCTTACTTCTGAACAATGACAAATTGTGTGGACAGAGGCAATCTAAGTTTATTGGACATTTTAACCGCTGAATATTTGGTTTGATACTTTTACAGATTAGAGATTAACAAAAGAGGCTGAATGGTTTGGATCTGAACTGGATTCCCTGTTCAAATTCATGGTTTATTTAGAGCCAAGGATTATGGTTTTGGTTCAACATCAAAAGATACCAAAATCACGCAAGCTGTTGTCACAAGAATCTGGCCTAAAAATATCAGAAATCTCAGGAGATCTACTGACAATGTGAGATTTCTGCCATCTGGAATTAGAGAAATTTCCTAAACTCTGTTTCTCTCAGAAGATTCGACACACATTCAGTTTGGACTTGAACTTTTTAGTTTTAGACCAAAGCCCGAGGAGAAGATTCAAATCAGAACCTAATCCTGTTTAAATTTGAAAGGATTTAGAGTTCAGAATCTGGTTTTGACCCATCTCTAATATTAATGGAACATTGTTTATGAGAACTCTAATTCTGCTTTGGGATTTTCAACCATCCCAATAAGTTTTAAAAATGTAAATGGGAAGATAGTAAAAAAACAAAACAAAACCCAAACCCAAAATTTTTACCGACCTGAACAAAAAACAAAACCCCGCAACTACTTATCCCAGCTAGCTTTTGTAGAGATGTTATCTAACCTCAAAACTTGCTATTCGTAAATATATTTTGCATTAAACCAATAGACGAAAACAGGGAATTTGTCTAACAATTGCTTTTCTTTAAAATCAAAGATGAATAATGTCATGCTTATAATTGTTTTTTTTAATTTTTCCTCTTTCAATTAACACACAAGCATCTGTTGCAGATATTTCTATAATCTTCATGTAATTAAACAACTCCTAGGGAACGGCAAAAGCTTTGCCCACAGACTAGACATAATGCAATTTCAGTTTAACAGCACTGCTTCCTCCCTCATACCAAAGCACTTAGAATGCTGAATAAGATCATTCTGATTAGACTACATTAAAGTCATAATAGACCCTCTCCTTTTAATATTTAAGAGTCCAATTCATAAAGATGGTTCTCAATGGGGTCTAGGGTCAGTGTGATAGAAGGAAAGTCATTAATATGGGGCCAATAATAGACAAATTAAAATAAAAACTTCAAATGCACTATGAGTTGGATTTTCAATCCTGTTCCTAATTGCCATGGTGTCCAAATCATAAAATTATCCTCACCATTAGCACTAATCATGAGAGTTGGTCAGAGAAATTTAGATGAACTACATTCCATTAGAACTGAAATGCTTCATGAAATTGGGTCAAGAAGAAAACCAAAGGGGGGGGGGGGAGTAAGAGTATAGAGAATGTTAAAATGTCCTACTTCAACATTTTTACAACTAAATATTTCAATTCTTCATTTTGAAATTACTTTTTAGCCATTTTTTAAAATTTGGTTTTATGTTGTATTATATTGTAATACCAAAGTTTAAAAAGTCAGAATGGAAATGAAACAGTTCAATCAACCTAAAATAATTTTGTTTTGCACTCTTTCTTAGGGCAGGATTTTTAAAATGTCTAGTTTTAATTCCAAGTTGGAATGCAGCCACATTTGCAAAGTGGAACTTCTTTGCTCCTCCTCACAATTCTACTCATCACCCCACCGGCTGGAAGTTTTAGGGTAAAAGACTGAAAAAACAAACTGGACTCTGCCACTCATTCCAAGAAGTGGCCATCCCCTCACACTTCAAGAACTCTATCATCATATTTTGTAATACTGTAGCCACTATGTCTATCAAAAATGTTGAATAATTAAAGCATGGAAACAGAGTCCATTGCTAATATATTTAGCAGTGATTTTTAAGAGTCTTCCATTTGCTATTTGAATTGTAACCAACTTGGAGGCATGGATGCTACACCTAGAGGTGCAGCAGCACCCCCTGGCTTGAAGCGGTTTCCATCATATACATTGCTCAATGGCTTTCAGCACACATACTATAAACATTGCTACTGTTTGGGGGTCTCTGACATTTATTTGGGCCTTTCTGGATGACAGTTATAGATACTTCCACTGCCTGCATCCGACGAAGTGGGTATTAGCCCACGAAAGCTCATGCTTCAAAACTTTATAGTTAGTCTTTAAGGTGCCACAGGACTTTGTTAACTCTGCTATTCCAGACTAACACGGCTACCACCCTGATTCTTAGTTATAGATACAGTGATTGCAGCTTATGCTGTGGTCCCCAAAAGGGCAAAGAATGTTTTGTGATGGACAACACAGTATTCTTAATTATAGGCTTGCTAACGTTATTACATGCACAATCACACACTTGTTAAGATTTGCAACTTGGTTTTGTGTCTCTTGGAAAGCATCATCTCCACTCATTTAGAGCCCAGTCTTGCTATAACACGTGCACAGGCAAATCCATACCTGCATGGAGCATCACTGATTTAAATGGTGCTCCATGGAGATACAGGTGTCCATAGGTGTGCATTTCATTACAGGATCAGGGCCTTAGTCTATGTCAAAGTACAGACTTAAATTATTGGCGTATCTAGAATATTTTGTGGAGGCGGGGGGGGGGGGGGCAAATAGAGAGAGTGCCGGTTATCCAACGGCCTCCTCCTTGCGTTTGGTCTTTCCCAGATTTTTTTTTTTTTAATTAGTTTTTTTAAAAAATCCAGATTATTTTTGAATGTTTTCTCTCACCATTTCTTTCACACAAGACACAGTGGTATGAAATAAAAAAAACAATCCCCTCTTCAGATAAAGGATGGATGGTAAAAATCTTAGAGGGAATTAATTCTAGGATATTTGAATGCATATTTTTTAAATAAAAAAAAGAAAGAAAGAATTGACCCATGGTGGCCTCAGCCTATCCTTTGTTCAAGATGGACTTTCAGCAATATGACTGTGGAGTTACTCCGAGTAAGAATTTCCCTCCTGGACTCTAGTGAAAGTGTTCCAACTGGATCTCTATTAAAATGATACAAATGTCAGTGTGAGAGTCAAACAGCTCAGTTGAGTAATAACTATCTATGTACTGGAGATCAGAACTCAGTATGTATCTTGAATTAATCCCCCGGCCCCTAAATTCACGTCATTCCGGGCTCAGTGTAAGCTGAGTCAAGGTATATTAGAATCCCATTAATGCTGCAGAGGTTTTTATTTCTTGAAGGTGCTCATATATCAACTGGGTTCTCGCTCTCTCTGGCTTGCACTTCTCACAAGCAGCTTCCACAGTCCATATGAGGAATAAAAACATCATCAAGTTTTCAGATATAATTTGCCTAGTTTAGCCATTATGTGATAGGGTGTTTTAAAAGTGTGTTTTTATAAAGGTCAAAACAAGAGATTAAAATGATGTATGAATATCAATCATGTCTCTGCTGCTAAGGACAGAATCATCAATGGAGATGCTTAATTTAAGCAGATGCAACACATCATCATGTTTTAAGCATGTCTGAAGAAGAAAAAACAAAAGATGTTTGCTTTTGGTAGGAAAGAAAAATGATGGATGACGATTTCGGACATGAAACCTGTTATGATCAGTTAGCTTAGCACACTGGGGTTTTAGAACATCTTTTTCATCTTGTTTGGCCTTGGTATGTTCATTAAGGGACGCTATCTGGCACCCAGCTAGAGTACAATAGATGAGCTAGATGCTGGGTTAAAGAAGGTAATACAGTAGACTCTCGATTATCCAGGATGATAGGGAAAAATTAATCCTGGTTAATAAAATCCCAGATAATCACCATCCATAGGAAATATGGGGGAGGGGGTTGGTTCACCAGCCACCCTGCGCCAGGGATGAGAACCACATTAATTTCCATCGACTTAGAGCGGTGTCTATACAGCACTATGTCGGCGGGAGATGCTCTCCCCTCAACATAGCACGTCTTCACGCACGCTGTTTATACCCTACAGGTGTTTCATTGAGACTGGAAGGTACACTTAACTGAATAATCACCAATTCTACTGAATGAGCTATAACCACACTAAAGTACAAGGTACCAGGTTTAATATTTCACAGTATGAATATAATATTGTTCAGTTACTGGGGAAGTGGGGAATAAGATTGCCTCACATGTCTCTCACAAGATACTTGCTGTATTAACAGCACCAATATTGTTTTTAATTAAAGATTACTACTGTGGTAGCAGCAGACAAAATTATCTGCTGTTGCATTATTGCTTCCTAAACACTAGAGCTAAGTGCAATCAGCTGAGATCGGCAGAGACAGCATAAAGCTACAAATGCCTTGTGAGAGGATGGTCTTCAACAATCTTTCATTCAGACTCTAGGTCTGCTGGGAGCCCTGGAACAGAGACTGAACACTCATCTATCGGGTTCTCATCACCATAGTGTCTAAGCATCTATGTACCGCTAACAAAACTGCTCCCTTAGAAATGTTAAAACATCCAGTATAAAGACAGAGATCTCTCTCTCACTGGACAGCCAGGATTCTAGGTTCTCAGAGGAACTCACTATGTCCTCTGCAGTTCACTGGTTATCCAATGTTACGAGCACATTCTGTCAGTGCAGTTTGAGAAGGCAACACAATCCCAGTGCATAAGACAAGAAGTGCTAGGGTTCAATAAAGCATTATGGACATGGAGAGGAGGAGCCAATCTGTCCTAAATGACAATCTTGCCTGGGAAGGACAGGACAATCTGAAAAGAAAGGCAGGGTCATCTTATACACAGCTCAATTGGCTCAGGAAGCGTTTGGAACCCTCACAGGGAGTCACTGTTTTGACCAACAAATGCATAACAACAACTAATCGGAGTATAAAATACAAGCTTCTGAAGGGTACCAAAGAAACTAGGGGATTAGTTTTGCCAAACTTTGAATATTACCAGCCAGGCCCACCAAAAATAGAAAGTGACCAGATTCTGATACTATCCAAAGTGAGTTAGGGTACCTTACCCTTTAAAAGCCATCCAGATTTCAGTGAGGTACCTCAAGAAATCAGGTATTACTCAATGTGAGTAATGGTATTAGAATCTGGACCCCAAAGGTTCACGGACATACACAGCTTGGGTACAGATGGAAAAACCATCCCCTTTCAGATCTGAAGTGAAGACCACAATCATGGAAAAAACTTAGTCTCTTTTAGCCAATATTTCCAATCCCACACATACCCCCAACTTCTTATACAGACCAAGTAGGTAGAAACATTTACTTTAATTTACTTACTTAGATTGGTCAGATTTCAGATTCCAAAGCATTTGAACAATTCATCTAACAATGCACAACTTCAAAAAGGGCAGATTTTTATAAATATTTTCAAACTCAACAATGTCAGACCAGAAATGTGGGAAGACACATGTACTAGAGCCCATAGAAGACCAGATGGTCTAGTGGGTAGCACACATCCAGTATTGCCCCTCAGTGGGAAGGCCTTTCAGACTGGTGCCTCACCTTAGGATGGGTTTAGTTTCACCTCAGGTTTGGAAGATTAGAATGTGGCTTATGTACCTCCTGAAAGCAGGGGCAGTTGGCTGGGGACCCCAGGGCCTTCCATGCCACCAGGTTCCGACCCAAGGCCTTATGGGAGTCAACTGTGTCCAGCATCCTGGAGTGCCTTTGGAGTTACCTTCCCTGGGTCACTTCCTACTTTCTACCACCTGTCTTTCCCCACAGCCCCAAGTTCAATATAAGAAAAAGAAGAGATAATTAAACCTTCAGCCCCTACTGGGCTCAGCATTGAATCCTCACAGGGAGTTCTTCACAGGGAGGCTTCTTCAGCACCCTTGTCCAGGAGCCCTCAGAATAGGTCTATCTTCCTGCTCAGACTCCCCCTGATTGAGCTGAGTTGCTCCCTTTTAAGCTTCCTCTCAAGCTGGAGCATGCTCTGCAGGTCTGAAGGGGTGGAGCGACTTGGGCACAGTATGGTCCTTTAACCCCTTTGGGCCTAGTGTGGGGTTTGCCCACAGCCCGCCCCATCACAACATACAGGAACCATATTGAAATTAGAAAAATAATTGTAAAAAGGCTTGGGAAAATAGGCTGATCCAAAGGCCAGGCTGCCATTCTCCAGACAGCTGTACATAGTGGTGAAAGGGATTAATCACAGCTGTGGCAGACCCAGGGCAGACAGCTGCCAGAAAGGCCTGTAATTAGAAGAGTTACCACAAGGGAATTGGGTCCAGCTGAGCAAGACTGCCACAGCCAGAAGCAGGGCCAGCTGAGGCCAGTTAAGGAGACTGTCAGAGCCCTTGAAAAGAGACTCCTCCCCAGGGAGGGGTGTGGGAGTTAGAGGAGTGAGCTTGGAGGCAGTAGGAGTTAGAGGAGTGAGTTTGGTGGAAGCAGAGGAGTGAGTTGGAGGAAGCAGGAAGCAGGGATGGAGAGGCTGCTCGCAAGCAGGGGGAGAGAACAAAGGGCCCCTCCCAGGGGGAATCTAGCTTTCCTAGCTTGCAGGGGCCTGACCCTGAGAGAGAGAGAAAGAGAGTGGGCTGCTAAGGAGCAGCGGAAAAAACCGGGTCTAGTGCAGCCTGGTCAGGGCGCCAGTGCCCTGCCAGGACCCCAAAGGACTTGAGTCAGGGGAGCCGAGGAGCCAACTTGTCACACGTGGTGTCAGAGGTGGGATTTTGAAAGTGAATAGACTCGGTGGCCAGCCCCTTCCCCCGTACTCAGAGGAAAGATGGAAGAGGTGGTGAAGGCCCTGGTCCAGGCCACTGCAACCCAGCAGGAAGCTGTCCGAGTGCAGCAAGAGACCAACCAGTTGCTGATGACTCAGGAAGCCCAGGACTGAGCCACCTTGCAGTAGGTGGTGCGGCAGATAAAAGCCCTGTGCACCATGGGCCGTGGGGGGCCTGACGACCGGCCACTACGGGCCAGCCATTTCCTGCAGAAGATGACGGCAGGCGACGACAGAGAGGCCTACCTGCTCGCCTTCGAGAGGATGGCCCTGCGTGAGGCTTAGCCCCGAGGACAATGGGCAAGCATCCTGGTCCCTTTTATCTGCGGGGAGGCCCAGAAGGCCTATTTCGACCTGGCACCTGAGGCCGCTGCGGACTACCCCCAGCTGAAGACCGAGATCCTGGCCAGAGCGGGAGTGATGCCAGCCCTGCGGGCCCAGCAGTTTCACGAGTGGAGGTCTGAGGTCAGCAAGACCCCAAGGACTCAGCTGTTCGACCTGATCCACCTTGCCTGGAAGTGGTTACGGCCCGAGACCCACAGCCCGGAGAAGATGATAGAGATCCTGGTGTTGGACAGGTATATGCGGGGGTTGCCATCCGAGCTAAGGGGGTGGGTCCGAAAGAATGATCCCCCCTCCTACGACGAGCTGGTAACCCTCGTAGAGAGACACCTTGCCTCCCAGGAGTTCTCACGGACTACCACGGAGGGGCTACGGTCAACCAGAAGGCCGGCCTCCGGACCAAAGCCCCAGATGGCCAAGACCCCAAGCCGCTATAGGGAGGAAGAAGAGGAGGCTGGGAGATGGCCGGAGAGCTTGGACAGATTTGGGGACCGGGGGAACGGGACTCGGGGGGTAGGGCCGAACAGCCCGAAAACTGGGGGGCTGTCCCGAGCCGGGAGGCGCTGCTACGCTTGTGGGGAAATGGGACACCTAGCTGCCCAGTGCCCAAACCGGGCCGAACCCATGGAATGTGGCCTGGGGGGTATGAGGGATCCATGCGACCTGGTGAACCAAGTGGGGGTAGCAATGGCTCCCCATAGATATACCCGGCCCATTAAAATGAATGGCATTAAGACCACCGCACTAGTAGACTCAGGGAGCGCGGTCACCCTGGTCTCCAGGATGTTGATCAGCCAGGACCAGCTGTCCCGGGCCAAGCGCTCGGCAGTATCCTGCGTGCATGGGGATATTAACTACTACCCCACCGTCTCTGTAAGCCTAGATGTCCCCATGACACCCCAAGAAAGTAGTGGTGGGCGTAGTCCCGAGGCTCCCCTACCCGGTCCTCATTGGACGAGACTTCCCCGACTTTGACAGCCTGCTCCCTGGGCGGGGGACAGAAGGAGTTAGTGCCGGGGTCCCGGAGGTGACGCCGAGGGGTCCCGGGGCACCAGCTTTCCGGGAATTTGACCTGGAATTATTCTCTGTAGGCGGGGGGTCCCGGACGTCTCGCAGGGAAAGGAGGGCAGCCAAGGCGTTAGGAATGAGAATCCTGACCCAATATAGGAGGGCCTCACTATTGAGGGAACGAGGGAGCCCCCAGGGAAGGAGGACCAGGCGAGAGGTGGGGGCGACCAACGCCGGGCCTAGTGCCCCCCAGGTGGTCCCCGAAGGGGAGGCAGAGGTAGATATCCCGGATTTGGGGTCAATTGGCCCGGCTACGGAGAATTTTGGGCAAGATCAGGCCAACGACCCAGTCTACCAAAATATCCGTAGCGAAGTTGTGGAGGTAAATGGGGCCCCGGTAGAGGGAAAAAGTAAGGGCCGAGGGCCGTATTATATAATCAAGGGGGACCTGCTGTATAGGGTAGTCCCGATGCCTGACATGTCGGTGGAACAACTTTTGGTGCCACAGGGCATCAGAGAGGCGTGTTAGACCTGGCTCACAGCCACCTGGGGGTGGAGAAGACCACCCGGTCCTATTCCTCAGCTGGAAGCTCCTGCCCAGAGAACGGAAATATGCCATAGTAGAAAAGGAGTGCCTGGCAGTGAAGTGGGCCATAGAGAGCCTCCGCTATTATCTACTCGGTCAACGATTTACCCTAGTTACGGACCATGCCCCGCTGAAGTGGATGCATCAAAATAAGGACAGCAATGCGAGGGTTACAAGATGGTTCCTCTCACTGCAGCCCTTCCACTTCCGCGTACAACATCGGTCCGGCCCCCTGCATGGGAATGCGGACGGGTTGTCAAGGATACACTGCTCCATGACCCAAGTAGCCCAACCCCATGGTGTTGCACGGGGTGGAGGGGTGGGGCTACTTGGGTCACGTAGTGGCAGACCCAGGGCAGACAGCTGCCAGAAAGGCCTGTAATTAGAAGAGTTACCACAAGGGAATTGGGTCCAGCTGAGCAAGGCTTCCACAGCCAGAAGCAGGGCCAGCTGAGGCCAGTTAAGGAGACTGTCAGAGCCCTTGAAAAGAGACTCCTCCCCAGGGAGGGGTGTGGGAGTTTGAGGAGTGAGCTTGGAGACAGTAAGAGTTAGAGGAGTGAGTTTGGTGGAAGCAGAGGAGTGTGAGGAGTGAGTTGGAGGAAGCAGGAAGCAGGGACGGAGAGGCTGCTCGCAAGCAGGGGAAGAGAACAAAGGGCCCCTCCCAGGGGGAACCTAGCTCCTAGCTTGCAGGAGCCTGACCCTGAGAGAGAGAGAAAGAGAGTGGGCTGCTAAGGAGCAGCGGAAAAAAACGGGTCTGGTGCAGCCTGGTCAGGGCGCCAGTGTCGTGCCAGGACCCCAAAGGACTTGAGTCAGGGGAGCTGAGGAGCCACCTTGTCACACAGCACACAAGAAAAATGGGAAGCGGAATTTCCTAGCACCATAGAAGACTACTCTAAAATGCACACTCTGCCACGTCACTGTAGGCATGGGAGCCTGCTCCTCTGCAACTCTATCTGGAGCAAATGTTCCTGGATCTGTTTCAATTCAGATCTTACGCTTTTCTAGGGTGACCAGATGTCCCACTTTCATAGGGACAGTCCCAATTTTGGGGTCTTTTTCTTATATAGGCTCCTATTACCCTCTAACCCCCTCTCCTGAATTTTCACACTTGCTGTCTGGTCACCCTACGCTCTTCTTCTCTCATTATAGCTTTTAGGCTCTCTCAACTTCTGCTGCTATTATCTCGGTAACAATAAAATCAAACTCGATGGTGCTTTGGGCTTATGGTTTATATGAAACATTGTCAGGATTCTACAGCAATATTGTATTGCAAAGGAAATATTTGGTGCTTAAGGGCCTGGACTGGACAAGGGCGATCTCAGTTCAACTCCCAGTTCAGTCACAAACTCCTTATAGCACCTTGGGCAAGTCACTTAGCTGCTAAACACATGCTTATGTGCTTTGCTGGATCAATCCAAAGTGCTCAGCACCTTGTGGGATCAAACCCTGAGTACTGCCACTGGGATTACTCACGTGATTAAAGTTAAGTATGTGGTTAAGTGCATTGTTACTCAGGTCTTAAAGTTTAGCACACCTAAATTTTTTGTTGCAGCTGAACTAAAAATAATATTTTGTTTCTTGTACTGCACCTCCTTTGTACTCTTTCAGTGACTAGATACAAGTAAATGGATGCTTTGTAAATATATACATAATTTAGACCGATGGGTCAGGTTACTTGTAAGTAATTTGGTGGTGCCCATGAGTATTCAGGGTTTATGGGTTTTGTCAGTAGCCACTACTCTCTAATACTGGTCTTGTCTGAAACCATCAGTGACTTATTTGCACATGTGGTACAAATGCTAATATCTTCAGTTATATTTTCCTAGCAACCACGCCAATTGGAGAACCTCACCTATAGTCCCTCAAGATCAGAATACGGGAACCTCAATGTGCTGGGTGTAAAATGATCTACAGATTAGCAACAGATTTGGTGAATCATTGCAGTTGGTTCTTTCCTTTCCCTGAAATATTTCATTGTATACTTTATATTAGTGTTTGATTTAGACCTACCTCTAGAAAGGTCATGAACTGAGAGAAAATCCCTAGTTATTAAATTGCATATCAGTTCAGTTTTATTAAACCACTTGGGTCTTCAAATTACAATAGCACATTGGGAGAAAGTATTTAAGGTTGCTATTTGCATTTAAATAAGCTTTGAAGTATGGAGAATAGAAACCGAGTTTTTCAAATAGAATTTCCTACTGCTATGAAGAAAGAGGTTCTGAAGTAGGCAGCCTCCAAAATTTAGCAAATAATTGCCATAAACACTACTTGTTCAGCAGAGAGGAAATCTAAAGTGCTGCTTATAAAACAAAGTGCCGTGGCAGGGAAACAGCAATTTAGTAAGTTAATTTTCAGCAAAATATTTCTTTTCCTCATCACTGTTTAGCTGAAGTCTACATTTTGAAAAATGACTAGTGGTTTTTGGCTCCTCGCTTAAGACCCCTTTAAAGGGAAGATACCTCTTAAAGGACACCGATTTTCAGAAATGCTGAGCACCCATGCTCTGAAAATGAGGTTTTTTTTAAAAGCGTATTAAATTGGGCCTCCAAAAAATGAGGTTGTTTTTGAAAATGTGAGTCTAAGGCTGCTGCTAGAACTGAGGTTCTTTCCATTTGGTGCCACCCACCATGAGCTGAAAAATGAGCAGGGAATTAAAAGCCCATACACCTGTTGGACAGTACATCTTCTCTTCCCCCTTTTAATATAACGATACCATTGTTTGCTTCTCATTGGTTTTAGCCTTTGAAAATCTGGAAGTGTTTGCAAGGAACTGTGGGGCTACTTTTCTTTGGACTTGGACTTGCTTGCTGCTTCCAATATTATTAGTTGTAAATTGCTAATTGCCTATCAAAATTTTTCCCCTTTCCCTTGGTCATGTTTATGGTGGATTTCCCAGGATAGGGGTTTCCTACAGTTTCTGAGCTGTTGGTTCTCTGTTAAGTCCTTAGCATTACAATCCTTATTTGGGGTTCTCTTTCTTTACCATCTCTTGATTGTGTGTCCTAAAAGAAGGCAAAAAGCAAAAGGGAGGAACTGTAGAAACAAAATTCTGTCAAGTGACCTTACCATGATACCACAGAGGATGCAAGGAACAGATTCGCTGCTCCTAATCCCCTTTGCTGTCTCCAATAGCCATTACAATTTTGGGGGCACTCCACTTAACGAACAGGTCACAAAGTTTCACCAGAAATAATTTTGTCAACTATTCAATCCACTGGATACATTTCATTAGTCTGAATCAAGTGGAACAGCTTCCATTAAAGATGTTTGATCTGGAACAAATAACAGGAAAAAGTATTCAAAACTTGTATTGGCGTCACTTTCTAGATCAAGCAAACTACTGTGGCAGGGAATCTGAATGCCCATGCTAATGTATACTCGCTCCTTATGGCAGTACTGCTGTTCACAAATAGGACGACGACTGTCAAAGCTCTGCAGGTCTGTAGCAGGGCAGCGACTCACCCCTGTGGCACCTCCTGCTGGTCCATCTGGGGAATCAGGTCTGTCCAGTGTCTGGAGTGCCCTCTGCAGGCTGATGTCCTACTTGCTGCTAGCCCAGAGTCCCTCCCTGGACCCGAGTGCCTTCTTCACTTGGGTGCTGCACCCCTGCAGTACCTCCTCAGTCGTCTCAGGGTCTCCCCTCCCTGGGGAACCCCCACCCTGCCTCAGTCTAGGCAACTGCCAGTAACCACTTGCCTCCGTTCTCTGGGGTAGACTGCAGTATCATTGCTACTCATCGCCGGCAAGGGGGGTTGGCCTGCTGCCTCTACCTCAGTAGCCATGGGCTGCCCCCTGCAGCCCCAGTACCCTTTTTTGGTCCTTCCCCTAGGCCCTGCAGCCTGGGGGTTTCTAGGCCAGAGCTTCCCAGCCCCTCTTGCCTTGCCCCAGCCCTGCACCACTCTAGGTACCCTGTGAAGCTTACCCAGCAGCCAGGCCTGTCAGCCTCCTCTGCTAGAGAAGGAGACTGTCTCCCTGAGCACTAAACTGAGCCCTTTTTATCAGGGCCAGCTGGGCCCTGATTGAGCCATCTACAGCTGTGGCTGCTAGGCCTAATCAGCCTGGGAGCTGCTTGCCCCCCCAGCCACAGCCCTTTGCAGGGCTGTTTAAACCCTTTTCCCCAGAGTGGGGCAGCCGCCCCACTACAAGGTCACTCACTATTGTCAAAAAGAAACAGTCTAAAAATAAAACTGTCAGATGTTTATGGGAAGAGAGGAGATACTTTCTCAGCTCAAGTTGGTGAAGATGAAATACACAATGATTAAAAAATTACAATGTAGTACTGAGCGTTCTCTCTTCTTCCTATATTAAATCAACTTTAGATTAATATTTTCATCATTTTTAACAATATGTCATAAAAAATAGAGCTAGGAGTAGGTAAAATAAGTTCCATGGGTCATTATGGGAGGATGAGGGGTTTGGAGTGCAGGAGGGGACTGGGGCAGGGGGTTAGGGTGTGTGGGAGGGGTGCAAGCTGTGAATGAGGAGTTTGTAGTGCAGGCTGCTCCAGGGAGACTCTCTCCCCAGCTCTCACATCCCACAGCTGCACCTGGTCTGGGGGGGGGAAGAGGTGCCTTTCCCTACCACGGCAGCTCCAGGGCTGGGGCTATAGGATAGGTGCCTCTCCCCCAGCTGCGACAGGTCCGGGCTGGGGCACCTCTTCCCCATCTGTGGCAATCCCGGGGAGTGGGGGAGCTCTCCTCCTGTCCACAGCAGGTCCAGGGGGGCTGGGCTGGGGCCAAGGAAGGGTCGCTGCGGCAGGTCCAGGACTGGAGGAGAGGCATCACTCCCCGATGCAGCCCTTAGTGCCTGCATGGACACATAAATTAGATGAAACTTAGGACATGTCCATACTAACATATAGTACACAAACCAGAGAGTAAAATAACTGACAGTTAAACAAGACATGGTCATTACTATGTTACATGTCAGACTGGAGTAACAGTGTTGCTGAGTCTCATAATACTTATTTTTCTTTAAGTCCCAGTTTCTGGGAGCAAGTGAAGGTGAGAATGTCAGCTTTCGTTAATAAAAATATATATATAAAAATGTAGTGGATATGTGAGCCAAGTGCACTTTAGAAGCTCAGAAACCAGAAAGCAAATAGAAACAGGCCAATATTTACGGAGGTGCGAACTCTTGTGATTTTAAAACCAATCTATGATGTTTGTGGCCTGACTCAATTTTTTAATGCCCTGGGAACTATGATCATCCCAGCTGTCTGAAGTCTCTGAGTGGCTAATCACTCTCTGGTGGTGACGGGTGGAGCTGAGCTTAGCTAATCAGAGAAGATTTAGTATAAAAAGTTCCTTGCTAGTTGAACTCAAGAGCCATTAACTGAAGCAGCTAGCAGAATTTCAGAAAGAGTTGAGAAGAACATTCTGATGAACATACTGTTGAAGAAAATCCAAGCAATCTTCTTTGAGCAATTGTATCCCTTGAACAAAGGAAGGCAGAAGATTCTGGAAGTGAATTGCTGGCTAGATAATTAGTGTATGGTCGAGAGCTTTGGTTTTGTGGAACACTGGTCCACTTTCTGTGGAGAGAGGGTGCTGCATAGTTTGGATGGCCTAGAACTCAGAGAAAGGGGACCAATGTCCTTTGGGACAGGCTGGTTAGAGTACTCAGGAGAGGATTAAATTAATAGCAAAGTGTGGTGGGGGAGATGGAAGATAGAAGATAGGAATGCTCAGTTAGCACCAAATCCAAGATGTTGAGAATGAAATTAAGGAACCAAAGCACATGGAGAAGAAATGACTGAATTGCTTAGACACCAATGCTAGGAGCCTAGGTAACATAAAAGAGGAACTGGAATTGCTCAGTTATGAGCATAAATTTGATCTAGCTGGTATTACTGAAAGGTGGTGGGATGATTTGCATAAATGGAATATTAAAAATTAATGGTTATGATCCATTGAGGAAGGATCAAATGTGCAAATGGGGAGGGGAGGTGGTATTCTAGGTCAAAATGGCATTAATTGTTACCTCAACACTGATAACTTGAAAGAAAATGATCCAGAATGCTTATGTATCAATGTCTAACAGATGTCCAGCATCAAGTACAAGATGGGGTACTAGCTGGTGTCTGCAACAGAAAACGAAATCAGACAAGGGAACAGGATGATTGCTTCCTTAAGCACCTATCTCCAGTGTGTTGGGGAAAAAAAAGCTGTGTGATCATGGAGGTCTTAAATCTGAGTGACATATGGTGGAGGTTTGTTAATACGAACATACGCTGCTAGTATTAAAACATCCTTGGAATTTCTACACATTATAGATCACAATTTCCTAACTTAAAAAATGTTGCAGACAACACAAGGAAATTCTATATTAGACCTTGTCCTAACAAATAAAGAAATGATCACTGAACTAAAATATATATACACACACAGATAGATACATGCACACACACACACACACACTGTTTTAATAGGGCCAATTTCACAAAGCTGAAAGCAGTTATGAACCAGATCAGATAGGAAGATGATTTTAATCAGAAAAATGTGAATGATAATTGGGAATCACTTAAGAACACCTTACCAGATGCCTCAAAAACCACAATTGTGGAAGGAAGATGTGCTGGTTAGAAACACGACCTGGTTTAGAGGGGAAGTCAAGGCAGCTGTAAAATAAAAGAATAATATATAACATATATATTACTTCATAAAGAAAGAATATATAAGGTAGGGGAAGTTGATATTAACAAATATAAATCAGACGTTAGGAATTCTAGAAAACTGATATGTGAAATCAAGGAACACAAGGAGAAATCTATGGCCAGGAGAATTAAGGACAATAAAGAGTTTTTAAAAAAAAATACTAGGACCAAAAAGAATCTGGGCAATGCAGAAAAGGAAGACATGTTCCATAACTATTTCTGTTCTGTATTTAGGGAAAATCAGATGATTCAGTGTCATCATATGGTGATTGAACATTCTTTCCATTCCATTAGTATCTCTGGGGGATGTCAAACAGAAGCTATTAAAGGTAGTCATTTTTAAAACCAACAGGGCCAGGTAACTTACCTCTGAGAGTTTTAATAGAGCTGGCCAAAGAGCTCGCTGGACCATTAATGTTGATTTTCAATAAATCTTGGAGCACTAAGGAAGCTCCAGAAGACTGGTAGAAAACTATAATGTTGTGCCAATTTTTTAAAAGGGTAAATGCGATGACCAGGTAATTATAGGTCTGTCAGCCAGACATCGATCCCAAGCAAGATAATGGAGCAACTTTTACGAGACTCAATTAATAAAGAACTAAAGGAGGGTAGTGTAAAAATGTCAATCAACATGGGTTTATGGACATAGGTCCTGTCAAATGAATTTGATATCTTTTTGATGAGGTTACAAGTTGGTTTGATAAAATTAATAGCATTAATGCTATATATTTTGACTTGGTATCCCCCAGAATTTTGGTTAATAAACTAGAATACAAAATGAATATGGCACACATTAAATGGATTAAAAACTGACTAACTGTAAATGGGGAATCATCGAGTGGGTCTGTTTCTAGTGGGGCCCCACGGGGATCAGTTCTTGGCCCTACACTATTGAGCATCTTTATCAATGTCCTGGAAAAAAACAAAGTGATCACTGATAAAGTTTTAGATTACACAAAAATTAGGGGAGTAGTAAATAATGTAGAGGACTCAGAATGCTCTAGATCGGTTGATAACTGGGCACAAGCAAACCAAAAATATGCATTTTAATACAGCTAAATGTAAATCTCTACATCTAGGAGACGTAGTTCATGTGTTCAGTCCTTGAGGGGCCATTTAGGGATCTGAGGCAAAATCTGTTGGATGATTTAATTGGAGATTGGTCCTGCTTTGAGCAGGGGGTTGGACTAGATTATCTCTTGAGGTCCCTTCCAACCATGAGATTCTATGATAAGGAACAAAGAATGTAGGCCACACTTACAGGATGGACGACTCTCCTTGGAGCAGTGATTTTGAAAAAAGATTTGAGGATCATGGTGGATAATCAGCTGAACATGAGCTTGCAGTGTGTTCAAAACAGGCAGTATGATACTGGGATGCATGACAGGGGAATCTTAAATGGGAGTAAAGAGGTTATTTTTACCTGTGTATTACTGATGCACCTGCTGCTGGAATATTGTGTCCAGTTCTGATGTCCACAATTCAAATGCCACGAGTATGATAAAAACAAACATTAGAAAACAGGCATTTAGCAATAGACTCAAGGAGCTCAATCTTTTTAGCTTTATAAAGAGAAAATTAAATGGCGAGTTGATTACAGTCTGTAAATATCTACATGGGAAACAAATATTTAATAATGGGTTCCTTCAGTATAGTAGACAAAGGGATAACATAATCCAATGGAAGCTAGACAAATTCAGTCTGGAAATAAGGTGAAATTTTTTTAATGGTGAAAGTAATTAATAACTGGAACAATTTACCAATGGTTGTAGTGGATCCTCCATCACTGATAATTTTAAAATCAAGATTGGATGTTTTTCTCAAAAGTTATGCTCTAGGAATTATTTTGGGGATATTCTACAGTCTGTGTTATACAAGAGATCAGACTAGAGGATCATAATGGTCCCTTCTGACCTTGGAATCTATGATACTGGGGTATTTGGTTCTTTCTTTATGAAGTACATGACATATTTGCCAGTTAAATAGGTCTAGATAAAAGTATTTGTCTTGTAGAATAAATATTTAGTTCACAGTAAATTTTGTTTCTGAATAAATCTTTGGAATTAGAGTAATCATTAAGGCCCTATTCACAGAAAATACTTTGATCACCTTTCTCGACTACTTTTTGCTGTATCATAAGGGTGAAGTGACAGCATATTTGGAGCATAAAGATTGTGAGCCTGAGTCTCCACTGCCTTGCACCTTGTGTAATCATTTACACCTGGAAAGAGTGTAGAATGTTAATAATCTGATTTAGGAGCATTTCCACACTTTTCACTGGTGCAAATGACTACACAAGACGCAAAGTGGTGAAGAATCGAGTTCAATGGGAATTGAAGGCATTCAGCACCTCAGATCTTAGGTGAAAAAATACCAAAATGCAATGGATATTTACAGATTGGATAAAAATGGATTTCTGTTGGTACTGTATTTACTCATTTGTGGGATGTCTACAGGTTATTTTACTGCTATTGTTGGATAGAAAATTGATCAACTATCATTACAGGAATCAGAGAGGTAGCTGTGTTAGTCTGGAATAGCAGAGGTAACAAAGTCCTGTGGCACCTTAAAGACTAACTATAAAGTTTTGAAGCATAAGCTTTCGTGGGCTAATACCCACTTGCATCCAACGAAGTGGGTATTAGCCCACGAAAGCTTATGCTTCAAAACTTTATAGTTAGTCTTTAAGGTGCCACAGGACTTTGTTACCTCTGCTATCATTACAGGAGACTCTCCTTATAGTCCCTATTTCACTAATCTGCAATTAAAGATAAGTAAACCAAAACACTGATTGGAAGCAGAGTGCAATGACAAAGTTTTAATAGCAGACTGTTGCAGAGAAGGCTTCTAAATTATTTAGGCTTTGCTACTTTTACAAAATATACTCCAATAAATTCATTAGTATGTTATCTTTCCTATGAAACTACAACCGTTAAAAGAAACCGTTAAAAGACCAAATACATTCTGAGATGCAGCATGCTTGATTTAAAACAATCACAATTGTTTAGTCTCAAATTCACAAAGTTCAGATATTTACAAATAACTCTCCCAGTCATTAATGAACATGGGTGAGGGTCCATTATATATTTCATTGTGTTTTAATTAATTCTCTCTCTTATTCCATCAGTTTCTCCAGACACTTAACTATTTAAGATGCCCTCCATTGATTTATGAATACAGTGAAACCTCGATTTAACGGACTAATTCGGGCGAGGGGGTGTCCGTTAAAGCCAAAAGTCCGTTATTTAATAATTTTTTTAATCATTAAATAACAGGACTTTTGGCTTTAAGGGACACCCCCTCACCTGAATTAGTCCGTGAGTCAGCTGCCCGGCGGCAGCCAGCAACCCACCCGCCCGGGACCCCGGCTGCTGGGACCCGGGCGGGAGCCGTCAACCCACCCGCCCGGGTCCCCGCTGCGGGGAGCCGGGCGGGAGCCATCAACCCGCCATCCCGGGTCCCCGCTGTGGGGAGCCAGGCGGCAGCTAGTAGCCCGCCCGTCCGGGTCCCTGCTGCGGGGAGCTGGGCGGCAGCTGTCAACCCACCCGCCCGGGTCCCCGCTGCGGGGAGCCGGGCGGCAGCTAGCAGCCCGCCCGCCCGGGTCCCCGCTGCGGGGAGCCAGGCGGCAGCTGTCAACCCGCCTGCCCGGATCCCGGCTGCTGGGACCCGGGCGGCAGCCAGCAGCCGGGACCCCGGCGGGCTGGCAGCGGGGAGCTGGCAGGCAGCCCGCCCGCTGCCTGGACCCTGGCGGCAGCCGGGAGCTGGCAGCCAGACCCCGATTTAACGGATTTTGGATGCATCGGACTTGCTCCTAAATTTTGTCCATTGCATCCGAAGTCCGTTAAATCGGGGTCCGTTAAATCGGGGTTTTACTGTACAGAAGTTTCTAAAAGTAGTGTTTCTGTCAGAATAAAGTGAACTGAAATTCAAAAAAAGATTTAATCAGAAATACTAATTCTGATTTTACTGTTACTTTCTGGCTACAGAGTTATAGATTGTTTAATTACCAGGCTGCAAATTATTCTCTCATGGGAATTTGGAGACATTATCCAGTTCTCTTTCAGCTGTCTCTTGGGAGTCAAGCTGGTTCATTGAGCAGCAACAGCTGGCAATTCCCCACCTCCTGCACTTACCACAAGCAGTTTACAATATTGAACCCAATAGCCACAACAGAGGTCAAAACACCAAATGTCCAGCAGCCCAGACAAGTCAGGAAATATAGTTCAGAAGAACCAGTCTCCTCCATCTGACTAATGAACCTGCAGGAGCAGCTGAGCTTGGACATTATATAGGAAAGGAGAGCAACAAATCCACACATCTGATTCAAATAGGCTTTAGTGAATTCCAAATTGGCTCCTGGAAGACTGCCTCCAAGGCCAAGCGATAACAAAAGAAACATTCAGATTAAGGTAAAGGGTTTCCATGTGAACACATAGCTATAACAAATAGGAAAATAAATTCCAAATGACACATTAAATGTATATCGTATTGTTAAGCATTGAATTTCTCATATGGACGGATTCTCCTCTCCCTGACTGTAGGGTGAAACTTACCCCCTGTGCAAGGGTCACCCCAACACCTCGGCAATACATTTTAAGATTTTTAAAGCCACCAGGGACTATTATAATCCTCTAAACTGACCTCCGGGAGAACACAAATGATATACTTTTATCCAGTAATTTCTGTTTCTAACCCATCAATTTATGGTTGAACAAGAGCAGATCTTTGAGAAAGACGTCCCTCTTGAGTTAGAGGTGCCAAGCAACAAAGATTCTACCACCTTCATAATCTGTTCCAATAGATATTCACAATGAAGGTAATTAATTTGCATATGTTTACAGTAAGGACTGTCTTTTTGTGTTTGTTTGTGTAGTGCCTAGCACAACGGGGTCCTAGTCCACGACTTGTGCTCTCAGGCACTATCACAATACAAATAAAAATGAACAAATAATAAACTGGTTGTTGGTGCTCTGGACAGGACCAAGCCTCACCCTTTTAGAAGTATTACATTAGTTCAACTCAAGCAGTATTATTCCTGATTTATGCTGGAGTAACAGAAGAACATGCGCCCTGCTTTGTGAATCTTGTTCTCAACAGTGTTTTAACTGTAACAGTTATACATTGGTACACAAAAGCTGAAAGGATTGGGTAATAGTATTTAAGACAAAAACAGGTACGTCTGAAATCTGAAAACGAAAGGAGTTCATACCAAAATAGTTCGCAAGTTTGAGGAAGAGTCAGACTGACAAGCACATACAAAACTTGTCCTCGAGTTTTCTATTAACATATAGATTATAAGGAGGAAAAGTTAATGTGTCCCTGGAGCTAGAATTTAAATTGCTTTATCTTTTTTCTCTGATAAGATAGGACCTTTCACTTATAGACTAGGTGGATTTTCCCATAATATCACACGTCTGCTCTGTAGGACATCTTCCCTTTTTTTCTTCATAGCAAGCTCTGAGCAGCTGTGATTAGTGGGAGGAACAGTGCACTGCAGTATAAAATTAATTGCTTCAATCTACATTGTTCTTCCGAACTCTACAGCTCATTTTCTGCTAGGCCTTGCACCACCTGCTCCCTTGGGCTCCCAATTTTACCTCCCCATGGCCTAGAGAGGCAGAATACAAAAGGGAATCCAATAGTTTGGACCCTTGCTTGAGAGTTATTAAGCAGGTTGTAACAGATCTAGACAGGGGTTGGGAACACGTAATTGCCCAGGTTTTCACAAAGGTAACAGGAAAGATCGGTAAAGTGAATATGCTTCAATCCATAGCACTGCTGTAACTCTAACAATCCTTTCTCCTACATCACCGTAGTGAAGACAACTGGGAGATGGACAGAGTGTGATAAATGAATTTTGAGCAATAAATGTGCCTTGCAAATTCCCTTTGTCTTACATGGATAAAAAAACACTAGATATTTCCTTTCAATTTTTTTTCTGTTTTATAGAAATGCGTAAATATTTTAAGATCAAGTAGCATTGTGCCTTTTAATGAAAAAAAATATTGGTCCCTAACTGTGACATATGTATGACTGGACTGGTCAAAATGTATTGAATGAAAGCTTTTTGATACAAAATGGCATTTTTTAAATTGACTATGTTTCTAAAAAAATGACAAACTTTGAAATAGATCACAATTTTTGAATAGTCTTTAATTTTCCCCTCGTTTTCTCTCCTTCTCTTTTCTTTTGTCTCTACTTCTCCATCCCACCACCAGCCATTTTTGAAAATCCTTTTTTAAAAATATGTGAAGAAGTAAAGAAGAAACTGAAAGAAAAAGGAACAAATAAAGACTAAAAAATTAAAAGTGGGAGGATATTAAAAAATGTAAAAACAAAACTTGAATTATGAATTTTTTATCGTGACCCTATTAGGAGGCACAGATCCTATCTTTGCATTACCATTAACATTAGACAAGAACTTGGCTCTTCTATCATTCAAATAAATAGAAGATCCAACTAAAGTCATATGCAGATTAGGCTGGGCCCAAAAGTAGTGAAGACTGGAATTAAACAAAAAACTGATTTTTTTTGGTCTGCTGGCCATACTGAAAATAATAATAGTAATAATAATTTCAAGTTGACTTAAAACAAAATTGTGGGAAATTAAAAAGTTGAAAACAATTTTTGGGGTTGAACAAAATGTTATGTTTGATACAAAATTAAACATTTCCTTTTCAAGCATTTAGAAACTTGTTTTCATTATTAATTAATTGATGTAAATTTCAAGACCAAAAAGGTTTTGGTTCAAAAAACCATTTTTTCAGACTTTTATTAAACCAAAATACAACCCCAAACAAACCTGCAAGTCCAATACAAATTTGTGAAATGTCTCAATTGACCTGACGGCTCATTTTCTGGTGAAAAAAGTACCAGATGAAAAATCTTGCGCATATCAATGTTTCCTTGAAGGTGTAACAAAAAAATAATAATCTTTATTTCATTCTACTGATTGTTGCAACACTTTCAGCAGTAAAAGAAAGGAAAAAGAGGAGTTCATTTGAGGTTCTTCTCATAACTGTTCTACAATACTTGTTCCTGCGGCACTTTTTGCCTTTCTGCTGTGCCCTTGTCACCAGCTCATGCTGCTACCAGTCCATTCTTGTTTTATTTGTGTGTGTGTGTGTGTGTATATATATATATATATATAAATAAAATATAGTGCTGGAGAAGGGTGCCAGCTTGGAATCTCTAGAGATATGAAGCCCTCTGCTTATTCGCAGAATAGGTACAGCCAACATGACAATGTTGGCAAACTTCACAGAAACGGTGTCATTGAGATGCTTCACTTCCTGGAAAAGCTCCCATTTTCAGCTGTGCCAAATGCTCCTCCGCTGTAGTTGAGGATGAGAGCCTGTTCTGAATGTAGTGCTGTTGCTATCACCACTTGCATTCCCTTAAATACCACCCCCAAAAGTAGCAATGCTGGGGATGTCCTTGTCATCACAGAGCTGTCCAACACTGTGACATTACACCAGGAAATAATAATACCCTGAAGCTTTAGTTCTCCTAAAAGCTGTGCTTGAGAGGTGGCTGCTCCGTCTCAGTGTATTTCTGAGCAAAGAATAAAGTGGGAATGGATTCGATCCTTGCCAAGCAGTTAAATGGCATTTGATCAGGTGTTAAATGCATGTGAAATGCTAGGCATCTGTCCTTTTTAATAAAAAAATTTCACATGAAAACTACAAGACAAATCACAAGACCTGAGATTCAGTAAAATCCTATTTCATTTTTCATTTTATTCAGTACTAGCAGAAATACCTGGCGTTGCTTGGGGTATTTGTAATTGGAAACTGGGATGTAAAAAAACTACCATGTTTTTTATTAATACAAATTTTGTTGTTATTGTATATCAGTACATTCCATAAATTACTATTGTAATGCTTTATCATAAACAACATTTTTTGTTTTGTTGTCTGGGGTAAAAATTAATAATCCTTTGGGAGTGCCCACTCTAGAGCAAGCCACATATAGTTAATTTCACTCTTTTGCATTTAGATGTGGTTTCTCCGATACATTTTCACTTTTTATGTGGCATAATGAATAAGGTTCTTTTTAAGAAAAAAACAGTGTTTTTAATTATGTTTGCGCTACACAACACTAAGCTCTCTGGTTATCTGTATTATTACATCATAACTATGTCACAGACAACAGCATGTGTTAACCTACTGCCCGGATGATGTTATGTGAGCTGTGTAGTTGATGTTAATGAGCTTTAAAGAATTTCACCCCGAGGGGTTGTAAGAGGTGAGATTTTAAAAATTTTCGATTCTTACCCTGATTAGGACCCTAAAGCCTATAACTGTACCAAATTTCAAGTATCTAGCAGAAACAGTGTGGAAGTAGTAAGAGAACGTACATACATACACACATACATACAAGCATACACCATTTGACTTTTATATATATACTAGTGAAAATACCCGGCGTTGCTCGGTCAGTCGGAGGTGGGGAGGGGGCAGACAGCTAAGCGAGTGTGGGGTCCGTTGGATGGTGGCAGAGAGCAAACCTAACACCCCCACCTCATCCCCCCCCCGACCAAACCCGACACCCCCACCTCACTTACTCCTCGACCAACCCCGACTCACATTTTAACACCCCCACGTCTCCCCCTACCAACCCCAACACCCCCTGACCAACACCCACACCTCACCCCCCCGTAGACCAAACCTGACACACCCACCTCACTTTCCCACCCCAACCAAACCCGACACCCCTACCTACCACCACAAACAAACCCGACGCCCACACCTCACTTAACCCTTGTAAACCAACCCTGACCCCCCTCTGCACCTTCCCAACCAAACCCAACACCCCCACCTTACCCCCCCACCAAACCCAACACCCCCTGACCAACCCCAACACCCACACAGACACCTTCCCACCCCCCCCAGACCAAACCCGACACCCCCCGGCTCACTTACCCCCCGACCAAACCCGACACACCCACCTCACCCCCCGACCAAACCCGACACCCCCACTTTACCCCCCGACCAAACCCGACATCCCTACCTCACTTACCGTCCGACCAAACCCAACTCGGGTCCGTCGCAGGTGGGGAGGGGGCAGAGAGCTGAGGGATTCCGGGGTCCGTCGCAGGTGGGGAGGGGCCACAAAGATGAGGGATTCCGGGGTTCCGTTGGGAGGGGGAGGGGGCACAGAGCTGAGGGATTCCGGTGTTCCGTTGGAGGGGGAAGGGGAAGAGAGCTGAGCGAGTGTGGTGTCTGTTGGAGGGGGTATTATGACATCAGAACTATATCACAGAGAATAGCAGCTGCCCAGCTGATGTGATTGGCCTTTAAAGAATTTCACCCCTGGGGGGCGTCAGAGGTGAGATTTGAAAAATTTTCGACTCTTACGGTCATTAGGACCCCAAGACCTCTAACTGTACCAAATTTCAAGTCTCTAGCTCAAACGGTGTGGAAGGAGTAAGTTTACGTACATACATACATACACCATTTGACTTTTATATATATAGATATATAGATATTTTATTTCAAGTTTTTCTTCAGACTCTTATTTTCTAGGTGACTTGCTTTGTATTCTGACCTCTCAGCAGTTCTCCTAGGCATCCCAGCTAAGAGGAATCTAGTATACATGCAAACTACCAGGCAATGTGCTAGTTCAAGCACTGCTTATCTATTTCTTAAGTTGTTTATGTGAAACAGAAAGTGTACATCATTGAGTTATTCACATATACACAGAGCTTTTTGTACAGTGTAGGATATTGTAAGGTGGCATATAAGCAGAGCTGGTCAAATATTTGTTGAACATACCATTTGGTGGAATTTTCCATTTTTAAGCTTTGTTTTAATAATATTCAACCTGCTCTGTAATTAGTCAAATACTAGAGCAGTGGTGGCCAACCTAAGCCTGAGAAGGAGCCAGAATTTAACAATGTACATTGCCAAAGATCCACAGTAATGTCAGCAGCCCCATAGCAGCTCCCAGCCCCCGCTCCCAGCGCCTCCTACCCCCCTGCAGCTCCACACATCAGCGCCTCCCCCACCCTCTCCGCATCTCCCAGCCAGCTGTTTTGTGGCATGCAGGAGGCTCGGGAGTGGGCAAGAGTGAGGGACTGACAGGCTCAGATGAGGGGGCAGGAAGGGATGGAGCAGGGGCAGGGCCTGTGGCAGAGCCAGAGTTTGAGCACATTGGAAAGTTGGCGCCTGTAGCTCCAGTCCTGGAGTCGGTGCCTATACAAGGAGCCGCATATTAACTTCTGAAGAGATGCATGTGTCACTTCACTCTTCATTTTTATTCTGTATTCCTTTTAAATGCTTGAGGCCTTTTTGATATGATGCAAGTTATCTGCAGCCAATTCTACTCATTCAGGATCTATGGTACAGCAGCCCAAGATTTTCTTAGCATTGTCAAAATCAGGCAAAGTATATTTAGAGATGTTATACATAACTCATTTTGGCAGACTGCAAAGTTGCCTCCTCAGCATTTATTTTTTTGAGCAAAAGTCTGGTTTTAATCCAGCTACAGCCTCAGATGTCTAACTCACATAGCCTGAGCAATGCCAGGCATGCTAGATGTATTTTTATCCAAAAGGGTTGTTTGTGGGGGTGCTTTTTTAAATCTAGCCACAAACTAAACTATCATATTCAAAAGTTGTAGAAAAATCTATTAATTCTGTGGGTACAGATGCTGATTTTTGTTGTTGATTTAGACTTTTGGACTCTGGTGTATTTAGAAAGTGGGAGGGGAATGATGCTGGTATGACAAATCAAGATTTTAGTCAAGTGACAGATCCCATCATTTTTGCAGTCATTTTCTTGTACATCACTCAGTACAGTTGATTAAATTGCATATTTCACTTTCTTTCCCAAGATTTAAACATTTCTAGTTTACCAGTCAGGCATTCTCCTTAACTAGCACTGTATATATAGCCCTAACGCATTTAATTTCCCTGCTCCTCATTGTTAGATGTTTCCATGGTCTTTTGTTTTTCTTCCATAGAAAAGGAGTCTCTCTCTACTTCTAGCAGCTCAGCTGTAAACACATTCAATTATTCCTGCTGATCCAACTGCCATGTTCTAGCAAAGCATTTAAGCATGTGCTTAACTTTAAGCATATGAAGAATCCCAGTGAAGTCCATGGGACTTCTCATGTACTCAAAGCTAAATCCATGAGTATGTTTTGCTGGACTGGGGCCTACTGTGCCTTTTGCTTGTCTCCATCCTGGTGCTTGAAATACTCCAGTCCTGTTAGTAGGTGTTACTCCTGTTAGGAAAGAATTATAATAGTTTAGCTCAGTCACTCATGCAGGTAAGTTGTTTATTTCATCCACCTACCTATATAGGGACAAGAGTTGCATGTTAGAGACAGAAGATCTACACTTTGGCTAAACAGTCCTGGTGCATGAACTTTAGCAGCAACCATGTGTGGGAGAAGACTGCGCTTAGTTAGTCTCTAAGGTGCTACAAGTATTCCTCACTTTCTTTACGGATACAGACTAACACGGCTGCTATTCTTGAACCTGTGCTTAGAGGACTTACTAAGGTTTCCCAATTTTACAGGTTATAACAAATGGCAGGATCCTTATAAATGAGAGAGGGAGAGAGAGAGAGAGAGAGAGGGAGCTGTCCAGCAGTCTGAAGAAAAGTTCATGATTCAAACTAGTGCTCCTTTGATGTACCAAAAATAGCTTCACTAACATGAAGGTGGTTCCATTTCAAAGTCTAACTGCAGTCTGTTCCAGGGCTTGTCATCGACAATGTCAACTGTCTGAAAGGAAGGGATACAGCTAGTATCTTGTGTGCCACTTCCATGATAGCTAGAGACTTCAGCACTGCTCTGAAGACACCTCTTTCACTTTCTCAGGTAAAGAATGGTGCTGGTGAAGCATATGCAACAGAGAGACACTCCTATGTGGAGACAACCCATTTTTTCCTCCCCTTTGGTCTCCCTACCTACCGAGACACAATTGGATCCTTCTAAACCCTCTTGTCATTATTCCCTGCTGTCTATGGCCTGTCTCCTGACAAAGTTGGGAAGGGATCCTCTCTGTAAGGCAGGCAAGTGAGAAGAGGAAGCCAGATGGCAGTTGTGAGCTGTTAGAGAGGCCACAGAATAGATGAGAGAGGCCCAAAAGAGAAAGCTATTTGGGAGGCAATGAATACAAGAGCTAATTTATATTTTAATGATTAAAGAGGAGATTAAAGCCAACAGCATCATAATTTTGACTAAGCAGCTGGCGGAGTTCTTTGTCTTTTGGTCAATGAAGCTGAATTACAAGACTAGGGGAACTTCAAAAGTGTTAAAAGATGTTATAATAATAAGAGAGCTCTGTAATTAGAGAGGTTATTGCATATAACATCTAAAAGGATTGCACTTAAACAGCCTCATCAAACTAATTTGCACTATGACTCATTGAGTCCACAGATTAGGACTTCAGGTGGGAGAACGAGTAGCAGTAATGGATGAGCACTTAAGAAACAAAGTCCTCGTTTTCATGCTAATATTCTTGTGTAGTAGAGAAGAATGGAAGAGAAATATTAAAATGTTGTGGTAGCGATGCCATAGTTGCAGTTGTGAAGGCACTTCCACTGGTGCAGAGCTGAATTGTTTCTCAAGTGAATGTTTAACAAAGTTGTTCATGAGACAGCCACAGCTGTAGAGCTACTGCAAACCCAGCACATTTTGTTAGGCTAAAAAAAAAAAAGAGTAATAAATTCTTGTCTGATATTATCAGTGTTACAGACCTTCATCTAGCACTAGGGTGATTTAAGTGTTAATAACTTTTCATCCTTCTTTCATTAGAAAGCAGGAACAAATTTTACTCTCCTGGGACTGTTTGAAAAGGCTAATCTTTCCCCACCATTGCATCCAGTGGTGCTGCCTGTAATATTAAAAAGTATTGATTTTTTAAAAAATTATACATAATATTAAAAACACACATTTACTGTTCCTCCCAAGCAACCCCATATCTTCACTCTGTGTATTTTCCCCCCATTCTCCTTCTCTGCCATCTTCCTTAGCTCATCCTTGTTGTAACCACTTTGGATTGCAAGCACTTTAAGGCGGGGACAAAATCTTTGTTCAGGATGTAAAGTGCTGTGCATGCCTATGGCATTATGTAGGGACTGACCTTAGGGTTGTGTTTGTATGGTACCTAGCTCAAGGGGGTCCTGGACCAGGACTAGGACTCCTTAGTGCTACAATACTACAAATAATGAATCAATCATTATTATAGGAATCACATGCCAGTCTTTGTACCATGTTGTATTATACTGCAATATACCCAATTGCACTTGGAAGATTTGACCCAATGCCCATTACGGTCAATAAAAGGAATCCTATTTCTTTCATCCCCCCCCCCAGCTTAGAAATCAGAAAGGCATCATTAAAACACAGATTCCTGTATTTTTGTATCCTGTCCTGCTGTGCATATTCATTGCTTCAGACAAACACCTAATACTAACTTACTGCTGGTTTTTTAAATGTTAGGTATACATTTTTGTTAGTCTTTTGTTTTTAGGGCATACTCACTTACAGAGTGGGTGCAGAGGGGAGGGGGCTGTAGTGATTGTGAGAAAGCTTCTTCCTACTCCACCCCTCACTAAGGCATGTGTATCTCTTTGGGACATGGGCTGTCATTTGTTGTGTGTCTGTACAGCACTTCACACAATGGGGCTGACTGTAATTATGGCATTTAGGCTCTACCATAGTATGGCAATGCAGTAATAATTTGGATCAGGGATGTCAAGCAATAAAAAATTAATCGTGATTAATCACGCAATTAATCACACTCAATTAGGGTGAACTGCAAAGAATGGGGTGGGCAAGCCCCCCCCCCCAAAAGTGGTTGATATTCCAATACCTAGATTTTCTAAGCCAGCATAAAACAGCTTCTTTATTACCACACTGGTTACTCAGAAGTCCAAACAGCACAGTTCCCTTAAAGTGATCCACCCTCAGGTCTCCATCCAAGTACTCACATCAAATATGATGAAAATTTCTCTTCATCTTATTTCATCATATAAAAGAAAAGGTTCTACCCAACCCAAAGGATCAGACACATTACCTCCCAGGTGAATGAATATTCCAGATCTTACCCAAAATACACACTACAGACAATTCTTATTAACGAAACTAAAATTTAGTAAAAAACAAGAGAGAGAGTATGGTTAAAAGATCAGTGTACATACAGATATGAGTTCAATTCATTGAGGTGCAAATTCATAATAGAGATGGTGACCTTTGTAGTTGCAAAGAGTTCTTTTAGAAATAGTCCACAGGTTATAGTCCAATGTCCAAATATCATATTTAGGGAGCACCAGTATAACTGGGACTTCAGTCTTGTGACTCAAACTTCCCTTGATAAAGCCTAAGCAGATCGGAGATGACAAAAATCAGGACTCCAGGATCTTCTATACAGTTTCATGTCTTTTGACAAGTTGAAGATCAAAAGGTAATTAGCATGACTTTGGAGGAGGTCCATCGCTGGTACCTAGCTATAGAATTAACATAAGACCATTTGCTTGTTCCTCCACCATTCACAGAACATATCAAAGAGAGACAAATACCGAGATATCCCATGTTTACAATTCATTTAAATGATAGAACGTTCTTTTGACCTCTGAATTATCAGAATACATCTCAGACAGGTACTGTTGATTACCTTGTCGACCCTCTCCATACATATGTAAATACACAAAACCAAATATTATCCCTTCAAAAGTCTTTTTAGGGTTATTTATTTTGCAGGATGTTTAACCCTCTCTGCCCATGCATCACAGCCATTTTTACAGTGCAAATATTTATAATAAAAAATAACAATATCAAGTGAGCATTGTCTACTTTGTACACTGTGTTGTAATTGAAATCAATATTAAATATGTAGAAAAACATCCAAAATATTTAATAATTAATTGATATTCTATTGTTTAATAGTGCAACTAAAACTGTGATTAATCATGATTAATTTTTTAAATCACAATTCATTTGCGTTAATCTTGTGAGTTAACTGCGTTTAATTGACAGCCCTAATTTGGCTAGCTTGATATTTTTATGGTAATAAAACATTTCTAATCATAATAGTTTCATATATTTCCCAGGATCTTTGGATAAAATGTTCCTAATCAGTCAGTCCACTATGCAAGGAGATGGGATATTGATCTTCCTATTTTATGTGGGAGGATGGGGACAAATATTCTTGAAAGAGAGCAAAGCAGTTTGTTACCATTGTTTCTTCTAGTTACTGCAGATAGAACGTGTGACAGGCCTGGAAAGAAAAGTCACTTCAAATAGCAAAAGCCTGGCAGTGATGAGTGGCGTATGGCGTGCCGCCTCAGACAATTCTGTCCCTTTCTTGCACCATTCTTCCCAGCCATCCCTCCTGGGTCACAATAGCCTGGATAAAGGAAGCATGACCCCTATCGACAAACTCAGATTTATTTTTAGATATTGTATTACTATAGGCTGCTTTTACACCTTTTTAATTCGCAGTTTCTTCTATTTAAGTGTCACTTCAAACTCAGATTAAAAAAAAAAAAATTCCCCACTGTAAACTGGAAAATTACCTCACTGTCTTCTAACAGTCCTGATAGACACTTTCTGTCATTTTGGCAGTTCATTTTCAGTTTAGCGGTTTTCACTTAAGCCCTGATCTTACAAATATGTACTCATGTGCTTAACTTTCTGCACATTAGTAGCTCCACTGAGTTCACACTGGCATAATTTGCTTTTGCAAAATGAAGCACCTGCTTAAATGTTTGTATGATTGGGGCCTTTGGCCCAGATTTTTAAGGTATTTAAGTGCGTAAATACTTTCCAAAATCTGGCTCAGTCCTTTTCCAGCACCCCCCATATGGATTCAATTCTGTATACACTGTGCAAAATGTAATGCAGCCTGCTGCAACTATAGCTTTAATCTCAGGAAAAAGATGTGAGGCTTCAGAAAAATAAAGCTTCTTGGCTAGCAGATGGCTTTTGTGTGTTTAACAAAAGCAAAGCTTAATTGAGGTATAGAGGGGAAATATCCGCAATGTCTCATTTGACAGGGTTACTGATGTATCACCAATCAAAGGCACCAATATCACTGGTTTAATCAGTAAATTTCCAACCTGGGAGAATAACTCATTAACGAGGCGCACAAAAGAGGAAGCAGTTCAATGGGTTTTTCTTTTTCCAGTGCTAGATAAATAAAGCTCCCTTGTCATGGTACATTCTGTATAGCTGGGAGAAGAGTAAAAAAACAGACATTGATCTAGAAGCCTGATACTTCAGGCTTTATAAAAAGAGGGGGTGAAAAGCCCTTCAATCACTGACACCAACTGTCTTCCTGAAGCTGGTAAGAGGCTTGTGCTGGTATCGGTGACCCATCAGGTGACCCTAAGTCAGAGCGGAGAAGCCCTCTACCTCGATGGAACATGCCTGAGTGACACAGATAATGAAGAAGGGTTGATGGGAAATTGGAAGGGCAGCTCAACTAGATCTAATCTGCATTGAGAGGCAAAACATTCATTCCTTACCCACTATATATTTCCTGGCAGCAGCAGCCCAGGTTGCTGATTATTGTAGTCTCTGGCTGGGATTATGGTCTTCTAAAAGATATTATTTGCAGACTTTATTTTCTGAGAAAGAGCTCTATGCCAAGAGTAAATCATTTCATTATAGTATTTACTGAACATTCGGGTAGCTTCCCACCACTCCAGAGCCCAATAAAACCTGAAGGGAAGAGAGGCTTTGACAGATTGCCCATCCCAAACTGATTTAGGGTGTCCAAATGTCCTGATTTTATAGGGCCAGTCCCAAATTTGGGGTATTTTTCTTATATAGGCTCCTATTGCCTCCCCATCCCCTGTTCCAATTTTTCACATTTGCTGTCTGGTCTCCCTAAACTGACTTCCTTCCCACCCCTAACCTTTCCCATTTAAAAAACTGACTGACTAGTTAAAGAAACAGGTTTTATTGGTGCTTGGGAGAGGTCATAGGACTCTGGGGTGGGGAAAAGCTTCCTGAATGGTCAGTAAATACTATAATGAATGATTTACTGTTGGCAAAGAGCTCTCTCTCAGCAAATAAGGTCTGCAAAGAACATCTTTTAGAAGACCATTTTACTATTAAGGATGTTTTTTCAAAAAACCCCAGAAATTTAATAATTTTGCATCTTTAACTCCAAAGAGGTCTATAGCCACAGACACATGGACATGACACCATATCTGAGGTAAGGAGAGGTGGCTATGCATAGACCTAGGTCATTTTGCAAATAATAGTACAAGAGGGGGAAGAAATTTTGTAGTATAGGATCCCTGGAGCAAATTTATACTCCTAGAAGTGCCATGGAATCTTTAGCATGTGCAGAGTATCTTTTAAAGTCTTATCCAAAACACTGTTGTCCAGCAAAGTGCACTGTATTAGATTTGCCTTCGGTACCTCAGAACAATGATCAAGTCTACTCAGATGTGCCAATATGGCTCCCTGCCGCCTCCAACACAACGGGAACGCTGCTGCTCCAACTCCTGAGTAGCTCAGATTGAGCAAGAGTTCTAAATTAAACAAACCTCTGAACTCAATCATACGGTCACATGTGTGCAAAGGAGCAAATCTACCCCCTCCAGAGTTATACAAGAGCATCTACAGAATAGGGAGAGCCCAGGAATTGTAGGAAAGGCTTTACAGTAATATGGAAAACATTTCCGTTTATATATCTTTTAAAAGAATTTGATTATTTTAACTGAAATTTTCTGCAGAGCTCAGTGTTGTAAAATTCCAGGGCTCTATGCACCACACAAGGTCCATGCTCAAGGTTTAAATGGGAATTACATGGTGCATAGAGGCGTGTGCCTGCCCTTTGCACAAGGTGAACTTCACCCTAAAGCCTGAATCCTGCAAACACTTAGACACAAGTTTGATGTTACTCATGTAACTATATTGAGACGTGCATCAGATTTAGCACATACATACATGTTTACAGGAACTGAGCCTCAGTTCTGAAAGCTCCTTGGTTTGGTTTTCAATCAAACAATGATACTTAATGTAACATCTACTTGAAATGAAGATATAACATTTTCCTATTTTAAATGACAAAAAATTTGGAGAAATTAGAATTACAAAACAGAAAAACAACAACTGGGTCGAGGGCTAGGATGTGTGCATGGGATCTATGGTTGAGGCAATTTCACCCTCTCCCCTCTTCTTGTCTTAGAGGAGGCCCCTACATTTATTTTGGTTTGTGTTATTAGCTTGAATTGTTAATACATGGCAGAGTATTTGTAGATAAATGCTTTTTAAATAGTGTGTACAAATGTAAATAGGTTACCAAATAATTGGTGACTAATGTAAACTCATTACTGAGTTGACATTTACTGGCAGCTGACTTCATTGTTTTCATTTATCTTTTCAAGTTGGCTCCTTTAAACAAGAAAGAGTAAAGGACAAATAGGAATAAAATTGCTAGCTCTTTTTAAAGACATTTCAGTGGATTATTTTCATTATGCATTATCTTGGATTCATTAAATGTCTGGCCATATATCAATCTCTGCTGAAGTCTGCCTGAGCCTGATTTGCTCTCCGGCATTACCTAAATTCCCAAGGTTTCTACTAACAAAAGCCAGGATGCTGTATATAAGGCAAAAATGACAGCCTAAAGATTAACCTGCTTGTTGATATTCATGTTCCAGCACATCCCCAGATGAAGAGAATACTCCAGGGGTCAGGCTTCACCCTAATCAGAAAAGAGAGAATACAGATTGTTTTGATCAGCACTACATGCGTCTGGAAGGCTAATCCAAAATTAATTAGATCTGGGCTGCACAGAATTCATTTGGATTTGTAAACATGGGGACAGGGGTACGAGGATTATGCAGATAGAGAATGGATAAAGGTAACTAATTTGTACATTGATGATGCTTTAATAATGTCACAAATGTGCTCCTTTGTCTTAATAATTGCCAAAAACATGGAATATTTTACTGTAAATTAGTGGGTGTGTAGACAACATTTCATGCAAAAATTAAAATATTTTACCAGCCAGAAAGAGAAACAGATGGAAAACCATTTAATAACTATTATTTAAACAACGTTCAAATGAAGATTTCCATTCCCAAATGCTAAAGTCAATTAAAAAATTGCAACTCTCCCTTAAAAAAAAGAGAGGGGGAAAAAAAGGGAAGAAAAGAAAAGAAAAGAAAAGAAAGATCTCAGGAACCAAATCTGTGGATCATTTTGAAATACCCATTAGCTTGGTAATGTGTAAAAACTATGGGTAAAGTTTTGAGCTGTTGTCAATTAGCACTGCTCTAGTGATTTAAATGACACCAAGCCAAATTACACCAGGTAAGGATTTGGCCCATATGCCAGCACTAAAGAAAACAACACAAGACTATAGTATTATTTTTGTAGTACTTAAATCCCATGATTACTAATAATTCCTGCAGTACTGAGATATTGCCCATATCAGGAAGAGTTGTGTATCTAACTTCTCATATACTGGAAAATTTTGCCCGCTAGGGGTCACCTGAAGAGATAAAGGGCACATATTGCGGTAAGGATCAAGTTCTGCAAGCCAATTGATAAGAGGGGGATGATCAATTCATAGAGATAGGGAGAGGAATGGGAAAACACGTTAAGAGAAGCTATGAGCATTTACAAATGTTAGCAAAATTGCCTTTGTGTTGAGTAAGGTAATCTTTATTAATCTGTTAAATTACACATTCCTTCCATCCTCTATGTATGGAAGCCAAGGTGGATAAGAAGATAGCTATCTTAGGAAATGTGATGTGACTGTCATACAACTGGGCTGTTTCTCATTCTAGTCTCACAAATGGATAATCACTGTGTGATTTTATGTCCTCCTTTCACCCACTGTTGGAAGAGTGAAGATTTACAAAACAATATTAATTCTAAGATTTAATCACATTTTTCTCATAAAAAGCTCACTGGCTCTGCTATAAAATTACATTAGAGGCTGAAAGGGCAATATGAAGATTTTAAATAGCAATGACAGGAAGCTACTTTGGCTGGATCTGACTAAACGTTAGGCCAATAGTCCAAAAATGAAGGGAGACAAGAAAAATAAAATGCTTGATTAATTAAGAAGCTCTTAATTAATTGATTAGTAAACTCTTATGGGAAGGGATTGTCTTTTTGTTCTGTGTTTGTGCAGTGCCTAGCAAAATGGCTAATCCCTGGCTAGGGCCTGTCAGTGCTACCACATAAGAAATAGTAAATTACTACTTCTACTTTGGAGAAAATGATTTTTTCTACCACCTCAGTATAAAACTTTTTACACCAGAAAACTAATAAAATTAGATTTATATCAGCTCAAGGGAGCAAAGGGGAGTACTTGAGTATAACCCGAGGGGTTTCCCTCGCAAAGAAGAGCATTTAGAACTATGGTTTAAAAACACTTCCTACCTTTGAACCACAGAAGCAGCTGTAAGTCTGAAGGATAATGGGGTCCCATAGATCACCTCTGGAACTTGCTGCTGGTTGGACACCTAGCTCAAGATTTTAATTCTGATTGTCACAGGAGACAAATGAGAAAAGCCTCCTTTCCTGTTCATTCATTACATTTCCTTCAGATATTACTACCTTTGTAACTTGGCTGAACTGCTATAGATTTATGACATCTGCTTTCATTTGGTTGATTGGAAACAGGAAAAAAATCCAGGCAGGCACATTAAAAGAAAAATAACTCCAGAAATAACTAAAACATTTTAAAACCTAAAATAAATGTCTTTTAACCGAAGCAAAAACACAACAGTAAGTTTTACTACTACTCTTCCTGCTGCTGTTGCACAACATCAAAGGAGCATTGTCTTACAGAAACCACCAGCTACTCAAGGTATACTGATCGCTACCCAGAAACAATCATAGTTAAGAATACTCCCACATGCTAGATCTCTCTCTCTCTCTTTCATCTCCTCCATTTAACATACTGTAAAAACTAGCATACTGATGAAACAAGACAACACAAGTGTTCAATGCAAGTATTCTGGGTAGTGCCAATGGACATTTTAGTTCAAGAATAGCAGACGTGTTACTCTGTATGCGTAAAGAAAGTGAGGAAAACTTGTAGCACCTTAGAGACTAACTAGTTTATTTCAGCATAAGCTTTTGTGGGCTATAGCTCACTTCATCACATGCATCCAATGAAGTGAGCTATAGCCCAGGAAAGCTTATGCTGAAATAAACTAGTTAGTCTCTAAGGTGCTACAAGTATTCCTCATTTTAGTCCTTATTTACACTGGGGTATTTGGCACCAAAGTAGCTAACACAGATGCAAACTCTTAGATTAGGTATGCTCTACCTGTGAAAAGGGAATCTGCATCAGTACTCCTTATCCTGGTTTGAAACTAAAAAATATTCCAGTGTAAATAAGGCTTTAGTGGTAGCTCAATGTCAAAGGTTTGGATAAGATCGCTAAAGCTCACCTGAAATAGTGAAACCTCAGGAACCAAAATGCATTGGAAGTAGTTTAAAAAATAATCAAAATAAAAATTATTTTGCCTCTGAGCAGAGATAAAAATCAACAACCCAGAGTCAAACAAGACAAGGGTATGTGTACAGGGTGGGTGTATGGGGAGGAGGGGGAGAGAAGCAGAGAAAGCAGACACACAATTATAACTCCTTCGGAGTCTGAAATTCTAACCTATTAGTCAAAATGGTTAATGGTGCCCCCATTTTCAAAATACGGTCCTGCATTTGGGTTTGTACAATGTTAGGTTGCAGTCACTTTTACATAGTTGTGGTTTGAACACTAACTTCTGTGGGAAAATGTCAGACTGTAGGGGGTTACTTGTCAGACGGTCAGGTATGGCAGGCAGCACTATCAGCTTGGAAGGGTGAAGTAGGTGGCACCAAATACAGTGTCTAGGCAGATTCAGACCGATTCAGACTTATTACTGAACCCCTCACCCTATGCTTGTTCCAATGTGACAAAAAAAAATAAAAAAAATCACAGGATGCTGACACCATCTTGAATTGTGGCAGATGCCTCTTAATAGGAGCAATTGGGACAACCTGTATTTATGGTATTTTTATACATATTGCTTTAAGCATGTGGCTCCTACACCTACTCCAAACAAAACTATGTACTCGTAGAATCTAAACAAATCATCCCTCCTAGGCTCTGATTTATTAACAAGAAAAATATTTCCAAAATAATATAAACCGCAAGGTTTGGCTGCATTTAAGGCTTCCTTTCCCGTCTCAAACCCTGCCAGTCTCTCTGCCTGATGACTACTCCTACTTCACTTCTACCCAGATGGGTTAACCAGCCAGCCATACCAGTGAGTCAGCAAAGGCTCTCTAGTAGGATCACCACCTGCTAAAACAGGGTGTGGCTTTCAAGACAACACTGAAAGCCTGTTATAATAATACATACACAATGGTTGTCACTTGATCTTATGCACTGCTTTGCAAGCACTTTCTTGGCACACAATTCCCAGTATTCCCTATGTTATGAGTGTGGTCATTCGGCAAAAGGCAAAACTGTAAAGAGTTTAATGGTGAGCGCGGTGCACATATGCACTCATGTATAATTTATATTTAGGGTTTCTGATTTTTGGTTTTAACTGCTAAACACTGGAAATCATAAGTCAGTGTTTATATAATAAACACTCAAAATGGCTATGAATCTATGGGTTTGTCTACACAGATTAGTAATGCACACTAGAGGGGTGTGATTTCTACAAGGTACTGACATGTTGCGCATTAATTGGTCTTTGTAGACTGCTAGAGTGCACTAGAGGTCCCCCAGTACACATTAACCCTACTATGTTACAGCACACAAGGGAACGTTAAAGGGATTACTTTTTACTGTATATACTATACTAACATACATTAGTTATTACAGTATATACACAAAGAAAAAGCCCTATAACTGCCCGATTTTTGGTCATCTACATAAAATACATAAAAATATTTCCCCCAAATGAAAATAATAAACCCCTAAAAATGGAAGCATGGAATGTATATATCTGTTGCCCCTTTGATGTCACAGAAACACTATTTTGTGCACATGTACATTAGGTATAAATAGGATGACAAATACACACAAGTTCACAACTGACATTTTTCAAAGCCTCAGCCTTGTGGAGGCCCCAGAAGTTCAATGAAGATGATAGGAAATGATCTAATAGGAGTATTTTGATTCATTGTCTTGGGGATGTGAAAAACATCTTTGTATACTATTGTTTTGACTGGGAGTGGATAGTGGATGGCTAACAAACAATACTGATACCAGAGGCTTCCTTATACTAAATAACTAACTAAAATATACATGGGAAGTTCAAGCCTGACTGGGACCAGACTGGAATTCTACAGGGAGGCAATGATAATGATTTGTGATGAGGACTCAAAGCCTGGGTGGCACACAGTTTTTGTACCCATTTAACTAGTTCAGTTCGGGTGTGATTTTATAGTTAAATTGCTACAGCCCCAAATTGTGAATACAAGTATATTGTCATCAGGTATTTATGCTGGTACAAAGTCTTCCTGCAAATTTAAAGGAGTAAGCTACACCAGCATAAACTTTTTTATTCTGGTATAACTAGGCCCACACTAAGGAGGTCTACTGCTTTCTCTCCATCTCTGTTTCTAAACGGATATAACAATAGTGGTACAAAAACTGTGTGTATACCAGTCCTTGGTGTCAGATGTCATGGATTCTGTACCCCCACCTGTCACAGATTTGGGGGAAACCGCTCTCTCTGTCTCAGCCTCTCCGTCTGTAAAGAAGACTGTCTTGGGGCACATCATTCACCTCTGAGCTGGCACCTCCTCCCAGTCTCACTGGGGATTAGTTTAAGGCAGACATCCCTGTATATGGTCGGCACATTGTCTCTGCATCTGCCTGCCTCAGGTACTGCCTCAGATACCACAGTGCCCTCTCTGTGACACAACTCTCTGGCTGTGTCACCATTTGTTTCCCCCCTTTGGGGGGGTTAGAGTCTCAGTTCAAATCAGTCGGGGGGACCCAGGCCTGCCCACTACTCCAGAACCCAGCCCAAGGACCTTGTGAATAGCAGACTCCTGCTACGCATCTAGTTCTTCTCACTGCTGCTATGATCCCTTGGGCCGCTTCCCCAAGGCCCCAGTACCTTCTTTACCCTTGTCTCAGAGCACTCAGCTGCTCAATCCCTGCAGCCCACCAGAAAGACTCTTTTGCTCCCTCCATCCCTGCCAGCAACTGCCCTGTCCATGGTGCTAGCTTTCTTTCAGCCTGCTAGGGACGCATCCTCCTCCCTTTGGGCTCTGCCGGCATCTGACCTCAGCACTGCCCTGCAGCTCCTTTTATATGATCCTGCTCCGCCCTGACTGACTGCTCCTTGCAGTCTCCCTCCTATTGGATGAACCTCATGCAGCCACTCTGGGCCACTCGGAGGACTCACCTCCACTGCTTCCTGCTCAGGTTAACCCTTTCTACACGTGTGTGGAGCCAATGCTCCATCACAGAGACCTAATAATTCTTTCTGTCCCCCGTATTACATAGCACTTTGAAAATCTCATCAAGTTACTCATCAAGTTATGGGCAGAACTGATAGCTTTTTCTCTTAAGATTATTCAACACTTTCCATTATAAAACCCTGATTTGGGTTGCTTATAATTTTGTCAAACTATGTGTTTGGGAGTCAAGTTTCCATGCTGGTTGCCTCAGGTCAATTCTTTATGAAAAATTTCAGCTGAAATGGTTTCCAAAACAGAGTAAAAGAAAAACATACTGTTTTGCAATATTAAAAAACCTCTTACATACCATGTTTTTTGAGAAGCCTGAGCACCCATGCTGTACATCAGGAACTTTAAATATTGCAGGGTGGTGGCCTTTTTGTCAGGAATGTTCCTTTTCCTATTTCTGTGAAAAGTTGCCCTGATTTGGCCAAGATATGAATCTTTGAAAAATTAGGAGTTGGATAGACTCAGTAGAAATGTCTTAGCTGCTAAAATAGCCAGAGATTCTGTCCTCATTGGGCATGGTCCAGCCTCTCATAGCTCCAAATGCTGACTAGACTGAATGCACCATCCCCCACAAAACAACTGACCATGTTCAGTCCCAGGGCTCCAGAGGCCAAATTGGACTCTCTCTGTAATTGCAGCTACTGACTGTTCCAGGCAAGGCACTGGAATTGAGAGCAGGTGGCTTGTCTCTCCTGTGCTCTCAATGATCCCCCTTCTGCCTCCTTGGCAGTGTGGAGGACACTGTCTGATTTGAATACAGAGGGGACAACAGCCAGATCAGAGCGGATTAGACAAGGAGCCTGGTGACAACGGGAATAGGTGTATGTGTATGTGTGGGAGAGAAAGAAACTGGGACTTATAAGAACTGGGCACTGGGGGAGTCTGGGTCTCTTTGGACAAGGAGTTTGAAATTCAAGGAATTCTAGAATTCTAGAAATTGTATTTAAATAGTTTTTTTAAAAATTGGATAAGAGGAATAAACTGTGCACTGTGACAAACATGCCTTTGGAGGTGCACCTATGCTATTTCGTCATTAAAAAGATAGATCAGCGCCTGTGCTGGTCTTAGACACTGTGGGCCAAATCTTGAGATTCTTGAAATCAAATGGAGCTTTACCTCTCTGAAATGAAAGGCATCTCACATTGTAGCTGATTATTGAGGCATTCCACAACATAGAAAGAGTGTCACAATCTCGCACAGCTGATCCTCACCTAGTATAATTTTCTTTGAAATCACTGTAGCTGTGCTGATTTGCACCAACGATCATAGAAGTGCAGAGCTAGAAGGCACAAAATTATTTAGACTGGGCATCCTTCCCTTTCCTCTACTTAGGAACTCTGTGAAACCTTTTGTAAGTATTTTTATTCCCCCTCCCAATAAAATTCTTATACTCCTTCCATAAAGATCCACATTCTTATGTGTGACCATTGACTTCATAATACAGGAGGAAATAGAAAATAAGTATTTCAACAAATGGAACACATCACTTCTCCAGCTGTATAAAATTTGCCTTTTGGCACAAGACAGAGCAACTGATAACTAAACTAAGGTTTCTGTTGATTCTTTAACCCTGAATAATCATTTACCAAAAATCCCTTTGCCAAACATATAATCCTGTAATATCAATTTAGTTTATGGTGATGGTTGTTGTTTTTTTAAAATTATACTATTTGTATTTGGCAAGCATTAGTTTTATTCTCCTGTTTAGAGATGAGCTGAAATCAACACAGTTGTTTAAAAAATTCATTAGGTGCTGTTGGAGATATAACTCACCATTTTCACGATATATGGAATCAAAATCTCTCTGCTTGTATACCAATGGCACTTAAAACTTCAGAACAGCTCTAGGAATAATAGTTTACACCTGAACCAGCAGAAGAATAAAAGTTCTCTTTCTATGTGCCCATTCAATTCTACCGCCCCAAAATGTTTTGTTTCACTTATGAATGACTTGAGTCAAAAGTTTTCCAACAAGATGTTTTTCCTATCTGAAAGTGCCATTTTGTTGAAACTGAAATGTTTTGCAAGAATGTGTCCATTTCAATGACATTTAGTTTTGGAAAAAAGTTGATATAAAACATTAATATTGTCTAAACGTTCTGTTTTGATTATTAGAAGTCGTGATTTTTCATTTTGAAAATTTTACATTATAAATACGGAAGTAAAATTTTTTCAACAAAATAGGACATTTTGAGTTTTTTATACACACACACACACAGTTTTCATTTTGTGGAAAATTAAAACAAAAAATACCCTTCTGATTCTGAATGAAAACAAAATGTCAGAATTTCTCCAGAGAACAGAAAGTTTTGACTAACTCTACTAGTGACTGAGTCGTGGCTAAAAGAAACAGAAAGTAGAACTACTTAGAACTAAATCTAAAATAAAAAACCCTAATCTTAAAAGAATATTAAAGTTGCAAAGTCAAAAGATCAGAAATGCCAGAATGAGGGTGGGCTGAGCACATGCTGTTATGAAAAAAGTTTATATGCATGGACATCAAAACAAATTTAAGGCAATTATATTTTCGTATCTTTCCTACTAGATATGGTCGTGTGAGGGGTCCCTTTTTCCAAAAATGACACTTCTATACAGTACTTAGTTTGCACTACATTTTATTATTAATTGTTTGCATTACAGTAGTAGTGGCTAAAGGCCTCAACCAAAATCAGGGCCCCATTGCGCTAGGCAGTGTAGAAATACATATTTAAAAAAAACCCAGCTACTGCCCCAAAGAACTCTCATACTAAATAGATAAGACAGACAGACATGATGAGAGGACAGTCAAAGGCACAGAGAAATGAAGTTATTCATCCAAGGTAAGACAAGGCAAGGCCAAATTCAGTGGCAGAGCTAGGTTTAACATCTCAAGTCACTTGCCTTAGCCATGTGATCATCTTGCTTAATCCTGATTGTCTTTTTGCAGGTAGCATGTGGATAGGAAAGAAGGAGACATTTTATTTAATGCTCAGTGCTTTGGAATGGCCAGCAAGAGTGGCAGGTTTTTTTAAAAAAACAAAAAACCAACAACAAAAACACATACATGGAAGGATTTGGTTCAAGCTTCAAGGAGAGGGTATCAGTGACTTTTTAAAAAGAGCATAAAAGGAGCTCATTACAACTTCCTGCAGCCCAGAGATCCAATGTGAAAGGATAAGACTGTACAGTCCAAAGGCTCAAAAAAAGTGTCCCATAGTTCACCCACTGTCTCTCTTTCAGGCCTACCTTGAAGTTCTGATCTACTTTGATCCCTACATGCTACCTCGCACAATTCAGGGGCCATACAGGGAGGAAATGTCCCGTAGTGAACGGTCAGTGTATAGGTTCCCTTTCTCACACCCCCTGGTGTAGGGGCATCAGTGGTAGAACAGTCCAAGGTAGTCATGCAGAGGTTGATGCAAGCTAGAGCAGCGCTGAGAGCTACGTGAACTTCTTCCAGTGTTCAACCCGGAGGGGAGGTACAATAGTAGCTTAAATCCAATGTTTCCCTGCTCTTGTGTTGCAGAATTTGTGCTGTGCCTCCTGAGAAGCACATCATAGAATCTTACTGAATGGGCCTGTCCTCAGGCATGCAACTTTCTAATGATCCATTGAACTTGGAGCCACATGCTTGATGACTATTAAGCCTATCAGAATTCAGTTTGGCTCTGCAATCCAGAAGTCAAGCAGGTGGATTACAGGCAGGAAAACGCTGGCCTTTACGAACACAGTAATCCTTCTCCCAATGTCACTGCCAGGTTGGAATGTTTATGTAGATAACTCCTCTCCACCAGCCTTTACAATAAGTATTGGTTAAGCAGATTTGTAAGCACTGGAAATGTCAAATTCTATACTTGAGTAAAATGTTCTTCCTGCGATATGTGGAATTGTTCCTGCCCAAATTCCTCAGACGGATGCCCAGTCCAATGTGCAGCATTTAAATGCCTTCTAGTGGGGTCAGGTAACCTGATGACAGCTTACACAAAACACTTTCCAATGTGGCCACACATTTGGGATGCCCTGCTTGAGATCTCTTAAAATGGAGGCATCCAAAATGAGTGTCTATATCTTAAAATATGACTAAGCAAATACCGGAAGATACTGTAATTTCATCTTGAGTGTTTTGATGATGTGAATCAGCATGGATTTTCCTAATGAATGATTGAACTGATATAATACTATGAATTATCTCTTCCTTCCACGGAAAAGGCAAAAGGTAGACTCAGACCCTGGAGGACTTAAGTTTAGATCTCAAAAAAACAACCAAACCAAACACAAGAGAGATCACAAAAACCTACTTTGGGGAAGGGACCTTCCTATTCTCTGCAATCATTAATAATCAGTGGATATCAGAAGGTTTACATTAACACCCACTTACCTCATTAGTCTTTTCAACCTGAAAACATGGGCTGGATATCTCAGAAGAGCAGGCCTTCCTGTGAGAATCTATGGAATTGTGATTCTGTTTGGGTCAGAAACACCATAACAAAAAACAAAAACTTTTCAGACAGCATTTTGGCTCTCCCCTTTCTGCTCCCAGATGGATTCAAGGGATGAAGAAAGTACTTCTTCACAGACATCTTGGGATTTCACAAAGCAGAGTGGCTAATGCAGCACATAGCTTGAGAATACACATCTACATAAACCAGATAGTAAAAAAGCATTAGGCAAATCATTCACAAGGTGCACAGTAATCAAAGAATTACACCTTTTTATCTGTTTGCAAACTGTAGCTCAGTTGATCTGTTTGAAGCCAGTGTGTGTGACTGCAACATAGCAAATAACAACAATAGAAAACTGTGAAATACGTACATTTATTCTATATTCCAATATAATGAATTTCTTCCGCCAGTGGTTCTTGGTCCACAGGCCACTTGGAAACAGATTAAGAATGTCCAGAATTCTTCAGTCCCACATTGTTGCCTTCTCCTGCTTTCACCACATCCTCATTGCAGGTTCTTCTCCTCCAAATCTCTTCATCCCTGAAGAGCCTTGCAGCCAGAAGCTGCTCCTCCACAGGTCTCAATGAATCCCTCCAACCCTCTGAGGGAAGACTGTTCCTTTTTTCCCCCTGGAACTCCTTCCCAATGTGCTTTGCTGTGGCCTACAAGTCCTAGGGTTCCTCTGAGAATGATGCCTCCCAAAATGTCCTTGTTCAAGCTGCCTCGTTTGAGAGCCACAGCTGCATCATCCAAAGTGTTACTTTTAGCTTAACTAGCTCCAGCCACACTAGTACAAATCTGTCTTCCTGGACTGGGGGCTTGCTCCCAGCTGTAGTGTAGACATACCAATGAGGACTAGGACTTTTTGGACTGGTGTATAAGGTGGTGTGGCCATCAAAGCACAATTCTCACTCACCCTTCTTCCAAATACAATTGCTATCAGAAAGGCCAGTCTAATGAATAAGTGTTTGAGAGGCTTGTGCAAGACGCTCCATATCCAAAATCATCTTGCCTCCACTGACAAACGCTGGGAATGCACACGTCCCTGATTGTTGACATAGTACATGTCCATGGTGTTGACTATAAGCACATTAACAACGTGGTGTTGCAGGGACCGCTGATAGGGCTGTGGATGGGGCCATCAGGGCCTAATCCACAGCCCCGAGTTTCAGGATAGGACTATGGAGACTGAATGTGTGAAACACGTGGAAGTCATGTACTTGGAGGTCTAGGCAATGTGCACCCCAAACCAGATTGGAGGTGATTGTGACGGCAGGAGAGTGAGGAGCAGAGTGCCTTATAGAATGTTGTCTATATTGTGGGAAGTGAAGATGCAGTAAAGTGCCCTGGATTACTGAGTGGGTTTCGCCCAGATATAGAAGGAACCAAACATGGGAATCAGTCTCCAGTATGATTGATGGGCACCTCCTTGCTACAGCTGGGATTCCGAAGCCCACCCAAGCCCTTGGGTCTAAGACCATGTGGCTAGCCAGAGCCTCTGCCAGAGCTGCAATGTCCACACTGCTATTTTTTTGCAAGTTAGCTCAAACCCACTAGCACGAGTCCATCCCCAAGCTGGGAGGCCGATATAGACCCAGTGGTATGTGCGCATACATGCGCTTCCAAGTAAAAGGACAGATAAATATGCTAAACGATTGTATACTACTCTACAAAGAGTGACTGCAAGAAGCTAGATTGAAGGATAGTTCTATTAACACTCCATATTGGCAGCCGATAGGGAATGCAGGTGGCTGTGGGTGCGTTCCTTTACATAGAGTCAGGCAACGATGTTACCCTCATACCAAATTTCCCATGCACCCCAATCAGCATGGCCATTCAAGGCAGTTCAACAACTGAAAACAGGGGTGATATATCCCAAAAAATAGCAGATATAGTTTTTATAACCTGATTGGAAAATGTAAATAACCATCCCTGACAGGACAAAATAATATATAATTTCAAGTTTGCAGTATTTGGTTAGTTGCCTAAATCACATAGTTGAATCTGCTACAGATTTAACAACCAATAGACATATCCTCATATTTAGTTTGATAACATTTATCAGAGCTGTCCGGAGGACAAAAATTCTATTTCATAGCAACCTTCTGCAGTATCAAAGTTTGCTTTCACTTTGAATCAGAATGAAAACAAAACCCTTCTTTGCAGTAGCAAAACAAAAGTGTATCCAAACGGCTATCATCAAACTGAAAACATGAGCTTTTCAACCTTCCCCCTTTCCTCCAAAGTGGCCAGAGAGCCCTTGATCACAAAAACCTGACCAAAAACTTTGCTGAAACTGGTAAATCTCCATGAAATGTTTCAGATTCGACCAACCATAATTTCAACTACATGAAATTTTGTCAAAATGTTCCAACCAGCTGTAATGTTTCTCCAGAACACTGCCAGCATTACAATTGGAGGAAGTAGCTTCAAAGTGACTAAGTCTTTTACCTGAGAAGAATTCTCTTCATGCAGGTGGATGGCCACAAATCTCAGTGGCGAATGGCAATCTTAGCCATCCATTCCATGTACATTCTCCAGTTAAAATTAGCCATATCTGATAAAACATAATCCTATTTGAACATACCCTGCACAAAACAACTGAATTCTTATCCTGTATTTGTGTTAGTATTTTGATAAGAAAAAGGAAAGGTAGGATTCTTTTCTTTTAAGGATTCATCTGTCCTTTACCACAGTCAACATCATTTTGAAAACAAGCTTTGTGTGATACTTTCTGTACCAGGTTATATATGTGGGTACTTTCAGTGTTATGGAAGCCCCTCAGTGCAGGGGGTTACAATGCATGGAAAATAAGTTAATTTACTCTACAGAGACTCCTAAGAGAACTTCGGTACAATGATTAAAGATGGCATTTCACCCTTCATTTTGAGCTCCTTATTTCTTGTAATATTTGAACACCTAATACATATAGCTATTTTATGACTATAAACAAGACTGGGATAAATACTGAATGATTTTTAATGGTGCCTTTTTAGACATAACAAAACTTGAATAAAGATTCAATCCACTTACTGCATCTGTTAGGCCTATGGCCCTGCATTTAAATATGTATGTGGAAAAACAGTCTGCTGAAAGCCTGATGACAAGATTTCTTTTTTTCTTCCCTATAGGATTAGTTTGATAAAAAAGCCTATTTGAGCATTAGATGCTGACACTTCTGTGTGCTTCCTTTCCCCTCTTTTAATTGTAATCCTTTCGAAGTCACTTTTTTTCTCCTTTATGTCTATTACCACTCCCTACGGAGATAATACACATCCATTTACACATGAACCTAATGCTTCAAGGTAAATGGAATGGGCCTATCCAATTCAGTGTTAATATGTACGGGTGAAGTTGCAAAACACCATGAAGTTAGCAAGAGATAAAAAGATTTATTCCCTAGGTATTCAAATGGTAAAAGAACTTATCTTGTTTAATCATAAAGCTGGGTTTATAGCATGCCTAAAGAACAAGAAAGTAAAAATGGAGCCAGGATTAGAGTTCGCTCAAGGGAGTGTGGCAAATACTATATGGGAGAGAGGGGGAGAAAGAGTACATTTCATTCTCTCTTTTGTCCCAGGGAATCAAAGGCCCTCTGATTGGTAGGCCCTCTGATACTACCCATCAGAAAAGAATTAAGTGGCCAGCGAGAATGTGCTTTTCTATCAAAGAGCTGGCAAATTGCAAGATGTAAAAGCCCAAAGGTCAGTGTAAATCTCCATATCAGAGGGAGTCGAATGGAGGGGGGGGGGGGGGAATCTATTACAGGCAATCCAATTCCTACATCCAGATCTCTGTGAAAAATACACATTCATGATTCTATGTTTCATTTTTCAATCATAGTGTCTATTTTCTCCATTTACATTTTTTAAAGTGTGTATCAAAGTGATGAGCGATGTTGATGAAAAATGAAAGATTTCATTTTTTCTATTTATCTTTCCTATTCAATAGGATATTTTTGTCTTGTAGGGATAAATGCTTCTACCTGAAGATGAACTGATCCTAGGGAAAAAGTCACTGTAATATACTTCCAAGCACAGTATAGTGAATTTTAAAATTCTATTATCCCCTGGTGGCTGGAGTTAATCAACCAATCTATTTTGCTCTGGAGTAAAGAGCCATTGCTAGAATCTGTTTTGCTTGGGCGGTGGGGGTTGTTGTGATAACTAGGCCTAGAAATGTACCCCAGTTATGAGCTCATCTGTAAAAAGTGAGTGTAAGTTTATAAGATGTTACAACAAATGTTGAAGAGAACAGGTATGAAAGAGAGACTGACTGAATAAGTCCAAACACAAAGGCCTACTGATATAACTCAAAGACTGTGTTAAAATTGTGCTTGGTAATTAAGAAAAGTGAAGAGCCAGAAATCAGTGACCTAAAATTGGGGTGTCAGAACTAGGCCTAACTGATTAACTAAATAATGAGGGGATGGGCTATGCCACCTACCACTCCCTTTATGGGTCCTTAAATAAAGCATTTTGGGGGGGGGGGGAAATGGCTACTGGAGAAAGTTTCACCATCATGGCCACAACCCCCATCATCTCCTATGACCTGGGCCTTTGGCATACTGAAAGATGCCCTGACAAGACCAGGCCAGAAGGCGACATCAACACCTCTACTTACTCCAGCTGAATCCCCACCAGGACCTGCACTGAAATGGGAGTGAACTCTAATAACAAAGGCTCCACCTTATCTCAGCTAACTTTTTCTCTTTCCCCAAAAAGGACAGATATTACCATCCTTGATACCAATTACAAGACTATAAAACAAAGGTTTTTCCTTCTAAAAACTCTCTAAGGTGAAAGAGAAAGGGCATAAGAGATATTAACGTCTTGATTTCAAAGGTTAACCATTTTTCCATCTTTTTCTATATATCTTTAATAAAAGGTTAAAAAGGATTGTTATTGGTTTGTTTGCCATAGTGCTAAATGGGCTGAGGTCTCCATATACCAAACCACAAACTGTGTTTAAAACTTAAACCTATTAACACCTTTGATTCTTTGGCCCATATATTTCATCTAAATTAATACAATAGCATGACCCTTTCCCGTTGCAAGAAAATAAGAAAACCATCTCTTGTTATGTGAAGAAAGGAGATTTCAGAGTAAACAAACAAAGTCCACAGAACCATTGCAGTAGGAACTTTGTGCTGCTTGCAACTTGGGGGCAGAATGAGACCTGTCAATCACTGGTAGCAGGGAATGCCCTACCGTTGAAGTTCCTTCCAGTTGAAATAACTTCTAAAGTCAGGATAATTCAATTCTACTTTCCTAAATTACAGATGATGATAAATATATTTTGAGGAAAAGTAAACAGTACAACAGTTCCTCCAATACACAGCATGGAAAATTCCTCTTAATGACAACAAACCCAAATCTTTGGATGTCAGTGTCCATCTATGTTCTGGATAATCAAATTGTTTTCACGGTACACTGGCTATGTGAACACTACTACTACAAAAAAAAAAAAACCCAGAAGAGGAAGTTTTCAGTTAAGCACAGATCCTTTTTTTATTTTTCATTGTCCTGTGGTATACAGATCTATTACAATGGGATTTTTAGAGTAGTGTGCCTTCAGAGTGGGAAACTAGATCACTCTAAATATAGACATATACAATTAGGTATATTCACCTCCTCCTAGGCAACAAGGTGTGGAAAAGACTTCTACCAACAAAAAGGAAACAGCATTGGCTAAGATGTGCAGAAATTTGGTGAATGAATGTATTGATGGCCATTTGGCCACCTAGGAGGAGATCTCAGTACAGGAGACATTACTTCTCTGCCTTAAGATTGCTAGTGTACCTAAAAGAAAGAATATTTCTTGAATTTATTTTGAGAATGAATGCTATGGAAATTGTGAAGGTAAAGTACAATTAAAAGGACAATATTGGGTCTCATCTGAAAAAGCTCCCAACTTCAAAAACTCATCTGATTGGAGACAGTAGCTAGTGGGATCTCTGCTTTAATGGATTGGATGAATAAATGTGCCTTTTCAGGGGTCCAATCTCGTTCGTGCTCTTAGAGGCAGAATCAGGCTCCATGGCAGTGTTCCACAACCTTGTAGGGCTAGAGGTTTTTTGATTGTTTGCTTAAAAGAAGATCTCATGGTGAGGTCTCAGATAATTCAAGAGGCCAAGGAGAGTATCATAATATTTCAGTTACTCCCAGAAATACTGACAGAGTATCTTTAGATACTGTATATTGGTATCTAGATTGTGTGTTAGTAACAAATATTGTTAACCAATTTAGTTCATATGTATACATATAGATCTTTGTGGAATGCAGATGTTGTAGTTTAAATGGCTCACAATTAAGTTGTGTCACTAGAACATGAGTCTTTAACAAAGGAAGGTAAAGCACTTCCAATGCTTTAAAGCACATTAACATTTGCATGATTTCTTCTGTTGTACATTTAATGTCCGAAGATCAGTGGGCTGTTTTGGGAGAACCTCTAGCAATTTGTATGTGTATTTACAGCATTTCTTTTCAAAACTTCACTATTGACTTGGTCATTCTCCAGCAATCCAATGCTTTCCTATTTTAAGTCTTTTAGGGCCTGAATCTGGTCCCAGACATGGTCTCCTTTGCAATATTCCAAGGGGATGGAGGGTTCCCCTACCACAGAGGACAAAAAAATGGCATGTTGAGGGCAGAGTGAGACAGTCTCTGGCAACTTCAGTTTATGGCGCAGCCCCAGAAAGTCAGTTTAACTGGTGCAATTTAGGGAAACAGTCAGTTTTAGTGCAATATTTCATCACACCTAAGTACTTGGCCATCAGACAATGTAGTAAATGGTCTTGTTTCTAATGCCATGTTTGAATTACACCATGTGTGAATTACTCCTACTTACTACACAGCGCTCTTCTTGATGGAGCACGGAAAGGAGACAAGATTTAAATCTATGGGGCCAAATTCTGATACAGAGTATCTTGATTGACTTCAATTGACTTATACCATTTTAACTGGGATCAGATTCTCATCCACAGCATTCATAATATAAATGGACGTTCTGGGATTCTCAATAAGTCTCCTATGTAATTAGCCTTTCCCCTCCCCCACCCTTTAGCTATGGATCTATTGGTAAGAAACCTTGCTCTTTGATGCTTACTTATTAGCAGAAAAATGTAATATATATATTTAAAGGTAAGCTTGTAACCTAAGGCCTAGGCTACACTAGCGGGGGACTTCGAATTAAGATACGCAACTTCAGCTATGCTATTCGCATAGCTGAAGTTGAAGTATCTTAGCTCAACTTACTTGGCCATCGCCATGGCGGTGAGTCGACCGCTGTGGCTCCCTCGTTGACTCCACTTACTCCTTTTGCGGAGCTGAAATTCTGGAGCCAATGGGAGCGTGTTCGGGGATCGATTTATTGCATCCTGACAAGACGTGATAAATCGATCTGATACACTGAACACTACCTGCCAGACAGGCGGGTAGTATAGACGTACCTAAGATTAGAAAGAACATTTCCTGAGCCAGCAAACGAGTTAGCTGAGGACTTCATTTAGATTTGAAGTCAGTACATAATGCAAGGAGCTGGACGTGCTCCATTTGGAAACACATGCCTGCATAACGTTAAGTTATCTCTAGAGCCCTGCGCAGATACAAACATTTGGATCTGCATTTGACCCGCATCTGCGATAAACAACTTGTATCCGACCCACTATCTGCACACCGCCTTTTATATGTATGTCACTGTTAGAAAAATGTTGATCTGTATTCGATCCACAAAGATGGTAAGTAATAGAACTGCATCCACAGATGCAGATATCTGTGGATTTTCAGGGCTCTAGTCCCCTCCCCAGGGACTGCTTCAATTATATTAATGGCCACTTTTATTAGATTTGATTGATGCAGTGTTTCCATTGACTTTTTGATTTGAACTGCGTAATTATTGAGTTAATTATATGAATCTGTCATATGAACATTTAATATCCCCATAAACAAATGGTAGAATTTTACTAATGTTGTGGGTTAATTGCATGTTGATTTACTTGATGGAATCTGAATGGGCAGTAGAAAGCAACCATTCAGGGAAACGGGGATTCAAAATACTAGAACTGTAGAAGGCAAAAAAAGGTGCTCGGTAGAAAGATCCAATTAATAAAATGCCTTACCTTGTATTCAATAGATACCTTCTAATTAAAATCCTGTTTTATGGGGGATAATGGGCCAGATTAATGAGAGAGAGAGAGAGAGAGAGAGAGAGAGAGAGAGAGAGAGAGAGAGAGAGAGAGAGAGAGAGAGAGAGAGAGAGAGAGAGATTAGATTGTTTCTTCCAAAATGAAAACAAAAATGTAATGAACAAATGGCAAGCTAACAATTCATTTCTCTGCTCTTGAGGATTAATTTATTTAAAAAAACACCCAAACAGTTCTAGTAAAAATGACTAAATTCCTACCTGTTTATGCCAATGATTATCCACAGACCTAAACATTTCGTGACACAGCTGTAAAAATATTGAAAGCAGTGGCAGGGGACAAAGAGAAAGCTGAAAACTCTTATGGGCCAATGCCAGTTCTGTTGATGGCAAACATGTTTTTATATCTTCAAGCCAGCCTCATAGAACTTCAGCTGTGGGGAAAAAATGATTTTTTAGTTACTTGGTAATTTCCCCAATTGAAGTAAGCATCACTACATTGGTTACCCTCATGTTTGAATTCAGAATAATTTTACCGTAGTCAAAATTTGATTACTATTTTTAGCTCTGCCCAGCCAGTACAGATCAGATAGAACAGATCAGATAAGCGGAAGCTGTTCTCTCTCTCTCTCTCATTGTTGCTACTCCATATTCACATTTACAGTAGGTTATTTTTGATTGGGTGTAACCGATGCCCAATTAAAGACATGTGTAAGAGCTAAGACATTCTACTGCTTATCATAATAGTTGCAGTGTTTACATATGCTCCTACCATCAATTTATTACCTTTTGTATCCTCTTGTGCAAATATATTAACATTTGCTTAATAAAAATGAAATGTGCTAAACCATTTTTTAGACAGAAATTCAAGTTATCACCTGGCTCTGTAGTTTGACATCATATTTCTTTCAAGGAGTACCATCTAGACACACAATACTTGCTGAAGACCTTAGAGAAATCATTTAGAAGTTTTTGTTTTGTGTTGAATTATGGTACTCTAGGAATTCTTCTGTAGATGATACATTTCCAGAGAATCTAATCTGTCATTTCAAGAAAAAATGGTTAACACTACCAGAGTAATTATTAGATTCCTAGAGTTTTTAGAATAAGCAGGGTCTGAAACTCGGCAATCTTTCTGACTCAGCTAGTGACAAGGAAGGCCCCATAAAATGAGATGTCCCAGGCCACAGAGAGATAAAACATTTGGCAGCCACATAAACACAGTCAGCTATTAAAGTAACAGAGCTACATTGACTCCATATGCACTGAAATGTCTCCCTACCTTCAGCTAGTCAAGTTACATGGATGGAACAGCGATCCCACAACTATACTGTTTCTAATACAGCATGCTAGGGTCACAGGCGCTGACTTCCTCTCTCTGCGTGTGTGTGTGCACACGTAACTTCTACTGCAGGCCCACCTCCATTCCATCCCTTCCTCTAAGCCCCCAGCCCACCTTTTCCCTCCCCCAGACAGAACCCAAGCCTTCCCTGTCTCCCTCTCTTCCTGCTCCAAGTGTGCGCTACTCCTCTCCGTCCCAGCACCTCCTGTCTTCCGTTGGAACAGCTGACTGCAGCAGGCTGGAGGCACTGGGAGGAGTTTATCAGGACTGCCGGGGGCAGGAGGGAGGGAGCTGGCTTCTGGGGGGTGCTAAGCACCTGCTAATTTTTTTTCAGTGCGTGCTCCAGACCTGGAACACTACCAGAGTTTGTGCCTATGGCCAGGACTCCATATGAAAGGGCTCCATGCTTGTACAACTAAACTGGCTTTTTATTAAAAGACCTATTTACAGAGATGTGGCATCTGCAGTTTGCATTCTAGGTATGTGCAAGCAGATTGGTGCCTCTCCCACAAACTCTTCTCTCATGCAACCTGTGCGCCTACAGCTAAGTTGCATGCAGATTGTTTCATTTACAGTACTAGCAAGCTCTCCACAGTTACTGCTGTAGTAAACTCAACAACTGTAATGCCCCTTCCACACTGATATTCCACTGAGCAGCAGACTCTCCAAATCACCCAGAGCAATACTTCTCTATAGGTGATGGCAGGATTTGCCCACTATTGTAGTGAGGGTGAAATGGTTATATATTGGTTTTTATTATAAAACTATCCATAATCAGGTAAATATAAGAGTTGCTCAAAGATGAAAAAGATCTATCTCTAGGCTGCGAATTGTCTGGTTACTAGAGACTCCTGTCTCCTAGCTTTCCCCCTTTTTATCGTCCAGCTGAGACTGTGGTCCCTGTGATACTGATCAGCTGTGTCAGCTGATTCCAGCACCTGTCCTGCAGGGTGTTCTGATGAGTTTCTGTCTGCATCCTATAAACACTTGCCCATCCTGGTATTGCCCTGGCCTCGTCTTTTGTCATTCAGTTTTGTGTGCATTCTATAACAATATGCATTTCCTCCCCTTTTGGGGGCGAAGCCAGACTTTGAGGCACCTGCTCCCCTACTTGGTGTAAACTTTGATTGTGCCAATCAGAAGCGAACACAAACAAGTTTTGGGCCCCGTCCCCTATGACACTTTTGTGATGTCATAGTTGGTACTTATGGGTCTGTCTGCCATGTGCAGACAGAGAGAGGAAAACGAATCCCGTGTATCCGTGTATCCCGTGTACCCCACGTAACCGAGCCTGATCAACTCGAAGCCTCTCTCTCAGCTCACGTGTTTCAAATAGAGCTTATATGTTTACCGGTCGTGTTATGCGTTGGTTTGTATTTGTAAGTATCAATTATTACTAAATGCTGCATCTTTGTTTGTAAATATTGTTGGTATTTTAGTCATTGTGTGTTTTAAGTTTCATTAAGTCTATTAGCTAATCAAAAACTGCTCCCTTACCCCTTGTAATTATCCCCAGTAAAACTTTAAATTGATTTATTTTTACTTGTGTGTGTGTCTGTGCATCTGCAGCTCATGTCCTGACCCACACTCCCCTTGCGTCTCTTACCTACATAGTCTGTTGCCACGTGCGGCCTGGTAAATAACAGGCCTGCAATTTTTCCTCGCCCCTGCGAGTCCGTGGCAATCCACACAGGGTTCTCTCTAGAGCAGGGTCAGCTGCTCCTAGTTTCCCAGCATTCTTCAGGCTATTAAAGCCGCAGATCCAATTGCATACAACATGGTGCTACAGCTGCCATATACACATTACCCTCATGGAGGCTGTGATCGCTAAGGACTCATGAACTGTGATCAACCATGTAGAGAAGGGGTCTGGGTTCAAAGTGAAATCCACTATACCCCATTTAACTTCACTAGAACAATTTACTCCTTTAAAAAAGTCCATTGCATTTAGACTTTGCTGAATTTATTTTTAGACTGAGTCACAGCAGCATTTCCTGGCACAAACTGCTCATTAACTTCAGGGGCATACTTGGGCAGAAACTTCCTGCACTGATCTACACGGACCCCCATCTGGCATAGTTGGTGTGGTCAAAAGCAAAACAATAGTGATAGTGTCTGTACACCCATCACAAGATGCAGGTCACAGTTGTTTTCACTTCCTGCTCTAAATAAATGTGATCACAAATACTTTCATTAGTAGATTATTCACTTTATCAAGTGATATCTGGCTAAAATGAAAACACACCTTTCACATCACATCTTACAGCTATGAAGCATGGACAAACACTTAAAAAAAGACATTTAATTCTGTAAGTGGATCATAAATTACACATATAGACTGAACAACATATAGAGAACATATTTAAAGTAATTTGTTGTAATGAAGTCCATGTAGGATGAAACCAGTGTAGAATTATATACATGTTAAAGGGTTGTCATAACTTTGACTTTAAGAAATTTGTGAAGGCCATTTGACAGGTTTCACAAAAGCATCCATGATTCTCAAAGTTACCACTGCATAATAATGCTAGAGTTACGCATTGTAAAACACCTAGGGGTCTCTAAATCTTACACAAGCCTAACCTTAGTGAACTGAATACAAATAAACTTACTTTAGGAGCTGAGGCCATATTAAAAAGTACATCATCAGGAAAACAGAGAAGACTACATTGATGCCTACAGTAATTACACAAACGTTCTGAATTTTTCCACAGAACTTAGATATCTTGAATCTCACACAAGATGACATTTCATTTCCCCCAAAAGTCTAACAGGCTATGTACTGCCTTTCACCTTTCTTATCTGGAATGATCCATTTCAGCTCATAACATCAAGTTGCTCAAAGTTGATAAGAAAATGACATATTGAAGCCAAAGTTGATGACTGTCCACTGACACAAATTAGTCATTAAAACTATTTACCATAAAGAATATCTTTGAAATTGCATTGTATTTTAGCTACAAGTCAGGGGCGACATCTAAGAAATGGTGGGGGTGTTATGGAGAAGTCAGAGCTGGGAGAGAGAAATTACTCAATTTTGGGGCAAAATTATATTTGAGCATTTATACCCACAAACACAAGGACATTTCAAGTTAAGAGTCCCTCAGAAATGAACTGCCCTTTTGTAATATTTTTAGGAGAAAGTGTTTTATTTCATGGTCACATAATGCTTTGCAATATACCTTAAGATTCTACCTGCTGAGTATGTGTTTTTCAGCCATGGATTAATTACACAATAGTATGGAAATGTGACTAAATTATACTGCATTGTCATGTTGGACAGCTAAAGAGGCACTGCTTTTCAAATATTTCCAAAATTCTGTACAATTATGGTGGATATTCTAGTAAAATATTTTACTTATGGACAAAAAGTAACTAAAGATGAATTCAGTTTTCACCAATAAAAATCTATTTCATAGTAAAAAGAGGAAGAGTATTTGCTACTGCTACTCATAATTATTAACATAGGCACTTAGCATGTCCATATAGTTACCAACACTAGGATGACAATTGTACTTTTTATTTTGATCTCTTATTGCTCATGAAATAATTTATAAAAATGTATAAGAAATATTTCAAACACATTGGGCCAAATCCTGCTTGCTTTACTTATACAATTAATCTATTTCAAGCCAATGGGACTAATACCATAAGGCAAAAAGTATTTGCCTGTTTAAGCAAGAATCTCTGGGGTAGCCTGTAGCAAAGAATAGTAAAGTGTTTTTATAAATATATTATTTTTGAATGAATTTTTAGACCAACTGTCATGCTTATTTAATGTATTTCACTCTTCTCTTGTAACGGTTTTATGATATTTGTATGCAACCATTACCTCATATAACAAAAGACATTTTGTTTTAGTGTCCTATCCTGCAATCTTTGCATAGTGTGTGACCACATTGGAAATTGTGGCTAAACAAGAGATGCGGAAGTAAATGGCAGTATCCTGAATTCATTCATTGCCTTGATCAAAAATTCTATTTTAATTACATAACTCATTCCAACCCAATTTGGCTTTGTCCCCATCTAGTGGCTGCATCACTTATAAGCCTTATCTGTACTTATAGTGCCATGTGGGATACCTGTAGCTGCAAAATAAAAGGAAAAAAGGCTGCATCCATGCAGTGGTGCGTAGTTACAGGCAGTAGTGAAAGGCTTTGGCAGGAGGGAGGCAACAGAGAGAGCCTTTCCCCACTGATGAAGTCTTTCACTGTGGTGGGGAAAGTCTTCAAGAGGCAGCAGGATACCCCACCACTAAACACAGTGTTAACAGGAGATGCACTGCTTGGGCACTCCTCACTTAAGCAGTGCCTCACCATCTACACCACTATTTAGACTCGGGCTGGGGGGGATTCATGCTGTTGTAAGTGTAGACATAGCCATAGAGGCTTGTGAATCTGCTATTGGCTCTGAACTAACAGGCCTGGGCCTTTATCTCAGGCAGTAGGACACGCTTTTATATCAGGGATTGGCACCCTTGGCACGCGGGACGGTGGGGTAAGCACCCTTAGTGGGCCCCGCCGGTTTGTTTACTTGCCATTTCGCCCACCGCGGCTCCCACTGGCCGCGGTTCACCATCCCAGTCCAATGGGGGCTGCGGGAAGCGGCGCGGTACTGGCCACCGCTTCCCGTAGCCCCCATTAGACCAGGATGGAGCCAGGGAAATGGCAAGTAAACAAACCGGCGGGGCCCGCTAAGGGTGCTTATCCTGCGGTCCTGTGTGCCAATCCCTGTTTTAGATCTTTAGGTCCTGAGATCACTTCCTGCAGATGATCCAGCCAGTGGTTGTTATCTTTAGTAATAAGAAACCATTGTTATTACAACTATATTTTTTTCATAAGAGTCCCAGTTCTACTTCCACTGAATGCTATGGTAAAAACTCTAAATTCAATGGAAGCAGGATCAGCTCTATTGAGAGATAATTAATGCTTCTATCACTACTAATTCCATATAAATAATTAATTTAGACCTGTGCAATGGTATGTTCTTGTTGTCAATAACCACACAATTGACAGTCTTGTTTCCCTCTTCCTGGAATACACAAGTGGCCAAATTCAGAGGTGATATGAACAGTGATGTATGTTTCACACCAGGGAGTATGCCTGGGTATAAAATGATGGGAAGGTGAGAATATAACTGGAAAAGCAACCAACAGGAGAGTATAAAAAGATAAAATAAAGTAGTTAGGGTGTAAATCACAAGGTACATGCACCACTTAAGTCTCACTTTAAGCCTGCAAAATAGGAAACAAGTGAGACTCGGGCCATGTCTACACTCCAGCTGCTACAGCAGTACAGCTATGGCACTGTGGGATAAATGCTTCTTACATCAACAGAAGCCCTCCACCCCCATTGCTATAGTTAATTCACATCTCTTAGAGGTGGCAGCTATGTTCCTCGGTCTACCTACCCACGTCTACATTAGTCCTCAGCAAAGCAGCTAGGTCTAATTAATATGTAAGTGTAGATCAGGCCTTAAATGTGGCTATAGCTATGCATGGAGTGAATTTCACTCGTGCAGCATTGATTTATCTTATAAGACTGATTTTATCATGGTAAGCTAGGATATTTTTCCAGTTCTTGGAATGTATTAAAATATTCCTATTGGGATAGAACAAATATGGTCCTTCGGTGTTTACCAATAAAGGCATCAGTGTGTGAGATCACTTCATTTATTTAAACCTATGAAAAAATGTACCAGACAGCTTTGATGGAGACACATTTATCAAACCGTACAATAAATCCCTTGCAATGGTAATTCTGAATGCTGTTAGCGACAGTACACTATAATCAGATTTGTGTATGAGGAAGAATGATAAACTACCACCTGAGATATAGTCGTATAGGCTATACCACTCATGTTTTCAATAAAAAGTGATTTCAAAGGAAGAGTCAAAATACATGTTCCTCTTTCGCTCTCTTTTTTAAACTAAACAATGCAAGTTTCCCCTCTTGGTCCTGAAAATGAACAGCGAAGTAAAATCCCATATACATATAGTTGCTATTTTTGGATTGATTGCTTAGATTAATATTTTCATTGCAGTAGATGTTGCCTGGGGCCTCCACGCAAGAGCCATGACACTATAAAACTGCACAACTCTGGACATGAGTTTTGTTCTAAATAGGGTTGTCTTGGCTGCATCTGCACACAGAGCCTCTCTTGGTTTTGTAGGCTTAACCCCCAGTCTTCCCCCCACTGTTAGACCTAGCAGTGGACTGGTGATGGTTGATCCAAAACCTATTTTTCCCTGCCAAAGGGGAAACATGGTATAAGTAGCTGACAAACAGAACTGATTTTGCCAGAGTTATTTGAGCACCACTGGGGCAAAGAGCACAGGTAGCACAGGAGAGGCGTCTTAAAGAAAACGTTCCCCCTCCCCCCACCCCAAAAAAATCACATATTCATATTAAAGATTCAGTATCCAAACTATGGCAATTTTCTGAAGTCCACAAGACAAAGCAGAAACCTGAAAGATTCACCAATCCACTTGATGTCAAAAGCATGTAGACCTAGGAATGGATTTACTTTCCCTGCAGTTAAAACCTTTCAAAAAGATAAGCTCTATATTTTTAAAATCTTCTTTAATCGACTTGGTTAAAAAAAAAAGAATCTTAAGTTTTCCCTACATTTTCACCCCTTTTAAAATTTTGAATTTGAGAAGTGTCAACCTGTTTTATTATTCAGTTTACTTGGGGCTTATATGTTCATCTGTTAGGGACTCTGGTTAGCATATTGGACCATGCAAGTCCATAATTAAGATCAAATTGAATTTTGCACTCAAAGCAGCAATTCAACTATTTTGCAGTACATGAAAAATACAACATATCACCCCTAAGAATACAGACTAATCACAGAATAACTTTATTAGAGAATTTACAATGAAATGAATATGTTTATAAACTTAAATTTATAGTGCATCCTTTAAGAAGTTTGGCAACCAGTGTCAGAACTATTTTATCCCAGATTATCTCAGTAATAAAGTACTCTTCAAACCTACTAAACTTACTGAAATCTTGTGATGAGGCTGCGTATGAAGGGTTTTATTTTTTTAAAAAAGTAAAAAAGTATAAATTTTTTGCTTCTATTTCTCTTAAAGTTTATTCACACTCAGAAGCTGACAAAGTTCCATAGAGAATTCCATGAAAACTGCACTTTTTTCAAAACATCTGTCGTTTCCCATAGTGTTCAATAGGACTGAAGTCACAGTGACCCTTTGCAAAGATGCTCTTACAAGAGAGATGCTGCTGCCTATTGTTCCCAAAGGTGTGAAGCCAACCTCCTCTCACTTAAGATGGTGGCCTCGACAGCACCATCGTCTCAGCTGAAGGCAAAAAGCAAAATGAAAGAGAGAAAAGAAAAAGTGCACCAGCCCAGAATTGAACATCATTTATTCTATTGCAGTCAACAGCAAAAATGGGGAGAAACAACAAAATCTGAAAAATTAAAGTTTCTAGTTTCAATGAACAAAAAAGAAAAATTTAAACAAACTGCAGGTTTTTGTGAAAGTTTGATTTAGAAAGAGAAACCATTTCTCAACAAAGAAAGTTTCAAATGAAACATTTCAACCAGTTCTGGGAGAGCCTAACCCAATATTTACATTTATGCATTTTATAAACCAACTACATGGTCCATGTAAAGCCAGAAGCCAGTTTTGGGCAAACTTAAAGCTGCTTGCTAAAGACTATGCACTTATCGATAGGGATGTAATTATTTGTTCAGGATAGTCTTGGAGACCAATTCACTAGAAACCCATGAAAAGCAGATTAATGTATGACTAGTCCCCAATTGAACAAGGCCATAGACATTGCTAGAACAATGAAATAATATTTAAAGGAGGCGGCACTGTTTAGAAGAGAAAAATCAAATCTTGTTTTCAGGCAACCAAACCACTCTGTAGAAAGAGTGCCTGTGGCAAATGTTGGACAACATGCAAGCCAGATAGAAATCCAGCAAAAGGATAAATATGGCATGAGTGTAAACAAGGAAATCTGTATTCAAAAATACACAGAAGAAGAGTACAAGAGATGAATGAGCAACCCCAAGGCAACACAGACTGTGTATTTGTGGGTACAGTCACCAAAGCAGGGACAGGGTTATCTCCAGATCCAACTACAGCTGTCCAGCCACACCCAGAGCTCAGAGAGGTACCATTCTGGTAAATCACACTAGATCAAACTTAAATTGACTACTGGTGCAGAAGTTGTAACGTTAATACACGTAAAACCATAACAATTAAACCCCTCAAATTCCCTTGCTCAAAAATGGTTTAAAATATGGAGGTAAGCTACTGGGATGTACAAGTTACAGTCACTGCAATGTGTAAAGATAATGACAATGCAAAACATATGCAAATTTACATTGCAAATGCAGAAACAGTACCAGCATTCATGGGGGCAGCCTGGATCTTAAACTGATCAATTCAGTAGTGACAATTGGTAATTTTTCAACTCCAGTTCCATTAACACCTGCTATGTTACTTAACCTAATAATAGGCTACATCGATTTATTTCATGGACCTGGGCAAATCCTGAGGAATCGAAAATTAAATTAGATACATATATTATCAAAGCTATAATGGTAATAGCCACAAAAATTCCAGTTACATTGCAAGATTATGGGTAACTGTCAAAGCCAATCAAACATTCCAGTCTCAGTACATCTCTAGCCATTTACCACATGGAATGGGAAGAGTCCACAGCAGTAGGAGCAAAATCACTTTCAGGCAAGTTACAACATGCCTATATCCCTGACACCTACAGAAAACAAATCAAGGAAGACCATTATGAGATGCCTAAATTTGATGAGATAATAGAAAAGACAGGATGCCATGTCTCCATATTGGTAGATAACATGTGGTAAAGAAAGTTCAGTGATATCCCACAAGTAAATACCCCACAAGGAAGATACAGGTTCACCCAGATAATTTCATGAAAAAACTCATAAGGCATCCGATGAAGTTGGTTATAGCCCATGAAAGCTTATGCTGAAATAAACTGGTTAGTCTCTGCGGCGCTACAAGTATTCCTCACGGTCTTTACAGATAATTTTTGGTATTCATGCAGCCCAAACACAGAGTAAAAGAAATTGAGGGAGAGTGCTGTGTAAAAAACATGATGCCTTTGTAAGTGCTGTATTACTCCAAAAAACCAGAGAAAAAGAGGTCGAATTAAATCTGAACCAATATATTATTACAACAATTGTAGTCCAGTGTTCGGATGACAATTCTCGAAGGTGAGGGTATCAACCTGATTAGGTTGATACCCTCACCTACCAAAAGTAGCAGAAATCACTGACATTGTGAAGATTGTGATGAGCTCAAAAAGAACCAGGGGTGGTGATTTACCTTGCCAATTTTATGCTATTTCTTCCAAAGAATTTGGCACTACTACGAGAATCTCCTAAAGGAATAGGGTCAAAATTTCAACAAAATCTGGCATTCACCAGTCTGCCATTACAGTAAAACCCTGATTTAACGGACTTCGGATGCAACGGACAAAATTTCCGCTGCATCAGAAATCCGTTTTTCGCGGGCTGGCTGCCAACTCCCGGCTCCCGCCCGGGTCCCACCTGCGAGCGGGCTGGCTGGCTGCCGGCTCCCGCCTGCGGGCGGGCGGGCTGCCGGCTCCCTCCTGCGGGCGGGCGGGCTGCCGGCTCCTGCCTGCGGGCGGGCGGGCTGCCGGCTCCCCGCTGCTGCCCGGGTCCAGGCAGCGGGCGGGCTGGCTGCCGGCTCCCCGCTGCCTTCCCAGTCCAGGCAGCGGGTGGTCTGCCTGCCGGCTCCCCGCTGCCAGCCCGCCCGGGGCCCGGCTGCTGGGACCCGGGCGGGCAGGCTGGCGGCTCCCGCCCAGGTCCCAGCAGCCGGGGACCCGGGCGGGCGGGCTGACAGCTCCTGGCTGCGGTGATAAGTAAAACCTCGATATAACGGACTAATTCGGGTGAGGGGGTGTCCGTTAAAGCCGAAAGACCTGTTATTTAATAATTTTAAAAAATTATTAAATAACGGACTTTTGGCTTTAACGGACACCCCCTCGCCCGAATTAGTCCGTTATATTGAGGTTTTACTGTACTTGGGACTGTCAATGAGAAAAAGAGGAAACTCAAGCAGGGACTGTTGTCACAAGATGGGAATACAATGGTTCATGCATCTACATAGAATCATAGAAGGGAAGGGATATTGAGAGGCCATCTAGTCCAGTCCCCTGAACTTGTGGCAGGATTAATTATCTAGATTATCCCTGACAGGTGTTTGTCTAACCTGCTCTTACAAATCTCCAATGCTGGAGATTCCACAAGCTCCCTATGCAATTTATTCCAGTGCTTAACCACCCTGAGAGTTAGGAACCTGAACCTCCCTTGCTTCAATTTAAGCCCATTGCTTCTTGTTTTATCCTCAGAGGTTAAGAAAAACAATTTTTCTTCCTCTTCCTTGTAACAAGCTTTTACACACTTGAAAACTGTTATGTCCCCTCTCAATATTTTCTTTTCCAGACTAAAGAAGTCCAATTTTTTCAATCTTCCCTCATAGGTCAATTTAGACCTGTAATCATTTTTGTTGCTCTTCTTTGGACTCTCTCCTATTTGTCCACATCCTTCCTGAAATGTGGCACCCAGAACTGGACACAATACTCCAGTTGAGGCTTAATCAGCGTGGAATAGAGCAGAAGAATTACTTCTCATCCTCATGTACATGGAAAATAACCTATGCAGAGATTGAAAAAAAAAGATGCATGTAACAGTGTCCAGCTGTGAGTGCTTCCATTACTATATGTGTGGGAGAAAAGTTACCATGGAGTGTGACCACAAAGCATTTGGAGGCATGGAAAATCAGAAAAAAAATAAATCCAACATCACCACGGAGACTGCAAAGAATCATGTTGCACCTGCAGAAATAGGATATCGTGGTAAAACACAGAACAGGACAGGATATACTAAGCACGAGTCTCTCACGGTCATTCTTTCTGGCAGGATGACACAATATGGAGGAGTCATTTGAAGTAGTGGTTCTTGATTTTTCCAGACTACATAACCCTTTCAGGAGTCTGATTTGTCTTCTATACCTCCAAATTTTACCTCACTTAAAAATACAAAAAAGTATCACAATATTACTGAAAAACTGCTTATTTCCTCATTTTTGCCATATAGTTATAAAATAAAATGGAACATAATTATTGTACTTACATTTCAGTGTATATCATATAGAGAAGAATGAACAAGTCTGTATGAAATTTTAGTTTGTACTGACTTTGCTAGGGTTTTTTATGTAGCCTGTTGTAAAACTAGGCAAATATCTAGAGGAGTTGATATACCTCCAGGGGTACGGTACCCCTGGCTGAGAACCACTATTTGAGGCACTGGATCATTTAGTCATGGCCTGTTTATTTGTGCCAGATGAAGAATTATCAGAACTAAGTGTTGCAACACAGCAGGATGCCCAGTAATCTCTACTGCCAATAGATTAAAAAAAACAAATGTGTTAGTCTGCCACAGGCTTAGGTGACAAAGCACTAGATATTCTGGCTTTGATCTTCAGATCCTGCCAACTCCCCCTTAGCACAGGACCTAAGTGAGTGACTGTGTCACAGTTACGCTCTCCTTATACATGGGTCAGGTGCCCATTTCTCTTTCAGAAACCTAAGTACCTTTCACAGACCTGAAGAGCTGTGTGTAAGCTTGAAAGCGTGTCTCTCACCCTCAGAAGTTCGTCTAATAAAAGATATTATCTCGCCCACCTTGTCTCTCTCAGATCTTGGGATCAAGGTGGCTACAACTACACAGATAAGCACAATTTAGAGCAGACTCAAAACTGCTCTCTCTTTTGTTGGTCATAGAGAAGAGTGAAGAACTGATTTTTCAGTTCACTAGCCATAGCAAAAATTGAAAAACTTCATTTTGGGTCAAACAAAATTTTGTTTAATCTGAAAAGAATTTAAGACTTTTTTAAAGCTAAAATAAGAGCGAAGTAAGATTTGAAACCAAAAGTGGTTTCATTTTTTAAAAAGTCTAAATATAAATAAAACTGAGTTTTTTTTTCTGACCAAAACAATTTGGCAAGATCAACACAAATTTGCTATGTGTTTAAAATTGACCCGAATCATCATTTGTTGGTGAAAAGTGTTGTCTGAAAAGTTTTGCCCTCCTCAGAAGTAATGGTGCCTGGGGGCTATTATGCTAGCCTGGGATAACAGCAGCCAAGTGTATTCAAGTCATCCCCTCACATAGTCCCTCCCATAACCCCAACACATTGCTGGCAAACCCTGAACACATTTTTTATGCAGAGGCGCATAAGTTGGGCATAAAAGACAAGATGATGTAACTGGTTCAGTTGCTCCTTAGCTGCCTGTAGAAGGAAGATTTACCAGACTAGAGCAAAGAGGCCATACTAGGTTTTGAGGATCCGGCCTTCTGTAAGGAGGAAGTAACACTTATGGATGATCCAGGCTTTAAAGTGAAAGGTATGGGGTTTCCAGAGATCAGAAATTGCAAAAAAGTTTTCAAGCACATGGAGACATAGGAAATATAAGCACAGGATCAGAAGTTTGTGGTTTGACCAGACACAAAAGGACCTTGATTTTCAAAAGTGTGGCAAGCTATAGGTGTTCATCTAATTTAGCATTATTCCTGTAGAGCATAAATCACATTGGATTACATAGGGCCAGATTCCGATACCCTTACCATTAGTATTATTGGAAGGAAAAAGGGGAGAGAACACTCCTAAAAATCCAACAAGCTAAAAGTTGTTACAGTTCTGACACAGATGCACCTGCCTTCCTTAGAACTGCCTACAGGCAGCTCCTCCTCAAACAGAACACTAGAGTCCCATACCCGCAGCCTCTCTCTGAAACCATACGCACCTGTAACCCAGTCAGTGAAGGACAGGGAAGCCTGTTACATCCATTGAAATCAATGGTGCTACTTCCAGACTAACATGTTCTTCAATATGAATAAGATATCGAAATATGGCCCAGGGATTAACAAGCTGTCCTATGATACAAATGGGATGAGCCAATCTAACTATGATCACACAATATCATATTGCATAAAATCAAAGACCATATCAATACTGTTATGAATACCTGTTCCAAAAAGGGGACTTGGGGAAAAAAAGAAAAATGTTGCTAGGAAGTGAGGTTTTTTTGGGGGGGGGGGGGGGAAACGAGGGAGATTAGCTTTAGAGCCACTGAAAGTGAGTAATTTCATTTGCATTATGAAGTTCAAGAGCTTGAATCCTTTAGACAGTTCACATTCTGCACATTTTCACCACCTTTCACACTGCAGCTGTTGGTTTCCACTGCAGAGTTTTAAATAATTCAGTGAGTTCTTGAGAAGCAGGGAATGTTTTGCATAACTTTGAAGGTTTATTATTATTTTCTCAAAATGCTGCTGATATCGACAGGACTAGCTCTATGGGAGTTATAAAGATGCCCTGTGAATAGAAATTCAAAACAAATTCATAAAGATAAATGGGAGGGGAAGAGAAGAGAAGAAAAAAGCATCACTATGTCAACACACATTTTGAGGCTAAAGTACAAAGGTTCTGAAAGTGATGATCAAGATGTAGAAGATTAGTTATTGTTTTACATGTGTTGCTTTTGAATACTTGAAAGGATAATGTTCCTCTTTAATCATCCTACAAGCAACTTAAATAGTTTCCAGCTTGAGTTCTCAAACATTTTAATTCTTGGGTGTTCATTCATTCATTCAACCCTGCCACTTACTCCACCTATTGAAACGAAAGAAAAATCACTAAAGATTACACATCTACACACCTACTCCCCCACTCCCAGTGCCAACATAAAAATACCATATTTAGAAAACACTGCTCCATCAGTGTTACTAAAAGATTAAACTGAAAGAAAGAATGTGAGATCAGCTTCCAAACTGGAGATCAGATGGAACTACGCATATGCAGATTAAGCAATTGATTGGTGCCCCGAGTAGCTTAAAGGGGCTCCTTATTTGCTTTTTTAGTATATGTTGCGCACGTGTGTGCTGGAGATTACGTTTTAAGCCAGATCGTGAGCACTTCAGTCAAAATAGCGTTTAAAACAAGAGTGTCATATCTCATAACACCACTTATTTTTATTAGCCAAGGATAGGTTTATTGAAATTTTAAGGATGTGAATCCCAACACAGGATGTTTCAGTCCATGGCTTTCAGACATCATAGAAGTCAACTACCACAATCTTTGCAAGTATCAACTAAACCACTCTGATTCCTACCGAGTGGATTCAGAAATCTCAATAAATCCTTGCAGAGACTGATGCTTTGCAGACCTTAATGACCTCTTTAGAAGGTAAATTTGAGGCAAGGACTCTTCAGATCAATAGTTTAGATAGAAGAATGAACAGTACTGAACTCTTGATTTACTGCCTCTATTCCATGCACAATCACTGCAATAAAATAGTATGTCAAAACCTAAACCCTTCCTGGCCTTTGATTTGATTAGCTTTAAAAAAAATCCAATCCAAACCTTCTCCCTAGACTGTGGCTCCTGGGGGGTTCGTCTCAGAAGACTGCTCAGGCGAAGGACCTAGAGGTCCCCCTTCTCTCTTAAAAGGCATTCCTGTGAGCTCAGACAAAGGACCTAAGAAGATAAGTCATTCCTCCTTCTCCTCTATTTAGTAGTGAGTGCAACATCTGCTTTGAGGAAGCATGCACCCACACCAGAAGAACCAGTAAGAGCCAGCCAGGGGAGAAGATGGTAGGGCACACCTGCTGGATTCTGTTTCCTGGATAACTGTTGATAGTGAGGGTGAGGGTTCTGCAGGATTTAAAGTTTTTTTTTTTTTTTTTTTTGGGGGGGGGGGGGGAGGGTAAGAGGTGGAACATGACCTCTCCATGCCTCACCTCTGGGTCTAGAGCAGAGGACCACCTCAGACCCTACAGACCTGAATTCAAAATCCACAGTCCTTCACAACTGGTCCTTAAGAACATCATTCCTGGTGAGTCTCTGGGGTCCAGGGAGAAAAGAGTTCACCATACATATTTCGGAGCTCTCTCCCCCAAGGGGAGTTTTAGAAAGAAATTCCATGAGGTAGATGGCTGTTAAAGGCATATCCTTTGGCAGCTTTCCTCCTCCTCTGGAGGGTACGCCATTGATCTAAGGCAAGAAACTGTTTATCATATAACGTTATGGGATATAGCATGTTTACTCCCCCCCCCCCCCGATTCAGCCATTTGTCTCTCTTAAGGAGCAAAAAAGGAGGACAATTTCATTATTTGCCTCAATTCTTTCTGCTACCAGAAATGCTACAAGCTGCACTTTGATATAATAAAGATCAATATGACTATATTACAACATTTGCATCTGGGAAAAAAAAAAACACAGCATTAGGTTAAATGATAATCTTATTACCTCTGTAGAAAGCATCAATAAATGGGAGGCTTTCTTGATCAGAAAGGAAACAAAAAATCCTCAAAACAAAAAACACAGATTGGCAATTAAAAACAAACACAAATGAAAGATCAATATTCATTTCAAAAGCACAATAGGTAACTGCCATCAGCAGACTTAATTAAGACGGTAACAATGCCATATCAGTGGCAGTATTCTAGTGCTAGAATAAAAAAAAAACTAAGAAAAAACTCCTAGATTCTAGTGCTGAGTCTATTCAGGAAACCGTGGCAATCTGGCTGAAATATTACATTTCTTTAGCCATTAATATTATCAGTCCTAATCTTTTCACTGTTTTACCTCACAGTATCCTTACAAACACCCTCCAACCTGATATGCAATAGAATATTTCAAATTAAAATCACACGATTCAAAATATACATCTTAAATGTACAGCAATTATATATGCCACCTAATTTTCCTCTTATTTCTCCTTTACTTTTATTTTAAGTCCTGGGAGGGACTTTAAAATATGTGCATAGATTTTTCAAGAATTTTTTGTTGAAATTAAGATCACTGACAAGAAGAAAACTGAAGCCTTTGAGATGTGTTGCTGGCCAAGACTTGTGTATTTCCCGTCTGGAAATGGCAACAAATGCTTATGTTAGAAATGCTGGTGGAGAGAGACAAACCCTGCTATCTGAAATCAACAGGTGCAGACACGTGTCCTTTGATTACATCTGTGGTAGAGATGTATGGAAAATAACCTCAAGAAAAAGATTCCGGAAGGAATGGTGGCAGGTCACCATAGCAGTGGATGACTGGCGAGGAGATGGATCGATGCTGTGTGGCGGATGGCTGGGAGGTCAGCTGTTGAGTTCTCTAAGAGAGCAATGGATTGAGAAGGCTTCTGAAAATTCTGCTACGATGTCACCAATATTCAGACATGAATAAATGGATTTTCCTTATTTACTTGTTGCAACAGGTCTCTGATTAGGAGACAAGAGGCTAAGATTTGTCAAAAGTGATTTCTGATGTTGGGTGACCACCCTGAAACTCCTCAAAAAGGTCCTGATTTTCAGAAGTCGTGGGCTTAACTCTTACTGAAAATCTGGCCCCTTTAAAGCATTCCAAACTGGATACCCAAAGTCACTAGTTGCTTTTAAAAAATTTGCCTGAAGCCTTCTTGCCACAGTGGATCTATAGTACAGGCAACAGCTCTTCAAGGTTTCCTGCATATGCCGGCAATATGCCTCACCTGTTACTAGGAACAATCACTTCCAAGGAAGAAAAGGTAGTTCTCTGTTCATGTTCATTCATTTCATAGCCTCTTTGCTGAGTGAGCCAAAAGTGGTGCCTCTAATTGTGGTGTAAGTATTTTACATACAGACTATTGTTATGTAAATCACACGCAGGGAGCTAAATCCTGATCTTTGAGCTTCAAAACGACAGCTCTCTCTGAGCCAAAACAGTTTTTAGTTCAGATCTCTATCAGAAGGCACCAGTGAACCACTGGAAGGTGACATGACACACCCCATACCTACTTGCTCTGCATTACAACTTGGTCATGAGAAAAGTGGATGAACCCCAGTGACTCCTTTGTTGTAAGGCCCAGGAGAACCATCACATATTCTTTTGGGGCACTATCAACATGAACCAGTGACTGGGATTAGAGTGGTGAAATAATTTGTATCCTCTCAGTCTCCAGATCCAGTCCTTACATTTTGGGATTTATACATTTCATTTCTTTTTTGTTAGTACTTGGTTATATTGTCAACCACCACACCCACATGCTTTAAACATATAAAAAGCCTAATGCCCAAAACAAATACAAGAACATAGAGTAAACTGTGATTGGCTTTGAGCAGGTCTGTAAAAGGAAGGGATTATGTAAAGAGCTATGGACTCCTCCTAGAAGAAAACAAGGACTACTTGTGGCACCTTAGAGACTAACCAATTAATTTCAGCATAAGCTTTTGTGGGCTATAGTCCACTTGATTGGATGCATAGAATGGAACACACAGAAGTAAGATGCATTTATATACACGGCTAATTGTGTTGGATAGGCCCAACAAAACAACAAAAAAACCAACAGAACACCATTAGCCATCACCTTCAGCCCCCAACTTAAACCTCTGCAATGCATCATCAAAGACTTACAACCTATCCTGAAAGATGAATCCTCACTCTCACAGATCTTGGGAGACAGACCAGTCCTCGCTTACAGACAGCCCCCCTGTCATAAGTATAACAGCCTCTTAAATTGGTATGATAATTTTTATGCTTTCTGTGTATATAAATGCATTTTACTTCTGTTTGTTCCATTCTATGCATCTGATAAAGTGGGATATAGCCCACAAAAGCTTATGCTGAAATAAATTGGTTAGTCTCTAAGGTGCTACAAGTAATTCCTCATTTTCTTTATGGTTACAGACTAACATGGTTGCTAATCAAACCTGAATCCTCCTAGCAAAAGATGGAGCACAAAATCCACTTAGAGATTAGTTTTATCAGAAGCAAGTAATCTGGAAAATGGTGGGGAGAAGGTGAGGCCATCCCTTTTCCTCAACCTTAGAAGCAGCCCACTGAACAGGGCTAGTGCATCAATATGTATCACCGTCATGCATTGTGGTAGAGCCCTGCAGATTTCTGCTTTATATCCATGGATATCCACATTTGTGGATATACACTTGATATCTGTGCAGGGCTCTAGTCATGAAAAGTGCGTTTCAGATTCAAAATGGGAGGACTTCACCTTGGAAACAGGAGGCTTCTCTCGCTGATGCTATTCATAGATTGACGCTGAAGAACTTTCATCCAACTCCTCACGCGTGTACTTTCAGTGGGACTATGCCAGTTTCCACTAGCTGAGAATCTGGTCTCCTCATTTCCCTGAGAGGAACAATGGAACTTCCAGGAATTCAATCCCAAATGCCTCAGCCCAGAGTACGTCTGGAAAGCTGTTCACATAAGTGTTGAAGGAGAGTAGATTTTTACCTGAAAGTAGACATCTGGATGGATGTGATTTTATGAGGAGATTTGCTTTGAGTTTTCTGATGATGGTTGAAGTATATTTAACCTGTTTACAACCAAAGATTCAGAAAGGTGGTAAACTAGCCATTATTTTTGTTGTTTTAGCACAAGGATTGAGCAAATGTATTATAGGCAGGGATAAAGCTCCGTGGAATATGCAAAACATCATTAGTACTTCTAACTTCTCCATGTGTTTTGGTCTAGTTTAAAAAACTTGATTCATCCTGGAAACCTTACATGTTTTGCTGGTGTTACCATGTCTCTGCATTAAAAGTGAGTTACTGGTGAGCAAAGCAAAAAAATATGGCTGAAGAAAAACCTTCCAAATTTGAGGGTGAACTGTACCCAGAGGCACTGGGAGCAGTGTAGAAATGCACTACCCCAGTGGAAATGGCAGATGCATCTTGAGTTTTCATTCTTCTCACAACCTAATCCTCTCCGTGTGCTATATTCCCAAGAACTGCATTAATCTCAATGATGTGTCAGCTCCAAAAACTATCTAGTGCCTCTCAAAACACACCTTTGATTAAACCCATGTATGCCTGTGTGTGGGCAAGGCCTTACATGCTAAAATGCACAGGCCCTCTCTCCTGATTTTCTTTTAAAACATATCCCAAAGAAATTAAGGCCTTGGTTCAGGAAAGCACCCCCTTTAAAGACAAAATTTAAGCATGTGATTGTGTCCCAATGAAACAGGTGGGATTACAGATGTGCCTACATGCAATCCTGAATGAAGGCCTAAATGCAAGAGAGACCGGTATACAAGGATAATTCAGGTTACATACTGAAACAAGAGAAGTCAGTATTTTCAGTATGACCAGCCCCAAGCATTATTTAAAACAAACAAACAAACCCACATACATCAGTCCTCTCTGCACCCTCTTCCCCTTCCACCCCCTCCCCCAAATCAGGAGGTGGTCTTAAAACTAATAATTTTGGATTTTTCCTTCTGTCTTCTGGTTTTGCAGCCTTTATCATGCACTCAGTTTATATTGTCAAGCTTTCCTCTGCAACCATTAGTGCTTAAAACTTAATTACAAAAAAAGCTGAGCTTCTAATGATATGGGCTTCTCTGTGCTATGGTAATACAAATAATATTTCAGTCTTTTGATTCCAATACTGAGGCTAAGAAATGCACCAGATATGAGAGTTGCAATGAAATCAGAAGTGCTATCAAGGCTGGGATTCACAGAGTTAAGATTTACTCATTCACTTTCTATATGCTAGTATTTTTCATTACTAGCATTAATTTCCACCTACAAATACATGATCTGGATTAGTTAGTTTTATTATGAGAGTCTTAACTATTGCATTCCCTGTGTTTTAATTTGTTAACCATTAATTTTCATATAGTCTTATTGGTTGTTTTATATTAAAATGCATTATTTCAGATATCAAAGATTGCTGCATTTTGTCTCTCCCCTGCTCCCTTGTATCTGATCTAAAAAATTACTTATATTGAAAGTACCAGTTTCAAAAGGAAATTTTACTGTACATTGGTCTAGTTTCTGACATTCAAATCAGAGATCATCATCAGACCCATTTTGCTCATAAGAACAAATCTACGGTTGAGACTTCAGGCACAGTGTCAACTCAATATTGATATGATACTGATATGTATATCGTTAAGTGTCTTGCAGTATTCAGTTTAGTTACACTGAAATATAATTAGATTATAATGAATTCATAGCAAAAATTAAACCTAAAGTCAGTAGGCCCATTATGTATACATTATTTGAATGAAGATCTACTTGGTTTGTTTCTGTGACAAAATAAAATGGCCTCCAATGAGGGGTAGTAGCTTTGTTGTCCGGAGCACAGTCCACACCAGTGCTTTTCATCATTAAAACTTTTATAATTCAGGAGGGTGTTTGACACCCCAGAACGACAAAAGGTTTAATGATGAAAGTGTCGATGTAGACCTAAAGCCTAAGATGTGCAAAAGAAACTTTGTAAGCATGTTCTGATAATACAGTTTCTCTATATTCCAGTTACCTAAAGTGCTTAAGAGCACAGAATATTTTACTTATTTAACACTTCATTTTCAAATGGGTTTCCTTGTTTATTTGTCGTGCTTTTCAGTTTTGTCCACCTTCAGGTAATGGCCAAGGCAAAGTGCTTGTTTGCCTTTAAGAACAATGATACCTGAGCTTCAAACTTTTCCACTGCTTTGCACTCCCAGTCACATAAAGAACATTAAGTAACTTTCTTTTCTCACTCCTCCTGGTATTGTATCGATCACTGAAGATAACATCACCTGAAAAAAAAATCATTAAAAGACTAGCTACAAAAAGAAATATTTATCGTTTAAAGCAGTTTGTGCTTCTGGGAGTAAACTAGAGTACCCATCTGCTCTTTCAGCTCCACTTATTACTCCACAAAACCAAGGAACATCTGCTCCGGCTACTTTTTTTTTTTATAATGAACAAGAATCCATTTTAAGTCAAATGCCATTTCTCATTTCCAGTCTGTTTTAGCATTGGCTAGATTAGTTTTTCTGAATGGGGTTATGTTAGGAAGAGGGGTCCTGGACATTAAATACTCACGTATACAGCTGTTTAGAGTTATAAAAATATTGTTACTTTTAGAAGCAGCAAAATGAAATGGTTTAAATAAATAGTCACTGCAGGTTCTTTTCAGAGCTGTACAAATGATTAGGAAAAGAAATACAACACTTGCTGATACAACCTTATTTTGCTTCATTTTCACTATCATTGTGCTATAACACAATTGAACTGACTAGTTATCCAACACTACACCAATCATGGCTTCACAGTATATACAGCACAGTGACAGATGGTTATGGCCAAACCCTGGCCACAGCATGGTTTATGAGAGGCTGACATGATATTGAACACAACTTGTTCTTGGCTACACTAGCCACAAGGTTGTAGTCAGTGCTGTTAGCTAACTTCACAGTTGTGTCCTAACAAAATAGAAATCAGCTGTTAACACAAACTCATTTAGTTCACTGAAGTTAATCCTAAATCTCAGGAATGAGCTGAAGTAGAGAGTTCAAGTGAAGGCTGAATCAAAATTCATGAAGAAGAAATACTATCGTGTGGTTGGTGAAATTTTCCCTTGGAAAAAAAATAAATTTATAGAATATGCTTTTAGTTGTGCCTTACATTTTTGCACTAGTAAGGGACCCATAAATACATTATATACATACACAAAATTATGACACTTTCTGCAATTTTTTCATGCATCACAAGTCAAAAAGCTTACAGCCGTTTAAAATGTGCTTTCCTAGCTATGATGAAATCATTCAGTACCCAAAACAATGCCTAATACATTTGACTTACAGACCTGTATAAGATGCTAATGTAGAACATGGAACAATGTGAGGAGTGGCTAGACTACAGACAATAAATGCTCCCCTTACAAACATTAAGGAGTTCAATGCTCTGCTAATGAGATCACCTCTATTATGTGTCAAACTAAGCTCCATTAGCTGTGCCATAATACTGAAGATAATTAGTGCAGGCTTGTCAATTTGATTTTTGCTAACTTTATGGCCTTTTTATTTTATTCTTTATTTTAGGATCCCTTTGGGAACCCATGGTTTGTATGTTTGCCAAGCAAAAAAGCATTCACCCTGGACCAAACAAAACACTGTTTAATTAAGAGGTGTCATGCCATTTATTGTGTACCATGTGGCCCATCTTTGGTGCTAGGCTATATATGCAAAGATTTGTCAGATTCAATTTCTCTGCTCTAATTTCCTATCAGAGAAAATGTGATACAAGGCAGGGATCCAATTTCCCATTTCTATTTAGCATTTATATTGACAAAATTAATGATTTTATCATTATCTTTGGCTTGCTGTTAAATAGGAGACATATATATCCCCTGGTGGAATGGTAATATATAGATGTATTATAAAGTCATTGTCCCATGAGGAATGGTACCTCATTTTATTAAACCCATTTTGAGATCGCGAAGGTGAGTGATGGGAAAGGAATTCTGGAACATTCACAAAACAGACCCTAGAGAGCATTTCTAAAGAAGGGTGAAGATGTGCATGTCCCTTGTATGTTTATCATGACAGAGGATTCAGGAAGTCCCAAGCTGATGAACTAATACTGCAATAATGGGACAATTTTAATTCTTAAGATTTCCAGAGGGAATCCCATACAATATGTATATAGCACATTTTTCAAAGCTGCTGTACAAGAAGCTTCAATTTCCTCTTCTCTGAATAATAGACCAAAGGAATACAAAGTTCAAAAGATTGGGAGGAAAATGGATTATATAAAGATGTAATGTAGTGTAATCATACTGTATATACTATTTTAATAGAAGTCTGGATTCCCTTTTTACAGCTCTTGAAATTGTTAACTGAGCCAGATAGTATGCTGATGGTACAAGATATGACTAACAAGGGCAGAAATCCTTTCCTCAATAAAATCATCTTTATGATTTTGCTAGAGGTCACTTGTATTAATTGACTGCTAAAATGATACAAAGTGGAGGACATTTTAAATCCCTTTTCATGAATATTTTATACCCCAGATAAGTTTAGATGGATTCTTTTACAAGTTAGCTTTACATTATGAGGGGTTTCTTTTTAGCATGTGCCTGCAGACTCGTTTGACGTGGAGTGGGGCTAGTGAGGGGCAAGAGGGCCAAGCTTCAGAGGGTGTGGAATAGTCAAAATAGCATGGTGGAATGGCTCTGCGTTCTGCACCTAGAAAGCACAGCTGTTGTAATAAAAGTCACATGTATATCAAAATCTTTACCTTCAGCTCCAAAGACACCCCACAGGCCTCTCTACCTTTTGAGCTACAGGAATTTTTTTTCCACTCATTCAATCCACACATACAAACCTTGAACATTATAGTGGGATAGGTCCAACCAAAGGGGTCATTCAGGTTCAAAATCTGAATTTCTGGAGCATTTCTAAAGCCATGTAGCAGATTACTAAGCAGACAGCAGATGTGCCAGCATTTCAGGGGCAATGCCCACCATAGGCTTAATAGTTCTTGAGCACTTGCCCACAGAAGATCCAATCTCCCTCCCTCCCCTTTTTTAAAGATGGAACCCTAACCTCCAACCCTTGTGATGGCAGTAGGGGGTTGTCCATCCCTCAGCCCATCTGCCCCATGCACAAGCTGGTCTACTTTCTTCTGTCCCTACTTTCCTATTTCCTTGTGTTTCTCATTGTCTCTTTTTTCCCCACCTTCTAGTTTTATTCACATTTGCTCGGTTTGTTATCCTATCTTCTCTCCTGGACATCCAATCACTCATAGGCTACATACTGCTCAGAAAAATTTCCATTTTTTTTTTTGGACAGAAAAGTGCAGTTTCCAGAAAAAGTAGAGATTCTCTACAGAAAAAAGTTTTCATTTTGTGGAAAATTCAGTTTTCCCATGGGGAGTTGGGGAAATCAAAACAAAATATTTAGTTTAAGTTGGGTCAACATGAAACAAAATTGGGTTGATATTTTATAGTTGGCTGTTCAGGCTGACTTGGTTTCTCTGTTTTTTTAAGTGCCTGGCATATTTTGGGAACTACTACAGTATCTATCTATCTATATAAAAGTCAAATGGTGTATACATGTGTGTGTGTGTGTGTGTGTGTATGCGTGCGTGTATGTATGCTGCCTTACTCCATCCACACCATTCGAGCTAGGGACTTGACATTTGGTACAGTTATAGGCTTTAGGGTCCTAACCAGGGTAAAGATCGAAAAATTTTCAAATCTCAGCTCTGACGCCCCCCAGGGGTGAAATTCTTTAAAGCCCATTCACATCAGCTGGGCAGCTGCTGTTCTCTGTGACATAGTTTTGATGTCATAATACCCCCTCCAATGGACCCCGCACTTGGTCAGCTCTCTGCCCCCTCCCCTCTCCAATGGACCCCGCACTCGCTTAGCTCTCTGCCCCTTCCCCACCTCCAACGGACCCGAGTTGGGTTTGGTCGGAGGGTAAGTGAGGTGGGTCTGTCGGGTTTGGTCGGGGGGTGAGGTGGGGGTGTCGGGTTTGGTCTCGGGGGGGTGGGAAGGTGTTGGGGTGGGTGAGGGATGAGGTGTGGATGTTGGGGTCGGTCAGGGGGTGTTGGGTTTGGTTGGGAGGGTGAGGAGGGGGGTCGGGGTTGGTCGAGGGGTAAGTGAGGTGTAGGGTGACCAGACAGCAAGTGTGAAAAATAGGGACAGGAGGTGGGGGGTAATTGGAGCCTATATAAGAAAAAGACCTCAAAATCAGAATGGTCCCTATAAAATCAGGACATCTGGTCACCATAGTGAGGTGTGGGTGTCGGGTTTGTGGTGGTTGGTAGGGGTGTCGGGTTTGGTTGGGGGGGAAGTGAGGTGGGTGTGTCAGGTTTGGTCTACGGGGGGTGAGGTGTGGGTGTTGGTCAGGGGTTTTGGGGGTTGGTAGGGGGTGACGTGGGGGTGTTGGGTTTGGGTGGGGGGGTGAAAACGTGAGTCGGGGTTGGTTGAGGGGTAAGTGAGGTGGGGGTGTCAGGTTTGCTCTCTTCCCCCTTCCCACGGACCCCACACTCGCTCAGCTCTCTGCCCCCTCCCCACATCTGATGGACCCGAGCAACGCCGGGTATTTTCGCTAGTAATAATTTTTTAAAAAACTACTTTAATATTAATGTTTGGCTATAGTATGACAGACAGTATAGTTTTAAAATCCTTTAACTATTTATGAGTGAAATAATGAATAATGAATATTCTTAGAATACAGTTATATATTTAAACATGGTGCTCTATTGGGAGTTCTGTGCAACACAAACAAATGTTATATAATGTATGAATTAAGTGTACAAAACCATGTTCTTGGAAAAGACTACAAGATTTTTATAATAAAGTTAGAACACATTGCACAGATTGCAGGTAAACCTATTACTTTATAAATCGGATTTAATTAATTACAATTTGTAAGGCACTGAGCTGCTCAGATGATAATTCTGCTAGTAGATGCTTGTAAGGGTCGTGTCGGCGGGGCGCGGCCCCCTTCCGCCGGTCTGGCGGGGAGTCCTTGCTTCAATACGCGGTCGGCGACCCTGAGGGGAATTAGCGGGGTCGCGCGTCCTAACCCCCACTGCTCGAGGGGCGGGAGTCGCAGTCGCCCGGGGCTCAGGCCCTCGGGTGGGCCAGTCACGAGTCCCTGGGTTTGGGGCTCGGGCCCTCGGGTGGGCCAGTCACGAGTCCCTGGGTTTGGGGCTCGGGCCCTCGGGTGGGCCAGTCACGAGTCCCTGGGTTTGGGGCTCGGGCCCTCTGGTGGGCCAATCAAGAGTTCAGGACGGCAGGCCCAGTGTCGGAGAAGGGGAGACTGCCACCCACCAGTGGGGTGGCAGGGGGGGCGCAGAGCTTTGCTGCTGTCAGTGGGGATCCTGGCCGAAACACACGGACATCGGCTCCTCCCCCGGGCTACTTCCAGACTCCCCTTCCCTGGGTACCTGGGCTGTCGCGGGGTCCTCCCCGGAGCCTAGGGTCATCGGCTCCTCCGGGTCGCTGTCCGGCGGCAGGTCGGGCAGGTCCTCGGGGGCGCAGGCGTGTTCGGCCGGGGGCTCCTCGGGGTAGAAGGCTGTCTGCGGGGTTGGTGGTGGCGGCGGCCCCTCCCCCGGGTAGTGGCCGGATGGCGAGGTCGGCGGCTGGTCCCAGCCGGGGTCCTGCAGCGGCTCCCGCTACCTCGGGGTAGCGGGCTGCCGGAGTCTTCAGCCGGTCCTCCAAGTGAGGGTCAAGTGGCTCCTCGGGGTACTGGCCGAGCGGCAGGGTCGGCAGCCTCTCCCAGTAATGGGGAGGCTGTTGGTCAGGCGGGTCCCGGCGTGGAGCCACCCCTGGAGCGGCTCCCTTCACCGGTGTCGGCCGCCTTACTGAGTACCGCTCTCTTGTAGTTCCGGGTCCGCCCCCTGACCTCCGGGGGCGGGGCTGACCCGGCGCTGCCGCGGCTCCCTCCGGCCCCGGCCAGAAACCGCGTGGCTCGCGGACCGCCGGGAGCAGAGTTCCCCCTCTCCAGCCCCCGGACTTCCGGGGGCGGGGCTCACGCGGCGCTAGCGCGGCTCCCTCCGGCCCCGGTCAGGGGCCATCTCGAGCGCGGTCCGCCAGGAGCCGCGCTGCCCCGCTACAATGCTATATAACTGTAATGTAATGTATAATAATGATATCTGCAATCAAGTTAAAGACAATATACATAATAGTTACCTCTGTTGCCCAATATGGTTGTGTTCTATGATGGGTTCATCTTTGTCAAGATTATTGATAAAGTTTAATGGCAGCAATAAGATTTGCTGAACATTTTCATTTGTGTGTTACAGTGGGCTATATAATACCCCTGGGATCTGTATATGGGGAAAGACTCTTAGCATAGGAGTCTCCACTCTAGTGCATGGAAAGCAGTTTAGCTACCTTTATGGCACTCTCTCTCCCCAGAACACTTAAGAGGCCATGCTAGGAAAGGGGATGGATATCGAACCTTGAAGTAATTTCCCTGTTAATTTACAGGGCTGTCCACTTCATAATTTCAAAAACAAAAAATACAGTTCTCGTAATAGCTGGTATTTCTCTTAAAGCCCCAGCTACTCCTGGTGTCTTGTGGTTAGATGAGAAACTTTTTTTTTTTTTTTTAAAGCAAAAGGGAAGCCTCTAGCCCACCCGAGCTTGAAAATAGGAATACTAAAAAAAGGCACAAAAACCAGAAAGCAAATAAAAAAAACTAATTCGAACACACATCATGATCTTTAAGCCAATTCATGATTTCCTGGGGCCTGACTCAGTTTTTAAGGTTTGGAGTTGGCACTGCCATATATAATACAGCCTATACTTTTTTCCCCATTGAGCTCAGCATGAAACAGCCTCTAGCTCAATAGAGACAGCCTGTCAGTAGTAGTCGTCGTGGAGCAGAGAGAGAAGGACCAAGGAAGCTATGGATAATCCATAAAGATGGCTCTGAATTCTCAAATCTGCCAGGTTTGGAAGATGGCCTTGTGGCCATGCCTACAGAGAGAACATGAAGATACAGCTAAAAAAAATTCAATAGACAGTCGTGCTTTAAGTTTAGAAGCTACTCTTCTAATAGAATAAATCAACAAGGATATGTTAGGACCCTCTTATTACATATGCAATTGTAAACAACGGTTTGGCAAGAATACAGACTTACGGTTTTGGCAGAATTATATGTCACAACTGTGCTTAAAATATCTGTTTATTTTAAAGCATTTTTTCCTATTTTTAAGCAATTTAAATTTTCAGTTATGCAAAATTATGAGGTTTTTAAAGCACTGTTACTGTGAAGTGGGGGAAAGGACCCCTACAATAACTTCAGAGCCATTCATTAACAGAGAAATAGTTTTGTAGCAAAGAACCTCCACCTTAAAGTGGACTTTGTTTACTGCCAGCATCGAAAACCACTGCTGATCACAGTCAAAAACAAAAATTATTCTCTGAGCTACTGAGAAGAATGTGTAAACCAAACAAAGTGAACATGCCTTCCAAAAAGGAAATAAAAAGCCAACACACTAATTTCTTATGCCAATATGTCAAGGGCTGCTTGATAAATAAACTGTTGAGAATGCAACTTTAACTAAACAGACAGGCAGGCAAATTTCAGTTGCTTTCCAATAGCGACAGGTGCAAAGAGGCTTGAGAAAAGTGTGTTCATTATGGGCAAGGACTTAAAAATTGTGGCTTAATTTAGGTCATTTATCATTCTCCTGAAAGCCCCTTTTGTACAATTGAATTCTGAAGTGTTTACTATTAGATCATCACAGCTGCTGCAGTATCACTCAAAGCAGATGTTTCACAAAAAGAAAGAGAACAGCTAATTTTCACAGAAATGTGATAACTGCGAGTCACTTTTTGGCAGTCCTACCAGAGAATGTAAATACACCATGCAGGTGCAACCATAGAAGACATTGGTAGGAGATGCTCCTGGAGTAAGTGACAATCCTGAGAGAACCCCTAAAGGATTTCACTCCTAATGGACTCAATCAAAACCACATGATATGGACTCTGGCTTTCTAACTTTTTTTTCCCCATTTGAAATGAGTGGGTAATACAATTAGCAGGGATAATTATAGAGCAGTCTCTGCTATCTGCTTTGCACTAAAAATAAGAGGCAACTGGAACTCCTTGATGTTGAATTATTAGAATTATTCCCTGTGTGATACTTGTGTCAACTGTAGATTCACCTCACAAACTAACAAACACTTTGCACATTCCTTTGAGAGGAAAAACAAACATTTTGCATGCAGATTCCCCTGCCCCTTCCCCACTGCCCCAAGAGCATTGTATTATTATGCTAAAATGCATGGAATTAGGAACTGGTGGAATGGAATTGAAAGGTATCCTACTGTTTCAATAACTGAGCAGAAGTGCTAAAATTTGCCTGCTCTTTCTGATGGTTAGCAACAACAACAGTTCTTTAGCAAAAGAACAAGTTTTTTTATAAGAACAAGAATGTGCATTTCTTGAAGAAACCCAATATAGTTTAGCTCAATGGAAGAATTTATTGCTTAATCATTACCTTATTTTTTTAATAAAGATGAGGTGCTTCATTAATGCACACAAGGGAACTTTTAGTACTCCCAGCAAGGTCCATATGAGCCCATTATCACACAATATGCTAGCATGAACTGGAATTTACACTCCTCTAGTGTGATTTAAGGCACTATATAGACAAGCCCTTAGTATCCAGTGATCTTCTGATTAAAAATAAGCAGTGTAAAATATAAATAAAGCATATTTTAGATGGATTAAGAACTGGCTGACACACCTCCAAATACTTGTCAATGGGGAATAATCATTGAACTGAAGAGGTTTCTAATGGGGGTTCCACAAAATATATAGATCAGGTCAAACACTATTCAGAGTTTGTGTCAATGATATGGAAGTAAATATAAAAGCACTGTTGATATCATCTGTGGATGACACAAAGATTACCACTCTGTCAAACAATTATTGGAACAGATTAATTTGGATTGCTTGATACGCTGGGCCCATTCAAACAAATTGTGTTTTAATACAATCAAATGCAAAAAGTTATATACGTATGAGCAGGGAATACAGGGAGTTGGGGGAGAGGGAGAGAAACTGTATCCTGGAAACAAGCAACTCTGAAAAGGAGTTAGGTAGGGGTCATAGTGGATGAGCAATTGAACATGAAGTCCCAGTATGATGCTGTGACAAAAAGGGTTAATGGAATACTTGGAGATATTATATATATATAAGTCAAATGGTGTATGCATGTATGTATGCGTTTATGTACGTGCACTTACTCCTTCCACACCGTTAGAGCTAGAGACTTGAAATTTGGTACAGTTATAGGTCTTAGGGTCCTAATCAGGGTAAGAGTCGAAAATTTTTCAAATCTCACCTCTGACGCCCCCAGGGGTGAAATTATTTAAAGGCCAATCACATCAGCTGGGCAGCTGCTGTTCTCTGTGACATAGTTATGATGTCATAATACCCCCTCCAACGGACCCCACACTCGGTCAGCTCTCTGCCCCCTCCCCACCTCCGATGTACCCGAGTTGGGTTTGGTCAGAGGGTAAGTGAGGTAGGGGTGTCGGGTTTGGTCGGGGGGTGAGGTGGGGGTGTTGGGTTTGGTCGGGAGGGGGGTAAGTGAGCCGGGGGTGTTGGGTTTAGTCTGGGGGGGGGCGAGACTGTGTCGGGATGGGTGAGGGGTGAGGTGTGGGTGTTGGGTTGGTCAGGGGGTGTTGGGTTTGGTGGGGGGGTAAGGTTTGGTCGAGGGGTAAGTGAGGTGTGGGTGTCGGGTTTGTTTGTGGTGGTAGGTAGGAGTGTTGGGTTTGGTTGGGGGGAAAGTGAGGTGTGTGTGTCAGGTTTGGTCTACGGAGGGTGAGGTGTAGGTGTTGGTGAGGGGGTGTTGGTAGGGGGTGACGTGGGGGTGTTGGGTTTGGGTGGGGGGTGAAAATGTGAGTTGGGGTTGGTCGAGGGGTAAGTGAGGTGGGGGTGTCGGGTTTGGTTGGGGGGTGAGGTGGGGGTGTCAGGTTTGCTCTCTGCCCCCTCCTCCCTCCAACGGACCCCGCACTCGCTCAGCTCTCTGCCCCCTCCCCACCTCCGACTGACGCAAGCAACACCGGGTATTTTCGCTAGTGTATAAAGAGGAGTAGGAGTAGGGAGTGATTTTACTTCTATATATACAGCATTGGTAAGATTGATACTGGAATACTGCATCCAGTTCTGATATATTCATCTGATCCTTTTTCAAACGTGGGTCTTAGATGTCTGTATACTAATGCAAGAAGTATGGGGAATAAACAGGAAGAAATAGAAACACCAGTGAATAATCACAGCTGTGACAGTAGGCATCAGAGACACTGGATGGGATAATACATGACTGGAATATTGGCACAGAAGGGTGCAGTTTGTTCAGGAAGGACAGGCAGGAAAAAAGGGAGGAAGGGTCTCAAATCAAAGATGCATACACTTGCACTGCTGTCGAGATGGAAATAGGGGATAGAGACTTGTTGAAAGTCTCTGGGTAAGGATAAATGGGGTAAAAAATAAGGGAGATGTCATGCATGGCAGGGATCTACTACAGACCACCTAACCAGGAAGAAGTGGTGGATGGGGCTTTTTTAAAAAAAGAACTAACAAAATCATCCAAAGCACAGGACTTGGTGGCAATGGAGGACCTTCAACTACTCAGACATCTGCTGAGAAAACAACACGGCAGGGCAACTGGCAACTAAGGAGGAGGCCGAGCGCGCCGGCGGGGGCGGGGGGGGGGGGGCTGCCGGCCGGGTTTTATGACTCATAATCACATAAATTCAGTTATGTGATTATGAGTCATAAAACGCCCCTGGCTGCGGCTCCGGACAGCTCCGCTCCGCAGTCGGCTTCAGCCCGCCGCCCGATGCCACCTCCTCCTCTCTATTCCTCCTTCCCTCCATCCCTCCCTTCTCTCCATCCCTCTTCTCCATCCCCCCCTTTTCTCCATCCCCCTTCTCCATCCCTCCCTTCCTCCCTGCTCTCTCCCTCCGTCCACTGCCTCCTCTCCCTACCTAAGGACTAGTATCAGATGTCAAAGTCTCCAATGAGTGCAGTTTGCTCATCGGAGATTTTGACATCTGATACTTGTCCTTAGGTAGCAAGATTCTTCACCTAAGATCTTGAGAGTCCTGCACCTGCCCCAAAAATGGGACAAAATTGATATTTTTGACAAAAAGACGGGACGGTTCAAAAACATGAAAAAAACGGGACTGTCCCGTTCAAAACGGGACGTATGGTCAGCCTAGACAGAGGAGATATGAGCCATTAGTGATTATCTTCAAAACCCAGAGAAGATGGGAGAGATTCCAGAGGAGCAGAAGAGGGCAAATATAGTGCCAATCTACATCCAGGGAATCATAGTCCAGTTAGTTTAACTTCAATACCCAGAAAAATAATGGAGAAAATCAAGCAATCAATTTACAAATCACCTAGAAGATAAGTAACAGAGTCAATGTGGATTTGTCAAAAACAAATCATGCCAAAACAACCCAATAGCTTTGACAGATTAACAGCCCTTGTGAATAGGGGAGGAAGGGAAGTGGCAGATGTGGTATGTCTTGGACTCACCTTCTCATAAATAAATTAGGGATATATAGCCTAGATGGATCTATTATAGGTGGGTGCACAACTGGTTAGAAAACCGTTCTGAGAGAGTAATGATCAGTGGCCCACAGTCAAGATGGAAAGACATATTCAGTGGTGTCCAGCAGGTATCAGTCCTAGGTCTGGCTTTGTTCAATTGCTTCATAAAATGATTAAGATAATGGCATAGAGAGTACATGTATAAACTTTGTGGATGAAGATACCAAACAGGGAGGGATTGCAAGTGCTTTGAAAGATCATTTTTTAATTTTAATCCTATCTGGACAAATGATTTGAAGTAAATAAGATGAAATTCAATAAGGACAAATGCAATGTTCCTGCCTAGGTGGGGTTCTATCAATTGCACACATACAAAATGGGAAATGATGCCTAGGAAGGAATACTGTAGAAAGGGATCTGAGGGCTATAGTGGATCACGAGCTAAATGAAAGTCAACAATGTAATCCTGTTTCAAAAAAAGGAAACATGATCCTGGGATGTATCAGCAGGTGTTTTGTAAGCCAGACATGAGAAGCAATTCTTCTGCTCTCCTCTGTTCTGATTAGGCCCCACCTGGAGTAAATGTGCACCACATTTCAGGAAAGATGTAGACAAATTGAAGAAAGTCCAGAGGAGAGCAACAAAAATGATTAAAGGTCTGGAAAACAAGACCTAGGAAGGAAGATTGGAGAAAATGGGTTTGTTTAGTCAGGAGCAGAGAAGACTGAGAGGGGACATGATAACAGTTTTCAAGTACATAAATGGTTGTTACAAGTAAGAGGCTGGCAAATTATTTACTTAACCTCCGAGGATCGTACAAGAAGCAATGGGCTTAAAATGCAGGGAGAGAGGTTTAGGTTGAACATTAGGAAAAACTTTCTAACAGTCAGGGTGGTTAAGCACTAGAAAAAATTGCCTAGAGATGTTGTGGAATCTCCAGCACTGGAAAATTTTAAGAGCAGGTTAGACAAACACCTGTCAGGGATGGTCGACATAATACTTAGTCCTGCCTTGAGTGCAAGGACGGACTAGATGACCTTTTGAAGTCCCTTCCAATTTTTTGAAAAAAATGTTGAAAATATATTTAAGGTTTGGAGAAAATAATTTACAATGACAGAAGATATACTTTAGCCAAACACAAAGTTATTGAGCTGAAGTCTGGGGAAAGTTAGGTGAAGTATAGTGGCCTTTGAGATATAGGAAGGCCAGACTAAAAGATCCAAAAGATCTTTTCAGCCTTAAACTGTGGGGCCTAAAGATCAATAAAAATCCTAGATTCAAAATAGATCTTTTCCAGCCGTTGTCCAGAGATTCCTCCCTACTCTGTCACCACTATCTTCATATCAGGATTGTTGTCAGTAACAACCTGTTGTGGTGCTCTGCTCTTGTTCAATGATGATATCAGTCGGCTGCGTGAGTGTTCCCTCTGTGTGCCGTCCAAGCTCTGCAGATCGCTGACACAGCAGACCCAGAGAGAACCCCCAAAGACCACAGACTAGTAAGGTACGAAGGCACCCAGTCCAGGTTTATTGTCAAATGAAACATAGTCTCTAGCTTTGCCAGATTAGAGATCGACGGGTCTGCTAGTCCCTATGTGCTGCCCAGACAATGGGCACAGCTCAGTTAGTGACAGGACACGCCACTACCCCCTAGGTTGGACAACGACGTGTCCCCCAACTCCTACTTTTATACAGTGCAAGACTGATCACTCATCTCTCCTGTCACATTGAGGTACAGCCCCTTGTCTCATTAGGGTGCTGTCTCCCCCTTTTGATCATGCTGGTTCAAACACACAGATCTATTCATCATGCTGTCCTTTTCACCCTGTCTCTGAGGTGCACCTGGCTGTTCCTTGTTATCTCTGTGTAGTGTCTTAATATCAGGATGTCCAGGTGCCATCTTGGTACAACTTACTTATATCATTAGCGTGTACTTTCTTAGAAGCCCTTTGCTTGTCAGGTTCTGCAATTAGAGCCTGCCTCTGCTCACAGCCCAGCTTTTTGCTTGGCAGTGCCTTTGCTTACTTTGGTTCAGGCTTCAGACTAGGCCTCGGGCCTCATGCTAGGCCTCTGATACAAGAGTTCATATTCAGGGCCACATCTTACTACAAGGATTACTAAAGTCTCAAGTTAAATTTCTTAAACAAGGCGGAAATATTGCTGGCATTGTGCCCAGAAGCCCCTGAGCATTACCTATCAAGACATGCCTTTTTATCTGTCACATACTTTTACCTCCCTCCAGTCTTTGTAGAGACTGACATCATCCACAACAAAATCTAACAGGAAGTTTAAGTCTCTGATAAGCATGGTCCCTGCAGACACTGTCACCCGAGATTAAGGTATAGTGTTTACTCAAGTTCCTATAAAACCCTACCATATTTTAGAAATCATTTCCTGGACTTTCTAAATCCTCAAGGAGCAGTTTCTAGAAAAGCACTTCCATATGGCAGTAGTCTCAATGGGAGATTCAATTGGCCCAGGTCTCTCTCTCTCATGAATAGTGTGAAGATCCCAAGGTTATAATTACATTTTGAAGATTAAGGTGTACACAGGCATTTTTTCTCTTTATGTCTAGGTATTCCCAATTCAGGAAGTACCATGAAAGGCAGAGTAAATGTTATTAGTTCAAGTTAAGCATGTCCTGCTCAGAGATGAGCCTCAATTTTCATTCAAAGGGTCAGCTGGAAACAAATACATTGTGGAAATCTGAGACAGCAATTTCTCAAAAATCCACGAGATGTTTATTTTCCATCCACAACAGAAGAGCTAAGATCTAAGGCTGTGTCTACATTTGGAGGTCAAGAGTTGTTCTGGTGGCTATTTATGGATCTTAAGTTTTCTAACATAGGCAAGGCCCAAACCAGGGACTGCCTTCTCAAAAGGAGCCCACCTTATTGTTTACTAGTAATATTTCATTTATGGGCCAAGACAACTATACAAAGACATACTCTGGCATACTCTGGCAAGAAGCTCGGATTCACTGACTTCAAAACCATTTTCACAGAATCTTAAGGAAGTGAAACAAACTTTCATGGGCTAATACCCACTTCATCAGATGCATGCAGTGGCCACTGCATGCATCCGACGAAGTGAGTATTAGCCCACAAAAGCTTATGCTTCAATACTTTAGCTAGTCTTTAAGGTGCCATAGGACTCTTTGTCACTTCTGAAATTCCAGACTAACACAGCTACCTCTCTGATTCTTAAGGAAGTGAATCACACAATATACAAACAAACAATTTAACATTTATAATCATGCATTCAATGGAAATAGCAAATTCAGTAAAATTTTGCAGCCTTTTTTTTAAAAAAAGGAGGTTCCGTCAAGAAATATCACCTAGTCTATGGGCACAAGAAGTTTCCACTGTCATCTCACATTCCAAATTAATGGGCTACAAGAAATTTTCATTTTGTCACTGCGGATTCCAGTAATGATCAGATAACAGGTGCCAGGGCCTTGCATTTATGAGTAAATTGTTGGGGGAAAACACACACACAACACAAAAAAACAACCACCCATGAAAGGGTAGGAGGTACTCCTCCCTCATTCGCTAAACCACCCTCCTATCTGCTTTACAACACCATGGGTGAAATCTTGGTTCCACTGATGTCAGTGGGAGTTTTGTCACTGACTTCAACAGGTCCAGGATTCTCCTCCTCTCCAATGTGTGCACTGAGGACCACATACGGTTCCCACTTTATATATCAGTGGATTTAATCCAGATTCACACTTAAAATTGTAAACATTGACCTACAATTAGACAAAGATCTATAGGACCCCTGTTTTGCTCACTGTGCACAAGCCAATATGCACACTGAATGGAATGAGGCAGGGTCCTGAAGAAATAATAGCATGTTCTCATGCAATTATAGACAGTATTGTCAATCACATGCATAATGGGGCACAGTAAAAGATGACATAAGCACTCAAAGATCAGATCATGTCAAAGCGAAGACTGCACAATTCATAATCTTAACATTCTCAGACTCCTGGGTTTCTAAAACAATTTATCCCAGTACTTCTTTAAAGAAAATGCATAATAAAGAGCTATTACAGAGACATGGTCACAAATTATTCACAGTTGCAGCAGGAAATACTGATGGCACCCAGTAAAATGAGGTCCCAGTCCTGATTGGATTGTTTTCAGGACAGTCCCCTTCTTGGTCTTACCCACCAAGTTTATTCAGGAGACAGACATATGCTGTCAAATGGTAGGAATATTAATCCCATCTTTCTCCCTGCTGAAGCAGCAAGTACATAAAATTTAAGGAAGCCCAGGAATAATGGTTCTCCCAGTGTGTTGTGATAGCTGGTATTTGTCAGTCACTTTAGACAAATTTCTTTGTTCCATACAAGAGTCCCAGGGAAAGTGGAAAGGAAATCCACCAGTGAGTACCGCTCCTGGATGATTTTTTATGGACCTCTTCATGACTGTCAAAGATGGGTCCTTTACTACTTATATTATACTGGAGCATTCTGACAATCTAGAATAGAATCTCATTTGTCTAAAAAAATATTGTATAGCTTTTTTATTATGTTCCTTAGAAATAAATAATAATGCTTTATGTATTTATAATAATGCTAGACTGCTAGCCTAAGCCATGACCTGTGTTGCTTTGGCCACGCTATTTTTTTCTAGTGCGCTAGATCAAGTGGAACTAGCAAATCGGTCTACCTGTGCTGGGAAGCACTCTGCCAGCTGCTGTGTAGCCATACCCTTAGGTACCTTAGCACATTCCAGCGAAGAATCTCAAAGAACTTTCTGATAATTAAACCACACAATTTTCCCAGGTATATTGTAACCATTTTCTAGATGGGTAAACTAAGCCAGAGTGCAAGGTTAAGGACCCAATTTCATTAGATTATATATTTTCAGAACAGAAAGGTTCCATCTACCCATATGTTTCTATAGCACCTAGCTCATTGGATAACTCCACACTATAAGTCATAATTGAACACAGTGTAAAACAAAAAGTAACTCTACTTAAAGTAGTGGAGTTAGGCTGATGGCAAGCAGGGGTAAGGGAGATCAGAATCATGCTGTAAGTGACTCGCTGAAGGTCACAGCTCAGGTCACAGTGACACAGCTGGATAGAGAAACTAGAAATTCTTACTTATTTCCTGGCTTTAAACCACCAGTCAATGCTGCACATCATCTGTGCAATACAATGCAGCATGTGAAAATTTGTATTACTGGTACAGAACTAGTGAGCACAAGGGTCAAAATATTGAATAGCTATATCTCATTCCATTCAGGGTCAATAGTGGTTATCAGAAAAAAAGGATAGCATTAGCTTAATCTACCACAGATTATTTTAACAGATGTTTCTCAGCGAGGAGTTGGTGGAAGACATGGAACAAAGTCATTTAGAAATTAATACCTTCACTCTCAAGCTGCTCTTACTGTATTTTATGAAAATTAATCTCAGAACAATAAATTAAAATAAAGTCATTGTACTGCCTCTTAACATAGAAGTAGCAGTTCATGGCATTTCTACTATCTCTTTCTAACTTTTAGGGAAAATTTTCTAGTCATAAAGCCACCTTTCGTATGTTGTTGTAATTGATGCCATCCTAGTGTGTGTACGTCATAAAAAAGTAGTACTGAATTGCCAGAATAAGCAGGCACCAATAGAGGAAGTAATGAAAGACCTTGCATCTAGGCTCCATTGGGCATTTTTAACCCTGAGCAAGACTGAAAAATGGAGTCTTGCTTCACATTGGATAAATTGCTGTATCTTATGCAGTCAGTGATTCTGGCTACCTTGGTAAGGAAGCATAAATTTTAAATAGATGCAATCACTGGGGAATGGGAGGAAGGGGCTTCATCTTTGCCTGAAAGATTCTTCCAATGTTTTCCATGTCCCACATCAGCAGGGGTGCCTAATGCCATCTGGTTAATGGCGTAGCTAAGAAAACCATGACATGACATCTGGTGGATATTAAATGATTTTCAATAGCATATGCAACATAACTAATATCTTAAAAGATCTACAAATCATCTCAGATACCTCACACTGGGACACTTAAATGCTGATGTTTGTGGACTCGATGCAAGGAGTGGTGGTAAGATTTTAGGGCTATTTCTAGGGTTCTAGTGTGCTAACAGCTCATTTTATTGCTCATATTAACTAACATTTGCCTAGTGCTGTAAAAGTAAACTGACCAAAGGTAGAACAGAGCACACATTTCTTTATCTGAACCTGCTCCCACAGGTATTGTGTCCTTAGTCTTTGCATATTCCTCTATGGGGGAAAAAAATGATTGTCACTTGTACACTGGAAGGGCTGTGACTATAGTTTTGTGTCATCTACAAGTGAAATTAATTTAGGGGTCTCAGTCTAGCTGCCTTTGAAAAAAGTATCCATCATATGGTCATGACTTTCTGTTACTATCTATCTGGGATGAAGGTTAAACCCATTATTTATACAGGGCCAGAATTGTTCCACATGCTTTACAGAACCAAATCCCTCCTCCCCCCCAAAAAGTAAAATCATCTTTTACTTCAGGATCTCACATAACTGGGTTTCAATAAAGCTTACTGAGTGGTATGCAAATGCCACCTTTTCCACCTTCCGCATGTCTGCAGAATATTAACCTGTTCTTCGATCATGAGCACTAAAAACCCTTTCCTGGATTTCAAAAAGGAATGCTAAAAATCATTGTTCTAATCAAGTTTTAAAATGATACATTTTGATCAAAAAGAGGCAGTGTGCGTGCTGCTGTCTAGAAGCTAGCATGTGGGTAAACTGGCAGAAGGCAATGTGATAAAATCAAGAGCTGACTGAAATGACAGAAAGACTAGAATTGACAGAATGGCTAAATATAAAACAATTGTTGGCTTTTACAGGAATATTTATCAGGAAGAGAAACATGAATGTATCTGTAGCTATTTATGATGGAGGTCCAAGTCATGGCTCCATGCTTTCAGGTTGTGTTGATGTATTTAAAGGAAAACAACCCATAAGTCTCACTGGATGAGGATGAACTATACTGGATGTACAACAGTACAAAGCAAAATAAATTGATGCTTACCCCCTTTCTCAGTGCAAGTTCCTGTCTCCCAGTGTCAGGGGAAAATTAATGGCACGTCTCTCCCCCTTACCGTACACTCCGGATAGTAGTGGCGGCAAGAAGCTCACAAGCTGTCAGAGACCACTGAAGAAACACACAAGTCAGCTTTGATCAAAGGGGAAACTGAGGCACCCTCCTCTCGGTCCAGAAAGGGGGTTAGCAGCAGCTCCGTTTATTATCAGTACTAAGCAGCCTTTTATAGAGTATATTCAAAGGGGATGGGGAGTGGGTGGAGGGAGGGAAAAGCCTGACTTGAAGCATGCGCATTTGCAAACCCTTACATCACGCCTAGGTCAGGAGACCGTTACATGATGCCAACAAGCTTATGAATAGGTGTCTATTCATTCCCTAGCGAAATCGTTACATACATATAATGCAATCTGGCGATATAACACATTAGCTCATCTCATGAGGCTTACAGCCCGTGATTGTCGAGGCAAGGTCACATTCTTGGTATAGATAACAATACAGAAACAACTTGTTTGTCAGCACTATTACTGAAATGCTTTGCCACTCTTGGGGGTTTAACTAAGTGATGGCTGGTGAGGAAGAATACATGGGGAGAAGGAGCAAGGGAAACTGAGTCTGCCCTAACACCAGCATTCCAGATGCTGAAAGCTCATTTGGGAAAAACTAAGTAATCAGGAGCTTCTTTCTAAGGAACAAAGGGACAAATTCTGCTGTCCACAATAACTCCTCTGACTGAATTATTCCAGATCTGTGCCTGTTTAAGTGAGAGCAGAATAGGGCCCAACGTCATACCTCCCTGAGTGAAGAACTGACTGGGCTATTTCCACACATATAGATGAGGCTCTTCCCCCATTAAGATGAGGAATTTGTGCCACACAAGTAGAGCTAACAAGTGCTGCTCTTTACACTGGCATAAATCTAGAGTAACTGTTGAAGTCAGGGGAATTACTCCAGTGGATACCAGTGTGAGCAGAATTTAGTCATTGGTAAAGAGGAGCTAATGATGTTCTTTCATTTCAGAAAGATGCCATAACTGAATGAGAAGTCAGCACTGACATCTTAGGTAGTACTGTCTAGTACATTTTGATGTGTCCAAGGACACATATATGAAAAGCAATGCATTCTAGAGGGGTGTGATTTCTAAAGAACACCAACATGTTAGGCACTAACTGGCATGTGGAGAATCTGCTGGTGTGAATTAAAAAGTTCCCTAGTGCACATCATTATACTTTTGTGGGATGCATATTTATCTTATTTCCATGCATATTGCTTTCTTATTAAAGGTGGTTTTACCATTTAGAAATACAGTAAAACCTCCATTTAACGGCCTAATTCGGGCAAGGGGGTGTCCGTTAAATCAAAAAGTCAGTTATTTAATAATAAAAAAAATGAGCTGTTGGAGTAGCAGCCCGCCCGCCACAGGGTCGGGGCAGCAGCTCCGCAGCCCGCCCGCTGCTGGGACCCGGGCACCGGCTGCCGGGAGCCGTCAGCCAGCCCGCCCAGGCACCGGCTGCCGGGAGCCGGGCGGCAGCCAGGAGCCAGCCCACCAGAAATGGATCAGGAATGCATCAGACTTGCTCAGAAATTTTGTCCGTTGCATCCGAAGTCCATTAAATCGAGGTCCGTTAAATCGAGGGTTTACTGTACTGCATAATAAAGCATGGTGCCTTCATCCCAAGGATTTGAGGTTTCCGAGTTATTTATGAAGTGAGTTAAAGCCTATAAATGATAAGGTTTTTTCCTACTGAAATTAAGACTGTCATAGTATGACTGTTGCTCAAAATAACATGACAATATTTTAGCCATAATTTGTTTCATTTGAACATTCAGAATTCTTTGTATGAGAAAGGACTTCCTGACCTTGGCCTCTGATTCCCTTTCAAAACATCCTACTTATGACCCCTTGTCTTATCTATCTTCAGGAAAAGATAGCACTGCCAATAATTTCCATCAAGCAAAGTTCTGAATATTTCAACATGGTCTTTTCCTTAACTTTTTCCATCGAAGTGTACATTTCCCCGAGTGTACATATAATTTTATTAACTTGACTGGAAAGCTCTTAATTGCGGATTCTGCGAAAAGTCTTACGGCACATTTTAATGCCATTTTCCGTGTCTTGGGACACCTCATAACAATGTCAGAAAAAAGATAAGATGTTCTTGTAGTACAATACAAAGTGCTGATAATATTCAGAATATATCTGGAAGGATCAACAAAACTCAAAGTAATGATGGAAATTGTTATCAGAACAATTATGCTTTTGGTTTATATTTTTATTGTTTAAAGCTGAAAAAAGAGCTCGTCTAAAAAGTATCTGAACTACTTCATTTACTACTACTAACTATTTAGTTTTGAGTATGTTATGGACTCAATATTCAACATCATTCTTAAAGCTGTTCATAATTCCTTTATGTTGAAGTCAACACCCAGTAGAGTTTAAAGACATAAAATACTTCAAGTCTTGACATTTATTCAAGACCCCAAGTGTTTTCCTTCCAAAAGCAAATTAAGCATTTATTACCTAAAGGTCAACAGGATTGGGTGAAGAGGTGAAGGCCCATAAGTAGGAACATCAATGAAGTTTTTAATGTTATTATGCATGCCTGGATGAATTAAATATTCCAAAAGTTTACTAAATAGGAGGAAATAAATAGTGTAGTCTTTAACCTCAAAGTGGCAAATTAAAGTAAACCCAATGTGGGAGTTTTGTTTTTACAAATATCATCAAGTGTTCTAAATCTATTTGGATTCAGTGGATACATACTGATCTAAACATCGTTAACCACACATTTGGATACATAAATCAGGTAAGAGACTCAAGCTGATAAAACACTAGAAATATTGCTAAATTTTCACTACACGAAGCAAAAATAATTCTCATAGCTTTGCATAAAAACCTTTGAGTCCTGTAATGTATACTACCAAGTATATCAACACCACATTGACCAATTTCTGCATTGTGAGATTATGTTATCTTCAAACTACACTTTGTCATACTGTTAATCACAGAGCGGTGGACCCCGCTATTTAATTTTACAAATATGCAGAATAGGCTCCTTCAAATTCTTTGTTTTGTCAGGCAAACAAAACCACAAAGGCCGAAATCCCTGTTAAATATTATGCAAATCTCTATTGAAAAATGGGCATGGATGAAATGAGACATTTTACTTATTAAGAATGTAAATTTAGGCTCCTGAACATGTTGATAAAAATCACTGTGCCCTGAAATATAGTAGGGGAGATTTGTTTACCTTTAATTCCTACTATACTTCCTTCTCCTACCTCTTCACCCTTTCTATAGCTACATTTTGGTAGTTCCTCCTCCTTCCCTCTCCCTCTCCCAGTAGGGGTCCCAGAGTGCTCTCTGTTGTTGGTTTGCTCCTATTTCTACATCTTTGTCAGGTGATCAGATCCTCTCACATGGCTTTAATCAGTCATCATATGGATGACTCAAATCTGCACATCCATCTTTGACCATAATTCCTCCATCCAATTTCAGCCCATCTCTCGGACATCTTCTCGCCCCCAGAAGTTCCACCATCAAGCCAGACTTAACATAGCCCCAAAACACATCTGTTCTCCCTATTTTGTCACCATTGACCATAAGGTCAACTCAGGACCATAGTTTGGGTGCTAGGTTTGACTCCTTCCTCTCTCTTGCCCATCATATCCAGGTTGTTTCCACATCTCAACAGATCTAAGATCTGACCTTTACCTTCTGAGGAGATAGCAAAATCTCTCACCCATGCCCTCACTTCCTGTTCTGAATAATATAACTTCTCTTCTAGCCTCCCTGACACTGATGTTAGGCCCTTCCATTCATACAACATTCAGTTCTAACCTGCCTAACTTCAATTGAAACATCATTTCTCCAGTTTAAAAAAAATAAGTGAGGAAATAAAATAATTTCATTCCATTGAGTACCTTTTACTCTCCAAAGTGTTTCTCTAACACCATATAATTGTGTTCCAGATGGCAAATTTCAGCAGTTGACATACACAAAAAGGATGATGCTGGGAAGACCTGACTGTTGTTAACACTAGTTTGAGGTAAGGGAGTAAGACAAAACTAACTTCTACCATCAAGAACTTTAATCACAAAATGTCAGCCAGATACATGAAGTTGTATATATGTACTCAACTGGGAACATTCCTTAGGTATCTGAGTCAGTGTTGATACACTGACTCATACCTAAGAAACAGACATGGATTGTGTGAGGATTTGGGAATCTTTCTATGCAGTTTATTAGCTATACAAGACTATGAACTCTCTGTATCTACATCAGGGTAGAAACTCCATTTTGTATGTGCAGCTCATTGCCTGTTTGCCTCCATGTTGGGCTGAAGCTCCAACAAGTAAAGATATATAACTGATCATAGAGGATGGCTGACTAAGTACCTAATCATTGGAAATCTATTCATTCTAGACAAGAGACTGGCCCTTGAAGAAGGATTGGTTTAGCAGGGCAAAGTTACCTTGGCAACAGTCATCTGGCCATGGTTTGTGTCCACGTGTGGAAGCTGAGAAGGATGTCAACAGACACAAGGGGCTGAAAGTTTTAAAAAGGCAGAAGTTGGTCTGCTCAGGGGCCATTTTTCTCCAATCCATGAGGGAGAAACAACCCATCCTGTGGCAGCTCTCAAATCATGCATTGAAGCCGAAATGACCCTGGACAACCTAAGGGACTCTGAACCAGCCTATAGAATACTCTGGAGTTGAGAGGGATGTGCCTGTAGTGTTTATTGCTTTATAGGATATATGCTTTACATTAAATAAAAGAGCGTAAGTGTGTTAGACGCTGTGCAAAACATGTGTTAACTACTTCACAACTGCTGTGTGACTGAGCGCTTCATACACCTTTGCAGAGGAGTTTTGAGAGAGAGTGTGTTTAAGTACCAAACTTAAACTGAGGCCCACTGATGCACCCAGAAGACTTAGGCGGATAGACAGTAGGTTCCAGCTCTCAGAAGGGGATGCCAGATAGAAGGTCTGTGCTCAGAGCGTGCAGTATGGGACCCTGGGATTGGGGCAGTGCCTGGACTCCATTCATGCTTGCAGGATTTACCAGGGGGAATCCAGAGACACAGAGGCTTGAATTCCCTGCACAGCAGGCCTAGGAAACTGCCAGGTGGGGATGCTTATTACAATCTATACAGCTGGCTCTAGAAAATCTGGCCTATTTCAACAGGACTTTTGTTATAGCTCTACATTTTAGTAATAGCGATTTACCTCCCCTCTCTATGGAGAATGGAGTAGTTTGACTGTATTTTTGACAATGTCCAATTTGCAGAGATCAACATTTGGACTCTCTCCCTAAACTATTAGGAGTTGAGGATGTCATTAGAAATTGCAGTAAGATCTCACATTGATCAGTTGCCTCCATTTCAGGCTGCATTAGTGATCTCTATAGTTTAAGTGATTTAAGATCACATTTAGTTTAGGTTACAGCACCATGAAGGCTAAAAAGAAAACACCTTGAGTCATCCTGGACCTCTCAAAGGAGTAATGCCTATTTAATCTTGAAAATGTAACAGAGGTTGGCAATGAAAAAAAATGTTCCTCCATTTGCCATAACAAATGAGTTATTTGAGTGGAGCCATTGACTTTTCTAAAATGTATCTTAATTACATGAAGAAACCCCATTCATAGATTAACCCAGACTCTCAAATTAGTAATTGATTTAGTCATTAAAGACTGTTGTTCTTAGAAACTTTTATACTATTACTATAGCCATTATATTTTTGTGAGCTAATGGTGGGCCTTTAAGGGACATTTGTGTTTTCTATAGTAAAGGCATCTTTGCTGAGGAGCTGTCAATCCAAATGTGCATTTCAAGGGGTGGGTTAGCTGTTGTGAGGAAACAGGAGAATATAAATCTTCATGGATATAAACTGCACTGTCAGATCCATCACTCTACAAATTAACATCCACATAGTCCTGCTGAATGGAATAATCAATTTATACTTCCAAAATTCTTCAGCACAGAGTCTTAGCAACTCTACTGGCTTCTGCATCTATCTTCCTAAGAGTTGGAACAGAATCAGTTACTAGGACTAGTTTAAGATTTGTAGTTTTCCCTCTAATTCTGTTAACTGCTATCTTTCGCCTCCTCCTCCTCCATCCTTGTCCTGTTCCTTCTCTCCCATTCAGCACCTCAGAATTTAACTGCCTAATTGAAGGTGTCTTTTTTTTTTAAATCTTCCAAGAAGCATCACACTAGCATACCACTGCTATATCAACTTTATAAAACACAGCCATGTTCTTATCTAATCCAGTATTGGTAATCGCAAACTGGAAGTCAGGAGACAAAGCATGGTATGAATCCAAGGATGAGTGTCTTTATAATCAATGGGTCAGAATTAAAAATGAAACTTTTATTCTTCAGAATCTGACTGCCCATTTTCACTGTACAAAATACTAAAGAAGTGCAAGAACATTACTGTTTCTGAGAACTTGAGAAACTAAGACATGTTCCACAAAAATAAGCCAGGAAGAAAAGTTCTTCAACTTTTGGAGACAAGAGATGACAGAAAGAGCCTGGGGACATATGAAAGCCTGTCACCACATCAAATGAACAATACAAAATGGACACATGGTGCACCCCCCTCGTATCCTCTCAGCAACAGATGCTGTGTTAGCATTGGCAGCTCTTGTATACCTTGTCATGCCAATAAAGTTACTGAAAGCGAAATTGAGATTAAACCCTCTGCTAAGGAAGATACAAACTAATTAGACTTCTTTTTGCACCTGCCATTACCAGATTCTGGTTTTTAGATAGCTTTGGCTATCAACATTTCCACATGAATGGGAGGACTCTCAAACTTCACTGCTCAAGCTGTTGTATGTCTTTCATTCATCCTTGTCTTTGCTCATCAGGTGCATGCTGCCTGTTATCCCGGCTACTTAGAACAATCCACTGGAATTGTGATTTATTTCGCTCATTTTTGGCTATCCCTCAGGCACTATCATCTGTCCCCACTCTATCGATTTCTTTCTTGGAGCTAACCAGCATTTCCCTTCTGCCTCAGGATAAAGCTGACACTCCCCATTTGCTCACACAGTAGACATATGTGAATACAAATAGGTTTAAAATGTATGTGCTTGAAATTGGCCAAGGTTTTCAAAAGTCACTGAAAATTCAGCATGACATTGGGTGTCCAACTTGAGGTACCTTAAAGGCATCTGATTTTCTGAAAGTACAAGAGACTACCCCCTCTGAGAATCAGTCCCCCTTTAAGGTGCCCTAGGACAGACACCCAAGCACTTCAGTTCTAAATTAATTTGACCACCTAAATTGCTGCTAAACAATAATATAATACTACCAAGCTTGTACATAGTACTTTTCACCAGTAGATCTCAAAATGCTTTACAAAGGAGGTCAGTATCATTACTCTCATTTTACCAATGGGAAAACTGAGGCACAGAGAGTTGAAGTGACTTGCCCAAAGTCTCCTGTCAGGTCAGTGTAAGAGCCAAGAATAGAACCAAGTCCTGGTGCAGTGCTCTATTCACTAGAGTACTCTGACTCAAGACAGAAATTATCTAGATCAGGCTCTTATACCATGAGGGTTTCACCATAGTCCATTCCCTGCCAACGAAGGATAATTTTTTCAGTGCTCAGTCCAGTTTAGTTTGAAATAACACAAGCAATAGGACCTCCAGCACAGGAGAACACTGTTCACTATAAAGACAATTTTTCTGCTAGTCAAAATATGTTTTCCCTTTGCTTTACTTTCTACACAGCATTTTAAGTTTAGTCAATTTATCAAATGGTTTTCAACACAATCGATCTTAGATTAGGATATCTTACATTCAGCCTATGGACACAATCAACACAAATATCTAGGAAAAGCACAAAATTGGAATATTTTCTTTTTTGCTTGCCTCTTGTGATCCACATCTGAGGAAAAACAAACAATTCATTTGTCACACAATAGATCTCTGTGTAGCTGTTGGGAGTGTTCTATTTTTGTCCCTACCTGTGACCTTTTGTGGGTTTTACAGACACTTAAACCGCTCCTCCTCCCACCACACATAGGAAGAAACTTTTGTAATAGCTGTGGGAGTCTTTTCTTTAAAGAATGAAAACATCATAGACTCATTTTCAAAATTGAGTTCCTAATATTAACAATACCTTCTTGACAAATTGACTAAATGTGTAAACACAGAATTGTGCACGATATCAGTAAGTTTTTGTGGGCCAGAGTAAATTAGATCTAAAATTAAGAAGGATCTCACAAGGAAGTCCTATTGCATGGTATAGTTCATACTATGTATCAAGAATATATTCATGTGCATGTTAACTATTTGCACACTGGTTCCCTTCCTATGGGTATATTTCTTTATATTTTAGGATACATTGCTCTTCTGTTGTGCCTCAACTACAACCATTCTGAGCTTTCCAGCAGTGCATTTGCTAGGTGCCAAACTTCAACTAGTCACACAGCAAGTCCGTCACTAGTGTGTGGAAATTGATATTTTACTTCAGACATTGCCTGCCTCAATGTGCTCTTTTGAGAAAAGACTCCAAGATTTATGGGTATAGCTCAGTGGTTTGAGTGTTGGCCTGCTAAACCCAGGGTTGTGAGTTTGATCCTAGAGGGGGCCATTTTGGGGATATGGGGCAAAAATATAGGGATTGGTCCTGCTTTGAGCAGGGGTTGGACTAGAAGATCTTCTGAGGTCCCTTCCAACTCTGAGATTCTATGATCAGAATCAGGTTTAAGATTAGCAGCTGTGTTAGTCTGTATTGGTAAGGAAGACTTTGTAGCACCTTAGAGACTAAACTAGTTTATTTCAGCATAAGCTTTTGTGGGCTTATAGCCCACTTCATCGGATGCATAGAATGGAACAGAAGATGCATTTATACACACAGAAAGCGAAAAATAAAAATAAAAAAAGTTGTACATTAGCATATCAATTCTAAGAGGCTGTTAAATTTGGATGGGCCATTATCAGCAGGAGAAAAAAAATACATTTTGAAATGGATCTCTGTCTGCATGAGATAACACCTATTGAAGGTAAATTAACCAGGGAAATGCAGTCAATTAGTGTAATGAGAGAACCATTCACAAGTCCTATTTAGCCCTTGGTTAATTGTGTCCAATTTGAAAGGTGCTACAAAGTCTTCCTCATCTTATTTATGATCAGAACGTAACTAGAAGTAAAATTTGGGTGTAGAATAGTAGGACACAATGGACCTAATCCACCATCCAGTGCAGTCAAAGTGGATCAAAGATGAAGTTTCATTTTTAGCAGTCACACATTGGATGCTCTTTAATTTGAAGATGGAATGGGGCCAGTATGTGTTTAATTTCATCAGGAGGGTGGCGTTAAAGTTTATGGTTTGAGTTAATAATGTATACTGTTTACCTGACAAACCACAATGGTTCAGTTAAGTGAATATGATTTTAGATTGTGCCTTCAGAATAAACATATTACATATCTGTTTTGTATAAGCATATGCAGAGAGCGCACATGAATCATCCCTGCCATCTTGCACGTATACCAAGAGCCTCTGAACATTCCTACCAAAGGGACTGAAATCTGACTCAAAGAATGAAATGTGCAAAAGGAATTTTTTCACATTTCTTCCCCAGGAGTCCTACTTAGATAGGCAAACTCTTTCCAATGAAATAAGTTCTGATCCATAGTTCAAAACTCAAAATGAATGTGAACAGAATCTTTGTCATTAAAAAAAATTAACTCACACTTTTAAGGTTTTTTTTTTGCACCTCCTAATAATGAGTAGAAGTTAATACCATGAGCAATTCCAATTCTTGCTCTATCCCTTCACAAGAGGCATAGTATTACAAGTCTCCTGAAAGAGAATGTTCTTATATCGCCACTGGATTTCTAGACCAAAAAGGTTTGAATAAGTCTGAACTTTTGGATGCCTCTTACCTGAGCTGAATCTTTGGATATTTTGAGGTTAGCCCATCAATACATTTTGATTTATTAATGCTCTAACTACCTAACACTAGAAAGGCATGGCACATTAGTTTGCATTTTTCACTATACCCTGCAAAAACACCACTTAAATAACGAAGCGACCTTAGTTGTAATGCCTTGGAATTATAGAATACGTTTTGTGCACTTCAAGTATAAAAATGGCCAAGTGTTTCCCCTGAATTCATAACTGTGGGAGAATTCAGTCTGAGGCTGAGATTTTTTTCTGGCACTTTTGACCAAAGGACAGGATTTTCTTTCCTTTTTTTTTAAAACATAGTTAGACTGGAAATGCTGGCATCACCTTAATTATGGGTTAGCTCAATAAATGGCGCCACCACAAGAGTATATGCTAAAACTTTTTTGGAAAAGGACTGTCATTAAAAAACTTGTTCCTTAAAAGTTTTAGTGCTGTTAGCAGTAACGAGCAGCGTTTTCCCCAGCTATTTTGTTACTTTTGTCAAAGGCATATACACACACACACTATCAGGTGGGTGTCAAAACTGATCAAATGGGTTTTTGTTTGCTTCAAAGAGTCATTTCTTGAGAACAGTCTTTTTCATAACTGCACCATTATGTTGTAATACTGGAGGTTTCTCACTGGAGATTTTCCTTCAGGATGCGCAGCTACACAAAGAAATCATGGTGTGCTGCTTTCTCAAATTTGGAGCTGAGCTTTCTCTCTCTCTCTCTTTTAAACAACAACAAAAACAAACATGCCCAGGCTGTCCTCAAATTTGCCTGAACAATGACACACATGTAGAGCTTACCATATGTCCTCAAGAATGAGTGGTAGATCCAAGGACATTTTATGCTCTGGGATCCCCAATTCATCATTACTGGTGTCATACATCTTACTGCTTCAGGGAAAAGCAGAGCCCACTCTTTTTGAAGGACTTTTTGTTGCTATTATTCTTAATTTAACACATGCTGACAAAGGGAGAGAAATGTCCTCATACTACTAGGTTATATTTTCCCTGGCTATTACTCAGTTGAGGTGTTCCCCCTGCCCCCTTTTCTCTCCATTCCCTTCCTCCTGGCTCAAATGCAAGAAGCTACAAATCAGCAAAAACAAAGGCCACTAAGCCTGTATCACTAATCTCTATTCTTTCTGAAATGGAAGTTAATAGAATTGAATGATCACTGTTAGCCTAACATATATCACTATATATATAAACCTCCTCGTTAGCCAGTTGGTAACTAGTTACCATGGCCTAATTAATAAGTATAGCTGAAGCTATGCAGCATGGTGTCACTGGCTGTTCTAGGGAGTGGCACACAAAGTTCTATTTGCCTATTATGTACTAATTAGGGGAGGTTAGAAAGTGCCCCTCAATGTTCTGCTGTGGCAGCCAGATTTAGCTAAAAGGCACTCTACTCTGCACTGCACAGTTTAAATCCCCAGACAGTTGGCCCCACTCACTGTAGATACGGTACTTGAGCTGAAAGCTCTAACCTGTTAACAGCACATACAGAATTTCATAGGATTATATTTTTTCTATTTATTTGGAGTAAGGCAATAGCTTCAACTGCCTCAATCCAAGAACCGTTTACTAAGTGGAGCCACATTTAATATTTACAGGAATACATTTGTAACAAACAAAAGGAGTTCAGAACAGGAGTCCCAGACAGACATTTTTAGAAGCACTGTGTGTACAACATTTTGAAAATGTTAAGTGCCACATGAGTAAGAAAGTTTGTTAGTGTTATTTTGTCTATCTCAATTAAATTCTGTGGGAGCTTATTTTCCCACCCAGCTAAACATTTGGACTCTTTTAGCTACCATCTTTTTATTGAAAAAGGAAAGGTAAGCAAGATAGCAGCACAGCCAGTTTCAAATACAAAAGTCTAGGACCTCCCACAAAACACCCTAGCCACAATGTCCAAGGTATAAGAGGCAGCTTTCCCTCGCATCTGCCCCAGACTGTACTTTTGTGCCAACTGGGAAGGTAGGAAGCATTCAAAAAGGATATGTATTTGTAGAGGCAGATAAGGCAACAGTCAATGCTTTTCCCCAAAAGAAGTGTGTGTAGGAGCCAAATTTGCAATATACCCCAGCCACTGCAGAACTTACCTCAGCTTCCAAAGCCTCTTGTATTCCACACCATTGGATCCTGGAGCATGGGTAGTAAATGAGCAACAACATCCTAAGCCTACAGCAATTGGAAATTTTGGCACTATCCCCTAAATAGGCCCACAGCTAAAGCAGACCAGCAGCAGTCATCTTTCCCAGACAGAACTTTCCTCTCACAGGTTTATTCTCAGGAGTTTGTATTAAATTGTTTATAACAATACTCGGAAAGGTTTCAAACAAACCAAACCCCCTACTTGCTGGTGCTCTAAAACCGTCTTCCTAAAAAAAACACCTAGTGGTTATAATCAGCGTTGCCTGCTGCAAGTGTATAACTCTGCTTCATTAGTGAAAACATTTCCACCTGTGAAAGTTGGGGACCTGAACAGCCAATTAACTTCATGTGAAAGCTAACCCAGGAAGTGTACCTTCATCCTGTCTGAGGACTAGATTCACAAGAGGACTTAGGTCCTAAATGACATTTTAAGTGTCAGAATCTTAGAATAAGGCCTCTGTAAAAATCACAAGACCCCCATCCAGCCGCCAACAAACTCTGTAGGTGCTTAAACTTTCTTAATACCTAAATTTTCAGTAAAATTTCCCTAGGTGCCTATGTTTCTGCCTCTGTGGATGCACACTGCTGCCATACTCTAAGTTCTAGGCTTTCAGACAGCTAAATGCCAGAGCAAATCCAAAATCTACAGGAAGATAGGAATTCCTCTCTCTAAATTGCCTGAGGATCCCAATCTGGTATGCCTACCAATTGAGGCCTGATTTCACTGTAGGTAACTCATACCACTGTCACAACCTTCTCTTTCTCTGAGTCTAGCCTTGTGCAGGGGTAGGCAAGCTACTTTTAACATTCAGCCTAGTGCAGAGATTGGCAACGTTGGCACACTGGACCACAGGGTAAGCACCCTTAGTGGGCCCCACCGCTTTGTTTACCTGCCATTTCACAGACTGGGGCTCCCACTGGCCATGGTTCGCCATTCCGGTCCAATGGGGGCTGCGGGAAGCGGCACAGTGCTAGGGAGGGGCAATCAGGGGACAGGCTGTTTCAGAAGGCACAGCCTTCCCTACCTGGCCATTCGTACAATTTTGCAACTCCGATGTGGCCCTCGGGTCCACAAGAGGACGTAGGCCAAAAAGTTCTCAATGGAGTGACTGGACAGCAAGTGTGAAAAAGTGGGACGGGGGGGGGGGGGGGAGGAGGGGAGAGGGTGGTAACAGGCACCTATATAAGAAAAAGACCCCAAAATCAGAAATGCCCCTATACACTTGGGACATCTGGTCACCCTAGTTTTCTATTTTAATATAACTATAATGAGTAATTATTGTTTGTTAGCACAAACAGAGAAGAAATTAAGCAGCAGCAGTGCCATTCCTTGTAAAGAATGGAACTTACAACTCCAAGTCCTATGGAAATCATTAGGAGTAATATTCAGAACACCTCCTATTGATGATTAATAAGCAGGAAACAACAACAAGAACTCTTAAATAAACTGTGTCAAATGCTTGGCTGCACTGGGGAGCAGGAGGTGCATGGAAGCATTATGCTCACCTTTATGCTCCCTCCCTGCAAAGGCTATTCTAATTTATGCCCTGCAACAACATCCCCGAAATCAGACAGATATAGGTAGAGCATGGGAAAGTTTTGGCTATACCCATGGCAGTGGCAGCTGGTTGACAGCCTCTCCATAGTACAGAGACCCCTTTTTCAAAGTGGAGTTTTGGAATGGACTGTCAGGGACAGAGCTTTAATGACAGAAAGATGAAAGAGAGCTGGCAGGAGTCACTGGGATGTGCCAAGCTCTGTGACAGCTCCCCTGAGCCCTGCATGTACCTCAGAGGACTCATGAGTTCTGGGGTGTCAAATCCCTGTTTGGAAAACAAGGAATACTTGTGGCACCTTAGAGACTAATCAGTTTATTTCAGCATAAGCTTTCGTGGGCTATAGCCCACTTCATCGGATGCATAGAATGGAACACACAGAAGGAAGATACATTTATATATACAGAAAGCAGAAAAAGTTGGAAATTACCAAACCAATCTTAATCCTCTGTTTGTTCCATAGTGGGAGTACGGCAGCTCCTCTGACTGTACTCCTGGAAATTGTAATGGGAAGCTCACTTAGTCTTCCCTCCCCCTCCCACTCCCCCAGTGTTTGCCTGGGAAAGTGAAATCAGCCCCCGGGCAATCCTTTGATAGAAAACCCTATCACAAAACTGCGACCATTCAAACTGTGTATTTGAATGGAAATTAGGTACCTGTCCTCTATGAATTAAGACCAGCTAATGAGCTTGAGTGGCCTCAAGCTCACTTTGAGTTCTTGTCCCAAACAAATAGGATTAGGTCTCCTGCCAAGTTGTCAGAAAACATGTGAAAGGAGCCCTTTTACCTGTTTCTCTGCAAGCTAAGCAGCCCTTTCTGGCAGCTGCAGTGCTACGGAGTACCACTCTGGAACAGCAGGCACTCCGCCCCCTGCTGAGAAAAGTCATTCTTACTTCTGCTAATTTTGAAATGCTTCAAAATATTGGCATACAAAAGGCTGAATCTACAGAGGGCTTGCCTGATTTGCATACCATCGAGGACGCTTGTGGGCAGCACAGATACCACATCAGAAATACTTACTGGATGAATGTGTCACCGCTGACATGACAAGAACTGATGTTTTGTAGTTTCACTGCTCAGTTACCTGTAACTGAGCTGTACTGTTCCTTGGCTGTCATCCTAACAAACTGCAGGTGGGCAGGAGGTTGAGGTTGTGCCATTACAAATGATCAGTTGTTAGATCAGAGTGCAGCAGGAAGAACTGCAGGTGTATGGTATTAATAGCTACATTTATCTCTCCAGTCATTTAATAATTGCTTCTAATGTGGCTTTCACCTCAGGTACAGCCACATGGACTCCAAAAGCATTTTGATGCAGCAATACTTGTGTGCTAAATATAAAATGTTAGTGTTTTCTTTCTTAATGTGCTTCTTATCTCTGAGTGGGCATGCATGCAGGATGATCGATGGAGTCATAGCAAAGAGCTTCCACAGTTCCTTTCAATGCTGTTGTTGGAGAAATTTGAGGGTTTTCCACACTTTTCTTCCTAAAAAAGTTTTTTTTTAAATTGCACACTACACAGGCATAAAGAAAGGTCAGATCTGGCCTGCAAGGTGTGGGTTATATTTTATAATGCTCACACAGAGAAGTTGTCTGGCTCTGCAAGTTATTTGCATTATTGATCAATAGTACTTTTATGGCCTTCATTACTATAGTATCCGACCACCTCACAACATTTAATGTATTTATCCTCACAACACCCTTATGAGGAAGATGAGTGCTGCTTTTTCCATCCATTTTACAGCTGTGGAACTGAGGCACAGACAACAGTGCCTTGCCTAAGGTTACACAGGAAGGCTGTAGCACAGAATTGAACTCAGGTCTCCTAATTACCAGGCTAGAGGACTAGACCATCCTTCCTCAGTGGATGGTAACTACATGGTGTGGCATAGTAAGCATAGTCTATTGCACTTGAAACTGAGAGACAAAGCACCATAGCATAAAATATGTCACTGTTGTTGCTTTCAAAATGAATTGAACAGACTAATGGAGTATTGGCTGTTTTGGAAAAGGAAGTTTGGCACCAGGCAATAAACAACAAACAAGAATGTTAGGCTTTTTATCTTTTAACAGGATACTTATCGAAACAGTAGTAAATATGAAACCAAAAGGTTGAATTTTCTTTTGAATTTCACTGAAATAAAATAATTTTGTAAGAGAAATGTGGATGCAAGTCCATGGTAATTCCACGAGACTCCTAAAACCATTGTCATTGTAGATTTACAAATCTTAACTCTAAGGGCTTGGTTAGACTGGTGCTTTGCAGCGCAAAAAACCTCCTCTAGCGCCAGAATTTTCATAGGGAACACACTTCAAAGGGAGATTTTGCGCAATGACTCCCTGTTTAAAGCGCAAGTGTTAAACCTCCTTTTCCAGAGTGATAAGCCTTTTTGCGCTAACGTTGTAGCGCAAGGGTGGGAATGTGGACACCCATGGGATCTCTTGCATGCCTCCAAGCCATGGAAAGCCATCAGCAAGCCATTGAAGGCCATCAGCAAGCCATTAAGGACAATCAACTTGCCATGTAACGCAAATGACGTGAGGTGTTGTTTTTATAAAGGCGGAAGTAGCTTTGCAGTTTCTCTCTAACAACTCACACAGCAAATAACCAGTGAAAATGCTTGCGGACGGAGCTGTGTGTCTGAAATAGACAGCCTGTCAGTTTTCGCTAATGAAAACTAACTGACAGCCAGATCTCATCTCCCTGTGAACAACTTCCCAGTTCCCCCTAACCCCCCCACTTTGCAAAGCACGTTGCACCCAGCTGAATGCTGGGATACCTGCCCTATCCCGCAACTGCTACTGCCGGCAGAAGCACCACAAATGTAGCCATTATTTTGCGCTACAAGGTTTCAATTTGTACAGTCTCTAGCGCAATACCAATTGCGCTACATTGGGAAGCGCTACAAATAAACACGCTACAATCTTCAGTCTAACCATACCCTAAGTCTCATGTGGTAAGCATCCTCATATCCTGAAAGTCTATCTTGGCCAACCACCCTTTCAGCCTGAGAGGGTTGGCCGTGTTTGCAACATGTGTCCCAGAACTCACCTCTGCTGATAAAATGTAAGGAGACAGCTGGAATACCTCTTTCTTTCCCCATTCCAGCCCCCTTCTGCTAACATCCGTGATCACTGCCTCCTTGTCATGCTATTTATGGTGCTTTCAGTACTACTCCTGAAATTCCACAACGGTGTATCTTTGGCACTGAAATCCTCATTTTTGTCTCCTATAAGGTCTGTTGCAGTAAAATGTTTTTGATTTGGTCTTGCTTGCTGTGCACTGCTAAGGTTTTATTGGAGAAGTGGTGAGATTCTCTGCTGTTTTTTGTAGCGTGTGATGCATTGGAGAGGATTTTTCTTTCTAAAAACTGATTTCCTCTACAGGAGACATACAAAATGCTGCATCTGGCTCACTGCACAGTAGGTGGAGTGAATCATTTTACTATAGAGATGAGTAAGCAGCTATACATAAGGCTCACGACAGGCTCTGACTTGCACCTGCTATTCTGCTCTTTGAAACAATCATGTCTCAACATTCAGGCCAGAACATGCTGCCTTTTGCTAATTCTGCTGTGAGGGAACATGCTATTTGGCAAGTAAAAGACCGGCCAGCAACCAATTCTTTCTCCCTAGTGTCACTTCAGTTATTTTAAGTTCCTGCCGTGGGCTGGGGTAGACATAGCATGTCACTTTCATTAATTGCATTTGCCAAGCAGCTGTATTTACAAAAAGCCTTCAATTTGGTTTTTTACTTTTTAAAAAACCTGAACTTTTCTGGCCTAATATTTCTGAAATCTGAAGGCTCGATACACCCATTAGTCTAATACATTTCTGCATCTTGTTTCCCTCCCTGCTACTTATTTGTAACTAGCTATAATTATCCACTTATGATGGGTTGGATCCCTTAGGATGCCACCTGATGTGCTGAGCTACCACTGAGCCCACCTGTTACGCCGGTCTGGGCGCCCTTTTTTAACTGTCTTGCTGGGTCAAGCTATTGAGCCTGCTTCAACATACCACAGAGGCAGGGCTCCCCCCAGCTGAAGAACAAAACAGATGCTGAGATCAGTTCTGGGAAGGCTCAGATTACGGAACTTGCTCTAGCACACAAGTGTTCACCTCCCTTGGAGTGCAGACCCAAAGATATATTATAAAATCCACCTCCTTCCTGAATGTGGAGGAAGGCATGCACAACTTTTTGTGCCCCCCCCCCATAGAAATTACAGGAACTGAGTTTAATAATAAACAAAACAAATTTTATTAACTATAAAAGGCAAATTGTAAGTCGTAAAAGGGATAACAAACAAAACAAAGCAGATTACTGACCAAATGAAATCAAACACAAACTAAGCTAATTTCACTAAAGAAGTAGTATATTGTTGCAGGCGGGTTGCAAAGTTGCTGGGGTTCAGAGTTCCAGTTATTTCAGCTATGCTACTTTGGGTGACCCCCACTGCTAACACTTCAGGTCTTTCAGACTGAACCCCTGTCTCAGTCTGGACTCCCTGCTTGCCTTCCCTTCAGGTGGCTTTTGCAGTCTTTCTTGGGCAGACAACCATGGAGAGGAGGAGCCCTATTTACCTTCCTCCACATCCTTAAATAGGCTTTACATAAGATGGGAATCCTTTGTTTCCCAAACTTGACCCCCTCCTTCCTTTACAGTGGAAATGTATAAGAAATCCCAGGTAATGCTTTCGTATCAGGTGACAAGACCACCTGACTCTGTAGTATCACAGCCTCCATAAGTCAGTGGCAGTATGGAGCATCCGCAGGAAGGTCAAGCTCTCCATAGTCCACTGTCCTCGCTGATGGGACATCTGCCCTGTCTGGCTTTCCCATTGCTGTACCTGAAGTGTTAGCAGTGGGTGTCACCCAACGTAGCATAGTTGAAATAATTCCTACTTAATATCCCTAACTTCAGATACAGAAATGATACAGGCATACAAATTGGATAATCACATTCAGGAAATCATAGCCTTTCCAATGATCTCACGTGAGCCGTCTTGCATAAACTACATCTCAATTATGTCATTCATATCATAAGCATATTTTCATAAAGAATATGGAATGACATGTCACACTCCTATTCCCATAAAGTATTGAGCATATTTCTCATTGATTACACTAACGCTCGTGAAGGCAGCTGAACTAATCAACCACAGGCTCTGGCTGTTGTGCTCAGCCAACAAGCCATTCATGACTACAACAGATGTTTCTGCTTCTCTGGGCCAAAAGAAACTTTATAAGGTTTTCCTCCCTTTCAGGGACAAGTGCCAGAACAGTCAAGAAATGGGAAATATATAACTGTGTACCTATTTCTAAACCAGAAGGGAAATGATGATGCTGGATGGGACAAAACGATACACATGGCCAAATTCTGCTCTACTCACACTGGGGTTATTCCCATTGACTTCAATGGCAGTGATACTTGCATAAGCAAGAAGAAAAACTCAGTTTCCAAAGACAGACAATCAGGTTCCACAGTTTCTAATAATAATAGTAAATTATATATATATAAATATATAATTAACCCAAAACTACTTCAGAGAAGGATGAGTTGCTGACTTTTAGAATGATTCATAAGATCTAATAAGGAAGAAAGATTTTTAAAATGTTTATCTTATTACATTAGACTAACAGTATTCTAGGTAAGTTTTGCACACTTCCATTTAAGCTTTTATTTTTCATACACTTCAATTTTAAAAAATATTAGTCATTTGGCTGAAGTATCTGAACCTTGTTTTCAGCCCAAACTTCACTTTTTTTTTAGAATGTTAAATGAAGTTCCATTACTCTTTAAAATATTATATATTTCAATATATAATTATCACTACCTGCTCCTGCACATACCCATATTCCCCCTCCATACTCCGAATATTTTGCCCTCAAAATCTCCAGCCCATCAAGTTCTTCCTCTGCCCCGATTACTTGTACCAGTCACTCCCCCGTGTTCCTCACATTTCCCAACACCTCCTTATTCCCTTTCTTGCATCTCACATCACCTGCATCCTTACATTGTCCTGTCTGGTGACAGCTTCCTATTTAGTTTGCTCTCCATGGGTCATTGGAGCTGCCATTTTCATAAAGGGCTGTCCAAGTGGAAATAGAAATATGTTTTTATATATATTTAAAAATCAGGGAAACAAAAGTCAGTTAAACCAGTTAAATTTTTCAGCTTTATTTTACATATTTTCATTAACTCATAAGCCACTCCCATTTGCTATAGGTTTTGGCATCATACAGAGGACTGGTGCCTTTTTTGAAGTTGGAATCATTTAAACTTAAATATTGAAGTTACAATACAGATAGGTTTTGTGTTTATACTGTGAATAATGAATCATAATGCAGAGCTGCAACTAGAGCATCAGACCTTTAACCAAACAGAGCAGGATTTATTTCAATATTATATGTTCCAATAATGTGCTCTGTGAACATCTAAACTGATGATTTTGAAATCATAGTCACTAAGCATTTGAACAGAAAATCCTGCACCACAGAATGCTTTTCTCTGGCTTTGTTTCTATAGCCATTGTGTGAACACAAACAACATTTGCAATACCTGTATGTGATAAAGTTATCAGGCTGCTGTTCACGGCATTTTGAGTGACTTGGGTGCACAATGGACTTCATTTTTCCTCTTCTAATCAGTGATGTGAGAGAGCTGCCACATTTTCTATTTTCTATCCTCTCACCCTTCCACTTCCTCAATCCAGTTTCTCCTCTCTATATCTCACTACCCACTCCTGCACATACCCATATGCCCCCTCCATACTCCAAATATTTTGCCCTCAAAATCTCCAGCCCATCAAGTTCTTCCTCTGCCCCGATTACTTGTACCAGTCACTGCCCCTGTTCCTCACATTTCCCAACACCTCCTTATTCCCCTTCTTGCATCTCACATCACCTGCATCCTTACATTGTCCTGTCTGGTGACAGTTTCCTATTTAGTTTGCTCTCCATGGGTCATTGCAGCCGCCATTTTCATAAAGGGCTGTCCAAGTGGAAACACCACCAGATATTAGCCCTCTTGACTAGGGGTAGCCTCCCTTCTACCTCAAGAGGCTGTAGGGAAATTACAGCTCTCTTAACTGAGGGCCACCTGGCTTCAGTTTCATTAAAATTAATAGGAGCTGTCAGCCATTTAGCATAAGGGCCAAAGTTTGAGAGATGACTGCATAAGGTTACAATAGCTTGGCTCAGTAATATTTTGTAAGTTGATTAACTCTGCACAGAGGTGAACAGTCAAACTTTTCTAAGTTTTAGCAAGCCAGTGAGCCAGAGTGAGACTGTGCAAATAAGCACGCACATATTAAACACAAGCTTTGCCTGTAGGTTCACTGTGACATTAATCCATGAGAACAGTGGTTGCCTATGACTGTGAATCTTTTCAAACTTCTAAGCTTGTAAACCTCTAAGAACTGGATTCCATTCAAGAAATTTGTGAAGCCGTGGTGATACAAACTTGGAAGGGTTTTCACAGCTCTGGCTTCATTTGATTCTCAAACTTAGGTAGGCTATTTTAACATAAACCTGTGAAATTCCTTGCCAGGGGATGTTGTGAAGGCCATAACTACAACAGGGTTCAAAATAAAAAGTTAATGGAGGATAGGTCCATCAATGGCAACTAGCCAGGATGGGCAAGGATGGTGTCCCTAGCCTTTGTTTGCCAGAAGCTGGCAATGGGCAACAAGGAATAGATCACTTGATTACTTGTTTTGTTCATTCCCTCTGAAGCACCTGGCATTGGCCAGTCAGAAGACAGGGTACTGGGCTCGATGGATCTTTGGTTGGACCTAGTATGGCTGTTCTTACTTTCTCAATTTAAAAGGGTTACAAATACTGAAACCAATTTGCAGTTTTTATTTGAATGAACATAGAAAAATGCTTCCAGAAGTATTCACACAGCTGTAAGAATACACTTTCTATTAGAAGTTCATAAAGTGTGCAGCTCCAGTAACTGGGAATGCATCTGACAGGACATGATGCTTTAAAAAACTATAAAAGTGGTCACTTTGAAAAGTTATATTGTTTTACAGGAACTGATGCTCTTGAACGTGATTATTTTTTCCAAGCAGGGGAGCTCCTTCTCCTCAGTTACAGTTGTGATGCAAGGAGAGGCAGGATAGTTGCAAAATCAGACATCTGTTTGAAAGGGGAGAACAATGGACTTTGATGCTGAAAATTGGTGTATTTCAATAACACAAGAATTGTGTTTTTCTTTATGACAACAGAAGAGTGTATTAATATCCAGGGATTGGTCCAGCTGAACCGAAACATCTGGTCACTTTTTTGCATCTAGATTGCCCCTCTTTCCTTTTATTTTGCTTTGTTAATCTTCATGCTGGTGAAGGTTAAGCAAGCGATGGCTGTAAAAACGGATGCAGTGTAATCATTGACTTGGGGTGCAGCCAGCAGGACATTATGCAAGCTGCTCTGTGTTGAGCTTGAAGTGACTGTGATCTTGAACAAAAGACATCACACTCTCTTGGGAGGAGAGAGAATTCAGTCTTTTCTTTCCTCTTGGCTCAAATCTTCTTACCAAAGTTGCCAGTTCAGCTTTGGTTTGTGAACTAAATCCTTACAGAAGTGATCTGAAGCCATCTAATTCATGTCCTTTGCTCTTCATCTGGGGCTTGAACACTGGCCTGGGAACAGTACTGAAGTAGCTGTTTCCAGCCATTCAAAATTCTGACAAACTCTTGGATACGAGAAAGGAATGTTGGACAATTCATAACCTAGTCAGAAAGCTTAGCACTTCATCTCATTAAAAACCTACCTCTCCACCTTTGTCACAACAACATACAGCCACTTTCCCATACTAGAAGAAGACTCAATGGGGTCTGTTGGACATATACAGAAGCTTTTGTCTCTAAATAATTTCTTCATATCTGTCTTAGCTTGGTATTTTGCAGAGGTCATCTTTGCTCTGACAGATGATCAGTGATGGATATGGAATGATTCTGATGGCCTTGGTCCTATTCCTAGTGGATGGATATCAGCCAGCCAGCACAGTTAAAAGCAGCTGGTATCCTCATATTAGCTGAGACACCAAAGACTTAAAGGGAAGAGTGTGAACTATACTCCCCCCCGCCGCCACCACCACACACACACATACCAAGACAGTCTCTTCGGATACATTAGTAATCAGCAAATCAAAGAGATCACTGCCCACACTGTATTTACCCTAATGAAGAGTCCTTTCCGACTAATACTGTATGTGTACTACAATTTCTACAAAACATTTTTGTTGGAATTTACCAAATCATTGAAACATGTCTTGGAGATGGTTCAATTTCTATAAAGTTCTAATGGAACCCTATCTGCCTGGTTTCCTACCAGCTCACCCACCCAGCTCCTAGGCAGACCACTGACAAAGTGAGTTGGAGACTCCAGGGCTTCCAGGATCCCTGGCTCCGGGCCAGCCAACCAAGTCAACTGCCCAAGATTTGGTGCTCCATTCTCCTCTTACAGAAGATTTTGAAATTTTTGGTTTTCATTCCAAAACTGAATGAAACCAAATTTTGAAATACCAGCATCTTCCATAAAGCAGAATTATCTTTGTCTAAACAACTCTGGTTATTAGAAAGGCAGAACATCTTAATCTTCAGAAATAGTCTTATACTTTGATCTAGCATTCATATAGCCATGTAAAAATCCTCTTTCAAGAACACTTTCTGGAGGCATATCATACATGAACATACTTGTCACCTATCCAGCACTAGTCAGCTGAGGATCTCAGAATTATTAGTAGCTCAACACCTCTCTGAGGGAGGCATTCAGATATCATCATCATCATCCCTAGAATTACAACCGAGCAAACAGATAGGGGAGATTAAGTGATTTCCCCAGGTCACATCATGTCAGAGCTCCTTACAGAAACCAGGAGCCACTGATCCCAGTTCCCTCTTCGTACTACTAGAAAACACTCAATGCCTGGATCATGAGTTGAACTTATTCTCAATGAACTCAGGGGCAAAAATCTGAATGCCAGCAGAAATAAGATAGATGTTGTCTTTTGTATTTGGAGCAAAACTTAGTCTGGTGAGGAAACAAATCTAAAACCCAAGTTCTAATCACCTGAGTGCTCTTTCTGCCAGCAACAGCCATCCCTGAAGCCAGCGTGGTGGGTCACAAGAGAAATTGCCCAGTGTACCAGGGACTTCTGGTGATGGACAGCCAGCATAGAGGCCTTAACTCACTATCCCCCTTGCTGCCAATGTAGGAGACGTAGGTGAGGGAAAGGTCATACTCAGGATGCTGCTTATGCTCTGGAGGGACTCGGCTGCCATTTCAGCCCGTTCAGGCTGTCAGTAGGTGATGTAAATGTCACAAGCCTTCTGGCTGCTCTACCTTGTATGGGGACTGGCCCAGTGCAGAGATGGCAACAAAAACCTGAAGGTATTATGGCACTTTGCATCCCATCCTACATGCACAGTGTGCTCTTGTTAGTTGGACCCGAGATTATAACCTAGAGAGAGATTAAGTAGGACAGATGGGAAGTTCCCTAACTGACCTAGAATCAGTTTTCAGATCAGTTCTTGACAAGCTTCACCCACATAACTCAAGGAGGATAGAGAGTGATGAGAGTGAACTGTTATTGATTCTTCAGTGATACCGAGGCCATTTGCTAGCAACTTCAGAGAGACGAGGAACCATTTTGCGAGTTTCACTTACACCACAGTGTCAGAAACTATAAATTCTGTGCAAATGTACAGGCTGGCAGTAATAATCATAAAGAAAGGAAATAGCAAACCATTACAAGAGATAAGAAAAAGGAAGTCATTATGCAACAGCACCTAATTTTTTTTTTTTAATGCACAGCACTGCAGATAGCAAAGGTCAGGGACAAACATTACAAAAAAATGGAATATAAAGAGAAGACTGAAAAAACTGGAATTAGCACCACTAACAGTGAGCTGAAAATTTAAGATTTTAGGTATGCGAATCAAAACCCGCTATCCCTCTCAACTCCCACTGATGTTAATGGCAATTGTGGATGTTCAGGCACATTATGCTTTTCAAGCCAGTCGATATGTATACACGTACTTACAGTGCCAGAAGTGAGTGTATTGATTATGAAGTCTTGAACTGGCATTGTGGAATCTTTGTTTCCTGCTACAGTTGATGACTTTCCTATCTGCTGGTTCAGTGCAGGTAGCCATGCTCAGGTGCTCTTAATTTCATCAGTGATTGCAGAGTCAAACAAGAGATTTAAGAGAGCTCATTAGTAGAGCTGGTTGGCATTGAAGTTTTCCTATTCAAAACCTTCTCTGCCCCAACAAAAATGCCCTTTTTTTTTCCCAGTAGAGAGATTTCCACGAGAAATGTCTCCTTTCAACAAATTTGGAGGGTCTTGGCAACTGAAAGTTTTTTTGGATTTTCAGTTTCTTGAAAGAAACATAAAAGCTTTGCTTTCATTGACATTTTTCAGCCAAGATGTCTTGCAAAAACTCAGTTAGGCTCATCACATCTATAAAAAGTTGACTGGTGTGAGAGGATGAGGAATTACAGACATACTAGGAGCCAGTTTTCCCCCCCCCGACTGACACCTGTTTTACAAAGGTCCACACACACTGATGCATGTAAACGAATGAAGCCAGGTGCTAGTGTTGGGAAAACTAGACAGAATTGGAAAAAGAAATTCTGTTAATTTAGCCTTTATTATCTTTGAATGATCAGAGTTCAGATTTTTATAAAATTTGTTCTTCAGAGTTGTCTGAACACTGTAGGTCAAATTTACAAAGCTATTTAGGCCCTGAAAATGCAGACAGGCACCTATCTTCCACTGAAGTTAAGCAGAAGTTGGACATCACACAGAATGCCTAGTGCTTTTAAATGGTTTGGTCACTCCTCCTGGAGTTGCAAAGCCTCATTTTTTTGTTTCAGCTTGTGTTTTTCTCCCAGAACAATAAAACCACTCGAGAGGACATGTACTTAAATCAGCCCCCTCCTCTTCTCTGCTAGGCCTAAATATAACATGAAGGTGCTTTTGTAAATCTCACCAGGTACCTATCTTCAGCTTCAAGTATCTTCACAACATTGTAAATCTGGCCTTTTACACAAATATTTCAGTCTATAGTTTCAGCCAGAACTATTTGCTTCTATGTTGTGTTTGTCTTTTTTGCTCTTAATTACTAGTTATTCTTCGTGTAGGCAAGGTCACCTAAGTCACATGGTACTGTTCCTGTTTTCTACCTGCATGACACACTTATAAACAGGAAGGAAGTCAAAGGTTTTAAGACATCCATGTAAAAACACTTCTACCACGTAGGACCATAGCATATATTTGCATTGTTTCAGATACTTTTCACCCTGCTAACACTCTTGCAAATAAAAACCATGTCCCTCACATGAATATTAGCAGAAAGCTGTTCAAAAAGGATTACAAATATTGATGCTAATTTGCAGGTTTTCTTTGAATGACCATACAAAAATGATTTTGGAAATATTTGGCCAACTTTATTCTCAAAACACAATCAACTCCCACTGTTCTGAGTGTCACCTATTATGCAGGTGCTTAAAGGGGAGGTGGGTTCTTTTTAAATCTGGATCCAATTGTGGGAGCACTTTTGAAAGTCTGGCCACCAGTAGAAAATAGGGTTTCTCAAATTTCTTAGTGTGGACCACGCTACTACAGAGATTCTCATAGATCACATCATGATAGCACTGAGTACCTCCTCTCTTGCCTGAAACCCCACATTCCTGAGGCCACTACAGCAACTGGTGCAATGGAAAAATATTAAGAAAGTAATAGGTTCTCACTGTCAACACCACATGCTCAGCTAGTTTATGGACCACCAGTAAGTGTTTGACAGTCTATAAATTACTCCACAGATTACAGTTTGCTGCAAGGCTCAGGTCTTGGCAGGTAACTGAGTTTAAACTGCTTTGGCCATTCTTAATTATGCACAAGAATTCCATTACTGATTTTACATCTAGCCCAGCTCACACAAAAAACAGGTCGGAAAAAAATGTGCAGTTCCCCTTCTAATAGTGCTTTTGCTTCCATCTCTCTTTTCAGATGAAATCCTTTGCATCTAACAGTCACCCTTACAAAGGCACCTGTAATAAGACAACTCCAATGTCATCAAAGCATAGGTCTCCTTGAGTAGGCAGAGCTAATACATCACCGAGAAAAATCCTTTTGATGATTTAGAGTCCAAAGACAATACAGACACCCAGAAACTGGCATAGTGAGGACATTTTAACAATACCATTGGGAAAAGGAAGCAGGGGCCTAAAACCTACTCCAATATTTTAACTTTATTTTCACCTTGATAGACAAGGTGTTTGATTTCATAGCTTCAAAACCAAATGTGCCTGTTTTGCTTCCTGACTTAGTGGTAGTGATGAGGCAGTGACTCAAGGGAGATGGGGATTAAAATGTTATCTTGTATGGAAAATGTTTATCTTGCCTCAAAGAGAAAAGGGACATGGCTTGAGTAATATTATTGTTTCTATGGAGTCAGAGGTATACATGGCAATTTAGAATAGCAAGAGTGATCATCCCCAGTTTGTGTTCCCATAGCATGGATTTAGAAATGAATGGAAAGGCTTAATGGGTAATGCTGAATCACAGCTAGCTCATTAACAGATAAATAGCTCAGTGTTTACATGTATGGAAAGGAGAACAGAAGGTAGGGTGACCAGATGTCGTGATTTTCTAGGAACAGTGACAATTTTGGGGTCTTTTTCTTATATAGGCTCCTGTTATACCCCACTCCATCCCAATTTTTCATGTTTGCTATCTGGTCACCCTAACAGAAGGTGACAGTTGGGGTTTGGCAGTTAGGAGTCTACACTCCTTCCCTTAGGCCCTGATTACCTGTTGTTCAAGCAGCCATAAACCTGGACAGTCTAGCCACCAAAAATAACACTGGTGGAAGGGAATTCCCAGGAGGCAGAGAGTCACCATAGAAACTCCATCCCCTCTGTAATGGGGTTTACTCACCACTTGGACCATGCCCTCCTGATTGCTCTGGGAATTAGCTCCTTCCACGTCAAAAGCCAGTTCTGTCACTTGTTCATGCCCCCTGGTGCCTCTCTTTGCCTGCAACTTGTCTGCAACTCTTTGTGGCTTGGCCCTGGAGTCAGGTCACTGTGTCTTTTCCCTTTCCAGCACTTATCAAAACCTCCACACCCCTACCTAAAGCTGCCTAGCCTTCAAGCAGGACAAAGAAAAAAAAGCCTGAAATTTCAAGGAATAGTTTACAATCTTAACACAACTCTCAGTACACCACACATGATGCACTGTGGCTGGAAACAGTGATTTCATGAAATCCATGAAAAATGTCTATGATTTCATGATTTTTTCCCTTCTTTTTGTGTTGACTCTTGCTGGATTCGTGAATTCACGGTTAGGTTCATGAAATCAACTGGTAAGTTTCCAGGTTGATACATTGGAGAGGAAAAATGAGTAAACACTTTGTTGACCCAACTGGAGTTGGACTGACACTAGGCCTCCCACCCTAGTGCCATTATTTGATAATGATTTAGGGAAAATACATTTTTTGAAAAGGCTCACCCACAGCACATGGACAGATTAAAACACTGATATTCTTTTTTCATAATTACATTTGTATTACAGAAGTTTTTATGTAGGATACATGTTGAGAGGAGGAAGTAAAGATTATATGGTTTGAATTTGAGTAGAGATGTAGCATTTCAGAATTTTTCCTTATATTTGCATCCTCAGCACCTCCTGTTTGAGCTCTGAGGGGATTTTTATGGGAAAAGAGTGATCCATTATGACCTTGTTACATTTCATTCCTCATCACTGAATTGCAAAGCCTGTATTTGGTCAGTCTTGCTCATCTATTCAAGGCATCTCAATTTGTACTGTATACCTCAGCTGTACACTCCCTTCCAAGAGAACACACCCTTCCTCTAGCTAAATTCAGCCCTTCATACCCCTGTCCCTTTCCCTGGTCACTGACAAATTGAACAAAATATGCCTGCCTAGAATGTGGGACTTAATTATATACCTCACAGCATCCCAAACTGTTAGTCCTTCTTACCAAATAGAATACCAAGAAGTGACCCACGAGGGCTAAAAAACCCCAACCCATTTCTATACATGTCCAATCAGTATCTCCAGCAACCAGTGAGGCTTTTGGTCAAGCTGACATTCCTATTGATTGCTAACAGTTTGATTCCTTCTTTGCATACTCTCAAAAGATACAAGAGCTGAAACCTCACCCCGATCTTAACCTCACACATTTTAAACAGCATGATTGGACCATTTCAATCTTATTATATGATGGATCAGCTACTGAAGCACAGAATCAGGCAGAAATATAGGCGTTTCCTTTAGAAAATAATCTGTGGCAAAACTGAAAAGACACCAATCAACCTTTCCTTGGCTTTCTTTCTCTTCATTAGAAATGCTGCCTCTTTTCTTTAAAGAAATAAGCACAACACTGAAAGCAAGGCTTTTCTTAGCTGTTGTAATCTCAGCTCTGGTATTGACTAGTCATGTGACTTTTGGCCTTTCCCTTCCTCTCCAAGTGTTAACCTTCCCCATTAGTAAACTGCCAATTTTATTACCAGACCTACAGCAAAAGGATGTTGCAAGATGTAAATAATTCTTGTCCATACATGAACATGTAAAATGAACATGTAAAATGTAAAGTATGTTAGTTCTTTATCTAAACAATTAAGAAGTACAGTAGACAGAGTACCTAGTTTAGGATATCATACCTTCTTTTTGCTTGGTTTTATGTAAACCTATGGTAATCTCATCTTCATTTATATGGAGGCCAATATTAGATTAGTATCACACATGAACTGTTTTCACCATGCTTCATGAGTTTCCTTTTGCACTTTGGTAACCTTTTAAGTTCCAAACTACATTGTGCGTGTTGACAGAACAAAATTAGTCCACCTGAGGGAATGTAGCAATTTAGAGGACATCTGTAAGAGATAATTTCCACTTCTAATGCATTAACCTATTCTGCAGAATGTGATACGAAGTTTAGTAGGTCTACAAGTTCAGAATTGCCAAGGTGTTTTTTTATATAAATAGATTATTAGTCTGAGGAGTAAAGCTTTGTTTTCCTTGGTGCTCTGATATAGACTGCACATAACTAATGTACATCTGCAGATGCATCATCAAAAATCCTTACAAAATGGACCTTAATTTGTATAAAAAAAGGATTTTCATAACTGAATTTGTATCTCAGCTGCTACGGTGATTTGTAGATACCTGGCTTGATGTAACCAATTGGAAGCATTTAACTACAAATCTGAGGAAAGACACAAATTAGTGCTAGACAGGGCTGCTTAGGGGATTCAGAAAATACATATGTAAGAACGTCTGGTGCAAAACATCTGCAGACACCGAGTTGAAGTTTATGGTTGAAAATCATGACATCAACAACTTATAAATTTTACATGCATTACCTTGTTTAGTAATTATGCATGAAAATGAACAATAAACGTAATAGATCTATAGAATACATATTAAAATACGATATCATTGCTTATTAAATTCTGTTTAAATCCACCTTCATGATATTCTATTTAAAATATGTTTGGGTGACACCTTCTGGTAGAAATCAGCACTATGCTCCATTTGTAATACTAGTTCAAGAATGTACACACTGAAGAGCTAGGAGATTTAAGTTATACCCACTGTCCATTTGTCTACCCAGATTCCAGGGTATAAGTCTACAGTGTGCTAACTTGTTTCAGAGCCCCTTAGTGTGACAAGATATGGGGCAACTGAATTAGGAGAACAGCAAGTTCCAAAGACCTGTTAGATTAGATCATCAGGTCCACTTTCCTGGATGATCAGGATTTAGGGCCAAATTCAGAACTTGTATAAGATGATGTGACAGATTTCTTTATACTAACACAGAGATCATCTGCATACAAATTTGTACTCAGTTAAATGGATTTAGTTGGTCTTCATAGGAGTTTGCACCAGTTGTTCTTATCTCAGTTTAAGTGTGATTTATTTCTGTTCCTTAAAGCTTCTTCCTAATCAACCTAAGCTAAAATGAAACAAGTCTGCTTTAAGCAGAAACGAGCATTTTGCTAACTTAATAACTGTTGATACAGACTAACACAGCTACCACTCTGCAACCTGTCACCCTGGAGTCTGTGTAGACAAATCAACAGTTGATATAACTTAAATCACCTAGTTCTTCAGTGTGCACGTAATAACCCCTTGATTTCCTTACACCTATTTATGCACTCTGCCCATATGTAAAGGTGTCTAGTCAATGTAACAAGTCTTTTACCATTTTGCATATCACTTCTGAATTTGCCTATAATAGCTTGACAGATGACATCAATTCTTAAATGGACACCACATATGATTCTAGCTGAGAGGCACTGTTTTGTCCTGCCTCCCCCATCCTTCTGGGTAATCATTTATACAAGTTTTAGTAATGCAGACTGTCAATTTGAGTTTGGTAACTAAATTACACTTTTATAAACTTTCTGTGTTTTGTTATTTGAATGCTCTGGTTTTCCATTTAGATTGCAAGGGTATATTCTGCCTTTATTTCCCGCCTCTCATGCGGGCCCAGTAAGTCTTTTTTTGGTTTGTATCATAGAAAATTATTTGAATTACTTACCTAGAAAAGCAGAAGGTAAGCAGTTGCTAGGTGGAGGGTTGGAATGTGGCCACCCTGCAGACCCAGTTTTGAGACCCCTGGGTTGTGCCATGTTCAGAGCACAGATTTAAGTACCTGTAGATCAGGAGTGGCCTGTCAAACCTGCTGGGGAAAAAACAGTTGTATATCAAAATGAAACAGTAGGGAAGATATGTGGAAAAGATCCCCCTCTATGGGAGAAAACTAGAGGAATTTGGAAAATGTGGTGCTCTCAGAAAATGGTGCTCATGAATGAGAAGCTACAGGTGAAAAACAAATATTTCAGGACAGTGGTTTTTTTCTTTGACCTGAACCTATGGAGTTAAACTAAGAAACTTGGGTTCACTGGAAAAATATGGATAACTGGTTTTCATTTCATCCTCTCTCTCTCAAAGAATTAAAGGTGATGTGCACCCAACAGATCCTATTTGAGATGTTGTTCAATAGACAAACTTATCTCTTACCTCCCATCAATCCAAATTGAGCTCAGTTATGTTTCGCTCTGGATTTGCACAAGTTTTAACTTTGAGCAGAATTTCAGCCTCTGTCTTTAGAATAAAGTGTGAATGCAAAGCTCACATAACTGGTGTTCCCTAAAGGTCCCATGGGATTTTTTAGAGCAGTGGGGTTGTTCAGTCTACGTGTGCCAGCCAAAGGTTTTAATTTGCATGACTACATTTTGCCCAACTAAAGGTCCTGAAATTTCACATGAATATGGCTTCTTCCAGAACTTTGATTTAGTTTTACTATCTGTACTGTTAAACAGCTGCTTCATTATACCCCAGATGTGGCTGCATTTTAGTGCTGGGTGAAGTAATTCCTGTGTTTATACATACAGTGAATGGGATGAATAGTCCTACATAAATATACTATTTTTATTAATTGCTAAGCAATTTGTCTACTTCACCACCAACTTTCCCTGATGTAAAATCTGCAGCTGTGCCAAGTAAAGTCATAAAACTGCCACTCCCTCCTCCTGAAAGTCATTCTTTACAAACTCTTGTTTAAAGTAGAAACCAAACAATTGTTTTCTTGTTAATGTAATACAGCTATATTATAACAACCTGTATCTGATATACAAGACTTATACATTCATGTTAACAGATGTTTGAGAAGGGAGTAATTTATTTGTTTATGAGCCAGGAGCTCTTGCTCTAAATTTAGTTATATATTTATTTTTAAGTACATCTTTTCCCTCCTGAAAATATTTACTAGAGAAAGGGCTAAATTGATCCCTCATGTAAATCCACTGAAGCCAATAGCATTTACATCAGGGATGAATTTGACCCAATATGGCTTATTTATATTGGTTTAAAAGAATGAGTATAAAACCATGTTTCCCATCTTCCCCTTTCTGAAGAGGCTTGGTCTATACCAAATAATAAAACTGATTAGACATGGTAGCTTTTGGAGTTTGTACTGAACTTCTCCAGTTATTTGAGGATATGTTTTCATATGTTTAGCTTTTACTTTTGGATAAAGGGATTACACTGCGAATAATGTCTGACAACTACTGCGTACATTTTATTTGCTTTGTAACATCTGTTGAAGATGTTGAAGATCAAAACTAATAAAAAGAAAATTTAAGAAAAACAAGACTCAACTATGTACAAAATTAGAAAGCTTGCCCCTTTACTTGAAGACAAATGTTTCCATATAAAAAAAGAGAAGACTGAAGGGGGTGGGGGAGAGGAGAATCCTATACTGCTTAGATAGCAGATGCCGTTTGGACATCTGAAGTGGCACAATTCCAGTCACACACAATAATTTGCATTAGTGATGCCAACAGAAAATATGGAATGTGGAAAGAAAACAATCAATGGAAAAGAACAAGGAGTAAAATCAATACGTAACTGAACTGAAATGGAATTTTTAAAAGGATGCCAAAAAGTACAGGGGGGGGGGAGGGAAGCAGAGGAAAGGTTTTGCCGGTGAGGTAATAAGAAAATAGAAAGAAATTGAAAAGTGCTGCCGTGGATGAGACTTTTCTTGGGCATGTTTTTACTCTCTTTAAACAAATCTTACATTTGCAAAGAATTTGGGTGGCCCTTGAGTCTCCTTTCTTATTCTTTGAACACTGACATATGGAACATGTGTCTTTGGGGGTCTTTGTGGAAAACTACACACACAACAGATGGAGCTACTTGTTTATTGACAAGAACACGTTAATAACTTACAGTATTGCAGAGATTAGCTTTTGTTTAAACTATTTCCTCCTTGAGAGGAGCAGCTCATTGAATGATTCCAGGACCACAAAAACTACCACCTTTCTTGAAAAAACCCCCAAACACCTTGCCAGCGGTTCTCACCCTTGTCCTTCCCCATAATTGGTTTACCTTTTATTATTTGATAAAATATTTATCCTCACATCCAGTATAAATGTCTTTGGTCAGCCATGTTGCATTATTGCTTGGAATCAGGGTACCCTTGGGATCAATGGCTGAACTCCCCCGCTAGCCCAGATTGGAGAGAGAATTTAGGCACACGTTTTAGTGCTTTTCTATAGAGGGATATTTTCTATAGAGGGATATTTAGCACGTTTTAGTGCTTTTCTATAGAGGGATATTTTCTATAGAGGGATATTCTATAGAGGGATATTTTCCTGAATTGGAGCAGAACCCAACTGAGGGGAAACATTTCAGTGAGAGAAAACATGTCTTAGGGTCACCAGAATATATAGTACACTGTTGGACACTCCTGTGCTATCCAACAATCATTGACACATTACAGTGAAGATTCCTTATTTAAAAATCACATAACAATGTAGTAACTTGATGCTCCTAAGACTATTTACATTCCATCCTTTCTGCAGCAATGCTCTGATTGGGGGAGAGAAACATGCCATGCCATGTTTCATTGACAGTCTGTTTCTCCCTAATGGGTGATAAAGCGTGAACCAATTTAAAAAACAAAAACAAGTTCCCACCCAAAAAACCCCAATACCCCCCAGGTTATCCTTAATGCCCAAAGTTGGGAAAGATATGGTAGGACCAACTCCCTTTTTAAAAAAAGTGTTCTTGAAATGGAGTTAGGTATCTCCTATCTGTCACTGCTGGAGCAAGTCAGTTTCCTATATTTACATTAGTATAGCCACAACATAACAAATACCCTGACATATTTAAACCAAAGAGCAAATTTTATGTTTGATAAAAACTGAGTGGGGGAAACAAACACTATGTAATAGCTCTAGCAATTGGTTGGATGAATCCTAAGTGGAGATCTCATTTTTTAAAAAAACCCAAACCCCCAACCAACAGTTATTCATTGTTCTTTGGGTGATTACAAGTACCCACAGTTTATTTTAGGTTACTGTCTTGATTTTTGGACAGTGTAGGCATATCTTAAAGATGGAGGTATCTCATTGTTGAATCCACATTGGAAAGAATATAAAATGCTGACCAGATTGTAATGAGAGAGAGAAGGGGAAGGGATTAAAATATTTTTAAAATAGCGTGTTATATTCTTTCATCCACTCCTTAATGGGTCTCTTCTATTTTTCATTAAAAGCTTTGGGGGACAGGGACTTTTCTTACTGATATGACTTAACACATTTTGGGTGTGGAATAAACATAGCTACATTTAAATGAGCAGTAAGAGAACTGGCATCAGCTGGGTCATTTCTGATTAGAGCTGGCCAAAAAATGTGTCTAATGGTTTGATTTATATCAGTGTGATAGCAGGATTGGGATCACTGAGTAAAATTAAGTTATTGGTGCAGAAAGAGCTACCACCATGGGACAGTTCAAACTAAAAGAAGAGCCACTGGACAAACGTGAAGAAGGATTTTTTCCCTTAATCACAATACTAGCCAGCTCTAGTGATTAGTCATTAGAAGATTTCCATAAAGGAAGACACCTCTTTTCCAACATGGCTTAGAATAAGCTATAAAAGAAGCTGATAGAAATGCTTTGGTAAATGAATGTAACACTGGCTTTGGAAAGATTTTGTAACATTTGCTAATCACAAAAATGATACATTAGAGTCTAAGGGATTTCTGATGAAAAACATCACCTTCCTTAGAAGGTACCCCTCTGCACAAAACAGCACCTACCTTTTCCATTTTCTGGCCTGTTGTAATTCCTGTGCAGAACACTCAAATCAATGGCATTGCCTAGGCAGAGAATCTCTGAACACAGTCAAATCCTGTCCTGAGGAGGCTACCATCTGCAAAGCAGTTATTGATAAAATAAAATGCAGAGGTAGCATTAAGCTGGAAAGCTGGAGAGGAGAAAAATCTGTAAATGATGGTGTGAAGTTGGGGTAAGGTTTTATGTAGAGTTAGTTGGGATTTTTCCAGAAAGTTTGCCTTAAAACCCTCAAAATACTTGAGAAAAATATTTGAAAAACTGCTCTTTAGGAAATTTATGATAAACAAAGAATTTCTAATCGTTTGCCAAAATAAATCACCACCATCATTGAACTGGACATTGATTTTTTTTTTTGTTTGTCAAAAGCTGATAAATTGAAATAATGGATAACAATTTCTATAATGATTATCTGGGGCAAAAAAATTATAAAACCACCACCAAAAAGGGTCTGTTTTGAACTAGGCTGAAGAGAAACAATTTCAATCCCCTCCACCCCCCTTTCTCACTTGCTTAACAGGATTTGAAATGGCTACACCACTGACTGGCAAATCTCAAATGAAAAACCAATAAAGCCTCAAATACACCGTGTGTGTGTTCTGGACATCATAGATAAAATGGATGTTACAGCAGTGTTTAAGAAAATGATAGCATTGGAAAAAAATGAACTTAAAAAAAAATCCCTTCATTAGTAAAGCTAGGTGCCTTTGTTGAACCCAGAAGTAGCCCAATCATGGCTACAGAATCTGCAAATATGTTTACATTGTTTATTTTCACTTTTTTGTTAAAATAACAAGCTTTCCAATGATCTCTAGCTACCATGAGCCCAGCTTTACAGAGGTGAGAGTGAGTCAGAAACAAGCCTCTAAAAACTACACAATATAGCCTTTCTATATCTGAGTATATCACTGTTTTAGAATCCATTATCTTGAGTCTGTCCAGGACTAAATGCAAATCTTGAATCCCTTTGGGAATCTCTCTATATGAAATCTCCCATTTCAAGTTTTGCAAGCTGCAATTTATTATTGGACCTTACATTTGGACATTTTTATGAAGAGAGACATGACCATGGGTGTAGGACCAAGTTGTGCTGATAATGGGCCTCAGGCAGGTGTACCTTTGAGGATAAAACATTTTGTGTCTGGTTGATCAAAAGTGACAGCTGTTTGAAGATGCTCAGAGGGTTGGATAAATTCCAAAAGAGACAGATTAATGGGCTGAAGGCCAGGTGAGATAGTCATTGGTGCAAGACAACTAAAATTTATCACACGGGTCTCACCGCCACATATCTACATCTATGAAGTGGTAAAGATATTTGATCATTCTGTGTCACACTGTTTGTGAATCTGGAGGAAGAAAGGAATATCAAACAAGCTCTCTTTTAAGCATGTTCCACACTGACAAATTATTAGCATGTTGTGTTATTTTCATTATATTTTGGTTTGTCTGGACTAGAAAAAGAAAAGAGCTTATGTTTGTAATTAATAAAGGCATTTCTAAGTTGATTTATTATAGAGTGATTATTATTGGGAAAAAAAAAGCTATCACAGCAATCCCAAAATTCCTTAAGTGGAGGAACTGTCCTCTCTTTCATAAAAAGAAACAGCTGGCCTTGGAGAAAGCAGATAGAGGAATCTTCCACATGGCATCAAATAAAAGCAATTAGGCACTCTAGTGTTTACTGAAAAAATGATCAGCAGGGTGACTCATTCTATCAGGTTTCACTTTTCTCATGGTCAAATGCCTTTCGACACTAAGAGCTCAAATCCCAGCTGAGAATTCAGTCACAAGGGGAAATGGGGAGTCTTCTGGGTGTTACCAAGTTACTAATGCAGAAGTCCATTTCAGAAATTTGTCTTTTCAGTGATTAAGGCAGTTTCAAAAGGAAGGATGAAGAAGAGACTTTCCAAATTTTGTATTCTAATTATTCTAGTATCTCACATAGCACTAGTAAGTTCATCCTCTAATGCATCTTACTATGTGTTTGTACAGTGACTAGCACAAAAGTGGTGAGCAATCACGGTCTTGGTTGGGGCACTAGGGAAGCATTACTATTAGTAGCTATTGTAATACAGATAATATTGCACAAAAAGGGCAAGGATGTTACAAAATAAAAATGGAAAGCTTTTTCCTCAGGCCTTAAATTTGGCGGTAGTACCTTTCTGGAACTGAAGCTACTTATTCTAATACCCTCTAGTTTTTCATTTGACTGAGCAAATTATTATTTTTTTTAGAACTTTTCGTAAAACTTTAGTGTCCTGACCAATTTAACAGGGAAAGGATTTGCGAACCATCCAACTCCTTTTCTTTTCACCACAACACTTTAGGAGACTGTCACAGGATACACTCACCACTGGGGCACCTCCTCTTGGCTGCTCTGGGGATTAGCTCCTTCCAGGTCCAGTGCCCCCACTTCTATCACTTGTCCACAGGCCCTGCTGCCTCTCTCTGATCCAGGAAGCTCTCTCTTTATGGCATGGCCCTCCAGCTAGGTCACTGTTTTCTCCCCCTTTTGCAGGTACCAAAGTCTCTCCCTCTAAAATGGCAGTCTTCTTCCACAGCCCAGGCCTCCTCTACTCAGTCCAGGGACTCTACATCTAGCAATTGTGGTTTGCTTGCTCCCATAATCTGTTGCTGTTTCCCTGAACTCCTTCCTACAGCCTCCGGCTCCCACCTTTCTGAGGTTTACCAGACCAAACTCCCTTGCTCCAGGAAGTAATTGCGGACTACTCAAGTGTCAATTTCATAGTCCCAAACGTACCTCCCTTCTCCCAGGGTATCACTAGCCTGTTTCCCCTGCAGTCTCTTTCTGCTGCCAACTTCCTGATTTTATACTAGCCCTGTTTGTTCCTTCTCAACTGGGCTCCATCATCAACCTACCTTTTAATTCCTGGCTGTCCCCTAGGTGTATCTCTATATTCCCCATTTATGAGGCACGTCCCTGACGTCGGTGAGTCTGGGAACTTTCCAGAAAAACAATGCATGTTGGGATCCTATAAGTTCCTCTTCCTGGCACCAAAGTTGAGACTAAAACTCTATGGTCTCCCAACTGCCTCAGTTCCTTCCTTTTGATAGTGTAGGTCGTTTTCAGGTATTTAGATTATTTTAGGCACTTTCTATGCTGTTAGAGTTCAGATTCAAGACCGTATGTAGATCAGTTGTGAAGTATCATGTTAGATGCCCAAAATCTAAAGAAAGAAACCACTTAAATCCAGTCTTTTATATTCCTCTTCCCCCCCACCCCCCAAAGTTTTCACACCTACTTGCTGTCTGAAGTACCCCAAGGCAGGCCATTTTGCAGATAACTGTTTTGTGCAGCAGGCACTTAATCTATAAACACTCGCTTCCCATGACTTGGCACAGCCCAATTGTGAAACAATGGGTGACTGACCCAGGAGTCCCTGGTAACAACTGGCAGAGAGTCCAGGAGGCACAGAGTTTTACAGGGATCTCCTGGGTGGGCTGTATGCATATTAATTCATGGAAGGGTGGCATGAGAGGTCTGCCATGAGCCAGTAGCCCACTGGTCATTAGAATTAGTGAAATATGTGCAGATAGTATTTACTTACTTACTTATTTAAGGAGTTAAATTTTAGTATAGAGGATCTTGGCATTTAGGCAGGTCATCAGATCCTTTCAAGCAGGAGGCAGCAGACACCTATCTCTGTCTGGTCATTTGTATGTTGTATGCCTCACAAGGTAAACCTATTTGCATACTGAACTACAGACAAAAGATGACATTGTGAGATCAACAAAAGGAAATTTACAGGATGAAACAAAAAGCAGGGACTTTCCTGTTCACCACCAAGACAAAGGATTGTTAGGGTATTTCTGAGGGTACAAGGAAACACAGAATCCTTCACCTAGGAGGCAAAGTGGACCATTTATCTATTGTGGGAGAAGAGGGTCGCAGCCAAACGTAGCTGTAAAATGCTATAAGATTCAAAATGAGCAATAGTCTACAACCATGACAATATTTAGTTAATTAAGACTAGGCTCTAGGATGCCTGTTACAATTTTGTTTTATATGTAACCATGTTGCCAATACCTCTAAATTAGAGGCGGGTAAACTTTTGGGCCTGAGGGCCACATCGGGCTTGCAAAACTGTATGGAGGGTTGAGTAGGAAAAGCTGTGTCTCCAAAAACAGCCTGGCTCCACCCCCTATCTGCCACCTCCCACTTCCTCCCCCCGACGTTCCCCCTGAGAACTCCCAACCCATCCACCACCACCCCAGCTTTTTGTCTCCTAACTGCCCCCTTCTGAACTCCCCCCGACCCTAACCATGCTCCCAGGACTCCACCCCCTATCCAAACTGCCCCCCGCTCCCTAGCCCCTGATTGCCCTGCCCCCTATCCACACCCCCAACAGGCCATTTGGGACCCCCACACTTATCCAACTCCCCCCCATCCCCTGACTGCCTCCCCCACCCCACCCAGAGAACCTCTGCCCCATCCACCCGCTCATGGAGGACATCTTAACTTTGATACTTGGAAAGATATTGGAACAAACTATTAAACAGTCAAGTTGTAAGTGCTTAGAAGATAACAGGTTTAATAAGGAATAGCCAGCATGGATTTGTCCAGAACAAATCATGCCATGCCAAACTAATTTCCTTCTTTGGTACGGTTACTGCTCTAGTGGATAAGGGGGAAGCAGTCTGTGATCATCTTGATTTTATTATAGCTTTCGACACTGTTCCACAAGACACTCTCATAAGCAAACCAGGGAAATGCAGTCTAGAAGAAATTGCTGTAAGAAAGGTGTACAACTGGTTGAAAGACAATACTCAAAGAGTAGTTATCAATGGTTTGCTGTCAAACTGGGAAAATATATCTACTAGGGGTCCCACAGGAGTCAGTCTGTCTGGTACTATTCAATAATTTCATTAATGACTTGGATAATGGAGTGAAGAATATGCTTATAAAATGTTCAGGGGACAGCAAGCTGGGAAGGGTTGCTAGTACTTTAGAGGACAGGCTTAGAATTCAAAACAAGTCTGAGAAATTGGAGAATTGGTCTGAAATCAACAAAATGAATTTCAATAAAGACAAAAGCAAAGCACTACACTTAGAAAGGAAAAATCAAATGCATAACTATCAAAAAGGGACTAGCTGGTGGAGTGGTAATACAGCTGAAAAGGATATGGGAGTTATAGTGGATCACAAATTGAATACGAGTCAACAAAGTGATGCAGTTGCAAAACAGGCTAATATTCTGGAGTGTTTATGTAAGAAATGGGAAGTAATTTTCAGCTCTACTCAGCACTGGTGAGGCCCCATCTGGAGTACTGTGTTCAGTTCTGGGAGCCACACTTCGGAAAAGATCAGGACAAGGTGAAGAGAGAGTGTGCGCAGAGGAGAACTATAAAAAGTTTAGAAAACCTGAATTATGAGGAAAAGTTAAAAATAAACTGGGCATGTTTAGTTTTGAGAAAGCAGACAGAGGGGGGGCCTAGTAACAGTTGGCAGCTGTTTTAGAGATGTTAAAAAGTAGACTGATCAATTGTTCTTCACACCCACTGAAGGTAGGACAAGAAGGTGGCTTAATCTGCAGCAAGGGAGGCTTAGGTTGAATATTAGGAAAAACTTTCTAACTATAAGGGCAATTAAGCTCTGGAATAGACTTCCAAGAAAGGTTGTGGAATCCTCATCTTTGGAGGCTTTTTTAAAGAACAAATGCCAGTCATGGTTGGTCTCTGTTTACTTGGTACTGTTGCAGTGCAGGTGGCCTTTATGGGTGTGTGGGTATGTGTATTGTCCAATGTATGTACATATGAATAATCATACTGGGATGAAAAAACTGCACCATTAGCCCTTTTGAGAGAAGAGGAGTAATCAACGGCACTTCTGCCATTTTCCCCTTTTCCCATCTTCAAAAGATGACAACTCCAGCAGCACAGAAAGCTCTTGAAAGACATGAGAGGATTTGTGAAGTACTGTATTAAAATACAGAAAAGAACACTTACTGAATCACCCACCACACTTCCTCCAGTACCTGATTTTTACTTGGAGATTTCTGCTCCAACTCTTCAAACCAAGCCACACCCAGATTAGCTAGTGACATCTGGCAAGATCACAGCCCAAGAAGGTGTGGCTTGTTGGACAATATTGGAGTAAGGGGTCTGTGGCACAGAAAAAAATTCAGTACCGTAGTTATGTGTCCACGTAATCTGTTAATGGACCTCAACTCCTCTAGGGAGTATCACAGATTCATATGATGTTCCTGAATACTACATTTTACATTTATATCTCAGATTTAGCTGATGTGAAAAAAAACTGTAGCCAGCTACTCCCTGATAATATAAATGGCTGCCGATTAGTGGAAGTTATTTCAAATAAAGTCAGAATGAGTTTCCATGTGGAATATTTTCTCTGGATCTGCTTTTTTCCAGTAGATTGGTTTGTGTTTATGATTCCACCCATGTCTGGTCAGGCTTCCTTCCACCTGAATGTAGACATTTAGATCTTTCAGCAGGATGACATGCTATCAGTCAGGCTAAAGTTAGGGTCAATACTTCTATCTGATGTGTATATGCAGAATACTTAGTAACATCAAAATTCAGGATATAACATGGATCTCACGGTTATGTGGGCCTAAATGGTCAGTTAAATGTTTTATTTGAATTCAAGCTAGTTAGGAATTTTCCATTAGAACAATTTTTCAACTGAAAATGCAGTTGAGCAAAATTTTACTGATGTGTCAAGTTTGATTTTCTGTCTGGGAAAAAAAGAAGAAATATTTACATTTAGGGTTGGTTTGGCCTAAATCAAAATTTGGTGTAGAGCTGACCTGCAGAATTTTATTTAGAGTCAGTTCAACATTCAACTGCATTTCCCTAGTGTGGTGCATTGCCTCAGAGGCATTATAGTTCGGGACCTCACTCTTTCTTATTTGGTGCAGTCCCCGGCTGGACTGCATTTTTCCGACACAACACTGTCAAGGAAGACTAAGTGGCATCGTGCATCATAGAAGATGAAGTCCAGCCAGGGAATCTGTGCCATATGGGAGAATGGGACATCCAACAACATGAACTACCACTTCCTGTGGGCAATGTGCCATAATAGGGAATTCAATTTAATGAAAAGTAGCACTTAGAGTCAGTTCAAACAAATAAATGAAACATTTAGATTCAGGAATATTAAAGTGCTTTGTTTTGATCAAAAATGCTAAAAATGAAACTTGTCACCATTTCCAAATAAAATTAAGAGTTTTTTGTTCTCTTTTTAAAAAAAGATTTCAACGTTTTCCATATTCAAGATGAAAACATGTTAAAATAGTGGAATTTCCTGCTTGATGAAAAATTTAGATTTTTCAACTCTGCTCCAATTTGATTTGATTGAATACAAGCTCTGTAATAAAACATTGCAGTCAAATAATTTGGAAGCAAAAGAGGTGGCAGATCATCTGGGTATTACACCAGGCTTAGTCACTGGTTCATATAAGGAAAGTCATTTATCCTTATTTTACCAATGAGGAAACTGATGCAGAGAGACTAACTGTATTCATCCATTTGTGGAAAGTGCCTTCTGATCCCCAAATGAAAGGCACTACATGAGTAGTGCCTTTATTAATCTGGATGCATAAAATAATTATTCATCCAGATGGCTGATTAGATACATACCATACACATGTATATACAAAACCCATGTAAAATTAGTTTAGTAAAGACGTAGTCAGTAATTAATGTTGGTAATTTTACATGAAAGAGAGACAACTAATAGCTAAGATAGCTCTACTGCTAAATCTGATTTTCTCTGCTACGTTAGCTCAAGTGTTGAGTATTCTAGGATCTTAGGAAACAGATATCTGTTGATACCTTCCCTGAAGTGAGATGAAAAAAAGATTTGCAGCACTTGTCTGTTTGACTAGCTATGTATTTCTAACTGCTCAGAACGCAACTGCCTCTCTCAGCTTAATTTCATTACTTTAATTTTATAGATCACTATTGTATCTGAGGGCACAGCATCCTCCCTAGATATACAATATAAGTCTACTTAATAGAGATTTGGTCTAAAAAGCCTTCAAAAGAGCAAGGTGCCTATTCTACATGAGTCCTATTGTTAAACCACCATCTTTTGCTTTACCCCCAGTCTCGCTTGTTATGAACATAACATTTATATCATTTTATAGACTTCAGTGGGAACTACATGTGCTCAGCACAACAACTGGTTAGGAATTCTTCAACAAAAGAAGAATTTTTTTCCCCCACCCATCAAATGCTGATATATCAAAACTATTCATTGGAAAGAGTCAGTTTCAAGTTTCCCTGACTTAAAAACAGTTGGGAAAAAAAACTGTTTTGACATGTTCAAAGTAAAACATTTGTTTGAAATTTGATTTAATTTACAGTATGTGTTAAAGAAAAAATGTCAAAACTGAAATATTTCAGATTGACCCAAACAAATAGTTTTTTGATTTGTCATCCAAAAAAAGATTGATGTCTTGTCATGATATAGGACAAGAAAAATTCTCATGGGGTTGGAAAGCAGTTTCTGATCTATTTCTACTCAGCACCTCCAAAATTCAGAGCCCTTATTTCTTCAGATTTCTATGTATGGATTTGGGTGAATAGTGTTTGGCACAAGTTCAAACACGTGGTCCTAATGACTAATTTCTTTGCCTTATGACATTGTCTGACTGCTCCCACTAGTCCTTTCTCAACTGCTTTCTATACAAAGCATTCTCTCTCCTTGCCCCCTCAAATTTCACATAGCTTTGTTCTATGCACCTTCTTATTCGTGCTCTACATAAAATATTAGCCTAGATCTAATTGGCACAAATATTTATTTTAACGCTCGTTCTTCCTTTCCCTTTCCTTCCCCATGTCTGTGATTTTTATTTGTCTAATCTAGGGCCTGCTATTGCCCACATCTTCTCCCAAGCATGGAGTTTACCACCATAAGTAGACTCACTGAAGTCAAATGGTCATTGAGACATTATTATGACACCACAGCACAAGACCCAGGGGTACCCAAAAAAGTTAATAGGCAACAGATTTAAAAACCAAAATAAAGTACTTTTTCAAACAACACAATCAACTTGTGGCACTAGTTGCCAGGGGATGTTGAGAAGGCCAAAAAAGAACAGAGTTCTAAAAAGAACTAGATAAGTTCATGGATGATATGTCCATTAGTGGCTATTAGCCAAGACGGTCAGGAATGCAACTCCATGCTCCAGATGTCCCAAAACCACTGACAGCCAGGAGCTGGAACTGGATAGAGGGTTGATCACTTGCTAATTGCCCTCTTTTGTTCATTCCCTTTGAAAACATGTGACACTGGTCACTGTCCAGAGGAGATACAGGGCTAGATGGGCCATCCATCTTGCTCTGATAATTCTTTATAACCCTCTTTTCGGTCTGATTTACAGATTGGTATATGCCATGGACATGTCTTTATTTTAGTACAGGGCTATCTGGACTATTGTCAGAGACGTCCCCAGAGTACATGGAAGTAAAATGTGCTATCATGGTCATTTTTTATAAAGTGACCAAAAAAAAAAAAATCAGTAAGAGGAATGATGACTTACTTGGCAATCAGTGAAGGTTTTGGTGTTTTATTTTTGAATGCCAATTCATTCAAGGACTCTGGCGTTCAATCCACATGGATCATATGCCACTGCTTTTATTAAAAATACAATCTCCCTGTGCAAAATTATTGCTCATTCTTGAGTAATGAAAAATATGTATAGCCAGGAGGCCTTTGATATTTGAAAATGAAAATTGATATCCAGATATTAAAGCATCAAAGTTCTCTTAATCCATTTAGAAAGCTGTTTGATTTCAGTGCCAGAATGGCCACTTTGTTTAATGACTTTTTGCAACAGGTTCCAATGAGTAATAAACTTAGGTTAGCTGATCCCTCCCTCACTTCCCTCCTAACCTTGTCAATATTTCATTTAGCTTTAGGATGTAACCAATTAATGAACATGGAGACCCTCAAATTACTCTGCATATTTGGTTTACCATGTTACCATGTCTTATAAAGGAAAACTGCTCATATGCACATAGAAGGATAGCCATGAGGTGGAACATATTAGAGCCCAATCCTGCACAGTTCTGTTACCAGTAATCATTACTCAAGTAAGTTGTCCTGTTGACTTCTGTGAAACTATTTGTGTGAGTAAAGACTACTTGCACAAGGAAGGGTTTCAGGACATGACTCGTGCAAAGTAAGCTTATTGTTAATGGCAAAGGTAGCTGTCAAGAACACCAAATTAATGAACCTAGGGAAAGTATTAAAAAAAGAATTAAATGTAAAAGTCATATTGCAACTGAAAAGTATTTATGGTATTTTGGGATTTGTGGTTACTTTGCTACTCAAGTCATGTTTACTCTTTCTTTCTTCATCTCCTGAACCAGATTTTTAAAGCCCAGAAGCTTTATGCTCCCAGTCATTTCAGTAGTAACAAAATTTAGATCAGGACTGTGGCAATTTTCATCTTTGCTCATTAAACAACCACAGCTGTAGAACACTTTTCATCTGATAAACCAGAACCATAGCAAACCTGTCATTCCACTAGAGTAAACAGATAGAAATAAAAGTTGAGAACTTATTTAAACAAAACAATTTTGACAAAATGTTTTGATGAAACTGCCTTTTTTCCCAGGAAGGATAAAGATCAGTTGAAATTTTCAACATGCTCTACACTGTGCAAATGAAAGAAAACACTTGGGCATTTTACAATTACATTGTGACTTACCAGAACCCTTGATAATCCACTACTACTATGCTGGATCATACTAATTATCCCCAACTAGGTATTTTAAAATTAAATTTAATCTTTGGCTCTCCGTCTTTTTTTTAAGAAACATTAACTGACATAAGATCCATTGGTTCCCCCTGTGCGTGCAGGTGTGTGTGTGTGTGTGCAGGGGTGAAGGTGCTTTCCAGATGCTCACCCAGTGCTTATTTTTTGACAGGGCTGAGGGCCCAGTACCTCTCTGCTTAACAGGTCATCCCCATCACAGTCTCCTAGTGGGACCATAGAGGAAGAGGAACAAGGACAGCAAGCACTCCATGACTCCAGATCCATGTCCCCAGATGGGCACAGGAGGGGGTGCAAGGGTTAGAGACAAAGGGGGCACAGTGTGGGGTTGGGGTGCAGAAGATGGGAAGTGTAGGGGTGAGAGATGCAGGAGGGGTGTGAAGGCCAGTGATTAATTTTTACCCTACCAGGTTAGTTGGAGAGGGAGGCAGCTACTTCTGCAAAGAAAGTCTGGCTTCCCCACCTTTGAGATCTTCTATTTAGATCCCTGCACAGATACTGTATCTTCATCAGCTCCACCATCTGCAGCAATGGTCCGTGGATATCCACGGATTTGCAGGGCTCTACTTACCTAAAAAAAAGCATGCTGTCGTCCCACCCCTATCACCTTCTCTGAAGGAAACATTATCCATGGTTTCTTTCCTTATACCATCCTACTACCTATCCTCAGCCAGTGCCATGTCTCCCAACCTCACCAACGTTAGCTAGATGATCTCATGGTGTTCCAGTACTTTGTCTGCAGGGTTTTGGTTGGATTTTTGCATCCAGGTGAATGTGCCCTGAGGCATTCCCACATCAGAATCAGCCTAGACTACATTGACCTAACTCTAATAACAGAAAACCTCCAGGAGTCCAGAAATGTATAAGTAACAGCTGGTCTAGTAGTTTTTCACACCTAACGGCACTCAAGATGGATTTCTTCAAGGAAAGGGTGTGTGACTGAGAGGAAGAAAGAGAGATATGGGGTGCTAACATGAATATTTTGTAAACTAAATAAAATATGGAGTTTAATATAAGATTTGGGCTGAGGTTCAGGTCATTTGTTTTTCTTTATTGGATTCAGCTACCCTCATAGAAAATTGTCTGGGAGAACATTTGACCTACATTGCAGAGTCAATATTTCCCAGTCAAACTGAACTTTGATGGGGAAATTGTTTTCATTTTAGCGCTATCCCTTTAAAGTTGGGCAAGAGGGATACTGACATTTTATTCACCGTTGGCCATATGTGCGGTTATGAGAAATGAGTGACTGTCACCCAAAGCATTAAAGGCATGTGGGAGTGGTACAGCGAAAGTAGCAGATGTAACAGGTATAGTACAGTTAATACTGGGAGCAAGAGAGACAAGTAAGTGAGAAGAGGAAGCCTGATCTAAAAGAGAGACTAAACTCTGAAGTGGGTCAAAGATGGAACGTTGAAATTTGAGAAGAAATGTGATTTGAAATTAAAGATAAACAGTGACATCTTAAACCATTGAGTGAAAAAGCCAAGGCTAAAGAGCTATTCATAGGATCTCTGGGACATATATTCAGGAAGGAGATGGGAAAGAGATTATAAACTAGAATTTTTAAAATGCGCTATCTTCCTTCCGAGGACATGTAACAATTTCCCCCCCCACACACACACAAAATATTTTTTACAATGCTTTCCTTACAAGCTACTAGGTGTTTAAGGTTTTATTCTATGCCTGGAACAGTCAGTGTTGCCAACTCTCAGACTTTTAATCACATGTCTAATCATGTTTTTCTTAAACCTCCAGCACCTGCTTTCATGCGAATGTGTAAGAATCTTACTTTTCATTGAAAAAAGTCTCTAGTCTTTCTGGTTCTGGAGAAAAATTTTAAACCATGACATCTAAAGGCTCCAACACTAAAAGAAATAGAAAAAAACTCCAATCATTTAAAAAACATATAATTTAAGACAATCAAGATTTTTGTGAAGGGAGAGGCTGACTCATAATTTTTAAATTCTTAGTGTTGTCAATAATGCAGTTATTCATCATACCTTGCCAGTGACGTGATTCCCAACCCCAGAAACATTTTTGGAGGAGATAGTCTATAAAAAGGAGGAGACTACAAACTAGCAAATCATGCGAGTTTCTGGAACCCTGCCCTGCAAAAATCTGCAATATGTATGAGTTCCATAGAGTGAGTTTAGCTGAGCTGTGAATTTGAAAATCTTACTATATCTTAAATAGTTTCAGCAAGTAAAATCCTAATATAAATTTGTCTGAAATACATTGGCTTGAGAGAGGTTACTCTCATGGAGTTGTCTAACAATTTTCTTTGTCTTTAAAATAATGTTTAAAATAAAGCAGGAGAATAGGTAAAATATTTAGACTATGTCAGAATATTTTCATCCACTGGGTAATTTTGTGGGCAGTTTTCCACTTGAGACACCATTTAGCTAATTTAGATGTCTTCACAATCAATGTAAAGTCAGCGCAAATTTTCTAACTGCTCTAAGTTGTGAGGGTAATTTTGTGCTTGTAATTCTTACACTTGAAAAAATGGCTCAAAAATTGACCCCACAGTGTAAAAACTATGAGTAAAATCCTGGTCTCCCTCTGTAGTCAATGGGAATTTTGCCTTTGACATCACTGGGACCAAGATGTTACCCTAAGTGCCCTTGACAACTAGTGTTCCTTGTCATTTGAAAAGGCAAAGTTATGTAACTAAGTGACAATAAAAACAATGTACAGTGTAGAAATGAATTTTCAGACCTAGCAATATTCAGGTTTCTGAAAATTTGCAATACCCACAAAAAAGGGTAACTGGGTGTAAGCAGGCCGCTGCTCACTCTCTTCAAAAATGAGGCAGGAGCCCTCTGGTGCCAACAGCAGTGTCCTTTTATTTTTCCTCTTGTGCAAACCCACCACCTATTTACAGTTCTGTACACAAGTCCCCTGGCTTGGCTGCCTTGGGGGAACAGCTAGCTCAAACAGCTAACTAGGAACAGTCACCCTGTTCTGTTGCTGTTCTCTCCCCACCCCCAGACTTCCTTCCTGCCAGGGTTTATACCCTGGCCTGGGAGGCTGCCAGGTGGTTCACATTAAGCCCCACTCACTCTGGGGCCACACCTTGCCAGCTAATTACCTCCCCTAGCTGTGGGAGCTGCTAGCAGAGGCTTTGCTAGCTGAGCTAAGAGGGAACAGGGGCAGGCTCAGCACTTTCTGGCCAGCACCCTGTTACACTGGAAAACAGGAGAAATAAGTATCACTTGTTGACATGAATTCATAACTTAGTTTCACATCTTGAAGGCCCTTCTTCTCTAATGGAATTATCAGTGTATGGGAACATAGACCTAATAAAATTCCTTTCTAGTGAAATAGAATGAAAGCCCATTTGTTCCTATGGATTGGTATGGGAAAACTTCAATTTCAGTTATAATGAATCTATTTCACTGAACAGCTTCAATATAAAACTGTCGTCACTGTAATGGGTCTGCATGGTATCTGTCCATAAACTTTCAGCTATGGTTTCATGTATGCATTTTAAAACAGACTCACTCACTAGAATGTTTTTTTTTATTTCCTTTCTTTCTTGCTGAATTTATTGCTGCACTTATCAAGATTAGAGTTAAATTCTTATGAACATCCAGAGTATAATGGCAATTTATTAGTCTTTAATCAATGTGTTAAATAAAGCAGGGCATTAGGTGCTTTAAGTCGTACGAGGTGCAGATTCCCTCTTGGAAAGAAAAAAAAAAAGATATAGAGTGAAAGCTGAATAAGTCAGGTATTAGCACAAGACAGATACATTCTAAACGAATGTTATTATGGAAAATGGCAATTAAGATTGTCTTAATTAACCTGTCATTTTGTATTTATCATCATAATGTTTGTTTTACAAAGCTTTATTAAATCTGGCTTTATGACAAGCAGTCTGCTGGCAGCACATCCTGCTGTGCAACATATGGTGTTACACCTAATGAATATTAATGTGTAAAGTACAAATGGTCTTCAGGGACAAGCACTGATGGCTGGGAAACTCCTGCATATGGCACTATGATTCAGAAAGGTTAACTCACGTGTTTCTCATCGGGTCTCTTTCATAACTACCTAGGATCCTGTGGCAGAATCTTAATAGAATGTTGTAATGCTATTAAGTAGTACTTTTCTTTCCTGTTTGCCTGTTTTACAAACAACATATATTATGAGCAGGTATCATGCCTTAGGTGTTTCTTATCTAGATAACACAATTAATAATCACTTTCCATTTTGAAACTGGTTCTGAGTGTCTACAGACTTTCTTGCCAGCGTCGAAACATTTAACTGAGTGACTCTGAGAATTTCATGAAATATATTCTAATCGTAAGTCTGTGGCAGATTGTGCCTCTCAAAACTTACTCCTGAACAAACCTAGGAAAAGATCTCTTGAAATTTATTGGGATATACCTCATATATGGTTAGATTCCAATTGCTTGGACCTTACAAGCCTTGATAGAGAATATGAATATATTCAGCTGTTCTTCCCTGCATGTTTGATCTTGGTTGCAAGAAATCGAGTTCATGAAGAGAGTTCTGTTTTTGCAACTTTTTCCTGAGTTGCAATAAACTATGGAAATATCACGCCAGCAACCAGAACTGTGTTCCAAGTGATAGTTCAAATTCAAAACTCGTGTCCTTTAGAACAAAGAGTGTGCTAAATAGATATAACAGACTTCTAGCTTTTATATTGTGTCCTCTGTTTGCTTAAGTACAGTGATTCTTCTAGATTAATCCACTGAAGTTTTAAATCCCATTTCAGTCAATCACTTTTCTTAAATACTTTTAATATAAATTCTTTAGGTAAATTATAAATAAACACATACATGTGTTCTATACTATCCAAGGACCTCAACAGATCATGCTTAATTATTAAAAATACCCCAAACCTCATCACATGTTTGATGGGTTTAAGAATAAAACATAACAAGGAGGGTGAAGCTACTTATAAATCCATATAGTATCCTCTACTGCCTTATACATTGTGCACATGTAGGATATGAGTTATATGGGCTTAGAGAGAATGGCAAAGAAAGAGACAAGCAAAGAGTGGTGAGTGGGGAATCTCCAGTGACAGCAAAAACAGGGAAAGAATAGTACAGGGGTGAATTTAGGTAGCTGCTGAAAGGAGTAGAGAAGGAGCAAAGGAAGAGAGACTTTGTGGCCAATAAGTAAGGAGTGAAGGAGCAGCAAGGAGAGAGTTCTTGGGTGCCCATGACTACACAGCTATTTTTAGCACACTAAACTCAGCCAAAACTAGAACAGGTATGTCTATGTGAGCTGGAAATTACACCTTCCAGCTCCAGTGTAGACATATCCTGTGAACTGCCAAAATTGGTGATCTTCCTCGCCTGCTCTAATGTAACTACTGCGTCATGGAGCTGGAAAAACCCACTCAGAGGCCTGGCAGTGGACCTGTTTGGGGGGAGGGGGGGGAGGAATTAATTGAAAAATTGGGAAACAGTTTTCTGTTTTTTACCTGCTGCCTGACCCCACTAGTCCTTTTCAGGGAAAAACCAAACCCACACAATTTTCCATTTTGAAAAAAAGGAAAGGGTTTTTGACAAAGAACAAAGTAGACAGAATCCAACATTTTTGTTTAGAAAATAAGCCATTTTTCCTCAAACTATTTTTCTTTCAGTGAAGAGGTTTTGAGCAGTGCTGCTGGGAATCATTCCTGATTAAATCAATACTGATCAATAAATGCACAGAAGCACTTCTTCCAAGTGCTGTCTGAGTGGGAAAATTCTAAGGACAATTCCTCTCAGTCTCCCCATACAGTTAGGTTTGAGGGATTTGCATGAAGACAGAATTTCTCTCTCAATAAACTACTCAATTTATTTTCCTTACACAAAGACAACTATGCCATTTCAATTTGGAGCACTCTCATGAGGGATTAGGGTTAAAAACAGGGAAGTCTCTAAAGGAGTCTGGTGTGTGACCTGCTCCAATATACTCCAACAATTCTGCCACACAAAATGGCAGTTGTACTTGCAGACAGACAGGCTACCGTGACTTTGCTTCATCTGTACTGATAGGATGACCAGACAGCAAGTGTGAAAGATCAGGACAGGGGGAGGGGGCTAATAGATGCCTATATCATACTAAGCCACAAATACTGGGACTGTCCCTATAAAATCGGGACATCTGGTCACCCTAGTACTGCATCAGTTACAGAGCTACAAACACCAATCAATACTTCTGCAAATCCCTCCATTCTGATTCACTACTGTAAAACCCTGCACACTGACTGGCTTCCCAACACAGAAATTCCCAGGTACATGCTTCTTACTTCTTCTCGGAGAAAAGAAAACTTTCACGTTTTAAATCAAAGATGTACAAAAATAGCATCTGACAAAATGCTGAAAGATGAGTAGCTTGGTTGTTTTATTTTTAAATGTTAATTTACTTTAACCCCTCAAGCTTCTTAGCTCAGACGTAAGTGGAAGAAGCTCACGGGTCAGTTATCTGTAATGTGTCATATTGACCTCAAATCATAAGGCACATTTACTCTTCCAACTAGAGCAGGAACAAGAAGTTATTCCTAGGTACTGAACATCCTGTGCCATTTCCATTATATTTGCTATTTCAAAAGCCAAGGAGAAGCCCAATTTTTTAGTCACACAACAAAGAAATCTGGAAGTATGAAAATACAGACCAAACTCTAAACTCCCACTGTGGTTTCCCAGCAAAGAGAGCTACTGTGAGAAGAATCATTAGTTATGCTCATGAAAGATGCCAGGTGGACTGCCATGAGCTTGAAGTCTCTGTTTATCTATAGAACAGCAAAGATGGGACAGTAACCACTTCCCATATTCTCCTGGAAATGTTGAGGATCACCTGCAAGAGAGTAGGTCAGTCTCTATTCATTCTGTGTGATCTCTGTGGATATGTCAAAAAGGGTGCCATTTTAGTGAGTCATACTGGTGATCTTCTAGGAACAGGACTTAGACCACCAAACTCATTTTACATATACCACCAAATAAGCAGAGGATAATGCCCCCCAAGTAATACTGACTTAAGGCTATATTTGTACTGGGTCACCTATGGGTGAAACTTACCCTAGGCCACTATCCTTCTCCCAAGCACTATGTGTGTCAAATTTGACATTTTCTAAAATCTTTATAAACAAAGTTCAAGCGGTTACAATATCTTTCAGGAACAGGAAACACTCACAGCTGCAGTTAAAGCCAGAACTGCTCAATTGTTTGAAATCAACTAAAAAAATCCCTTAAGTATAGCTTATGCTATTTGATGTAACCATATGAGTGACCAAAACATATTTTTTTGCTATAGGCGAGAGCTCTCAATATGCCTAACTTCCAAACAGATGTCTTTCAATTCTATGCCTAATCTTCTAAATAGTGCTAATCTCTAGCAAACATCCGAGGAACTCATTAAAATGACAAAATTAGAGCAATCTATTATTCTGGAAGAGCCAGTAAAAATTGCTATGCCCTACTAAAACCTCAGGACCAGAAGGGTACACAAATAAATATTATGGAAAATGGATCAGCAAAGGGATTTCCATTTCAATGGACAGTTCAGTGTTCGAGAGAATTACCCTGAAAGCTACTATATATTTGGTATGGTGTTACAATTACAGGGATAGAAGGGGAATGATCTGGAATTCTATTCAGTTTAGAAGCCATTTTTATTCATCAACAGAGACTCCTAATTTTGGCAGTCTTTGGAACTGAGGTTAGAAGCTGCCGTGCCAATGTTCTTCTTTATTGCTTGGCTTTGTTGTGTACCTTTTCCATTTGGCAGATGCTTTCCCTCAGTGTGCATGTTATGATTAAAGCATAAGCCAAATTGGCCCTCTTTCCTTTGTTTTCTTGTTTACCAGTATCATCAATAATGTAAGCGGATTTAAGAATGAGATTTGTAGTACTTTTTATTATTGAAGCCAGAGAGCATAAAAACACGGTTGAGCATATTGTGCAAGTGAACAGTAGCTACTGTTTTACTTATAAATGTATTGGCTAGGGAGAAAAGCCATTTGGAAAAAGTGAATTTTTTATGTAGAGTCCAGAGGACACATGTCACCAGATTAGACTAAATTGTAAGGAAGCAGAGCCAATTTCAGGCATAGACCTCTTAAAGCAAAATATCAAAGGAGGCACTTGATAGAGCTGTCCACAAGAGGAAACTTCCAAAGAACACTAGCCAGTTGCCTCTTCAGGTGGCTCGGTCTCTAAAGAGTTTGGTGCAGAAGGAAATGATGAGTTAATCCATTTCCTCCAGTATCACGCTTTACCGGGAACTGGCAGCAAAGAAGAAAGGACTCTAACAGTCTTAGTCAGTTTCCCTTCTCAGCTTCCTAAAGTGTCTGCTGCAGAGGAAAAGTGATTACTCCTCCTCAGTTTACCTCTGCAGACAAAGCTGAAACCATTCCTTTCATATAACTGCAGCCGACCTTGCAGTGACCATAAAAAGGAAATAGAAAAAAATGGAAGGTGGATGAAAGGCAAAAATGGGGCTCAAAGAACAGCAAGAAAAATAAGGGGGCAAAGAAAAGGAATGGGAGACAGAAGACTAGAAGCAGAGACCTTAAATACAGACCAAAAGAGATAAAAACAGCTCTAGTCCTGAATCCCTTCTACCAGCTCATAGTATCACTACACCCAGTGACAAAGGATTCTAGGACACATTTGAGAGTAACCAATGGCAATAAAATTTCCTCTTCACCGAGGGCATAACTGCACCTAACACTGAACTAAGCGGCAAGTCAAATCTCCAGCCTAGGTTACTTCAATGACATTTAGTTGTTACATGATCTTGTATAAATCACTTCAGCATTGCCTTACTTGATCTCATATACTCTGTGTTACAGCAGCACCCAGGAGCCCTAGACCTGGACCAGGCCCTCGTGTTAGTTACGGTACAAACCCAGAACAAAAAGAGATGGTCCACGCCCAAGGATCTTAAAATCCAGCTAACACAAGAGACAGATGGGGCAGTTGCAGTTCTCTAATATAATTGATCTTTTACAAATCTAAAAGAAAAAGTAGAGTTTGTTTAGGGTTCATTGTTATTTTTGGAAAGCTTTAATTTTAATAAAACAAATTAATTAGTCTCAGATGGCATTTTTTGAGGGAAGTTTTAAATATTTGTCACTTAATCCTGCTCATTTCTTTTGCAAACGGTCACCTACTGAGTTACAAGCAAAGACTTGTAAAGGAAAATGAAATGACTTGTATCAAGTACCACACTTACTCAATACCCTGCCTTTTAATTTGAGCACTATATTTTGATTTAAAAAACAATAAACAAAATGCAGTAGTGTAGATTGCTGTATTCGGACAGGTATAAGAAAGACAGATTGTAGCATTTTGTTCTTTGAAAGATAACCCTGTAAAAATGGCACTAGAGGTTGACAACCTGTATCAGTGACTGGATCCCTAGAGACCACAAGCAATCACTGGGCAGACTGAAACTGCGATGGGCCGATCCCATGACAAAACTCTTTGGCCAGAAATGGAAAGAACTTGCTTGCAACAAAATAGAATGGTATGGCATTGACTTGCATTTGTGGAGGAACGGATGAGGACAAGTCAGACAAAGGTAACTTTTCAAAGTAGAACCACAATTTAAAGTCAATTCTTCATTGAAACAGACTCACAAATACAAAAGCTAGACAATCCTCCTCCTCCTCCGGACGCCTTTAGTATTCTGCAACCACTCTTCTGTAGAATCTACATACAATAATGTAGTATAACAGCCCTGATTTTCAACTGCCCTGCACCTTGTGTAGTCACTTACAGCTGAGCCATGTAAATGTAAAATGCTACCAGTCAGAGCTAAGTTTGGCACATCTGTAAATAACTAGAAGGGTGAGAGATGGTAGAAATTCCGTCTGATTTTATTATATGAACTACTGACATGTTTCATTATTTTGTTAAACATTTGTTTGCTAGAGAAGTTATTTTGTTAGGCTGGATTGCTTGGGCTGTTGGGGATTCTCTTAAAAAAACCAACTTCGTAGTAATGAGAGGATTATACTTAAAAAAAAAAAAGTGGTAACCAAAGACTAGCTTCTTCCCCTTCACTTCATCTGGATACCCAGCAATGCAAATTCTCAACTGAGCTCTTTAAAAGAGAGGGAGTTTGAAGCCTGATAAGCAGCTTTCCCCAACTCTCAGTTGGGGATGGGAGAGTGCTCTAAGTTGCTGAGTTGCAGCCTAAGCAAAAACTTGTCATTACTAGATCAATAAGCTGGTCAGGTTGCTGCTGATTTCACCCAAGTATTTCTGGCAGATATTAAGATCTAGTCATCTGAAATCTTCTTAAGCAAAGCATCAAAAGTTAAAATGGCATTAATAGTGATGAATTGAGTGCAAATTTTCTCCCAGATATGTACACACACACACAGCATGTGAATAATTCAATATGCTGTTCTTATGCATTAACCAATTAGCTGGAAATTCTTGCACAAATAACTAAGTTGTATTTTACAGTTAATTGGTGCTGTGTTGATGGTAAATGTCAGACAGAGTATCGAGAAACTATGCAAGATTCATGAACACAACAAAATTGACAGGTGTAATGCATCATAGCTAATGTACTAAAACTAAAACATTTTATAAGGTCCAGATTTACGGTTGCTTCTCTGAAAAAAACACAACCAAAAAAAGAAATCTATAACACAATAATGTTTTTTACATGATTTCCATAGGCAGCTTAATGAGGGGGAATGACAATTAATGGCTGCTTCCAGTCCAATGGATTGGGGGGAGGGGAGAAAGAGGAGCTTATCCAGAGTTTATGAAGAGCTGATTTGTTTTTCCTGGTTGTGAGAAGAGTGCAGAAAAATCGCAGAGATGATAAAAAGCACCTTCTATTACTGTGAATGTATGATAAGACTCATGATCCAAATCAATTGTCCATTTGGGGGATAACAAGCTTCATACGTGATTTGAGAGTATGGGGGGAGGGGGACACAATGAAAAGGGAACTGGAGAACATAGTTTCAACACCTTTCCACTCGGCTGCCTATGACAAGTGAAAATGCTGTGAACACATGTTATATGATCCAAATTATTTGGCACCCTGAATGATCTGAATGAAACCAAAGCACTAGAACAGAACAGTTCCCTGTGTCAGGCTGTATATTACAAAGGAAGTAATTAACGCCACATTTATAGTGCTAGAATATTAGTAGCATAACAGGACACATAAAGGACCTGCTGAGTTAAACGAGACAACTGCCTATTTCAGTTTTTACTTGGAAGCAGATGAACCTGGATTAGTAATTGTAAATATGTAAATGAGAAAATTAATGTTCCTCCCCCCAACCTTTCCTCATTTCCTCTTATGAAATAAAGGTGCATATGTGCTCTAAAGGCAGTAACTGACAGCATAATCACATGCACCGTCAGGGTAAACTGGTTGAGGCGCCTATCCTTATGGACCAGCCAGGCATGGGGTTACAGGATGTGATCAGGAAGTGTGTCTTGTAAGTGGCTCATGGCACAGTAGCTCTGGGGACATGGACCAATCGTGTTGCAGACATTCTAGCAGAGGATGTGTGTTTCTGCAACAGAGGCACCCAGTGATGCGAGAATAAAACGTGCCATCAGACTGGCAAGGTGTTTGCTGTGTGGTAGGCAAAACGTGGCAGCTGACATTAGGCTGTTGGGTGTCTAGTGAGCGCCATTGGCTCAAGGCATATTGTTTTCCCGAGAACTCCTAACAGCTCAGTCTAAGCTTGTTTTGCATTTTTAGCATTTCAGTTAAACTGACCCGCCAACTGACATGCCTGGTGGTGGCAGTTATCAGGCAGATACAAATGAAAGAGTGATGAAAGCTGGCGTACTAATTCCAGTTATGATATATGCTGTGCAGATGATTTTTTTTTTTGAGTTGTAGTGATTAGTTACAAAAAAAGCTTCTATTTTCCTTCTCTGATAATACAGTATGTGCAAATCAGAATAGGCACTTGATGACACCAGTAAGCAGTGTCAATAAGTCTGACTCTCTCCTCTCACAGCCATGTGGCTCTGCTAATTTCATGGGGGAGGGGGTAAATTAGAGGAGAATCAAAGCCAGTGTGTCCTGGCAAGGTCTTTGCAAGTCAGAGCTGAAGATGGCACCTACTAGAATCTTGATAAACTAGCAAGCAAGGCTTAAAATAGCCTCAAAGTAGTATCAGTACCTGCCATTGCATAGTCATGGAATCCTAGTTTATAATAGAATTTCAAGGCTGGGAGGGGTGGTTTAAATATAGGTGTAAACTATTACACTACTGTTTCCTTGGAGGGGGCAGGAAAGTGTTTAATAGTGAGTAGCAAAGGTAGAATGTATTCTAGGTAAAATTATTTGATTTGGCACTGCCTAACTGCATCAGGTCCTAGGGATGGACCAAACAAGAAATGCTCATTTTTTGACTTCACCTTTTTTTTAAAAAAATAATAATCTGATTGAACAATAGAGCAGGTGCTAATTAGAGCTTAACTCAAAATTTAACTAAATTGGAAGTAAATGAAGGAATATCAGAATCATACGGCAGCCACCATGGACCAAGTCCTGTCCTTTGCAGTCCAATTTGCAACATTTTGGCAGCCATTTGAGCTGCCCTTAAGGGGGATTCCACCAGTGAGGGGGGAAATCTCGGACTGGCATAGAGCTAGCGTAGCTGGCTCTGCACCATCCCTTCCCAGCATCCTGGTGCATGGAGTACGTTAAAGTAGGTCATGCTGCCTTCTGTATTTGGCTGCTGTAAATGCCCTTAAGGTATCATTACAAAAAGTACAACTGCCACTCTAACTTATGTGGGGTCAAACTGACTTCTCCCCACTGCTAGGATTGGGCAGCAGAAATCTAGCAGAAAAACCACTTTGAACTCCCCACCATGGTCCACTGAATTCTGTGTTATTGCCAGCATAATCAGTCTCCACTCTGCTGTGTCAAAAAACAACAACAACAAAAAACAAAAACAACCTGATCATCCTATGTAATTAAAACACAGCTAACGTACAGCAGAGCTGTTTGTAGAATCCTTTAGTACCCATGTGCTACTGGGTTTGATTATTAGAAGTGAAAACAATTAATGTGCAACTCATTACATAAAGATAAATGTCAGAGCAGTCTTCAGCTGACAGAGGAATTAGTTCAAGAAAAAAAAAAAAAGCCTGAACGTTTTGTACAAAATTACTGATATGCTTGGATAGGAAATCCACCATTATATATTTGTGTGCTCATTGCAACTATGTAGAAAGTAACAAAGGAAATGTAATTAGTCTTTGTCATAGAAACACCAAAAGCCTGTAGATTTACCGCCACTGGCATACCGACTGAATGTATCTGTGGTAGTGGCTTTTCTGCCGACAATATTCTTGATAGCACTACTTTTTTTTCCAAACTATATTGTTTCATTGCTAGTAAAATATATAGGTAGTTTAACTTTTACGCACCCAGACACTCAAAAAATCATTCCAATTAGACATTGTTTTTGCGATTTATGCTCTACATTGTATTAGAAAATTTGGAAAAGGACTGATCAAGGATATTAAGAGTGACAGTATTAGCTTGAATGTGGTCAGAAATGTAGGTGTTGTATACAAAAACTTTTACAGTCACTCATAACAAACAAAAATGTTTACATGCCTCTGCCAGCAACAAGCATTCTATCTCGTATGTGGTTTTGAGGAGAGTGGGATTTGGAAATTTTGTTCTAAGGATGGATTAAAATTCTTATCTAATAAGAGGCAACCAGAAGTAGGATGCTCAGACAGCAAATGTGAAAAAAATCGGGACAGGATTTAATCGGGACAGGAGATAATAGGAGCCTATATAAGAAAAATTGAGACCGTCCCTATAAAATCCAGACATCTGGTCACCCTACCCAGAAGATAAGAACAGAGGAAAGCACATTCATCTTTGCAAACCTGTTATTCTGAGGTTCATCTCACAGAATTATGTATCTGTCTTTAGAATAAATCAGTGGATTTCCTATCTATGCATTTCAGTGTGTGAAGCAGTGGAGAATCAGGCCCATAGTGCATTGCTGATCAATGACTACATCCTGAATGTGTAAGTGACTTTATGAAACCACACTTTACCTGAAGATATTCTGTATTTGTAGCACCAAAATATTTTCAGCAAGGTTTGAATTATCTGATGTGCACACAAATCTGATTAGTAAGGAACAGATTAACTTGGGTTAATTTTAACCAGTGGAAACTTTCAGATGCAGAACTTTGGTGGCTCTTGCTTATTACGGAGGATTCCTGATGTGAAATAGAACTGGCCAAGCTGTTCTTGCCTCTTGTGAACTCTAAGGTGCACAGAAATAAGGGCCATAGTGATCAAAGTCTCATGCTTAATCCCCCCAAAATCAAGAAACCCATATGGCTTGCAGTGAAAATTTAAGCCTGGGGGGGGTGGGAGAAGGGAAGCCTCCTCACCGAGGCCATAGGCTACCAGGTTGCTGAACAGTCACAATGAGATCTTGCATCAGGACTGGGTGCCATTGTGTGATATAAATTCAGCTGACAGTGTGACTGTCAGATTCTGAGAGGAGGGAGCAGAACCAAGGGCTCCCCACCTCCTGGAGTGGCTGACAAGGAAAGAAAACAAGGTGTATGAACAGTAAAATCTTCACTAAAAAAGCCCTCCACAAATATACACTCCTGAGCATTTTCTATTTTGGTTTGTATGCCTTAAAACAGAGCTTCTAAGTGTTGCAATATCACAGTCCATCAGAACTTAAACTCCATTTCTACAATCAGAAAAACAAGGGTCAAGTTCATTTCCAGCATATGGGAGTAACTGCTTTGACTTAAATGTAATTGTTTCCCCTTCACACAGTGAAAGGTTTAGCTGAAGTACATAGGAGGAGTATTTACAGAGCCCAGCTATGCAGAGTAAAGAGTAAATTTGGAAGAGACTGAGACTGGGCCACTGAGAACTTCCGTCAACTGTAGCTTATTAATAGCACAGATTTGTTTAACTGTATAAAAACGTTGAGTTTACTCACGAGAATGAGTAGGACAGAGATTACAAACCTCTAAAAGCAGCAGGTGAGTGACCTTTCCTAGTATATTTATTTGTACTAACAGATATGTATCTGCTTCATGTCACCTACCCCACTCAGGGTTAATTTTATGTGGAACAGAGACAAACTGATGATGACGACGACATTTCTAACTGATAGGTTTACAAATGGATAACTCTGTTAGAACAAATTAGAATGTATGGGTCAGGCTCTTACCTGACGGTTGGCCATGCAAAAACCAAGTCTCACTCTTACCATAATATTCTAGCATCAGATACATTTTATGGAAAATGTTCCTTCCATATGCTAATTTTACTGAATATATAAAGGAAGAGTGAACAAACTTGGCAGTGGGGAATCGGCAGATCTGGTTTAACCTTATGTGTTGAATCTTGATCTTAAAATGAACTTTAAAAAGTACTGGTGGTTGTGAAATTATTATTCCCCCCTTCTTCCTCCACAGAAGGGAGAAATTAAGCTGTGTTGTGAAGCTGTCATTGGCTTCTCATCATGACAGGGACAAGACAACACCTTGGAGGCTTCCAGAAGCATTTAAATAAGGTTAGACCAATAAGATAGTAAGACCAAATGTGATCTGCTAACAACTACTGTATAACTGTGGCTGTGCAACTCTAAACTGATAGAGATTGCATTTAAAAAAACTTCCAAAGGCATAAACAAAGCTTGTAAGGCTTGACATCTCCTCACACTGAGACAGAATCTTTAAGTTACTTACTGCTGTTTCATTCCAAAGACTGAGAAAGCGTAATGTATTCCTGTGGGAGTCTGGCAACTCTGTCACCTAGCTCATTATTTTTACCATAAATTAACTAACTGTTCTGCACAAAGTTCTGTAGACACATTTTCTGTTTATATGATATGGATGTGTGTGATATGGATGCTGAATTTCCTTTCTTAAACCTCTCAGATTCAGCATGATAAATACTGGATGCCGCAGATAGTGGGAGTGGGAGAGGAACCTCACAAATAAACAACCTAATCATGAGAGAATTCTAATCCAAGGGCAGCAGTATTTAAAATATATACTTTTGTATTCTACTTGATGTTATGGACAACCGCTGAGGTTACTTACCTGAAGGAGGATTACACTAAGTGCTTTTATTACTAAACACGGCATATGCCATTTGAAAACAGACATTGTAAGAATGAAAAGGAAAGAAACAGATACCAATGAAGAATAATGGCTAGCACCACTGACAAGCTAACAAGTTACTGAGGGCCACATTCTGTCATCCTTCTCTGCTTTGAGCAGTGTCTTTGATTTCAATGGTATCATGGAGTTAGGTACTAAGGTGAGGGTGTCAGAATTGGATCCTCCATAATTTTTGCTGTACACCAGAAAATATATTTTGTGTCTCCTTAGACAGGACAAACAAATCCAGGGTCATAAACCACATATAAGAATTCATTCTGAAGTCCATCGTTAAAAATTTGTTCACAGTTGTTATAGAACTCCATATTGACTATCCCAGAGACCCACAGCTTCTAAAAAATAAGATTTTTTTTAAAAAAAGTAATAAATACCTAGCTCTTATATAACATTTAATTAGTGGAAATGAAAATGCTATATAAAGGAGGTAAACAGCATTACTCCTATTTTACAGTTGGCAAAACTGAGGCCTAGGAACATGAGGTAACTTACTCAAGGCCACCCAGCAGGCCTAGAATCCAAACCTCCCATGTTCCAGTCCAATGAGACACACTGATTATTTTTGAGTGTTTACATCTGTTATTAATAAAATGCAGAAGAAACTTACATCTGTGGGGAACAAAATGCTAGGCAAGTTGCAATAGGTAGAATACACCTTAAATCATTGTTTGCTTTAAATCTAAAAGGCTGTGCTGTCATATTGAAATAAGTTTATTACAATCCCAAGAATTTAAATGCCATTTAAATGCATACAAATCTATCCTTTATTGGGGGCATATGTGGATAGTGTGTTTGGTGAAATAGCTTTACAAGAATTCCATTGTTTCCATAAGAATCTAATTTCATATTATATATCTGAGTTAGAGAGAATTAACGCTTACTCCTTCTTAATTATTAGAAGGGATATAGAGGGGAAAAGCCCAATAAATCATTGGAGACTGAGATGATAGGGGTGCACCTGAAGAATACATTTCCCCAGAATCACTTACTCAAAGTCTATAGACAAGAATCCTGCGTGATACATCCAAAACACAGTTTCCCAAGCAGCCATTAATAAATGTTATTCTTTTTGGAGTGTATGGGAACACTGTTCAGCAATATTTTTTTTCTCTAGATACATTATCATCATTTTTAAAGGTTTGTCATTAAGTTTAATCTCTCATTGAGGCTTGTAGTAAATTAACATTTTTTAAAATATGTGAAAATCTATTAGCATTCCTCTCCCTCCCATCCAGTCTGATAATGATATTCTGGGAGACTTGGGTTGTTGTTTTTCTTAGCGTTAGTCCCACACTATGGCAGGGTCTGCTTTGGTCAGCATGTCTGCCTCCATTCGGGGCTCGGACAGGACCAGTGATACGACCGGGGTATACTCCAACTGATGCGTCGCGCCACCTGTTGTTGGAGGCATTTTATACCTACTGCCAGGTGTTAGCCTACAGCACCTAGTATTCCCAGGAGGTTCCCCATCCAGGTACTAGCCAGGCCCAACCCCGCTTAGCTTCTGAGATCAGATGGGATCGGGCATGTCCAGGGCGGTAGAGTCGTACTACATTCTGGGAGACTTGGGTAACTATGATTATTATTTAGTAAACATTTACATGGGATAGTTCCCTCGAGGGTCAATCAGGGTTAGAGTCCCATTGTGCACAGCCTTCCCTATCTGGCCCGCCACACAATTTTGAACCCCAATGTTGCCCACCCCATCTGAGACACTTAATTTTGTCCTTATTTAAATGGGAAGGAAGGAAATGAAGAAAGGAGAAGAAACAAAGAGGAGAGAAAGAGAAAAAGATGGTTAGAGAAGGAAGCGATATAAAAGGCAGAAGTAGCACTAGTTCTAAAAGAGAGCAGTTCTAAACGCGAGATTTCCCCACAGAACCATGCAATAATAATAATAAACTATACATTCAGTTACTACAGACACATTCTACCCCTCATATGATGCTTCCTAAGGGTACCCAGGGTTGTGAGAAGGCACCTCGCTAGCACCTGACCTTTCCATGAGAAAGCCTTGTCTGCACCTAGCTGGGGTAAGTTCCCTGACACCACCAGCCTCTTGCTACACACGGGCTGCCTTCAAAGCCTCCTCAGGCCCCAGTTTCTCTTTACAGGTTAACAATAAGCACACATCCCCAGAGTCTTCCAAGCATATGCCTGCAGTGTCCAGCCCCTGATCCAGTGGATACCTCACAGAATTCCCAGATCCTCTATTCCCAAGGGAACAGTAAACCCCAAATTACCAATTATACCACAGAACACAGCCCTTAGATTTGTTTATAGAGGGAGGAAGTAGAAGTTTAACAAAGAAGAGAAAATCATAGGATGTCATATAAATATTGAAAACAAAGTGTTAACATATAAAATAAAATCAAAACACACTTTCTAGAGCCTAAAATTAATAAAATATTGTCATGTCATATTAAAAAAAGGTCACCCTTCCAGCATAGTATCGCCAGGCTTGGCTCTAATCTTTCATTCATGAAGCAATTCATGCTGTCCTCGGGCATCTTCAGGGCAAAGATGCAGAGTTTCTCTCTGTCCATGCAGTTATAGTCCAACAATTATAGACTCATAGACTTTAAGGTTAGAAGGGACCATTATGATCATCTAGTCTAACCTCCTGCAATGCAGGCCACAGAATTTTACCCACCATTCCTACAATATACCTCACCTATATCTGAACTATTGAAGTCCTCAAATCTTGGTTTAAGGACTTCAAAGTACAGAGAATCCTCCAGCAAGTGACCCATGCCCCCTGCTGCAGAGGAAGGCAAAAAACCACCAGGGCCTTTGCCAATTTGCCCTGGAGGAAATTTCCTTCCCAACCCCAAATATGGCGATCAGCTGAGCCCTGAGCACGTGGGCAAGACTCACCAGCCAGACACCCCGGAAAGAATTCTCTGTAGCATCTTAGATCCCATCCCCTCCAACTTTCCATCATATACCACCAGGCCCCTCTATTACCATAGTCAAAGATCAATTGCCAAAATTATGTTTTCCCATCACACCATCTCCTCCATAAACTTATCAAGCTTCATCTTGAAGCCAGCTAGGTCTTTTGCCCCCACTGCTTCCCTTGGAAGGCTGTTCCAGAATTTCACTCCTCTAATGGTTACAAACCTTAGTCTAATTTTGAGTCTAAACTTCCTGCTGACCAGTTTATATCCATTTGTTCTTGTGGCCACATTAGTACTGAATTTAAATAATTCTTCTCCCTCCCTGGTATTTATCCCTCTGATATATTTGTAGAGAGTAATCATATTTCCCCTCAGCCTTCTTTTGGATAGGCTATACAAGCCCAGCTCCCTGAGTCTCCCCTCATAAGACAGGTTTTCCATTCCTCGGATCATCCTAGTAGCCCCTCTCTGCACCTGTTCTAGTTTGAATTCATCCTTCTTAAACATGGGAGACCAGAACTGCACACAGTATTCAAAATGCGGTCTCACCAGTGCCTTATATAATGGTACTAATACCTCCTTATCCCTACTAGAAATACCTCGCCTAATGCAACCCAAGACCTCATTAGCTTTTTTCATGGCTATATCACGTTGGCGGCTCATAGTCATCTTGTGATCAACTAATACTCCAAGGTCCTTCTCCTCCTCTGTTACTTCCAATTGATGTGTCCCCAATTTATAACTAATGTAAGAGTGTCCTACCCTACCTCTGTGCTCTTGAGTACACTTTGTCACTTTACCAGCTGGGAACTTGGGGACCCCCGGCTGCCACCATCTGAGTAAATCTCCAAGGCCCTGGAGGGGGGTACCCAGACTCCCCCAACCCTTCCCCCCCCATTCTCTCTCTCCCTGAGAGATAAGGGTACTCTCACTGTATCCCTCCCTCCGATAGCCCAGGGCAAGACAACACAGAACTCCGGTCTCTCTCTCTCTCTGAGATTACCAGATTTAAGCTTAGATCACATTATTAGAATCACCAGTCAATTCTTATGAGTATAAAAAGTTTAATAAAGAAAGAGAATAAGCATACACTTAATACACTACCCAGATATAGAATTTCCTAACCTTGATCTTCTTGCATAAACTAACTTCTCCCCTTCTCTGCTAATTACACAGATAGAGACACCAAGATCAAATGCAAAGCTTTTATGCAGGACAATTCTTACTTACAGTTTCTAGTTGTGAAGACATATAGAGAAAGGACAAAGTTGGAGGTCCATAACTGGACCAGAGGTTTGAGTCAATTCAAAGCCCAAATTCAACTAAACTTTACTTCCTGATCTCTCTGTGTCTAGCCAGACTGCTCTGACGACACTGCCTTCTCAGGTAACATTAGCCCCACCCAGGCAAGGTAACACTCCACACTTATGACAACTAAAATTCTTGTTATTAATCCCTAAGTGCATGACCTTACACTTCCCACTATTAAATTTCATCCTATTCCTGTTACTCCAGTTTACAAGGTCATCCAGGTCTTCCTGTATGCTATCCCGGTCCTTCTCTGAATTGGCAATACCTCCCAGTTTATGTCGTCACTTGCAAACAGGATAACCCCTGACCAGGGATACTCGCTTATCACAGCTGATGACTCTTCTTGACTGGTTCCAGGGTTCCCTATGCCACCAGCACTTCCAGCTATCTCCGTGACACCACCGACTTCCTGAGAAAACTACAATGCATTGGTGATCTTCCAGAAAAACACCATCTTAGCCACCATGGATGTAGAGGCTCTCTACACAAACATCCCACACAGAGATGGAATACAAGCTGTCAGGAATAGTATCCCTGATGATGCCACAGTACAAGTGGTTGCTGAGCTCTGTGACTTTATCCTCACACACAATTATTTCAAGTTTGGTGACAATATATACCCGCAGACCAGTGGCACTGCTATGGGCACCCACATGGCCCCACAGTATGCCAACATCTTTATGGCTGACCTGGAACAACGCTTCCTCAACTCTCGTCCACTCAGACCCCTTCTCTATCTACGCTACATTGATGACATCTTCATCATCTGGACCCATGGGAAAGAATCTCTGGAAGAATTCCACCATGATTTCAACAGTTTTCACCCCACCATCCACCTCAGCCTGGACCAGTCTACACGGGAGGTCCACTTCCTAGACACCACAATGCAAATTAATGATGGCCACATTAACACCATCCTATACTGAAAACCTACAGACAGCTATGCCTACCTTCATGCCACCAGCTTCCATCCCAGACACACCACACGATCCATTGTCTACAGCCAAGCACTGAGGTACAATCATATTTGCTCCAACCCCTCAGACAGAGAACACCTACAAGATCTTCACCAAGCTTTCTCTAAACTACAATACCCGCACGAGGAAATAAGGACACATATCAACAGAGCCAGACATGTACCCAGAAGCCTGCTGCTGCAAGACAAGCCCAAGAAAGAAAACAACAGAACACCACTGGCCATCACCTACAGTCCTCAGTTAAAACCTCTCCAACACATCATCAGTGATCTACAACCCATCCTGGGCAATAATCCCTCACTTTCACAGGCCTTGGGAGGCAGGCCAGTCCTGGCCCATAGACAACCCGCCAACCTTAAGCAGATTCTCACCAGCAACAGCACACCGCGCCATAATAACTCCAACTCAGGAACCAATCCATGCAACAAACCTCGATGCCAACTCTGCCCACATATCTACATCAGCAACACCATCACAGGACCTAACCAGACCAGCCACACCATCACTGGTTCATTCATCTGCACATCTACCAATGTAATATATGCCATTATGTGCCAGCAATGTCCCTCTGCTATGTACATCGGCCAAACTGGACAGTCCCTACAAAAAAAGATAAAGAACACAAATCAGATATCAGGAATGGCAATATACCAAAACCTGTAGGAGAACACTTCAATCTCCCTGCACACACCATTACAGATTTAAAAGTCACCATATTGCAGCAAAAAAAAAACGTCAAGACCAGACTGCAAAGAGAAACTGCAGAGCTGCAATTCATTTGCAAATTTGACACAAACAACTCAGGACTGAATAGGGATTATGAGTGGCTAGCTAACTACAAGAGAAGTTTTTCTTCTCTCGCTGTTCACACCTCCAGTTCAGCTACTAGAGGAATACCTCACCCTCCCTGATTAGAGATGATAAGCTGATTCAGCCTCATTGGATTTGCCCAGTTATCTCTAACCTGGTTCTTGCCTACCTATTTATACCTGCCCCTGGATACTTCCACTGCATGCATCCGATGAAGTGGGTATTAGCTCACAAAAAAGCTTATGATTCAATACTTTAGTTAGTCTTTAAGGTGCCACAGGACTCTTTGTCACTTCTGCAATTCCAGACTAACATGGCGACCTCTCAGATTCTTTCCAGGGTTTAGTTTTCTTCCAGTTCTGATGCTTCCCTTGTGGTCTTTCAACCCGTTGTGCGCTCTCTCACTCTGCAGCCCTCTCTTGCTCCAGAAGCTGAAGCTCCCTCTCCAGCTAGCTCACTAGGTTGTTTCCCCTTTCTGGGGTACAGTTTTCCACTGTCCAGGCAATGCCACACCATCAATGCTCGTAGGGGAACCCAGGCTCTACTCCAGGTTCCAGCCCAGGGACCCTACAATATGCAGCCAAGGACTGCTCAGTCACTAACCTTACTACTCTGTCTCTGGGCTGTTTCCGACTGCCTCCCACAGGCTTTCTGCTCCACATTTCTCTCTTCAGGGCATGCTCTTCCCTCAGGGCCATGCTCCTACTCTTTACCTACATTCACTGTTTCCCTCACCAATACAAGGACGGTGGCTGCACTTTGTCACTGCCACTGTTTCTGTTGCTAGCTTCCTGGCTTTAGATTAGTCCATCCCAAGGTGGCTCATCTGAACTTCATTTTCTAATTGGGCATGTTACTTCTCCAGCCTAAGCCTCTCATGTGTGGCCATTCACACTAATTGACCGTTTCTCAGCTTTCTTGGTGCTTTCAGGGCTGGTGTGGGGTGAACACCCCCATCACACCCTTGCTGTTTGTATTTTCCTGTTCAGAATGTCCACTGGAGACTGCAGTTGCTAGATTAGCATTTTACTCAGACTGTAAATAAGTGTTCACTGCGAAGTATACAATTGTCACTTTACATGTAGATAGGCTAATTAACATCTTCTGCTGAAGGAAACCTGTTTCTCACCATTTGCTGACCAGCCTCAAGTCAGACCTGAAATATATATTATATATAAAAACCCCACTCCTTAACTATATATACATTTCACAATGATTTTGAATACCAATGTGACACAGGCTTTCAGCAGAGACCTTGCATGATATTATTTGGCAAAGGAGCATATTGATACTAGACCCAGTGGATCCACATAATTCTTACACATCCCTGTGCCCTCTGTCAGGTGGCACCAAGAGGTCCTTGAATTACATAATTTTTGGGCAAGCCTTATTTGCATTTAGTGGGGGATCTGCTGTGGATCAAAGGTACTATAGAGTTGTACATTTTTACCCTAGCCCACACACCATAATTAAGAATAGAATTCAACCCTCATCACAGAATACATATGCCATATCAACCACTGGAGCAGCTTACTAAGGGACATGGTGAATTCATCATCACTTGGAGTCTTCAAATCAAGACTGGATGCCTTTCTAAAATATTTGCTCTAGTCCAAACACAGGTTGTTGGGCTTCACAGTATTCACTTACGTAGTAAGGAAGAAAGATTTCCTTCAGCAATTACTGGGTGAAATTCAGTGGCTTGTTTCATGCATGCAACAGGTCGAACTATATGCTGTATTAGCCTATTATGACCTTAAGGTCTCTGAATCTATATTTGTACATGGCTGTAGGAGGAGCTCTTCTATGTAAATCATCCACTGGGACATGGCTCAATAGAAATAAAGAAACTGGTGTTTTGAGTAAAGTAAAATGGAATCTAATAAAATGAACAGGAATGTGAGCTTTCCAGTATTTCTCCTTACTTACTCTAGGATTACATCTTTTACAAATAAGAAACAGCATGATATATCGTAAAAACATGTTATTGACACATGCAGTGTTATTAATGACGCAGGGGCAGATTTTGTCCATCAATGCACACCCAAAGTAGCTTGCTGCTATTCATTATTTTTATCCTTTTAAAAATAATTTTTCAGGAAGAAAGGATTGTGTCATATCCTTTCACTATGAAAAAATAGTTACAACAATCTAATTGTGTTTATTTACGATAAAATCTTTTCTCCTTTTTAGTGATTAATACCAGCTGTGCATGATTGGAACTTGATCAACAGTTGTGACATCAAAAAGGATCACTCAACCAATCAGAACATGGCTTTAGACAACGAATCCAGCAATCTTCTAGTCCTAAGATGATAGATCTAAAAAACCTATTCTTTTGACAGTCTTATTAAAGGTTCTTCCAAGAATAGTTTACATCAAGAGAACTAACTAGTCTAACCAATGCCCATTATGCCCTAATCACATTAGAAATTTTGAGTCATTAGGGTTAAGCAAGGTAGTCACAAAACGATTCAACAGTAATCAATAAATCAAAAGTAATTCGTACTTAAGTCTATTTAAATGGGTCAAAAATAAACTATGTCTACATGGATTTATGACAAAGACCCAATTTTGAAGAGTGATAGGAGGAAATTTTGGCTGGATACATGTCATAGCATGCCTGAACTGAAGAGAATACACTTCATTTCAATGGAAAAATGTGGAATAACGCAGAACATATAGCACCACATCTGGCTGACATTTTCATACTTGAGTCAGGCACCAAAACAATGTGGCCTGATTTTCTGAGGTGCTGAGCACCCAACAGCAGCTATTGACTCCAATTGCCTCTGTTAGTCAGGCCACTTGTTTTGGTGCCTATATATGGCTTTAGATACCTAATTTAGGGAATCCAAGTTTGAATACTTCGGCCAAGATGCTCCAAAATATGAAAGGAATATACCCACAGAAGATATGAAAAGTATTTTAAAAGGCTAAAAGAAAGAAGATAGAGAAGTAACAATTAGCATCCAATACTTGACAGTATGTGGTGAACACCAAATGTGTGGCATTTCAGTTAGTGTGGACACCCAAAAGTAGAGGTTCTTTACTGAACTTCCTTGGTCTGGACAATTGGGTTGGAAGTCTTGAGAGTGCAAGGTTCTGCAAGACTTCTAGGGCTTCTTGCTAATGGAAATACCACAAGCACCCCTTTTGTTATGGTATTTCAGCATGTCTGCTTCTATTCTCTGCTAACCTAGGAAATGGAAAGAAATGTGAACATGAAAAATCACCGTGAAAGACAGCCATTCAAACTCTTTTTTTGCATGTGAAGTTCAATTCAGTTCTAGCACCAGATGAAGATTTGAAGCTTGTTCTTCTACGGCCATGACTTCACAATTATGCATATGCTAAAATTTCTGCATGAGCATACTTTCTTTGGCCAATAGATGTACTCATGTGTGTACAGTTAAGCACTTAGAGTACTTCTCCGCAAGCCTAGGGGTCTTTATCTGAACTAGACAATCTACCCCAATTGCCAGTGGAAGCGATCTGTAGATTTTATGGAACATGATTCTACCTCCCTTACACGTTTTGTAACTTCTCAGTTAATGAATAGTCCCACTGAATACTCAGGGGGTAAGGTAACTGCTACTCAGTATGGGCAACAGAATCAGACTCATAGTAAATAACTAGCTAATTGTAACTGTAACATTTGAAAAATCCTGGAATTATAGTAAGTGAAAAAAGATGAAAAATCCTTCTTTTCACTATAGCTATTGTACTCCAGCTCTCTGCATTATGCTCACCTAAGTCTGCTTCTTTAGCTCCAAAGCCTTCCACATTAGTTGAACCATGCATCTGCACTATTATATTTTGTATCACACGGGTATGTTGATATATATTACCTCTGACCGTTATGGCAAACAACAAATCTCTAGAAACAGCAAGAGACGCTAACATGTATGATTAATTATTCTACTCTTCCAAGTTTTTGGTAAATGTCCCAAAGGGGAAGGAGATGAAAGCTGTACCCCTTCCTATCCCACCATTCCTCCCTGCCCCCCTCAAAAAAGGGAAAGAGGAAGCTATTGCCTCATCCAACAAGCACAGACCATTTCCTCCCATGTGAGGATGTGTCAAGACCACTGTTTAAGTATGACTATATTGTAGGTACCTCTGTGTGAACTCAGACTTTATTAATCAGGCCATTTCTTCCTCTTGTAGTTCTATCAGAGACTCATTTCTTTTAGGCCTAAATCGATTGAAGTTAAAGATAATAATCTCAGGTATCTTGAGCTAATGTTTTACAACTTTGCTAGTGCATGTTTATTTGCTCCCTGGTTGGCTTTTGGGCTCCCTACAAGGGCTGATGATAAAATTCTGTCAAAACTGTTTTGATGAAATATTAGAGAGACAAGGAGGGTGCAGTAATATCTTTTATTGGACCAACTTCTGTTGGTGAGAGACTAGCTTTTGAGCTATCTCTATGGAGCTTCAAAGCTTGTCTGTCTCACCAGCTGAAGTTGGGCCAATGAAAGATATTACCACACCCACTGTGTCGCTCCAATATCTTGGGACATGGCTACAACTCTACACTGCATGCAATTTTCTCATCAATTGTAATTTTCCACATGAAGTGTCTATTTTCCATTTTTTTTTTTTACATCTCGTCCCACTCCCTGCCCCAGAATAAGCACCCAAAAACCAAAGTTTCTATTTTCTGCTTAAAAACAAAATGCATTTTGGTTGAAAAATTGACAGGTTCAATTTGGAAATGCTGCCGTGGTGCCTTAATAGGGTTTTGAGTCAGTTGGTTCATGTCCCCGTTCTCTCTTATGGGCTAGGTGCCCCGGCTGAAATACAGGTCTCATGAGGAAGAGGGGAGATTGTGGTTTCTTATGGGAAATCAGCCAAGGATCCAAAGCCTACAAAGGAAAATGAGGATGTGAGGCACATGAACTGCAGCATCCATGAGTCACTTACAGTGGCATTTCCAAAGCAGAATGTTCCATTTTCTGCCAAATTCTTTCAATTTTTGCAAAAATAATAATAATAAAAAAATTGGGGCAGAGGCAGGGAAAGCAACAAAGGAGGTACAATTTCCTGGCCATCTCCACTCCCCATATTCTCTTGGACTTTTGTCCTGTAGTCAGAGCCCACAATTAAAATGGTTAGTGCAATCCAACCAACCACTCTCCAACTAGGTCTCTGGGATTACAACCTCTTGATTCATAACCATGATATATAGCAGTTCCCTCTGCAAGAGTTTCCCTTCAGGGGCCTGCAAACGGTAATAGTACAGTGTGACTTGGACAGCTTCTTCAGAATAAAGTATGATTTGCCAAAAGGTGAATAGCACTCAGAAAAATGGATTTAACACCAGGGATCTATATACATGCGGTCTTACCCATACTTGGCATTCCCCTCAGACTCCTAGGTTGACATGACTTAGTCTTGGGGATGGTAGAAGAAAAATTTAACAGCTGCACATCCGGTCATGGCTGGGCATGTGTCATAACAGGCTCCCCTCTGGCACCTTCTGCTAACAGCTGCTTTGGCCCTGCGGTGGTCTGCTTCTCTTTATGACTTGGCCTTCTGTCCAGATCACGTTCGTTCCCACCCCTTCTGGGGTAACAGAGCCTGAGAAACAATGGACCAGTGCCCTTCACCTGGTCTTTGGCCTCCAACTAGGCCCAGTGTTCCTTACACCCCTTGTCCTGGGCACTCAATAATCCTTACGCCTTATATCAGGAGGTTTCACACTACTATTGTCAGTCGGCAGAGGTGGTAGCCAGGCCCGCCCTCAACCTTGGGTTCCCATTGAGGGATTCTATAGCAAGCATCTAAAGCAGTGGTTCTCAAACTTTTGTATTGGTGATCCCTTTCACATAGAAAGTCTCTGAGTATGACCCCCCTAATACTTTTCTATATGTTTAACACCATTAGAAATGCTGGAGACAAAGTGGGGTTTGGGATGCAGGCAGACAGCTCACAACCCCTCTTTTGAGTCCCGACCCCCAGTTTGAGAACCCCTGATCTAAAGTCTGTTTCCTCAGGTACTTTGCCACTTCCTTGGACTACTTACTTCCTTTCCCTGTCTCTAGGCTCTTTCCCCCAGACCATTTCTGCACTCTGCATAGCTCTTTTAGTGAGCAGCTCTGGAGGTCCAGTTCCCACCCTTTTGTCACGGTTCACTGCATGATCTCCCTCCACTCCAGTGACTTCTCAATGTCTCTTCTAGCCTTTTGCCAGAATTCCCTTCTGGGGGGCAGGCTCCAAGAGGCCTTCTGTTCTCCTGGGTTTCCTGCCTTCCTTTTGGTTTGAAGCCCTTCCTTAATACAAACCACCAACTCCTCCCCAGTGCACTTGTATCCTTATTTGAACTGGACATGCCCTGTAGTGGCCACCAGATGCCCTCATGGATCTCTCTGGATCTTTTAACCTTTTCAGTGCCACTGTAGGGTACGCACCCCATCACAGTGACCAAGCTCCAGCCAGTTTGCTGCAGATATCGACTCTGTGGGCAAGTCTACAGTAGAGCTGGAAGGTGTAAATGCCACCTACTTGCGTTAGCCAGTATGCTAAACGTAAAAGTGTAGTTGATGCAGCACAGACCAGAGGTGGTGGAAGCTTGCTTTGAATGAGGGGGGACGGGACATGGAGGTCCTCTGCATGGAGAGCAGGGTGAGTCAAGGGTAGGAGGGAAGAGGAGAGGTTGGGGCACTCTGCGTGGAGAGCAAGGGGTGCTTCTGAGACTCAGCAGAGGGGCACATTCCTACCTGCTCCCCAGGCTGAGCACACTCCACCCCTCTGGGTACCACTATCTTCCCCAACCCCCATGTGTGTGCACAGTTTACAGGGAACGAAGTGCGGGAGTGGAATAATAGCTGACAGATGCACAATATTTCCATTGCAGTGGCACGAACCCCTGGCTCGAGCCATAGGAGGAGCCAGCTCGCTCCCCCATGCACGATCCTGTCTGAAATGATAGAGCAGGAGATGGCAGCTGAAGAGCAGCACTCTGGACCAGGATTGCTCAAGGGCCATTAGAGGTGCTCCTCTATTCTCTCTGCTTCTGAACTGAGGCAGAGTGAGCAGAGCTCCCCCTTATGGACCCCGAAATGTAAGAGCAACAGTTACTCCTCAAACCCCATTCAGCAGGTCGTGGCACCAGTACCACACGGTTCATGTTTTCTACATCCTTTATGTAGTTGCAATGCGTAGGTTTGGGGCTTTTGTTTTTTAATGGAAAAGCTCACCTTCATTAGCAGTGGCTGGCATTGCCCACATTACCCAGGACAGCTTCCCACTTGGCCCAGGTCAGTGGGATTTTGCAAATCCAGTGTCAAGCATGCAGAACATACTATACAGAATTTTACCAGTTTGACAGAAATTTAACACATACTAGAGCAAATGGGTTATTAATGAGAGATTTAGACCAACCTCTCAAACTCATGTACACCCCAGTTTGTCATCAGAAATAATATAGAATAAGAGAAGGATAATGTGATTCAGGGACTTGTAGTTTAAAATCTGACAAGTTTCCTGATGGTTGTACACTGAATATTTTTGCCACAGTAATATAAGGTTTCCCAGCATTCTTTATCTTCTTTTGCATCTTTTTCTCCACACATTATATACAGCAGCAACACCTGCTGATAGCAACAAGGCTGTCCTCTTGCAGCAGGCTTCATGGCACTGCTGGCCAACACTGGGACAGTAATTCAGGCCAGAAAAGTATTCAGGCCAGAAAATAGCACCAATGCGATTTTCTCTGGCTTCTGTATACCCTTCCCCTTCCAAGTATACCTTTAATGTTGCTCTAATTATTGCTCTTGTGACTAGTAAGACAAACATACTCATGTTGGCTTTAGAAACGATTAAAAAAAAAAAAAGACTGAGTCCAGTACATTTTGTTTTTAAGTCCAATGCTAAAATGGCAGAACCAAATCTCCTAGGTCTTGAATATCCTATAGCCCTTTAGCTCCACCTCCAGGGTCAGTTACGCCTGGTAAGCTTTTAGCCATTTTTCCATGCCCATGGAATACATACCCTGGGAAAACACATACGATAAAGGAGTTTGTTGAGAAACATTTCTCTAACAGTAGTTTCTTCATCCACTGATTTACAAGCTACTGATTTACAAGCTGTGAATGAATAGTAGCCTTCAATAACAGGAAACTCTGCCATTGAGAAACCCTATAGCTTCAGAGGGAGCTTGGAGACGAGCCTGTCTGCTTACAGGAAAATTCACTCCAGGAACCCCCGTAACCAGAGCTGTTAACCAGAAGGAAATGTCTTCAGTACTTTTACATGGCCCTTAATCAGATACTGACAGAGAGCCTTTGATCAATGAATTTTCAAAATAAGGTTAACTGCAGTTTACAGTATGTCTACATAGATTCCACAGGCCATTCCAAACATGTACAGTCAGAAATTTTTCAAACCTCAGTCTCCGTTCTATTTTTATTTTGATGTCTTAGAAGACTGAGTCAAAGAGGCTTAGGAATTGGCAACACACTTTCAATGGTACTTACTGGCTTTAACATTCAAGAGTGAAAGGAGGGAGAAAACCACATCTGTTTGTCTAGTAACACTGAATTATTTTAGAGATAAAGCAATGGTAGAGGATAAGTACACAGCCAAGTATTTGTAATCTGCCATTTCCTGCATAACCAGATTCCAAAATTCATACTGAAACAACACTTCATGAATAAAATTGCAATGAAAAAGTTGGCATGGTGGTATTATAGGAGACTGCAGAGCTCTGCAATATTATAATACTGTTAGTGACATAAGTTGCCTAGTAATCAATGTACAATATGTTGGGGATGATGTATGTACATTCTTATACTGCACTCCATCAACAATGAATTGAGTTCATCTTGTCCAGATAAAGTATTGTTGGGAATCCACCATATCTGATGTAGAAAAGGTCTGGAAGAGACGCACAGTACTAGTGTATTCCATTGGTATTTATTTTAACATTATCAGGAGTGAGGTTTGTGTCTGTACTCTAGGTCTCGATTTTCGTCAACAAGAACAACACTGAAAGGAATACCTTTATACCAGTTTTGTAGAGAATATCTCTATTTCACATTTTAAAAGCTTTACTTAGACAGATTTTAATATAAATAATGAGATGATCAGAAAAACAGATTCAACTCAGTACAGAAACAAGTACTTTAAAATGGAAAAGGGAAGTGTTCGAAGAAAAAGAAGCTATTTGAAACATTCCAGATTATTAAGAGAAGTATAGAGTTCAGATTTACAAAAAAATATTTGAAGCAGACAGCTAAGGCACACTTAGCTCACCTGGTTGTACCTCAGTACAGCAGGGTTTCTAGAACAGTGGGTGATCTTGCATAGCGCGTGAAGTGGACTGTGTAGCACATATGGTAAGTACATTGCTGAAACATAAGATAAAAGGTTACCCACTGTTCTGTGGCTTTCTTAATTGAGAACCTACACACCACAGGGTGCTTTAAGAATGGAGCAGAAGCTTTAACAACATTTCCTCACTTCAGAGTTAGAACCCTTACCTTGTTTAAAATAAATTATACATTAAATCACTGAGAAAATGAAGAATGTGATGCTAGGGCACGCTGTTATTTAAATGGTGCTAAAGAACCTCATAATGCTGGACACTTTAGAAACAATCATATTACCTAATAAAAACAAAAAGCTATATACTAAAGGGAAGAAAAATGGCTCAGAAGTCTGCAGGAGTATCTGTATATGAAGGCTTGTCAATGAAGATGTTAGAAGAACAGAGCTATCATTCAAATATTTTAGAAGACAGATCATCTTCAGCAATGGCAATAAGATAAGGCTGGCAAATAAATGACACCTCATCTCAAATAGGAATGAGTTTGACATAGCTTCTGTATTCAATTTAAATATCTTTCTATGTATATTAGTCACATTTTCATAATAGAATATCCACCAAATAAGTTTTACTCATTGTCCATAGACAGAATACTGGCAGCATTCATAAAATGCAGAACTTTTATATGAAAAACCAGAGGGCAACTAAAACAGTTGGACTACATAGGTTTGAATACAGGCAGCTATTTGGGTTTCTGATGTGCCAGACTTATGAGAGATCTGCAGAATCAGTTCTGTTGCTGTGTAGACATGTGCATTTGACCAGGAAGAAAATGTCCTTGAATAATGTCTACATCTCTGAAAGACAAATACAGGACGGTGATATTAATCTGGACTGTCAACAATTGTCAGAGATTACCTGATTCAATAGCTGTGACTAATTTCTAAATTGCTTTTCTTTTAAGACAAGATTTTGAACATATGGGACATCATTCAGTTATTCACCAGAATTTAGTGTTATACCTTATGTTGTGGGCTGGTAGGGTAGTTTTAGCTATGTTCCCGGTTCAAAACTGTTAAATATTGTTGCTGGCCATGGATCCTTGCATGACAAAAATTCTTTTCAATGGTTGGAAGGTGAGGATGGGATACTAGAGTCATCTTTGGAATAAGAATGTGCCCTCATGTCTACAGGAAGTGGATGTGAAACTTCATTGAAGACGACTTTGCTACACATGACAGGGTTTGGATGATCTAGAAGAGAAAAAGTAATGGCAATACAGATGTAGTAAAAACTGGTTGGTAATTACCTGAATGAAAATTAGAGCCTGGGATTTAAACATGGATACTGCATTGAGACTCCTCTGGATGGACTTGAATTATTTACTTGCCATATGGAAAAGAGGGACGTACACATATTGTCTTTACCATGTATGCCTCCTGACTGTTTGGAAATATAATGAGCTATTTTTATTCCCACTTAACAGATCCAACCTGATATTGGGGAAATTCTCGCTGCCCTGTACTAAAATCTCTTGTGATGATCCAGAGGTTTCAGTTTATGCTCCTAGTCTCTTTAGAAGTGCTATGCAGAGGATAGGTAAAGTTTTATCAGAGATAGATCATGCCACAAGAGTTTGATCTGCATCTGGGTTTTGAACACTTTTAAAGTTAAGACATGCACGAACCTGAAATTTGTGTTTTGATTCAGTCAGTCACCACTAGTTTTCCTAACAGAATGGAAATTAATTCCTCAAGCATTTCCCCCAGTTTCAAGTCACTTTCTCTTACATACAAATGCTTTCTCATGACAAAAATAGTTTTACACCTTCATTCATCCATGCAGAGTACTGTTATTGATCCATTCTGTATTGCTTATAGAAAGACTGACCTATTAAATGATAATGCTTTCTCTATGGCCAATTCTGCCACTTTTCAGATTTTTTTCTACAGAGACAATTTTCCATGCTTTGATTGTATGAATGTAGAGTAATGTTTTATTCTGTGATGGCAGATGAAAACGGTGACCCAAATTAAATAGTTGTCTGTTAACTTTCTATGTTCCCTAGCAATCAATTTCTTATCCTTGTAGTCAAGCATCATAGTCAAGAAAACATAATAGTTTTATGAACTTCCACAGCATGTCACATCTATAAAACAACCACGATTAAAGCCACGCCCCAAACACAGGCCTGTACACTGGCGTAGCTAGATGGGTGCGGGGGGTGCGGACCGCACCGGGTGACACCCTCTCAGAGGGGTGACACCCGGCTCGGGCTGTCGGCGCCCACCCCGCGCTGCCTCTGGCCCCGGACCGGCCGCGGGGGGCTGCAGGGTCCCGGCCGGAGCCGTGCGGGGAGCCCCGGGGGGGGGGGGGGGGGAGGGGGCGCCCCGGCTGCTGCCTCCGCACTGGGTGACACCAACCCTAGCGACGCCACTGGGCCTGTATAAAAGCCTAAGAGGCAAGGGCCTGGAGGAAGACACACAGTCTCCTCTGGAAGCAGAGGGAGACGGGCCTAGCTGTGGGGAGGCAGTGAGCAAGGTACCTGGACTGGGGCAAGGCTGGGGCTAGGCACTGGGAGCTAGGGAGCTCTAGCCTGAGAGCCCCAGACTGCAAGGCCCGACAGGGGGCCTGACCCAGGGGTACTAGTCAGTCTCCCTGAGCCATAAACAGGGTACCTGGACTGGGACAGGGCAAGGGCAAGGCAACTGGGAGCCAGGGGAGCTGCAAAGCTCTAGTGAGAGGGCCCCAGGCTGCTGAGCCTAGCGAAGGCCCATCCCACAGGGTACTGGGGCAGCCCTGGGCTTGGTAGAAGCAGCTGACCAACCCTTCTTGCCTGTGATGAGCAGCCGGATACTGCAGTCCGCCTCAGTGCACGGAGGCAACTGGTGACTAGCGGATGCAAAGCCTGAGGCAAGTTGGGGATAGTGGGTGCAGGGTTCCCCAGGGAAGGGAGACCCTAAGACTCGGGGGGTTCTGCAAGGGTGCAGCACCCTCAGTTCGTGGGCACCGGGGTCCGGGAGGGACATGGGGCCAGAGCAGGAGTGGACATTGGTCGGCAGAGGGCACTCCGGACGCTGGAAAGAGCTAATTCCCGAGACGACCAGCGGGAGGCGCTGCCGGGTGAGTGACCGCTTTGCTACACATACCCATACAAAAGAGAGAACAAAGACATGAGTGTGGTATAAAAAATCATCATACATTTAGGATGGCTGCATTATTCATAAGTGGCCAAACAAATACTATGAGTCATTAGAAAATTGGGCCTCGCAACCTACCAATGATGTATAAGAATGTTTATACCTTGAGGTTCATGAGATCTCGAACATTAAAGAGATTAGAGATCATTCATGAGATCTCAAATAAGATTACTTTTGTCTTTCCCTCATCTCCCACTTCAGTTATGATCCTTTATTATTTATTGCTCCAGCTGAGAACAATGTAAAAAGGTAGATATATTAGAATTTTTCATGACATGAGTTTCAAATAGAAATTGTTCAGAACTGTTCAAAAGTTTCTGCCCAGCTCAGGTCGATATTAAACTATGTCCACCTGATCTGCCTCAGTACTTCATGCTTCTGTTCTCCCCAGGAGTCAGATGCAGTCTCCCACAATGCACTGTGGTGGTTTAGGCAGAGGGGAAACTGTTGTAACACACAGGAAATGTTATTCAGCAATTATAGATTAATGTCTAACTGACCCCCCCAAAAATTTTTCAATCCTATTCATCAAGTAAAATGTTCTGATTTTGGATAACCCAATACATAAAAAAAAATATTTTGTTTCTATTTCCCTGACAGAAAAAAAATCAAAACATGGCAGCAAAAATGGACATGAAAGTATTCATTTTGTGAAAGCCAATATTTGGACAAAAAGTACTCGTGAAAATGCATGACCAGCTCTCTCTTGAAAATCTGATCACTTATGAAGGTGCCTGAATGGGAACTGTTAGGTTTTGGTCTCTGGCTCTAGTTTTGTTTAATTTCTTACAGTTCTAGTAGTTTGTTATTTGTAATGCAGGTAAGGCTATTCATTTGAAAAATGAAAACCCCTCAAACCCACCTTTTTTAATGTGATTGTGTTCTTTCAGATATTTAAAAGCTACAGTATTGCCAACCTCAAGAATCCAAAACTCCATGAGATTTTAAAAGATAACATTTTAGGGGTGGGGCAGAGTGCAGTTGGGAGTGGTTTAGTTGTTTTTAATTTACCTTCTGGGGTTGAGGCCTCTAAGGAGGTCACATTTTGAAAGTTTTCTTCACAACTAGAAGGGCAAAAAAATTATAATTTTCATGAAAAGGAGACATTCATTTCTCTAGAACGGGTTGGCAACCTTTCAGAAGTGGTGTGCTGAGTCTTCATTTATTTACTCTAATTTAAGGTTTCGCATGCCAGTAATACATTTTAATGTTTTTAGAAGGTCTCTTTCTATAAGTCTATAATATAGAACTAAACTATTGTTGTATGTAAAGTAAATAAGATTTTTAAAATGTTTAAGATGCTTCATTTAAAATTAAATTAAAATGCAGAGACCCCTGGACTGGTGGCCAGGACCCAGGCAGTGTGAGTGCCAGTGAAAATCAGCTCGTGTACTGTCTTTGGCATGCGTGCCATAGGTTGTCTACCCTTGCTCTATAAGTTGGTGCTTTATGAACAAAGTCCAGTATTGGGAGAAGACTCAGAAGTACTAACAACACAAAGTATTTTGAAATGAGGAGTGATTGATACATTCTAAGTATTCCTATTAGTAGTAAGGATTCCAATGGAAACCAAAATTGGGCTAGACCAATAAATATCAAAAATGTATTTAACAACAATCATTCATTCATCCCACCTGATGGGCAGTTGGGGGTTTAGTTCATTAGCCAGGCATGATTAGTACAGATGGAAACAAATAGCAGACAAGTCCCCAAGGCAAAAGGGGAGACATTACAAATATAATAAAATCACACTAATTAGCACCAACACTGTTCAATTTGTTTGACTAGAATATAACTTCATGGCTGTAGTGGCAAAGTTCAAATGTCCATAGCTAATAGTAGAAACTGGAATCTCTTCCTATGTGCTAGCTACAGTATGACAGATGTCAGACATTATAATGTTGTCCTTGTGCATGTTTATATATCATTTAAAATCCCCAAAACAAACAAACAAATGGGACCACTGTGTGCCCACCAGCACAAGAGCAACCTTATGTGCCAGCTCAGAGATTGAAAGCAGATGTAGAAATTATAATTAGGCACAATTCAAGCTGCCTGTAGTGCATAAAAGCAGTTGTGTAGGAAATGGTGGGAGGAGCCAGGCTAACGTAAACATTATTTGTCTTTTTGCTGCACATGGCAATAGATTAAAGCCAGCGTGAGCGCATTAATCATGGAAAATAGTCTTCAGGGAGAGCACTTACATAAGTACCTCTGGCATCCTTCAAAAATGAAATGTTTAAAAATAACTATTTCAGTGCTTATATTCTAATTATTCAGCTCTACAAGTCTGATATCAAAGCTGAACTACTTTAGTGTGTTCTGTATTTACTAAGCATGTGGCCCCCAAGAAGTGCCATCACAATGACTGGGGGAAAAAAAAAATCAGTGAGAAAATTTCTCACATAGTGCCTGATCCAAAAGCCTACTGCAGTCAATGGAAAGATTCCCTGTAACTTCAGTGGGCTTTGGATGAGGCCCTGGGTTTTCTGGAAACACACTTGTGTAATATCTGAATGATGCCTCTACAAGTGAATGGCAATACAGAATGATGCTGGAAGAAGGCATTAGTAATGTATTAATTGCCTTTCACCCACAATGACTGCAAAGCACTTCATAATCTATATCCAAGCACTACAAGGTTGGCTGTATTTCCACCATGTGTAGAGCTTTGAGATCCTTCAGGGTGAACCACACTATGTTTACCAAGTTGAGTACCATTACTAAGTCTACCATATAACTTCAATTATTTTGTTGCATACCATAATACCCTAGGAGAAGTTGGCAAGCATACAGCTCATGAATAGAACAGATTTTATTAAATACTCTAGTGAAACTGTCATATTAAGATTAATATTAAAATTCATAAAGAAATAAAATCCAGTAGCTATTGTAATATCATACAAGCAAGGTCCTACATTATTCAGAAACTAGGTCTGATATCACTAAGGGAAGTTTAGGTTGGACATTAGGAAAAACTTCCTAACTGTCAGGCTGGTTGAGCACTGGAATAAATTGCCTAGGGAGGTTGTGGGTATTTTTAAGAGCAGGTTAGACAAACACCTGTCAAGGATGGTGTTCTCTAGAGCAGGAATCGACAACTTTTGGCACACAGCCTGCCAAGACCCCTGACGGAATGGGATGGTTCATTTACCTGCCATGTCTGCAGGTTTGACTGATTGCAACTCCTACTGGCCGCTGTTCCCCCTCCAGGCCTAGGAGGGCTGCGGGAAGCTGCATCAGCACATCTCTTGGCCCTCAGCAGTTCCTGCAGCCCCATTGGCCTGGAGTGGCAAACCACGGCCATTGGGAGTTGCGATCAGCCAAATCTGTGGATGCGGCAGGTAAACAAACCAGCCCGACCTGCCAGGGGGCTTACCCTGGCAGGCTGCATGCCAAAGGTTGCCGATCCCTGGTCTAGATAATACTTAGGCCTGCCTTAATGCATGGGACTGGACTAGATGACCTCTCAAGGTCCCTTCCAATCCAATTCTATGATTATGCTGAGCAAATCAGTCATAGAAATATTCTCTTTCCTTTGCTAATGTGCCAATATAATGTGAATACATGACATTCAGAGTAATCATTCTACATTTGCAGATTCATGAATATCTTTGTGATTAATATTTATTTAAAATTCTCAATTCTTAATCTGGGTTTAACATTCTTGTCAGACAACTCAAGTGATTTCGCTCCTCAGAAGCAGAGTTTTTAGTAACAAATTCCAAGAGTCTGATTACCAAGGTTATTGGCTATATTAAAGCTTGTCAGACTGCCTTTTATAGGATTTAGCACACACGTGGCTATTCTGTATTTCTGAACTGTCCTGTTTATTAGAGAGGGAGGAAGAATGATCTTATGGACAAGTAACAAGACACTTGGACTGAATTCCTAGTTCAGTCTGAGGTTACCAGTGCGGGCAAGTCATTTCAACCCAGATTTTTCCAGATATTTAGACATTGCTCCACTTAGCATTGCAAGTAATGTGGACATCTAAAGACCCATTTTCAAAAGTGACTTAGGAATGTAGGCACCTAAGTCTTGTTGGAAGTAAGGGGCAGAGACTTCTAACCTCTGTGCCTCAGTTCACCACCTGTAAAACATGGATAGTAATACTTCCTCTCTCCCTCTCCACCTTTGTGGCTATTTGGATTGTAAACTCTTCAGGGGGGACACTGTCTCTTGTGATGTGTCTATACAGTGCTTAGCCCTGATCTTGGCTGTGGCCTCTAGGAACTGCAGTAATACAAATAATTCATATTGTATGTGCACAAGTTAAAGTGAAGTAGATTTTAAAGAAATAAACTCAGAAATCTTGACCAGTATATCTTTTTGTGGATGAATAAAGTGCAGTTTTCAGTCTCCAGCATCCCCCACCAAAGAACCAACAAAAATTTGACCTCCAATTCAAAAATCCTTTTCAGCTACACAGGATTCTGGAATTTGGTAGGGTTTGGGGATTTAGATGGAAAAATATTGAGGAATGCCTTTTAGGGTACTTTTTTTTATTTTGTCATAGCTCTGGTAACATACCAATTTCCTTTTTGGAACATCTTTCTTTTGTCTTAATGTTGTAGATTCAATATAATTTCAGGCTGACAAAATATAAAATCCATAAATCTGCATCACCACTGTTCAACTTATTAATGGGCTACTCGATGACCTTCAAGGTCTTTCCAGTTCTAGGAGATTGGTATATCTCCATTTATAAAAAACCCAAGTGCACAGGGAAGTTGTTGTTCCAAGATTTCAATTTCCACGGCATATCATCTGTCCTTATACTAACCCATCAGCATAGTTTTGCCATCCAGATCATTTTTCTCTGCTCTACAAACTTAGTTTTTTATTTCCCCCACAAACATGACACACTGAATGGTCTACTTTGTATATGGAATACTGCATTTACTTAAATTGCTAAGATTGCAGTTAAGGTTGTGTGTACTGCAAAGGAGATTAAGGTGTTTTGTTTGGTGTTTTGAAGGCAAAATAAAGTTCCTTGGGAAGATGTGGCACCTGTCATCGTAAGTGTGCTCCATAGCGGTTAGGATGTTGTTAAGGGATGGCCCATAATCTGGCATTTCCAACCTTTTAAGAGTTTGCGTTGGAGGATGTCTCATTTAAACAACCTTAATTCCATTTAAAGAAAGGCATTTTTTATGGAATACATTTCAGCACTTAGTAGTGTTACGAACAGGCTTCCTTCCACCTGCAATGTGAAACTGACAAGGAGCAGAGTAAAGTTGACAGCTGTGGGTGGCAACTTAATCCCAAATGATACTCTAGTTAGGTAAGGGAAGGAAGTTTACCTTGCTCTGTGACTTTGTCAGACAGCTTTTACCAATAAAAATCAAATTAATGGAAGCCTTATGCATAGCAGATAAAATGTGGCTTTACAATCTAGGTATAATACTCCTGTAATTGTCTAAGTACCTGACTTCCAGGAAGGACTGCACATTATTATGATTGGAAGATTATTATGGGACATTTGTTCACTTACAACACTGTAGGCGCCGGAACAGGTAGAATAATTTTCATTCTTGTTATCTGAGTCACAAGAATAAGGTCTTTCTCAGCAGCTAAAGTTTGTGAAGAGAGGACTCATAGCAAATTGATTTAAGATGCATAAAGTGAAACAGCTCAACAAGTGGAAAATTAAATAGAGATAGTACAACTTCATGGACTATTGATGTTGTTGAGACCTATGGCTTCAGCTTCTGAGGTTATAGTGGAGGATTTTCTCAATCCAAACACACACAAATGTAATTAGCTTGGGTAAGGTACATAATGGAAGCCTCACTTTACATTGGTCTACTGCATCTGTACTATTGTAAATACATCAGTAACTAGACTGGTGAAAAAAAAATCCCTAATGTAGACACGTTTTTAGAGCCAAGGTTACTCAAACGCATTTCTTGTCAACAAAATCACTGAACAGTGAGGAAATTACTCATTAAGGCAACATTAACATGAATCCAACTTAATTTAAATGTCTCACCTCTTTGATCATCATACTGGAAAGAGTAGACTCCTCACAGGTAACAAGGAAGCTAATCTGTGTTCATACTTTTCATATCTATTATACCTTTTCAGATACACATTTTATAGGTTTTTAAAGTGTGTATTAATGTTTCAGTTCAAGTTTCCAAACAATCACTAAATTGGCAATACTTGATGTAACTAGTTCAGAAAACTGGGGGGGGTGTTGGGGAAATTCGGGATGTAGGAAAATCCCTGAACTGGGCTCCCCACCCAACTTTACCTGTTCTACAGTCTGCACTGCATATTCCATTGCCCATTTAGCCCTTATGACCAAAGAAAACAGGAAGGGAAGGTGGGTGGGATGGAGCATTCCCTCTGTGTAACTCACACCTACTCTGCAAGGCACTCTTCCCTTGCTCCCCAGCCCACCTGAGTGGCAGCTAAGATTGTATGTGGAAGTTGATGGAGCTACTTATAGAGATGGCTCCTTTAGTTCTGGTGGCTCAGCTTCATGCTGTTAGAACTAAAGGTCCCAGTGATGACAACAAACCCAGGGACACAGCCTCACAGGGACATAGGGGAAAGGCAGCAAAATCAGAACATTGCCATCCTTTCAAGTGTAATAAAAATTACCATTCACTTTTGATCCATTGGTAAAAGACAGGTCTGATGTTATGTTCAAGAATTACCGTTTTTACTGTGATGTCATATTCAAGAATTACCGTATTTACCAGACAAGCTTACAACTGTTTCCATCATCAATCTCCCCTCATCAGTCACCTTGGGCTCCAGTGGTGTGCTAACAAAAGGACATACCATTAAGGACTTCCACACATCATTCCCTGCATGTTGAGAAAAAAAGAATACTGCCCCTTTCTCCAGGAGCTGCTCAAGGCAAATGACATATAGAAACCCCCCACTACATATAGAATGAAACAAACAAACAAAAAAAGAGCAGCCATGGGTGAAGGAGGATCACTGAAACCAAAGAAATGCAGGTTTTAAAAGTGAAACCACTGGCATTTGAGTGGTTCTGGATAATAGTTCAACAGCAGCCATGCTGTTTTTCATCTAACAGAATGAAGTGACAAATGATAGCTTCACACCAAGAGCAATGTTCCCTGCAGATATTTGCTCCTTAGTATAGCTCTTTAATGTTCTTCCTAATCAAATATGAAAATAAGCAGTGCATCGGGAACACCTTCTCTTGTATGAAAAGACTTGATTTTTTTTTAAGAGTATACCTTTTTATGCAGTAGAGTTGCAAAATGGGATAAGGTCTTTTCATCTGAAATGTGTCATTTGATTGCATTTTTCACTATAGCAGCTCAGCAAACACAAAACTGGAAATGGAGACAGGCACTTAAGGACTTCAGCAGGGTATTGTGTTTATCAATCTGTAACATACGTAGCCTATTTCTGATTAACTTAATTTGTTTATAGTATCTTTGGGGAAAAAGGTTTACCTCAGTAGCAAGCAATCTATTTAGAAGTTAGATCCTCAGAAGTGCTCATATACTATCACTGTAGTATCTGAGTGTGTCACAATCCTCACAACACCCTTGAAAGGCAGGGAAGTATCATCTCCATTTTGCAGATGGAAAACTAAGGCACAGATCCTGACAGGTACTTAGGCTCCAAACTTCCAATCTGGGTCAACAACTTGCCCAGCTATTCAGTATGTGGTGGGGCAGGGAACTGAACCCACGACTAGACTATCCTCACCTCTTTTTAGCTTCCGATCTATTGAATGAACTCTCCCCTTTGGAGGACTAATCAACGCTACCCTGCAACCTTGGCTTAAAATTTTTGAATATATTTCCATCCTTATTTAGGAGGAAAATAAATAAACAAAAGCACCACACACTGACCTCATAATGGTGGGAGGCACCACTCCCTTGCCTTACCTGGGTCGCTTCCTACCAGTTCTCCAGCTGCAGTAGTCCATGTAGCATCAGGCTCTCCAGTTTCCCCAGCACCAGACACTCCCTGGGGTCCAGGTAGCTGCAAGCCTCTGATCCAGCTTACTGGCTCTTCAGCTCTGGGATCCCCAGGCTTTTCAACACCTGGTACTCCCTGGGCTTCTGATAGCATCAGGCCTGGCTCTTCAGCTCTCCTAGATAAGTTCTGTAGCAGTTCCTGAGCTGGAGCCTCCACCAGACATCTTCCTCCTCAGCAGCCAGCCCTGACTGAGAAGCTCTGGAGGCTTTTATACCTGACTTCCACTGGGAGCATGCCTCAGGGGTGGGGCTTCCTCTGCTAGGAGGGAAGGGTTAACCCTCTCGGTACCAGTGCAGGGCCAATCCGCCCCATCACACCACCATTCTCCCTCTCACTTAAACCTATAGCTTATTTTTTTAAAAAACAAACTCTCTTTAGCAGCTGTGGTGGCAAAGCAAACTTTTAAACCATGAACCAAGTGTAGCCAATGCAAGGAAATCAACCCTGAGTTGGCAGAGAGCCTGAATTCATAGCTCTGAGAAGTGTGAGCTCTCCCATTAGTCTCAGTGTGATATTAACTCAGATGCCAAAGATCCTTTAAATGTCACTGAACTTTGCTTCTCAGTAAAGCTTGGGAAAGTACCTCTCGTTCCCCCACCTCCCAGTCAGATCTTGAGTAGACAAATGTTGATGTACCAAGGGGAGCTCAGTCTGAGGCAGCTGCTAGCCTTTCCCTCCGTCCTGCCAAAGCTGTTTTGGGCAAACTGACACTGCAAGCCTTGGCCCTGGAAGGCTGCTCCCAGACAATGACCTCTGACAGGACCTGAGGAGCACCACCAGGGAATAAAGGCAACTGGACTGTAGCTGGTCTCAGAAAGGACCCCAGGAGTGAGCTGTACTCCTGCCAGGAGCAGTGGGATTGCCCAGGAGTTCTGAGGGAACTAAGAGGCAAAAGACTCAGACTATGGCCTTGCCCAGAGTGAAGGCTGGTTGACTACAGAGCCCAGCTGAAAAATTCCTCTCATTTTTCTTTTTTAAATCTTCTCAGAACCACCCCTGCCTTCCTTGTGTAGTCAGTGAGCTTAAACCTCAGCTCTCTGGCACCTCTAAAAGATAGCTCATTGCGGGATATGACTATATGGAAGATAGTATGATAAGGTAACAATAAAGATAGTATGCATCTTTCATTGACTTCTATGGTTCAATTAAAGAAAATATTCATGCTGCAGCTCCTCAGCAAAGCCTAATTACTGTCGATGTTGTTCTCTAGCTCTCCCTGTGTTGGAATAATCAGCAGCAGTAAGATTTTTGAAAACAAGTGGTGAAAGAGAATTGATTGGTGGGCTAGAGACAGAGGTGATTATCTTAAGCAAATGTCTCATCATTCATAACCTTGACTCGTGTGTATAGTAAATATATCCTCTTTTTTTCTGTGCTTGTTGACACCTACAGTAATTACTCCCAGAAAGATAACTCTCTGAGGCAATATTTCTATCCTCCTTAATTGCACAAGTACCAACTTACACTCTATCAGCATTGATGAGCAGTGACATCCTCCTGTCAGCCAAGTAATTTGTTGGCAGAAAATGCCACAGACACTTTAGGTTCCATCTTTCAAAACTCCTCATGCAAATGAGACACAGTAATTAGCACTGACCTTTGGCTAATGTTGGTTACCAATCAATGGCGTGCCCACTCAGCTGCTGCCTTCATATATTCCATTTAACAATTGGGCATACAAATGGGAAAGCAGGAACAATGGAGAAACACCATTGTTATGGTACAGCATCCATTCGTGTTACCTGCAGGGCACTATACACTCTTTTAGTACTTCAAAGCCCTAGTAATAAAAATGTGGAAAGGCATATTTCTGTCTTGAGGCAATGGGAGCTGAAGACACTCAGCACCTTGTAGGACTGGGCTCTTAGAGGATATGTCTACACTGCAACTGGGAACATGCTTCCCAAAGTAGGTAGACATACAGACACACAAACACCTGGAGCTGACATACTAAAAATAGCTGTGTAAGCGGAGTAGCAAGTGCAACAGATTGGGCTAGCCAGCTGTGTACATACCCCACTAGTCCAGTTAGTTAGCCCAAGGTGGTCTGGCTACACTGCTAGCATGAGTCAGTCAACACGTGCTCAGAAGCACACTGCCAGCTGCAGTGCACACATACTCTTAGAGAGAAAGTTTAGGCCTCAAAACTAGAAACATAACAGACACACAAACTCCTGATTGTTTTGATTAAAGCCATATTTTACTAACTGATGAATATTCTGAGCTTGTGAAAAATCTCGTATGCCATCTTTCCGAAAGCTAGCTCAAGCAGCAGATTCAGAGTCATGGTCTCTTGTGATATCTGGGCCAACAAATTTACACAATTGTAAACTCAGCCATAAGAAGTTAGTGAAATTTCATGACATGCCACAATAAGCAATAGCCTGCAATAATGAATGTGAATGGCAAAAGGTATGAAAGGCAAACAGATTAAATTAGCCCAAACAAAATTGTGTACGGATATAACTCAAGGACTCTGGAAAAAAGAAGAAGAAATGAGGACCAAAAATTAATAAACCACACTCGGTATATGTAACGGGGTGGCACTCACCTCCCGAGAGCACCCCCAGGCTGGGTGCGTGTCTATAGCTCTCAGTCTGTGGTGACCCATCGGTTTATCTGAGGCAGTTTCAGTGACTCAGTCCTTCAGCCAAGTAACACACCATCGGTGTCAAACACAAACAAACCAGACCAATTTTGCGGTATCAGGGTCCTTCTGGTGCCCTCAATGCTATTCTGAACTCTCGCCCTGTCCCTGGGCTCAGGTCTTTAAACAGTCCCCAGACCCGGTATTGAGCCAGACCTCCAGGCTTCCCTCCCTGGAGACAATGTCTTCACCGTTTTGGGACTGAGCTCTCATGCTGGGCCACTAAACAGTTCAGATCTCCTCCCAGAAGTGTATCAAAGTCCAGACAGTTCAATATCACTGACCCTCTTTGGGGTGTGTCTCTCCCCTCCCCTGGTTGAACTGGCCAAGACTATATTTTGCAATGCGGCTGTAAACCTATGCCTGCAAAGACAGAAAAAATGGCCAGATCTTGGAGTGCCTGATAAAACTGTGTGCTGTGCCTGTGTTTTTCCAGCAATAAGGTTTCAAGTGAGACAGAAGGTTGCACGTTCTATCTTTGCTATTCTTTTCCCACCCTTTCTGTGTGTTTGTCTTGTTTTTCTTTCTAGGAAACAAGACTGGACTTCAACCATAACAGCTCTAGACCACCTCACCTAATTTCTTCTCTTCTCTCCCCACTCCTCCTCCCCCAAAGAACTGCTATTTTCATTTGAATGTCTTCTAACAGACTCTTTATAGTTAAAGGGGAAGGGGACAAGGGATGTTGAAATAAAAGCTTTGTTTAATACTTTACTTTTCAAAATGCTTTAACTGGGGTTCTTTCTTTTCTGTATCTTTAATAAAAGGTTAAAAGGATTTTAATGACGTGTTTACCATGGTAATAAGCAAGCTGAAGTCTTTGTATACCAAACCCCAAATCTTGTTTAAAAATGTTTAATGTTGGATAGTGACTGGGATACTTTAACAGCTTTGACTCATTGGACCCCTTTATTCCGTCCAAATTAATACAACAGGTCAGACTAACAGATGACAGAGTTTCACTGGAAGACTCAGGTTTAAACACAAGTCACTTTGGAATTTTGTTTTATGGCAAAGGGGTCCGGTTTGACCCACATAGTGAATGTCTCTAGCTGTATTCTTGCACTGCAGCTTTACAAACTGTAAACTCAGCAATTCAAAGTACCAACCAAACAGGGGAGCTATAATGTTGTTCCAAAACTCCTGGTATGGCCATCTGATGAGCACAACTCAGGTACTGCAGATAATTAACTCCCAAATGGGAGTGCCTCCCTAAGAAACATCTGAAGACTGGCTGGGAAATAATACACAGGATGCCAACCACTACTAACCAGGGCCTTCCCTCTGGCTCAGCTGAGAGATGAAGGGTTAAATGTAGCCAGGATATGAACTACCTTCTCAGAAAACAGCCATGGAAAGCACCGGTGATGTAGATGGATGACTCTGTATCTGTTCAGTGGGTAAAGCAGAGAATTTATATTCCTGATTGCCAACCGAGTGCCTTTCAGGAGCTCTCAGGTTCACATACAAACATACATGAAAAACATGGGAAATTACTTAATGTTGTAATGCAGCTTCTGCTCCTCTGTAAACAACTTCATTTTCCTTTTTTATTAAGGGCTAAGGGGGGATTATCTGCCATTTCTGTGAGCATTTAATACAAAAGAATGGATGGTGTATATGGGTGTCTTCCCTTATGATTAAATCTAGCCTCTATGAACGGCTATTCAGTCCTTAGCCTCAGCCATTATTTTTCCATTTAGAAGACATAAGAGGCTTTACAAATATTTGAAGTTCTTTTCAGAGGAAAAGCACAGTAATAAATGCTGTGATTTGTTACAGCTCTTGGTTTGTCCTGCCACTTAATATCATCTTCAGGTGTGTCAGTTTAAAGTTCTGCTTCATTAGCTTGCTTGCTTGCTTGCAGGGATTAAGGGTATGTCTGTACTGCAGCCGTGCCTCCCAGCCCAGATAGACAAATTTGCCCTAATTCAGTAAAAATGGCAGTGTAGATGTTGCAGCATGAGTGCAGGAATGCCAGAAAGGTGGTGTGGTGGTAGAACTGTTGGATGAACAGAGTGAAGAAGGGTACAGTGAGGACAGTGAGCTGCTGGACAACTGTTTCAGAAGGAAAAGGATATGTGATGAAGCAGGAAGCACAGGGAATAGAACTAGTTCCAGAAAAGAGGGAAGGAATTTAATCAGCACCACAACCTCTACAGACAGACAGCTTGGTTTTGCAAATGGGATTTTTGCCCAAGCTGTGCAAATAATTGAATATGCCTTCACACCAAGAATTGATACACCATTTGCAGCTTCAAAGCAATGAAGTCCAATAGTGAAAAGTGACCACAAATATCTGTTGTTATTGACAGGAGGCACTTCAGAATGCAAATTCTAGGGATTTGAAAACTAATGATGGGCTAAGATGAATATTGTTGGCCAGTGTCTTAGAAGGAACACTCAGTGTACCTCTTTCCTTTGCTTCCAATCCTTAAGGGTTTATCTTAGTTCCTCTGCTGGAGACAAATTGGTTACAGTCTCCTTCACTGTCAAGTGAATTCACGAGAAGATAAATCATCCTGAGTTAATCTTTTACAGTCTACAGCAAATACAAAGGAAGAGTAACTTGACACTTCAATAATTTTACTCTTATAAGCCTCTCTTTCCAGCTATACTAGCAATTCTTACTGGCCCAGATCTCATCACTGCCCAAACCTGTCAAGAGTCAAACATGCTATCTCTGGAAATGCTAACTCGGTCTGTCTGATAGCATTAGGATTAAAAAAGAGATCAGTGGAAGTGGTGGTGCCCAACAGCTCTGAAATGAGGCTTCAGGGGTAGCAATTTGGGCACCCAAATGCTGAGGCATACAGTATCAGTGGCCACTTCTGAAAATTTTGGCTTCAACCGGTGAGGAACAGGTTGGTTGAGTGTTTTCAAGGCCATAGAAAGAAATGAAATCCCCCAAGCATGATAATTTGTGGGTGTGAGAATTACATTACAAACTGGGAGTGCATTACAAACTGTTCAGTCATAATTCTGAGTGATGACTGATTGATAGGACATTAAAATCAAATCAACGGTTTACATACAATGTGCAGTAGTCAGATATAAATGGTAAAGGTGGCTCAGAGAATGTCATTGGCACTGCACAAGTTTTATTGGGTGTATAAATCCTTGAAAGTGTGCTACCTACTCTTGAGCACCATCTACTGGCCCATTATCTGTTAACTATTTACCTATATACAATGGTTGAACTCTCTCAGGGTGTAAACCTCCTGGCAAAACGTATAGCCAACTAATAATGCTACCTGAGGCGGGTTCATATAAAATGATACAAACCTATAATCTATATAACCAATGATGAATCAGAACAGAAGTCTCTATAAGCAATATTGACATCAGCAAAGGAAAGTGCTTCTTTTTCTTCCATAACAGTCACACTCTCAACATGCTGGAAAAATAACTCAAGAAAGAAATTCACTTTCATGCCCTTTTAGGATGCATGTTGTTATACATTGTTTCATTATGTAGCTGCAGACGACTTGCTCTGTGCTCAAGGACGCAAAATAAAGACGGTTTCTTTCCTGAAGCATTTAAATTCTAAGCAAGACAGACCCAATAGTCCTACTTTTTGGATGTGCCCTGGAAAAAAAGCGAGTCTTCAGACTGAAAGACTGAAGAGCATGAAGACTCATGGCCTGATTTGCAGAGTTCCTGAGAACAAGTAACTGCCAATGAGACAATTGCTTGAAGTCACTGGAAATTGCAGTTTCTCTACACCTTGAACAATCATGTATGTATGTGTGCACATATGTGTGCATGTGTATATAGATACATAGAGATATGTGAACTCATACACATGCATATAAAATACCCTCTTATTTGGGTTATAATCACCATGGGACACTCAAAATGAATAGAACAAATCAGCTAATAAATAGGATTACTCTTTAAAAACCTAGATACTGAGGTTCCTAGGTTTGGGAATTGACACCAGATATTGGTTTAGTCACCAGCTGAATTACTGATTATTTCTAATTAGGGCTAAGAAAATAAATATGAAACTTTTGGGGGGGGGGCAGAGAAAGAGATTGATTTTGTCTAATGACAGGCAGATTCTCTTCACTATTATGCCATTATTCAATTCAGAATCTGTTTGCAGTCAAAGGAACAAAGTGGTGATATGCTATGTAGTATTTACCATTTCACCAAGCTGTTTGACATTAACACATTCTATTAATAGACTACCAAGGAGTGACACTAATGAAACTACACTAACGTGGTTCAAATCATGTTTAGCTTACAGACAATTTGTCAAGGTGGGAGGTTGAGTTTCAAGCCTGGAGTTTAATTCAATTTAGTGTTCTTGCAACAGTCTGCATTAGTGCTTTCTGTGGATCAGAAAACTGACACTACAAAAGTATGCAATGGGATAAGTGAAGTGATCATCCCCGAGAGCCTCAAAAAAAATACATTTTATTTTCTAGTAAAGTGAGCCCTCTCTCTGACTTAACCTGCACAGTAGTTTTTTTCCTTTGTTTGCCACATCCACCATCCATAATCCTTTCTCCTACATGGCATTCAGTGTAAAACATTTCATGCTGTATGGTCAGGGCTGGCCCACAACATTTTGGCACGTGAGGTGGGGAGCTCAAATGACGCCCCCATGGCCCCTCGCTTGGGCCAAAACTTTGAAAGATCTCGTGTACCCTCCTTCCTCCAGCGCAGTACTCCACCATCTCTGTGCATGTAGGGCAGGGAGAATACATATGCACCAGCAGCAGACACAATTTTCTACACTCTGGGTCCTAGTGGTCCCCACTCCCTCCCCCCGCAGGTCTGGCACCTGAGGCAGCCACCTCACTTCACTTCATGGTAAGGCCAGCCCTGTGTATGCTAGAATTTTGGGTTAAGCAGTCCATTAAAGGACTCACATAAAAGTCACTGCAATTGAGAGTCTTCCTGGTTTCCCATTACAGGCCCTTTTCTTTTAGATGGTAAAGTAACCAGATGGTAGAAATTCACCAGCAGACAAATCTTAATCCCTTTGAACATTGACAAGGATTAGGTAAACTGGTGAGCTGTGACCATAGCCCACCAGGATGTCCGATATTGTGTCACTGTGTTCTCTCGTCTTTCAGTCTAGTATCCATCTGTTGTCTTATAGGTAGATTGTCTGGTCTTTGAGGCCTGGACTGTCTATCTGTCCTTGTGTTTGTACAACATATGGCACAATGGGGTCCGATACACACCTACCAGTTGATACCATATGCAAATAAATAATATAATAAAGCAATGGGAATTTTACCACTGACCTCAAAACAGGAGTAGGAATTGCCCCTGTTGTAATAATGAGTCACATATACAGGGGTATTATACAATATAACAGCCCACATGCATGTAGTGGTAATGAAATTTGAAGGGATGCAGTGTATTTTATATGAGCAGAAATCATCAGGGCTAGGTAGCACAAGGAAATGAAAACTCTTCAACCCAGGGCTAAGCTAGTTCTGGAATCCACAACTTCTGATGAACTAAAATCAAAAGTTTTCTTATGATTCACGAAAAGAAATAATGAAAACTTAAAACATCATGAAACAAACTGTAAAGAGAGAGAGAGAGATAAAGGAGAAAGAGACCCAAAGAGGAAAGCAATTCTTGGAAATCTTCCCAGGGTGAAGAGGAATGTTCTGCAGTGTGCTCATGTTCCTCTCTTTCTAGCTCTTCCAGAGCTACGTAGCCCACACATCTGTGGCATGCGGACAACAAGGGAGAAAATATAATAAAGCAACTGTTCCCCTTCACTGCATGATTGTGTGTTTTTCAACCACATTTTGCTGCCCTTTGGTTCATATAGCATCTGGTAGCAGGTGGCCCTGGGTCTGCAGGTGAAGAATGCAAGACAAAAACAGAGAAGATGCTAATGTTACTGGGTGCAAAAAGGCCACGGGAAGGGAAGGAGTTGGATGCACTGCAAATGAGTGAAAGAAAATGACAAACACACTTTTGTCTGAAATGGCCTCATATTTTAAATCAAACCCTGTTACCTCCAAAAATCCAAGTCCTACCCAACAGGAAATCACAAGCAGCATTTCGAAATTCCAGGGAATTTAAGCTGCGTTAGTAGAAATACCAGACCATGATTTTATCAGCAGCCCTGTAAATGTGGCAGAAATCTTAACTTAGACATTTGAGGGGTTTGTGTCTGCCAAAATTGGGGCAATGCAGGGCTGGAGAAAGGGCTGCAGGGCATGAGAAAGTGTGAGGTTGTGTGTCAATTCTACTCCATTGTAAACTATCCAGTGTAATATTGTGTCTATGATGTGGACTGCTTGATTTTTGCTTTATTGAAATAAAGAAGCTGAGTTGCTTCATTTTAGGAACATGTGGTGCTTCTTGGGAAAGCTCACGCATACAGTAATCACACTTTGACAGTGCTAAGGGAAAGGGCAGTTGAGGCAGGGGTCTTACTGTGGAACATATATTGATGTACTGAGGCTGCAGCAGTGAATTGGTTACATGCTAGAAGAAGCATGCTGCCTCCTCCCCACTTTGCCTTATTGTTTTGAATTTGTATTCGTTGTCTTACATAAAGGTCCTGATTCTCACATGCACCAGTGATTTACTGAGCACTATGAGGATCGGCAAACGAGACCTTAAATTTGGGGTTCCCTTGTCCCGATGGCATAAATTAGAGCATGTGGACGCCGCTACCAACACTAAAAGTTCTGCAGTTTGCTTTCACCTGAGTGCACTACAGGACTTTTAGTGTGTGGTCGCAGAGTCCACATGACTAGTTAGTACACGGCAGGCGAGAGTGTAGTAGAGTTATACCCCATGTCATGCATTAGCGCTGCACATGACATGTCCCGTGTTCTGACCTGCAGCACAGAAAGCAAGGCTAACCCACAAATCCAGATGCAAGGCCTTTTCCTGAATGAAGGTCTGGACCAGAAACACTTTGTGCCAAATCCCGCTCATGTTAATGGCCTACAGCATGAGGGAATTTATCCCTTAACAGCTCAGCGATTGCGCTCTTCATTATATGAGATAGATGGACATGAGACATGTAGTGGTCACTGCTACAGTTTAAAAGCCAGCCTGTGCAGTTTCTATTAGTGCAAAGAGAGCAAATATTGAAATGGAAAAAACATTGTAGGTGAAATTGCACATGTTAAAGATGAAGCTCATGTCGCAAAGGACATTCACATGACAATATGCATCTTTCTGGTTACTTCAGTCTCCAGAATTGCTCCCTTACGCCCACGCAGTCCATGCCAATGCATTCCTAATGTCTTCACACACCAAATATAGATCCATCTAGATGTCTAGGTGATATGTTCAAGGACCTTACCATGTGATATGGGAGTGAAATATGTCAGTGTGTGGGGCAGGTTTTTTTTTTTTCTTTTGTTTTTTTTTAATACATTGACTCATCCTTTCCCAAACATTTTCTAAAGGAGATAATGAATCCCTTACCCACCTTAGAATAAATCTGCAACATATTAAGCATCTTGAAAGGACATGGAACTCACTCTGTGCCAGACTGGAAGGCAACGATCATTCAAAGCTTTGATAATCAAGAAAAAGGACAATCTTGGAACTGGATAATCCTTGAAAAACAAGATACAAATCCAGTCCAACTTGATCATTATTTTTTGTGTGTGCTTGTTTGGCTCTAGCCCAATGAGGTTCCTTTCTACCCTCAACTGTAAACAGGAATTAAACTGAAGTGAAGGCCCAATGTATTTGATGAACCCACCCACACAGTTTTGTAAACACCCAGAGATTTTACATGTGGAATCACTCAGTTATTAAATCAAAACTTGTGTTTTCACTATTCCAGTCACGGTGTAGGTTTCAGCAGCCCAGTGTAATGCACCATCTTGTGACAGACAAGTAACACACACACACACACACTGTGCTGATTTTAGCTCTAAAACTGAAACTAATTTATGATTTGAGTACAAGGCAGCCTGAGGATTGTATATAACAACATCCTCTAGGATGCATCTGCTTGCTGACAAGATGTAGCAGTACTTTTGGTAGGCTTCCATATTTCCATTTCAGAGGTTGCTTCCCATTCCAAACAGCTGCAAGGTAAAAGAAGGAACAATTACAAACTCTCTGTTCAGAGGTCTTCGTGAAACTGGATTCAAAGGGATTCAGGAATAAATATTAAATATTTTGCTAGGTCTGTTGCTGCCTGTAGTTCACAGAGTTGCTTGTAGAGAATGAGTGTAAGCTCTAATTACTGTTTCTTTTAGTATAGTCTGTTTGGCATGCCCCTGTCAGACAAGACCCAATTTAACAACATTGAACAAGAATATTGTTCTCCAGCTTGTGTACACTATGGATGGAGAGGAACAAAGGTAATGGTTTTGTTACCACACAATTTATCTGGACAAGCTCATAGCTAAACATGGACCATTTACTCTGCACCGGTTGCCCTACTGAGTGTAGATTTATTAGATGATCTCAGGCCCAAATCTACACAACGTTCAGTCCACTCCATTAAAATCAGTAGATTTGCTTGGGTTTAACAGAGGGTAGAACATGATACATGGTGTTGACAAGTCGTCAGTAGATTAAAATATCTTGACAGGTTACTTCTTGCACCCTATGCTGTATAGTCCTCTTAGGTTACAGAAACATAGTTTCTGGTCCTGGGACCTTGTAGAGGCTGTAAGAGATGGTGTCTATGTGCTTGTTTCTATCTTCTCTGTGGAATTCCCTACAACGATGAACCTTAGCAGTGCAACTGAATTTCACACAGGACAGGAGAATTCTGGTCTTTGAGCTACAAGCATGGATACTCTGGAAACAATGCAAATCAGACTGATATCGTCTATCCAAGCCAGCATAATTTGCAGTAAGTGGTCACAGTCATCAAAAAGAGTTGAGAATAGTGGTGGGGAGGGAGGACATCATGCATAGGAAAGGAAATGATGATTGTAAGGAGAAGGAGGGATTTATATAAATTTGTCTCTGGTTAATCATTAATATACTCATTAGCCTTCCTAATTGTACCCCATAAGCAACTCGATTGCTTGTATTGAACAAATGGCTAGACACTGAAAATACTAGTTAGTCAGCACAATCACTGTATCATGACTCTATTATCTGTGTACATATGCTATTAGACTGGCCAAGACTTATATTGGAAATTTGGTGCCCCCAAAGGGATTACAAGAAGCTCTACCCAAACTGTATCTTCATCTTATTTATTTCCAGGTTTCTACCTGGCCCTTCTGCTTTGCCATAGACACTACTCTTGATGTTCCCTTCTCTCTGCCCAGTCTACATGCCAAATGTTGCCTTATATAGGTTGTTCTGCTGACCGAGCTTGGTCAGAACCTGACCCAATCCTGGTGCTGTGGGAAGTCACTTATACCTATTGCAATCAAAATTTCCTCCTGTAGTCTCCTGCCTTGAGGCTGCAGTATATCTCATGCATTCTACAGTATCAGGAAATCACTTGTTAATAATCTGCATGAAAACTTTCACAACTTGGACTATCAATCTTTTCTCACTTCCACTGTTTTTAACCACTGTAACTCTGTTGACTTCAATAGGGCTGCTCCAGAATTACACTGATGTAAGTGAAAGAATCTGGCCCTAAATCAGAAGAAAATACGTGGACAGTATTACACAGATGAATAACTGTGGCAAATGAGAATACAATTAATTCCTGTTGAAATATTCAGTTTTAACACACCCTACCCTGAACTATATTAAATCATCGTATATTAAGAATTGGAACATATTTCTGAAGACTGTATTCCACAGAAAGGATGCCATTAAATGCAACTAATCTTCACCAATGGAAAGTGTCAAAGAAGCTGAGATACCCATGCAATTTCTATGGATTTTTACTCTAGATTGATGTCCCACTTCCTGCTATGAAATACATAACAGAATCCTTCATCTCAAACTCACTGCATTGTTATTTAAATATCTATATCAGCATATAAATCTACTTAGACATCTCAGGTGCTAGCAGAGGAATTTCGTTTAAAACAAAGCAACTCAGTTGGCTCTAAGACTTATTGAGAGGCTTTTATTTATTTACAAAATAGGTTTTTTATGTAAATGTAAAAAGTTTACAAAAGCATTTGACAACCACATGTATTAGGCTTCTCATGAAGGCTAGAGGTATCAGTCTTATTTGAACACACATGAATCCCTCCAGTGCAGAACTGGGCAGTAAGGAAATACTGAAAGTTACATTCCGTCTTGGATTCTAGTTTAACAGTTAATCTGAGCTACTGTAACAACTGTATCTTAAAAGATGAAACATATGCTAATGAAGGGCCTAGAGCAGATGACATACCAGTGACCAGTCGAAAGAGAACTAAAGCCCTGATTTTCTAAACACTTATGCCAATGTATAACTTCACTCATGAGACTACTCTCAGTAATTTCAGAGGGACTGTTCCCATCGGATTGCAGTCTAAAGAAAACAAACAAAATCTAAGAAAGTTAAAAATTCCGCAGTGTCTAGAAAAGCAAACTCTAATTGTACAAGTGCCTAATTCATTTTTTTCTAGTGGAAGTTTCCAGTACAATTGTTCATAGATTTTGAGGCCAGAAGGCACCATTATGATCATCTAGTCTGATCTCCTACATAACATGGACTATAGGACCTCAACCAGAAATTCCTGCACCAAGACCATAACTTGTTTGAATTAGAGCACATCTCTTAGAACACTATCCAGATTCAATTTAAAGACTTCAAGTGAAGTCTTCCCTTTTCAAATTGGTCCTTTTCCTGTTGTTTTCATTACTCATAATAAAAGCAAGGAAAATTAGGAGTCCAGGAATATACAATAGTAATTGTCCATTGTCCCATAATTGTTCCATTGTCTATGCAAAAAGAAAAAAAACCCATTATAATCAGGAAAATATCTTTTGCTCAGTTCCAAAACTGACAGTACATTTTTAGGTTTCCAGTCATTATTAGTATGCATTGTAATGACACAGTTCCAAGTGAAGTTACATTAAAGTAATCTTTACTTTGACAGAAATTTCATTACACGCTAATTCAGTAAGAACCGATGCACCATTAAAATGCAGTGTTTCTCCAGTACCTAATGAAACGTGTTTGAAATTATTACAGCTGCAGTCACTTCTACTTTTAGCTCTAAAAGTTGTCAGCAAAATAAACTTGCTTGATTGTATTTTATTAAGTCATCTACTTCAACTACAGCTTTAGTTTCTACATTTAAATGTATTGTAATTTCATTTATTAAACTTTTAAAAAAATCATACAAGTAGATGTCATGCACTCACATTTCCTGAAGCTCCAACAGACGTGTAATAAAATTCCCCTGTGCATTGCAAAATAGGGCTGTCAAGTCATAATAGCTTTATTACGGCTTCTGCTTCAGTCTCTGCTAGCCTTTCTATGCACTGCTAAAATCCACACCTACCCAAGGGAAGTTATATTCAACAACAGAGAGGAAAAAATTGTGTTCAAATGAGTTGTTCCTTTACTAAAACAGATTAAATAGGTTGTTCTCTTGATACTAAATTGCTAGTGGCAGTGAAGGAATAAGAGGATGAGAGAAAAATGATGCAGATGGACAGGGATCAGGAGAGGAAAGTGTGTAGGTTTCCCCCTCCCCCTTGTTTTATTCCTGAAACAGTACATCAGCTTTTTGTAATAATTAAAGAAATAGAAAGGGAGCATAGTCTAGCTAGTGACCAAGCCACCAGACTGTGAATCAAAAGACCTTGGTTCTATTCTTGGCTGTATCGTTGACCAGCTGCGTGTCGTTGGGCAAGTCATTTCACCTTTCTGTGCCTCAGTTTCTCTGAAAAATGATATTTACCATCCTTTGTACAGTACATTGAGATTAATGGCTGGAAAGTGCTCTATAAAAATAATTATTATTGGTGTTGAAAAAATATTTAGGGGGAAAAAATTGCTTAGCATGCCCGGGGGTTATTCTCATAGTATCCATTCCTGGGCAATAATGGCACCATTACAAACTTTGGCATGATGTGGGAAGAGAGAGGTTAAGAGGGGCTAAATCCCAGTCAAGAGAACAACTGAAAAGAGAAATTGAAAAGGGACAATATGGTTGAGATGTGCAACCATAAAAATGAAGATGATGATTGATATTGAAGATAACAAGAGGCTGGTGCATATGATGACTTTAAAGATAATATGGTATCCTTAATGTAGGTATTATGGTACATATGATCCTCTATTGATAGAATCCAAAACAATAATACCGAAAATAATTTAGCCTGAAAGGGTGAGACTTTTCAAACCCATGAGTACAGTATTATATTATTATTTACCATTTATGTTACAGGAGCTCCCAGATGTCCCAATGAGGACTGTTGAGCCAGTTGTTGTGTATGCACAGGAAACGCTGTCCCTGTTCTTCTGACCTTATAATCTAACTGAAATCATTTTAAATCCTTCATCTTCTTGCAGCTGCTTCATTGAACCCTTGATGCCTCCACACACCTCTGGTCTACCCCCAAAGTTCCAGCTGGCTGCTGTGCACTCACATATTACTAATATGTAAGTATCTAGACAGCCCCTTTCATTGCTGTTTGCAAATCTCCTGAGCTTCACTGAAGAGGAACCTGTTCTGCCTCTCAGGAGGTGCACTGCAGAGCAGCTTCCCTACTAACCCTTGCAAAGGTCTGCATGAGATGAGCTCCCCTGCCGTCTCCCCCTGTGGATGTTCAGAGGTCAATAAGAGAGGAACTCTGCAGCTGTGTTCTTTAGCATAAGCTTATGTGAGGACTCTGGAATTAAAGGAGTAACTGAAATGGTCTTTTCAAGGAAGGAATTTTGTTTGGTAGTGGATTTAATTTTTGTTTGACTATGTCTTGTATTTGTATTGGCTGTATTTTTGGTGTCCATTATATCAGCCTAAAACTGGGTACCCACCCTTTAAGAACAGGATGGGTCACTTGCAAGAGTCTCCTAGTAGAATGGGAGACCGGTTTGCAATTCTAAAAGAGCCTTTCTAAGATGGAGCAAAGGGTTTAGTTTAATAAAACATTCTTCAAGAACACAAAGCTGCATTCTTGAAGTCACTTACAAGATGTGCAGCGACGGAGGATTTGTTCATTCACACACTAATATCCAGTACCTGTCTGAGTTACAATTGCACACGTGTGTAGCATGCCCTTCTTTAGCTGAGTACCTACTGAACTTAATATAAAACCTCATACAAAATGTACTGCACGGGTGCAACACACACCTTTTAGTAGCTCCTAACTCAGTAAAATCAAAGCCAGCACTCGGGGAGGGAGGGGCTATTTTCCTGACAAATGTCAGCTCTCGTGCCTCACCCATTTTAGTTCCAGAAAGTTGCCAGGTTTTAATGGAGAAAGTATTTCCTCTCCACCCAGGCACATGCTTTTCTTGGATTAACAATCTCGGTTGTTTTTGCTTATACCTTAATGAAATAATACTCATTTTTTTAAAAAACCCCACACAGCAAAACCGAACCACAATTCCAGTCAAGCAGGCACCTTGCCTGGGAAGATTCCAACCCAATAGTGAATGCTTTGACTTCAGACAAATGTGATCTCTACTCGAAAAATGCAAGACACTGAGCATCACAATGAACTGGACTTCTTTCACCAATAACCTACAGTCCCATTACATTAGTTTGCCCTGGGCCCAGTTGTTATGCCAGCCTCCCATTTATTGGCTCCAGGACTTTAAAGATAAAAACAAAGATTAAAAGACTTCTTTCCCACGATACCTGCCATAAGGTGTGCACACTGGCATGAGAAAGATATATACACATTAATCTGTCCTTCTATGAAAACTGACTGAGAATATGTTTATTGTATGGAAATATGTCTCCTGGGTTTTTCTCCAGGCACTTTTAAGAACCCAGTATAAAACGTTTCACTGTACATTCCTGGGAATACAAAGTTTTAGAGGTGCTTTGAATGCAATATCTGTTAATGCTGCAAGAGTCAAGATACCTTTGTTTCAAAAACCCTACATTTTTATTTTACAAGCTACACAGAGATTTATGGTACATCACTTTGGTGCTGCATGCAATACCTTACCTGATACCATTGGAGAAAGAGGTAATTTTAGCTCTATGGCCATGCTCTGCTAAAGCAAAGTGAAGGAAACAGAATGTTCCCCCAGAGATCTCTGCCCTGGCATCTCATACTTGGTATTTCAGGTAGTCTGTGATCCTCTCCTGTTTTTTTTCTCCTGCCACTGGAAAATTAATCAGTTCTTCGCAAACTGTAGGTAACATTTCTGATTACTCTCCTGAGTCTTCTATGATTTTTTACACTAGCAGACATAAATGTTCTGTGCTTACTAGTGGCAATTTCTCCCCAAAGCCTTAAAGGGGAACTAGCAAAAGATAGGGTTTTAGCTAAATGCGCGAGCTAATTATATGTCTCATGCGTGTTTCCAAGCCCGTTTCATTTTTATAGGGTGCATAAAATATATATAAAATATATATGGCTTCAGTGCTGTTTTATTCCTAAAATGCAAACATAGGCCATTAGCTCCCAAGAAGCCAATAGCAAACAAACCTTAGTATATTTTTTATTATGGGAAGAACCATTAGGACAAAGATTTATCCATAACAGTGAGTAAATAAAATGATACTAACCACCTGTTTTGACTTTGTTCTTTTAGATGAATTGGAGGGTACCATTTGTGATCATTCATTACTTTTAACCCCACCTCCATCCATTCAAGCCAAGGCATTGTTTCAAAGGCAAGAGCACAAACTAAAAGAGGCATTTTTATTTCCATTTCACACTCCTTTCTCCTCACTGAATTTGAACATGTTCCGGCTGTTCGGGGAGCAGTCGTTTGCTTTTAAAGTTACTTGGTTCTCTAGTTTCTCAATAGATATTTCTGAAAAGAAACCAAAAGTTATATTTTGAAAAGTCATATTTTCCTTCAACATAGGACACAAATTATTTATGAGACTCAAATGACCCCCAAAGAGCCTTCTTTTGCTGGGTAAAAATAGGCTATGGCTACAATAATAACATTACAAAAACCTCCATAACAGGTACTTACCCACTAGAGGAAAAGAAAGCCAGAAACTAAAATGGCTACATTAGAGTTGATGCCGCTTGGTAAGCTAAATTTTAAGGGCAAGTCTCAGCAATACATACTAGCAGAAAAGTTCGTATGAACGAGCAACCCGGCACTCAAGAAGTGGTAACAAAGAGCAGAAAGGCATCCGTCACAGGGCAGAGGTTTTAAAAACCTCTGCTGCCTGCTAAAGCCCCTGATTCCCTGCAGCCTTGCTGGGTTTGAGGGTTAAAATCCTGAGCAGGGAGCCTGCTGAAGCCACTGTGGGCTTGTCTTCACTACCCACCAGATCGGCGGGTAGCGATCGATCAGTTAGCGATCGATTTCTAGTGGCTGGTGAAGACGCGAGAAATCAATTGCCCGTGGCGCCCCTGTCAACTCCGGAACTCCAGCTTGCCGAGAGGTACAAGCTGGAGTCGACGGGGGAGCACGCCGCCGCCTGCCGCCGCCGTGAAGACGGCAGGTAAGTCGGCCGTAGATATGCCGATTTCAGCTACGTGATTCACGTAGCTGACGTTGCGTATCTGCAGTCGATCCATCCCCCGCCCCCCGTAGTGAAGACCAGCCCTAAGTAGGGCAGGCTCAGGGCAATCTACTGAGCCACTAGGGCAGAGGAAAGAGCTCAGAGAAGGAGGCTAGCCAAGCAGGAGGACAGGGGGCACATAGCTCTGGCTCTGCTGGTTGATACAAGCCTCAAGAGGCCAGAGGACCTGGTGAGAGGTCTGTGAGGGGCCTGATTTTTAGGGAAGTTTGTCAGCACTGTAAATAAAAGAGCACGGGTGAAGCTCCAGAGAGGAGTGTCTGAGACCCTTTCTTTGTCCATCTTAAGCACAGGGACTAGAGGAAGGAAGCCTGTGCCATCCCGTGACAGCATCAAAGAAGGTGTTGTTGTGGGAAGAGGTTGTTTCATTGTGTGCTTATTGCATTTGGGACTAAAACCTAAGCCTATTTTTTTAAGGTTCAGCCTAAAATCCACTTTAACGAGGTGTCCTATGAAAAAAAAATCCAGCACCATTGTGGCTGTGGCACCAATTCAAGTGATCAGAGTAAAAGGACTGTGTGTATCTATGGTCATTCATAGATTTTAAGCCAGAAGGGACCAGTCTGATTATCTAGTCTGACCTTCTGCTTAACACAGTTCACAGAAGCTCACCCAGCTGCTTGACATTTAAAGTGTTTGTAAGCTTTTAGCCAACATATCATTGTCTTATCTTTCTATCTTAGGAAAATGTAACATGCAAGGGCATAGTACTATCTTGCTACCCAGGACAACAGTTACATATTTTTATACTCATACTTTGTCCCAATCCATTTATCTGCTTCTGCCACATGGGAGAATTCAGTATGAAACCAAAGAGTTCATTCTAGTTCTGTCTTTTAAGGATAGCAAATCTCTCATTTTAGGTATAGGTCTGAAATAACCTTTTTCAGTGTTCCCACTGTATAAAAGAAGGAAACTTTGGCTTGTGTGTAGCAATCTCTACTGGGACAAGGTTTTCATGTAGTGTTACAAGATGTCAGTAGTTGACTTAATGGTAGAGAAATGTAGTTGAGCTTGACCTCTCATATTTTTGCAGACACTTAAAAAAAATCTATCAAATAAGGTCATACAAAGAACTAAGGCCTATTTATTTTAAAAATATTTCTGGGGCATACATTGTGGTTGCTTTTCACAGTTTCTGTCTTAAGCAACCCAGAGAGAAAAGGGAAAGGATATAGATTGAGGAATAGTTGAGAAAGGGAAAGCAAAAAAAGAGACGGGGAAAAAAAGACCTACAGAGAGAATGAAAGTTGGCAATAGAGAGGAAGTAAAAGGAATAAAGTAATGACATAGGAAGAGAGAAGGCAAGAAAAAGATAGCCCTATTAAACTAGAGATTTTATTTCTTCATGTTATTTCCTATATTTCACTCTATTCCCCTGGCAGATGTCCCACAGCTCCATAAGTTAGAGTAAGGGGAGTTGCAAAATCATGTCATTGTAGGGATTGAGTTTTATTGCTTTGCTATTACAGCTAGGCATATATTAACTCTTTTAATGAGGCATAGATTTTTCAAATTACATACAACAACATAGGTAATATTCCTCCACTAAAGCCCCCAAACAAATAAGTTAGGAGAGAGGGAATGGTTCTGGAATAAAAAATACATGTCTCAGCTTTAACGGGGAAAACGAAAAGCAGAGAGTGATTAATGCTGATTCACCAACAGCCAGCCTGGAGAGAGACTGCATGTTCCACTAGTAACCAAGAATTTGAGTACACATCCAGCTAATCACTCAGCAAGCCACCCCACATGCCAGACAATAAGATGTAAGGGATATTAGCTGATATTAATCTCTGTGAATGTTAACTGCTCACTTCCTAAGTTTCTGTTTTAAGCATGTGCAGCTGCATTTGGATCCTTTTTTAAAATGTGCATCTATTCTTTTCCAGGTTGCCTGACATATATTTCAGATGTTAAAAGGGAGCATCTTGGTTTAACAATTCATTAAAAGCCTCTTTGTATCCTAAATGTTCCACCTAAGTGCTGACTGGAAAAAAGGTATCTTCTTCACCTTATCCTATCATCTTGGGTCACGTCCCTTTGCAAGCGTCCGACATCTTCGTCTGAGTGAGGCATCACTAAGGGCCACCTGTTTGCTATCTCCTTTGATGCAATCCATCAACCACTTCCTTGGCTTTCCTCAAGGTCTCTCTGCTATCACTTTCTTCTGCCATGCTATCTTCACCAGGTCATCCTCTGTATATGTCCTGAGCCAGCAAAGTTGTGCTTTCTGGTTTCTACTGCTCACATCACAGACTTGGAATTCCCTCCTAATATTTTCATTTTGAAATCTCGGGATCGAAGCAGTTTTATATTTGTGGTGAGTTACCAATTGGCAGTAGTAGATACCAGTTAGGAGAGGAAAATGTATCCACTAAATAAACTTTATGGGACAAATTGAGAGGCATGTCTAAAAGTCTAGTGGGAGTCTACTTTGGTGCATCTTTCAAAGTAAGAGGGCAAAAGAGAGGAGCATAGCAAGTAAAGAAACTAACAGGCAAGTGTAAAATGTAACTTAGAGTAGCCCCAACCATAATTTCTGGTACATGTTCCTTTGGCTCCTTGACACATAAGCTACATGAATTCAGTCTCTACTCACACATCATTAGAATAGATATACGGAAGTGAAAGGGACTCTATCTAGGTATCAGGAGTCTTAATCCAAGCCTCAGAGAGGGGAAGGGAACATATATCTCCTTACACATACCTATGAATTTGGCTCTATGAGTGCAATTGCTGAAAATGTTCCTTCCATGCACCTCAAAATCCATCCACTTGCAAATATTTCTATGCTATTGCTTGGGGGCAAACTCCAATCTCATACTTACACCTGCATTTTATGTTCCTAATCTCAGTAAGACTCCAAAATAAGTTTTCATGAGAACTAGGGAGGGTGTAGAAAGGAAAAAGAGAAGCTGCAAGAAAAACACCAAAAGGAAGGGGGACATTTCCCTTGTCCCCCTGTTGTAGTTTAAGCCCAGATTCAGGGGACTACTCAAACTACTTAACTGTGCAAAAGAAAATGGGAGCTTTGAGAGCCATGAAAGGAATAGAAAGACTGAACTACTCTGCAAAAAAAATTTATTTCAAGATGTTATCTTTATGTGCAGAGATCCATACTCTACAGCTGGGAATATGACATAGTTCTGCTGACTGGAAGGATACTTACTTGAATCCTTGGTCACAGAACTCCACAAACAGACCTTCATATTTTTATTCAAACAAATTATTTTTGGTGTGTGGCTCTTTGTTCTGGCTTTATTTCAATTCAGCATCTTTTCAAATTAAATGTTATGCTCCACAATTGCATGTAACATACTGAGATGCAAATACCTGGTTATGTTTCTTACAGGTTAGGGATTGAAATTCAGATCCACACAGAAGGCCAGGCCATTGCCCATGTAACGCTCTAGGGTTTAAGTGATGCATAGAGCTTGCAGTGAATTTCACCTGGACTGAATTCCTTGTCATATGCTGCTTTCTAGGTGGATATAGATTTCTCATTGATGCTAATGTGAGTTCAGTTTGTGACTTGAGGCACAGCCTTTATGGCACAATTTCTTTCATGAACAATACATAATTATAAGTACATTAGCAATGTATATGAATTGTGCACCGACGGTGAGGTTATATCCATGCATGCCTGAGATCTCATTAATGGCGGCTATCACCACAAGTCAATGTTTCTGAAACCATGATTTGTTGCTTCAAATTTATATACACTCTACACATGGCATAAGTGATGAGTGAACTAGACCAGATTATAAAAATCTCAGCTGCGTGTTCTGCCGCTCTAAAACTGAACTACTGAAAAGTTTTTAATAAAGAATTGCTAAATTCACACTCACATTCCCACCTCTCGTTCCCAGTTTTGGATAGGAAAAGAAATGCAGGTGCCAGATCATCCAGAGAAGAGGTATTCTTACCTTTCTGGCCTGACTGGAACCAGGAGATCTAAAAAGAGGGTCTCTTTTCATCACGCGGGCAGCCTGATTGCTCGCGAAGAGGCTTGGGACACATCTGTCCGTTGGGATTCTTATCTGAAGTGAGACCACCACATTGCCTTAGGTTGAACCATCACTAATAATCCTGTTGTTGCTTTGTGTCACCTTTTAATATAGTTTATCGACACTGCTGGGAAAACTAGCATAGGATTTGGGAGACTTGAGTTCAATTTCCTGCTCTGCCAGACTTCCAGTGTCATGCTGAGCATGTCATTCAATACCTTGATTTCCCATCTGTAAAAGCGGATAATAGTACTTACAAAGATGTTTTGAGGATAAATACATTGAAGATTGTGAGGTGCTCAGATACTATAGCAAATGGGGCTATATGACTACCTAAAATAGATAAAAACTCCAGTGATGTTCATTCTACAGCACTGAAAATTCTGTCTACACACGGGGGGAGGGGGAAATGGTATTTTGCAGTTAGGTTAACATGATTTGAAAGCCCCCTTAACACCAGCATAGATCTCCATGAAGGCTGCAATACTAGTAGCTCACTTGACCAAAGGTATGTCAAACTGTATCTATACTAGTCTTAAAGGGCTTTCTAACAACACTGGGCTTTCTAACAACACTAGGCTAACTTCACTGAAAAACAAACAAACCCAACAGTCCTCCCCCACCCCCTACATGTAGCTAGGAACTCACTGGCAATGTGAACTGTAAGATTTCAAATGAGCTAGAGCACTGAATCTCAATTAGCTCTACAAGAGCTCCCTGTCCAAGATGAAATTTGTACAAGTAGTGATGAAAGCAAGTAACTCAGTCTAAGTAAAACCCAAGAAATACAATGCTCTTGCCAAACATACTGAGGTAAATGCTTTCTCCTGTGATTACTTGTTTGCTAAGCTGTAAGGTAAGCTGAAATGTTTGTATACAGCACTGAAGAGGACACTTTTGTCTTTTTGTTTTACTTGATTTACAATGAAGTCATAGATTTGAATGACTGAAGTACTTGAAAGGGATAGGAACATGTCATAACTTCTTATATGAAACCAGAGTCAAATGAAACATAAGCAAATAGAATGGAGATCGAGAATGTCATGATTACAACTTCCACCTCACTGGAGTATACAGGAAAAAAAAAAAGCGAGAAAGTAGGCAGAGGATAATGACGGCTGGATCACTGGAGCTCTGCTTACAATTACCAGAGCTGGTTAAAAAGTTGAATTTTCTCTTCTGTGGGAAGTGCCAACATTTTTAAAAAAAGAAAAGATTCCGTTTTGGAACCAAAATTCAGAACTTCATCATTTCTTGCAGAAGAGGAATTTTCTTTCTTGAATTTATTTAGAACTAATTTATTTAGAACTAATCGGAACATGTCATTAGCAAATTTCAAAATGAATTCCCCTCTGGAAGCCCAAGCTCCAAGGCCGCAGACTCAGTTGTGACTCTAGGGCTTCTCAGTGCCCACCCTTTCGGTACAGAACCTGGAAGCTATAGGTTGCAATGAAATGCAGCAGGCAGGCTGGCCTGGAACCACAGACCCTAGGAGCCCTGAAGACCTGATTTCAAGGCAGTCTGCCAGGTGGGCAGCATTTGGTTGGCAAGAAACCATGCAGGTGAATTTCTAAACCTGCCTGGTAGTCAGGGTTCCATTGGAAGATTTGTTAAATTGATGTGGAATGGAAAAATATTCCATTGGGAAATTTCCAACCAGCTCTAACAATTACCATGACTGACTCAGATTGGCTAACAGTGTGGACAAGTGACTAATGGACTATACACATATCTGATTAGAGTCACAGTAACCATATGTGCTAACTAATAAAGAAATTGCCTCGTAACTTGTCTAAATACGAGGCATATAAATAATAGGAGTGGGATTTCTTTGGTAATCCTTCTAGAGGCATAGCACAGACCCTGCAGCCCAGAATGGGGAGTATGTGATATTAAGCCACTTATGTGCCCTCCCCATCCTGGGCAACTCCAGGCACTGAGGAGGCCCCTGGAGTCACAGAAATTGGAAGGCCTGTCTCCCCAGGATGCCCTATGAGTTTCAGCACTGCCCAGACTCATCACTGCACTGCATGCTGTATCCCTACCCCACCACACCACCCTTCCTGAACCCACCCCCTACACTGGCTCTTGGGAGGGGGTCCCTGAAAGGAAGCCTCACAGTTGTCTTCCATAGTGCCTGTACTAAGGGGAGAGGATCCTCCCTCAACTAGCTTTTTAGAGCCCCACTACCCCATTCTAGTCCTTTTATCTGGCCTAAAAGGGACAAGAGAAGGGATTAAGACCTCACACTGTATCTTCAAATAACTGGGAGATGCAAAGACATTTATAACTGCTAATTATTTGGAAGTAACACACTGGGGACTCTATCTTAGATTATGTCATCTGTAGCTATTGATTTCAGCTCCTTTTGGAATACATTGGCTATAGGTTATTTGACTATGTAGTTTGAAGGGGGCAGGACTTGCAATGGATTTATAGACAATCTTTTCTTTCTGTCCTGTCTCTAACAGGAATTGTTGAAGATGACACTTGAAGCGATAGCCTGACACTGTATGTTAATTTAGTTGCATCTCAGACAGTTTGAGGACAGCCTATGTGGTGATTTGACAGTGCTGAAGAATGCTTGCATCTGATTTGGGCTGAGTGATGACCACTGACTTTAGATAAAAGTAACTATCTGACCTTATTTTAATGATGTAAGCTCTACCCATGGGACTCCTATTCAATTTGAAAATGTGACACAATGTGGAACATGGGAATTTGGGACCAAGTACATGCACAGATGGTTTTGCATGGGTCAGAGATTGGCTGTGATGATATTCAGTGGCTATACAATAGGTGCACTTCAAGACCATCTTCTGTTCTGAGAGATATTACCAGTCCCAGCAGTGTTTCCCAGCTGAAGTATAGGTAATATGTATCAATCAGGTTGAATATTTCAAGATGGAAGATACTTTGTATGAAACAACTACGCTACTAGCCATGTCAAAAAATGACAAGATATTGTTACCTTTTGAAGGCTTCTTAATGACAAACCACACATTGAATGATTAGTGGATCTCAGATCCATTCCTGGTGGATGGAGGTTAAGCACTTCCATTGTCATTGATTGGTATCCCACTGGCAATTTCAATAAGAGATGGATAAACAGATATGGGGTCAAATTTTATTAAGCACTTTAGTGACTTAGGCATGTGAATCCCATTTTCAGAAGTGGCATAGCAGCCTATGTCTGAATAAGGCTTTCAATAAAAGACTTAGGTGCCAAAATCCCCTTTGAAAATGGGGGGGAGGGGGGAGGCAGACTTAAATCTATAAGTCACTTGGGCACTTTTAAAACTACCCATGATAATGAACTGACTTCATATTTATACTGCTAGGTTTGAATTGAGGACTGAGGTGGGTAGGGCGGAGTTTGCTTCCATTGTTGCTGCTGCTATATCTATTCTGTGCCAGTGCTGACAGTCTAGAACCTTCCATGAGCACTAATATTCTTTTACAATAAATAAAACAGTTATAACAGATTATTATCCAAATCTCCTCAAGAAAATACTGTTAAGTCAATGTGCCAAAACTCCACAGGACAAAAACCAAATCATAATTATTACTGCTAAGAGCAATCCGTTCACCAAGTAAATAGCTTCTACACTGTACAGATTAGACCAACCTTGTAGCTTAAGAACATAAGAATAGCCATACCGGGTCAGACCAAAGGTCCATCTAGCCCAGTATCCTGTCTTTTGACAGCAACCAATGCCAGGTGCCCCAGAGGGAGTGAACAGAAAAGGCTCTCGCCAAGTGCTCCATCCCTGGTTGCCCATTTCCAGCTTCTGGCAAACAGAGGCCAGGGACACCATCCCTGCCCACCCTGGCTAATTGCAATTGATGGACCTATCCTCCATGAATGTATATACTTCTTTTTGAATCCTGTTGTAGTCTTGGCCTTCACAACATCCTCTGGAAAGGAGTTCCATAGGTTGACTTGGTTTCCACACCGTTCAAGCATACATTCAAATCCCACACTGGAATTTAGGTTTGCATCAGATGCACCCACAGCAGCATAGTAGGTAGCATAGGAATGCTATAAAGAGGTACTAGGTTTGCTGCAACTTTGAATTATTGCCTCCTTGTTTCTGTTCTGTGGTTTTAAATGGCTACTCTGAAGTAATATCACTTAGCAGGTAACACTTGCCAAATTTGCCCACATAGACTTACTCCCGAACAGCTCTTTATACATTAGTTTGTATGGTTAAAAACAGAGTGAATTAAAATACAAGCACACGCTCCTCATTTGTAATACAAATGAATACTAATTCTTTACTCATCCTAAGTAATTTTAGCTGGAGAAGCAGAACATTCTGAAACATTCACATTCTTCTAGGAAGATAGCTCTCAAGAGGCAAAGCTGGGTGGTACATTGGTATTTTCAAATGATTCATGCCTCAGTGAAGCACATAAAAACAATACTTTTGTTTTGGTACAGTAAACAGAAAAAAAAATCGCTGCCTCTCACACTCCCCTAGAGGAGAGATCTTTAGAAGATGTTTTGTTTATAATCCAGAGGAAAAAAGGATCATGGGGAAAAGTTACAGTAACTAATGAGCTTTGTCTTATTTCGTTGACAAGAACATCTTTTTATAGTACTTAAGCATTCTAACAAGACCAGTGGAAGGTCAGTCCGCTTGAACCAAAAGTAGAAGTTTGGAGTTACTTGGCTTAGCTAATATAAACAACTTTCTCAACACCCTATATGCAGTTTGTGACTGACACAGTCTCCCTATACACACCGAGTGACTCACATCTTCACACTAATGTAATTTGGCATAGCACCAATGAATCTGGCCAGCATGTCTACTTTAAACATTGCTTTTTAAATAGGTGTTCCTAATAGAAGCTAATTTTAACTCCTGCAGTGCACTGAAGTTGAGAATTTAACCACAGATAAAGTATTATATTTAATCCAAATTTAATCAGGCTTTTTTTCCCCAAACAGATTTACTTTGCCTCAAAATAAGAACCTGGGTATTCCAATATGTAAAAAATACTTTCATTATGTTTATTATAAAAATATAAATGTTTCCACTACAAATAATTTTACATTAGTAAGAGGCCATCTATAATTGCACAACATATAAACTAAATGAGTAAGTAATGATTTGAATTACAAGTTAAAGTAAGTACATATTACCAATCAAATCACATCTATACATTGCTTATCGAATGCTAAGTACAGCACAAAACTAGATATGTTAACAGAAATAAATTATATATGTAAACTATATTTAAAGATACAAAACCAATAATATGGTACATAATGTTGTAAATAGTTTGCGTTTTGTTTGATGTAAATAACCAATGCAGATCCTGTACAGGAAGATGGCCACAAGAATTCTAGTACCTCTACTCCACATTTAAGAATTGTACACTGTTATGTTTACATATGTACAGGGGGGAGGGGAGTGTGGGATGTTTTCAATAAGAGGCCACTTAGAGTACATGTACAATTTTGAAGGGTAGAGGACGCTAAACTTGTTTAAAACCACTCTACTCATAACTGCAAGCAAAAACCAACCAACAAAAATGAATTCCCTCTTTACCAAGAATCAGTATGATGCACTTATGCTGAGCATGCTCAGAACAGGGTCCATGGAGGATGACTAGATACTGAGAGAATATTAAGGATGGTGTAAAGTGTAAGATCTCAATTTGAAACATTTTTTCTTGTTTTGAGAAGCATATAAAAATTTCCACTCCTAAAGATGCCCGAATGAAGATTGAGAGAAACATCTGTAGAAAAACCATGTAAAAAGACTCCTCCTACATTTGGGTCTGCACTGGAGCTTGGTGATTTAAATCAATTAACTATATCTGAATTTTGAATCTTAAGGCCAAAGTTGACAAAAAGAACAATTCTGAACACACTAAGCTGAAATTGGCATTTGTGCTTTCTTATATTGGATCTTATATTGGACCACCCACCACTAATTGGGTAAGACAGTCCCAAAATGTACATTTCAAGTCCCGGTCCTAGGCTGAATGACTCGGGGACAACATTTGTCCCATCTTCCCTGCAGCATCGGTATGTGCCTGCCTGAGGCTCAGGGGCAGTGCCATCCTCTTCCTGAAGTGGACTTAGCTCCCCCTTACCACAAAGACCCACCCAGGGCTCCTCCTCTTTCCCCTTAGACTCCAACCCTAGCTAGGCCAGAAGCTGGAGCCTGGCAGTAGGAAAAGCTGCCCAGGGAATCTGTGCCGCTGTGCAGGGACCTGGATTCCCAGACCCTTCATCTGCCCTTGGCGGTGAGCCCCAGGTGTGTGAACCTAGACTGGGAGCTGCTCTTGTGTATCCCGACCCCCTGCCCAGGACAGGTGGAGGACCTGGGGCTGCCCACAGCAGTCTGGGCTCTTTTGGCAGCTTTTACCACTGCCCAGCTCCAACTTCCAACCTGGTCAGGGGGCGAAGCCTCAGGGGGGGAAGAGGAGGAGAAGGAGCGGGGGCTCCTGCATGTGTCCCATTTTTACAGTTTGAAAAGATGGCCACTCTCATATTGGGTCATGCATCATATTTCGCTGCACAATCTTAGTCTAACGAGAACAAACTGAATAGAAAATCACAAAGATTTTTTTGTGGTCTAACTGCTTTCTTTTAATTTTCTGCACTTTTCAATACTGTTGGTTCAAATTTTTGTCAAATCATACTAATAGACATTATCAATTGAGCATATTTCAAATTAGATTCTTCTGAGCATGTTCACTTGCCATGATTACTAAAACGGCAATCTCTAATTCGGTCTCTATTTATCAGTGAGTGCTAAATGTGGTTGCTTTACATTGTTCACATTTTGGACTTAGAAAGAATAATTTAGAAGCAGATTCAGCATGGAGAATTCTAGGAATTCAGCCTAATGCTTCTGTGTACTTCAGAAGAACCAGCAATTGATTTTGCATTCATGGTAGCAGACTCCAGTAGATACAGAGCAATTAAGGCTGTGAATTTGTCATGGAGGTCACGGAAGTCATGGTTCCTGGCCAACAGGAGCTGTGGAGTCGGTGCTGGGGGTGGAGGCAGCGCAAGGAGCTAGGAGCTGAGGGACGGACATATCACTGCTTTGGGGGAGCCACAAAGGGAGCCTGTGACCCCTACTATCCCCCAACCCCAGCATCAGCAGAAGTCCCAGGCTGTGTGCCACCACCTGCCCTCCCCGGACCCGTGGCACTCCTGGGCTCCCCTCCCGCCCAGGATCCATGGCCACCCCTCTAAGATTTAGTTAGGTGTTTACTGCCTGTGACCATCCATGACTTTTACTAAAAATACCTGTGACTAAATCGTAGTCTTAATAGTAATCTACACTACATACTACAGTCCCGGAGCCTTCAAAATCATTTGTCTTGTCTTTTGTTTGTTTTCACAGGAACTCAGTGTTATTCAATGGAATCCACTCCACAGAAGAGGTGGAAGTTTAAGGAGAGCAGGATTCGAGTCCTAGATGTGCAGCACTAAGTCACATCCTAGTGTTGACTTCCTACTAATTATGGACATGTGGCAATCGGGAATAGAATCCCTGACCTTCAGCTCCAGACTCAGACTCAAACCTTTACCATGTAAACTAAAGAAACAGTCCCACTAACTTAGGGTACAAATCTGCTGCCCTTACATTGAGTTCTAATACCTCACTTGGCAAATAGCTCCACTGAAATCAATCTGAATAAGGTGCTTCTTACTCATCATGTGTAAGGACAGTGAAATCAGGTAATTGGGAAGTAAAGGAAACTAACATGCTTAACCTGGCTGGATATTGATTCATGGAACAATTCATATGTTGCACACACAGTTTTGCTAGTATATTTACTCTTGGTTAGAAGTATAACATATTACTGTAAAGAGAGATATGACATAGATGGAATGTCAGTAACTCCAGATGGATTGTTCAGAGCAAGAGCTTGAAAAAGGCTTTTCTTTCTTGGATTTCAAACAGAGCACTATGAACATACGACAAAATCTACTAAGTAACACATCAGACAATTTTCTCAGGTTAAACCATCGATTCTGATCAGTGAAGTCTGACTGCATTTGGCACATGGCAGTAATAAACCTAAGTTAAGATATTTAAGCATAAATATAAACAATAAGGAATAAAAGGAAATAAATATACCTTTTTTTAAAAAAACTTTTTTTTTAATGGAAACATTTAGGGAAGCTAACGTAATGGCAAAAATCATTTGTGAACTAACTCAAAGTCACTACAAACTTTATTTCTGTATTCCTTTCCACAATTGAAACAGAGGTTTACAGTGACATTACTGTATGGCCAGATAAGTTTGAGGTATACAGTAATCCCTCAATTTTGCTTGCCTTTAAAGAAATAAAATACCTGTTACAGATCTCTTCTGTGTATAAAAATACTGCAAGTCTTTTTTTTCTTCTTCTTGCTGTTGTCGATCAAACACACAGCCTCTGTGTCCGTGGTTTTTCATGATATTCAGTCAGTTAATGTTCAAATGGCTCTAGGGTTCAGTTTCGTTGTTTTACTTGGAATGATTTTTACATATTCTTTTCTTTTCAAAATTATTATCTGTATTATCAGTTAATTACTAGAAGGGGAAAAGAAAGCACCCACCCTTTAGGATTAAAAATTTTTGTTCCTATTTTTAAGGCATTGATACTTAATATTTGAGTTTCTTAGTGGGCTTGAAATTTCCACCAATGTTCCCAACAGTATTATGAGAGCTCCTTTAATTCATACAGTTTTCTCAGCCGTGACCATTTGCCCTTTGAAGCAACTTCTCTCTCTCTCTCTCTTTGACCTGAGCAACATCAATTTGGTACCTTACACGGGAACAGGGCCATTCTTTGCATGATTTTCCAGCACTTTAATACTGCTAATAATCTTCTTCTGAGGACCAACAACAGTAACACCAACCTTCTTCATATCACTGAAAGAAAAAGAACACATGGTTGATAAATGTGATGTACTCTGTCTCTGTGTTTCATACTGCCTTTTCCCCATTGCTAGATTGGAGGAGCATATGAGTACGGAAATCAGTAAGAATGTGTCATCCCCCCTCCCCCCCCCAAAAAAAGCATAAGAAGAGAAAACCCTACTAAGCCATGTTCTGCTTTATTTAGCACCAGAAAATACCCACCCAAAAGATGAAACAGTGAACTAGTGCTGATTATGGACCTGAGTAGAATATTGAGATTCCTAGGGTCTTTTCCCTGCTGTAGTGGCATTTCATGCTGTGATCATCCAGCATGATTTTTTTTCCTGAATCAGTCCTGCCATCTTGCAGACTGAGCCCTTTTAGTAGTTTGGTTTTGATAACTCTGGTATTGATGTTGAAATTTATAGCTACATGGTCATATTCATAGGCCCTGCTATGTTTTTGCCTTCTGTTTCTCCAGACAATCTAATCCCTTTTTTGGGAATGGTGGAAAAGTGACTTCACACTTTTGCTGTGAAGCTAATTAACTATTAGCCCACATGAAACTGGCCATTACCAGTGTGTTTCTGCAATGTTCTCAGGGAGTCATTGTTATAGTAAGCTATTATCAACTTTTTTTTTTTTTTTTACAGTTGCAACAACATGCTAATTGGCTGTAGTCATGTGTTTTAATTTCCATCTTACAGCTATTGGTTACTTGTTCCCCATCACCTAACTGCCACCAATGTATACCACTAAGAATTCAATATTCTCTCAGCAGAGTATCTTCATAACCATACCTGACATGTTTCCAGGTGCAGAGACACTATTACCACAACACTCCATACTGAAGGAATAAAGATGGTACTCATTTACATTTTAAAAACTAATTCATTCCAAGTGAATGCATGAATTTGTAACACCAACTCCTCCAGCTTGTTCCTCGAGATGCAGGCAGAAATTTGGGCTCATACAAAGCACCAATTTGAACCTGTTCTTTTCCTGCTCTATATAAATGGAATTTAAGGTATATTAGAAGGATTGTAGCATTTGTAACATTTCAGGAATAATGAAAACCATTCTTTTCTCAATACACGTCTTTTTAATATTAATGAGTACTGTGTATGCATAACCCACAAACCTTCTAGGTGTGATGTTCTGTACCATGTAGTGGTACCAAGACCACATAAGAGAAAAAAAGGAGTCTGCTTTATGGCCTTAGCTAACAGCCCATTGGCTTTTAGCTCTTCAAGGCTCTTGCAGTAAGCTCCAGAGGTCTCCAGTTCGATACCAACTACCAACAACTGGGGTCTGTTGGTGTTACAGATGTACATCATATGATTTTAACAAGAGAATGATAAGTTGTTTAAGGGAAGCTTGCTTGCAACCAACAAATGATTTGATATTTCTATTTGTCCACATTCATGCATAAGTACAACAAATAGCAGATGCCAATTTAAGGTCCTAACTATGCCTTCCTTTACCTCAATGGCTACATAAACTACACCTAAGTGGGTGCTCAGGGATGAACTGGATCAAAAATGTCATAAGATCTGTTAGGTTTGCTTATGTCATGCTACCTCTCCTTTAAACATTCCCACCATCTTTTTGGGAAAGTTAAAACCCTCAGTAACTTCTTTGAGCTCTCCTCCTGCTTATAACTGTAGTCCTCATCTAACCCGGGACAGAAAGATGACTTCTGGACAGTCACCCAGCTAACATAGTGAAGACCTGCAGCAAAAAGTTCATGGACACGGTCACTGTTGAGACCATTGTGTCTTTGAATTGACTCTAAAACACATCTTTCTAATGTTATTTTGCCTTCCTAATATGTATCATAATGTGTCTCACTGGCTGCAATGTATTGTTTACATCCCAGATATTGAGCTCTCTGCAGCAGTGACTCTCTTTATATTGGTTGTTTGTACAGTAACTTACTCCTGGGAGAATTCTGTGCCACTGTGTGTGTGTGTGCATAATTAACGATCCACGCATATTTATAATATTTTGTGCAGAAGAAAAGCTTCTGCCAGAAAGTTGCTACAGTTCTGCCTTTTGCACACCAGTGGGTGTGATGGCACTAGAACAGAGCAGACTCAACACAAAATAACTTGGACTGGAAAGTTACTGCAGTTCTGACTTTTGCTCACCAAAGGGCGCTGTGGCAATATAACAGAGCAGCAGCTCCCAGCCAGCTAGGGAAGAGAAAGCCTGCCTTCTTTGCAGCACTTGTCAGGCCAGGTCAGTAGACAGGGGGACATGGGGAGACACTGTGGGGCTGCTGGGAGGTCAGACAGAGGCTCATAAGGGCTAGTTGGGGTGACAGTCTGAGGTAGGGGCTGAATGGGAGTGGAGGCACAGGGTGCAGATTTCCCCCAGGAGTAACAGTACAATGGGGCCTTGTGCAGCATCCCTAGACAATATTGCCATCAATATAGTAGGGAGCAGTTTATAGGCTGTAATATATTTCTCCAAACATTCATCAAATAAAAGGAACAACAATAGGAACAAAAATAATGTTCTGAATGGAGGGATCTGTTCTCACAGACAGCTTGGGAACAGATAGAGTTAACAGAAAAAGTGTTTGCTATGAATAGCTCTTATGCAGCACCAGTAATAGTTTGGTATTTGTATTTTTGTTTTTCACAGCAAAACATTTCAAACTGAATTCTGAATCCCATTAGGACATTTTCGATGGCTGAACATTTCAAACCAGGTTGCCTGCAGTAAATAAAAGTGGCCTGATTTGCAGAGGTTTGGACAATACGAGATCTCACTGACTCTTGGCCAATGACTTTTCAGGCCCTGATCCTGAAATTGGCATCACACGGAAAGACTTTCTTCTGACTTCACTGGGCACTGTGTGAGCACAGGAGTCTGCTTACACAGAACAAGCTGCAGTTTTCCTCACTCCATCTGCAAAACGGTTTGTTTCCTATACATATATAACAACCAAATTTTGAATTTACACTTGAAAATGGCCTTTACATATAAGAGAGTATTTTTAAGCTGCTCATATTAAAGTTTAGTCCAAAAACATGATGCGTGCCTGTTTAAAATAAAAAATATCCATGGGCAATACTGACGCATTATCATCACTACAAATCGCTCTAACTTACTCTATGGAAATCTTGGCTATTGTGTCACATGAACTGTATTCCACGCCTGTGAAGATGTCCTTGCACTGTCCTGTCCGAATCCCATTGAGCCAGTCACCTGTCGTGTGGAAGGCTGAGATGTCAACACTGCTTTGGTCCAGGAGAAGATTTGATGGCCTGGAATAAAAAGAATGTGATCAAAATAAGAGAGCTGGAGTAAACATAGATACATGTTGTGTCTAAAGTTAACACCAACACCAGCAGGAGTTTCCAGCTGCTTTCCTATTCATCTGTGGAATTTATCCACCACTGAGGTTTCATTTGTTGAAGCTGGCAGCATTGAGGAACACTATGCAATAACCTTGTATATGATCTCCAGATACTCAGCTCATCCCTGTGCTTTAACTCACCAAAGCATTACCAGTATGTGACATATATTTTTACAGTATAATTTATTTTTTAAAAACATTAACAAAGATGAGCCTAATTTAGACAATATTTATGTGACTTGACTAGCCTCAAATGACAAACTAGTCACTCAAGTGATGAGCTCTCGATTTCAAATTCAACTCATTGATGGTATAATTTACGGATACTGAGTGTTTGGAATATTACAGCGTTACGGGGAAAAAATCTAGATAGTGCTATTAGTGCCGAAAGTAAAAACAAATTATCATAGACAGCCGGGGTGTTTAAAAACACTGAATGGTCCATAATGGCTTAAAAATCACACAATGATTATTAAGGGGATTAAGAGTGTTAGCGGAGCAACTGTAACCCATGTAGAAGGTTTGTAATTTATAGTGCACAAGCAGAGGCAAAAATAGGGAGGCTCATTACTGAATACATTTAGCCAATTTTTCAAGTCGTTGTTAGAGCCCTATCTTAAAAACTGTGGGCATCCTAAAACTGGAGCATCCACTAAGGCATTCCGCAAGTTGTTGTGATGCTATGACAAGTTTCTTTTGACTTTAAAATTAATCATTGCTCACAAAAGGTGCTGAATTGATGTGTTTACGGAACATAATTCTATGTTTATCCATAAAACAAAGGATGAGAGGGACACCAACCATGCACATTTTCCTCTTTTCTTGCCCTCCCTAGGCACTTTAATCCACTCCTAAAGGGACCCTGCTTAGATGGTAGGTCAAGTCTCCACACTCTTATTTCAGTCTTTGCTGCAATGTACAACTAGTTAGCTAGGGATTAGATTGTGCCCATTCACTCGCTTCATTATCAGCATGCGAACAACAGATGGTAACATCTTGGAGCTACAACTGCCCAGGACCAGGTCTGAAGTGGTGAGCAAAAGGGCCTGTATTCCATTAATAGTTCCCTGAACCACTCACACCAGGACTAGAGTGAGGGGGAGAAGTGCCTCCCCTCCGTTTTGAGTCTAATCGAACCACTGGTTCAGAACAGCAACCAAGTGCAATATTAACATGTGTGACACGGCCAAAGATGCCATCCAACTGGTGAATTCTCCAATCTCCACCTTAGGCGGTGTCCTACAGAGCTTACTTGTGTACCACTTTGTCTATTTTAAATCATTTTCGGTCTGCAGGATTTCTAACGGGAAGCTGTTTTTGGATGAATAGCAACAGGGAAGTAAATGTGCTATTGAAAATAAGCATAAGAAGTGCGAGAAGGGAGGTGAGGTAATATCTTTTCTTGGGCCAACTTCTCTACTGTCAGGATGAGCTTGATTGATACCCCTGCATTTGGTAGCATTACAAAGGGCCATACCTGAGGCTCTCATAATGGTCTACCATTGCAGTCATATATGGTGATGAGGCTCTTCTTTTCCAACATTGCTACTACACTGTAATGTCTGACATTAGTGCACAGATATCTGGCCTCCCCTGTATTGACACTGGTCGTTTTTTCTCATTGCATTGGGTTTTTCCTAAGCTGCACACAAAGCCTCTAAATAGCCATTTGATCAGTATTCTTTCTAGTGATCAGTATTACATCTTAGTGTTCATATTAATTACCCAATTGCAATACTAATGATCAGTATATCATATGCCAACACTTGTGATAGTATTTAAGAACATGAGTCACTACAGTAGATGCTTGTTTGCAGCAACATCTTGTCGCTCTTATTGTTATTCTCTTCAATTCTGACCTCCCCTACAGCTACTGTGAGCCTGCCCTGATTCAGCAAAGCACACACTTAATGTTAAGCATATTCTCACTTTCACTGAGGTCTATTGTGTGCTTCAGTGCTTTGCTGAATTGAAGGCTTTTTTCCAACTGGCTGGAGACTAAGGGACACAAGTAACCTGAACTCAATTTTATTGTCCACCTGAAAAGGCTATACCGTGAGCTCCTCCTACTGGAAGTTCCACCAGAATTACCCCCGTTTTGTTTTGACCCTAAAAATCAGTGTGAATGCTTCCCGACATCTCTTATTACTGATCCCCACACTCACTATCCTTGTAGACAGGAGACAAACAATGTAAACCATTTGATACTTATTAAGCACAAAACAAGACAGTGAAAATTAATGTGTCTCTTGCAACACAGCATCTGAACCCCTTGGCAAAACAGGAAAAGCACCGGGACCCCTGAAACAGTGCCTGTGCTCGTTTCACAAACACACTATAATATGCTCCACTGAGCTGAGGACTGAATGTTGAAACAGGACTTAAATAACAAAGAGGCTGCCTGACAATATGCTGACTTAGTGTTTGGCAGGAGACAGCCTTCCTCCGCGCTGAAGCTCTGTGTGAGGGCTACGTGGTGGGTCTGCCAGCAGAAGAGCCACATCCTGTGTGCACTGCAGAGAGGTTCAGTGCACCAGCACCAAGAACAGTGGAGAGGAGCGTTCAGATGACAGGCCACAACATTTGCATTAACACTGGTGGGCCCACCCACATCAGGCAAGTGGCATAAAGAACTGTGGGGACTTCCCTGTCATCTCAGGCCTTAACCCTCAGTGGTTCATCTGGACTAAACTGAATTATTCCAGCTTTAGGCAGCTATCTGAATTTCTTCACCAGGAATCAGAAGTGAAGGAGAGTGGTTAGAGATCACATTCCAAATGCCATGATTTAAAATTAAGTGATTATGCCATGTTACAGCGCGGTACGTGGTTCGTTAATATTTGTAACACGAGAACTAATCTGGGTTCAAAAGACCTACCACCAAGGACTGTTCTCCCAAAATGTGAACAGAATCTGAGGTTTGAAAACACTTTTAAGGCAGAATTTAAGAAGGGACCCCAAATGGAGTTAAGTGCTCAAATTCCAGTGCATAATTCTTTAAGGTTTGAAAATCCCAGGCTTAATCATTCTCATGTTCTTTTGCCCTTTTAAGTTTAATCAAGATCAAAAGTACTAAAAGAGCATGTTCGTGTGGTATGTCTCACTCTGTTGGGAACTAGGAAATACCAGAATTCTTACGCATGCAATTCTGACCTCAATTTTTAAACTAGAGAAGTTTGGCTAAGTTCAAATAAGCCACTTTGACGTTTGGCTTCAAAACCCAAATCTTCCATCTTTGAGGTTTCGCCTAGCATTAGTTTGATAAATAGATTCCTCTTATAAATTATAAAAAGCTTTCAGAATGCAGGCTTTGGAAGTTGTGGTTGACTGCTTGACTGTTGTAGGAAAAATACAAATATCACCACCTATACAATTACCCAGACTACATAACGTACTGTCAGGTACTGTAGGAGACCCATGTTTGGTACAAATCACTAGATTTTCCCTTTCTGGATCACTGGACACTATTGTGAAGCCAGTACGATGCTTCAAAACACGCTGTCTTAGAAATTGGAAGGTCTTGATCATGCGAGTCTTTCAGTAATTATTTTTGAAGCCTCACAGTCATTTCTCAACCAGGTTCAAGAGCAGATACTCAGTTGCTCAGAAACCCAAGGATTTTCTTAGCATGGGCAATATGTTTTGCCTGGCCACCCTCTCCTTAAAAGCTGAGCGGTCAGACAATTGGTTGTTGTCTGGAGTAATGGGCTTGGGAGATAGCTGGAGCCTGATCCTCTGCTGATGTCAATCGTTGTACCTCCATTGATTTCCATGGCACTATGACATTTTACACCAGTTGAGGATTTGGCCCCTGAGAACAATCTTAGATGGGAAAAGTTTCCTGACCATCTACCATCACACACCATACCACTTAGAGAACAAAAGTGATAGAAGACACTGGAAAACAGTGCAATAGGCCTGGTGGGAGGGGAGGAACAAGGGAAACACAACAAGGGGGTTAAAGAAACAACTTTCAGGCACGGTCCTTTAAAGTTAAGCACATACACGCCTACTGTCATGCCAAAAGCAGCCCTTAGGCATCTATGTAAGTGAAGTTTTGAACAGTGAACAGTTAGATGCCCACGTCTGGCAAGCAGGCCTAGGGTGTGCCCAGTAGCCATATGGTCTCACCTAGCTAACTACTGTTTGTTCTATGAAGAGTCACTTTTTATTTGTAGTTTTCTGGGTATAGCATCTGGAATCCCAAGACATTTATTAAGGGTATTTATGAAGTGTTCTTAGTGATAAAGCACGGAGAAACTTTTTTTTTAATTCAACGTAACGTGTTGCTTTCCCCCCCCCCCCTTCATCTTAACACTAATAAAACAGGGCCTGACTCAACAATTGGTTAAAGAAAGAATGAGCATAAACAAGCTGAAATAGAACAGGACCCTAGGATTAGGGATTAGAGTGGCCCAACAGAGCTTTTATGTTTATTACTTGGATCAAAGTATCACCAGGACAAAAAATATGACCTAATTTTTATGTAAGTGACCTCAGCCTAACCAGCACTGTAAAATATCATTTTTCTCCTTGTAGGATTCCAAGCAAAAAATTAGTTACTTTCCTCCTCAGAGAGGACATCTGGACAGTTTATCAATGAGCAGGAATTTGTCTCTCACTGTGAAGAGTCTGTGATGTCTCCTCCCATGCACCAAGGGAATGCTGGGCTTTCAGAGCATCTGCACACATCGGCATTTTTCTCCCCCCTGACCCAGCCCCTAGACAGAAGGTGAAATTTATGGGCTGGGTGATGTGTGCCATGAGCTCACACTTAACGAGACAAATTAGACGGGTTGCAATCCATGCAGCTGTACACGACGTCCTGCAGGGTTCCACCTGATCTTTTACAGCTTTTCATAAATCAGTACCTACCCGCTTCAGAACAGAGTCATTAAAAAGAAATCATGGAAATTGCATGTTTGCTCAGGGGAAGTGAAACAGAACATTTTCCCCTGCCCTTTTTTTTTTAAGGCTCTTTTTGTTTTGTCCTCACCTCCACTCCCCAACCGCTACATTTTCAAATTGTTCTCCATCCACTGGCATGGAGAATTTTCTTGCATTGTATATGGTTGGAGGTCCGTATTTGCTGGCATTTATTTGCTTCCCCCAAATAAATAAAAATACAGCGACAAATTCAACTGTGAGTTGCCAGATTGTACTTTCTACAAAATGCCCTGCTGCTGTCAGCTTTCAGGGGATCAGCCCATTGTGCTAAGAGCTGGAATTAACTCTTGTGTTGTGCACATAAGCACAGAGAACCATGGTCTACTGACAGTAAAATAGATTCTGTCACAATGCAAGAAACTTTGTCAGAGCATATCATGTCTAGAAATAAATATATCATTAGTAAAGGAACTTCAGTCCTTACTTGTACAAATCTCTATTATAGGTGTCCAGCTATTCAGGGTGTGTGTGTGTGAGAGAGAGAACTTAATTTGGAATATTCAGGTGCCAAGACCACCAGGAGGATAAAGCATTACTTCTCTGTGAAGGACAGTTTATTGCTACTGGGTAGAGAAATCCCGGATACTACCTCCTGAATTTCATGTTCTATTTTTGTTCCTAAGCAATGCAACCTAATTACCTATTTCTAAATTTTGAAATATCCTTTATATATTCACACTTAAAATCAGGTATCTATAATTCCGTTTTCTCTTATAAAAAGTGAAATGACACCTTTAGTACATTGCTTTGAATGCAAAAGACTTTCTTTCTGGTGTAAGTAGCTTCAAGCACTGAAATTCTGGACTAACGACAAGGACAACATAGCTATCTCCAACCTTAGAAAAACAGAGTGCATGTGAAGCAATTTTAGTTTTATCTTGATAACAAATGGAATCATGAGTGTATGTGCTTCCCAACAGGAGACCAGTAAATAAATGTCACACTGAGGAGAAGTAGAGTCATTGTATTTACTTTAATTATCCCCGGACCTTAAGGTCTAGGATCTTTGCGGTTACAGCTATTTATGCCTGGTTTAAAGTGTCCCTCTAGTCAAATTAGTAGCTTTGTTTTTAAAATAAAATTTGCCTTGCTGTTTGGCATATTTTCTTCCCCGCTTGAGATTTGATATCAAGTTTGCTTAGTTTGAGAGTAAACCAGATTGTTGCTCCTCTTTTGAGGTCAAAAGTGGGTACACTTTGGGTTACATAGATCACCAGTTAGAAATTGTGAGCAGGTGTCTTTCTCAGCTTACTTTTCAAATACAGCTTTCACTCTTTACAAGTAAAAGCTTCCTTTCCCCCACTTTACTTCCTGGGTTTTGGCATTATTAACCAAGAAAAAATGCAAGGTATTAAAGATCAGCTCTCACCTTTTCTTCAGACTTGGCTATTCCTGGGTTTCTTTCTCAGCCTACACTCTAAACCCTTGCCCTTCATACAGCCATGACACCTATTTTATATTCAGATGGGGGACAGGAGCTATTTGCCCAACTTGATTCTTTTACATACACCTGCACCTAGCCAGGCCCAGGGCACAATTTTTGGTTCCTCTCACTGGGAGGGACTAAAAATTAATGTAACCCCATTCTCACTCCTCAATTGGCCAGAGCTGCATGTGAGTTCAAAAAGGTCCCTCCTTATCTGTCCATTGTCAGGGCAATTACAGCTGTATCTGGAGTTTCTATAGCTGCCACTAACCTAAGTAGCTCAGGCTGCATTCAGCGCTCCTGCACCAATGGTTGGGTCCCATCTGAGTCCATTGGGCTGTACACCTCCTTTATCTCAACAAGCAATACACACACTGAAGTCTCAGCGCTCACAGTCTCAGCAAGACCACTTGTTGCCAGGGCCGGCGACAGAGGGGTACAAGTCCGGGGACCAGTACACAGCTCTACTCGTAGTCGTCCCCCCTGGGCACTGCACCACATTTCCCTGGCTGTGTCTGGCGCCGCAGCCGGCTGCCTCCCGAGCCCTTCAGCCGCTGCTCGTCCTGCGCCCCAGGAGCCACCCCGAGGCACCCCCGGCTGCAGCGCTTCCCCCGCCCACCCGCATCAAGAGCCGGGCCAGCCCTTGGGGGGGGGGGCAAATGCTCAGAGTAGGGGGGCCCCAAACGCTCAGAGTAGGGGGCCCCCAAATGCTCAGAGTAGGGGGCCCCAAAATTTCTGTCGCCGGCCCTGCTTGTTGCCCCCACTGTCACATTCTACAAAGGGACACAGGTTTTTGCGTGCACTATTTTCCTCAGAAAAAGAACTGACCATAGGAAGGGCTGCTGGCTCCTACCTAGAGTCTGGATGAAACGTCCTTTTTGGTTTTGAGCTTAGCATTTCTTTAAAGTCACGCAGCCTCATTGGACAGTCCTTGATTTATTTGCACTCCCCATTGCCCACAGGAAAAATACACACAACAGGAAAGGTCCCTCCTAGGCAATGAACAAATGTTCTTTTTGAGCTGCATCTTCAGAGTGTTCAACCTCTTTTAGTTTTCTCCCCAAACGTTCCTTGAGGGAATCCTTGAATGATGCTTCAGGTCAGGGCTGCAGGAATAGTCCTCAAGAATAGCAGCCGTGTTAGTCTGTATCTGTAAAGAAAGCGAGGAATACTTGTAGCGCCTTAAAGACTAACTAGTTTATTTCAGCTTATGCTTAGTCTCTAAGGTGCTACAAGTATTCCTCGCTTTCTTTAGGAATAGTCCTGGTAGTTTACCCAGCAATTCAACGTTGCCAGCTTAGATAGTTGGTACTGGCATGCCCTTATCTGCATCCTCCAAAGCAGACTATTCAAATCCTGTTCTAAAATAATTCAGTCATCAGTTCTCCTGCAGTTCATTGCTTTGGCTTGAGCCAATGCACTGCCCAGTTGTCCAACGGCTGGGCAAAAAAAAAAAAAAAAAAAGTGCCTCACCCTGAAAAGACTTACTGGTACTTTTCTTCCAAGGTCCCCAGGAAGTCCAGGATGGCAGCATTTTGCTCAGGGTCTGGTAGGCAGCTTATGCCTCTCCTGTTAAAAACCAAACAGTCTAGGAATCCTCTTCTGTTGTCCCCCCACAGATGGCTGTGAGTCAGTGAAGATGACCAGGTAAACCTATAAGTTATCACCTTGGACAGGAAAAGATCAATACCCAATGCTAGTCTGAGCAGTGTCTCTAGTTTGATAATCCTCTAGAACATCTGATCCAGGAATAGTCTTTGCTGTTCCTGGAATGCTGCCACCCAGGCCTGTTTCTGTAAGCTTCAGAAAGATCTTCTGCTGCAGTTCTTACTGTTTCCTGACCCATTCCAGGACCTCTTTCCCCCTTTTGCAGTGTGTCTTAAAAACAAAAATCTCCTGACACTACTTTTACATTTGCCAAATTGCTCTGAAAACATAGTCCACACCCTATCTACATGGGGTCTAGCTTTATTAACAATAGAAGTAGCTCAATCTTCTCAGCCTTGGCTGCTTTTAAAGTGCCTCACTCAGAGCCGCTCAGCCCACACATTAGATCATCTCTCTCCAGGCAGACATCCCAAACCCACTGTATCTAGGTAAAGTAATGACTCAACAAGTCACCTACTTCAGTATTAGTACAATTCACTTCACACTTTCCCAGTAGGATCAACACCGCCTACCAGAGTAGGGTGTTTTAGGCCAAAACCACCACTATGTACAGGAATATTTTTTCAACTTGTTATACACCGTGCAGTGTTAGCTATATAATTAAGCAACTGATGTCATGGTGAACGGTATTTCTTGGGGATTCATGATTGGCTGAGAGGCTGCCCATTAACACCATCCAGTCATTATTGCTAAAACAACCTATAACCTCTTTAAAAGAGGGGAAAAAAAGTGTACTTAGAAGGCTTATAACATGTTGTACTGGTTCTCTGTCTGTTCCATTTTCTGCCTGTGACCTGGCTGTTTTGTGAATCTCAAGGCAGACTTAATGCTATCAGGCAATAGCTTTGCACAGTTTGTTTTCTAGCACTTCCACCTTAGAATTTCCATTAATGCTAATGAGGGCTGCACAGTAAAAGTGCTGAATACTGAGTTGAGAATAACAGCATAGATCTTTTCTGAATCACAATAAACAGCAAGTAATAAAAGAGGAGTAGGATTGTAGGGTAGACTGTGATCTAGTAGAGAGTGCAGTCACTCATAAGGGAAGTGGAACCTCAGCAGAACAGCAAATGGCAATAATTTATCCAGGGATCCATTTAGAAAGTCTGTGAGTGGAGACAAAAGCTCCCCTAGATCTATTTGCAATAGAAACAAAGAACATAGGGGTCTTCCTGAATGGCCTAGTTCTGTTCAAGTAAAGGACTAAAGCCCTCTTCACATATAGCGTATGGAAGGCAAATTCCTGTGTAGACTGAATGGGAGAAAAGAAAGAAGGAAAGAAGGAAAAGAAGGAAAAGAAAAAAGAAAGAAAGAAAGAAAAGATGAATAATTTGGTTAATGTGAAACTCAGAAGAAACCGTAGGTAAAAATTTTGGATGAGGTCATAATGAAATCTTCTCATGACTATACTTATTGTCTCATTGGGTAGCATTCTGCCAAACCTAGGCACTGTTTCCCTCTCACAGACATCAGAAATCTACTACTAGTAAAAACTAACTACTAATATAAAGAGCAAAGAAGGCACACACTAAACTCCATCTCTGGCTGAAGGCGGCTGAGAAGGAACAGAGGGCAGTTAACTCATAAAGCCCTCTATAGCCTTGGGGACATTTAGGTGCGTGGGCAGGCCATACTGGCTCAGCTACCAAAATCTCTGCTCAAAGGCACATGGGGAAGTGGAGCACACTGAGGGACACAACTGAAGAAGAACAAGGTCACATTCTGACCTGTGCTGATAATTCTGAAAGGTATAAATCAATCTCCAGTTTATCTATTGTTTGAATCTCATTAACAGAGTCAAAATGGAGGCACTAAAAGGAGAACAAATGTTTTACTTATACACTTGGCATTAGTCCTAATTATTTAGCATTCTAAATAGTGAGGAGAAGAGTCAATTTATTTATATCAGGCTTGGTACCCAGGGCTGTTGAATAAAAAGTCATGGCAAAGAGTCTTTTCTCTCTTTAAGCACAGTGGGAGTTAGTGCCAATGAGCAAAACTGGGCAGACGTCGCTTTGATCTAAATACAATTAAAATTATCATTATTATTTACTGGTAACTGCACAAGCATAGTATGACTCCCTGATGAACACAACAGTATATTTGACATTGGTTGGAATGCTTCAAGTAAACTTGGAGTTCTTTTGTTCAGCTCATCAGGACTAAAATTCCTATTGTGACCAAGAATCAGAGAGGTAGCTGTGTTAGTCTGGAATAGCAGAGGTAACAAAGAGTCCTGTGGCACCTTAAAGACTAACTATAAAGTTTTGAAGCATAAGCTTTCGTGGGCCAATACCCACTTCGAACAAGTGATCAAAATTAAAGCAGGCCAGAAATGGATTTAAAACTTCCTAAAACATCCAGTTAGTGTCAGAAATAAGACATCTTTGCATGAAGATACGTGGCTTTCTCAGACTGATTTAGTGTAAGGCCAGTTGTAAAAACTAGAGCCAAGTGCATACTACATAACATTCTCCTTGAATGCTCATTTGAATTTTTTCTTTGACCCTGTTCCATGCCCCCACTGAGTTTGGTTTCTTCAAATATTCTTTTCTGGAAGAAATGTTCACAGAAATAACAAATTTCACTGGATAATAGCTATGGGGAACCAACTTTGAATTTGCAAATGTGAGTGCACTGGACATGTATGTTATATTTAACCAATCAGGAAACTGAAATGATACAATGTGATCTACAGGGCCAATGAAAACTAACCAAGACAGCTTCAACTTCAACACTTGCAATAAACTGGGCACAAATAGTCTCCACACCAAAAATTACAGACAAATTATTTCTGGAAATAATTTCAAACAATTAACAACACATTCAAAAAGTTATATTGTGTTTGCAAACTATTTGTTAACAGAAAAGTATGCATGCTAAATTATTCACCCAACATTCTCAGCTGAATCATGGAGAGAATTTCTTCTGCTCTTGAATTTGCAAAATGCCGGACTATGTTAAAGGAATTCAAGCTAGCTTGTTAAGAAAAGTTGATTTTTTTTTTTTTGCTATAGTAACATTTGCAGACTTAAATGGGTTATTTTTCTAGACACTTGGACAATATTTAAACAGAGAACCAGTGAAAAGAAATAAAGCCTATTTGGTACACTGCAGCATATTCTGGAGATAGTGCCATTTTTTCTGTTTTTCCAATAAGATTAATTAGGACTATGATTATTAATTAAAAATAATAGTTTTAGGGCTCAAAGTCACATAATTCTGTTCAGGAAAGAATGTCTTATTTTGCACAAGATTGTTTAATGTTTATCACCTAAACCAGCAAATTAATGGAATTATAATGAAATATGTATGATAATAGGAGACTTGCAACTTCATGGCCACTCCTGCACGTTACAATTTATGAGCAGACTCCTTCCCAGTACATAGCTCCAGTGAAAATAGTGGGACTCTGTGCAGGCAGGCCCAGGGGCCAATTCCCACACTGTAACCTGCAAGACCAAAGGTCAAAGATTATTGCACATTTACTTTAAAAACTTATCTGAAATACTAAGGACCAATTTCTGTTCTCAGATCCACTGGTGCAAATGAAGAATAATTTCACAGAGTTCCGAAGAATTTCTTAGAATTTACACATGCGTTCTTGAAAGCAGAACTTGGTCCTATATTTTATTTATGATTTAGCCACATAAAATAAGCATTAGTTAATCAGTAAAATAATTTATTTTAGATATTAGTATAAACCACAATTTCAAATATCTTTTTAACCTGTTAAGTGCTGGCATTGCATAGAAGGCAATAGACACTGATTTACATTTTGTGGAGCTTTGTTGTTGTCATCATTTTAGTATCCACTTGTAAAGTTATATGACTTTTCAGAAAGTCTTTGACAGACTGCAAATAAAACTTGGACATGTTAGTTCTCTTCAAAATAGGATAAGCTGATTATTATATCAAAGGCACACTCTTTGGAGACATTCAAAGACAGCTTGTAAAAACAAAAACAAAATATCATTTCCTAGCATCTGTGAGCAAGACCTGTGCTTTATTTCTGTAAAAATTACCTTAACACAAGGACTGACTGTGAATTAGGCCACAAGCAGGAGAGGTGATGGGAAAAAATAACAATCTATAAAGCAAGAGTCATCCCCAGTTTGGTCTCCAATCAAATGGTTTTGCAGAAGCCCTTCAACTTTACCAAATTAGACCAAGTTTGAAGCAATTACTAGCCCTTTAAAATATTTTGTACTGATTTAGTGCTATAAAAAGAGTCAAGTTTGCTGATCTAGAAGTTGAATCCTACTAACTAATGATACTTAGCCAGCATGTCACACTTTTCATTTTCCAAGGACTTGGAAAATATTAACTAATTAATCTTCCTGTAAAGAGGCATATGTTATCCCTCATTTACAGATGGGCAGTGAGGTTAATTTATGACTTGCCTACACAAACATTTAATTTGTAGGAAGCTGGAGTGTAAATCTACCCCCAGTAGCCTGGTACGTAGGCAGTGTCTGTTCGGACCCTGCTGACATGCACTAACATCTCCTTAGTACACTTAGATCTACTAATGTTTTGAAGTAGGGTAGATCAAAGTGTACTAAGGAGCTACTACAGTGCATGTCAGTGGCGTTCATGTCAACACTTAGTTTTCAGCAGGCTATTGTGGGTAGATTCACACGTCAGCTTGCAACAAACTAAATGTTTGTATAGACAAGCCCTAAAGTGACTTACCTGGGATCAGAGTAATTCATTCTTCAGAGTCTAATAGTAGTTGTTTAAAAACACAGTGTGTCTTGCAGGCAGGGGTATGTTAAAGCCAGACAGCAGAAAAAGTTGGTAGCCTCTCTTGTAAAAAGCTACATGAGCTAATTAAGGTTTCCAGTTTTCTTTATGTATGTGTGTACATATATGGTTTCTATGGTTCAATTTGGGGGGGAAAAATGGGGGAAATTGTTTACTTTTTCACTAATACCCCTTCCCCCCCAAGTTTGTTTGAAGTTATACAGATTAGCCTATCTCCATTTTAGAAATAGGCACAATGAGGCACAAAGAAATTAAGAAATGTTGCCATTTGCAAATAATACGCTGGCCTCTTGACCATGCCCAGATTAACCAACGTTGACTTGCATAGAGACTCCAATCTCAGGGAGACCCAGTTCCCACTAAATTATTAGGGGTGGCTTAGCAAAATTTGAGTGGAGTGGGGAGTGGCACAATCAAGTTTTGTCCTGCTGTGGTGAGAGCCAATGGGCTGGACTGGGGATCCAGGCCAGCCCTGTAGGACATGAACTGAGGCGGGTTGCACGTCAGCCGGCTTGCTCGCCAGCCCTCACATCCCCAAAGGTAGGACTTGAGCTCCCCCCCAATCACATTCCTTGGAGACAGTACACCCCCTCTCAGCAAAGGTAGAGGGAACCAGGTTTCCATAGTGCACAGGATCACAAATTCTTTAATCGAGCCCTGCTCCTCACTCCCAGTTCACTGCAATGTTACCTGGAGACATGCTATGCCCATTAACAGGACACATTTGGGGCCACTGCCATGCTTTTAATGTATTTTTAATTACACACTTGTATTTAAATTTTATATCTATTTATTTAGTTCAGTGTTCCGCCTGCTTATGCCCATGCTGCCCATGCTATTATAAAGTTTGAGCCATCACATCTATAATGGAGAATTCTTTTGCTTGAAACCTGGTCAAAAAACTTTGTACAATGAAGCTTGAAGAATTATAGAAATCCCTAATCAGCTTCAATAGCTGACCAAAAAACATAATGACGCATCAGAAGCCTATTTCAGAGTCTTATAGTTTTGGGAAATATTTTCAATTATGCAACTCTTGGTTTTCAGTGTGTCCCACTAATATAAGAAGAATCGACAAACCGTGTTGGACCCCAACTTGTTACAGGCTGGATGAAGTATTTCTGACTCACCCATTGAACTCTGAAAAGCTTTCCATCTTTTTGTAATTGAGTGAAATATTCACCCATGTGAAAGTAATACACACTGGATTCAACAATAAAAAGTCCAAGTATAAATATAATGGAATTGATGAAAACTGGGAGAACTATGAACTCAGGCTACAAATATCCAAAAAACCTAGAGATTCAATTATAAAAACCAACATAATGCTCAGATACCAAGAGAGAACAGCAGGGCGGGAATACAAGGAAATTACGATTAGGTTATGCAATGCTTTGGCAAAATTATATGACTTGCACAACTTTACTTGTGCCGTATTCAGTTTCTACCTCAGTTTGCAAAACTAGACACCTATGTGTCAGGGAAGGCATACAGGATATAAACATCTGAGCCCCTGGAGTACATACACAGCCAAGTAAAGAGAGACTTCAGAAAAAGACTATGCAATTGAAAAACATGGATTTCACATGGGAAAGAAAGCGTGATGGGGTGTATAAACCCCACACCAGTGATAAAGAGGTTAAAGAACTGCTGTGACTGACCCTTCCAGTCTCACCCTGTCAGTCATGTGAGTGCAATAAGGTCTTAAAAGCAGGAATATTTAGACTGTTGCTGAGAGAGCAAACAGTAGCTCTTACAGCTCCCAAAAGAGCCCCCTGGACACCTGGACCCACCCCTGGACACTCTGGTCTCAAGAAGGCCATTCACTGTGCCTGCAAGGAGACAACAGACTTGCTGAACCTATCCTATGTGGATGGTATGGTGAAGTTCCGAGGCGAGCATTTATATGGTTGGTACCACTACCTGCGACCCCTTTTCCTTATTAGGGAATCAGGGACTATACTAAGGGGACTAAAGGAGTGGGACTAAGGAACCCCATCACTTTAAATACAAAAATTGAGTCAAATAATCTGAAGTATCACAGACTCGTGCTTAAGCCAAGGGGGACACAGGAGCTACTGCAACCTCAGGTAGCTGCTGTAGAGTAACTTGTGGGAAAGGATTCCTCCAACCTAGCCCACTGGGCATAATCTAGATACTTGGACTGTGTGTTGGGGGTGGGGGGGGTCATCATGCTTTTTTCCTGTTGTATATGTCTATTCCTCTCATGCCTGCAGAGTGTAAAGGGAGATTTGCCAGAGTACTAGTAATGAACGTGCCATGAAAACTACATGTCCCTGTTTGCTATTCTGTCAGGGGCTATGTGATCATCAGGGTAAATTCCAGCACACAATTAGGGTATGTCTACCCTGCAATCAGAGGTGAGATTGCAGCATATGAAGACCTATATGAGCTTGCTTTGATCTAGCTCATTGGAGAAACAACAGAAGTAAAGCTGAAGAAGTACAGACTGTTCAACCCTGCCCCTGACCCTGGGTACATACTGAAGCAGCTATCCCGAGCCGAAGTCTGTGCTTTACTGCTATTGTTACTCCAGCTAGCTAGATCAAAGAAGTTCTGCAGTCATACCTCTGACTGCAGTATAGAAATACCCTGACAGGCATCTAGACTGGAAGACTGGACTAACTCTTCCACGCATCACCTATTCACCAGATAATTAAAGGACAAAACAGAGAGCCTACTGCTCTGAAGTTCAACCTGACCCACTGGTCAGGATGCATAAATCTGGACAAGACTCAGGGTCCCGGGGCAAGCAGAGGAACTTGGGAACAAATAAAAGTCTGCCCGTGGACTCAGAGATTCTCTCAGACTAAGAGAAAGGGCCGGCAGAGAGCTGCAGGCTGGGCCTCATGCTCTGAAGGGGTGACTGGGATAAGCAGAATCCACCTCCATGGGCAAAGAAAGGATAAGATTTAGGTCAGATAAGATGAATAGAGGCAGTTACTGTTTCAACCTTGTTTCTTTCTGCTTGTTAAATTTCTACGCACCAGTACTTCACACTTGTTTTTGAAGAAGCTGTGCCGAGTCACAGAAATCTCCTTTTGGTCACAGAGAGAATTCTAAAATAGGACTCAGTGCTCAGTTGGGCCAGCTGAGGCAAACATACTTAGTAAACAGGGAGTGCTGTAACCTGATGATCCAGTCTCAGGTGGGGTGAACCATGGGGGTTCCACTCTCTGAGCTATAGTCCTGCCACTTGGAAAAACAGAGAGAAATCACAGGTGCAACTCACACCTGATCCTTAGCAACTAATTTCTGAGTACTTTGGTAGGCAGGGGTCATAGAAGAATTCTGTACCTGGGTTTGGTATGAGATGGATGAAACAAATAAATATGTTTTACATGAAAAAAAAGAAAGAACGGTATGCATTGATTCCCACAATCAAAAAATTGAAAACAAAATGAAATATGGAAATTATTCCCAACTCCCAATTCAGCTAAACACTATGCACTTGCTTAAAGTTAAGCACAAGCTTGTGTCTTTTTCTGAACTGTGGCCTAAAGGACATTTAGAATAACCTCCCCTTAGCTCACCATGATGGACAAGAATTTAGATCTAGTAAGCGCTAAGTCAGCTGTGGAAGACAAAATATTTTTAAAAAAAAGATTAAAAAAAGAATACACCCATGGGATTCATTTTCAAAGGACATTTAATATGATACTTTGTTGAGCCTTTCTTCTGAAAAGATGGTCCCCTCGGGTCATCAATGTGACACATGCGTAACCCACACTGCCACTACCCAGGCTGTACCTATTCTGTGGATATAGGACGTCAGACTCCGAGCTGTCAGTCTGGGCCCTGTTATTAGCATTTACACTTAAAATCAGGAGCAACTCTTACCCCCTACCCTGCCACCCTTTTTAAACAGACTTAAAATCTAGCTTCTTCATAACAGCCTCTTTAAGAGCCAGGTATTTCATATGCAGTACAGACCTGTTAATCTGTACCCTACTTAATCAGAACTATGGTATTTAACAATATCCTACTTCTGTCCTCAAATTCATCAGTTATTCCAGCCTCTTTATCAGGACATTGCTCATGTCCCAGAACTCTCTGGATAAACAGGGTTGTAAATTATCTAGCTGTGTTAGTCTGGATCTGCATGTATCTGACGAAGTGGGTACTCACCCACAAAAGCTTATGCTCCAAAATGTCTGTTAGTCTATAAGGTGCCGCAGGATTCTTTGTCACTTTTGCAGAGTTGTAAATGAGTCTTTTTAATGCAATTAGAAGCATTGCATCAGCATTCATGTTAGAAATGAGATCCTTATTAAAGCCCCAATTCAGCAAAACACTACAGTGCATGCTTAACTTTAAGCATATTAGTGCTACAGAAGTACACAGGAGTACTCAAGTGTGTAGGTAATTTGCTGGATGAGGCCAGAAGAGAGTGGGGCATTACATACCTTTTCAGGGACACAATTCAGCAAGATACTTAAGCACCTGCCTAATTATAAACATGTGAGTCGCTCCATTCTAGTTAATAGGGTTACTTAGGTGCTTAAGCACCTTGCCGAATCAGAGTAGCTGTGAGATACTGAGCACCTTCAGCATCATCTGAAGTCAGTGGGAGGTCAGCACATTGCAGGATCAAAACTAACGTGACTTGCACCTTAGCTACTCATTTACCCGAGTTTAACACTTTTCCAGCTCATTTTAAAATTAGCAGGGTTTCACCAGCCCAAACAGCTGTTATACTTTTATTGACAATAATCTCTTTTGACCAGAGACCGGAAAGCTTACTCTAGCCTTCAAGCATGCAAATAAGCAAAGGATAAAACTGAGAGAGTGGATGGACAAAGAAAACATATTTTAATTACTGGAGGTGGAGAAAGCAAACATATATTTTCAGTAAGTGTGATATATGTCACCTCGCAGCTGCATTGGTGATTATTTTCAGACTGCTGGGATTACGGATCAGCTTGTCCAGGATGCTGACAATCTGCTCAAACTTGGGTCTGTTGTTTCTGTCTTTCTGCCAACAGTCCAGCATCAACTGATACAAGGCAGCTGAGCAGTCCATAGGAGGTGGCAAGCGGTACCCTTCATCCACAGCCTTGATTACCTACCAAGGATAAAAGGTTTTAGAAAGTTGAGGCAATAAAATTAACTTATTTTATCAGTCCTGTGAAACACATTAGCACAGACACTTGATGTTTAAACAAATGTGTTTATTCACCTTGCAGTGTAACACTTCTGGTTTATCTGCAAAGTAAACCATGCAGCGAATTAGATATACAGAAAGCACTATAGGAAGGTTAAGATACCATACAAGGAAGGTGAGACTCTTAAGAAACAACAACAACCACCTTCTTCAAACTCATATTGATTAGAGTAAAGCCACGAAAATGCTACATTTCATAAGATGTGGGCTCTATTACACCAGAGACCAGATTGGTGGACAGTTGGCGGACATTTAGGACTATAGGAGTTATCACTTCTGATCTGATTATTGAATATTTGAGTCCAATATCTTCATTAATAAGTATTAATACTTATACTCCAGAAGATATTAAAGCCACCACTGAGGTATCATTAGTGCCATATGCTTTCCTCTATGCACAGCTGAACTCCCATTGTAATCAATAAGATACCTCACCTACATCCCAATGGAAATTCTGAGTATGGGGATCCTTGAAGAGAGAACAGCACATAGCCTTTAGATCATAATAGATCTCATTTTGGCAGCAGGTTGCTAATATGACAACTTCATACCTTCTACTGTACTGTGGAGTTCAAATTATCTTTTTGTTCGCCTAGGCGTAATCTCATTGAAATCAGAGCCTTGATGTAAAATTTAACCCTGTATCTAAAATTGTATAAGATTTTTGTATATGCTACTATTTCCTTTCTCTCTTGGTGTACAATCCTCCTTACCACTTCAGATAATAGATTTTGCATAATGAATTACAAAATTACATATCAAACTAGATGATGACATAGGGGATATTACACTAGCATTTGTGTTTTCAGGACTGCTAGATTCCAAAGTAGTGAAAACTAATTTGAGACAGGAATTCGTGAGAAATACATTATGTGGTTTAAGTAGTCTGTAGTGAAAAAACAGAACATACATCTGCCCCGTATTTCATTTTAATATGAACAGCTATTGTGGAAGGCATCCCACTACAATCTAAATGTAATTAATTAATCCTGACCTATAATAGACACATTATCACACCTAGTTAACAAGAATACAGTTTTCTGCTCAACTATGAGATATAACCAAGAGTTCTTAGTTGGTTATATCTCATACATGAAAGGGACAGTTTTGTTGTTGTTTTTTTTAAATGAATTTTTGAATTTATATTCACATTTGTAGGTGAAGCAGGAAAGAAAATTCTCTGCCTTCCAGATTCTAGTTGTCATTTCTGCTCCTTTGTTTGTTCAATGTTAAAAACTGGGCATAGAAAATCATCTAAAAATCTATGCCCAGCCCATTTGTGAAAGAAAGTTATAGTTTTATGTCTATCTAAATTTGGGGTTATAATTGACTGATGTGGAATAAATCAAGAGAAACAACACAATAGGTTTTTTTTCAAAATAATCTTACTTTGCGAAATGCGATCCCTCTAACAAAACAAACAGGTTAGCAGAGATGCATTAACTAAACTGACAAAGCATGGCAGACCTGTATAGTTTGCTGATGTTACATAGACAAAACTCCACATTAAAGGTCTACTAAACAAATGAAATTATCTCCCCATGTTATCTGTTGACTATCTTCAGAAGAATTTTTGTTTAATTCAAGTCTAAGTACAAATGCTCCCACTCTCTTCTTCAAAGGCTCCAATAACTACTTTCTTTGTGCATTCAACCTTTATGGAAAAATTATATAGACTGTTACAGAGATGGAACCAAAAGGGATGTACAGACATTTAGCCTGGTTCAATTAAAATGGTTCTAAAAAACCCCTGGAGTGTAAGAGAAAATGACATCTTTCCTGTAGATTTTTTAAAACCACCTTTAGAATATCACAGCATGGATATAATTCTATGTTACATTCTACATAGTGATCCAAAAACATTTTAGAAAGATTATAATTTTCATTTAAATTCTACAAGTCTTTTCTACAAGCAGTGAAACTGGGAAACTTTCCTTTTTACATCTTATTCAATGTCAAAAACTAGGAGCCACCTGGCTTTATTATGCTCCACTTCCTCTCACAGCTTGATTCTTTATTTGAGAACATAACTCAAGACTCCAAAACACTCACGTCCTGATTGGACATCTCCCAGTAGGGTCTCTCTCCATAGGACATCACCTCCCAGAGGACAATCCCATAGCTCCATGCATCACTGGCTGAAGTGAACTTGCGGTATGCAATGGCTTCTGGCGATGTCCATCGGATTGGAATCTTCCCCCCCTGGAAGCAGAAAAATCCATTCTAATGATTATAACACATGTACATATGAATTGGTTTTGTTACCTGTAGCATTGTTTATCATGTGGATTAGCAAATACCTTAAACTACAAAATTCTATCTCCATTTGCCACAGAAGTAGGCCATAGTGCATTATATTGTATAACAAAACTCTTCTGAAGCTCTATGTGTATATTTTCATATAAAATCAAATCATCAATTTATTCATTTACACTTAAAGAAAGGGTTGATGAGTCAGTCTCACTGAATTCAGGTGGAGGAGCAATAATATGTCAGATCCTCGGTTATGCTCCAACCCCTTTATGCTGTCCAAATGATGCAGAGCGTCCAGATTATGCCCCCAAAGGGCCAGTGCAGATGAGCTTCCTGTTAGCATAAAACTGGCAGAATTGACTCCGATGCTCCCTGCCCCACTCTCATGTTTTGGGGGAGTTGGGAGAAGCGGTGCAGCTTTCCTTCACTAATGCCAATTCTCTGCTTGCTTAAGAAATATGTGGATCACATGAAGTGGCATAATTAGACTAATGCTGGGGCTATGACTATCATCGATCAACTCCCAGAGTCAGGGGATGACGACTCTGTTTGCACCCCTTTGTAAAGGCGAGAATCTAGCCTCAGACATTGTCACTGTCATGAGAAGAGCCATCATTAAATGATTTAAACTTGGAAAAGGAGAAAAAGACTGTTAAAATTAGACCTGTTGTTATGGGGAACATCTCTCCCTGATTGAGGCCACTGTTTCGTGCCATAAACCAAATTAACAAAATGCATGCAAGGAGCCTCAGGCTGCATTTCTGCAACACGAGAACTAGAAGGAAGAGACTCAGTCACTTTCCAAAGGCACCAGCGTTTACAGAAATCTGTAAGTCTATGATTTGGGGTCATGCATGAGAAAAGAAGCCCATATTACACAGTAAAACAAGACTGTGGCATAAAATAATTCAGAAATGAATATAACTGAATGCAGAATACAATGACACGTTCAAGTAGTTTCCAACACCAGGGATGTACAATGTATGTAGTACTGGTGAAAGATCCAGCTTAGGCTTCAGCTCAAGTGCTATAGGAACTTCCATTACTGTGTAATCCGAGTGCCTCACAATTTGTAATGTATTTCTCCCAAAACACCTCTATGAGGCAGGGAAGTGCTATTATCATCATTTAAGAACTGGGGAACACACCTCCCAAAGGGCAGGATGTCTGTGGTGGACCTGGTTCTCCTGGGTCCATGGGCTCATGCCCTAAACATTACACCAACCTTCATGTCACATGTATCCCTCAAAATTGGTGGGTTCAGTCCCTTTTGCTGTCCCCCCATCACTGTAAATAAAACCCCAAACAAGAGCAGTGTTTGAAGCCACTTCTCAAAAGATTTAATCCATGTTCCAAAGCCAGACTGGCCCTACAGTTTCTCTCTTTCAGACTCAACACGCAAAATTAGATGTCCCCTACTCACACTGAGTAAACTCCTTTGTATTTATAGGTCCCCCCCCCATGGCCATCATTGCTGTGGTATTAGAGAGATACACAAACATTCAGAAATGTATGGTCTTAATACCTCTCAGAGGAAGAAGAATAACATTGTCCTCTTTTCATATATTTCCAAAGTCACACAGTGAGTCTGTGGCAGAGTTGAGGATTAAACCCAACTTTCCTGAATCCCAGAGTGTTAACCACTGCTTCAACCCACTATTTCTTATATATGTATTTATTTTTTAAGCAGTTTGTCTATAGCAGTCTCTCCAGAGTCACTCAATAAACAAGTAAATGCGAATAAAAGAGCTGTAATCTAAAGGTACAAAACACACAAACACCCACTCACACGCCAACTCCGAAGACTCTTGACTGAAACTCTCCCATTCATCTCACCAGCTCATTAACAGCCTGAGTAAACAATAAACCATGTCACATGACTGGGTTCTGTCAGTGGAAGGGGAAAGTGATTTGGGAAGCAAGAGCCCTACACTGAGACTGTCCAGTCTTCAGAAGTAGAATTCTAGGGACTATCTCCTTACATGTTCCAGCTGCCCTCAACTATCAGGGTAAAATGACCTTTAGCTACCTGGGACCTAAACTACAAAGGATTTTTATAGATCAAACCCAACCTTTGAACTACATCTGGAAATGAATATGTACCCACAGCAGTCTCTGGAACACAGATGTAATGCATCTTAATACAGATTGCCAGCATGAAACACTGGTGTGTATGTTGGCAGCAGAATTCTACATTTAAGTGAATTTTCTAGGAGATCCTAAAGGATAGGCACTTTGCAGTTACCGTATTTTTCGTCTTATAGGACGCTCCGTCCTATAAGACGCCCCCTCATTTTTAAATAAAAAATCCGGGGAAAAAAAAAAAAAAAAAAAAAAAGCGCCTCGCTCTCCCGTCCCCGCCGCGCGGGCGGGCTGCCGAGGTTCCCCCCTCCCTGCCACGGGCGGTCGGGCTGCCGGGGTTCCCCCCTCCCCGCCGGACAAAAAAAAAAAAAAAAAAAAAAAAAAAAGCGCCGACTCGCTCTCCCGTCCCCGCCGCGCGGGCGGGCTGCCGGGAGAGTCCCAGTTCCCCCCTCCCCGCCGCGGGCGCGCTCCCGGCAGCCCGCCCGCGGCGGGGAGGGGGGAACCGGGACGCTCCCGGCAGCCCGCCCGCGCGGCGGGGACGGGAGAGCGAGTCGGCGCGCTTTTTTTTTTTTTTTTTTTTTTTTTCCGGCGGGAAGGGGGGAACCCCGGCAGCCCGCCCGCGCGGCGGGGACGGGAGAGCGAGGCGCTTTTTTTTTTTTTTTTTTTTTTTTTTTTTGCATTCGCCCTATAAGACGCACCAACTTTTTCCCCCCCGTTTTGGGGAAGAAAAAGTGCGTCTTATAGGGCGAAAAATACGGTATGTAGCTAGGAGATGACATAGGAACAGATAACTGTTGAGTTTTGCTTTGGTAGGAAAAGTTGAAACTTCCTAGCCAAGCAAAGATAGGAAAAAAACAACAACACTTTCTATTCTACTGTCTAAAAGAGCAGTGGATCCTATATCGTGAACCTGTGTAAAAAACATGGGACAAACTCCCTCAATCGAGGATTCAGATATCACTTCCAGTGATTCATCCAGGTGTTTCCCAACTCACCAATACCACCAGGAAAGCCAAGTGATTGCACCACCTAATTTGGGAGAAATTGAGACAGAGAGCGAAGTATATTCAGCATACTGATAGCACTGCAACCCAGAATTATTCACATTGTCCCCTACTGGCTTCATCTACACAGTAAATAGAGGGCAGGCAGAATATAAAATTGCAGTACACCGCTGTAAGTACAACTCACAGTACAAGTCCAAAATCAAGACCATTCTGACTGGATCTTGTAGAAATCACCAGATGTCAAGGGACAAAAAATTAGTCTGTGATTGAAAGGTAAGCATTTCATAGAGGGAAGGGAAATACATAGTTTAGCACTACAAAGTCTTTGCCTGACATCTTATTAAAGGGAAAAAATATTCAATTAATAAAAACAGTGGCATTATTCTCCAATGTTTTAGAAACTACTCTATCATCATATGAAAGAGGAATTCAATAAAACATCAAAAGTTCCTTTTTTATGCACATTTTCATTGATTTTATGAAGAACGTATGCCTATCTATGCAAAGTTAAATTCCATTGAAGGTGAAGAGCTTTTTTTCTCTCCTAAGCGTCTACCATAGCTCTGTTTGTGATACTGAAGGAATTCATCTATGCATTGGAGGTAAAATCCTGGGTCCACTGACTTCAATGGTCCCAAGATGTCACCCTGAGATCTTAAGATATAAGAGTTATTCTGAGAAACATCAACTCCTCTGCTCCCCTATCACAATACCCGATAGGTTTATAGAGGTACAAGTATATAAGCAGCATAATAAATCTACATAACTTAAAAGCAAGGGATACAATACACCATTTTCATAACCAGATTGGATTAGGATCCGTAATGCTACAAACTAGGATATTTCAAACTGCATGTTGTATGGAAGCTATTATTTAGTCAGCATAGTATACGTTGGGAAATTCGGGCACTAATTTCAAGTCAAAAGCAACATCACATTTGTCAGCTTTGACTGCAGAACTGCAATTCACGCAAAAGAGAAAATGTCTAAAACTAAATTAATATATTTTTTTTAAATGCAAAACGGAAAATAAAATTGGAATGTTAATTTAAAACCTTTAAAATTTAATATTTTGAGTAAATTGAGCCATTTAAATGTTTTTTTAAAAGTAAACTTTAAAGTCAAACAGAATCTCTTGTGTGACTTTAGAATTTTCTGAAAATCAAATGATAGAACCCAAGAAACTAGAATTGAAAATCAAATACAAGTTTACGCAATGTTCCTGGGAAATATTTCTACTGAGAGAAGGAAGGTGGTTTTCATAAACATGAGTGTAACCAAAGCTTTGAGTTTCAGCTATTTTTACTACAAGTATCCAATGACGTAGAATGGGTCCTTCTTATAGGACTATAATTCAGCACCAAAAGCGAAAGATTTTTTTCTTAAATTGGTGCAACATTTTCACATATTTCTACATATTTTAAACAACAAATAAACAGTCCCATTAATTGTAGCAAACCAAACTTGTTTTTTTTTTCCAAAAAATGATGAGTACATAAAAATTCTATAGAAGCCACTCTCATTTTAAAAGCCAGTAAACTCAAAGATAACACTTAGTGATTGATCAAGTAGCAGAATCTCCCGCTCCGCCTTTTCTCTCTCGCTAAGAAATGCTTGTTTGAGTTGGAGATTACATGAACACTACAGAACACATCTGGTTAAATTTTATGATGTACCCATTCTAAAGATGTCATATAATTTATGCTTAATCATGCAGTAGATTAAATCAAACATCTTCTATTAGGCTATGGAACACAAATGGGCATTTGTCAAAGCTGCGGGTTCTCATATCCCAAAGCCCCTGCTATAAACACAGGAAAACCCCAGGCTAATAATGTTGGGCTACTGTTCTTTAAAATTAAAAGCAATGGGGCAAACTGGAGCACATGGAACCAAATTTCAGAATGAGGACCCTGTAACTATGCATACAGAAATGTGCGTGTGATTGTCATGCCCACAGAGACCCACCAGTGCATGCCAAATTAAAAAGGTGTAATCAAGTGTAGAAGTATGTACATGCATTTGTACTGTTACCTATTGGTGCCCTATTTTTCCACTTATTTTCTGAAGACAACGAACCATTATCTATACTTCCAGCAGAATCTCTTTTTAAATGTAACTAAGGAAAAAATAGCAAGCTAGACTCTTTCTGCCCCTGCATCCTCCTCTTTCTTTAATTTTTAAAGAAAGATGTGAAGCTGAACCCCAGGATTGTGATATTGGTGCACCCATTGAATTGGCCTGCATGGCATAAAACAAAGTAACCAAGAGAAAACAAAGGGCTATTGTGGGGACCTATCTCGGCATGTAAAATAATGCCATGTGTGTCTGGGTCACGTGAACAGTTACACGTGTGTGGGAGTATGTCATTATTTTAGAATCTGGCAACATTTTAAGACCAGGGGCTCTTAGTTTCCTGATACGTCAGTGTGAGTTTGACATGATCATACTGATGGAAATTAAAAAAAACATTGAGGGTAACCCACCAGATCCCCTAGCAGTAACATAATGCAGAAGCTCTGCACCCGTTCCTAATCATGGCCCTAGCCTCAAACAAAGCCACAGGCTTATTAATATACTCTATACGATCATATGAAGAAAAAATGAAAAGCACTAGCTCAGCTAATTCAAATGGATGAATGCTACTATAGCTAGTGAATTGAATATATAACGTTATAGCGTTATGGTACACTGCATACTGTAAGAAAATGTCATTGTAACACACTTGGAGCTGACTACCTAAAAACGTATATTATTTGATGCGATTTATTCTCTCTATTTTTCCTCTCTGCTTAACCCACTACAGTGACTTTCAACTGCTTTTATTTTTTAGATTTGTTTTTGAAAAATACATCAACTTTAAGTTCAGGGAGACTGTGCAAACATTCATTGATTGACAAGACATACACATTAAGACCAAAGTCCAAAATAGAACATGTCCCAAACTATGACTCTTCCAAACTCTAATATAATCCACTTGGTCCACTTTCTCAGAAAAAGCATGCAAAAGTCTTATACCTACTGTTATATCTAACAGTAGATATGAGCGAAGCAATGTCAGTCACCTCCCATTTAATCACCAGTTTAAGGACCTTATAAAAAGGTAAAAATGTAGTATATTTCAAACAAAGGGAAAAGAGAACTTTCATCCCAATGCAAGGAGGGAGTAGGTGATAGTTGCAGAAACAGCAGCTACAGATCTTTGTTATCTTGGTCTGAGATCTGCTGTTGTGTGCAGGAGCAAAAGTGTCAGTAGTAATTGAAGGTTTTGTTTGCTGTCAACAGAATTGCGATTCTTACTGTATCTGAACTGTGAAGTATAAATCTGCCGAAACCAAACAAGGCCTTCAATTTATTTCGAGTGAGTCTGCTACTCCAACATACAGCAGCTGCTTCTAAGCCTATGTATCCCAATCTCTTATTTTGATTTATAATCAGTTAGAAAATGATTGTCACGGATACTTGACCAAGTGCCTGGGAGAAAGGAATAAAGAGAAACGGATTTTAACAAACAGGTTAGAAGAATTTGGCAGTAAAAATGAGGAGGCAAAATCCAGAACCATACTGTTTGGAGTCACCTGACAGGAGAATCAGTGTTGTGTTGGGCATCAGGTCAGTCCAAGAGCCATCTGGCTGATACAGGACAGGGTGGCTCATGATGGCTGCTGGCTTGACCAATTCTCTTAACTAACAGATTCCCCTTGTGCATTAAAGGCCATGACCCATGAGGTGGCGTCCTCTTGAGTGGTAGGTGACAATTCTACCCTGTAACTCTGTAAATGCTTAGGGGAGATGGGATAGAGCAAGAAAGGCTTCTTATGGTCTCACCCTCCAAGGCACCCACACAACACAGGGCAGGATTTACAACGATGATTAAAGAGAGAGTGGCTAAACAGTTACATGACCTTTGTTCGTCAATTAAATGCCAGGCACACTGGTGATGTGCCTAAATATGCATTTGAAGAGTGGTCTAAGGTAGTCATTAGTCTACAGTACATAAATATTACATAATTGAGAAGCACAACTATGGCCCTTATACAAGTGTGATTTTTACTTTGGGCTTCAGAGGACTTGCAGAACAGCATGAGTATTATTGATTACTGATTTATAAAGACTGTAAAATTATATTCCTAATGGAAATGTAGATACCAAGGCCCTGCTCCTGAGCAAAGAATGACACAAGTGTATGTCAAGTGATTGGGGCTCTGCACAGGCCAGGGCTCTGCCCAGATGAGTTCTCTTTGCAGGACTGGGGCCTGGATTATCAAACAATAAAGCCACTTAAGATATATATTCACTACCTGAAAGTGAACGTTTGGAAATATGGTTACAGCTTTGATTTCTTTAGTCAATTTCAGAAAGCTTCTGAGTAACTGCTACCCTTTAGCTGGAAAATGTGTTAAACTCTACAGGGCTCTTCCATTATTTTAAAATTTGTTCCCTTTTTTTCCCCTTCATATGAATTTAGTAGCTGTGAAATCTTCTGGGATTGACAGTTTAGGAAACAGAGTTATATTTAGGTAAATGACAAGGCAGCAGCAGGGCAAAGTTTCCTTCTCTTTGCTAATGAGCCTGAAACAGAACTGAGAAGGACTCAGGGTAAAATTTTCAAAAGTGACCAAGGGACTTGACTGGCAATGCAACTTAAGTGCCTACATCTCTTTATGAAATGGAATCTAGACACTTTTGAAAGTGTTACTCACACTTTGTAAATGTGTGAAGATAGTTTGTATATACCTGCCTCTTCGATCACTGCCCTCTCTGCTAAGACAGCTAGCAAGAACGCCAGCTACAGACAAATGTATATAGTGGCTTTTGTAACAAATGGCACCTGCACCTTCCAGTGGGCAGCCACTAATTCATTTCATTTAGAATGGTCATCACCCAGTGGTATCTTGTGGTCCTTATTGACCTGGACTGGATTTGCACTGGCAACACAGAGCTTTGAAACTCCTTTACCTTATCACCAAACTTTTGTGACAACCACCAATCCAACTGCCCACGTTTCACCCAGATTCATATGAATTTAAAGAAATAGCACAAACACTCCAGATTATAGTATTACGGAAATCAAATGAGGATCTAAACAATCTCACAGCTAAACCCCAAACAGTGATGTCTTAATTGTGAATGAAGTGACTTCCCCACCTCTGGAGCATGCTTTCTGATGCCATTTCAAAGAACATCTATATAGTCTCCCATGTATCCTGTCAATTAAATCAGACATGGTCTAGATTGTGTTAAGAGATTCTAATCTTGTTGGTAACTTCCTGCAGTAGTTTGTGTATATGCCATAAATGGCAGGTAGGGTTTATTGAACACACATAAGCATGCTTTGAAAAATGGTTTCTTTGCATCTGATTTCTTTATCTAAATGTAAATAAGCAGAGAGACGTAGAAAGGAGGTGGAAGGTAGGCAGAAAAGAAGACTTCAGCACTACTATTGGAACATCAGATTTTTGCATTGGCTGTAAATTCCAGCATCACATAAATCTCTTCTCCATACTTCCTACCCAGGGAACCTGCAACTCTCACATTTCAGTACATACGCTGAAACTCCACTTCCTTTATAAAGGAATATTCAATAAACTCCACTTCCTTTATAAAGCTTTTTGCTACACTGTCTGTTGTACTGCTATTTCTCCCAGGGTACCTTTTTGTCCAACATACCGAGGCGTCACAGGTTTCTTAGGTCTTAAAGTTGCCATAATGTGGCTTGCCTCGAGCAGTAGCAGCAGGCTCCAAAATAATGACAAAATAGCCAAAGGAAAATTAGTGCCCTGCCCCTTTAAGGCTTTAGCATGGAAAATAGAAAAGGCCCAGGCTTTCCCCAGCTCTGGGTCTGTGCCATGAGTTCTTTGGCATGTTCCACTTTGTCTTTACCACAAACAAAAGAGGAGTAGCAGAGAGTCTCATCTTTGTGCCTCCTCAGACAGAGTGCAGTCAAGAAGTCAGACGAGGCACTCCATTCCTTGGGGTTTCCTGGCTCTGGTTGGCTCCATAGCTAGTCATCCCTTGGCTGGGAGTAGACGGTGGGGGAAAATTCCCTTCTCCTGCTCTTGAGAGAATCCCTTTTCCCTTCCTGTTCCTTTTCACCCACCTTGCTGAGGCCAGGTGAAGGTTCTCACACTCCAGCTGGCAGGCACTACAAATGATGCAGGGAGGGGGAGGAATCCTGCCGTGCAACAACCATGCTTGGAAGTGATCACCTAGAATAGTCAGGGATTTGAGTCACACAAACCCCAGCTCAGTGGCTAAATGTGCTTGATTTCACATAAGCGCTTCCCTATCCCCAGGATCATTAGATGGTCCAAACATTTAGCTTTTTTAAAAATGAACATTTTGGAAAATATTTTTACAGAGGTTTTTTTTTTAATCATTTTTAAATGTTTTGGATGGTCCTTTTTTCTTGTTTCTTCTTTCCATTCTTTTTTGGTCGCACTCTCCCCTTCTCTCCCCACCCCACCCCCCGCTCTTCCCCCTGCCCCCTATTTCCTTGTTTTACATTAAATTGACCACCCCCAACATTTTTCGGCTTTTCAAAATTGAAAATTCTTGGGGCCAGGGAGAGGGAAGAAAGTAGATCCTTCCTGGACCTTCTATGATGCAAACAGATAAACTTCTCCATTTCTTCAAAATTCCTTTTCATTTTTGGACCAGTTCTAGCAATGAACTGCCAGCTTGTCTGTAACCATTTTTCCAGCGGCAAGCCGCAGACGGAACTCCGCCTTGGGTTTGAATCTCCTCTCACTGTGCTTTCATGTACTGCTGTAGCTTTAGTTGATTTCAATAGAGTTACCTCTGTTTTTAATGAATATTAAGTGTGAACAGAAGAAAGCCCTTCGTATCTAGTTAACTACCTTCTAAGCTGTTCCATTGAAGTCTCATTTTCTAGCATTTAATAAATATGTCTTATTTCTCCGATGGCCTAACTCTGTTACTGTAAAAATAATATTTATGTTTGCTACACAATCATCTGCATTAAAGGGCAATCTGCTGTACCATTCCCTTCTCTGCCAGAGCTTTTCAGTGCTGTGGTGGGGAAAGGCTTCAGCAGTGGAGAGGCACCAGGCCACTACACTGCTAAAAATAACACTATAAATGGGGGAGGCACTGCTTGGGTGGGTAGAGAGCCATATAAGATACCTGAGGTTCCGGCATGTCTTTACTCACCTAAAGAGTGCTTTCCTGTCTACACTGCTGTTTATACCCATGCAAGGGGGCCGGGCAGTGTATGTACTCTACATGCCACCATAAGTGAACTTGTAGTATAGACATATCCACAGAATGATTTTCCACCAACTATAAAAGCAGAGCTACAATTTTAAACTTGTCTCTTCCTTGTCAAATGTGTAGGAATGGGCTGAAGTGAGCTCACCAGCAAGTTTAACCAGCTGTTGTTCAGATTTTCCCATGCGCCACGGGACAGGATGGTTCATCCTGTTTTGAGGTCACATGTGCTCTCAGGCTGCACTTCCAGCACCCCAGTTTTATAGCTATAATTCAGAAAGGCATAAATATATGAACTCACTCTGGTTGTGTAAGCAGCTTCTGGGTCATCCTCCAATACACGAGACAGGCCAAAATCTGAGACTTTGCACACCAGATTACTATTGATGAGGATGTTACGGGCCGCTAGGTCACGATGGACATAACCCATATCTGACAAGTACTTCATGCCAGATGCGATCCCTCGAAGCATGCCCACTAGCTGGATGACTGTGAATTGAGCATCATGTTTCTGAAAGACAGACAAAATGCATGATTAAGAGACCAATTGTACAAGTTCGCCATGCATAGATTTTCCACTGACATCGCTGGGAGTTCTGCATGTGGAGGGCTTGCAAGACAGCGTTCCATGAAAATGCTGTGACTACATGAGAAGAATCTCTGAATCAACTGGAGGCAAACAAGGGACAGGTTTTAATTTCAGATGCAATTTAGCTGTTCCTGTTTTTACTTTCACCTGAATTTCACTTGCCCAAATTTAAAATAGGTGCAAATGTTAGATAAATCTAAACTGTATGCATCCATTGAGGCTAGGATTTTCAAGGGAGCCAATGGGTTCAAACACAGAACTCCACTGATCCATCCATTAGGAAAATCCCTACCTTAGATGGCACAATAACATAAGTTATATGGAGAGAGAAGCAATTTTAAAACTTGCAAATGCTTATCTGACTTGGAAATTGCTAAACGCCATCCAAATTTAAATTTTGTTCTCCAAAATCTTTCTCGGCTTCAGAATAAAAATCACAGTGTCACCGTTCTTAGGCTGAAAACCAATGTATGCAGGCATTCATAATTTGGCTGCCAACAGGCAAAAAGTTTTAAGCCTCCACGCTCTTGCTAATGGGTTTTGCTTGTTAAAATATTGCTTCCGTCTTGCTATGTGAATCTACATATGACGAAAAATAAAATGTATTCAGTGATCAGTTTTCAAACATGTTATACCCCCACTCCTACAGTCACATCAGTGTGTATGGCCACTGTACCCCATGTGGAGGCTTATTATATAAATGGGGCTGTTCACTGGCACATGGCAAGACCACATGTACCCAATGGAAAGATAGGGGCATACGTTTTATTTTTGACCTTTGTTCTCAAGGGACAATATTGGCTGTGTAAACACTAGCTGAACATATGGCGGAGCTGGCACTGAAGTGGGAGTTAGGAGTTTGAAAAGCCCCTTGGCATTCACTTTCAGAGTGAGACTTGTGGTTGGAAAGGATGCATTTGCATGGAAACTTGCCTTAACCTTGGTGACTTGATAAGTTCAAAATACAAATTTCAGTGAATAAATTAGCAAATAAAAATCAATACACTACATCTGAAATAATGTGCACCAAAGAACGCGTTAAATTGAATTATGTAAATAAGGTAGGACATGATGTAATTGGCCAGATTGGGGTCTGAACAGTAGGCGGTCTATATTATTTATCGCTTTATAGTGCCCTATAGATTGCTAGCCACAGCACAGAGAACACAAAGAAGGTCTCTGCTCTGAAGAGCTCACATTATAAATATGGACCATGCAGGCAAATGAGCATATAACATATCCCAGGGATGGGAACGAGTACAAGCATTATTAGAAATAAGATTGTGCAGGCATTCTCTATAGGCTGGAATTTGTATGAGTGATTCAAGCTTTTTGTTTAATATAAGTTTTTCAGGAATGGCATTTTTTGTAAGACAGAGTTTTTAGGTGGGACTGGAATGAGATGAGGGTGGAGTCTTGCTAAACTGTGTTTCCACTAAAGGGGCAGCATGGAGGAAGACACTGAGATGCTTGTGAGAAAAAGAGAGACGTAAGTTATGAAGGCAGATCTTGCTGGTGGAGCAAACAGCATGGATAAGAATGCAGGTCGAGATCAGGCTAAAGATGTTGCTGGGATTGTGTGATGCAGGGTCCCGAAAGCAAAGACAAGTAGTTTAAATTTGATATACAGTGCAAAGGAACATGAGGGAAGTGGTAGGATATTATAATGTAGATAAGGTGGTCACCATTAAAAAAATGTCTTCATTTGAAAAAAAAGAGAGATAATGGATATCAATGTATGGCATGGGAACTGGTTGGCTGATAATGTTTTATTGCAAATATTAGGTGCCGCTAAAGGGGTATTTTGGTGGAGAATACAGGTACAGGAGGTTCCCTGTGCTTTCCTGAAATGTTTCAAACCAGTCCAGGACAGTTCAGAGTGATTCAAGGGATTAAGAAATTGAGCACACAGATAATTTAGCTGTACACGTATGTGCAGAGCCACCATTCTCTTTCCTTTGCAGCTTTAATGTTACCACTTCATGGATATGTATTGTTACACAGTCTTTAATCACATGAGTGCATATTATGATTTCTGACAGAACTTTGCTTCTCATTCAGGGCATGATCTAAAGCCTACTGAAGTTGAGTAGAGTCCTGCCATCGACTTAAAACAGGTTTTGGATTAGGTTTTCAGGGAATAGTGTGCAACACTGAAAAATTCAGCTAAAATCACTGAATTATGTGTAACAAATACTTGAATCAGCATGTGTGTATATATCAGAGCAATCACTGGTCTTGCAGGCTTGAATGACCAAAGTTTTATTCAAGGATTTTTATCCTTATCAAAGATATATAATTTGAGCTAGATTTATTACATGAGATAGATTGTTAATACAATATTTATATGCATTTCATATGCTTCAGCAGACACCATAACATATACAGTATATACAGTAACAAGAGCTAGAGTAGATCTCCTTTTGGGGTTTAATGTCTATTTTAGTGTTATGAATTTGAGGGGTAGTGTCATTCAACCATGACAGAACCAAAGTGAGGTAGCCAGAGTTGAGGTCACCCTAACAAATGAAATAAAATTGGTGCTTCTCCCCAGGAGGGAGCTTACTTCTGGCACACTAGTTGTTTTGCCTCATGTAAATCTTGGTAACGTGGGGAGCGTTCAGGTTTTGTTAGGCCCATTACCAGCTTAAAAAGGGAAGGAGAATAAAATAAGCAAAACATTGCAGGAGTGGGGAAAAAGGATGTGCTAATAGAGCTTGGCAACATAAAATTTCTACACCTCATGGTGACAGGTTATTCTTTAAACATCTTGCATTTAAACTCTTGGCTTGGCATAACAGTTTACCATGATTTGGATAGTGCTTGGTATGATGTATAGGCTACCTATCAATATCAGCAAGCATCAGTGCACATTAAAGCTATTAATTTAGTCCTCATAAAAACAATTTACAGTTGTAATTGCTAGTGAATCATCCTTTCCCCAAAGCTGGAATGTACTAAATAACATTTCTGCTTTCTCCAATAAATCTCCGAAATCTGATTGTAAATGGTCAAAACAGAATACCAGATTTCTAGACACCTTTCGTAAGCACGACAACCTACCCCAAAATAAAAGAAACAATGGAAGATACAACATGGGACAAGAGTTCACAGTGACTGAGAGTAAAACAATAGCAAAGATAAACTGATGACAGGACAAGATGAACACTGTGCCATTAACCTTGTACTTACTCGGAGAAAGCTGTCCAGAGAGCCATTCTCCATATACTCAGTAACAATCATAACTGGTTTACCTGAAATGACATTAAAAGCACCAAGTAAGCATTTAAAGAGAAATACAAATTTCACAATAAATGAAAAATGGTATATATATAGTGAAGACCGTTGCTTTCAAATGCTTTTTTCCTCTAAATACAGATTGTTTTACTTTTAAAAAGGAAAGAAGAAGAAAAAAGAAACACAGAGAAAGGAAGATTTATGAGACAAATATTGGTAACCAGTAAATGCAATTCCATTGAAGCCAGTGGGAATGCACCCACCTGTACAGAGGCTCGGTCTAGGCCCATTTGATTTTTAACAGTTCATGTGTAAAGAAATAAGGCGTAAGTATTGGTATTTCTACCTTGCACTATCACTACACCACAGTCACACCCAGTGATGCAGAGTCCATAATAGGTGCTCACCTGGTAGAGAGTGTGGTAAAGGAACATGCACAGCACAGAGCATTACTGGTGATCCCATTCAGGGTCATTCCTATTCTGTGTTTCAACATTCTTTCTGGTAACACGCTGGCTATGATATCTTTCCCCTTATTTACGATTGGGCGGATTCTCTGATCAGCAAAGTCATAAAGTGACAGAAGGCCAGTGGAGAATTCCCCCTGTACATGGAAACTCGCTGCACCAACTCACCCCACCTTCCCGTACCACACTGTAAGAGGATGAAGTGGGGCAAGGCTGAGTGTGAAGGACACAGTGGAGCTCCACTTTGACCCATCTACCATTGCTGTAAATTAGAGTTGCTCCAACCAGCAACTCTGACAACCAGCTCTCTGATAAATCTCCCTCTGCATCAAAGTGGAGCTTGGATGTGGTTGAGAATCTGGGCCTATATCTTGAGTTTATGTTGCAGCAGGGTACTCTGCAAAGAAACCACCCCTTGCTCATGCTGATGTCCTCTTCCAGAGCATATCGTTTCAAGTCTCTCTGGTCAGCTCTGGTCTGAATTATCACCTGGGAACCCGAAAAGCCACTAACCAATGCACTTGGTAACCGACGGAGCCTCCTAGAGGAAAATCCCCCTTACCCCTGTTTCTTAGAGTGTCTTTTATAGAGCAAACAATTCAGAAATCAATACATGGATCAGATGATAATACATTAAAGAGCTTTAATTATTAATAACCATATCACAGTGGCACACAATTTATCTAGACAATGTGCTTTACGCACAACACATTCCTACCTTATTAAAATAAGCCATTTACAATATGCTCGAAAATCCCTCAATCTGCTGCCAAAACCATTGTTAAATGATACCCTTTACATCATTACCCTTTACACATGGAGATACAGTTTGAGTCTAAGGAGTATGACATACAAGATAACTAACAATTACCATAAACACAGCACTAGGGTGTGTATTTAACAAGGTAATTAAGCATCTGGTTAATTCAAAAGTATTCCCATTAGCTTCAATGAAACTATTTTGTGCTCAAAAATCAGCATGTGCAGAAGTACCTTGTGAAATTGTGGCCTAAGATAACCAGTGTTATGAGTGGATACCAAGTTTCTTGATATGAAAAACGAACAAGTACTTACTAATCCCAAACATTCAAAAATCATGGGTCAGGCCTCAAAAATACCGGAGATTATTTTTTTAATTTTTAAACACTATAACATTATTATTTTTAAATGGGTTCTTTCTATTTGCCTTCTGGTTTCTGAACAATTAGGGTGCACTCAGATCACACTTTAAAACTTTTCTCTGTCAAAACAAGGATAAAACCGTTTTGTTTTTTTGTTTTTCAAAGAAAGCGGAGATTCTCATCTAATCAGTTGACTCCCGAATCTCGGGCCTTAAGAAAAACACCAAATTTCTCAAGACCTGGGACAAAATCATGAGAATTGGCAACAATGATGATGATACCCCACTAACCTGCCCCAAAATTCTCTCAAAAGCCTGTATGTAGATCGGTCAGGAGCACAGCTTCCATACCACTGAGACCTTGCTTTTCTGGCCAGAACTCTTATTTCAGGCAGGCTCCTCCTCCTTTATCTTGCTTCTCTTCATGGCTTGTCTGGTGAGAGGGTGCCACACAAATCTGACCCACCTCCTGAAGTTTTCCTGACCTTACCCTGTTGGTTTTTTTTTCTTGACCCATCTCTTAACCTCGGACTCATCCACAACTTCTAGTACTGTAGCTGAACCCCCAAAAAGGAGTCATGTATAATGCTACTGTCATAACCATACAGCTGTAGGGTAGCCTAGAATTCCCCCTTACCTGTAAGGGGTTAAGAAGCTTAAATAACCTGGTTAACCCAGCTCAAATAGCGCTGGGGGGTTTCAGGAAATGTGTGCTGAGCGCGAAGAGAAAGGAGTGTGGGGACCAGAGAAGTAGAACGTGGGGCAAGAGCAGCAATGGATGAAAGGTAACGGAATCCCCATTGGCTGCAGAACTTGTTGGAGAGGCAGCCTGTGCTGACATCACCCTGAGTATTTGCTTGTCTGGCAGCGAAGTGGCAGGGCCAGAAATGGTAAAAGAGGGAGGACCCGTCTCAGCAGCAGGGTTGGAGGGGAATACAACTGCCTGCTCCTTGAGGTGCCAACTTGCAGCACGGCCTCCCACCTCTGTGCTTCTTCCCCTCTGCCCCAGGCAGGCGAGGAGATCTCCAGTGGTGCTGAGATATAGTCAGCAAATAATCACACTCTAGCTTAAAAAACAAACAAACAAACAAACAAAAAAAAAACCAGGTTGTTATTCCTGGTTTTTTCCTCGTTGTTTATTCCTGGGTTTTTTACATTTTTTTGGTTTGTTTATTCCTGTTTTTTCTTAACTTTCAGTTGGGTTAACCAGCTTATTCTTTTGTAACTTTTAAACTAAGCCTAGAGGGGATTCCTTTGTGTTTTTGAATCTTTTGTTACCCTGTCTTCCGTCCTGATTTTACAGAGGTGATTCTTTTACCTTTTCCTTAAATAAAATTCTTCTTTTAAGAAACTATTGATTTCTCATTGTCCTAAAGACCCAGGGGTTTGGGACTGTGCTCACCTATATCAATTGGTGAGCATATTATTCTCAAGCCTTCCCAGGAAAAGGATGCAGGGCTTGGGGGGATATTTTGGGGGAAGATAGAGCCTCAAATGGTCGGTCTTCCCTGAATGTTGTTTAAATCACTTGGTGGTGGAAACATACTGTTCAAGGACAAAGAATTTGTTCCATGGGGAAATTTTAACCTAAGCTGGTAGAAATAAGCTTAGCAGGTCTTTCATGTGGGTCCCCACGTCTGTACCCCAGAGATCAGAGTGGGGAAGGAACCCTGACAGTTCCCCTTTTAAAACTGTCTTAAAATTTTGCATACATTTCTCTGTTTATATACTAGAGTATTTGATATCTTGCACACCAAATTGTAAGCCTCACTAAAATACACTTTCAGTAGTTTGCAAAAAATAATTGTTTCCCCAGTGGATACAATGCACAGTATAGCTGGCATTAAATATCCTTCAAAAGTTACTTAGGAAAATTCAGTGTGTACTACAATTTGAGATTTGTGAAACCATTCTTTTTGCATCAAAAATGGGGACGTGTGTGGAACTTCACATATTAAAGAGAAATGAATTAAATATATATATAATATAGTGACATTTCTAGACAAATGTCACAGTTCTGTTAATTTAGTATCTTCATCTATATCTGTGTATCCTGTGACCAAGTCAGTTGTATGGGAGGTCATCTGCATGACATTTCAATGGGAAGTTGCTTTGATCCCAGTGGTGTCCATCTTCTTTCTGGGACCGATGTGGGGCAGAGCAGTGCTGTTATACCCATTGTATAGACAGGGGGCAGAGGCACAGCAAAGGCCATGTGACTTGTCTAAGGTCACATTGGAAGGCCATGGTAGAGCAGGAAATCAAAGGCAGATTTCCTATGTCCCAGGCCAATGCCCCAACCACAAGGACATCCATCCCTTCCTCAGATCAACCTATGAATTTTATTATTTAATAATCAGGGGGTAGCGTGTTAGTCTGTACCCATGAAAGCAACATAGAGTCCGGTGGCACCTCAAAGACTAATAGATTTATTTGGGCATAAGTTTCTTACCCATGAAAGCGTATGCCCAAATAAATCGGTTAGTCTTTGAGGTTTTCAATCAGATGTCAAGCAAGGTACAGTAAGATAGAGAGAACACGTATGTGAAAAGCAAACAGTTGTTATTGGTAATAATAATAATAAAGTGTTACTGATAATCTATGGAGACTGACAGTATCTCTACACATTCTCAGACTAAAATCAGAAAAAGCATCAGAACTGGGCTATCCACAAAGTTTATAGGATACATTCATCCTCTTATGAAACTGAAGTATTGTATCATCTTCAAATGCCTGGTTACCATACAAATTCAATTTAATGATGTGTCAGAAGTCTGAGATTAGTTAAGGCAAGAAGGAAAACCTTTCAAATTATTAAAATAACATCTCCTTCTCTTATTTGTCCTCCCATATGCTGAGTGCATTGAGTGCAGGTTTTCACCCACATTCAGTTGGAAATGTACATGTAATCAGAAACATATGCTCCAAAGCAAAGCTGCGTACTTTGAAAGGAACATTCTCCATTCATTTATCAAAATGCAGCCATTTATAGACGATAACAACTTGTGTCAACAGTGTTTCAGAAATTTATTATACTAACAGGCTACAAATTGCCATAAATTATTAGTAAACTAAGGAGAACATGTGTGCTGGCGATTAAGATTACTGCCTATAGGGCACCCTTGAGACCAGTGTAGCAGGAAAGTTCTGAACAGAAACAAATATGAAGCAGGGGAATAATTCAGTGTGGAACAAAGAATCGAGGTCTGATTAGAGAACTTGCTGAAACCCACTGCAGAAGAGTACAGCAAGAGTTAACTATTCAAAGAGTATCTGCAGCACACACAGTCGGTGATCCATAGAATGGTGTGTGCAGAGAAAAAAATATTTTCAGAAGTGTGACTGGATTCTTTTGTGTCACTGAATGTAAGGGATTTGCTCTGCTCAGTTGTGTGCAGAAAACCAGCACCGGAATTTCAAAAAATTCAAAATGCAACTCTGACTTTACAGAGCTCGTTAGACATAAGCATGAGATACATAGGGTTTATACAGGCAGATTTGGCAGCCTTTTCAGACCTACTTAGATTGTGAGCCCTAAATCAAAGAATAAATTATTTGTCATGTCAGGGAGTAAAGCGTGTTTTGACAGATCAGACCCAGATATGACATTTCTATTTGAACTGTGAATTAGTTGCATTTCACGTGACTTTACATAGTTTTATACTGCTTATTTTTAGATATTCCACGTCTCTGCTTTTATTTGATTACCTGTGGGCTTGTATAAACAAACAAGAAGTCTACACCTATGGCAGCATTTAGACTATAAACACTGCACCCACCATTCCTCCCCCCCCCCCACCCTCCCGTATGGCTCTAAATAGCAGTGTAGCTTGTCAGGCACTGTCCGAACAAGTCAATTAAAGACATACCATAAATGTAGGGTACGTATCCTTCATAGCTCTTTACACACCCAAGCAGTTCATACTGCTATTTTTTAGCACTATAGTGTCCCGCTGCCTTCCCACTGCTGGAGCCTTTCCCTGCTTCAGGAAAAGAATTCAGCAGTACAGAAAAGTTCTGGCATTGGGAGGCAGTGGGGAAAAGCTCCAGCAACTACACACTGCAGGAGACTTTATCCGCTGCCACCTCTAGCAAAGCCTTTCACTGCCACACGTAGTCCCACACCAGTATGGACGTGAACTACTTTCCACTGGGGTGTGTAGCTACACATACCTTAAACACTGTTACTAGTGTACAAGGCCCTCATTCTCAGTGAGCAGCGTAAATCTACCTTGCATTAGCCTCCCATGCACAAAGAGTTGCATAGTGCGCTTTGATCTACGCTGCTTTGAAACACGAGTAGGACAAATGGCACCTGGGAACATTGAGTGTGCTGCAGCACAAGCAATTTCAGTAACAGCGGAAACATGTATTAAAGTAAATATACTATCAATTTAAGTTGGAAGAGTTCCGCCCCCAGCTCCAAACAAAGCTACTCACTGAAAGAGTAAAAAAGTCGCTCTTTCCTGGGGTTTGTTTTATTGATTGGCTCCTATAGAATTAAATAGGGAAGGGTAATCTTTTTGTACAATTTTCAAATTAATCCACAGAATTCTAGAGTGGGAATATCCTATTTAATAATCGGCTAGAGAAGTGTGTGTGAAGCCGTCATGCGCAGTAGAGATGGCCCTGACGAACGGCATGCTGGGGGTTGTAGTTCGGAGGCACAAAATGGCCACCATGCGTGTGCCCGCCTGAGCGATCCTCACTCACATGGAGCTAGAGCACCAAGGAGCAGTTAGACATAGTTGGAGGGAGCTGAGTGAGGGGAGGTCATTGGGGGGGCAGGAGCGGAGCGGGGGGTCGTTGGGGGGGGAGGGAGCTGAGCGTGGGGGGGTCATTGGGGGGGAGGGAGCTGAGTGAGGGGGGGCGTTGGGGGGGAGGGAGGGAGCTGAGCAAGGGGGGGCCGTTGGGGGGAGGGAGGGAGCTGAGCAAGGGGGGGCCGTTGGGGGGAGGGAGGGAGCTGAGCGAGGGGGTGGCCGTTGGGGGGGAGGGAGGGAGCTGGGGAGTGGGGGGAGCTGGGCGAGCAGGGGGGGCGTTGGAGTGGGGGGGAGAGGGGAAGAGAGCTTAGCGAGTGGGGGGGCCGTGAGCTGTTTCCATTGGCCCGTGTCCACAGGCTTTACACTAGTAATTTTATATTACATTCTATAGGCTTTTAAGGGTAATTCCTATAGATGCCTTGTGGTCTCACACCTATAACTCCTACAGGACTTTTCCATAAGGGTAGACTTTACATTGTATTTCCAGTTCAAAAAGGGTAGCTGTATTTAGATTTTATAGTCTCCCTCCAAAAATCAATCTTGGTATTTTTATCTGTCCCTTCTTTGCCCTTTCTAACTTTCTCCTTCATTGCTTGTGTCAAGGTCGCTGGGTGGGAGACAGAACTTGTCTAAAATGTGTTTTAAATATTTTCAGCCACCTAAGGAGACCAATGTTGAATGGGGCAGGGAAGGCAGGATCAGAGCCTGTGCTCCCCTGGGCGGTCAGGGAAAAGCCTCTAAAGTACAGTACAGCTGAAGAGGAGGGGAACAGGAAGGCAGTGCTCACTGGGAGATTAGGGGGCTGGCCAGAAGGCAGTCACACCTGTTCAGCGATTGCTAAGCAATCAGTCCTATCTGCCTGTCTTTATGCTTCTCCCTTCTAACCTTTCATTCTGTCAGTAAAGAGGAAAAGAAATGTAGTTGTACCTCGCCATTGCTCTTATCTCTCTCCCCAGTGGCCATCTCCCAGAGGAAGGGATGATGAGTGAAACTCTGGCCCACTCATATCAATAGGAGTTGTGGTATAGACTTCAGAGAGGCCAGGATTTCAGCCCATGTGTCCTTACCACAAACAGATGTGTAACATATGAGGAAGAACGGAAAAAGGATGAAGCCAGCTGGAGAAGACATGATAAGGCAGCAATCAGAAAGCTTTGTAGTACTAGCAAGGAGCTCAGCAAAGAGTAAGCATGTGCAACAGCATCCAGACTGCTCATATCCTCAGAAGTTCTCCACCTGCCACCTATAAATCTTTTTGAAGGCTGAAGAGTTCATCTTAACAGCCCCCAGACCCCACATCACCAGGCTGCATGACAAGCTTGTGTACAAGAGCATGGGTGCCCATCCTCCCCCGTTACCCCTTTCACAAACATCAGTGTGATCTGAGGTTGCTTATTTTTGTTATTGTTTTAAGATGACTGTCCCAATCTAGGAAGCACTTTAAAACATACTTATCTTGCTTAATTTAAGCAGTACTTGTGTGCTTCCCTGAAAGGGGATGCTTTCCTCAGTCAGGGCTCAAGTGTGGACCTTAACTTGGTATCTGATCAACACAATCTGAAAAAGTTATTTTAATAATTCATAAAAATGAAAAATGTATTTTAGACAGTATTTGAAATTATGTCTGTTTGGCAATAAGGGAAATAGCTGCAGTAATAAAATTATTACTAGTAAAATAAATGTTCTGATTTAAAACTCTGGGTCAAGAATTTGAAGGTGACTATTGACTTGGCATTCCCAACTTGAAGCATCTTGAAAGGGGGGTCTCCTTTTCATAAAGTACTAAGCACCTATCTTGATTTGGTATTTAAAATTGTTACTTCAGAAATGTTATTAAATCGATAATGATAATAGCTAATGATTTAGCTTGAAAATGATGCACATTGCTTGTATCCAATTAGAAAACCTTAGGAAATCAGGTTCCATAACTCCAAGGGGATTATCAGCAAGAGCCTGCTGGCTGCTTTATAGCAATTAGCTCTGGAGTGCTAAATTGGTTAGTACAATCTGTCACTTTATAATTTAGCTACAACACACTTTCTTTTTCTTTCTTGATTCACCAGCATGTGCTACCTCAATGGAAGTTCAACTAGTCCTGCTCATCTGAGTATTTGTTTCCCGCTTCTGAGATAATTTAATGTAAATCATGAAAGTAAATGTGCACATTTCCCTTGCTAGAACTTTAAAGGAGTGAAATCATTTGAACACATTCTATTCAGGCAACTGCATAAAACAATTCAGAACGTGCCTTTTTAAAAGCTAGTTTATTGAGACACTATTCAACACCCCCACCGATGGTGTATACTCTACGCTCTTACTTTTGGTGACAACGCCTTCGAGACGAATGATGTTAGGATGGTCAAACTGTCCCATGATGCTCGCTTCACCCAAGAAATCTCTTCTTTGCTTTTCGGTGTAGCCAACTTTCAGAGTTTTGATTGCCACAGAAATTTCCTTTTTAGAAGGAAGCTTGAGGCGCCCACTGCACACTTCTCCAAATTCACCTGGCAAGGTGGAGGGGAGAAAAAAATGTGAAATCTAGTTATTCCAGCTGGAACTTCAGAGAGAAGGCTTAGTGTTATAGAAGAGCCACTGAGGCAGTATCTTCAGTGCACAAGACTGGAGGTCAGGGATATGAGTTCTAAGCATGAGACTTTCAGGCAGTCACTTCACTTTTCCAGGGCTCAGTTCTCCATCTGTAATATCGGGATAATGTCACTAAGCCATTTCACAGGTCCTGATGGCCCCGAAACAATGAGGGCAGAGAGTTCCTTTCAGGTGTGAACTGATGTAGTGTAGGACAGGTGCAGGAGGACTACCTGAATTGGTGTAGTTATAAGCAAAACAATGATGCATCTGCATGGACCTTGAACTGATACAATTCTGACCAAATCAGAGTTAAGCTGATTTCAAAGCAGTTTAATTATTTCAGTGTAAGTGGTGAGATAAAGCACTATAAGACAATTTGAGTATGGATACCTGGCTATATCTGCCGGAAAAAAAGGAAGGTTGTATTGTGCAGCCATCCCATGAAGACAGGCCCTTTGTAATATTAATCAGTTAGGACCTGATTTTGCAAACACTCATAATGTGACTTCTATGGATATACGACACTACCATGCTAATAAGCATTACAGTGGCTACTGTTTGCAGGATGGAGTCCTTCATGAAGTGCTTTTGGATCACGAGATGGAAAATGGGAGATATTTTCTAAATCTTTGTATGCATAATTTCCTGGATCAGCTTTGCTCAGTGATATGTGCATATCAGCAAGAAAGGACTAATTTATAAAGCAGGATCCCCTCTCCAAAAAATTATCTCGTGTTCCACTTTGACAAACACAAAATGTGAGGACAAATTGCTAGGTTATAATCTCACTTATGCTTTACTAAAATTCTGCATCTACTTAATGAATATAAAAACCATAAAACAATTGAAGCAGGACAATTTTAATATCGTAAAGAAAAGCTGCTATGGCAGCTGATTTGACTCTCAGTAATCTAAATTCCAAATATTTTACAGGAATATTTCACATAATATAATGAATGGTGCATACAGTATCAAAGTTCTAATATTAATCTTTTTGATGCAATATAAAGAACAATGAAAAATGTAGCAAAAATTAATAAATATGCACAAATTGCATGTTAGGTATATAACTTTTATAACACTCTTTTATAGTTTATGATTGTGGTAGTAAGTGCATGGTGACTTCTGCCACGTGGTTTAGTTAAAAGATATAGAAATCATTTTGTTGAACAGAGAACAATGGAACTGCAAAGACTTTTTTCTCCCATAGGCTACAGATGCATGGTTGTTGTTTTTTTTATTGTCCAGTCTATATTGATAATCACCTGGTCAACTCTATTTCTGGAAATGCTTTAGATTTAAAAGGAATGCTGTCTCCTAAATATCATAATTAATCAGATGTTCTTGTGTAGAAAAGTTTGGCTTGGAAAGGAACAAAAGCTACGGATTTGAATCTGGACTCGTTCATTTTCAGACTAATCAGGAATTTTGCATGTCAAGAAATTATCTTGTTCATACACTAACTTCTTACTAGTTACAATGTAACAATCTAATGTGAAGTAGGATTATCTAAACCTATGGACAATAAAAGCACTTTGCAACATGTATTATATGGCAACAATTTATCATTAGTACTACTCTGGATTGAATTTGAACCAACAACCCAGAAGCAAAAAACTCCATATCACATCACCAATCTCTATACTCTCCGGTCCTCTAGCTAGGAACTTGTTATGCCATTAATGACATAAAAATCAAATTTAATTAAGGTGGAATGAAATGGTGTGTGGAAATATCTCTACATACAATGGTGTACGCCATTATAATAATATACATTAGATTATACCCACATTCTCCAAGTTATCTCTACCTACATAATGCAAAGCCACCCACTGGTTGATAAAATATTATTTTAAATCATTTCTGAGTTCTGCAGAGTGCTAAATTCTGTTCCAGAACTTACCCAAACCACAAAATTTCCTGATTAACCTCCCTCCCCAAGCTCGGCAAGCTAAAACTGCCAGTTTGCTTTATTAAGAGCAAACAGCGCTTCAGTTCAGCTATTACCCTCAGCTCAATACGGTTAGAACACCCTCCGAGAGGAATACCAAAGCATGGCTTTAAAACAAAACGAAGAAGAAAAAACTTGCAATAAATCTTGTGATGTCCCAGCTTTGTATTTGCTTTTCTTTATGCTTTAATGGTCTGCAAAGCTATAACAAGCTAGTCTCTTACAACTACTGTTTGGTCACTGCCAATGGGGCTTGTATTTATGGTTTCAGAAGCTGGGCATTCAGGCATTCCATACTTCATCTCTGACCAGAGACACGATTGAGCTGTTTATTTGATGCTTGTTTGATTTTTTGTGAAGGGAAAGGTTATACTTGATGTCCTCCATCTCTCTGTACCATTTAGCACCAACTATGCAATTGGCACATAAGATGAATTAAGATGATTTATTAAAAATATTTAATATTCTTATTGATATATATTCTTATTAAGATAATGTATAAAAAAGTACAATATTCTAATTTCATTGGATGGCCCCAAGTTCGTATATTATGGGGAAAAGTAAATAACATTTCTTATTCACTTTCTCCTTACCAGTCATAATTTTATATGCCTCTATCATATCCCCCCTTAGTTTCCTCTTTTCCAAGCTAAAAGTTCTAGCCTCTTTAATCTTTCCTCATAGAGGACCCGTTCCAAACCCCTAATCATTTTAGTTGCCCTTTTTTGAACCTTTTCTAATTCCAATATATCCTTTTTGAGATGAGAAGACCACATTTGTACACAGTATTCAAGATGTGGGTGCACCATGGATTTGTATAAGGGCAATAAGATATTCTCTGTCTTATTCTCTATCCCTTTTTTTATGATTCCCAACATCCTGTTTGCTTTTTTGACTGCCACTGCACACTGCATGGACATCTTTAGAGAACTATCCACAATGACTCCAAGATCTTTTTCCTGATTAGTTGTAGCTAAATTAGCCCCCATCATATTGTATATATAGTTGGGGTTATTTTTTCCAATCTGCATTACTTTACATTTATCCACATTAAATTTCATTTGCCATTTTGTTCCCCGATCATTTAGTTTTGTGAGATCTTTTTGAAGTTCTTCACAGTCTGCTTGGGTCTTAACTATTTTGAGCAGTTTAGTATCATCTGCAGACTTTGACACCTCACTGTTTGCCCCTTCCTCCAAATCATTTATAAATAAGAATAGGATTGGTCCTAGGACTGACCCTTGGCAAACACCACTAGTTACCCCTCTCCATTCTGAAAATTTACCATTTATTCCTACTCTTTGTTCCGTCTTTTAACCAATTCTCAATCCATGAAAGGATCTTTCCTCTTATCCATGACAACTTAATTTACGTAAGAGCCTTTGGTGAGGGACCTTGTCAAAGGCTTTCTGAAAATCTAAGTACACTACATCCACTGGATCCCCCTTGTCCACATGTTTGTTGATCCCTTCAAAGAACTCTAATAGATTAGTAAGACATGATTTCCCTTTACAGAAACCATGTTGACTTTTGCCCAATAATTTATGTTCTTCTCTGTGCCTGACAATTTTATTCTTTACTATTGTTTCAACTAATTTGCCTGGTACAGATGTTAGACTTACCGATCTGTAATTGCCGGGATCACCTCTAGAGCCCTTTTTAAATATTGGTGTTACATTAGCTATCTTCCAGTCATTAGGCACAGAAGCAGATTTAAGGGACAGGTTACCAACCCTAGTTAATAGTTCTGCTATTTCACATTTGAGTTCTTTCAGAACTCTTGGGTGAATGCCATCTGGTCCCGGTGACTTGTTACAGTTAAGTTTATCAATTAGTTCCAAAACCTCCTCTCGTGACACTTCAATCTGTGACAATTCCTCAGATTTGTCACCTACAAAAGATGGCTCCGGTTTGGGAATCTCCCTAACGTTCTCAGCTATGAAGACTGAAGCAAAGAATTCATTTAGTTTTTCCACAATGACTTTATCGTCTTTAATTGCTCCTTTTGTATCTCTATCGTCCAGGGGCCCCATTGGTTGTTTATCAGGCTTCCTGTTTCTGACGTATTTAAAAAAAAATATTATTACCCTTTGAATTTTTAGCTAGCTGTTCTTCAAACTCCATTTTGGCTTTTCTTATTACATTTTTACACTTAATTTGGCAGTGTTTATGCTCCTTTCTAGTTACCTCACTAGGATTTGACTTCCACTTTTTAAAAGATGCCTTTTTATCTCTCACTGCTTCTTTTCAATGGTTTTTAAGCCACGGTGGCTCTTTTTTAGTTCTTTGACTTTGTTTTTTAATTTGGGGTATACATGTAAATTGGGCCACTATTATGGTGTCTTTGAAAAGTGTCCATGCAGCTTGCAGGGATTTCACTTTAGTTACTTTACCTATTAATTTCCTTTTAACTAACTCCTTTATTTTTGCATAGTTCCCCTTTCTGAAATTAAATGCCACAGTGTTGGGCTGCTGAGGTGTTCTTCCCACCACAGGAATGTTAAATGTATTATATTATGATCACTGTATCCAAGCGGTCCTGTTATAGTTACCTCTTGAACCAGCTCCTGTGCTCCACTCAGGACTAAATCAAGAGTTGCCTCTCCCCTTATGGGTTCCTGTACCAGCTGCTCCAAGAAGCAGTCATTTAAAGTATCAAGGAATTTCGTCTTTGCATTTCGTCCTGAGGTGACATGTATCCAGTCAATATGGGGATAACTGAAATCCCCCACTATTATTTTCTTTATTTTGACAGCCTCTGTAATTTCCCTTAGCATTAAATCATCACTATCACTGTCCTGATCAGGTGGTCAATAATAGATCCCTATTGTTATATTCTTATTAGAGCATGGAATTACTATCCATAGAGATTCTACAGAACATGTGGATTCATTTAAGATTTTTAATTCATTTGATTCTACATTTTCTATATTTTATACCCCAGAATGATTGTGTCCCATTGATTGTCCTCACTCCACCATGTTTCTGTGATGCCCATTATGTCAATATCCTCCTTTAACACAAGGCACTCTAGTTCACCCATCTTATTATTTAGTCTTCTGGCATTAGTGTACAAGCACTTTAAAAACTGGTCACTATTTATCTGTCGGCCCTTTTCTGATATGTCAGATTTTTTACATGACAGTTTCTCGTCTGATCCGTCCTCTCCTTTATCCTTTTCCATCCTCTCTTCCCGACTAAAACCTAGAGAATCTCTATCAGTAGACCCTCCTGTAAGAGAAGTCTCTATCCGATCCACGTGCTCCTCTGCAGCAATCGGCTTTCCCCCATCTCTTAGTTTAAAAACTGCTCTGCAACCTTTTTAATGTTTAGTGCCAGCAGTCTGGTTCCACTTTGGTTTAGGTGGAGCTCATCCTTCCTGTATAGGCTCCCCCCATCCCAAAAGTTTCCCCAGTTCCTAATAAATCTAAACCCTTCCTCTCTACACCATCACCTCATCCACGCATTGAGACTCTGAAGCTCTGCCTGCCTACCTGGCCCTGCGCGTGGAACTGATTACAGAAAGAATACTAATGATTTTCCCTGAAATGTTTCAGTACTATCCCTACTTAGACCACATGCACGGAGTCTGCATTACTTTGCCTTTCCGTCTGGTATGTCTCTTTGTCATTAGAATGCAAATAGATATCACTGAAGGGCATTACATGATTTAAATCAACGCAGGGAATACCAAATATTTCTGTTAAACTGGTTGTTCACTGCATCAGCATTTTGGTGTGAATTTAGACCCAGGGGAAGAATAGTAGATGAGCCGGTGAAATTGATTACGGCCTTTCTTCTGGTGTCTTTTAAATCAAAACTCCACTGCTGTGTGTGTAACGCCCAGTAACATCCTAGTTCCACCACAGATTGAGGAGGCAGCAAGGCTGAAAATTTCATAAACTTTGTCAACCTCACCGATCTCAGAGAATATATTGCAAACTGTAATGAATGTGCCGCAAACCGTACTGAAAAGGGAGAGGATAATCCATAGATGTTAGATGTGCATTGCTTAATAAGACATTATACTAAATGTCTGTTCAGTCTTCAGAAGAAACACAAACACTTAGGCCCTGTTTCAGCAAAGCACTTGCTCACCTCCATTCTCATTCAAGCAAGTTCTTACCATGTTCTTACCTCCCCTTTTAAACCAATGGCACTTGAGCACATGCTGAAGTGCTTTGCTGCATTGGGGCCTTAAAAAAAATAAGGGAACTGTTTTAAATAAAGGAATGAATCTGGTGAAAACTTGAAACAAGGGTGGCTTAACTTAATTTTTCTGATACTTGTCTGTTACAGCTTTCCCCCCATTCCATTTTGTTTCTTACAGCTGTCCCCTTACTCCATTTTGTTTTTGTTCTCCTCCTGTGGCCGCCCCTCCCTGGCTGTTAAGTTGTTTACCAGGGCCACTGCCCTTCTCAAAGGGAGGGCCCCTTAAGTTGTTTAACAAGAGCCATTGCCCTTCTCAAAGGGATGGCCACTTGTGCTGCGTGCTAAGTGGGATGACTGCCCTGTTCAAAGGGTTGGTCCTGTTATCACCTTGTTAAACCTGGGCTCGGTGTAGGGTAGGCAATGTCCAGAGCTGCAAGACCTAATGTGTTTTTGAGATCCTGGGCATGAGTCATAGGCCTCATGTGCTTTTGAGTCATGAGGTGGGAACTCACGCCTATGGTCCAGGACTCTGCCCAGGCATGTCTCTATGCTCACCTGCAGTTTTTCCCTGTATCTCCTCCCCTATGACAGAAGGAGCCTATCATGATTACTGGCGGGGAAACTGCCTGAGTTTGCCTTTAAGAACAGGCATTTTTGAAACAAACATCAGAAAGGTTCCTGCATTGCTACCTGGTCTGATCAGCCAGGGGTTCTGGGGAGTCCTTTCTCCACTCTCATTTTATTTTTGAGCGTACCCCCCGTTTTTAAACACCCCCCCCCCCACGAAGAATGAATTGCTGCCTGAGAGACCTCCTGATTATCAAGACCGTGCCGAGCCCTCCTTGCTTCTTCTGATGCTGTTGCTGCTTCTGCCTTTGCTGCTACCTTGGGGACTGGTAAGAATCCCTCTGTGAAACTTTCTATACTTTTATTACTTTAGCTACTGGCTCTGTTTTCTCAGCACACAGACTCAAACTAAACCTTGGTCTGTGTCTTAAAACCTCTCTTAAACTCCTTGGTCTGTATCTGTAATCTGTTTCTTGCTTTGCAGCGCCTTTGCTGCTAGAAATAAGCCTGTGCCTTCCTGGACTGTATCCTGGGCTGCCAGCTTGCAGCCACCACTAGTTAAATCCCCCTTCCCCCTTGGAGCTGTATCCTGGGCACTCACCACTCTGCCCTCTGAAACTACCCCTAGTATAAGGTGCACCCATTAGGTTAGATTTTGTCTTTTAGTCTAGATAAGTTGTAATTTCATTTTGCATAGCTGTAGTTAAGTTAGGTTTAGGAAATTGCTTGCATTGTACCCTGTAAGTTAGCCTTAAAGAATTGTTGCATTGTGTTTTGTTACTTGCTCATTTGTGTAGTTTTGGTTAAGTTAAATCATAGATAAGATTTTGCTGTGTTTTGTATAATTGTCTCTCTGCTGTTTAAACTTGCAGCCTGTCTGTTCTGTGTCTCCCTGAGTTTAAATCTCACTCCACCATGTGCTCCTCTTCCCCCATCCCCCAACCTTACTTCTCTACCACTTTCTCTCTCTCTCTCTTCCTCTCTGCTGTTTCAACTTACAGCCTGTCTTCTCTCTCTCTTTCCAGCATAAAACCCCATTGGTTACCCCTTTTCTCTCTAACACACCTCACATTTTACATTTACACCACTGAGACACATTTTTACCTAAAATTGTTGGTTATTTAACACATTTTACCCATACTGTTAGTCGGTTACATGCTGCTGTGACACTCTTTACATAGAAATTGTTAGCTACCTGTTACATTTATGCTTCAGTGTTAATTGGTTACCAACTGTATTGTACCCCACTGTATTGTACCCCACTATTGAAACCCCCTATCCCATTTACTAAAAGAAACCCCTCCCCAATTGTCTACTTTAACAAACCCCATACCCCTCACTATTGAATTTTCCCTGTTTTTGCATTTTCTTAATAAAGTTTATTTTGCACCCCACCTGTGTGGTAATTGCTCCCCAAGATCCCATATACCTGCTGGCAGGGACAATACTCAGCCTCTAGCTCATCTCCCTTACAGATTGTTTGAGGTCCCATTAGAGATATTTCCTTGTCATACAGGGGTATATTTTCAAGGTAACATGGTTAAGGAGAGCCTTTCCCTACTCTTCCCATTAAAGTCCCATGGCTAAATCCCCGTGGAACAATTTAAAGAACTGCACCAAAATGTCAAGATTACCTCTCAGACTTTGGTGCCTACTTATTAATTTTATGTTTAGAAGAAATTCCTGGTCAGTTCTGCTGCTCCTGAATGCGATGTCTTTATCGCTTTATCCCTTCACTCCTCTGTTCTTACCAGCATTTGTAAAGAAGGTGACTGACAGGCAGGGAAACATGAAGACACAGGCTCAAATAGCATTTCAAATAAAGCCCGAATCCTCACCGCCATATATGGGAACAGAGAAGAGACTAGGGAGGTGGCTGGAGGGAGTGCAAGTTTAAGAGAAGACCCTCCAGGGTATTTCATGGGATTGGGATTCTATTAGAGACGTGCTGCCATGAGGCTGGTATAGGGCCAGGGATACTAGAGGCAGCACTGGGGCAAAAGACTCCCAGAGAGCTGCTCCATCTGTCAGCTCCTCTGAGATCAGTGTAGATCTCAAAGATCTGCAGGTTTTCAGGGCCCAATGTATAGCCATTTCCACAGGAGTGGAATGAGAAAAGGAATTCCTTTTTTCTTTTGTTTTTTTAATAGTCTCTCCTTCTTCCCCTTTGCAATACATTCATTTTCAGGTTTCTCTGAATCTACTCTGTTCCCCACTCAAGAATGGAGTCTAACATATTAACTAGGAACCTTAAGGTTGTCTGGGACAACTGTGGGCAGCTTAACAGAAACAAAATTTACTCCCAAATTTTTTTAAATCTCTCTCTCACTTTCTGCCCCTCACCTTACATTATGTCTACCACATCTGTGTGTAGTGTGCACACTGCAACACTGCCTTTATTGAAGATGAGGGAGAACAGTGCACTCTTGTGGGACAAAATTAAAACTACCAGGAAACAAACATTTAACTATTGTGGAAAATAATCTGATTTTTTCACACTCACCCTGGCAGCAGCAAAATAAATAGATAAATAAATAAACTAACAAGCAAACAAATAAATAAAGGCACATTTCTTTTAGGAGGGCCAGTGGTGAGGCACACTGAATGCACTTGCTTGGCTTTTTTCTTAAAAAAAGAAAATCCTACCAAAGCTTTCGTCATATAACAGAAGTCTGTTGTTTCTCAAATCTTCTCAAAATCTGAATGAGAATAGTAAAATACTAGGGGAAAAAGTCAGAAGGAAGCAATACAATAAATCATTAGAGAATATCTGGTAATTTGCAAATTGATTCAAAAGTGATTCTGATTCTCACATAAATGATTTAATGTAAGGGGAAAGCTAAGATGCTAATTTTCTGATTTGACAAACCATATTCTGTCACTGTACATGAAGGAGTGAGTGTCCATCATACAATGGATTACATGCTACATTGCAATAGGGACAATGTAATTAAGTGAGATATTCGGTGATTTTTTACTCTTGCTCTGAAATCCACCTATTTTTACTGTTTGTTTTATTAAAACCAGAAATAATGATCATCTATATGGCTCAGACAATTAGTTATGGGGAACAGAACCCTTCACTCCTAAATCACTAATTCAAATCCTCCAAAACAGTGACCAAAATCAAGACAGTGACCAAAAGTCAAAACAGTCTGACGGATGTTTGGTGACCTGTATGAAATAAGTTTGAGGTATCAGTCCATTCCTGATAGTCATGTGTTCATACAACAACAGGCACCTTCCCAGTTAACACCGTTTCCCATGCTGACAGATTACAAAGAGAGAAGCAGGACTGAATGGGCATGGACTCTGAATTTGCCTTTCATTCTTTATGGTGCTTTTTCCAAAAGAGGGCAAAGTGGCAGTTTTGGGAAAGGGATAACTTTGTTGTCTGTGCTGTGCCTGCTCTGGAGAAAAATCTCAGATGTGTGTGTCCAGAACTGGCAATCCAGAACCAGCACGCACTAAAGTCAGCTTGCTAACCTGTTCAACTTCAGCTCAATAACTGTTTGCTTCTTGCTATGCTACAGTTACACTTTGCCGATCCCTGTCTGAATGTGTCCAGGTATAATCCATTAATGTAAATGGATGTAAAGATTTAGAGTAATATTCTGAGGAAATCACCTCATATCCTTTAATTTGACATTAATTATGGTTGTTACCTGCTCCGACAACTTTATCAATCGATATACTGGTAGCGTCTAGTTCCTTGGCAAATTCATGGACAGCCTGATTGGGGTCCTCATAAGTATGTGGATCTACGTAAGTTCTGAGACCTGGGAGTTTTACTGTTAAAAAAGAGAGAGGGAGAAAACATTACTTGGTGTTAATTACTCATACCTAGGAAACCAAATGAGAGAATAAACTGAAGTATATGAACCCAGCAAATCACGATAGCAATGAAAGGGCCCATTACTTCCTCAGATTGAACAAGAGAACAGAGCTTCTTTTGAAGGTTTCTGAGATTTCAGTATTATTAACATGGACATGAACTTGAAACTCAGAAACAAATACACCTGTTCATGTCATTAATGCATGTATTTGTATGTAGATACCATCAGGTTTGAAACTCATCTATACTTGATAAACTTAGTGGCTTTTTGAATATTAAAACTCAACATCATCAATTTCTCTTTCTGTTGGGATACTTCTTTACATTTACATTTTTGGGAGTAGCACACAGAGGCAAGGCCTAAAAGGCATATGATAATACTGCAGTGCAACATGAAGAATTCTTAAAAAAAAAAAAAAAAAAAAAAAAGATTCTACAGAACACTAACTTCAAACCTTTTAGCTCTGAATATACTCAGGCTTCCAACTGGATGCATTTGAAAAGATGCAATGCATGAACAAAAGCTAAAAACGGTGGAAATAATTAGCACTATATAAGGATAGTGGCAGATTGTTATTATTATTTAGCTGTAGTGACAAATAATGCTGACACTAACATTATCATATCATTGTCTTCTGCACTTTGCTGGTCTGTGGTTATCTGTTCATCCAGGGCAAGTGGTAGAATTAAATGAATGCTTGGAACTGTATGGCTTTTAGGGGCAAGTCACAAGTTGACCTCATTATTCCTTCCAGCAGCCGGGCGGGAGGGAGGGGAAACACATTCCAGATCCCCTCCTTCCCTCCCCCCGCCTCTGGCAATGATACTAGAGGAAAGTCATAGCCTTATTCCACTTCCCCTGCCACTTAGTCATGGGCCGTTCCTGCTTGGGTCTGATAAATGAATACAGGGCCAGTTGTACAATTTAAGTAAGATGTTTCTTTTAACAACAACTAAAATAACCTACACCCCCAGGAATATCCTTTCCAAGTATGGCCCTACAGATTGTGTTGAATATTGACCTGTGTGCCATTTAAAATATGCTTTGCAGTGGTTATTCAGAAGGGGGAGGGAAGGGAGACCTTTCCAATATGAGGTAAAATATAGCATTATTTTAACATCAAGGCATTACAAATGTCGTCTTGCAAGGCTTATGAAACATCAATTTTAAGAAGATTTATTGGCCTTGGAACTGACAGAGAAATTACAAAAACGAGTTCCCATGCTAATTGCCTCTAAAACAATGCAAACTAAGAGTCATATTCTGAACAGAAGGGCTCTGTGTGCGTATGCTATTAAATGCTGAATGTGTTTCCCTAAAGGGCCTGATGATTAAAGAATCATTCACAAGTAAAACAAAAAGTAATTGGCCGTACATTGCTGTTGGTAAAAAAAATCTTGTAAATGCTCCTTTCCATCCAGGTTGAATGCATGTTACAGGCTCCCTCATACCGCCTTCCCCCTGCCCCTGCCATAAAAATAACAATTAATAGCTTCTGCATGGTGGGGGGCTTGGCTGCTGATTTTCAATGTTGACCCCAGAGGTTCCCAAGATCAGGTGATGGTGACGGCTAGGAGAATAATCCCTTCACACCAATAATTAAGGGCAGCCCGTATAGTAACTGGGTTCTGTCATGAAAAACAGATAATAAACACATGCACATGTGTTAAGCTGTGCTACTTTACAGTTCATTCTGTGCAAACATAATCATTTACATTTCCATTTTACCAGCATGAACTACTCTAAGGATAGCAAAAAGTAGAAAGGGCCTAGCTAAAGAGGGCAAGGGGAGAGCATCTGAATAGGTGAAACATTTCTTGTCCTTTGAGGTACTGTTATAGGATTTGTAATAAGGCTGCAGGGAATAGTTCATGGCTGAAGCTTTTTCTTAAAGTAATTCAGAATTAACTGACTGAAATAGACCAGCTGTTGTATTTAAGATGCAGAAAGTTTATTACAGCCATGGAAGATATTTTATCCTCTTGCAAGGATAAATACAAGAGAATTTTTGTTTCTTTGAGTAAGACTGTAAAACAGTAGAAACAAATTAAGTTTCAACAGCCACATGCACACACACGCACACAAAAATCCTGACAACTATAATATGTGCGTATAATCAGTTACTCCTTTTAGGATATTTCTCAGTAAATTTATCAAAGCTCAAAATACGTGACTTATTGGATTCTCACCATATCCTCAGGATCAGCATGACACTACTCAGAAAACAGTACATAGGTAGACAAAGCCCAATCTAAAGCAGTATAATCCACAGGAATTTAAGTGCACTGACAAGTTTAAGAATAGTGATTTTGACATTCCATTGTAGGGGAGGAGGGGAAGGAGAGGAAACCCTGACCTGTTATTTGTCCATGACACTTTTAGTTAATGGTGGCTTTTATTATATAACCTAATTACATTTGAGTGATGAAGCATTAATGTTATGGGACACATACAACTATATAGATTGTTTTAGTCTAGTTTGTTAGCTGTCAACGTGCAGCACTAAACAATCTGATATCACGGCCTATGTGTCCCATGAAATGGGGCAGGAGGCAGAGACAGAAAGAGAGAGCAAGAGAGCGCCATGTGCAGTTATTGGAGAAGAGATGGCTCCAGACAAAAAGTATAAGCATCCAAGCATCAAAGGCCCCATTGTGACTGTAATTTGGAAGCAGTTCTAATTTCCAGCTAGTGCAAGGGAACACTATTGTGGGAAAAGGTAATTTAATTTTTACTTGGGATACTACTATCAACTACACCAGCGGGGTAGGGAGGGTAAACTGCCGCCTGCGGGACCGTCCCCTACATCCCCCTGGTCCGGGAGGCTGCCCTGAGCCCTCCCCCGCCTTCTCTCCTCCCCCCTGAGCCATGTCACCATGTGCGTGGGTAGTGCTCTGGGGGGGGCGGGGTTGTGCGCTCCCGTGGGGCAGCGTGTTTGGCTCTGCACGGAGCCAGGGGGGTTGGATGTGGCGTGAGAGTCCTGGAGGTCTGTCAGGGGGCGGAGGGATGGATGGGGTTGGGGCAGTCAGGACAAGGAGAAAGGGGGGTTGGGTGGTGGGATCCGGGGGGGGCAGTTAGGGTGGGGGTCTCTGGAGGCGGTGGTCAGGGGACAAGGAGCGGGGTGTGTGTTGATGGGCTGGAGGTTCTGAGGGGGACAGTCAGGGGATGGAAAATATGAGGGGGGCAGTTAGGTGGCAGGGCCAGGCTGTTTTTGGGGGGCACAGCCTTCCCTACCAGGCCCTCCATACAATTTTACAACCCTGATGTGGCCCTCTGGCTAGAAAGTTTGCCCACCCCTGTACTACACCAAACTGCTGTCTTGCAAAAATGGTAATGTTACCACTATGCACACAAGGGGAAAGCCATTTAGCCATAAACTAAAGTAACCTTAAATTGCAATTTGCTGCACAATAGAAATACAAGATACCATATTCTTTACACTGCTGTGTTGGGGCCTTCATTTGTGGATGAAACTGTTTAAAAACAGACTATGCCCTTATTCTCTGAATGGACTAAGTGCATGAGAAACTGAGGCTGTTTATAAATGGTGGCTTCAAAACCCATGTTCTTTTAAACACAAAAATAACTTGAGTAATGAGATTTATGATGTTACAGGGGTGTTCAAAAGAGACCTTAGACCAGACATGATCTTGTATCTTTATAAATCACTATTTGGTGATTGTAAAATAAGGCCTGATCTGAAGCCTATTGAGATCAATGGAAAGCCTGCCATTCTCTTCAAGCCCCAAGAGACCACAACTAAATGCTTCACTCTTGTCCACTGGCTTCCATCCATTAAGACATTACCCAGAACATGTTCTTTAAACACAGTGAAATTTGTGAATGACAAATGCTCTTTGTAGGCATTTGTAGGCATTCCTGTCTTCAGAAACTGCTCCAAAATCTCTTTCAATAAATTGAACCTAATTCAAATGGAAGATTATTAACAGACCAATTTGGTCAAGCAAATTGTTTTTGTTGGTTAAGATAGGATTCACTGTTTTTGTTTGTGATTTTTTTCTTAGGAAAAATGTTATTTAGATTTCATCGATGGTTAATAATAAGGCAGTTGAAGCTATGCTTTGCATTTCAATAATACACAGTTGAATTGATGTAGTATTACCAATCACATGTATCATTTGAGAACAGCCAACACTAATCTGAGCCTGGAGGAAAGAGGTTGAAACAAAGATTAATTAATGGGGAGACCTTTTCTCAACAAAAGGAAAAAAAAAATCTCCTCCCAATTGCATTTCAATGTATTAGTTTCCTTTTCGTTTAAACTGAGAAACATCAGTTGTCTCAGGGATTCACTTAGTAAAACAAGAAATTAAGTGTCTTCAGTAACTTACAATGCCCATTGCCAAAATGGAGCCTCTTCTCATCTGCGCCGTGTTTAGATTTGTTATAGCCACAGAATCTACAAGGAACAGAGAAAAAATATGAAGAAACCATATAAAAGTTTATATGCTAATTGCATATGGAAACAGAATAAAATGTTTTCCCTAAACAATTAAATGCCTGTTTGAAAGTTTAATGATATTTACATTCTTTGTACCCTATAGAGACAAGCTATGTTCTCAGGGAATTCAAGGCAATTGACTAATGAGAGGATTTGTTGATATTTGACCCCTACAGTTTAGTTCTACAATTGCCTAAGAATGTGTGTGCAGCATTTTTTTTAACAACTACTATATGATTGGTGCTGTTGTTGTTAGCAGGCTCATTACAGAATATGCGACAGTGCTCTGAGCTGGTAGGCTGCACACGAGGGGAAGGGGAAGTCCAACTATTTTACTGCCTGACAGGATTTGATTGACTGTGTTCATCAAGTCCCCGTGGCAGAGGATGGAAAATGGAAGTAGGTGTAAATGTGCAAGACAGATGATGAACTAACCTCCCAATCAGGACGTACACCACGACTGTGAGAAGAATAATTGCTACTGCAGCTGAAATGGCAATCATTACAACCTGGCTATTTTCACTGGAGATGGAGAATGCTGGAAAGTTTTAAAAAAATAATGTAAACAAAACACACTAAAATGGCATTAAACACATCACAGCACACAAATCCAGGGCAGCTATTAAATTAAGTAACCACTGCTTTGTTCTGAGATTTGAAAACATCCTCCTGCCCTATTCTTAAGTAATTTTTCATTATATACAAACATATGGAGAGAAAGGGAACGTTTCCCCTCATTGCCTTTACAAGTTTGCAAAGGTTTTTGATGATAATAATTATTGCTGTTATTAAGAACATAAGAATGGCCATACTGGGTAAGACCAAAGGTCCATCAAGCCCAGTATCCTGTCCTCTGATAGTGGCCAATGGGAGGTGCCCCAAAGGAAATGAGCAGACAGATTATCATTGAGTGATACATGCCCTGTCCACCCAATCCCAGCTTCTGGCAAACAGAGACTAGAGACACCATTCCTGCCCATCCTGGCTAATAGCCACTGATGGACCTATCTTCCAAGAATCTATCTAGCTCCCTTTTGAACCACGTTATAGTATTGGCCTTCACAACACCCTCCAACAAAGAGTTCCACGGGTTGACATTGCATTGCATGAAAAAAATACGTTCTTGTGTTTGTTTTAAATCTGCTTCCTATTAATTTCATTTGGTGGCCCCTAGTTCTTGTGTTATGAGGAGTAAATAACACTTCCTTATTTACTTTCTCTTTACCCCTCATGATTTTGTAGACCTCTATCATTTTCCCACCCCCTTTTCCAAGCTGAAAAGTCCCAGTCTTATTAATCTCTCCTCTTCCGGAAGCCCTAATCATTTTTGTTGCCCTTTTCTGAACCTCTTCCAATTCCAAATATTTTTTTGAGATGGGGTGACCATATCTGCATGCAGTATTCAAGGTGTGGGCATACCATGGATTTATATAAAGGCAATATGATATTTTCTGTCTTATCTATCCCTTTCTTGATGATTCCCAACATTCTATTCGCTTTTTTGACTGCCGCGGCATACTGAGTGAATGATTTCAGAGACTTATCCAAAATGACTCCAAGATCTCTTTCTTGAGTGGTAACAGCTAATTTAGACCCCATCATATTGTTATGGATGCTGCTGCTGCTAATATCTACTATTGTCATTCCTGAGGAAGGATGACATTTTTAGGGAAGAAGTCTAAGCAAGCCAATACCTATTGCTATTATTTTCATTTCTATAAGATACTGCAGCTGAGGATCTCAAAGGGCTTTCATGAGCTAAGCTGCATAATATCCTTGTGAGACAAGGGATTATTATCCTAATTTTACATTTGGGAAGAAGCCAGATGTGATTTTGCCTCTTCTAAATTGGAGCAACAAGTTTGTGGGCTGCTGAGCAAAGGGAAATGGAGAAAAGAAACTCCAAGATGGTAAGAATCTATAAATGAATTCAGGGAAGCAACTCACTATGAGGTTCAGTGAGGAAGAACTCCTTAGTGATGGCTCGATTTCCACATGGAAAGAAGTCACCATGCATTATGGGCATGCTCCCTGCCTCATGTTCCACGGATTAGAGACACAACAGGGCTTGTGTGGCCTTGGTAGCCTAGTAATTGTGATCAAATTGTGGGAAGATTTCATATCTACCCATATAAAATGTACAGCTATTATGGTGATATATATTTATAGTTGTGGCCTGTCACCTTTTCTCTAAAGGTATTGGTCAGCTTCTTTCCATTTATATTACAGTGGCATCTTCAATGTGTACATATTTTAATCATGTTAAAAACAACCTAAAATGAACAGAAGTGATCTTCCCCCCTTATCATTGCTACCATTAATGACTTTTTCTTGGTACTCCTTGTTTGTCAGTTATTCTAAAAGCTGAAGGTCACCACAATAACCATTTGAAACCAAGTGACATTAAAACAAGGAGCTCAGTTATTTCCCAGAATAAGAGCTGGGTGAAAAAACAGCTCACATACCTCAAACATTCAAACCTGTCAAGTGCAAGACTATTTGGCTTCTTGCTAAATTTCCACGTTTATTTTTATGACATTGTAGTCTCTGAACAGAATTTTTCTTAAACCTCAGACTCTCAATCCTTATTACAAGTCTATAAGTAAAATTTACCACTACAGTATCTGTGGTATAATCTTGAGTTATGTTATACCTTTGGAATTCCCCACCTCCCCCACAACACACACCTCCAAATTCACAGGTATAGCAAATTAATCACGGCTGAACACTGGATAGGATTATATTTAGAGAGTTGAAATTTCCCCCCCAAAATGTCATGCATACTGTAGTGGGGAAGTTTCTGGCCCAAATGTTCAAACCTGGAGGCCAAAGCTTAGACACCTCCATCCATATTTAAGCACCAACATAAACAATCTAACTTTAAGAGATACCGAGCACCTGTAGCTCCTGGTAGAGTAAATGTCAGTTTTAATATTTAGGGTGAACAAAAGCGGTGATAGAGCTAACATTTGGATGAGAGAATAAAAGTCCCATTTTAACAGGGCACTCAAGCACCTGCTTAACTTCTCTAGTGTCCCAACTACAAATAAAGGGTTCATGCCTCCAAATGTTTACTTATTTCAGTAGTCCTTACATTAACTGTGCCAATGACTCCAGTCAGGATACTTATGTGAGTAAAAGTGTGCTGGATACAACCCCACAAGAGAAGAGTGAATTTATGAAAATGACTGTTTGTTTTATGCTCAGAGCGTGTAATTTGGCCCTCTATACAGGACCAGTAAAAGGTCTGTGCATTACTTTTCTCCCATGTATATGGTGTATTGGTCTGGAATAGGTACTCTGCAGGAAGCGTGAGCATTCTGAAAGCATTTTCATTCTATTCGTGGACTGAAATTTTACTTTGCAAAATTTGCATCTGGTTTTTTTTTTTGGTTAACTTTTTGAAATCTGTCATTTATTTTAAAAAATCCAGTTAGTAAGCTGACTAGTCAAAATCATGAAAATGATCAGTGGAAAATGGGTCAATATATGGTACGTATATACAGCGTGAAGGGGCCCCATAACAGATAACAAATGACAAACAAAAACGGACAACTGGGCTGAAGAAAACCAAGCTAAACTTTTCTTCTAAAGTTACTGTCCAAAAAAAATAAGGAACAGAAAATAAAATCATTTGGCAAAAAAATTCCCATTCAAATGAAGCCCATTTATTTGACTTTTTCTCCCCACCCATCTCTAGTTGCTCAAAGGGCTTTTCCAAACAAAAATGAAGAGACATTGGCAGTTCAATTTTCAAATGTGGAAGAGTGCTGCACTGAAATAGAGCATTCTAACTCCCCGCATAGATAATTTTGCTCATGCAAAGAGTCTCTTTGTGACTCACTGCAAACTATTCATGTGTGCAAAGGTAAACTGGTATTTCTCACATGACCAAAGTTATGCATGTGTATAAATGTTTTCTTGACTGGGGCCTAAGTATCTACGGTCTCGATTCAGCATTGACTTCAATAGACTCGTTCATAAAGTGAGATACATACTTAGCACATGGATGAATCAGCATCGAAATGCATGGCTTGTGTGCCTACGTACTGATCTAAGGCCAGGTCTACACGGTAAACTTACATTGGTACAACTACATTGTTCATGGGTGTGAAAAATCCAACCTGAGTGGTCCAGTTATAGCAAGCCAACCCCCAGTGTAGACAGTGCTATGTCAACAGGAAGGGTTCTCCCTTCAACATAGCTACTGACTTTCAGCCTTAGTCTACACTACAAAAGTGAGATTAATGTAAGCTGCCTTACATCGACCTTCCACTGCAATTGCCTACACTAAAATGTTGCTCCCACCAATGTAACTTGCCCACTGCACTGACTTAACTCCACCTTCGTGAGAGGCACCATGCTTAAGTCAATGCAGTTAGGTCGATGCAATGTCAGTGTAGACACCGTGTTCCATACAACAACTGTTGCTGCCTTTTAGAATATGTCCCCCAATGCCCCCCAATGACAGTTAAATCAGTGCAAGTGCTCCTGGTGAGGATGTGCACTGCCAACATAAGAAGCATGGTGTGGACACGCAAAAGCAACTTAATTACTGCGGTAGCTGTATGTTGCCATAACTCAGATCAACTTAATTTTTCAGCGTAGACTTTTCCTCCTGGAGGTGGATTGACTACACCACAAGGAGAAACTCTGCTGTTGGCGTAGTAGCACCACTGAAGCATTTTAAGTGGAGACCTGCCCTTAGAATTGAAATGTAATAGTTGGACAAGCTACTACTGACCCTCTACTGAAAACTGGACCTAAATTTTCCTCAGAGGAGAAACATCAGGAAAGGTACACTGGACACCAGAACATTCAGTGTTTCTTTTAAAAACATCTCAAAGTCTTTAAAATTGCTCTTTTGACTTTCCAACTTCAGACAGGACCAGCTCCGTAAGTGATAATGGAACAAATAAAATAATCACTCAACTTTGTACTTCTATAGTAGCTCCATCTAAAACACTCAAAGTGCTTCACAAAGACTAGTGTTTAAGCTTCATATTGCAATGGTCAGGTGGATAAGTATTGTCTCCACCTTTTAAAAGAGAAAACGGAGTCATGGCATCCAATGACTTGCTTAAGGGTCACATAGAAATTTAGAGGCAGATATGGGAATAGACTCTCGATTGTCTAAATTGAGGCCTGGGATTTAACTGAAACACCATCCTTCCTCTCCTGATTATACCAAATTCACCTTGTGGCTACTTAAGGCAAGCAGCTATGTTCCTCGGTAATTAGGAGAATTAGGCACTGATTTATGGGAATAGAGGAAAATTGAGACCCTCGTTCTCTTGGAGCATGGCGTTGTTACAGTTTGAAGCATGAGGCCCCAAGCTTGAATATTGTGACATTATGGGACTGTTACTGTATCAGACTTCCCTTCTCAGCAGGAGCTGCCATTGAACATAGGATCATAGTAATTCTGGCAACAGGAATAAGCTAGGACAGGGAATGGAAGAAACTATCACCTGTGCTATTTACAGTATACTCCTTACAGCATATTTCAATTTAATGATAAACTATAAAATTATATAGTAATAGTGCCCAAAAAGACACATAATAAATAGTTACAAAATCACATTTGCTAAACTAAACTAGAGAGGGAATGAAGCTAGCCATTATTGGGCAGGAAAACACTTAAAGTCATTTGAAATAATACATACAATCTGGACTGGTTTCAAACTCAAATTTGCGGCTGTTTGTTCCATATCCAGCTGCTGTCCGGGCTCGGATTTGGAAGACATAGGTTGTGTCAGGTTTGAGGCCACTGATGGTAACGTTGGTGCCTCTGGCTCTCAGAATAGTATAACTTGTCTCTTGTTCCTGCTTTGGGGAAAGAAAACTGCTACATTAAAACCCAACATACTCCAAATCAACTAAAGTAACACTGTAATTGCTACACTATTACCTGGGTAGCATTGCCAAGTTTTTTCAGTACTAACTAACTAACCTGTGCAGCCATGTAATTTAAATCATCATGGATATGCAGATGAGCAAGAATCTCAAATCATGAGGGGGTTCTTTTACCTGGATATATATATATATTATTCTATTTATGAGACTTTAACATTTTGCTATTGCTTCGCCTATATTATTTACTTGTACTATTACATGGAAATAACAATAAAAATGTTATTTTAAACTCATAAAACCTAGCATCTCCAACTGCACCAAATTAGAAGCCAATTTAAACCCATTTAGACCCATTAGTGCCTTGCAGTCCTATTGCTTTGGCTCAGCTTTTTGCAGCTATATGGTTTTACAAGTCATTTTTTACCTTTATAGCAATACGAATACTACTCAAGAACTTTACCTTAGTTTTACACACAGGTTAATAAAACTATATGGCACTTAAACTCTGGACCTGATCTTGCAGTCCTCTCTCATGCCAAAACACGCTAACATCAGTGGAGGCTTTGCCTGACTGAGGTTCTGGCTGTAAGAATCAGAGAGGTAAGATGTAGCCGCTTTCTTTTCCTCTCTGCGAAAGAATAATGTGTAATATCCATATCTATCTACTGTGTATATGTGTGTATATATATATATATATATATATATATATATGTGTGTGTGTGTGTGTGTGTATACACATACATATACAAACACAAAAAGGAGTCTGTCAGGAAAAAAAAATAAAAACACACTAATCTCTAGCGTTATATTTATTTATTTTTCTGACAGTGTTTTGTTTGTAAATATAGACAACTTAGTGAGGTTGGGCACATTTTATACCTTTCAAAAAGTTAATTCTGCTAAGAAAATGACTCAGACCCACCTGTAACCACATAGTCCAATGATTTAAACACTTGCTGCTTTATATTGTTTGTAGTTCTAAGGCTGTACTGTGCTAAAATGGTGTTCTTGGCTTCCTAAAAATGGCAGCTGGTTCCTGCCTCAGGAAAAGCCTGGACAGAAGTCATACATGTGGGACCTGAACTGCTTTTGATCACAGAGGTTTATGTGACCTCATTTTTAATTTGTTTTTGTTTGTTTGTTTGTTTCCAAAGTTGCTCTATTGCTTGGAAGACTTCAAACTCAAAGCAAAACTCTTCTGGGTTCACTCAATTTTGCCAGCTGAACTGAATTTCAAGTACGTGTTGAGAGTAGGCACACTCACCTAGCTTTGCATTTACTGTAAAGTTGCACAGAGCATTAACGTGAGTTTGGAAAACACTATATATACCCATGAAAGTACTAAATTGAGTTCAGAAGTACCTATACTGAGCTGGGAAACTGCCTTACATACTCTCAAGACCAAGGCATGCTTAGTTTACTCATGTGAATACTTCTATTAACTAGGGCTGCTTTAAAGAATATTTATACGACTTTGTAAACAAAAGCCTGTGAATCAGAGCTTGGGGTCTTTCCAATTACCAAGCCTGCGCTTGAGCATTCACACAGCATTTGAAACCTGGTTTTACATTTGCTAGGCCCAGGTCTCAGAGTTGTACAAATGTCCATATTGCATTAGAGGCCTACCTCAGGTCTGTAGATTGAGCTGCGTCTACACTGCAAAATGTCAGGGCTTGGACCCGAGGCACAGTGGGACATGGGTTCTGATCCACCTTTCACCCCCTTCTAGGTCCTGAGTCCAAGAAGGCTAACAAGTATTTTTGGGTGTATAAGTAGGAACATTGCCAGCAGATCAAGGGACATGATCATTCTCCTCTATTTGGCATTGATAAGGCCTTATGTGGAGTACTGTGTCCAGTTTTGGGTGCCACACTACAAGAAGGATGTGGAAAATGATTAGGGGGCTGGAGCACATGACTTATGAGGAGAGGTTGAGGGAACTGGGATTATTTAGTCTGCAGAAGAGAAGAATGAGGAGGGATCTGATAGCTGCTTTCAACTACCTGAAAGGGGGTTCCAGACTGTTCTCAGTGGTGGCAGTTGACAGAACAAGGAGTAATGATCTCCAGTTGCAGTGAGTAAGGTTTAGGTTGGATATTAGGAAAAACTTTTTCACTAGGAGGATGGTGAAGCACTGGAACAGGTTACCTAGGAGGAATCTCCTTCCTCAGAGGTTTTTAAGGCCTGGCTGACAAAGCTATGGCTGGGATGATTTAGTTGGGGATTGGGCCTGCTTTGAGCAGGGGGTTGGACTAGATGACCTCATGAGGTCCCTTCCAACCTTGATATCCTATGCTTCAAACTGATTTGTGTGGACCAAAGGGGGCTTGGTTTCAAACCTGAATGTGAGCCTGGGCTTAATGTGAAGTGTAGACACACCTTTAGAGACTCAAATCCCAATTCACAAAAATACTGAAGCATGTACCAAACATTAAGCATGTGAGTGATCCAATTGACATCAATAAGACTACTCACATGCATAAAAGTAAGCACACATTTAAGTTCTTTTCAGAATCAGGGTCTTAAATAGAACTCCTGTTGAGTGCAAACTGGACTAGATTTATCCCTGAAAAATTATCTACAAAAGCTTCTCTCATGGTCCATTTGCTTTCAGACTAGGAATGGAAAAGAAATCAGTAATTCATTTTATCTGGAACTTCATCCCCTCTTAACAAAATTAAGCTTTTAATTAAATGTTTAAATATACAGGCAAAAAATCAAATATAATATGATATGTGCATATGTAGTTTGAATGGATAGTCAGTTTGATCTGATTTTAGGTTATTTTTATGCAATGCAAAATTTTCCTTATGCATCTATGCACCTGAGAAAAGAACACATGGTCATAGCTTTATCTGTTAATACCACTCAATGCTACTCATAAATAAATGTTCAAAACTGTAATATGGTGGATATCATATTATCTTAGTTTATGGTAAACTGTGTAAAACGTATGTTTGATATGTCCATTTTTATGTTAATAGTAATCAAATCAGGATAACACCACACACAAGCCTTAGTTTATCTTCCATGTGGGAGGAAGTAGAACTTCAGAGCTATTGCACTCTATTCACCATAAGCAACACGAACATACAAAAAGAAGAGAGAGTCTTTGCCAGGCAGAATTTTAATCAAACACTCAGTTTGTTGATGAATTAAAAACTTGACCCACAAAGTGTATTCTACATAAGTATTTCCTCATAGTATACTAGATACCATCTTTAATGGTGAGAGAATCCTGCTGCTCTTAGTATTTCATGAGCAATGAAAATTAGGCAATTTTAATCTATATTTTATTGAAGGTATTTCAGATAAGTTTAACATATATAGTGACATCATCAGTGAGAGTGAAGGCTGTTCTTTTTGCATATACATAGCCTTTATACTGTATTAAAAGGAATGTTTATGAAACTATTGTGGGTAGCATACATAAGGAACAAAAAGGAGCTGAAACCTTTTAAAACAATACATAAAGTGCAATAATAGTCCTTCATCCAGAATCTAAACTGTACACTAATATGACAACATTTAGAAAATTCACATTGCATACCTGACTTAGCCCCCAAAATGAGGGACGTGGAATTTTAATGCAACTTAAATCTGACTGTATGTAGCTTGCTCTCTACCCTCAAGATCACAAAGAACTTTCTTTTTCTTTATCTTTTCTTTTTTTAAAATAATCTGTTGCACAAATGGCAACATCACTGTTGAGGGGCACATCTATATTAAACTAGCGAAACTGCTATTAAAACCTAGTTGCCATATACATCAATGGTACTTCTGGGTACATTTTCAAAACAGTTTCTGCAAGTCATTATGACCAGCCACTGTGTAACATATACACATGTTTATCCATCTGGAAAAAGTTTCAAATTTTCTCCCCAAATAATTTTTAATAACTAGACAGTTGGTTTGGAAGATATCAATATATGCCCAGGTCCTATATATTTGCATATCAAAATAGGGCACTTTTAGGGGCTGGAGTGGCAAACTATTAATAAAAGCGAGTAGACACTGACTCAGAAGATCTATTTGCATACACAGCACTACTTACCAACTATTTTCAGATCCTCATAATATTCTTCCTATTATTATTATTAAAATGAACAGTGTCAATATTTAGTTGGCACAGAGTGAGTGAATGGATGCATCCTACCAGCTTTAGTGAAGGGAAGAAGAAATCATTTCATTGCACACACCTCCCCTTCAATCCTTTCCTCCCACCTTTTCGTAGTACTTGACCTCGTAGTCCAAGATGATGCCATTAGGCTGCTCGGGTTCTTGCCAAGACAGAGAGACACTATTTCGGGATGTCCGGTCTTTCCTAATTATTGTGATGGGGGACGGAGCTGTAAGGAGAGGAAGGTAGGGGAGAGAGAAAAAGCAAATGGAGTTTATCACTGTTCTAATCCTTGGCAAGGAGGTACTGTTTCCCTTTAAAAGACTCCTGAGGATAGGCCTGGCCCTGTATCAACACTCAACAGCTGGATTATAGTCTTGATACACATGTCTTGAAGCATACTGGCCTGAAGGAAAGTGAGCTGAGACTTTCTGTTACTGGTGGACTAGTGGCAAGACAGCAGATGTTTTCAATCTGCTACTATAATGTAAGCAATAAAATACATCTCCTATTAAAATAAAACCCAAAGCAACGGTACTACCTATTTGTTATAATGTTGCAGCATTATTATTACCAGGCTCCGCAGATCATTGATAATGTTTTCATATGCAAGGATTCGACAGGACTGGAATACATTACATACAAGGAGTCTCATGGTATCAATAGTTAATAATAATCAGCAGCATATTGCAGAATACATCCTTTTTTATGAGAGTATTTGGTAAGGATTCCCCTGATGCAAATTGTTCCCACATACATCGCATTTCCTTTACAGCGTTCTTTTTAAAATTAAAAATCTAAACTGCAAAGTACATGTGATTTAACTTACACTGCTAGTAATTTTATTTCTGAGATACATTAATCACAAGCTATGGCATGCCACCCACTAACCCACCATCTGAAACCTGGAAGTACTAGAGGTCTGGCAGTAAAAATCCTGATCTCATGAGATTTCCAACATTAAAAAGTTCAATTAAGCTTCAGACCACCATTTTTGGGATGCTTTTCCAAACCAGAGCTGAATTCCTGGACTCTTGAAATCTAAGGCAAAGGTTCCATCTACTTCACTGGATAAATTCTTTCAAAGATTGGCCATCATCAGTTAGGAGAGGTAACTCAGTAACTATGATATTTTTGCTGTTGGTAGAGATTTGTTAGTTTCAGCTATTATCCATTCCCAAGTATTACCATAGTGCTGCTATATTTGGATTTTCAGTGCTGCAGGAAAACTTCTAAATGTCAGATAAAAATTGTTCTCATAAAAATAAATAAACTAAATCAATCAAACCTCCAATTCTAATCATACTTGATTTTGCTAAATTCTTTAAAAGATTGGAACACGGGAAAAATATATCCACCCCAGCCAAATGTCTGTACACTATTTACTGTATATATTCAACCCCGTTCTTTGCAATATACCCCCTAGCAACATTTACATTTGCATTTCTTGTTGAAAAGCATTAAGCGAGGTAAATGGGATTGGGTTGTAATGTATATATTTGAATAATTCGCCACATTCATAAGTACAGGTCACTGCTAGAGGCAAAGTATCAGTGTGATTAGCCTTTTGGACTGTTGTAGTATAGCAAGTGCTATGTTAAGTCAACCCCTCCTCCTTGCTGCTTTTATGCCCTTGTAAGTCATTTTTACCCCTTCTAACTCATGGCATTTGTCATTTTTGTATTTGAACAGCATATCAAGCCCAGTACCCCATCTGGTAATGTTTCTCTTTAAGTTAACACTCACAAAAATATTAATAGTTAATAAATGATTAACAGAAATGGCTTTTCCCTAATAAATTATAAGATTTACTATAATGTTGAGACAGACCTAAATAATGGTATGTACTTTAGTGCTGTGTTAAAGCTTTCTTATAACAGTATGTTAGTTATTTTAAACTTAATTATACTTCTTTATAGATGTTACAAGTAACACATCTCACACCAGTTTATTAGAAAAGTGGTATGCATTTATCAATAGCAATTTACATTTATACAGCTCCTCTCTATCCTATGAATTCAGAAAAACCTTAGAAACTATATTTACAGAGCAGTTAACTGGTACGTGCAATGGTACTTGTGTGGAATAGATGGGAGGGGAAATTTTAGTCACAGAAAAAATACTGCTAGACAAACTTCTTTGACAGGGTAGCAGGCTTTGTGGATAAGGGGGAGGTGTTGGATGTGGTGTATCTTAACTTGAGTACAGTTTTTGATATCGTCTTGCATGACCTTCTCCTAAACAAACTAGGGAAATTCAACATAGATGGAGCTGCTATAAGGTGGCTGCATAACTGATTGGAAAATTGTTCCCAAAGAGTAGTTGTTAGTGGTTCACAGTCATGCTGGAAAGTCATAACGAGTGGAGTGATGCAGGGATCATTTCTAGGTCCAGTTGTATTCAATATCTTCATCAATTATTTAGACAATAGAAAATACACTTATAAATTTTGCAGACAACACCAAGCTGGGGTGGGGTGCAAATGTTTTGGAGGATATGATTAAAATTCAAAATGATCTGGAGAAACAGGATGTAATTCAATAAGGACAAATGCAAAGTACTCCATTTAGGAATAAAAATGGAAAATGACTGCCTAGGAAGGAGCAGGGCCGGCGACAGAAATTTGGGGGCCCCCTACTCTGATCGTTTGGGCCCCCCCCCATCCCAGCTGGCACTCCCTCCCCAGCTGACAGCGGCCGGGGGGCCCCCCAGCCCAGCCGCCCCCCCCAACTGACAGCGGCTAGCGGCAGCGTGGGGTCCTGCCAGAGCGCGAGCCTCCCTTGCTGCTCCCCCCCCCACTGCTTCCCCCCCCCGTGCACGCACTTTCTCCCCCAGACTGCGCCACTGCCGCCAGCCGGGCTCACAGCTCCTGCCGGGGACACACGCGCTCGTCCGGAGGAGAGCCGCACCGCCTCTCCGCCCCTTCCCCGCTCTCCAGGGCCGGCGACAGGGGGATGACTACGGGTACAGCTGTGTACCGGGGCCCCCCTAAAGTCCGGGGCCCGGTACAGCTCTACCCATAGTACCCCTCTGTCGCCGGCCCTGGGAAGGAGTACTGCAGAAATGGATCTGGGGATCATAGTGAACCACATGCTAAATATGAGTCAACAGTGTAACGCTGTTGCAAAAAAGTGATCATTCTGGGATATATTAGCAGGAGTATTGTAAGCAAGACATGAGAAGTAATTCTTCCACTCTACTCCATGCTGAGAAGTATTGTGTCCAATTCTGGGTGCCACATTTCAGGAAAGATGTGAACAATCTGGAGAAAGTTCAGAGAAGAGCAACAAAAATGATTAAAGGTCTAGAGAACCATCTATGAAGGAAGAATGAAAAAATTGGGTGTGTTTAGTCTGGAGAAGAGAAAACTGAGGGAAACATGATAACAGTTTCCAGTTACATAAAAGATTGTTACAAGGAGGAGGGAGAAAAATTGTTCTTAATCTCTGAGGATAGGACAAGAAATGGGCTTAAATTGCAGCAAGGGTGGTTTAGGTTGGACATTAGGAAAAAATTCCTAACTGTCAGAGTGGTTCAGCCCTGCAATAAATAGTTTAGGTTGTAGACAATTTAGGTTGTAGAATACAAAATAGGTTGTGGAATCTTCATCATTGGGGATTTTTAAGAGCATGCTGGGCAAACACCTGTCAGGGATGGTCTACATAATTTAGTTTTGCCTTGAGAGCAGGGGACTAGACTAGGTGACCTCTTGAGGTCCCTTCCAGTTCTATGAATTTTACAGATCTTGAATGTCCACACAAAGTACTGGTCTCATCTGAAATATTCAGCCCACAGCATATTACTTAACTACAGCTGGTTATCCCAGGATCTTGAACCTAACCTGCCAGGAAAAGCAGGAATTTCAAACCTGATGTTTAAACTACTAAGCTGCCCCCTCTAAAAGGGTTGAAAATGTTATTTCATTAACAATATATGAACCTCCAGGTCCTACAGAAACATCTTATCTAGTTTGGGGAAGGGTTGTTTGTTTTTAAATGATAAACTGAATTCTCCTTTTGGGGGTGGGGGAAGACTAAAATGATTAGGGGTTTGGAACAGATCCCAGATGAAGAGATTAAAGAGGACTTTTTCAGATTGGAAAAGAGGAGACTGACAGTCAACCTTTGAAACTCCTTGCCTGAGGAGGCTGTGGAGGCTAGGACTATAACTGGGTTTAAAAGAGAACTGAACTGGATAAATTCATGGAGATTAAGTCTAATAATGGCTATTAGCCTCTGTTTGTCAGAGGGTGGTGATGGGTGGCAGGAGAGAGATCACTTGATCATTACCTTTAGGGTCACTCACTCACTGCAGGGCACCTGGCATTGACCACTGTCAGTAGACAGGATACTGAACTGGATGGACCTTTGGTTTGACCCAGTACGGCCGTTCTTATGTAGAGCAGTTTAAAGAATAATAAAGAGCAGTTTATTTTCTAAAGAAATGTTCTGTTCATTTTCCATATAATCTTAGCATGTCCTTTCCAGTCTGTTCTTGGAAATAGGAGACGAATTTAAACTTCTTAGGTCCTTATTCAGGAAATCATTTCTATTCAGGACAGCACTTAGGCACAGGCTTACATCCACTGCAGTCAATGGGACTTAAATGCATCTTTAAAGTGAGAAGTGGCAGTAAAAGTAATTGACAGTATAAACTATTTTTAAAAAGAATCAGGACATCAATCTTTAGGTCCTTCAAATAACCATAAGAAGGTAGAGCTTGAGGATTTCTGTCCAACCTGAACGTTCTCAATAACTAGAATAACTTCAGACTGAAGAAAGATGTGTCCTATCAGCTGGACCAGTGGAGAACTGCTTCAAATTAAAAAAGAAATCAATTTCTTACTATGCCATTTGGATTTTACTTTCTTCAATTGCTGCCAAAAAACATGCAGTGCTGGAATCTTTTGAATATACTTTAGAGGCATTTTTGGCTGATGTAAACACAGACAATTTTATCGGTACAGTTTGCTAAAACAGGCATTTAGTTCTAAACATTCATTTAATACAACTCAAAGGTAATCTATATGAAACTGTTTTAATTTGGAAAACGTATACAGATTTCAAGGAAAGACTGCAGGAAAAATGTTTAGGTTAAGACTTGTAATAAGCTTCCACTGAAAACCATGTTAAGACTGCCTCGGGCATCATTGGGTGTTGGATAAAGCCCCATATATCAGTGTTCTAATGTTTGTATTGATGGTATGATGTATCTATTATCAACTTTAACTTTCTCACAATGTAGGTTTTTGGTTTTTTGATAATCTTATTGTCTATGTACATTGTGAGTGAGTAGAGATTAATTTTCCTTCATGAATAAGGATGTATATTTTCAATACACATGTACAATGTATACATGCATCAAATTATTGTCTGTATACTGCATGACATGTTCTTGACTACTCTACATAGTTATCATGCACAGACAGACCTCCCAACACTAGGAGAACTCAGACAAGATGCATATATAGGTTTACTAGGGGAAATGTACTTCGTGCATTCAATATTGTTAGGTGAACTTTTGTGGCAAATGGGGACATGGATGATGAAAAGGTAACGAATTGTATGGACTGCAGTGATCCAGGGGGCTTAAGCTTACAAGTGTAAAAACCTCTTCACTCATAACTGTTAAAAGTGCAAGCAAGTAACATGAAGGGTATAGCAGAGAGGACAATAAAACTCTGCTGAAATTGATTTCCCAGAGAAACTGACCCCAACAGATCATTTGTTTTCCTCCAGTTTAATAGCAGCTGTATATAAATCTTCTTATTGACTTTTTTATTCCTTGGTTATTGTTTTCATATGTGACTGGTTTACAGCTGTATATACTGTAAGTGAAATTTCCATGTCTTAGGAGAGGGAAAATTCAGAATTAACTCTGGGAAGCTATGTATATGCAACTGGTGAAATGTTTAAAGTCATCTTGTTTCTTGTTTAGTCCTGCTGGTCACAAATTACATTTTATTAAAAATCTCATAAAGTTATGTAGGATTTAGATCTAAAAAGTGTACAGGCTACTGTCTTCCAATGGCGATGCACTCACTTATATCAGGGTTGAAGTTGGCTTTGTATCTTTAAAGATAAAGCACTCCAAGTAAGTTCAGATAGCATGGATGGAAAATTAGTGCTTTAGAAAGGATTTGTTCAGGAGTGGGTCTGAGGCATTGGGAGTGCACTAGCAATTTAAGAATGTTCCCTGAGTGCAGGTTTTCCCCTGAACTATTTTTTAAAAAGAGACCTTTTATTTATTGTGATCTGATGGCATTGCCACCTAATTTTGACTTTATAGTCTGAATAAACCCTGAACCTATACCCTATAGAGACTATGCCCCCGTCTCTATAGTGATTGACACGGAATGATGTATTTTAAATAGATTTTAAGTGTTTACATTGAGGGTTTGGGTTGCTTGGGTAATGAGATACTGAAGGCTCTCAACACAGCTTCACTTTCATCCCAAATCTGTAGTGACAAAAAGATACCATCAACTGGCGAATGACTGCTGGCTTACACAAAGGGCTTGTCTTCACTACTGCGGGAAGGGATCAATGTTTTGGCGGTCTCTTTATTGCATCTCGTCAAGATGTGATAAATCGATCGCCCCATCGAGTCTGGAACTCCAGCTCATCAAGAGGCGCAAGCTGGAGTCGCTGGGGGAGTGCGCCGCTGACCGCCGCGAGGTCGGCAGGTAAGTTGGCTGTAGATACGCCAACTTCAGCTACATTATTCACGTAGCTGAAGTTGCATATCTACAGCCAATCCTCCCCCCACCCCCGAGTGAAGACCAGCCCAAAATGAGTTGGTGATCTTAGCCCACTTCTCAGAGTACCAATGTCCAAATCACAAAAAATCTACCACCCATCACTGACGCCCTTGCTAGAAGACCCACTGGAAAGTCCAAGGACTGAATGGACATGAAGAAAAAACTACTGTTCCACCTCACAGAACACAGAAGGCATGTTCATATCATAGGGCTATCTGGGGAAATCTGTGTGCAGCCAGTGCTACGTGGCTAAATAAAAAGCTTAAGTGTTTATCTCAGTAAAGCATCTTTCACAAAAAAATATCTCTCTCTCGCTCTCTCTCCAAAAAAAAAGGGTTTTTTTCTTCTTTTAATCAGACTTTACAGCCAGGAGAAACCAAGACACAGATGGTTTTGTGTCTGGGCTCTCAAAATGTTAGCTTTATCCAACACATCCCTTGCTACCAGCATTCTATTTGTTGGACAGTCAAATGTAATGGCAGTGGAGACACATCTGAATGTCTCAATAACTTCTATTAAAATTCCCTCTTTCTGCATCATTGTATTTTCTCTCTCTCTCCTCCACCATTTCCCTCCCCCCACCCCATCCCAGGTTGGTATCTAACAATGGTTTATTCTTTAACATTGCTTATAAAAAAGCAGGAGTTGAAATATTTTTAATAGGGAACTTTCTTTGATTGCATTACAATGTACTCTCTTAATGAAGTGCAGTTCAACATGATGCCACCATATATAATGTTTTGCTAGAACAAGTAATTACAAGGTTAAACACATCCCAACAAGGGTGCAAACAGAACATTGTATCAGGTGGCTCATAAGGCTTGTGGAAGAAAAAGGAAATAGTTATATTTTAATGACATCTTTGGAAACCTGCTAAATCCTCCACTTCCCTCCCCCAGATACAATCATCCCACCCTTGAATGTGTGCACAAACACAGTCCTTTACCCTTTAATCTCCAGGATATGTAGTTAAACTAACATTGCACTTTTGAATGTGTTTTCACACCTTTTGTTTAAGTTACTACAGACTCAATATATTTTTATGACGTGCACAGTGAAATGTCACCTGATTCTGTAGAGTCATTAAGCGATCGTCAAACCAAATGGAATTCACCCTTCTTGTCCTCTCTTTTCTCCAGAGGACTGGAATTTGGGACTGTGTCAAGCCCTAGGTCCAAGAGCATCATGTCAGGATATAGTGCTCTTATCCTGGAACTGGCTCAAATTTTTGGTGGGAGACAGTCGGGCATATGGAAGGGGTAATGGTTTCTGACAGAGGGCTGTCAGGAACTAACGGTTTACACTAAAAGAAAGAAAAAAAGATCCAGTGGCAGGAGGAGGAGGAAGAGATGTTAGCAAAGGACACGTTAACTTTGGAAGCTGTGGAATTCAAACCTCGATTATAAGGAGCAGGTTTTAGTTGCATCCCAAACCAGGCTTTTTGTGTTAAAGTCCTGTGGCTTTGCTTTTTTTTTTTTTTTTTTTAATAAAGTCAGTCTTCACTCCTGAGAATAGGCACCTGGGAGGAAAGCTCCCTCTGGGAAGCCTTTGGCTATTGGAACTTGCCAGCCAAATCTACAACTTCTGGGACAACGTGGAATAACAGGTTCTGTTCTGGACACGTGTGACACTCTAAAAATGTCTAAAATAAACAGCTTACGTTTAATATTGATGTAAAGGACCTTTCGCACTGCATGGATGGCCTCTTGCATAACAAAAAGGAATGTTCAAATGTATTCTGCAGATGAGAGGACTATAGCACTTGGCTGTAGACTGTGGGATGACAGCAGGCATTGCGCAAATGACAAAAAAAAAAGAGGGGAAGGCAAAGAAGGCAAAGAGAAAAAAAGAAGCTTCAGCAGGAACTGCACTAAAATACAGCTGGTTACTTTCACTCTTAAGCACAGAGGAAAGCCACATTCTGGGCAGCAGCTGTCACTGGACAAATGAGTATCAGGGGTAATTTCTCACCATAACAATTTATTTTTAAATTAAAAGTCAGCTTTGTTAAGTTTTGCATTTTCACATCCTCACTTCTCTGTGTGTGTGTGTGTTTTTTGCTATCTCTCTTTAAACACCTGCTGCTATACAGGCAAACTGTTTGACTTACTCATATGCTTAGCATGTGGGTGATAAATCACAGACACACCATGTCCAGTTGAGAAGTATCGGGCTGCACAAGGCACTCACTGCAGAAACTAAAATTATTTCACAAAGGAGGGAAACCTCCGGTATGCTTACCTAAGGTTTCATCCTAAGGTACTCGTGTAACAACAATGTTACTCTTTCTATTCTCTGTATGAAATGAAAGAGGGCAAGACGGAGGGAGAGGAAACTTCTCAGCACTTCATATTTTCACTCAATATTTATCAGGCTATATCAATTAACCAACCAGTTTAACTTCCCCAGTTCAACCCCACGGTCGGGTTACTTCATGCTTTCCTATAGTCTTGTGCTTCCTGGTGTGAGCTTTGAAGAAAGAGGGAATAATTCACCATGACTGCAACACCAACTGTCAGATGCTTAGTACAAAGGGTAAGAATAAATGGCAAATTTTCAGAATGGAGAGGGGTAACCAGTGGTGTTCCCAAGGGTCAGTCCTAGGACCAATCCTATTCAACTTATTCATAAACGATCTGGAGAAAGGGGGGTAAACAATGAGGTGGCGAAGTTTGCAGACTATACTAAACTGCTCAAGATAGTTAAGACCAAAGCAGACGATGAAGAACTTCAAAAAGATCTCACAAAACTAAGTGATTGGGCAGCAAAATGGCAAATGAAATTTAATGTGGATAAATGTAAAGTAATGCACATTGGAAAAAATAACGCCAACTATACATACAATATGATGAGTTGGGGGGGGGGGGCTAATTTAGCTACCACTAATCAGGAAAAAGATCTTGGAGTCATCATGCATAGTTCTCTGAAGACATCCCTGCAGTGCGCAGTTGAGAGAGACAGGATTTTGTATTATGTCTATGATAAATAAATAAGATAAATGTCGAGAGCCTCAAAGCCCCAGTGTGAATTGTTTTAGTTATAATATTTAGCAAGGCTTGAATTACAATGTATTCTGCGGAATATAAAATACGTCTGACTGTATACCTTTGAAGGTTTCTGTGAGAGACTGTTTGTGTGAATGAGGAATAGGAAAATATAAGGTGCGAAGGCCATTGTTATAGCCAGAAGGTCAAGGAAGAAGAAGGGAGAGACTAGGAAACACCAGGAGAAATCAGAAAACATCCATTGTATCAGATGCTAAACATGTTAGCAGCATTGACGACCACAGAGGTGAGACAACAAATAGAAGATAACAATGAGAAGCCCAACAATAACCATCAAAGGATAGAAGATAACAATGAGAAGCCCAACAATAACCATCAAATGATAACAGTGGAAAACCCCAAGATTAACACAATTTAAGGACTAATGATTACAGGATGACATTGCAAAATCCATAGACAAAATGGAAATTTACAAGTATAAAGCTGGGGTGTTTTGCCACTGAACCCTTCAAGCCTCAGATCGCAACTGACAGAGCCCAGCTCCTCACTCATGCTCAATCTAAAGTGGCCATTAGACTAACTTTTAACAGACTGATAACTCTAAAGACCATCTGTCTGTGTGTGTGTGTGTGTGTGTGTGTGTGTGTGTGTGTGTGTGTGTGTGCGCGCGCGTGTGTGTGTGAGAAAAGCATATGCTTACTGTTGTATTTTCAAAAAATACGGCCTGCTGCCTTCTCCCCTGTAAAAGATCTGGTGTGCTTTGTATAGCATAACGCAGTAACAGTCAAAAAACCAAACATGATGTTAGAAATCATTTAAAAAGAGATATCGTATTGCCTTTATATAAATCCATGGTGCGCTCACACCTTGAATACTGTGTACAGATGTGGTCTTTTAATCTTAAAAAAGATATACTGACATTAGAAAAGGTTCAGAGAAAAGCAACTAAAATGATTAGGGGTTTGGAACAGGTCCCATATGAGGAGAGATTAAAGAGGCTAGAACTTTTCATCTTGGAAAAGAGGCGACTAAGGGGGGATACGATAGAGGTATATAAAATCATGAGTGATGTGGAGAAAGTGAATAAGGAAAAGTTATTTACTAGTTCCCATAATATAAGAACTAGGGGCCACCAAATGAAATTCATGGGCAGCAGGTTTAAAACAAATAAAAGGAAGTTCTTTTTCACCCAGCGCACAGTCAACCTGTGGAACTTGCCTGAGGAGGCAGTGAAGGCTAGGACTATAACTGGGTTTAAGGGAGAACAGGATAAATTTATGGCGGTTAAGTCTATTAAGATCTATTAGGCAGGATGGGTAAGAAATGGTGGGCTTAGTCTCTGTTTGTCAGAGGGGAGTGATGGACAACAGAAGAGAGATCACTTGATCATTACCTGTTAGGTTCACTCACTCCAGGGCACCTGGCATTGGCTGCTTCGGTGGATGGGATGCTGGGCTGGATGGACCTTTGAGCTGACACAGTACGGCCATCCTTATGTTACTGTATTCTTCTTATGTACTAAGCTATTGCTCTTCAGTAAACTAAGTTATCACCTCAGTTGGAAAAATTTCCTCCAATTTCTTAGAAATGTCATTAAGAACTACTTGTGTGTGTGTGTGCCACTGAACTCCTGCCCTAAGAAAATGGGTGCTGTTGGATTAAGGATTTCTGAGACCAACATCTTTTTTGGTCTGGGCAGCAGACCTGAAGTCCTTTAATTGGTCTGCCAGAAATGTCATCAGAGCAGCTTTAGTCTGGTTCCAGAATATTGGGGTACATAGTGGACAGAAGCAATCAAAAATGGTATGAAATCTTTAGAGACATTATTCTCTCTTCTTTCTCTTTGCCTCTCCATGATTCTTTATCATTTCATGGTTACACCAATGCAGATGAATTCTCAGTGTTTACTTTAATACACATTATCTCTGAATGACACTCTCCTTTCACAGAACGGTTGCCCACCAGCTTCAGCTTCAAACGACCTAATCAGCATGAGCTGCTTTGCACTGGTTAACTCCAGCTAACAAATGCAACCTGCTCTGGACTTTAAGGCTTTAGGCTGAAAGCATTTCATAATACATGAAAAGTGTCTTCCATTCTTCTAAGCACTTCCAGGAGAGATTCTGGTGTCCAAATTAGACAACCCTTCAGGCTTTCATTTTGAGCCACCTTTCCCACTGGCTGGCTGGTAACAGGTACTTAGTGTCAAAAGTCTACAGAATAAGTTTGGATTTCAGAGCATGCCAGTCTACAAGAGTCTGATTAGGTGGTGGAACTTTAGCGTTTCTCTATACTACTGCGTAAGTTGATGTAACTTACATTGCTCAGGGGTGTGAAAAAACTATCTTCCTGACATCAACTTACAGCACTCTCCTGCTAACATAGCTTCCACCTCTCCGTGAGATGGAGTAATTATGTTAATGCAACTGAAGCCATGTAGTGTGGTAGTGAAGACAAGCCCTCAGACTCGCATGAAAAATAACACCTACAAACCAAACTCCATGCAGGATTTCCAACAAAAGAGGATTCACAGCTTTAAATCAATAATTGTAGTTTAACTGAGGATGATTTTATTAAGTCCTGCATATTTTATGGACACAAAACTCCCCTTGGCTGCTGTGGGAGTTGTGAGCATACAAGGAATGTTGGATTTGGCCAGAAATAGGTGGAAGGAGGTTTGCAGTGTGGATCCAAGAAACAGGTACTTTTAGAATTGTCTTTCTAACTGAGCAGGATTGCAAACTGTCTAATAAAGACAAGCTTCAAGAGGCAATGCAAGTTATTAGCTTTTTTTACAATTCAGAAGTACACTGATTGCCTCTCTCACTAGTCATTCACCTTGCAACATTGGTGCTTTCGCATTGAAAGAAAAAATAATAAGATCAATAAGGGACTGTTACATGTTTAGCTTGACAGTAAATGTTTTCCTTGTCATAATTTCTCTCTTTTATTATTTTAACAGACTGAAAAGTTTACACAGAGATCCTCGGAGTCACGTGACCTCGCATTTAGACCCTAAAGAAACACATTATAAAAGATAAATGGATACGTGGATCAATGTTGTTGATCATTATCCATTGACTTCCAATCTACCATTCCAAACCCTCCACTTAAAAAGTAGGAAGGGGGAGAGTCAAGGCGTGGGAGATGGCAGGCATCAGTCACAAGCTCCATATTGGAACTTTCTCAGAGATGAGCATGGTTCAGACCCAAGCTGCTGCTTGGCACACTGAAGAGATCAACGTCAGCCACAAAGTTCAAATCCCAGGCACAGCTTCCCAAAGGTTTGTGGGGGCTGAAGTCAAAGGCTCGGATGAGGATCGTCTCTGTCCAATGACAGTGGGAGCATGGAGGATGCTCCTGTCCTGCACTTCCCTTTTTGCATTGCTTCAGGATGAAGGTCTGAGTTAAAATGATCCTTCAGCAACCCCGGGGCTGGACTGTTAAACACATTTGAAAAGCGTAAAATCCTTATTTATGCCAGGAATGTTTGAAACTCAAAAGATAAATGTCATTCAAAAAGGAAGCATGTGCTAGGTATCCAATATGTAATGGGGCACAGCTGTAATAACAGTCACTGAACCACAGGCTCCCTACATCATGTCATGAGTTGACTTTTAATAAGTCTATCTTCTGGTCCTTTTTATAAGGGCCATTGGGAAAGAAAGAAATATATCATGCACCAAACATCTGTGGCTTTGTCATATTGTGTCTCTTAAAAGATATATCTACTTAAGGGACCTGTCTTAGGATATAGATTGTAAAGTGCATACAACCATTGCTAAAATGGATTGTAGTTAAACAGAGAACTTCATACTTTGTATGCGAGTTGCTAAAGACTGCATTTTGGTCTAATACAAAAAAGCATGTATTCGCACCAGGCTCTACTAGTTCCAAAATATAATCTAAGGTACACTTCTGACATTTCTAATAGTGCTAAAAGCCTCACTCGCTGCTATATTTCTTATACAAAGTCGCCTCTTCCCTCAAGCCACCAGACACAAGGAAGGCAAAATCCAAAGTCTGAGGTAATTTTGCGAGTTTGCTCCTGATGTCCACTGGGTTTCTGCATAGGGTTGTAAAACAATTCTTTCTTTTTAAATGTCTAGGTCTCTATCTGGTCTCTATCTGGTCTCTGTCTGGAGCCATTTGTCCTCTCTGCTCTGCCAGAGATGCCAGCCTGGATATATCCATCAGTTTTGCGTTCAACCATCTCTACACATTTTTTCATACCAACCTCTTTGCTTGGATACTCTAGTTTACCAAGCCACCCACTCTCATCTTTCAAATCCCTCCTGAAAACCCACTTATTTTCAAAGAGTTGATCATTCAAAAAAATGTTATGAGGCACACGAACAGGTCAAATACCACGTAATTTGTGTGTTGGACTCAATATCAAGTTGTATTTACTGTTGCTATGTAGTTTGGTTCCAAAAGATGAGATAGAGAGCACAGAATTTCAAGGAAAAAAAAATGTCACGTCAGTGATGTGCCATAAGCAAACAACAACATACAACAGTTTTATTTTCTTGCTAGCTTAAGGCACATCATTGCCATTTCCCCTTCACATCTTGCACAGGCAATTTCTATCCTGTTTAATTTTCATACACACCACATTAGGGCAACATTCAGCTCTCTGGTGCACACTGTGTGGCCCTCAATTCAAATACACAATTTTCCCTTTGTGTCTTGAACTCATATGGACTTTCTCTGACTGGATGAGCATAAACTTCAGATTCAGCTTTGTGCCCCATAAATATTGGGGCATGCAATCTTAAAGTTGGATTTTTAAAAAAGGGTTAATCCCAGTAAAGTAGGATTTGAGAGATTCTGCTCGTGGCAAGCAAATATGAAAGCATAAAAAAAAAAGGAAAAGCTATGTTAATTAAAACATTCAAATAACTCTTAGTGGAGAACTGTTGCACTAGTTCTATGCATGTAAGAAGAGAGGAATGTCCGAACCACGCTCAGTTTTACAGGCTGAATAGTATTTTACCCACAGTATTGTTGAAAGGATACTTCAAAAGAAGATGCCAAATTAGTCCTCAACATACGTTTTAAAATATATTCAATTGGATGTCATTATTTATTTGTATTATCATAGTGCCTAGATTTTATAGACCAAGAAATTATTTTGCTAGGTATTGTACAAATAAAACAGAAAAGACAGCCCCTGCCCCAAAGAACTTACATTCACAATGCTGGACTGAGCCAAACAGAAAACATTTTGCTCTTATTTCCTTCCACTCCATGGTCCTCATTAGTATCCTTTCCCCATGCCATGGCTACATCTGGAATTTCTCCTCCTCTCCTTGTGAGCTACACTACACCTCCCTCATTTCTACAAATCCCTCTTCTAACCACATTTCTTCCACAAGGCCTTTCAACATAGAATTACCACATATAACCAACATCTTTATGGCTGACCTGGAACAACGCTTCCTCAACTCTCGTCCACTCACACTCCTTCTCTACCTATGCTACATAGATGACATCTTTATCATCTGGACGCATGGGAAAGAAACTCTGGAAGTATTCCACCATGATTTCAACAGCTTCCACCCCACCATCCACCTCAGCCTGGACCAGTCTACACAGGAGATCCACTTCCTAGACACCATGGTGCAAATTAATGATGGCCACATTAACACCACCCTATACCAAAAACCTACTGACAGCTATGCCTACCTTCATGCCACCAGCTTCAATCCCGGACATACCACACGATCCATTGTCTACAGCCAAGCACTGAGGTACAATCGTATTTGCTCCAACCCCTCAGACAGAGACCAACACCTACAAAATATTCACCAAGCTTTCTCTAAACTACAATACCCGCACGGGGAAATAAGGAAACAGATCAACAGAGCCAGATGTGTACCCAGAAGCCTGCTGCTGCAAGACAAGCCCAAGAAAGAAAACAACAGAACACCACTGGCCATCACCTACAGTCCTCAGTTAAAGCCTCTCCTATGCATCATCAGTGATCTATAACCCATCCTGGACAACAATCCTTCACTTTCACAGGCCCTGGGATGCAGGCCAGTCCTGGCCCACAGACAACCCGCCAACCTTAAGCAGATTCTCACCAGCAACAGCACACCGCGCCATAATAACTCCAACTCAGGAACCAATCCATGCAACAAACCTCGATGCCAACTCTGCCCACATATCTATACCAGCGACACCATCACGGGACCTAACCAGATCAGCCACACCATCACTGGTTCATTCACCTGCACATCTACCAATGTAATATATTCCATTATATGCCACCAATGCCCCTCTGCTATGTACATCGGCCAAACTGGACAGTCCCTACGAAAAAGGATAAATGGACACAAATCAGATATCAGGAATGGCAATATACAAAAACCTGTAGGAGAACACTTCAATCTCCCTGGACACACAATTACAGATTTAAAGGTCACCATCTTGCAGCAAAAAAACTTCAAGACCAAACTACAAAGAGAAACTGCAGAGCTGCAATTCATTTGCAAATTTGACATGATCAACTCAGGACTGAATAGGGACTATGAGAGGCTAGCTAACTACAAGAGCAGTTTCTCTTCTCTCGCTGTTCACACCTCCAGTTCAGCTGGTAGAATAATCTGCAAAATGGGTCTAGTGATCCTGACCTCTTGGCCTCCTCAGTCAAATTCTTGGAGCTGTTGTGGTGGCACATGGTGCTGGAACACACCAGAATGTTAGTAGTTGGCACTGCTCTAATGGTTCCATGCGCAGAGGAGTTATTAGGAGCTGAAGCATGTCCTCAAGCCCCCGTGTGGTAAGAGAGCCTTTTGGTAACCACGTCTCCATTGCAAACCCCAGATTTCAAGTCTTTGCAATTTTCTGCTGACAGAAAGTTCCAGCCACTTGTGGTTAATAAATATTCCGTCACAGTTCCTGCAAGGGTTGGGGCGTCCATGCTGGAGTCCAGCTCTGGGAATTGCATTCCACAGCCTCTGCATTCTTTCTTGGCTACAGGATCCTTTATTATTCCCTGTACTGTCAAAGAGCTGCCGGGTCCCAGGCCAGGAGTGGGAGAAGTGATTCCTATATATCCTATTCTTCACAAAGAGAGGGCTTGAGGCTGAACTACTGAACTGTGTGGGGATTGCTTTGAAATCCCTATATGAAAAGAGATCTCAGGGTTCATCTGGGAAACTCAGCAGCTTGGAAACAGTTTTCAGTTTTAGCAGCCTGTTTGGATTTCACTGGCTCACCTAAACCCACTGAGGGGAGGATGGGGGTAGAGCTTCGAAAATCAGAATTTTCAAGACCTTTTTGTGTGGAGTTATGCCCCATCCATCCAGCTGATCTAGTTGTGTGAGTGAAAAACACTTTTGAGACCAGTCACTGAAAATGACACATTTTCCTAATGTGGATAGGGCCCATAAATGCACAGTATTATATATTACCTATCCAAATGCCATTCCTCTTAATGGGCACATTATTCTGACTCCATGATACAACTGTGACTAACAGCCACTCTGTCTGCTACTAATGTGCAACATTTGTTCATTCTGATTAGAGAGAGAGAGAGAGAGAGAGAGAGAGAGAGAGAGAGTGTAAAACTAAAGACATGCCCTTTGCTGTTTTTGGTGTCCTGCTTAATGCACTGGACTCAGTAGATCTGGGTTCAATTATTGGATCTGCCACAGACTTCCTATGTGACCTTGAGGAAGTCACACTCTCGGCTATTTTCGTAAACTGTAAAATGGTGATTCCTTTCACCCATATTTTATCCATTTAGACTGTCAGCTCTTTGGTGCATTCCACTTACTACCGTATATGTTTGTACAGAGTCAAGTACACTGGGGCTGGCTGCTAATTGGGATCTCACACCACAGCTATAATATAATTATTAATAAGATGCATTGCATATATTAACTCATTTGAGGGATCCCTGTGAGAGTATATGACTGAAAATAAGATCTCTCCTCTTCTGTATTTCTCTTTCACTTCTCCTACACTCATTGCATTTCTGAAACTCATGTAGAAGAAGAATTTAGTTATCCGGTGTTCGTTGAGCCTTATAAAAGTTCCACCAAAGAAGACAGGAAAGTAGATGCCTGCAAACCAAACAGCATTGCATAGATCCCTAGGCATGGTAGTATAATTCTTCGGGTATTCAGGTTCACTGAACTTAAAATTATTCTAGAACATCATTTCTTCTTGCTTATTTCTGGATTGTGGGGAATCAAGGTGCTTGTTTCAGCTAAGACCATGCCGTCTGACTTGTATGCACACAAGAATTCTCCATACTTTTCTCTGTATTTGCCTGTATGCTGATCTCTAACCCTATTAATCTCCAGTGCAAAAGTAAGTGTTGCAATAAGATTTTGCTTTGAATCATTCTCAAATATGTAAAATATTTGCTACTTAACGGTCTATTCTGGACAAAAAACCTGTTGGCAGTTCCAGAGTTTGTCTCTGAGAAGTGATTAACTGTTGTGGTTCACACACTTCAGTTGATGCACTGTGAGATTTTTTCCATGCTGCCAAACACACTTAATTCCAGACCCATGTGTGTTGCAGGTTTCAAAGGGTAAAACTCCAAGATGAGGCATGACTTGGATGCCTGGGGTGGGATTAGCCCAATGTGCCACTCATTTAAGTTCTGTTTCCTGAAATCCCTCAACTGATGTCTGTCAGGGGCACAAGTTATTTTACAGTTCAGACAGAATACCAGCAGCATTTTCTCATTTAGAGTTAATAGGCAGCTGACTGGCAATGTGTTCTTGCACAAATGTGTCTGCAAGTGTAACGAGGCCAGTGCAAACGTTGACTTTTCAGAATCTATTGTGAATGTTGATTCCACAACATTAAATACATTCTAGACCTGTGATTCACCTAATCCTACTCTCAAACTCTGTGCTACTGGGGGAAAGTAAGTTATGTGGTATTCTTTATGCACTGAGCATTGATAATATGTTGACTACTAGACAGACATAGAGGAAGACATGGGCTGTCCCTCTGGGAGCTTAGAATCCATATGAGATGCAGGCAGTCTAAATCAGAGAAATAGACACCTTCCAAAGAGGGAGATGAGTTTTGTGTCTGTATATACGTGTTATATGTGGAAGTGACAGAGAGTCCTGTGGCACCTTAAAGACTAACTGAAGTATTAAGCGTGAGTATGTGGGTACTTGTATAAGGATGACTGGAACTGACCCTCCCATCTTCAAATGGAGAGGTTCAAATCAGGACACACATCCCCTGTGACTCTTCCTGCTTCTGGGGACACCCTGGATACATATAAGTACATTATACCAGCCAATCTTCCAGAGATGCACTTGATACTGACATTGGTTTACTGAGGTGGCTGACCTGATCTGCTGTCCCCATTCCCTGATGCACTACTCAGACATCATCATCTCAGGTTTCCTAAGCATTCATTCACCAGACAGCTAAATATCCAAACTATGTGTTGAAATTATATAAGCAACTGTTAGGACCGGAAGACATTGTGACGGGCAATCACTAGGAAGTGGAGTTACGCTTCTAAGTCAACTCCAGGAGAGTGCATAATAGTGGTATTATCTGAGAATGACCTTGCTGTTATCTGTGTGCTTGAAAACCAGTTCCCAGCTGCATGAGTGTTTACCCCATCTGTGTGAGAATGAATGCGTGGGAAACCAAATGGGGAAAACTAAGGCAGGACTGCGTAACCAATAAGTGTTGACCAATCATTTTGTTGCTTGCTATTAATGAGATGAGTATGTATGAGATGCAAATGAGCATGAGTATATCTGTGCTGACACACCTCTTTGGGTTGGGCTTCCTCCTTGGGCTTCTCTGGACATCGCCCATGTGTCAGTCACCTTGTATTGCGGCCGTGCTGGCAGATAAGCCCCCCAGCACGAAATGCCACTCCCTCCAATAAACTCACCACTTTCCAACTAGCCACCTGTGTGAGGCCTCGTTTCTCCCGGCAACGAGATAAGCCCCCTGCAACAGCAACCTAAGCTGAAATATCCCTTTGATGAAGTAACTAACTAAATGGTCAGCCCTAGAGTAATTTGCAAGTGCTGGCGTGACCTTGTATACCCCCTGCCGCAGCCACAGAGCCATACTGATTCCATAGGTCAAATTCCTACCCAGTCTTCTTTGTTCATTAGCTTGCAGTTAGGAGTCCCTGGTGAATGAGATCTCTGCTCATCAAGCATCACTCTGATTTACAGGACCTTCCCCTAACAAAGCAATCCAGGCACACACACACACGATTAAAACCTTGATGTTTTTTTTCTTAATTATTAAGAAAACAACTATTTGGTTGCTAAACCACAATACAGTAAATATACAGGAAGCCTGCTCTTTAGGCACCTGCTTTCGTGTTTATTTGATCAGTTTAAAGTTAATGTGGAACAATGTGGTCCTTGCTGTGGAGTTTGGTAGTTAATTATACTACCAGTACTTTGGATTCACTGATTCATGTTGCCCAGATTGGGGGAAGTAGCAAACAGTATAAGTGTTGCCAAGCTTGTGAAGGATTTTGATTGGCTGTATCCATGAACTCTGGCGATGCTCCCAGTTAAGCCCATTCCCTGCTCCAATCTGTGTTCGAGTACAAACAGCTGCATTTGGTGCCTGATGTGGCTACACAGAGCCATTTATGTTATGGCCAATAGCAATTAAAGATAGAATGGTCCATCACAGCCACTTATCTTGACAAGGCAAAATTATTCTTCACAAACTGCTTCTCCAGAGCATACATAGGTCCTTATACCTAAGAAGCCCCAAGAGCACTTCAAACATAAATGAACTGACTGCATGGGAAAACGGTACTGGTTTAAATTTAAATTGTTTTTTTTAACTGATTAAGTTACATTGGTTGCAAACCTGCTAACAGTTCCCAAACCCAGGAGTCGTGGGGGTTTAACATCAAATTAAATTCACAATGCAAGTTATTCATGGGGCTAATCTTTTTTGGATGTGCGTGGTTGGGATGACTCCTTCAAGCTACACTCTGCTGTTTCTCAGTGTTAAAGACCCACAACAGTGGGCTGAGAGAGGACTATCCAAAGGATTGCCCCTCTCTCACACCTTCCCAACTATGCTTTTCTCCTATACATAGTAAGCCCTAGGCATTATGAAGATCAAGAGTGAAGACAGTGTGGCAGAAATCCAATCTGGAAGCTCATCACAGGCACACTTTGGATTGTGAGGATTATACCCAGAGACTTTCAGCCTCATCACGAGGCCAAAAAATGTAACTGAACAGACAATGTGACATCTCTTTTGTGTGGCTTTATTAGTCAGCTTCTGGATATTCTATATCAATCCAGAGCAGAGAGCTTCCTGAAGGCTGAATGGTACCACTGATGTGTTAACAACTACAGGAGTGTATAAATCGTGCTGTGGTCTACCACTGCCATGCTTATAATATTTGTTCCCAGAGAAACTGCAATGTGCCTGTATTTCAAAACCAATTGAAAGTGAATGTTGTGAGGTACTTTGGAGATTGCGAGACAAGGCACACACACGTGGTTAAGTAAATAAAGTAGGTGAGTTTATTGGAAGGTCCCGGTCCTGGCGCTGAGGGGGCTTATCAGATCAGCGCGACCGCAGAAGGAGTACCCGGTCTCTTCGGAGCCGTAGGCCGGGGAAAAGAGTAAGGAAAGCCCCAAAGATGGCCCACAGGAGTGGGCTTAAGTACACTCACACATTTGCATCTCATACATACTCATGTCTCATTTGCAAGCAACAAGCTGATTGGTTACACGCTGTCCTGCCTCAGTTTCTCTATTTGGTTTCCCACGCATTCATTCTCACACAGACAGGGTAAACACTCACACAGCTGGGAACAGTCTGGGAACTGTTCTCAAACACACAGATAACAGCAAGGTCAGTCTCATAGCATCACTATACACTCTCCTGGAGTTGACTCAGAAGCGTAACTACACATCCTAGAGATTGCCCGTCACAATGTCTTCCGGTCCTATCAGTGAACAATACAATGGGGCAAACAGATGTCTAAGGTCTCAGATCAGCAATCCATCCCTGTTCAGCAAAGCACTTTAAATTCATGTTTAACTTCAGGCACATGCTTAAGTTCCATTGAATTTGCTGACTAGGAATGAATTTAAGCATGTGTTTAATTTCTTTGCTAAACTGGAGTCCAAGTCCTGTATTATGACCTACTCCAACTATGTCTCAGTTTTGCCATGCTGTGTTATTGCCCACTTAAGGACAAGTGAAATGAGTTGAAATAAATTAAGGAGATTTTCAGTAATTCTTTTGTTTTCTATGATAAACACCATCAGCATTTGGAATTAAAGCATGCTACCGGCATCTAGTTTGCAAATATTTGTTTGCTAAAACTAACAAATGCAAAACAAACAAAATAAGCAAACATTTAAAATTAAGCAAATGAAAGCTATCCCCAAACACTGAGGATTCACCTTCATCACTGCAGTGGTCATTCAGATTGGTCCGGGTTCTTTGTGTCTTCTCCGAAATTGCAAGCAAAAATATTCTGCATGTGTCTATTCAAAGTGTAGGTATGTTCATAAAAGCAATATGGTAACATAACTTTTTGCTCAATACGTAGGTGCAATCAGGTTTTACTAGTGTTTGCACTATGGAGCCAGTAATTTTACAGAAAAAAGGATATTCTGCCCCATGCACCATCAGCAAAGATGTTGGCTCAGTTCTCAATGATGGATCTTCATTACCGGGTGTAAAGAGCAGAAAGATCATGGATTAATTTTTGAGATCTTAGTATGAGCTTTCAGTGATGCCAGATAGAAAATCATCTTTTGACTGGTTAAATGAGCATATCTGACACCGATGCCATCAAGAAAAGATAAAAAAGCACACAACTAAATCCCACAATACTATTCCAAGAGTCAATTTTCGGATGAACTGCATGTTCCACTTGCATCTTTCAAACTTTCCCCTCCAAGTCAGATATGGATTGAAGTCTCCCTGTCCCTACACCCTCTTAACTCCTGAATCAGTCTGAAAGAAAGCAAAGTCTGAGTGGTATGAAAACCAATCTTTTGTCTTTTGAGCCTTGAGGCTAAAGGAGAGGCATTGCTGTTTTCTTTTCTTTGGGGTTTTTAAGTGCGGGAGAAGGGAAGGGAGAGGTGAATTTATCAGAAGCTATTCATGCACAACTGTGATAGCTATCACTTGAGGCTGAAGAAAAATCAACATTTTAAAACAAATCTTCGGTCACTAGTTTAGGATAGCCCTGACGGGGGAGTTTTGCAAGAGACAAACTGTGATTGTAACCAGAGTGCAAGGATATGTACCCTGCATAGAACATTTGAGTCATCTGACCTGCAGATACTGTATCTAGAAGGTTGGAGAAGAACCTGCACAAATCAAGTATGAATAACTAGCCCCCAAAATCACAGGAATTGCTGGGATGGTCTGTCCAATTTAAAAAAACCTTTAACACAGTAGTTCTCAACCAGGAGTACAGGTACCCTCAGGAGTTCACAGGGATCTTCCAGGGGGTACATCAGGTCATGTAGGTATTTGCCTAGTTTTACAACAGAATACATAAAAAGCACTAGCAAAGTCAGTAGAACTAACGTTTCATACAGATGAACTGGGAAAATAAGCAATTTCTCAGTATTAGTGTGATGCAACACTTTTGTATTTATGTTTGATTTTGTAAGCAAGTCGTTTATATGTAAGGTGAAACTTGGGGTATGCAATACAAATCAGACTCCTGAAAGGGGTACAGTAGTCTGGAAAGGTTGAGAACCACTGCTTTAACTAATGAGAGCAGTCAGAATAAGCAAGAATTGATCCACAATGCTGAACCACTGAACAGATCCACTAGAGCTGCTGTGTTGTCCCCAGTTCCTCTGTTAGGAGTCAATTCCACAATGTAAAACTCCTGTTGACTTAAATGTGAGCTCTGTGCTTGGCAACAAGTGCCGAAACCCTTTGACTTGAGAACAATCCAGAATGGGATAGCATCTTATCTCCATTTAGGATGCTGAAGTGATTGTTCAAAAAGTGGCAAGTGGCTGTGAGAACCAGCCAAAGGAGTACAACTGAAGGAGCTTGAAAAAGAAAAAAACAAACAAACAAAAAACCCACACAAAAGAGCAAACTACAGTCAGGAAACCTACAAAGCAAATACATCTGCACATGGGCCAAAAAGACCTGAGAAATCTGCACACAGACTAGTCAGTGTGTCACAGCTGTCAGTATCTCTGCATGACATTCATAATTAACACCCTGCCTCCAGGGATTCTGACTTCCATATTATCTCCTGTAGCAGTCAGTGACCCTTCCTAAGCATGGTTGATTGGTGTTATTAGGAGATAACATCTGTGTGAAAACATATTGATGTGAGATGGGAGGAAGGGTACTTCCCTTCGGCATGTATGATAGGCAGAGGTGTACTGCTCCAATTTACAATATCATAAAGCGTAATTCAGAAGGTGCCACAGCATGTGGGCATCGTGAGGTACACTACAATGCAATTAAGAGGAAAAGCAACACATTTAGCCTTATAAAGTAGATTAAAATGGAAACCCGTGTCTTTCTTCTATTATTTCCATGTCAAAGACAGAAAGGCTTAGAGGAATTAGAAATATCGCCGTGTCATATCAGTAGGAGCCATATCTTGCCTGAGGGCTCATTTTTCCAGGCTGCCAGTTCATCAATTTTCACTGGAACACAAGGAAAACAAAAAACAAAACCCAACAAAGCAAACTCCCACCAGGAATGGCATTGTCCCCAGTCTTCTTTTTCACATAGGGGAGTTAAAGGTAAAAGCAGTCACTCAGCTCCCAAAACAGACACTAAACTAATGGACCTGATTGGTCGTTCCATGGAGTTTTCGCCAGGGGCATTCCACTGAGCTCAGTTTACACTAGTGAGAGAGGAGAATCAGACCCAAATATTTTACATGCATAAAGCACCTTCCATCACAATTTTTTCGCCACTTAAAGGACTTTACAAACTGCATGAAGCCCTAGTGAAGTGCAGCCCCATCTGGGTTGGCTATCAGCATAACTGCTGGAGGGAATGTTTTAAAAAGACTACATTTGAAAGACCCATACACAATACATGCCATGGTATTCAGTTAATTTGTCTTGGAAGGACTACAAGCTGAGTCACTCTTGCTGGGGGTTAAAAGCTGATATGTCAGGAGGCTGAAGGGCTGGATACCATTGTAACTCCACTGATTTCCCTGAAGTTAATCCTGGATTTACACTGTGTGTAAAGATCTGATCTGTGTGAGGTGTTTCACACCCGAAATTAGACCATAAGGCACTCCCAACCTCCCCCACCAAGAATGAAAAAGTTCTACTGAAGTTTCATTGTGATTTATATTTATATGGTACTGTACATTTCACAAGTGCTAAGACTGAGAACTTTGCAGTCATTTTACAAACAGTTGATTTCTCAGCAGCACTTAAGATTGTTCTCTGTGGTTTATTTATATACACATATGAAAAAAGATGCGTTGTTCCTTGTAGCTGACTGACTTGCCAAAGCATCACCTTCATTTATTTTAAAACAGCCTAGCAGAAGTCTCAGATGCCTCGTTACCAAAAATCAGCTCTATCTTTGTTCTGAACTATTATGTTGCTAATGGATCCACAAGCAGAAATGCCCACATGAACAGTGAAAAAATGTGGAGAGAAATATCTGTTCACTTTTTAGGGGGCTTCTGGACTTCAGAGGTTCAGCAATTATAAATGCAAACTGATGTTTTTCTTGAAATTTTCCCACTGGTTGAACTGCCATAAAAATCACATTTTCACCAGTGAGGGAAGTCAAACGTTGTGCCTCAATGTCTTCATAAATTTTCCCCTAGGAGCAACAAAAGGCAGTTTTGTATAGGTGAAAATCCTCAATCCTCACTTGGAACAAAGATGTGCAAAATAATCACTTTGTACCAGGCTAGAATTTCGACAGTTTTCACTATAGAAAAAAATGCCCCTCAGTGTGAAAGAACAAAATGTCATGACTGACCATACTTGTGAATTAACATGAAAAACAAGGGGAGGGGGGAATCTCATGTGACTGTCTGATGAAGCAAAACTGTATGGTTTTCCTCAGCTCTTTTCTGAAATCTTTGAGTATAAAAACCAAGTAGAAATCTTAACACAAGCTTCCATAGTCAAAACACTGTAACAGTGGTTCTCAAACTTATGTGGTTTGACCCTTCTCCCATAGCCTCTGAGTCTGACCCCCATTATACATTACAACACTTTAAAATATATTTAACACCATTATAAATGCTGGAGGCAAAGTGGGGCTCGTGATGGAGGCTGACAGCTCGTGACCCCCCCACCCCATATAACAACCTCATGACTCCCTGAGGGGTCCCGACTCCCAGTTTGAGAACCCCTGCCAGTGTAAGCCTATAAAGTCACTTATGGTTTGGGTCTTGTAATTTGAAAATCCTGGTGCAGATTCTTAGTTGAGGCTCTCAGGAAGCCCAACCTGTGGAGGGGAAGCCATACCTATCTCCCTTATACTAAGGGCCATATTTTGGCCCAGACCGCATGGCTATGCAGGAGAGTAATGGGTCTAAGGTAGCCCCAAATGCCTCTGTTCAGGCCACACATACTGTGAATAGAAGACATGGAGAAATGTAGCCTTTGACATACCATTAAATTCTCCCTGCCCAGTGGCTACAAGTGGGTGGGGAAAGAGTGGAGCAAAGGCACTGGTTAGCAAAACTGCTGGTGCTCGGGGGATATGCATGCTATGCTCGGCGTAGACTCAGCACAGCGTTCTTCCCCATTTCAGCAAGGGAGAAGGCAGACTTGAACTCTTAGAGGCATAACCAGTCTTCTGGTCTGGCTCCACGGGCAGCTGAACAATGTTCTGCCCCTTGCTCATGGCAAAGCCACACATTAAAACTTAGTCATTGGATAAGCCCATTCCATTTTGTTGTCCTTGGGCCCTCTTTTAACCTGACTGCTCACCTGTGATTATTTCTCTCATTTATGTGTTACTTAAATGAAAACAACTTTGGCTTCTGAACCGAAGGAAACTGCAGTTACACAAAGTATCATAACTCACTGCCATTTTTGCTGTTTGGTCACTGCTAGAGAAATCTTGCTTTCATCACTTGAATTCCTGCTAGAAGAAAGATGATTTTGATTTACAGCTCAAATCTACCAAGTTTTACTTACATTGTCCCATTCATTTTAGTGCGAATTCTTGTATATTAAGGTACAGGAGCAGGGGGTGGCAGAATCAATACAGTGGTCATTTATGGCACTTATGTATAGTCAGAGAAACTCTGGGCTATTCCCCAAAATGAACAAATTGCTTAAGAAACATCACAACATATTGCATTACACACAACAAACCACTGCTGCCACATGTTGGGAATCATGTCTGACAAAACATAGGCAAAGGCAACCCAACGCATCTTGCATCATGTCATAAAGGCTGCCAGCTTTGGGCCTTGGTGGACTACCAAAGGAAGCAAGTTCCAAAAGCTGGAGTCCTCTGCTGAGAAAGCCCCTTTACTGATCCTGGAGAGTTCATTCCCAGGAGCTGTGAGCAAGAACATCCTCCAGCTGATTTTTAACTAGGATAAAAGAGAAGAACCTCCAATACACAACAACAACAACACGGAAGAAAAGGGGTTCTCCTTGAATACAGGGATGGAAGATCCCACCAAATGATTGGACATCTTATATATACATACAGATATCAATAATATCCAGAGATGTCATCATAAAGAATCTGTGGAAGGGATATTAAACCCTGTGTTTCAGGGCTTTAGCCATTAACCATTAAAGATCAGGATGAGACAGTTAAGATGGGTGTGGGAGGCAGAATACTCCATATTTTTCTATTGCAGAGTTCTTCAATCTCTCTCTGAAACACCTGGTTCTGGACAGTGTCAGACAGAGGATACAGGATCTCATTCTGATCCAGTATGGCAATTCCTATGGTGCCATGTCCACACCAAAACCCAATTGTGTTTCCTAGAAGTTGGTAGATGCCCTTCATTTTGAACAAGTGTTTTAGATGTCATGACGACACATCCAGGATCACCTTAACATCGTATGCCTTTGGGTTTCCCTTTTGAGAAATAGGAAAAACGAAGGCTATTCTTGTAAGACAACATGGGAGATTGGAAGAGGAGGGAGCAGACATTCCACAAATATATATGCTTTCTGCCAGACACTGCCTGACGATTTATTGCTCATAATAGAACTACAAAGAGCTAGGGGGAATCTAGGTTCCCCTTCATCAGCAAATGTTACCCCAATTTTGGGACCACTAATGGCAGTTATACGTGCCTGAGGAGAGACTAGCTCCCTCAGATCTGTCACAAAGGAAATCCTGAAAAACGATAAGCAAATAGTAGAAATGAGTGAAGCGATGATTCTATATTGTGACCTCTGCAGGCAGACTGCTGTGTTCATGCAGAACCTCAATGATTATAATAGGGCTCCCAGGAAGCCCAGCAGTCCATCTGAGCACAAGCAAATACAGGATCAGGGCCTAATTAAGGATTTGCATCCACATCCTTGTAATTCTGGCAGTGGTCTGGACTTGGAAGAGAAATGAAACGTGTTAAGGAAAAAAAATGACAGTTTTAAATCCCTACAATTTAAAACTTAGCTTTTTATGTACCTAATATCAAAGCATTTTTCACTTCTATTTAATCAAAATTGATCTCTATGAAAGCTCCAGTAATTTATGTTGGAGATTATTGAAATTAGTATTTTATTAAAATCTGGTTTTATTAATAAAACAAATTGCAGCTATGGCCTCATACCAAGGTGTCACTAGAGACTACAGACTAGAAACTGGAAGTTAATCATAACAGTTATCCTGCCAGACCCTTTGACAGCATCCATTTTCACTGGTGTAATCAGGAACAACTTCACTGAAGTCAACAGTTACATCCATGTGTCAACATTCATAGCACATGTGAAATAGGAAAAGGTGATGGGACTATCCAGTCCTTGATATTTTAAATACTAGAGAGAGAGACCAATACAATCACACTCACCAGCCTGATTAGTTGTGATGCTGACTGCGGCAAATTGCCTTGAGAATGTACTCAAGTCGGATACCCCATTGACTGCATCAATCTCAAACGTGTAGTTGGTGTGTGCCAGGAGGTCTACTACAGTCACCGTGGTGTTGGTGAGTCCAATTTGACGGGGTAAGAAGCGCACGTTGGTGCTACACGGTTCACACAACTTGATGTTCCCCCCACACTTTTTGCAAATAATGTTGAAGGTGATATCTTTCCGGCCTCCTGCGTCAAGGGGCCAGCTCCAGTCTAGGATAACTGATGTTTCATTGATATTAGAGATAACGTTTCTTGGTGCAGATGGAGGTCCTACAAAGGTAAACCAATAGGGAGATTAATGGGATATTTTATCTGGTGCTTCTCCACAAGAGTAACATGACACACAAATATGGGACCGACCACAGCAAATAACCATATTGCATTTTTTCTTCACCTGATGGCCTTCTTGAGATGATTCACTGGATTATATAGACACACACAATTGAGGATTGTTAACTATCTTCAAGACATGACTCAAGTTGGAAGATGCTTTTGCAGAAACAGAGAAAACAATTTACTGCTAACTACAAAAGCCATTCTGAAAACACTGGTATTAGTTTTAAACATCTCAGCCCCTTTTTCCTATTAAATCTGACAGATAACAGCAGAGAGGAATTGAAAACAGAGATATATAAATCCATTCCTATAAGCTCTGATAGCCTGTCTAGTATAAAACAGGACCCGAAACGAGAGATGAGGGGGTTTTGTCTGGAAATTGAATTTATTCTGTATTTGAGAAACAAGGTGCTGAGACAGATTTGGAGAAGAAACCTTTGTACACAGCCAAGGAACTTAAGTGGGAGCAAAGGACAAAAGACAATCACAGCCCCAAGCCATCATGATACTACTCACTGGTGCAAGCCATGGATGGAGAGTCTCTCTCAGATCGAAAGTAATTCTTCTCACACCCGCAGTTCACAGAACCATCTTCATAGGTAGAACTGTGAGGTGGGCATTTGGCACACTTCACATTACCAGCAAAGGCCTTGTAGAACCCAGGTCGGCACGCTGCAAAACAATGACATAATATAAATCTCATGGGTGCCTGGCTCACTGTAACACTCTACCTTTATCATCATTTTGGTATCTATTCATCAACACATACAAAAATGCGATATATATATCATCTATAAAATATGTACTTACAATGAAGGAGCTTATGGCAATGCCCCTCTTGCTACATACCATAGGAGTTCTTTATGAAAAAACTTAGCTTTGTCTCTCATTTTGTGTTTCTCACATAACACTGTAATCCACAACAGGAGGAAGCAGTTTCTACTTTTCATTAGCAAAGCTTTACTCCCCTCCTCCACATTCTGGCCCTGTTGTGCAAAGAGGCTAACCCTCACTCTCTTTCCAATGTTTGCTTATGGAAGAAGCAGCACAACTATGTTTGTTATATTGAGCATGACTAAGCAGGCCAAAACCAGAAAATAATGTGCATGGTGACAGAACATTTTCATTTCTGAAAGACTAAGCCAGACTCAATGAACTGGCTCGGGTATCGAGTGAAGATCAGGAACTCTCACCAAGTGTACAACAAGGACTTTTGCATTAAAATACAGTCCTCTAGGAGTGGTGCCAGAGCCTGTATGAACTGCATCTGATAAACTCTAGGTGTTGTTTCATTAACATTCACACACTCCCACGATTTCCCTCTTGTTGCATTTGAGATTAATGCAGTGCCATACTCACCTCAGAAGAAAAAGGGCCTTTAAAAAAATACATAGAGTCACAGAGATGTGAATTAAGTAACCAAGAACATTTTACAAAATCCCCAACCAACAAAATAATGCTGCTGATTTCTCTTTGTCAACATGACCTCGCTATTATCCCAGAATAAAAACCCACAGATAAGCACCAAACTCTCCTGTTCACCTGTGACAGAAACATGGACATCTCTATCTAAGAAATGCACGTCTCCAAATGAGGTTTAGCAAATACTGCTGTCTTGCTGAAATTCTGCCATTCTACACAGACATACACCCATTAAACAGTGGTACGCAATAATAGCAGCACTAACAGATAACATAGCAAAGTTAATGTCTTAGAACATGATAGCTTTGCCTTTTTTTTCTTCCCCATAATGGTCTACATTAATACTGTCCAATGCATAGACTTAATAGGAAACTCCCCTATATCTTCTAAATGGCATATGTGACCCAAAAAAGAGATATTCAAAAGCATTCTTTTTGACACAAAGAGGACACTATTTCTTTCCTGGGCCAGAGCACCATCCTGTCTCTTGGGGGGGGAGGGGTGTCCATAGCTGGGTTTGGGCTCCTTTGCTATGTCCAGTTATCACCCTGGGGTCATCCCGGTTCAAGTCTCAGACCCTTAGTCTTTGCAGTGGGCCCCACCCTTGTCAAAGTTCAAAGTCAACAGAGAACAAGCTCATCCTGGGGTCAACAAAAGCAAAAGTATCAGTGGCACCAGAACACATGGCTAGCAGCTTTACTGGAGTCCTTCCGCCAGGAAGCCATGTCAGTCTCTCCCTGTCAGGCTTGCTGGACTCCTTGCAGAGCTGGAGCAACTCTGGAGATTCCTCCTGCTGCTTCTGGATCCATTGCAGCAATTCCCATCTCAGGACTTTCTCCTTGCTGACTACAGCTTCCTCCTTCTAAAGCCTTCCTCCCTACCATGCATGATTGGAAGGTCTAGAGTCACCTTAGCACACAGAGTCTCCCTAGCTCCTTCCCTGTCAGTGCAGGGCTTATGCTCCTATACAGTCGGGACATCTGGTTACCCTACCTGTCACACGAAGGTTGGCTAGAGGTGACCCTAAATCCATCTCTGATTTACATGCTTATCTGAAATCTGAATATGAGTTCATCAGCTCTAATATCCTGCTAAACTGGCAATCTTCATATAAAGATAGTACAGTGTATGAGGGACAACCCTATCTGATCTTTTGGGCTAACCCAGTAGCTGCCCAAATATACACAAAAGAAATGAACACCAAGGAAAAGTGCACCAAGTGCACACCTTAAAAGTGCTACTTAGGGTAATTACTTCAAACTATGAACTTGCACTACTTTTGTCATGGATGTACATACCGTGCATGCCCATCAAAAACACTTTCTTAAAATGTAACTCTAGTTATCTAGTTCAACTGGTTTCACATAAAATCATTTACTTGGATTGGACAACAATATATAAATAAAATTATATATTATCCTAAGATGAAGCTGCAAGGTCTTCCCTTGCAGTGATACAAGGGTTAATAACCTAAAACAGAAGTCATGATGTCATCCCTTCCATAAGACATAATGACAATTGCTTTTTAAAATTATTTTATTTACAACACTGGTATCATCATCAATGTAATTACAAGCAACTGCTAGGGATAGAATCTACAATAGGAATTTTTTTATTATGGGCATTTTCAAAGCACCCACCACCATACTGCTTAAACCATTGTTCATTTGTCATTGGTACATGAATTTGTGGGAGATATCAGTATATTTTTCAGTTGGAATGGAGAGGGATGGAGGAGAACGAGGAGTAGAGCTGCTTTGTCACAATGCTTCTCCCTTTTGACCCCTCAGGGGAAGGCCCGTAGACCTCATTTAAGAAAAGAAGAGGAAAAAAAGAAGCAGGATAATGCAGGAAGCATCTTAATAAACCTAGACTAGGTTTATTTCTTTTCTCTAGGGGAAGGAACCTCATTGTCTTTGTGCTTTCTGTGGTGCTCTGCTATCATACTATGAAGACAGCAGTCAGAAGGGAAATGAGCTGGTTAGAACCCTGCTGTCCCAGAATGCCCTAGTGGGAGGATTCTGATTTGTTTCTTCCCCTTAGGCTGTCTTGCATTTTCTGTCCTTGTCTGTCAGACCAGTTTCAGATAATTCAGTGCTCTACAACCCGAAGGAGAAGAAATGCAATTATACTAAAAATTAAAACCTGGAAAGAGGGTGGATCTAAGGCGGATCATACCACTTTTGTATTATTTTTTTTTGGTCAGTTATTTTTGACATACAAGAGAGAAAGCAAAATCCCTCATTATAAGAGAGATTACTTTTCTAGTGTAAGTAGGATTGGATTTGGTTGAGGGAGCAGAGTTTGGCTCTTTGGGATGAACAGCACTATATGGTTTCGGGCAGGTAGGAAATAAACACAATGGCACATGCATTGTCACAATACAGGATTTTGTAGTTTCAAACGGGACCCAGCTGTGAGCAGCCTTTGCATTCATTTAAAATATCCTTCTACAGTTAATGTTTGCTCCTCATTGCCTCTCTCTCCACTTCCACCTTAAATTAGAGGTACGAAGTACGTTATCCTTTCCCCTGAAAAAAATTGGATATTGGCCAACCCCAATGCAGTTTTTAATCTTTCAGGATTGGGACAGTGTCCTGAGTTAAATGGATGCTGTGCCTGAGAAAATGGTGTGTTTCTTACCATTGGGGAAAGGAACTGGGTCAGGGCATAGATGTAGCCAGTTCCTGGTTCCATGTATAAACCACACACCTTCTGAGTGTGATGATCTGTCCCATGGAACCAAGACCACTTAGAGAGGGAGAGAGAATTAAATGAGTCTGCCCTACAGTCCTAGCTAACAGGCAGATGGCATTTAGCTCATGCAGTAGAGGCTCATGCACTAAGCCTCAGAGTCCAGGTTTGATCCCACCTGCCAACAATTGGGGTCTGTCAGTGTTACACATGCACTTCATCTACTTTCTCAGCTGGCTCTCCTCTCTTTCCCAGCAAGTCCTGCTTCCTTGCTTGTAGAGGGAGGTGCATAATGAGGTCTGCCTTGTTTGGATCCCAGAAGGACTCCATCACCGTTAGCCCATAATGGAAGATTCCTCTGAAGCACACTATACCTGCAGCCCACCTCAGCCCCACTGCAGGACTGTAATAGCAAGGAAGGAAATGTGCCTTCCCTCCACAGTAACATTAATTTTCCCAAGCTTTAGAGGTAATAATAACTATACCATATCTACTTGGAAGCTCTGAAGCAGAAACCAATGCAAGAGGAAGTAAATGCATTGGGTTAGGGAGCAAAAGATCTGAACACATTGCAACTGAATAAAGGAAGTTTTGTAAATGATTAAGTGTGTGATAACTATACACTGAGATCATCAGAAGGAACCAGAGGATTAGGTGGCCAATGGCAGCTGAGCATCTAACTCCCTTAGGTCCCTTTGACAATACACTAAAATGTTATTTAAAAAATCCTCAAATGAGACTCTGATCTCTTTTATCTCCGTGTAAAACCACCGACTTTACTCCTCACATACTCCCATCTAACCAAGAGTATTTTCAGGACTAAAGTCCTGTCATATTACTAGATATCAATTGAGTTCCTTAAGCCATTATTGTTGGGTCTGACAGAGAATGGGGAAAGTTAACTGAAAGTTAGTGAAAGTAAAACAGATGTATTTAGCAATCCATGATAATTACTGCCAAAAAAATGAGACAGTCTTCATCTGCAAAGTGAATATTGCCTCAGTTTGACTAATGTGTTTGACTTTCAGAGGAAAACAGGGTCCTAATTAAGGGTTAAATGGATCATTTCAATCTGAATTAATTTTAAATTAAAAAATAAAGCTGTTGGTAAATAAGGGCCTTTTAGTATTCAGCCCTTCAGCCTCTTATACACAGAGCAATATGACCAATTCCCAGCCATAAACACGAGCTAATGACCTGAACCAGCCCTGACTAAACAGATGATTTCCAGGCCCTGCTATTCCAGGCCTGGCAGGGCCCATTTGCCTGTACAAGGTCAAAGCAACTGTTTATAGGCAAAATGAGCTGCACTCCACAATCCTATAGGAACTCCATTCTTTGCACTCTGAATAGAGGTAAAATGCTTTGAGGCAAGGCTGAAGCATTTCAATGCATTGGAAGTGGATATATGCAGTCATTAAACACCACATGCAATGGGCAGCATTTATAAAGTGTTCAAGTGTTTCCTTTATTTGTTCCTCTACTGCTCAATAAAAAAGCCTGCGGGCAAAATGCCACTCTGGTGTTAAAACACAATGTTTAGAAAATAAGGGGATTCAGTCATAAACTGGTATGGCTCAGATACCTTAACAACATTCCCCTCCACCTGCCCCCCTACCCCTGCTCCCCTATGTGCTTTAACAAGACAGGTGTCAGTCGCCCTGGAATACATTTCAATCTCTTTCCTCTACAAAGAGAATGCTAATGCCCCCACCCCCAGGGCAGATTGTGTTATGGAAGCCATTCAAACCATTCCAGCTTTCATCTGCAGAAACCAGCAGCAGTGGAGGTTCTTGCTCCAGATCTGCAGTTTACTGTGGAGCGAATGGTACAGGACATTTCACCTTAACTCAGCAGTAAATCTTAAACCTTTGGAATGTTCTTCTGATTCTTTGAAAATCATCTGTGCAGCCATCTTACACAATCTTTATATTAATCTTACAATCTATAGATGACAAAACACTTGTGACGGCACCACGTTTGCCATCGGTAAGGAAATCACACAAAAAATGAGATGCAACACAGTTCTCAGCATATGATAATGAATGGCACAAGACACCAGTATGTGATTAATCTCATGATATGCCCATGTAAATTGTATTTGAATTACATTAGGCATGTCCTCTCCCTTCTCTGTTATTTCTGTCTTTCGATAAAGAAAGGATTAAATCAGATATCAAGTATAAGATTATCTCAGTGATGTGCATTTCACACTGGGGATGTCACGCAATTGCCATTCGCTTGGGAAATACAGAGGCAAAATATTAAAACAATGCAAAGGCTCTGGCTCGAACAAAGAGCAGGAAATTCAAAGTGAAGGTACAGATCCTGACCTTGGTCATCCTGCTATGCTATGCTATGTGCTCTCTCTCTCTCTCTCTCTCTCACACACCCACACACACACCCACACACCCTCAGTAACCTCTTCATTACCTAGGCATAACAAACACTAAGTAAATTTCAAGATAATTGTAGAATACCAGTTTTTATTCTATCCTTACTCTCATTTAATTCAATGGGCACTTTCTGAACTAAAGACTGAGCAAGGGAGTAAGTCACTAAATCAAGGACCCTTCATAGATACATGGTGACGAACACACAGAGCTGTATATCATCAGTCTACTGAATATGTCCCAGCCCACTGGTCTCCCCCGGTAACCACATATATACGTTGAGCAAGAAAGAGCAACAATATAGACCCCAGTGGTAGCCCATAGTAAAGAACACTCAGGGAAGGGGATGGCGGCCTATAACTACACTTCACAGAGTGCCAAGTGGGCGGTGTGATGGGAGCACCCCCAGCCCCAGTGTACCAGGCAGGCTGCACGACCAGAGTGCCCCCAGCCCCAGCCCCAGAGGTAGCCTGAGTGCACCCTACCCCAGCATTGGGCGGAGTGCGCCCCCAGTCCCAGCGCCAGGCTAATGGCATGGCTTAGCCCCAGAGCCCCCACATTTGGGAGCAGTGGCCCCAGGTTGCCTGTCCCAGCCTCTCCACCATAGAAGAGTAGGAAGGGAACTAGAAGCAGGCAGGTGGGGATCTCGGGTCAGAACATGGGAGGGGCCACACCAGGCGGTTTGGAGAGGGACAGCTTTCCCTGGCCTATGCTACCCGCCGCCCATATGACAGATCTGAAAGAATCACTACAGATATTTATGTTTGTCCATTGCTAAGAAGAAATAATCAACTAACACTGCCCATGTACATTTCTGTCCCTTACCCAGACCTCTGATCTTATTGACAGGTCAGGAAACCGAAGGGCACAGGAAATTATCAAAGTTACTCTGTTAATAATCTTCCCCCAAAATGGGAGACTGGCTACTACCGGATAGTTAGCCAGCCACAGCGTCAGTATCTAGAGTTTGTTTCTGGACACGGGCCTCACAATGGCTTCTTTAAAAGCCACTGGCACCCTCCTCCTACTTGCCCATTAAGGAAGCTTTCATATCTCAATCGACAATGGACCTATTACTTCATTGCCGGCTTTCAACAGCCAGAAAGGTCAAGAGTCCAGCTCACAAGTTATAGCACAAAGCTGTTCCAGCACCTCCATAACTTCAGAGGGACACAGAGAAACACAAGCAGATTGTTCTGTTTCCCCAGAATTAGATGGCTCAACCTGAATCCAATCAGTTTTGCCTGCAAAGTAAAGAAAAAATTCTCCAGAGAGAAAATCTCAAACCCAGCACAGGCAGCAACATAGTCAACCTTAATTTTTTTTAAAAAAAAATCTGTATGCTTCAATGACTAACACCAGATCTGGAGCGTGCCCAGCCTTTTGCGTGGAGTTAAAGTGAATATTCCATTGGCTGTAGTGACAGCCAAGGAACTTAAAGATATAGAGAAATCATCAGCTGCTGTACTGGAAAGTGAAACCACAAAACACGTTTTGCCTAGGTGACGCCAATTCCCCTGTAGTGAGGAATCTGATTGGCTCAAAGAGTATCCCTGCAGTGAAGCAATGACCTATGCATCAATATTAATCCTATTCGCTTTCCTTGAACCTTGAAACCATACTATATCTGGCTGAACTGAGGTTGAGAGAGAAAGTTCCGAGTTCACTTCCCACCCCATGCAAGGGGAGGTAGAGCACGGTCCTTACAGCATTGTGTAAATACACATTTTAGCACCTTTCAAAATATTAGATCTTGTTTCCTAATTATTTCCCTTTTTTATTTAATTTTCAATTTCATAATGCATTTTTTTCAACGTGTGGTGCAAATAGATTGTAGAATTTCAGTTTATAACAAAGCAGGCTGGTCCTATTGGCTTTCTATAGACGCATCTCTTTAGTATCTTTTTTCTTTTTTCAGGAAATACGAATCTGGGGATGCTTCTTATTTTTATTTTTTAGGGGAGGTTAAAGGTGGGTCCAATCCTGCATTCCTTGTGTATCCAAACCCCTAGTGATTTAGGCCCTGTCTATAATATGGGGGCGACAGTGGCATAGCTATGGCCCTGTACATGTGCTGCTGTAATCCCATTGTGTAGACACAGCCTTCAGCAATGGAAGGGGTTCTTCTGTTACAATGCTCACCCCTGAGCACCATAGCTATGGCGACCTATGTTTCAAGTATAGATCAGGCCTCAGCGTAGTAATGCAAGAGGAGGCACTTCATGATGTCAAAACCAATTTTCTTCAAATTCTGTTACCAATCAAAAATGTTTTTTGGTCAGGAGCTTGGTAAGGCAACTTTCCAACCACAGCACATTTTAATGGATGAGCCGGTTATACAGAAGTCAGGGAATTTACAGAGGGAATGATGACAGAATCTTAGTTGCTGAAGGGTGAACTTCATCACTATCGATAGTGCAAGGATTCAGTGCTGTGTGACATTGCAATGCCTCTAGAAAAATAACCTTTAGAATGAGCACTTTTCATATTCTGTTAGTGCAGAAAACATATTCCATAGCATTTAATCTTACCCATGAGTAAACTTCTGCCATTTACTTCCCACTTCATATTTTACAGTGATCTGTGACCTTAACATATTTTAATCAGATGCCTTTTAAATTGGCTTTACTCCCAGGTCAAGTTATTCAACAGAAATAATTCCTACCCTTTGTTTAATAACTGTTACTGGCAGACATATTAATTATATGTACATAAGAGATTGCTTTATCCTGAGGGAATAACACTGTACTTTTCAACTGTAGTCTGTAATAGCTTCCCATTATCCTTTGCAGACTTCTATATCTTTTTTTTTTATGAAGTACATTATAACAATAATTTCTAGTAGCAATGTAGTTACAAGGCACACTGTCAAGATGGTAGGTTTAAAACTTAGCCCGACTGGAAAAAGTGATTCTGTTTGCGAGCACACATATAAATGCCTCACAGTGTAAGACCGGTTACATTTCAACCCACTTGCAGCCACTGTTTTCAAAAATAGGCATGGGCAGCAACTAATGGCATCATGGACTAGAACCCCTCCCAAGTTAGGGTGACCAGATGTTCCGATTTTATACGGACAGTCCTGATTTTGGGATCTTTTTCTTCTACAGGCTCCTATTACCCCCCCCCCCAATCTTCTGTCCCGATTTTTCACCTTTTCTATCTAGTCACCCTATCCCAAGTACAAATCTGCCTGAAACCCAGGCCATATACACAGCCCAGCTAGCCTCTGCTCTCTGCTGCTCTTGCAATCCTGGTTACGCTACCATTTTTAAACACACTCAATGAGAGCTGGTGAGAGTATGTCTGTGTGAGCTGGGTAATCAAACCCCTACCTCCTAGTGCGGATAACCCTACAATTCCCAGAAGGCAAACTAATTATGTGATTTTAACATCTTCACAGAGTATATGCACCATAAGGACTCCAAATGAGTGAGATAAGAAGGTGTTGCTGTGAATCAGCCTTTCTGCAGCCTCCCATGTGTATGGCAGAGCTTTTAGAGCAGGTCTTGCCCAGGAGTCACTATTAACCTCATTGGTGTGAGGACACTCTACTGAGAGTGAACACAGGAAATGTAGCTCAAGCTCATGGAATATGTAGGCTGTTCAGTAAAACATTCTCTCAGCTATTTTCTCTCTCTGAGAAGAGAAGTCAAAATGGCACGTGCCGATCCTCCTGGGATAGATTTAGCCAGTCAGTGAAAAAACACATTTCATCATGTGACTAACATGATCTATCAAGAGCAGCTTAAAAGAGTCATGCAAAAATTTGACACCAAACATTCACTATAGTTTACTGGAAAACTTTTTTTATAGTTTACACTTTTTTTTTAAACACTGAAGAACACTGAATTTTTAGAAAATAGCCCTGTTTCCACAAAAGTGAAAAACAAGGCGGGTGAGGTAATATATTTTATTGGCTCAACTTCTGTTGGTGGAAGAGACAAGCTTTTGAAGAAGTTGGTCCAATAAAATATATTGCCTTGCCCACCTTGTTTTCTAGCAGAAGCAGGGCAATTTTATAAAAATTCACCTCGTCTTTCCTGGGACTAACACAGCACACTAAAAAAGGAGACATTTTGACAGAATATTAATATTTCACCTCACACAGGGTCTCACTATGAACTATGTGTAATGATGAAAATCTGATGGTCCCTAATAATTATCAGTGACCAAAATTGGTGAACTTGGGATTTCTGATAAAAAGGTATTCTGATTCAGGGGGTTTGGATGGCTCAGGGAATTAAAGACAGTTCAATTACCCATGTCGTCTAACCATGCAGATCCAGGCCAGATCAATAGTGATTATTAACAACTATATTGTTCACATCATGGGAACACAGAAATTGTCAGACTGGATCAACCTAAGGTTCATCCTGTCCAGTATCCTTTCTTTGATAATGGCCAACATCAGATGCTTCAGAGGAAGGAGGAAGAACCAAGCAGTAGCAGATGTGGGATATTCTGCCCTCATATTAGGTCTCATCCTTATTTCCAATAGTTAGAGACTGGCTTACACCCTAGAGCATATGGCTTAATACCCTTTCCAAAAATATCATCACTATACATGTTTAATCCTTTTTTAATCTTGCTAAGTTCTTGGTCTGAACGACTCCCTATGGCAATGAGCTCCATGGTTTAAATAATACACATAAAACAAAAAAAGTATTTCCTTTCATCTGTTTAGATTTTCCCACCTTTTAATTTTATTCACTATTCCCTTGTTCTTGCTACAAGCTGGGGAAAATAGATGCCCCCTATCTCCCTTCTCTAGGCCATTCGTTATTTTATATATTTTTACCATGTCTCCTCTTATTGCCCTTAGTACTGCATGTGTTCCATGTGAGGCTGCGCCACTGATTTATATAAAGGCACAATATGTTCTCTATTACACTCCATTCCATTCCATGCCTTGTGTATTCTAATGTCTTGTTTGTATTTTGATCACAGTTGCATGCTAAGCAGATGTCTTTGCTGAGCTGTCCACAATGACACCTGGGTCCCTTTCTAATTTAACCGTGTCAGGTCAGGAATGTTGGAAGGTGTATGAGTAGTTTAACTTTTCCTTCCAATACACATTACTTGGCATTTCTTGACACAGCCTCAGTCCAAAGCTTTCCAATTACGACTAATTGGAGGAAGGTGACCATTACTGTCCCCATTTTGAGATGGAGAAATTGAGACAGAATGGATAGGTGAGTTGCACAAGGTAACACTGATAGGACCAGAAACCAAAACTTCTGAATCCCGGTCCTGCACTTTATCAAAAAGCTGTTTGGTGAGCAGGCTGGAGTTGAGGGGATCTCAGTCTTGTTCCCAGCTGACATGGGAGCCTACTACAATTAGCATGAATTAGTATTTTTATTTGTAGCCTCAGCAGAACTGTCAAGTTAAGTAGAAAGGAAATTTAACAAATGTCTTGCACCTTTGAGATATTCTTAGATCAGGTTTGAGGCGCGTTGACTGAGCAGCGTTGCTTCTGCCCATGCTGAATCTGTTCTTTTCATATGAATAGAGGGGTTCAGTTTCTTGGGGATACAAATCTGGTACCTAGAATTCCAAATGACATTTTATTCTGCCTTCCTGCTACTTAATGTCTACCAGCCTTCATCTCTCTCAAGACTATTGCCCACCTCCATTGCTCAATATATTGTATCAGACTAAATAGATAATTCAGATTGAAATAAAGATTAAAATGTCCTCACCATTCTAACTAATCTTTAAAACAAAAACACATACATGCAAGAATCAGAGAGGTAGCCGTGTTAGTCTGGAATTGCAGAAGTGAGTCCCTGGTATCTTAAAGACTAAAAGTCTTTAAGGTACCACAGGACTCTGTCATGCATTCAAGAGTAAATAGATATCTATGTTTTCCTGTGTGCCCAAGGATTTGGAATGGGTACACAGAGATATTTCAGTCATTACTTTTGAGAATAAGTTTCCTCTTAAGCAAAGATGTTGACTTCACAGTTCATCTCTCTTCTCCCAAGTCCTTATTTAATAGGCTGAATTTTCATTCTCCTACTGGAACTAAAACTTGAAAATTAAACACCTTGGGCCCCTAGGGACAACTCTAGGCTGACAGACTTCTAACCACAGCTGAAATGAAAAGCCCAAGGTCACTGAAAAGCTACCATGCCACACAAGCATAATATTCAAGCATTGTTGGTTATATTTTAGCCTTTATTTGGACTTCCCTGGATTTTGTGGTTTGAAGACAGAATCTTGTAATTTCTTAACTTGGTTTTTTGTGTGCATGAAAAATTCTCAAGCATTCCAAAGTACATAGATTACAGACATTTATGTTTGTGTGCTGTAGCCCATAAAATAAATGCTAAAGCTAGCTCAATCAGTAATGAAAGCAATCTACAGGCCTGTATCCTGTAAGACATTGGCTTTGGCATTTAGCATAAGTTTTGAGACCTATGGACTTTGGCACAGATAAATGGCCCAACATGACCCCTAAGTTTTGAGGAGTGTGTTTAAGGGGAAAGTTTGTACATAACACCAGGCAACCACAGGAATATAAACTAACACCAACTTTTGGATATTTTAGGATAGGAACATCTGCAGATGCCTGACCACAAAAATGCCCTGGCAATGAATTGACTTATACGATAATAAGTTGAGATCATTAATATACTAAGCTGCAGGAGAAAGGCACCCCAACATTAGTAGGGTGAGGAGGAAAATCCCAACACTGAATATGCATTAGGCTTAGTGGCATTAGCATAACATATTATAAAGGTTTTATCCCAGCCTGTGTGCAGGAGGAGGGGAAGATGCAGTACTCAGAAGGTGCCAGGATATTGCCCACCAGTGATGGTGATAAGGAAGATACTGGCTAACATTTTAGGTTGGTCTGTGAGGGATGGTCTGAGTATATGGATGTTCAGATGTACATTTTGTACTAGCAAAAATACCCGGCATTGCTCAGGGTATTTGTAATTGGAAATTGGGATGTAAAAAGACTACAGTGTTTTTTATTAATACAAATTTTGTTCAGAAGTCTCATTTTGTCTAATTAATTTCATTCTCTTGCATTTAGATGTGGGGGTGGAGGGGGGAGAGAGCTGAGCGAGTGGGGGGGCATTGGAGGGGGGGAGCGGGGAGAGATCAGAGCGAGTGGGGGGGCTGTTGGAGTGGGGGGAGGGGTGAGAGAGCAGAGCGAGTGGGGGGCCCTTGGAGGGGGGAGAGAGCAGAGCGAGTGCAGGGGCCGTTGGAGGGAGGGAGGGGGCAGAGAGCTGAGCGAGTGCGGGGTCCATTGGAGGGGGGTATTATTACATCATAACTATGTCACAGAGAACAGCAGGTGTTAACCTGCTGCCCAGCTGATGTTAATGGGCTTTAAAGAATTTCACCCCTAGGGGGGTAAGAGGTGAGATTTGAAATTTTTTTGATTCTTACCCTGATTAGGACCCTAAAGCCTATAACTGTACCAAATTTCAAGTCTCTAGCTCAAATGGTGTGGAAGGAGTAAGGGAACATACATACACGCATACACACACACATACACCATTTGATATAGATAGATCATCTCAATCACCATGCTGGGTTACAGTGTTTGTGACTTTGCTAACTGAAATAATAAAACTATTGCAAGTACAGAAAGGTTCCTAAAGTGTGATTGTTGCAAGTGTGCACATCATGGTTCCCAGCTGAACAGTAATTTTAATAATTCTGGGCTTGATCTTGGGACAAGAATCTATCAAACCTCAGAGTGATAACTGGGAATTCTTAACTAATCAATACACAATCCATTGACCAGGCAACACTATTCAGCAAAGAACAAGGGTGCCAAAAAATAGTTCGAACTCTTCACTTACGAGTTTATAAGCTTGTGGCAACACAAAGTAGAACACCTCAGATTTTTATGTAGAAAATAGGAGGAATCAGATGGGATACATTTTATAATGCACACCTTGAAGGCTTAATATTTCATCTATCCCAGAAAAGGAGATTGAAAAAACAAAACAAAGTCTGACAGGAACTCAGTGCTCTAACAGCAGGTACTATGCAGGCTGGGAAATTGCCAGTAGGACAGAAGGCATTTTGAGTTTTCAGGATTACATTCTATATATTTTTATTTTTAATCAATAATTAAGACCCATTTTCTCTACACATACTGGGCCAAATTATCTCCAAATAGCGGTTTTCAACCCAACTGGAACCAAGCCCAATTTACATGACCACAAAGCTTGTGCCATTTTCATATAGGAGAATACATCTGATCAAAAGTAACAAAGTACTGTGAACTGTATGAGTTATTGGTTAAAGAATTGCCCTGGGAATCGTTCACACCCTTAACAACTTAAAATGAAGATTCTGCTCAAATTTGAATCCTAGGCAATTAGGGGCTATTTTGTTTGGTGAATAAGAAACTTCTCATGCTAGGGGATGCTATGATGGTTCACAAAATATCTATTTTGAACCATTCCTCATGGCTGAACCAGGATTCTCATTGCTTTGCAGCATTGGAATACTACTCAGCAGAACAAGTTCTACTCAGCTCCGACAGTTTCGTTATCTCATGTAAACATCACAAAAAACAGCATTTAGCACCAGTATTTCTTTTCCCAACAAGTTCCACAATTATCCCAAATTGTTTAAAACAAAAAACAAACAACAACAAACAACTGACCACACAGAGACAAAGTGTTACCATGGGCTGTTCTCTTACATAGGTTTTTTTTTTTAAATCATCTGTGGTGGGAATCCAGCAACAATAACTACTAGTGTCTGTTGCCGTCCGTACCCTAGAAAATAACTGATCTGGTTTCTGAACCTAGCGACCCTTGTCAGCTATGCTACGTACTGGTCTTGGAAACCTTTTTCTGCACTGTCACATGGGTTATGACTAGTACAGAGCTAACGTTGCTACAAATACCATAAGGACATGAAACTCACACAGAAGGGATTCATTGCTTTTTCTTCTTTGAAGAAATCATCTCTGACTCATTGGAAGAACTGCATCTGAGAAATCTAGTCTGATAATTATGTCCTTTATAACCGGAACAGACCGTAAAATCTGCTGCTACAAAAAATTGATAATAAAATTATTTATATGATAGGATATTGCTTCAAAATTGAATGTGACTGGGTCAGGGCAGTCTGTTGCTGTCTCGATTACAAGTGATATACTTTCATATTGATGTGTGTCAAACATCGGAAATTGTGAAGAATTAATACATTACTAGTTTAATTAACCCTATACAGAATATTGCAAGCCTTCAAGAACAGAAGCATTCTTATCTGGCTGTAAAATTAGCAGAAAGGACAATATTTCAGCATTTAATGTGGCCTTTTAAAATTTTAATTGAATGTGTTACAAGTGGCCGTAATAGAAAGTGGAGAAAATCTCAAGTCGCACGAAAGTTTTCTTCTTTATTTTGGTCATCACATATTTCTATTTATGCTATATTATTAAAAACAATACAAAAACCAAAACAAAAAAAGAGAGCAGTTGGCCCAGGTTCTGAGCACCCCAGTTAAAATATGCAGTTACAAAGAGACTCCGTGGCTGTCTCCCACCATACAATATTCTATTGCAGCAGAATTTAAGGAAATTTAAGCCCCCTCCACACAGTCATCCTGCTGACCAGTTCTTGATAATTCTCCTGCTGCCAAAAAAACAAGGAAGGAAAGATGGGCCTTGAAGTATACAAAAATCTCAGTATATTTGAGACAAAACGGAGAAGATGAGTACATTCAAAAGATGAGGAAATCATGCTACCAGCAATCCCCTATTTTTTAATATATCCAGTGGGCTTCACAAGTAGAGTTGGGCAATATTTTTAGTTTAAAATTTGTACGTTTTTTTGGCGAGGGGGGGAGGGGCACGGTAGAGAGACACAAAAATGCAGATTTGGTGACATCGAAATCCCTCACAAATTCATGTCGGTTTTGATGACTTGTTCATTTAAAAAACAACAAAGTACCTGAAAAATATGCTGTGGGAAATACAAAGTTTCTCAGACTGAGGCACAGGCCATGTAAGGAGCTTCTGCCAATAACAGAGGGATTATTTATAAACATAATGGTCACCGTTTAAAAGCAATGATTTACCAAGTGCTACTGCTATATGTATTTACAACTTTACAAATATTAACAAATTAAGATGGGGATGGGAAAGCACCTAAAGAAATTAGGTGCCCCACTCCCATTAACATTTAATTGGATACCTAATTCCCTTAGGTGTTTTTGACAAGCATATTCTCAATCGTCACAGTACTCTTCAGAGGTAGATAAGACAAAGGTAGTATTATTCCTCCTCTTACTCTACCCCTCTCCCCGGATTTACAGATTTAGAAACTGAGGCATGTGATTTTCATTACGTGATCTGCCCATGGCCACAAAAGGTGTCAGTATCAGAGACCAGATAAGAAATCAGGAATTCCTGACTCCCAGATTACGATGCCATCAGACTACTAGCCCACATTCCTCTTCATACACTGGGTAATAGCAGTAGAAAGAGGAGCAATCACTTCCTGATTAAGTAAGCACACAGACAATATGTATACGATGAATCATTTGTACTTTTAACCAAAGATGGATTGAGGCAAAGAAAAAACCAAAAAGTTCATTCCCAATCAGAAGCAGTATGTTTGTGTATACTAGCATCAATTGTCCCTTGGTTGTTTACAAAACTAAAGTTGAGGATGGTCATGATGAGCGTTACAAGCTCCTAGACCCACCTCAGAGTTGTGCCTTAAAGCTTGACTTCTATGGCTGTGCAAACTGGAGCCAACTTGATGGAGATTGATTAAAAAGGGTTATTTAAAAGGAATTTTCTTTCTGTAAAACCATCGTTCTGCTGAACATGAGGGAGCTCTGAACCGCAAGAACATACATATATATATAAAACACATTGCGGTCTCTCTCCAGCACAAGTGCCTGTGTTTATGAACCTGATGAAAAATGTTCATTGAGTTCCTTCTTATGAAACATTCTACCAACAAATGCAAAAACTAGAGATGGTCTAGAACAGAAATCGGAGACTATCAAAATAAAATGTTTCAGCTTTTTCCCATTGAAAATGTTCATAGAAAATAACATGTACCCCCAAAAGTTTCAATATCCGTGAAATTGCACTTTTCCATGGAAAAGTGTTAAGTTGAAAATATTTCAACGAGCTCTAACAAAAACAGCTGTAAAAATATTCTAGATTAGAAGTATCTTCTATATAAAATATGAAAACTTTCTACATTTCCTGTTACAGCAAACTCAGTAGGGACAGGGAAAAGAATATGCCAGATTATCAGTACAGAACTAGCAATTTCAACAGGCAAGTACAAGCTGTGTATTTTGTTAGACACTGTCACAATACATTAGTGAAATACCATATTAGATAGCTAACGTGAAATGATGTTCCACTGATAGGGATGTCACTGATACTGTAGTCTGTTATATTGACATTGCACAGTAAGGCAGCTATTCCTTGTTATAAACCTGGCACTGGGCATCCAAAATAAAGCCAGAGAAGCTGTTTTAAGTGCTTGCATTCCCACCTGGTCCCCATAAAGTGGCACACAGCATTCTAGGTTTTGGCCAATTTTCATCTTGTAATTAATTACCTGTGCATCAAATCAGCTTTGGACCAGTTCCTTGCTGATAATGCTGTCTTCTGAATGATGATGGTCAGCAATGTATGTGAAAGGAGGGGGGATGCTCTTATATTATTATGCTCTTCTCCCTTCTTGATGCCCCTTGTACATTAAAAGGATCATAGACGTGCACTGAAAATGTATAGAACCTGTTTCAGGGAGCAGAAGAATGCAGAACACATTTTTTTCTCTTTCTTGCTGAGCAAGTACATTTTCTTCCTACATCGAGAACATGCTTCATTAAAGAATGTGGTTTCTTTCCTATCTTTCCTGGTCATGAAAAAAATCCTGGATTGAACTGATGTACAGCAACAAGAAGAAATGATTTGACAGCTGTGTCCTATTTACTAATTTCAATGATTAATAGAGGGTAAAAGCTGGACTATTTAGTACTGACTGACTCGAATAGCTGCCAACAGTTCCAGTTTAGCAGACACTGGTCCAAGGTTGGCAATCTCACTCCAAATAACTAATTCTATTCAGAGTCCTGGGACCAGAACAGCAGGTGGCAATTTTGCTTTTTTGGTCACTCAGTGGCTCCTTCCTTTCCCCGTGTCCAATCAGCAGCAACAGCTCCCAGATCTCCCTCTCCAGCCACCTCTCAGAGGGACACTGAGGTGGAGACTGATACCACAGTGATGAATGGAATAAGAGAACCTAAACAGATGAAACAGGGATCCAGTGCTGAGGGAGTAAAAACAGTGGAGAACAAACTCTGTAGAGCAACATGGGGGAAAGGGAACATACTTCCAGGAGGTTTTTTTTTTTTTCTTCCAAAAAAGTTGACAACAAGCACCCCTGGAGATTTCATACGCAAAACCTTTAAGAAAAAAATAACTTTAAATGCATCAAAATATACTCATCAGCTATCTGGTAGCTAGAGGCCTGAAGTTCCCACACCTTGGTTCATTAGCAGAATGTACCTGGAAATATTTTCCTACATGTTGGCAACTCTGGCTCTTAATTCAAGTACGACTACAAATTTGTAGACCCATTGCTTCTGATAGAATAAGAAATGCTGGAACTAACTTTTCTTGCTGTCTTATGAATATCAGTGGAGAAGCTAACACTACAACATCAGAGAACCATACGTTATACTGGAGGAAACAAAACATAACAAGCATTCTCCGGAGACTTCATCAGCTTACAAGTTCATTTTCTATCACATTCAGAGAGAACTGTCCCCTCTTCCCCAACTACTACAGCAGGGCAAGGTCAGAACTTCCACAGTACCCAGATAGAAGGAAAAGATATTCCATCACATCTGCCTGACTCCTTAAGCTCTCAGACTTCTTATCTGAACACCTCACAAGGCTAGAAAGACACATCCATCCTCAGAACAGTGCCTTAAGGATTCCAAAATGGCAGGAGAGAGAAAATGAAATGTTCAAACATTAGGAACGTTCATCCTCATTAAACTTTCATTACGTGTGGCTGCTCTCTAGCTCCAGTAATAAACTTGTGTCAGTAGTTGTTATCCAGGGAAACCAATTTCTCCTGTGGGGAATGGGGTGTTTTTTTCCCCCTAGTGTCTGAAATATTGGAGAAAGTTCATTTTTCCCTCCTCCTCTTTTAGCTATTTTAAGATCTAAAGCAAAAATAGTGCTGACTCAGAAATAAGAAGGTTTTTAAAAATACCTTGAATCTTCATGGTTCTGACTTTGACTAGTTACCCTCCAACTAATAAAGACATTGCCTATTCAAGAGAGTTTTTACCATACAATACTATGGAATCTTTGCCACGGGGTATCACTGATGTTGAAATTTTAGTAGGGTTCAAAAAAGGACCAGACATTTAGATGGATAATGAGAACATCTCAGAATTACAATAGCAAGAGTTGAATCTTTTTTTAAAAACCTGTGGCCAGGTTATTCCTTAACTTTCTATTGAAGAGTTTCTTAGGGTTGTTGTTTTTTTGGGGGGGGTGGGGAGACAGGGGAGGAAAGGGATGTGGGGGAGGGAGTGGGAGACATCTTATACTAACCCACTGCCAGAGACAGGGCATTAGAGGATATGGACCACTTGTCTGATCTACCTATTATGACAGCCTTAGTGTTTCTAGATTTCAACTAAGCTAGACATGCCAATGTCCTGAGATGACTAGCTTCCTTTAAAAAAAAAAAATCTATATTGTTTCTGCCGAATACCAATATTTGCCTCCGCTGCTTCTTCACAGTGTTCCATATACTCTATTTATATTCCAACAAGAAATTAAGCCATTCATCCTTTATGGCAATTAAGGGATGTAATTAACTGACATAGACCTGGTTTTCATATCAGCATAACAACTTTTTAATCTAATTTTTGAAAACTCATCCGAAGGGCCTTATTTTTCTAACATATGGCTTTTCTACCTACAGCATTGGAGTGGTTTATCTAAAAGAGCAATTTTAAACTGAGTTTGTTAAACCAGTGACGGTTTAAACCTGTCTTATTTCAGTGTTGCTTAAGTTAATTAGACCTTGTCTAAATGATAACGCCACACTGGTTTAACTAAAGATGTAATTTTAAACTATTCTAGTTAAGACTATCTATACGAGTTTTCATGGACTTATTTTGTTTTAAGGGTGACTTACTTGGGTTTGGCCTGCATAGGTTCCTAATCAAGTTAAGCTGAAATGAAAGAAACTTGATGTAAACTAGTGCACACAAAAGGAGTTTGCACCAGCTTAACTAAATCAGTTTAAAATCATAACCTTACTTAAACCAGTGCAACTTTCTCCTTGAGAAAAGCCCTTTGGGACAGATTTAAACTAAATCAAAATAAGGCACTCGAACTGAAATCAGGTTATCCACTTATGCACACATTTAATTAAACTGGTTTCACTCAGTCTGTGCAATCTTGTGTGGGACAATGCCTTATCATTCTAATTCCTGCAGACAGAACAATAGGACCTCCCATTAATCACAATATTAATGGAAACTATAACTCCAAAAAGTCTGGGTTTAAACACACTCCCAAAGCACCTTCTTTTAAATATCTAGTCCAACACATCTCTAAAGAGCCTGCAAAGCATTTAGAAAGATCAAGTGAAGATATATTTTAAATTAGTATAGTATGTTTGTGGTTTATTAATCTCAAATATTCTAGATGAGGAGATTGCTCATTCCCATATTATTCTATCATTTCTCTTCAATTTTATTTCCACATCAGTACACAAGGGCCCTTTCTTGCATGGTTTCACACTTTTACACACTTTCCCTTTTTCTTGGTTACAAATGCCTCTGCTGTTTTCCATTTCATATTCAGACACATTATAGTTTTTGAAATGTCTCTCATTGTTGGTCTCCCGCACACATTTAAACCCTGGTAGTTGGGCAGATATACAAAATACAAAAAGCAAGTATGCTGAGATGACATCTCCCTCATCAAGAGAGTTTTTTACTCTTACCTTTGTAACCATAATACAAGGATTATGAATGGTGTGATTGCTTGAAAGTTTGTGATCTTCTAGCACAAAGTCCAGCTGAGTTCATTATCCCAGTCTTTTGAAGAACAATTATTTTAAAGCTGTTGTCATGTAGGATTTTCTACCTGTCCTATAACTGAGATCTGTATCTTCACAGTTGCTTCTAATTTGCAAGACCTGTCACCCCTTTCAACATTCTTGTCATGCAGATCATAGATCAATCAGCTGATAGATCAATAAGATAGCGAGTTATTATGGCACTAACACTGTTCACATTCTGCCAGGACCTCTCTTTTGATAACAAATCTTTTCATTCACTATAGTATTAAGTATTAACCTGTTACATGAAGTTATCCGTTTGGTGTCTGGTAAATGGCACAGCTAAGAGAAGTTTTTTGTTTTTGTTTTTTAATAAAATATATATATAACTTTGAGGGAGGAGTTAGGTTTGATTAGTCCCAACTCAAACCATGAATAGTTAATGGGAATTTGATCCATGATCATTCAAATCATGTTCCGATTAGCTGACATTTATGCAATCCAGTAACTTTTAAGATAAAGAGAAATCCACTAATGGAAGTGAGAATAAGATTCTATGTAAAAAGAAGGTGAATAATGCGTCGTGCATCATTTCTACCTTTTCAAAAAACCCAGCATGTTCCTGGTTTTTTCCATTTTCACAAATAATGATGTGACATGTGTGTTTTATTTCTGCTGTCTCCATCTTCTGCATATCTATTGACAAGATGATTGGATAGGTAGTCTCCTTTCCCCAAAATAGAAAATTAGAAGTCATTAAAGGAAATCTGGTGGATTACATTAGAATTGAAAAGGTTTAGAGATTTTACTATAACTGAAACCTTCCAGTTAGTTCAATTTTTGAGTTGCACAGTATCCTATTGTCATGAATTATAAAGGACAGAATATTATGCACTACAGGAACTCAGTTTCTGTTACCCAGAAGTCTAGTTTCCCGGAGGACTACAAAGAATACAATTGTATCCAGATAGCCCTTTGTTATAGATTTTCACTGTACTTCCTTCAGCAGAGAAACTGCCTTGGTGAAATATCAGTTGGTTCCTACTCATTAAAAATCTTCATACTCTTAAACTACTCCTGAAACTACAGGTAACTATGTGTGACTCAGCAGATGGCTACAAGCTATGCAAGATACCATTGTTAGTGCACTAACTTTTACTTCTGCAGACCAACATTAAAACTGAGTTTTAGGTTAAATGAATGAACAGCATTTTGGTGATTTCATCCATTTCTCCAGTGAACCTTTGTGTACATCATGAAGCATTCAGGAACAGAGAGAGAGGTTTAACTATCAATTAAATACGTGCAATTTCTTTCAGGCAGAAAGACTTCGATACATATAGTTAAGCTACTGAAATTCAAAAGCAAGGTATTTTTTGAGATTAATGACTGATGGGGAAGAGTTGCCAGATTTAACATATGATCCAACTGATAGGTAAATAAACAGATGTACTTTCTGAAACATACCAGGTAATCATCAATGAAACACATGATATTTCCCAGAACCATTGGGAAATCCTAACCACACTAACATCCACATGAAATGTTCTGGGCCCAAGATTATTTTAGCTACTGCAAACTGTAAATGACCAGCATAGGTATAGTATGTGGATTTCCACTTTCAATTGATACCGGATATTTGAAGAGAATTAAAGCTCTGTAGATAAGACAGCCTGATTGAATTTTATGTTAACTCTATTCAATTCATGGTAGACAATAATTCAACATCAGCATATCGTGGAATGCTTCTTCAGAAAAGGCAAATTTTATAGTGCAAGGAAGAGAAAATAGGTATTATATGGAAGACTGACCTGGTAATTATTTAACTTCATTTAAAAAATTTAACAAAGCAGCATCTGGAGTGTGGTACACATTTATAATAATGTAATTTTCACAATAAATTATTATTAATTACAGAGATGTCAGTGGAACCTTCCCATGTTGGTGGGAAGGGAGCCGTCCTCAGCTGAGACCCTCAGGCAGACTCAATCTTTCAGAGCATCTAGCTGGCTTTTTGGAATAATTTGGCCCACTTTCTTTCAGTTTTACAGTGATCGAGTGTATATCTGTATACTTTCACTAAGGATAGCTTTCCCTTTGCCTCTAGGAAGCAGGGTGACAATCTATAGAAGAGGAAGAAAAATGGTGTATAGGTTTAGGAAACAATCTATAAAATAACAAATGATCAGAGATAAAATGTAACTAAGGAGCAATAAGTTGATGCTACATAAGCTTTTTGAGGAATTAATAAAAGATAAGGGACAAAATGGGAGAAAAAATATTGTAGTCAATATCACAGCCAAAACTAATGCCTTAAAATAAAGGGGGGAAAAACACCAGAAAGACTTAAAACAGTGAGATCAAGAAGTGCAATAACCTGGCAAAGATGTTGTGAGCTCACTATTGATGAAGATATTCAAGGTTGTCTTTAAGAAGGGACTAATCAAATTCATTCATACTATTCTTGAGCAGTGCAGGAGGAAGGAGAACATTACCGAGGAAGCCCTTTCCAACTCTAGTCTCCCTGACACACGCTCTCATGCTTTGCCATGCTGTGGTTCCGTTACAAACACAAATTCCATGACCCCACTCCCAATTCAGCCATAAAGAAACCAAGGGTGGTCACCGCCAAGTGAAACCTGCTCACAAAGCCCCGGCTCAAGAACATATAATCTATGACTAGGAAACCTCTGCTCACTAACGCATCATTTGCTAAGTTAGCTGCTGAAGAGAGGCCCACAACTTGAACAGCAGCACCGTTACCAGTTACAACTCAAGTGTGTTGGCAGAGTTGTGCAGACACATTTGCACAGCACATTGCCTGCCCTGTTCCTGGCATGAGTTAGCGTTGTTAATCCCTTACTTTCATAAGAACTAAATTCATCATTTTAAATAGGCACAGCAGATGCTGTTCTAATCACTAGTCTTGCATGTGAGTCAGAGCTTAAAGTCTTTCCTTTTGTCCAAATGATGTAATTACATGGAAAGTCAATGTCCTCCAAGTATGGAAACTTTAAGCTCAATATTATTATAAATTAAAAACCCAGGTTTCTTGTAGAATAAATACAAGGGAAATGGCAAAAGATATTTTCCCAATACAGGTTTCAGTATAAGTGAGATGTTTCAGAATTACTATGTATTAGCTATGTAGCTCGAGTCATATTTTCAAAGAGAATAATGAAACCAAAGTAACAAGCTCAGATATTGAAATCAGTAAAAACAAAACCAACCCCCTCCCCCCATAAATAGGATTAAACAGATTGTGTCCACACACTAGTAACTAGCCAGAACAGGAAAAAGTGTCAGTTTTCTGCTAGATTGGGGAAAGTTTGATGAAAACAATTCATGAGCACTATAGTGAAAAAAGGTGCCAAATTAACAGTACTAGAAACCAAAGACCATTATTTATCATCAGATCACAAAGCAGAGATCATAGCAATGCTAACATCTCATATTACACAACTTATGTGCCTTAGTTTTCTCCTAAAGAGACCATTCATGGTCTCAAGGAAAATCCAGGACCTCTCTGTTGAGATGGTTTAACAAGAGTGTCAATTCACATTGTAATTCCTTATTATATTGTTGCTATCCATTAAAATGGAGACCACCAACTCATTTCAAGCAGGCCATCCAACATCCTGAAAATGTTAATAACTTTCACTCATTACTGAACTGTGCTGGATATGAAGGAGTGATGTATAAGATAAATATGCTACAGCCCTTTACAAACTGCCTAAGCGATCCAGTCACCTTCTAATAATGCATATTAGTTTGAAGAGGAAGGCTGGATGCAATGAAGGCAACAGCAGCAGAAGCGAAACAAGCCTGAAATGTACTTGTTACAAAAAAGCCAGAGAATCAGGAAATGAAGAGGCTTCGCTCATTGTCAGAAAATGAAGCAACAGTAGCTAGATGGGGTAATAAAATTTAAAATGAAAAGGTTAAGATGACTATCTCCAGAAAAAAAAGTACCACTCTGCTGTTGAACATTTAATTGCTATTTCTAAAGATGCATCTTAAATAAATCCATTGTTCTCTGCTCCATGGCAAGTTTCTTCTGTTTTCAGAAATTACAAGGTAGCTGTTCCGTGCTACTGAAGAATGGACTAACCAGCCAACAGATCCCCTGAGATGAATAAGATGTAATGGTGAAAGAGTCTCTCTCTTTAAGAAGGCATGATAATGGGGTGGCTATTATAGTGAATATACTGTAATTCTGTTGGACTTTAATGAACTTAGAACCCGAGAAGATTGTAAAGTTTGTACAAAAGACAAGAAAAGTAGGGCAGGGAACCCTAGGATGAAGGTAGCGAAGAGTTTTTCACATTTACAAAAGGATTGACTGGAAGTAGAAGGTAATGGTTTGGCGCCAATTCAGAGAAGCAGTTATTTTGACATTGCAGCACCAGTAAACTGATCTATTCCTTTAACTGGTTGGCTTTCTTCTACGGTGGGTCACATCCTTTTGAGTCAGCTTCATCAATCCGACATACAGAAAGTAACACTTTCTGAATAACTGGAGTTAAAGACATTGTTTCTCTTTTTGCTATTTCCTATGTCACTTTTCAAAAGCTCAACACAGAGACACAAATGTTATTGATGAACACCAAGCAATATCTTAACCAACCAATTGAAAGATTTTACTGAAAAATGTCTGCTGTTTTGACTTCAATAAGTCACTCCAAACTGTATCTGCCTAAATTTAACACTTAAGCAACAATTCCATAGGATCCAGTCATTTGCATTGATTGAACTTGCTGATGTGATGTTCACACTGTTACAAAAATGCTTAATAGGTGGTTAACAAAAGAAATGTGCAGTTGACCTACTTATGTATAATTCGTGTTACATTTCAAAGATCTAACACGCTGATGTTTTAATATACGTTAACAAGAGGTGCTTCTATTACCAGGTAAGCACAAGTAGAGGGTTCACATGTTTTCAGTAGGGCTAAGAGAAAACACTTATTCAGTAACCAATGTCCCATGAGCTTTAAAAGATAAATTAAGAAGCATCTGACAGGATGAAAGTATGGGACCATTTCCCCCATATTCAAGAGTAAGCCTTCCACAAATTTAAACTCAATTCCCACTTCACTCTTCCAAGGTCATGCCCTCGCAACTTGAGAAAGAAATTGTAGGTTTCATCCCCCAACACATGTGGATCTGGGTATTTCTGGAGAGCCAAGAGTGCCACTGATGCTTATTGTCTTCCTGATGATGCCCAGCCTCACCAGCTCTCCCTGACCCTTGGTAATTGAGCTTCTGTGGATGTCACCAAGGAAAGGAGATTCTACAGCCTGGAAAGGAAAGCAATGCATGATACTGTAGTGATTCTAGCTTGTGCTGCTTCCATCTGTGGTTTTTGGAAGGGAGTCTACCTAGGATTGTCCCCCTCAAACACATAATGTTGGAACCCTGTAGAGAGAGTTAAAAGTAGGTTGGAATGCAGCTTTCCTTCATATGCAGAGCCAGAGGGAGAAATGGACTATATCTATTCAAGCAGGGTGGTACACATGTCAGGTACTTGTACCAGAAATAAAACATTATTGATTGGCACCTCTTACCAATAATGTGTACCATGTATTTCATGAAGTTGCAGATGTATTTCTTGATGAATACAGGTTACTGTTCATCCAAATTTGAGAAGGGTGTGATCTTCGGCAAATCACTTAATTTCTGTGTGCCTCAGTTCCCCGTGTTACAAAAAAATGGGGATAATGTAGAGGTGGGCAAACTATGGTCCATGGGCCACAACCGTTATTAAGGCCGTTATTAAATATTTGTGACCAATGTAGATCCTTATAGTCTGTAATCATGTCACCCCTTAACCTTCTTTTTGTTAAGCTAAATAGATTGAGCTCTTTGAGTCTATCATTATAAGACATGTTTTCTAATGTTTTTAATCCTTCTAATGGCTGTTCTCTGAATGCTTTCCAATTTATCAACATCCTTCTTGAACCGTGGACACCAGAACTGGACACAATATTCCAGCAGTGGTTGCACCTACTCTACTCCTACGCAAGATTTCCCTGTTTATGCATCACAAGATCCCAATCGTTCTTTCATCACAGTGTCACACTGGGAGCTTATGCTCAGCTGTGCACAACTAGCACAACTGCCAAATCTTTTTCAGAGTCACAGCTTCCCTAGAATACAGTCCCCCATCCTGTACCTATGGCCTCCATCCTTTGTTCCAAGACATATATTTACATTTAGACATATTAAAACAGTGTTTGCTTGCACCGCAGTTCTCTAAGCAATCGCTCTGAATCAGTGACCATCCTCTACATTATTTTCCAGTCCCTCCCATTTTTGTGTCATCTGCAAAATTTATCAGTGATAAGTGCATGTCTTACACTATTTAACAATTTTATCAATGAGCTGTAAGACCAAGATCAAATCTCTGCAGGATCACTGGAAACACATGGCGTGATGATGATCCTCCATTTACTCTTTGAGGCATATCAGTTAGCCAGTTGTTAATACATTTAATATGTCATGTTCATTTTATATTGTTCTAGGTTTTTAAATCAAGAATGTCATGTGGCGCCAACTCAATCACTAAGATGCCTGTAAGTATATTACTTCAGCATCATTACTTTTATCAACCAAATTTGTAACCTCATAACAAAAAAACAAACAAAAAAAGAGATATCAAGTTAGTTTGACAGTCTACATTTTCCATAAACTCATGCTTGTTTGCATGAATTACGTTGCCCTTATTTAATTCTATATTAACTGAATGCCATGTTAGCCACTCCATTATCTTGCCTGGGATTGATGTCAGGCTGATTAGCCTATAATTATCTGGATCATCCCATCTACCCTTTTTATAAAATGGCACATTAGCTTTCTTCCAGTCTTCTGGAGCTTCCCCACTGCTCTAAGATTTTATTTTATTGAAAAATCAACATTAATGATTCAAGGAGCTCCTTTGCCAGCTCTTTTTATACTCTTGGATGCAAGTTATCTGGATCTGCTGATTTAAAAATATCTAACGTTAGCAGTTACTATTTCTATTCTACTATTATCTGATGAGGATGTTAAAGTGTTATCACCACATAAGGAGAATATATCATGTTTTCCCCCAAATACAGAACCGAAATGCTTATTGAATACTTCTGCCTTTTTGCATTATTATTGATAATTCTACCATTTCCATTTCATAATGGAACAATCTCATTGTCAGCATTCTTGTCCTCAGCTCTCATGTCCATAGATCTCTTCTTGGGTCCCTTTGCTTCCATTTTCAGTTTTTTCTCCCCCAATTCCTAATTTATATTCATTACTATCAATTTCCCTTTTCTTCCTTTTATAGGTGACTTCTAAACCAGGTCAAATTTTAACCAGTGGTGCCTTCTTCCCTGATTTTGGCTTTTTAGGTATCTAGCTGGGTGTTCTTAAAGGATTCCCAAATATCATTCACATTTTTATCATTAAATGCATCCTCCCAGCTGATCTGGTTCATAATTGTTTTCAGCTTTGTGAAAATAGCCCTATTAAAGGCCAAAGTGTGAGCATATATATTTTGCAGATAATAAACATGATCAAGTCATGATCACTTATACCTAAACTAACATTATTTTTCAGTTCAGTTCATTCCTCCATATTTGTTCAGATAAGGTCTCATTTAAAAAAATCCTCATGGTGGCTGCAACACTCGTTAAGGTAGGGAATTGTCATCTATGATGTTTAGAAATTCCAAGGAAGTTTTTAGTATTGGCTGCACGAGATTTCCAGCATGTGTCACTCAACCTCAAGTCCCCCAGGACCACACAGCTTTGTTTCCTACACATTAGAGATAGGTATGTAAGGAAATGGTCATACTGTTCCTTAGTGTGATTTGGTGGTCTAATACTTCATTGTGTGCTTTATCTGTTAGGACTTCGATCCAAAAGCATTCAGGACCATTTTCTTCTGAGTTAACAGTGACTCAGAAACAGTAAATACAATTTTTGACAGAGTGACACTTCCTTTTCCCATTTGTCCACTCAATCCTTCCTAAATAGGTTATAATAATTGATTTTAACATTCTAGTTGTGCAATTCATCCCCCCCAGGTTTCAGTAATACCATCTAGATTGAATTTATGCTCATAAATGAGTTATTCCAATCCTTCTTGTTTGTCACCCAGAGACGGTGCTAGCACTGGTATATAGGCAGTTCAAGAATTTCTTCTCTTCATGTCATAAGTATTAACAGTTAGATCTTTTCCCTTTATTTAGTTTCAGAGAATAAACACGACTTAAACAAAGCTGAAAAGAAGCTATGGCATAGTCTGCAAAATGCACCATAATTACACAAGCGGTAAATGCATTAGAAAGTACAACCTATAATACTATAACCTCTGAGATCACGTAACAGTGTTAAGACCTACTTGGTCTATTGTGTTATATTGTCTTACATCAAGCCACAAAGAATTAGTAACACTGGTGACAGAAGCATCCAGTACTGACTGAGGAGAGATGACCACTTTTGAGTAGTGTGCTATTTATTTAGGTGAAAATCAACTAAAACCATTCCTTTCCACAGGTTTATGGTACTGGGGGACCTCAAGTGACTGCAAGTCCTCATCTTTGCACAGGGCTAAAATGTAAATCACATCAGATGCCTGTGGCTTAGCAGGGATGTGAGCACATTTTTTAAGATTTGACTGCCAGGCATCTCCCATTTATCTCCAGTGACTAGGCACTGAAGCTGTCATAAGGCACAGTGCAAAGCTGCTCAAAATACATCAAACCTCACATGGAAAGTGAAGCAGTTCATCAGGAGAACAGACATTTTCATACATCATACTGGCCAGGCACAAATCAAATAAATCAGCCAAAACTTTTAGCCAGGCAAGACAGAAAGTTCTCTTCTTCTTGCTGTCAGTAAGCGACTGAGTTATAAAGTAGAGCAAATGATCCTTGCACATAATCTCATGCAACATTGCACTTCAAGGTCCTCAGTTAGTGGTGTAATAATAAGGCTTAAGTATTAAGTACCTAAATTGTATAAAAGTTACTTCAGATGTGCAATTTAACTTATTATTCAAAATATAATGTAAAATATTCTGTCTCCTCCCCCTCCTCCAGTCTCCGGGCTTTGTTCAAGAGTAAATTGAGTAAAAGTGCATTTATTACCATCCTTAAACATCTTTGCCTATACATCAAGTTATTTGAATTGTTCTACATAATCAGGTTCTGGAGCTTTTGAATGCTGTAATATTTCTCCAACCCAGGTGTACTTCACGTACTTCAGGAACGCTAGACAAAATAGAGCGAGGAGTGGCACCTGAGAGACTAACAAATTTATTTGGGCATAAGGTTTCATGGGCTAAAATTCACTTGAACCCACAAAAGCTTATGCCCAAATACATTTAATCGTCTCTTAGGTGCCTCAAGTACTCCTCGTTCTTTTAGTGGATACAGACTAACACGGCTCTGAAGACTACTACTCTGAAACAAAAGAGTTTCACATACACCTTTTGTTCAGCAAGGGCACTTAGAAAAATGAAACAAGCTACTAAAAAGTGAGGTTTTTCACTGGGCTTCTCAGAACTATTCATTCAATGAGAAGTGCCAATATATGAATACTAGGGACACACTGCTTGTGACATCTATGACAACTCAGTGTCTTATTTTCTTGTGCATAGAGTGAAAGTTCGGACCAGTGTCCAAAGAAAGGAAAATGACAATTTGGTGGTGAATGTCCCTAAACAGAGATCAAGGAAGAATCAGTAAATAGAAGATATGGTGATTTCAGAGGGGTGAGATTAAAAGATCTAGGTTCTGTTCTTCAGTTTATTATTGTCATTGACTCAGTGTGCAACCCCATACATATCACTTCATGTCTTTAAAATAGGACTACTACCCACTACCTTCCAGGGTGTGGTGCACTGTGTATGATTTTATGCAACAAAGTAGCCCTTGTGGATGTCCTGATGTTGAAAGATTTTATGTGTGAATTTTCTTTGCTTCAGCAAATGGTATCTCCTTCATGATTAACATTTACAAAAATGGGAATATTTTGTACTCTGACCCCATGAGCCAATAACCCATTCCCATACACGTCTTTGGTCACATGCCAGAAATTTTCACAGGTGAAGGAAAGTGGCTACTTATGATAGCTTTCCACCATTCTGCAAAGTGATAAATATTTATAGAAATTTTAACTGGGTTTCCAAAAAACTTGCTCCCAAAACAGAAATGCATTTGTGTGGACTAAATTCGGCAGTTCTGCAGTAAGAAAACAGTTAGAAAGAGTTCAATATTTTATCTGGTCAAAAGTTTCACTCCAAGAGCAAAAATTATTCATCCGTACAAAGCAACTTAGTACAAATTCATTTTAGTGCTATAAAGGCACAAAAAAGTGCCAAATATGTTTTACAAGTGCAAAGAGGATGCAGCGTAATACACTCAGAGGCTCAGAGAAGCAAACCTGTTACAGTCATCAGGGAGCCTGGCCTCCAAAGTCATAGGAGCCGAGATCATACAGCTGTGGATTGAGTAACCAACTGAGTCTGAGAGGGTGATAGTCTACAGTGGCAGCCTGGATGGATAAAATGATAAAATGTGGGACTTATAAAGTATGCCTTACATTATTCTATGATCATTTATATGGTACTCCAAACATGCAAGGCACATCACAGGCAAATAAAAAGCATAATTCCTGCCACACACAGCTTGCAATAGGCAGGGCATAACAAACTAAAACAAAATGAAGGAATGTGGAGCTGGGCTAAAACAAGGTCACATGTAGAGCCGGTCAGAAAATGTGCTATTTTCCAGGGGAAATTTTTGCCAAAAATGAAAAAAACAAAAAAAACCTCTTGTTGAACTGCCACTGTGATTCATCAGAGATACAGGCGAGACAAGGATCCCAACCCACATATAAGCACAGTGGCATCAGACACCTGAATAATAACTCCCATA